>CM053791.1:496826249-501626249 GCA_028749045.1 Cupressus sempervirens
GCATTAATCATTTCCATAACCCATTATATTATCAATAAAAGCAAAAGGAAATATAATTCAAAATGAAATACAATTGAAACTTAGTGATCTTTGCAATCAAAGTTTAGAGAAAAAAATGGAGGTAAGTAAAGGGACAAGATTTTTGGATTAACAGTTAACTCTTTGTATTTGTATTAAATTTATCAAAATTATATACAATCAAAATGCTTATCCTTGTCAAAAAAATAACACATATAGACTAGCTACTATTCACTTTCATATTCAAATTTGGAACAGAGTTACAGTATGCATGGACTGGCTCAAAATTTACAAAACTAGTGTAGTAAAAGAAATTTGGACCATCCTCTATCCTTAGAAACTCACTTATATAGTGTGAGTTGTAACAAGCTTTAGGCCTAGAGGGAAAAGGATAGTTGTCCTTAAAACAAAAAGTTTATTGTTGTCACAAAAGCTTGCACCCTTGTCCAAAGTTTTTACCTAAGGAAAACCTTGTGAAACATGGAAACTACCTCCAAGTTGTGGGAATTGAACTATGAGGTTGAGTCTCTAATGAAGGCCAACTTCCTCTACTATTAGGATTCACTTCAACTATTCCTGAAGAGAAAAGGGAGAAGGAATACATGAAAGTAACTACCTAATCTATTCTAAAGAGGTGATGCACCAAAATAGGGTGTTTAGACCAATCTCTTCCCATACATGCACAATATGATTACCATGATAGTCCAAAGTGTTGGAATTTACAAGTGGGAAGATTTACTTCTGAGGGGCGGGGGGGTGAATCAGAAGTAACTTAACTTTAACCTTTTCAAAACCTTTTAACTGAAAACATTCACATGCATCCATTCATCTAATAACCATAAAAATAAAAGACATGCATGAAAATAGATAACAAATAAATTTGGTAACCCAGAAACCCTCCAAAATGAGAATGTAAAATTGGGGTGGGGATGACACCCATAAAATATCACTATAGCAATATGTAACTATTCAAGGTTACAATGTTTGACCACTGCCAATGGCTTGCCTTGTGAAAGGTCTATCCTATTAACGAATTTTCACCCTGTTAAAAGTGACCTGGTTAAAGGATTTAACTATCCTGCTAAAAGTAGGCCTGGTTAAAGGAATTTTGTACATTCACTTGGAATGCCACCTTGTTAAAGGATTTACAAATGGCTTCTAGGCCAACCTAAGTCCATAGGATTTTCATATCTAATACAATTGCTAGAGAGTATTAGAAAGTCTTGACCTAATAACTTGCAATCCTCTATTGCTAATTACAGATCCTTGTTTTTCTCTAGTTGCTCTGATCCTTGCTTGCTGATATGTCACTCTTTGAAGTTCTAATACATTATTCTTGATCAAATAGATTCTGCAATGCTACTCTATTTTTCACTAAGTCTTTTCACCCTTGTTTGCTTCATTATAATTCACCCATACACTTCTCTCTTATGCATCCTCTCTATTGCATAATGGGGTTTTGTCCTCCTTTTAAAGATTTCAAAGACTTAGGGTTAGGTATGAATCTACAATCAATATTAATTCTTGATTTCCCACTCTTTTCTTTCACTTTTCCTATTGGTTGCATGCCTTCTCTATTTTTCTTATTGGCTGCATGCTAATTACATAGGTAATGCAACAAAATTGTTCTTATCTTCAAGATCCTTCGAGATTCATCCCATGTTGGCTTCCAAAATGGTTTAAATTTGAGTTTGTGAAGGCACAAAATCATACATTGATTCTATGTTACTCAACAATTATTAGTTGTTGATGCTAAACACATATATGAAACTTAGCTCACTCAGCTCCTATAGTAATTCTATTTCACTCGACATCTATACTCTGCTCGACACCTATAGTGACTCGACATCTATAGTGACTTAGCACTTGAACTTCACTTGGAACCTAAAGATCACTCAACACTTGAAGTTCACTTGAAACCTATTGAATTCTCTGGCTCGACACATGCTGTAGCTGAACTTCTATATTACACTCAGCATCATCTTGAGAACTGGTTAAGTGTGTTGACACTCAATTATCAAAACCAATCTAAGATTAACACAAAGATATATGGATTCAGACTTTCTTTAATCTATTAACTACATATAGATCATAAAACCACATGATAGATACAAGGAAAAAAATGCTTCACTTCTTATCATTCATAGGCCAACAGAGATACAAAAATGTATATTATAGATATCCACAATACATCAAAGAGAGGTAGACAAAGCTCGCACAATACATCAATTACTGAAGGAGATAAGAAAGGATGTCATATAATTTAGAGGAAAAGAGGGAATTTACAATAACATGCCAAGGAAATACCAGAGAAATAGAGAAGATCCAACCCTAAGAAAGAGTACAACATCTACTTTTATAGTGTAAGAAACACTCAAATAGCTTCCACCCTAAGATAGAATTCAACCACTACAATCAACTTTATAGAGAATAATTACTACAAAACTAGAAAAGATCTGATCACAACACAAATCTAGATGCGAGAAGATCACTTATCCACCAAAAAATCTCTAAGAGGACAAGAATAATGGCCATTAACCTTCTAACTAAGTAGATGGATCAACGAATAATGATGGAGTGTTCTATTTCATTTATTAGTCCTAGGGAATGATGAAAGTGGTTGTAAGAGATTGAAAAGATAAAATCTATCATCAAAAACTTATTTCCCCTGTTATCAACCATTCAAATCAGGTGGAAATTATAGGTCAACCATATTCAACTGTCACTTTGTACCATTCCTGCTACCTGATTGGTTGGGAGTTCCTCTTCATCCAACTTGGCAGGTGAAATTCTTTATATATTTTGGTAAACACTAAACTCATGATCCTACGAGCATAAGATATGGTCAAAACCCTTTATATCACCTTTTTTTCATAACCCTAACTTCTACGATTTAACAATTGCCAATACCTCATAGCGTCAAGCCCATCTTTCATTCTCTTTATGATCCTTCGATAGCAACAAGATCATACAATCTTACAATAGAATGGTAGCCCTTAACACCCTTGGCATAAGGTCCTGGTACCATTATTTTTTCCTTGCAATGTCATGACATTGTCAATTTGACCTTTACGATCTTACGATTGTAGTCCATTATGATATCTGCAATTGTGGTAATAACCCTTATGATCCTATGATCATTTACCCTCATGGCATCATAACATATCCTTGCAACACTTATGATCTTATGATCACTTACTATCATAACATTGGGAAAGACCTTTCTTTTGCTTACATCTCTTGACTATCTGCAATGTTACGACAACCTGACTACTTGACCAATAGGAGCTTCATAGGACCTTATCACTACTTTATTCACTTGATGATCCTCTAATACATGAGCTATCATATGATCAGGACCATACCATCTTGTCACAACTCCAAGATTTAAAATATAGAATTGAATCTTGTGACCATTGGATGTGTTCAAATATTTGAAATTAATCCTTAGCGGGAAGGCATTTTTGGCCAACATTTTTGGTGACTCGAGGGGGATGCAAGCCTACTTGGCATATGACTAGTGGCTATAAAAAAAATCCATTGGGCTTTGGAGTCTTTGAAACCATGAAACTCATCAAATTTATCACTTTTGTTGCATTCTGAGCCATAAAACATGCCTTTTTACCTTTGTAACTTTGCAAAATAGAACCAAAACTATCTGCAAAAAAAAACATATGCTTGACACTTCTTGGAAAATAGGAAGGAACACGAAGTAAAAAAACTCTAACTATGAATAGGAAACCTCATCTTTTCTTTAGAAATAGAGCTTGAGATATATGCCATTTAATAGAATAGACAGAAATTCACCATTAGGTTTACTTAATTGGAAAGCAATGGCCTGTTTACAATTGATAATTACGTAGGGAACACTCCATAAAGTATCAAAATTTGAGTGTCTCCCTACTTTTTCTCTATCTCCATCCCACTTCAGTACAAGGTCACCCTCCCTGAAATTTCTAACATTAGCCTTCTTATCAAAGCTCCTCTTCATCTATTGTTGACGTATTTGTAAGGTCTATATTTCTTGACTTATTTTCTCCTCTAGCTCCATCAAATCTGCCATACTTACAGACATAGCATCATTTCCAATTAGTTCCAATTGACAAGCCAACTCAAGAGCTAGAAACTCTAATGAGATAGGAAGTCTAGCATCCCTTCAATATACTAACATGAAAGGAGAATCTCCAATAGCCCTTTTAGGTGTTATTTTATTAGCCCAAAGGGAAATATTCAATTTTTGATACCAACACCTCTGATTATCTTTAATAGTCCTCTTGATTATCTTAATCAAATTCTTATTGGATGACTTAGCCAACCATTATCTTGAGGGTAGTAATTAGAAGATGTGCTCAAGTAAATACCATGATCAATTTCCCATGCACAAATATGAGCTCCTACAAATCATTTTGCATTGTATAATATTATAGTGGAAGGAGCACCAAATTTGGTAACTATTTCATTAAGGAATTCCACAACTAAAGCCTTTGTAGAATCCTTCAAGGCTACTAGCTCTGTCCACCTTATAAAGTAATCTGTTGCAAAAAAAATCCACCTATGACCAAAACTAGAAGGTGGATTAATAGGACCAATAAAATCTAATCCCCACTAAGCAAAAGGCTGATCGACCTAGATGGGGTGGAGTGGAAGGGTTGCAAGTCTCTTTTTACTTGAGAAGAAAGCACACTTGTCACACTTCCTTACATGTTTGTGGCAGTCATGGAACAAGGATGGCCAGTAGTAACTAGCTCTCATGATCTTCATTGTAGTGGTTCTTGCTGAAAAGAGGCCAACATCAAGACCATCATGAAGCTCCTTAATCATTCTCTCTACTCGATCTATGTCAATACATCTTAGCAAGGATCCATTGAAGTCCCTCCTAAAAAGAACATCATCAACTATAGCATAGGGAATTGACTAAATTTTGAACTATCTTCTTTTAGCTTTATCTAACCCTTGAGGATATCCATTACCAGTTAAGAAGGTCTTAATGTTCTCTATCCAACTCTTTGGATTATCATTTCTCACCTCTTACTATTTTGTCAACACCAAGACAACTTCCTCATCATGCTTGTGAAATGAGATCATCTATTTGCACAACCCCTTACCTCTTACTAGTTTGGTAATCTTGATGTCCACATCAAACTCCATCACCTTAGTGACCCAACCTACCCTTTTCTCACTAATAGCTCTACTCAACAAGAAATCCTTAAATATTGCATGAGGGACCAAAAAATGGATTTTGTTATGCGAAAATAGGTGTATGAATTTCTTCAAAGCCCTTGTGACTACAAGGGCTTTCTTTTTCACATAGTTGTACTTATTTTAATACTCTTTTAGCCCTCCAATAAAGAAAGAAATAGGATTCTCTTCATTTTTACAATTTAATTGAGTCAAAACAAAAGAGATAACTCACCTCCTAAGATGTGAAGAATGAAATCCTTATCAAAGTTTGGATTAATGAGAATAGGGGATGAAGCTATGGCCGCTTTGATTTCTTCAAAACTTTATTTCCCTTACTTGGTGCAAGAGAAGATCATACTCTTGTTAAGAATTGTTGTAAGAGGTTTTACCATGGTAGCTAGATTAGGAATAGATCTTCTCACAAAATTTATTCTACCAAGAAAACTTTGCAGACCTTTCTTGTGACTAGGAAGAGAAAGGGTGAGTATTGCCTTTTTTCTTTTTGGATTAATGGTAAGACCATCCTTAGATATAATATGTCATAATAATTTCCCTTGATTAATGGCAAAGACACACTTGCCTGGATTCAAAGATACTCCATACTCTCTACATCTTATAAACACTTGTCTGAGATGACCAAAATACTCTGCTAAATATTTTGAATATATTGTGATATCATCAAGGTAGACCAACACAAACCTTTCAAAATTTTTTTTGAAGGCCATCTCCATTTCCTTTTGAAATGTGCCACTTGCATTTGTTAGTCCAAAAGGCATTTTACTATAGGCATAGGTGCCCCATTTGGTAGTGAAAGCAATTTTATATTTGTTAGTTTCTTTAACTAACACCTAATTATAACCCTAGAATCCATCCAAGAAAGAGAATCTCTCTAAAAAAATTTGGACAATATTTGCTCCATGGAAGGAAGGGGATGATGATACTTAAGGGAGGCTTGGTTAAGATTCCTAAAATCTACACATAGTCTAATCTCTACATTCTTTTTCCTAGCAAGGACAAGGTTTTCCACCCAAGAGGAGTGCTTAATAGGGAAAATGATATGGGACTCAATTAATTTGGACAACTCAGTTCTCATTAGTGGCTCAATCTTATGATTTAATAGTCTCTACCTTTGCCTTACAAGATTGACATTATCAAATAGATCTATCATATGTTGAAATAGACTAGGGTTAAAACCCTTTAAATCATCATATGTCCAAGCAAATACATCATTAAATTCTTGACATAGATGAACACAACTTTCTTGCTTGGTTTTAGAACATACCTTCCCCATGTTTAATGTCCTTCCATCAACAACTGCAACTGGTATATGATCTCCTTTGTTTGTAGAAAGATTCATGCCTCTATCCCTTGCTTGGTCATCAAGATTGAAGACACTCTCTAAGGTAATGAGACACTTATGAAACTTATAGTAGCTGAGGTTGATGGTTTGATCACCATATTGGTCATGAAATCTTGACTAATTTCTATCTGAGAAATTTGCTTCATTCTAAAAGAAACTCACAATTTGTGCATCAGATTCAAAGACCTACCAATTGATATTATTATCAAGGATAATGGGTCCAACCACTACTTTAATCTTCTACTTCTTCTCATCTTTGAGGCTTCTTAAGACATCATAAGATGCACCCACTACCACAAGTCTATCAGGATATCTATTTCCTCTTCTAGGGATGCTTTGAATACTAAATGCATTGAAACCTTCAACCAAATCCCATACTCTATGTTTATAAGACCTAAGAAAACCATTCTTAGTAACATTTTGATTCCTCACCTGATTGACCACAAACTCACTATCTCCATATACTCTTAATGCTTGAATTCCTCTTTTATGGAAAAGTAAGAGACCTTGAATCAATGGCTCATACTCGACCAAATTATTTGTACAATTGAATTGAAGCCTAAATGAGAAGTAGTACCTTTCTAGTGTGAGAGAAACCAACATCACACCAGCCCCTAATCCATTTTTATTTCTTGATCTATGAAAATAAATACTCCATATCCCACTTGTTTCTTCTTTGGTTTTCATTAAGTTTGGAACAAAAGTATCATTTTTTGATATAGAATAGGTTCCAAGTCCTATCTCCAAAGTTTCTAATATAGGATAAAACTAATATTCATTAGCTCACTCATCCAAGAGGAAATCATGTATCTCAGCTAAAGAAGTGGCAGGCCCATTTGCTATGTCATTTTCATCTATTTCTAGGATGGTGTAATTCATATTGATGAGTTAGGAGTGTAGGGCTCAATATGATGGAGGGATAATGGTTCTGATCTGATTGAAGCTTTGGTTCCATATCTAGTTCTAAAAAACATATATGACTAATAAGAGGATATGTAACTACCTATTTGATTAGTAAAATCTCTTGAAAGACAAATGGCAAAGCGTGGCTTAACCTCAACAATTGATATATCTTGAACTATAGTACAACCCATACATGCATGTAATGCCATTTCAATATTTATAAGGATTCCCATAGTCTAGATAATACTACCATCTAACTGCAATACATCCTTAACAATGGGTTCATATTTCACTTCTAAAATATCAGCAACACATTTGGGCATTACTGAACTACTAGCCCCTGAATCAATCATGCAACTGTGGACTAGGTTATCTCATATAATTAGAGAAACATAAAATGGTGGAGGTCTAACCTTTTTACTTGTTTCTACCTCCTTTTATGGTTTTACCAAACTCACAACATCCTCCATGCTAGGTGGTTGATCTCTAAGCTCAATGCTTTCCAACTCCTAGTGCAACAGCCTCTTTTGTGATGGTATAGTAGCAACAACATCCCACATAGAAATGTTCACATTGGCCTTCCTCATTTGATCTAACACACTAAAAGATTCATTAGATGTTTTGGTAGAAGTCCTAGAAGTAGAATCTTGAGGTGGAAAAACCTGAGGGTTATTCACATCTCCTCTACTTTCATTTTTCCATTGTTGTTGAGGAGTATCAATAGGCTAACTAGACTTGTGTTGCTAGGAAACTATTTGTATATGTGTTACTACACCTAATGTTGGAGCTTGATTAGGAGTGGGAGGAGTAACCTCTTCCATAGATCTTCTCTTTCTCCTGGTATTGTAAGTAGAAGAGTCCTGGTTTACATTACAATGCTCTTCCACCAGGCGGTTCATAAAAGAACAACCATCCTATTGAAAAGTATTAGCCAGTTGATTAGCATTGATTTGCTATGAAACTTCTCACTCTGGTATAGTTAAAGCCAAGTAAGATTCTTCCTTTTGACACATGCAATATCCATAAGAGTAGTTACAAGAAGGGCATAGATCTTGATCTTGGGAAAGATTATTTTGAGGGACTAAAGCCCTATTTAGGTTGGTGTTTAAAGATAGGGGGTGGTCAATAGGTCTATTCTAATTATGTTGGTAGTCGATAGTCTATTCTAATTGTAGGTGACATGAGTCTAGTTTGGGGGTCTACCATGAATTGGACCTTGACTCTAGAATTGAAGAGGCTTATTGTTTTGAGCTTGTTGCCTCTTCATAGTTACCAACTCATTTCCCATCTTTTGTACTATTGCACTATTAGCCTCCATCTTCTTTTCTTGATCCATCATCCTCCTATCTACATTTTGCATCAATGTCTCCATCATGACCTCAATCCTGTCAACTCCATTAGAGGATGTAGAGGTTATTGGGATCATAGCAAGAGGCTAACTTGTAGAGGAAACATGAATAGGGGCTATAGTAGGTTGATGATTGGGCATGTCAGGGAAGAAATGAATTGGTGGCCTTGGAGCTAACTTCACTCCCTATATCAAAATATTTTCTACTATTATGGAAACCTCATAAGCATTTGGAAGAGTGTCCCCTCCCATAGATTGCAGAGTGGTAGAAATATCACTGTTGAAGGCTCTGAGATAATACAAGAATATATTACTAGTTGAGGGCTTCACTATAGTAGATATTTTGTCCCATGTCTTCTAAAACCTATAACTGAAATCAGTCATACATTCATGGGGGGCCCTCTTGATAGTTTTAAGCTATTCTAAAAGTGATAGATGATCACTTTTGTCCTCAAAATACTTGCATAGGGCTGACCCTAACCCATCCCAATCAGTAATAGAGTTATGAGGCAAACCTCTATACCATTGTAGTGCCTTCCCTCTCAAGGATGAGGCTAGAAGAATGACTGCTACATCATCCTCAGTGATGCAATAGAAAATGCTCAATAGGGAGGTGGAGGTTTCACCAATAAACTTAGGTATACATTTAAGAGCTACTGGTATGTCATGCCTTTGGGCTAATAGGAGGGGGCTCCCACCATTAAAGGTGGTGAAACCATAAGCTCTAGCCATGTAAGCAAGTGATCTATTGATATGAGCAGATGGTATTCTAGGCTGAAACCTAACAATAGGAGGAGTGGAGATAGATCTTGCAGGGGTATGTGTTACTATCACACTCCTAACTAGTGATAGAGATACCCTATCATTTCTTCTTGGATTAGAAAAAGAAAGCTTTTGGTATTGGAAATTACCTCTAGAAGATGCCCTTGTGTGTGTCTTGGGCATGAACCATAGCAACTTTGGTCTAGAAACTAGATTGTTCTTGAAGCTTAGAGTTGCAAACTACTTTTAAAAAAATGAGCCTCTTGAAGAATTTATACTAAAGGCAATACTATCTCCTCTATATGAACATGGAATCTTTCTTTGACACCAATGAACTTTAATTGTTACAATATATAGTCCCACCAAGCATGCCAAAAATTGTTGTTACAAAAGCTTGCACCCTTGTCCAAATTTTTTACCTAAGGACAACCTTATGAAATATGGAAACAACCTCCAAGCTTTGGGACTTGAACTATGAGGTTGAGTCTCTGGAGAAGACTAACTTCCTCTACTTTTAGGATGTGCTTAAACTATTCTTGAAGAGAAAACAGAGAAGGAATACATGAAAGTAACTACCTAATCTATTCTAAAGAGGTGATGCACCAAAATAGGGTGTTCAGACTAATCTCTACCCATACATGCACAATGCCACTATCATGATAGTCTAAAGATATATAGATTTACACTTTCTTTAATCTCTTAGCTACATATAGATAAGACAACCACATGAGTGACACAAGGAAAAAATGCTTCACTTCTTATCATTCATGGGCTAACAGAGATGTAGAAATGTAGATTATAGATATCCATGGCACATCAAAGAGAGGTATACAAAGCTTGCATAGTACATCGGTGGCTGAAGGAGAAAAGACATGATGTCATACAATTCAGAGGCAAAGAGGAAATTTACAGTAGCATGCCAAGGCAATACAAAAGAAATAGAGAAGATCTAACCCTAAGAAAGAGTACAACATCTACTTTTATAGTGAAAGCATAACTCAAATAGCTTCTACCTAAGATAGAAATCAACAACTACAATCAACTTTATAGAGAATAATTACTACAAAACTAGAAAAGATCTAACCACATTGCAAATCTAGATGCAAGATGATCACTTATCCATAAAATAATCTTTGAGAGGACAAGAATGACAACCATTAACCTTTTGATTGAATAGATGGATCAACTGACGGTGATGAACTATTATGTTTCATTTATCAGGCCTGGGGAATGATGAAAGTGGTTGCAAGAGATTAGAAAGATCAAATCTATCATCAAAGAGTTTTTTCCCATATTATAAACCAAAAAAATAAGGTGGAAAACATAGGTCAACCATATTCAATTGTCACTGTGTACCATTCCTACTACCTGATTGGTTGGGAGTTCCTCTTGTCCATCTTGGCATGTGAAATTCAATATTGTATGTTTTGGTCAACACTGAACTCATAATCCTATGAGCATCACCTATGGTCGAAACCCTTTATATCACCTTTTGTTCATAGCCTTGACTTCTATGATCTTATGATTTTCAATACCTCATAGTGTTAAGCCCATCCTTCATTCTCTTTATGATCCTTTGATAGTAACAAGATCATAGGATCTCATGACAAAATGGTGGCCCTTAACACCCCTGGCATAAGGTCACAGTACCATTATTTTTTCCTTGTGACATCATGGCATGGTTTATTTGACCTTTATGATCTTAAAATTGTAGTCCCTCATAATATCAGTAGCTGTGGCAATAAGTTTTGTGATCCTATGATCATTGACCCTCGTGCCTTCAGATTATATCCTCATGACATTTATGATCTTATGATCACTTACTATCGTAACATCAGGCAAGTCCTTTCTTTAGCTTATGATCACTTGACTATCTACAATGTTATGACAACCTGACTACTTGACCAATATGAGCCTCATAACATCTATTCACTAGTTGATTTACTCGACGATCCTCTGATACATGAGCTATCATAAGATTGGGACCATACCATCTTGTCACAACTCTAGCATTTAAAATATGAAATTAAATGTTGTGACCATTGGGGGTGTCAAAAATTTGAAATTAATCCTTAGCAAGAAGGCATTTTTTGCCAATAGTTACAAAAGAACAAAATTGTCACTATCAAAAACTACATTAGAAGAATCAAAACTTGTGGTCTTTCACTTGATAATAGAATGATCTTTTCATTTGTTTCTTTATGGTGGGGCCAATTCTATTTTAGTAGTTTCTTATTCCTCCACTGCACCTAATGATTGATCTTCTTTCTCCTATTGCTCATCAGGCTATAGGACCACTTTATCTTCTTCTATTGTGCCAAGCTCTAACACTCAAGTGTTTGATTTAAGTTGTTGATTATCTACCATATCATTAGTTTGAGTAGTTGTATCAACCAACTAAAATTCCTCTGTGGATGTTGCTTTATCTGTGAGCCCTTCCTATGAAGCCACTTGTAACAACTGTATAGCTGAAGAGTAATCTGACATCCACTTGTTGAAAATTCTGTCATCTGGCTAATTGAAATTTAATAGATCTTTTTTCCAACTTAGCACATCTTTCCCAACCTCTTTATTTCCTAAAAATATGCATGGAAAGAATCAAAGAAAATTTGCACCTTAACTAACTCTTCACTGGTTCTAGAAAACCAAATGTAGTTATCTTTGTTGACTACATCATTCATTCCAATGCTCATTAGCTCCTTTAATTCATTTCCCCATTCCTCTTTATTTTTATGGTATATAATCTTTTTAGAACATGGGGAAAGAGATAATTTTTTTTTACTGAGATATTTAGAGAAACATATTTTCAATCTTCTCTGCAACATATCTCTTTTCTGATTAAAAATCAATAAATCACTTGCTTGGTCAAAAAATCTGTCTATTTTGTCATCAATTACATCAATGACAAAGAAACACAAAGTAGTGATGGAATCATCTCTATTAATCTACTTGTCCAAAATTTGTCTCAAGGTGGCTTCATTTTCATTCAATTCTTTCCATATGTCCACCAACCTAGACAACTCAAAATGAAATAGGGGCCAATTGACTCTATCCACTAAAAATAGGATAGTATTTATGATCTTATCCTCATGCTACATAGGTAATTCTACATGCAACACCCATATTTTTTCTTTTTCTTCATTTAGTTCATCAGTTGTATAGAATTTTGGCTATTGGGGCATGCTTGGGATCTCCACAATAGGACCAGGGGAAGTATTGGGACAAGGAAAACAACAATTTAGAACTAGATGGATTGTCTTCCTACCTTTCTCTTCCCTCATTGCTTCTAAAAATATGAAATCATCTTTTCCATTTGATAAATCTTTCTTCCCCTTTCATCATAGGCCTCAAGAACCTTTTCAAAATTTTCATTAAGTTCAAGAAATTTTTTCTTGTCCTTGGTAGCCACTTCCACCCCAAAATTGGCCATTTCTTTATTCATTTGAGCTACCTGCTCACTTTCCACTTCTCCCAACCTGAGTAACATTAGGCTCCCGATGTGTTCAACATTTGAGACTTCTTGGGATGTGACTTGCCTCTCTTTTATATGGAACAAATGAAAAAGGGTTTGTGATCATAGATATATCATCCCTTTATGGGCTTCTTCTACCTCTTCCTCAAATCTGAACTTGGCCTCCTTTTCTTTTCTCATTGTATCAAAGATTATTGCATTAGCAATGTCCCACTCTAGTAGTATTAGAACTCCCAAATCTTTTAGTAACTTCCTACCTACTGAAGGGGTTATTTTACTAAATCCTCTCATTAGGTTAGCCTTAAATTCCTTCTCTATATTAGAGTCTTGTCTAGTAGGTTTCTCCACCTTCATATTTTAACATTTGGCCTCAAAAATTTCAATGTTACTTCTCCATAAAATTTGCAAAAATTCCCTAGACTTCACAAAAATGTCATCATCCAAAAAAATTATTGCGGTTAGATCTACTCTAGGCTCAATCTCCTTACCCTTGAAGTTTTCTATAGTAAGCACTAGGAGTCATATTAGAGGCTCTTCAAGTGATCCCTCATCGATCTCTAATGCAGTTATTAAAATATCATGTTGGCCTCCCATCTGCTTCAATTGTTCATTTGAGGAATCTTCATTCTTAATACAGATGGGATCCTATCAAGGGGAGTACTCCTCAGCTTTGGATTAAGATCCTTGTTCCAATTTCTACCTTTTAGCAATTGGAGTTGAGGGTGGGCTTTCTAAAAGTTGCCTTTTATTAAAAGGAATAGATTGGATATCTACATTCCTAACCACAATATATCCTTCTCTTCTTTGTAAAATGTACTAGCTTGGGCTTATTATTACCCTATTTTCCATCCTTTTCTCAATCTCTATGACTTGGCCTAAGTATTCTTATATCAATATCCCTTTCTTCTCATTAAGGGTTTGCATGAATCCAACAAAATTTGTTATGAATTTCTTTATCTTATCTCTCTATTATTTAATGTCAGCAAGGGGATCAAACTTCTTATAAGAATTTATAAACTCTAATGCTCTACTATATACTTTCCATTTCTAACTTTGTACTTCCTGTTCTTGCAAAGAAAATCAATTTCCTATAATATCCTGAGGAAAATAAACAACATGTTCATATGATTTATCTTTGGTCCTATCTTTGAACATGTCATAAAAGCCTTTAGGGTCAAGGGTCAATAAAATGAGGAAGAGACTAAGCCATTTGATATCTATCAAGAAACTTACCTAGATGTCTCCATCCTCCTTTGGTGAGCACAAAATTGTGGACAAATGTGAAATTTGGAAAAATTGTCCCTCTTGACCTGTCCACTAGCTCTCTTTCTTCAAGTCCTCCTACTTGCCACAAAAACTCAAAGGTTCCCACCTTTAGAGGCACCTAATATGGGAGGACATGGGATTTCCCTTGGAAAGCATATTTTCTCTAAGATAGTAGATATAGAGTACGGGATAATATCACCCAAGTTATGAATTACTTTCAAACCCTTGGCATGATCCTTGGGCCTGATCATCTCTAGTAAGGGGTGAGGTATCCTGGGGTTGTCTCCAATTAACATGATCCTCATCTTTGAGGAAAAATACCTATCAAAATGCACAAAATTGGCATCTATGACTTCCCATGTCATATCAACACTCCATAGCTAAACTGGTAGCTTCTCCCCATCCTTTTCTAGCTCTAGTTTCATGTCTTTCAAAAATATAGAAACTCCTTTGTTCAAGCACATATACATTAATAAAGAATACCAGAAAAAGGGTTTTCCACCTTACCCTTGTTGATGCCAAGTAACCCATTGTGTATCACCTCATACAAGTAGGATGTGTAATCAAAGATAGAGCTCATCCCATACTTAAAAATTTATGAATGATCATGTTCATCCATACCAAAAAAATTTCACAATGATATATAAAGGGCCTAGACCCTGGGATTGAAATATTTCTTTAACAAGGGCTCAAGGGTATGAGGTGTGACCAGTGGGAGATGTCCTATCCTTATAAAATGCTCCTATAGTGGCTCTCCCTGAAGGTATACCCTCTAAGCATCATACCATGCTTAAAAATCATCAAAATAAATCTTCTCATGCAATGCATGGTTAGGGTTTACCATTCCTCTACATAAATTTTCTTTGATACATCGTTAATGCTCTAACAATCAAATTGTGTATGTTACGCCAATTTTTTAAAAAATGGTCAATCATTCAGGCATAATCTGATGACTATGATTTAAACTTAATGATTGTATCACCTTTTACTTGGTGGAACACATGTCAAAACCTTGTATTCTTGCTTTGGCTAAAAATTAAGTACTTTTATTATGCGAGAATACGACATCCATTAATCCTTTCACATCTAACGATCACAAAATATCTTGACTATCATTACATTTCTTTTATGAACTAGGCCCAATGAGACCCACACCACAACCTTGCATTCTCACATTGCATAAAAACCTTGCATCTCCATCTTGCAAAAATATGATATCCATTGATCGTCAAACAATGGATGGTTAAGATTTCTACCCGTAGTTGTATGCACAATATGGCCCAAATGGAGACGTGTTTGATTCTCACATTCTCACTTTAGGTAGACTTTGAGAATTTGGGGTTTGCAAGAATGAAACAATCATCAATCATGTGATCTAACAGTTGAGAGAAATCATTAATATTTTTTATACTCAACATTCATAGCAAATCAAAATATGCCATCTAGAATCCTATGCTAACAACATCCTTTTGCAACTCATAAAAAAAGGCTGGTCCCATGAATTCCATGTGTCAACACCTCACATTCTTGCTTTGGTTAAACATTATGCATCTTAATTTTGTGAGAATAAAACTATCATAATTGATCTTGATCTAAATATATGGCTGGAAATATGCTCATTCTTTAGGTTGTTTTGAACATAGTGTAGACCCATAGGGACATGTAGTGATCTATTATATTTTCAAACTTCTTAAACATCAAAAACTTTTACTTTGTGAGAATGTGACACCCCTTGATCATCATTCAAATCAATGATCATGGAAGAAAGATCAGTCTAACTTTGGAACCAATCTAGATGTGACAACTAGCATGTTGTAGTAAATCCCATTGCAACAAGAAGTTATGGCCCCCACCAAGAAATGTGTCAGCAAGTCTCATTCTCACACTTCTTAAACTCTGAGTGCTTTTCAATTACAAGGATGTGACATCTGTTTATCTCAAAGGAGATCAACTGCTATTGTAAAATTGATGATTTCTTCATCTCCTTAGGTCCCATAGGATAGGTATCATTATGTCACTTCCTTTCTTTGGTTAAAATATTTGCATATTGAATTTTCAACGGTGTGATAATTTTTTTTATCTTGAAGGAGATCAATGACTATAGGAATAAATCACCTAAAAGGTTACAAACAAGAGAAACAAGACTCAAGCTAACCACAACATGATCTAGGATTAAAAAACTAAGTTTTGACCTAGGAAATAATGAAAAATTTGTGAATTTTTTTAGAAATAATCATAGAAAAGCCCTAGATTGAGAAATTTGAAAAAGGTATTAGGGTCATTTTCAAATCTCCCACCTTAATTCGAAAGGTGTAGTCAATTTAACAATTTTTAAAAAGAAGCTAGGGAACAAGGGATACTAGGGCATAATTATTAGGGATTTTTTAGGGCACAATTGATCAAGAGGATTTTAAACCTAGTTTCTTTATATAGGATAAATTGGATTTTCATAATGAACTTAAAAGAATTTTAAGTAAGTGAAAAACTAGGCCAGCAATGGCTCTATTTGGAGACGTTGAGACAATGAATATACCATATCCATATGAGGACTTACAAACTATGGTACAAGTAGACCACATTCTTGATAAAAATGACAAATTTTTGAGAGAAAAATGAACAAGCCAAGAAACACAACAAATATATATAGATAAGAAAACAATATGTAGAAGAATTTGCAAAGGGCACATAGACCTAAACTACTGTTCATGGAAAATAAAATATCTTCAATAGAAGTATTTCTTCAAGAATTGTCCATTAATTGGAAATTCAAGAATGTCGCCTGATATTTCTCTTAAAATATATGAACCCTTAACCCATGTAGATTCAATTAAGTATGGACCAAGCCAAATGGGGTCAAACTTGCCAAACTTTCCTTTATCTTTAGTTCTTCCATTCCACATCAAAATTAAGTCTTCAAGCTCAAATTTCCTTGCCACTATCTTTTTTTCATATAGGTGCTTTTACTATAATTGCAATTTTGCATTTCTGATAGAGGCTACCTTCCTAGTTCAATTTAATCTTACCAATTCATCCATTCTCTCTTGTATGTCATCTATGAAATCATCATCATACAACTGGATATAATTGTAGAGGCCTACTAGCTTATTTTGGGGCATTCTTGCTTGAATTCCATATAGATCAAAAGGTGAAACACCTATTGCCTTTTTAACTATTACTCTGTTAGCCCAAACTACCAAATGAAGCTTGGAATCCCATGCCTTTTTATTATCATCTAATATCCTCTTTATGATCTTCAACATGCTTTTATTAGTTGACTCATCTTGTCCATTCCTCTATGGATGATAAGGGGATGATGTTGATCTTGTAGTGCCATGTTTGTCACAAAATTTTATAAATTCCTCTGATATGAAACACATGGCATTATCAATTACAATCCTTTTAGGACATCCAAATCTAGTTATATGTTATACAATAAGAAACTATTTACCACTTTACTAGTAGCCTTCATGGTAGGAATAGCCTCTACCCATTTTGTGAAGTAATTTGTTGCTACTAGTATCCAAGAATAACTAGTACTAGACTTAGTTGAGATTTATCCTATGAAATCCATTCCCCATGTTGAAAAAGTGCTTGCACTTCTACTGATTTCGAAGGGGTATTTCCATATAATTTTAATTTTCTATCAAATCTTTGACGAGAATCACATTTCTTAATCAAAACATGTGCATCTTTAAAAACAAACTAGGCCACCAGAAGACAACTCTCATTACCTTGTGGGTAGTATTATTTTCCATATAATGCCTTCCACATATTCCTAAATGCGTCTCAGTAAGTATCTTGTCTAATTCCTTCTAATCAATACATTTCAGAAGTATTCCTTCAATATATGCCCACCACAAACTTCCATTAATGATGATGTATCTAATTGCATGCAACTTTATAGATCTCTTTTCATTATCAATTAGATGGGCTAGAGTCTCCATGTGTTGTAGATAGTACATCACATCTTTGTACCAATTACAATCATCCATATCACATGTGTCTAATCTTAGGTCTTCACATACATCATTTATTTGGTTAGCATCCAAATTTGACTCAGCAATCAATTTTACTAATCCCTGAACTCTAATCAATTTAATAATTTGGATTTCAATGTTGAATTCTTGGATTATATTAATCCATTAACATCTTCTACCAGACACTTTCTATTGGGAGAATATGTCTTTGACTATTGCACTGGGTACAAATGCAATAATAATGGCACCAACTAGATAACATCTAAAATCCTTAATAGCCTTGAAAAGAGCATATGTGTTCTTCTCATTGATCTCATATTTCAATTTTGTAGGTTGAAGTGTTTTACTAAAAAATGCAATAGGTTGTTCATACCCTTCTATATTCGTTTGAAGTAAAATGGTTGCTATGGTATGGAAGGAAGCAAAAGAAAATATATGCACTGGATTTATATAATTAGGTGTCCTCATTACTAGTGCATTTTTATGACATGCTTAATTTATTGGAAACAAATAGATGGCTCACCTTCCCAATTGATTGTTGCTTCTTTCTTGAACATCTTGGAAATAGATCTGCTAGTCTCAGAAAAATTTGTCACAAATCTTCTTACTAAATTGACTTGGCCAAAGAAGGATTAAATACCTTTGAAATTTTTGTGTTTGGGGACCTTGTCTATTTCTTCCACTCTCTCAAGATCAATCTTAACTCCATCTTTAGAAACTATATGAACATGTAATTTACCCTCTATCACCCCAAAAGTCACTTATTTGGGTTCAATGAAACTCCATATTCCAAGGCCTTTATAAAAATCTTCTCTACATGTTTGAAATGGTCCTCATCCCTTTTTGAATATGTTGTGAAGTCATCCTAATAAAAAACCATAAACTTATCAATCAATTATTTAAATGCAGCATCCATGGCTCTCTGGAATGTAGCTCCCACATTTATCAAACCAAAAGGCATCCAAACATACACATATGTTCCCCAAGGGGTTGTGAAATCTATCTTAAACTATTCCTTCTCATCAGCTAACACTTGGCTGTATCCAAAGAAACTACCATCCATCATGGACATCAGTTTTGACCTTGTTAATTACTACAATATAGCCTCCACATTTGGAAAACCATAGTTATCCTTGAGGGAAGCAATGTTCAAATTTCTAAAATCAACACACAACCTAATGTCACGATTTTTCTTATTAATTGGCATTAGGTTGGATAACCATGGAGAATTCCTAATAGGCTTAATTATCCCTCCACCCTCAACTTCATAAGCTCTTCTTGCATTTTGGGAGCTAATGTCAGATTAACAGGGCTTTACTTTTGTTTAAAAGTCTTGACATTCTCACTCAGTGGTATTACATGTTGAAAATGTTATTCCCTATAAGTTTTAAGGTCATCATATGACCATGTAAAAACATGTATAAAATTTCTTAATAAATTAATCAATGATCAATACAACATTTGGGGTCAAATTGCAATGATAATTTGTGATGACTATGTAATTTGTGGTGATTTTCATGTTTTTTTTTGCAATTATGCCGGACATCATCACAATAATGACGTGGTGTCATAATTGTGACACCTGTGTGAATATAAACAACAACAACAACAAACATGACATATTTCATTCCCCATCTCTTTTTATTGTGGAGAGTTGCATGCAAAAGAGGGTGGAGAGCTCCAAATGAGTGTGGAGATATCTGAACATTTTCATGCCCTTGTGATTGATATATTTCATTGTTGTGATCTCTACATTTCATTTACATGCTCCTACTCTATAATTTCATTGATGTGATCTCTACATTTTGTTGTCATGCCCTTGCTCTATGATTTCATTGTCATACCCTTGTGATCTCTACATTTCATTGTCATGCCCTCTCTCTGTGATTTCATTGACGTACCCTTGCTCTCTAATTTTGTTGTTGTACCCTAGCTCTATGATTTTCTTCAAGGGATATGAAAATGTTCATTTCTTTTCCTTCTAAACAAGTATATCTTTATATTTCCTTCTAAACTTGTATATTTAGAGATGTTTTTAAAGGTTCTTATTACATCTTAGCACAATTGCAACATTGATCCAGCTACATACATATTCTAGAATCCAAATAATAAAACAATAAAACTCACTCAACCCATGCTAAGTGACTTACCTTAAGATCCTCCACAAAAATAATGTAGAGTAGGAAAAATGGGCAAAGTTCACAAGAAATTTTACAACAACATATCATAGTTGATATTTTTAAAAAGAAACTAGCCATAACACAGTTAAATGGGTCTGACTTTTGATTAGTTGGGTTGATTAAAAATTCCTGTAAAACTATCATCAGATTAGGTACAATAAAATGAAAAATTAGCTATTCTTTTCTAGCAAGATCAAATATAGTTTTCCAAGGTGATAAAATAGCATACACAAGGAATTGAAGAGCAACCTCAATGAAGAGTTGAGTGTAAGGAGTTGTTTCTAGTTGTTATTTCTATCATGTAGTCTCTTTCTAAAGTCACGCCTTCTCCTTCTCTTTTAAAAGCTGCTCCTTCTCCTTCACTCTTGTGCCCTAGATTTTTATTATCAAACTTTTGAATATCTACCTTATCTAAAATAAACTTCACATTGTGTTGTAACTCTAGCATAGGTTTTTGATCATCGATAGTTTTCATTTCAACATTGTTGTTTTCATGTATGTATGTATGTATGTATGTATGTATATATATATGTATGTATGTATGTATATGTATATCATATATATACATATGTATATGTATATATGTGTGTCTATGTATGTATGTGTATATACAGAGAGATCTTGTGGATTGTGGATTATGGATTATAAACAAAAAAGAAAAGAAAACACGACATTAATCATTCCCCATTTGTTTTGATTTATTGTGGAGAGCTATGTGCAAAAGTGGGTGGAGAGCTTTGAATGTTGTTGGAGATCAATGGAGATCTAGGATTTTTTTGTCGTTCCCTTGTGATTGCTGCATTTCATTATTGTGTTGTGCCTTTGTGATCTTCATACTCTGTGATTTTCTTCAAGGGGAGAAGAGGTACCAATGTAATATTTTTTTTCCCCTTCTAAACATGTATCTTCTGTTCATATATAATAGCTTTGGTCAAATTCAAGGATAACTAACCGTGATGATTGTAGGCATATGTGCACGTATGTATGTATATGAATTCACTATGTGAACTACTTTACATGTATACATACACACTTACATAGTACTTGTGCTAAATTAAATTGATCATTCATGTCTTGAATTACACAAGCAATTATCCTTGCATTCAATTGAAACTATTCATACCAAACTAAGTATGCAAAAATTTTTACTTTCATATTATGATATCTCTTGGTGATTGAGTAAAGATCTCATGCATAATATCATCTAGGTAATGATTAGATGCATTCACATTAAGTCATAATAGGATCAAGAAGATGATCCATTTATGTTACTTCATAGTTGTTTTATTGAACATTTTGTTTAACATAATCAATAATACTAGAATTGTTTTTTATGTTATTTTATCATATACATTTATGACTCTTATTTTTCTTAAAATGAGACTGTATATATTTTTATCATAAAAACACAAATATAGATATTTGATAGTTATCCTTTATAATTTCAAGATCTTCATATTTAACATAAAGAGTTTCTACTATTGGATAGTGGAATTGCCACAATGTGGAGCCACATAGCTCATGACTTTTTCCACCAAATTATATTTTTATTTATTTTTTGTCCTGCAAAAATATTATAGGTGAATGTTCTTTTGATTTTCCATACATTTAAAAAAATTTCGCTTGCCGTTTGAGGTAATTTTCTATTCTTAGATAGAGACATATATCACAAGGATGGACATGCCAATTTTGATCGTCCCACTTTCAAAGCTGATTCCCTTATCAAACTAATGAAACTGCTTGCAACCAACACCCTAATTTTCTTCAACTTGCTTGAACAGCCATTCACACAACCATCTTCCTCCTAACCCACCATAGTATGCGGCCCTTGTTTGAGGTTTATATCATAGTCCCTCTTTGGTTTTGAACCTCATTGAACCTATTTTATAATGGTTCCATTGGTTCAAGGAGTTTCATATGTTCGATAAGTTCAGTGTCCTAGATAGTTTAGTGGTTTCAATGTTTAGAAGGCTCTTAGCTTAGATCAGAGTACTAAGATTTAAAGACTCTATAATTTAGATTAAATATACATTTCAATTATCCATTGGGGAAAAAATCATATTTTATTCCTTAATTTTGGATGCAATAATGAGGGTTTTAGCTTAGGCCATGGGAAAGCATTTGAATTGTGAACATAAAATTGGTAACATTTGAGCTAGAAACAACATCTAATCTTCTGTAAGTTTATCTCCTCTAAAGACCCAATACATGGAGCCATTATCATCATCTGTAGAATCACTTTCCTTAGGAGAATTCAATCAAAATTATTCATACCAAACTAAGTATTCAAAAATTTGTACTTATAGATTATTTTATCTCTTGGTGATTAAGTAAATGTCAAATATAGTTTTCCAAGGTGATAAAATTGCATATGCAGATGTACGTACATATGTATGGATGTATGTTTGTACGTATCTATGTATATATTGTTGGAAATATTATGAAAAGGCTAAGTTACTAAGAGGGGAGGGGTGAATCAGTAAATTCTAAAACTTTAATCCAATATGAAAATTTTGATCTAACTGCATACATGAGAAACTGAGAACATTAAAGCATACATAACACTTTGACACATAGATTTGGTGACCCATAAACCTTCCAAAAATAAAGTAAAACTAGGACGGGGATGATACCCACAAGCTTTAGTACTGCAGTATAAAGTTGGCCTATTAAAGCTTACATTGATCACTTTTGATGATCTGCCCTATTAGGAGCAATAAGGACTGCTAGGTTCACCTTGTTAAAGGATTTACAAATATACAATGAAGTATGCACTTGGTAAAGAGATTAACATAAGACTGTTAGGTCTACCTTGTTAAACGATTTGATTGATCCACCTGTTAGGATGAAGTAATAGATGATCTCTGATCTGCAACTTGGTTTGCTGAATGAGATTCCTTTGAGTGTACAAATCACCTTATTGATAGATGAATCTATGCTGCTACTTATACTATTGTAGCCTTTGTAATTCACTCTTTTTGCTCTTCTCTGATTAGATTTGATTACATTGTATTCCTCATATGTGTTTTGGATATGATACAATACATTACATATATACCAATCCAATTAAACAATTAAAAAGTCGACCACAATTTAAGTTTACAAAAAATATTACAAAGTTAGCCAAAGTGTAGAAACTTGAGCTTTGAAGACTAACTCGGTGAGGTTCTAATACACGACATCCACTATCACTGCTCGACATTGTCATGCACATGGTAGATATAGAAGCTTGGTCCATGCTAATCACTTCCAAGTAGTCTTGAACTTGGTCTGCATTGGTGACTGAGTGAATACTGTGAAACTCGTCATACAAATTGGATCACTTGGTTACCACTGCATAGCTCGATAAACACTATCACCTTGAGCTCAATATAAATTGAGTCACTCACATCGCATCAACTATACACTTGGTAAGCACTACATAGCTTAGCTTACACAAGTAAACTCGACATATAGGGTAAGTGCAGCAAGATCTGGTGCCAAAAGGGGGGTATAAGTGGACACCTTTTTTCTAAAATTAGCAATTTCTAAAATTCAACAAGAATTTGAAGATAGTTACGCTCAAAATTTTAAGATATGACAAAAACAAAAGTAGTAGTCCTTTGAATCTAGTTTCTAAACTACTAATTTTTTTTCAAAATGGTTTAGTTTTAGGTCCTCAAAAAAGGGGTCCATAGAAAGTGGTACTATTTATTCAAAAAAAACATAACATGGTACAAAGTATAGGCCCCCTAAAATTTTAACTTTTTAAAAAATTCTTTAATTGCTCTGGTCAAAAGTTACCTAACACTATGTAGTTTATCTCAAAATTTTTAGGTAATTTTATAATGTGTATTTTTTTAATGAATTTTTTAATTGGACACATCTCAAAAACATGAAATATCTATTTTATCCCCCTAGAAATGATTGAAAACTAATCTAAAATCAAAACTTCTTTTTTTAAAGTGTGTATAATGGAGTATAATTTCTAAAAAAACTAAGTTGTTGTAAAATCCAATGAATGAGCTAAAATCTACAGCCCAATTAGTACATGTTGGTTATTGAAAAAAAATGGACATACATTCAAAAAAAATATAGTTGAAAGGCTTGAAATAGTTCAAATAAAAAATAAATTATATGGTTATATAGCTAACATAGAGACCATGAGGAAACTTGAAGGAGAGCACACAAGAAAAATCAATTATTTTTTGTATGTTTGCACCAAAACATGTCTCAGACTAGTTTAGAGACTCCAAACCAAGGAAAAACCAAGCCTTAGACTTGGTAGAATTCAAAGCTTTGAATAGCACATGTGCACTATAACGTGCACACACTATTTAAAGATTTTTAAAATTTGGGTCTTAATAGTGTATATGCACTTTAGTGCACACATGCTTTAGTGTGCACATACTATTAAGACCTAAATTTAAATAGAGAGGGAAGGAGAGAGGCAAAGAGGGTAGAGAATAAGAGAGATTAGATGATAGGAAGAGAGTAGGAGGTGGGATAGGGAGAGAGGGAGGGAGGGAGAAATAAGGAGAAAGAGAGTAGGGGATTGGAGAAGGTGGGATAGGGAGAGAGGGATGGAGAGAGAAAGAAAGAGTAAGGGATGGGAGAGAAAGAGAGAGAGAGAGAGAGAGAGAGAGAGAGAGAGAGTAGGGGATGGGAGAGAAAGAGAGAGAGAGTAGGGAGATAGAGATAGAGGGATGGGAGTATGTGTGAGAGAGAGAGAGAGAGAGAGTAGGGGATGGGAGAGAGAGTTTGGTTTGTAGAGAGAGTAGAGGATGGGAGAGAGAGTGTGTGTGAGAGAGAGTAGGGGTGGTAGAGAGAGAGTAGGGAATGGGAGAGAGAGAGTAGGTGGTGGTCGAGAGAGTAGGGGATGGGAGAGACAGTAGAGAGGGAGAGATAAAGAGTAAGAGAGAGAGTAGGGGGTGGGAGAGAGAGAGAGAGTAGGAGATGGGAGAGAGAGAGAGAGAGAGAGAGAGAGAGAGAGAGAGAGAGAGAGAGAGAGAGAGTAGGCAGTGGGAGAAGAAGTGGGAGAGGGAGATCAAGAGAGAGAGAGAGGGGATGGGAGAGAGAGAGAGATAGAGAGTAGGGGATGGGAGAGAGAGAGTGAGAGAGAGTAGGTAGTGGGAGGGGGAGCAGGAGAGGGAGAGCAAGAGAGAGAGGTGATGGGAGAGAGAGTGAGAGTGAGAGAGAGAGAGAGTAGGGGGTGGGAGAGAGAGAGTAGGGGATGGGGGAGAGAGTAGGGGGTGGGAGAATGAGAGAGAGTAGGGGATAGGGGAAAGAGAGAGAGTGAGAGTGAGTAGGTGATGGGAGAGGGAGTGAGAGAGTAAGACTAAGGGAGAGAGATGAGAGGGGGGATGGGTGTGTGTGTGAGAGAGAGAGAGAGACAATAAGGGATGGGAGAGGGGAGAGAGAGCAAGAGAGAGTAGGGGATGGGAGAGAGGAAGTGAGAGAGAGAGTAGGGGTGGCAGAGAGAGTAGGGGATGGGAGAGAGAGAATAGAGAGTGATAGAGAGTGAGAGAGAGAGTAGGTGGTGGGAGAGGGAGTGTGAGAGGGAGAGTGAAAGAGAGAGGGGGATGAGAGTGTGTGTGTGTGTGTGAGTAGGGGATAGGAGAGGAGAGAGAGGAGGGATGGGAGTGTGTGTGTGAAAGAGAGAGTAGGGGATGAGAGAGAGAGAGTAGAGAGGGAGAGAGTGAGAGTGAGAGAGAGTAGGGGATGGGATAGAGAGTAGGTGGTAGGAGTGAGAGTGGAAGAGGGAGAGTGAGTGAGAGAGAGAGTAGGAAGTGAGAGAGGGATTGTGAGAGGGAGAATGAGAGAGAGAGAGTAGGGGATGGGAGAGAGAGTGAGAGAGAGAGTAGGTAGTGGGAGAGAGTAGGGGATGGGAGAGAGAGTGAGAGAGAGAGAGTAGGTGGTGGGAGAGGGAGATATATAGATAGAGAGAGAGAGCGAGAGAGTAGGGGATGGGAGAGGAGAGAGTGAGAGCAAGAGTAGGGGATGGGAGAGGAGAGAGAGTGAGAGAGAGTAGCCTAAGAGAGAGATTAGGGGATGGGAGAGGTATAGACAATGAGAGAGAGTAGCGGATGGGAGAGGGAGAGTGAGAGAGAGTAGGGGATGGGAGAGGAGAGAGAGAGAGTAACCCAAGAGAGAGAGTAGCGCATAGAATATGAGAGAGAGAGTAGGTAGTGGGAGAGGGTGTGGGAGAGGGAGAGAGGGAGAGAGAGATAGGGGATTAGAGTGTGTGTAAGAGAGAAAGTAGGGGATGGGAGAGAGAGTGTGAGAAAGAGTAAGGGATATGAGAGAGAGTGAGAGAGAGTAGGTGGTGGGAGAGGGAGTGGGAGAGGGGGAGAGAAGGGCATGGTACTATGTGTAAGAGAGAAAGGGATGGGAGGGAGAGTGTGTGAGAGAGAGTAGGGGTTTAAGAGAGAGAGTATAGAATGGTAGAGGGAGTGAGAGTAGGGGATGGGGGAGAGAGAGTAGAGAGGGAGAGAGTGGGAGTGAGAGAGAGTGAGAGAGAGACTGGGTAGTGGAAGAGGGTGTGGAAGAGGGAGAGAGAGTGAGAGAGAGTAGGTGCTGGGAGAGGGAGTGGGAGAAGGAGAGTGAGAGAGAGAGTATGGGATGGGAGAGAGAGTGAGAGAGAGTAGGCAATGGGAGAGAGAGATAGATAGAGAGTAGCTTGAGAGAGAGAGAGAGTAGGGGATGGGAGAGGAGAGAGAGTGAGAGAAATTAGGGGATGGGAGAGGGAGAGTGAGAGAGAGTAGGGGATGGGAGAGGGGAGAGAGAGTAGCCCAAGAGAGAGTAGGGAATAAAATGTGTGAGAGAGTAGGTGGTGGGAGAGGGAGTGGGAGAGGGAGAGAAAGGGGGAATGGGAGTGTGTGTAAGAGAGAGAGTAGGGGATGGGAGAGAGAGAGTGAGAGAGAGTAGGGGATGGCAGAGAGAGAGAGAGGGGGGATGGGAGTGTGTGTAAGAGAGAGAGTAGGGGATGGGAGAGAGAGTGAGAAAGAGATTAGGTGGTGGGAGAGGGAGTGGAAGAGGGAGAGCAAGAGAGAGGAGGGATGGGAGTGTGTGTCTATGAGAGAGTAGCAGATGGGAGAGGGGAGAGAGAGTAGCTTGAGAGAAAGAGAGTGTAGGGGATGGGAGAGAGAGTAGGGGGTGGGAGAATGAGAGAGAGTAGGGGATGGTAGAGAGAGTGAGAGAGAGTAGACAATGGGAGAGGGAGAGGGAGAGAGAGTAGGGGATGAGAGAGAGAGTGAGAGAGTAGGTAGTGGGAGAGGGAGTGGGAGAAGGAGAATGAGAGAGAGTAGGGGATGGGAGAGAGAGATTGAGAGAGAGAATAGGGGGTGGGAGAATGAGAGAGAGAGTAAGGGATGGGAGAGAGTGAGAGAGAGAGTAGGTGGTGGGAGAGGGAGAGTGAGAGAGAGTAGGAGATGGGAGAGAGAGAGTGAGAGAGAGAGTAGGCAGTGGGAAAGGGAGAGCAAGAGAGAGAGTATGGGATGGGAGAGAGAGAGTGAGAGAGAGAGTAGGGGATGGGAGAGGGAGTGGGAGAGGGAGATAGATATATATAGTAGCCCAAGAGACAAAGAGAGTAGGGGATGGGAGAGGAGAGAGGGTGAGAGAGAGATTACAGAGAGAGAGTAGGGAATGGAGGATGGTGGGATAGGGAGAGATTAGTTTTCAAATAGTGCATACACACTATTTTTCACATAGTGCATACACACTATTGTGCGTACGTACTATATGAAAACACCAAAAAATAGTCATAAAAAAAGTTTGGGTCCCTACTAATCCATATTCTGCTTGTTGTCTATTGTGTATTTTTTTGTTCCAATGAAAAACATAGGTTTCATGTTGTTGGAAGTTAGAAAACACTATTTGAAGTCTTTTTGAACATTCTTTCATTCTATTTGAAGCTAGTAAACACCAAATTCAATCATTGAATACACTATCTAAAGGCTTTTTGAATATTCTTTCTATAAAAAAGGTTAGTTTATTCCTTTTTAAATATTATTTGTTATCATATAGAGACAAATTTGCTTATAATTTGACATGTTGTTTAATATATAGTGAATTCATTGAAATTTGTATGTTTGAATGAATTGTTATTTGGAAATGGTTAGAAATTTTACAAGTTGTTTAATGTATATTGTGTATTCATTGAAATAATCATAATTTGTATATGTATTTGAATGATTTGTAATTTACAAATTGTAAGTAATTTAGATGTTTGAATAATTTGACATATAGAAATCATCATCATAACAAGGAACAAACCTAAAACTCAAAAAAAGGAAGAGAGGGAGAGAGATTTGGAAATTAAAAGAGATAAAATGAAACTATTACATCAATAAAGAAAATTGCAAAGCAATAATGACGAATTGTCTTTTGAAGAGGAACAAGAACCACTAATACAATGAAACAAAGAGGAAGAATTGGAAAGACAAAGAGAATGAATGAGACTGTTATGCTCAAGAATACAATTGAATTATGAAGCTACACCATTTTCCAATGTTGGAGTCATATCATCATCTCATGTTGAAGAGACACTAATTTGTAGATCTGATGATGTACACACTCCATCATGTCATGTTGAAGGCACAACATAAACATATCAAGTAGGTGATATTTCAGCTTTTGCAACTTATTGCCAAAGCACATCATCTTTGGTTCAAGGTACACAAAGTACTCAACCTTATGTTTACGTTAAAAATGTTGAGGGAATGGAAGAGATTATAACACCTTCTAGAATTCATTTTAGAAGATCAAACTATTTGATTGATATTGATACTAATATTTTGAAATCAATGCCTGACAAGATTAGCAAGCATACTTGTCAAAAAAAAGTTAATCATATGTGGAGATTATTCTTTGAAGAATTAAATAATACAAGTCAATTCCAATTATTTTTTGAAATGATGAGGAATTTTAAATTTAGGCCTATCATGAAGATTCTTGTGCTAAGAATGATGGATGATTCAAATGAAAAAAAGTATTGTAAATAATCTAATGAGTGCTTATGAAAAAGTGGGTTATAAATCATGTACCAAAGATAGTAATATCACAAGATGATTACTTACATTAACAATAGTAAGCAAAACATTAAAAATCGGTAGAGGTACTCTAAGGAGAGCCATATTGGAAGATCCAACAAAAAATGAGTTATGGATATTTAGCAGTAGACTACCATGAAAGGATAAAGAAATTAGTGAAGCTTTGAAATCATTGATCGAAGATTTTTGGACAAATAACAAATGTGTTTCCCCTAATCAAAGAGATGTTGTAAGAAGGAGGATTGGTAGCCAAAATCTCGACCCACATGTGAAACATTTTTTTGACTCAACTCAGACACAATTTTTTGCAAAATTTATTGGTATGTATCCTCAAATTTGAATAAGTAAAATATTTTTTGAGCCTTTTTATGTGAAGATAAATCATACATGCACAACTTGTTTTTGTAGGATACATATTGAATTTTTTAACCATTTTGATATTTTTAGGCATATATCTGTGTTTTTGCATTCTAAGTTTATTTTGCAGGATTGTGACATGAATGAGCCACCTAAATCTTCAAGGGAATTCATATCCAAAATTTTATGTGAGATAGGGGATGACCAAATTTTTTACAAGACATTATGCTTGGATGGTACATGCTTATTTTTTGGTTCTTTGCAACTTTTATCAACTTGTGAACATATGGATAGTATACATGCAATTAGAAATAAAATAATAGATTACAAAAAATATAAGATAGTGACATATGCTCTAAACGATGGGAAAAAAGGTAAAAGATGTGATTTAGTCATTGAAAAGATTCTAGTGTATGAGTTCATGAATATTTTTCATGAAAAGATTATTTACAAGTATGTAAGGCATACACATAGAGCTCGATGGCTAGATTTGAAATTCAAGCTATGCAAGGATATGTTTCCACTAGATACCATTTTTTCTATTGTAGACTTCATAGAGAACTACACACTAAAACCAAAAAATGAGATGCAAGCAAAGTATTATACTTCTCAACAAGTTTCCATATTTGTTCACATAACATTCATGCATCCACCTACAAGTACAGAGGATAATAGGAAGATTTTGAGGGAGTACCATTTTTACATTAGCAATGATTGCTCATATTCTACAGAGTTTGTACATGGTTATTTTCAACTATTTTATGGAGATTTGGATAACAGGGGCATACCATATCATCAACACATTATTTGGTTAGACAATTGCACATCTTAATTCAAGAATGCACAGATGTTCTATTGGTTGAGCAGGATGCACAAGTTGTCTAGAATTCAATATATGTGGAATTTCACAAAGACTAGTCATGGAAAGGGAGAGCATGATAGTGCAAACACATGCATAAAAAAAGCCTTTGATCATGAAGAACTAAAGTACAAAGATGGATCAATATTGACAGATGCAAAATCCATTATTTAGTGGTGTAATGCTATAATGGGTCCAGGTAAGGAAGGTGAGTCTATGGTTCATAGATTTTTTTGGTTGATAGATAATACTAACACTGCACCATATGAGGATTGTTTCACAGTAATAAGATCAAGTGAGTTACATTCTTTTAGAAGTTTTGATGCAGGTTCATGGAGTATCCACACACAAAAAAATGGCATACTATTGTCCATTGTGTGCAGAGGAAAATTGGGATGAGTGTGAATTGATTGAATAGGTGAACAAATGGGATATATAAGTTTTGGACCCAATTGACACATATCATCCCCCACAAGCACTAAAAATGGTAGAGGTAGATTCATCCATTGACTTTGGCCTCTTGTTTGATCTAGTGCAACCTGGTAATATATATATATATATATATATATATATATATATATATATATATATATATATATATATATATATATATCTTTGTAATTTCAATATGTAACTTTATAACTTTTACCTAAGTATTTTCTGAATTAATGACTGCATTTTGTACATGTATCATTGCAGGCCATGTTTTTGCTATTATTGCACTTGAAGACAATGAAGAAGGGATAGATTATTATTTGTTTCATTGTATCCAAGCCAAACAAAAATTGGATCACTCAGTTATCGATGGTGAAAGTTTAGAGTACCATATTGGTTTGGTGGTTGTAACTGGCACATGGCTTAGATGATATTCTATGAAGAATCCTAACTTGTGGTTACTCGAGGATTGGCAAATAGAGAGGAAGATTCTTCATTATTTGAACCTTGTTGTTGCATCAAATGTCCACTTGATAAAATATGGTGGAAAACCACATAATAAGACTCTTTGAAAAGTTTGTGAGTTAGAACACAAGGCAATACTTGAGACATTAAAATGTGGGGCAGATCTAGTTGGTTCATTAGATTGAATAGGGAGAGAGAGAGAGAGAGAGAGAGAGAGAGAGAGAGAGAGAGATCTAAGCCAAAGAGACACAACCCTCCAATAGGTAATAAATAGTCATTCTGATAATCTGAAGCAAGTGCATCCAATAGAGAAAAGGAACATCATTGAAGGATCTATATGAATATATGAACATTAACTAATAAAAAATATAAAAGAATATAGATATTGAGTATTATATAAAACAAAGATTTTTCCAAACCAAAGACAATAAGTCATTCTTAATAGTCAAACAATTAAGAACCAAATATATATGAGCCTAATTATTCTTACATATGTATATAGTATTATTGACCAAATCAGAATTAGCAAAATGATATTGCACATAATATCCATTACAATAGCTCATGGAAGCTTTTCAATTTTAATAGTTATATTATTTAGTCTTGAAAATGGACATTACAAATATTGCTCACTAATCCTTTACAATAGAAAATGTTTACAAAAAATGGCATGTACTTGTATGAGGACATTATATATTACAGAAATCCCACACCAAAGTAGCTAGCTAGCCACTGAAAAAATAGTAACAGAATGCAAGTGGGATCATAGATATACCTTAATAAACTAGTATCCCCTTTGCTAAAGCAACATCTTGGTCATCTACTTGACTAGGAAATGTTTGGCAATTGACAATCTCCATTTAAACTCAAGTCTCCATTTAAAGGTGGCAATGAGCTTTTTGTTGTTTTCTTAAGATTATTATTATATTTTGTTGAATTCATAAGTAGTTCATTGATAGTTTAGAAGTGTAAGGATAGGTGTTTGGTTTTATTTTAAGCACATTTGTGCTTTAGGAGGACCTACAATGGTCATTGGCAATGTATGAGAAAAAGTTTCTCAAGCAACAAAAAGTTGCTAGCAACTTTTTAAAAGTTACTTAGCAACTTTTTTTCTTTTTTTTTCCAATTTTACTAAATGGCTAAAAAGCCCTAACCAATCACAAATACCAATGGGAAGAATATAAAGGTGATGAGAAACCCTAAACCAAGAGTTGGTGAAATCCATTGTATGGCTAAAGTTAAGAATAATAGACTGTATGCATCAATCTTTGAGGGAGATACACTTTTATGACTGATTTCTTGTGAATAGAGTGGATTTTTGTGTAAATTTTCAATCCATTATTATTTATATTCTTATAGTTTTAGTAGTGTTTTATAAAATTCTTTTCAAACTGTATAGTGTGCTGCCAGTTTTGGCATACCATGTAAATTAGGGGTTGTATCTTTGGTTTCCACTGTGGGAAAACTTGAAGTGCAGACCCTTGAAATCTTGAAGTGCAGACCCAATTTTGTTTGTGAAAAAGTTTAGGGCCCTTGAATGTATGTACAAAATTTTTTTGAGCTTGCCCTAGGCAAATACAATAGTTTTGGCTAGGAGTAGACAACAACAAATTGGCTCTAGAATGCAAAGGAGTGGGTTTTAAGCTAAGCCTTTTGAATGGATTCAAGAGGAGTATTAGAAGGTGTTATATTGTGAAGAAGAAGTTTTGATAAACTTGAGAAGGTGTTTAAAAATTGAGGACAACAGGGAACCCTCAAAACCCTCAAAAACCCTTAATTTTAGTATAATTATTGTCCGGCTTTTTGGTGGCTCTAGACCCAAAATATCCTTTAGGGTTGGTCATTGGGAACAATTTTTTTTATTACCATATTTTATGAAACCTTAAAGAAAATTTGGTAAAAGCCCTAGAAATCGACAAGTAGGCCTAATTGGGGCTCCTCTACTAGCCCTATTTATGAAGGAACTATTCAATCGAGTATCAACCCAACTTGACTATCAGTTTGATCATGTGGAATAGGTTGTAAACCCTCTATAAAACTCCTCATAGTCCTTGTTAGAGCTTGTGTTGGTGAAAAACCATAAATGACCCTTATAAGCCTATAGAGAGTTGGTTGTTAGAGAACAAACTTGTAATGCTAAGGAGTTTGAATTCTTGACTTGGTGGGTAGGTTTGGGTAGGTTGGGGGATCTTGACTATGAAGGAATCCTAGAGACCATTAGAGGTGTTAGAAGAACACTTATATCTAGTTGAGTATTAGGAGCATAGACTAGCTATTCTATCCCAAGATTCCCCATCACATGCCTAGCTTGAGTATCCTGGCTTCCCAAGTCCTGTAAATACAAGGCCATTGATGAATAGGCATTTCTAATTAAAACATCTATGGTGATAGAATGGAGTGTGTGACCAAATTCTTTGTCTAATAATGAGCCAATTTGAGTCTTCACTTCACATTGCTCCATGGATAATTCTATAGCACTTGTTACTTCTCTATCTGAAAATTTGTGTTTGTATACATGTGCACTCTTTCCCAATACTGTAGATTTTTTCTCTTCATTCTAAGTAATTGGCATACCCTAGATGGCACCAAGATAACCATTTTCTTCTAAAATGTCCTTTTCTCTTAGATTAATATGTTTATTAAGTAGGTTTTCTATATCTTCCTCTTTATATTTAATAGATGTAGCTGAAATTCCTCTGTATATTAAGCTTTCCTCCATAGGAATGAGAAGACATGGGGAGTCAGGCCAACTATTGGTCACTGTATTAAAAAGATAGTCACTAGATTTCACTTGTAGCACTTGGAAAAGGTTCCAAACTATTAAAAAACAACTTAAAACACCTAATCCTAGGCTATCTTGACCAAAAATTCAAAAAGACCCAATTTTTCCTAATTACCAACTTTTGCTCATATCTTGCACAAAGAGGCCTAGGTATGCATATCTTTCTCATATCTCTCTCACCATGCATCATGGGATTAAACTATCTATTCCATTAGCTTCAGGTGGTTGAGTAAACCCTAGCTTGAAGCTCCTCCCATCTTGTTGAGTGCTCGAATGTTCTCGGGTATGCTGAACCAAATCATCCCTAAGAGTCACTAAATGCCATAGGGAAGCAATATTTGATGAAGCATATTTAAAAACTCATGCAAAGTATGGATGTGGTTCTAGGTGCTATAGGACCATGTTGCGGAGACCTACAATAACCTCTCTCACTTTTTGGAGATCTTATTCCATTTTGATTTTGCGATCCCATCTCGAGTGATGTTAAAACTTGTAGTGTTGACCAGTACAAAGTTGCCAACTATCAAATCTCTCTCACATTTCATCATAGAATCAAACTATCTATTATGTTAGCTCTAAATGGTTGGATAAACCTTAGCCCCAAGCTCCTCCTATCCAATTGAGTGCCCAAACATTCTAAGGCACACCAAACCAAATCATCCCTAAGAGTCACTAAATGCCATAGGGTAGCGATATTTAACGGGCCATATCTTGAAGCTTGTGTGATGTATGAATGCAATTCTATGGGCTATAGGACCATGTTGTAGAGACCTATAATAATCTCTCTCTTTTTGGAGATCTTATTTTGTTTTGATTTTGCAACCCCATCTCGGGTGATGTTGACACTTGTAATGTTGGAAGGTACAATGTTGCCAACTGTCAAATCTCTCTCACCTTTCATTGTGGGATCAAACTATCTATTTTGTTAGCTCTAGGTGTCCAGGTAAACACTAGCCCTAAGATCCTCCTATCCTATTGAGTGCTCAAACATTCTTGGGCATGGCAAACCAAATTGTCCCTAAGAGTCACTAAATGCCATAGGGTAGTATTTTTGATGGGGCATATCTCAAAGTTTGTGTGAGGTATGGATGCAATTTTAGGTGCTATAGGATCATTTTGTAGAGACCTACAATAACCTCTCTCTCTTTTTGGAGATCTTATTCCATTTTTACTTCGTGACCCCATCTTAGTGATGTTGAAACTTGTAGTGTTGGCTAGTACAAAGTTGCCAACTATTGAATTACCCTCACTGTTCCTCACAAGAGTGAACTATCTATTTTGTTAGCTCTAGTTGTCTAAGTAACCCATAGCCTCAAGCTCTTCCTATCCCATTGTGTGCTTAAACATTGTTGAGCATGCCAAACTCAATTGTCCCTAAGAGTCACTAAATGTTATAGGACAATGATATTTGATGGGGAATATCTTAGAGCTCATTTCGAGGTATGGATGTGATTCCAAGTGTTATAGGACTATGTTGTAGAGACCTACAATAACCTCTCTCACTTTTTGGAGATCTTATTTCATTTTTATTTTATGACCCCATCTTAGCTGATGCTAAAACTTGTAGTGTTGGCCAGTACAAAGTTGCCAAGTATCGAATCTCTCTCACCTTTCATCATGGGATCAAATTGTTTGTTATGCTAGATCTAGGTGGTTGGGTAAACCATAGCCCCAATCTCCTCCCATCCCATTAAGTGCTCAAACATTCTCAAGCATGCCAGACCGAATCATCCCTAAGAGTCACTAAATGCCATGGGATAATGATCTTTGATAGGGAATATCTCAAAGCTCGTGTGAGGTATGGATATGATTCTAAGTTCTATAGGACCATGTTGTAGAGACATACAAATAAATTCTCTCTCTTTTTGAAGATCTTATTTCATTTTGATTTTGCTACCCCATCTCTAGTGATGCTGAAACTTGTAGTTTTAGCTAGCACAAAGTTGCCAATTGTCGATCTCCCTCATTATTCCTCATGGGATCAAACTACCTATTCTGTTAGCTCCAAGGGGCTGGGTAAACCCTAGCCCCAAGCTCCTCCCATTATTTTGAGTGCTTGAACATTCTCGGGCATGCTGAACCAAATCGTCCCTAAGAGTCACTAAATGTTATAGGGAAGAGATCTTTTACAGGGCATATCTCAGAGCTTGTGTGAAGTATGGATGCAATTCTAGGTGCTATAAGACCATGCTGTGCAGACTTACAATAAAATCTCTCATTTTTTGGAGATCTTATTCCATTTTGATTTTGCGACCCCATCTTGGGTGATGCTAAAACTTATAGTGTTGGATAGTACAAAGTTTCCAATTGTCGAATCTCCCTCACCATTCCTTGTGGAATCAAATTGTCTATTCCATTAGCTCCAAGTGGCTAGGTAAATCCTATCCCCAAGCTCCTTCCATCCTATTGAGCACTCAAACATTCTTAGGCACGTTGAACCAAATTGTCCCTAAGGGTCACTAAATGCCATAGGGTAGCAATCTTTGACAGGGCATATCTCAAAGCTCATGTGAGGTATGGATGTGATTCTAGGTGCTATAGCATCATGTTGCAGAGACTTACAATAAATTCTCTTTCTTTTTGGAGATCTTATTCTATTTTGATTTTGTGACCCCATCTTGAGTGATGCTAAAACTTGTAGTGTTGGCCAATACAAAGTTGCCAACTATCGAATCTCTCTCACCTTTCATCATGGGATCAAACTATCTATTCTATTAGCTCTGGGTGGCTAGGTAAACTCTAGCCCATAACTCTTCCTATCCTATTGAGCACTCAAATGTTCTTGGACACGTCGAACTGAATCATCCCCAAGAGTCACTAAATGCCATAGGGTAGAGATATTTGACAAGGCATATCTCAAAGCTCGTACAAGGTATGGATGCAATTATAGGTGCTATAGGACCGTGTTGCAGAGACCTACAATAACCTCTCTCACTTTTTGGAGATCATATTCTATTTTGGTTTTGTGACCCCATCTTGGGTGATGTTGAAACTTGCAATGTTGGCCAATATAAAGTTTCCAACTACCAAATCTCCCTCACCATTCCTTGTGGGATCAAACTATCTATTTTGTTATCTTTGGGTGGCTAGGTAAACCTTAGCCCCAAGCTCCTCCCATCTTGTTGAGAAATCAAACACTCTCAGGCATGTTGAATTGAATCATCCCTAAGAGTCACTAAATGCCATAGGAAAATGATCTTTGATGAGGCATATCTCAGAGCTCATGTGAGGTATGGATGTGATTCTAGGTGCTATAGGACTATGTTTTGGAGACCTATAATAACCTCTCTCTTTTTTTGGAGATCTTATTCCATTTTGATTTTGCAACCCTATCTCATGTGATGCTGAAACTTGTAGTATTGGCTAGTACAAAGTTGTCAACTGTCGAATCTCTCTCACCTTTCATCGTGGGATCAAAATATCTATTCCATTATTTATGGGTGGTTGAGTAAATAATAGCCCCAAGATCCTCCCATCCTATTGAGCACTTGAACATTCTCGAGCACGCCAAACCAAATCATCCCTAAGAGTCACTAAATGCCATAGGGCAGCAATATGTGACAGTGGCAACTGGATATGTCATCTCATCTAATGATGGAGACTCATGATAGAAGGTAAAGAGGTGATCATACACCTCATTTTGAACATTTTTTTTTTTATGGTAATAAGGTAATCCTTGTTTATAAGGTCAAGGAACTTGAGGTCACCTATAAACCCAAGTTGCCTTAGTCCTAATGATTTTTCTTTTTTTATTATTTTTGTTAATAAATTGACTCAATAAGTGTTTTAAGAGTCATTACATATTATATAGGTCCTTTGTGTTACCAAAAACCACTTGGTTACGTTCTAGGAAGAGTTAGGCAAAAATTGCATTTCGCTATAAAAGTTGCTGACAACTTTTTGGCAATTTTAGCAATTTTTTAGAAAATGTTGAAATTAACCTTGTAACCAATAAAACCAACTAGTAATTGGTTGGAATGGATGTCAAATGATTAAAATACATTCTATAAGCTTAGAGGAGGAATAAGGTGTTGGTGATTATTAAGTTTTTTTTACATGGCAAGGAATCACTACTGATGTTAAACTTGTATATAGGATCATTTAGTTATTGTCAAATATCATTACTTCCTGTTTGGAATAACAAACTCATACTTTTTTAGAATGAAACACCACTTTATCTACATGTTATCATTGAATGAAGTTAGTGGAAGATGTTAAGGATCTTCTTGGTTGTCTTAATATCCATTTCATGGGTTTGAAATGTAATCACTTCCCTTTGTGAAGAGTTGTCCAAAAATGAACAAATTACATGTTGTTGCAAAGAAAATACAGTCATAAGATGTTGGAAGATTGTTTTCACTCATAGAAAGTTGAAGAATCTCTTGAAAGGATGGAATATATGACAAACTAAAGTTTGTGAGATATTTATTAGGTGTTACTTGAAGTGTCTAAGGTGTTAGTTTGAAGCAAGAAGTTGATTATGATCCATTTCTCAAATTTGCTCATTTTTCCCTTATTGCTTCCCAAAAATTGAATAGGGAAAGTGTCTATCGACTATATCTTCTACTTCCCATGAGGGGAAGGAAAAAAATCCCTAGAGGTCTTCGATCATCATGTGGAAGAAGATAATGGGAATGATGGGGTCTTCCTCACACACTTGTTTGTCCTCTTGTTTAGACTCTTCTCTAACTTGAGTTGATACAAACAAAGTAGATATGAATCAATAATTATTATAAAATGAAATTAGATAAATGTACACACAAAATTAATTATTTTCTTACCACCATCAAATAGTCACTTTGTACATCCACCTCAAAAGCTCGCAGATGATTGGGTGTAATAAAGCCCTACAACAATTCAATCAATATAATCACTTATAAATAACATTTTAAATTTCAATACTAACTATTGTAAACAACAACTAAAACCAAGAAAATTCTTTCATACCTTAGTCAATGGCTTTGAACTAGCCATCACTATAGCAACTCCATGATCGATGGATTGGTGAAGATGAGGAGGAGTCTCAGACATCAGCGGCTACATGCTATATAATAAAATTTACATGTAACATGAAACATGAAACTAATATAATCAAATGAATTAAATTGGCATGAAACAAATGTATCTCTACGAAGCTCGTATCATGCCTAGGCTCAAAGTCCCTTGTGAATGTCGATGGTCTAGTAGAGAATGGATGCACATGCATAATTTTTTTGGTCAAACCTTCATATGATTACTTAGTAAATATATGTATTAATTTAAATTATTAAATCGATACATATCTCTTGACTCATCGACGGGACAAAAAATGGAGCTGGGGAATTTGTACTAGGGCCAACAAAACTCTTACCTTGAATTTTGAACTTCAATACATGATAATTAATTAGTCATTCACTATACATATGAAATGTGATTAAATTAGTTTATTATAATTGTAATTTACATGTGTGTCAATGCCAAATGTGTCATTCAGGAACTCATCAGTGACTAGCCCATCATCCATACTGTCTCCAACATGACTATCAAATGTGCATAAGGATCCACATGATGTGCACATGTGACCACACCACACAAAAGGCTCCTCCTCAACTAATGGATTAGTGTAATGAATGAGGGTCTACATCAAAGCATTCATAGTCCCTAGAGTGTTGGTCTCTATATGTTCCTTCACAACTGAAGGAAGTAATCACATGCTCACCATGTGGCTTGACAATAGTGCCCTAACTACATTAGGGTCATGACATGCCCTCGGCCTCTCAAACGATGAACCTCCACCTCTACCCTGAGATTCTAATATATTAAAATAATTGAGGCTCTCCAAGGAAAAATTCACAATACAATTTCTTCAAGAAATACATTGGAACCTCATGATTATTGTAGAGAGGGGCATCAAAGACCATCCACCATATATCCCAAGAGTTATTTCTAATACCATCATATATGCGCTAATGGATGGGGAACCTTTTAGTTGTATGTTTAACAGTATCTTTTTCTCCAGGCTTTTTAAACAATGCAAAAATGCTACTTCCTTTTTTTTTTACATCCTTATATGATAATTTATTTGCATAATATATTCTTTGTTTATCCCTCTTAGCATGCCAAATATCTAAATGACCACTAAAAAAAGCTACATGGGTCATAATGAACTCAAGGGAGGATGCCAATTATGCCCCCATTGGATTGGTTTGTCCACAAGCTTTCAACCTACCAATGAGTGCTTCTAATTCATTTTTCCCTCTTTCTATTTTATTCATTATGTTGTCTTGGGTGCCAGGAGGAGGTCTTCTAATTGATGCAAGTTGCAAAATTTCTTGCTCTTCTTGTGGAGGATTTTGATTTTCATCTTGTGGGGGGTTTTGATTTGGATCTTATGGAGGGTTTTCATTTTGATTTTTTTGATCTAGTTGGGAATTTGGTGGTTCATTATTCACATTTCCTGATAAGAAACCAATTGCAATCTAAATAAATAAATAAATTTAAAGCAAAACTAAAAAAACCTACAAAACAATGTAAAACTTACAAAACAATGCAATAATATATAAAACAATGAAAAAACAAGAGTGGAAAACATACTACATGATCCTGATCTTGATCTTTGGCGATGAGGAGGCATTTTGATGAGGTGGGTGAAAAAATTCTTCAATGCTTCCAATCCACGTGCATGTTGTTGAGGATAAATAATACAAAACCCAAAAACAATAAAATGGGTCGTAGGTATGCAGCCCATATATAAATTTTTTTAGTTTGTCAAAGTGTGTATGTGGCTTTGGAAAATTTTAAAAAAAACTTTGTATCATATTTTTGGCACCACAACTTTGTGCACATACCCTACACTAAGATGCTCAATTTACACTGCTAATCTTCACAATAACTGTAACTACTCACTATACACTATAATTTGTCCAAAGGACTTGATAGAAACTGTAGAACTCAGTAACAACTTAAATGCTTGGTTAACACTATTAGCTATACAATAAGCTTGGTAGATACTTACAATCTAAATAAGAGTATGTCATTAATAACAAACTTGACTAATATGTCAACAATCTCCCCCTTTGACATTATTGGAAAAAAAAAACTTATTAGCCAAAATTGAATTCAAAAAGTTCCTAAATATCTTTATCCATCACCTTGTGATTCTAGCTCGGTACAGTACACTATTTTTGAGATTTTTCAAAATTGGTTTTGTAAGATATATTTTTTAATATGATAAGGCTCTAAGGCTCCTATACAATATATTGTACATCTGAATACATCTCCTTTCTATATATAATATACACTTGCTATACATATTTCTTTGAATCGTTATTTACATTTATCTCACATCTATCTCCCCCATTTCCTTTGCAACTTATGTATCAATTCTTACATCTTTCTCCCTCATTACTCATCATTCCCATATCTTCTCCCCCTTTTTCACAATAATGCCAAAGATTTATTCTATATATTTACATATTAATGCAAAGGTGAGACAAAAAGTCTAAATGTACCTTGATTATGGTAGCCAAAGTTTTGTTCCAATTGTCTTGCAAAACCTTACATGTGTGTAGTACAATTTGCACTTCTGCTAACAACTCAATCATGTGGTCTGATATGGAGAATTTGTTGTCATGGATGAGAGTTTTGGAATGTGAAATATGCTTCTATAGTCCATCCATGTTAGGGAGAATCATATTTTGAATATCTACCAATATAGATCTTATTCTGGCCTCTTCTTTAAGGAATTCTACTTGCATATCTGTTAGAAATCTAATCTTCTTGAAATGAGTAGACCTTGAATTGGGTTCAAGATGCAACTGCTCAGACCTCACCTTGATATCTTCATCAATCTTAGATAATTTTTCCTTGATTTCCTTAGTGAAATTTGAAACATCACATAACTTACTAAAAAGTGATGATACATTAGTACAAGAGGTTTTTAGAGAGCCCACAATGGTAGAAAGTTCTACTCAGTAGATGGCAATCTATTGAACAATGTGCTCTAACATATTATTTTCAAACTTTTTCTCTTCCTTTTGTAATAATTTGTCCTATCCATCTGAATCTTCATTGAACTTCTAGATTGCCTCTACTAGTTGATAGAAAATTGGTTGAGAGGAATCAATCTCTATACCTATAGTCTCTGGCAAAATATTCTTAGAATCCTCAATGATTTTAAATTCTTTGTCTCTTTCTTCTCTTAGCCTTTGCTGCTTGGCTTTCTTTTGGAGAAATTCACCAAATGTTTGCATTTGATCTGGATTGATTTTGGAAATGTCCCAATTTGGGATTACTATTTCCTAATCAAGATCCATTTCCTCCTCCTTTTCTTTTCCTTGACCCAAATATTTTGTGCTCAGTCGAGGATTGGTCTCAACTATCCTTACACTTATTTCTTGCGTACTAGGAATGGAAACAATAGTAGACATGACAGGACTAGCTGCAAAAATTGGTACTGTACTTATTATAGAACTACTAGTAGAAATACCTATAGTAACCAATATTGATGTATCTAAAATTTATGTGTCCAAAACTATTGTATCCAACACGGTAGAAGAGGGAAGAGTCTATAGCTTAGAAGATGAAGTGGAGGTCACTTTAGTCAATGATTTGCTAAGCTAAACTGGTGCTAAGATTGATTGGATGTTAGTGTTGTCAGTAGTCACAATCAATTTTTCTGATGTTCTCTTCATACTTGATGTTGTCACTATTTTGCTTAGAGAGTGAGGAAGTGAAGCAATAACTACTAAAACAATCTTAACTAGAGAAGTTTCCTTGTTATCGTGTGTTCCTTCCTTGGTAGCCTCTTGCTCTTGTTCCTCTTTATAGTCAATAGTATCAAAATGTGTTGTTTCTTCATCATTTCCTTATTCATCCTTTTCTTGATCATCTTTATCATTTTTTTCACTTATGCTAACTAGAAAATCACTCAGTTTATGAAGAAGATATACATTCTTCCATGTATTTTTTGCATTCCTTACAACATGCTCAATATCTTTCATTAGTACTGGACAAGTATTAAATTTTAGAGTTAGTTTCTCTTCATTTTTTTGTAAGGATTCTTAAATCTCCTTGTCTATTAAGCATGGTATAAGCTACCTCAAGGTTTGTGCATAAATTTCTTTAATAGTTTGAATGATAGATTCCTATCTTGGCTTAATCTTATCCATCAAAATATTAGGAATCTGAGAGGTAAGCTAGTCAGGTGAGTCTTTCTACTTACCCATTTAATCTAGTACCAGATCTTCAATTTGATTTTGTTCTTCCTTAGTCCTAATTTCATACTTTAATGATTTAAAAAACTTTATACTATATCCTACCTATAGATCATTTAATCTATCTTTGAAGGTGGGTGGAGGTCTAAATATTATATCTCCTCCTTCCTTATCAACTTTCTTCCTTGAGGATCTCCTAGTAAACATATTAGTGGATGGCTTGGTAGGCTTGGTAATGATTACCTTGCCCTTCTTCTTCAGTGGTCCCTCTTCCTCTTCTTCTTCATCCTCACCTTTTCCCTCAGTCAACAAAAGAGTAGAACTAGTTTTCAACTTAGCAATTCTTTTCTTGCCTTTATTTACCACCTGAGGGAGCTTGATCTCTAGTTCTATCTTGGCTTTGGCTTCATCATATGTACCAAAATATCCAGCCTTAGGATCAATTGGTTCATTTACAAGTGCCTCAATTATATCCTTAGTTTCATCTATATTAACCTCATATCCAAGAGGTTTCACCTATGCAATTCTAGGCCTGACTACCTGAATGTATACCTTATCACTATCTACCATGAAACACACATCATCCTTGTAATCTTCAACTAATTTCCTTGGAATCCTAAATCTATTATTCAATTTTTCTTTAAATACATCAAAATAATTATCCATGATACTATTATAATTCTCTCCCATCTCAATAATGTACTCATTAATCTAGTAGAGTACTGGCACATCTTTTCTCCATAGAACTAAACCTTTTGAAGGGAAGAATTTCTGAACATAAAAGAATAAATATGTCAACAGAGAGCCAAACTTACATGGCTTGTTCTTTGATGTTCTGATGCTCCCCATGTTCATGTTGAATTGAATCAATAGTAGCTCAGTAAGGTCAAGAGAAAGATTATTCTTAACTACCTTGTATGCTAGGTCAACTACTTCGCATGACACACTATTCAACCTACCTGAATTGTAGATCTTGTGGGCAATGATATGAGTATTGAACTTTACTTCCATGTCAATGACACTACTTATCTTCATGCCTCAACCATCCCATTTTGCCAGAGTTTTCTTTTCTAGTTTAGCTCAACCTAGGGTTTTGGTCATTTTAGCATTAGCCAAAATTAGAAGACTAGTGATTCTATGAATCATCTTTTTTTATATTAAAATTGGTTGTTCCAACCATAACTATCCATTGTGCACCCGATCGAGGATAAACCTAATCCACTTCACTTGGAATTCATAAGGCATGTGAGGAATATGGGTTAATCCTTTTGTCTCAGGGTGTTGATGCTCGGGTTTCAAGATGCCATTTACACACAAATTTTTTAGGGCTTCATCCATTTCCAAAGTACCAATATCTTGAATCGTGCATTTAAAATGAGAATAAATGTTGTTAATCAAAAGTACCTTTGAAGGGAGTTTTGACTGCACTCCACTTGGATCTAGGGTTTCAATGATTACAGGAGTGAGCTTTAAGTCTAGAGCTTTTCATTCTACACCACGAACCAACATGCATGATCCTCATCTTGCCTTGCTATTTTTGGATGCCATCTTCACTTAGTATGGTTTGAGAGAATTCAAAATCTTTTGGTAAAAATTCACTCAAATTGCTTGGATGCTCTTGAAGATTACACTACACAATAGCTCTTGAAATTTTACTATGAAAATGACTTTGATTTCATTCCTTTTATCAAATTTTTCCATAAATTCTTGGTACAAGTGGTAGATCAAAGTGATAGACTATCATCCACTTTTCTTGCATTGATTACTTGGCAGAGTCTTCCATCATTTGGTAAGCACATAAAATTTAGTTACTCCTAACCTTGCTCGGTAGAGTCTTTGACCCAACCTCACTCAGTAAGGAAAGTAACTCGGTAGTAACTTGTACCCTTTTACTTAGTGATCCCTTCATATCTTGAATACTAATTTGGATCCTTTCATCCTTTCACCTAGAACTAATTTGGATGTCTTCTTTTTGTAGCGTAGTTCTAGTTCTCCTTTGATAAATTAAGTAGAAATGGTAGTCACCTAATTCTTGAGTGACTTGTTCATTATTGTTTGGACTTGCATTCTTGGTAGGCTTTGGAACCCATTGCTGTCTCATCTATTTTTGGATGTTATCAGACTTTTCCTTCTTTTCATCTTCAATTCTACCATGATTCATATAGTTCTTGGCAAGATGACCAAGTTTTGTACAGATAAAACATCTTTTGGTACTATCTCTTTTCCTCGTGTGATGCCTTACAAAATTCATTCCAATATGTCCAAATTCTCCATGATAATGACATCTATACTAGGTGTTGTAGTCCCAACCAAATATAGCTTTTACAATTTGTTCTACTGGATTCAATATCTTGGTTTTGCATTCTGATGACTTGTGTCCATGTTTCTTACATTTGTGACATTTGCCTTCAAATTTTGGTTTCTCTTTGAATTCATTAGCCTGATGACCATGGTGGTTGCAATTGTAGCACTTTCCATTGATTTTTTTTCCCATTACTCCAACATTTATTTGATGTATCACCTATCTTACCACAGTGACTGCAAGTAGGTCTTTGATTCTTTTGAGCTCCTTGCTTGGAAGATTCACCTTCTTCTGTATATCCAATTCTTGCTTTTCCTTTCTTTCTATGATGATTTTGTTCATTCAACTGATTCATGTCTGCTTGGGATTTCATCATTCTTTCATTGATTTGCCTTTCAGAGTTTAGGTCATTTTGCAATATTTTATTTTCAGATCTTAGGTTCATGATTTCTTCATTTTCATTGGTGAGGTGATTAATGAAGTCAGTCTGCTAAAGGGATAGATGTTGAATTTCATTATCTTTTCCTTCCATTTATGCTTTTGTCTTGCTTTTCTTTTCCATGAATTCACATAGCCTTACTGACTAAATTTCTTGTTCTCTTCTTAGCTTCCTTACATCATCTTGCAATGAATCATTCTTTTCCAAGAGTTCTTTGATTGCTTCATTTTCTTCATTTGAGCTATTTTTTGAGTGAAGGTCTTCAATTCTCTCTTCAATGTAGAGATGATCATTAATTTTAATTCCAAGATCTTTTCTTCTTTTCATGGATTGAGAGAGTTTCTCCTTTTCTTTTTTGAGTTGGGTAATAGCCATTTCCAAATCTAGCTTCTCATTGTCAATAGCCTGGTCAAGTCTAAATATCTCCATGACCTTTGATCTTTACTCAAGTTGTTAAACTTTTCAATGAGAACCACAATGCTCTAATACCGATTGTTGGAAATATTATGAAAAGGCTAAGTTACTGAGATAGGAGGAGTGAATCAGTAACTTCTAAAACTTCTAAAATATTAATCCAATTAACACTTAATCCAATATGAAAATTTTGATCTAACTGCATGCATGAGAAATTGAAAACATGAAAGCATACATAACACTTTGACACATAGATTTGGTGACCCATAAATCTTCTGAATAGAAAGTAAAATTGGGGTGGGGACAGTACCCATAAGCTTTAATACTACAGTATAAAGTTGGCTTGTTAAGGCTTACATTGATCACTTTTGATGATCTACCTTGTTAGGAACAATAAGGACTGCTAGGTCCACCTTGTTAAAGGATTTACAAACATAAAATGAAGTATGTACTCACTAAAGAGATTTATATAAGACTGTTAGGTCTACCTTAATAAAGGATTTGACTAATCCACCTATTAGGATGAAGCAGTAGCTAATCTCTGAGATTCAATTTAGTTTGCTGAATGAGATTCCCCTAAGTGTACAAATCACCTTGCTATGATAGATGAATCTTTTTTGCTCTTTATATTGTTGTAGCCTTTGTAATTCATTCTTTTTGCTCTTCTCTAATTAGATTAGATTATATAGTATTCCTCATATTTTTTTTGGATATGATACAATACATTACTATAAGAATTTTCCTTAGGGAAAAATCACCCAAGACCAAGGAACTCAAGCACAAGCACAATAGTAGACTAAAAGAGTATGATCAGAATAATGATATGATATTCAATTCAATGTGTCAGTACACTAGGAGTGCTTGTATATAAAAGCCTTTGAAATTCTTCTAGAATGCCTAGGAATCAACAACATAATAAGTCATACAACCAAGCACATGTCCACTAGGTGTGGGTTATCCTCCATTAAGCACAAGGCCGACAAAGGTGTAGCATGCAAAAATATGTTCTAGACACCATGTGCTAAAATATGAGTGTGAATAATTGTGTCGTCTACATGAAAATTTAGTTAATTATGCAAAATCTAGTGTTGGAGACACCATGTGTTGAATTAGAGTTGCTTACTCTAGTGTTGTCAACATGACAACTCATAAGAGTATGAAAACTCCTAAGTGTCTCACCTAATAAATAATAAAATAATGAATTGACCTAATCAAAATTCAGTAAAATGTAATAAGTACATACTTATTTACACCAATAGCCCCCTTTAAGTGAAACTTAGGGGAATGCACTTAAGCTTATGAAAGCTAGGATGAAATGCAAGATGGGTCCCAGCTGCTAGGCCATATTAGGTATCCATGTACGTAATGCAATGCAATCTATCATAAAGTAGAGAAAGAGGGAAAACTACATGGGAAAAACCCTCCCCCAAAAAGAGAGATGAAAAATCAAGATGCATGGATGGATGTAGTAATCAAGACTCCCCATTACAACATACATCAAGTATATACAATACAGAAGTATCAGAAGGACAAAAACCCATAAGAGGAAAAATTCCCACCCATAAAAGAGATAAGAAGAAAGGAGACAAGGAAGTCCCCCCCCCCCAAAATGTAGAGTGTCAATCAATGATATTTTCTCCAATGTAGAAGATGATCCAGGACTAGTGCATAATGTTCCTCCCCTTTGGAAGAAACAATATCATAGGTACATATGAAATGCTTCCCCTATGTGAAGAAAGAATCTTGATAATCAATGATGCCTCTAAAACCTGCTCAACTATCCTTGTATTGGTATTGGCTATCACCCCTTCCAATGCTACTAAAAATAAAAAATGCAAATCTAGCAAGGATGGATGTAGAATAGTTTGTAAAGAACCTACTATCTCCTCAAATGATAAAGAGACCTCCTATAACTATTGTAACATAAGAATCCAAAACCATATCAACTTGTGAAGATTGATCATGTAGAGAATGGACATGAGGGTCAAAGTGAGCCCTCACAACAATTGAAGAAGGATCATCATCATCAAAGAGAAGATGTATATCATAAATGATGTCTCCCAAATCTACTATGTATGACTCCACAAAAAAACCTAAAATATCTACTATGTAGTCATCCTCTAATGTTGGATTTGGAAGACAAGGTATACCCTATTGTGTTGGACTAATCCGGGGGATACTTTCGTCAAAATTGAAGTATCTCCAAAACTCCAACAATCAGCATCAGATTAAACTCCTTGAAATTCTGGACCCAACGCAATTTGAACGGGTGAGAAAGGAGTTCGTAAACAAAAGTTACGACCAGTCAAAGGTTGGTCAAATTTAGGTACAGAGGCTATTGAAAAGGCAAAAAAAATCAAACTCTCCAAATTTGGTCAAATTTGGCATCAAATTGAAGGTCTTGTCAAGAGCTTTCCAACGATGTTCGTTTTGTCAAAAACGGAGATCGTATGTGAAAATGGCGCTCGATTGAAGTCCAAGGTGGTGTGGCATTAAATAAATAAATATATATATATATATATATATATTTTTTTTTTAAATTCCATTCAAAAATATAGGTGATGGTCGGGGGGGTCAAACCCATGACCTCCTAGCCCTAAGACAAAATATATGAAGCGCAGTTTGTATATAACCCCTTCCCCCCAGAAATTGGAGAGAAAGGAAGCCGCCGACGAGGTTGGAACCCCCGACCGACGCCTCTTCTAAAATACTCAACTGCCAATGCACTATTTTGGTTCTTTAAAATATATTTAGCACAATTTTATTTTATCCTTTAAATCGACGGCCTAACCTTAATAAAATAAGGTTATTATCTATTTTGACCCGAAAATTAACATAAGCCAAATCTTTCAAAAATGGCTAAAGGTTAATTCGAATGGAGGAATTAATTGAAGGGTCTAATATTACATCATTTTTTTATAGCCTTATTTTGGCTAATTTCATGTATAAAAAGGGGGTTTAGGAGACTCTTGGGGCATTTAGAAAAAGGAGAGAACGGAAGTGCTGAGAGTAAGGGAGATTTGTTGAAGTGTTTATTCCTGTACTTTGAAACAGTGTGATGTTGTTGTACTTCAAAGGAATGACTTTGTAAACATTTGTACATGATTTTTGGAGATAATCAAATTGGTCCCCCTATTGGAGCTGGACCCGGAGATGTAGTCCATGCAGATGAACTCCGAGATCAAATTGTTTGCGTCTTCTTTCTCTCATTGTCTCTTTTATCAGCTTAATCTTGTTGTTCTCTTATTTCATTTATGTTAATTTGATTCATTAAAAGTTTTAAATTAATTCTATGTGATAAATTAGTATTCCTCTGTAATAGTCCTAGATCCTAATTAGATCATGGACCTATCACTATGGCAATATATGCATGTGGAATGTGTTAATGTCGTGACCTCTCCCTACATTTTTCAATAGGATCTCACATATCTGAATTTGTTGAATCACTATCACTGGTGTCACTATCAATTTCCACAATTTATGAAGTGTGGAGAGGATTAGAGGATAAGTTGGGTGAACTTTCCTCAAAGTGAACATTCTTCTCTATGAAAATCTCATGTTTCTTAGGATCCATAAGTCTGTATGCCTTAACACTATCTTCATATCTAATGAAAGTACAGGGCCTAGGTGGTGGTGCCTTGCATCCTTGCCCCATGTTGGACAATTGAAGACTCTGAAGTGTTTCACAGCTAGTTTTCTAATGCACCATGCCTTAAAAGGTGTCTTTCCATCTAAGGCATTATGAGGACACCTATTAAGTATGTGAGTGGCACTTCTTATAGCTTCAACTTCAAGTGATGGATCAAGAGACTTGGCTTGCATCATACAACTTTCCATAGACTTATGAGTTCCTAACCTCAGTGTTGCAACATATGTCTTATGCAGACTAAATGCTAGTGGATTCTGAAGATCAATACCTTCAAGTTTGCAAAAGTCTTTAAGTCTTGTGTTCACATATCTTCTTTCATTGTCCATCCAAAGAACTTTGATGGCTTTCCTTGATTGTTGTTCAACATGACTCTTGAAGGCTATAAACTTGTCCAACACTTCATTCTTATGACAAAGAAAGTAGACCCATGTATATCGTGAAAAGTCATCAATGAAAGTGAGTATGTAGCAACCCTGGCTGATTGATGTCACTATAAAAAGCCCTGCTAGTACCATATAAACCAACTGAAGAACAACTAGTGCTCTTGAAGACTTCCCTTTATTAAACTTCTCCTCTAGATGCATATCCATTGAACATGTTGAACATTCACCCTTAGAAAAGTTCATTATAGGTAGACCTTTAACCATATTGTTTGAGAAAAGTTGATGAAGATAGCAGAAGACAAGATGACCATATTGCTCATGCCATAATTTGATTTATGGATGAGATTGAGTCAACAAGGCATATGAAGGAGACTTAGGCACAAAGTGGGAGAAAGAATACAACCTTGTGTCATGATTAACTTTCCCCATTGAAACCAATGAATCATCTTTGAGAGTGCACACCATTACTAAATCTGGATGGAACTCAACTTTATTCTCATCTCCATAGTGAGTGATTTGGTAAATTGAAAGGACATTAGAGCTAAGGTTAGGAACATAGAGAACATCTTTGAATTCCCCATTTTCCATCTCCACTTGTCCTTTCCCTTCAACTTCCATTTTTGTATTATCTCCTACAAAGATGTGTGCTACCTTAGACTAATTCAATGAAGAAAAGTCTCCTTTTGAAGAACCCAAATGATATGACGCACTTGAGACAAGAATACATTCCACTAAAGAACTTGAGTTTTCCATAAGTGCTTGTCCTTTTCCCTTTGAATCTAAAGATGAAGATCCTTTCTCCTTATAAGCATTAGGTAGTGGAATACTATGTTTATTTATGATGTTTGTTAACTCATCAATATTTTTATGATAACACTCATGTTCATCATGACCCAACTTCTTGTAATAGGCACACTTTTTCTTGTCCTTATTAGTGTCCCCTTCTTGTTTGAATTCAAGGAAGACTTGCCTTGTTGATTTGATGATAACGTTGTCTTTTTTGTATCCTCTTGTGTGTTATTTTTCCACTTCTTCTTTTCCTTTCCTTTATTTGAAGTTTGAGAACCCTCATTACAATGCCTTAGACTTGGATGATTGGAGAATCCCCATTGATTGCAACTTCTTTTCTTCTTCATCCGATAGTTGAGCATAACGATCAAAAGTGACTTTTTGATAGGCAACCCCTAATGTAGTCTTTGTGGTAATGTAACAAGAAATAAATGTGGAGAACTTAGATGGCAGCTTATTATGAATGAGATAGATTAACTTGTCATCCTTAATAGGACTACCACTATCATCAAGCTTCATTCTTAATTCATTCACCTTAATAATGAAATATTGTATAGAATCAAATGTATTAGGATCTAAGGAGACAAGCTCATCTTCAATTTTGTAAACATCTTCCTCAGACACTTTACCATATAGGTTTTTGAGGGCATCCCAAGCATCCTTGGATGTCTTGTACTTCTCAATCTGCTAGAGAATTTTGTCTTTAACCCCCAACATAATATCACCTAGGGCTTTCCTATCTATAGATTCCCAATTATTAATTGTCACTTTTAGATACTTGATCACCTGTTGGTTTAGGAACTGTGCCATCAACATATTGAGAAACTTGATTATGCATTAATTGACACCACATTTTAATGGACCATGTAGCATGGTTATGTGGTGTTAATTTTGGAAACTTAAAATTTCCCATGATGCAAGAAATGAAAAATAAGAGCAGGAAAAGAGGAACACAACACCAAGAAATAGTCCCCCTTTCACTTAATCAAGAAACCAACACCCCCCCCCCCCCCCCAGACCAAAAAAAAGAAGAAGATTCTTTTGGCACTTTATATGTAGTGCATTTACAATGGCCACTTGCCAATTTTGGCCTTAGTGGACTTCTAAGTTTTCTTTTTACAACCTCCTTATGGAGTTCAAAACTAGAACATTACAATGTATCTTAGATATACTACAATTCTAAAGTTATATCAAAGCATTACAATGCAGAAAAGGACCTAATTCTAAAACTGGGACTTTTGTCCTCACAACTCTATAATTTGATTGCAGATCTAGAAAGTAGACGAAAAATAATGCACTTTCAAAAAAAAGGAACCTATTTTCGAGTTTAGATGACCCCTATGGAGCAATTGAAGTTGCAAAATGTAGGATTAGATAGGTACAGTTGCCAAAAGATGCAATTTTTGACAAATCCATGCACCAAAACTAGAAAAGAACTACACTGGTGAAAGTTTTAGGAAATTCTAGCCAAAATAAAATAAAAATTACACATGATTTGGAGCCTGGATGACTGAGTTATGGCCTCCCAAAGTCAAACTATCAAATCAAAAAAGAATTTGGAGAAGGGTCTAATAAACAAAAGATGAGGTTAAGTTTGATGGTTAAATGACCATCATAATAGTTTTAATTTACCTCTGCATGACGGTCAAATGGCCATCAATTTTAAGATAGAAAAATTTGACGTTAGAAAAAACTTTGCCCCTTGATGATGTCACTATTGACATGGCTATATGGAAATGTACAAATTTTGTATGGTTGTCATACATATTTACACGTGGAACAGTATAAATGTCCAACGTATATGCCAAGTTGGCAGTACAACCTCTTCCCTATGTACATAGATGTGGTAGGCTGTGTATATGTTGATGTGGGGTCATGGTTTGATGTGAAGGGACACATTTTCGAGCTGATTGGTCTTTGCTATCATGTCTTACATAGAGGTCTACATGTCAGTCCTTGCTGATTGGGTAGAAGTATCCTATAGCCTGACACCATGTTGCTTTCACATGTTTGATGGAGGTGCACTAGTGAGTTGGAAAGCCCATGTGGTGGCTGCACATTGTGGCAGGTTCTATGGACTATAGGTGAGATGTGGTATCATATGGCTAGCAGGAGGATTTTTTTTCATGGCCAAAAAATTAAAATGGATAGTGTCAAGGACAAAAAGTAGAGTCGTTATCGCCAGAAGGAGGATTTGCAGGTGTCGTTGGTGTTAGTCACTGTGGGTGGGAGGAAATTGTTTATCAATGGCTAGAAATTAAAAGTCAATGGAACAATTTGTCCCACAGATGTTAGGCAATGGAGGTAGAAGTGTTCAAAAACACAATACCATGAATATAATGTCAAGTCACCCTGTGGTGTGTAAACTCTTGTCATTAGTTGATGAGTTGTGAAGGCCACTAGGCGTAGGCTTGTTGGATTAATTTTATGTGGCCGGTAATAATGATAAAGCCTGCCAAATATTAAAGGAATATTCTATGAATATTCCTTGTAGGGGCTAGGATGTCACTACTTGGTTCTTGAAAAAAAAATTCTCTATAGCCCTATGGGCTAATTTTTTTTTGAAAAATACATGAAAATTGTAGAGAAAAAAATGGAGATCTAAAATACAATAAATTATAGATCTAATAGAAGATCATACCAAAATTGCAAATTGGGTCTTCGAGTGTCAGTTTGTAAAAAAAATTTGTCTCAAAATTAAATTTGGCCCAATATAGGCAAATTTATAGTCTATTTTCACTGAATCAACATTTTGGATGCAATGTTGAGGTTCGCTTTTGCTCTAGATGCTCCCAATATCTATGGATTCTCCAGATCTGGGTTGAAGTGTTGAAGAAAAAATGGTCTTGAATGGCTATGTGTAGAGAATGTCCCCAAGCTCTAATACCATGTACGAATTTTCCTTAGGGAAAATCACCCAAGACCATGGAATTCAAGCACAAGCACAACAGTAGACCAAAAGAGTATGAATAGAATAACGATATGATAGTCAATTCAATGTGTAAGTACACTAGGAGTGCCTATATATAAAGGCCTCTAGAATGCTTCTAGAATGCCTAGGAATTAGCAACATGATAAGTCATACAACCAAGCACAATGTCCACTAGGTGTGGGTTATCCTCCATTAAGCATAGGAGTAAGTGTGATGATGAGAGAATAAGCCTACAAAGGTGTAGCATGCAAAAATATGTTGTAGACACCATGTGCTAAAATAGAAGTGTGAATAACTGTGTTGTCTACATGAAAACTCAATTAATTATGGAAACTCTAGTGTTATAGACACCATGTGATGAATTAGAGTTGCTTACTCCAGTGTTGTCAACATGATAACTCATAAGAGTACACAAACTCCTAAGTGTCTCACCTAATAAATAATAAAATAATGCATTGACCTAAGTAAACTTAACTAAAGTGTAATAAGTAAATATTTATTTACACCAACAATTACATATATACCAATCTAATTATACAATTACAAATTTAGCTACAATTTAAGTTTACACAAAATATTACAAAGTCAGCCAAAATGTAGAAACTCAAGCTCTAAAGATTGACTCAGTGAGGTTCTGATACTTGACATCCACTATCATTTCTTGGCATCATCATGCGCTTAGCAGATGTAGAAGTTCGATGCATACTGATCACTTCCAATTAATCTTAAACTTGATCTACATTGGTGACTCAAAAAATATTGTGAAACTCATCATATAAATTGAATCACTTGGTTACCACTACATAGCTCAGATAAACACTATCACCTCGAGCTCGGTATAAACTAAATCACTTGGTTAACACTGACTAGCTTGGTTAACACTAGACTTGCATCACATCAATTGTGAACTCAGTAAGCACTACATAGCTCATTTTACATTGGTAAACTCAGCATACACTGAGATGCTTGGTTTACACTGCTGATCTTCACAATAACTACAACTACTCAATATACACTAATTTTTTTCCAAAGGACTCGGTAGCAATTGTAGAGCTTGGTAACAACTAAAATGCTTGGTTAATATTGTTAATTGTACAATAAGCTTGGTAGATACTTACAATTTGAATGAGTGTATGTCACTAATAACAAACTTGACTGATATGTCAACATATATGTATGTGTATATGTATGTATGTAGGTATATATGTATGTATGTATATACATATCTCTACATCTTTGTATTTCATTGTCGTGCACTTGTGATCTTTTTATATGTATGTATGTATGTATATATACATACATACATACATAGACACACACACATGTGTGTATATATACACATACATATACATAAAGAGAAGCTTCTCTAATCAAAAGCTGGGGTAAATATAAAGAGATACATGTTTAGAAGATGGAAAAGAAAATAACATTTACATAGGTAGCTCTTCTCCCTTTGAAGAAAATCACAGAGAAAGCAATACTACATTTGGGACCGAACTACACCACAAAATGCAAAAAAATTGAATATCACCATAAATTTTACCACCATCACAAATTATCATTGCAATTTGACCCAAAATATTGTAGTGTAAAGGTTATAGAGATCACAAGGGCACGACATAGAAAAAAAATCATAGAGTCTCAAGAGAAAGATAATTAAATGTAGAGATCACAAGGGCATGGCAATAAAATGCAGTGATCACAAGGGTACGACAATGAAAATTGTAGATCTTCATTGATCTCCACCAAGGGAATGACAACAAAATCCAAAGATCATAAGGGCACAAAAATGAAATGTAGATACCAAAAGTGCATGGCAATGAAATATCCACCAATGTTTTGAGCTCAAAGCTCTCTAGCAATGTTCAGAGCTCTCCACCCTTGTTTGGAGCTCTTCGCCCTCTTTTGTGTGCAGCTCTCCACAATCAAAACAAATTAAGAATGATTTATGTCATATTTCTTTTATATATCTAAAATTAACTTCACATTGTGTTGTAACTCTGGCATAGGTGTTTGATCCTTTATAGCTTTCATTTCAGCATTTCAACATTCAAATTTTCAAGTTTCCTCTTCATTATATGTTTGGCTTATCAATGATTTCCTCTAGTTTGATTACAGTGCATCTCAACTAACTTACCCAATGATGCAATCACCCATCTATCTCCAGATTATGTAAGCGCTTGTTGTTTTATACAATCTAGATAGATACCAAGAGTTCCAAAGCCATAAACCTAAAGATCAAGGATGTAACCATGCATGTATTGGAACACTCTCTCTACAAGGATCCCAAGTATGTACTCTTGCTATTGATTTGGGCATCACTATATGATCCAGAATGTTTTTGATTAGGTAAAACAAATTTTACAGGGATCCTAAAACCCAAAGTTTTACAGCAAAAAGAGCAAGATGAAACAAACTAAACAAACAAAAAACTGCCACAAAAGGCTGGAGACAAAAGAAAGCCTTAAGCCAAAGAACAAAGGCTAGGGACAGAAAAGAAAAGCCAGGCGAATAGGCTAGTGGCCATCTATGTCCATGGCTTGCATGGTTTCTGTAGCATCATTGTCCTTCTGGCTGGCCACACCCTCCTGGATCTTGGTATGAGTGTTCATTTGGTTCCCCTGATTCACCTGGTCACTGGCCTCTTTCTAAAATTCATTCGGGTTGAATCCTTGCTCCATGTTATGCTTCGCATCCCTATCAAGGCTAGTTGTAGTCAGATAGTTCCCCAGATTGACAATATTCTCATTCAAGGTGTGAAGGGTGTCCACTATCTATTTGGTGATTATCTGGTGGACAAATTCTAGCCTTTGGACCTTCTGCTCAACCTGGGTGAGTCTGTCATCTTGATGGTCTCTAGAGACCTGACCTTTGTCTTTCTTCTAGCTATCCACTAGTTCATTGCTTCCTTTGGCTTCCTGGTCCTTGTCAGTACCCTGGTTGTTGGGCTGGTTGTTCCTGTCCTTCAGAGCCTCAATTTCTTGAAAAAGCCACTTGATGGAACGAAAGTTGTCAATTAGACTGTTCTTTGCATTGTTTAGGAAGTTGAAGCCAGTTTCATGCACATTGTTAGAGATAACCAAAAGAGTCAGGTCAATGAGCTCATCATAGTGGGTACTTCTGCCAAGGTCCTCCAGCACCTAGATTTTAGTAGGTTCTCTAACAATACCCAAACTAACCTTGTCCCCATAAAAGTTCCTCCAGGCCCTCCTCTTGTTCTTTCTGATTACTTCACCCCCTTTTTCAACCATGATTTCAATCATGTCCTCCGAGGGCGAAATGGGAACTTCCTGATGTGAATTGGGAAGGGTAGGGTTGGGGGGCACATCAACATGGTCATTGGGATGTTCCTGGGGTAGATCCTAGTTCACTTTTCTTTTCTTGGGGTTAACCTTGGGGTCCATAGGGGTCACCACCTCCTTGTCATTTTCTCTCCCCTTATCTTCTTTCATCTCACTTTCCTTCCCCGTCTCTAAGTCCTCCTCCTCTGACTCCATATTAGACTTGACATTATAATCAATGGCCTTTTTCACCTCCTTAGGATGAGGAGAGGGGGGGATAGGGGAAAGACATTTGGGGCTCTTCCTGCTAGGGATGTGGGGATCACGAGTAACTAGGATAGCTTTGCTTGGGGTGTAAATTTTCTCTGATTTCACTACAAGCTCATCCCCAGAATCAAAACTGGCAGTGTCCTCCGAGGCACTACCTAAATCCCCAATTGTTTTACCTCTAGTATGGGTTTTCAATAACTCATAAATCAGAAGCAGGAGACCCTCATGGAGGGCAGGATTTTTGATAGGGCATTTCTCAAACCCCTCTATATTCTTGGCCATGGAGGTGAGAATGTAAAAAGGAAAAGAAATTTTCACTTTGTGTCTAAAGTGATTTAACAAAATAAAATGATGAGTCCTGATTCTATCAAACCTAGGGTCAAGAGTGACATATTCAATGATAATCCTGAGAACATACCTCCAAAACTTTTTGATGGAATCAATGTTGTAGTAGGTGTCAATCTTGACCAGTTTGCTTTTCTCCTTATCATCCTTGACAAAGTCATTGACAGCGTTGGAGGACATCTTCTTGTCCCTGTAGAATTTCAAGCCATCTTGAGAAAAGCCACTCACCTCTGCAATAAGACTCTCAGTGATTTGGCGGGAAACACCATCAATTTTGACCCTACCATTTTGCCAGGAATCAATCATAGTTTTAGTAACCCCCACATCAAATCCATGAAGCTTCTCCATGAATTTGGTTATACCGCCCTTCTAGAGCTTTCTCCAGATCTTCCTCTTCTCTTTCCATCTCTCCGCTTCGCCCCATGGCTCTCTTCTGATCCTTTCTCCCACCATTGTAGTTTTTGGCTCAACTAACCCTAAATCACTAGCAGTATTGTCAAGTTTAGAGTAGTAAAAGGTGCTAAGAGAAAAAATAATATTGCACATGTTTATGAGTTTATTTTTGGCTTCCTTCAGCTTGTGTCTTTTGTACACATGATTATGGGGCGGAGGGGGTTTCGCATAACTCCAAATAATTCCCCTTTTGAAGTACGATTTTGCAAATCCTATCATCATTAAAAAGATGTTATGTTGGTGCTTTGGATTTGCTCCTTTCAGATTAGCGCAGTCGTCACCATCAGAAAATCATTGTTGCTTCCCATGTCATCACCGAGTTGCTAGCAACCGCTTCATTGGCAAACTAGTCAGCGACCATGTTTGCTTCATGCTAAACGTGGCTGACATGGTAGTTTTTAAATTTCTTTAAGTCTGATTTTAGGTCCTTAATAATGCTTTCGATGGTCCAGGAGGGTTCAGTGACTCCTAAAATACAATTTATTATATTTAAGGAGTCACCTTCAAGCCACAGCTACTCAATCCCTAAGGCCAGGGCCAACTTAACAGTGAACCTAGCAGCACTAGCTTCAGCTAGATGATTGGTTTGGTGGCCAATAGGGGAAGAGATAGTAGCAATGCCACCTCTCAAACTATTTCTTATGATACCTCCACATCCAGCTATACTAGGATTCCCCTTGGCCACCCCATCAAAATTGGCTTTATGCTAGTTCTTAGGGGGAAAAGACTAAATAGCCTCCTGTCTTCTTTCCTAGCTTTACTATTCCTTCCAACCTTTATGTCTCCTTCTTTGGTTATGGCATAGTTCTCTGTCATAAGGCTTTCAATTTTTTCAGCTATTATAACCTCAGGAGCTTCTCTATCGCTGAATATCCTGTTGTTACGCTCCTTCAAAATTCCCCAAAAAAAGTGTGGGAGGATCCAGGAGCTCAATAACTGAGATTTCAATCCTTGGTGGCTTCTCCACTAACTAAAGAAATCCTGGATGCAAGCTAGAGGGCACCAGTTGAAGTCTAGGTTAGTAGTCAGATGGCTCCACACCCTAGTAGAGAAGGGGCAGTGGATGAACATATGATTAACCATTTCCAGATCTTGCTTATAGAGGAAACATCTATTAGGTAATATTTTGCCTCTCTTGGCTAAATTATCCTGGGTGAGGATTTATCTTGTAAGAGGATCCAGAAGAAAATGTTTATCTTAGGCAATAGCCCAGGGATCCAGGCTTTGGCCTAGATAGGTTTCTCCTCTTTACTCACAAGGGATAGATAGCTAGAGGCCACAGAGTAAAGGCCCCCTGAAGAATCTCCCCAAACTAAAGTGTCGCCATTCTGGTTTATGAAGATGGCATTCAGAGAGGACATTAAAGGCTTGAGGTCTTGCAAAAGTTTAGCCAGATTGTGCCACTCATTACCATTTTTGTAGTTCCTTACCATCAAACCGTATCTGCAAATACACTGATCAGCCCACCTACTAAATATGGGGTGATTAATGAGGGGTTCCTGACATAGCCAACTATCCTACCAAAAAAGGACTTTGTCTCCCATTCCAACTTTCCATTTAGCCCTAGATTTAGCAAGGGGAGCACCTTCAAGATCCCATTCCAAATGTAGGATCCCGTCGGCAGCTCAGCCCCTTAAAATATGGAGTTAAGAGACAGTCTACCTAGGTATTTCTCAACTAGAATATCCCTCCAAACACATGTGCTTTGGAAGATGTGCCAAGGATGTTTAGCTAAAAGGGATTGATTGAGGCGAGAAATTTTTCTAATACCAAGACCTCCCTAGCTTCTGGGCTGGCAGACTAGGTCCTAGGCAACTAGGTGGTATCTCTTGTGGTCATCAGTCCCTGTCCAGAGAAAATCCCTCTGAATCCTCTCCATTCTTTCCACAAACTTAACCAGAATCCAAAAAAGACTGAGGGCATAGGTAGGGAGGTTTTGGAGAATAGAGTTAACTAGAGAGCATTTCCCAGCTTGACTGAGGGTGGCCCCTTTCCAACCTGCAAGTTTCCTGTTGAAATTATCTATAATGCTGATCCAAAAGGCATCTGGAGGTTTAGTTCCGAGAGGTAGCCCAAGATAAGTCGCTGGCAGGGACCTGATGCCACATCCTAAGATGTGAGCAATTTTCCTCTGCCTCTCCAAAGGGGTATTGAGGAAGAAAACCGAACTCTTATCCAAATTGATAGCCTGTCTTGAGCCCTTGGTGTAGGAGTTTAGAATGCTTTTGAAAGTCTTGGCCTCCTAGATAGAGGCTTCACCCACCAAGATAGTGTCATCCATAAATTGCTAATGGGTGAAAGTAGAGGGTCCCGAAGAAGGCCTTAGACCTTTCAAACTCCTGTCCCGGATCTTCTTCTGGATGAGTCTGCCTAAGCATTTCGCCAAGATAACAAAAAGGACATGAGAAATGGGGTCACCTTGCCTTAAACCCCTTGAGGGGGAGAAGAAAGGAGAGGGGAGACCATTAACCAGAACAGAAAAAGAGGGAGAAGACACGAGCTAAGAGATGAGCTTGCATACCTGAGCATCAAGACCAAAGACCCAGAATGTTATGAAGTACTAAATCTAGTAGTAACTTCTCCCACATCTCCAAAAAATGTAGCATGGGTTTAGGGTCCCTTGGCTCCCAGGAATTTGTAGCATAGGTTAAGGGTAGTAACTCCTTACATTGAACTCTTCACTAAAATTATCCACTTAGCCAGATTTACATTTTAATAAAGGGTCCCCTTATAGAATGAAGAATTTATACTTGTATATCTTAAAATATTTCAGTAGATGCAACCTAGTCTTCTTGGCTTTTGAAAATAGAAGGCTAAACTCTGAGTTTCAATATTAACTTGACTGGTCTATTTAGATCCATTGATTATTGTCACAAGATTTTAAAAATAACTATATAAGGAGTGAGTTTAGACATATATAGGTTAACCTTACATTAATTGTAAACTACAACAAAAAGGTTGCACCAAGGTATTATAGTATTGTAATTATAAAAAAATTGCATGATTCGCTCAAGTGGGTGTATGATGGCAAAGAGTTGTATTAGGTGGGTAAAGTTCACCAGTGGTAATAGGAATATACTACATCATGAAAATTAGAAACTAGAACTATATATCTATTAGATTGAGTAGCTCAAGGGTCTTGATCATGTGGATATGGGTATGTAGGCATCTTGGTGGGCAGAGTATGACTCCAGTGTACAAATGCCTTGGACATAGTTAGGTAGCACTTAACTATCTTAAGATATTATATGTTAACTCATGAGGCTTATTCCTTTGTAGAAGCCTCTACACAATTTCATTACCTTGAAACCATGCAAAGGATGTTGAAGTGGTTCCTAACCTTGAAACACTCTTATAAGCAATGTCAAAGCAAATGCAGATGCAATACATATATTACTATTATTTATGTATATGTATGTATGTATGTATATATATACATACATAGACACAGAAATATATTTTTTCCTATGTATGTATATATAGAGAGAGATCTTGGCACGAGAAGCTCAGGGTGAAATAGTCCTTTCCACCCTAAAAACCACTTTGTTACTTCATTAAAATCAGGACTTGAACAAAGCCAATGATACAAAACCTGTTGGCACTTTGGAAAAAGTGTTGCCTCCAACCTTTCAACCATATGATAAATGGTAATAGACAATTCCTAAGCCATAAGCCAGTTATATGAGTCCAGTTATTGATTAGCTGGGTTGATTACAAATTCTTGTAGAACTATCACTAGATTAGGTACAATAAACTAAACAATCAGCTATTCCCAGCTAGCGAGATCAAATACAATTTTCTAAGATGATAAAATTGCATATAAAGATACATCAATTGAATTCCAAGCACGAAGCACATTGCCCAATTTATAATGAATGGTTTGATATAATGGCTTCATATGCCAGCCCAACAATGGAAGCCAAGGATGTAACCATGCATGTATTGGTATGCTCTCCCTACTAGGATCCTATGTATCTACTATTGCTATTAATTTTGGGATCACTATATGATCTAGAATATTATTAAAACTCCCCCCATGTCTCTAGAAAATGTAGCATAGGTTCAAAGTCCCTTGGCTCCCAGGAATTTGTAGCAGCTATTCTCACTAATGGTAGAATAACTTCAGTAAAGAGTTGAGTATAAGGAGTTGAAGAAGAAACTTCTACTTCTGTGCAAGTTCAATAATCATGAGGCTCATTCCTTTGCAGAAGCCTCTACCACAAATGATGTTGAAGTGGTTCCCAACCTTGAAACACTCTCATGAGCAATGGCAAAGAAAATGTAGATGTAATACATACATTACTATTATTTATCTATATGTATATGTATGTATGTATGTATATACATATACATACAAGTCTAAACCCAGTTAAATTGGTACAATAAAACAAACAATTAGTTGTCTCTAGCTAGTAGGATCAAATAAAATTCTTCAAGGTGATAAAATTGCATATGCATATGCATCACTTGAATGCTAGACATGAATTGCATGCCCCAATTTATAGTGAATGGTTTGATATAAAGGCTCAATACATTGGCCCAATAATGGAAGCCAAGGATGCAACCATGTATGTATTGGTATGCTCTCCCTGTGAGGATCCAAGTATGTACTGATGTTGCTACAATGAAAAAGAAAAAGTAGATGCAATACATATATTACTATAGGCCATATGTAGGATTACATAAAATATACAAAAAAGAAAAGAAAACATGACATTAATCATTTCCTATTTGTTTTGCGTAAATGCCATAATCATAAGGCTCATTTCCTTGTAGAAGCCTCTGCCACAATGACATTACCTCTAAATCATGCAAAGGATGTAGATGTATATATGTATGTATGTACGTATGCATGTATTTACACACACACACACACACACACACACACACACACACACACATATACAAACCAAGAATATGGGTAGAGTTAATGTCATTGTTAATGTACATTATATTTCCTCTACAAACATAAATTATGCATGTATACATATTGCCCATTAACTCTGCATTATTTGTGTGCAAGATTTTGAAGTAAGTCACTTAGCATGGGTTTAGTGAGTTTTATTATTTTATTATTTGAATTCTAGAATATGTATGTAGTTGGATCAATTTTCCTATTGTGCTAAGATGTAATAAGAACCTTAAAAAAGATCTCTCTATATATATACATACATATACATACATGTATATGTATGTATGTATGTATGTATGTATATATAGAGAGATATTGTGGATTGCAAAAATTAGTGGAGATCTAGGATTTTGTTATCGTGGCCTTGTGAGATCTCTACATCTCATTTATTTTATTGTACCTAATTTGATGATAGTTCTACAAGAATTTGTAATCAACCAAGCTAATCAACAACTAGACCCATTTAACTAGGTTATGCCTTGTTTCTTTCTAAAAGTATCTACTATGATATTTTTTTATTAAATTTATTGTGAAGTTTGCCCATTTTCCTATTCTGCATTATTTTTGTGGAGGATCTTGAGGTAAGTCACTTAACACCTTAAAAAAGATCTCTCTGAATATATATACATAAATACATGTATGTATGTATGTATGTATGCATGTATATGCATGTATGTATGTATATACCCTTGTGATCACTACATTTTGTTGTCATGTCATTGCCCTGCATGTATGCAAACAAAGAGATCTTGGTACAATAGAAAAATAATAAAACTCACTCAACATGTAGCATAGCAATAGATGTGATGAAAATGCCTATTGGTGAGTATATTCCTCTTTTTCTCTCTCATTTTTCATGTGTTTATTTGGCTTGAACTATCATTTCTTAGGGGGCATTTTGTAATATTGTATTCATTTTATGTAGGAAGTGATGAGGACATTCCTAGATGTACCTGTGTTAGATGTGCAAGAATCAGTAAATAATTATTATGAATTTCTTGTGAGAAATGAATATGGGCTTCCTCTGAGAGTAGCAGAAGGCAATGAGGAGATTCTAGGTACTTTAAAGATTGGTCCTTTCTTAAATATTTTATATGCTTATGGGGAATTTATATGTTGGAGTGGGGGCAATGAGCTTCCACCTTCACACAGTTGGCCGTAATTAGTAGAGAATATTAAACTATTCTTGAAACCAAGTGAAGCTCAACATTAACCTTATATGATTGCATGACAACTAACTGTGTGAATCTCTTAGTTTTAGGCAATGTAGAAGGAAGCCATAGTTCAATATGTAATCTCAATTCATATGCATACGACATTAGGTGCAGCTGAAAAATGCAACAAGTTTGCATTTTTTGTTAGAGGTCTTTAATTAGGTATTCTAAGTTATAGACCATCATGAACATTCTCTTGGCCATAGAAACTAGATTTCTAATGTTCATGATGGTCTATAAATTAAAAAACTTAATAGACCAATTAAATAAATATAATCATGTTGCATTTTTTCAATTGTGCCTATTGTACATGCATATTGAATGCAGTTGCATGTGCATTCTCAATTCAGAGTGGCAGATTCTTATTTTGGATGTGACAGAAAAATGATATGCACTAGAAGATAGGAAATGATATCACTTTTGCAGGTCTACAACCTTTTTTTACTTTAAATATTGATCCTTTCTTGAATATTTTAAATGTTAATGGGGGATTTAGATGTTAGAAGGGGAGGAAATGAGCTTCCACATTCATGTGGTTGGTCATGATTAGTAGATAATATTAAACTATTCTCAAAAATAAGTGAAACTCAACATTAACCTATGATTGTATGATAACTAACTATGTGAAGCTATTTATTTCAGACAATGTAGAAGGACACCATAGTTAAATATGCAATCTCAATTCATATGCATATGACATGAGGTGGAGCTCGAAAAACCCAATAGCTTAACATTTTTGTTAGAGGTATTCACAAGCCTATAAAATAAATGTAAACATAGTGGGTTTTTTCCATCTCCCTCTATTGTCCATGCATATAGAACACAGCTACATGTGCATTCTTAATTTAGAGTGGTAGAAACTAATGAAGGGTGCTCCCTTTAATACTATAAAAACATAACAGAAACAAAGAAACAATAACAATTACTAGAACAAAATAGGAGATTCTTATTATCATTACAAATGTGGAATTACAAAATTCACAATTACAATATGCTAACCCACATGGGCACCTTTATTACAGTAATCTGCAAGATAGTGTTGTGAACTATCACCCAGAGTTATCCTAGAAAATGTTTGGGCCTTTCTTAAATAGGCAATTTTATGCCACCTGGGAAGGTTCTAATCATGAAATCTTAATACCTAGGGCTGATAGACCCTAACAATACATATAGAGTCAACCAATTACATCTTTAAAATTTATTTTAGAAATTCCAGGTAGCCCAACTTTGGAAGGCTCTTGATTGGCATTTATAACCACTTTTCAAAAATGCTAGCTCTTGATCTAAAGGCTCAAAACATAACAAGCACCTTTTTGTTGAGTTTTCAAATCTCATCTAGGGCCTCTAAGGCATTCAAAAATGAGTTCAAATATTTTTCTCCAAAATTTTCCACCAAAAATCTACAATAACTTCACTAATACTTAAGCTAGAGCAATGAGGTTTTAATGGTAGGCTTATAATTTTGAAATGAACCTTAATGTATAAAATCATAACAATCTAAGTTCATCTAACAAACTTACTAAAAATAATAAGATCCTAGAAATAATAACCCCCTGTATACTAGTCCTGATGAAAATAAAAGAGACTGAAAATAAAAAAATATTTTTTGGGTGATGCAAGATTTCCCTTACACCCAAGATGCTCCTGCATCAAACACCTGTGGTAATTTGAGAAGTGACTCTATCACATCTAAAGTGTTCAGAGGAAAACCAAGACAGTTAACCTCCTCTCTTGCTAGTCATGATGAATCCTCTATTGGCCTCCCTTTCTATTTCACCAAGTATTCCTCATAGGTCGTGTTCCTTATACTTTTGCCAATACAATTATCCAGTATCTCTTCAATCTCCTTTGTGGCTGAACCAGCTACTGGAATACTCCACTGTGTTTCTGCAAATTCATTCTCACCACCTCCTTCATAATATTCTATCAAATCTAAAATATGAAATATTGGTAAAATATTCAATTCAGCATGTAGCTCCACTTGATAGGCATTTCTAGAATCATGCCTTTTCACTATCTTGCATGATCCAAACTTATTCATCTTCAGCTTATTGTATGTAACCACTAGAAAAAACTCCTTTCTCAAATGAACCATGACTTCATCTCTAGCTAGAAATTACTTATACCTCCTTTTTACATCTTCCATTACTTATACTACCTTAATTCAGAAGCATTTCTAGGATTGCTCTCATATATAATCTAGAATGGTGATTTTCCAGTACTTCTATTGATAGAATTATTATATGCAAATTCTTCCTATGGTAAAATTAGATCCCATCCTTTTGGCTAATCTCTAACCAAACATATTAGTAAATTTATCAAACTCATGTTCATCACTTATGTTTGTCCATCAGTCTGTGGATGATGTGATGAATTGAACTTCAAATCTATCTTCAACTTCTTCCATAATGTATGCTAGAAATACCCAAACAAATTGGTATCTCGATTTGAAACTATAACCTTTGGCAGACCATGTAGTCTCACCACTTCTCTAAAAAAAAACTCTACCACATGAATCACATCACTAGTCTTCTTGCAAGGAATGAAATGTGTCATCTTTAAAAACCTATCAACCACCACAAAATAGAATCATGCCCTCATTGAGTCCTTGGGAATCCAAGATTAAAATCCATGCTGACATCCTCCCATGACTTTTGTGATACAGGTAATGGATAGTAAAACCCTATATTATTCTTCACTCCTTTTTCCATCTAACATACTGTACAACTTTGTACAAACTTCTTCACATCTTAATGCAACTATGGCTAGTAATAATTATCAGTAACAAAAGATATGGTTTTATCTCTACCAAAATGTCTAGCCAATCCACCATTATGCTTATTCTTGATGAGATTCTTTCTCATTAAACTTTTGGGAATGCACAACTAACTTCCTTTGAAAAACATACTATCCTAGATCATAAAGTCCAACCATTTTGTCTTGTCAAGTGTAACAGGTTCTATACAAGCCTTCCACACTTCACCAAAATTAAGATCATTTGGATGCAAAGTACTAAGTTCCTTGAACCCAACCACCTCTATCTACATTTCTTTCAGCAAAAGTTGTCTTCTCCTACGAGCATCTAAAACTCTATTAGACTTCACACTCCTATGTTTCAAAACAAATGTATAACTCTACAAAAACTCAATCCACTTCACATGCCTTTAGTTTAATTTTCCTTGAATACTCAAATATTTAAAAGCTTGATGATTAGTATACAAAATAAACTCCTTAGGAAGAAGAAGATAGTGTCTTCACTTCTTCACTGCTTGAACCATAGCATATAATTCTTGATCATAAATAGAATATTTTATTTTTGCATCATTCAATTTCTCATTGAAATAAGCAACGGGTCTACCTACTTGTCTCAAAAAAGATCCTATTGCAATACTACTAGCATCAAAATCTACTTGAAACGCCTTGTTTAAATTAGGAAGTGCTGGAACAAGCCATTAATAACTTTTTGTTTCTATGGATTAAAACTCTTATCTACACCTATAGTCCACTTAAATTCTTTCCTATCCCCTCTCATTGTTTTAGTCAAGGGATCAAAAATACTACTAAAAACTCTTATAAACTTTCTATAAAAACTAGCTAGTCCATGAAAAGATCTTACCTCTATCACAATCCTTGGAGTAGGCCATTCAAGGAGAACCTTCACTTTCTCTGGGTTCATTTTCAAACATTTTTCTGAGAGTAAAAATCCTAGGTACACCAACTCCTTTACAAAATTGCACTTCTTTAGGTTTATCAATACCTTTTCTACCCTCAAGTTATCAAACACCTTTCGAATACGAATCAAATGCTCATCCAATGTCTTCCTAAAGATCAAAATATCATCTAGGTAAATAATGACAAACTTACCCATAAACTCCTTTAGTACCGCATTCTCGAGTCTCATGAAAGTGCTTCATGCATTGGTTAGTCCAAAAGGAATGACTAACCACTCATACAATCCTTCCCTTGTTTTGAAAGAAGTCTTCCACTATTCACCTTCTTTCATATGAATCTGATGGTATCCACTCTTTAGAACTATATTTTTGAAATACTCGACCCCACTCAAATAGTCCATAATATCATCCATACTTGGTAATAGAAATTTGTACTTAATTGTGTACTTATTAATAATGTGATAATATATGCACATCCTCCATTCTCCATTCTTCTTTGGAATTAATATGGCTAGTACAACACATGGACTCAAACTCTCCTGAATCAACCCCTTCTGTAATAATTCATGAACTTGTCTATTCAGCTCTTCACTTTCTGCTTGTGTCATTTTATGTGATGCCTTGTTTGGAAAACTAGCTCCTTGAATCAAATCCATCTGGTGGTTGATCTTCCTCATTGGGGGTAATCCATTGGGTACATTATTTGACACAATATTAGAAAATGCTACCAACATATCTACAACTTCTAAAGGTAACTCCTCTACATCTTCTTTACCATCTTTTCAAATTATAGCAAAAAAAATATGCTCATGCTTCATACCTTTGAGAAACTCTTTTCCATCAATGAAACACAGTCTAACAGAACTACATACCTTTTTTTCTTTCTCCCTCAATGGCTTCAACTTATGTTTCACTCCATCCTTTGTCAGAGTGTAGGTATTTTCTCACTCGTCATGTACAACATGTCTGTCAAACTTCCACGACCTACCCAAAAACATATGACATATTTCCATAGGTATGATATCACAAAGTACCTCATCTTAGTAGCTTCCAATCTTTAACTTCACTAACATTTCTCATTGACCATGACCTTATGGTCATCTTACACCCAGACAACATGGTATGGACACAAGTGTTTCTACCTCTTCGACTTCAACTTTGTGACCATCATTTCTGACACTAGATTGTTAGTACTTACACCATCAATGATCACATCACAACACTTATCTTCACATTTGCACCTGGTTCAAAACAAACTCCTCCTTTGATTAGGTTCATTCTAACCACTCAGCAACACTCTTCTATTAACTAGGACTTCTCCTCTTTCAACATCTTTAGAATGTGATTATCTAGCATCATCATCAACATGTGCAATTCTGACCTAGCCTTCAATTCTTCAATCTATTCTTTCTTAGCACTAGGAACATTCAAATTCTCTATACCCTTCTTCTCTATAGTGAAAACATTTCCCACAGAAGCCTCCTCTTCCAGATCCTTGTCATCTGCCTCTTCCTCTCTGATCTTTATTGTTCTGATCATGGAAATGATTGGAATTGTTTCCCCTATGATTCTAACTTCTACTTCCAGCCTCATCCTTGTTCCTTTGATCATCATTTTGGTCAACATAAGATGTTAGTTTGTGGCATGGTATATTTTAGTGGCCAATATTTGCAAATTGGCTAATTTTAGAATTTTTTGGCTAGTAATTTGGCTAATAACTTATGATTTGATACAACCTAAATTGCCATAGTTTTATAAAATTTAGTTCTAGAATATTTAAAATTGCTCAATAATTTATTTTATTGAAAATTTTAAATTCAAATATTCACCACAATATTCGTTACATGATTAGATTTGAGTCACCTAAATATAATACATTATCGAAGAAATTAAATTGAGTTGACCAATAATTATCGTAATTATTAGTTACTTTAATGATATATCATTGATATTTAGTTTACTATTGATTTAAAGTATATGTAATGTTCCTCATACTATTCCACGAGGTAAAAAATGTTCAATTTTGATTTGTAATATTCCACAGTGATTAATGAACTTCCCATTATTATTGAGATTCATCAATATTTTAAACAAAAAAATATGATTCAAAAATAATCTCCAATATTAATCATATATACAATAAAATTTTGAGAAATTCACGAATAGAAATAATTTTGTTTTTATAAAATAATGAAAGATTTGCCAATAATTTATATCTATTTTTGGAGGCAACTTCCTTAAAGCTCACCCTGGTTTGTGGTGACTGATCAGGGAACTATTGTACATACTTCATATTATTTGGGGTAAAAAAAAATTGGACCCTATTTTATCAAGATTTTGAGCCGATATGTAATAATTAATTATAACCTTAAAGTGACAAAAATACATGTATTTAGTGATTTTCATAATGTGTAATGCAAAAACTTCTTCTTATAGTGGTATTGAGTTGTAAGGGATTACAGATTGTAATCAAGTTGTAATAACTAGATTGTAATAATATTGGATTTGTTGTTTGGTGGACGTAGCCCAAGGTTTGGGTGAACCATGTTAAGTGTTGGTGTCTTGTGTTCTCTTATGTGTGATCTATTATTTTGTTTGATATTGTTTATATTTGCATGTAATTTTTATTTATGTATGAGGTTAATCCTAACATAAGATTGTCTGCCAAATCTTCAACCGTGGCCTCTTCCACTATTCTTGTTGTCAAACTTCTTTCTTAGTCTCTCCTCAACTCTTAGGGAAAACTGGTATGCCTCCTAAATACTATTCATTCAAACTAGAATTGGCTCATCCTAAATAATTGGCCTTAACCCATTAAGATAACGAGCCACTTTCTCCTTATTAGCTTCTGCATGGTTGGTTCTAATGAGAACTTGGTAGAAGTCTTTTGTATATTCTTGAATAGATTTTCCTACTTGCTTCAACCCTTGCATTTTCTTCAACAAATCAAGCTCATTATCCATGGGAATGAATTTTCACTTTAGTTTAGTTATCATTTGATCCCATCTGGTGATTTTTTCCTTTCTTCTTCTATCTTGCTCCAACTGAATCTCTTTCCACTAGATCTTCACATGTCCCATTAGTTTTTCCTTTGTAAACTTGACCCTATCAAGATCCTCAATATCTTCATACTCAAAGTACTCCTCCAATTCATTAATCCAATCGATTAGCTCCTCTAGGTTAAGATTTTCAAAAAAATTGGGAACTTGAAACTTAGATCTTTTTCCAATCTTGGAGATGGCCTTAAAAAGCCTCTCTTCCTCTAGATTTAGAATATATTCGTCTTCAACATTTTCTTCTTTTTCATCCTCATCCTCGCTTTCATATCTCAAATCAAGATTTATTCATCTATAAACGTGTTCTTCCAATGCTTGCATTTGTCTTTGGAGGGCTCTAAAATCCTTAGGTGTAACACCTACAAATGTTTTTCCACACTCTCTTCATGGAGAAATTTTTTGTGCTTTCGTTAAAACCCTAGTGCAAACTACCTCACAATCACTAATTTGTCTACATGCTCTACCAAAACCATATTCTTGGTGTAAATTGCCTCATAGTTGGTGATATGTCCAAACACTCAAGAACTCTAGCTCTGATACTACTTGATGAAGGGTACTCCCCTTAATACCATAAACATATAACATAAAAAAAAGAAACACCAACAATTACTAGAAAAAAATAGGGGCTTCTTATTATCACTGCAAATGTGGAATTACATCATTTACAATTACAATATGCTAGTCCACATGAGTGCTTTCGTTACAGTAATCTATAAGACAATGTTCAAATAAATAGTAAATTTTATGTTGCCCAAGAAGGTTCTAGACATTCAATCTTAGTACCTAGGGCTATTAGACTCTAAACATATATATAGAATTAGCCAAATACATCTTTGACATTTATTCTATAAATTTTGGGTAGCCCGACTTTGGAAAGCCATAGCTCTCAAATTGTTGCTCTGATTAGCTATATAACCACTTTTCAAAAACACCAACTCATGACCTATAGGCCTAGAATATTAGAACCGCCCTTCCATCAATATTTTGGACCTCATCCGGTGCCTCTAAGGTCTTCAAAACTAAATTCAAAGATTTTTCTCCAAACATTTTCACCAAAATTTTGTAATAACTTCTTTATACTTAAGCTAGAGAAGTGATATTTTTATGGTAGGCTTATAATTATGAAATGCACCTTCATGTAGAAAATCAAAACATTCTTTGCTTGTATGAAAAACCTACTAAATATAGTAAGCTCCTAGAAATAGTAACTCCCATGTCTACTAGTCTTGATGAAAATAGAAAAGATTGAAAATAAAAATATTTTTGGGTGATGCAAGATTTCCCTCACACCCAAGATGCTCCTACATCAAAAGCTTATTTTGGATGTGATGGGAAAATGATATGCACTAGAAGATGGGAAAATGATGTCACTTTTGCAAGTCTTGAACCTTTTTTGTACTTTAAATATTTATCCTTTCTTAAATATTTTAGATGTTAGGGGGAGTGGGGCCAAATGAGCTTCCACCTTCACGTGGTTGGCCTTGATTAGTAGAGAATATTAAACTATTCTTGAAACCAAGTGAAGCTCAATATTAACCTATGGTTACATGACAACTAACTAATGATAATACAATTATTATTGTATTAGAGAGCGACATATTCTAGATTTGATTGTTTCATATTTTTGCATCAACGTTTTAGATCACACTTAGTGATTTATCTCCTCTCTCTCTTTACATCCTAATGGTGGATCACACTTGGTGCAAAAATATGGCACTCAATCAAATCCAAAAAATTTTCATGTTTATATTGTATCAATTATCTTACATTTTTTTTGGGATTGTCATAATCAAAATATACATTGATAACATTGAGTTGTGTCAGGAAGGATTACATTACTGAGAAATCATTAAAAATCATCTCATGGATAGAAAGGAAACTTTACCCATAACTAGGCATGGTTAAGGTTTGATGTGACGATTTAAGAAAATAATGGAACTAAAATAGTGTAGGCCTATTAGCTTTATTTTCACTAGCCTTTCCTAGCCACATTTTAAAAGGGATATTAAGTCATGCAGTCAGTTTCCTCCTAGCACATGGATGGAACTACAAAGTGAATTAGAGTGGCAAAATAGCAATGGGATTGATTTGCTGCCAATTTTTTAAAAATAATTCAACAAGTTGTCGTAATTGTGACGACTTGTTCCGGTGGATAAAAATCACACTAATAGCATCTCTCTTCATCCCAATCACAATTGTGATGGACTACTTTGATAGATAATCATCACTTCTATAGCATATTTTTTGTACAATTGTCGCAATTGTGATGGATGACTCTGATCTCTAGTCATCAATTCAATGAAAGATTGGAAGCTTAGACCTTCACAATTGCAATGGTCTACTATTGTGAGTGGGATGGCAAGAAGATGAACTCTTTCTCTTTCCTATTACAAGTTGTGACACCTTTATCCATCACAGTTATAGTGGATGACCTTTCCATCATAATTTTTGATAGAAAAAGTCTGTTGGGATCCAATTCATGGTACTGTCATAGCTGTAATGGCCTTTCATCGCAATTTGGGCCCAAATGTTGTAGTGGATTTTCTAATTGTAGGAGACAAAGTCTTACATATGGACACATTCTTAGGTGACTCAATTGTTCCAAGGTTCACTTCTTCAAGCTCTTGTGGTTTTTTATCTTTGACATCTAAACATACTCTATCTTGATTGTCAAAGATTCTCTCTAATACCACCAATCCTTTGGGAACTTTATTTGTTTTCAATTACAAAATTTCTTGAACAAAAATGGTCTCCTTGTCATCTATATTTTCAACCAAAGTATTGCAATCTAGTTCCTGGCCATGGTATTTGTCTTCATTGAGAAGAAATTTTAGAATAGCTTTATCATTCTCAAATACCTATTAGTTCTCTATATTATTAGGAATGGATATCATATTTTGCATTTCAATCTTAGAAACACCAACAAATGATATATCATTAGGTTTAATAGGTACAATAGACCATCTTGTCATTACTCCTATCCATCCAAGATATATCAAAAATATCAAATGATTCTATCTAATCCCAAACAACATTCATATATTATTTTAACCTCTTATTCTTGGATGCATATGTCTCCTTAATCTGAGACACAACTAGTTCTAAATCACCAATAACATATAACTTTTTGATACCATGATTTTTTGCGACTTTCAACCCAAGAAACAATGCTTCATACTCTACAATGTTATTGGTACAAGTGAAATTTGGGGTGGATGAGTATCTAAATGTATTCTCATCTAAAGATATGAAAATTAGGGTAAACTTTAAGAAACTCACTATAAACACCCAAAAATTGGCAAAGACTTAAAATACAACTTTGACCAATCAACACAAATTAAGGAGGAAATCATAGAAAAATAATAGAATTTCAAATTAAGGATTACATTAGGTCATTAATTGATTAAATGATCTATCAAATTAATAAGACCTAAATCAACTTCAAAAAGAGGAGAAAAAACAATTCAAAAAAGGAAATTCAAAAGGGAAAAGGAAAAGACAAACTTTTGAAAATAAATGGAACCTTTTATTAAATCTCCATTTATCCTCACAAAAGTGAAAATCCTCCTTTTATATTATAAGGAATTGGAAAAATCCACATTTATCCTCAAATCAAGACTTTTGGAATCCTCCTCTTGTCTCTTATGAGACATTTTCAATTTCACCTCTATCCACCAGTCAAAGGTAAAACCTAGATTCTTACCCCAACCCCTTCTAAAATCCTATAAATAGAAGGAGAATTCAAGAGAAAAGGGACCCAAGTTTTAGGGATTTGCATTATAGGCATATTTAGAGTTGTCATATTGAGCATATTAGCATTGATATTCTAGCAAGTTTATGTCATTTTGATAGCATTTTAGGTTTGTTTTCATGTTATTTAGTATCATTTTAGCACATGTTTAGCTCATTTCATGTCCATTTTGATAGTATTCTAAGAGTCGTTACTCGCATATAATATACATTTTCATCTTAGATCTTTTATACATACTATAGATCTTCATTTTAAGCATACTCTCATTCTAGAACTATCACTGAGATGCTAATCTAAGAGCATTCTTAGAGGTTGTAGTTAGGAAAAAATGGGATGTTCATTGAGTTTGCATTTTGACAATGATGTCTTGGGTTTGGTCTAGTTTGTTGTCATTTTATCTGCACTCTACATTAAAGTTTCATGAATATGCAAATATAGCGTATACAAATTATCTATTGGGAATTATTGGCCATGGTAGATAGCTGAGAGGTGCACTAATTTTCCTGCAATTCATGTCTATGGTATCTCAATACATTATTTGATTAAATGTTTCTCCCGATCTGTTGTGCTTCCATTTGGTGTTATTATAATGACTGTCTCTACTACTATGCACTATGTTTGATGCAAAGAAACCATTGAACTGGAACTCACAAGTATTTCTAAATTGGGTATGTGTGAAATTAACTCAATTGTGCTAGGTAAGCCACAAACAAGAAAAATTTATCTGTCTTGAATGTCTTTCAGCATTGAAGGACTTGTTTAGTTTAGAGAAGTCCAAAGGTGCTATCTCTCACTCCTTTTGAAACCAAAGTATCATTTCTCACAAGTTTTTTTTTTCTCTTTTGTGGTGTTTTTTGATTTTTTTTGGTATTTTTGGTGATGATGTGTTTCCTCAAATTCTTAGACATAGAACCTTTTGAGATGGATGTTGTTGATGGATTTTGCTAGGTCTGCACCATCACAATATGCAAGTATATAAGTACTAGTCCGAAAAGACTCTGTGATAATGTAAGGACCAATCTAATTGGCCTCCTATTTTCCTTTCTTTTCCCTAGCAGCTTGGTTTTTAGGGTTTTCTTAGAGCACCAGATCACCAACCTGAATGGCATGGGGTTTGATATTTTTGTTGTAATGTCTTGATAATCTATTCTAATACACTTTGAGGTGTTCATGTGTCATACAGTGATGTTCTTCTAATAACTCCAGCTACTCTAGATGGGCCACTCTATAGTCCTCATCTGATAGGATATCATGAAGAGTAACTCTCAAAGATGAAATCTCAACCTCTAGGGGAAGAATGGCTTCACAACCATAAACCAAAGAGAAGGATGTTGTGCCTATAGCTATCCTAACACTCATCCTATAGGATTAGAGGGTAGGACTCAATTGTAAATTCCAATCCCTACCGATATTGTTGATGGTTCTCCTGAGAAATTTGATAATGGTCTTGTTGGTTGCCTCTGATTGGCCATTGCCTTGGGGGTAATAAATTGACAAGGAGAGGTGTATAATGTGAAATTTCTCACATAATTTGTCAATTATTTGATTCTTAAAGCACGTGACATTGTCATTGAGAATGGCATGAGGTATTCCAAACCGATAGATGATATGGTTTAGGATGACGGAAGAGATTTGTTTTCCCATAGAGTCATCAAGTGGTGCTGCTTCAACCCAATTGGTGAAGTATTCTATGGTGGTGATAATCCATTTATGTCCACCAAAGGAAGGTAGGCAGATGGTTCCAATTAAATCAAAACCCTAGTGATAAAAAGGACATGGTGTGGCCAAAGGGTTGAGCTCTTAGGCTAGTGCATGAACAAGGTTAGCATGGAATTGACATTTTTTGCAAGTCTTAACATAGTCAATAGAATCCTTTTCCATGGTTGGCCAAAAATAACCCATCTTGAGAATCTTCTTTGCTAATGTAAAATCACTAGAGTTTGACCCACAAATCCCTACATGGATATCAACTGAACATCACATGAATAAGGATACATAATGATGAGTAATGTCATAACACATAACATACACTCATCCATGCGTAGGTGGTTGACCCAAAGGTCCCTACGCGCCAGGGGCACTCCTCTCCTCTTGCGATGCCTACTCAATCACTGTAACACCTCCAACTATGGCCATCTAGCTATTTAATGCCCCATTTATCCTTGGTGGTAGTGGTGGTAGTGGTGGCCTTGGTGTCATCAATGCTATAAATGTCTATAGCATACTAGTCAGCTCACCCATCTAATTCTCCATGGCACTCATCTTAGCCTCTAAATTAGTAGATCATCTTGGCCTCTTTCATAGTGGTTGTGCATCTAGAAGTGCCTACTACTACCCCTATCATTGTACATCCTATCAATCTCTGATCAGAGCCTATACCTTCAACCTATTTTGCTAGATAAACTATATATCATTGGGCAACCTAGACCTCACCTACTCTGCCCTACCTTGCCCAACATCTCTATCTCATCGACTAGCTCCTGCACCACCACTCCTCACCTTCACACCTCTGTGGCCTTAGATCCCTCCAGCTATCCTTGCATCTACATCTCCTAGTCCCTACACTAGACCTCTTTCCACACCCCTCTGTGATAGTACCATAACTACTCGGCCTCTCCCTCCATATCTCCCCCGTACTCTAACCATACCTCTCACTCTCCCTCTAGCCTGCCATCTCCCTCTACATCTCCCCAAATCACCCTCATCATCTCCATTCTCTTCCCCACTCGATGGCTCATCAATGCCTAGAATAGGCTTCGCTAGATCTATGTACCTCAGGAATAGATGCTCATAAAACCATCATGCATAAGCCCCCTCCATCCCTACATCTGCCTCTTTATCTCATAATGTCCATGGCTATAGTGTATTTATCATCTAAAAAAAAGCCTCCACGCATGCCTCATACTCCAGGGTCATCCCACACATTGTCGTCTCTGACTAAACATGCCCTGCCACTAACCAAACTGTCTCACAACCTGCCTAAAACAAAATCTCTTTATCAGCATGGGCACTTGGCCAAGAAAATATCTTAGACCATAGAAATATATCATCTCCTCATCGTCCTTGGCCCAGGGCTCAATAAACCTGTACAGTCTCCATACGACCTCATCAATGTCGTCCAAAATCCATTGGCAATACTTTGTCTTGTCCAAATGGGGTTGCATGATCACACTAGAGTGAGTATATACATAAGGTATATCCTATCACACACATGTAGACTAAGTAATGGGTAGATGCTCCCATGTCCATAGCTGTAACAATATCACACCTACTGATAGCAATGAAACTCTGAAATATACAACCTGATGTAGGTCATGATATAAGTGGGCCAAAATGTAGCTGCCCCATGCAAATCTCTGTGGCTAATCAATCATATCATGTATCAATCAGCCCCATCCAACTAGCCATCCCCACCCTTGTTAGTTTAGCAAAAAAAACCCTCCTATCAATCCTGCCAAAACTATTGGCAAAGGCTCCTACTACAACATCTAGAACTAGGATACATTATCATCCTCAATGTTGTTATCTCCAAAAAAATCTCTGAATGTAGCACCATTTATAGTCTGATCATAGTACACCAAATCTCCTACTATTGGATCCACAATAATCAATAAACATCCTCCAACATCATAGTCATCTCACCCATGGGAAAATGAAAGGTGTTGTGGTTTGAATGCCATTGCTTGACCACATCTATCAATAGCCCTCTATTCACTTAGAACTAGGGCATCTATAGTAAATATGTGAGCCCATATCTATCAATCACCTACCACTCCTCAACCAACAATCTACCTACTTCCTCTAAGGGCCATGGATACAATCCTTGCACCATGAGCTTGTACCTGCATACCTATTTGCATCAAGCAAACACACAACAATGTCAGTTTTCATCCCAAGTGATCATCATACATTAGTCTACTGTCAATCTCTAGCTCATTAGCTACTAGTTCTATCTTGCACCTTTTCCTTGTCCTTCTCTATCCTTAGTCAAACCTATTTGTTTTCCCTATTTTGTATCCTAAGTGGGGACATTATTCTTTATCTCTCTATCAGACTGATCCTAAGACATTAATTCATGACTGCTTGATTGCCACTATGATGAATTCTTGGTTGATAAACCTAACATCTAGCCTTTTGCGCTATCTTACACTTACCTCAGGCTTTGCAATATGTTTCCACTCCTCATTGTTCATTCCTACTCCTTCACAAGACATATGCACTACCTAATTATTTAGATGTGCTAAAATAGACATATGTGCTATTCAAACATTTAAAAGTGCAATTTCCCATATCGGATGCACTATAACATTCATAAGCACTATCAAAATAATCATTTGCACTATTTCATAGTACAGACATGCTATTTATCATAAAAGTGTCAAAAAATTATACATATGCACTATAATATATATTAGATGCACTAAAATGGTCAAGTGCGCTATACAAAACACTATATGCACTATTTTTTACTATATACGCTAATTTAACTCCAAAACTAGGTTTTTGAATGTGCTAATCCATCCCTAGAATGTGCTAAACTATCATGTGAATGTGCTAAAAGAATTAAAATACAGTAAGAGAAGAGAAAATTGCGCTAAAATACCTAAACTATCATATCTACCACAAAAATTTGTGAAAAATTTAGCAAAATCAAGTACACAAAAAAAAAACACTTAAACATGGAGCATCTCGATGACTTACCAGGGCACCATAGTTCGTTGGATGCTTGTACCTATGACCCCTCTCAAATCTGTGCTCTCGCAAAAGAACCACCATCCTCGCTGGCTCAGAGCTCCAAATTGTCAAATGTCAAAAGAGAGTGTGCAAATGACAAGGGTAAAAAACCTTTTGGCCTATTTAACAATCGTTAGGGGCACTTATATCCCATTTCAACTCTATTTACCCACCATTAGAACCTTTTTTCTCACTTTCACAAATTGTGTATTATATTCAACGAACTTCTCATTTTTATCATAGTTACACCGCCCTAGGAGACGGTTGGACGAGGGGACAAGTTTTCAAGATGAGGGGATAGGGGGAACATGATTTGGGGATGGCGAGGGGACGACGATGGGGAATGGGGGGGTGGCGAAGGGAGCAGGGGTGTATATACTATACATATGATACTTAAAATGCTAGTTATGAAAAGATGTACTACAATTATACAATATAAGATACATAAATGTAGAAAACTTAAACATTGAACATTGAACATCAGAAAATATTCAAAATAATAAATATTAGTCTATAAGACTATATATCAGTCTTCAGATCAATAGTATGAGTATCTAGACACTACTATCTAATAGAGGTCGCTGATTTGGCCCAAACCAAATCGCAATGTCACTCTCATGGTCACCCCTCTCAATAGTGTCATCATCATCCTCAGCCCCAACCTCAGGCCCAGACTCATATTCTAATTCACTACCACTATCTGAATGAAATTCCATCTCATCATCACTATGAGTATTCATTATGACACTGCATTTCACAAAATGAAAAAACAAAAATTAATAAAGCTAAATTATTGAATTTATAAATGGTAATAATAACTGACGATAGACATTTCAAACAGTCCAAAGATAAAAAAGGTCATCTAAACAAACAAAAACATTCATAAACATGCATTTCAAAATCATACAAATATGTTAGAAACCCTACCTTTTGCTTTAAAAACTTCAACAAGATTTGGTGAACCGAAAACCCAAACCACCCTACTCTTCTTCTTCTTTCTCCTAAGCTCTGCTTTTTCACTTGCAAACACTCTCTTCACTCTTGCACAAACCCTTATCTCAGCTCATCACTCTTCTTCTTCTTACTGTTGCAAACAATGAGAAATGAAAATGTGAATCAAAATGAAGAATAGAAGGGTTTTAAACAAAGGAGGAGGAATGGATGGGCCCCACAATCGAATACAATAAATAAGAAACATTAAAACATTTTAAAAATGAGTTCAACTTTTTGTTTTTTTATGTGTCTTTTTTGCTTGCCGCGAGAGACGTCTAGGCGTCCCCCCACAATGAAGGAGACTCCTTGGCATCCCCCCGCACCCATCTCAGAGATGTCTCCCCATCTCGAAGATGTCTCGCCATCTACGGTGGCGGTGGTGCTTTGAGTGGCACTGCTTGAAATGCCGAGATGCCATCCCCCTGTCTCGGGGACGTCCCCATCTTCAAGATAGCCCAAATTTTGGGGGGACGCATCCCCGTGTTACACTAATTTTTATCCATCAATTATCACACATTTCAGAAATAAAATTGGAACCTCCTTAATTTTTGCACATTCATTTTTTTTTCAATTTCATTTCTGAGGGGGCAGTATATCCATATCAAACTAGTGCATCAAAATTTTCTAAAAAATTCAAAATGTGCTACCCCAACAAGAATTTTAACATCAAATCAAACCAGGGCATTCTATCAAGTTACCCTAAACAAGGGATTTTAAAACATTGCAAAATCAAATATCATCAACAATCTAATATCATATCAACTACAAATCAATCAAACATCATCAACTCGACATTTAGTTATCAAAATTGGACCTAAAACTAAAAAATCAGATAGTCTTTGAACCAATATGCTTCCCATATTAGCTCAAAGAGGGGCATTTGTAGACCCCAAAAGTTAGAAAAGACTTAAAACACTACAACTTTGACCAATCAATGCAAATTAAGGAGGAAATTAGAGGAAAACAACAAACTTTCAAATTAAGGATTACATCAAGTCATTAATTGACTAAAACATCTATCAAATTAATAAAACCTAAATCAACTTCAAAAAGAGGAGAAAAATAATTCAAAAAAGGAATTTCAAGGAGAACGGGAAAAGACAAACTTTTGAAAATAAATGGAACTTTTATTAAATCAATAAATCCATTTATCCTCACAAAAGTGAAAATCCTCCTTTTATATTATAAAAATTTGAAAAAGTCTACATTTATCCTCAAAATCAAAACTTTTGGACTCCTCCTCTTGTCTCTTATGAGACATTTTCAATTTCACTTCTATCCACTAGTCAAATGTAAAACCTAGATTCTTACCCCAATCCCTTCTAAAATTCTATAAATAGAAGGAGAATTCAAAAGCAAAGGGACCCAAGTTTTAGGTATTTTCATTATAGGCATATTCAGAGTTGTCATATTAAGCATATTAGCATTGTTATTCTAGCAAGTTTATGTCATTTTGATAGCATGTTAGCTTTGTTTTCATGTTATTTAGTATCATTTTAACACATGTTTAGCTCATTGCATGTCCATTTTGATAGTATTGAAAGAGTGCTTACTCGCATATAATGTACATTTTCATCTTAGATCTTGTAGACATATTGGTAATCTATATATTAAGCATACTTGCATTCTAGAACTGTCACTGAGATGTTGGTCTGAGAGCATTCTTAGTGGTTGTAGTTAAGGAAACATGGGATGTTCGTAGAGTTTGCATTTTTACAATGATTTCGTGGGTTTAGTCTAGTCTTTTGTCATTTTATCTACACTCTGCATTAAAGTTTCATGAATAAGCGAATATACCATGTACATCCCCCTCCAGAAAAAGATATAAGTTATTGGTGAATCTTTTATTATTTTGAAAAACCAAATTATTTTTATTGGTGAATCTCTCAATTTTTTTAATTTTAAATATTATTTACATTGGTGATTATTTTGGAATCATAATTTTTTAGTAGAAAATATTGGCAAATCACAATAATAATAGGAAGTTTTATAATCATCATTGAATATTAAAAATCTAAATTGAACATGTTTTATCTCATGGAAATTATAAGAATAATTATATTATATTTTAAATCAATAGTGAGCTAAAATATTGGTAATATATCCCTAAAGTAACTAATAATTATAATAATTATTGGTGAATTAATTTTAATTTCTTTGATAATATATAATATTTAGACATTTGTCATGGGCCACTTCAGTAGCCCATACCTATATTTTCTAAAACTGGTGAGGAAATTGGGCATTTCAACTACCAACTCCCTTCTTATGTGTCATGGCCAAATAACATGTCCATTACTGATCAAAATTTTTTGTCTTATCCCAATAATATTTCACTTGGAGGTAAAAAAATATGTGGTAAATAAGCCTACCAAAGTTTGGAAGGAAAAATTGGGGTCTACATCTTCAGTAAGATCAATTGGTCCCAATAATAATCTAGATAGTTCAAATGCCACACTCATAGATGGTGATGCCCAACTTCTTGTAATTGAAGATGGACTTCTCAAACCACAAATCACTTACATGCTCGACACAACAATCATCGATAAGATTTGGTCCTTCCTCTCAACTGTAGATCTTCTTTCTTGGGCAAAGTGTTATTGGTACGATGTTACTAATTTATTCTACATTGATCAGGAGTCTTCTTTTTTATTGCTATATTTGATTCGAAGCTTGCTCAAGATAATGTTCTTCAAATTAAGAGTTGGTTTTGTAAAGGGTTGTGAATATATACCACTACTTGGTCTCCAAAATTTAAACCTAGTCATTCAACATGTGATTTTATGCAATTTTGGATTGAGCTTCCTACTTTACCAATGGAATATAAAGATCTACAAATTATTGAATTAATAGAAAATAAAATTGGGTATTCATCCATCATGATCTAGTGCCTTTTGATGAACCATCTCTTTCTATAAGGTTTTCTGTCTTACTAAATCTGAATAAACCATTACCTTCTTCCTTAATTATGTCATCTAAATATGCTTGATGGAACCAAAAAATTATTATTCAAGATGCACAAACTGTGATTAAGATGGCAAGTTGGTTGGGTCATTTTACTAATCAATGTCGAGATCCAAGTTGATGTAATCTAATAGTTTGTAGTAACCATAACTCTGACCCACAGAAGTGCACTTTTAGGATATATTCCATTCCTTCTACCCCTAATGATGTGTATGTATCTTAAGATAAATTTTCAAATGACCCATATCATTTCTCATTTGTAAATCTAGTTGTTTACCATTCACCAAAGGGACATTGTTCTACACAAAAAAATCAATCTCACAGAGACTGTTTGGGTCCTAATAAATATTCATGCTCATTTTTAGGTAATTGCTTTCCTCTTATGACTTCCCCTAATTTAGGGTCCTTCTCCTCTAATTTTTCTAAAAACTTTATGTTTTTTTGACCCATCTTGTTCCTAAATGGAATACTCATTGAGATAAGTATATAAGTCTAGATCAGTCTCTTTTCATGTCATCAACATCTTCTAAACTTGCAATTACATATATGGCTGCCAATTAAGAAGATTTTATTCATCCCTCTTAGATGGATGTTGTTTTAATGAGCTCATTTTTAATGATCAACCTCTTTCTCTCTTTTCTAGATTAGAAGTTGTATCAGTTTCCCAAGGACATTCATTGTCTTCTGATATACCCAAATTTTAGCAGTAAAGTGTAGTGTACCAATTCCTCCCAAATTATTTGATGAAGATAACATGCTCCATGACCCACATGAGGATAATGTACACTTTAAATTGGATCTTCCTTCACCTAGGTTGGATGACTCTATGAATGTTTTAGATCTTGGCTTTGCAATCCAAAAGTCTCCTGCTCAAATAGGTAGTTCTGGTCAGACTAGGTCCCTCTTTATTGATCCATTTCTTACTAATGTTAGTTTTTATTTCTCCCAAAAAAATTCTATGCTGCAATCCCCCCTCTCACCATCTCCTATAACTAAGAAATCTTCTAAGCTTAGGGGTAGACCATCGAAAGCATCAAAAGCTAAAATAGAAGTTGATGCAAGGATCCAGTCAACTTTGGATGGTAATTTTCCTACCTCTAAATGATCGACAAGGAGCGCCAAGAGTGCTCCTTGTCAGTTATGAAGATCCTCTCATAGAATGTTAGGGGTCATCATGGAATTCTCCACATGTTCCTAGATTAGGTGCTTTTGGGGGCCTTACTGTATTATGGAATCCAAAGACTATCAAGGCTCAACATCTTCATCAAGGAACTAATTGGAAGCTATTATCCATTCAACACTATAAACTTTCATTCCATTTGATTAATGTTTATGGCCCTACCCCTACGTCTGATAAATAAAGTTTATGGCTTACTCCTATAGGTTTTATCTAGTAATTAGTAGGTGCCAAATTTATTATTCCTGGTGACTTTAGCTCCATTCTTCATCCTAGTGATAAGTATGGAGGTATTATTCCCCCACCTAGAGCTACCTAGGACTTTAATGACATTGTTAGCAATAATTCTCTATTCGATGTTCCCCCACAAGCTAGATCTTTCACTTGGACTAATAGAAGAGTTGGGTTCCTCTGGATGCAATTAGATTGGATAGATTTTTGTGTTCAAATTGTTAGAAATTGGTGAATTATTCTATCCAATTAGATATACTTCCATATTTAGAATCTGACCATTTCCCTATTCAATTGTCCATTCTTCCATCAGATTCTCCTCTTACTAGTTTTTCTAGACCATCTTTTAAGTTTGAAAGTGCATGGTATCGTCATCCCCACTTTGATGGCCTCTTAAAACAATGGTGGAAGGATGCTTCACTAGAGCCAAGAACCAAAATGTTTTAGTTTCACAAGAAAATGTAGTATGTCAAGGGGCTTATCAAGATTTAGAATAAACATGTTTTTAAAAATATTTTTGAGGAGAAAAATGTGGTAGAAGAAAAATTAGCTAAGATTAATGAACATATTTTACTCCATGGTTTAAATGTTGATATGCATTCAAGATAGAATAATTTTCAAGAGGAGTGGGCTTAATTATGTAAGCAAGAAGAAGAGTACTAGAGACAAAAGTCTAGAGAATTGTGGCTTCAACAAGGGGACTAGAATACTAAGTTGTTCACACATCTACCAAACAAAAGAAGGCTAATAACACAATCTTCACAATTCATGACCATCTAGGAAATTTGATTTCTGATGCTAAGGGCATTCAAACTGAGACTGTAAGTTTCTTCTCTAATCTTCTTTCCTCTCTAATGCAGGATCCCCCCTCTTCCTACCTTGTGGATGAGATTTTGGATTCCATTTCTTCTTTGATTACACAACAAGAGAACTTGATTCTTATGGCTGCTCTTACTCTTTTTGAGATTCATGGTGTATTATTTTTTATGCCTACTAATAAGGCACTTGACCAAAATGGGTTCATTGCATTATTTTTTCAAAAATATTGGGATCTAATTTGTTTTGAATTGCTTGAGGCTCTTAAAGAATCCAAGAAAAATGTCTCCATTTTGAAGAACTTTAATACCACCAATATTGCTCTCATACCAAAGGTTAATGATCCCTATTCTTTTGCTGATTTTTGTCCTATTTCTATTGGTCTTAGATTGATTTTGAAAATTGAGTGTCAACACACTTAATAAAATTCTAAGGTTGATGTTGAGTATAATATAGATGCCAAGCTACAGTATGTGTTGAGCTAGAAATTCAATAGGTGTCGAGGGAACTTCAAGTGCCAAGCAAGTTTCAAGTATTGAGTGACAAGTATTGCCCAGTCCCTATAGGTGTCAAGCAAAGTATAGATGTTGAGTGAGATAGAATTACTATAGGAGCCAAGCAAGACAAAAATACTATAGGTGTCGAGCATCAGTAATTAGTAAGTACCGAGTAACACAGAATCAACATATGAGTTTGTACCTTTAAAAACTTAGATGTAAACCATTTTTGAGTCAACTCAAGATGAATCCCAAAGGATCTAAAAGATAAGATCAAATCTGTTACATAACTATGTAATTAGCATGCAGCCAATTAGAAAAATGGAGAAAGAATGCAACCAATAGGAAAAGTGTAAAGATTTGAGTAGGAAAAGATGGATGAATATTGATCATGGATTCATACCTGACCCTAAGTCTTGAAAGCCTTTAAAAGGAGGTTGATACCCCATAATTTAAAGTTAAGGAGTCAAAAGGAAGTCATAAGGGAATGCATGAAAGAATGTTAGTGAAGTTTTAAGGGGTGTAAGGATTTAGAGGAAAGAGCAGCACTGTGGAACCAAGTTGATCAGAACAGAGGATTAGTACTATGAACAAAGAGTTATTAGATTAGGAAGGATTAGATCAGATTGAGTAGAATAAGGATCTAGAATTAGTAATTGAAGATTGTAAGTCATCAGATCAAGTCATTCTACTATACTTTCTAACCATTTTATTAGGAGAATGGAAATCCTATGATGATAGGTTAGCTTAATAGCTATATTGTAGATCCTTTAACAGGGGAACATTCCAAGTGAGTGTTTGTAAATTCTTTAGATAGGTCACTTTTAATAGGGTGTAAAGCCTTTAATAGGGCAGGCCTTTCATAGGGCAGACCATTGTTGATGGTCAAACTTTGTAACCTTAACCAGTTACATATTGATGTAGTGATAATTTGTGGGTGTCATCCGCACCCCAATTTTACCTTTTCATTCTAGAGGATTTATGGGTGACCAACTCTTGTGTTATCTATTTTCATGCATGTCTTTACTTTAATCTTTATTAGAGATGTTAGATGCATGTGATTGATCTTAGTTAAAAAATTTTAGAGGCTAAAGTTATTTGCTTCTGATTCACCCCCCACCCCCCTCTCAGAAGTAAATCTTCACACTTATAAATTCCAACAATTGGTATCAGAGCTGAGTTCTCATAAGGAGAAGCCTTATATTTTGGAGAAAAAGATCTAGAAATTGAAGTCTACAAACTTGGGAAGATCATAGAAAACTAGGCGATTGATATACAACTTGTACTACATACTTTGGAAGAAGCCAGGGAAGAATTGAGGAAATCCTTAAAGAGAAGAAGATAGATTACCATAGCTAAGAATGATACACAATACAAGGAGATTGACACCTCAAAAGTATTTGCAAATGGAGATTCCAAAGAATTTGATGTAGCAATAGCAGACCTAATGGAGAAGAATAGATCTGAAGCAGAAGAAATCAAAACTCTCAAGCTTGAACAAGAATCACAAGCCATGATGATTTGTGAAGTGACCGAATAGAAGAAAAGAGCCATTGAAGATAAGGCTATGAAAAAAGAGAAAAAGAGAAACCTTGCTAATAGGTTGGAAGAAAAGTGAATTGAGCTTGCAAGAATTTCCAACATGTAGCTAGACACCCTAAGTTAGATGATGAATGCACATCATGAACTAAATGTCAAGGACATTGAGATCTCCACACCGAAGATGCAAAATGAACAACTATAAAATGACTTGGAAAGAGAAGGAGATTGTAGAGAACTTCAACAAACCCAATGAAGCCATAAAGTACTTTGAATAGCTATTGAAATCACCAAGAACTAGTATTGATACTTTAGGACTAGGATACATCAACATTAAAAAAGGAGAATCATCCAAGATTGCAAAAGAAAGAAGTGACAAAGGTAAGAACACTAAACCCACTTATCATTTTTGTGGTAAAGAAAGGACATACCTCTAATGTGTATAGGAGCAAGAACACCCATCAATATGAAAAACCTAAGAGAATGGGTCACTATCACAATAGCAACAAGCAAGGACATCAAGCACATGACTATAGGATTAGAACCATTAGAACAACAAGATTTGAAGGTCACTACTACAATTGCAAGAAGTAAGGACATAGATCTTTTGAATGTAGATCAAAGCCTATGTGGACACCTAATCAGCCGACAAGGTCAAACAATCATGGACATCACTACAATTGGGACTACAACACTACGCATAGTTGTCACTGCTATTAGGAATATGGACACATCCCTAAAAATTGCATAAGAACACATTTTAGTGGAAACTACAATAGATGGTTGAGCCAAACTACATGCTTCAGCTATTTGAAGACTGGTCATATCAGCAAAAATTGTCTAACAAGGTCAAAGGCACCCAACTCAGAGTTCAACAAAGGAAAAGGAAAGGTAGATGTTGAACACATTAAAGGAGAGATGAATAAAATGTGGAAGAAGAAAGATGGAAGTAGCACATCCAATGAAAGGATCACTTCACCCAAAAGGTCAAGTGTTCACACTTCATCTAAGTAAGTAAAAGAAGGTATGTAGAACTGATATACAATGTTTTATCATACACTAGTTCCAAGACAAGTAAGTACTAAAAAGGAAAGATCAGCATGAATAGAGATGCAAAGTTAAAATTTCAACTTTTCATAAGTGTTGTCGGGTTGCCTTCAGAAGTCAAGTAAAAGATCTAGTACATGTTGAGTTGTCTACCAAAGTTAGTAGAAGCTAAACGATTAGATGCAGTCAAGTTAGTAGTGGATGCCAAGAAAAGGGAAATTTTAGTTGAAGTCGAGTAAGGGAAACTCCAGTGTATCCTGAGTGTTTTAAAAGATAATGGAAGCTAAGTAAAGAAGAATTTCTTAAGGAGCCAAGTGGATAGCTATAAATGCACTAAGCATTAAATGCTATGAAATTAGGGTATATGTTCACATTTTGAATCACTTTTCACCATCCTAAATAAAGAGCAAAGACAAAGAAGAGTGCAAAATGATTTCCAAGTAGAATTTTTAGCATTTGAGTAGATTTCTACAAAGATTTAGCACAAATTCTTCAATTCCAAGGTATTTATACTAGTGTCGAGCTATGCAGTTTTAAAATTTCTTCATGTTTAAACCCTAGTTTGAAGAAACGGCCTCTAGTTCTAGGAAACCTCAAGAGAAAGAGCCATTTGAAGTTCAATTAGTGTCAAATGAAGTTAAGAAACCTGATTTTTGACCTATTCCAGAAGTTTCCTACAAAAATGACCCAGCCAAAGCCCTATCCATAATTCCTCCTAAGGTAGTAATGCTCCAAGATGTTAGGAGATGTTATAACTGAAAGATAGGAGCCATTGGAGATATGAAGATTAGGGAAGCATATGATAAATTGTGTGAAAATAGAGTCTTGAAGGAAGAGTTTCAAATTGTTGAGAGGAAAGGCTTAACCCGTGCCCTAGAAATCCCCACTATTTTCAAAACTAAATGGATCAGAATTGTGTTGAGTAGGATTCATGATGGAAGTTTGTGGTTAGAAGATTTCCCAGTCAAGATATCAAAAAGGATTGTTCATAGGGTAACAAGGTATCAAACCCTAGATCGGCCCAAAACCTTAAGGAGTGACTCCAAAAAAGTCATTGAGAAGAATATAGGAGCCAAATGGAACAAGAGAGGCATGACCATAGATACTATTCAGGATCCTCTTGTTGATTTTGTTGTTAGAGTCATTTCCCACAAGTTTTATCAATCTAGAAAACTTAATAGTATTCCATGCATTACAGTAGATGTTGGCTACAAACTTGTTAAAAAGGATCATAACTATGATGTAGCAGAATTGTAGTCACAAAAAATCAATGAGAACTTACGAGCTATAAGGAGAACTAAGGGAGCCCAATGTAAATTTGGTGCAATTTTGATTTGTATATTATTCTATGTATAGAATGAATTTCCATCTTTTGGGAAGGTTAGCTAGAAGACAAATAAGTCAGTAGTAGCCTAGCTGAATGAATATATTGAACAAATGGGAGCAAATTTTGGAACACTAATGACTAGCTATTTTGAAGATTTCAAAAATTCTATGAAACAAAGATTGAGGATACCTATTTCATTAGTAGAGTAGCATACAAATGACATTTTCTTTCTTGTTGACATTGATTATACCTACATTCAAGAAGCCATACCAAGGGTAAGATGGCTTAGACCTCTTGGTTATGAGATAAACATTGATGAGGCATCTACAGCCATAACAACTCTACTATCAGAGGAAGTAGATAAAAGTGCACCACATTTTGGCACATTTTATGTGGTGAGATCCAAAGTAGATATGGAGTTAAAGACAACTTCAACATTAAAGAAAAAGGAAAAACTAGTGAAGAAGCTCAAAGCTAAATTTGGAGGAGCAGTTGAGGCAGATGAAGAAAAAGATGAAGAAGAATAGGGGCAAGGGCCACTAGAATTAACCCAAGGCATGGGTGAAGATGATGAAGAAGAAGAAGATGTTGAGTAGGAAGCACCTAAAGCACAACCCAAGAAGAGGAAAGCACAAAAATAGTCTACTACACAGCCAAAAGGTAAGAAGAAAATAACCAAGCCAAGCCCACCAAAGCCTACCACAAGGCAAATACTAGGGCTACAACAAAGGTAGCCAAGGAACTAGAGAAGCAGAAAGCAACACAATAGGGAGGGCTAGTAGAGAAAAAGAGGAGAAAATATGTGGTACCTCTAGAGTCAAATGACGAGAGGATAGAATTTGATAATGAACAATTCAGAGTGGTAAGTCACACCACTAAATTTGACTTAGAAAATGTTTGTGACAATATTAAGGATAATGTAGATTTGACTGGATTGAAAACTATTGATTTCAATAATTTAAGTAGAGAGGAGAAAAACATAGTGGAAGAATCAATCTACACTATGATGGCCAAGTTCAAGAATGCTCCACTTGAACTAGATAATACCATGCACAAGGAGCTATATACAATTGTAGAAAATAAATGGCATTATTGCCTTAAAATGGAGAAAGAAATAAGGGATTCAACTTTGGCTTTTGTAATGCTTGACCTCACTAAAGGTCAAATAAGAAAAGCTAGCAAGAAACATGGAAGCAAGTTTGCACCCAAATACAGAGCATTCTACATTCTACAAAATAAGATTGAGGATATTGTGAAGAAGTCCACACTTATATGGAAAGTGATTTATGGCCTTCAAATAGTAAAGTAAGGACAAGAAGATCCCTTTGAGGGAAGAAATAATGATGAAGAGGAAGAGGAAAATGAAAAGGAGGAAGAAGGAGAGAAAGAAGATGAAAAAGTAACAATGGAGAAGCAAAAATAGGAACAGAGTGTCCAAGACACATAATTGCCACCACCTAGTCCTCCACATGCTACACCTACATCTATAGAAACAATAATTGTGAAGGATTTTCCTCTGGTCAGAACATCAACCCACTAACTATAAAGGATCTCGAAAATATCCTTCACCAGACAACATTACAAGCATAATTATGTACCAATCTAGTTCTGGTGAGTGTATAGGAACTACAAAAGGTAGTAGTTGAGATTACCAAGGAGAAGGTGAATCCATAAGAATCACCTTCACAAACTCCAATAGCTACAAGTGGAAAACCAAAAGAGCAACCAGCACAAGATGCATCTACTGAGGTTGATTCCACAGTTACCAAGACTTCAATTGCTGAGGAGCAAGTGAAGGAGCAAGCAGGACAGAAGGATATCTCTACTCCTACAACACAAAGTCAAGGTGCACCTCCTCTGATCACTATAATTGATCAAGACAGAACTGAAGAAGAGAAAGAAGAGGATACAACCCCTAAGAAGAAATAACAAGAGGCAATACAAACATTACTCAATTTTCCTACTATAGGGACTCCTACTAAGCAACTGGGCACTGATGCAATACCACTACAAATATCAGCATCAGGCTCAAGCTCTACCAAGGTAACAAGGGTACTTCATTATGGAGACCCTGCACTTGATGATGAGATAGTCATACCAAGATATGACTACAAAACAATGAATATAGCATAGATCAATGAAGTGCAAGAGGCACTAGAGAAGAAGAAGAAGCAATAAATACTCAAGAATGAGTATAGGCAAAGGCAAGCACTGATTGAAATCAAAGACACCTTTCTTGATGCATTCAACTTGCTAGTACTTGATGAGACAAAGCACATCATGGAGCAACTATCCAACATAGTGGAACAAGTAAAAAATGAAGAGCCAGACACTAATGTCAAATTACTTGAATGGTCTAAAAGGAAATTCCAAATGAAGGTCAATGAGAAACTATCTGGTGAAATAGCACTGTCTCAAGTTGAACTGGCTAAAAAGGTTGAAAAGGTGAAAGCAGTACTTGAGAACATATTCTCATTGTACTCCAAGTTGTGTGATTCTTCATATTTCACACTAGAAACAAGGCAAAGGATATTGAGCTTGGAAAGGATCCTCAAGGTATCTAGCACATAGCTACCAAAGGATCTAGCTCAAAGTGAGAAACGTTTTGCCACAACGCTTCACACTTAAAAGGAATTAGTTATACTCACAATAGATGAGGCCAATACCAAGGCCAAATTAATATAGATGTAGTCTGCAATCACCCCACACATGGAAGTTTTGCATAAAAAAATGGCCTATGCAGAGAATGTTTTGAAGAAAGATCCTAATCTTTCTACATTGGAAGGCCTAGTACACCTTGCAACAGAGACAGTCATCTAGCTTAAAGCACTGGAAATTGCATTAAACAATTGAGATGTTTCTTTGAAGATTATTATGGAGGTAAATAAATCTTTTTTGACTAAGTATTCAATTTTTTTGGCTTAGTATTCAATTCATTCTTAGGACCCCTTGACATAAGTGTCAAAAAGGGGGAGATATAATAATTAGGGAGAAATACATTGTGAGGTAGATAATAAAGGGGGAGATACCCAAAAGGCAAAGATAATAAACTTCTAAGTTTTGAGGAGAAATAAGGAGATACAAACAAAAGGATACAAAAACTACAAGGAGACGTGTGAAAGGGGGAGCAGACATAGAGCAGAAATAGATCAGACAAGGAAAGGAATGACAAGGTAGAGATAAAGAGTATCAAATTAAACAACATGAGAAAAATTCAGCATAAGGAATTTTGGATATAGAAATGGCACATCAGCTTAGTGGGGGTTACAAGTTTTTGAGGTATATAGTCTTCTATAAAATTTTGAACATGTTTTTGAAGTTTTTTACATATGCCGAACAAGTTGTATATTATACTCATGGGATCAAATTCATAATGTTTAGTTAAGTGTTTTGACACTCATGTCAAAGGGGGAGATTGTTGGTATTAGATTGGTTTTTGCAATTGAGTGTCAACACACTTAAAAAAATTCTAAGGTTAATGTGGAGTATAATATAGATGCTAATCTACAGTATGTGTTGAGCCAAAAATTCAATAGGTGCCGAGTGAACTTCAAGTGCTGAGAAAGTTTCAAGTGCCAAGTGACAAGTAATGTCGAGTCATTATGGGTACCTAGCTAAGTATAGATGTCGAGTGAGACAGAGTAACACAAAAGGTGTCGAGCATTAGTAATCAATAAGTGCAGAGTAACACAAAATCAACATATGAATTTGTACCTTTACAAAATCAGATGTAAAATTTTTTTGAGCTGACTCAAGATGAATCTTGAAGGATCTAAAAGATAAGATTGAATCTTTTATATTCCCTATGTAATTAGCATGTAACCAATCAGAAAAATGGAGAAAGCATGCAACCAATAGAAAAAGTGTAAAGATTTGAGTGGGAAAACTTGGATAAATATCGATCATAGATTCATACCTAACCCTAAGTCTTGAAAGTTTTTAAAAGGAGGTCGATACCCCATAATTTAAAGTTAAGGAGTCAAAAGGAAGTGATATGGGAATGCATGAAAGAATGTTAGTGAATTTTTAAGGGGTGTAAGGATTTAGAGGAAAGAGTAGCACTACAGAATTGAGTTGATCAGAATAGAGCATCAGTACTACAAACAAAGAGTTATCAGATTAGGAAGGATCAAATCAGATTGAGCAGAACAAGGATCTGGAATCAACAATTGAAGATTGTAAGTCATCATATCAAGTCATTCTACTATACTTTCTAACCATTGTATTAATTTTTGATCAAATAAGTAAGATTGACAAATGAGTGTCAACACACTTAACCATTTTCACTATACATGCCAAGTATACAATGGAAGCTGAGCTAGAATTTCTTTATGTGCCAAGTCACAAATTGTGCTAAGCAAACTACAGTTGTTGCCGAGCAGAACATATTATAGTGTATGTTGAGTTATACAAAACTCAACATGTGTCGAGTGACTTAGGATCCAACAGGTGTCATGCAATGAAAAAAACTAACAGGTGCTGAGTGACACAGTAATTCTACAAGAGCTGAGTAACGTAGAAATATAGTGGATGTCGACCAATCCAGAATAGATGATTTCAAGCATCAGTATTACTTCATTATTTGAGCAATGTAGTATTAGCATAAGAGTTTGTGCCAATACAAACCATGATGTGAAATGGTTATGCATGACTCATGATAGGATAAAAGGATAAGATCAAATCCTCCCATCCACTTATGTGATCCTCATGCAGCCAATCAAAAAATTGGAGGCTGCATGTAGCCAATGGGTGAATTTCAACGGTTTGAGCAAGAACACTTGAATCAAGGATGCATAACAAACCACTAATCTTTATAAGGGAGTCTTGACGCCATTGAACAATGCAAGAGCAAGAAGAGGAGTCAAAAGAAGAATGAAAAGTAGAGCCTATTGTTAATGTCATTGTAGAACATTCGTGTCAAAGATTTAGTGGAAAGGATGGCATTTACACATCTAGTTGATCAGAACAGAACAAGGAACACAATCAATAGATCAAATCTAGCAGAGATTAGTGATAAAAGAGTAGACCAAGAGCCTAAGATTAGCATTAGAGATTGTATTAGATCAAGTATATTATTCTAATGCTCTCTCACAATTGTATTAGGAATTTGGAAATCCTATTGAGTTAGGTGGGTTTAACAGCCTTATGTAAATCCATTAATAGGGTGGCATTCTAAGTTGAATGTTCTTAAGTCCTCTAACAAGGCAAACTCCTAATAGGGTGTTGAAATCCTTTAACAGGGTCACATTTAACAGTGTGTTGTAGCCTTTAATAGGGAAAATCATCAGAAGTGGTTGAAATCAATTGCTATAGTAATTTTGTGGGTATCATCCCCACCCTAGTTTTACCTTCTTATTCCTGGAGGGTTTCTGGGTCATCAAAATTTGAAGTGTTATGTGGTGATGCAAGTTTTTTTCTCATGATTGTTTAATGTTTTTATGCATCCATGTTAATTTCAATTATATGTTATTAAGGATTTAAAATAGGTGAAAAAGCTAGTACTTCTGATTCACCCCCCCCCCCCCCCCCCCCCCCCTCTCAGAAGAATTCTTCCCATTAAGACATTCCAATAATTGGTATCATAGCCAAGTTCTCTCAAGAAGAAGCCTAACAGCTTGGAGGAAAATATCTGAAGATGGAAGTGTTCAAACTTGGGAAGATCATTGAGAGCCAGGTGATAGATGTGCATCTTGCTCTACACAAGGTAGAGGAAGCTAGAGAGGAATTAAGAAAATCCTTAAAAAGAAGGAAGGAAATAGCTATAACTTAAATGATATTCACTACAAGGAGATTGACACCACACAAGTATTTTCCAAAGGATATTCTAAAGAATTTGATGCAGCAATAGTCGAACTAATGGAGAAAAATAGAGTTCAAGCAGAAGAGATAAGAACTCTTAAGATAGAGCATGAATCACAGGCTATGATGCTATGTGAAATCACTAAGCAAAAGAAAAGAGTAGTTGAGGATAGAGTCATGATGGAAGATGACAAAAGAAATCTTACAAATAGACTTGAAGAAAAATGTACTGAATTAACAAGGATCTCAAACATGCAGATGGATACACTTGCCCAACTGATGAACCTTCATCGTGAACTCATCATGAAAGATATTGAGATCTCTACTTTGAGGATGCAAAATGAACAACTGCAAAATGAATTGAAGAGAGAAAAAGAAACAACAGAGAATCTCAACAATTCAAGTGAAGCTATCAAGTACTTTGAATAGTTGTTGAAATCCCTAAGATCAGCCCATGATACATCAAGACTTGGATACATCAGCACTGAAGTTGGTGAATCATCAAAGAGTGCTGAGAAAAGAAGTGATAAAGGTAAGGATTCTAAACCCACTTTTCATTACTATAATAAAAAGGGGCATACTACTAATTTTTGTAGGAGTAGAAGGATCAATCAGCCAAACACACCCAAAAGCAAGGGTTACTGTCACAAGTACAACATGCAAGGACATATGACATAAGGCTGCAGGTCTAAAGTCGCAAGGACACAAAGATTTGATGGACACTACCACAATTGTAGGAAGTATGGACATAGAGCCTTTGAATGCATATCAAAGCCTATGCTGACACCAAATCAGCATGTAAGAAGGGACAACTATGTACATCATTACAATTGGAACTACAATACAAGGCAAAGCTGTCACTATTTTCAAGAGTATGGACACATACCCCAAAACTGCGTAAGAACACATTTCAAGGGGAACTATAAAAGATGGTTGAACCAAACTACTTGCTTTAGTTGCTTGAAAACTAGACATGTCAACAAGAATTGTCCAACAAAGGCCAAGGCACCCAAGACTAAAGTAAATAAGGGCAAAGAAAAAGTTGATGAGGAACACATCAGAATAGACATGAATAAGACAAGGTAGAAAAAAGATGGATCAAGTACATCCAATGGAAGGGTCACTTCACCCAAGAGGTCAAGTGATCATATCTCATCCAACTAATCACAAGATGAGCTTATGGGGCTGATACATATAAGGGAGTAACATACATCAGCCCTAAACAGAGAAGAAGCACTGCAAAGTATAAATTTGCATGAGATAAGATGCTAAGACAAAACTTGAATGATGATGTTGAGCTGTCTTTGGTTGCCAAGTAAAATTGCTATGGATGACGAGTCAAGAATTGTAGTGGTTTCCAAATAAAAATTGTAGTGGTTGCCAAGTTATCAACAAAATCAGTAGATGTTGAGTGAGAATAGCTGCCAAGTGGATGCCAAGTTGAAAACCTTTGGAAGCTGAGTGATAGGTGAAGGAACAAGAATGCATTAAATGCAAGGTTTTTGAACTGCTTAAAGGTGAAAATTGACTTATTTTGAAGAGCAATTACTAGGAGCACGACTGAGCAATTTTCAAGTATTCAACCAGCGATTTGCAATGATTCAACATCTACCCAAGTGATCTAAGCATTTAACTAGGTATTTTCCTTTAGGTGCCCAGTTGTACAGTTTGAGAAATTTATTTTAAAATGTCAAACCCTAGTTTAGTTTAAAATGGTGTCTAGTTCAAAGTTGACCCAAAGGAAAGAGAGCCATGAAATTCAACTTGTCAGCAATGAGGTTAAGCAACCCAAATTTAGGCCAATCCCAAAAGTTGCATATAAAAATGATCCTGTTGGTGCCCTATCCGCCATCCCTAAAAAAAATTTTATGGTTCAGGATGTGTGAAAGTGTTATTACTGCTATAGACACCCAAAATTGTCCAAATTCCTTATCCTGACCAATTAAATGAATATTTATTATTTATTTAATTCCCTTACCTTTAATTAAATAAATTTTACATTTATTTAATTATGTTCATCCTTTCTTGATTTAAATAAACTAAGGTTTATTTAAATCCTAACCTATTCCCCTTGCATGCTAACTCATCCCCTTTAATTAAGTACTTTGTTTACTTAATTAATCCTTGCCTAATCCCACTTGGAATTAAATATTATATTTAATTCTATTTGAGCACATGGCTCCTAACTTTAACCCTCACCTAACCTCACTTTGCTAACCTAACCCATCCTTCTAACCTAGGTCAATCTACTTATCCACTAATTAATCCTAGTTCCTCATCTAATCTCATCCCTAATCATTTGCACAATCCTAATCAAAGGATTAGCAAACCCTAGTCACATGTGACATGTGACTCTTACACACTTACAACTTTTTCCCCCTTCACATGTGAACCAAGGTGTCTCACACATGTGTGAGAAACCTTGAGCCTCCAACTCTCTTACACCTATCAAAGAAATGTCACATCAAAGGTTGCTCACACATGTGTGAGCATCTTTCCCCCTTTGAATGGTCAAAACCCTAATCCACATGGAGTCTACTTGGCCTCCCCCTCATGGACACCTCATTGATCCTGAGAGATCTTAGCCATTCATCTTGCATTCAATCTCAGTCGTTCATTGCATCTCTTTTCCTATAAAAGGAGAGCCCTCTCCTCATTTCAAGAAGCACTATCTACCTCATTGTTATGCTATAGGAATTGTGAGCAACCACATCCCAAAAAAATGAAATCATTTACACTTGATGATTTCATGAGGTTTTCATAAGTGCTATTTTAAATAGTTTATACTCTTTTGATTTCATGTCATGCTTAGTTATAGGTTTATCTTTCATATTTTGAGGTTTGCATAATCATGTAGAAATAAATGTTAGTTTCTTAATGTTTGTTCCTTTATTACATTTTTATGCAACACAATTGTGAAATAGGAGCCATGGGAGACTTGGAAATCTTTAATGTCTTTGACAAACTCTGTGACAACAGTATATTGAAGGATGAATTTTCAATCATAGAAAAGAAGTGTTTAACCAAAGCCCTAGTTTTTCCAATCATATTCAAAACTGAGTGGATACGCATAATACTTAGCAAAATTCATGATGGATCATTCTGGTTAGAGCAAGGACTAGTTAAAATTACCAAGAAGATGGTTCATAGGGTTACAGGATCTCCAACCCTAGATCAGCCCAAGACACTGAGAAGTGAAAAGAAGCAAACAATAGAGAAGAACACAAGTGAAAAATGGAATAACATGGGAAACACAATTGACACAGTAAAAGAAACCCTATTAGATTTTGCTGTGAGGATCATATCACACAAATTTTATTAGTCTAGCAGATTGAATAGTGTGCCTTGTATAGCCGTTGATGTTGCATACAAACTGATAGAGAAGGATCATACATACGATCTTGCAGAGCTCATGTTGCAAAAAACTAATGAAAATCTTGGAGCTATTAGAAAGTCCAAGGGAGCACAATGTAAATTTGGGTCAGTACTAGTTTGTATGTTTTTCTATGTGATGAAGGAATTCCCTTCATTTGGCAAAATCAATTGGAATCAGAACAAATAATTGTTGATCAAATAAATGATTTTATTGCACGAATGGGAGATAGCTTTGATGATCAAATGTCTATCTATTTTAATGATTTTAAGAATGCAATGAAGAAAAGAATGAGGATACCTATTTCACTGGTGGAAAAGCATGTAAATGATATATGCTTTCTTGTTGATATTGACTATACTTATATCCAAGAAGTCCTTTTGAGAACAAGATGGCTCAGACCATTGGGATATGAGCTTTATGTTGATCAAACTTCTGTAACTATTACAACATTCCTTGCAAAGGAAATGGATAAATCTACCAAGGCATTTGGAACTTATGACACTGTCAAATCAAGAGTTACAAAACTCAAGACAGCCACAACAGTGAAGAAGAAGGACAAGCTGGTGAAAAAGATAAGAAAGAAATTTGGTGTTGAAGAAACAAGTATAGCAGGAGAAGCAGAGGAGATTAGTGATGATGAGAAAGATGAGGATGAGCCAGAACAAGGGCCACTTGAATTGTCACAAGGCCAAGGTGAAGACAAAGATGAGAGTGTCGAGGAAGAAAGAGCCAAGGAAGCACCCATCAAAGGCAAGGCCATAAAAAGGAAGGCAATGACACCTCCTACTTCTTAGCCTACATCAAAGAAGCCAAAAACTAGAGCTACAACAAGGGCCACCACACAAAAATCCAAAGAGGAAGCTAAAAGGAAGAAGCAAACAACCAAGAAGGCACATGAAGAGCCAAGAAAAAGGAAAAGATATGTGGCTCAACTTGATATTGATGAAGAAGATTAGTCTAAAAAGGTAAGTCATCCTCCTAAGTCTTCAATTGATACATTATGTAAAAAGATTAGGAATGGAGACTTAATTGAAATGAAAAAGATTGATTTCAATAAGTTCACCAATAAGGAACAAAACAAAATTGAAGAAGTTGTACAGAAAACCACAAGATCATGGAAGAATTTGTATAAGAAAATTGAAGATGTCCTTGAAGAGGAATACAAAGAAGAAGCTACTACTAAGCCAAAAGAGAGAAGAAAGAGGAGAGAAGAGAAGATAGTAGTAGAGAAGAAGGTTGAAGAGGAGGAAGGAAAAGATGAAGACAGGGGAACTAATGAGCAGCAAACTGTGCAAGACACACAACTTCCACCTCCTAGCCCTCTTCACTCTACTATCACACCTGTAGAAATCATAAAGATTAAGGATGTTGTTGACACCTCAAGTCAAAACATAAATCCATTAACTATAGAGGATCTCACTAAGATCCTTGACCAAACAAGTCTTCAAGCACAATCGTGTACAAGTCCCATATTGGTCAGTGTAGATGAGCTCCAAAAGTCAGTAGATAAACTCAAAGAAGCCAAGGTGTCACCACAAGAACCACCTCAAATAATTCAAACTACTGGACTTTCATTTCTACCATCTCCATCACCACCAAGAATAACCATGCAAGCTCATCAAGAGTTGAGTGCAATAGCAGGGAAAGTCACAAGTACATTAGTACAGATAACAAGTACACCCCTAGTAGCAGTGACACAAGAAGAAGATAAGGATGAAACATAGGATAAGGAGGAGTCTGCAATACAAACTTTGGTTGAATTGCCAAAAATAGGAACTCCTACCAAACCCATTCAGAAGCCAAGTACTGAAATGATGACCTTACAAGTCAGCACACCAAGCTCAAGTTCTACTAGGGTAGCCAGGACCATTCATTATGGTATTCCTGAGCTTGATGAAGAAATTAAAATACCCTATTATGATTCAAGCACTTTAACTGAAGAAAAGATGAATGAAATACAGAGTGCATTGGATAAGAGAAGGAGGCAAGAGACATTGAGGAAAGACTACAAATACAAGTAGGCAATGAATGAGATCAAAGATATATTCATTGATGCATTTAGCCTACAACCTCCAGATTCAAGCAGGCCAATCCTTGAGCAACTATCTAATATAGTTGACCAAGCGAATAATCAAGACCATGATACAAATGGAAAATTCATGGAATGGTTAGAGAAGAAGTTTGTAGGCAAGGTCAACCAAAAGATAGCCAATAACATAATTTTAGGACAGGTTGACCTAGCCAAGAAATTGGATAAGGTAAAGGTTGTACTAGGGAACATCTTTTCCCTTTATAGGAAATTGTGTGGTTTTTCTAGGTTCACATAAGAAATAAATCCAAAAATTCTAAACCTTGAGAAAAAAATTAAGCTCTCTAGTATGCAACTACCCTCAAATCTTGCACACAATGAGAAGCAATTTTCTCAAACGCTTCACACTCAGAGGGAATTAGCTGCATTATTAGTAGAAAAGGCCACTATTAAAGAAAAGTTGATGCAAATACAAGCCTCAATTACTCCTCACTTGGAGATATTACATAAGGAGAAAATGTATGCAAAAATAGTCTTGAAGAATGATCCAATCATTTCTACACATGAAGGACTTGTTGATCTAGCAGCAGAGCTTGCAATCCAACACAAGTCATTGGATATTGCATTAAATAACTGGGATGCAGCTCTCAAAATACTCCTTGAGGTAAATAAAGCATTTTTGGCCAAGCATGGCATTACCATTTAGGACCCTTTGACATCAATGTCAAAAAGGGGGAGATAATGAAGGAGATAATACTCAAAGGGGGAGATATATTAAAGGAGGAGAAATGCATATAGCAAGAAGATAAGGAGATAACAAGTTCAGAAGTTAAGAATAGGTCAAAGAACAAAGTACGTCAGGCACAATAGTATAAGACATCAAAATTTATGACATAATCAACTCAGGAGGAGTCATAAGGTATATTGTTATTCATAGTATCTTTTTTAGAAATGTTGTAAGTGAAGAATTGATGCAGGAGCATCCAAAGGTATAAGGGCAATCTTGTGTCATCCAAAAAAATGTACTTAGACTTAGTTTTTATTTCATGTGTTTTCATTTTTGGATACCCATTCGGGTCAAATAAAGGTACCAACTCTCACAGTTCCACTATTAGTGTTTTGGGTTAGAGTTTTTAATCACCTTAGGATACATGTAAATGCAAGAAAAATAGGAGTATGTAATTGAGTCATCATTTTTGTGAACTAGAAGGTGTAAATTGGTCGAAATATTATCATTGTAATTTAGAGCATTCTAGAAAAACAATTAGGTCAAAAGGCCCCACAGTTTGAAAGTTATCGCAGTTTTTCAATTTTTGGAGACCTCCTAAGAATGCTTCAAAGTTAGGTTAGGGGCATTAAATGACCCCAAACAGGGCTAAAAAATGGGGGATGAGTGATTTTGGTCCATAGGGCTATAGAGTGCTTCGAGAGCTTTTCGAAAATGTAAATGGTTTGTCAATCGGAGCTATGGTTCAAAAGTTATGCCTCTCAGAAGTTCAATTACCGTTTCTAGATTCTTCTAATTTTGTGCCGACTTCTAATGCAACTTCTAGAGCCTTCTATTTGGTCAGTGGATGCCTACTAGCACTTTCTAGAATGTATTCCTAATCCTTAACCCTCTAGGGTCTATTTAAGAACATTTTTGGCATTGTAAAAGGCAGTTAGGAGTGGAGTTTGAGAGAAGGTACCGGGAGAAGAATTTGTCTCTAGGTTTATGCTATTGTAAGCCCATAGGGTATGTTTTGGAGTATGTTTCTCTGCACTAAGTGTACTAGCATATTTTTACAATTAATAAAATTTTCCCTTTCCTTTTGTGTCCATTATGTGCTTGGGTTGTGTCCCTATCAAGAATGGACACACATAAGGTTTAGATCATGAATGATCAGTTAAATGTTTTTGACACTCACGTCAAAGGAGGAGATTGTTGATAAAATAAGTAAGATTGACAAATGAGTGTCAACACACTTAATCAATTTCACTATACATGCCGATTATACAATGGAAGCCAAGCTAGAATTTCTTTATGTGCCGAGTCATAGATTGTGCCAAGAAAACTATAGTTGCTGCCGAGTAGAACATCTTACAGTATATGCCAAGCTATACAGAACTCAACATGTGTTGAGTGACTCAGGATCCAATACGTGCCAAGCAATGAAAAAAACTAATAGGTGTCAAGTGACACAGTAATTCTACAGGAGCCGAGTAATGCAGAAACAATGGGGAGAGTATCAATTTTTGGTTTGATTCACGGAATAGGTTCCCCTCCTTGCTAGTATTGATTCTCTAAAGGATTTTTCAAACATAGTGATTCAAGCTTGGGGGACATCATTTTTCTACTTATGTCTTGGCTATTCATAGGTTCATAGGGCTAGTAATTTGGCAATACCCCTCATCTCTTCCTATATCCCACAATCAGACTACTTTTAAATAAGTACTAGATTAAAAAAATGTCTTTATGTCCAATCATTTAGATTGCCTCTTTTGGGTTCCAGCTAAAGATGGTAAACACTCTATTAAACTAGGATACTTGGCTCTCCAACATAGCCAATATAATCAGACCACATATGATACTTTTGAATTCTATTGGAATAGCTCAGTTTTTCCAAAAGTAGGATGCTTTACATGGCTTGCACTTAAGAACCAAATTTTAACTAGTGATCATCTTCATAGATTGAACATTTCTAATCCCTTTAACTATGTTCTCTATCTACAAGTTGTAGAAACAATAGATCACCTCCTCTTAAACTATCCTTTGGCCCAAAATTGTTGGCATTTCATCCTTGATAATCTTAATTTCCATATGTCATTACCTAATTCTCTATGGGATTTATTCCAAGCATGACCAATCTTATACTCTAAATCAATGTTTTCATGTCTTTGGAAGTGCATCCATGCATCTGCATTATGGGCAATTTGGTGGGAAAGAAACAAGAGAATTTTTAGATAGACGGCATCTCCAATACCTCAATTTTTAGAAGGATTTGAGAGATCAATTGTTGAGCTTGTTAATGCTTTAGTAAATCTAAGGGTAAACATGTTTTTTCTCCTTGGGATGGCTATATTATTCAGCAGTGGAAGGGTTTACTTTTTCCTCATCTTCCTGCTCCATTGTGTCCGTCCAAGATTCCTCTTATCTAAGCACAAACCAAGTGGATTCCTCTCAGTGAGGGTTATTTCAAACTCAATTTTGATGGGGCCTCTAGAGGAAATCTAGGAAACTCTGGATATGGCATAGTCATTAGAGATAAATCATCTTCTCTCCCTCAGTGTACTAATAACAGAGCTGAGGCCTTGGCCTTGCTTTTTGGTTTGGAACTTGGAAAATCACTTTCTATATCTAAGCTACATGTTGAAGTGGATTCATCAATTATTATTAATGCATGTATTAAATGTCATGTATATAATTGGTCCATACAATATATATTACATAAAGTATGGTCTCTTCTTGATTCAATCTCTAAATGTTACATCATGCATACTTATAGAGAAGGCAATCTTTTAGCTAATTATCTAGCTAATATGGGTACTGATGGGGTTTATATTAACTCTTTAATTTTTCCACTTAACCTCCTTGATCTCCCGAACTTGGTTAATATTATGAAAAATTAATATGTTTAGAATAAGGTTGAGTCCTCATTTTTTATTTGATAGTAAACCATGACTTCTCTATGATTTTACATGTTTTTTCTTTTATGGATATCACTTGTTCTTTTGAGATATTATATGCAGGTCAAGGTCTTGTATTACACTTGCATCAGATGGCTTTCCAATATCATGATGTTAATTGAAGTTTTGGATGTAGATTAGTGATGGTAATCTCTATGACATTTTTTGTTGGGCTCTAGGTATTGCCTCTGGCACCAATCAATGGATTGTATTCATATGAGTTTTGGGCTCTTTGTAATTACTATATTCTTGATCTAAGAATCTCTAAGACAAGATTCATTAGTGTTGATAGATACTCTCTATTGATGCAGTATTTCTTCCTCTGCATTCCTTTTTTATATTAGGCAATGATCGGAGTTTTTCTTTTCTAGTCCTTTTCTTTGGGATCTTTTTTGAACGAGTTATTATTAATATAAATATAATGTTTCACCAAATATATATATATATAGGTGAATCATATCGAATCATGTATCGAATATTGTGGTGAATCTTTCAATTTAATTTTTTTAATAAAATAAATTATTAAGCAATTTTAAATATTTTAGAACTAAATTTAATAAAAATGTGGCTATTTAGGTTGCATTAAATCTTAAATTATTAGCCAAATTACTAGCAAAAAATTTCTAAAATTTGAAAAATTACAAATATTCACCACTAAAAAACACTCCAATGAAAATTACGCCAACTCCTAACCCATCCTTGGAGCTTTCCCCATCAAAATACATAGTCCTGAGATTCAAAGAATCTAGACATTTTTTTGCTTCTTGTGAAATTAATAGGACTAGCTTTTCAATTTATTGAATGGTTATTTTTTTGGCAATATGTTCAATTAGATGTCTTGATAGTTTCCATTTATGGCAACATGTATTCAACATTTCATTTATGCATTTAGAGTTAGAAAATTGTCTAAGTTTTAGATATTTTGCAGCAACACGGGGATAGATATGATATGTATGGATGACACACTTTGAATTAGCTTATGCGTAGTTGAGGATATCTTTATGACAATGTCATGATGATGTATGCTAGTCTGTAGATGTGTATGGATAGTACAATGCAAGTTACTATTGAAATACTAGTATGAGTATTTGATAGAGTAGAACAAAGCATAGCAGAGAATTGAGTTGTACATATTAAGGAATTACTTTGGTAACAAAATAATTACTATGTCATGATGAGTCAACCTTGTGGATATTAATCCATAACTTATTTTATATTATATCAAGTGTGTGAAGACATGAAGGTCAACTGAGCAGAGAATTATTAATTTGTGAGGTCTAAGAAAATATTTTATCTTATGTAAATAATCTAAAGTTTATGTGATGAGATATGACATGAAAACTATTGTACAGACAACTTAAAAGATATATGAGCCTTATGTGCTATGAGATCTAATGTATGGTTAGAGAAAATGTGAATTACAATAGTGAGAAAGTATTGTATGTATATCTACTCTAGTGAAGAACTTAATTGTATAAGTGCAAGTTAGGGAAATGGGTTCTTCTTGCATATATTGTATTTGATCTACCAACTCCTAATAGGGTTGAGGCTTCTAAGAAGGCCTAGTCCTCTAACAAGGACTCAAGACACTATATGTACTCCATAGACTCTTATTAGGGTCAATATCATTAACATGATCCTTTTGTTTAGTGAATAATCTTGTGGGTATCATCCCCACTGGGGTTTACTCTTGGCTAGGTTTTCCCTAGTTAACAAATAATGGTGTTATGAGTTGTCTATGTGTATGATTATATTTACTGTTTAACGTTGTTGGTTTACTTTCATATGCAAGTTATAAAGTAATTAACAATATTCAGTTGTGGGAAAAAGTTTGTAGAATGTTGATTCACCCCCTCAATCTTATTTATTTCTAACATATTTTAGCTCTAAAATCATTCAACTCTATGTCTAGAAAACATGTAGCATCTGTATCAATATTATCTTCCAATATATGGGTAACTCTTGGTTCTCTATCAACCTTAATGGTTTTATCTCCTATGTGAAATGTGGTGTAAGACAAATCATTCTATAGGCTATCTCTCATTGCATTGCTCCACTTTCTTGAGAGAAATATCCCATATTGTGGAGGGATATCAACTACTAAGATAGTCATTATTAAGTCGACGTCAAGATAGGCAACTAATATAAAAGGAAATGCATTGATTGTTCCTACGATAGGGACCTCTCTTAAATCCATAGCTCTACACCTACCCTATTTTTTATCTACTTTTAAACTGAAGGCTTCCATAATCCTAAATAGCATGACAATGTTTGATGCTCCTAAATAAATCATGCAATTTTTCAAGGTTTTACCATTTATGGTTAGATTAAGAAAGAAAGGGTCAATATTTTCTATATAGGTTGTAGATGAACTATCCAGATACATCTGAGGTACTTTGGACATGAATCATTTGTCTTCCTTTTCTTTTACTAAAAATGGTACCTCCCTCCTTATTAGTGACTCCTCTACAATAATATTACTATTCCCTATTCCTCTTCACCAAGAGAGGGCTTTAATCTTATGTTCCTCTATCCTAAATATTTCAAATAGTAGGACTTCAACAGTAATTTGTGATAGCATAGAGATCATGTCAACAAGATCATACACAAGAGGTTTGAATTGATTACCTTTAGTAGTTTGTACTTGGATAGTAGGCTCTTCCACTTGTCTAATGACATTATGATTTTGTTTCTTTTCTTGTGTATTGACCTTGAGTGTCTCTACACATTGGAATTCTACTTTCTTTTTGGGTTCTCATTTCTTGTTCTTACTGTCCTTGATTTTGACCATTACTAGATTATCCCCTATATTTTCATCATCAATTTTATGATTAATTTCCTTGATGAAAATACTAGATGCTTTCTCAACAATATATTTTACTATTCTATTTCTAAGATTATATGTACCATGCACTTGGGCGACCATCTCAATAGTTATCCTATCAATTTTGTCATTAGATGGTTTCCTCAAATTCACATGCTCAATGTTTGATATCATATTGCACATCCTATCTTCATCTTGATCATCATCATTTGAAAAACTTGTTGATGATGCAATTGATATATATGTCTCTGACTATTAACATCCATCTCAGAGTCTTCTAAATCAGATTCCTTGCCATTATCACATAAATTAATCATATTTTATGCCACATCTCTGTGACTCTTTTCTTCTTTACCTTCTTCTTGTTGTGTTTTTTGATTTGTTGAAAAAGATTGGGCAACTGCACAATAATCAGAATAATAAGAAGATTGACATATAATAAACCATGGCATATCTTCTATCATATATATAGAATTTCTTTGTAGTGGATCTGGTGTGCCTTTATCCTTTGTACCTTGGTTAGGATTATGAATTGGATTACTATCTTTCCATTTTGTGGTGTAGGGATAGTTCTACATTTTGGTCTACTATTGTAATGGTTATTGAATTGAGACTTTTTACTAGGATTTGGCTTATTTGCATGATTTATTGGTGAATTTTGATTCTTAAGTATATTCAAAACTTGATCTATTTTATCATCCTTAGGTTTCTTAATTGTAATAGGCTTGCCACCCTCTTTTCTATTACCCTAAAAATTAAATAACTTTGGATCATCTCTTCTCCCTAGCTTACCATATGTTTTCCTATTATTCTCTATGTTAATAGCAATCTTATAAGAATTACTCAATGTCTTGGGATATTTATCTCTTAGATTATAGGCCATCTTACAATCAAAATCATTGAAATAAGTGGTAAGAAACACATCATGATGTAATCTCATTACTTGAAATAACTTATACATTCCCTTCTAGAATCTTACATTGAAGTCAAATATTGATTCATTTGGATTCTTCTTTATGTTATTAAACTCATTTAACATAAAAATTGCATTAGTGTTATCACCATACTACTCCTTAAAAGGCTTCTCTAAATTATCTCAAGAGCCAATACTATCATCAGGTAACCTTCTAAACCAATCCCTTTCATCTTCAGTAAGTGAGTGTACAAACAATTTCATAACCACATCCTCATGCTCTACTTCATAGTCATTTAACATATTAATGAATTTTCTAAGATGCTCTTCACCACTTATAGCATTATTTCCTAAAAACATAATGACTTTATCTCTCAAATCATTTGAGATGGGATGAGAAAAACTAGGCATACCTAAAAAAGCTATCTACTTATATTTCTCCATGTAGACAAGTCTTCTTTGGAAACCTCTAGTATTAGAAGTGCTTGGTCTCACCCCTTGAGTTTATATAGGGATTTGGGCTTGTTTGGTAGCAAGTACTTGGCAAGTTGTTGTGGAAGAAGAAGCAGGTATTGACTGAGACAAATTTTGGCTAATTACTATAGACCCACAAGCTAAATAGAAGACATGGCTCGTGAAGGCTGATTTGGCTAGGATATTAGGGTAGAGGTGGATTTGATAAAGTATATCTTCCATCTTGTATATCTTGAGCCTCATTTTCAAAATTTTCAAGTTCTTTAGCCAGGTTTTCCCTTTCCTTCATTGATTTCTCTAACTCCAAATCATGCTTGGACATGATAAGATTTTTAGAGGAAGCTTAGGGTTCATTGATTTGTATCCCTATAACTTTTTGTTTTCCTTTATCAAGATTATTAATAGTTAAATCTATAAATTTCTCCTCTATAGGTTGTAGGGTTGGACTTGTGAGATGAAAAACCTTTCCTTATCTCTCAACAAATGCTCCTGGTCTTGAATATTTGATCTTATTTCACCAAAATCCCCCCACAAAAATTGTATGCAAAGTAGAAGTCCTCTCTTCTAATTTTCTATTTTTCTCTTTTAGAGCCTTCATTCTTCTAAGAAAAGCTTCTCTTTCTATGAGATCATTCATGGTGCTAGCTTCCTTCTCTTTATCCAAATGAATTCATTTGGCATCTTCTTCTGCAACCTTCTTCCTAAGATTCTCAATTTTTGATAATAGTTCATCAAGATCTGTAGAAGTGGTCTTTGAATCAACTAGATCATCTAGATTTGTGAGGTTTCTCTCAATATATGGAACTTTTCCAAGGTTTGGTCTAATATTCAAAGCATTTTTATATCCCCACCTATGGCTTACTTATTTTTCCCTATTAGGTCTAAAAGAGATGTCTCCTATAGATAAGACAATTTTATCTTGGTATATCATCTCTTCTAGTAGTGGGGTTGTGAATATTTTATCTAGGAGTCTAGTATTGTCATATTCAAAATTTATAGAAGAGGATTTTCTTTCTATCATTGGTTGATACTATGAATGAAAAACAAAAAACACTATCTCTAGGCTTCCATGTGTAGTTAGGTTCTTCCTACCCACATGAGGTGGCTCTGTGTACTGTGGCACCTTTGGAATGGCTTTTATGAATGCTCTTGTATTTTTTCTTTTGTCTTCCATTTTGAATTAATCACTTAAAAATATATCGCACTAGCTACAAAATATTTGACCAAGTCGCCACCCGATGAAGGGAAAATACTTTTAAAATGGCTTGGAGAGAGGAAAATATCACAAGAAAAGTAAACTCTTAGTAGCATATCTGACACAAGGGACCAACACACCAAAAAAATTATATTGAAAAATTTGGGGAAAATAAACTATATAGTGCAAATAAGACATTATTCAGAATAAAAGCCATGTCATGTTCCTCCTACTATATTGAAATTTTTTAGATTCTCAAGGTTTTTCACTAGAAAGAGACCAATACAAACATGAGTAAAACAATGAATGAAGAATGGTTGAAGACATGCAAATTATAGCAAAGACTATAATAGTTCAAATAATGGATTTCTTTATTCAACTCCCTGGCAGAGTTTCCATTTTGTTGGATTATGATTTGATAGAGTTTCAAATACTTCTTAGAATATTAGAAAATCTAGGAATTAGCTAAAAACCATTTTGGATATTCTGAGAAACAAAATAAAAGGACCAAATAACAAGACCTTATGGTCTTCTCCTCTTTGAATTATGCAAGATTTAGGTGGGTTTACCTTAAGAATTCATTTTTATTTTACTCTAAAGTCAATGTTCTCAATATGAACTCCAGAAATAATGGATGATTTATCCTTCTTTTTTCTAATTAAAAAGAAATAAAGAGATAATAATCAGCTACTTTACGAAACCCTAAATCCCATGAATCAAGTATAGGCTAACATTTTGGACTTGAACAATAGAACATAAAAAGATTGATTGATATATATTTCATGTATTATGCAAAGTATTCCAATTAGATCAACTCATAAGGATGGCCAATGCCTTGTACATTAGGCTATAACTCATAGGGAATATACTCCTATTTATCGATCTTATCTTGACACTTTTTGAAAAGATCATCAATATTCACTTCCAAATCTTATACTTATCATATCTCCAAATTGAAAACCAAAAAGTTCTTCCCATTTTGCATTTAGCATTTACATAACCCTTTAGATTATCAACAAAAGTAAAAGGAAATATAATTCAAAATGAATTACAATTGAAACTTAATGAACTTTGCAATCAAATTTCAAAGAACAAAATGAAGATAAGTGAAGAGACAAGATTTGGGATGAATAGTTAACTCTATCTATTTGTATTAATTTTCTTGAAATTATATACAATTAGAATGCTTATCCTTGCCAGAAAAATAACACATATAGACCAACCACTATTAACTTTCATATTCAAATTTGGAACAAAGTTACAATATACATGGACTGACTCAGAATTTACAAAAACTAATGTAGTAAAAGAAATTTGTACCATCCCCTAGCCTTGGAAACTCACTTATTCAGTGTGAGTTGTAATAAGCTTCAATCCTAGAGGGAAAAAGATAATTGTCCTTAAAAAAAAAGATTACAAAAGGACAAACTATCACTATAAAAACTATATGAGAAGAATCAAAACTTGTGGTCCTTCGCTTCATAATAGAATGATATTTTCATTTGTTGCTTTATGGTGGAGCCAATTCTATTTTGGTAGTTTCTTGTTCCCCCACTACACGTGATGATTGATCTTCTTTCTCCTATTGCTCGTCAAGCTATGGGGACCACTTTATCTTCTTCTATTTTATCAGGCTCTGACACTTGGGTGTCTATTGTAAGTTGTCGATTATCTACCATATCATTAGTTTGAGTAGGTGTATTAACCTATTACAATTCATCTGTGTATGTTGCTTTATTTGTGAGCCTTTCCTGTGAAGTCACCTGTAACAACTGTGTAACTTAAGAGAAATCTACCATCCACTTGTTGAAAATTGTGTCATCTGGCTAATTGAAATTTAGTAAATCTTTTTCTCTTCTCAGCATATCTTTGACCAACCTCTTTATTTCCTCAAAATCTACATGGAAAGAATCAAAGAAAAGATGCACCTAAACTAACTCTTCACTAGTTCTAGCAAACCAAATGTAGTTTCTTTTATTGACTACATCATTCATTCTAATGCTCATTAGCTCCTTTAAATCATTTTCCAATTCCTCTTTATTTTTTATGGTATATAAGATTTTTAGAACATGGGGAAAGAGACTAAAAATTTTAATGAGATATTTAGAGAAAAATATTTCCAATCTTCTCTATAGCGTATCTCTTTTCTGATCAAAAATCAATAAATCACTTGCTTGGTCAAAAAAATTCTCTATTTGGTCTTCAATTACATCAATGGTAGATAAACACAAGGCAGTGATGGAATCATCTCTACTAATCAACTTATCCAAAATTTGTTTCAAGGTGGCTTCATTGTCAATTAATTCTTTCCATGTGTCCACCAACATAGACAACTCAAAATCAAATAGGGGCCAATTATCTCTATCCACTTAAAATAGGATAGTATCTCTGATACTATCCTCATGTTGCACACCCAATTCTACATGCAATGCCCATATTTTTGTGTTTTCTTCATTTAGTTCATCAATTGTATAGAATTTTGGTTGATGGGGCATGCTCGGGATCTCCACAATAGGTCCAAGGGTAAGTATTGGGATAGGGGAAGAAATAATTTGAAACTAGCTATATTTTCTTCCTACCTTTCTCTTCCCTCATTGCTTTTGTAAATCTACAATCATCTTTTCCATTTGATAAATCTTTCTACCCCTTTCATCATAGGCCTCAAGAACCTTTTCAAATTTTGTATTAAGTTCAAGAAATTGTTCTTGCCCTTGGTAGCCACTTCCACCCCAAAATTTGTCATTTCTTTATTCATTTGAGTTTCCTACTCACTGTTCACTTCCCCCACCCTAAGTACCATCAGGCTCTTGGTGTGTTTACCATCTAAGACTTCTTGGACCCTTGACTTGTCTCTCTTTTGTATGAACCACATGACCAATAATTTGTGAACATTTTTATATTTCATCCCTTTATGGGCTTCTTATACCTCTTCCTTAGCTTTAAACTTGGTCTCCTTTTCTTTTCTCACTGCATCAAAGATCATTGCATTACCATTGTCCAAGTCTACTAGTATTAGAACTCCGACATCTTTCATAACTACCTTCTTCCTGAAGGGGTTATTTGACTAAATTTCTATATTAGGTTATCCTTAACTTCCTTCTCTATCTCAAATTCTTATCTAGTAGGTTGCTTTTCCTTTACATTTTTACATTTGGCCTCAAAAAAATCAATGTTTCTTCTCCACAAAAATTGCAAAAATTCCCTAGACTTTAAAAAAAATTTATCATCCTAAAAAAATCTTATGGTCTAATCTACAATGTAATCAATCTCCTTCCCCTTGAATTCTTCTACAACAAGGACTAGGAGTGGCATTAGAGGCTCTTCAAGTGCTCCCTACTCTATCTCTGATGCAGTTATTAAAATATCACCTTGACCTCCCATCTACTTCAGTTGTTCCTTCAAAGAATATTCATTATCAATATGAATGGGAGTCTATGAAGGAGAGTACTCCTCAACTTTGGATGAAGATCCTTAATTCGAATTCTGCCTTTTAGCAATTGGTGTTGAGGGTGGGCTCTCTGAAAGTTTACTTTTATACAAAGGAATAGGATGGATATCTACATTCCTAACCACAACTTATCCTACTCTTCTTTGCAAAGTGTATGGTCCTGGGCTTATTATTACATTATTTACTAGCCTTTTCTCAATATCTATGGCTTGGTATAGGTATGCTTGTATCAATAGCCCTTTCTTCTCATTAAGGGTTTGCATGAATCCAAAAAAAAAATTTATGAGTTTATTCATCTTATCTCCTCAGTATTTAATGTCAACAAGGGGATCATACTTCTTATCTAAAGCATTTATAAACACTAAGACCCTACTATATACTTTCCATTTCTCATTTTTCACTTCCTATTCTTGCAAAAAAAATTCATTTCTTATAATATACTCAAGAAAATAAAAAACATGATCATATGATTTAGCTTTGGTCCTATCTTTGAGCATGTCATAAAAACCTTCAGGGTCAATCAAATGAGGATCAGACTAAGCCATTTGGTATCCATCAAGAAACTTACCTAGATGTCTCGATCCTCCTTTGGTGAGCACAAAATTGTGGATGATTGTGAAATTTGGAAAAAAATATCCCTCTTAACCTTCCCACTAGATCTTTTTCTTCAAGCCCTCCTACTTGCCACAAAAACATGGCAATTCCCACCTTTAGAAGCACCTAATTTGGAAGTACATGGAATTTCCCTTGGAAACCATATGCTCTAAAGATAGTACTAAAGAGCAAGGGATAATATCCCCCCAGTTATGACTTACTTTCAAAACCTTGGAATGATCCTTGGGCTTGGTATCTTGGGGTTGTCTCCAGTCAACTAGATCTTCATCATTGAGGCAAAATACCTATCAAAATGCACAAAACTAGCATCTATTAATTCCCATGTCATATTAGCACTCCATATCTAAGTTTCATGTCTATTTAAAAGGCAAAATATCCTTTGTTCAAGAACATATAAATTAATAAAGAATACTATAAAAAGAGTTTTTACACCATACCCTTGTTGATACCAATTAGCCCATTGTTGATTAACTCAGCCAAGTAGGATGTGTAATCAAAGATAGAGTTCATCCCATACTCTAAAATTTGAGCAATCATAAAAATAATAGACCTAGGGATGTGATCTTGTTCACCCATACCAAAAATTTTCCACAATGATATATAAAGTGCATGTACCCTAGGATTGAAATATTTCTTTGGCAAGGGCTTAGAGGTATGAGTTGTGACTAGTGGGAGATATCCTATCCTTACAAAATGCTTTTGTAATGGGCCTCCCCAAAGGTATAACCCCTAAGCACCATACTATTCTTACAAATCATCAAAATCAATTTTCTCATGCAATTCTTGGTTAGGGTTTAGCATGAAAACTTCCCTAATAACCTTGACAATCACCCTGAAGAGGTTGTCTCCTATGTGGTTCTTAACAACCCTCAACACAAGTTCATACCTCTTTTCCAACATGGTCAACAAGTCATCATCAAAGAAATCACCAAGGAAAATCAACTTACCAATTTTGAATTCGCATACATTACTCAATGAGGTATCATGTTTTCTCTCCGAGAACAATTTTTTGAACAATTCGAATCCATCCATTGTTGTCTAGACATCTCTTAAGCAGTTGACCTTGTCATAAAAAACCTTCACCAATCAATAATCTAGGGTCATTAGGAACCAACTCTTTTCCTTTCACTACTTTATTGGTGGAGAGGGGTAATTATTCTGGGAAATCACCGTGCACATTCCTATGTTGATAATCTACCTTTCTAGAGAAATCCCTTTGTGGAGGCATTTTTATGAATTCAATAAAATTTACACTAGAATACTTTAGATGACAGAAGTTTTAGGCACTTACCCACATATTTCTTTCTTCAACAAAATAATATGTTCACAGTATTTCAATGTGGAAAATTCAAACTCTAAGCTGGCGTTTGTTGTGCTTCAAATATCCTTTTCTTTGTAACTAGTTATGGAATGAATCGCAGGTTTTATGCAAAATTCCTCTGCACAAATTTTCCTTGATACACCATTAATGCTCCAACAATCAAATTATGTATGTTACAAAAAAAAATTGAAAAAAGTTTGTTGATCGAGGCATAATCTTATAGTTTTTATTTAAACATAACAATTGCATCACCTTTTACCTAATGGAATTTGTGTCAAAACATTGCCTTCTCACTTTGGCTAAAACTTGAGCAATTTCATTATGTGAGAATATAACATCAATTGATCCTTTTGCATCTAATGATCATGAAAGATCCTTTTTGAGAATTAGGCCCATCGAGACACACATCACCACCTCACATTCTTGCTTTGCATAAAACCCTTGCATCTTCATCTTGCAAAAATATGACATCCTTTGATCTTCAAACAATAGATGGTTAAGATTTCTATCTATAGTTGTATGCACAATATGGCCCAAATGGACACATGATGGTTTCTTGCATTCTCTATTTAAGTAGACTTCAAGCATTTTGGTTTTGTGAGAATGTGACAACCATCCATTATCTGAAGATTTAATGGTTGAGAGAAATTATTAATATTTTCTATACTCGGCATTCATAGAAAATCAAAACACACCACCTAGAAACATACAATGACAACATTCATTTGCAACTCATAATACACTACAATATTTGGGGTTAATTTGTGATGGTGGTGTAATTTGTGGTTATTTTCATATTTTTTTGCAATTGTCCCCAATGACACCACAATACTGATGTTGGCATCGTAATTCTGACACCCTCACAAGCATAAAATGAAAGAAAAGAAACACAAAAATCATTTTCCATTTGTTTTGATTTTGGAGAGAGTTGCACATGAAAGAGGTGGAGATGAATGAACCTTGTCATGGTGCCCTTGTGATCGATGCATTTTGTTGTTATGCCCTCATGATCTCTACATTTCATTATTGTGCCCTTGATCTACAATTTAATTTTCATGTTGTACCCTTGTTTTGTGATTTCATTATCATGTCATGCCCTTGCTCTATGATTTCATTGTTGTGTCATGCCTTTCTGATTTGCATGCCCTAGCTCTATGATTTTCTTCAAGGGCGAGAAGGGATATGCATGTAAATGTTTTTTTAATTTTCCTTGTAAACATGTATGTATTTATATTTCTTAGTAAACATGTATCTCTTTATATATTTAGAGAGATCTTTTCAGAGGTGCTTATTACATATATGATCCAGCTACATACATATTCCAGAATCCAAATAATAAAACAATAAAACTCATTCAACCTGTGCTAAGTAACTTACCTCAAGATCCTGCACAAAAATAATGTAGACCACAAAAAATTGGCTAAGTTTGCAAGAAATTTTACAAAAACATATCATAGCAAATATTTTTAGAAAGAAACAAGTCATAACCAATTAAATGGGTCTAGTTGTTGATTAGCTAGGTTGATATATACGTATATTTAACTAGGTTATGGCATCTACAATGGAATGAGCCTCATGATTATGCATATATATTTGGTGCATTTCTTTCCTATGATATATATCTACACTTTTTTGTTGTGCCCTTTCTCTATAATTTGATTTCCATGCCCTTGTGATCTCTGTGTTTCATTGTTGTGCCCTTGCTCTACAATTTTGGTGTCATCCCTTGGTCTACAATTTTGTTGCCATGTCATGCACTTTCTCAACAATTTCATTTCCATGTTGTGCCCTTGCTTTATGATTCTGTTTCCATTCCCTAGCTCTACAATTTTCTTCAAGGGTAGGTAAATGTTGGTTTCTTCTCCTTCTAAATAGGTATCTATTTTTATCTCCTTTTGAACATGTATATCAAGAGATCTTTTTAAAGATGTTTATTACATATTAGATACAAAACACAAACATTATTCCAGCTACATACATATTACAAAATCCAAATAATAATAAAATAAAACTCACTCAACCCATGCTAAGTGACTTACTTGAAGATTCTCCTCAAAAAATAATGCAGATCAAAAAAAATGGGCAGAGTTCACAAGAAATTTTTAAAAAACATATCATAGAAAATATTTTTAGAAAGAAACTAGCCATAATCATGAGGCTCATTCCCTTGCAGAAGCCTCTACCACAATGACATTACCTCTAAACCTTGCAAAGGATGTTGAAGTGGTTCCCAACCTTGAAACACTCTTATAAGCATTTGATTATTGAGATCATCGTAGGTACACTATGCCAATACTTGAAATACTCTTATAAGAATTTGATATTTAGATTGTAAATTCTCAAAGACACTTGCAAGTGACTCCAATGTCATAGTACCTACTACAACACTTTCCTAGATTCTATCCAATGGCTCCCATAATATCCTCTATGTTATCTAGTTGTTGTTTTTGTCATGCAATCTCTTTGTAAAGCCATTCCTCATTCTATTTCTAAATCTTCTCCTTCTCCTTTTCTATGTGTATGTATGTATATATACACATACATATACATAAACAGAAGCTTCTCTAATCACCTATTGGGGGGAATATAAAGAGATACATGTTTAGAAGGAAAATAAAAGAATATTTACATAGATACCTCTTCTCCCCTTGAAGAAAATAGCAAAGCAAGCACTACTACGTTCGGGCACAAACACTACAAATTACACCGTCATCACAGTTTGACCCCAAATGTTGTTGGAATTATTTTAGAATAGCTAAGAGGGGGGGTGAATTAGTTATTCAAGGTCTAGATGTAAAACTAAAACTTTTTTCACAATTCAGTGAACACATAAAACATTCATACCCATGCATGCATTCATTGTGTATCAACTAAAACTTATATGTTACTATCAAATCAACTTGCAGAAATATAAAGCATGAAACACAACACATTTATCAGCACATTTAACACAATTATTTAATGTGGAAATCCAATTTGGGAAAAACCACCAATAACATGCTACTCTTTTTTCACTCTTTTGAAGTGATGCCCTGTGAAAGGCCAACCCTGTTAAAAGTTTCAATGCACATTGTTAAATGTGACCCAGTTAAGGGATTTCAATCACCCTGTTAAAAGTGAACCTTGTTAGAGGACTTTAGTCCATTCACTTTGAATGCTGCCCTATTAAAGGATTTTCCAATGACTGTTAAGTCAACCTTACTCCAAAGGATTTACCCTAGACTGATACAATTGTTAGAGAGTAATATTAAATCTTTGATCTGATACAACTTACAACTTTACTTACAAATTACAAATCTTTGTTCAGTCCTCAATTCTCCTTGGCTTCCATTCTTTGCAGCTCTGATAGCTTGTTCACTCTTCAAGAATTCATCTTCTTAATCCTTCTTGCTTAGCATGCCATTACAGACACTTCTCTTGTGTTAGTTGATGAAGCAAAACCCCTTTCTCCTTCTCGTTCTTAGGTTCTCACACCAAACTCTCCTAACTCTTTTTTCTTCATGACTAGACATTCCCATATATAAAAAATTAGAACATTTTCCCACTCATTATCCATCATCTAAATTAGTGTTTTGGATGGATTAGGCAGGATACAATATATTTACCTCATATCATGTCTTCTTTAGAAACTTCTCTTAGAATCCATTTGAATTCACCTCCAAAATAGTTTACATAAGATACTATGCCACCATCTCATCAATCTTATCTTCCTTCTGGCTCACAACTTCCAAGAAAATAAACTTGTCAACTTTTATTTGGTAAATCTTTGATTTTTGCAATAATGCAACAGCTCAGCATTATTAATCTTTTGATGCTCAGCACATACTGCATCACTCAGCATCAATTGTAAAATCACTTGACACCAATTGAAATTTACTTGGCATCTATTGTCTTACTTGGCATCCACTAGAATTTTCTTTCACTTGGCTCCAACTGACCTTTTGCTTGATTTGAACTAACTTTGCTTGGTACCTACTATCCACTCGATCAAGTTGGGCAAATGAACTTTATTTAACTTATTCTTCTAAAATTTCAAAGTGTAGCAAACCATTTTGTAACCTTAAGTATCTCATCAATACATCATGTTATCACTATCTTAACCTATCATTGTACTTTATTACGTAATCATAACTCAACCTTTCCTCTAGGTACTTTTCTTGTTCATCAAATCCTCCTCATCAATCAACTAAGTGATAGTACTTGAAACATATAAGAAATTATCTTACCAACAAATAGCAGGTTTGATATCAATGACAAAATAATGATTGAAACACTTAACAATCTCCCTTATAACAATCTTTCTAATCAATGATCTTTTCAATCAGATTTCAATAATCTCCCTCTTTGGAATTGATGGCAAACCAAACTGATCAACCAAGTCAATAAAATGATGAACATCTTGTCCAACTAAATTAACTAGGTTAAAACAATAAGACAATACCCAAAAGAAAACTTGTATTTAAACTTCTCCTTCTATCAGCAACTTCCATCTTCTAATTAGGTTGCAAAATATAACTCCCTCTTTTGCTTCTCTAATTGATCAATAGATAATGATCCTTCTAACTCTTTCATCAATGTCTCGTTCTTTGTTTTGATCCTTTCTCTGATTGTTTTCTCCCTCTTTGATCAGTTTTTGCTATTTCTCCCTCTTTCTTTCTTGATCATCTAATGATGTTTCTCCACTATTTCTCTGATTGCTTTCTCTCTCTGATCAATTTCTTCTATTTCTCCCTCTTTCTTTCTTGATATTCTGATGATGTTTCTCCACTATTGCTCTTGCACTTGATTAGTTTAATGTACTTTCTCCCTCTTTGACAACAATGCCAAAGATATATGCCAAATACTTGACATCTTTAATATATGTAGATATAGGCTTTTGCAAGTTCTTCAATTTCTCCCTTTTTCACCTTGCTTGTGATTGATTTGTAGTTCTAGTTTTGTGATTACTTTAGGTAGCTCCTAAAGTAAGATCCACTGCATCAATTTGTATTATATGATCATCAACTTTTTTGATGCAAAGCACTCCCTCTATCTCTTATATAGCCTTTAATAAGGGTATCACCCCTAGTTTACCTGTTAGATACTCATAAGCATCCTTAGGTAATATTTTTGTGAAGATATCAACAATTTTCTCCTTTTTGTTAACATATTCCATCTTCACCTCTTTATCTTGAACCAATTCCCTTACATAATGATACTTGATTTCAATGTGCTTTGTCTTTGTATGCATCACAGGATTCTTTGATATATTGATAGCACTTGTATTATCACAATAAAGTGTCACTAGCTCTATGATTTCTTCCTTCATTCCCTTAAGTAGTTGTTTGATCCATACAATTTTTGTGTAGTTAATAGTAGCAGCAACATATTCTACTTCATAGTAGATTGGGAACTACAACTCTTCTTCTTGCTAGTCCATGTAACTAGTCTTTTTCCTAAGAAGAATGCTCCTCCGCTAGTGCTCTTTCTATCATCAATGTTTCTAGCCCAATCAACATCAGTGTGTGCTCTCAGTCCAAAATTTTCATTCTTCTTGTAGTATAAAACAAACTCTTTTCTTCAAGTATCTCATTATTCTTTTCACAACCATCAAGTGATTCTCTCTAGGATCAGTAGATAATCTTGTAACTATCTCCATAGCTAATGTAATATCAAGTCTACTATGTACTACATATTGCAATTTTCCAATCATGGATCTATACAACATTTGATTCACCTCAACTGAATCATCATTCTTTGATAGCTTAAGTCCTATCACCAAAGGTGTATTGACTGGTTTGAAATCCTCTAATCCAAATGTCTTCAATATCTCTTTGAGATATTTTGACTAAGTGATATATATACCATACTTCATCTAGTATACTTGTAATCCCACACAGAATTTGATCTCTCCAAACATAGACATTTCAAATTCTTGCTTCATTTTATTTGCAAAGTCTTTACACAAAGTATCTTGCCTCCAAATATGATATCATCAACAAATATTTCAGATTACAAAATACCTTTGTCCTTATCTATCTTCATGTATAGATTGTTGTTATTATTAGTCCTTTCAAATCCATTCTTCACAAGATAAGTGTGAAGTCTCTCATACCATGCTCTTAGTGCTTGCTTTAATCCATATAGAGCTTTGTGTAGTCTTCATACCATGTTCTTATTGTTTTTATCAAAAAATCCTTCTGGTTGTTCTATGTAGACTTCCTCTTCTAATATGACATTTAAAAATGTAGATTTAACATCCATCTGATAAACTTTGAAACCTTTGTATGCAGCATAAGCAAGTAGAATTATCACTTCTTCCATTTTGGCAATAGGGGAAAATGTCTCACCATATTCAATTCCTTCTTCCTATGCATATCCTTTGCAAACTAATCTTGCTTTGTTCCTTGTCACTTCACCATTCTCATCCAGCTTGTTTTTGAATACCCACTTGGTGCCAATCACATTCTTGTCTTCTAGTCTAGGAACTAGACTCCATGTTTTGTTCTTCTCTATCTGCAAAATTTCTTCTTACATAGCCTTGTACTAGTCATCATCTTCCAATGCATATTTTATTGTCATAGGTTATTCCTTCATGCTTGACAAACATGACTCACTTCTCAATGTATTTCTTGTCATTGGCCTTGCATCTTTGTCTCCAATGATTTGATTTGCAGGATGATGTCTTTTTGCATATTTGGACAATCTCAGTTCAATTCTTGTAACATTTTGTCTCTTAGCTTCAGTATCAATATGTACATCTCTGTCTGGTATTTCAACATCTCTTTCATGTATACTGATTTCAAAATTAGAATGTGCATTTTCTTCATTCTACAACTTGACATCTGAATGTAGCTCGATTCCTGAATGTAACTTGGCATTCATAGGTTGTGACTCATCAGTTACTGAGACTTATTATTGGTTTACAACTTGATTTGTAGCATCTTCTTCAACGGGCATTCCTCATAGAAGTATACAAATGATTTTTATTATTTTAGTTCTTTTGTAGGTTCAACCTCATGTACTTCTATAAATTCATCAAAATTCACATGTGCATTTTCCACAATTTTGTTAGTGTTAGTATTTAAACACTTGTAAGCTTTACTTCTTGTGGAGTAACCAAGGAATATACCTTCTTCACTTTTTGCATCAAACTTTCCATTCCTAACATCTTTAAGAATATAACATTTGCTTACAAATACCTTAAAGTATTTTACATTAGGTGGATATCCATACCATAGTTTGAAAAGTGTTGAATGATTACCTTTCTTGACTTGCACATGATTCAAGGTATATACATCAATACTTATAGCTTTTCTCTAGTATTTCAAAGCAACATTCTTCTCTATCATGAGTGTTCTAGCACAATCCATTATAGGCCTATTTCTTCTTTCAGCAATTCCATTTTGTGGAAAGGGTCCTAGGTGTAGATGTTTGTCTTTTGACTCCTCTGTCATTATAGAACATCTCAAACTCATTTGGAGTGAATTCTCCTCCTCTATATGATCTCAAGAATTTTAGACTTTTACCTATGTCTTTTTCAACTCTTGCCAAGTACCACTTAAACATTTGAAAAGCATCATATTTTTGCTTTAGAAACATGACTATCATCATCCTAGAGGAATCATCAACAAAGAGCATTATGTACTTATCTCCTCTATAGCTTTTCACTTCAATAGGTCCACACAAGTTAGTATGAACAATCTTTAGTATTTTTTTAGAGGTATAAGCTTGACTTTGTCATTTTTCCTAGCTGACATTGCTTGCATACTATATTATCAGGTTTCTTCAACTTAGGCAAACCTCTAACTCTTTTCATGTTGTTGATACTAATAAGATTATCAAAATTTACATGAAATAATCTCTTGTGCCAAACCCATACATCATCAAATTTTGCAATAAGACAAGTAGCATCCTCTATATTTAGATAGAATAGATTACTTCTAGTTTGATCACCTTTACTAATCAAGTTCTCATTTGTGTCATATATCTTGGCAGTTTTATTTTCAAATTCAAATTTGCATTCCAAATTATTCAAATGTGACACACTTAAAAAGTTATAATTCAATGCTTCAACATAGTAAGCATTGTCACATGAAATATTGTTTGAGTTTGATAGACCCTTTTCCTTTTATCAAACATAGTGCATCATTACCAAACCTTACACTATTTCCATTATAATATGTTAAGGTAACAAACTTACTTTTGTCTCTAGTCATGTGATGTGAGCATCCACTATCAATGATTGATTTATCATTATTGTTCACACAAGTCACAAATGTAGTTGCCTCATCCTCGTCAGATTCATCCTTCATTGCAACATATACCACTTCATCATCATGTTCATTAAAGTCATGTTCATCAACAATGTAGCATGACTTCTTGCCTTTGTCTCTATAGTCTTTGCCATCATCTTCTCTTCTATTTTTGTGCTTTTTTCCTTCTCTATAGTTCTTCTTTTGTGTACATCTTGCAACAATATGACCAAATTCATTGCAATTGAAACAAATGACGGGTAACTTGCCTTTGAACTTTCCTTTTCCTCTATGAAATCTTCTTGCTATCACTAGATACATATTTTATCTTTATTTTCTTCTTCTTCTACTTTACCTCCTTAGAATCCTTCAATAACAATTTAGCTTTAAAAGTTGATTCAATACTCTCTAGTTTGTAATTGTCAAAATTAGATAGCTCAAAAGCATTGAGTCTACCTACCAGACCTTCAAGGGTTAGATTATTTCCTACTATACATCTTGACTCTTAGATTGCAAAAACTCTAATGGCATAAACATGTAGTAATGTCCTCAAGACTTTACTTAGCACAATATAATCATACCAGTAGCACCTTTTATTGCACTAACAAACTCTTTTATCCTAGCAACATATTGAGCAATATTCTCACCTTCTTCCATTCTCATGTCTTCAAACTTACCTCTAAGGCTCTCAGACTTGGCTCTTTGAACATTTTTGTCTCCTCCATAGATGGTGGCCAAGGCATCCCACATGTTCTTTGCACAATCACATCCTTTGATATCATCAAATTTGGCATAGCTTAGGGAAGAGGCAATCTCCAACATTGCCTAATTCTCTTCTTTCTTTTCCTTCATATCTTCAGTAGTTAGGGCTCCTGTTGGATCAACATTTTCCACTAAAATGGAAGATTCTACATGATCTCCAAGTCCTCCAAGGTGTAGCTTCATCAAACATTTCCATGCAGGAAAGTTATCTCTATTGAGTTTGTGTACTTCTCATTTTGACATCTTGATCTATGCGCTTCTAGTACCTTAAAAATGGTTCTCTTAAGCAGATGGCTTTGATACCAATTGTTGGAATTCTTTTAGAATAACTAAGAGAGGAGGGTGAATTATTTATTCAAGGTCCAGACATACAACTAAAACTTTTCTCACAATTCAGTGAACCCATAAAACCTTCATACCCATGTATCCATTCATTGTGTATCAACTAAAACTTATATGTTACTATCAAATCAACTTGCAAAAATAAAAAGCATGAAACACAACACATTCATCAATACATTTGACACAATAATTTATAGTGGAAACCCTATTTGGGAAAAACTACCAGTAACATGTTACTCCTTTTTCATTCTTTCGAAGTGACGCCCTGTGAAAGGCCAACCCTATTAAAGGTTACAATGCACACTATTAAATGTGACCCGGTTAAGGGATTTCAATCACCCTATTAAAAGTGAGCCTTGTTAGAGGACTTTAGGCCATTCACTTGGAATTTCACCCTATTAAAGGAATTTCTAATGACTGTTAAGTCAACCTTACTCCAAAATATTTTCCCTAGCCTGATACAATTTATGAGAGAAACAATAGAGCTTTGATCTTCTACAACTTACAACTTTAATTGCAAATTATAGATCTCTATTCAGTCCTCAATTCTCCTTAGCTTCCATTCTTTGTAGCTCTAACAACTTGTTCTCCCTTCAAGCATTCATCTTCTTAAGCCTTCTTTCTTAGCACACCATTGCAGACATTTCTCTTGGGTCAATTGATGAAGCAAAACTCCTTTCTCCTTCTCCTTCTTAGGTTCTTGCACCAAACTCTCCTAATTATTTTTACTTCATGACCAAACGTTCCTATATATAGTAAATTAGAACATTTTTCCACTCATTATCCATCGTCTAAATTAGGGTTTTGGATGGATTAGGTAGGATACAAAGTATCTACCCCATATCTTGTCTTCTCTAGAAACTTCTCTTAGAATCCATTTGAATTTGCCTCCTAAATGGTTTACATAAGATTTTGTACCACCAGCTCATCAATCTTATCTTCTTCTTGGTTCACAAGTTCCAAGAAAACAAACTTGTTGGCTTTTATTTGGGGAATCTTTGATCTTTTTCATAATGCAACAGCTCGGCATTATCAATCTTTTGATGCTTAGCACAAATTGCATCACTCAACATCAATTGTAAAATCACTTAGCATCAACTAAAATTTACTCAGAATCTATTGTCTTTCTTGGCATCCACTATAATTTTCTTTCACTTAGCTCCAACTAACTTTTTTCTCAGCTTGAACTATCTTTGCTCGGCACTTACTATCCACTAGGTCAAGCTGGGCAAATGAACTTTGTTTAACTTATTCTTCTAAACTTTCTAAGTGTAGCTAGCCATTTTGTAGCCTTAAGTAGATCATCAATACATCATGTTATCATTGTCTTAACTAATCCTTGTACTTCATTACATAATCATAACTCAACCTTTCCTCTAGGTACTTTTGTTACATCTTGTTCATCAAATCCTCCTCATCAATCAACTAAGTGATAGTACTTGAAACATATAAGAAATTATCTTACTAGTAAATAGCAAGTTTGACATCAGTGACAAAACAATGATTAAAACACATAACAATCTCCCTTATAAAAATCTTTCTAATCAATGATCTTTTCAATCAAATTTCAACAAATATTGTAGTGCTACAAAGGGCACAGAGATTACAAGGGCACGGAGATCACAAGGTCATGACAACAAAATGTAGAGATCACAAGGGCAAGATAATGAAATCCTAGATCTCTATTGATCTCCACCAAGGGCATGGTGATAAAATGCAAAGATCATAAGGGCACAATAACAAAATGCAACGATCATAAGGGCATAGCAATGAAATCTCCGCCAATGTTCGGAGCTCTCCACTCTCTTTTGCACACAACTCTCCACAATGAAAACAAATGGAGAATGATTTATGTCATGTTTTCTTTTTCTTTTTTTTTAATCTAAAATTAAAATCAAATTTACATTTTTTTGTTACTCTTCCATGGGTGTTTGATCCTCAATAGCTTTCATTTTAGTATTTCAGCATTCAAGTTTTCTAGTTTCCTCTTCATCATATAGTCCTTTCCACCCCTAAAAACCACTTTTTTACTTCATTAAAATTAGGACTTGAGCAAAGCCAATGATAAAAGAAAGCCTGTATTCCAAAATCCAAATAATAAAACAAAAAAACTCACCCAACCCGTGCTAACTAACTTAGCTCAAGATCCTACACAAAAATAAGGTAGACCAGGAAAAATGGGCAAAAAATTTTAGAAAACATATCATAATAGATATTTTTAGAAAAAAAACAAACCATAACCTAGTTACATTGGTCTAGTTTATGATTAGTTGGGTTGTTTAGAAATTCCTATAGAATTGTCATTAGATTAGGAACAATAAAATAAACAATCAACTACTCCCAGCTAGCAGGATCAGATACAGTTTTCCAAAGTGATAAAATTGTATATGCAAATGTATGTATATATGCATGCATGCATGTATGTATGTATGTATGTATGTATGTATGTATGTATGTTTGTATATAGAGAGATCTTGTGGATTATCGATATTAGTGGAGATCTAGTATTTAAACAAACTTAACCATTCAACCAAAGTAAATAGCAAACATAACAATATGCACATAGGAAATTACACCATATATGTTAACTAGGAAAACCCTTGATCAGAGGGAAAACCCCAGTGGGAATGATGCCCACAATATGATGTACTAATATAAATATTCCTTGTTAGAGAATGGACCTTGTTAGGAGTCTATTACAACATTTAGTACATAGAGTCCCTATTAGGATGCTTTGAATCCCTATTAAGAGTTTTACCAACCTTGTTAGGAGTTGTAGTACAATGTATGCAAGAAGAGCCCACTACCCAAACATGCAATTTCAACTATAAGAAGAGATCACTGCTCAAACATGCAATTTACTATTGTGTTCTTCTTTCATTTATTCTTTCAATTGAACCAAACACTATTAGACCTTGTAGATTAGGTCATTAACCTTGCATCCAAATATCAAACCTCAGATCACACAATAAAACCTTGGCAATGAAGTTTCCTTCACTTCCACTCTATTCTACTCAACTTCGCATTCTACTCTCTCTGTTGTTTACAATCACTTCTTTTTCTAAATGTCTTTCCTTTATACCAAGTCCATAGAAAAATTTCTTGAGTCATTTGTTAGACCTTCTCAATTAATCATTATAGGACCACATTAAGAACACATTACACTTAGCGATATTGTTAATCTTCTGCATTGCAACTTGAATAACTTTTTGTACATGCAATATTATGATGAGAAAACTTATCTACATCATCAACAATATTTATTCTTCTTATCTTGGACCTCAATTCTCAGAATAATAAGTTTTCTCAGAGATATAACAAGTTTACCAAAACATGCCTTCATAGACTCTATCTTAGAACAAACGTCACCAAAACTTACAAAACTTCTTCCAGACTTATCATTTCTTCATTTGACATTAACTACATATAATAGATACTTAGAAGTATCTCTCATAACCTTGGATAGATAGAATACTCAACTAGCTTCTTGTACCAACTTGATCTTTATGTTGTTCTTTTGTCAGATACCGCAAAAGACTGCTATGTTGACATCAATGACAAACTCATTCGTGAATATAACATATCATCATAGTAACATATCTATAATACTTGCCCATAGGAATATCATCAACATTCATGCTTCCAACAAGATCACCAGTGGTTATAGGAATACAACTACATCAAAAAAATTAGAAATCAAAACTACATATTTATTAGAGTGAGTCGTTCAAGGCTCTTGATCCCATGGATACAGGTATGTAGGCATCTTGGTAGGCGGAGTATGCCTCTAGTGTATAAATGCCTTGGACATAGTTCGGTATCACTTAACAATGTATGTATGTATGTAACTATTCTCTACTTAACAATGCCATCCACATGGGGGGGTAGTTGAGCTTGCACCTTTGACAATACTTCATTTCCATTATTTGCACTCTCTAAATCAAAGGAATATAAATTTATCACTTGTGAATATAACTTTATCACTTGTGGATATAATTTTAAAATAGTACAATCCACAATAGTTTCTTATAATTCTATGGTTCTCTTTGTAAGTTTATAAAATTGAAGTTTAAAAATGAATTTCATTTATGTACATCTTTTTCAAGTTTGATATTTCTCTTTTTCCTTACTCACAAACCAAGAATAATTTTTTAAAACACATACTGACCAGTTGGATATTGAGCCAAGAAATTGTAAGAACAATTGTGCCAAAAGAGCTAAAAAAAATGATTGTAAATGATAATAATCTTTTTACGATAATCATCTTTTTATGTTCTTTTTGGCACAGTTGTTCTTACATTTTATGATTTTTGCTAAGAACAAAATTCTAAACTAATCATGTAGGTGATAAGAATTGTGTCTTGTGATAAGACCTATTTCTTTTTAATAGAAATTCTAAAATATATCTAATTGAGTTGATTTTTATATATTTTTCGCTAACACAAACTTTTATTTCAAATTTATGTTTTTTTTTCAAATACCATGGTTTCTAACAAGAAAATCTAACTAAAATATCGTATAGAATCCTAGAATATATCTAATTTTGTTAAGGGCAAATTTGTTCATCTTTTTAAAGAGTATCTATATTTAATGATTGTTTTCTTATGCAATGGGGTTTGAAATATGTTTACTTTTCTATGCCTCTTAATTATAACTATATTTTTTGTGTGCTCAATAAATACGAGTTTTTGAAATTCCAATTTGACTTCAATTAGATTTAGGAAAATTAGCTAAGACAAGGTATTAACAATGTAGGAACATGTTGGGAAACTTAGTGGACTATTTTATTATTTGTTCTATGTTTTCCAGTAAATTTAACTAGAATGTCTGGATCTAGCAAACTTGGCATTTTATGCCTATCTTGTCAAAAGTTTAAAAGAATTGCAAATAAATAACTTGATTTAAGTTTTGTGCATTTTGAATTGTATTGGCATGCTCTCCCTGTGAGGATCCCAAGTATCTACTGCCGATGTTAATTTTCTCTAGTTGCTGATTAGTTGGATTGATTACAAATTCCTATAGAACTGTCATCAGATTAGGTACAATAAAAGGAATAATCAGCATTATTTTTCTACATGATCTTGAGCTAAGTCACTTAGCATGGGTTGAGTGAGTTTTACTATGTTATTATTTGGATTTTGGAATATGTATGCAAATGGATCAGTTTTCTATTATGTAGCTAATATGTAATAAGTACTTTTAAAAAGATCTCTATGTCTACATGCATACATACATGTATGTGTATGTATGTATATATTTGTATGTATGTATGTATTTATGTATATATGTATGTATGTCTATGTATATATGTAGGTATATGTAGGTATGTATGTATGTATGTATGTATCATGTGAAGATCTAGGATTTAATTGTTGTGCCCTTGTGATCTTTGCATACCAAGTATCTATGGTTACTATTAATTTTGGCATCACTATATGATCTAGAATGTTATGAAGTATTGAAGCTAGTAGTAACTTCCTCCCATGTCTCTAGAAAATGTAGCATAGGTTCAAGGTCCCTTAGCTCCCAAAAATTTGTAGTAGCTATTCTCATAGCTGGAAAAATAACTTCAGTGAAGAGTTGAGTGTAAGGAGTTGAAGAAGCATGTTTTTCTTCTATATAAATGCCATAATCACGAGGCTCATTCCCTTGCAGAATCCATAACCCACTTAAATATACACATATATCAACCCAGCTAATCAACAACTAGACCCATTTAACTGGGTTATGGCTTGTTTCTTTCTCAAAATATCTACTATGATATGCTTTTGTAAAAAAATTTGTGAAATCTACCCATTTTTCCTGGTCTGCATTATTTTTGTGGAGGATCTTGGGTAAGTCACTTAGCACCTTAAAAAATAATCTCTGTATCTATACATATATACATGTATATATGTATGTATGTATGTATATATATATATATATATATATATATATATATATATATATATATGTATGTATGTATGTATGTATCTATACATGTATGTGTTGGAAATATATATGATAGGCTAAGTTACTGAGAGGGAAGAGGTGAATTAGTAACTTATCAAACTTAATCCTTTATTTATATTCTGACCTAATTGAAAGCATTAAAACATTCATAACAATTTTGATACATAATATGGTGACATAGAAACCTTCCAAATAGAAAATAAAATTGGGGTGGGGATGATACCCACAAGCTTTAATAGTGCAGTATAAAGTTGGCATGTTAAGGCTTACAATGATCACTTCTGATGATGTGCCTTGTTAGGAGCAATAAGGACTACTATGTCCACCTTGCAAAAGGATTTACAAACATACAATGAAGTATGCACTCGGTAAAGAGATTTAAAATAGACTGTTAGTCTACCTTTTGAAAGGATTCAATTGATTCACCTATAGGATGAAATAGTGGTTTATCTCTAATCTACAACTTGATTTTCTAAATGAGATTCCTTTGAGTGTAATGATCACTTTGCTATGATAGATCAATCTTTGCTACTCCTTATACTGTTGTAGCCTTTTTACTTCACACCTCTTCTCTTCAAATTTGCATTATATTCATCATATATTCTTTTTGTATTATGCTCATGCCTTTGGATGTGATATGAAACATTACATATATACCAATCCAAATTATAATTCAACAAAGTCGGCTACAAAACAAGTTTACACAAGATACACAATGTCAGCCCAACTATAGGAACTCAAGTTTTGAATACTAGCTTGATGAGGTTTTGATACTCAACATCCACTATCAATGCATGATGTCATCATACATTTGGTAGATGTAGAAGCTCGGTCCATACTAATCACTTCCAAGTAGTCTAAACTCAATTTGCACTGGTGACTTGGTGAATACTACAAAAATCATCATATAAATTGAATCACTTGATTTACAATGCATAGCTCAGTCAATGCTATTACTATGAGCTTAGTATAAATTGAATTACTTGGTTAACACTAAGTGGCTCGATCAACACTAGATTCACATCATTGTGACTATGAACTCAGTAAGCACTGTACAACTCAGTTTACACTATTGATTACCAACTTAGTAGAAACTACTCAGAGCAAACTGAATATTGTTCCTTGAACTCAGTAGAGTCTAAAATGCTTGGTTAACACTGCTAACTATATAATACGCTTGGTAGATACTAACTATTTGAGTAAGTGTGTGTCACTAATAACAAACTTGATTGCAATATCAACAGTATGAATGTATGTATACATATATGTATGTATGTATGTATATATGTTTGTGCCCTTGTGATCGTTGTATGTATGTTAACTCACAAGGCTCATTCCCTTGTAGAAGCCTCTCACCAAATCACCCAAGATGGCTAGAATATCTAGCTGAGCATCTCCTATATTTCTTAATTTCTTGAGTTCATCTCTGACATAATTTTGATTATGTATAAGAGGATTATATGTTTCTTCGTTGTTTCCAATATCTATGTTCATTCTAAATATGTACTCTTTCTTGTTTTTAGCACATTCTTTGACAACAATTTACCTTTCAACTATTGTTAGGGCCTAAGCTTTGGAATCAATGTAAGCTAATTTTAATGGTAGTATAATTTATTGAATCTATTGACACAGTGCTAAGTGGAATCCAAAAAAAAATTGCATTTCAATTCTTTGTTGGGGATATAATCATATTTTATTCCTTAATCTTAGATGCAATAATGACAGTTTTAGCTCATGCCATGGGAGAACATTTGAGTTGTAAACATAAATTTGGGAATGATTTATGTCGCGTTTTCTTTTTTATATCTAAAATCAATTTAACATTATGTTGTACCTCTCGCATAGGTGATTAATCCTCAATAGCTTTCATTTCAGCATTTTAGTATTCAAGTTTTCAAGTTTCCTCTTCATTATATGTTTAGTTTATCAATGATTTCATCCAGTTCGATTATAGTGCATCTCCACTAGTTGCTTCAATGATGCAATTACCCATCTATCTCCAGATTATGCAAGCACTTGTTGATTTACAAAATCTAGATAGATATTGATATTTCCAAAGCCATAAACCTAAAGACCATCATGTGTGCATCCCATTGTAGGGAAAAATTGGATGTCACATTCTTGTGCATATGTTACATTCACTTCCTTCAAACTCAACTAAGGTGCACCCATGGAATTATTTAGGTGAATCCCACTGCCCAAGGAAGCCGAGGTTTTTTGTTGAGCATATGTTGTTGATGCTAAAGTGCCTCAAATTGGCCCTACTTTGTCAGCCTAAGATAGCATACATTCTCTCTAGCCCCATGTTGTTCCATAGTCGTACCCTCTACAACTTGATTTATCATTTCAAGAGCTACATTTAGTTGACTTGTTATCCTCTCATTAGCAAGAAGCTCGGGCAAAAGAATCCTTTCCACCCTAAAAACCACTTTGTTACTTCATTAAAATTAGGCCAGTGACAAAAAACCTACTTCCATTTTTGAAAAAATGTTTCCTCTAGCATTGCAACCATATGATAAATGGAAATAGCACATGCTCAAGCCATGACCCAGTTAAATTGGTCTACTTGTTGATTAGCTAGGTATTGAAGTTAATTTGGGCATCACTATAGAAATCTTATGGATTGTGGATTATGGATTATAAACAAAAAAGAAAAGAAAACATGACATTAATCATTCCCCATTTGTATGTTCCTAAATAGAGATATCTTGGCACAACATAAAAATAATAAAACTCACTCAACAGGTTGTCATGCCCTTGTGATCTCTGTATATGTATGTATGTACATACGTATGTATGTATGTATATACATGTATACACATATGTATATGTATATATTTGTGTATATTTGTGTATATTTATGTATGTATGTAAATAGAGAGATCTTGGCACAATAGAAAAATAATAAAACTCACTCAACAGGTAGCATGGCCACAGATGCGATGGAAACACCTATTGGTAAGTAGATTCATCTTTCTCTCTCTCATTTTTCATGTGTCTATTTCACTTGAACTATTATTTCTTAAGGGGCATTTTATAAGATTGGATTCATTCTATGCATGAGGTGGTGAGCACATTCCTGGATGTACCTACATGATGAATTTCCCATGAGCAATGAAGATGGACCTCCCCTAAGAGTAGTAGGAGGTGATGTGGAAATTCTAGGTACTTTGAAGATTGATCCTTTCTTACAAATTTTAGATGTTAATGGGGAATTTAGATGTTGGGGAGGGGGCGAGGCAAATGAGCTTCCACCTTCACATGGTTAGCCCTGATTAGTAGAGAATACTAAACTATTATCAAAACCAAGTGAAGATCAACAATAACCTATGATTGTATTAAAGTTAATTGTGTGAATCTCTTGGTTTCAGGCAATACAAAAGGATTCCATAGTTCAATATGTAATGTCAATTCATATGCATATGACATTAGGTGGAGTTGAAAAATGAAACAGGTTTGCATTTTTGTTAGAGGTCTTTAATTGGGAATTTTAAGTTATAAACCATCACGAAAATTGTTCATCATGATGGTATATAATTTTAAAAACTTAATAGATGTATTAAATGAATGTAATCATGTTGTGTTTTATTAGCTCTACCGATTGTCCATGCATAAAGAATGTATTTCCACATGCATTCTTGATTCAAAGTGGTAGAATCTTATTTTGGATGTGATAAAAAAATGATGTGCACTAGAAAATGGGAAAGTGATGTCACTTTTGCAAGTCTGAAACATTTTTTTGTTCTTTAAACATTGATCATTTCTTAAAGATTTTAGATGTTAACAATGAATTTAGATGTTGATGGGGTGGGGCCAAATGAGCTTCCACCTTCACATGGTTGGCCCTGATTAGTAGAGAATATTAAACCATTCTCAAAACAAAGTGAAGCACAATATTATCTTATGACTGCATCATAGCTATTTAACATTTGCTTCCAATTTTTTTAAATTAATACAACACAATGTTGAAATTACAGTGGTTGGATGTCAATCCCACAAAATTATTTCCACATGCTCATCCCCATTATGACAAAGGTTTTCGATGGATTTCCATCAAACCCATAGCATTTTTGTCACATTGTCATCACAATTGCGACAATGTATTCAACGAATTTCTATCACAATTCTTAGGGTGAAAATGAACAGTTTTCCAAAATGATAGCCCAATTTATGACACTTGTAGGCTTCACAATTACAATGGTAACCCTTTCCATCACAAATTACAATAGAAAAAGGTAGACACCTACCTGATGGGAGCCAATTTCAACTGATATTGGTTGGGCAACAGTTTACTATCGTAACTGTGATGACCCATTGTTGCAATTCAAGCCCAAATGTAGTAGTGACAAAAATTTGGTCCCACAAATTCCATGTATCAACACCTCACATTCTCTCTTTGGTTAAACATTTTTCATCTTAATTTTGTGAGAATATGACTATCATTGATCTTGATCTAAATCTATGGCTGGAAAGATGCTTGTTATTCAGGTTGTTTTGAACATAGTGTGGACCCACAAGAACACATGGCAATTTATCATATTTTTTCACTTCTTAAACATCAAACACTTTCACTTTGCAAGAATGTGACAACCCTTGATCATCACTTGAATCAATGATTAGGGAAGAAAGTTTAGTCTAACTTTGGAACCAATCTGGATGTGATAGTTGGCATATTTTAGTAAATCACATCACAACAAGAAGTTATGGCCTCCCACTAGGACATGTGTCAACAAGTCGCATTCCTGCACTTCTTAAACACTAAGTGCTTTGCACTTGTGAGGATGTGACATCCATTAATCTAGAAGGAGATCAACAGCTATCATAAAACTAATGACTTCTTCATTTCCTTAGGTCCTACAGGACAGGTGTTCATCTATCACTTCCTCACTTTGGTTAAAATATTTTCATCTTGAATTTTTGAGGATGCAATAGTCATTGATCTTGAAGGAGATCAACAACTATAAGAATAAATCACTTGAAGGGTTACAAATAGGAGAAACAAGACTTGAGCTAACCAAAACATGACCCATTAAAAAATTGAGTTATGAGCTAGGGCAAAATGACAAATCAACAAAATATTTTAGAAATAATCATAGAAAAATCCTAGAATAAGAAATTTGAAAAAGGTATTAGGGTCTTTTTGAAATCTCTTAATTCGAAAGGTGTAGTTAATTTAACATTTTTAAAAAATAAGTTAGGGTACAAGGGACACTAGGGCATAAAAATTAGGGATTTTTTAGGGCATGATTGATCAAGAGGATTTCAACCCTAGTTGCTTTATATAGGATAAACTTGATTTTCATAATGAACTTCAAAGAATTTCAACTAAGTGAAAAACCATGCCAACACATAGGAATGAGACGAATATTGTGATTTATTATTAGGTGCTTTGTAGTTGCTTGTAAAGGATTGAGGTGAGAATTTTGATTTTATGAGTTGTACTTTTTATGAGCTTAGGTTAGGTTATCTATGTTTATATTGCGAAGCGGCTTGCAATGGAAGCTAGAGCCCTAAAGAGGTTTCCTAGGTAACCTATTGTAATTTTTTTAAATAAGTGATAACATTTTATTAAATGAGTTTAACATAAGTAGAGAGGATGTTAGGTTGAAACCTTTCTTGTTGGTATACATTTTCTATATGAAAGGATATTGATGTCGCATAGAGACACTAGGGGGCAAGAGTCTAAAGAGGCTGTCAGGGTAACCTTAGAGTTGCCTCATGTGATGACATTTTCCCACATGCATAGTAGATTTCTTATGTGTCTTGTTGCCTCTAGAATTAGATGTTACTTGTGTCTTGGTGCCTTTGAGATAGATTTCTATAATGATTTCCTTGACCTAGATGTTTGTTATGACTTTTAGGATTGATGTCCGTATGGGACTTGAGATTATCTCCTCAACATAGTGGGAGTGGGTTGTTGGTGTTTTTTAAGAATACTACATTTTTCTAAACCCAATACCAGGATGCAAAAGATAAAAACAATCCCAAGGACTAGAAAGATCCCTTATTTAGCAGGATTAATCTCAAATCTAGACCAAATTCAACAAAGAACAAATAGTCTCTACATTTTAGGCTCTACAGGGCCAAGGCAAGTGCACCTTAGGGATTCAAAAATGATGGGTTCTCTTCTGTGAATTTCTTCAATTACTTGTTCACTAATATTTCTTCTTTCATATTTATCCCCTATAGTAGATAATGGTCAACATTCTTCTTGGATTTTCAATGAACTCCTTAACTACAGTAGATAACTATAACTCAAAAGGAAAGTTACTACAAATAAGTAATGACTAGAAAATTTAGTTCTTCATTACATAAATGGAAAATTGATTTTGATTAATATATGTATTATGCAATAACATGAACATATCAATTTGCAACTCAAATAATTGTTCAGTTCCTTATCCATTATTATACATAGTCAAACCAGTAGCTCTAGACCTATTTAATTGACTTGCAATTAAATTTGTCAATAGTTAACCCTAAATTTCACTCTTATGATATCCCTCTCGTATATCTAGAAACCCTATCAATTCATGAAAGTGTGTACTGAACTCTTTGAATTAAAAGAAATCAATAAAAAGATATACAACCCATCCAAGCTACATTAAAATGAGAAAACCTTATTCATTTCAATCCCAAAATTACAAATATATGAAAATGAAAATAAAACTTAGAGACACAAATATGCAGAACTTTCCTTTGTATTAATCTTCTTTGAAAACAATACAGTATTAGTATAAACTCAAAGTATAACTCAAAACTTGATAGACCTAATCATTCAATGTTCATTGTATCTCTAGATTTGCAAAGATTTAATACACCATATAATTGACACAAAAAAATTGGACTAACTGTGAATAACATAAAACCCTCAAAATTCTACAAACTTTGGACCCTCAATCCACATCTTGGAAATCCTTATATAGAAGGATTGCAACAAGCTTCAAATGGGATGACACATTTCAAAAAATCACTAGAAAAACAAGTGGCTAGATATGTCTAAAATGTTACATTTAAAATATTTTTTGCATTCAAACAAAACTAGGAAAGTAGTTGTGAAATCAGTAGGTGACACTTACTATAAGAGCCTTTAAATTGATTCCTTTTGTCTTCTATTGCCTTGAAACACATAAAAATTAAACAACTTATCACTAGAAGAGGCTTGAACTCTCCAACCTCTTCCCAGACATATATCTCCCTTTTTGTGGGCCACTCAATTGTCTTAACTTCATCTAAGTCCCTTGTCACCTTAGTCCACCTGGCATCTATTATGGCCCTTGATTCCAATGAGAATTTATTCAAGTCTATGTCAACTTTGAATAATGGATCAACTAAGTTATTGAAAGGGACATCACTATCGTCTTCAAAAAATGTTTTTGTGCCCACTTCAGTTAGCACTAAATAAAAAGAATCTGATCACTGCTGCCAGTCTTTAAATTTTTTATTAGCATCCAAAATTGGAGGAATGCAAGGCTCAATCCCTTGTGATAATATTTTCATCTTACCTTGTATAATCTACAACTTTCCAATAAAGAAACATATTAGTTCTCTCACTATGTCCAAGCCTTCTTTTACTATGATGATTTTATCAGGCAGATCTGGCTTCTTTTCCATTAACATGATTAGCCTATCCAAAAATTGTACATATGGCCCCCATAGACTAAAAGTGGGTGATATTCATGCAAATGCTTCATTGAAAACATGCTCAACATCTACTAAAATAATATAAATAGCATGAGCCTATTGAGAAATCTTCTTTAGAGTTTCTACTTTGTGGCCTACCGTACTTTTTAGGATAGTTGTCCTTACCTCACCACCCTATTATGGAGATGGAGCATCAATTCTCATCCTTCTAGGAATTTTTTCCTCTACCTCCAGCTCCTCTATCTGAGAAGTTTTTTCTATTGTGACCCTAGCTAGTTGCTCTTGGATGCAATATACCATGTTTTGCTCTACATAGTTTGTTCCTCTTTCAAAGATACAACTTTTTCTTCTAACCCTTGAGCTTTGGCCTCTGATTCATCTATTCTCTACTTATAGACATGGCTCTTCCTAAGCTCATCTTCATAGATCTTCCTAACATCTATGTATTCATGGAATTCTCTAGCTATTCTTATCTCTATCTCCTCCACTTTTACCTCATTCATAAATGAGAAGTGTTTCATTGCCTTGGAGATTTTTGTACTTGAGGTATCGTGCTTGGTGTAGACTATCATATTTCCCTAATTTTTGCTCTACACATCCATTAACTTTTCCTTATTAGTTGTAGGATCCATGCTCCACACTATTAGAGACTTGGAATCAATGTTAAAACCTAATCCCCTTTGAATTCCATCAACTCCATATGCTTCATAAGAGATGGCATTCTCTTGTGTTCTTGTTTGGTCAAGCATGAAATCTTGTTCTAGATCCCATCCAGACACTAGAAGCATACCACTTCTCTATACTATATCCCTATCCTCTTTAAGATTCCTCACTTCACTCTCTGGATCATAGGCATGAAGCTTGCCAACCACTTCTTTCATCTCCTCATTTAATTCTCCTAACTTCATCTTCAAGACCAATTCACTTATTTTTTTAGAGGAAGCTTTTAAACTCTGTGGATTTGATGAATTCATCATCCTCTATAAATTTTTGAGCTTGGATGATCCTATCATCAAATCTTGTTGTTGTCAGCTCTAAGTCAATCAGAGAATTCTCTGTTGTATTGACCCTATCATGTATATAGTTTTTCCTCAAATCAGCAAAATATTCATTTTTACCAAGAATAAGTTGAGTGTCCTCTATTTTAACCTTTAAGGTATGTGGACCACTTTTTGTCTCTTGTTACCCTTGGTAACCCATGATGCCTCAACAGGCTCATCTTCTTCAATTTCTAGAGTTACATCTGGCTTCAGGCTATTAGGATTTACCCTCTCTTGTTCTCCAATTTTCCCTTTAGGCATTTGTTCCATGATCTTAGCATGATCATTCACCATCTTCTTTATTCTTTGAAGATAAGGGATATCCATGTAAAAACCTTTGAATTTTGGATCTACCATTTTTAGCTCCCTTTTCACCCTTAAAACATCATCAAACTTTTCTAACTTATCAATATCCTCCCCTTCAGCTACAATGTTGAGAATTAGGGACCCTCATGTGGTAATTCGTTGGTATTGTGAAACACTTAATTCCTAATTTCTTTCAAGGTGTTCTTCATCCAATTTTCTAGGTCATAGATTCTATAGGGAGAAGTTGACAAGTTAAAGTGATGGAGGAAAGAATGGATTTGATCCAAGGATTCTTTACCAATTGAAAAGTCTCCTATCCTAAAAAATATACACAAAAATGTACCTCTATGTACCCTAGGCCCTAGGTATCCTCTATTAACCATGAATAACTTCCACATGAATTCAATGATGGCTAGTCTAGGAGGGATACATTTGGGAAATATGTGGGGTGGTTGAGGATAACCATAGAATCTAATGAGGGAAAAAGATGGGAACAAGAAAATGTCTCCCTAATTTTGATATAGCCTCTTATTTTTAGGGAGTGGGTTGGTCTCAAAAGACTTTTGAATATTTTAGAAGCCCTAAAGTAACTAGGGTCTAACATCTTCATAATAATAGAACTAAAATTATTTAAAAAGGAAACAGAGTTAGAGTAGTGATAGAATCTGTCTCATACCCATGTCAGTAGATGAATTGGAAATTCTCCATTAGCACCAAATGTTTGATCAATAAATTATGGGCTAACATACCCCACAATCTTGTATAAGATCAAGTGCATCAATAATGATTAATGATGGAATTTGAAGTTTCCCATCTCTCCACTCTATGCTAGCCTAATGTTTTCTTTCATTTTCTCTAGAATATAATCTACATAACCATATTCTCCACTATGATATGAATCCTACACATTTCTGGCCATAATGTACTCTGCCCCATACACCACATCAATTCCATCCTTGGCTACCATCTTGTGGCAACCATATATTGTCTTCATAAAATAATTCTTGAACTTATCTAGAGGCATTATCTCCACTACTTTATTTGGATAGTTCCCAACCTTCTTGAGATCCATTGGGATGTGTTGTGATATGAACTTCCCTATATAAGCCTTAGTATTCCTCTCAAACTTTTCTTGAAGGTCAACCAAGTCCAATGGTTCACTTATTGTACCATCCAATCCAAAGGCTTCAATGAAATAATTATGGTCCAATGTGCATAGACTGGTGCCTTTATCTCTATGGAATGATTTGGTAGCTGGATTATATGACCTAATAAGAGCTTTTACTAAATTAATGTCCATAAAAACTTTTAGAAAGATGAGTTTTTCCAAATTCTTCCTCCATGGATTGCAGACAAGGATTTTATCCATTCTATTGTGATAGAGATACCTAAATAACTCATACCCATTGACACTGAGACATATATCATCTTTGTAGAATGCATAAGGGTCTCAAAAATCATGATCATTTCTAGAGATGTCATTTGAGGATTTGGGAAATAACTTGATCCACTCATCTGCAAACCTATTTGGTTTTCTATACCTAGTAGCTTTCCCTCCTTTGGAAGTAGAAGTCTGTACATGTTTTGTATCTATGGCTTGAATCTCCTCAACTCTTTATCCAACATTCTAGTTGTAAGCTAAAATCCTAAAAATTTGCAATTAGCACTAAAAACTACAAAGCATTTGCATTGAAAGCTTTACAATTGCTAGAAGTTCTCTCTTTCTGTAAATAGTTAACCTATTACTATCCTAGAGAATGGTTTTATGTTGTGCATACTTCATCAACAAACACTATGTATTGAATTTCATGCATGCTCAAGTTTTAAATTCAGTGTTCTATGTCACCTCAATGGAGTGTTGACATAACTATCTAGCTCAGAGTTCCTTGTACTTTACTCAAACTTCATTGGTCGAGAACCTAAGTCACTTTTCCAACTCAAAAAATGGAAAAAGTGATTTCATATCTTATTTTAGGGCTCTTATGATCTTACAACTCTTTTTGAATTCAAATCCTTTCGTATCACCTTAGGCAAGGAACTTGTCCATTACGATCTTATGGTCACTTCCTTATCCCATGATCGAGGGTTTCTTTTGGGTCTCTTATGATCTTATGATCAACACTTTATCTCAAGATTGACACAATAGCTATAAGGTCTTCTCCTAAGCTATGATCTTATGCTTGACAGTTTGTAGACTTTTTCATAGCATTGCCAACATGTGTCTTAGCTCATACAATCTTTCGATCATAGCATTGTGTAACATTGGATCTCACCTTCATTTACTTTATGATCTTTCAATTGTAGTTAACTAAGAGACTTCATGACTTCATGCCCTTGCACATAAACCCTTACGATCATATGAGCATAGTTTGGCATAGCATCAAGTTTCAACTTTTCTTACCTTACAATCATACGATTGTGGTCAACTAACTCTTGTCGTGACCTGAGAAGTTTTCCTTTTACTAATACCTCTAACTTTTGACCATACATTGGTTATTACTTGTCTTCATTATAGCTTTAGAAGCTTTAACTTTTACCTTTACATTCTTACACCTAGCATTGCTTTGTAGCTTCAAAAAGCTCATGATTTTCTCTCACGATCTTACGATCTATTGCTCTTCCTATCTTTCGAAGATTCAACTAACACATATCTAAAATTTAGTATGCTCATGCATCTAGCCCCACTTTATCCATGTGTCACCACGTCGCTTTCTCACTTTGGCTAATCATTGCACAGCTTCAAGAAGTGAGAAAGCGACAACCATAGATCTTCAAGATATAATGGTCCCTATAAAATGGAAACTCTACTATCATATTCAGTACCTTGGACCAACAAGGACTTTCAATTTAGACAACACATCTGACACATTTCTTTTCTTAGGATCTTATGATCATCTCACTCTCATAGCTTTGCAAGTCTCTCTAGGAACACTTACAATTACATGATCTTCCATTTATAGTAAAATCATAACCCTTCAAAACCTTAGAGTCGTATTTCCTTACAATCTCACTATTATCCTTTCTTCGTATGGTCAAGAATCTAATTTTTATCCTTTTTAATATTATGATTACTGAACCGCCTCACAATAGGTGTTCCATAGTCATGCGCTAGGCCTGGCTTAGGAATAATCTATTCAAGCTAAGGACTACTTTTCCCCTACCATGAGGTGCATTTAGATTGTCAACCCAAGGATGTATACTTGAAATGGTCAGCACAATATGTGCACTAGGTACCTTGATGAGTCATTATGCTTGTGTTGCAGGAAAGTAAAAATGCAAAGGAAGGAAACTACACTACTACTGTGGATAGGAAAATACTGAATCTATGAATGTTGAAAACACAATGACAAGATAATAGAGATTCCATCTTGACTCATCCACTAGACTGTTCTCGTAGATGTTGCAAGAACGTTCATGAAGTGTGATGCTACAAGAAGGAATTAACTAGCTACGTCTTACTTAAAATACAACTAATGCTAGTAAAATGAATCTATTCTATCCTAATCTAATCCACCTTCCAAGTGGGCCCCCTTGGTTGGCTTCTCTAATCTACCAATGTAGGATAGAAGCTAAAGAGAACTAATTCATTTCATTAATCAGTCATTACATGATTTAGAATTGTAAAACACAATTGCAACAAACTGTGAATCAGTGTTCTCTCTTACTCGATAAAACTTATTAAAAACCAAAACTTCGCACACAAGAGTCTATCCCGACATATATAGGGAATCTACTCTTTATTACATAACAGAAAAGTAATTGTCCTAAGTTAAGTCTGCAGGAGAGAATATAGGAGAACAACTGAAAGTAGAAAGGAAGGATAATAGAATTGAGGAGGGAGCAATGAAGTCTCAGCATCCGCTTGTTACAACGTAAATGCAGAGAAGGCAATGGCTCGTAAAAGCTCCTCCTTATGCACTGCCATGTTTCCTAGAGTGGTTATAACTTCTTTTTCGTGGTTGTTCCTTGATGCTCATTTCTCCTTGAATGTTGTCGAAAACCAACTTCTAGATTCTTTCGCTCATCCTCTAATCCTTATCATCGGGTTAGTTATGATATAAGACATATTTGCAAATAAACATCCATCAAACTAAATTCAAGCATAAGAACGCACATTTGGATATTTATATGAAATACTGCATATTAGATATAATTTAGGCAAAAGATGACATAGTTTTTCTACCCCATAAATCATTAAAGGTTTATCAGACATAGGCTTATAAGTGTTAAAACAAGGATAAACGGAGTATCAAAAAGTATCTTAAACATAACAAAATAAAGGCATTTTTTAGACTCATCATCTGCCCCCTGCTAAACTAATGCTTGTCCTCAAGCATTACACTTCTTTGTCAAAGATCTGAGCTCCCCAACTTCTGTCTTTCCCTTTTTGCTGCTCTTGAAGGTGTAATAGAATCCTCTGGTCCTTTCCTATACTTCTCGCCTATGGTCTTCCTGCAACTTATCAAGTTTGTCAGCATCAATATCATACAGGGGTCATAAAAGCATTGGAGGTTGCATGGTCAAAGGATACCATAGCTCTGGCCTTAGTTGCTTTCCCAGTTCTAAATATTTTGGAACTCTATATAGTGCTGCTTCCAAATTAATAGGACTGTATAGCTCTAATTTCTTGAGAGAATCAGGTAACCGTGCCCATCTACTTCTTACTCTGGTCATAGCTCTCTGGAATGCAAAGTAGGGCAAGTTTTCATATTCGGCATACACTTTGGCTCTAGTATCAAATACCTTCTTTCTAACTTCTAGATTACTCTTCTCATTGGTTAATGTAAACCAGTCTTGAAGCATTTCTTCTGGTTGTTTACTTTCTACCCTCAAGGGTAAAGGTTTTGTTCTCTCCTCATCTCTGTAATTAACTAGTTGTTTGTCATAATTCACCTCATTAGACATCCATGACATAAAAGCTTTCAAATGCACATCTCCTATATAGAGCAAAGGATTCCACTCAGTTTCTACAGGAATGACAAAATTATGAATATAAAACTCACACAATAGATTTTGCTACCATGGTGGTAAAGTTTGATACAGCCCATAAAACTCTTGTGTAGTTTTGAATTCTGCATTTACATTTCTGAGGGTTAACATCAACTGAAACAAAAGATATTGTTCTTTCAAACAAAAAGCATATACTCGAGGAGGTGATCTGCAAGCAAGAGCTTGATCAGCTAATTTAAGTGCATGTTCCACACGTTTTTTTTGTCTTTCTAGCTGTTCTTTCAATTCTTCAATCTCCTTATTTTGTAATGTTATGATCTTGCTCATTCTTTTCTTCTCCTCTTTCCATAGTGCTTCAGCAAATAAATGTTGTCCATATAATTGGAAAAGGAGTTTTTGCAAGGTGACGGCACTGTTATCCTCTTCATAATCCTTTTGTTGACTTATATGGGACTAAGGCAGTATTCGAATCATGACATTCAAGAACTACTTCATTCTCATGGCTTGAAACACCTGGTAAATCTATTAAGGTTTCATTAATTTCTTGCTCACATGCTGCAAGAGGATTACCAGAAGCTTCTGTCATCTCAATGTGAAGGGGAGAATGGTCAGACATTATCTGCACAAGAGACTCTGGAGCAGGTGCTTTAGACAATATAGGATCTTTAAAAATCTGCCCTCTCATTCTAGGGCTTCTCTGCAAAGGAGTCTCTTCTTGTACTACTGTCTTTTGCCTACTTTTCTGTTTTGGTGTCATTGCTGCAGGATTAGTTGCTATAGGAACCTTCTTTGTTTTCTTTTATTTCTTAATTGCAGGACTAAGTTTTTGTTGAGCAGCGGTTTCTTCTGGTGACTTCTGTTTCCTTTTAGCTTTACTAGTAGTGGGTTTAGGGATGTCCTATTTAGGTGGAGGCACATTCTCTTGAATGGACGCAAACTCTGGTTCAATCCCTTGTGCGTTTTCTATTTCAGCTCCCTCAATATTTTGTTCTACAAGCTCACTACTGGGAACTACGTTTTCCTCACCCTGTCATTCACTAAGGTTAACTTGAGGTTGTAGGGTTTTAAATTTCACAAAATCATCCCATGTCAAAGGGGATACATCCCTAAGAGACCTTTCTATTAACAACTTAATCAAGGCATGGTGAGTGACAGAATTATCTTTCCCTTTTTGAGTCTCTTCCGAACTAATACAGAGCATATTATATAGAAAATTTGAAAGATTCACAGCAATATTGTGCCTTATACAACTAAGCAACTTAAAATGGTGTGCATGTAAGTGAGAAAATTTGCCTTCACAAGCAAAATACCTGATGACATGCATTTCTAGCTCAGGGTATGGAGGCAGCAAAGACAATCTCTTGCACCCCTGCTTTGTAACATCCAATTGAGGGTCATGTGGGGTAGTGAACTAGGCCCTTGCTGACCTAGTGTCATGCGAGCTCGGATAATGCTCTCCAACAGAAGGTAACCCTGTTACTTTTGCAATTCATTCTTCAGTTGCAATTACTATCAAACCCCACACAGAAGCTTCACCTTCATCAAATGTCCTGGTGAATTCTACAGATGCTTCTTCATCATATGCTGTTAAATTCAAACAATAACCTAACCACCCGCATGCATTGAATCTTCTTACTGCTTCTACGTCAGAGAGAAAAAAAATGTGCTCAACCGGCTCTCTTCTCTGTAAACCTCCTCCCATTTCTTGATACTTCTTCTACTACTTCGTTTCTCTCTCCCTTTCTGAATGCAAACTTCAAGACTCTGCATTATTTCTCAGATGCTTCACCACTTCTTTTTGGGAACATTAATTTCCATAACCAATTGTTATGTGGCATAACTAAACTTTAGGTAAAAGTAAATCATGAATTTGCGTGAAAATTGCTCGAAAACATGGTTCAAATGCCAAAATTTTTTAAATGGGTCACATCATGGCTTAGCATGAAAAATTTGGCACGAACAAGGGAAAAAAAAAAATCATTCAGAAAGTGGGAGTACAACACTTGACATGGCATACTTATGGCAAAAAGTTCCCATTAATAAAGGGTAATGCCAAGGTTTTAGAAAATCATCACAGTTAATCAGGCATGTCATTGGATAGTACAACACTCCCCTATCCCCTGCTAATTTTATGACAAGTGTCCTCACTTGTCAAACTAGTATGGGTGAAGGACTGGAATACGCCGTAATTATAGAGACTATGTAGTATTATATATAATTAACAAAATCTACAAACTTATAAATGAATAATAGTTTGAAAATGTTTATACCTGCTAAGTGGATTGTCACATGCTCCAAAAAAAGGTGGCAAAAATAATGTAAACGGAAGCATCCATCAGCATGTGCAAATTTGATTGAAAAAACAAAAACTTAATTATGTAGAAAGTGAGTGGATGGAAGATTAAGAAATGGAGTCGGGTGGGTGGATGGAAGATTAAGATATGAATAGAAAGAAATATCATGAAAAGAAAATGGACTTTATGCGAACATAAAGTTATTATTATGGACATGAAAATTAGAATTAATGTTGAAGAGGAGCAGGCAAAAGGTTTTCACCTTCTGCTGCAGGAAGAGATACTTGAGTTGTTGTTGGATCCGATTGTTCAAACTGTTGCATGAATTCGGCTTTTGTTTGAGGCTTTTTGTAAAGTTTAAGTCAATGACCGTTGATCAGCATTTTGAAAGGAACATCATCAATTGTGGTTAGTTGAACTGTTCCATTATCAAAGACATGGATTATTTGATATGGTCCTAACCATTGCGTCTGCAACTTCCCTGGCATATCCTTAAAGCAAGAATCATACAATAATGCCCAGTCACCATCTTTGAACTGTTTATTGAAGATATGAGAATCATGCCAGTGTTTTCTCTATTTTTGCACCAATTCAGTGTGTTCTAAAGTGGTCTTGCGCATTTCATCCAAAGAATTAAGATGCAGGAGGCATTCTCTTTGTGCTGCAGGAAGATCAATATCTAAGGTCAAGGTTGTTCTTAAAGTCTTGTGTTCAAATTCAATTGGAAGCATTGCCACTTTCCCATACAAAAGATCAAATGGTGTGAATCCAGTAGTGGTTTTCCAACTTGTTCTATAAGCCCAAACAGCTTCTTGTAATCGGCTGGTCCAATCCCGACGGTGCAAATGGACTGTTTTAGTTAGAATATTTTCCAGCTCATGGTTGGTAACTTCTGCTTGTCCATTGGCTTGTGGATGATAAGGACTGGATCTGCGATGCCTGATGTTATACTATTTCATCAACTCTGAAATCAGGTTGGAAGTAAACTATTTGCCTTGATCAGTAACCAATTCTTTAAGAACTCCATAGCGTGTAAAAATCTCTTCATACAGGAATTAGGAAACTTTTTCATCATGGGCATGCTTCATAGCCTTAACCTCAACCAATTTGGTTAGGTAGTCAATACAAACTAGAATATAAGACTTCCCATTGGATGGAGGATCAATAGGATTGATGAAGTCCATTCCCCATTTGTCAAATGGTGTTACCACCACTTGAGGATTCAAAGGCATTTCATCTGTTTTGGTTGGGCGACCCATTCTTTGGCATTGGTCACACTTCCTTGTATAATTGATTCCATCTTTATGAAGGGTAGGCCAATAGTAACCAGTGGCTAAGATTTTGAAAGCTGTTCTTTTGGCTGCAAAATGTCCTCCGCAAGGCTCATTATGACATGCATGCAAAATATCATATGTCTCATCTTCTCTTACACATCTGTGCATAACTTGATCAGGTCTAGTATAGAACATAAAATTGTCTATCCATGAGAAATGGAAGCTTTTCTGTATGAGCAGCTTTCTCTCCTTATAAGAAAAATGCACTAGTGTCTTATTAGCTACAATGTAGTTAGCAATATCTGCATACCATGGAACTTTAACAGCAATATGAAACAAATGTTCATCTGGAAATGCATCATCTACCAAAGTAGTATCAGTATCATGATCATTGATTCTTGACAAATAATCAGCTACGAAATTTGTTTTTCCAGGCTTATCCACTATGGTTATATCAAATTCTTGTAGCAATAGTAACCATCTTGCTAACCTACCAGTTATAGCAGGTTTGTTCATGAGATATTTGATTGTTGCATGATCAGTATGAACATAGATAGGATAACCTGTGATGTAATGCCAAAATTTATTTAGAGCATAGACTACTGCTAACAATTCTTTTTCAGTCACTGTGTAATTCAGTTCTGGGCCGTGAAGACTCTTACTGATATAATAAATGGCATTTTCAAGATTTGAGTGTTTCTGTGCTAAAACTACACCTATGGCATAATCAGAAGCATCTGTATATATGTGAAAAGGTAAGTTCCAATCAGGTCCTTGTAAAATTGGGGTTGTGGTCAAAAGTTGCTTAAGCTATAGGAAAGCTTTATCACACTCAAGTGTCCAATCGAATTCAACTTCTTTGGTGAGCAACTTGTACAAGGGACTAGCTATTTTACTGAAGTCTTTTATAAAATGCTTGTAATATCCAGCATGTCTTAGAAAAGATCTAATATCTTTTAATTTAGTGGGTATGGGTAATGTTTGAATTACCTCAATTTTAGTTGGGTCTACTTGTATACCTACAGTAGATATGAAATGACTGAGTACCACACCCTCTTGCATGAGCATGAAACACTTTTCACTATTTAGTGCCAAATTATGTTCTTGACATCTTACCAAAACGTTTTCAAGATTTATCATTGCTTCTTCAAAAGTAACTCCAAATGTTGTAAAGTCATCCATATAGATTTCCATACAATCATGTGATATATCAGCAAAAATACTAATTACAGCCCGTTGAAACGTTGCAGGAGCGTTACAAAGACCAAATGGTAAAACAGAGTATGCAAAAGTACCCCATGGACAGGTAAATGTAGTTTTGTCTTGGTCTTCAGGAGCAATACTGATTTCATTATAGCCACTGTATCCATCTAAAAAGGAGAAGTACTTCTTTCTAGCTAGTGTATCCAAAACTTGATCTATGAAGGGTAAAGGAAAATGATCCTTTTTAGTAGCCTTATTCAACTCCCTATAATATACACAAATTATCAATTTTCCTCCTTTCTTAGGTACTATAACCAGCGGTGATACCCATTTACTATTAGATATAGGATAGATAAAGCCAGCATCAAGTAGTTTCTGCAATTCTGTTTTGACTATTTCTCCGAGGCTTGGATTTATCCGCCTCTGAGGTTGACGAAGTGGTAGAAAACCTTCATTAATTTATATCCTATGGGTACACAATGTAGGGCTTAATCCTTTCATATCACCATAATCACAAGAAAAATTCTTCTCATGCTTCTGAAGCAATTCTTTTAATTGTTCCACCTGTACAGATGTCAATTTGGGGTTAACATGCAATTTATGGCCTTTCCTCAGTTCAACAGAAATAGTGGATTCTACCATAGCAATTCAGAGATTGGGCTTCCTTCTAATTCATAGAGAAGTAGTGAACAAATATTTTCAGGTTCCTTAAGTAAAGTACAACTTGTATCACACTCCTCATATGTAATCAATTCTAATACAGAGCTTTCAGACACATCTTTTCCTACCACACAAGTGTTGGTAAGGATGCTCTGGATTACTGAATCTTCTTCTTGCAACTTTAGAAAAGATTGCCTATGTAACATCATAAGTTGTACTATGGAATTTATCTCTTCTTCTTCATCTCCTAAATCTGGCCAAAAAGATGTACTCAAATTTGGTAATGGTTGTGCAAGAGGATATAGATCAAATTGCTTGGTTGCTTGGCCATTTGATATGGTCATATTCCCTGATCTGCAATTTATGTTTGCATCAGTTGTGGCCAACCATGGTCTACCTAGAATGATAGGATAGCCAGATAGGTTTACTTTAGGGGACAAAATCATGAAGTCCGCAGGATATTCTAGGGAATCTAAGGTTACAACAATATTTTCTATCATTCCATCAGGAATGATAGTGGAACTATCTGCAAGCTGCAGAATAGTTGGTGTGGGCCTTAATCCTTCTATTTGTAACTTCTTCATGGTTTCTTTAGTCATCACATTTATAGCAGCTCCCAAATCTATTAAGGCATTTTTAACAAATTGACCATTTATGCTGACACTTACTACTGGACTCCCTGGGTCAGAATATTTTGGTGAAATCACTCTTCCTAACATGATATCAGCTAAGTGTCCAACAACATGAACTGTGGTAGGATCCTTCTTCTTCCTTCCAGGTTTCTTTAGAAAAGCTTCCCTTATAGCTTTTCCATAAGCAGGAATGTCCTTAATAGCTTGAAACAAAGGTATTTGGACATGCATATTCTTCAACTAATTAACAATGTCAAAGGGTTGTTCCTTGCTTTGTTCAGGTTCCTTTTGTATTAGTTGGTCTGGAAAAGGAGACTCTATTGCTGGTTGAACTGGTATTGGTATGGTAACATTAGTTGGGTCAACAAGTTCATCAACCAAAGGTTCTGATGCTACAGGAGAGTCTGATACTTCAGTTATAAGAGGTGGCTTTGGTGCTGGTAAGGTCGTTCCAAATCTCAAATGTATATCTGCGACATCTAGGGCATAAGCAGGGTACTGCTAGGTATCAGCACTATACATGGGCTACTGTGGTTGACTATTTGGATTTGGCTGAGGCTGTACAGGTAGTTGTGTTTTCTTTTTAGGTCCACTATTTGCAGGTGGTGGCATTAAAGCAAGTTGTTGAGCTGGAGGGGGTAATTGTGGAGCACCAGTATTTTGGTTAGGCCATTGTTGAGATCCCTTCGATTGGTTTGGAGATTGCCAATTCCCTTGGGATGGTTGGCATTGGTTCTGCTGGTTTTGGGGCCATTGGTTATTCTGCTGGTTAGGCCAAGGTTGTTGGGAATTTTGAGACCATTGAGACTGTTGTGGGTTATTTTTCCCAGCATTATTCCAATTGGGTTGGTTTTGTGGAGGACCTTGGGTATTGTGGTTTTGCCATTGATTACCATATGAATTTGAATTTTGCAAGGGGTCTTGAGGCATACCTTGATATTGAGCCCATGGTCGGCATTGAGCAACAAAGAATACTTACTGATCATCCCCATCTATCTTTACATATCCAGTTGGAAGATGTTGGTTCTCCATGCTTGCAACCAATTTATAGTGGCAATCCTACTTTTGCTTTCGGCAATGAGGATAGTACTCAGCTAGTTGTAACTCAGCCTTTTCTTGCTTCTTCTTTGTAGTCATTGTATCTAACTGTGTAGCGACATCATTAATGATGTCTTGTTTGAAATCTAACAACAAATTGGATATTTCAAATTTTGAAATGCCTTGACTAATTCCTTTTGTAATCGTAGAACGAGATCCTCGACCTTTCTTCATGGTTGACCTTGAGTAGTTCTGACATATCTTTTTGAGGTCATCCCATTGAGCTTGATATACATCTCCACCAGCCATCAGGTCCAATGCTTCCAAACAGTCTTCATTCACTCCTCTTAGAAAGACTAGTTTTGGAAATCTTTAGACAATGTGTGCTGAGGATTCTTTTGTAGTGTATATAAATATCGAGAAACATAGTCTTCTAATGTCTCTTCCTCCTTCTGTGATATCCTAAAGATATCATCTCCTCTTGTGCCAGATGCTTTGCAATATTCTTTATATTTTTCCAAAAACAAGGCTTGCATTTCATCCCAATTCACAGCTGCATTGGCTCCTAAGCCCATGAACCATCGTAAAGCTGATTCTTTCAATGTGGCTGGAAATAATTTAAGCTTATGGGCATCAGTGTTGTAGTCGAAACTATGACAAAGGATGTCAAACTCAAACAAGAAGGTATCAGGGTCTTCAGTTGCAAGGCCATAGAACTTCGGAAGAGCAGTGGGAGGTATATTCTTGAGATTGGCATTGGTTATGAGACTTGGAAGTGGAAATGGAAAAGTGGGTTGTGCCATGACTGGTGGGACTGGATTATGAGGTTGTTGCTGAAAAGGAATGTTAGGCACTGGATGATTAACAACTGGTGGATTCAAGGTAGTTTTATCAAGAAGACTGGTCAATATTTCAGTGAAAGGTTGGAGACTAGATATATCTAGGGATTCAGCTCTTGATGATGATACTGTGGGGAAAATAGGACTTGCGTCTTCAAAGGACAACTCAACTTCTTCTTCAACTTCTTCAGTCAAATTAACAGATCCTTGTGGAAGAAATCTGCCATATTCATCTTTTCATCTTCCTCTTCGATGCATGCAACTAAAATTTTCACACTGGTAAAAAGAACTTAATCTAAAAACTATGACTCAAAAATGCTCCTAGCTTGACACCATCCTCGGGAACAGTGCCAAAAATGAACCACCTCACAATAGGTGTTCCATAGTAATGTGCTAGGCCTGGCTTAGAAATAATCTATTCAAGCTAAGGACTACTTTTCCCCTACCATGAGGTGCATTTAGATTGTCAACCCAAGGACGTATACTTGAAATGGTCGGCACAGTATGTGCACTAGGTACCTTGATGAGTCATTATGCTTGTGCTGTAGGAAAGTAAAAATGCAAAGGAAGGAAACTACACTACTACTGTGGATAGGAAAATACTGGATCTATGAATGTTAAAAACACAATGACAAGATAACAGAGATTCCATCTTGACTCATCCACTAGACTGTTCTCGCAGATGCTGCAGAAACGTTCATGAAGTGTGATGCTACAAGAAGGAATTAACTAGCTACGTCTTACTTAAAATAATGCTAATGCTAGTAAAAATGAATCTATTCTATCCTAATCTAATCCACCTTCCAAGTGGGCCCCCTTGGTTGGCTTCTCTAATCTACCAACGCAGGATAGAAGCTAAAGAGAACTAATTCATTTCATTAATCAGTCATTACATGATTCAGAATATTAAAGCACAACTGCAACAAACTATGAATCAGTGTTCTCTCTTACTCGATAAAACTTATTAAAAACCAAAACTTCCCACACAGGAGTCAATCCTGACATATATAGGGAATCTACTCTTTATTACATAACAGAAAAGTAACTATCCTAAGTTAAGTCTGCAGAAGAGAATATAGGAGAACAACTGAAAGCAGAAAGGAAGGATAACGAAATTGAGGAGGGAGCAATGAAGTCTCAGCATCCGCTTGTTACAACGTAAATGCAGAGAAGGCAATGGCTCGTAAAATCTCCTCCTTATTCGGTACCATGTTTCCTGGAGTGGTTATAACTTCCTTTTTGTGGTTGTTCCTTGATGCTCGTTTCTCCTTGAATGCTGTCGGCAACCAACTTCTGGATTCTTCCGCTCATCCTTTAATCCTTATCATCAGGTTAGTTATGATATAAGACATATTTGCAAATAAACATCCATCAAACTAAATTCAAGCATAAGAACACAGATTTGGATATTTATATGAAATACTGCATATTAGATATAATTTAGGCAAAAGATGACATAGTTTTTCTACCCCATAAATCATCAAAGGTTTATCAAACATAGGCTTATAAGTGTTAAAACAAGGATAAACAGAGTATCACAAAATATCTTGAACATAACAAAATAAAGGCATTTTTTAGACTCATCAATTACTAGTTTATCGTAACATCTTATCACTCTCTATTTACCCTAATCTACTTTTTGCCTTTATAATCTCATGATTACCAATTTATCATAACATCTTATCACTCGTCATTTACCTTGAGATACTTACGATGACACGACAATAGGATGATCATAAGATTGGAACCTTCATAACAAACCTTCACAATGTTATGATCACATTGTCTACCATAACATCAGGAGACCCAAAACTTAACCTTTACGATCCTTCATTAGCCTTTACTTCATATCATCGGGAGATGGAAAACTTGGGCTTATGACTAGACACTAAACCTGTGATCATAAGATCATAAGACTTCATGGAAAACATGAAAATGACATACTGTCTCCTACCTGAATATAAAACCTAGGTTAGAGGTTAAAATTGATTGTAGATTTAAGAAATTTCTCCATGACGAGATAACGACATCAAAATATCCTACCAAGGTAAGATTTCAAACTGGGCTAGGGCAAAATTTTACTAGGTTAGGGTTTTCACCAAATAATTGACAATCAACATAGAACAAACCCTAAAAATACAACACAACACAACTTAAGGTATTTTCAGAATAAATTTCCAAAATTTTGGTGCAGTGAAAATAAGGGCTATCATTGGCCATTTAGGTTCTATGAGGTCAGGTGGTAGTGTTTCTTATACCATTGAGATCTGACGGCTAGATGTTGTTGTTGGATTTGCTTGTGCAGTTGTTCCTATCATTATGATCTTGTGTTTCTGATGGATGGTTATATTTTGTTGTATTATACTTGATTTATCTGGAGATCTTATAAGATGTTGTATTCATGCATGATGTATATTCTTTGAGATTTTCATACTTGTGACTTGTACAGTGGATGATGAGCATTCCAGTTATGCCAAGTGGCATCTTATGTAAGGGTTTTTACCACCTCATAGAAAAGATCCAAGTTATGCAAAGGCATAGGCTTGACAAGACTATTGAGAATAAGAAATTGGAGCTAAGGATGGCCCTAAATCAAATCAATTAGATGAAGAAGAAACTAAAGTAGAAACTGAGTAAAGGGAAGGAAATTTCCCAACATATAAATGATACAACATATAAGGATGGAGTGATTGAGAAAAATGTCTAATGCTTCCATAGTTGATTAGATACTTCCATAGTTGATCTAATGGAGAAAAACCATAACTTTATCAAGCAGATGAAATCATTGAAAAGAGAGAAAGAAGTGCAATCTAAAAGGATGTGTGAAGTGTTGGAACATAAGAGACAAGATGAGGATGAGAAAATAATGATTAAAGAGGATAAGAGATAGATCACTACAAGGGTGGATGCTAAGGATGAAGAAATCATTAGGTTGATTTACAATCACTATGATATGGTAAATCAACTACTCAGTGGAAACCATGAGGTCAAATTTGTGAAAACACCATATCAGCTAGTTAGACTTTGGGTATTTCATGAGTGTTCATCTTACTCGTATGTATATACCTCTATCTTCCACTCTACAATTTTGGACTACTTCCAATAATGTAATCTATTTGTACGAGAAAGAATTTAGGGTTTTCTTCTAAGGTTATTTCCCCAATGAGCCCTTGGATTCAATTATACTTTGAATATAAATTTATATAGTGGCTTGTCCACTTTTGCCCACCAAAAAATATCAAAGTATTTTTTAGTATTTGTTAAATATAAAGAAAATAAACTAAATTTAAAATTTAATTAATTTAATATGATTTTTAAAAATTATAAATATACATATTTATTTTTATTACAAACTCATTAATTAGGGCGGACCTCAATGGCTAAGGTCACTAGCTAGCCACAAAAGACCATGACTAAGGTCATGACCTTGTTGTGGGTAGCTCACAACACCCCGAGGGGCCTGCCATTGTAGCTTGTTGTTGTAGCCATAGGAGAGGCATTAAACACTCCCCACCCTTTTATGATTACTTTCAGATATTTTATTCAAATTATGTGTGTGTGTGTGTGTGTGTGTACATATATATATATATATATATATATATACATACATACATATGTGTGTGTGTGTGTGTTTGTGTATGTGTATGTGTATATATATGTATATATATATATATATATGTATATATATGTGTGTGTATATATATGTATATATATGTATGTATATGTATATATATGTATGTATATGTGTGTGTGTGTGTATCTATATATATATATGTATATATAGATATATATGTATATATATATAATATGTATATACATATGTATATGTATATATGTGTATATATGTATATATATGTGTGTGTGTACATATGTATACATATGTCTATATATGTGTGTGTGTGTGTGTGTGTGTGTGTGTATACATATATATATGTATACATACATATATATATATAAACATACATATATACATACATACATACATACATACATATATATATATATATATATATATATATATATATATATATATATATATATACATACATACATACATACATACATACATACATACATACATACATACATACATACATATATATATATATATATATATATGTATATATATGTATATATCTAATTTATTCTATATTTTCTTTTTTGCTGGTATTTTTCTCTTGTTGTACATTTTTTAGCATTTTTATTTTTTTATCCAAATATCTTCAGAAGGCTTATATATATATATATGTATGTATGTATGTATGTATGTATTAGCCTTTTGAAGCTATTTGGATATATATATATATATATATATATATATATATATATATATATATATATATATATATATATATATATATATATATATATATATATATATATATATATATATATATATATATATATATATATATATATATATATATATCCAAATAGCTTCAAAAGGCTAATACATATAGTCATACATATAATAATATATATACATACATACATGTGTATGTACGTATATGTGTGTGTGTGTATACATACATACATATGTATGTATGTATGTATGTATGTATATGACTGTATGTATTAGCCTTTTGAAGCTATTTGGATTTTTTAAAAATGTTGGACAATGTACACTAATCTATATACATATATATTTATATATTTTAAATAATATAAAATTCATTTTGAAAGGCATATATATTCTTTTTGCAAATTAATTCTTTTCCTTGGGCAATATAATCAAATACAATTTTATGACAATCATTTTCTACTTTCAATTTGGTATAAACTTGAGTTTTCTTCTATCAAAAATTTAATCAAACCTTATCTTGTTGAATTTTTTAAAAAAATTCAAATGTTTGTATATAAAAATTTCTCAAAAGAAACCTAGGGTTGTAACAACTTTTATTTGAATGTAGTTTTCTCTTAATTGAATACCAGGGTTTCTTGCTCTAGATTTTTTTTTTCTAATTTTTCACACAACCAAAACAAGAAAATTTTCTACCCAATTTCTCAAAAAAATGGAAAGACCAAAACAATTCTTTTTTTGCAATTCACAATCAAACTCATTCTAAAATTTCTAATACTCAAAAAGTTCGCACAAGGAAAGGCTAAAACAATCTTTTTGAAAGGAAATTCTTGCAAAAGTTTCCAAACCTTACCTCAAGTCCACCAATTAAGTTTGTAAAACAAAGGTCAAAAAAATAATTTCAAAATACTCTTAAGATTTCAAACAATTCTTTAACTTCAATGTGAAACCACAAAAAACTTGTAAAACTAATAACCTCTAGAAAATGACTTGACCACCCTCTAACCCTTATCCCCTAGAATGACCAAAATAATTCTAATAAAGAAATACTAATTCCTCTAGAAATTCTAAACATGCAAAACTTAAAAGGGGGAACCCAACTTAATAATTCAATAAAAGAACTATTTTATTCTTAGCACATTAACAACATACAAATTTGATGATTAAATACTAGTATATTGATTATGCACTAAATTTCTATTTGGATTTAATATTTAATTAAATTCTTAAATTTCATATTTTAATTTTTAGTTTACCTCTTAAATAAATATAACTATTTAATTAATTTTCATCAATTAATTAACTTTCTATTTAATATTTCAATATTTTAGAATATATAATAAGTTTTATTATTTAATAAACTTATTTAATGGCTTGACCATTTAGCACTAAAACCTTCATCACACCAGATGACATGCAATAGGGAAGAAATTGACTAAATCCAAAGATGTAATAATTTTTGGACTGGTGATAGCAAGTTATCGTTGAGTCTCTAAGTAGTGGTGATTGTCAACATGCCCAATTAGGTATTTAGTTTGGGTAGTGATTGAGTAGGACCATTATGGGCATAACGTGAGACTTTGTCTTATCAATGTGTTGTAGTTTAGAGTTGGGTGGTTGTGGTGGGTGTTTTCAATCTTCATATTAATGTCAATATTTACAAGACAAGAAGATGGAGTGATTGGTTTTTCTAGAATGGGACTGGGGATTTTATCAGAGGAATTTATTGATTTGATTTGTATGGTTATTTATATAGTCTTTCAACTAGTTTGGGTCATGTTTTAGAGATTTGTTGGTACTTCATCTCTATTGGATTCTTCAAACTTATGGCTTGTAAAAAGGTGTTATGGTTTTTTGAGATTTTGTTTTAGCCACTTTTATGTACTTGTTGACTTGATTTGTAAAGGCACCTCTTGTATTTATAGACACTTTATTTTTTTAATCAGGCAAGGATGGAAGGTTTTTTTATCGATTATTTCCTCCTTGAGCCTTTGATCTAGTTTTAAGTTTAATATTTTAAATAAAGCATATGTTTGACTGCCTTGACAAATTTGAATGGGTAGTCAATCATATACGTGTCCACTATTTCTAGACAATGACACCTTATGTTGGGATCTAGACTTGAATATTATCTCCCCTCACTTGTCATTGAGATATTGTGATAGGGCACACTCATCCTGACAATTCAAGGAAGTCGGTGTCTAATACATGCTAACATGAACAAAAGATGAGCATGTGTGTCTAACAAATAATTGTGGGGAGTGATATATCATGTAGATCTCGTAAGAAGGTGACTATGACTTCATCCCTCAATCACATCAAACAGACACACTAACCAAACACATGTAAGTATGGGGTAAGTAAAAATCATAACACACATATCATCATCATATGTCAGCAGACATCATCATCTAACTAACATGATATAAATCATACAATAAGGTATCAATGTTAAGTATCAATAATAGGCATTGTAATCACATTAAAACATCATCTAATATAACTTAAGATCTCACATCCATGTGATAAATTGTCTACAAGTGTTTTCCACATGAACTTAAAAATAAACAAGTGGGCACTACACAACTGCCATGATAAACAAATTATTACTGAAAGAGGTTAATAGATTGTTTTTTTCCTTTTCTTTGCCAATTCCTTTCACAGAATTTTTTATAAAGATATTTAGCTTTATTCTTTAATGGATTTAAGTACATAACTATTCTAAGAACAAATTCTCCAAAAAAAATTAAAATTAAAAAAAAATCGAAAACCTATAGATGGCAACGCTTTGGTATTCTTGAAGATCATTCTTTCATTCCTTAGCTCTCAATTCTTGAAGCAACATGAGATTCTTGAACATATAATCAATACCTAATAAGCATCTCAAGGGGTTTTGATGGAGGAAATGATTATTCAAACAAAATTTGTACTGCCTTCATAAATTCCACAGACTTTAGACTTCTTTTACATTATATTTTTCATTATTTTACTCAACAAACAATAGAATTTTTCTCTATTTTTTCCTTCAACTCTTATCACCAACCTACTACAAAAGAAAAACCATCTAGAAAGAGAAAACAAAAGAATAAATTGATGAATCCCAAATAAAACATCAAAACCAATAATTTTTTTATTTTAAAAAAAAAAATTATCTATACTTTTTTAAAATAACCACTCAGTCCTTATCTTCAACTCTTCATCCATTAGAAAAGCTTTGGAAAATATAATGTTGAAAATATTTTATATTATATTTTTTATCAATTTTGAAATACATTCCTTCCATTAACTGAATTTGTCCACTATATACTTTGTATTACTTTAAAATAATATCAATAAACACCTATTCACTTGAAAAATATTTTATTTGCAATCAGTCGATATATATCTAAATATTTATTAATTAATAATAAAAAGAAAAAACTAAAATTGCCTTCACTTTGACCATATTACATTATCATTAAGGAGATATTTATTGATGGTGATAAGAGGGCCCCAATGTATCAGCAAGCATAAGTCATCATGTGGTTGTGATGCGGCCACGTGTCCCCATAAAATTTCCCCAATTTTCTACATTCTCGTGATCCGATTTTATGCGCGTGGAAAAGGAAGGTAAAGTGGCGTGGGATCGGATTTTTCTAAAATTGACAGATTAATTGTATTTAATTATATGTATAAAGTTATATCATGGAATTGGATCAATGTTATATCATGGAGCTGACCTAGAATTAGCATGGGACTTTTATTTTATCTTTTAATTGTAGTCTGCGTTTTATAATTTAAAATATTAAGACACTCTCATTGTATTTTTTTTCCAAACTCGGTATTCTTATTGTAATGGAGGAGTTTGAATATGTGTGTTATTTTATTATTATTGCTATTTATTTATTTTTTGAAAAAATGTATTGATACATTGACACATTGACATATTGACAAAAATAGAATGTAAAAATGAGTTTTTAATTATTCTATTTTTTATCCATTATATGTATTTACACAATCACACACCTTTATTTTATTCACTTATTGATTATATATTTGGATACATTTCTATACACACTTATCCATTCTAGTTTTGGCTCTTTCATGTAGGATCAAGCTTGTGGTTACTAGATATCATTTGACTTGCATGCTCGTCCTTCATGAATTCAAAAAGTAAAATTGGGTTCACTCTTGCCTACATGTTTCTTGCTTAGATCAACTAAACACATATTAATGCAATGTGTTCTCATATTTTTTAAATTAAATATAGAAAATACTTTAAGGAATTTTATTCATATTGATCTGATTAGGATCTAAGACTATTACAGAGGAATGTTAATTTATTACATAGAATTAATTTTAAAACTTTTAACGAATCAAATTAACGTAAATGAAATAAGAGAACAACAAGATTAAGTTGATAAAAGAGACAATGAGAGAAAGAAGACACAAACAATTTGATCTCGGAGTTCATCCGTATGGACTACGTCTCGGGGTCCAGCTCCAATAGGGGGACCGATCCGATTTGCTCCAAAAACAATTATTTTGTTATGATCTCACACCAAAATTAAGGGTTTGTTTTCAACAAATACCCTTATTTAAGTAAGATTGGGCGGATTTGTTATGGATAGATAACAACTCTTCCCTTAATATTCTATATACCATAAATAGCCCATTGGTTGGCCTTAACTTTAGGAGGCCTATGGTTAGGAGTTTAACTCTCATTATCTCATTCCTTTAATTCGAATTAAATAGCTATTTTAATTCGAATTTGAATGTTTTCCCTCTCTTTATGATTTTGTGATGTCATGCTGACATCATCAAAATTCATACTTTTGCTTGAATTTGAAACCATCATAACTTTTATATCCGATCTCCGTTCTTGATGAAACGAACGCCATTGGAAAGCTTTTGACGAGCTCTTTCATTTGGAATCCATTGTCAAATACTTTTGAGATGATTTTTTTTTTCACCCTTTTATGACCTTTGGTCCCAATTTGACCATTTTGACCAGTCATAATTTTTGCACTTGAACTCCAATTTTGATCGTTCGAGTTATGTTGGAGTAAAAATTGTGAACACTTGTAATGATGTTGATTCTTGGAGCATTGAGGACATTTTACTTTTCAGTAATTTTTATCCCCTGGATCAAGCCTCCCCACTGAAGAGCTTTCGGACCTCCGAAAGTTTGGATTACTTAGAAAGAAGGTGAGGGTATAGTTCCCTCACTTTACCAATCTCCATCCATCTTGCCTTGCTTGGATGCATCCCCTTCAATCCCACTCGGAGGTATTCAACTGGTCCTCTTCGTGAAGTTTTGACATTCCTATCAAGGATGACATCTTGTGGCAATTCTAACATGTACTCTGGTGAAAGGTCATCAATTGATGGAACCTGAACACTAACGTCTTCATCCAAGATCATTGGAGGCTCATACAACTTCAGATTCTCAACATTGACAACTGAGTAAATTTGCATGTATGGAGGAAGGTTAAGGCGAAAAGCATTGGTACCAATCTTCTCTAAGATTTCAAAAGGACCATACCTGATAGGCTTGAGCTTCCTTCCTTCACCTTGCATTCTTTCCTTACTGATATGTAACCAAACTCTATCACCAACTTGGAATTGGTGATCAATATGATGCTTATCATGGCGAGCCTTGTATTTTGCTTGGCTTTGCTCCAACTGTGCTTCTACTGCCTGATGGATTGCTTGGACCTTTTGGATGAACTTTAAAGCCTTTTCTGCATCATGGCGTCCATCTACAACATCGTCCTTCCCAAAAGCAAAATCCATTGGTGTCTTAGGCAAGTAACCGAAGCAAGTCTCAAAAGGAGACCTCTTTGTAGAAGAGTGTGCCGCATGGTTGTAAGCATGTTGCACATAATGAAGACTTTCATCCCATAGCTAGGATGTTTGTTGTAGTGGCCTCTAAGTAGATGCACAACTGTCCTGTTCACTACCTCTGTCTGTCCGTCGGTCTGCGGATGGAAGGTTGTACTCTTCTTCAACTTGGTGTCCATGAGTTCCCACAAAGATGACCAAAATTCCCCTAAGAATCGAGAATCTCGATCTGATACAATAGAAGTGGGTAACCCAAAATGAACCCATACATTTTGAAAGTACAAATGAGCAGTCAGTTCAGCAGTAACTTGCTTTTTACAAGGCATTAAAATACACATTTTGCTGAACCGATCAACTACTACATACAAATAATCATGACCCTTCCTAGACATAGGTAAACCTCCCACAAAGTCCATAGACACACTTTTCCATGGACGAGATGGTACAGGTAATGGTGTGTACAAACCCAATTTCCTATTACTTGGTTTGCTGGTTGCACACATTACACATCCTTTTATATACTTGGTGACAGTTTCCTACATATGAGGCCAGTAACAATATTTCTGCAATTGAGCTAATGTCTTACTTACCCGGAAATGCCCTGCAATCAAAGAAGTGTGTGCTTCACGGATTACATGTGCATGATCATCTTTAGGAATGCATAGTTTTCCCAAGTGGTACAACAAATTGTCCCGCACATAGTAATATTTCTCTTCCACATGTTTACCCTGGATTAAAGCTGCATAGATATCCTTAAAGTTCTCATCATTAGCATATTGTTCTTGAAAACTTTCATGAACCATAGAACTATTTTGAAGGATTATCAAAGCATTCTGAATAGGAGGTCTAGATAGCATATCTGCTACTTTGTTATGAGAACCCTTCTTATACTTAATTACCAAATGAAACTGTTGTAGAAAACCCATCCACCTGAAGTGCCTACTTTGTTGCAACTTAGATTGTGAGTGCAAATATTGCAATGGCTGGTGATCAGTGTGGATTACAGTTTCTTTTCCCATTAAGTAATGTTTCCATTTTTTAACACTCTGAACTAAAGCATAAAGTTCTTTATCATATGTAGGATAGTTATTTACTGCTCTTGAAAAAGTTTCAGAGTGGTAGCAGACTAGTTTACCTCCTTGCATGAGTACAGATCCCATGGAAAACCCGCTCACATCTGTCTCAATCTCAAATGGTTGATGTAAATCAGGTAGAGCTAAAACTGGTGCAGTACTCAACTTTTCCTTTAAAGTATCGAAAGCCTTCTGTTGTGGACCTCCCCACTGAAAAGTTGACTTGGTACTGGTTAATGCATGCAACGGTGATGCAATGAAAGAGAAGTTTGCAATGAACTTCCTCCAGTACTGAACTGCACCTAAGAAACTCCTGACTTCTGTAACTGTACTTGGCTTAGGCCATTTTATAATACATTCAACCTTCGCAGGGTCTACTTTCAACTGACCATTCCCTACGACATAGCCTAAGTACACTAAAGATGTCTTTGCAAATTCACATTTTGACATCTTTACATATAGTTTTTCTTTTCTCAGTATATCAAATACTTTCTTTACATGAATTACATGATCATCCCAAGACTTACTAAATACAAGAATATCATCTAAATAGACTATGACAAAGTCATCAATAAAGGGACAAAAGACATCATTCATGACTCTCATGAATGTAGCTGGTGCATTACAAAGCCCAAATGGCATGACCAACCACTCAAAAAGTCCCTGTTTTGTCTTAAAAGCAGTTTTCCAAATATCACTTTCTGCAATTCTTATTTGATGATATCCACTACGTAAGTCTAGCTTAGTGAAATAAATTGCATGTTTCAACTGATCAAGTAAATCATCAATTCTAGGAAGAGGGTACATGTTCTTTACCGTTATCTTGTTCAGAGCCCTGTAGTCAATACACATTCTCCAAGTCCCATCTTTCTTTGGAACCAACACAATAGGAGAACCACACGGAGAAGTACTAGGATGGATAACTCCTTTCTCGACCAGCTCTTGAACTTGCTTCTTGATTTCTTCATTCTGCAACACTGATAAGCGATACATGCCAATATTAGGAAGTGGTGCATCTTGCTGCAACTGAATCTCATGTTGTATCTCTCTCTTAGGAGGCAATCCCTTTGGTTCCTGAAACAAGTCATCGTAAGCAGAAACAACTTTGACCATTTCAGCCTTATGTTTTGGATCACATCCCTTAAATGCCTCAGATGTTTCATCTTCTTTGGCTTTTACAAGCATTAACACAAAATTCTTACTAGAGTTGACTAAACTTTTCATTTGACCAGCATTGACTAATGCCAGATTAGTCTTAACCTTATGTGCCCGTACAATGTATTCAATCTTTTCTTTAAAAAAATGATATTTATTTTCCCCCCTATAGAAGATAGCCTGGCGATCATACAAATAGGGACTCCCAAGTACAAGACCACAAATATCTAAAGGGACTACATCAGTTTCTATCTCATCCACAAAGTTTGCAGTGATAGCAAATCTTAATTTGCATTGTTTAGTTACTTGTAACTGTGCATCATTGCAAACCCATCCAAGAGGATATGGTTTTGGATGAGGTGTTGTAGTCAAATTAAGCTTTTTAACAACTTCTTCAGATATCAAATTAACTTGAGAACTAGTATCAAATAATGTATCAACCTTAGTATGCTTGATAACAACTCGGATGTGAAATAATTCATTCCTTTGCTTATCATTCTTAGGAGAAGATTTTTTACTTGTACTTGCACTTATACTAGAAGAATTTGTAGTTGATGTGAGAGATATACCTTTTCCTTTACCTTGAATCTCGGTAGCAACAATCTTTGTCTCATCTCCGAAGTCAGATCCAAGATCTTGTTGAATTACAGCAGCAGTTTTCTATTTACCTTTGTTTCCACCATATCACTTTGGCCTCTTTTCAGGATGTAACTTCCAGCACTTAGAATCATCATGCCCTTATTTCTTGCAATGTGAGCATGTGGGTTTCTCACCCTCTTTCTTTACTGTTCCTGTCTTTTTACCCTTTCCTTTTCCTTTGGACTTTTCCTCAGACTTGGATGGCTTTTTATCAGACTTATCAATGAAAGTACCCTTACCCCTTGATTCTAAATGTGTTGCCTGGACACATACTTCATCCAAATTACAAGGATTCAGGACGAGAATAGAATGCCTTAGGTAAGAATGAAGACCACCTATATACTTGAGTAAGGTGTCCTGGGTATACAATGGGACATTTAATGAAATAGCCTTTTTGCGAAATTCATGGGAGTAATCCTGGACAGACTAACCTTTCCCTTGCCTAAAATGTTGCTAGTTCATCATTAACTGTTGCAGATGGCCTAGGGGGTAGAATTTTTTTTTTAAAGCAGTAACAAATTCTGACCAAGACAAACTAAACTTACCATGTTGTGAAGTTTCATCCCGAGACCTACTCTCCCACCAAGTTAGGGCTACACCACCTAAACGAAGAGTGGCTAACTGAATTCTGTCAACATCATCTACAAGGTTTTGAACTCTATAGTAGACTTCTACTTGCTGAATCCGGTCATCTAGTTTCTCGGCATTTAACTCCCCACAATATTTTGGTAAGTCAAACTTTACTTCCAACTTAATTCGAGGCTTATGTCCTCCTTTGAAAATATTAGAAGACTCTTTAGAATTTGCAGACAATGGTAGAGGTTTTGGTACGAGAAAGAGAAGAGAAGATGCAAAGACGTGCAGCTCCAAAGGACAAAGGGAAAAAGAAAGGTGTTGATTAGGATCTAGGACTATTACAGAGGAATGTTAATTTATTACATAGAATTAATTTAAAAACTTTTAACGAATCAAATTAACGTAAATGAAATAAGAGAACAACAAGATTAAGCTGATAAAAGAGACAATGGGAGAAAGAAGACACAAACAATTTGATCTCAGAGTTCATCCGTATGGACTACGTTTCCGGGTCCAGCTCCAATAGGGGGACCGATCCAATTTGCTCCAAAATTAATTATTTTGTTATGATCTCACACCAAAATTAAGGGTTTGTTTTCAACAAATACCCTTATTTAAGTAAGATTGGGCGGATTTGTTATGGATAGATAATAACTCTTCCCTTAATATTCTATATATTTTAAATAGTCCATTGGTTGGCCTTAACTTTAGGAGGCCTATGGTTAGGAGTTCAACTCCCATTATCTCATTCCTTTAATTCGAATTAAATAGCTATTTTAATTTTAATTTGAATGTTTTCTCTCTCTTTATGATTTTGTGATGTCATGCTGACATCATCAAAATCCATACTTTTGCTTGAATTTGAAACCATCATAACTTTTATATCCGATCTCCGTTCTTGATGAAACGAACACCATTGGAAAGCTTTTGACAAGCTCTTTCATTTGGAATCCATTGTCAAATACTTTTGAGATGATTATTTTTTTCACCCTTTTATGACCTTTGGTCCTAGTTTGACCATTTTGACCAGTCATAATTTTTGCACTTGAACTCCAATTTTGATCGTTCGAGTTATGTTGGAGTAAAAATTGTGAACACTTGTAATGATGTTGATTCTTGGAGCATTGAGGACATTTTACTTTTCAGTAATTTTTATCCCCTGGATCACATATTAAATACTTTAGTTTGACTACTATAAAATTAGATAGATCTACATAATAATTCCTAACATATGCATGTTTTAAATGTGTTTTTTATTCTCTCAATCTATACACATTTCCATGAGTTGACCTATGAGACACATACCCTTGTAATATAATTACAACTCTACCAAGATATTCATAAGTAACACTTACCTTGAAATACTAGAAACAAAATATTCATAGATGGATCAAGTTAGTAAGGAATAGAGGTGCATATTTCTCAATACAAGTTTTTTTAGTTCAAAATAAATTACAATTGTGGACTTATCATGATCCTTGGATTCATCGTTGCATAACTACTACATATTAATTTTATGATTCCAATTTTAATATGAACTATTACCTCACTTCTTTGTAAGTGCCCAAATGGGAATGCAATGTAATGCCACAAGTTTTTGCCAATAATACATTTATGCATATTATTTGTATAATATATTTAAGAGACTATTTACCGTAATTCACACTATACACAAGTTGTGACTTATTACAATAACACTCAAAGTACATTATGTCAATGCTCAAAATATGGCTAAAAATGTAGAAGACGTACATACCATCTTGTGACAACCTCAGGGCACTAGCCATATAAGAGGATAGACTTGCATCTATCAAAGGTAAGCAAGTATCAAACCACAAGCCACACCTCTTACAATGAATAAAAAATCAATATGAACCTTAAGACCCATCTTTTTCTATTTGATCATACATTTTGTGTGCAAGCTATTGATCCATTACACACATAAGAAATCCATACTTTCTTTCAAAGCTATCATTTGTGAGCAAGCATTCAAGGTGCATACAAGGAGTTCAAGTATAGCAACAAATGATTCATTGAAGGCCCTTATTTTATTTTATGTCATGAATCATGCATTTCCTACTTAATATATAGCTTATTTCTCCATAGGAGATAGTGGAGTTCACCATCAAGGAAGGAGGTCTACATTCATCACCATTGCATTCAAGAGCATACTTATATCCATGGATCTATGATTTGGCATTTGTAGATTTATTGCATTTATTGAGACATCTTGCATTATCTTTCAACATTATTCATGCATCTACATGCAAGCATCTATACATCTTTGTGGATAATGGATCTAAAGCCATTCATAGATGTTTGGCAATTAAGATGATATTTTTTACATTTATCTTACTTTTACATGCTTTCTCATTTCAAGGTTAATTCTTGAGCAAGAGATTGACATAGGTTTTAGATCTAGATCTCAAATGGACTTTGTCTATCTTATAGTTTGATAATAGGATTTTAGATCTAAAGTGGCATCCTTTACTAGTCCTTAAAGTGAGTTTAATTCATTATTTATCATTTTAGAAACTACTTTGATGTATCAACTTTGATGTTTTCATGTACTTAGCTATCATATGTGCTTTTACATTAGTTGCATTTTAATTAGTCAATCTACTTGCATTACTTCAATTCATTAAACACGTAAGAGAATCAAATCAATACATAACAATAAAACGGAAGAGAAGCCAATAGAAATAGATTCTTTGAGTGTACACATTTGAAAGGACTTGGATTTAGCATCGATGCCCCTTATATCCATTTTAGGTTGTGATAATCTAATTTGGGGCCTTTGCAAGGTTACACTTTGAAAATCCCTCTTTCTTTCCCTAATGTATGCCTAAAATTGGGAGTTCAATACACACATTATTATGCATTATCATTGTAGCTCCAATTTTTATGTTACATATTGGTGAACCTGTCTCTCTTACACTTTATCCCTTTTTGATTTGGTAGTTAGATCTTCTTTCTATCATATTATTTTGTATCTTTACATCGTATGCATTTAACTACACCTTGCTTTGATAGTTGATCTTATCCTGGAGTTATATTTCATACTTTTGTATCTAGATCTACTTTTGATGTATTAAAAAATATCTATATTGTAGTTTCTTCCATTATTTTCTATATCTTTGTGTGTGAGCTTTATCACTGTGAGTACCACCTAGTGTTATTCTTAGAAGAAGTTGTAAACTCATGCTTGATCTCAAACCCTCCTTCTCTCCTACAAATCTTGATGAGACTAACATGATTCCTCATGATCCTAAATCTTCTCATTCTTCTCATGATGAAGGTGAAGCATCAATAGTTCCTCCTCCATAATTTCAAGAGCTCACTCATGATTTTGAGAAATTGGAAAATTGGTAGCTCAAGAAAATCACAATCCTGATAACATTCTTGTCATAGAAGCCTTAAGGAAACTCATTCATAATGATGAACATGCAATTTCCATCTTGTTTACAATTTCCCATCTTATCTATTCTAATGTTAAACCTTTAGAATATAGTTCTCAAGAGACAGTGCATGTTCCTCATTCTATGAGTGTTGGGATTTCTTTATTGTCAATTTCCACTTTTATTCCTAGCATTTACACTTATGTTCCACCTCTCATTACCAATTCAATTCAATTTTTCATTCCTACACATGTGAGTCTTCCAAATCCTACTCTTCCTATGAGTGTTCAATGCATTTAATTTCCTTCATCTATGCCTTCTGACATGCTTCATGAATCTTCCAACATTTCCTCTACTTCCAATAATTTTCCTAATACATCCAATGTGTTTTTTCCTATCATTTCCTTTACCTATTACATGGTTAGTATCCTAGATCAATGGTCTCTTATTCACAATAATAACGTGCTTCCTTAACTCAATCAAAGTTTAACATTCCCACATATGACATTGCTAATCCTTTGTCTTTAGATATTATCTGACCAGTTATGCAGCAATGGTGACCATGTGCTCTTCAAGGGACATCCCCAATATTCTCTTAATGATCACACCCACTGAACCTTCTTGCAACATTTTGTTCATCATGATTATGCTAGGAAACACACTAGGAACACTAGGTCAATAGTTGATATCAATGACAACACAATAATTGATCATCATGCAATCATATGTGGGTAAGTGCACCAAGTTGTGGTGCCAAAAGGGGGGTATAAGTGGACACCTTTTTTATGAAATCAGCAATTTCTGAACTTCAACAAGAATTTGAAGATAGTTAAGCTCAAAATTTTAAGATATGACAAAAACAAAAGTAGTAGTCCTTTGAATCTAGTTTCTAAACTACTAATTTTTTTTTCAAAAGGGTTTAGTTTTAGGTCCTCAAAAAAGGGGCCCATAGAAAGTGGAATTGTTTATTCCAAAAAAACATAACACAGTACAAAGTGTGGCCCCCCTAAAATTTTAACTTTTTTTTGAAATTCTTTAATCTCTCTAGTCAAAAGTTACTTAGCACTATGTAGTTTATCCCAAATCTTTTGGGTAATTTTATAATGTGTATTTTTTTTAATGAATTTTTTAACTAGACACATCCCAAAAATGTGAAATATCTATGTGCTCCCCCTAGAAATGATTAAAAACTAATCTAAAATCAAAACTTCTTTTTTTCATAGTGTGTAGAATGGAGTCTAGTTTCTAAAAAACTAAGTTGTTGTAAAATTCAATGAATGAGCTAAAATCTACAGCCGAATTAGTACATGTTGGTTTTTGACAAAAAATGGATATACATTCAAAAGAAATTATAAATGAAAGGCTTGAAATAGTTCAAATAAAAAATAAATTATATGGTTATATAGCTAACACAAAGACCTACAATGTCATGTAACCTGATCTTATTGGTGCTCAACCACAAGGAATCTTGAAGGAGAGCACACAAGAAAAATCAATCATTTTTGTATGTTTGTAGCAAAACATGTCTCAAACCTATTTATAGACTCTAAACCTTTGGGTTGGATCCCCAAGGAAAAACCAAGCCTTAGGCTTGGTAGAATGGAAAGGTTTGACTAATGCATACGCCCTATAGCTTTTTAAATTTGGGTCTTAATAGCACGTGCATGTTTTAGTGTGCACACACTATTGAGATCTAAATAGTGCATAGAGAGGGAAGAAGAGAGGCAGAGCAAGAGTGAGAGAGAGAGAGGGGGGGATGGGTGTGTGTGTGTGTGTGTGTGTGAGAGAGAGAGAGAGAGAGTACGAGATGGGAGAGGGGAGAGAGAGAGTACGGGATGGGAGATAGAGGAAGTGAGAGAGAGTAGGGGTGGAAGAGAGAGTACGGGATAGGAGAGAGAGGAAGTGAGAGAGAGAGAGAGTAGGGGTGGAAAAGAGAGAGTACAGGATGGGAGAGAGAGATTGAAAGTAGGAGATGAGAGAGAGAGAGAGAGGAAGTCTGAGAGAGAGAGTAGCGGTGGCAAAGAGAGTACGAGATGGGGGAGAGAGATTGAGAGTAGGGGATGGCAGAGAGAGAGTAGGTAGTGGGAGAGGGAGCAAGAGAGGGAGAGAGAGGAGGATGGGAGTGTGAGAGAGAGAGAGTAGGGCATGGGAGAGAGTGTGAGAGAGTAAGGGTGGAAGAGAGAGAAAGTAGGGGATGGGAGAGGGAAGAGAGAGAGTAGGTGGTGGGAGAGGGAGAGAGAAAGGGGGTATGGAAATGTGTGTAAGAGAGAGAGAGAGCAGGGGATGGGAGAGAGTGTGAAAATGTGAGAGAGAGTAGGGGGTGGTAGAGAGAGTAGAGAGGGAGAGAGTGAGAGTGAGAGAGAGAGAGAGAGAGAGAGAGTAGGCAGTGGGAGAGGGAGAGTGAGTGAGAGATAGAGTAGGGGATGGGAGAGGAGAGAGAGAGAGAGGGGGGATGGGTGTGTGTATGAAAGAGATTAGAGGATGGGAGAGGGGAGAGAGAGATAAAGAGAGAGAGTAGGTGGTGGGAGAGGGAGCGGGAGAGGGAGAGAGAGGGGGGATGGGAGTGTGTGTAAGAGAGAGAGTAGGGGATGGGAGAGAGCGTGAGAGTGTGAGAGAGTAGGGGTGGTAGAGAGAGAGTAGGGGATGGGGGAGAGAGAGAGAGAGTAGAGAGGGAGAGAGTGTGAGAAAGAGAGACAGTGGGCGGTGGGAGAGGGAGAGAGAGGGGGATGGAAGTGTGTGTAAGAGATCTAGAGAGTAGGGGATGGGAGAGGAGAGAGAGGGGGGATGGGAGTGTGTGGGTGTGGGAAAGAGAGAGAATAGGGGATGGAAGAGGGGGGAGAGAGAGAGAGAGAGAGAGAGAGAGAGAGAGAGAGAGTAGGGGATGAAAGAGAGAGAGTAGGTGGTGGGAGAGGGAGTGGGAGAGGGAGAGGGAGAGGGGGAATGGGAATGTGTGTAAGAGAGAGAGAGTAGGGGGTGGGAGAGAATGTGAGAGTGTGAGAGAGAGTAGGGGGTGGTAGAGAGAGAGTAGGGGATGGGAGAGAGAGTGAGAGTAGGGAATGGGAGAGAGTGTGAGAGAGAGAGTAGGGGATGGGAGAGAGAGAGAGTGAGAGTTGGGGATGGGAGAGAGAGCAGAGAGGGAGAGAGAGAGAGTGATAGAGAGATAGTAGGCAGTGGGAGAGGGAGTGGGAGAGGGAGAGAGAGAGGGGGGTTGGGAGTGTGTGTGAGAGATCTATAAAGGAGGGGATGGGAGAGGAGAGAGAAAGGGGGGATGGGAGTGTGTTTTTGTGAAAGAAAGAGTAGGGGATGGGAGAGGGGAGAGAGAGTATCCTGAGAGAGAGAGAGTAGCGAATTGGAGAGAGAGAGAGAGAGAGTAGGTGGTGGGAGAGGGAGTGGGAGAGGGAGAGAGAGGGGGATGGGAGTGTGTGTAAGAGAGAGAGTAGGGGATGGCAGAGAGTGTGAGAGAGAGAGAGTAGGGGGTGGTAGAGAGAGAACGGGATGGGAGAGAGAGAGTGAGAGTAGGGGATGGGAGAGAGTGTGAGAGAGAGTAGGGGATGGGAGAGAGAGAGTGAGAGTAGGGGATGGGAGAGAGAGTGAGTGAGAGAGAGAGAGAGAGATAGTAGGTGGTGGGAGAGGGAGTGGGAGAGGGAGAGAGAGAGTGGGGGATGTAAGTGTGTGTGAGAGAGATCTAGAGAGTAGGGGATTGGAGAGGAGACAGGGGGGATGGGAGTGTGTGTTTGTGAAAGAGAGAGAGTAGGGGATGGGAGAGGGGAGAGAGAGAGTGCCCGAGAGAGAGAGAGACAGAGAGAGAGAGAGAAAGAGAGAGTAGGTAGTGGGAGAGGGAGTGGGAGAGGGAGAGAGAGGGGGTATGGGAGTGTGTGTAAGAGAGAGAGGTTAGGGGATGGAAAAGAGCATGAGAAAGAGTAGGGGGTTGCAGAGAGAGAGAACAAGATGTGAGAGAGAGAGTGAGAGTAGAGGATTGGAGAGAGAGAGAGAGAGAGAGTAGGTAGTGGGAGAGGGGGTGGGAGAGGGAGAGCAAGAGAGAAAGAGAGGAGGATGAAAGTGTGTGAGTGAGAGAGAGAGAGAGAGAGAGAGAGAGAGAGTAGGCGATGGGAGAGGGAGTAGGAGAGGGAGAGCGAGAGAGAGAGAGTAGGGGATGGGAGAGGAGAGAGAGAGAGAGAGTATGGGATGGGAGAGGAGAGAGAGTGAGAGAGTAGGCGATGGGAGACCTAAGAGAGAGTGTGAGAGAGAGTAGGTGGTGGGAGAGGGAGTAGGAGAGGGAGAGCGAGAGAGAGTAGGGGATGGGAGAGAGAGAGAGAGAGTAGGGGATGGGGGAGAGAGAGTAGATAGTGGGAGAGGGGGAGAGAGAGGGGGGATGGGAGTATGTGTGAGAGACAGAGTAGGGGATGGGAGAGGAGAGAGGGTGAGAGAGAGTAGGTAGTGGGAGAGGGAGAGCAAGAGAGAGAGAGAGAGAGAGTAGGGGATAGGAGAGGGGAGAGAGAATAGGGGGAGAGAGAGAGAGAGTAGGGGATGCGAGAGGGGAGAGAGAGAGTAGGTGGTGAGAGAGAGAGGGGGGTGGGAGTGTGTGAGACAAAGAGAGTAGGGGATGGGAGAGGAGAGAGGGTTAGAGAGAGTAAGTAGTGGGAGAGGGAGAGTGAGAGAGAGTAGGGGATGGAAGAGGAGAGAGAGCGAGAGAGATAGAGTAGGGGATGGGAGAGGAGAGAGAGTGTGTGAGAGAGTAAGGGATGGGAGAGGATAGAGAGTGAGAGAGTAGTGGATGGGAGAGAGAGTGAGAGAGAGTAGGTGATGGGAGAGGGAGTAGGAGAGGGAGAGCAAGAGAGAGGGAGAGAGAGTAGGCAATAGGAGGGATAGTAAGAGAGGGAGAGCGAGAGAGAGTAGGGGATGGGAGAGGAGAGAGAGACTAAGAGAGAATAGGGGATGGGAGAGAAGAGAGAGTAGGGAGAGAGAGAGAGAGAGAGAGAGAGTAGGGGATGTGGGATGGTGGGATAGGGAGATATGTATTTTCACATAGTGCGTACATACTATAGTGCGTATGCGCTGTTGTGGCCGACATATGGCCGACATGTTATAACCCTAAAGCAGTTTAATACTTGTATAAAAGGGCTTAGGGTTGGGTATTTTTTATATGTTGTGATACGAAATTGGTTCTTGCGGCGGTATTGAGCTGTAAGGGATTATGGATTGTAATCAGGTTGTAATCACTGGATTGTAATAAGATCGGACTTGTTGTTTGGTGGATGTAGCCCAGGGATTGGTTGAACCATGTTAAATCTTGGTGCCTTGTGTTCATTTCTATGTGTTCTATTATTTTTCTGTTATTGGTTATATTTGCATGTAGTTTTTATTTCTATCTGTGGTTTATCCTAACATGCGCTTTATAGTGCATACACACTATAGTGTGTATGCACTATGTGAAATAACCAAAAAAGGATCACAAAATAGGTTTGGGTCCCTTTTGATCCATATTCTACTTTTTGTCTATTGTGCATTTTGTTGTTCCGACAGAAAACATGGGTTTCAAGTTGTTGAAAGTTAGCAAACACTATTTGAAGACTTTTTGAAGCTATCAAGCACCAAATTCAATCATTGGATACGCTATTTGAAGGCTTTTTGAATATTCTTTCTGTAGAAAAGGTTAGTGTAGTCCTTTTTAAATATTGTTTGTTGATATATAGAGACAAATTTGATTATAATTTGACATGTTTAATATATAGTGAATTCATTGAAATTTTCATGTTTGAATGAATTGTTATTTGAAAATTGTTAGAAATTTGGCAAGTTGTTTGATATATATTGTGTATTCATTGAAATAATTGTAATTTTTATATGTATTTGAATGATTTATAATTTACGAATTGTAAGTAATTTAGATGTTTGAATAATTTGACATGTAGAAATCATCATCATGCCTAGGAAGAAACCAAAAACTCAAACAAATGAAGAGAGGGAGAGAGATTTGGAAATTAAAAGAGATAAAATAAAACTACTACGTGAACAAAGAAAATTGCAAAGCAATAATAAAAAATTGACCTTTGAAGAGGAACAAGAACCACCGATACAAAGAAACAAAGAGGAAGAATTGGAAAGACAAATAGAATGAATGAGATTGTTATGCTCAAGAAGACAATTGAATTGTGAAGCTACACCATTTTCCAATGTTGGAGTCATATCATCCTCTCATGTTGAAGAGATGCTAATTTGTAGATCTGATGATGTACACACTCCATCATGTCATGTTGAAGTCACAACATCAACATATCAAGTTGGTGATATTCCATCTTTTGCATCTTATTGCCAAGGCATTTAATCTTCGGTTCAAGGTATGCAAAACACTCAATCTTATGTTGATGTTCAAAATGTTGAGGGAATGGAAGAGATTATAGCACTTTCTAGAATTCATTTTAGAAACCCAAAATATTAGATTGATATTGATACTAACATTTTGAAATCAATACCTCACAAGATTAGCAAGTGTACTTGTCAAAGAAAAGTTAATCATATGTGGAGATTATTCTTTGAAGAATTAAATATTACAGGTCAATGCCAATTATTTGTTGAAATGATGAGGAATTTGAAATTTAGGCCTATCATGAAGATTCTTGGGCTAAGAACGATGGACGATTCAAATGAAAAAAGCATTCTAAAGAATCTAATGAGTGCTTCTAACAAAGTGGGTTCCAAATCATGCACCAAAGATGGTAATATCACAAGACGAGTATTTACATCAACAATAGTAAGTACCCAAATGAAGAAAGCTCAAATCATGAGAAAGACAAGAAAAACATTGAAAATTGGTAGAGGTACTCTAAGGAAAGCCATGCTAAGGCATGAGAGATTAAAAAATCTGAAAAAAAATGAGTTATGGAATTTAGTGGTAGACTACCATGAAAGGATAAAGAAATTAGTGAAGTTTTGAAATCATTGATTGAAGATTTTTGAAAAAATAACACACGTGTTTCCCCTAATCAAAGAGATGTTGTAAATGTAGACACCTAAAAACCTTTAGAAAATAAAGTATTTTTATTTTCTGAAAAAGTTTTGATGACATCATCATTTATTAATTAATTATTTAATTAATTAATTAATTAATTTTTATGCCATTAAATCCCTTTATCTTAATTAAAAATATTTAATTAAGGAATCCCTCCCAAAAATGTTTAAATCTTATTTAAACATTATTTCCTTATTTATTAATTATTTAATTAATAAATTGATCAAAAAATCCAAAATAAATAAAAAATTTATTTTTTGCCCAAAACTTGGCCAATTTCCTTAAGATCACTAACCTCTTCCAAAATCTTCTAATCCTTTTTTAATTTTGATTAAAGGCTAATCTCATCATTTCCTACCCCTAACCCCAACTCAAAATATTTAATTAAAATTAAATATTAATCCTCATGTTTATTAAAAAAGTTCTAATAAATATCTCCTCAACCCAAACCCTTGAAATAAATAAAACTTTATTTATTTCTTAAAAATCTAATTTATCCTCATCCTAAGAAGTTCTAGACTCTTCTAGAAAGTCTTCATCCTCATCCTAGGAAATTCTAGACTATTCTAGAAAGTCTTTATCCTCATCCAAAGTCTAGACTCTTCTAGAAGATGTCTTTAAACCTAATCCTAATCCCCTCCTAACCATGTCACATTCCCTAAACATGGGTTAAGACTTACTAACCCAAGCCAAAGTTAACAAATATCTCCTCCTTCACCCACCCTCATTAAATGCCATCCACTTGCCTATCCCTAAGCTAATCCTAAACCATCCTAATCCACTAGGTCATAAATGACTCTTACAAGCCCTTTTATTGCTCTTACAAGTCATTATGAGGGTCTTTATGAAGATTTTATCCCTTGAGCCTCCTTTGTTGACTCATCCTTCCCCTTTCCTCCATCCTCTCACCATGTGACATGTGTCACTCGTTGATTGGCTATAAGGAAGCACAATCCATGTGCTCTCCTCTCATGCAATCTGAGCCCTCCATAAGCTTTTTCCCATCCTTGCATCTTAGCCCTCAAACCCTCAAGCCTCTTGCCTATAAATTGGATCCTTCCCCTTTGCAAAATAACACAATCCATGAAGTAAAATTATAATGCTATTTTGAGAGCCAAATCCATACTAAAGCCATCTATCTACACCAAAAATCCACCATCATCCATTGAAGCCTTTGGAATCATATTGAGCATACATCCTATCCATTTAGACAAAGCTACTCAACAAGAGAGCTTCTCATTGAGAGAGCCCATTAATGGCTCATATTCTCAATTGAGAGCTCATCTTAGTCTATCTTGAAGTCTATGAATTTTGTTTAGTTTGTAGAAGCTTTATTTAAATTTGGTTTCTATTAGCATACTAACATTGCTCATATACAGTAAGAAGGAGGATTGGTAGCCAAAATCATGACCCACATGCGAAACATTTTTTGAACTCAACTCAGACACAATTTTTTGCAAAATTTATTGGTATGTATCATCAAATTCGAATAAGTCAAAGATTTTTTGAGATGGGTAAACCTTTTTATGTGAAGATAAATCACACATGCACAACTTGTTGTAGGATACATATTGAATTTTCTAACAACTTTGATGTTTTTAGGCATATATGTGTGTTTTTGTATTCTAAGTTTGTTTTGCAAGATTGTGACATGAAAGAGCCACCAATATCTTCAAGGGAATTCATATCCAATATTTTATGTGAAATAGGAGATGGCCAAAAAATTTACAAGACATCATGCTTGGATGGTACATGTTTATTTTGTTATTCTTTGCAACTTTTATCAACTTGTGAACATATGGATAGTACACATGCAATTAGAAATGAAATAGTAGATTATAGAAAATTTAAGACAGTGGCATATGCTCTAAAAAATGGAAAACAAGGTAAAAGATGTGATTTAGTCATTGAAAAGATTCCAGCGTATGAGTTCATGAATATTTTTCATGAAAACATTATTTATGAGTATGCAAGTCATACACATAGAGCTTGATGGCTAGATTTGCAATTAAATTTGTGCAAGGATACATTTCCACTAGATACCATTGTTTCAATTGTAGACTTCACAGAGAACTACACACTACAACTACAAAATGAGATACAAGCAAAGTATTATACTTCTCAATAGGTTTCCATATTTGTTTATGTATTGCATAAAAATGTAACCAAGGAATATAAACACCAAGAAACTAATGCCTATTTCTACATGTTCATGCAAACCTCAAATATGAAAGATAACATGCAAACAAGGATGACATGAAATAAAAAAGAGCTTAATCTACTCACATAGCACCAATGCAAACCTCATGAAATCATCAAGTGGTGATGATTTCATATTATGGGATGTGGTTGCTCATAATTCTTGCAGCATAACAATGAAGTGGATAGTGCTTGTGAAAAATGAAGAGAGGGCTCTCCATTTATAGGAAATGAGATGAAACAGATGGTTGAGATTCAATGCAAGATGAAGGGCTAGGATCTCTCAAGATCAATGAGATGTCCATGAGGTGGAGGCCAAGTAGACTCCATGTGGATTAAAGTTTTGACCATTTAAAAGGGGTAAGATGCTCACACATGTGTGAGAAACCTTTGATGGTGACAGGTTAATGACAAGTGTAAGAGGTGTGAGAAGCATGGTTTCTCACACATGTGTGAAACAACTTGACTCACATGCAAGAGGACAAGTGTGCAAGAGGTGTGGAAGGCATGAGAGGTATGAGAAGTGTGAATGTGGATTCCTCACACATGTGTGGGTACACACTTAGGATTAAAAGGTGATTAGGAAAAGTAAGTGGGATTAAGGAAGTGACTAGGCTTAGAAAGATGGGTTAGTTAGGATAGTGAGGTTAGGTGAGGGTTAAAGTTAGGAGCCATATGCTCAAATAGGATTAAATGTAATATTTAATTCCAAGTGGAATTAGGAAAGGGATTAATTAATTAAATGAAGTACTTAATTAAAGTGAATGGGTTAGGATGCAAGTGGAATAAGTTAGGATTTAAATAAACCTTAGTTTATTTAAATCAAGGAAAAGGAAATATAATTAAACAAAAGAAAATTTATTTAATTAAAGGTGGGGTAATTAAATAAATAATAAATATCTATTTAATTTTTTAGGAAAAGGGGATTTGGACAAATTTAGGTGTCTACATTTTGCCCCTCTTTGATATAACATTAGTAATGTTATATCAAAGAAGAATAAAATATAGTGGATGGAAGGATAAGATTAGTAGCATGATGCCCCAGTTGTGGAAGGATGAGGAAGGATGATGAAGGATGGAAGGGTATGCCCCCTCGAGAGGACATTTGGGTTAGGAGAACATGGACGTTCTCTCAAAATCGATGGGAGTGGAAAATGATAAGATTGATAAAGTTATCTTGCAATGGTGTGAACAACCTAAGTTTGATATTGTATTCAACACTATGCACCAAGGTATGAGGAACCAAGATGACAATGTGTCAAGTATGTGATAAAAAGGGTCTAATACAACCATAAGCCTTATGAAACCATGATATGGAAGACCATGATTCCTAGGGTCAATAGGATGCAAAGACCATGATAAATGCAAAAAATACTAATGCATACAAGTAACAAGCAATCATGGACAAAAAACCAAAAACAAAGCAAAAATTTGCCCCTAGTCAAGCTGAAAACCAATTAATGGATTGTTTGATGATGATTGATTAAGGATGGCAAAGCTAATGATAAGTGTGATTCACATCGAAGGATTGGGAAGGATTCATCCCATGATAATGTTTAAATATGGTCAATGGATTATCAACTGATTGGGTCAAATTGATGAATTGATGAAGAATTGATGTACAAGATTGTAAGATTAGATTGATTGAATTAGTATTGATTGCACATTGATTTTTTTTTTTAAAAAATTGATGTTTTTTGATTTTATGGAGAGTTAGATGAATAGATTGAATTGAAATGCAAGTAGAAGAATGAATGTGGATGAGATTGGAAGAATGATGTTGATAGGATGAAGAATTATAAGAGTAGAATTGATTTTATGTGAAAGGATTAGAAAAAGGGAAAATTGATTGAATTAGAGGATAAATTAATTTGATTGAAGTGAGTTGGAAGAATTAGATTGAATGTGATATGAACGAATGTGGGATAGAATGGATAGAATGGATTGGGACCAATGACAAGGGAGATCCAAGGCATGGTAAATGGAGGAAAAGAAATGTGAGTTGGTGGATAAAAGGAATGGTGAAAGGATATGAGTGGCCAAATGATATGGTGTCAGAAAATGCAGAGCCAAGGATCATGTTTCAAAGGAGTCCAAATGCCCCATACCAAGGATAGGAAAATGGAAGGAAAGATGGTGGGAAAGGATGCATGAAAAATGGAAAGGTGGAAAGAAGGCTAGTGTATGGAGGAAGAGAAGGCATGTGCTCTTCCAAAGCATGTATGAATAGTTTGGTATTGTGCATCTAATAGTGATCATGAGCATGGGTATGAAAGTGGAATGAACAAGGGATATGGGAGGGAGGGTATGAAAAGGGGGTAATGATATGAAGGGTATGGATGAAATGTGGGATATGTAATAGAGGAAAGGTACAAGATAACCAAGACCAAAGACATATGAAAGGAGCATGGGATTATGTAGGAGTATGGATAATGGAGGAAATGAATATGACAAGGGCTATGGGAGGCAAGATATGGATAGCATGTCAAGAGCAAAGATGTGAAAGGATTATGGAAGTATGTAGGAAAATGTATGGATAAGGCACAAGGGATATGGAAAGTGCATCTGGATGGATGAAAGGGAAGTGAAAGTCAAGATCAAAGATAGAAAAGGATGATGGCCGATAGATGGAACTATGGAAGATATGTATGGAAGGTTGGTATGGATGGAGCTTGCCCCTGGTGTAGAGTGCAAGTGGAAGAAGGAATAGTGAATGGATGGATAAGTGGAAGTGGAAGACATTGGATAGAAAGGGAGTACTCCAACATCTAGATGCATTGATAGTATCCCTTGATATTTTTTTATTTTTCTTCTTTGTTGTTTTCAAAGAATGTTCACTATTTTCTCATAGATGTTGGTAGGATAGTGAAAAGAAGGAAAATGGCTTATGAAAATATTTGGATTAAGGGGGTGGAATGGTTGGAAGGAAGACATGGTTGAGGGATGCTAGGTTAGAAGACTTGTGAATGGGTGGATGAAGGAGGCGGAAAGATCATCATTGGCACACACCTTGAAGGGCGATGAAAAGAAGGAAATTGTGGAGAATATGTAGGAGAGAGTTTGAATTTTGGAATATAGGGAACCAAAATGGATGAAGGAGATGATGGATTTAGGATGGTGGATTTGGGTATATAAGGACCCAAAATGGATTTGGAGAATGGAAGTGGGGTTGATTTATGCATGAGGGAAGCCTTTGGATTAGCAGAATTGGATATCATTTAGAATCTTTCTTTGAGATTCATTGCTACATTAAGTATCTTTGGGACCCACAAAATTTTTGCATTTTTTATTTTGAGCCTTTGTGGCCTTTTGATTTTTTTTTGGATCAAATTTTTCTTTTCTTGGACATGTCTTTTAGAGGGGACATGTTGATCCTTGGGCTTTTGTGGATTTTTGGCTTTATTTGCTTTTTATTTGGCATCCAATTTGTTTCCATTTGCCATGGTATGGGTGCATGAAGATAAATGGGGTGGAGAGCGTATGGATGGATATCATTTAGAATCTTTCTTTTAGATTCATTGCTACATTAAGTATCTTTGAGACCCAAAAAAATTTTGCATTTTTTATTTTGAGCCTTTGTGGCCTTTTGATTTTTTTTTTGGATCAAAATTTTCTTTTCTTGGACATGTCTTTTAGAGGGGACATGTTGATCCTTGGGCTTTTGTGGATTTTTGGCTTTATTTGCTTTTTCTTTGGCATCTAATTTGCTTCCATTGGCCATGGTATGGGTGCATGAAGATAAATGGGATGGAGAGCGTATGGATGGAATTATAGATGGTGAACATTGGAAGGAATTCAAGGATGTGTGCCTTTGTTGATATTTAATAGGATTATTAGGGTATGAAGTGGAAAAGATGGATATGGTGGGTGGAGGTATGTAAGGACGCAAAATGGAAGGAAGGGATGAAGGACTTGACTGTGGAACATAAGGACCCAAAATGGATGGAAATGAGGAAGGAATGGGAATATGGATAAAGGGCCCAAAATGGACTTGGAAGAGGAAGGATAGGAAGCTTTAGGTTTGGAAGGAGGAATCTTGGATTTGGAAGAAGTGGAAGGTATACCAACATCTTGAGACATTATTTATTCAATGGGATACTTATTATTTTTAACACAAGATGTGATCCCATGTGGATGGGGTTCATGAGTGGATTGGATAGATGAGATAGGATCATGTGGAGGATTAGGATCACAAGGGGGATTATAAGGGATAATAGGATCTTCAGATGGAGTGGGATCATGAAAGGAAAATGAAGGGGTGCTTTGATCTTGACTTAAAAGAGGATCATGTAGCGGAATGAGTGGATCATGAGATGGAATATGATTATGAGATGAAGTGATTTTATCTTGACATGGAGGAGTACTAATGGATGGAGTGGAAGGAATCTCTTCATGAAGTGGAGGATCTACGAATGCTAACTCTGGAGATGGAGTGGAATCGGTAAGGTGTGTGGTACATGAAATGCCTTGATCTTGATTAGGAAGGGAATCATGAGATGGACTAAGAGGGATAAATGGATCTTGAGAGATAGGGGAATGATGGGATGGAGAAATGCTCAGATCTGGAGGAGAAGAGGATGCATGCCAAAATGTATTGCATAAAAATGTAACCAAGGAATAAACACCAAGCAACTAATGCCTATTCGTACATGTTCATGCAAACCTCAAATATGAAATATAACATGCATACAAGGATGACATGAAATAAAAAAGAGCGTAATCTACTCAAATAGCACCAATGAAAACCTCATGAAATCACCAAGTGGTGATGATTTCATATTATGGGATGTGGTTGCTCACAATTCCTACAGCATAACAATGAGGTAGATAGTGCTTGTGAAAAATGAGGAGAGGGCTCTCCATTTATAGGAAATGAGATGAAATGGATGGTTGAGATTCAATGCAAGATGAAGGGCTAGGATCTCTCAGGATCAATGAGGTTTCCATGAGGTGGAGGCCAAGTAGACTCCATGTGGATTAGGGTTTTGACCATTCAAAGGAAGCATGGTTTCTCACACATGTGTGAAACACCTTGTCTCTCATGCAAGAGGACAAGTGTACAAGAGGTGTGGAAGGAATGAGGGGTGTGGGAAGTGTGAATGTTCCTCACACATGTGTGAGCACACACTTAGGATTAAAAGGTGATTAGGAAAAGTAAGTGGGATTAAGGAAGTGACTAGGCTTAGAAAGATGGGTTAGTTAGGATAGTGAGGTTAGGTGAGGGTTAAAGTTAGGAGCCATGTGCTCAAATAGGATTAAATGTAATATTTAATTCCAAGTGGGATTAGGAAAGGGATTAATTAACTAAATTAAGTACTTAATTAAAGTGAATGGGTTAGGATGCAAGTGGAATAGGTTAGGATTTAAATAAACCTTAGTTTATTTAAATCAAGGAAAGGAAAATATAATTAAACAAATAAAAATTTATTTAATTAAAGGTAGGGTAATAATTAAATAATAACTATCTATTTAATTGTTAGGAAAAGGGGATTTGTAAAAATTTAGTTGTCTATAGTTTACATAACATTCATGCATTCACCTACAAGTATAGAGGATGACATGAAGATTTTGAGGGAGTACCATTTTTACACCAACAATGATCGATCACATTCTATGAAGTTTATACATGGTTGTTTTCAACTATTTTATGGAGATTTGGTTAACAGGGGCATAACATATCGTCAGCGCATTATTTAGTTAGACAGTTGTGCATCTCAATTCAAGAATGTAGGAATGTTCTATTGATTGAGCAGGATGCACAGGTTGTGTAGAATTCAATATATGTAGAATTTCACAGAGGCTGGTCATGGAAAGGGAGAGCATGAAGGGGCAAGCACATGCATCAAAAGAGCCTTAGCTTGTGAAGAACTAAAGTACAAAGATGGAGCAATATTGACGGATGCAAAATCCATCGTCCAGTGGTGTAATGCTACAATGAGTCCAGGTAAGGAAGGTGAGTCTACGGTTCATAGATTTTTCTGGTTGATAGATAATACTAACATTTCACCATATGAGGATTGTTGTAGCCTAAAAAATGATGGGATGGGCCCGGGCCTGAATGACCTACCCATTGTTTATATAGGTTATAGGAGGCCCATTGTTTCTATATCCTTACTATCTAGAGGTAATATAATATTAGGGGTGCAATAAAATAATAGGCCCTATAATTTTATGGTAGGGAGGTAGGGAATAATCTAAAAGAAAGCCTCCTCTAGCCCATAAAATTATAGGGCGCCCACCCTATAGTTCCCCCCCACCCTACTTCGGCAATATAAACCCCCACAATATTAATTGCCAGAATGCCCCTAAGGGCCTCTGCACTGGAGGGGCACCCCCTACCCCCCATATAGTTGTTGGTGGCATGAGAGGAGTGAAACAGAATCAAGGGGGGAGATCATTCTGACAAAACATGCATATTGTCGCTCGCACATCTGATGCCACAACTACTTTTTAGGGAAGGGCCTATTACTATTATTTTATTGTGCCCCCAAACATATTATTTCCTATCATAAAATTATAGTGGGCCACTAACATGATCTAGTGAGTTACACTCTTTTAGAAGCTTTGATGTAGGTTCATGGAGTATCCACACACAAAAAATGGCATGCTATTGTCCATCATGTGTAGAGGAAAATTTGGGATGACTATGAGTCAACTGAATGGGTGGACAAATGGGATATACGAGTTTTGGACCCAATTGACACCTATCGTCCCCGACAAGCGCTGGAAATGGTAGAGATGGATTCATCTATTGACTTTGACCGCTTGTCTGATCTAGTGCAGCCTGGTAATATATATATATATATATATTTATATATCTTTGTAATTTCAATATGTAACTTTATATATTTTATGTAAGTATTTTCTAAATTAATGACTGCATTTTGTACATTTGTCACTACAGACCATGTTTTTATTGTTATTGCACCTAAAGACAATGAAGAAGGGATAGATTATTATTTGTGTCATTGTGTCCAATCCAAACAAAAATTGAATCACTCAGTTATAGTAGTGAAGGTTTAGAGTACCATATCGGTGCGGTGGTTGTAACTGGCACATGGCTTAGACGATATTCTATGAAGAACCCTAACTTGTGATTATTTGAGGATTGGCAAATAGAGATGAAGATTCTTCATTATTCAAACCTTGTTGTCGAATCAAATGTCCACTTGATAAAATATGGTGGAAAACCACATAATAAGATTCTTTGGAAAGTTTGCGAGTCAGACCACGAGGCAATACTTGAGACATTACAATGTAGAGTAGATCCAGTTGGTTCATTCGATTGAATAGGGAGAGAGGGAGAGAGAGAGAGAGAGAGAGAGAGAGAGAGTGATCAATTGGATCCAAATACAATGTTGCAACCTCTCCCCCAAGATTGTCCACATGAAAAGGTGGGTATTGTTATTATTTGTAAGTGATGAGATAAGTTTAAATCATAGATTTTATGTTTTTATTTGTTTAGAATCTAGATACATTATTTGAATTTTATGAGATTCTTTAATAGGACCCATTTTTAGATTAATCATTTGAATAAGTGAAAGTTTAGAATTTTTTGTTTAGATCAAAATGTAATGAAAGAACATGAAAATTGTTAGAAAGTGAATGCTTTGTGATGTAAATTCATGATTGTGTGCATGTAACTAGAAACTTGAAACTGGCGAAAGTTAGGATATAATGGGAGAAGTTTCCAAGACTCATCAAGCCATTTAGTAAGCCACTTGATCATTGCTAGAAGCTCAAACAAATAATTCTTTGCATTTGGAACATTGTTACCAATAATGATATTATGACTATCATGCTTTTATCTTATATTTGTTTTGTCATCTATAATTATTTTAGATAAACTCCAAAACAAATTTATTTTTAAATCATAAACTTATAAAACCCATCTTATAATGCTCGATTGAATTTTCATGTGTTATCATCTAAGATATATATAAACTTATGAGAATTTTAAATTAGTTGAATCTATTGGGATAAGTGGTATTGTAATGGATAGTTTTAAGATTCATTTGAAGAATATAAAGGGGCATGAGTGATGTAGGTCATTAGACAAAACAATATCTTCACTGAAAATGGAATTAGGAGTAGCAAGAGTTGCGAGTGGAATGAACATGAATGAAGTGGAGAAAGAAAATAAATATTCTTCCAAAAAAGGAATTTTTTGTGGTGTGAATCAACATTTCTTTTAGCAATATAAAATGATGGGGATTCTGTTCGACGCACTTGGATACCACAAGGTCAACAACTATACTCAATTAAAACACTTGTAACAATTGTAAGTTTTTAGTTTGAATATTATTATGTTTTGTTTGAAGCCCATAAATAAAATGGGAAATGGGAAATGAGAATGGGAGGGGAAAAGTTGAGAAAGTTGGAGGAGGAGAAGGGGATAGTGATAAGGTTTGTGATTGGGCACAATGCTAAACCAGGTGGCATTTTGGATCGTGCAATTGAAGAAGAAGATGCAGAGCATAATGACTTCCTTAGACTTGAACATGTTAAAGGCTACCATTAGCTCTCAGCAAAGACCAAGATCTACTTCTCTACAACACTCGCTAAATGGGATGTTGATTTCTTTGTTAAATTTGATGATGACATGCATGCCAATCTAGGTACATTATCATCATTCATGGTTTCATCTAAATGGTATATTTTATGTTATAATTTGTTTAGATAGTTCATGTGTTTTTTTTTTGGGTAGAACTTATTTGTTGTTTTCATTTGAGATGGGTAATTCTACATAAAAAGCTACTGCCATTTTATATGTTGTTTAAATTTGATATCTATTTTAAAAAACTAACATTTTTTACATTTGTGTAATATTTTAATCTGAAGATAATCGAGAATTCATTGAGTCTTCAAGAACTAGGTAAAAGGTATTTGAAAAAATGATAAGTTGGCCTTGTCCTTTGGAAAGTTTGGAAGTTTTCCAAGGAAAACTAAATTTTGACCTACTATGATTTCTAGGCCTAAGTTAGGGATATTGATCCTTTGAAGGTTTTGGGGCCTTGAAAGTGCATGAATCCTAGCTATTTAGTCCTAGAAATGTTGAATCAAGTCTAAGTTTGAATTATTGAAACCTTTTTACATGTTTTTCCTTAATTGGACTAGTTGAGGGAAAATGTCCCTAAAGCCATATTTTGATCCAAGTTTTCCAAGAGCCCTAGGAAAAGGGAAGGACCTTAGGAGAGTGGAGTCCACTTGGATAAGTAAAGGTCATCATTTGGCAAAGGCTGGTAACCAAGACATCATCCTGAAGCGGTTTGGGTACCCTTAGAGGTTTAAGAATCAAGTGGCAAAAGTAGGTTGTGTGCTCTGCATCAATAAGGGTCATTAGACCTAGGTGTGATAGCTAGGGTGTAGGAATTCACAATGTATTTGGAAGAGTCACTAATTGGCCTAAAAGTCAAGGCATAACTTACCATAGGGAAATGAGAAAATTAAGGGATAAGTCTCTAGATTAGGGAAGGGTCCCTAGCATGGAATTGCTAAGGGATAGCCCTTTTAACAAGTTGGAAGTGTTAGAAAGTATTTTCCATGTAGTAGAAGTTTGAATTATATAGGTTTCTGAATGCAACCTTAAGGCTTAAGTTTCCCAAATCAGGTAAATGACTTATCCAAAGACTTCTTAGAAATTTAATGGCTTTGAATACCCTAATACACCCCAAATAACTAGTTTACCAAATACCTGTATATGAGCAATGTTAGTATGCTAATAGAAACCAAATTTAAATAAAGCTTCTACAAACTAAACAAAATTCATAAACTTCAAGATAGACTAAGTCGAGCTCTCAATTGAGAATATGAGCCATTAATGGACTCTCTCAATAAGAAGCTCTCTTTTTGAGTGGCTTTGTCTAAATAGATAGGATGTATGCTCAAGCTTATGCTTCAAAAATGGCTTCAAATGGAGTTGGAATTTGGGTGTGAGTGTATGGTTTTGATGTAAAATGGCTTCTTAAAATGGCATTATGACTTTACTTCATGGATTGTGTTGGTTTGCAAAGGGGAAGGATCCAATTTATAGGCAAGAGGCTTGAGGGATTGAGGGCTAAGATGCAAGGATGGGAAAAAGCTCATGGAGGGCTCAGATTGCATGAGAGGAGAGCACATGGATTGTGCTTCCTTACAGCCAATCAATGAGTGACACATGTCACAGGGTGAGAGGATGGAGGAAAGGGGAAGCATGAGTCAACAAAGGAGGCTCAAGGGATAAAATCTTCATAAAGACCCTCATAATGGCTTGTAAGAGCAATAAAAGGGCTTTGGAAGAGTCATTTATGGCCTAGTGGGCTTCATAAAGTTTTATGGTTGGGATATTTTGAGGGAGATGAGAGGAATTTTGACTTGGGCTTGATTAGGAAGGTTTTAAGCTTGCTTAGGCTTGTACAAATGATTAGAGGATGGATTAGGATGGTTTAGGATTAGCTTAGGGATAGGCAAGTGGATGGCATTTAATGAGGGTGGGTGAAGGAGGAGATATTTGTTAACTTTGGCTTGGGTTAGTAATTCTTAACCCATTTTTAGGGAATGTGACAAGGTTAGGAGGGGATTAGGATTAGGTTTAAAGACATCTTTTAGAAGAGTCTAGACTTTGGATGAGGATAAAGACTTTCTAGAATAGTCTAGAACTTCCTAGGATGAGGATGAAGACTTTATAGAAGAGTCTAGAACTTCTTAGGATGAGGATAAATTAGATTTTTAGGAAATAAATAAAGTTTTATTTATTTCAAGGGTTTGGGTTGAGAAGATATTTATTAAAACTTTTTTAATAAACATGAGGATTAATATTTAATCTTAATTAAATATTTTGAGTTGGGATTAGGGGTAGGAAATGATGGGATTAGCCTTTAATCAAAATTAAAGAAGGATTAGAAAATTTTAGAAGAGGTTAGTGGTCTTAAGGAAATTGGCCAAGTTTTGGGCAAAAAATAAATTTTTTATTTATTTTGGGTTTTTTGGTCAATTTATTAATTAAATAATTAATAAATAAGGAAATAATGTTTAAATAAGATTTAAACATTTTTGGGAGGGATTCCTTAATTAAATATTTTTAATTAAGATAAAGGGATTTAATGGCATAAAAATAAATTAATTAATTAAATAATTAATTAATTAATAAATGATGATGTCATCAGGAATTTTTCAGAAAATAAAAATACTTTATTTTCTAAAGGTTTTTAGGTGTCTACATTTTGCCCCTCTTTGATGTGATGCCGCAAGTGGCATGGCATCAAAGATAAGAAAATAAGATACCCAAGGCTAGAGCAGAAGAGGAGAGAATGGACTACAAGATGCCCCCTCAAGAAGGCGGCGGGGAGACTTGACGGCTTCTTGAAAAGTACAAGAATCTGAGATGAGCAAGGAGACTCAGATTGGCAAAGAGAAGGGGTTGAATTAGCTCAAACTCTCACTATGGGAGAATGATAAAGGAGAATCAAATGCACAAGAGGAAGCAAGCTTAAGACTTTAGGGAAGGTGGAGGATGAAGGAGTGGAGCGCTATAAAAAGGAATCTAGGATAGGGAGATGGATGAGAGGATTATAAAGCTGATGCAATAGGATTTCAAAGAGTCATATTGGCGAAAGATGGGTTTCGGAGATCCCTAGGACTAGGATTGTGGATCTCGAAAGGTGAGGCTTGGTGGATTGATATGATTGGTGGATCCCTAAGACTAGGATTGTGGATCCCTAAAGCTAAGAGTGATGATTGATTCTGAGAGATATGGTTGCACAAGCTGGGGTAGGAGAGACAGATGTTGGATATGGATGGGGGATAATGGAGATGAAGAGATTCCATTGAAGCTTCTTGAGTAGGGGGATACTTCAAAGAGAAGTACCACCATGTAGTTGAGCACTAGATTTTCTATAGGATTGTTGGTTCATTGCCAAGGTTACCAAGAACATCAAGGCCTTTTCACCAACTGTCCAGAGGACTGACGAACTAACTCAAAACAAACACGCAAGGATTGCCCCAGCATCGCACATGATTCCTAAAGGAAGCAGCATGGAATCGACATTGGGTAACCCACAAGCAGAAAAGAAAAACAAACCAAAGACTTGATCAAGACCTTATGCTCAGATTGCCAGATTCGCAGTATACCATGATATGGAAGATCATGGCAACCTTGAGGAGGGAACAAAAGGATTGCTTGGAAAAGATACTTCAAGACCCAAAAGGGAAGATTCCAAATCAAAAGAAAGTGAAAATCCAAAAGAGAACTGTTTACCAACAAGATGGGTAGGACAAGGTACTAACGGACCAAGATCAGACATGAGAAAAGCTATATCCTGCAAGGATCTATCGGAAAGCACCTAAGCTGATGGATCTAGATGAGTGATGCGTCTGGCAAGCTCAACTAAGAAGAATAACACTTTGGTGATAGGAGATCTAGTTAATGGATGCCTTTTAATAGCTAACCAAGGGTTGTACGATGTGTGCAAGATGCTGATCAAGGAGGAACTGACACGAAAGCTGGATAGATACAATGGTACTGAGCCAAAGAGGATGTACAAGCTAACGGACCAAGATATTTACAAGCGGGCTAATCAAGATATGGTACAAGCTAACGGACCAATGATAGGTATGATACAGATGGATAAAAAGCTCAGGATGAGAGGATAGTGGGATGGCTCAAGTTGGTGCAAGAGGCAGAAGCTAAGGATGACGTGATAATGAAAGATATGGATTTGAAAAGATACATCCAATGATGATGGTGGGGACAATTCTAAGGTTGGTGGTAGCTGAACGGATAGATGGTGCTAGAGTGAATGGCTAATGAGAGGATGACATTGGATTTGCATGAGGATAGCCTAGAGTGGGATACTAATGACAAGGGAGGATGGATAAGACAAGATCTCCAAGGAATACAATGCCCCCAGTTAGAAGATGACATGTGGAAGGAGGTCTTATGATGGATGTGATAGGATTCAAGCTAGGATGGAAAAGAGGAAGGTGCTAGGGAGATGGATGATAGCTGGGATGATTGGCTGAAGCTGCAGAAGATCAGTGGATGGTGTGAGATGGAAGCTAGAGGATGGAGGATAGGTGTATAGATTGGAAGATGGAGTTGGATGTCAAGATGCGACCAAAAGCATGAGGATGATAGGCTAAGCTAGGGATGGCTAGATTACGCATGATGCTTGTTTGCCAAGTTTTCATCATGGTACTTGTCCAAGGCGCTTGAATTGCCAAGTTTTCACCAGTGGATGCTTTATTTTTCTTTATTTTTTTTGACTTTTTGACTTTGGACTTAGCTGGAATGATTTTGGCTTTCTTCGGCTATTTTGGCTTTTTTGGGATTTTTCACTGGCTGTTGGAATGTTCAATTTTGTTGCTAGCTGTTGGTACACCGAATGTGTGATTTATGCAATAGATTGGATTAGATGGGATTGATGGTAGGAGATGGAGGGATGAAAAGGCTGGAAAGGAGCATGAGATGGGGATGCTTGTAGGATCAACATTGGCACATGTTGGGATGGGTGTGAAAAGAGCATATGGGGGATAGATGGTAGATGCAAGCTCGATGGAGGATTTTTGGAAGTGTGCTTAGGGATATAGGCACCCAAGATGGAGTTAGGAGATGGGGGACATGAATCACTAGATGGGGGATTAGCAATGGTGGATGCCATTATGCATTGGGTTTCAACTTTTTTCTTTGGGACCCACATGGTTTTGGATTTTCTTTTCATAGGCTTTTGTATTGTTTTTCATTCTTTGATTGGATTTTTCCTTTTTGGAGTATGTCTCTTAAAATAGACATATAATTGCCTAGGATGTGGATTTTTAGCTTTATGCATTTTGAAGTTGGCATTTACATTACTGTGGTAAGCTTTGGGAAGATGGTTAGGAGAAGCTTTATGAGATGGAGAGGATATGGAAGAGTGTGTAGGGGGATGATGATGGATGATGTGCCTCGATATGTGCCTTTCCTGATCTTGCATAGGAATGGAGGGAATAGGATTTGAATGATGGCTGATAGGAGGATGGAGGATGGTAGATTTTGGGACATAAGGATCCAAAATGGATTTAGCAGATGAAGGGGGGATATAGTAGGTTGTTTTAGGTTGCAAAGATGGTGGAGGGGGGATGACATAATATTTCTTGAAGGAGTGATGGGAGGTTGGCTTGGGCGGTTTGGAGATAGGCTTGGTTTGGGGGATTGGTGTACCAACACCTTTAGATGGTGAGCCTTTGGATACATATCCAAGACCATGAAATCCTAGATTTTTTTGTGCAATAATAAGCTTTCTGATTCCTTGCTCTTGTGGTCCTAAACCTTGACCTTGATAATGCCATCGATTGAGCATTTGAACTAGCTAAGGATACTTTTTGCTTGCAAAAAATGGTGGAAGTGCTTTATCAGATGTACTGTAATAGGGAGATACTATTCTTAATTCTTCTACTGAGAGGAGGCCACTATGGATGAATGTAAGTGAACCAAGAGGGTATATTATAGATGGTGAAATAGCTTGGATAGGTGGTAAGATGGAATCATGGAGTGGAGGAGATGGTAGGATAGGATCTTGGTTTAGTTGATGGGATGAAGAGATATCCTGCAGTAGAGGAGGTATGGCTTGAGGTTTTGGAGATGGAGGGGATAGTGACTGCACTATGGATGGAAGACATGGTACGATGATATCTTCATTTATGCTTTGGGGGATGTCAACATGCTTTTGGGCAATGTTAGTATGCTAATAGAAACCAAATTTAAATAAAGCTTCTACAAACTAAACAAAATTCATAAACTTCAAGATAGACTAAGATGAGCTCTCAATTGAGAATATGAGCCATTAATGGACTCTCTTAATAAGAAGCCCTCTTGTTGAGTGGCTTTGTCTAAATAGATAGGATGTATGCTCAAGCTTATGCTTCAAAAATGGCTTCAAATGGAGTTGGAATTTGGGTGTGAGTGTATGGTTTTGATGTAAAATGGCTTCTTAAAATGGCATTATGACTTTACTTCATGGATTGTGTTGTTTTGAAAAGGGGAAGGATTCAATTTATAGGCAAGAGGCTTGAGGGATTGAGGGCTAAGATGCAAGGATGGGAAAAAGCTCATGGAGGGCTCAGATTGCATGAGAGGAGAGCACATGGATTGTGCTTCCTTACAGCCAATCAGGGAGTGACACATGTCACAGGGTGAGAGGATGGAGGAAAGGGGAAGCATGAGTCAACAAAGGAGACTCAAGGGATAAAATTTTCATAAATACCCTCATAATGGCTTGTAAGAGCAATAAAAGGGCTTTGGAAGAGTCATTTATGGCCTAGTGGGCTTCATAAAATTTTATGGTTGGGATATTTTGAGGGAGATGAGAGGAATTTTGACTTGGGCTTGATTAGGAAGGTTTTAAGCTTGCTTAGGCTTGTGCAAATAATTAGAGGATGGATTAGGATGGTTTAGGATTAGCTTAGGGATAGGCAAGTGGATGGCATTTAATGAGGGTGGGTGAAGGAGGAGATATTTGTTAACTTTGGCTTGGGTTAGTAAGTCTTAATCCATTTTTAGGGAATGTGACAAGGTTAGGAGGGGATTAGGATTAGGTTTAAAGACATCTTTTAGAAGAGTCTAGACTTTGGATGAGGATAAAGACTTTCTAGAATAGTCTAGAACTTCCTAGGATGAGGATGAAGACTTTATAGAAGAGTCTAGAACTTCTTAGGATGAGGATAAATTAGATTTTTAGGAAATAAATAAAGTTTTATTTATTTCAAGGGTTTGGGTTGAGGAGATATTTATTAAAACTTTTTTAATAAACATGAGGATTAATATTTAATCTTAATTAAATATTTTGAGTTGGGATTAGGGGTAGGAAATGATGGGATTAGCCTTTAATCAAAATTAAAGAAGGATTAGAAAATTTTGGAAGAGGTTAGTGGTCTTAAGGAAATTGGCCAAGTTTTGGGCAAAAAATAAATTTTTTATTTATTTTGGGTTTTTTGGTCAATTTATTAATTAAATAATTAATAAATAAGGAAATAATGTTTAAATAAGATTTAAACATTTTTGGGAGGGATTCCTTAATTAAATATTTTTAATTAAGATAAAGGGATTTAATGACATAAAAATTAATTAATTAATTAATTAATTAATGATGATGTCATCAAAAAAAATTTAGAAAATAAAATAACTTTATTTTCTAAAGGTTTTTAGGTGTCTACAATACCAAGAGGCTATCTCTAAGGTAAACGAATCATCCCAACCTACTAGGCTTACAAGCCCCAATTAGCTCTCAAATGTTGTCCTCTTGTATTTTTCTCCATATTTTTTCATAACATCAAGAAAATAAATTTAAGATTAGTATATCTATTTTGCTTCTCTATAACGTATCGAAAGATAAGGTATGTTGTTTTGGACCAAGTCTCTACTATTACACTATGGGCCACTTTTTAGGCATAAAAACCCCTTCCATTTACAAAGGAACTATATGGAATAATTATCCTCCAACCATACAACTTTTTAAAGTATCTTAAATATGATCGTAAAGTGATGATTATTCAATTGGATTGAACCCATCAACTCTCTATATGTGCTTTTTATGAAACCCTCACCAAACAAGGCTAAAAACTAGGACCTCTTCAAATCTGACCAAGAAATCACTTCTAGGACCTTTTAGTTGATCCTACACCATCTTTATGATGATTAATTTTACTTTTTTACATAAAACCATGGCCTCCTTTAGGCAGATCTCCCACTGCTATACCTATGGCATCAAATTTAATGCATTTTCATGCACCCAAGCACTCCAAACTTGTCCAGTTGGATGATCATTGGTGCAGGGCACTAAGTAAAATAGATAGGTGTCATCATATTTTTGAATTAGGATCAAGGTTTCAAAATTATGTAATAAGACCAAAGATGTAAGGTCAATTGGACTCTAGGTGCCATTATAAGTCAAAGTGTCAAATTGAACCAAGGGGTCAAAAATGAGCAATATAGGTGATTTTTCAAGGAAAAAATGATTTTTATGTTTCTCAAAATTTTATAAAGGTCCTTAAGGTCATTGGGTTAAGTTTTAGGTGTCTAGGAGTTAAAATGTCAAAAATTGCAAAAAATTGCAAAAGTTGTCAAAGCAAAATTGCAAAAATGCTAACAACTTTGCAATTTTGTTGAAAAACCAAGTGTACATTACAACCACCATTTTAAATGTGGTTATAACCATTTAAATGGAAGCATATATGTATGAGATGACCATACAGGCCTCAGTGGGTGATGGTTGTACAGATTTGATGTCTTTTCAAGCAATAAAAACTTGATTTTCTGCCATTTTTCCTGTGTTTTGCTATTGTAAAGATGTGTAAAAATTGGAACATGTGAAAATTTGATATGGTTGGATAGGTATTTTAAGTATCTTTCATTTTCATTTGGTTTGAGGTTTTGATCTATTCATTTGTGTAAGATACTGCCATTTTACTGAGGGTTTCCTAAGTAAGCATGTAAATTGACTAGATTGCACTTATAGTCCTCAAACTTACAATCCAACAGTGGGATCTTTATGCCATTTGGTGGGAAGAAATTTAGGGGTGTATTCTTACATATGGCATAGTTTTAGGGGCAGAAAAGTTGGTTTACTATTTTTCCTTGCAAGCCCTAGGCTAAACATCATCATGTGTTTAGCCAGATTTTGAAGAAAAAATGGTGTAAAACTCTCAAACTTGTTGTAATGACAAAAGTGAATTTTGGAATGTATTTTTGGCATGTTGAGGAAGAGTCCCAAGTGTTTGTGTTGATTTTATGACCCCATCTCTTGACACTTGTCTTGGAAAGCTAGCCTAATTAGGCCTATTAGAATTTTGAACCTAGTTGGTGTTTGGGTATGCTGGAGTAGGATCAGCACATGAGTCTTTGGAATCTTCAAGATTCTACAAAAGGGTATCCAAAAATGTGTTTTTTTTGCCACATTGTTTGGGGAGTTTAGGAGTTAACCTTGGAAAACTAAAAACAGACCTACTAGGATTTCTAGGCCTAGATTTGAGAAATAGGTCTATTGGTGGTGTGGGAACCCTAAAAGTGGATGAATTATATTGGGATAGGACTAATTATGATAGTAAAAAAGTCTTTGATTGAACCCATGAAAGCATTTCTCCTAATTTTCTCTATTTGATCTAGTTGAGGGCTAGTGTCCCTAAAGCCTTATTTTGGCCCAAGTTTGCTAAGAACCCTAGGGAGAGGGTAAGACCTTGGAGAAGTGGATTCCACTTGAAGAGATAGAGGTTAGCATTGGGTAAAGGCCGGAAACCTTGTTTGGCATCTTGCAATGGGTTGGGTGCTACTAGGCACTTAAGAAGGTTTTGGTGGATTAAGGCTATAGACTCTGCACCAATCATCTACATCCTCTGACTATTCCCTGCATTAGTATGCATAATTACATATGATACATGTTAATAATCCATCCCCAAGTCACAATTAGAATAGAAAGGGGATGGTTACATCATTTTTCTTGAAGGAAACTGGTGCAGGGCACCAAGGCAAATGGATAGTGGTCCTAGTTTTGGATTTGGAATATTAATAAGAATGATGTAATAAGACCAAAATGTAAGGTCAATTGGGCTCTAGGTGCCATTATAAGCCAGAGTGCCAAATTGTACCAATGGGTCAAAAATAAGCAATTTTGGTGGTTTTTCAATGCAAATAGGATTTTTATGATCCTTAGAAGGTTTTAATAGTCCTTAGGGTCATTTGGTCAGGTCCTAGCTTTTCCAAATTTGTTTGTATTCTTATATATCAAATAGACCTAACAAAGGAGACATAAACATTGTTTTGTTCACACCTCTTACTGAACTTGGTTCACACCTATCTTTAGAGTATAGAGTGCAAGTTATTACAAGGCCAAATCCAAAAAAGCACTAAGCAATAATGAATTTTTTTAATAGAGCGAATTGAGATAGGTTTTCTAATCATTTAAGGTATATTTATATACTTTTTGAGATCATTATTCATATAAGCAAGAATTGCACAAATGTAGAAGTCTCTAATTAGAGTTTTGAGACTAGTTGGTGGGAAAAATGGTGTGGATTATTCATATGACGCAATTGATACAACCAATCAAATCATCAAGTCTAAATTACACAATAGTCTGAAGATATACATGCTAATATACACTGTCATAATGATAAATGGGATTAGTAAACACAATGTTCCCTCCATGATCCTAGATACTATCCCAATCTAGTGGTTTTTAAAAATTTCATAGTGACATACAAAGGTATCAAAGGGCCTCTTCAAATAAATCACAAGATTTTCTATAATTTAATGGAACAATAGACAACCATGGTAGAGTTGTCATCATACTAATAGGGAAAAGCATCAATTTCCAATTTAGGTGTTATACAAAATTTGAAACTGATAAGCCGATAGGTTCTTGCAACTTGGTTTATATCTTGGTTTTCATGTTTCTCTTACCTACTTAGGCTAGAATAAACAACCCTTGGATGAGATGTCCATGGTTGTCAAAGAAAGACACCATTTTGCATGCTTAAGGCACTTTATGCAATTTATAAGCAAAAGTTGCTCATTAGGAAATTTTGGGATTTTTAATGTTTTTGGTCAATAAATCATAGGACTAAGTTTTTTTTAGTTGGTTTTAGGTATGTTGGAACCTTTTCCAAGTCCTGGAAGTGGAATCAAGTGAAAAATGTAAAAATTGCACTTTTTGTGCACAGTTGCATTGTCGAAAGTTGTAAAAGTTGCTCAAATTTGCAACTTAGAGGCAAAAGGTTTATAACTATTAAAATATTGATTCTAACCATTAAAATATATATAGGAGTTATATATACCTCATTTGTGAGGTCTGGAGGGCATTAATATACGGATTGGAAGAAGTTACAAAGAAAGAAATTCAGTTTTCAAGTTATTTTTATTGTTGTTTGCATGTTGCACAAAATGTATGAAATTTTAGACTAGATGTGATGAATTTTTGAGATAGAGCTTTGAATCATCTTTATTTTCATTATGATCTCATTGTTCTACATGTTTTCTAACTCAGGTTATTGCATTTTTAGTGAAACTAGGTTTTTAGGACAACATTTTGGTGCACACAGCAAAAATGAGCCTATAACTGCAATTTCCTTGGTTGAAATTTCATGCCCACTTGGAAAATGGTATTTAGTAGGGTCCTTTTTAAGATTCCAAGGTTTCAGGATTGGAAGATTTTATTTTTATTTTTCCAATCAAGCCCTAGGTCAAGTACCATGAAGGATTTGACCTCTTGTAGCATGTTGATTTGTGAATGGCAAGAGTTTGGGAATTGGTGAAGGGTTGAGCATTTGTAAATAACTTATTTTAGCATTTTGGAACCTTTTCCAATTCATAGAAGTGGAATCAAGTGAAAAATGTTAAAATTGCACTTTTTGTGCATAGTTGCATTGTCAAAAGTTGTAAAAGTTGCTCAAATTTGCAACTTAGTGGGAAAAGGGTCATGAGATCAAATTGTATGTTCTATTAGCTTTGACTAGCTGTGTAAAACCTAGCCCCAAGCTTTTCCCATCCCATTGAATGCTCAAACATTCTCAGGCACACCGAACTGAAACGTCCCTAAGGGTCACCAAATGCCATAGGGCAGTGATCTTTGACGGGGCATATCTCAGAGCTTGTGTGAGGTATGGATACAATTCTAGGTCCTATAGGACTATTTTGTAGAGACTTACAATAACCTCTCTCACTTTTTGGATATCTTACTTTGTTTTAATTTTGCAATGCCATCTCGGGTGATGTTGAAACTTGTAGTGTTGGCCAGTACAAAGTTGCCAACTACCAAATCTCCCTCACCATTCATTGTGGGATTGAACTATCTATTACGTTAGCTCTAGGTGGATGGGTAAACCCTAGCCCCAAGCTTTTCCCATCCCATTGAGCAATCAAACATTCTCAGGCATGCCAAACCAAAACATCCCTAAGGGTCACTAAATGCCATAGGGCAATGATCTTTGATGGGGCATATCTCAGAGCTCATGTGAGGTATGGATGTGATTCTAGGTCCTATAGGACCATATTGTGGAGACCTACAATAACCTCTCTCACTTTTTGGAGATCTTACTCTATTTTTATTTTGTGATGCCATCTTGGGCGATGCTAAAACTTGTAGTGTTGGCCAGTACAAAGTTGCTAACTGCCAAATCCTCTACATCGTTCGTTGTGGGATTGAATTGTCTATTTAATTAGCTCTGAGTGGCTAGGTAAACCCTAGCCTCAAGCCCATATTGTCCTATTGATCACTCAAACATTCTCTGGCATGCCAAATCGAAACGTCCCTAAGGGTCACTAAATGCCATAGGGTAGTGATCTTTGATGGGGCATATCTCAGAGCTCGTGTGAGGTATGGATGTGATTCTAGGTCCTATAGGGCCATGTTGTGGAGACCTACAATAATCTCTCTCAATTTTTTGAGATCTTACTCCATTTTGATTTTGCGACGTCATCTCAAGTGATGTTCAAACTCGTAGTGTTGGCCAATACAAAGTTGCCAACTGCCAAATCTCCCTCACTATTCATCATGGGATCGAACTATCTATTCTGTTAGCTTCAGGTAGTTGGGTAAACCCTAGCCCCGAGTTTCTCCCATCCTATTGAGCTCTCAAAAGTTCTCGAGCATGCTGAACTAAAATGTCCCTAAGGGTCACTAAATGCCATAGGGCAGTGATCTTTGACAGGGCATATCTCGGAGCTCATGTGAGGTATGGATGTGATTCTAGGTCCTATAGGACCATGTTGTGAAGACCTACAATAAGCTCTCTCTCTTTTTGGTTATCTTCCTCCATTTTGAATTGGCGATGCCATCGCAGGTGATGTTGAAACTCATAGTGTTGGCCAGTACAAAGTTTCCAACTGCCAAATCTCCCTTACCATTCATTGTGGGATCGAATTGTCTATTCCATTAGCTCCAGGTGGCCAGGTAAACCCTCGCCCTAAGCTTGTGTTGTCCCGTTGAGTGCTCGAACATTCTTGGGCATGTCAAACTGAAATGTCACTAAGGGTCACTAAATGCCATAGAGCAGTGATCTTTGACAGGGTATATCTCAAAGCTTGTGCAAGGTATGGATGCGATTCTAGGTCCTATAGGATTATGTTTTAGAGACCTACAATAACTTCTCTCACTTTTTGGAGATCTTACTCCATTTTTATTTTGTGATGCCATCGCAGGTGATGCTAAAACTCATAGTGTTGGCTAGTACAAAGTTACCAACTGCCAAATCTCCCTCACCGTTCATTGTGGAATCAAACTATCTATTTTGTTAGCTCTAGATGGTTGGGTAAACCCTAGCCTCAATCTCATCCCATCCCATTGAGTGCTAGAACATTCTCGAGCATGCCAAACTAAAACATCCCTAAGGGTCACTAAATGCCATTGGGCAGCAATCTTTGATAGGGAATATCTCGAAGCTCGTGTGAGGTATGGATGCAATTCCAAGTCTTATAGGACCATGCTGTGGAGACCTAAAATAACCTCTCTCACTTTTTGGAGATCTTGCTCCATTTTGATTTTGCAACACCATCTCTGGTGATGCTAAAACTCGTAGTGTTGGCTAGTACAAAGTTGCCAACTGCCAAATCTCTCTCACCATTCATCGTGGGATTGAACTATCTATTCTGTTAGTTCTAGGTGGCTAGGTAAATCCTAGCCTGGAGCTCATCCCATCTCGTTGAGCACTCAAACATTCTCAAGCATGCTAAACCAAAACGTCCCTAAAGGTCACTAAATGCCATAAGGAAATGATCTTTGACAGGGCATATCTCAGAGCTTGTGCGAGGTATGGATGTGATTCTAGGTCCTATTGGACCATGTTGTGGAGACCTAAAATAACCTCTCTCACTTTTTGGAGATCTTACTCTGTTTTGATTTTGTGATGCCATCTCGGGTGACATTGAAATTCGTAGTATTGGCCAGTACAAAGTTGCCAACTACCAAATCTTCCTCACCGTTCATTTTTGGATCGAACTATCTATTTCATTAGCTCCAAGTGGCTAGGTAATCCTAAGCCCCGAGCTTTTCCTATCCCATTGAGTGCTCAAACATTCTCGAGCACGCCAAACCAAAACGTCCCTAAGGGTCACTAAATGCCATAGGGAAAAAATCTTTGATGGGGAATATCTTGGAGCTTGTGCGAGGTATGGATGTGATTCTAGATCCTATAGGATCATGCTACAAAGACCTACAATAACCTCTCTCACTTTTTGGAGATCTTACTCCATTTTGATTTTACGATGCCATCTTGGGTGATGTTGAAACTCATAGTGTTGGCCAATACAAAGTTGCCAACTACCAAATCTCCCTCACCATTCATCATGGGATCAAACAGTCTATTCTATTAGCTCTGAGTGGTTGGGTAAACCCTAGCCCTAATCTTTTTCCATTCCATTAAGTGCTCAAACATTCTCAAGCACGCCGAATTGAAAAATCCCTAAGGGTCACTAAATGCCATAGGGTAGCAATCTTTGACAGGGAATATCTCAGAGCTCGTGTGAGGTATGGATGCGATTTTAGGTCCTATAGGACCATGTTGCAAAGACCTACAATAACTTCTCTCACTTTTTGGAGATTTTACACCATTTTGATTTCTCAATGCCATCTTAGGTGATGTTGAAACTCATAGTGTTGGCTAGTACAAAGTTGCCAACTGCCAAATCTCCCTCACCGTTCATCGTGGGATCGAAATGTCTATTATGTTAGCTCTAGGTGGCTAGGTAAACCCTAGCCCCAAGCTTGTCCCATCTCGTTGAGCACTTGAACGTTCTCGGGCATGCTGAACTGAAACATCCCTAAGGGTCATTAAATGCCATAGGGCAACAATCTTTAATAGGGAATATCTCGGATCTCGTGTGAGGTATGGATGTGATTCCAAGTCCTATAGGATCATGTTACAAAAACCTACAATAATCTCTCTCACTTTTTGGAAATCTTACTCTATTTTGATTTTGTGATGCCATCTCGAGTGATGTTAAAACTCGTAGTGTTGGCCAGTACAAAGTTGCCAACTGCCAAATATCTCTCATTATTCATCATGGGATCAAACTATCTATTCTGTTAGCTCTAGGTAGCTAAGTAAACCCTATCCCTGAGCTCATCCCATCCCATTGAGCACTTGAACGTTCTTAGCCACGCCAAACTGAAACATCCCTAAGGGTCACTAAATGTCATAGGGAAATGATCTTTGGCAAGGCATATCTCAAAGCTGGTGTGAGGTATGGATGTGATTCTAAGTCCTATAGGACTGTGTTGTGGATACCTACAATAACCTCTTTCACTTTTTGGTGATCTTACTCCATTTTGATTTTGTGATGCCATCTCAAGTGATGTTGAAATTTGTAGTGTTGGCTAGTACAAAGTTGCCAACTGCCAAATATCTCTCACCTTTCACCATGGGATCAAACTATCTATTTCGTTAGCTCTAGGTGGCTAGGTAAACTCTAACCCCAAGCCCATCTCATCCTGTTGAGTGCTCAAACATTCTTGGGCACATCGAACTGAAACGTCCCTAAGGGTCACTAAATGCCATAGGGTAGCAATCTTTGACTATGGCAACTGGATATGTCATCTCATCTAGTGATGGAGACTCATGATAGAAGGTAAAGGGGTGATCATACACACTATTTTGAACATGTTTTTTTTTATGGTAATAAGGTAATCTTTAAATCTTTCTACTTTATCCCATGCCCTATTTTGGTACTTCTTCAACCTTGAGTTTTTCACATTTAATAATCCCTTAACAACAAGGCTAAACAATTCCTACCAACAAGGCTTCATACTCCATTTTTGTATTTGTGTTTTTTTATTCTAGTTTAAAAGAATAAGGGAATTTATCACCTTGTGGTGATATCAACACTACACCAACTCCTATACTATTGGATGAATAGATATCATTGAACTCAATATCCTATAGAGAATCTCTATTATTAAGTTTAGATTCAACAACCTCTTCCCCTCCTAAAATAATGTAGTTATAAATTTAACACCTATTGCATAGAATTTGGGCTTAGGGATCTTCTGATGAAAGGAATGTACATAGACTTTCCATTTGGTTGGAGTGTCACAATTTCCTTACCCACTAGTATAGTATCTTGGGACCAATCCAATTTAACTTTTCCTCCTAGGTCCCTACAAAAACTCTTTCTTAACATGTGATTACTAACTAGGATATTAGGAACCAAAATAGTTATCTTTAGTGTCTTCCCTGGATGAGTGGCTAATGAAAATTGAGCATTTTTTATTTATTGTACTAGGGGGGCCTTCTTATAATCCATAAAAGACCATTTACCAAAGATTTTAGTTAGGGGGGAGGGGGGAGGATCTAAGGATTTTATAACATACAAGGCATTGTGTTGTTAGAGGCCCTAGAGTCAATTATACAATTATTGATCTTATGGTTGTGTATGAACATAGAAATATAGAATGGTTTAAGCTTCATATTTAATGAGACATATTTGTCATATGAACCAACTTTAGCCTCAAATTTAAAAATGGAGGAATGAACTGCATAATTTTGACCAATTTCTAAAGATAAAACATTGGCTAACTATTTATCAACAACTTTAGGCACAAATTGATGACCTATGACATATTCAATCAACTTATCCAATTTGCTATGGTTCGATCTAAGGTACTCATAGGGGGGATTTTTTAACTTTTGAATGACTTACAAAAGTATGGATTTTTTTAGCAAATGAGATTTTGGAGTCATTGAACTTTAAAATTTTAAACCAAAGGTTTGACAAAAATGATGTTTACCTTTGTTCAGCTACTTTGGGCACAATGTATTGCCCTAAATCTTAAGGATCTTTTGGCTTCTTGTTGGAATAGTGCATGAAGGATATTCTAACGTTACTAGGATATTGCCCTATTTTTTTAAATCAAATTTATATTCAAGATGACAAACTCCAATTTCCCAACAATGGTTCGCAGAGTAAGATATTTGGGATTCTTGGTTTCTAGAGGTTATTCAGTTTTGTCTTTGTCTTTGTCTTTTTTGTTGTAGTTGTCTAAGAAAATCATCTATATCTTATTCCTCCCTAAGACCTCTATTAGGTCTATGCCAATCTTCTCGAGTTCTCCTAGACTGCCAAGCAAGAATATTTAACTAACTAAGAATATCTTCTTTCTTGTCATGAAAACCAATATTGGGTTCCAACATAGGTATAATATTTTAATGTACTTTGTAAAGAAGCTTTGAAAAAGCCCTAAAACATATCTATAACCTAAGGAGCAACCTATTTATGCTTGGAGGAACCCTAATCAAGGGTTGGCAACTCATTTCTTGTACAAATCCATACTGTTGGAATGTATGCAGCAGACTGTGACTATTTTGGCATAGATTTTACTAGTTTTTAATCTTGTTTCAAGGAAAATCACATGGCTATTATCATTTTGTTGCATGTTTTAGTTTTCTTATTGTGTTTTTTTTCATTTTCCATGTATTAGTTATAGTTTTTGACCAAGTTTTGAAAGGTTTTGTAAATTTTTTCAAAGATACATGTCTGCTGCCAGTTTTGGAGTTGTATATCATGAAAGGGTTGTAAGTCTTGTCTCCATCGTGGAAATTCCATGGTCTTCTGGATTTCAAGGCTATAGACCCTAATGTATTATATTATGCAAGCAAGGGCCCTAAAAGTGAGTGCGAAGAATTCTTTGACCAAGCCCTAGGTGAGCTAGGCAATGTCTGGCTAGGGACTATCAACAAAGAAAGAGCTCTCAAGAGAAAAGCTTGAAGAATGAAGACTTTTCCTTCTAAGGGATTGAAGAGGGGTATGAGGAGGTTCTAAATTTTGGAGGAGGAGTTTTGATATTGAAGTGTGTAAGGTTTCTTAAAAGTGGGGACAACATGTAGCCAAGAAAACCCTACCAAACCCTCAATTTTGCTTTTTTTTTGTACAGCCTATACGCACCCTGAGACCCTGAAAATCCTTGAGCATGGGTCCTATGTATCAATTGTTCTGAAGGCCAGAGGTGTTGAAACTCTAATATAAAGGAGCTATTGGCCCTAGAAATCTAGGTGGAGACCTAATTAGGGGCTCTCCTTGTAGCCCTTTTGTGAAGAAATCTTAAAATTGGGTACAAACCCATTGTTTTTATCAATTCAAGCATAATACAAGTGTTCCAATAACACCTTAGGATATCATGGAAACCTTTCTTGGACTAAGGAGTGCTATGGTACCCTAGTAGACCTATAAAACCTTTGGAGGGATAATGTTCCTAGAAGAGTAAGGGAGTGATGTTGCAAGTTTGGATTAGTTAACCTAGTGAGGAGGTTGGGAAAGGTCAAGGGATGTTCTAAGTAGCAAGAGATCCTATAGACCACATAGGTGTAGAGAAAACACCAAGATCCACATATAATATACAAGGTTGCATGGGGATGGGGGTACTTGGGGTACTTAGGATACGGGTACGAGTACAACTATTTTTTATAATAGGGGATGGGGTTACTTGGGTATGTTAAACTTAATTTTTAATTATACTTTTATATTTATAAAAAACTTGAATTTATGAGTCATGAAAATGATTTTTCAAATCAAGAACAGTGATAAAGTTTGCAAATGTAATGTATTGTTTTCAGTTTTAGATTTGTTATATGTTTTTAATAATAATTTATGATAAATGTTTAGATGTGTAATGTAGAAGGCAGGGTTTAAACAGGAACAAGAAGATCATAAATCATATGACAATGAGATATTGCAAATGATAAATTTATGGCTTTAACACTGATAAAGTTTATTTTTGATCAACATTGAATCAAAGTTTCAAACTGATTAGGTATTGAATTAAGCTTGATAAACAAATAGTAGAGAAAGAAAACTTTAAACATGAACAAGATCATAAATCATATGACGATGACATATTGGAAATGATAAACTTATGCTTAAATGGTGATAAATTTTATTGTTAATCAATATTTTATCAAAGTTTTGAACTGATTAGGTATTGAATTAAGCTTGATAAACAATGAGCTGATACACAAACAAAAAACCAAAAAAAATAATCTGAAATCTCAATCAAGGTCCTTAGCTATGATGCTCTCCACCAAGTATTTGGTACTTGGGTACGTGTGTACGAGTACCAGGGATGTGGGTACGAGTACCAGGGATGATGTGGGTACCCATGTAATCTCATAATATATTATGATAACTAATAATGTTGTACATGAACAAACATATCATATATTAACCAATAATGTCATAAGTCTAATAATGTCATGCATCAAATAAATGTCATACATCAAATATAAAATGTCATATATACATCAAATGTATATCAAATATGTCCACTGACATAAAATCCAACATATATGTCAGCTGATGCCTATACATGTGTGTCTATCAACTATATCTTCTCCTTCCCATGATGGGAAGGAAACAAATCTCTAGAGATCTTCTGTCATTGTGTGGAGGGAGATGATGGGGATGATGGGGTCTTCCTCACATGCTCGCTCATCCTCTTGTTGAGGCTCTTCTCTAACTCGAGCTAAAATAAAAAAAGTAGATATGAATCAATAATTATTATACATTGAAATCAAATATATGTACACACAAAATTAATTATTTTCTTACTGCCATCAAATAGTTGCTCTACAAGTCCACCTCAAAATCTCATGGACGATCGGGTGTAACAAGACCCTACAACAATTCAACCAATATAATCACTTATAAATAACAATAGAAATTTTGATACTAACTATTATAAACAACAACTAGAACCAAGAAAATTCTTTCATACCTTAGTCAATGGCTATGAACTAGCCATAGCTGCAGCCAGTCCATGGTTGATGGACTGTCGAAGATGAGGAGTCTCAAATTTCAAGAGTTTCATGTCATACAATACACGTTACATGTAACATGAAATACGAAACAAATATAATCAAATGAATTAAATTAACATGAAACAAATGTACTTCTATGAAGCTCATGTCACATCTAGGCTCAAAGTCCCTAGTGAATGTCAATGGTCCTATAGAGAACTGATGCACATGCATAATTTTTTTTGTCAATCCTTCATATGATTAGTTAATAAATATATGTATTAATTTAAATGATTAAATTGATACATACCTCTAGACTCATCAACAAGATGAAAAATGGGGCTGGGGGATCACTACTAGGGTCGCCAACACTCTGACCCTGAATTTTGAACAATGTCAATACATGCTAATTAATTAGTCATTCACTATAAATATGAAATGTGATCAAATTATTTTATTATAATTGTAATTTACCTCTGTGTCAATGCCAAATGTCTCATTCAAGAACTGATCAGTGACTAGCCCATCATCCACACTATCTCTAGTATGACTACCAAATGTGCATAACGATCCACATGATGTGCACATGTGATGGTAATGCACAGAAGGATCCTCTTCAACTAATGGACTCATGCAATGAATGAGGGCCTACGTCAAAGCATTAATAGTCCTTAGAGTGTTGGCCTCTACATGTTCCTTCACAACTATAGGAATAGTCACATGCTCACCTTGTGCCTTGACAACAGGTGCCCTAACTACATTAGGGTCACGACATGCCCCCGACCTCTCAAATGATGAACCCCCATCTCTACCTTGAGATTCTAATATATCAAAATAATTGGGGATCTCCCCAAGGAAAAACTCACAATACAATTTCTTTAAGAAATACATTGGGACCTCATGATTATTGCGGGGAGGGGCATCAAAAACCATCCACCATCTATCCCAAAAATTATTTCTAATACCATCATGTATGCACCAACGGATGGAGAACCATTTAGTTGTCTCTCTAACAGTATTTTGTTCACCAGGCTTTCTAAACAATGCATAAATGCTGCCTTTTGGTATTTCTTTTTTTTTTACATCTTGATATGATAATTTGTTTGCATAATATCTTTTTTGTTCATCCCTCTTAACCCGCCAAATATCCAACTGACCACTAACAGAAGCTACGTGGGTTTTAATGGACTTGAGGGAGGATGCCAATTGAGCTCTCATTCGATTGGTTTGTCCACAAGATTTCAACCTACCAATGAGTGCTTCTAATTCATTTTTGCCTCTTTCTATTTCATTTATTATGTTCTCTTGTGTGCTAGAAGGAGGGCTTCCAATTGGCACAGGTTGCAGAATTTCTTGTTCTTGTTGTGTAGGGTTTTGATTCTAATCTTATTGAGGGTTTTGGTTTGGATCTTGTTGAGGGTTTTGGTTTTGATCTTGTTGAGGATTTTTTAGTTCATTATTCACATTTCCTGATAAGAAACCAATTGCAATCTAAATAAATAAACAAATTTAAAGAAAAATTTTTAAAAACCTACAAAACAATACAAGAACATATAAAATAATGCAAAAAGAAGGCTAGAAACCATACAGCATGATCGTGATCTTGAACTTCAATGATGAGGAGGCATATTGAGGAGGAAAGTGGCAAAAATCTTCAATTTGTTGAATTCATGTACGCGCTGTGAGGAGAGGAAGTTGCAAAATAAGGAAAAAATTGAATGGGTTGCAGGTTTGCAACCCATTTATAAAAAATTTGGGTTTTAAAAAGTGTGTACGCATTTTGTAAAGTTAGAAAAAAAAATGGTGTCATCTTTTTGGCACCACAACTTGGTGCACTTACCCATGTACCATGGCATTACTAATATCACCAGTCATCACATCATCAGTTATGCAAACATTAGTTCCTATAACATTCTTATCTTTATGCCTAGGGATCAATTCCCATACATTTTTCTTCTCAATATGTTCTAACTCTTATTTTATAGATTTAACCCATGATACATCTTTGCATACTTCATCAGTACTTTTAGGATCAACTTGAGATATCAATCATAATTCATTTTATCATTCTTTCTCTAGTCATCACACCATTTCTTACATTGCCAATAATCTAATCATTTAAATTACTTAATTAAATGTACCTTGGTGTATTAGGTGCCTCTCTAGGTTCTTCAATCTAAACTTGTATCCCATTATGAATCTCAAAATATTTTCTATTGCTCATGGTTGAGATTCTTATTGTGACTTTTAGATGCCTAATTTACTTCATTATTTGAACCAAATCAAATGTTATTTCTTGAATCTAAAATCTCTATCAATCTTCACATTAGCACTTTCAATTATCAATCTAAAGTAGGAGCATCCTTGGTTGTCTAGCTATCTTTCATGTTGGGGTATTCTGGCTTTGGAGTTGGAGGACTTGGTCAGTGAAGAGGCGGTACATAGTAATTATTGGGTAGTTGTAGTTGTTGTGTTAATCAAGTGACCTTGTTAATGAAGACATTCATTGATGCATATGGTACTCGGCATACATTGGGAACTCAGTTCATACTACAGGGCTTGGTTATGCTTGGTTATAGTGTTGACCAAGTAGCTTTGTTACTGAAGGAGCTTGGTTATGCTTGGTGGAATACTGACACTCGACATAGTTTTCTCTAATGCTTGGTTTGGACTTGGTTTTGTATTAACCAAGTTGTCTGTAGTCAGCTGACTTATGCATTTAATTTGGGTTGTTTGTATTTAATTTATGTTGCGATCTTACTTGAGGCTTGAGGGGCGTATTTAATATAAGGGTTGTTTTATTCTTTAATGGGCTAGGCTAACCTATGGCTTGGTTGGGTATAAGTAGGGGTGTTTTGTGGAGTCTTAAGTCATCATCATCTAGCTTGGAGAAGAGGATATGGCAGAAGAGAAAATTTTGAGAAGGGCTAGTAGTTGAGGCTTGGGAAACAATGAGATTTATTGGTGGAATTACGAGTACAAGTCGAGAGGAGGTCTACCACAGCATAGATTTTGTCTAGCTAGTGTTGGGATTGGATCTTGAGGGATCTTGCATAAATATTTTGTAATTTATATTGTATTTGGAAAATACCTCGAAGGCCTTATAATCAGGCACATTGCATGTAAATAGTTATTTTATGAATAAAAAGTTGTATTTAGTATCAGATTGTGTATATTATTTTTTTTTACGTTGTGTGGTTATTTATAGGGATCTGGATTACCTCCAATACGAGTACCCTCAAAATCTCACTACATCAGATGGTATCAAAGCACAATTACTCTCGAGTGTGTAGGATGAGCACTGAAGTTAGGGAAAATTGCAATAGGAATTGGGTGAAGGATGGAAGAGAAGGTTGATCTTGTGGAGCTAATTGATCTTTTGGATTTTTGGATTTGTTGCAAAGGGTTTTCAATAATCTTGGAAGATGCCTCCACAAAGATTGGACCCTATGGTGATTGATGATCTTAGTTGTGTTGTGGAAGAAAGTATCTCAAAGAAGAATAAAGTAGAATTTAGATCTGAGATGGCACTAATCAAGAGTGATATGATAGCTAAGATCATAAGTGTTATAGGTGGTGTACCTTGACATGTTGGTACTGAAGATGGTTATGAGGAAGTTGTTGAAGACTTTGAAGCTGCTAGATCGAGTGGTGAGGACAGAATTGATCGTGTGGAGAGACATATGGGAAATAGGCTTGGTTATTTTTCTAGGCTTGGATCTCGGTTAAAGTTGAAGCATAAGATGGAGGTTTCTAATTTCTCAAGTACTTCAAATCCTAAAGACTTGATTGATTGGATTGGTGAATTGGAAGACTACTTTGAGCTTGAGGATTATGAGGATCCACTCAGAGCAAGGTTGGCACAAACTAAGTTGAAAGGACATGATGCTTTTTGGTGAAAAGGAATGCAAAGAGATAGAGAGGAGGAAGATGAAATGAAGATCACTAGATGGAGGTTGATGGTAACAAAGATGAAGGCTAAGTTCATTCTTGCTGATTATAAACTTGATTTGCTCAAAAGGTTGTAGAATTTGAAGTAGAAAGATATGACTATGAAATATTATACCGAGGAGATCTACAAGTTGACTATTCAATCTAGACATAGACAATTGTCAAAGGAGAAGGTAGCTCGATATGTTAATGGTTTGAGATTCAATCTCCAAGATAAGGTTGGTATGTTGAAGATTGATTCAATTGAGGATGCTTATTAGTATGCCCTAAAGTCAGAAGATAAGTTGAAGAGGAAGGGTCAAGGTAATTCCAAAGGGAAGGAAAAGCAAGAGTACTCAGTAAAGGCTAAAGCGAGTGTAGAAGATGAACCAAAACCTATTGATTAGAAGAGGAGGGTAGGAAGAGGTGAGTTTAAGGGTACTTGTTTCAGACATCATGAAGAAAGACATAGAGTTTATAAGTGTCCTCGGGCTGGTGACAAAAGATTTGTTGTTGTGAATGAGGTTGGAAACCCTTCCAGTGAACCTGAGCAAGGAGAGAATTTACTAGTTTGGTGAGTATTGATTAGTCAGAGGACACTGGACTCTTGTTAAAGGAGTAATTTTTTTAGGACTCATTGTAAGTCTGGTGGTAAATTCTACAATTTTATTGTGGATGGTGGCAGTAAAAATAACCTTGTTGTTGAGGAGATGGTTCAAAAACTTGGTTTGAAGAGAGTAAGAGATCCTTATCCTTATAGGATTGGTTGGTTTCAAGGTGAGCATGCTTTGGAAGTGAGGGAGCCTTGCCTTGTTGATTTCCAAATTAGGTAGTATATGGATCAAGTGTTGTGTGATATTGTAGAGATGAATAGTCATCATTTGTTTCTTGGTAGACCATGGCAATATGATTGCAAGGTTGTGCATGATTGTGTCAAGAATATGTTTACAATTTTGAAAGGTGGCAAGAAGCATTCCCTGATTCCTTTATAGAATGACAAACTTAGTAGGAGAAACCTGAGTATTGATAGTTGAGTTGAGATGAAGGATTCTTAGAGGGTTGGATATTAGTGTGGAAGACAGACTTGTAGCACACCAAGGATGTATGTGAAGAAGCATAAAAATAGAGAAAGAGTGTACAAGTTGAGGACTTGGAGGCTATGTATGTGAAGAACCAATTTTAGATTTATGTGCTAAATCCCAGAAGATGTTCTTCCAATTATTAAGAACATCTTTTTGAACCTATGGCGACTAATGCAAGAGCAGTCTAGCTATCCTGCATGTTGGGGTGTTCTAGCTTTGGAGTTGGAGGACTCGATTAGTGAAGAGATGGTACTCGATCATTACTAGGTAGTTGGTAGTTGTGTTAATTGAGTGACTCGGTTAATGAAGACATTTGGTGATGCTTATGGTACTCAACATACACTGGGAGCTTGGTTCATACTTTAGGGCTAGGTTATGCTTGGTTATAGTGTTGAATGAGTAGCTTGGTCAATGAAGGAGCTTGGTTATGTCTGGTGGAATGGTGACACTCAGTGTGGTTTTCTCTAATGCTCAATTTGTTCTTGGTTTTGTGTTAACTGAGTTTTCTTTGGTCAACTAACTTATGATTCTAATTTGGGTTATTTGTATTTAATTTCTATTCTGAGCTGACTTGTGGCTTGAGGGGTGTATTTAATGTAAGGGTTATTTTATTTTGTAATGGGCTAGGCCAAATTGTGGCTTAGTTGGGTATAAGTAGGGTTATTTTGTGGAGTCTTAATTCATCATCATCCAGCTTGGAGAAGAGAATGTGGCAGAAGAGGAAATTTTAAGAAGGGATAGTAGTTGAGACTTGGGAAACAAGGAGATTGCTTGATGGGCTTATAAGCACAAGTTGAGATCTTCCTTGGAGGTTTCTACCAAAGCGTGGATCTGGTCTAGCTAGTGTTGGGATTGGATCTTGAGGGATCTTGTAGAACTATTTTTGTAATTTCTATTGTATTTGGCCAAAACCTGGAAGGCCTTATAGTCGGGAACATTGCATGTAAACCCTTATTTAATGAATAAAGAGTTGCATTTGGTATTAGATTGTGTATCTTGTGATGTGTTTATGTTGTGTGGTTATTTGCAGGGATCCAGATTACCTCTAGTAGGAGTACCCTCAGAATCTCATTGCATCACTTTCTCAACACCTATGTTCTTTTCTCATAGTATAATATCTAAGAAATATTCCTTCATCACTTCCACAACCAAACTTTCTTATTTCATCATCTCTTTTGATATATCATTTACTAACAAATATTTTGAAATACTTTATTGAGGGTACATGACAAAATCAAAGCTCATGTGAAGTTTTACCTATACCATGTCTGATTTGAACTCTATTCAATGTGTAAACTATTGTAGTGACTACTTATCTCCAATGAACATGAGATACCTTGCCTTCAAGCATCATAGTTCTCATTGTGTTAAGTATGGTTCTATTTATTCTTCCTACTACTCCAATTTGTTGTGGACTCTTAGGCGATGTTGTATGTTTCAATATACCATGCTCTCTACAATAATCATTGAATTTTTTGGATGTAAATTCTCCTCCTCTTTCTGACATTAAACATTTGATCTTAAAACTTGAATCACTCTCTACCTTCACTTTATAAATCTTGAACTTATCAAAGGATTCTGAATTCTTCCTAAGAAATGCAACCCACGTCATATTATAATAATTATCAATAAACATAATAAAGTATCTCTCACCATGGTATATCTAGTCTTTGTAGGACCACGTAGATCTATATGCACGATATCTAACTTTTCCTTAGTAGAATGTGTCTTTCCCTAAAAGATATTCCTTGTTTTTTTAACCATCATACTTTCCTTGCATAAGATTACAATCTTAGGAAAATATTTGACTACATTAGAATCATTGATCCCTAACCATATTATCAAAGTTCACATCGCAAAATATCTTATGTCATAACCAATTTTCATCAATCTTAGCAACAAAACAACTTACTCGAGAAGGATCTAATTGAAATACATTACCTTTGGTATTTGTACCAGTTGTGATCAAATTCCCTAATTGATCCTTGATTGTACAACTCCTTGAACTGAAAATGACAACCCTTATGCATAAGTTGACCAAAATATAAAAAGTTATCCTTTGGTCCATCAATAGATAATACATCATCAATTTTAATTTTTTCCATCAAGAGTAATAGATAATTTTCCTTTAATCAAAAAAGGGGTATTATCACCAAGTCTAACAACTCCATCATCACATTTCTTCAATTCCACAAACTTATCTTTATCACCTATCATATGATGTGAACATCGACTAATATTTATGATCTATTCAAATTTATTTTCAGCATATGACACTAATGTTTTTTCTTTATTTGTCATACTTTCTCCTTTAATATAAACGAAACCAATTTCATCATCATCATCAGTATCATCAAAATCAATATCTAATTCTCCCTCTCCAACAAAATAACATTCTTTAGAATATTTAGACTTGTAAGGCTTACATTTATACATAGGGAATTTAGTGGGACATCTAGCTGCAAAATGACCAATCTTATTACATGAAAAATATAACAAAAGTGACTTTCTTTCATATTTCCCTTTACCTATGTGTTTTCTCTTATTGATCATGGCTTCAAGTTCCTCAATCTTCATTTTTTCTTCTTCTATCTATACGTGGTCATTGGCATATTCACCAAGATTTCCATGATCTCTACTTATACTCACACTCTTTGTTAGCATCCTCTTATCTTTATGAATATTGGCCTTATTTAAGTAGTTTACATTATAGGTACAACATCCGTTAATTTAGGATTTTCAAAATCTTGTAACTTACCAATCAATGTATCCATGTTGAATCTTGGATTGATTAGTATTAGTTCTTTAATAGACACAATATGTGTATCATAATTTGATGTCAAAGATCTCATTATCTCTTGTACAATTTCATCTTATGTTATAGTTGCACTAGTATTCCTTATCCCTATAACAATCTTGTTATTCTATGAGCATAATCTATGATATGTTCATCTTTTTGCATTCTTGCACTCTCTAGCTTTGTCTTCCAATTCTATAGTTTTGCTTGCTTTGTATACTTGTCTCCTTCATACAATGTCTCTAACTTTTTCCAAATCAAATATTTTGAATCCAATTCCTTCACCTCTATACATTATGCTTTGAAAATTTCACTAATCAAGGCTTCCCTAGAAATCATGTTACATTAAAACTCCTTATCCTTATTTGTAAATGAAGAATACTCATTCTTTGTCTCTATAGCTACATGTTTCTTTGTAGTCATCCAAAAATATATACCCATATAAATCATGTGTTCTCATCTTGTTCTTCCGACTATCATAGTTATTGCCATCAAATTTGGGACTTTTCTTCCGATAAGTCATCCTAGATCTCCTCAAGCTATTAGGTTTCCTTCTCAAAGAGGACTACAAGATATTGTACCAATTATTAATAACCAAATTTCACACCTTATAACTAAGAGGGGGGTGGGTGAATCAGTTGTGAGTAATAACTATGAAATTTTATTTAACTGGTCATCAATCAACAATATAACTATGCACAACAACATGATATCCAATACCATAAATAAAAGGATTTTTGTTCTCGAGGAAGACTTGTTTGAGGGAAAATCCCTAGCATGGATGATACCCATTAGATCATGTACTAATATATAAATTTTCATATTAAAGGATATGACCTTGGTAAGAGTATATATAATGCATTTAGTATATATGGCCCTGTTAATGGACTAGACCCTTACTAAAAGGTTCACAACCCTATTAGGAGTTAATATGAACATAAGACTGGCTGCTCAAGAACACTACCCAAAGTTCAAAGGTTAAACTCACCTTCAAGAGACTCACTATATAATAGAGAAAAGGTTACATCCAACTTTGACGAATTGATTATCAACAACTAAATTACCGTTATAGTTCCATTGAAGTCTGCTAGGAATGATCATAGATTCCACTCACACCTCTTCCCAAAGCATCTGACAATCCTTTATCTCTATTATGATATCCAAGCATCAAGGCTCACACATATATCAATCATCCAATCACATTTTATACATTACAAATGAAGAAAAATGTGTTCCTTTATACAAGTTACAAACAAGCAATTAGGTTAGCTTATTAGGAATTCCCCAATGCACAATTCAATGAATATATCCATGCCTAGGCTTGTGTGCCTTATTAAGAAAATATACAAAAAGTACAATTCATAAGATACATCCCAAGATCGAAAATTAATGCTTTCCACATTAATTAACATGCTACACCATCTTATTGGCTTCCATAATGATAGTCCATATGCTACACACTACAAATCAATCTAGCATGAACCAAGTGATCAAAAAGTTCGAAGATGTTTGTACAACCAAGATTTATAACATCCTCTAATCTCACAAACCTTAATTCTATGTCGCAATCATGTTATACTCGAAATAGTGTAATTGTTTGTAGCATAATTCACTATCATTGGCTTGCAACTGGTCTTCACCAAATACATTGTAACTCACTCAAACTAACACATAAGAAGCTATTACCATAGACATAAATTCTACACTCACCCTGCAACACAAATTCATGATTGCATACTCATAATTTTTGTGCATTGTTTGCAATGTTCTAATGAATAGCCTACAACATATAAAATTTGAGTTTGTCCTATAACTATAGAGCACATATTGACATGAATAACAAAACCTATGATCATATCATCATGTTAACACTAAAAAATATATCAAAAGTCTCTCATAATCCTAACATATTATCGTATTCTTCCATAAATCATTAGAAGTTGACTTTAAAGTGGAAGATGGAATAATGAACACACATGCACGAGGATGCCAAATTTATGGGAAAAAATATAATATTTCCAAAAAAATGTGGTGAAAATATACTTACTATATGATTAAATGCTTACCATATTTATTTTAGGAGCATTTCTAAGGAAGTACACCACTCCCTAATCTAGAACTTACAAACCAAAGCATATTTCTTTAGTATCATACATAGATTTGCACAAGTTGATCAATATTCCAATGGGTACATGGGAATGATGGCATTAAAGATATGTGATTTCCTTATTAATCTCAATATTAATTCTATCCAATTTACACCTTTTTTTCCCTTGTTCTTTCTTATTTGCATTTCATTTCCTTCACAATTGACCCACATGTAATAAACACGAATTCTATGCCCAATCTATCCTAAATTGTGTGTGTGTGTGCACGCACTCAATCATTAGAAATTCAAGAACGTTGGCCACAATAATGTTTATACGAAGTTGGTCATTATGAGCACAAATATTCAGTATAGTCCACCTAGAGGATAAAAATGACCCAAAAAATTCATAACACATCATCCAAGAGAGAATTCATCAAAGTATATTCATCATGACCATCCTTAAGGTCAAACCCAAATGAAATGTATAAACAATCATTGAAGCATGTTATTGGGTCATCCCAAAAATCACTCTCAAGCCTCCAATGCACACAATGTCATGCAAAGCACTACACATCATAAAATAACCTCCTTTACCTCTCAACTCATTTTTCAACATATATTTAGACTAATAAGTCATCAAACAATACATTCAAAATTGTTGAGTCGGCTAGGGACCATCACAAGAAAACCCTTTCACACACAAAACAACAAATCTTCACTTGTGAAGAAACCAAAAATAAGATATTCAAACTGAAACACTATATGGATGTTAGAAACATGTTCACCAAATTACAAAACTATGAAATGTCAATGCAAATAAATGCATGTCAATTTACAAACCTTTCGTAACTATTTCTAACAACCTGCCTTTCTATGAGAAAACAAAAAAATAAAACATCTTCCTCTAAAGATGTAATGTCCCCACTATTAGGGTTATTTTGGGACAAGTAATACATGAAAAATAATAATTATAATCACAACAATAAAAAAATTTAAATTTATATTATTTTACCCTCTAATTTAACCCCAATCTTAAGGACATCCCCAGATCGAGCTTCCTAGCTCATAGCTACCTCGTTGTCTTCCCAAGAGTGCACCCCTTAAGATTCTTCTTAGATGAGCATTCTCTATCTAAGGAAAATTTCATATGTATATGTTGACATCATCAAAATATTCTAGCACATGGAGATTATCCATTGATTCTCAGTCATGGTGGTCAAATGGAGATCTTAACATCTCCTATACCCCATGCTTTGAATCTTATTAGTCTCCATGGTGTTAACCCCATGAGCTAACATAATATTATCCACAAGTATGATTAACTAATATAAATAAATTCATAAACATAATTAAAAAAATATAATCCATAAACATACCTTCCTTACTTCTTCTTTTCTTGGTGCATGTGGCTCTATCCTTAGTTGACCCTTCAATGAATTATTCCTTCTAGATTATCTCAACTCTAAATTTACTTTCTAAAATTATTCCTTTTCTAATTATAAGGAAAGGATAAAATATACTTTTTTTTGTTTCTTCTTTTTCAAGAGTCACAACCTTTCATAATACAAATCCTTTGAAAAGTCACAACACTTCATAGTTATAATCCTTTCGAAAAATCACAAGGCTTCATAGTTATAATCCTTTCGAAAAGTCATGAGACTTCATAACTAAAATCTTTTGGAAAAGTCCCAATACTTTATAATCATAATATTTTTGAAGAGTCATAAATATTCATAATTATGACCCTTTCAAAGGTTCACATCCTTTCAATGTCACTGATAACTTTTCAGAAAGTCACTTCCTTATTTTCTTCATATTACTTTCCTCTTCTATTTTTCCTTTTTGAATTCTTATCTTCTCCTCTTCTTTTTCCTTCTCTCTAAAATAAACTATCTTCCCTTTTATATCTTAATTTTAAGGAGTCGTGTCTATTTGTTAAACAACTCTTGACTTTTCATTAGATTTTGTTAATTTATATTATTCTATGTTATATTATTTATTTACTTACTTATGTTGGAAACTCACAATTGGAACAATTTTTGTTTGTCATTGATGTAAAATCTACTGATAAGACATTTTGCTACCTAATCTAAATGTCATATCTATTTGATTGATAAAGAGGATTTGAGAAATTTTTCATAACAATAGCACCTAGAGGAAAGGTTGAGTTATGAAAGGAAGCTACAATGGACATTTAATTAGATAGACTTTGATAAAGAAAAGTGATTGTTTATGTCAAGAAAGTTAAGTGAAGCCGAGCAATAGAGTAAATGGTAAAGGAATGTCAAGTGATGCTAGTGTCAACCGAGCCACAATTAGTGCCAAGAAAATCTAGTGTTGACTAAGCATTAGTATCAAGTGAGTCAGCTAGTTGATTTTGAGCCAAATATTTTATAGCACCTGAGTGTTAAGTGATGACCAAGTGTCAGAACTTAGTGATTTTTGAGTAACATTGTTGAAGATGAGTTTGAGGAAATTGTGATTCCCATCCAACTCAGTTGATTTCTCAGGAGATGTAAACCATGTTGAAGATAAGATTGAATGAGTTGGATCATTAAATTCAAGGTGAGGATTAGGTAAAGACCTAACAGACAAATTGCAAAGAAGTTTCTAGAAGAAGATCAAGAAGATGGATAGATACAATGAGTCATGTTGAGCTTGATCATAAACCCTAAGATCTATGGTGATCATAGAAAGTGGTAAATAAAGAATTGCATGTTTAAAGATGTACAGAGCCGAGTAAAAAAAAAGTGTGTGCAAGTGTGTATGTAAAGAGAGGCACACAAGGAAAGGTGGATCAGAGACGCACAAGTTTGAGAGTGAATGTGAAGCTAAAAGAGATTGCTTATGCAGATTTTTTTGATAATGATAAGTGAAATCTGAGCAAGAAAGCTTAAGTGTTGTTGAATGGAACATTGATTGCTTGAAGGGTTACTGAGTGAATCAAGAATAGAGATGACAGTGGAGAGCTTATCAATGAATCAGTAACTGAACCAAAAAAAGATTTGAACTTGCAAAGTGAGTTGTAATCACAAAAATCAAAACCTATTATTTTCTTTCTAATCATTGTAAACAATTTGTATTGAAATCCTTTTAATAGAGGTTGACCTAACAATCATTTGAGGGACTTAAAAACCTATGTAAATCCTTTCACAGGGTGACATTCTAAATGGAATGATCAAAATCCTCTAACAAGGCCACTCCTAAAAGTGTGATTAAATCCTCTAACCAGGTCACATTTAACAATGCATATTGTAACCTTTAACAGGGTTGGCTCCTAACAAAGCTCACTTTAAAAGAGTAAAAAATTGGTGGCATGTTACTAGTGTTTTTTCCTAAACTGGGTTTCCACGTAAAAATCCTAGTGTCAAATATGTGTTGAATGCTATATATGCTTTACATTTTACATTCAACAAAGCATGTTTTACCTGGAACAATATTTGTTGTTTACAGAAGAGACCGAGTAACAATAGGATAAGTAGAATAGTAAGTATTTTATTGTTTAAATGTTCAAATGGTACTTAAGGATCTTTAGTAACTGATTCAACCCCCCACTCCCCCCCCACACCCCCCCCCCTCTCAGTTATTGTAAACATTTCTAACAAATTATTTGTGTCTTTTATTGTTATTTATTAAATTCTATTTAAAAAGTTAACATGCTTTCTACAATATTGTCTCTTGTATCTAATTTTATTCCTTTATTTACTCATTGAAATTTTAATATTTTTTAATTATTTAAGATATCATTCTAAATATTATTTCATTGATAATATAGATTAAATAGTTATTATTTCCTAGTTTTATATTCTAGTTTTAGTTTAATTATAACTTTATTATCATTATTTATTTAATAGCATTGTATTATCTAACTATTATTATTAAAATTCTATCTTAGAGCCACTGGGGAGATCATGATTGAGGAGGTTATATCTAAAATGGGTGTTGGCTAGCTATTTGGCCCTCATAATTCTTCCCCAACCAATCTTGTTTTTCACCAATCGTCAACCCATTTTAGTGAGTAAAGCTTTATTCATATCAGTTATTCTTCAAATTCCCAACCCCACTTTATCCTAGGGTTTGCAAATAGTATCCCAACCCCAGCACCTTGGAAAACACTTTGTATATGATATTAGAAATATTGATCAGTCTAAAATCCCTTATTATTTTAGGAGTTTGTACCTTAGGTACGAGAACAATAAGATTTTTATTGTTCCTTCTCAGCATTTTCCCCGTCTTGATCATGTCTCTAGTGTCTAGAGCCTTGAAGGCTTTCATAGAGGACACAACATTCTTCATGTCTTCTTCTAAGACTTTCTCCTTAAGCTTATCATTCTCCTCATTCCCCAACATTTTTAGGATGTTATTTAGCATACTTCTCCTAATATTAATGTTACTCCTCTTGTCCTCCTCCTTGTAGGCATTCACGAAGAACTCAATTGCATGTCTTCCCATTTCCTCCTACTCCTTCAAGGCCCTTCATCCATCCTCTTCCAGGGAGGTAATGGTATATATTTTTTATGTCACGAGGCAGGTCTATGGAAAAAGGAGGTGTTCCTATCTCCTTCAAACAACCAAGAAATATGAGACCTTTACTTCCAAAAGACCTCCTCCTTGTTAATAGTTTCTCTCCACTTTATCCTACAACTTTCTTCCTCTTGGGTGGTAACCTTAGTAACATCCCTTGCTGCCATAGCCACTTGCAGCCTTTTGGGCTCCTCCTCTAACTCTCTTTTAATTTTAAAGACATCCCCAAAGGATCTCTTTGCCCATTCCTTAACATTCCTCCTAACATTATCCAATTTCTAGGTCAGCCTGGACATAGTTGTCCCATCCACTCTAATATTCCACCATTCTTCCACTTTATTTATGAAGTTCAGATGGGATTTCCACATAATTTCATACCTAAATGGTTTGGGCCCACTCAAAAATTCATCCTCCCAATTGAACATGATCGGGGAATGATCAAAAATGGTTCTTGAAAGATTAACCAGGGATTAGGGGATGATGTGAGACCAGTCCCTCAAAACCAGGAGCCGATCCAACCTTACATGAATCAATTCCCAGCCCTTCCTATTATTGGTCCAAGTAAAGGGGTTACCCTGCAGGTCAACATCCGGAAGATCATAGGTGTTAAATGAAATCCAGGAGATCTTGCATGCTTTTTGAGAAGCCATTGTTCCCCCCAAGCTTTTATGATGGGTATAGGGGGGTGTTAAAGTCCCTCATACACATAATACTTATATCTTTCAAATTTCCCACAAGTCTTCCCACCCTACCCCAAGCTTCACTTCTTCTCACTCAAGTATTCGGGGTGTAAAGGTTCACAAGATTCCACACAATTTTGTTGTTACTAAACTCCATAATCATGAAGTTCTTATCTTTATGGATCTCCCTGCCTATCAAGACGCTAGGGTTCCACATAGTTGCAATGCCCCCCTGATGCCCCCTCCACTTCTTAATGAAAGAAAGTAGCACCAAGCCATAAATTATTAGCCACCTCAGTGATGTTTTGGTCATTCATCTTAGTTTCCTGAATGAGGATACAATCTACCTTTTCAACTAGAATACATTGCCTAAGAGCATACTTCTTTTGGGAGTTGTTCAACTCCTTAATATTCAAGGAAAGGAATTTAATTTCTTACCTTTCTTGATTGTCTCCACTAAGTTTTCTTCCACTAGCCACTTCCCTTGTTGCTTGCTCCATTCAAGTTGTTCTGCTATTAGGACGACCCACAGTATTAGTTACCCCCACATCTGGTTTCATTCCACCCCTAGTTTTCCTCTTAGGGAATTCCCACTCTCCCATGACACTTTGAGGGGAGGAGGGAACTGAGAGGGTCATCTTTCCCTCAACCTCCTCAATACTTCTCATGACTTTGGTCGCAACTTTCTCTAGAGTCATCAATTTGAGCCTTTTCGGGGTAACAATCCCCCATTGGGTGCAATTAGGTAGCATTTCAGTTTCTTCGATGTTGGCACCACGACTCACCTCCTTTAGGAGTAGGGAGTTCTTCATTGGTGTCACCAACATGGTATTTTGTTTCCTATCCAAAGGACCTAGGGACCCCAAAGGCTTCCTGGCCAAGAACACTTGACTCTCAATGATAACATTGTCTATTATATTTCCTTCCATGAGGGATCCACCGGGGGTCCCTATTTCACCTTCCTCCAAATGCTAGTTAGCAGAATCCCCTCCCGCCACTGGGGATTTCAGGAGGTTGACTATCCCTTCCTAAATGAGTAATCCTCCATAATTGTTCCTTCCTTTGCTTTGACACTTAGAACCAAGACCAACTAGTCAGCCTCCACAACCTTATCTTTCTCTTTACTTTTCTCTATAATTTGGCCATCTGGGATAACCTCCTTACTTTATACAACACCCTCAAGGATAGTCAAAGATTCCCTTAGCATAGTAGAAGACTTGACTATGCCTAGAGAGCCACCTTTTGCTTGTCCTTTTGAGGGGGTGTATTACAATCTATCATAACATAGCCAAAGTGCCCACATTTTTTACAATAAAGACCTACATTCTCGTACTCTATAGGCTAGACCCTATTCCCCCATTTGGTAGACAATGTGATCATCATCAAGAGTGCCCTGTTAATGGTCACATTCACACAAAATCTAGCAAAGACAAGTCTAGATTTATTCAGCGTTACTTGGTGCGCAACAACAAAATGACCAAAAGTATTCCCAATGCATCTCAAAATCTTTTCGTCCCAGAACTCCAATGGTAGTCCTAGCAAATGGACCACACTAGGGCCAAGCTTTGAAGCTCTAGGCTTACATCAAAACTAGGGTGCCATTTAGCTAGGGCTAGGCAGTGTTTGTCGTAGTACTAAGTCCTAGAAAGGATGGCTACTAGATCCTCAACAGCCATGAAGTAAAAGCAGAAAAGACCACTGGGCAGAGCCAAGACACATAGACTACCCTTCACAGACCATTTATGAGCCACCCACTTACTGGTCATCTCAATCATTGGTCTAAAAGAAATAAATCTCCCCACAAAACAATGTTTAAGGGAGGCAACAACATTTCCATGACATCATCTAGAAAGGAGATTTCCAATCTGGTAACATCATGGGTGACTTTGGGATCCTCAAATTTGGGATTCCCCTCCTTACTCCCAATGAGAGCATTTTCCCACCCCCCATTAGCGATGAGGGGAGAAGTAGTGGACCCATCCACCTTACGAGCAAAGTCAACTCAATTTTTTGTAATCGGTTGATGAGTTTAGCTCATGGGAGGTGGATATTACATGACACTACTAAGATAGTATCACTCTAGAAGTGTAACCATGTAGTAGTAGTAGTAGGATTTTTGCTACTACTAGCCACTAGCATGCTATAATAGCTACAAATGAAAAATATAAAATTTAATTCTTCAAACAAATCTATTGTAAGACTAGCCCTATAATGATAGAATACAAATATTTAACCTTAAATTCTTTCAACGTCATATCTAGGAGAAAATTCGTATGAATGTGAGGTTTTTTGGACTTCCTAATATAGGTGGAAGGTCTATTTAGCGTAAAAAAAATCCAAAAATAACAATAAAACCCTTTGTTTCAACCAATTGTTTTTCTTTCTAACTATAGTGAAAATGAAAATCTTTCTCAACTCTTTGGACATTAAAGTAAGCTTGAACTTTTGCAATAAAGGTCATATTTATCTATAGTATAACTTACAAAGAAACCCCCCTCCTACAATCTAATATATTGCTTAATAAAAACCTATCAATTAACAAACTTTAGTAGATCTAATGCTACGTAAAAAAATTGTATAAATAAGTATTCTACCCAATATCTAATGTATGTAGCTACGCACAAAATAAGAATATGAATTTTCAATATATGAGATTAATGTTTCTTAAGAATTAAAATTTCACATCAACATCAATTTTCTTATTCAATGAGAGAAAAAATACACAATCTTTGAATGGAATCTAATGAGAATGGGGAATGGAGAAATATAACAAATAAAGAATTTTTCTAAGTTTTCAAATTTAAGGATGAGAAAAAATAGTAGAAATTCCTACCATAGAAGGAAGATATGTATATTCAATTATCACATTCTACCTAAGTAGTCAAAATAAATTATTTAAATAAACTTTAATAATAGAATATAATTGAATAACTATACTAATAGTAGTGTCTTAGTTTTGATATGTTCACTCTATTGAATTTTATTTTATTTTTGTTGATCTTATGGTGTTCTCTTGTTTTCTTTATATCTTTGCTAGTTTTTGTTTTCTTTTGGCTCTACATCTTAAACTTGTTCTTTTCCTTATTTTTCTAATATGATGTAATACATCTTGGTTCAAAAACATTCACCTTGTTAAAAAATGATGATTTTTTCTAATAAATTGTATTTTTAAAATTTCAAATTATTTCAATTGTAAAGGATTTAGAGACTATTTCTACTAGAAATAGAAACCAAAACCCTTCCAAAAGCAACTCTTCTTTAAAATAAGTTTTCATGAATTTTCTCATTAAAAAATTACATTTAATACATTATATGTCTAATAATGGAGATGTCAAGGGTTGACCCTGGAGTGCAATGGCAGTCTTGGTCGTTGCAAAGTCATTTTAATATAGTATCCCAGGTTCGAATCCCCCTGCTTGCAAAAAGGAGACCCTATTCATGGTGGAGGCATTCGTTGTAGTAGCTAAAGGGAGTTATAAGGTGGTCACTAGAATGGAGAGATAAAGGGGATGGTGTCAACTAGTCAATGTTCATGCCAACCCGGTATTCAGGCTGATGAGTGTTGGTTTCAAGGATGAGGTCACCAAATTGTGGCCTCACTGGTTTGTACCTCTAGTCAAAAGTGAAATGTTACCAATCGCAAAAAAATGGAGATGTCAAGATTCATTGTTAGAGAAAAATAGAACTTAATTTCACTTACAAAACAAAATCAAGCTTGGAAAACACAAATTATATGTAAGACAAGGAAGTCTGAGATCATTAATTTATCCAATCCAAAACTTAGATTCAATTTAAATTTTTATTCTTACACAATGGTGTAGGAACAAAGAGTGAGATATAAACAAAAGTTATTTCCAAAACACTTAATTGCATTTAAGCTTTCTATAACATGAAAAGGACACAAAAGAAACAAATATTAATAAATAACTAGATAATATTAATAGTTTTAACTTGAGTGTAATTAGTCTAAAATTGTGGCTTGAAAGATAAATGAATTGATACGTAAGATTTTGTGTCACACTTAGAATATTTTTCCACGATAAATCTTGAAGTTGTCCAAATAAGCTTTAATAATTACTTCCCAAAAATTGCTTGAGAACATAGACTACACATGGCCTTTCAAATATGTCACTTATAACAAATTGTAGAAAAACTGCATTGTCATTCTACTACATAAACAAAGGGGCATTTAACTAGTTGAACGTCTTCACATCAATGTTAGATTTACATGTTTGGAAACCCATTATGGTTTGGCTTTGGTGCTAATTTTGTGTGATTAAAACATGATGTATTATTTTTGGAGATAATGGAAATGAGAAGCAAGCCATGTCCACTCTTGCATTCCCTCATGGATTCTCAATTATAACTAGTTATAGATTACTTGATGTTCAACTATAAAATCATTTCAAAACATGTTAACAAGTTTACTCCACCAAATTAACAATGACACAAAGTTGACAAACTAGTAAGCCTTTCAAATGAATTGTAAAGAAAAGTAACATTGGTTTTGATTGTCATTTTTAAAAAACTAGGCTACAAGCAGGTATTTGTCACGGCACGTCCCCTTTTAATAATTCACTTCACGGCCTTTGAGTTAGGGTCTCAATGATTCCTACCTTGTTGAATGTAATTAGACCAAGAATAATAAAGCCGCTACTTTCATTTGGACCAAAGAAATTTCTAAATGAGCCAAATAAAAAATATCTAAATGAACCAAATCAAAAATTTCTAAATGATTCAAATCTTCATATTTCATTTTATAAGACATCCTACAAGATGAATGGTACAAGAGAATAAAATTTATTAACTAGATTGTATTCATTTAATTTGATCATCTTTCAATGATTTCTTTTAGCTATTAACGGAATATGCTCAATAGTGAAACAGAGTCCAACAACGGTTCATTGAAATTTAATCATTGAATATACCCCTAGTGTATCATTTATATACCAATATTTGGTCATTTTGTGGCTTTTCTTGTCTTTTTGTATCCATGATTGCTCATTTGTGCACCACTATTGGTACAACTCGAGTTGGCCTAGTGGTGGAGAACTTGTACTCTTGAAAGAGAGGTCACAAGTTCAAATCCCACTGGGGGGTAGGGTATGTACGCCTCGTTTGTAGCGCCAAGCGCCTCTTGAAAAAGAGTACGAGGTAGTCCCATATCACTGTCACCATATGTAAACCCAAAAACTATGGCATAGTGTCGTGGACTATAAAACCCACTTACTTACTTTACTTACTTAATCATTATTGGAGATTTGTGTACCACTAGCGTAGATTTGTGCAACACAACTAAACATTTTATGAACCACTATTGGTGATTGAATAAATAATTATTGTTGCATTGGTGATGAACACTTTATTTTTCACCACTTTAACCCTTTCGCACATAATGTCTCATATAGAATGCAACATTATTGGTGAGAAGTTGAAACCCTAGCTTTAAGTAGTTAAGTGGGATACGAGAACAACAAAAAATTGAAAGTCTCGACATCATTTGATACCTTAATAGAAGGTGTGAAGTTAGCTATAGTCGCTAATGATATCTTCCCCTGCTTAAATCTATTTGTTTTAAATATATAAGGTTGGGGCCCATGTAGGGTGGGTTCCTAAAAAACTTGAGTAGATGGTGCAAAGATTTTTTAATCCTAGTGCTATCATAAATTTCTAGTGTAACCTAGCTTAGAAATTTAAATTCTAAAATTGAAAGAAGTTGGGAGTTATGAATTTTAATATTTTTAAATATAACAAACATATATTCTATATTTTTTTTTTTTATTGAGAATAAATAGACAATTTTGATTTTCCTTCTAAAATTTTATTAGTGAAGAAATGTAAATTTTAGAAATATTTTACTAAGCAAGTGAGGCTAATTCTAGTCCCACCATTATTTTTATGCTTAAATAGACAACTATATACTCCTATTTTCTAGGAGATGATTCTAAATGTTCCTCTAGCAGTTTGTTTTCTTCCTCATGCAACCCCTTCCTCGAAAATAAAAATTTATGCCCCTCCATGGGACCCAACATAAGAGATGGGGGGGACCAGCCTAAGAGTGGGTATAAGTTGCTCTTTGTTTAAATGGACAAAAAGCATGTTACATATATTTTAAATTTTTGAGTGCATGTAGCAATTCCAGCATTAGATAAAGATTTTGTGTTGACGTGCTGATCGAAGAGAGAATCTTTCTCTGCCATAAATATTAAGATTCTCCAAAAAAGCAAAATGGAAAATAAAACTGCCGGAACTCATAATGTAACCACTATTGCCTCAACTGAAGATATACTATTATTGAGATAGAAACGACAAAAAAAGCATCTTTGTCAAAGGATCAGTCGTTAAAATATTAAATTGCCATAATTAATCGCACATGACAGCGTGGCATCCAGCTGGCAATGTCGCACATGACAGCGTGTCATCCAGCTGGCAATGTGAACCAGATCCTAAGCACTCACAAGGACGGCAGACAGAGTGGGCCCTTCGAGACATGTCGCCATTCGAAATATCTAAAATGGGATCACATGCGGCCGTGGGGCCCATCCAGGGGCGACAGAATTAAGGCCGGTCTTGGCATCTCCAAGGTTCATCTGAAAGTAATACACCTTTAATTAAATAAATCAAACAAAAACGACCACACAGTCAGATCCACAACGGCCGCGGGGCCCCACGCGCACACAACCCCCTTCCTGTGGGGCCCATGCTCCTCTACAATTCCAAGGTATTCTTATTTGTTTTTAATATTTCTGGAAAACCTTGTCTAATTCAAGCACACTCGGTGTGCAAGATTTATATTTTAGGGAGAGAGGGTGTTTAACTATGGGTCAAAACTCACTTCCTCGTCCATTCCAGTACCGCACTAACTTTAGTGTGTTTTCTTTGAGCTGGAGTAAATCGCGATGAGTGACCTCCCGATAAGTCTAGTGTGTTTTCTTTGAGCTGGAGTAAATCGCGATGAGTGACCTCCCGATAAGTCTAAGTCCCAGTACTTCACTTTTGAGAGCATCACCTAGATCCAATGAGATGCACGTTCGGGTTAATGAGTTTGACTAAAAAAATTACATAGTTAAATTGTGATAGCAATATCACAATTTGACTTGTGGAAAATACCTCCTACTTATCAATCAAATTATTTTTGCAATTTGAATTTCATTATGTTTCAATTTATACTCGAATATAGACACAAACTCTCTTATCTTGAACTAGATGACATGATCCCACTTTGATCTCTTAAAATGTAAGATCTTGCCACAAATAGATCACATTATCCCAATCTTGCCACCAATAGATCACATTATCCCAATCTTGCCACCAATAGATGACATGATCCCACCTTAGTTTCTTAAAATGTAAGATCTTGCCACAAAGATTGCCTCTTAAAATGTAAGATTTTACACAAGTTGACATCATCCCACCTTTCTCTCTTTAAATGTTAGATCTTGCCACTAATAGTTAACAGCATTGTCTCCACAGCAACACATTTGCACCTTCCTTAAAAAAACATATTGTTAATTGTAAATGCATTTCCACAATCCATAAAACTAATCTTGGGGTCCCATGGGGGGGGCTTGGGCTCTATATTTAAGGCCCTGGAGGTCCCATGATTATATTTTGAGAGGGCTAGAGCTTAATTTGGAATCTTCTCCTATTAACTAGGAGCCCCTACCTTTTAGTTGAGCGGATGCAAAAAAAAAAAAAGAGGCTGGAAATAACCCCTAGTGTGCAGGGAAGAATTCTGCCACTTGGCAAGAGCTTACATTTCATTTCCCTCCAAATTGAAACCATGCTGCCAAAAATTCTAAAAACAACAATTTATATTTTTTATATTTCTTTCGATTTAGGCGCTAAATTTTTTAAGCAGACAACAATTTATATTTTTAATATTTCTTTCGATTTAGGCACTAAATTTTTTAAGCAGATTTATATGCAATGTCCATGGGACTGCTCCCCTTTAAATGTTCCTAAAAAAGCTCAACAGCACCCGCTCTATTTTTAAGCAAGCAGGTGCCCATGGGACCCCAGCCTAACTATGCAATTTCTGAATTTAGATTGTAAATCTAAATACTCGTACAATCTAAATCCAAAAATTGCACAGTTAGTTAAACATATTGCTAATTGTAAATGCATTTCCACAATCCATAGAACTAACTGTGCAATTTCTGGATTTAGATTGTAAATATAAATACTCACATAATCTAAATCTAGAAATTGCACAGTTAGTTAAACATATTGTTAACAAACAATAGCAATTATCTATCATAATTGCTAACATACTACCACCCACCTAAGTTTCTTACAATGTTAGACTGATCCCCACCTAAGTTTCTTACAATGTAAGATGCGCAAATAATAGAAGACGATATGATCCCAACTTCATCCCTTCAAATGAAAGATACTACCACTAAACCCCATGCAGCTACTTATCTCTACTTAATTTTAAGCAGTGAAAGTGTTCCTGTGCATATTTTAAGTAATGGAAAAAGGATAAAAAGTGTACCTGTGTATATTTTAGGTAATGGGAAAAGGATAAAATGGAATCTTCACCTATCTTAGTGGAGCAGTGACTGCTTAATAGATGAGTTTAAGCATTTGGAAAAAAGGAGGGCTGGAAATAAGCAATCACTGCTTTAAAAATACATTTAAGCATGAAAAAAAAAGGTCTGAAAATAAACAATCACTGCTAATTGGAAAAAATAATTTATTACTGATTTAGTTGCTAAAAAAATAGGCAGTCTACCAGCCACATGGGACCTGCCCTTAATAATTGACATGATCTACCCAGGTCTCTTAGAATGTAAGACCTTGCAAGCCACCTAGGTCTCTTAGAATGCAAGACCTTACAGACAATAGATGACATGATCCCACCTCTTAAATATACCTCGTTCCTTAGAATATAAGATCTTTCAAGAGATACCTTAATCCATTCCACCACATTCCACCCTTGTCTTTTGAAATTTTAAGATCTTATCAAAAATAATTTAACATTTGTGCCTATTTCAGTTAATAATTAAATCTTAAATGTAAGAAGTTGATAACAGAACATAAAATCCCACCCTGGTTTTGCACTAGATGACAGTGCCCAAGTAATCCCATAAATTGTAAGATGTACACATTCAAATTGAATCCCACGTCCACGACAGAAGAAAGATCTATTGACATATATTTCTGTGTTTAACTCTTAAAAATTCCAATTGAATCCCACGTCCACGACAGAAGAAAGATCTATTGACATATATTTCTATGTTTAACTCTTAAAAATTCCAATTGAATCCCACGTGTAACTTCGGGATTCTACACTTCTCAACTTCCACAGCAGAACAATAGATCTTTTAACATATATTTCTATATTTAACTCTTAATATATCCTTTAAAAATATTCATAGGGATTCTAAATTTGATAATGAAAAACTTATTCCTCTGTTGCAATTTCAAATAGTAAAAAGTGCCCACCATGACAGACCAATATACTATTGCCTAAGGACTCAATGGTGTCATTGGAAATATTCAAATAAAGAGGTCGTTTACGGATTCCTGACACCAAACAGTGCGTGGGACCTAGTTCCCTGGAAATGTTTGCGAAAAAAATTCTACACAGCTTTCCAATGGAACAGCTCCAAGTCTTTGAAAGGCAAGGCTTTAATAAAAAATTAAAAGAATTCTACACACAATCCTTCAGTAACAGTTAAAAATAATAATGGAAAGGCAGAACAATAATGTAAAGGCAGAACCCTGTTTTCCTTGCAGATTTCTTTAAGCAATGGCAGCACAATCAAAATTTCTGATCTACAATACACCTCATTTATGCACTCAACTACTCCATATCACAAAACACCTCATTTATGCATTCGACTACTCCATCCCACCAATTTCTAGTTACAGACACATTGTTTCTGCATAAAACTACCCAATCTTCTTCCTGCTGAGACAAATTTATCTAATCCCCACCATTGAAGACTTTCCTGCAGATTAACAATCTCGGGCAGAACTGGATATCATGCTGAGCCAATCTATCTAATCCCCTTCAATGGAGGCTCGTACAGATTAACAATTCGGACAATTTTGAACTGGGGTAGCAGAAATAAAATAAAAAAGCTCAAGATAAAATTTGCAGCAGATCCATCGAAATTTGAAAATTGCAACCACGAATTGTAAACAGAACAATCACATAATACATATGCCCCCGTGGATCTAGAACTCAAAAAAAGAAATCGATAAAACCAAGAACAATCAGATTATATATGTACCCATCAATCTAGAACTCAAAGACAGAAATTGTGAAAAACAGGACGAAATTGGGGAACGAATACCGTACGAATTTGAAAATAGAAACGTTAAATTTTTATAAGAAAAAACAATGCAGAAATATAGATCTGAAAATAAAAATTAAATAAATGAACACCACCAGAGGGCTCTTATCATTTTTCAGCCATGGGTATTGAGGGCCTCCCAGAGCAAGCACTTGGACACAGGCTTCGACAAATCCTGGGCCTCAAGAGCAGCGGCTCTCAAGGTCTTTATCATCATGACATTAGCCTCCCAGAATGTGGCGCTCTTGTAAGGCAGGCCATGCTTTTCACACAGCGGTTTCACATACTGCGTCAGCAACCTCAGGTTCTGACGTGGCACCCGTGGAAAACAGTGGTGCTCCACCTGGAACTGCAGACCCCCGTGAAACCAGTCCATCCATGGCGAACAAGTAATATCCACGGTCCCCATTATTTGCATCGGAAACCACTCTTTGCTGCTCGGTTTCCCTACAAAGGTATCCGCGGAGAAATGATTCAGGCAGAACTGTACATGCTGGATCCCGGAAACTGCAAAGCACACCAGCACAAATGCCACGCGTTCGGTCCATGTAGGCAGGCAAAATACCAGAGCCGGAAACCAGATCCAGAAAACCGCCATGGCCAGAATCTCCTGCACTCTGTAATCCACCTTTTTCTTCAGGTCGAAAAGAAGCGTGAAAGACTGAGCGAAGAGCAAAAATCTGGCAACGGCCATCACGGGATAGAAGGTCCAGTGCTGGTAGCAAACCAGAAACCGGGCCAAGCGGTCGAAATCCATCTTCTTCTCATAATATTTACTGTATAAACCCTGGAAAAGCTTGGTGGAAACCGCGTAAAGCGGCAAATACTGCAAATCGGAGTCATATTCTAGGTTATTTACCGCCGTATGATGCACATTGTGGCTCCTCTTCCACCATCCAATGCTCACGCCGGTGATCAGGTTCCCGACGAGAAGCTGAATCGCAATCTCCAGTCTGTGACTTTTCACCAGCCCGAAATGCGCCGAATCGTGGCCAATGAAACCACTCTGCATCCAGGCAATCCCTAACAATACCGCCGAGATCATGTGAACAAAAATGCTTGAGCTAAAAACAACTCCGCAGACGCAAAAGGTAAGCATTGCAATAACCCAAGCCGTAATCTTGTAATACAAGCTCAAACCGCCATTAAACATGCCTGCTTTGTGCAGATCTTCTCTAAGAAGGCGGTAATCCTTCGTGGATTCCAAAACATCTTCTCCGTCCAAATATCCTACAAAATACGTCCTCAGGTACTTCCATGCGGAAGGAGGATGATACGCAATGAATATATCACTCACATCCTCCCCTGCAAGATTTAACAAAACAAGCTCACCGCCTGGATGCTTCTTCACCCATTCTGTAACATCATAGACGCTCCCTTCCACAGCAAGCCACAGATCTTCCCTCTTGCTGTGCTTCTTCAGCTCTTCCAAGGTTATTTTCTTCGCCTTCAGATGCCGTTCTTCAGCTGCAAACTCACACATTTTGTTTTTGATTGTCTGTCTCTGATCAAAAAAAAAAATTGTTTACAGATCTACAGGTCCACAGATAGAATCCGGGGAAAACCTCAATACAATAATGAATGAAAGATAAATGGGGAAATTTTAAAAAAAACTATTCCCTTTTCGAGTTTCTCTGGTTATTTTAGGTTCAGTCATGAACCATATTTTTCTTCTTTCATGGCGTTAGCCCTGCCTTTATTTAGATTACGGCCGACTAACTGCGGTTCAATCAAACCCTGCAGTCAGTTTGATTCTAACCTGAATTAGTTAACCCCGGGGTTTAGCAGCTAGATATTTTTAAAACTTCGTGGCTACTTCTCCCAATGACGCGGTTAGGATATATTTAATGCTCATCTGTAATATTTTCCGTTTTTTAATTTTTTTTATTTAATGCGGTGGATATATTATTTAAATATTTTATTATCCCTTTTAATTAGCTAATAAGTTTTGCTAGCATTTTTTAATTTATGTCCTGGATATATTATTATTTTATTATATTATCCCGTTTAAATAGCTGTTAGGTTTTCCGTTGAGTGGTTTTAATTTATTATCCTGTTTTTATTAATTTAATATGTGCTGTAGATTTGTTTAATTTTGGAAAATGAATATTAATTAATTAATTAATGTGGCGTACATTCTTGAGAGCTTTTCCTATTTTTTGTCTTTAAAATGGCTCGGTTTTCAGTTGCCGTGATGTGCGTATGGCCGTACTTATTGTGGACAAATTTTTAAAAATTTTGACAACGGCGTCTCAAATTCCAAGGTTTACATTTAAAGATTTATTTATCATTTTAAAAAATTTGGCTTAATTATTACCGTCACAAAGTATAGTTAGATACCACCATCTAATTTTAGTTGGCAGGTTAGATATACTGAAAAGATAAATATTTAATCTAATATAAAATATTAAAAGTGGCAGTTTAAAATTGTTAATACAATTTGGGTATGTGTTTAATGGTCCCGCTTTTTAGGTTAAGCAAGATTTGCATTAAGAGCTAGCATGGGCTCTTCTTTTAAGTCACTAGTGCCTTTTGTCCTTGACATGTGATTTATTTTTTATTTTTTAGTAGTACATTTTCTTAAAGTACTTGTGTTCTTATGGGGTGTGAGCATGATGGTAATTAATGCTGATAGGTAATTAATGTCAGAATGGGAGAGGAGAGTGGGGTGGTGTGAGCGTGTTAATGTTAACTTTTATTCTTTCAGATTAAATTTGACAACCATCTACATGTCAAAAGTTTAAATCTTATTATAAATAGAAAAAATAATTTAATAAATATCACATAAAATATCTGTTTTAATTATAATATTTAGAGATATAAATTATTTATTTTTAAAAAAATTTAAATAAAAAGATTAAGTTAGTAAAAAATTAAATAAAAAGAGATAAAAAAAATATAAATAATTTTAAATGTAGAAAATTAAATTATAATTATTCTATAGTGGATATCTATCGGCATTTCTTTAAGTAGATTTATTTAAGATATCTATACTAGTATATATGTAATAATGATATTTTGGTGCTAATATGAAAAGATTTGTAGTAATGTGTAATTTAGGTATAGAGACATAATGAAATAATAATAATAGTAATAATATCTTCATTTTTTAACAGACTTTGAATGTATTTTTACTTAAATTGAGGATAACTACAATTAAAGGACTCTATGTAGCATGTAACATAAACTATTCTTTCCAAAAGAAGCATATAGTTCATTTTATCGTTGCAGGTAGTATGGAAGATGAAATGGAAAATTTTATTTATTTTACATTTGTTTAACTCCATTGTCAATGAATTCAATTTTGATCATTACAACAAACCACAATGCTACTCTAACACTCTCTACAACAGCCACTAATACTAAATTAACACTACTTAATGTCATTATATTAAATAACTGACACTATCAATACAAAAACATGAGTGTGATCAAAATTCTGACCTTGTTATAAAAAATCACACTTTAGCATGACAAACACAATCATAAAAGAAAGAAAGAAGATAAGGTATGTGATCATAAATTATAGGGTAAATTTGGAAACAAGAATTGAGAACCACATCCCTAAATAGACTACATTGGCTTCCATGTTTCGAGTTGCATGTCTTCTACATAGTAGTTGTAAGTTGGGGTGGAAAACAATATCTTTGGATATATTTAATGTTTGTAGATGGAAGCAACATCCATATAAAGATTGGTTTGGTTGGAATGCATAGTCCACCTTATTTACATCCATTATTACATTTGAATGATTAAAACGTCATATACATGATCAAAATTGGTCTTATAACATTGAAAATCATTTATGACATGATGCTCCTACATCAGCAGGTATTGCAGATTTCAAATATGGTTGATTATGATGCATGTGATGAATTAGGCATGATGGTTGCAACCTTGAGCCAAGATCCCACCGGCCATTTCATTGATCAAAAGAAAACTTTTGAGCCATTGAAGATCATCTCTTATTTTCTTGCGAGAGTGTACATCATGTTACAAAAGAATTGGAAGACAAGAAAGAGGAAGGACAATCTAAGGGACTTGGATTCTTTTATCCCTATGAGTATGATGTAAGAGCATCATGGAATAAATGTTTTTCAATGTTATAAGACCAATTTTGATTATGTATATGATCTTTGAATCATTCAATTGTAATAGAATTTGTTGTAATAATTGCATTATATGCAAAATATGTCATAATTAGCTCATAAGAGTGTTTAAAGGGTTTTTTTTGTCTTTGTAGTCATTTAAAGTCTATTTTTATGTTATAAATGGTTTTATAAAGTTTAGATGTCATTTGTATGAAAAAGAATACAAAAGTGTCAATAGATAATAAATGTTGTCATGAAAAGTTGACAATATGAAAAGTTGATGTAAAGAGGAAGGTGAAGAGTCATAGGGGGTAGATTGTAGGTTATATAATTTGGAAAAGGTTTGAATATCATGTATTTGACGTGATTTACATTGTGTATTGAGATTTGAGTGGTTGGAGAAGTCTTGAGGAGAATAGAAATGAAAAGCAGTTTTGTTTTTCAAGTTTTTATGTTAATTTTCTGAGTTTTTTTTTCAAAAATCTAAATGTTATTTTTGTTGGTACAATCATGTATGAAATGATACAAACATGCAAATTATATTTTTAAAACATTCTCTGAGTTAGCTTTCTTTTAGTTTTAGTTTGGTCTAATCACATTGTGATTTGAAAAAGTTATGATAATTTTAGTGCAGGTTGATCATAATCAAATTCTTAAGTAAGCAGTTTTGGGAAAAGAGTATTAACTCTCCTTCTACTTCTTATTTTGGGCTATAACTTTGGAAAAACATGTTTAACTAATATATCTACTCTCTCATAAATGTCATTGGTTATATCTATTCATTTGTGAAAGTTAATAGTGATTCTTTGAAGAATTCCAATTTTGTCTCAATTATAAATTTGTTTGAAAGTATCCTATATTGATTCTAGAGCACATTGTTGAAGATTCTTGAGTGTTAATCCCACAAGAAGTGTTCCAAATGTGTAGCTCTGTGTAATGGACACCCCTGGATATCCCAAAAAACTAAACCAATATGCTGAAAGGAATTTTGTCAAACAGTTTGCATGCAACCTCTTATTTTTTCCATTTAATATTTTAATCCCCTTATAACTCCGGAAATCAAACTTTTATTTGTTTGTTGTGTTTTGTGCATGTAATTGGTATCATACAACATAAACAAGAAAGAAACTACAATAATCTGCAAAGTGGAAATGAACTGCTGCTAATAAAATGTTATTTTCATAATTCATAAAACCAAATACATGGCAGATTTATCAACTCACTAATTACTTCAGCAGTATTGACATAATACTCCAACCCATGCTTTCGAACTTGCTGCTACAATACTTTGTCCTTCAATCAGTCCACTACCTTCGTAATACCATTCCCTCAAAGCGGCACAAGCATTGGACAAGTAGTGAAGAAGATATGAGCAAAATACCAAATCTGCCGGTAGCCGAAAATGCAACTAAATTGCTTGATAATGAAGCCAATAACAAAGAATTCCAAAGGCCAAACCCCAAGGGAATGACGTCTAGAATGTTACAAGAGAGGATAGACGTCCTCAAATGCCAAGAACGGAGCTGCAACTCACACACCAATTTCTTCTCATATTCAACCTGTCTAATGAAGCCACAAATGCTTCCTTTTATTCTATTCCCACGGGTCCCCTCAACTCATATGGGCAATGTGGGATAAAAGATGTGTAATATAAAACATATATTAAAATACCCCTTATGTCTCCCTTGGGTACACATCACCATAAAATAAATATTAAAGTAACACTTTAATATTTTACAATTAAATTAGACGTTACTTTAATAAAACTTCAGGCATTAAAATGTATTAGCAATCGAACTCCGAATAATGCGAGTGATAGCTCATCGGAAAGCTCTCACCAAGGAGTATCGAATCCAATCACCAAAATTGACCTGCACTGTGTCCTGCCGACTTAGTAAAAATAGTAAGTATGCCTGAAACTGAGTAAATCAACTTCGTTTTGGCCCAAACTAGAAATGACTAGGCCAAAACACTCCAAGATCCCATTAAACCCTTTGTTAGCCCTCGGGACCATGTAGAACAAAGCTAACGCGCACACACTTGGTCAACTGCTAAAATGGGGACATTACAATCCGCCCCCCTTGAAATTGCTTGTCCTCAAGCAATCTCAGTCCAGCGTGCTGAATAACCTGCTCACTCTCCCATGTAGAATCTTCCTCCGGCAGGTCTTTCCATTTGACCAAATACTCCTTCACTATCCTGTTTCTAAGCTTCCTCTCTCTGGTATCCACAATAGCCTCAGGTACTAACACAAGCTTCCCCTCCTCATCCAAAGGGGGTAAATCTGCAGTAGGCACTACACTCTGACCAATGGCTTTCTTAAGCCTAGACACATGAAACACATTGTGCACTCGATTGCCCTCTGGAAGCTCAAGCTCATAGGCGACTTTGCCCACTTTGCGAATCACCCTGTAGGGACCATAAAATCTAGGTTTCAACTTTTCAGCTCCGCTCTTCTTGAGCGATGACTGTCTATATGGTTGTAGCCTCAAGTAAACCATATCCCCTACCTCGAAGCTACGCTCTATTCGGTGCTGATCAGCATACAATTTCTGTTGATTCTGGGCCTGTTGTATATTCTCTTTGAGCACTTTCAGGATGTCCTGACTATCCTGCAATAAGTTTTTGGCTTTGGGCACTCTACTGTCCCCCAAAACTAAATCCATGAAGCTAGGTGCTTCATAACCATAGAGTGCCATGAAAGGAGTCATCTTGATGGACATATGATAAGTAGTGTTATAACAATACTCTCCCATATGCAACCATCTGATCCAAGCCTTTTGTTGTGTAGTTACATAGTTCCTCAAATATCCTTCCGCCCATTTATTCACAATCTCTGTTTGCCCATCTGTTTGCAGATGATAACTAGTGCTAGGTGTAAGATCTGTACCACACAACCTAAACAACTCTTGCCAAAAAACACTCATAAACTTACTATCCCGGTCGCTGACAATGAATCTGGGCAGCCCATGTAACCTGAATATCTCTTTAAAGAAAAGATCTGCCACCTGTGCTACTGTGTAAGTGGACGGAATAGCAAAGAAGTGAGCAAACTTCGTCAAGCGGTCCACCACCACATAGATGCAATCCCTTCCCTGCACTCGTGGTAAACCAGTGATGAAGTCCATCGAAATACTTTCCCATTTCCTATCAGGAATGGGCAAGGGCTATAATAAACCTGCAGGAAATGTGTGTTCTCCCTTATTCTGTTGACAAACCATACACTCCCTGACATACCTCTGAACATCATCCTTGAGCCCTTTCCATGAAAACCGCTCTCGGATCTGCCTGTAGGTCTTGAAGACCCCCGGATGTCCTGCTGTGGGTGCATCATGAAATGCCTTCAATATCGCCTCTCTCAAATGTGATGACGGAATCAAATAAACCCTGTCCTGAACTCTGATCAATCCATCTATCACCTCATAGCGATCATCCTGTATGGTACCTGAAATCAATCCAGAAGCCCAAGCATCTCCAACATACTCTGCTATAATCCGATCTCTCTAATCTCCTGAAATCTCTACCAGAGCACATAAGTGAGGTCTCCGAGATAAGGCATCAGCCACCACATTTTTCTTACCTTTGACAAACTCTATGTCAAAGTCATAAGCCTGCAATTTAGTCACCCATTTTTGTTGCCGGTCATTAAGATCACGCTGGCTCATGAAGTATTTAATACTGTTGTGATCAGTCTTGATCACAAAACGTCCACCTACCAAATATGATCGAAATTTGGCCAATGCATGCATTATGGCCAACATCTCCCGGTCATAGACAGAATAACTTTTCTCAACTCCTCGGAGCTTCCTACTCTCGAATGCAATGGGATGCTTCTCCTGCATCAATACTGCTCCAATCCCATCACCTGATGCATCACAATGAAGCTCAAAAGGCTTTGTGAAATCCGGTAGAGCTAGAACTGGACATGAAGACATTACCTGCTTGAAATGCTCAAAACACCTCTGTGCTGCCCCTGTCCACACGAAGGCTCCTTTCCTGGTAAGATCTGTCAAGGGTGTAGAAATTTGTGAGAATCCCTTAACAAACCTTCTATAAAAACCACATAAACCAAAGAATCCCTTAAGCTGTGTAAGGTTCGTGGGAGTAGGCCACTCTACAATAGCTCTAATCTTTTCGGGATCAACCCGAACGCCATCTGCACTAATGATATGCCCCAGGTAAAGGAGCTCAGTCATGCCAAACTCACATTTAGATTCCTTGGCATACAATGACTCTCTCTCCAGAATAGATAACACCTCCTCCAGATGATGTAAGTGCTCCTCCCAGGTCTTACTGAAGACCAAGATGTCATCAAAGAAGATCAAGACAAATCTCCTCAGTTGCTTCCTGAATACCTGGTTCATACAACCTTGAAATGTAGCAGGTGCATTGGTTAGACCAAATGGCATAACCATGAACTCAAAGTGGCCATAGTGACATCGGAAGGCTGTTTTCTCAATGTCCTTTGCTCTCATCCTGATCTGATGGTATCCGGATCGCAAATCAATTTTGGTGAAGAAGCATGCCCCATGCAACTCATCAATCAACTCATCAATCCTAGGAATGGGATACCTGTTTTTAATTGTTTTCTTATTCAATGCCCTGTAATCGATGCACATGCGCATTGTCCCATCCTTCTTCTTTACCAATACTACTGCTGAAGCAAAAGGGCTCTTACTGGGCCTGATATGCCCCATCTCCAACAAATCCTTAATCGCCTTCTCTATCTCATCCTTGTGTTTCTTAGGATGATGATAGGGAGTAATCATAACTGGTTTGGCTCCCTCCTCGAGCTCAATAACATGTTCCATCCCTCTGTTAGGAGGAACCCCATGAGGAATATCGCTAAATACTTTAGCGTGTCTATCAAGTATCTTCTGGACATCTAGTGGATGACTCTTTTCTTGTGGCTCTGGTGAAGTTGGCATAATGTGGCACTCTGTCGCCCACTCTATGTCATCATGACGAAAAAGTCTCTGCATTCTCCTCAAGGACACTATTCTGCAACCTCCATCTGAAAGCCCTCTAAGTACCACAGTTCTCCCCTCATGCTGGAATCTCATCTCCAATTTCGCTAGATTGAGTGTGAACTCAACTAGTGAAGCCATCCATGTCATGCCGAGGATGACATCATAATCTCCCATGTCCACAACATAGAACTCATCTTCCAACTCGTAGCCATCTCCAAACCTGATGCGAAGATTAGATATCTTCCGAGTGCATAATAACTTATCACCGTTAGCCACCATGACTCTAAACCCATCATGCTCCTCTGTCTGTAACCCTCTCCTGGCTACCAACTGTGCATCTATGAAGTTATGTGTAGCCCCAGTGTCAATAAGAGATATCACTTTCTGCCCCTGGATAGTACCCTTGACCTTAAATGTGATTGCCTTTTGGGCCCCTGTCAAGCGTGCCAACGATCTATCATCCTTAGGAATGTTGCTCTCCTCTATAGTGTTACCCTCATCTGAATCGGAGTGCTGATCCTCCCCTTCTGACTCTGACTCTTCTGCTGAAAAATACTCCATTTGATTTGCCTTAGCCTTGAGAGAACATTTATGAGATAAGTCCCAAGGCTCTCTACAATGGAAGCACAGCTTCTTCTTTCGAAGTTCATTCAAGGTTTCATTGTCTAGTCCTTTTGATCCTTCTTTGGGTTTGCTATACTCTTTCTGAAATGATTTTTTGTCTTTGTCCTTGCGGTAGGAAGAATCTGTTGAATGGTTTTTTCCTTTGTATACCGAAGGGGCTAAATCTTGTGCCTTTTTAGTTGCTTCAGCTAACGTGAGTGGATCATGTCCCTTCACCCAACCTCGTAATGGATCAGCAAGACCATCACAAAATAACACCACCAATCTCCTAGGAGAGATATCAGTAACAAGTACAGACAAGCGCTGAAACTCGGCAATGTAAGCATCCACAGAACCTGACTGTTTTAACTGTGCTAGCTCCTTGAAATGTAACTCGAGATCCTTAGTGTCAAATCTCCCAATCAATGTTTCGGTGAATTCCTCATAGGATGTAATCTGATTATGCCCCAAAGTCACCATGCCATGATGCCACCATTCATGTGCAACGCCATCCAAGTGCATAGCCGCATACTTGATAGCCTCCTCCTCAGGCATAGGATTAAGCTGCAAGTATGTATCTACCTTCTGCACCCAAGCTCGTGCAGTCATCTTCCCTGAAGCATCATAATAAGGTAAAGAAAGTTTTCCAACTTTCTTCCTCAACTCAAAGTTTTGATTCCTCCCTCCTGCTTTAGGCATGTGTCTCATCCTCAAGTCCATATAATCTCTAAGAGAAATATCTGCCTGAAACTCTGGTCCACTAGCCTCCCAGTCCCTCCTGAACTGATCCTGTAACTCGGTAATCTACAGTTCGTTTACTGGATGAACCGGATATCTGGGTGGAAAAGTGGGTAGAAGAGGTCTCGAGCTCATAGTCCGTGCTGGGCGTGCAACGTGTCTAAAGTTATCAGCCTCATTCCCATTGTTGCCATGTCCATTATTACCATTAATGTTATTCTCAGGACCATTGTTGTTGCCTTGGCCTTCATGGTTATTGTTTCCCCCGTTGTTATTGTTTCCCTCGTTGTTATTGTTTCTGTTGTTGGCATCACCTGGATTAATATTGACACCCATCTGTCTAGCCATGAGCTGCAACATCATGTCCATTCGCCTATTCTGCTCCTGCTGCATACGCTGCCCCTGCTCTAATGTATCCAGTAACTGTTGGAACAGTACCTCCCCTTGATCTGGACCAGCATTTCTGCCTCTGCCTAATCCTGTATTCCTGTCATCTCGATCACCCATATTATTGTCCTGATCATAGAATATCTCCTCTGTGTCTGTATGGTTGAATTCAATGTCCCCCTGCACGGATGTACTAGAATGTTTGCTTTGCAAGTCTGAAATCCTATTTTGTCTTGCTCTGGTATCGCGGAAATTATAAGACCCCTGTCGCATGCTCAAACATAAATGCTTAGCCTGTGTTTTTTTTTTTTTTTTTTTTTTTTCCCTCTATCCGGCTGTTCCAAATTCCCTATAAGACCTCCACAGGATGGCAGGACTTATAGCTCTGATACCACTGTAATGGACACCCCTGGATATCCCAAAAAACTAAACCAATATGCTGAAAGGAATTTTGTCAAACAGTTTGCATGCAACCTCTTATTTTTTCCGTTTAATATTTTAATCCCCTTATAACTCCGGAAATCAAACTTTTATTTGTTTGTTGTGTTTTGTGCATGTAATTGGTATCATACAACATAAACAAGAAAGAAACTACAATAATATGCAAAGTGGAAATGAATTGCTGCTAATAAAATATTATTTTCAGAATTCATAAAACCAAATACATGGCAGATTTATCAACTCACTAATTACTTCAGCAGTATTGACATAATACTCCAGCCCATGCTTTCGAACTTGCTGCTACAATACTTTGTCCTTCAATCAGTCCACTACCTTCGTAATACCATTCCCTCAAAGCGGCACAAGCATTGGACAAGTAGTGAAGAAGATATGAGCAAAATACCAAATCTGCCGGTAGCCGAAAATGCAACTAAATTGCCTGATAATGAAGCCAATAACAAAGAATTCCAAAGGCCAAACCCCAAGAGAATGACGTCTAGAATGTTACAAGAGAGGATAGACGTCCTCAAATGCCAAGAACGGAGCTGCAACTCACACACCAATTTCTTCTCATATTCAACCTGTCTAATGAAGCCACAAATGCTTCCTTTTATTCTATTCCCACGGGTCCCCTCAACTCATATGGGCAATGTGGGATAAAAGATGTGTAATATAAAACATATATTAAAATACCCCTTATGTCTCCCTTGGGTACACATCACCATAAAATAAATATTAAAGTAACACTTTAATATTTTACAATTAAATTAGACGTTACTTTAATAAAACTTCAGGCATTAAAATGTATTAGCAATCGGACTCCGAATAATGCGAGTGATAGCTCATTAGAAAGCTCTCACCGAGGAGTATCGAATCCAATCACCAAAATTGACCTGCACTGTGTCCTGCCGACTTACTAAAAATAGTAAGTATGCCTGAAACTGAGTAAATCAACTTCGTTTTGGCCCAAACTGGAAATGACTAGGCCAAAACACTCCAAGATCCCATTAAACCCTTCGTTAGCCCTCGGGACCATGTAGAACAAAGCTAACGCGCACACACTTGGTCAACTGCTAAAATGGGGACATTACACTCTGCGTCGTATATCCACCATGGTAGGGAAAATAGCTCAATCCAAAGAAGGACCCTCAATAGTGTTACTATGCTCAGGAGTAGACTTAAGTGCAAGTTGCATAGAGATCATATTAGGTAAATCAGCATCAAGATCAATAATCTCATGTTCATCATCATATAAAGTATCTTCTTCATCTAAATTAATAACAATAGAACCCAAAATAGAAATATCCATCTCATTAGTACGATTAATTTACTCGATAAACATGGGATGATGAAAAGTATTTATACGAACTTTAGCACAAGTGTGGTGGTTCTTTTGATGTTAACGAGCATGTCAGTTATGCTTAGTCATACTAGAAATTTGTTGAGAAGAAGGAGGATTTGTCATGCCTACCCCTAGTTTACTTTTTAGGTTGATTGCCACACTCTTTTGGGCCTATTTTATGATTAGTGGTACTCGGTTACTGGATTGATTAGATTTTATTTCATACTTAGTTGTTTTATTTGATGAACTACTTAGTACTTAGTTATTTCATGTGTTCTTGATTATTTTGATGATGATATATGTATGTTCATTTAGTGATTTTCAATTATCTCACGATGATAGTAGATGGATCATTTATATGCAGTTCTATGGATACTTACCCCATACTTGCATGTGTATGGTGTACTTGTAAGTTTTAATTTATGTTTGACTTTTTTGATGTGGTTGAGGGAGGGAGTCGTAGTCACCTGCTAGTCGAGATCTACACAATGCACCACTCCCCACCATTGTCTATTTAGTTTAGATTATATGTGTATGTACATGCATAGATTTTATGCAGATTGCAGGTACTAGGCATCGACTTCCCTGAATTGCCAGGATGAGCATGCCCTATCGTAGTATCTCAATGGTAAAAGAGGGGAGATAATTCTCGAGTCCAAATCCTAACCCTAAGCCAGTTGTCCTAGAAAGTAGGACAAGTATCTAAGTTGTTTATCCTTCTAAATTTGTCAAGTGACATGAATTCGTGATTTTGACCTTGGAGTTTGAATCTGTGCTTTGTCCATTAGTTGAGTTTTTGTACTTGGTTTTGTGGGTCTATTGTGATTTTCAAATATAATTAAACAAATTAAAAGATAATTTAATGAAAATTTTACTCAAACTAATTGCCTCATGTTTGACTCAAAAGCTACACAATTAAATCTTGATTGCAATATCACAATTTGACTTGCTGTGGAAATATCTCCTACTTATCACATGATGAGCTTAAAGGGATTTCTAATGAATGGTTCATAAGACACAACACTTGGTGAAGGTTTTACAAATGGGCTTGCAAGCAGAGTGGATTTAACCATGGAGGGAACTTCATAGGTAAGTGCGCTCAAGTTGGAATAGTCCTAGGATGGGTGACCTCTTGGGAAGTCCCGGTGCTTCACCTCTGTGAGCATCACCTAGATCCAATTAGTGCTAAGTGTTTCAGTTATTCTCATGAGAGATGGATTCATGTGTGAAACACTACTCATGAAACAAAGGTCAATTAGTTTGACTCAAAAACTACACAATTAAATCCTCATAGCAATTTCACAATTTGACTTGCTATGGAAATATCTCCTACTTATACTTAATTAAATTTAAAAGATTTAATTAAAGTCTAATTTTGCCATAATTATATTTATTTAATTTAATAATCATTATTTAGGAGTTTTATTTTAATAATAAACTCTAAACAATGTTATTAGTTAAATTAATAAATATTTGGTTAAAAATGTCTCATGAATTAATTAAAGAGAAAAATGAATTGATTTAATAAAGTTATTTTAATTAAATTACAAAAGGTTGCACATGAAAATTAAACTAATAAAAATACTAAGGAAAAAGGTTTTGCGTGATTGCAAAACCGAAGCCTTAATTTGGGGAAAAGCTCTTTATTAGGAAATCAAAGCTCATTTCTCCATACCGAGGTTTAGAGGAGCCAATTTCCAAGAAGAGGATTTCAAAAGAAAAGGAAAGTTCTTGCAAGTTCTATGCATTCAGTTGTTTAGCATCAGATCCAAGTAGGATCTCATGAGTTTTGTGCAATAGTTTCTTCTTTGAAATCATTATGTCTTCTTCGTGATTGATGGATCTGTTTCAGAATTCATTTGGGTTGAAACCCTTGTTTGAGAGTAATTAATTTCTATTATCGAATTGTCTGTGATTTAATCTGAAACCCTTGTTGTGAATCCATAGTTTTTAATTTTGAAAACATCTGTAACAATTTAAGATTGGAAAACTCTTGTTTGGTAAATTGGGTGTTTCGCGATGGATTTGATTTTAATTTGAATGGGGGTTTTGTAAAAGAGAAAATCTGATTTGTTTATAAGTTTGACTATTTGTTTTGGGTTGCTATACCTGGTTCATATTGGAAATATATATATATATATATATATATATATATATATATATATATAACATTACCACAATAATTGGTAATTACTATGGTAATTACATTATTAAATTTTGAAAAATGTGGGGGGGAGGGGAAGGGGGGCATGTTTTTGTGGTTTGGTTTTATTTTTAAAAAAAATTACATATAATATTAAGTGGGCGGGGGCCACCACCCTTCTCCTTTCTTCTCCCCCCACGATGCAGTTGTTCAGGATTGTGTGTGGCAGTCCTGCTAATGGGCATAGCAATAAAGCCAATGGGGTTTAAACGTTTTAAACAAACATTAGGTATTTAGTTTTTGTCTTCTTCTTTTTTTTTAAAATATTTTTTTAAATAAATGTTTTGTAATATGGTTTATTTAATTTAAATAATAAATGATATTATTGTTATTATTTTAATATATAATTATTATATTATGTAGTTTAAATATTTATTAATAATAATAATTTAATAAAAATATATTATTTTATGAATAAGATAATAACTATTTTAATTAATAATTAATAGTTATTATTAAATGATAATGATAATATTCAATTTCATGAATGTTTGAATTCCATTTTTAATTGAATATTTTGGTTGATCACTTTATTAATAATATATTTTAATGAAGTATACTGATAATTGAAATTCAATTTGGAAAAATTGATGGGTTTTAATAAGATCAGATTTGGTGATATGGTTCGTTCTAAATGAGACAACTTTTATTACTAGGGAAATTTTATTTCCTTTGTAAATTCGAAAACCTTATCAAACCGTCAATCTTGAAAATGAAAAATGAAAACTTGAAAACCATAGTGAAAATTGACCTTTATGTTTTCAAACATAATGAATTATGAAAGCTATGTTTGTTATGTACTCTATGTGACGTGTGGGTTGCTATTGCGGGTTTCAGGTTTGATGTAGTTCTTTGACCAATCAGGATGTTTACCAGAGGCTTGGGGGTTATGTTCTGTGATGATGTTATGTATACAATCTTTTATACCTAACCATGATGATGTGTCACGTGTTTCTATGATGAGTTATGATCAATGCTTGTTTGTACTTTCCAGTTGCTAGTCTATATAGAACTAAGGTGATATTTGTCGCTTTCTTGTTTTAACCTTTAAGTTTTCAATCAGTTATCTTCTAGTGCTTTCCAGTTGCTTGTTTAGGACTAAGGTGATATTGAGATTTGGTCTTTAGGTGCTTTCTAGTTGCTCGTAAAGGATTGAGGTGAAACCTGTGATTCTATGATTTGTAATTTTATGAGCCTAGGGTAGGTAATTTGTGTGCATGTTGGGAAGTGGCTTGCAATGGAAGCCAGAGCCCTAAGTGGCTTCCTGGGTAACCCATTGTAAGTTGTTTTAATAAGTGATAACATTTCATTAAATGGGTTTTAGAATGAATTAATAAGAGTCTTCTTTTTCCTTTCCCATGCCTTGAGTGCTAGTACAGGCTAGGATGGGAGTAGAGAGGATTCTTGGTTGTGACCTTGCTTCGTTAGTATGCCTTGTCTACACAAAAGGATACTAGTGCCACATAGAGACACTAGGGGGGTAGAGTCCAGAGAGGTTGCTAGGGTAACCTTAGAGTTGGCTCATGCGATGACACTTACTCACTTACATAGTATATTTCATGCATGTCTTTTTTGCCTCTAGGATTAGATGATACTTGTGTCTTGGTACCCTTTGAGATAGTTTTCTTTTAGGTGTTTCCTTGACCTAGATGTTGGTTATGACTTGTGAATTGTTTTTCAAATGGGACTTGAGCTTATCTCCGCAGCATGGTGGGAGTGGGCCATTTAGGTTCACGAGGTTGGGTTGTAGTGCATTTTTCTTATACCATTGAGATCTGGCCTTTGGATGCTATTGTTGGATGTACTTATGCAGTTGATCATTTCTTTCTGATCTTGTATTTATGTTGGATGGTTATATTTTGTTGTACTATATTTGTTAATCAGAGATCTTATGAGATGATGTATTTTACTTGATGATGTATATTCTTTGAGCTTTTCATACCTTGTGACTTGTACAGTGGATGATTATGCATTCTAATTGTGCCCCAGTGGCATCCTGTAATTGTATATTATTTAAATGGATTTGTACTTGTGATTATTCTTTGATGTGGATTTTTTATGTATTGGATTTAGTATTAATTAAACTTAAATGTGATTCAATGCCATGGGACCCTTTAGAGATGTAATCTATTTTGGATGGTTGTATGTTTGTGAGTTATTTCTTTCACTATATTACCTCTTCTTGTTTATTATTTTTTTTTAAAATGTTTGAAAAACTTAGTGAAACATTAGGTTGATTTCTTTTGGGTTCCCTAGCGGGACATTATAGGATAAAAAACATAACTTCCTTATCTTTTGATAGCACAAGAGGAGGAATGACAAGAGGCTAAGAGGTACAAGAAGGAACTACACTAGGAAACATGGAAACAACCTCCAAGCTATGGGACTTGAACTATGAGGTTGAGTCTCTGGAGAAAGCTGACTTCCTTTACTATCAAGATGCAATTAACTACACTCGGAGAAGAAAAGGGAGACAAAATACATGAAAACAAATCTAACTACTCTAACTTAAGGGGGTAATGCACCAAAATAGAGTGTTTGACCTTGTCTCTACCTATAAATGCATAGATAACTAGTTATAACCTCAAAGAATACAAATTTAGACTTTACTTAATTCAACAACCACATGTAGATCAAACAACAAAAGAATGCTATAGTAAGATACTTCACTTAATATCATTCAAATGCCAAAGTAGATACAATCATGCAAATGCAAAATATAGACAAGAAACATCAACCAAAGGCAAAGAAATCTTGCATAGTCTGTTAATGGCTAAAGGAGACTCAGTAGAGGATTACAATGGCTTAGAGGCATGAGAAATTATTGTAGCATGCATAGAAGCAATACTAGAGAATTAGAGAAAGATCAACCCTTACACAAATCACAAAATTTGCCTTTATAGCTCAGGCATAATTGAGATATTTCTAATTGAAGTTACTCCACAACCACTACCATTAAATGCTCAGAGGACAATCAATACGATCCCAACGATAGATTTGATTTTGTATACTTGCAAAGACATGATAATCATGGAAACCTTGACTAGAACAAACCTGAAGTGATGGAAATGGCACCAATCAATGCTAAAACTCCTCAAAATGAATGATTAGATGGTAGGAAGAGTGCCCATTGCATCGTTAAAACCTAGCATTAACTTGGAGTGGTTGGGATCAATTAGAAAGATAAGATTGTGCAAGAAAACCCAATTTTCCTTTGTCTTTGGCTTACAAATCAGCAAGGTCAATAGTCAAACAAAGCCCTGCAACCTAAACAAGCCACATGGACCAATAAAATTATTTCCTTTTGCCACCTCGCATGGTCTTTGTAAGTTTGACTGCCCCATCGACCAACTAACTGCGCCACCTTCCTAACTTAACCATCAAGGCTTATGAAACTGCCAACTTAACTGCTGTTGCAAACTGCTACTCTCCACCTAGCTTGCAAGGACACCTATCCTCATGTCGCTTCACTGCATCGTCTAAAATCCTCACAACTTTATAAAGCAGGGAAGCACAAATCACAGATCTTCTTGCATCTGATGACAAAGAACAAAACTGGCTCACTAATTGCACAGTCAGCATCTCGACCAATGAAATGCACCCAAATTGCCAACATGCTCTAACAACTGCTCGGTTGTTCTAACAAGTTCACCTTTGTGACTCTAACAAGAAAAGGTCCATAGAATCGATGTGGTGACAAGGCGCTTGCCCACATTCGCAAAAACCCTTGCATCTTGATCAAGTGGGAAAGTGCCCACCGTCGATCCTCTTCGATCTAACAGTGGATGGAAACAAATGATCCACTAATAACTTGTGTTAGTACCTCAACCAACCAAGAGCCTTTAGTATGCCAACTTGACTGACAACTTTATTTTACCTACGACCCACAAGGAAATAGGACCCACATGCCACATGGCAGCGAGGTGCTCACTTGCTTTATTTAAAGGTTGCTCATTTTGAGAAAGCTTGAAATCACCCACCGTGGATCTATGCAAGATCTGATGGTGGATGGAAAGTTGCAGGAGCCAAAAATTAAACTTAGGAGAATATGGAAGTATATAATGTTTTAATTCCATTTATTTCATATTTCCATTGTCATTAAAATATTTTTTAAATGGGAAGTGACCATTTGACATTTGAATTTTTAAAATGGCAATTTGGAGGGAAGGAAAATTTGGCCAACAATTATGGCGACTCAAGGGGATGCAAGCCGATTATGCATAAGACCTATGGCCTATGCATCCATTGGGCTACAAAGTCATAAAAATCATGAAGATTAGCCTAGTAAAAAACCCTAAAATCACAGAAAATGTGTCCAGGAACCTCAAAACTACTTCTCTGTAATTGAAACCGGGAACCAAAATTCTCTGCAACCTTTAAAAAACACATGTGCTTGTGCACTTCTTGGAAAATAGGAAACAATAAAGGAAACTAACCTAATTATACATGAAAACTTATCTCTTATCAAAAGTAAGACTTAAGATATATTCCATTAATTGGAATATGCAGAATTTCACCATTAGGCCTACTTAATTGGAAAGCATTGGCTTGTTTGCAACTGGTAACCACATATGGACCACTCCATAGTGCATCAAATTTGAGTGTCTCCCTAGCTTTTCCCTTTCTGCATCCCATTTTAATACCAAATCACCTTCTCTAAAGATTATGACCCTGATCTTCCTATCAAAGCTTCTTTTCATTTGTTGTTGATGTGTTTCTAGGGTTTGCATGGCCTGTTCTCTTTTCTCTTCCAACTCTATTAGCTTTGCCATTCTCACTATCATGGCATCACTTTTCGTTAGCTCCAACTGATGAGCTAGTTCTTGAGATGGGAATTCTAATGAAATTGGAAGCCTTACTTCCCTACTATATACCAACATAAAGGGTGAATTTCCTATTGCCCTCTTAGGCATTATTCTATTAGCCCACAGTGTTGTCTTCAAATTTTGATGCCAACATCTTTGGTTGTCCTCTATAGTCCTCTTGATAATCCTGATTAGGTTTTTGTCAGATGACTTGGCCAAACCATTTCCTTGAGGATAGTAGTTTGAAGATGTGCTCAAGTAGAAATTATGATCAACTACCCATGCACAAATCTGAGCTCCTACAAAAGATTTTGCATTATCTAAAATAATTGTTGCAAGGGAACCAAACCTAGTAATAATTTCATCAAGGAATTCAATAATTGAAATTTTTTTGGCATCCTTCAATGCAACTGCCTCTATCCATCTAGTGAAGTAATCTGTAGTAGCTAGAATCCATTTTTGATCAGAGCTGGAAGGAGGATTGATAGGGCCTATGAAACCCAAACTCCATTGAGTAAAAGGTTGGTCTATCTGAATGGGATGAAGAGGAAGAGTTGCAAGTCTTTGCTTACCAGAGAAGAAAGCACATTTTTCACACTTCCTCGCATACTTATGACAATCATGGAACAAGAATGGCCAATAGTAACTAGCTCTCATAATCTTCATTGTAGTTGCCCTTGTTGAAAAGTGGCCACCATCAAAACCATCATGAAGCTCTTTGATCATTCTTTCAGCTTGGTTTGTACCAATCCATCTCAGTAGAGCTCCATTGAAATCCCTCCTGAAAAGGATACCATCAATTATGGCATAAGGAATTGACTGCAACCTATATTGTCTTCTTTTAGTCCTATCCAAACCTTGAGAATATCCACTTCCTGACAAGAAGGTCATCATATCATCCATCCAATTCCTTGGATTATCATTTCTTTCTTCTTGTTGCTTTGTCAGTACCAAGACAACTTCCTCATCTAACTCTTGAGATGAGATCATATGTTTGCACAATCCCTTCCCTCTTACCAACTTGTTAATCTGAATGTCCACACCATACTCCATTACCTTAGTGATCCAACCTACTCTCTTCTCACTAATGTCCTTGCTCAAAAGAAAGTCCTTCACATTGGCATGGGGTACTAACAAATGGATCTTGTTATGAGACAAAAGGTTTCTAAATTTCTTCAAGGCTCTTATGACTGCAAGGGCTTTCTTTTATACATAACTGTATTTGTCTTCATATTCCTTAAGCGCTTCACTAAAGAAATCAATAGGTTGCTCCTCATTCTTATCATTTTCTTGAGTCAAGATAGCAGAAATGCTTGACTCACCACCTAAGGTATAAAGGATAAAATCCTTCTCAAAATTTGGATTGATGAGAGTAGGAGCCAAAGCTATGGTTGCTTTGATCTCTTCAAAGCTTGCTTTCCCTTCCTTGGTCCATGAAAAGACCATATTCTTCTTAAGCATGGCCATAAGAGGTTTCACCATGGTAGCTAAATTAGGGACAAACCTCCTTACAGAATTTATTCTACCAAGAAAACTTTGCAGACCTTTCTTATGACTAGGAAGGGAGAGAGCAAGTATTGCCTTTATTCTTTATGGATCAATGGTTAGACCATCCTTTGATATAATGTGTCCTATTTTTTTTCCTTGATTGGTGGCAAAGACACATTTGCTTAGATTAAGGGATACCCCAAACTCTCTACATCTTATGAACACTTGTCTGAGATGACCAAAATAATCTATTATATTTTTTGAATATACTGTGATATCATCAAGGTAAACCAATACAAACCTTTCAATCATGTTTTTGAAGGCCATCTCCATTGCCTTTTGAAACATGGCACCTACATTTGTCAGCCCAAAAGGAATCTTACTATAAGCATAGGTACCCCACTTGGTGGTGAATGTAGTCTTGTATCTATCAGACTCCTTGACCAATACTTGATTGTAACCAGAGAATCCATCAAGAGATGAGAGCCTCTCTGAACCACTTACCTTGGACAATATCTACTCCATGGAAGGAAGGGGATGGTGATATTTAAGGGAAGCTTAGTTAAGATCCCTAAAATCCACACATAATTTGATTTCTCCATTCTTCTTCCTAACAGGGACAAGGTTTGCTACCCATGATGAGTGCTTGATAGGGAAAATTATGTTAGCTTCAATTAGCTTGGATAGCTCTTTTCTCATTAATGGTTCAATCTTAGGATTCACTGGGTTTTGATTTTGTCTTACTAGTTTGACACTATTAATTAAGTCTATGGTATGTTGAAACAGACTTGGGTCAAAACCCTTTAAATCATCATATGTCCAAACAAATATATCATTAAATTCTTGACATAGATGAATGAAATTTCCTTTCTCAATTTTAGAACATACCTTTCCCATGTTTAAGGTATTTCCATCAATAACTACAACTGGTGTATAGTCATATTTGTCAGCAGCTAAGTTCATGCCTCTGTCTCTTGCTTGGTCATTAGGGTTTAAGACACTCTCTAAGGTAATGAGACCCGTAGGAAACTTGTTGGAACTGAGATTGATGATTTGATCTCCATACTAGTCATGCAACCTACATTGGTTTCTCTCTGAGAATTCTACTTCATTTTGCAAGAAACTTACAATTTGTGCATCAGACTCAAAAACTTGCCAATTGGTGTTGTTTTTCGGAAAAGCAGGTCTAACTATCATTTTGAATTGTTGTTTCTTTTCCTCCTCAAGATTCCTTGGCACATCATGAGATGCACCTACTGCTGCAAGTTTGTCAGCATGTCTATTCTCTTTCCTAGGGATGCTCTGAATATTAAATGCATTGAAACTTTCAAGAAAGTCTCATACTCTATGTTTATAATACTTGAGCAAACCATTCTTAGTGATATTCTAATTTCTCGCATGTTTAACCACCAAATCACTATATCCATATACACTCAATGCTTGAATTCCTCTTATTTTTAGCAAATAGGAGTCCCTAAATCAAGGATTCATACTCGATGACATTATTGGTACAACTAAATTGGAGCCTAAAGGAGAAGTAGTACCTTACTTGTGTAGGAGAAATCAACATCACACCCACCCCTAATCCATTTTTAATTCTTGAACCATCAAAATACATACTCCATATCCCACTCATATCTTCTTTGGTCTCTATAAGGTTGGGGACAAGAGCATCCTTTTCTGATATGCAATAAGTGCCAAGGCCTATCTCAAGGGTTTTTGATATGGGATCAAATTGATATGCATTAGCCCATTCATCTAAGAGAAAATCAAGTATCTCTACTAGAGAAGTAGCAAGCTCATTTACTATGTTATTCTCATCCATTTCTAGGATAGTGCAATTCATATTGATGAGATTAGGGGTATAGGGTTCAATATGTCTCTTGACAGACAAATGGTAAAGTGCGGCTTGACTTCAGCAACCGATATATCTTGAGTTACAGTACAACCAAGGCATACATGTAGGGCCATTTCAACATTCCTAAGGATCCCTAAAGTCTTGAAAGTACCACCATCCAATTGTAATGCATCCCTAACAATGGGATCATATTTAATTTCTAAAGCATCAACAACACACTTAAGCATCACCAAACTACTAGCCCTTGAATCAATCATGAAATTGTGGACTAGTTTATCCCCTATAATCAAAGAAGCATAAAATGGAGGAGGTCTAACCTTTTTACTTTTTTCTACCTCCCTTGATGATTGTACTAGGATTGTGGCACTTTCCATGCTAGGTGGCTAATCCTTTGGTTCAATATTTTCCAATTCTTATTGTAGCAGCCTCTTTTGCATGGGTATAGTGGCAAAAACATCCCACATGGAAATATTCACATTTTTTTTCTTCATCTACTCTACTACACTAAATGAGGCATTAGGTGCTTTGGTAGAAACCTTGGAAGCTACATGTGTAGGGGTTTGAGTTAGAATAATCTGGGGGCCATTCATATCTCCTATGTTATTTTTATGTCTTTGTTGTTGTGGGGCATTGGCTTGATCATTTATTGCTTGTACATGAGGCACTACATTTGATGTTGAAGTTCAATTAGGAGGAGGAGGTATAGCATCTTCAATAGCTCTTCTTTTGCTCCTAGTGTTGTGAACAATGAAATCCTAGCTTACATTGCAATGCTCCTCAGCTTGATGATTCATAAAGGAGCAATCACCATGTCTTTGCATATGTGAGGCATCTTTGGGTTGGTTCTCATTATATGACTATCCTACTACAGGCTCTTTGGTGATCAAAGCTAAATAGGATTCAACCTTTTGACACATATAATAGGCATAGGAGTAATTTTAGGAGGGGGAAAAATCTTGGTCTTGAGCCATATTGTTTTGAGGGACTATGGCCCTACTTTGATTTGCATTTGAGGTAAAAGCATGACTATTATGCCTACTCTAATCAAAAGAAGTATTCCCATGATTATGACTTGGAGGTCTACCATTATTTGGGGTTTGATATTGCAGTTGAGGAGCCTTATTACCTTGAACTTGTTGTCTCTCCAAAGTCACCACTTTCTACAACATAGAGAAGCTATCTTCGAACTTCTTCTTTTGGCCTTGCAATCTTTTATCTATGTTCAATATCATAGACTACATCATCTCCTTGATTTCATCTATTCCATTTGAAGATATGGAATCTTGAGGGACTAGAGCAAGGGATTGTGATGTTGAAGTTGTGGGAATAGGGGCCATTGATGGTTGGTGATTTGGGATATCAAGGAAGAAAGGCATAAGAGGCCTTAGAGCTAACTTTTTTCCTTGTATCAGTATGTTTTCTGCTCTTATTGCTATTTCACAAGCATCAGGTAAGGTATCTCCTCTCATGGTTTGGATTGTAGTGGCAATATCACTATTAAAATCTCTGAGGTAATAAAAGAAGACATTACTAGAGGTAGGCTTCATTGAAGTAGGTATTTTGTCCCATGTCTTTTGAAATCTATAGTTGAAATCAGTCATACATTCACAAGGTTCTCTTTTTATGGTGGTTAGTTGTTCTAAAAGTGATAAATAGTCACTTGTGTCCTCAAATTGTTTACATAATCCTGCTCCTAATCCATCCCAATCCATTAAAAAACCATGTGATAGGCCCCTATACCATTGTAGGGTTTTCCATTTTAAAGATGAAGCTAGGAGTCTAACGACCACATCATCTTCTATAATACAATGGATATTGTAGACGTTTGCAACCTCTTGAATGTGTTCTAAGGGAGAGATGGAATTTTCACTACTAAAATCAAGTATACTTTTAAGTGCAGCTACTAGTATGTCATGTCTTTAGGCTAACAAAAGAGGACTTCCACCATTAAAGGTGGCAAAAGCATGAGCTCTAGCCATATAAGCAAGTAGTGTATTAATATGAGCTGATGGTAACCTAGGTTGAGATCTCACAATAGGAGTGAAGATTGATCTTGCAGGGGTATGTATTTCGTCTGTAATCCTAACTGGTCATAGAGACAATCTAGTCTTTCTTCTTCTAGGATTCAAAAATGAAAGCTCTTGGTATTGAAATTTACCTCTAGAAGATGCGCTTGTTTTAGCTTTGGGCATAAATCACAACAACTTTGGTCTGGAATCAGATATGAAGGGTGTAGAGTCACCAAGTGCTTTGTAGAATGAGCCTCTTGAAGGCCTGGAATACTGAGAGCAACACTATCTTCTTAGTATCAACTTTAAATTCTTCTCTTTTGACACCAGTAGACTTGAAATTTTCTGAATATGGTCCCATCGGGTGTGCCAAAAACTGTTGTCACAAAAGTTTGCACCCTTGTCCAAAGTTTTTACCTAAGGAAAACCTTGTGAAACATGGAAACAACCTCCAAGATGTGGGACTTGAACTGTGAGGTTGAATTTCTAGAGAAGGCCAATTTCCTTTACTATCAGGATGCACCTAACTACACTTAGAGAAGAAAAGGGAGAAGGAATGCATGAAAGCAAATGTACCTACTCTAACCTAAGGGGGTGATGCACCAAAATAGAGTGTTTGACATTGTCTCTGCCCATAAATGCACACTTAACTATTTATAACCTCAAATAATACAGATTCAGACTTTGCTTATTAGACAAAGAAAGAATGCTATAGGAAGAGACTTCGCTTAATATCATTCAAATACCAAAGTAGATACAATCATGCAAATGTAGAATATAGACAAGAAACATCAACCAGAGGTAAAGAAATCTTGTACAGTATGTTAATGGCTAAAGGAGACTTAGTAGAGGATTACAATGGCTTAGAGGCATGAGAAATTATAGTAGCATGCATAGAAGGAATACTAGAGAACCAGAGAAAGATCAACCCTTACAAAGATCACAAAATTTTCCTTTATAGCTTAGGCATAACTAAGATATTTCTAATTGAAGTTACTCCACAACCACTACCATTAAATACTCAGAGAATAATCAATATGATCCCAACAATAGATTTGATTTTCTATACTTGTAGAGACATGAAAATCATGGAAACCCTGACTAGAACAAACCCTGAAGTGATGAAAATGACACCAATCAATGCTAAAACTCTAAATGGATGATCAGATGGTGGGAAGAGTGCCCATTTCATAGTTAAAACCTAACATTAACTTGGAGTGGTTGGGATCGATCAGGAAGATTAGATTGTGCAAGAAAACCCAATTTTTCTTTGTTTTTGGCTTACAAATCAGCAAGGTTAGAATCAAACAAAGCCCTACAACTCAAACAAGCCATGTAGACCAATAACATTATTTCCTTTTTCCACCTTGCAAGGTCTTTGTGATTTTGACTGCCTCATCGGCCAATTAACCATGCCACCTTCCTAAATTAACCACAAAGGCTTATGAAACTACCAACTTAACCACCCTTGCAAACTGCTACTCTCCACTTGGGCCTGCAAGGACACGTGTCCTCATGTTGCTTCCCCATATTGTCTCAAATCCTCGCAACTTCAAAAAGTGATGAAGCGTCAACTGCAGATCTTCCTACATCCAACGACAAAGAACAAAACTAGTCCACCAACTGCACAGTTAGCATATCAACTAATGAAATGCACCCAAACTACTAACATGTGCCAACATGCTCTAGAAACTACCTGATTAAACTAACAAGTTTACTTTTGCAGCTCTAACAGGAAAAGGTCTACAGAATCCATGTGGCAGCAAGGCACTTGCACACATTCACAAAAAACATTGCATCTTGATCAAGAAGGAAAGCGCTCACCATTGATCATCTTTGATTTGACGGTGGATGGAAATAAGCGATCCATTAACAACCTGTGTCAGTACCTCAGCCAACCAAGAGCCTTTAGTATGCCAACTTGACTAACAACTTTACTTTGCTTGCGACCCACAAGGAAATAGGACCCACATGCCACATGGCAGCAAGGTGCTTGCCCACTTTATTTAAAGATTCTTCATTTTGAGAAAGTGGGAAAGTGCCTACTATGGATCTACGCAAGATCTGATGGTGGATGGAAAGTTGTAGGAGCCCAAAAGTAAACTTAGGAGAATGTAGAAGTATATAAGGTTTTAATTCCATTTATTTTGTATTTCCATTGGCATTAAAATATTTTTAAAATGAGAAGTGACCATTTAACATTTGAATTTAAAAAATGGCAATTTGGTGGGAAGGCAAATTTGACCAATTGTACTATTCACTGCTTTACCACAAAGTTCAATAGGAAAAGAAATGGAACCTTAAGGGCGAAACAAGATACCATTACAAGTCTAAATCTAAGTATTAGTTGAGTCATAGAAATCATGATGTTTTTGTTTAGGATATAAATTTTCCTCAATAATAACATTAACCATGGAAGTAGGATCAATAAGATACCCATAAGAAGAATATTTAGCAATCTGAGTAGTAATGTAAAGAGGATTGTCAGGAGCCTTGAACTTATCAACATTAGTAAATGAGATAACAAGAGCTCTAAGATGCATCCGATTTAGGTTTAGGTTTAGGTTGATCATTAGATGTAGAGGCAATATCTTTCTTAGGCGGAGGTTGACGTTGAACAACATGTTATATAGCATTAATAGTATTAATATTCTCTTGTCATAAGGTATCATAATTATTATTCACTTTAGGAGAAGGAGGAGGAGGAGGAGGATGTTGAATAATAGTATTAGTAGTGTGTTGAGGTAAAGGATTAGTGTAGATTTGAATAGTTTGATTAGGAGATGCCAAAGATTTATTTCCAATATCATGTCCATCACTAGATAAGGCATTGGAATCAATTAAATCCCAAATCTTATGCTTTAAAGAGTAACAAGTTTCATTATCAAGTCTAGGCTGGCGATGATATTGACAAAAGACTTTAGGATTAAAGTGTGGACTTGATGTAGTAGAAGGAATAAGTAGTTTAATAGGAGGAAGTGTAATCATATTAGCACTAACCAACCTACCCATAATAGAATGTAAATACTTAGAAAGAGGATTAAACTTATATCTCATCCAAAAAATAGAGGAAGAACTAGTGGCACCTTGAGATGCAGTAGTTACTTGATTATCTACAGTATTCATGTCTTTGTTAATCTTGACATAGTTGTTAAGTTTCTAAAATTTGTTATGATTAGGTGTGGCATCACTCTTATTAATAGGTACAGGAGCCATTAGAGTGGTGCACTCAAACTGATTCACTTATAATTGATAATGATCAAGTGTTGCACAAAGTTGTGAAAATGAAGTAAATTTGGTAAGAAAAATCTTATCTCTAATTTTTTTTTGTAAATTCACAATAGACATATGTTGAATATCAATATTAGGCACAGGATAAGAAATATGAACATGCTAATGCTTAAAACTACCAATAAAAGAAATCACTTTCTCTTTAGGACCTTGTTTACAATGCATCAAATCAGTCAAAGAAATAGAAGGACCAATATTATTCTAAATCTATTCTATAAAGACATTAGCAAGTTTATGAAAGGAATCAATAGAATAAGGTGGCAAAGAGCAATACCACTGCAAAGATTTGTCAAAGAAGGTGTGACAAAGCAACTTAGCTAAAATCCTATGGTCATGAGCATAGTCATTAGATAGAACTTGGAAAGATATAAGATGCGTCATAGGATCACCTTTACCATTATAAGTGTCAAGGTGAGGCATATCAACTTGTTGAGGAGCAGTAGTATAGATAATATCAAAAGACAAAGGACTAGCCATATCACATGTAGGAACATTAGACTTGGATTCAGGAAAGGAAACAAGTTGTTGTTGTTGTTGTTGTAAAGAAGACACAACCTAAGAAAGGCTAAGGATAGTGGAATCATTAGAAGAAACATGTAGCACAGGCATATTCAACACATTAGGAAGGGCGTAAGAATTAGCTAGAATAGAAGAAAATGTGGATGGAATACTACAAACTACTATAGGAAGATTAGGATAAATGAAAGGAACACTATTATATGAAGGTTGTGAACTTGGTTAGGAAATAGGAGGAATACTTGCAGGAAGAGAAGGAATAGGAAGAATACCAAGAGGATTAGACAACTAAATAGAAGTAATCACAATAGGAGTGACATAAGTAGAAATGCTAGATATAGGTGTTGAAACATACAAAACAAGTTCAAGAGTAGAAATAGGAAAATTCATTCCTACTTCATAAGAAACTCGAGTTAAAGGCTTACCATGAGTATGGACAAGGTGAGTAACACCACACAATATATTAACACCATGTTCATTGTTACAGATCATTTCCTTAAGAGCATCAAAAGAAACAATGATCTCAGTATTGTGATTTTCTTGAAGAAGTCACTCATGCATTTTATCAATCTCAATAGCAAGTTTATCAACTTGTTCAGAAGGAACCCTCAAAACCTTATCCTCATCATGAGACGAGTGCAAAGAGTCATGCTCATAGAAGGATAAGGATCATGAGAAACCATAGGGTTACTAGGATTTCCAAGATGGGGAGAAGAAGAATTCAGATCAAAGAGAGCCATGGTTCTACGAGTTCTCCTAAGAAGAATACTATAAGTAGGAATTAAAGTACTAAAGCTGATTCACCAAACAAGGAAAGAAATCTAACCTAAATTTAATATAATGTAAATCATGCAAAGATACATCACAATATAATACAACAAAATGCAAAGATCTAATTTTGAATAAGAAATCTAACACTAAATCAAAAATTGAAATGTTGTAAGTTGGGTTCACCAATTAATGTAGTTTTTGAAATGTGAATCAAGGATATTGGGCCTAAGTTCATCACATAACCACACACTCATAACATAACATATGAAGGGAAGCCAAGAAGATGAGTCTTTTAAGTCTGAATTTGAAAGAACTATGCCTAGAAATATTAGTGCTAACCAAACAAGTAAGGAGCACTAATGCAAAATATGTCTAGGAAGAATAGGGGAAAGATATCCAAATCCTTGAAATGCCTAGATGATGTGAAAAGCTAGAAATAGATATGATAAAAGGAAAAGGAAGGTAGAGAATGCACCTTTAGAGTCTATTTTTATTCTTGCTATACTTATCAAAATTAATAGAAATTTTCAAATTTATGCTTGAAACTACTTAGTAGACAAATCCCAAAAATCATTTTGTGATTTGTCAGGGGTGAACTAGATGATCAGGGGTTGCCCTATCACTATTGATGCATTAGGGAAAGCCTGGTTGACCTTGATAGAATGTGTGTGATGTTGATTATGATTACACAATTATGAAAAAAGTTGAAAAGGGTACTCAAATCTACAACTTGTTCATCGATTCAATATCCACAACTTGTAATAAAAAGGGTTTTTGTTGTTGATGGGGGGATTTTCCTTGGTCAAACCCTAGTTTAGGAATTAACCTTGAATTGAAATAATTGAAATAGAATAAATGTAAAGTAAATGTACAAATTCACTTTACAATAGTCAGATCTCTTGAATTGAATGCAATGTGCTTTCTTCACCAATTGATTTGGATACATAAGATGAAGATGAATGAATGTAGAAGATGAAACAAAGGATCTTGAATGGATTGAAGAAGATATTGTAGATAACATCCTTCAATTTCTTGAATGCTTGAATCCTTGATATTCAATAGAGGAATGTTTTAGCTCCTGATTTAATAGAGATTTAAACTACTAGGTAGACAAGACAAGATTGCATCTAAGGGAACCTATCTCCTATGATGGACACAATTTTTCAAGAACCTAGGCCAGCTATAAGACTAAACTCCTTCTTCTTCAAGCTCTGCAAGACCTAAGTGGGTAGACTTTTAGATTCATTCATATGGTACCAGTTCAAAGCATACATCTGAATCTATGCAAAGCATATTAAACCCTTATTTCTCCCATACTTATACAATAAAAAAGGTATGCAATAGAAAGTTACAAGACCTATAAATTCCACAAGCTTAGTGAGGGTATCCTTTTAGCTCCTAAATAGAAAGGGAAAATGGATAATTGATATTTTATTTTGAATCAGCATAACCCCATATGCAACAAAAAACTAAATTAATCATGTAGTTGATTAGTGCCCTATCCATTGGGCATTCTATAAATCACAACATACATCTAGGATATTAATGATCTATCACATACATCAAGATATTAGATCTATCCTATCACTTTGTGAATCAGACATCAATGTTCAAATCGAAACTCATACTTATCAAAATCCTTCCATGAAATCTACAACCCTATCAAAATATATCAAGCATTTACTTGATTCTTTGAACTAGAAGCAAAACACATCAAGATGTAAAACTCAAAATGAGATGCAATTGGATCTATGTTCTTTTTCCACACATCACAAAAGATTGCAAACACAGGAGATAGGAGGCAAGACTCATAATGAAACTAAGTAATTTGTTGTTCTTTGTATTCATTCCTTTGAAAAAAGTACATTCAAGATGCATGAAAGACTCATAAAACACACAATGAACCATAACTATACACTAGAATTTCATTGTTGTTGTTCGTACAAGAGAGAAAATGTTGAAAGAATGGTGGAAACCCAGTTGAGAACTTGCTCAAAACTTTGGGAACCAACCTTATACAATGAGAGAAGAAAGAAAGATATAGAAAAGGTAAGGAAATCTAGATCTGATCTGATGATGCCATTTGTCCACTTGAAATTATTCCATCTATTGAAGCCAAACCTCTCTCTTCTCTCTTCAACTGAAGATCAAATCAAATCCTATCATTGCCATAAAAAACTCTAAAAATATCTCCAAGAATGATGAGAAAAAAATCTTTCTGATAAAATATCTAATTTGTTGACAAAAGTTTCCAAAACCCCCACCAAATTGATTTGGAGAAAAAATAATATTACTAAAATGAATCTCTCCAAGTTTGGTGCATACCCATCTAATTGTTTAGCCACAAACTAAATCTGAATCGTTCATACCAAAATGCAATTGAAATAGAGTACCTTAGACAAAATGATCATAGCTTCTTTGCACCGATATGTGTGCAAAATTTGATGGCATATCTGGAAAATAGACTTTGAGAGCTTTCTGAGGATTTATAATAGTCCTATATTTTCTTAAGAAAATACCCAAGGAAGCCATCTGAAGTTGCAAGTTCAAGAACTGATTTACATGCCTTTAATTCTTGCAAATATTTAATTTTATGCTAAATTTTGAACTATATGTTATAAATCAGTTTCAATTTAAAAGTCATGCACATTCATTTCTAAAAATGAATAAAATAATAATATTTTGAAACTTTGAAAATTTTCACAATTTTCCATTTCAAGTCAAACTTAAGTTGATCACCCACTTGACACATGGCATACTTGATTGGCTAATCCAATCATCATCACTGCCAAATCAACATCTATTTGGCACCTCCACCACCTTGGTGCCATGTGTCACCATCTGATTTGTTGAAAATGCCACCTCACCTGCCTATGGGGCCCCTGATGCCACAAGTTGCCATTTTGCAGCTTTGCATCTCTTAACACTAACTGAATGAAAACCGTGGTGACCATGTGACTAATTGCTAGCAGTTATTTGTGACATCAAGACCACCAACTTATAACAACACCACTAACTATCAACTGCATGAAACTGTTAACTTTAACCACTTCGCAAGTTCATAATATATTTCTCTTAACTGCATGCTTAATTGTCGATTATGCATTAACTGAACCACTAATTATTTCACGATGTCGAGACTGCCAACTGCTAACTGCGCCACTAAATGTCAACTATGCAAAATTGCTAACTTTAACTACTTCACAAGTTTACAATATATTTCTCTTAATTGCATGCTTAATTGTCGACCATGCATTAACTGCACCACTAACTATTTTGCAATGTCAATACCGCAAACTGCTAATTGTGCCACTAACTATCGACCGTGTGACCACATCAACATCTATTTGGCACCTCCACCACCTTGGTTCCATGTGTCACCATATGATTTGTTGAAAATGCCACGTCACTTACCTATGGGCCCCCTAATGCCACATGTCGCCATTTTGCAGCTTTGCATCTCTTAACACTAACTGAATGAAAACCACAGTGACCATGTGATTAACTTCTAGCAGTTATTCATGACATCGAGATTGTCAACTTATAATAGTGCCACTAACTACCAACTACTTGAAACTGCTAATTTTAACCACTTCGCAAGTTCATAATATATTTCTCTTAGTTGCATGCTTAATTGTCGATTATGTGTTAATCGAACCACTAATTATTTCACGATGTCGGGACTAGCAACTACTAACTGTGCCACTAATTGTCAACTATGCAAAATTGCTAACTTTAACTGCTTCACAAGTTTACAATATATTTCTCCTAACTGCATGCTTAACTGTCGACCATGCATTAACCACACCACTAATTATTTCGTGATGTTAGTACTACAAACTGCTAACTGTGCCACTAACTATCAACTGTGTGACCACATCAACATCTATTAGGCACCTCCACCACCTTGGTGCCATGTGTCACCATATGATTTGTTGAAAATGCCACCTCACCTACCTGTGGGGCCCTTAATGCCACATGTCACCATTTTATAGCTTTGCATCTCTTAACACTAACTGAATAAAATTGCAGTGACCATGTGACTAAGTGCTAGTAGTTATTTGTGACATTGGGACTGCCAACTTATAACAACGCCACTAATTGCCAACTACGTGAAACTGCTAACTTTAACCACTTCACAAGTTCATGATATATTTCTCTTAATTGCATGTTTAATTGTTGATTATGTGTTAACCGAACCACTAATTATTTCACGATGTCGAGACTGTAAACTACTAACTGCACCACTAATCATCGATTGTGCAAAATTGCTAACTTTAACTACTTCACAAGTTTACAATATATTTCTCTTAATTGCATGCTTAACTGTCAACCATGCATTAACCACACCACTAACTATTTCACGATGTTAGTATCGCAAACTGCTAACTATGCCACTAACTATCAATCGTGTGACCACCTGGCCCACCTTGGGATGAGCACCACATGTCATCATCAAATTTGTCTAGTTGGCTAACCTTGAGAAACTATGCCACATAGGATGCACCCATTCATTCAACGTTGGATTCTTCATGTGACATCAACATTGCCTATCAAACTTTTCATTTATACCTCCAAGTTGCATCACCGACCCCACCATACAACTATGTGATTGTCCATAAATCTTTTTCTTTAAGACACTAAATTATGTCATGTTTGTGTTATAAAATGCAAGTGTATAATAACTTCCCACCAATGTGGGAAAAAAGGCCCAAAACATTTCCTATTAGACTCTTGCGTGCATGGAGGAAAACATCAAATTATTGATTCCTTCTTTCATTTTCTAATTTTCTTAACACCCATAGGTTGTCGACACAACATCTCCACATGACTATCATGACTCAAATTTTGACATTCTTTTTATATGAACTTAATTGTGTGATTGACACTTTGACTAAGACTATTTATGACTCGACTTGAGTTGAATACTTTATAGACTTTGATTAAAATTTTATAATAGTTTTTTGCATCTTGAGGTTGTTTGCATATCTGGAAATTGTTGTGGATTTTAGTCTTTACAACGACACTCAAATCAGATTCTATAAATTGCTAAATGCATCTTGGGTATATTGGGTGACTCTAGAAAATTGTATAGGTTGCGGTGATTTGCGTGGGAAAACAACATTTTGAACAAACCTATACTTTTACTATTGTAGGTGTTGGAGAGTAAAATTCAAACAAAATTTGTTTTCCCTTTTTCATATCACAATTTATGCGAGCCTTTGTTCCCTTTCATAATCAAAAAATTAGAGCTTGCCGATTAACGGTACATATCCACCTTTTCTCAAACCATACTTACTATAAAATTCACACATATCTTCTAGTTTGCAATCACATTGAACATATTGAATGTTCATTAGATGAAATCCTTGTATCTTATAATACATTCAAAGGGTTAGAGTAAAATACATACAAATGGGATATGCTCATTTTGGAGTTCAACGAGTACTCCTTACCTTCCACGCCTCTACACTGGCAATAAAGTTCTTTGCACCGATAAAGCAAGCAGGCAATGTAAACAAATCTATGTCTTGTAATGAAACTTTGTGAATCAACTGGACTCTCCTCTACTCTATGCTTCTTCTTGCATTCATGGATGACTCCTCCCCCTTATGTATCTTGCCACAAATGTGACATAAACATCTTGTTCCAATGCAAAGGGCCTCACATCTATCTACGTGTATTGATCTTTAACTGGCAAAAACCCATATTCCATAATCATCTTCAAGCAGAGTGAACGATGGTTTGGTGGAAGATGATATAGTAAATAAAAATATGTCCTTTCCTGTGTGAACAAAACCATGGACTAGTATTCAAATGTTTAATATTGTTGATCCCTTAAAGATTGGTGTTAAATATTTTCTAACTCAAGTTATAATGTTGTTGACCCCTAAATAATGAGATGCTACAAAGTCTTAGTGTCATGGAAATCAAGAAATTAGTAGTCTAGAAGTTTAAGGCAATGAAGATGAAGATACAAGAAACAATGGTTATATGGATGGACGACCATAAGGTGAAAATCACATGTTTTACCAAATCTAAAGAAACATTCTTAGTAACATGGTGGAGGAGTATTTAGCCCTTATCATTATTGAGGTGTTATCATGTGGTGCAAGATAGGTTCCCAACATGCCATTTTGCAGTCCAAGTAAAGGAAAGTAGTTTTATAACTATGGTATAAGGTTTATATATTTATCTTGATAATGAACTTGTTATTTTAATTAAAGTTTCCTTCCATGACTAACTACAAAAATACAAATTTTGGGAATACAAGCCCTTAATGTGGTGTGTAGAATGTTTTGGGCATTGAAGCTACAAAGAAGCATCATTATCTTTAGTGATTTTTTGGCATAAATTTAAAGTTTCATGATTTTTGTAGCCACTTTCCATCCCCACACAATGTGATTAATGTTAATTTTAAAAATATCCATGTTGAGGTTATCTTGGTATGATCCAAATGGACCAACCTTTCATAGAGTTGGATATTAATTATAATTGGATTATTAACATTCATAAAACCATTCACATGCAAAAAGCTCTAGAACATGTGAAAAAGTTGGACATTCAAACCATTCATGTAGCATTAGACACAAATTTCAACAAAGAATTTAGCCAACATTAAGGTACTGGACTTTGTAAACTATTGATAACTATTAATCTCTAAAGGCACAAACATTCCCATAGGTCTAGCACAATATGAATTATGAAATTTATTGATTTTCCAAATTATTGTATCTTAGAATTCAAAATCATCAAATCTTAGCATCTAATCAACTAATCTAAGAACATAATCATCAAATCAAATGTGATAACAAAAAGTCAAAGTTGTTGCCATAAAGTCTAATAATGTCAATATCAGACAATGTATAATAATTTCATATAATAGCATACATCGATAATCTAAAACATCATACACATATGTCTCATAATGTCATAAATGAAATTTGTGTCAAAAATGACATACATCAAAAATTATATATAAAATGTATGTCCAAGAATGCCATATAGGCATAAAATGTACTTCCCTATATATTTACTCCTTCCAGCTAGGAGAAGAAAAGAAATCCCTAGTTATCTTCAATCATCAATACACAGTGTATGAGGAAATAATTTAATGGAAAACTTGAATCCTACCATCCATAGAAAGGTAGCTTGTGTTCCACTCGCTGATTTTAACACTAATCTTGTCCTTAATCTATAGCCACATATTTTTGATGTTTGGGTTTATAGAAAACAAAATCCCAAGATATCTAACCACTTGGTTGGGTCCCCCCCATCCAATCCCATATTTATTACACCAGACTAGAGGAGAGGCATCTAATCCAAGAAATAGAGATTTTTCTACCTAATGTAGAACAAAGGAGGTTTATTTTGATCATTAAGAATTACATATTATCATCTTCCAAAATAAATAAGATATTTGTGTCATCAACAAACTACACATTTGAAATTTATTCTTTATTTAGAAGAATGGGGCATCTAATTTTAGGAGATAACATGTTATCGCTAAGAGAGTAATGCAAGGAGTCAACAACAATAATAAATAGAGAAAAGGAAAGGGGGGAACCTTTCCGGATAGACCTAGAGAGCTCAAAAAATTAGATCCATCAACATTAATTTCCACTGCATCTCTAGCGCCACACATGACAAAACAAGGGGGGAACACAAGTTCTTTAAGCATCATCAAAATAAATCCACATTCGACCCTATCATAGGATTTTCATGATATAACAAAAGCATGGCTATAATTTTCCCTGATACTTTTACCCACCCCAATGTCTCCCAAGAGGTGATTACATTTTCTAGAATAACTATTTCTTTTACAAATCTAGTGTGGGTGGGATTGATAATCAATGGAAGAATGTTCTCAATCCTGGAGACTAAAACTTTGGAAAGGATTTTGTAGGAAACATTTGGGAGAGTAATAGGTCTCCAATTCTTTATTAAGGTTTTTTCCTTCCTTTAGGTATCAATTTAATGAGTCCTAAATTTATCTCTTTATCCAATGAGCCTCTACCAACTGTAAAGTCATAAAAGTCTTTAAGCTCCAAGTAGGCCCAATTAACATTAGTCTGGAAGAACTCAACATGCATTCCATCTGGTCTGGGTTCTTTTTTATTACACATGGTCTAAATAGAAGATTTTTATTTCCGCCACATAAACAGGCTTATCAAGAAGAAGGGCATCCTCCTCCTAGACCTTTTTAGGAATAGATCTAATTTTTTCTTTGTCATGCCCCATTTTCCCTCTGTCATCTTCAAACTGAAATAAATGTTTACATAAAATATAAAAGGCTCTAAGGATATCCTCTAGGGTAGTTAGACTAGAACCATCTTCACATAGGCAATCTATCTTATCTTTGGATTCTTTTCTTTTGAGGAATTGAAAGAAGAACTTAGATCCTTTATCCTCCAAGCTAATCCAATTCATCATTGCTCTAACTTTGGCTCCATAAACTTTTCTGAATTGCAAAGTTCTAAGATTATGCTAAGCTTGGGTTACACCATCAATTGCTTACCAGTTAAAAGGTTGGTCTTCAAAAATGAATTCTACCTCTTGAAGGGAGTTAAAAAAGGTTAAGGTCATGTTCCCTATCATTGTTATATTTATTTCTACCAACAATTTTGAATAGGGACTACCAAGATCTTATGTTCTGATTCTATCTACTAATAGGATCACTATGATTACAAATGCTAGAGTTGTACCAACAAATGATATTAATAGAAATAAGAACATCTTAGTCATTGAGAAGAGAAGCATTGAGGGTAAAATCTTTGACACTTTAGAGGAAGGTTTAGGTAGGTTGATTATGAAGATATCAAAGGAGATAAGATGATGATCAAAGAGGGAGAAGGGTATAGCTCCAACAGGGTTGTCAGCAAGGGGTTTGGAACAACTAAATACATCTTTATGAAATCATAACCTATCTAATCTACTATAGACTCTCTTATCCCCCTTCTGGTAATTTGACCAAGTGAACCGGATCCTTTTGGACATAGATTTCATATCTACTAAAGGATCAATAAGGTTTATCTTCCCCAAAATCCTATTCCAAAAGCATTATTCATTAGATCTCCAATCAAACTTAAGACCACCAACTTTGTCTTGAGCCCTTTCCACCATATTGAAATCACCAACTAGAATCTATGGGATGCTAGGGAGAGAAGGAATCCTTTGTCATAGGTTAATCCTATCATTGTACTCATTGGGTGCATTTACATGATAAAATCCAAATTCAAATTCCCCTTATTTCAAAGAAATTCATGAAGTTCTATTCCAAGGAGAATATCCCCATTCCTTCACAAACTTCTTCCATTTTGGGCCAACTAGAACATAGGTTCCACCTTTCTCCTTTTGATTTCTTGTAGAGAAGGCATCAATGTCTTTCCAAATACATTTAAGATCTGTATCTAAAGAAAATCCAATAGCCTTAACTTCTTGAAGCAAGATCATATCCAAATCTTTAGATATTTTCAAAAATATTTTAAGTATGTACTTTATATTAGAGGACTCCAATCCCCTGACATTCCAGAATGTCAATTTAAGATTATCCATAGGCTTGGTTATTTATCCTAAACCATGGGCATTTGAAAACTCTTAAAGCACCTAGGCAACTTACCTTTGGCCAATGTAGAGAGTTTGGGATTGCCTCCAAATAAAGAGGACCCACCTCTCTTTCTTCTAATGATTTATCCTTGCTCTAGCAATTGAGGCTCATTCTTTTTCTGTTAATTTTTTCTTTTTATTAGCATTGAATAATTGGGGACCATTGTCATGAGGAACTTGATCTATGGATTAATACTCTACACCCTCCATTGGAGGATTCTTAGCCTGCACCTTCTATCCTTAAAAGGAAATGTCATCCTAAGGAGCCTAACTAGTCTTCCTAATGACTTTAGTCCCTAAAATATACCACAAAACTTTCGGAGGAGTGGGTAATGGTGGTGGAGTTTGGGCCACCACCAAAGAATAGTTACAAATCCTTTTCCCCTTATTTAGAAAATCAAACCTTTCAAAATTTTGTATAGTAGGGGGTCAACATCTACTAAAGATTTAGGGGAGACTTTAGACTCCTTAGGAGGATTTTCAACAAGAGGAGATTCATCTCTTTGTTTACCCAATGGAGGAATATAGTAGGTTCTCTATTTTGGTTTGTAAGATTAGTTATTATTGAGAGTTTCCTTCTTCGTGGTACTCTGGAGATCCAATTGTTGTGCATTAAGGGGCCAATAAGGGGGATTAGAAGGTACCAAGACAAAGACAAAATCTATGTCTTGAACTTCTAGGAGGGAATCCACATATTTCAAAGGCAAAGAATTAGCAACAAGAGGAGGAGCAAGGGAATATTTGGAAAAAATCTTTTTTTCAAGAGATCAAGTAAAACACAAAAAATTTCAACATTATGATTCCATTGCAATGTAGAAGGATCCACATAGATTTTTATAGGAGCTATATGGGTGATAGGTTTGACAATAGCTGATTTAAGTTTAGATGGAAGCTTAGGAGCCAAATAAGAGCCACAAGGTGGTTGTTTCTTCTTCAAAATAGGGAAATCCTTTCTCTCCTAACCTTCCATTATATACAAGTAGAAAACATTAAGGCCACCCATATAGGTGATAGGGTAGAGCATAGGAGAATCACCAATTTCTAGAGAAATGCTTTTGAGTGCTTTTGAACTAGGGTAAATAGAAATTAAATACCTAACATCAGAGCTAGGAATTAGGGTGTTTGATTTATCCACTTTCATGACTCTCCCAATAGGTTCCAACAATGGAGGTATACAATTCCAAACATAAGGGGGGGATTACTAACAATTAACCACCTAGGGCTAGAGAGTACAAGAACTTCATTATTAGACAATTCTAGGGACCATAATAGGGCTCTAAACAATTTCCAACTCTCCAAAATTGTTTATCTACCACAAATTTTTAGGAAGAGGGATTATTAAATAAATGAATAAACAATCCTTTTTATAGCATTCAATAGAAAGAGTAATCAAAACCAAATCTTTGGCCCCAAACTTCCTTAAGACACTCATTCAAGAAGTTCCTCAATGATAGTTTATTAATACCCAAAGAAATTGATGCACTTCCTAAGTCTATGCTTCTCTCTGTCTATTTGTACATCCATTTGGTTGTTAGGTTAATGATAAAATTGGGTAGAGTAGTATCCCTACCTCTAGTTATTTCCATGTCTGGCTGTGAGGAGGGATCAATTGTTTGGGCATATTATCTAACAAACTTGGCACTGTTTGGGATGAATCTTGTGCCTTGAAGGGATTTCTTGAATGGTGTGGGTTGTTATCCAAGACTTTTCTCTTTGGCACCATGTGTCTAAAATCCAAATTTTTTAGCCTATTTGTAGGGAATAATAGAAAAATGGGGACTTTTGAGAGAGACAACTAAGCTAGAATTAAGCAAAGGGAAGGTACTGGATAATAAATGCCTAACCTTTAGAATTTTGGGAGATGAAAAAGCCATTAATGGCTCACCAAGGAAAATAAATGAAGGCTCTATCAACGCAAGTTGCAGAGTCTCCACTACCTCCCCTTGAGTCTACACATGTCATTGTTATTTTATTTTTAAACACATAGGGTATTGTGGATATGCTTATTACACACACACATTGAATTTATTTGATCTTTTATAGATATTTTTGTTATTGGTGTAAGTTACTAACTTGTTTAAATTTTATAAATGGCAAGATATTGATTTGAAATTTATGTGTGTGTGTGTGTGTGTGTACCAACTTCCAATTTCTCCCTTGTCAAGTTGGAGTTGTTGGTATTCATTGAGTCTCTATTCAAATTGCATGTCTAAGTAGCCTTTAGGTAACTTACTTCTCATGAATTCCCAAGGCTCCTACTTTGTATCCTTTCAAGGTCTCCTTTTCTTCATCTTTCCCTATCCCTCCATGTGGGTTTCTTGTTATTCCAATGTGTTTGGGGTCTAGGTGATTTAGGCTTCATTGGGATGCATCTCAAGCATCATCCCAATGAGAAGTAAGTTATCTAATCTTTTTGAGCTATTTTATTGCACCAACATTCCATGTCCTATGGATTATGAGCAATCAGGTTGGTTTTCCCCCTTGGTGAAGTTCATTGAGCACATACTTGAAAAATATAGTCATGATGTTACTAACAAGCTATATAATTGAATGTATCATGATTAAAAAATCCATGAAGGTGCAAATCAAAGCCATCAAGCTCTCGAGTTAAGTTTCAAAGATAAAAATATACTTTTATGAAGAAAGATGGAGTTGTGGGTTTCCAGTTGCTCACTAATGGGACCATAGTCATTTTGTTATGCTTCCAAAGCCATCTTGTCTAATGCCCAATTCCAAGTCTTTATGTACAAGAAAAATGAGCATGATATTAAGAGGAACTATTTTGAGCCCATAATTAATGATCCATGTTCAAGACCTCACCTCGTAGCAATCAAATTGAGATCTAAGGGAAGATGTTGTGAACTTCTCCTCTCCTCAGAAAATGTTGCTTTTAGAGGGATTTTCTGTCCCTAGATAACGTAAAAGGTCACATCTCTAGAGACGTAAAAAATATAAATCCAAGTCACTTTAATATGCAAATATTCTTTGAAGATGCTCAAAAGATGTTTTGACAAAGTCAGCTATGAAGGTGTGACCCTGACATAAAGAAAATCAAGTGTTAAGTGCTTAGGGAAAAAAATGAAAGAATGAAGTGCACAAGATATTGAAATATCATGCCCCACGTTGCAATTCTAAATCAAAGGAAAGTTGGGCTTACAAAAAATTTGATCCACTCTCTCTCCCCCACACATGTTAAGTTATCAAATATATCTATTGACATTAAGGTCAATTTGTCTATTAGTGATTGAACACTTAGTCAGTTGGTTTCAGTTGCTACTAAGCTAATCAATCAAACTACAATTCATGACAAGCTTCATAGCATCTACCGTGCATCTAAGATAATTTATAGTATTGCCCAAGCATAGCAGAGTCTACCGAGATTTCTAGTAAAAGTGATGATTTTAGTGTTAATCAAGCTCTATAGTGTAAACCAAGTATGTCAGTGTCTACCAAGATTGCAGTGTTAACAAAGTGAATTCAGTATTGACCAAGCCATGCAATGTCAACTATGTAATTCAATATCTACCAAGTTTCTTAGTGTTCACCAATTCATATAGTGCTAACCAAGTTCTTGCTACTCGGAGTGATCAATATGGATCCAGCTTCAATGTCATCCAAGTGCCAGAGTCTGCCAAGTGTTGATAGTGTTTTCCAAGTGTCAGAACATCACCAAGTTGTCTTCAAAGCCCAAGTTACAACAATAGGCCGACTTTGTGAATTATGATGAATTTTGTATTGTAGCTAACTCCATAAGGTAATTAAGTGGATTTATATATGTAATGTATTATATCATATCCAAGATGAGTAATGTAACAAGTATGTGAAAAAGTAAGAAGCAAATGAGTGCAAATTAAACAAGGCTATAAGTAGTATAAGGAATAACAAAGACTTATCTATCCCTATCAGGTGATCATTGTAATTCAAGGAATCTCATTCCACAAATCAAAGTTGCAGATCAAAGATCAATCACTGGTTCATCCTAATAGGTGCATCAGTCAAATCCTTTCACAAGGTGGACTTAACAATCTCATCCCAAATCTCCTAATAGAGTGCATACTTCATTGTATGTTTGTAAATCCTTTAACAAGGTGGGCCTAACAATCCTTATTTATCCTAGCAAGGTAGATCACCAAAAGTGGTCAATTATAAGCCTTAACAGGACAACTTTATACTATAGTCATAAAGCTTGTGGGTATCATCCCCACCTGAGTTTTACTTTCTATTTTGGAAGGTTTCTAGGTTACCAATCTTATGTCAAAATGTTATGAATGTTTTATTGCTTTTAGTCTTTCATGCATGTAACTAGATCAAATTATGTGGTGATAGTTTAATTGGTGAATTAAGTTTAAAGTTTTAATGGTTCTTGATTCACCCCTCCCCCTTTAGTCACCTAGTCTATATTACATTTCCAACAATTGGTATCAGAGCATTTGGTTCTCACATCAAAAGCTTAGAATCTTGAGAAAATATCAGAGGCAATGGAAGTCTATAGACTGGAGAAAGCTATTGAAAATGAAAATTTGGATCTGCAATCAACCATGGATAAACTCAAGAAAGCAAAGGAGAAACTCTCTCAATCCCTAAAAATAAGAAAAGATCATGCAACACAGATGAATAAAAATCTCTACACTAAAGAAAGAATTGAAGACATTTGTCAAGAAAGAAGTTTAGGTGAAGTTGATGCAACAATCACATATCTACTTGACAAGAATCTTACTCTTCTTGAAGAAGTCAAAAAGTTGAAAAGAGAACAAGAAATTAAATCAATCAAATTATATGAAGTCATGGAACAAAAAGACAAAGGTAGAAGAAATAGAAGATAAGGAAAATGAAATTAATCAACTATCTCTTCAGCAAACATATATGATTGATCAACTCAATGATGCAAATCAAGAGCTTATCAACTTGAGGACAAAAAATGAAAGATTAAAGAATGATCTTAGCATAGAGAAGAAAACCAATGAGAGGATAATGAATTCACAAGAAAGCATGAATTAGCTAGACAAGTAAACTCAATTCAGACACAAAGGCAAAGCTAGATTAGGATACACAAAAGAAGGTGAATCCTCTCAACAAGGAGCTCAAAAGAAAAAAAGGCCTACATGTAGTCATTTTGAAAAAATATGTCATACATCAAAAAAGTGTTGGAGCAATGGTAAATCAAAGTTCAGTGGAAAGTGCTAGAATTGCAACAAACTATGGCATAGAGCAAATGAATGCACAGAGAAGCCCAAGTTTGAAGGAAAATGTCATAATTGCAACAAACAAGGACACAAATCTTCAGAGTACAAGACCAAGAAATGGAACCTAGTAGAACAAATTATCAAAGCTATATTTGGTTGGGATTACAATACATGGTGCAGATGTTATTATTGTGGTGAGTTTGGGCACATTGGAGAAAACTGCATAAAAAATCACACAAGGAAGAGAGATACTACAAAGAGATGTTTTGTATGTACAAAACTTGGACATCTTGCTAAAAATTATATGAATAGAGGAATAATTGAAGATGAAAAGAAAGATAAGGTTAACAATATAAGAAAACAAATGAGGCAACAATGGGTGCAAAAATCTCCAATGAATGCAAGCCAAAGTCATGAAATTGTTGACCCCCAAGTCAATGAGTTGGGTGACTCAACCATTTCAACTTAGACATCCATGAAGATTACTAGAGCTAAGATTCAGAAGAAGACATCCCATATCAGTTCTAGTTAGCAAGCAGAAGATCCATATCAACATTCAAGATGCACAAGGATCATCAAGTTACGATGATAATTAAAGACTTTATCAAGCAAGGTCAGGTCTCAAGACCTTACCAAGCAAAGTCGGGTTGCATATTTTTACCAAGTTCTGGATGCAAATCTTGATTTGGTGACTCTACCGAGTACCAAGTTCATAACAAGTGGTGGTAGTTCCTACTGACTCAAGAGACTTTACCGAATTGAAGGTGTCTTCCAAGCAATAAAGATCAAATAGAGTGGAGGACAACTTGTCACTGAGTGAACATTTGTATGAAGCATTAATGACAATGGTAAAGACTAAATTTTGTTAAAAGGAGAAAATTGATCAAATCATTTCACTGCAAATTTTTAGACCTTAGAGAAAACAACAGTTTTAGAGCCCCTGAGTGATTTAAGTAGTAGTTGTTGAAGATTTCTCCCATGTTCAAAATTTTAACCAAGCAAAATGGCATCTTCCAAAAGAAAGGTGAAAAAGGGTTTGCAGATGTTGGTTCATGGAGTTGATTACAAGGCTCCCATGTTCAAGTTGAGTCTAGTAGTTGCAAGGGCACTTGACCCTGTTGGAGTGCAATCTCAGATTATGCCAAATGTACTTCTCATTCATGACATTAAGTCATTTTATCACTGCTCAATTCAAGAACTGGAAACCCTAGAGATGAACCAGACATACAATAAGTTATGTGTGGATAGTGTTTTGAATCCTGAGCATAAACACCTAGAGATGAAGGGTTTGACACACATTCTACATATGTCAAAGGATTTCCAAGGAAAATGGATCAGATTCTTCCTAAGTCAAGTTCACAAAAATAATTTGTGGTTGGATCACCTTATCCAGATTACAAAGAAGATGATCCATAGGATAACTGAGTTGTCGATGTTTAACAAGGTGAAGACCACAAAAAACCTAGGTCAGGTTGAACTAGCCAAGATAACTCTTGCTAAGTGGGATGGGAGATGCATGAAGCTAAGTGGAAACATGGACATGGGATTAAAGTTTGGCATCCATGTGATAGCATGTAAGATATACAACTTGAGCTATTTGAACATTGTATCATGCAAAGTTGTTGACCTAGCACTAAAGGTGGTGAAGAATAACGCATCTTTTGACCTTGCTGAGCTAATGTTGAACCAATTCAGCAAGAACATGGAGAGCATTCGAGTCTCAAAGAACAACCCATGTAAGTTTGATTCTTTGTTGAATTGTTTATTCTTCTGTATACAAAAGTTTTTCCCTTCAAAAGGAACTATGGTGTGGAAAAAGGATACAACAATGTTAAATCAAATCAATGAGTTTAAGTAGAGATGGGTGAGAATTTTGAAAGTATAATGGATAAATACTTTGAGACCTTCAAATAAAAATGCAAAATAGATTTAGAATACCATAAAGGAAGTTAGTAGAAGACTATGAGCAGGACATCTATTTTATGGTTGATTGTGACAAGGTCTACATCTAGACGGTAAGGCCTAGAGTGGCATGGGTTAAACCTTTGGGATATGAGGTTAACATATATGACACCATGGACATCATTAAGGCTCTCCTAAATGAGCCAATAGACTCCAAGGCACCTTATTTTGGCACCTATGAGGAGGCCAAGGCTAGAATTGAACTTGAGATCAAGTTACCTCATGTAGTGAAGAGAGGAAGGAAAAAGGTAGAGAAAATATTAAAGAACACCAAATCATCAAGTTCCCCTCTCATGCTAACTAAAGGAAAAGGTGATGACCTTGAAGAAGAAGAAGGTGAGGAAGAAGATGCAGAGGAAGAGGAATTTGAAGAAGAGGAACCTCCCAAGAAGAAGGGGAAGGTCATTATAACAAAACCTTCAAAATCATCCTCTGTTGTATTTACTAGAAGAACCAATCCAAGGAGGAAACTAAAGTTTAGAGAGGATAAAGATGAAGCAGAATAGATAATATTTCAGAAGACTGCCCCTAAATTTGTAGAGAGATTAAAGAGATTAAAAGAAGGAGGTGGCATGGGATATGTCAAGTCTCTTAGGTATGACTCTAGAAGTGCAGAGGAGAAGAAATAAATTGAGGATGCCCTAGTGGAAAAAATGGCAATATGGAAATACTCTCCTTGTTGGAAATATAAGAGGTGTAACTGAGAGGGGATGGGTGAATCAATTACCACTAACATAAATCCCAAATTCCTTAGATGTCAATACAAAACATAAAATTTGCTGAAATTATTGTTACTCGGTTAACACATAGGCACTTGGTTAACGCTAACAATATGTTGTAACTCGGCAAGCACTATAATATCAATTGTTACTTGGAAAATATTGCAAATGTAGATCTTAAGATATTATCTATGATTAACCTTAATTAATTTAGTTCCATACACATAAAAGAAATAGCATGATCACAAGTGACACAGATTTAACATGGAAACCCAATTTGGGAAAAATCACCAATTGCAACTAGTTAATGTTTTTCACTCTTTTGAAGTGAGCCCTTTAAGGAGCCAACCTTGTTAAAGGTTACAAAAAACACTGTTAGGTGTTACCCTATTAGGAGTGGCCTTGTTAGAGGATTTGGAAAATAGTTAGAAAGTAGCAATGATATGACCTGATTGTTGATGCAATTGTATTGCTAGTTTCAAATCTCAATTCTAGCTTGAATACTTGATCCTTCCTAATCAGATTAATCTTTGTCACCCAACAAGGATATTCTTCTTGTCCTTCCAATTTGATTCCTCTAAGCATCTTCTTATCTTCCACACACACACACATTCAATCCTCAACTTAACCTTATACTTATATCATATACATTGTCATGTCAGCTTGAATACAACTTAGAATAATTAATATTCACCTCCTCAGTCAGATAGAAACAACAAACAAATCCATAAAACTCAATATGCCAAAATAGAAAAATCCTTTGTTAGTCGACCCTACTTGGTAGATACTAACACTGAAATGATCTTCCTATATTAACCAAGTGAAATTGGTTAACACTACATCTTTGAAAACTTCCTTTGTTAAACGAGTGAGCTCAGTTAACACTAGTTCCATCCATCTTTCCTTTATTACTCGAGTGAGCCTGGTTAACACTCAACTTCTACAAACTTCTCTTCGACACTCAAGTGAACTTGGTAGACACTTTCTTCTAAACTTGGAAAACATTGGAATGCTCAACAAACACAGGAAAGTGTCTTCATCACTCGAGTGAGTTCAACATACACTAACTGGTAAAGATATGACATTTGTGTAACATCAAAGACAATATACAATTGATCAATTGTTTTCAACACTCTTGATGAGTTGAAAGATCAAGTTCCTAATGTAATTCTCAAGGCAATTGCACTGGTATGGAAAAAAGCAGTAAATGTTGCAAGAGACATCAAAGAATAGACCTTGGGACAACTCATGCCAAGTCCTAATGAAAAAGAGGTAAATAAATCATTAAAGGAAAATGAGATAAAGTTGACACCAAAATTTAATGTATTATTGATCATGTCAAAGGATATTGAGTCAGTTGTGAAGTCCAACACCATAGCATGGAAGAACATCTATGGGTTGTACAAACAAATTGATCAAGTTGTGTAGATTGATGAAAAGGATGATGAAGAAGAAGATATAGTAAAAGATACTGAAGATGTGGAAATAGAAGATGAGGAAATAGAAAATGTAGAAGGAGACGATGCTAAAGATGAAGAAGATTAAGAAGCTATAGGAGTAGATCTTCCTGAGATTTAGAGTATTTAGGAATCTTATGAAGTGAAGATAGTAGTAGAGGTTATGGCCTCCTTTCCTCATTCTATGAGCAAAGCCTTAGTGCAACCTAGCTTAGAGAAGGATTATACCAAGTTGGTTTAGGTAAACACTCCATTACCAAGCACCCAACCAATTTCTAAAGCAAAATTGCTGAGTAACATGATGAGTGAAGCTCCCTTCACTTCATCTATCGAGTAGTAGGCTCCATTTATTCCAACATTAGGTATTATCGAGAAACAACAAGGTATTCCTTCTACTTTTGTTGTTATTTCTACTGATTCTAGTATTGTTTCAATACCGAGTGTATCCACAATAAGTGCAATGACAATTGAGGTCAATCCTCAACCGAGCACAAATGTTTTAAGCAAAGGAAAAGAAATTTTTCCTTCTACTATCCAAAAGGAAAAGGGCAAAGAAGTAGAAGCGTCTACTAAAGAAATTGATCTAGAGGAGGAAATTGTAATACTAGATTGGGATCTTTCCAATTTGACTCCTAATCAAATGGATATCCTTGGTGAGCTCTGGAAGAAAAGAGCAAGGCAAAAAAATTTAGAGAAGAGAAGAAAAATAAAAAGAAAGTAATTGAGGACATAAAAGGCATATTCATTGATGCACTAAGTATTGAGGTTGATGAGAAGCAACCAATTTTGGATAAACTTGTTGAAGTTATTCACAAATATAATGAAGAGCTGAATGGACAAGGAAAACTTCTATAGAGGGTGGAGAGAAAATTTGAAAACAAATTTTTGGAGCAGGTAGCATAGAAGGTAGCTATTGACCAAGTATAATTATCTACTATTCTTGCTACACTTGAAAATTATTTAAATAATGTTGTTTCTTTATTTCTCAAGTAATACATCTATCTTTACTAAGGAAATAAAGGATAAACTATCCAAGATAGATGAGGACACGAAGGCAAGTGCACATCAATTGTCACTTGATCCCAGTTATAGCTCTGCACACTTTGTGAAGATTAGGTACCTAATAGATCTTCAGGTAGAATTATTAAGGGAAGAAGCTAGGATTAGGGCCACACTTGTAGATATTCAAGGCATGATCCTTCTCAACATGGATGCACTGCAAAATCATATTGCACATGCAAAGACATTGATCCATGATTTCTCCATTGTTGACCACATGATAGAACTTTCAAAAGAAGTATAGATAGCCTTGCATACATATAAGGTATTGCAAGATGATTGGGACAAGACAATGGAAATCATTTTAAAGGTACACAGTGATTTCTTGTTGCATTTAGATATTAACTTGTAAGTAGTTTGTACCTTTGGCATTTATGTCAAAAATGGGGAGAAGATTATTGGTATATTATCTTACTCCAGATATATGTATGGGGGAGTAATAATATGAAAGGAAACACATGTAAAGTTAGCAGAAAATATGTTTACAAAAGCAATTTTGAAAAATAAAATAAAAATAGAGTAAAAATAGAGAAGAGGTTATCAAGCAACAACAATAAACATCAATCAAAACTGAGTTGAAGATTCATATTTTTTGTATGAGAAGTATTTTTGTCACTAATGGAAAAGGGGGAGATTGTTGACATTAAGACAATTTTTCTATTAGTGACTTAACACTTAGTCAGTTGGTTTTAGTTTCTACCAAGCTAATCAAATCATACTATAGTTCATGACAAGCTTCATAGTATATACCAAGCATCTGAGACAGTTTATAAAATTTCCCAAGTGTAGCAGACTCTACTGAGCTCATAGTGTTAATGAAGTGAATTCAACATTGACCAAGCCATGCAGTGTCAACTGAGTAATTTAGTATCCACTGAGTTTTTTAGTGTCCACTGAGTCATATAGTGCTGACCAAATTCTTACTACTCAAAGTGATCAGTATGGATCGAGCTTCAATCTCAACTAAGTGCTAGAGTCTACTAAGTCTTGACAGTGTTTTTCAAGTGTCAAAACATCATTGAGTTGTCTTCAAAGCCTAAGTTACAACAATGGGCCGACTTTGTGAATTATGATGAATTTGGTATTATAGTCAACTCCAAAAGGTAATTAAGTGGATTGATATATATGTAATGTATTATATCATATCCAAGATTAGTAATGTAACAAGTAAGAAGTAGATAAGTGCAAATTGAAGAAGGCTACAAGCAGTATAAGAAATAGTAGAGACTTATCTATCATAGTTAGGTGATCGTTTTAATTCAAGGAATCCCATTCAATAAATCAAAGTTGCAAATCAGAGATCAATTACTAGTTCATCCTAGCAGGTGCATCAATCAAATCCTTTCACAAGTTGGACTTATAGTTTCATTCAAAATCTCCTAATAGAGTGCATACTTCATTGTATGTTTGTAAACCTGTTAAGAAAGTGGACCTAATAGTCCTTATTGCTCCTAATAGGGAAGATCATTAGAAGTGGTCAATTATAAGCCTTAACATGCCTACATTATATTGTAGTTATAAAGCTTGTGGGTATCATCCCCACCCCCATTTTACTTTCTATTTTGGAAGGTTTTTGGATTACCAATCTTGTGTCAAAATGTTATGAATGTTTTATTGCTTTTAGTCTTTCATACATGCAACTAGATCATATTATGTGGTGATGGTTTAATTGGTGAATTAAGTTTAAAGTTTTATTAGTTCCTAGTCCAACCCTCCCCTCTTAGTCACCTAGTCTATATTACATTTCCAATAATATCTTCATTTCAAATTTTGAAGGGAAACAAGGTACTTTCCGCTAAACTAGAGTCCATGTTTGGGTAAGTGGCTTTTAAAGATAAGACTTCACTTTAAGTAAAGTAACAAGGCTTTTGGGGTTATGAGTTTTTATGTGCATGAAAATGGAATGTTTAAATAGCCATTGATTATGAAATTTAATTCAAATCTTGCGGTTATGATCATTGGCTAAACTAACTTCTGTTTGTGCGGAGAAAACATTTAAAATTTTGCATCTATTTCATTGGAATTGCCTAAAAGTTGTTTCCTCAAGTATTTTAAAATGACTATTTATTGAGAACTGCATCCTGTGCAATCATAGAAAATGGAAACTAGAGCTGTAGGTTATGATAAGCTTATAGGTTTGTAGAGTGAGTTAAAGGATTTAACAGATACATTGTTCAATTTTTATGATTTAGGTGATCTCCACAGAAGACTTAACTCTCATCCTATTCACCCAATTACTCAAAAGTTAAAAGAAAGTAGATTGGTAGAAGTGGAAAAATTTCCCATGGCTATACAAGCTCTAGAGCTAGTAAGGGAGTTCATAGAGAGATATGATTTAGAGATGAAGCAAATTTTGCTTCTTGACCAGTCTATCCTCCTTTCAATCAATAAGGCTTTAATGCAGTCTTCATTGGGTGTGCCCATGAAGGAGGAATACTATGACATTGACTTTGGCTCCTCTACATCCATGTTCAACAAGAAGAAGACCTTGAGAAGGGAGGATATGCAGAGGACTAGTTCCAAATGCCCTGCTCAAAGAAGAGAAAAAAAACCAAAATCCCTTTTGGGACCAATCTAAAAAGGGAGATTATTGATATCCTGGTATTGCTACTTAGATTAAAAGGAAAGGAAGAAATTTTGGAATTTACTAAGAACCACTTCTTCCTAGTGCAAGCCATTTGTGCTGAAGGTCTAGAAATCAACTAGGCTAAAATCATATGTGACGAGCTTACCTCATGGTTGAATTTAGCTAAGGGATTCAAGAACTTTTACATGTCTTCATACTTAATCTACACTTTATCTACGCATCAACCATGACCAGGTCTTCCCAAAACTGAAGACCATGATGAAAATACAAAGGTGTATAAGTTCTACCCACACCTTCAGCTGCATAGGAGTTATGAGGAGTATGTAACAGTCAATGATGCTTTCACAATCTGACTGTATCGAGAATTGTAAGGTTGCTCTGAGAGAAGATTTTCACTAGAGGCAATTTTGGCTATAAGCCAGTTTGGATGCTCTTTCATCCAATTTTTGAGCTTCTCCTACCTATAGATAGGTGTTTTTGATAGGTTTCCCAAAAGATTTCCTAGGTACCTGAATGACAAGGTTGTTCTTGTCAAATTGTGTTAGCAAATTCTTGAAGTGAACACCTTATGCTGAAATGTGGAGAAGATAGCCATAATTTCCTTCCCCATAGTGGTTCAACCCTATTCCTATGTCTCTAGATTTGATGCTCAGAATCTAGTCAAGAACTTTGAAAGTAAGATCAAACTGATCAATTATGCAGTACTTAGGCCTCAATATGACCTAGTAAACTTCATGAGAGATCATTTGAAGCTGGGATATGCCTACACACACATTCCAAACATTAAAGAGTTTTGGGTTGAATGTCTTAATGAGTATCAAACCTGGGAAATGTTTTGGTCCTAGTTAAAAATTGATGAAATTAAATTATATAATGACTCTACTGATGTTTCTGATCTTGCAGATGATTACTCATATATGCATCCCTTGTTCTACGAGTAGATTAAAGGCACTTCCATTATGTCTACCCCAAATGTAGGTCCTATCATTAATACCATGGAGGTTCTAATGCATAGAATCATCAAGAGGACAAAAAAGTGGGTAGAGTGGATTTGAGCAAGAAAGAAGAGAATGGGAAGCATTGTATCCACTGTTGGAGTGACTTCTAGAGCTACTAAATTAGTTGTAGTGACCTCCACCACTGGTGCCACTTCAACATCTATGGGCCCAACTGAATCTATTGGCCAAGAAGGAGACCAAACTCCAGAGAAAATGGTTCCAATCACCCCCACTTATGGAGGTGGATCTCTTTTTGATGTAGGAAGAGTTGGGGAGAAGGAAGGGGATTAGGGGAAGGAAAAAGAGCAAGAACAAGAGAAGTCAATAGCTAAGCCTACCTCACCTATCCAAGTCATCAATTTGGATGGTAACAACAACCCCATGGATGGCCAAGAATAGAATACATCACAACAAGGGGATACTTTAGACCTTTCAGTAACCAAAGTTTCCACCTTACCCCTTATTTCTCAGAGCAAGCAAACTCCCCTAGTCCCAAGGAAACTCTTTGATCCTATTGCCCTGCAATCAGTGCTCAATGTCTTTTCAACTAACTCATGGTTGGAGGAAATCATTAATGGGAAGAAGTGGAGCTATGAAGAATCTACCCCATCAAAAGACCTCATCACACAAGTAACTTTTTCTTAGTTTCCATCGAAGAAGACAAAAAAGCAAAAGTCCATAGCAACATTGGCCACTGACCCTTCTACTGGCCAGATGTTGATGGAGATAGAAGAGCCTCAAAAGTAGGACAAGTTCCATGAGCTCACTACAAATGACTTCCAAATTAGAATAGTGGACCTTGGTATCCCTATTCATGATTCCATGGTAAGTATATGGAAGTTTACTAATGAAAAGATTGAGGATATGCTAGAACAGTTGAGGGATCACAAGTTAAGGGAAGCAACATCTAGTCATCAAATCACCATGGAAAGTGCAGCAGATAGACTAATAGAGCAATTGGCACTATTGCAAGAAGTGGTCAATATGAAGACCAATGTTGCCATCTCCCATGGGATCCTTAAAATAGGTAAAGAGCCATTGCTTCATTGGAAACAATCTTTGGAGTTTATAGTGGAAAGCTCTGAAGATCTAAAAATTAGCTTAAGGATTTGCATGACCTGGTGCAAAAGGTCATAGAAAAGCTATTTGAATATTTGAAAGTGTTGAACACAGAGTCCTATGTATCTTCCAATGGCAGATTAGTAGATATCGAGAGGATGAGGACCAAGCTCTTGGCATTTTTTGATGAAGCTACTGATCCACTCAATTTCTAGATGTCAAAAATCCAAGAGCTTTCCTCAACTGACTCGATCATAAGGCGGGCATCAGAGAAGGTCTATTCAAAATTTTCTAGAGTGGATGAATTAATAGAGATGCATAACTATTGGATGATTCAAGCTAACAATATCATTATCCTAAGTGTCAAGGAGCTAGACAAAGTAACAAATGAAATGAAGGCTTATATAGATAAGATAATTACTCCTAAGAAGGCATGTTGCTCTGACATTCTTCTAGACATCTCTTATTCTGTCTTCTCTCTTTTTGTAGCCATTTATGGTATTCTTTCAATTAGCTTAGTCTATGTAACAGAAAATAATTTAATCATGTCCTATTTTAAATTTATCCCATTCAGAGATGCTCTTCATTGCAATCATCTAATGTAACTGGCCATTTTGAGAAGGCTTATATATGTAGTGTCCATTTTGAGAAGGCCTATATATGTAACTTTTTTTAAAGTTACCAAGATCAGTAAAATTACTAATGGGTGGACCCCTGTAGCTAGGGCTACTATATGTGACTCTAAGTCTAATTTTAATGTTGTTATTCATCTAGTTGCTATATAATATTTAGAATGAATGTGCTATTGTTGGAAATTGAATGATTGCAAGTGAACTTGGTTTTATTTCCCTCATTTAGTGAAGCTTTACTTTCTTCAACATAAGCATTATTCTATTCTTGGTGTTATATGCTATCATTCATATGTGTAGTTTGATATTGATACATTAGACCAAAATTTGATTAATGGAGTAGCTAAAAAAGGGACAATCTAGGTATTGCCAAATACCAGTTAACTCAGTGATTTGGGAATTGCCCATTTTGTCATTTGTTCTACTCTCTTGTAATCATAGCTAGTCTTGCATGTTCCCATCTTGGCATTTAAGTTAGAATAGTTTACATTTCATGAGTTTGTCCCTATTTCTAAAATTTCCTAAGTTGTTTGAGGTTTTGAAAAATCTCATTATTGACCTCTTCTGCTCTCTAGTTAAGAACATACCCTTGAAAGCTTAAAAGGAAAATTCATTGAAAATCTTGCACCTAAAGGGAGTTGTACTTTTAGTTCAAGGGTCTTTGATATATTACTACACTGACCTATTTTGTTGTTAACTTCTTTGTTCTCATCTAGCCATTGGGCATTTAAGAGTCAAGGTATAAGCCAAAGAATTAAGGGGGACAAACTGTTAACCAACAGTTTTTGGCAACTCTACTGGGGACTTAATTGTATGTCCTAAGTTTTCTTAGTAAGTCTATATGTGGCTTTACTGGATAACTTAGAATTTATCTCTAGGGAACTCAATTTTTTGAGTCATGCATATTAACTCGTAAGGAGAAATGGTGTTGCCTCATGAAGGATAAATCCTAGTAGTGCAACCTAACCTCGGCTTCCAGGATGAGCAAAAAGACATAATAAAATAATTGAGTACTCTTATCTGGAAAAGTCAAAAGTCCCTTAACCAATATTGAGGAGTTAGCTTCACCCTTGAAAGAGAAGAGGCATGTCGACCATTCCCCCCCCCCCCCCCCCCCCCCCTGGTTTCTCCAATGTTGTCACCTTCATTAAAGACCTAGGGTGATGGCCATGTTTATGTCCTTTGAATTATTTATATTTTCCATGCAAGTGTAAAAAGGATACGTAAAATATTTGGTTCCTTCTTTATATTCTTAAGTCTTCAATTCTTTCATATTGTATATCATATCCCTTATGAATATTCCATGTTGTGATCATGCATTTAAGTTAGAATAGTCTGCATTTCATGTTAGAAATGATTGAAAAGATATTTGAATAAGGAATGATGGAATTGGTAAAGAATGCTTTCAATCATTGTTTTTTCATTGATGTCAAACTTGCTAACTACAGGAATGACAATTGCTTAAGTGATCCAAATACTATCACTTAGTTGATTGACAAGATGTAACTAGAACACCTAGAGAAAGGTTGAAGTTATGATGTTGTAATGAAGTATAAGGATCAGCTAAGACAATGATGAAATCATGTATTAATAACACATGGAATGGACACTACAAAATGCAAGGTTTGACTGAACCATTTGCAAAGACTAACTAAGTTCATCTGTGAGTGCCGAGCAATCCTTCAGGTGTCGAGCATCAGAAAAAGGTAGTGGATGCCGAGAAAATTTCTTCAGGTACTAAGCAATCCTTTAGGTGTCGAACATCAAAAAAAGGTAGTGGATGTTGAGAAAATCAAGAATCATTTAGGTACCAAGTGATCTAAAAAATTGTATATGTCGAGTAATAGAGATGTTCATATGTTGAGCTATATAAAATTCAACGTGTGTCAAGTAACTCAGGATCCAACAAGAGCCGAGCACTATAGAGTAAATAGAAACCGAGTGATTCAAGAAAATAGTAGAAGCCAAGCAATACAGGAAAGCTTCAAGTGTCGAGTAAAGCAGAAACTACAGAGGATGCTGAGTAACCCAGTTAATGTCGAGTATCAGTAAACTAATGATGCCGAGTTGCTGCATTATTTGTTAAAGTTAAAAGAATTTCCAGATTAGTAATGATAAGTTTGTTACATTGAATTTTTTGAATCAGTTGGATGATAAGGATGATGAGTAGATGTCACAGAATTTTATGTAAACCATGCAAAAAAATTCAAGGTGAATACTGATGGATTTTCTAGAAGAAATAGTTTGGAGGGAAAACAATTTCAAAAATTAATTCAAATTGATAAGCGGGAAGAAATGAGTGGAAAATGAAGAACAAAACTTCTTTATAAGGAGTTACAAGTTAGAGATCATGAGAGATTGAGTGGGTCATAAGTGTGGTCGTGTGAAGAAGCCAAGAGAAGGCTAGTGTGAAGTGTCAAGAAGAGGACACAGTGAGGAGTAAGCACAAAGCATCAAGACTCTGAGTTGATCAAGTGACCACAGAGTGCATTGGCATAATGAGTGGAAGAACTCAAGGAGATAGATCTTGAAGGGTGGACAAGCTGCTAGCACTACAAGGAAGAAAATCCAAGCAAAGAAAATAACTGAAGAGTGATATGAAATCTACAAGGTTAGAGTTGTAATCTTTATCAGGTCAAAACCTTTCTAATACTTTCTTACCATTTTATTAGACATTGAAACCCTACATTGCTAGGTTAGATTAATAGCTAGGTGGATAAGCCTCAAGAAAAGGATAGAAGATCCACAGGAGAAGGATAAGAGAACCTCAAGAGAAGGATAAGAGATCCTTAGAGAGGGATAAAAGATTCTTTTGAGAAGGTGACTATAAATCCCATGGACTTGGGTGGGCCTAACAGCTCTGTGTAAATCCTTTAATAGGGTGACATTCTAATTTGAATGTTCTTATGTCCTCTAATAGGGCACACTCCTAATAGGGTGTAGAAATCCTTTAATAGGGTCACATCTGACAGTGTGTAAAGCCTTTAACAGGGTAGGCCTTTAATAGGGCAAACCATTAGAAGTGGTTGAAATTAATTATGCAGTAATTTGTGGGTGTCATCCCTACCCCAATTTTACCATCTTATTCCTAGAGGGTTTCTGGGTCACCAAAATCCTTTGTGTTATGAGGTGGTGCATGTTTACTTTTCATGATTGTTTAATGTTTAATTGCATGAATGATTTCAATAATATGCCATTAAGGATTTGACAAGAAAGTAAAAAGGGTAGTACTTTTGATTCACCCTCATTTTATTAAAAAAATTGTATTGGACATTATTGGACCTTGAATAACTGATTCAACCCCCCCTCTCAATTATTCTAAAAGAATTCTAACAATTGGTATCAGAGCCCACTACTAATTTGTTTCAAGGTACTAGCAACAAGAAGATCAAGATGTCCAAGAGAGAAGTTCCCAAGCTAAACAAAGACAACTTTGTTGTTTGGCAAAGTCTGATGAAGTTGCACCTTGGATCAATAGGTGACTATGCATAGACCTCAATCACAGTTGATCATGTAGACTCTGCAGGACCCCTCACTATAGAAGACATGAACAAGAAGAAGGAGCACAATCAAGCGAGGTTAGAGATTGCTTTAGGACTAAGCTATGTCGAGTATGATGACATCAAAGAATGTAATAATGCACATCAGATGTGGAAAACATTATCAAACATCTATGGAGGAGATGATAATTTCAAGAGAGCCAAAAGAGAGAGCTTAAGAGGAAAGTTTGATGACATGAAAATGGAAGAAGGAGAGAATGTTGCTCAATACAGTGCAAGGATGAAAGAAGTGGCAAGTGTCATAAGAAGCCTAGGAGGACAGTTATCAGAAGAAAAAGTATGTAGCAAATACTTGAGAACTTTGTTTCCTATCTATGCTATAAGAATATCAGCCATTCAAGAGCTAAGGTGTGTACCAGGAAACACATTGTCATTTGAAGGAATAATTGGAAGACTCACTGCCTTTGAGCTATCCAACTTTGACAACTACAAGTCAGAAAACTTTGAATCTGCATTCAAAGCCAAGATGACAATAAAAGACAACGAGGAGGTGTAAACAAAGAAAAAGAGTGGAAAAGGAAAGTATGTATCTAGTGACAGTAGCACTGATGAAGATGATGTAGACCAATTGGAGGCATTACTAGCAAGAAGATTTCATAGAGGAAGAGGAAAATTAAAAGGTAAGCTGCCAATCATTTGTTTCAATTGTAATGAAGTTGGTCACATTGTAGCTAGATGCACACAAAAGAAAAATTACAAGGATGGAGGCAACCTCAAGAAGAAGAAAGAGGATAGCAAGGACTACAGAGGTAAAGGCAAAAGATGCTACATTGTTGAAGAAGACTCTAATGAGAATGATGATGAAGTAGTCTATGTGGCTATGAAAGATGAATCAGATAAAGATGAAGCAACTACCCTGGTAACCTGCATGAACAAGAATAACAAATGGATCATAGACAACTGATGCTCTCATCACATGACTAGAGATAAAAGTAAGTTCATTACCTTTATCCAATATGAAGGAAATAGTGTTAGATTTGGTAACAATGCACCATGTCAGATCAAAGGGAAAGGTAGTATCAAGCTTACTGAAAAGATATCATGTGATAATGCATACTATGTTGAAGGCCTAAATTATAACTTGTTAAGTGTCGCACAGTTAGGCAACATAGGATGCAAGGTTGAATTTGAAAATGGAGTTGCTAAAATCTATGATTCTCAAGGAAGTCTAATAGGAAGAGGTGACTAGACTAGGAGTAATTTGTTCTACCTAGACATGGAAGATGCTTCTTGTCCCATTGTTCAAACTGATGATGTATGGTTATGGCACAAGAGGCTATGTCATATAAATTTTGAAAATCTGATAAGCATTAGCAAAATGAAGAAAGTCAGAGGTCTACCAAAGTTGAAGAAGCCTGATAACACCATGTGCAAACAATGCCAACTAGGGAAGATGACCAAGTCAACTTTAAAAAGAAAGGCTTATACTTCTAATGAAGTATTAGAGCTATTTCATACTGAATTGTGTTTTACTATTGAAGTACAAAGCTACAAAGGTGACAGATACATAATGTTATTTGTAGATGACTATTCAAGGATGATGACAGTCATGTTCCTGAAACAAAAATTAGATGTATTCCAAATGTTCAAATGGTACTTGGCCAGAGTTGAGAAAGAGACTGGGAAGAGCCTAAAATGTCTCAATCTGATAGAGGAGGTGAATTCACATCAAGAGAATTTGAATAATTTTGCAATGAAAGAGGGATCAAAAGGTAGACATCAGCACCCAGGACTCCACCTCAGAATGGTATAGTAGAAAGAAGGAATAAATCAGTTATTGACTACACTAGAACCTTAATGATGGAGAAAAATATTGCATTCAAGTACTGGAGAGAAGCTATAAGTACTGCAGTCTACACACTCAACAGAGTTCAAGTCAAGAAAGGTACAAATGCAACACGTTTTGAATTATGGTATGGGCATTCTCCTAATGTAAAAAATTTCAAAATATTTGGATGCAAATGCTATATATATGAAGAGTCTAGAAATGGAAAGTTTGATGCAAAGAGTGAGGAAGGCACATTTCTTGGTTATTCTACTAGAAGCAAAGCTTATAAGTAGTAGAAAGCACAAATGTGAAATTTGATGAGCTTGCAGAAGTTCAAAGTGTTGAGAACACCAAGAAAGTAGAAGAATACAAGACCTTTGTATACTTTTATGAAGGTATACCTAATAATGGTGAAGTTGCAACTCAGAATGACAATCAGCAAAAAAATCTAGTATCTACTGAGTCACATACAGTGAATGCCGAGCAACAGACACATTCAAAAGCTGAGCTGTAGAATATAGAGAATGTTTATTGAGATTCTAAGAACTGTCAACATGAAGGAAATGAAGAAATATCTAATGAAAATACACATGAAGATTCAGATTTTGAAAGAGAAAACATGCAAACAAGGAAATAACCAATATTGGCAAAGTGTGTGAGAAGACATCATCCTATAGATCAAATTATTGGAAACAAAGAGGCAGGACCAATGACAAGGAATAGACTCAGAAGTGAGACATGTCTGCTTAGCAAAACAAAACCAAAAATAGTAAGTGAAGCCATAAAAGATGATGACTAGTACAATGCTATGAAAGAAGAAATAGAACAAATTGAAAAGAACAAGACATGGACCTTAGTCTCAAGACCAGTTGACAAGAATGTAATTGGAACCAAGTGGGTGTTTAGAAACAAGTTAGATGAGAATGGTGAAATCACAAGGAACAAGGCAAGACTAGTCTGTAAAGGGTATGCACAAGAAGAAGGACTAGACTATGGATAAACTTTTGCTCCAGTTGCCAGAATGGAAGGAGTAAGGACCTTACTAGCATATGCAACCTTCAAAGGATTTAAAGTCTATCAAATGGATGTTAAGTCCACATTTCTAAATGGTATACTTGAAGAGGAAGTCTACATAGAGCAACCAAAAGGATTTATTAATGAAAATAACAAAAACAAGGTATGCAAATTGCATAAGGCTCTATATGGATTAAAGCAAGCCCCTAGAGCTTGGTATGAGAGACTTCACAAGTATCTAGTGCAAATAGGATTTGAAAGAACTGATGATAACATCAACATGTACGTCAAATCAGAAGAAGGTAAGGATATCCTTGTATTTGAAATCTTTGTGGATGACATAATTTTTGGACAAAAGGAAGCGCTTTGCAAAAGTTTTGCTGACAAAATAAAACATGAGTTTGAGATGTCTATGTTTGGAGAAATCAAGTTCTTTGTTGGATTGCAAGTACATCAACTAGAACATGGTATATTCGTGACACAATCAAAGTACATCAAAGAGATACTCAAGATGTTTGGATTGGAAGACTCCAAACCTGTCAGCACAACAATGGCAATAGAACATAAGCTATCCAAAAATGATGAATCGGCTGAAGTCAATCAAACAATGTACATATCCATGATTGGAAAACTACAATATGTTGTACATAGCAGACCAAACATAGCATTAGTAGTTGGAATAGTGGCTAGATTATCTATTAATCCTAGAGAAAATAATCTCATGGTAGTAAAAAGGATAATAAGGTATCTCAAAGGAACTGATGATTTTGGCCTATACTACAAAAAGAATGAGAAGTTTGAGCTCAATGCATACATAGACGCAGATTGGGGAGGCAACATTGATGACAGGAAAAGCACAAGTGGAGGAGCATTATTCTTAGGTAAAGGGCTAGTTACTTGGACTAGCAATAAATAAACATGCACATCTCAGTCCACTGCAGAAGTAGAATATGTGGCAGCAGCAATCAATTGCACAAACATTGTGTGGCTCAAACATCTATTGAAAGGAATGAAAGAAGAGGTAACCAAACCTATGATACTGTATTGTGATAACACAAGTGCTATAAACATATCCAAGAATCCAATAATGCATGCAAAAACCAAGCATATTGCAATCAAGTATCACTATGTCAGAGAATTGGTGGAAGACAAACAAGTGAAGATGGAGTACATTCACACAAAGGAACAAATTGCATATATCTTCACCAAACCATTGCCCAAGGATACTTATGAATATCTTAGAGGCAAGTTGGAGGTAAAGCCCCTAACTCAAGCAGTTTAAAGCAACAAAGAAGCTACCCTAAATCAATAGGAGTAGATCATTGAAATATCAGAAGAATGATGCAAAAGATGAAAATAGGAATAGAAATTTCAGATCAGTCACAAGCATGGTGACAAAGGAAAAATACATAATATGCAAAGCTTACACCAAGCATGTTGAAGATGCTACACCTTTGGCATTTATGTCAAAGAGGGAGATTTATGAGAAACTGATCAATAAAAGGTAAGAGGGAGATGTATGAGAATGTATGAGATGATGAAAGAGGGAGATTCAGAAGAGATAAGAAACTGATAAGCAAGTAGCTATGAAGGATTAGGAATACAGAGTAAGGATGTAGCAGTCAAGAGAGAGAAGTAGAACAAAGTATTTAGTTTGTATCAGCAAAAGAGGGAGACATGATACAAAAAGGAAGATATGTAATGAGAACAAGTTTTCTATTTGGTATATAATTTTGGTGGTAACTAAGTTGATTAGCTCAATCAATTGATTAGTTTGGTTTGCCATCAATGCCAAAGAGGGAGATTGTTGGAAATGATTGAAAAGATCTTTGAATAAGGAATGATGGAATTGGTAAAGAATGCTTTTAATCATTGTTTTGTCATTGATTTAAAACTTGCTAACTACAGGAATGCCAATTGCTTAAGTGATCCAAATACTATCACTTAGTTGATTAACAAGATGTAACTAGAACACCTAGAGAAAGGTTGAAGTTATGATGTTGTAATGAAGTATAAGGATCAACTAAGACAATGATGAAATCATGTATTAATGACATAGGGAATGGACACTACAAAATGCAAGGTTTGACTAAACCATTTGCAAAGACTAACTAAGTTCATCTATGAGTGCTGAGCATCAGAAAAAGGTAGCAGATGCCGAGCAAATTTCTTGAAGTAGTGGATTGCAAAATTTATGTTAAGATCTTTTCTTGGGATGCATCTAGACCATTGTTGGGTCGGCCTTCCTCTTATTTAATATTCTAGAATAATCTATAAGCCATTTTGGCAAGTATATATAGAGTGTTTAGGCTTAGAGTTAGGTAAGTTTTAAGAATAATTTTATTTTTTTGAGAAAAAGAATTCTAGAGAGCAGAACTAAAAATGCGAATTTGTAGTTGGATCTTTGAATGTGAATGTATTTGTAATTGGCCATAACCTAGAAGGCCTTATAGCGGGGCATGTATGAAGATATTTTGATGAATCAATAAAAGTATTTCACTCTTCTTCCTCCTTTGGTTGCTATTCTTTGTGTTTGCTTCCGTTGTGTTAACTCTTGCAGGGTGGTTTGGATAGCTAGGTGAGCCTTTGGCCCTAGTTATTCACCCTTTTCCTATGTCAGTTGGTATCAGAGTTTGGCATTCATCCTTGTGGAAATTGGATTGTGTAGAACCCTGATTTGGATTTGGTTGTAGGGTGGTGGATCTATGAATTTGACCTATAACTTGTAGAGGGTTACGATCTTTTAGGAACCTGATTTGTAAAGATGGTTCATGATAGAGGAAATAATGTTGATAATGCTATATTGGATCAGTTGAGACAAATTGTAGCCAGATTAGATGCTATGGAGATAGCCCAGAGGAGAGGAGCACATCTTGATGATGTAAGTGATGATGAAGCAACAAAACCAAACCATAATCCAGAACCTAAAGAAGATCAAGATGAGGAAAGATTGTTGTGAGTGTTGTCCAGGGAAAATTCAAAGCCTGCTGTAGAAGTTGTTCCTTATGATGGAAAATTGGATACCAATGCTGCGTTGGATTGGATCTATGATATGGAGAAGTTCTTTGAGTATGAAAATACTCATGATAATACAAAGGTGAAGATCGCAGTCACTAGGTTGAAAGGTTATGCATCACTATGGTGGGAGCACTTACAGACTGATAGACAAAGGAGAGGAAAGGAGAAGATCAAAACTTGGCCAAAGATGGTGAACAAGGTAAAGAAAAAATTCCTCACTGTTGATTACCAAGTTAGCATGTTGAGAAAGATTCAAAATTTGAAACAAAAGGACATGACTGTGAAAGAATATACTGAGGAATTCTATAGATTAGACATCAAATCTAGACATGTGGATGATGATGTTGAGAAAATTGCAAGGTACATTAATGGATTGAGATCTGAAATTCAAGATGAAATAAGTTTTGTGAAGTTGGAAAGTGTAGAAGAAGCATATCAATATGCCTTGAAAGCTAAGGAGATCTTGACAAAGAAGCATGAACAAAGACAAAGAGGTAGAGGTGGTAGATTCCAGAGAGGCAGAGGTAGATCTTATGGAGAAAGTGGCAGATTTGACAGTTCTATGCAGGATAAAGGCAAATATGAATGGAAGAATGATGACAAAGGCAAGACCAAATTGGAAAAGTGGTAATTCTTATTGAGGAGGCACTAATTCTTACTGAGGAAGAGGTAATTCCTATTCTAGAGGTGGATTTCATGGTAATTGTTTTAGATGTGGTAAAGAGGGACATAGATCTTTTGAATGTAGATTCTCTGAAAGTAGGCAAAGTAATAGAAATGTTGTGATTCAAGAAGATGATGAGGGTTCACCAAGTGGACCCAAGGCTGGAGAAAATCTGATGGTGAGAAGAACCTTATGTCATAAGGGAAGTGATGAGGAACCTATTTTAAGGAGAAGTCTCTTCAAGACAAGATGTAAGATGGCTGGAAAATACTGCAAAGTGATCATTAATAGTGGAAGTTCTACAAATCTGGCATTAGAAGAATTGGTTGCCAAGTTGTAGTTGCAGAAGCTAAAACATCCCAAACCTTATCATGTTTCATGGATCAAGGATGAGCATAAGATATTGGTAAGTGAGCAATGTTAGGATAAACCACAGACAAAAATAAAAACTAAATGTAGATATAACCAATAATAGAAAATAATAGATCACACAAAAATGAACACAAGGCACCAAGATTTAACGTGGTTCACCCAATCCCTGGGCTACGTCCACCAAATAACAAGTCTAATCTTATTACAATCCAGTGATTACAACCTGATTACAATCTGTAATCCCTTACAGCTCAATACCGCCGCAAGAACCAATTTCGCATCACAACATAATGAAAATACCTAACCCTAAACCCTTTTGTACAAGTATTAAACTGCTTTAGGGTTATAACATGTCAGCCATATGTTAGCCATAATATGTCAGCTACCATGTCGGCCACGGCCCAAAATTTTTTTCGGGGCGATGCCCTGAACCCCACTATTTATGAAGTATGTACAATACTTTCCTAATCAATCACCATAATCTAACAAGCAATGCCTTGTGAAGTTCAAAATTGGACATTACTTTGATGAAATTTTGTGTAATATTATGCCCATGGATTTTTGTCATATTTTATTGGGTAGACCTTGGAAATATGATAGATATGTTGTACATGATGGAAGATTGAGACAATATACTCTTTGGGTAAATGGGAAGAAACAAACATTGTTGCCTTTGATCGAAAGTCCATATGAGGTTAATTGTATAGCTATAAAAATTTGCATGGTTAATGGGAAACAATTTGAAAAGGAAATGAAAAAGAATCAAGTCTATTTTGTGATAGTTCCTAGAGGACCGAGTGTCGGTAGTAATGACCAAGCAACAAAAGCTAGTAATGATCGAGTGATAGCTGAGTACCAGTAGAAATTACAAAATTGCTAAATGAGTATAAACATATTATTCCTGATGATATTCCTAATGGTTTACCTCTGGTAAGAAGTATAAGTCATTATATGGATCTAATTCCTAGAGCTAGTTTGCCAAAAAAAGCACCATATAGATTGACACCTACAGAGAATGAAGAGCTTAACAGACAAGTGCATGAGTTGTTGCAGAAAGGTTTGATCAGAGAAAGCTTGAGTCCATGTGCTGCACCTACTATATTAGCACCTAAAAAGAATGGAGAATGGAGAATGTGTAATGATTCCAGAGCTATTAACAAAATCATAGTGAAATATAGGTTTCCTATGGCGAGGATGGATGACATAATGGATTGTTTGAGTGGAGCAAAGTATTTTACCAAGATTGATTTGAAGAGTGGCTATCATCAGATCAGAATCAAAGAAGGTGATGAATGGAAGACTACTTTCAAGACAAAAGATGGTTTGTATGAATGGTTGGTTATGCCTTTTGGTTTGACTAATGCACCTAGTACTTTCATGAGGTTGATGAATGGAGTTCTGAAAAGATTCTTGGGTAAGTTTGTGATTTTTTATTTGGATGATATTCTAATATTTAGTAAGACTAAGGAAGAACATCTTGAGCATATTAGGCAAGTATTACATAGGTTGAAAGATGAAAAGTTTTTGATTAATCTGAAAAAGTGTTCTTTTATGCAAGAGGAGATTATGTATTTGGGATTTGTGATTTTAGCTCTTGGTTTGAAGATGGATCCTGAGAAGGTTAAAGCAATTTTGGAATGGCCTACACCTATGAATGTGGGTGAGGTAAGATAATTTCATGGTTTGGCTGGTTTTTACATAAAGTTTATAATGAATTTTAGTGATGTTTGTAATGCTATGACTGAAAAAATGAGGGGAGATAGAAAGGAATTCAAGTGGACACATGGAGCTGATAAGAGTTTTGAGACTTTGAAACAAAGGTTGCTAAATTACCTGTATTGGCTTTACCTAATTTTAACAAAGTATTTCAAGTTGAATGTGATGCAAGTGGTAATGCAATAGGAGCTGTATTAAGTCAAGAAGGTAAGCCTATTGCTTTCTTTAGTGAAAAGTTGAATAATGCTAAAAGGAAGTATTCTGTGTATGATCAAGAATTTTATGCTATTGTCCAAGCATTGAAGAAGCGGAGACATTATTTGATTCCTAAAGAGTTTGTACTATATACTAGTCATAAAGATTTACAATACTTAGGAAGTCAACACAAATTGAATCAAAGACATATGAAGTGGGTTGAGTACTTGTAGAGTTTTACATTTGTGATAAGAGTGGAGTTACTAATAGAGTTGTTGATGCATTGAGTAGAAGACATTCTTTGTTGATTGAAATGAAGGTTGAAGTTCTTGGTTTTGATGAAATGAAAGAGTTGTATGATGTTGATTCTGATTTTTCTAAGGCATGGAGAGAGTGTAGAGCACCAAATCTAACAAATCACATAAGTAAGTATGATGAGTATTTCATTCAAGAAGGTATGTTGTTCAAAGGTATTCAATTGTGTATTCCTAGAAGTCCTATGAGGTTGAATCTGATTAAGGAAAAGCATAGTGGTGGATTGGCTAGACATTTTGGAATTGATAAGACATTGAGTTTTTTGAAAGAGAAGTATTATTGACCACAAATGTATAAGGATGTTTAGAAATTTGTAAAGAGTTGTGGAGCTTGTCAAGTTGCAAAAGGAGTGAGTCAAAATACTAATTTGTATACACCTATTACTATTCCTGAGAACCCTTGGACTGATATCAGTATGGGATTTGTTCTTGGATTAATTAAGATAGTGAAGGGGTATGATTCTATATTTGTTGTAGTGGATAGATTTTCTAAGATGGCTCATTTCATACCATGTAAGAAGACATTAGATGCTGAGCATGTTGCTAAATTTTTCTTTACAAAGATTGTGAGATTGCATGGATTACCAAGAAGTATTATTTCTAACAGAGATAGTAAGTTTGTTGGCTATTTTTGGAAGACTTTGTGGAAGAAGATGGGTACTGAATTGAAGTTTAGTTCTAAATTCCATCCACAAATAGATGGATAGAAGAGGTTGTGAATAGAAGCTTTGGTAATTTGCTGAGATGTTTAGTTGGGAATAAGCCAAGTAATTGGGAGATGGTATTGGCACAAGCTGAATTTGCATATAATAATTCTATGAATAGGAGTATAGGGAAGACACCTTTTGAGATTGTTACTAGAATGCATCCTAGAGGTATATCAAATTTAAGATATGTTTTTGGTGAAGAAAAGAAAAGTGTTGCAGGAGAAGAATTTGCTGATTTTATGGAGTCTTTGCATAAGGAAGTGAAGTTGTGGTTGGAACAAAGTAATTAGAAGTATAAGGAGAATGTTGATCAGTCTAGAAGACACCATGATTTTCAAGTTGGTGATGAGGTGATGGTTCATCTAAAGAAAGGAAGATTTCCAATTGGAACATACAGTAAGCTAAAGATGAAGAAATTTGGACCTTGTAAGATCTTGAAGAAGTTTGATAGTAGTAATGCTTATGAAATTGAGTTACCTGATGACATAGATATATCTCCTATATTCAATATTTTTGATTTGTGTAAGTATCATGAGTCAGATGATGAAGTTGTTGTATTAGAAGATTATCCTAAGAAGCAAATTGAAGAAGTTGAACAGATATTGGATCAGAGAGTTGGCAAGAGCACAAGAGGAAAAGATTACTATGAATATTTGGTGAAGTGGAAGAATAGGCCTATTGAAGATGCTTCATGAATTTCTCAATCTGAGTTGGATTCCACTTAGATTGTGACATCTCAATGATTCAGGAGAATCATTTCTTTCAACCTAATAGTTTGATGCAGGAGGATCCTAGGTTGCCTTGTTATCCTGCTCATTTTTGTTCATTCTGCATGTTGATGCCAAGTTATTATAGCTTTAGTGGATGTTGAGTTACTGTAGCTCTAGTGGATGCTGAGTTATTGTAGCTCTAATGGATGTTGAGTTACTATAGCAATCTAGTGTTGACTAAGTGTTCCTTCATGTGCCAAGTTACCCAGTGTATGCCAAGTGACTCTTCATGTGCCAAGTTGCCCAATGTATGCCAAGTGACTTTGCATGTGCCATGTTACCCAATGTATGCCAAGTGACTCTTCATGTGTCGAGTTACCCAGTGTATGCCAAGTGACTGTTCATGTGGGAAGTTACCTAGTGTATGCCAAGTGAATCTTCATGTGCGGAGTTACCCAGTGTATGCCAAGTGACTCTTCATGTGCAAAGTTACCCAGTGTATGCCAAGTGACTCTTCATGTGCTGAGTTACCCAGTGCATGTCGAGTGTCAAAATTTGGACATGATTTCTATGATTTGACTTCCAGGATTTATTTTGATTGCAACATTTATGCTAAGATCTTTTCTTGGGATGCGTCTAGACCATTGTTGGGTCAGCCTTCCTCTTATGTAATGGTCTAGAATAATCTATAAGCTATTTTGGCAAGTATATATAGAGTGTTTAGGCTTAGAGTTAGGTAAGTTTTAAGAAGAAGAAGTTTTAAAGAAGAAGAATTATGGAGAGCAGAACTGAAAGTGCAAATTTGTAGTTGGATCTTTGAATGTGAATGTATTTGTAATTGGCCATAACCCAGAAGGCCTTACAACTGGGTACGTATGAAGATATTTTGATGAATCAATAAAAGTATTTCACTCTTCTTCCTCCTTTGGTTGTTGTTCTTTGTGTTTTCTTTCGTTGTGTTAACTCTTACAGGGTGGTTTGGATAGTTGGGTGAGCCTTTGGCCCTAGTTATTCACCCTTTGCCCGTGTCAAGTTCACTAGTTCCTCCACTATTTGTTGTGAAATTGCACCAACCATCTGATTTAAATATTTTCTTCATCTATGATTGTGTTTTAATATCTCATTGGGAATCTTTACTACATCTGGTCCATCAACCATCTCAAATTAAAGTTTCTTCATTGATGGATCTTAGTTATTCTAGTGGTTGATTTCTTTTCCATGTGTGGCAGTGCTATTTATAGGTGTACATAGGTGGGCTAACACTTAGCATTATCCCATCTTGATAGTATTTTGATGGTGATGTGATTTGATTCTTTGTGGCCATGACACATTTCTATGACCAATTATTTAATGCAAAGTGACTTTTTGGGCCTTGCTATTATGACACCAGTGCACTCCATGAATCTTGATTACTTGCAGCGATATATTCTATTAGATTTATATTTCTATTGATTGGATACACTCATTTTGTCTTTTCCTGTCACTTCCAAGAGCAAGTTGTATGCAACAATCAGATCTTATTCTGATATTTATTTATTGTTCTTCTCTATAATCTAACTCCAATATAGTTGGGGTTTGAGCTTTAAGTGATATTGAGTTATGTCTAAACTCTTTAAAAGGTAGTCCTTTGTAAATATTTGAGGTTCTTCTCTGGTTCATTGCATCAACATTATAATCTAAAAGTGTAACTTCCTTTTGCCTATCATTAATGAAATTCCCCATTTTTACCTCTTCTTGGCATTCCACTTTCTTGTGCATTTTTAGTTGCCTTGTAGTTGATGTTTCTTTTCTATTTTCCTAATTTGTGTTTCATGTTTAACGTGTTAGCAGTTGTTGTGTAGTGAAATTCCTTTTCCTTTTGACATCTGATAAGTTCTAATCCACATAAAAGCTCTTGAAAGGTAGATCACAATTAAGATTTTTGTATTTGGGTGTTTTATTTTTGATGTTAGTGCATCCATGGGTAGATATAGTTATTGTATTTCAATCTAGTGCATCACCCCTATTTCCTTTTCAACATTTAATTTTATGCAATCTTTCTCTCTTTTCCCTAAAAGTATTAGTTTAGGTGCCTCATGATTGTGAATAATCTACCCTTCTTCAGAGATTCAACCTTAAAGTGCAAGTCCTACACTTGGATATTATTTCCATGTTACATGAGGTTTCCCAAGGATAACATGTTAGCCATGGGCACAAAATTTTAAACCAACAATTTTTGACATACCCACTGGGACACAATTTTAACTACATAAGCTCATTGCTTATCGACTTTGAGATCTATTCATTGAGAATTTAGGTGTCATTCTTAGTACTACCAGCCTTTGGAGACATTCAATCAAACACCATGATGACTCTAAGAGAAAAATCTACTTGTTTCATGCAGAATTGTGTTGGCATGAATATGATGATATATGATCTATTATGTTTTTTTAGGTTTTCTATGATTTTTTTTTGTTTATTAGCTTTAACATGGATTCCCTTCATAGAGATACCTCCCATTTTCCTCCATATCATGAGATTTCTCCCCCTTCCCCCTCATATTTTCCATCTCAACCAAGGTTGTAACCTAGTGCTACCCTACGTTGCCCTGCTCAATCTTCTGAAGGGACCCACAATGATTCTGCCAATCGAAGAGGAAGAGAACTCACTAACCATTTAGATAATTTGAGCCTTGGATTTTGTAACCTAAAAAAGAAAATTTGATTATGCTCATAATCCATATGAGAGTATTTATAGGGGATTTATGTTTTAATATACTCCTTATGACTAGTTGGGTCAAGGATGTATGAAGACATTGAGAAATGGAAAAATGATTCACATATTTTTGGGATGATTTCTAAGGTGTATAATATTTCCAATAAGGGTCAAGAGGTCTTTCTCAAGTTATAATAGGAGGACAGAGGAAAAAAAATAGATGCAATTTGAGGAGGACCTTGACAAAAGGATTGCTCTTGCAAATGAGGAGGAAATACAACTCAAACATGCTCAAATGCAACCAACTGAAGCACGAGATCCTGCAAGGTGTAAGCTTTCTAGCTTTAGATGGATAATTCCTCCCTAGATACTTAGATCCTCAACATACACTTCAAACACCTCCATATCTTAATGATTTTGAGCCCTTAGAGAATTATTGTCCCTTCTTCATTAATCTTGGAGAGCTAGATATACCTTTTCCCACGTCAGATACATGGTGAATGGGAGATATTGATTTATATGATCTTGAAGGCTCATGTTTATCCAACAAGTCATCTTCCCAAATGAAGAACATGTGTTACAAGAAGAAGAAGAAGAAGAGAGAACATTACCAACTATACCATCAAAGAAATATCTTTTTGACCAACATAATACAAAGGTTACAAATCACAAAAAAATGGTCAAGGTTGATTTCTTAGACTTGAAGCCATCAAGAGGATTTCCCATAAGGAATCTAGCTCTACAAAAAAAAAAATCCTTGGTCATGATTGTTTCAAAGCATGAGGGAGAGTATAAAAAAAGGAATAAACATGTATTTCCCAAAATCAAGGTGTCCTAGTATTGGAGAGCTTCAATATTCTCAAAATTAGGAAGCCATTCCAAATTGAAGCAATATGCATGTCACACTTATTGTTCTATCTAGTTGCTAACCATTTAGACAATTTGAGCCTTAGACTTTGTAACTTATAAAAACATTTTGATTATGTTCATAATACATATGAGAGTATTTATATTGGGGATTTGTCTTTTATTATACTCCTTATGACTAGTTGGTTCAAGGATGTATGAAGCCATTGATAAATGGAAAAATGATTCACATATTTTTGGGATGGTTTTTGAGGTATATAATATCTCCAATAAGGGTCATGAGTTCATTCTCAAGTTACAGTAGGAGGAAAGAGAAAAAAAAAATAGACAAAATTTGAGGAGGACCTTGAAAAAGGGATTGCTATTGCAAATGAGGAGGAAATAAGGATCAAACTTGTTCAAATGCAAACAACTGAAGTATGAAATCCCATAAGGTGTAAGTTTTCTAGCTCTAGATGGATAATTCCTCCCTAGATTACAATTTCAAGGTACTTATATCGTCAACATACACTTCAAACACCTCCATATCTTAATGATTTTGAGCACTCAGAGAATTATTGTCCCTTCTTCATTAATCTTGGAGAGCTAGCTATACGTTTTTCCACATCAGATACAAAACAAGAAAAACTTCCAATTGAAGAACATGTGCTGCAGTAGTAGGTCATGGAGGAAGAACATCATTAGGACATCCTTATCCTTAATGAGGAAAACATTGATGTGCATAAGGTTGCCCCTCAACCTTTGCACAATGTCACAACATAGAAGACATTCCAAGAAGAAGAGTTAATTTATTCTTTAAGCCATCACAAGGACTATTATGACATGGAGATATCATGGTGAATGGGAGATAATGATTTATATGGTCTTGAAGCCCCATGTTTATCCAACAAGTCATCTTCCTTAATGAAGAACATGTGTTACAACAACAACTCATCAGAACAATCTCTTTTGGGCCAACATAATACAAAGTTTTCAAACAACAACAACATGTTCAAGGTTTATTTGTTAGACTTGAAGCCATCAAGAGGACTTCCTATAAGGAATCTAGCTCTGCAAAAAACAAGAAAATTTCCCTTGGTCATGCTTGTTTCAAAGCATGAGAGAGAGTATAAAAAAAGGAATAAACATGTCTTTCCAAAAATCAAGGTGTCCTAGTATTGGAGAGCTTCAATGTTCTCAAAATGAGGAAGCCATTCCAAATTGAAGCAATATGCATGTCACACTTGTTATTCTATCTAGTTCCCTACATGTATGGAATACACAAAAAATTGGTTAGAAATGGTAGCTACTTCAACAAGCCAGTTAATTGATCTTCATTTGATTTCTTATTTGTAAATACTTGTACATAGTAGAGTAGATATTTTTAGCTTTCCAAGAAGAGCATGTACATAGCTATTCCCTCTTTGAGATAACAATTTTTTTAGTTTTGTTGGTTACATATTTTTTGTGAAGTTATAGGTGGGCTAACACATCATTGTCAACTAGTGACTCCATGTCCAATAGATTGATTAAGCCCATTGATCTTACAATTAGTAGGAAAGTGTCCCCTCTAGGTTTCCATAAATATTGGCTAGTTTTCCCCCATTTAGCCCATCATAGATAACCAATCTAAGAAATTTTCAATTGGTTGTAGGAATCTATCATAGTGGTTTAAGACATGAAATCTACAACTAAATTTTGTGTTATCCATATTTCTCTATTTTGTTGGGGAAAAATGGAGAAATTTTCCTATTTCATAGGGTTCACTTTTTCCTCTTGTCAAATGGTGAGACCAATTCAAAACTTTTTGATGTGTTCTCCTTTTGTTGGACCGATAAGTGTGGTAGACTCGTGCCATTGTCACAATTCTCAACTTTCATGACATGCACTTTTCTAGAAGTTAATAAGATTGTGCCAAATGCTAGGGGGATAACCTTCATATTAACCCATTTCACTATTTCACAAGAAGTCACTTCGACAACTTACAAAATGGTAAAAACCTTTCACAAGTTTGTTGGTTCTTCCACAGTTTATTGTGAAATTGTGCCAACCATTTGATTTAAAGTTTTTCTTTATCTACAGTTGTGTTTTAATCTCTCATTAGGAATATTTACTATATTTGGACCGAATATTTCAAATTGAAGCTTCTCCATTAACAGATCTTAGTTTTTCTGGTGGTTGATTTATTTTCCATGTGTGACAATAATGTTTACAAGTGTGTGTAGGTAGGTTAACACTTCATGTTATCCCATCTCGATAATCTTTTGATAATGTTACAATTTGATTCATTGCACCCATGACATGTTTTTAGGTTCGAGTCTTTAATAGAAAGAAACTTTTTGGGCCTTGTTATTATGAGACCAATGCATTCCATGCTTGTTTATTGCTTGTAGAGATCTTATTTTGTCAGATTTATCTTTCTATTAGTTGGGTGCATGCATTTTTGCTTTTCCTATCACTTCCAAGAGAAAGTTGTATACAAAGATAAGATCTTATTTTGGTATTTATTTATTGCTCTTCTCTATAATCTAACTCCAATCTAGTTGGGATTTGAACTTAAAGTGACATTTGAGCTATGCCTAAACTCTATAAAAGGTAGTCCTTTGTAAATATTTAAGGTTCTTCTATGGTTCACCATAGTAGCATTATTATGTGCAACTATAACTTGATTTTTCCTATCATTATTGAAGTTACTTGTTTTTACCTCTCCTGTGCATTCTACTATCATGTGTATTCTCATTTTCCTTGTAGTGGATGTTTATTTCCTATTTTCCTAATTCGTATGTTGTGTTTAACTTGCTAGCAATTTCTATATAGTAAAATTCCTTTTCCTTTTAGCATATGATAAGATCTAATCTACATACAAGTTCTTAGAAGACATATCAATGTTAGGATATGTGTATTTGGGTGTTTTGTTGATGTTTAGTGCATCCGTAGGTAGAGATAGTAACCATATTTCAATTTGGCACGTCACCCCTTTTCCCTTTCAACATTTAATTTTATGCAATTCTTTCCCTTTTCGTTCAAAGTAGAAATTTAGGTGCATCCTGATTGTAATGAATCAACCCTTCTTTGGATATTCAACCTTAAAGTGAAGTCCTACACTTGGAGGTTGTTTCCATGTTACACGAGGTTGCTAGGGACAACACGTTCATCATGGGTGTAAACTTTTGTGTCAACAAGAACTAGTATGAGTTATGGTTGCCTATCATGGAACTAAGACCAATTATCATTTTTCTATGGTTTAAGGAACACATTTGTGATTTTGAGCTTAGGGGAAGTTGTCTAGGTACATTTTATGGAGAGGCTTACAATGGTGTTCAAGGCCCAAAGTAGCCAGTGCTAGTGTAACCTATTGTAAGTTTTGGAAATAAGTGATAATATAGTAATAAATATTTGGGAAGAAAATTAAAAAGAAAAATAGTGATGTTGCCTCACACATGTCTTGAGTTCTTGTATACGATAAATATGGGAATAGGTTAATACCTAGTGAGAGGTATGACTGGTATTTCTCATCTTCATGAGAGGGCATTCTAGTTCGACATGGGTCATGTTGAGGGTTTAGGGTGACTAATCTAGGGTAACTCAATGCTTAAGGGTAAAAAGTCTAACGAGAGACCAATCCAAGGTAACTCAAGTAGTTTATTTGTGTGATAAAACTTCCTAACATGTAGCCTATGTCTCCTTTGTATATTTTACATTTTCCTTTGGTGGGTGTTTTATTATTATTGGTGGTTGGTACTTATTGATGATTATTATCTTGGTTATTGGTATTTAATAAGGAATTTGGTTTTTATTCAATGGTTATTCTTTGTTGGTATTGGTACTTTTTTGGAGATGGTATCTAGTTGTTGGACTTGGTATGTAGTTTTGGTTTTGGTCAATTGTTATTTCAACATATGTTATCTTTTCTCGATCAATAGTTGTATTATCATTGATGTAGAGAGATATTTTGAGATCCCTTGCCTAGGAATAGTTTTTTGTGATTTGATATTTGTGTGAAAATCATATGTTATCTCCCCAAAATGATGGGAGTGTTCTTGATTAGGTTACCATTAGGTCAGGAGGTAGTGACTCTCTTACCATTAGAGCCTGTCACATATTTGCACCAATGTTGGATGACTCATTTTTGCAGTTGGAGCATTCTTATTCTTATCTCTTGGATACTTCTATTAGAGTGATGTACCTGTGTATTAATGTATTTTATATTTGCATCATTATTAAATACCCTATGATATGTGCAGTGGATGTTTTTGATTACAGAAAACAAGATTTAAAAGGGCCCTAAAACCCAAACATTATAAAGTTTGGACTAAAACAAAATGCTTAAAGTAATAAAAGAAACCCTAAGCAACCAAATAAAAAAACTTCCCAAATAAAAGAAACAAACAAGAAAAAGCTAGGGAAGTAAGACAAAAAACCAGAACTAGCCACAAAAAGCCAGGGTGCTCAGATGATGTCTCTTAGCATTTTTGTTGCACTTATCTCCAACTCTGACAGTCTACCAACTGCCTCCTTCATGTTTGAGAGTTCCTGGTCAAGGGACAGGGTATCCTTCTTCCTCATGCTAGATCTAGTATGCTTCCTTGAGCTTTCAATAGGGGTCTTGTCCTTTGTGCTATGGAGGGCAGGGTCCTCCTCCTTGCTGATTCTTTGCTCCTCTATATTGTTAATGAACAACTTAATATTCTCATTGGCCTCTTTGAGAATATTATAGCTTTGTTCCACTATAATTTGCATTGAGCTCTCCATCATTTGGACCTTGTTCTTGACCTCCTCCACTCTATTGTCCATTCTTGTTTCCTCCTATGTAATCCAGTTTTTCAAGCTATAGTTCTTGCTTTCCAAGCTACTCACCCAGTATTTAAGCTTTTGGATTTCATGGAAAATTGACTTGGTGGTACAAAAGCTATCCACCACATTATTTTTGGCATTATTGAGGATGTCCATATCCAGATACTCTTTAGTAGAGTCACTAAAAATCACCAAGGTAGGGTTGATTAGCTCTTCCATTTGGATTTTACCCTCTTCATTTTCTTTGATGAGAGTTCTGATCAACTCCCGATTGATCCCCATTTTAGTAGAATTGGATTCAAAGTTCTACCACACCACATTCTTATCCTTCCTTGAGATCGAGCATCTATATTTGATGGAGTTGAAAGCCTTGAAGCCCTACTCATGCTCCTCTGTTTCTCTTTGGTTGATGTCCCCTTCCACCCTTCCTACTCCTCCCCCTATCTATCCTCCTTGGCATCAAAAAGTTTCCTTTTCTTTCTCTAGGAAGTCATGATCTCATCCTCTTTGTTAGTCAACAATTTGATGGTGATGCTTCTCTTAAGCCCTTCTTCCTATCCAAGCCTTCCTCTTCTTTAAGAAGATCCTTTCCTTCTTCACTTTCTTTCCCTGTATCCATGCCTTTAGCTCTTTTCTAGTAGTCCCTGACTAAGGAGGTGTTAAGGCCCTACTTGGGGTCAGGACGAAATTTTCTCCTTCCTTCCATTTTGACATTCTTTTTCTTAAGTTGCTTTGTGGGGAGTCATCCCCCTCAGGGTCTGTATGCATTTCAAGGCTATCCTTTGTATCAAAAGGCAAATAGTCCTCTTCCAATTCTTCAAAATCCCCTCTACCCCTTTTACCCTCCTTCCTATACTTAATTGGTTTTCCCATTGCCCTAGCCTTGAAGAATTCATAGAGTAACAGTAAAAGTCCCTCATGAAGCACCAGATTCCTAGTATGCTTCTCTTGATAATCATTCATGTTCTCATTCATAGAAGAGTATAGTTAGAAGGGGATAGAAATTTTGCCCCATACCTAAAGTGGTTGAGTAACATGAAGTGGTGAGTGCAAAGGCAATTAAATCTACTATCAATGGAGATATATTTGATGATAACCCACAACACAAATCTCCACAATGGCTTGATGGAGCTTGGAAGATAATGGGTGCCTTTCTTCACCAGTGCCTTTTTTTCCTCTTCATCCTTTGTGAATTCCACCATCACTTGTCCCAAAATTTTCCTATCATTATAGAATTTCTTTCCCACAATGGGAATGATAGTAATAGCGAAAATGACATCCTTCGTCACTGTACAATCCACCCCATCGATTTTAACAATTCCCTCATTCTAGCTTTTTACGATAGTCTTGGTAATGGATGGCTTCCAACCATGGAGTTGTTCTATGAAATTTGTGATTTCCCCTTTCTTTAGAATGTTCCAAACCTTGGAATGCCTTTTCCACTTATGTTCTTCGTCCTCTAGTTCCCTCCTATGTCTTTCCCCCACCATAATATCCTCCTCTATGTAAGCTCTATAACCAGTATCAAAGCCCTTCAAAACTAGATAAACTTTGGTACGCCTCATTTTCTTAGACCTTTTATTTGCCTTGTGAATTTTCTACCCAGAATTGGTCCTTGAAATTAGATGTTAGATATGTTAGATGTGAGAAGTATGAGTGCTATCGTACTACCACATCACAATCCTGCACATTCCCCATAAAACACTAACAATCATAATAAATTTACACATAATATTTCTGACCACTTCCCAAAACTTATTATCAATCAGAATGGCCTTTTGATGACACCCAATCTACCTAGGATCCTTTCCCTTTCAATTAGCTCATTAATGTTTGATGGGATATTATACGCATCTGTCCATTTAGCCACTTCATTGTACTTTATTGCCCAATTAGCCAGCCTGTCTACCACATGATTAGCTTCTCAGTACTCATTTTCCACATAGGTTTTTTCAAAGGACTTGAGATGTTGAATGCACTCATCAATGATATTTGCAGTCATCCATGTTGGCTTATTCTTCTCTTTTAGGCAATCTATAATATTTTTTGAATCTCCTTCCAACCAGAGATATTTCACTCCCATTTCTTTGCCAATTTAATAGTATGGTGAGCCGCAATGGCCTCTACATAATGATTAGTTTATATTCCAAGGGGGCAGCAATCGTAGCAGTCCCTATCCCAAAAGAATTTTTGATGATGCTTCCCACCCCAGCCTTTCCTGGGTTGCCTTTGGCTGCCCCATCAAAATTATCCTTATGCCATTCCTCAGGCAGAAGAGACCAACTCCAACCATCCCTCTTGCTATTGTTCCTATCCTTAGTATTGAGAGAGGGGATAGGGCCTTTGATATTGGTGTAGTTTTCCATCAAAGCATTAAGGAATTTGTGAAAAACAATGGCTGCCTTAGTTTCCTTATCCCTGAAAATTCTATTCTTCTGCTCTTTCTAGACCCCCCAGTGCACATGGGGTAATGTCCAGTTCCAAAAAGCCATGGAATCACTCCCTAACATACCAAGGTTCCATTGATCAAAAAGCTCCAAAATGTTTGATGGGAAGCATCAGGATATGTTGAAAAAAGATAGGAAAAGAGACCATATAGTACTAATGAAAGGATAGTGGATAAAAAGATGATCAACACTCTCACAATGATTTTTAATAAAATGCCTATGTTGAGCATCATATTACTACTCTTGGTGAGTTTTTTCATCATGAGGATATGATTTTGGAGCATAATCCAGAAGAAGATGTTAATTTTAGGGATAAGCCTCGGGTACCAGGCTTTGGCCCACATAGGGGTTGGGCCATGATTTTACAAAGTCTCATAGCTAGAGGCCATTGTATAAATGCCATTCAAAGTCTCCCCCCAGATGATGGAATCTTTGTTATGGGACAAAGGAATATGCCTAACCATGTCCATCAGTGGCTTGAGCTCATGGGCCAACTCTACCAGATAAATCCACTCATTATGATTCATGTAGTCACTCACCCTACTCCTAAATCTTTCTCTGAAAACCTTGGTCCATTTTAAAAAAGGCTCAATATCCCATAGAGGGCCAGAAACAAGCCAATCATTATGACAGTTTTTAATATCTTCACCATTACCCAATTTACATTTCTCTTTCTCAAAGGCTAAACCTTTAGTCCTCATAAGACCATTCCCAATATTAGAGCTTCTTGGGTCAAGATCCCTGATAATGAACTGTTTAAGATTGAGGTTTGCAACATACTTAAACATCAAAATATCTCTCCATTCACCATTTTTATTAAAGAGTCTCCAAATCTATTTCGCTTGAAGGGCATAATTGAACTATTTTAGCTTTCTAATCCCCAAACCCCCTTTCTTCTTAGATCTGTAGATGTTATCCCAAGCCACCAGAGGATATTTATTATTCTTGTCGATGCCTAACCACATGAAATTCCTCTAAATAACTTTTAGATGATCAACCACCTTAGAAGGGATAGAGAAGAGGCTAAGCACATAAGTGGGTAAGTTCTGCAAAGTAGATTTAATTAGCAACACTTTACTAGCCTGACTCAGAGTGATGCCTTTCCATCTCGCCAGCTTCCTGTTGAATCTATCAATTCGTTTGTCCCAAAAGCTATTAGGAGGTTTATTCCCCAATGGGAGGCCTAAATAAATGGAAGGTAGGGCCCCAATATTACAATCCAAGATGCCAACACTTTTCTTCTATTTGCCTAAAGGGGTGTTAAAGAAGAACACCAAACTTTTATCCAAGTTGATGGGCTGCATAGAGGCCTTAGAATAAGTATTAAGGATGCCTTTCACGGTCCTAGCTTCTCTAATTGAAGCCTCAACCCACAAAATGGTATCATCCATGAACTGCTGGTGAGTGAAAACCAAGGGACCAGAAGAAGGTTTCAAACCCACCAAATCCCCTCTACTCCTTTTGGAATGTATGAGCCTATCGAGACCTTCAGCCATAATGATGAAGAGGATAGGGGATAGAGGATCACCTTGACGGAGCCCCCTCAAGGATTTGAAGAAATTAGAGGGGGTCCCATTCACCATGACCACAAAAGAAGGGGTGGAAACCAGTTGTGAGATAATCATTCCCACTCTAGCATTGAAGCCAAAAGCTTCAAGAATTTTGTCTATAAACCCCCAGTCCACCTTGTCATAGGCCTTTAATAAATCAAGTTTGACCATAAAACCCTCCTGTTTGCCAACTTCAAGGGAATGAATAACTTTGTGAACCTCAATAATGGAGTCCATAATTTTTCTACTAGGGACAAAACTTGATTGTTGAGGCACAATAATCTCAAGAAGTAATTTGATAACTCTATTAGTTAAGACTTTCACAAAGATATTATAAAAAGAATTGCAGAGGCTGATCCGTCTAAAAGAGCCAAAAGAATCCACACTTGTGACTTTAGGGATCAGAACCAAAAAAGTAGCATTGATTTCTTTCAGTAGGTTCTTGGCACCAAAAAATTCCTCAACAACTTTGAACAACTGAGAGATGGATTCATGTTGAATCACTACTCATGAAACATGGGTCAATGAGTTTGACTCAAAAATCACACAGTTAAATCTTGATAGCAATATCATAACTTTGACAAGGTCAAATTGATTAATATCCTAATACATATGGAAGAAAAAGGTGCGGAAACCATCAGGGCCAGAAGCCTTATTAGTTGGCAGAGCAAAAATGACCTCTTTAATTTCTATAAGCTTAGGGATAGCCACTAAGGCCCTAATCTGAGCTTCACTAATAACATTGGGAATGGTATTAAGAATGAAATTTTGGTCCTCTTCTTGCAAGTTAAGATCTTTAGTAAGGATAGAAGAGAAGTACATGATATACTCCTTCACTATCTCATTATCATCTTTGATAGCGTCATTTCCCTTTTTGATCTCATAAATTCTATTGGTAGCCCTATGGTTCATGGTGGAAAGGTGAAAGAATCTAGAGTTTTTGTTCCCTTTCTTGAACCAGATCGACCTAGATCTCTGCCTCCAAAACATTTCCTTTTTCCCCATGATGTTGTGAAGATCAAGAAGGATTTTCTTCTTAGATTTCATCTCAATATCATCATAACCCTAGGTTTGGATATCTTCCTGCACCTTAGCAAGCTCCTCTAGAATCCTCTCTTTGTCATTAAAAATATTACCAAGGTTTTCCATTTTCAAATTTTTGACTTAATGAATTTGAGTTTCTTAGTGACATTGTACATGGCTATTCCATCAACCTCAATGCCTCACCACTCCTTGATTTTTTCATGCAGGCCCAGGTGCACCGACCACATCTTCTCAAATCTAAAGGGGAAAGCCTTCTTTCTATTTACTCTATCAAGAGTAAGAGAGATAAGGGAATGATCCAATCCAAGCTGCACAAGGGACGAAAGCTTGCATTGGAAATGACTCATCCAATCCAAAGTGATAAGGGCTCTATCCATCTCACCCAGATGCACTCCAGACCAATTCTCCTATTGGACAAGGTAAATTTACCTCCCCCGAGATCAACATCTAGAAAGGCCAAATCCCTTATCAAGTTGGCCAAGTGTTACCTACTATCCACATCATGCAGAAGCCCACCTAACTTCTCAGAAGACAAGAGAGGGGTATTGAAATCCCCCATAACAATGCCGTTAGACTTGCTCAATTGGGAAAACAAATCAAAATTTTTTTTCCAAAAAATTCATCTATTATTCTTAGTGTTAGAGGCATCGAGGTTCAAAAGAAACCATCTATCTTGATCCTTAGGATTAGAAAAATTAATGAGAAAAATATTACCTTCTCCAAAGATGATGTTGGCTTCAAAGGCTCCTTACAGATAATTAGTAGACCTCCCAAAGCCCCATCTGAGTCAATAGCTGTGTTCCTCATTCCTTTACCAAAGGAAATCTTTTCAACTTTCTCCTTCTTCATTTTAGTTTCCTAGATTAAAAATAAATTTGGTCTATGATCCCTAATCATATTCCTAACAATTTCTTGTTTGTGGATTCCATTGCGTCCATGTATGTTCTAGGAAATGACCTTCATACTCTAGTTTGGCTACATGATTCTTGGATAGTTCTTTGGGTCCCGTTTAGAATATTCCTCCTTGTTTCTTCCTTTCTAATTTGATTCTTTTTTTTCCTCCTAGTGGTTGCAAGTGAGACTGGCGAAGGGTCCCTGCTATTTTTCTTCTTCTTATTCTTAACATTAGTCCATGGTGATTCATTTGAATCCTTGTAGTTATCAAAAAGGGCCTCCAACTAGGAAATGTGGCTAGGAATGGTGGTCAAAACCCTTTCAACGAATCAACTGACCGCTATGGGGGAGAGCCCATTGTTTGTGTTGAAGTTGAAATCTTGTGAAAGAGGTTGTCTCAGCACCTCCACAAGAGGTCCAAACTTGGTTTCAGGAACACAAGAGGCAACAATGGTCTCCTTCTTTATGGTTTCCTCACTGCAATTCTTCCCTATACCCACTGTACTAGCTACCAAATCCATCCCGCGAATCTCCTGCGAGAGGATTGTGGGATTTGGCACACCATCAATCAAGACCCTATTACAATTTTTTAATGGAAACTTTGGTTGTGCCTCCTTCCTAAGTTCTTTTTTTCTTGCCAGAGTGTTATGTTCCATTAGGGGATTCCTCTTATCATTAAATCCATTAGCTTCTCCCCTCGGGACATTCCGACCTTATGTTGCTTTTTCCTTCCACACCTTTCTAGGTACATTGACTTTATTCTTTGCTTGTTTGTTTTGGACTTTACGAGCCTTTTCCTCCTATCTGGAAATTGGGCAAGCCTTTTCTTTATGTCCTACCTTTTTACAATGAAAGAAAACAAACGAACATTCTCATAGTCAATTTGCTATACCTTTCTACCTATATGAGATTGAAACTTGATCGCTTAGGGCATGTCTTGGCCTTCAACCAAACCAACATAGGTTCTAGCATACGTGAGTCTTTTCTCGGCTACAGTAATAGGATCAATGGATAGCAGTTCCCTAAATGAGCTAGCAATGCCACCAAAAACATCTTCATGCCAATACTCCAAGGGCAACTCTAGCAGTCGAATCTAGACCAGGGCCTGGGTTAGGAAGTCATTATTCAGGTCAAGGTTGGAAGTCCATTTTTGAAGTAAAAGAGTAGATTTTCCCATTGTCCAGTTCCTTGCATAAAGAACTTGGGAATAATCTTTTAGGCAAGAGAATTCAAAAGACATAAATCCTTTTGCCATAGCTGTAACTTCAACCTGCCCTTTCAACTCCCATTTTTTTCTAGCAAAAATCCTTACTATATCTATGTTAGGTTAGGGGCCTATAAATTTTCACACTAGGGTGGTAGCCATACCTAGAATGTTGTGGTCAATAATTTCAGTAGGTACTTCTAAGGCGAAAATCCCCTTCACCTTATCAGATTTATCAATGATTTTAGGGAAGAAGGATTTACCTGATGGTTTGACTCTAAAAAGATTGGTCCACCTCCCCTAGGCCCCTTGGTCCCCTCCTCTTGATCTCCTCGGTTGTGGAACAGAGAGATTCTTTTCTCCTAGGTGCAGTTGCAAAGCACGTGGGTCCCCATCTCCAGTTGCCTCCCCCTTTCCCTCTTCCTCGTCCTTCTCAATGCTCTCAGTCTGGTCTCCCTACCCTAGCTTGGCAGTATTCGTGCCCAAAATTCTATTCAAAATTCCTTCTCCTTGCTTTGCTCCACTTCACTCCCCCATTGTTCAAATTCTTATGTGTGGTGGATGTTGTGTATCGAGGCATACTTTATTATAGGTTGTATTTATGTATTAAATATGAGATTATGTATTTTTTATTCATTAATGGATGTGGACATTGTACTTATATTTAAACCTAATTAATAATGCTTATTTAAATGTTATTCAACTTTAGGGAACCCTTGAGAAATGGAAACTATATTTGTATTGCTTATGTGTATATGATGTGTATGTGTTATATTGCTTCTGCATTGTTATCTTTATTTTGCATAAACTTTTAAGAGAAAAAATATTTAGTAAACATAAAAACATATTTAGGTTAAATTTTCTTGGGTTCACTAGTGGGGCATTACATCCAACATAAAACCCCCACCTCAGTAGGGATGAGAACAACCCTAAAATTAACACCCAATCTCAACTAAAGAAAACCATAGACCAAAAAACCCCTTAAAAATAATCAATAATTGACTGACCACTAGAATAGAGAAATCCACTATCCTTACTACCAAAATGGATAGTTAAACATGAAACCCATAAATAATAGAAATTTCTTTCATAGTCTAACCCAAAGGCAAGACAAAGCAAAACCAAAACCTAGATTAAGTACTATCTACAAACTCACATCATTACCAAAAAACCCTAGTCAATATCATGACATACCCACATAGTACTAACACTGTAAAAAAGAACCCAACAATGCAATGTGCCAAGGTTCAACTCTCAAGTAGAGAAAAATAGGGGCCCTAGCCATCAAATCCAAATAAAACCACCAACTACAATCAATCATAGGTCCAAATCAACTGGACTTCCAACAATAATAAAATTATCCTTGACAACTATCACCACAATGTGTTGCACACGATCACCACCCAAGGATAATGAGAAACCCGTCTACCAAGTAGCAAGAATAGATAATCTAAAGTCACATTGTGTATATTAGGGAAGTTATCACAACCAAACTCTTACAATGCTTCACAATAAGCTAAAGCATTACATACCCAAAAATTAAAAGAATCTTGGGAATAGACTTCACAAATATTATGCCAATACCATTACTAGCCACACCTCTTGGCAACATTAAAGAGTGATATCCATTAGCTTAAAAGCTTTGAAGAAAAAGGATAAACACAACCTCAACACAAGAACCACTAAATTCATCTTACAAAAATTCTTAGACTTTCCCCCAAAAGGAAAATTAATTAAGTTAACATTTGATGTCCAAAACCAATAAACAAATAAAAGCCCCAAATTGACATTATCAACAAATCAAAGCACAACCTAGATTACATGCATCCATAAAGCACCAATAGTCATATACCTCCCCACTTGCCTTGACTCACTGAAGCATGTTCTTTCACAAAGAATCCAAGCCAAAGTAATCCCTTAAAGGCATTAAGAAGCCAAAATAGGCCACATAAAGGGACTAAGAGTGATAACAAGCACATAAAGTAACATCTTGGAATTGACCAAACTAAGGAAGAAAAAGACCATAACCTAAAATCCCACAACTCAAAACATTAGAATGTCTAGATCTCCAACAAACTAAGGATCCACCAAAAGTTTGGCCATTAAGCTAGAGCAAAAGAGAGAGACCCAAAATAAGAGCAATTCAATGAAATAGTGATAAAGGAGTCATAAGAGTGGGCTAACATAGAATAGTGATGAGCAATGAAGCATTCTTAAAACAAATTCTCTTCAAACAAATAAACCTCCAAATTGAAGAAAACACAAGAAACACCTACTTGTAGTAGGAACAAGGCATTTCATATGAAAAATACCCTAGCTCATAAATGGACACGGTTTAAACCAATCTCCAATGAGAGAGTGACTAGTCACAAAAAATAGAATAACTGCGAAAAGTCACACTAATCAACACATGGAGGGAGAAGAAACTCTAACTTAGTAAACAACACAACCACAATGACCCTCCACATAAGGCACTCCAATGCGACCTCCACAACAAAAAGGCAAGACAACACATGAGGCACCCTAAACCTCATAAGGTAGTGGGTAAATTACCAATAGGTTAGCCAATTGAAGCCATAGTCAAACCATTCACAAAACAAATCCCATAGCCCAAAACAATCCCAAAATGCTAGAGGTGGACCACCATTCTAAAATAGACAATATCCATTGAGAATGGCTCAAGAAAGATAGCTAAGGCAGAAGGAAATACTTCCTCTTCTTAGAGATGCATCTAGGAATGGAACAACTCCAAAGTATAACACAAATAAACAAAGAGGGAATCCTTCTTTTTGCAATTGAACAATCTAATTTGTACACTCTCCCATCATATTCCTTGTCCCTTTATGCTTCCTCTCTACATCACCATTTGAATTTCCCACCCCAACCCCTTTCCCTCTCACTTGCTCCTTGTACTCTATTATGTTTTACTTTTTTATTTATTCTAATATTATATTACCTGTTATTGAAAAATGTAGCTACATGTTAAGTAAATACGTATTGTATAATCATATAATTTATATTTTTTTTATTATATATTGATGGTGAATAAAATTAAAGTGAGAATTATTATGATGTATAAATGTATTTGTATGTGGAGATCTTTGAGATTTTGTTGGGACTTATGTTTGTTCCCAAGACCTTCCAAAAAATAGGTGATGTTCTTTTTGGTTTTTATGGATGTAGACACCTAAAAGTTGGCATTGGTTCTAATGACATATTTTAGCATCATTCCTAACATCATCAAGTGTTGATTAAATTCAACAACACTACCACTACCATCCTAATATCATCATAAATAATTAAATAAATCATTTGATTTAACTCAACCATTGATTAAATAATTTAACTAGTATAAATTTTATCTCATATTGAAATAATCAAATACAAACAAATTTAAATTTCAACTTTTTAATTGAATGAACAAATAAGTTTGGTTGGAAAATGGAGAATGAACATTGAATGATTAAATGGGTAGATAGGATTTGAAGACTAGATATTCAATTATAATGATGGGAAAAATAATTTATTAGTTTATTTAATTAAAAAATAATATTTAAATTAATTTTTATATGATTTTTTCAAATGTGAGTTAGAAATTAGATTAGTTAAATAATAAAGGTATTTTAAATTAATTGGTGAAGTGGTGAAGATTAACTAGTGAGGCTGATGTTAGTATTGTAGCTAGTATTATCAAATTTAGTCAATTAATATGATGATGTTTTTATTGCCGTAAGACATTTGATATAATGATTTGGTGATATCGTAAACATAGAAATACTTTTGTGTTCAAATCTTTTCAATATATTTAAAATGATAAACATTTCTATTATTTATAGCATTTACTTTATTCTCGAACTTTTAATTTAACAATTTTATGCAATTTCCACAAAACAATATATTACTAGACATCTCTACACTTCAAATAGAAATAGAGGGAGGTTCTAAGATTAAACCAAAATCTAATTTCTATATTATGAAAAAAAGAAAAAAAGAAGGTTCTAAAGACCAAATCAAAATCTAAATGACTTCATAATAAATGGGAAAAAAGGTTTTATTCAACCACAAGAATACTAATTAGATCAGCATCTTGAGACGGTACATTCTCATAACATATTATTTAGATGCTTTCTCAGCAATAAGAGAAAGTGGCTGCAACGTCATTACAATAGTGTTGAGCGCGTTAACTTATTATTGACCTTTCAACACGCTTCCAAGGATTATTTTTTATATTTTAAATGGAAAGTTCACATAAACGGTGCACATGATGTGTTTCAAATAAGTAAACCAACAAATAAAAAATGAAAGCATTCTTAGATATTTTTCCCACCAAGACTTCAATGGGAAAGTAATGCACATGATACAACTCTTCTTTTCTCACTTGTAAGTCTTCTAGACGTTTGTTGATTTTTTTCATAAAAGAATAACACTGGTGGTTTTGAGAGAACAGTGGGTGGGTCAAGGCATTTTTGAAATAATAAAATAATAAAACACTGGGTCAAGAAATTTTGGAATAATATTAAAAATAGTGGGTGAAAACATTTTGAAATGATTTTGTGTATTTTATTTCAATATGTTATGTGCATATTTCTTTTTGTTTGAAGGTGCCATGTGAATATATGAGAATGTGGCTATAAGAGGGAACTAAGGTACTATGGTCTGTTCAAATATATATATATTTTAAGTTTTATTTAATGTGTTTTTTAATTAAGAGATACATTTAAGTTTTATGAAATATATAATTTATTATTTAAATATTTATATGTTTATGGTATTAATATAATAAAAAGATTTTTTAATGTTAATATTAAATATTTAATTATAAAGTAGTTTGGTATATTTAATTTTTGAATCTAAATATCTGATTGAAGCCATTAGACGCGAGGCATTCTTGATATCTAAAAGTTCGAACATTCTCTCTCTTTTTAAATATCCATCACTAGCTATGACCTTGCATGTTGGGTGTACCATTAATGCACTTAGTGATGTTGAGATCTCCAATGGATTCCACTTGGTGCAAGATTCAATTGAATCCTTTAGGATCAAATCCACGTGGACTTTCAATGAGGCAAATCGCAAAAATGCCTTCAACCATTATTAATGTAGTAGTTAGAGTTTAAAAGCCAAAGGCCTCTTCACCATAATAATTCAAGACAATTAAAGACCACAAGAAAACCATATCCATAGCTCCAAAGAACATTTCTACACACGAGGACACAATTGTTTGTAATTTGAATGGTAATAATATTAAACATGTATGAGAAGTCCATTCTTCATGCAAGCATCAAAGTGGAGACTATTTTATGGTTCTTAATGCTCTTTCTCAGTACCTCAAGGTTATAGTGGGCACATGTTTTTCAAGATTTTAGATCTAGGATAAAAGCTCACATGTTTATGGAGATCAAAGGATGAAAACCATATAGATCTCATGTTGGATGACTTGAAGGATTAGTCCCAACTAGACATTATATGCAACCTTTAATGGTGGTAATTATGGTGGCATTGAGTTAGTTGTCACTTCATAGTTGTTGATGACAAATCCTTGTTTATTTTGTTCTATTGGTCCATTATTGCAACATGTACCTCATATTTAACCTATTCATGTAAGAGTAGTATAAGAAACTCTCATTCAGTCATTGATGACTTTGAGAGTATATGCGCTTGTGTGCGTACATATACATAGACACACACACACACACACACATAAATATGTATGTGTACACACACACACACACACACACACACACACACACACACACACATGTATGTGTGTGTGTGTGTGTGTATGTATATATATGTACATATATCTATATCTATACTCACACACACACATACACACACATATAGATAGATATGTACACACACACACACATTAGCTTTATATACATACATGGGTTTTAAATGTAGTATTTACTCTATCTTATATAGGTCTTTGAGTGGATATATATATAAAGATTTTGTTAGTTAGATATCGTCTAGTCTTAAGCATGCTTTGTTATATGTTTTTTTCTTGCTTATTGGTTTAGTTTGTCGTTTATATTTTTATTGTTTGAATTTTTGTATCTTAGAGGCTTGAGTTTTTACTCATTATTTTGCATTTTTCAACATAGCTCTTTTTGTCTTTCATTTCTTGATGTTGCTTTATTTTATTTTTATTTTTCTTTCTCCTCTTCGTTGTGTGTTCTTACCTTCCCCTCTTTATTCCTCATGAGTGAGGTTGGGTCTACATATTTTGTCATTTTATTTTTGCATTCTCTCATCCTGATGATGGATCACAGTGTGATTCGAAACGTTAATGCTAAAAAAGCATACACAATCAAATCTAGAACATATCTTGCATGTTTAATTCTAATTTTTTTCCCTAATACCAATAAATGTATTTGAAGTTATGGCTTAACTTCATTTTGTGGGTTAATTTTTGATACTAGGGTTGTTTATTAATGCTATAGACATAATTGATTTTTTGTAGTTTGCATATTTATGAGGTTTAAATAACATAAATTAGACTTTATCAACTTAGTGTCAAATTTAAGGAAGTTTGATGAAAAATAATGTCTATTAGAATTCTTATGTAATCAATAATATAATCTATGGTGTTTGGGTTTATTTTTTTTTGAAATTAAATATTAAAAAGATAAATATTTTCCTCAATATTTATAGTATCTAAAGTTTTGGGTAAAAATATTGATGTAAGAGAAATCTTGCATCGCCCAAAAATATTTTATTTTCAGTCTTTTCTATTTTAATAAGGACTAGTAGACAGGGTGGTTACTATTTATGGGAAATTGCTATTTTTAGTAAGTTTTTCATATGAGTTGAGAATGTTTTCATTTTCTAAAGGTAGGTTTATTTTAGAGTTATAAGCCTACCATAAAAATCTCATTGCTCTAGCTTAAGTATCAAAGAAGTTATTGCGGATTTTCGGTGGAAAAATTTGCAGAAAAATCTTTAGGCTCACCATTGGAGGCCTTAGAGTGCCTGGATGAGGTTTGAAAACTCAATGGAAGGGCACTTGTGCAATTTTGAGTCTGTAGGTCAAGAGCTGATGTTTCCAAAAAGTGGTTATAATAGCCAATCAGAGCAACGGTTCGAGAGTTATGGCCTTCCGAAGTTGGGCTACTTGAAATATCTAAAATAATTGTTGAAGATGTATTTGGATGACTCTATATGTATTGTTAGGGTTTGTTGGCCCTAGGTATTAAGTTTCATTGTCTAGAACCTTCTCATGTGACATAAAATTGCATATTTAAGAAGGGCCCGAACATTGTTTAGGACAGCTCTGGGTGATAGTTTGTGACTTGTATTGCAAATTAGTGTGGTGAAGGCACCCATGTGGATTAACATATTGTACTTGTGAATTTTTTAATTCTACATTTGTGACACAAATAAGAAGTCCATATTTTGTTCTTGCATTTTTTATTGTTTCTTTGTTTTTTGTTATGGTTTATGGTATTAAGAGGAGCACCCTTCATCAAGTGGTATCAGAGCTAGAGTTCTTGAGTGTGTGGATAGATTGCCGACTATAAAGTAGTTCACACTAGGACTGTGGTTTGGGCTAAGTGTGTAGAAAAATTTTTGATTGTGAGGTAGTTTGCACTAGGGTTTCAATAGAAGTGCGAAAATGCTTCCATGAAGAAAGAGTGGTTGAAGAGTCGAAGGTGTTACACCTAAGGATTTTAGAACCCTCTAGAGGCAAATGCAAGCAATGCAAGAACAAATTCATAGAGGAATGAATCTTGCTGTAGGAGATGATGAAAGTGAGGATGAAAGAGAAGAATAAGGAAACGTGGACCTAGATGTAGTAGAGGAAGTTCTTAACCTAGAGGAGGCAAAGCTTTTTAGGGCCATTTCCAGTATTGGAAAAAAACCCAAGTTTGATGTTCCCACATTTTTGAGAAATCTCAACCCAGAGGAATTGATCGACTAGATCAATGAATTGGAAGAATACTTTGAATATGAAGATATTGAAGATCTAGATTGGGTCAAGTTTGTGAAGGCCAAATGAAAGGGTAATGCAAAGATCTGGTGGTAAGAGATCTAGTTGGATCAAAATAAAAGAGGAAAGAACAATATCACTAGATGGGATCAGATGGTAGCTAAAATGAAGTAACCGTTCATTCTTGTAGATTATGAGCTTGATCTATTGAAGAAAATGCAAGTGTTTAAGCAAGTAGGAAAATCTATTCAAGAGTATACTGAAATAGTTCTACCAAGTTCTCATTTGAATGGGCCATGCTGAAGCTGATAAGGAGAAAGTTGCCCATTATCTTAATGGGTTATGGCCAAGCACTTAGGATGAGATGAGTCTTGTTTGAGTGACCATTATTGAAGAGGCATATCAGTTTGCCCAAAGGGTTGAGGAGAAACTATGCAAGAAGTTTGATAACAAGAATAGTGGAAGAGGTCGCAGTGGAAGATCTGGTAGGCAATCTTATGGAGGTTGTAATGATGATAAGAAGAAAAAGGATGAGGCTAGAAGTAGCAGTCAGAACCAAAGGGGAAACAATTCTAGTCGTTTCCATGATCAAAATAATAGAGATTAGAGAGGAAGAGGTAGAGGACAAGGATTTGGATGAGGAGGCTTCTGTGGGAAATATTTTCATTGCGGAGAAGAAGGGCATAGATCATTTGAATGTTCCTAGTGCTAAGGAAGGATAGATCAAAGAATAGAAGGCCTGGCCAGAGTTGCACATGTTGATGAAGATGCGAGATCCTCACATTCTGAAGATGCTGAAAGAGAAGTCCTAGTTAACAGAAGAGCCCTACTGAGTGGTGAGAATGGACCTGATCAAAGAAGGAGCTTGTTTCACACAAGGTATAGATGTGAAGATAAGTGTTGTGATCATTGATGGTCGAAGTATTGAAAATCTAGTGTTAGAAATGATGGTCACCAAGTTGAAGCTGAAGAGGTAGAAACACCCGTGTCCACACCGTATTGCTTGGTTGCAAGATGACCACAAGGTCATGGTCAATGAGCAATGCTTAGTGAAGTTCAAGATTGGAAGCTACCCGGATGAGGTACTTTGTGATACCATACCTATGGAAATATGTCATATGTTGCTAGGTAGGCCATGACAGTTTGACAGACATGCTATACATGATGCATGAACAAATATCTACACTGTAACCAAGGATGGAGTGAAAGATAAGTTGAAGTCATTGAAGGAGAAAGAAGAAAAGGTATGTAGTGTTGCCAGAATATGTTTTGTTGATGGAAAAGAGTTTCTCAAAGGTATGAAGCATGAGCATATGTGTTTTTCTATAATTCAAAAAAAATAGTAAAGAAGAAGTAGAGGTACTGGCAAAAGTTGCAGATATGTTGGGAGAGTTTTTTGATATTGTATAAGATAATGTACTTGATGGATTTCCCCCATTGAGGAAGATCAGTCACCAAATGGATTTGGTTCCAGGAGCTATTTTTACAAACAAGATAGTTTACAAAATGACACCAGTAGAAAGTGAAGAGTTTAACAAACGGGTTCATGAGTTGTTGTAGAAGGGATTAATTTGAGAGAGTTTGAGTCCATGTGAAGTACTAGTTGTATTAGCACCAAATAAGAATGAAGAATGGAGGATGTGTACAAATTCTTGTGATCAACAAGATCATAATCAAGTATAGATTTCCATTGCCAATGATGGATGATACTATGGATTGTTTGAGTGGAGCTGAGTATTTCACAAAGATAGATCTGAAGGGTGGGTACCATCAGATTCATGTCAGAGAAGGTGATGAGTGGAAGACTACTTTCAAGACCAAAGAAGGACTATAAAAGTGGTTAGTCATGCCTTTTGGGCTAACCAATGCACTAAGAACTTTCATGTGGCTCATGAATGAGGTACTGAACAAGTTTCTGGTAAGCTTGTCATTGTTTACCTAGATGATATCTTGATCTTTAGTAAGACATTGGAGGAGCATTTGATCCATATTTGCAAGGTATTTGATAAGTTGAGGGAAGAAAAGTTGTTGATAAACCTGAAGAAGTGTAGTTTTGTAAAGGAGTTGGTGTACCTGGGATTTGTAGTCTCAGAAGAAGGTCTGAAAATGGACCTAGAGAAAGTGAAGGCTATCCTTGAATGGCCTACTCCAAAGAGTGATAGAAGTAAGATCTTTTCATGGACTAGCAAGTTTTTGTAGAAAGTTCATAAGAGGTTTTAGCAGTATTTGTGAACCCTTGACTGAAACAATGAGAGGGGATAGGAAATAATTTAAGTGGACTGTAGGAGCAGATAAGAGTTTTAATTTGTTGAAATAGAAAGTTACTGAGCAACTTGTTTTAGCACTTCTTCATTTTAACAAGGTGTTTCTAGTAGATTGTGATGCTAGTGGTACTACAATAGGAGCTGTTATGAGCCAAGAAGGTAGACCTATTGCTTATTTCAGTGAGAAATTGAATGATGCCAAAAAAAAATTCTATTTATGATTAGGAATTTTATGCTATAGTTCAAGCATTGAAAAAGTGGAGACACTATCTTCTTCCTAAGGAGTTTGTTTTGTATACTAATCATCAAGCTTTGCAATATTTGAATAGTGAAAGAAAATTGAACCAAAGGCATTTAAAGTGGGTTGAGTTTTTGCAGAGTTATACATTTATTTTGAAACACAGGAGTGGGAAGTCTAACAAATTTGCAGATGCTCTTAAGAGAAGACAACTTTTGCTGACAAAAATGTAGATAGAGGTGGTTTGGTTCAAGGAACTTAGTACTTTGTATCCAGATGATCCTGATTTTTGTGAAGTATGGAAGGCTTTTACATAACCCCTTACACTTGACAAGACAAAGTGGTAGGATTTCATGATCTAGGATAGTTTGTTGTCAAAAGGAAGCCAATTTTTCATTCCTAGATGAGAGAGAGTCTCATCAAGGAGAAGCATAGTAGAGGATTGGCTAGACATTTTGTTATAGATAAAACCATAGCTTTGGTTGCTGAGAATTATTACTGGCCATAGTTGTAGAAAGATGTGAAGAAGTTTGTACAGAGTTATAGAGTATGTTAGATGGCAAAATGAGTGAAGTAGAATATAGGGTTGTATCAACCATTACTTGTACTAGACAAGCCGTGGGAGAATGTTAGCATGGATTTTGTTCTTGGATTACTGAGGACACAGTGCAAGAATGATTCTATTTTGGTGATGGTTGCTAGGTTTTCAAAGAAGTCACATTTTATTCCTTGCAAGAAGACTAGTGATGTTGTTCATGTGGCAGAGTTATTTTTCAAAGAAGTGGTGAGACTACATGGTCTGCCAAAGAGTATAGTTTCAGATCGAGATGCTAAATTTATTGGGTATTTATGGCATACATTGTGAAATAAATTGAAGATGGAGTTGAAGTTTAGTTCATCACATCATCCATAGACTAATGGTTAAATAGAAGTTGTGAATTGTAGTTTGGGAAACTTGCTAAGATTTTTGGTTGGAGACAAGCCAAAAGGAATGAATATGATTTTACTACAGGTAGAATTTGCATATAATAATTCTATCAATAGGAGTACGGGTAAATCACATTTCTAGATTATATATGGGAGTAGTCCCAGAAATGCTTTTGAATTGAGGCAGTTGGATAAAGGAGAGATAAGTAGTGTTGAAGCAGAAGAATTTGTTGAACACTTGAAGAACATCCATGAGGAGGTGAGGAATCACACCATAAAGATGAATACATAGTATGAGGCTAAGGAAGATGTGAGAAAGAGGTATAAGGAGTTTCAAATTGGAGATGATGTCATGGTTCATTTGAGGAAGTAGCATATTCTAGTGGGTACATATAATAAGCTGAAGATGGAGAAGCTTGGACCATGCAAGATAGTGAAAAGGCATGATTCTGGAAATGTGTATGAAGTGGAGTTTCCTGCCGAGTTGAATATTTCACCAGTATTTAACATTTTTGAGTTGCAAGAGTATTATGAAGGAGGTGATGGAGATGACATTTTAGAAGCATAGTGGAGTATTCTAGTAGCTAGTTCAGCTACAAAGGAGATTGAGGAGATGTTGGACAGTTGTGTTGGTAAAAGTACCAGGAACAGAACTTATGAGGAATACCTGATCAAATGGAAAGGGAGGCTAGTAGAGGATTCACCATGGCTAGTAAGGGATGAGGTTAACCATCTTGGTTTTCCTTTGAACACCTGAGACGTGATAGAGTCACTTCTCAAATTACCTTAGGTGTTTGATGCAAGAGCATCCAGGGTGTAAGAGCAATCATGCATCACCTAAAAATATTTTCTTTTTAGCCTTTTCTATTTTAATAAGGACTAGTAGACAGGGTGGTTACTATTTATGGGAACTTGCTATTTTTAATAAGTTTTTCATATGAGCTCATAATATTCTCATTTTCTACAAGAAGGTTCATTTTAGAGTTATAAGCCTACCATAAAAATATCGTTGCTCTAGCTTAAGTATTGAAGAAGTTATTGTGGATTTTTGGTGGAAAAATTTGTAGAAAAATCTTTGGGCTTACCATTGGAGGCCTTAGATTGCCCAGATAAGGTCCAAAAACTCAATGGAAGGGCACTTGCATAGTTCCAAGCTTGTAGATCAAGAGTTGATGTTTCCAAAAAGTGTTATCATAGCCAATTAGAGTAATAGTTCGAGACTTATGGCCTTACAAAGTTGGGCCACTCAAAATATCTAAAATAATTGTCAAAGATATATTTCACCAACTCTATATGTGTTGGTAGGGTCTGTCGGCCCTAGGTATTAAGTTTCATTGTCTAGAACCTTCCTGGGTGGCATAAAATTGCCTATTTAAGAAGGGCCCAAAGATTGTCTAGGACAGCTCTAGGTGATAGTTTCTCAGCTTATCTTGCAAATTATTGTAATGAAGGTGCCCATGTGGGTTAGCATATTGTACTTGTGAATTCTATGATTCCGCATTTGTGGCAGAAATAAGAAGTCCTTATTTTATTCTCGCATTTGCTATTGTTTCTTTGTTTTCTATTATAGTTTATGGTATTAAGGAGAGCACCCTTCATCACATATTTGAATCTATCATAAAATAATAGTGTTAATATTAGTAGAAATATTACAGTGGTGCTAAGTTGGTTCCTTACAAATTTATTTCTCTGTAGAATTAGTTGACTATATGCTAAATTTTTGTGTACTATATGATAAAGAAAGTGGGTATTATATCAGAGAAATTAAAAAGTGAAAAAACCCTTTAATGGATTCTAGAGGGTAAAACCCTTTCTATTAGTACTGGTCTAAAATGATAGTATTATGGTAAGAAAGAAAAAGAACAAGAGAGAAAGTATATGTTAAAAGATAAAACTAATATGATACAAGATATCTTATAATAGATTATTCACAAAATGGATAATAATATGAACATGCTCCCAAAACTAAAATTGAGGGAAGCACTTCAAAATTTGATAATTGTAATGTCACTCCTAGTAACACTCACCATAGGTCTTCCAACTTTATTTTCCATTCATGCAAAATTCCTTGATGGTAAAGTTCAAATCCAAATTATAGGATTTTATAGTGTTTTATGTAGATTACCAAGCCCCCACTTTATATCTACGCTAAAATACATCTTTAACAACTTTACAAACATGAATAAGTCAAGAATAATCAGTTATAGTCATAGACCAAGGCCACTAGTTGTCCGAAGAGATATGTAACATGTTTTAGGTTGATATATAGAAATTATTGACTCTTGCATGAATATAGAAATTGGGAACATACCTTTCTCTTATATTAATGATTAAGGAAAATGCCATTATGTTTTCTATATTGTAATTTTAGGGTGTTGCACATAATGAATAATGATATCATAGATTGGTTACTCATGGCCACAACTCCATCAATTTATATAATGAAATTTGCATATTATTAATTAGGAATATTTAATCTTAGTAAAACTAACGTAGAATATAAAGAATTATATTATCTAAAATATTTTGGTTTTGTAGAGAACTACACAACAATTTCATAAACTAATTATGATGGTACTTGTTGAATATCACAAGGTGTTAGTTAGACACTTCAAGATAGCCTTGAATCTAGAGATATCTATGCTAAGCAATAGCTTCTAAATAATGACCTTCCCTCCATAGAATATTATCTAAAACAATATTAATTAATCTCATAGCTCTATTTCAATGTTGGAAATGATTCTTCAAAAAGAATCTTCGGTCACCAAGATAGAGATAATTTGGTAATGTGAAGAGTATATTCTCTATGGGCTAATTGAATTCAAATCAAATTTTCCTTAGGAATATCTCCTTATCAACCACTTTACGAGCTTAACCCTATGTTCTCTATAAGTATGAAAATCCCAACCTTCCAAATTAGGCAATATTACTTAGATATTAAAGATAAAATTGAAAAACTTGTTTCTAATTTTTTTGAAACTAGTAGAATAGAAAAATGATGACCCAAAACATGTAGTAAAGAATTAGGTCATACCGAAGAGATGGTTTGAATAAAGTTATAAAGTGCATGCAGCTTGGGAAGAAAGCATGGTTTGTTAGGAGATGAAGTGAACTTAATGAAAAGTGGCCAAAAAAAAATTAAAATGAAATGGTAAGATCCTTGCCAAATATCTAAGATTATGGGAGATGAAATATTTATGATCAATTATTTAATATGATATCTCGATCCATTACCAATTAATAAGATGTGTACACCAAAATACTAAATTTTATTCTTAAATTTGATTAAAAATCTTTTTGAACATAGATAGATCAGATTTTTACTTGTTTGAGGTTCGAAGTTTATTTACTATTATTTTATTATTTATCCACTCCTTTTGTTTGGTTGTGTCTTAGATCTAATATTTTTATGAGCTTGATTTCTATTTGTTTTGGTTTCTTATCCCAAAATTTCCTTAGTTTGGTCTCGGAGTGGTCTCTTCATCCCACATTGATTCTTATGGTTGGTTGAATAAAATCTTATTTTTATTACTCAGTGGTATTGAATCAATCATTAACTTGGATATTTTATGGTTTTATTTTCATTCATTTAAAGCTTAAGATTAATGACTTGTCTAGGGTTGAGCATTTATGAGGTTTGAGGATGAAATGCATTGATATCATACTCTATATGCACATTAATATATATGGTTTTGTTTGTGTTTAGCATTATGAAATGTGTTGATTATATTTCACTTCATATGTACTTTAATATCCATGAATTTGTTTGGGTTTGTCTAGCCACATTTTTTCTCCTTTGTGAGTGTGTAATGTGGAGCCTTGTAGAGATATTATTCTCCTTGATTGATCACATTTTAATGATATTTTTGAGTTTTATAGACCTTCTTGGTCATAGTTGAGCTTTGTAGTGATATAAAATCATATCTCCTATGACTTATGCTTATTTATCTACCAAATTTTTTGAACCTTTTATACTTTTGGGGTTGTTGACCCTCCTTGGTGTGAGTTCTTTTTCTTGCAAGATGCATATTTATTTATTTGTTCCTTTAAAAAGCCCTACATTTTCTCAAGTTTCTAAAGGAAAAGTATGTGTATTAATGAAATGCCCTTTATTATAGAGTGACACTTGACAAAATATGATCATGTTTATATTTTATCTAGATGAGTGTGGTGTTATATAATTGAGAGCAGGGGGTGAATCAGTTATCCTATAAGCCTTTTGAATAATTCAGTACCACATTAAACTCCATAAACTTTTACAACAATAACTTTGTGACCACATTCAACATCTCAATTCATACTGGTAATATTTTTACTTCAAATTGTTAACTTCACTAACCTTTAGTTTCTTGAGTATTAGAATAATAACTTAACTTATACTGAATTGCAACAATATATAAACAACATGAAAAATCAACTTGCAACACATAAGAAATCACACATTTTGACACAAATATCTAACATGGGAGCCCCGTAAAGGGAAAAACCACATGGGAACCAACAACTAAACTTTTTTACTCTTCTGAAGTGAGATCTACTAGGAGCCAACCTTGTTAAAGCTATACATACACAATTTAGCGTAACCTGGTAAGAGGATTTTAAGCATAGATCATCTAGACCTTATTACTCCTTGTCATTACTAAACAATGGCTTGCTCTAAAGGACTTACAAATATCACTAATCAATGTTACCATATAGGATTTCATAGACTTGTTAGATCCACTTAGTTAAGAGATTTTATTTTCTATAATGGTAAGAAAGTAATAGTCAAATGTTCTGCTTGATTTAGCACTACCTTGCTTGTTTAGATCTTTTTTTTGCTTAGTTTCTACCTTCTAATCTCTTTCTGGCTGATTCACACTCTTTTTCTTCACTGTGCACTTCCTTTTCTTGATGTTTCTTCCTTTTTTTTTCTTGGTTTAGCTTGTTCTTCTTTCTCCTTAAATAGCTCACACTTTATCATCAACAATCAACAATTATCAACAACCAAAAATGATCTCAATCATCTCCTTAAATAGATAGCTTCTTCCTTCCAGATCCTTCAATATTTTGTTGCTTAATTAATATCGTAGATCTTAGATTCATTGCATCTAGTCATTTGGTCATTATTAGTTCACCTCAAAGTTCATGCTTACTCTAAAAATAACAAATCTTTTCCATACGATCATCTTTGAATTATTCCATTTTTTGATCTCATTTTTTTAATCCTTATCTCTTATGTTTCTCAAATATTCTCAATTTTCATCATTTGTCATCCTCAAATTAATCTTTTCATTTGATCTTCACTCGGTGATCATTATAACTTCACTCAGGCAACACATCGCTTGGTTAACACTAGAATTACTCAGTTAATATAGAAATTCAACATTGCTTTGTAAAGACTTTCTAAAATTTCTCTCTATTCACTAAGCACCATTGTGAAGCCATAAGAGGTGAGCGCATACGTCGTGAAACTTCTAGCTAAGATAAATGGAAATGACACACATAAGTCTTTGAAATTCTTGAGAGTGGTGGCCTTACCACTTTTATGGAGATGCTCCAATGTGAAAACTTAAATGTCACTCATATTTTTATGATAAGGTGGAATGAGGGCACTTTGCAGGTTAGAAGAAGGAGCATTACTATTATAGAGGAGATTATTTCTAGGGCAACACGAATTTTTATTATTTGAAGGAAATTCTATAGGGAGCACAAATTTTTGGATGCCTTCATTGAGGTGTTTCCTAAGGAGCCTGGTGAGGGTTAGTCTTTCGTCAAGTAGGAAGGTAAGAACTACTTTTAGTTTGACTTCATTAAAGAGCTTTGACACTTTTTACTATGTGTGATTGTGTACTACATAACTCTGGATGAGAGATTTTCTAGGGTCTGTTTGCATCATGTTATTATATTGAATCATTTTAGGCATGGAATTAATATCTCCATCCCCTTCTACCTCTACCCTTCCACAAATACAATCATCAATGGAGCAAGGGAGAAAATTCTCACTAATCCTACTCTCCATGATGGTTTAATGTTACTCGTCTATGAGTATATAAAAGTTCATTCTGTGGGGAAATTCCATGAGGTGAAAGGTACGGACGATGTTAAGGAGGACATTTTAGATGACTCTCAGGGTCTCTTTGACACAAAGGATAATGAAGGGATGAACTTAGAGGATGAGGTGGATGTTCTAAAAGAAAGGGAAATGGTAAGGGCTCTATTTCTAAAAGCCCTATGAAAGTTTCTTTGAAAACCCCAAAGAAAAAGTTTAGTGCCCCTCCTAGTATGAAGCAAACTAAAACAATGGTGGATTTAAACAAGGTCTTCTTTAAGGAGGATGATTTTATGGTCATTAACACTAAGGATGAAAGCAATGGGAAGAGAAAAAAAGAAAAGGGGTGGAAAAGAAGAAGAGAAAAATGCTAGCCTTGAAGCTTGGATATCCCATGTGCTCAAAAAGCATGCCAAAGTTGTTATCTCATCTAATAACTATGGAGACAATGGAGATGAAATAAAAATTGACATAGATGAGGAGGGTACTTGTTATGCCACGATGTCTTCTAGGAGGAACCAAAAAGTGGAGAAAGGTGATGGAAAAGGAAACAAGGAATTAGACTCCCCATTAGATCTTATCAAAGACTAGTATGGGGATGATTATCCTATCGTAGAACTTGACACAGATGTAGCTCCCTCCTAGGATTATTAGATAAAGGTTATTGGTGATACCTGAACCCTTTTCAAGGGAAGGAAATTGGCATGGAAGAATATGAGCATGAATACGATGATGCTAGGGATACCTAGGGAAAAGATTGACCTCAAGGTTGGTGATGTGGAATTAGATAAAGTGGAACTCTAGGAGTTAATTGATCGTTCTATAATATTTTTTAGTGATTAAAGTAAGGAGGAGAATATAGAAATTATTAACAATGCTAGAAATAGTTTTTGGATAACTTTAAGTCCATCAAATGGTTATTTCACCAAGTCATGGATTTAAAAGATAAAGTGGGATCCCTAGAGGGTAGGATTGATGGACATAACACTCATGTTGATGCTGAAGGGGAGGATCCTATTGTGGGTTCCTTAGTTGATACAATGACTTTCTATAGGCTAGAGGCTAGGGTGCTGGAGTTGGACAACGGGATTAATAGCATTGAAAGTAGCCTCAAAAGTATTTTTGATTAAAGATATAGAATCTTAAAATTCTTCAATGAAAATGTCAAAATCCTAATCAGTAAGTTGGAAGGAAGTCCTTAGGAGAAAGCCATTGTCACTATCTCTAAGGACCAAGATGCTCCCATAGTCAAAAAAGAAGGGATTGGGATGAGGGCTAAAACTAGTATGAGGAAAATGGCAATGAGGGTCTCTTTTGACATCAGTCAGATTAAGGAAGCTACAAAGAAGATGGACTAGCTAGAGGCGCAAGTTGTGGAGTTGATGAAGAAAATGGGTTGAGTCCCATATGTTGTCCTTTTGCCTCTGGGTTTTTATGTATGTGTTTTTTATTTCTGGTTAGTGGTTAGTGGTTAATGTGTTGTCCTTTGTAGCTAGATTTTGTTTAGTTTTTGGCTGTATTCTTTTTTTGCTTTATTTTGTCTCTTGGGCTTAATGCCATATCTTTAAGGTTTTATGTACAAGGTTTTAGGGGCCCTTCAAAACCTATTTTCCTAATAAAATGCTTTTCTTTTCCAAATGCTTAGTGCCAACTGTAATCACTCAGTTAATACCATAGTCCTTCTTTCACCAACTCACCAATTATGAACTCAATCATAACATAACATGATTACAAAACAACCAAATTGACATTATACTTCCATACTCCAATTCAATTCATTCAAGCACCCTATACATACCAATACTTATCAACTCTATCATCATCATACTTTCTTCAAATCCTCTTCAACAATCAAATGATATGGTACTCTATTGAATTAGCACAATGTCTAACCAACTAAGGCTTGATATCAATGAAAATATAACAATTGATATGACTCTCTTACATATAATAATAACATTCTCAGTTACATTATGAGTTGGGGCTAGAAATCTTCCCCTTTGGCATTGATGGCAACACATATACATAAGATTTTACATTACAAAACATTACACATAAGATAATCAAATGTATGCATTGACAACATTACAAATTTTCAACTCTCTGACTTCAAGTTTATCCCATTTGTATCTCAAGCAACTTCATATTCACATTTTTACAATTTCTCCTCCTTAGGTTATACTTTATTCTTCAACAACAACTTCATCATTATCCCTTTAGTCATCTTCTCTCCTCTAGTCATTCTCTCCTCCTTTTATTCATTCTCCCCCCCTTTGACAACAATGCCAAAGGTAAATGACGCAGGAAAAAGGGTGAATAACTAGGGCCAAAGGCTCACCCAGCTATCCAAACCACCCTGCAAGAGTTAACACAACAAAAAAGACAAACACAACACCAAGGAGAGAGAACAATTTAATTTGTCAAGTAAACAACATACATGCCCAGTTGTAAGGCCTTCTGGGTTATGACCAGATATAAAATACAACTTCGAGATCCATGATCTAGCTTCACATTTGCATTTCCAGACTCATACCCTTCTCTTTCTAAACTCTCCCCCAAAAATCTCTCTTAATCTAAGCCTAAGAACTCTATTTATACTTTCCAAAATGGCTTATAGAACATTCTATAACATAGAGAAGCCACAATTAGGCTCTCAACAAATATAACTACCTATACCAAAATTAAATGCAAGCAAAGTCGTCCCAAACAGGAACTAGACATAGATTAGTTGACAAAAGAAAGCTTTCCAAAATTGGCACTTGGCATCCATACGAGCTTGAAATCCAAAGGGATTACACAACAACATCTATGAACTCAGTAGCAACTGGAACTCAACTACGAACTCAGTAGAAACTAGAACTCGATAGCAACTAGCAATTGGAACTCGATAGCAACGAGACACTAAACTTGGTAGCAACTAAAGCTACTGAAACTTGATAACAACTAAAAATTGAAACTCGGTAGCAACTAGAACTCGGTAACAACTAGAACTCGGTAGTAACTAGCAACTAGAACTCGGTAGCAACTAGAAACCAAAACTCGGTAGCAACTAAGGCTACTAGAACTCAGTAACAACTAGAAACTAGAACTCGGTAGCAATTGGAACTTGGTAACAACTAGAAATTGGTCAGTTGACATCAACTGGAAATTGGTCACTCGACATCAACTAAAAACTAGTCACTCGACATCAACTGGAAACTAGTTACTTGGTAGCAACTGACAGAATGAACAAAAGTGCAGGATTGCAAGGAAACCCAGGATGCTCCTACTTCAGACAACCAGGGTTGAAAGAAATGATTCTCCTGAATCATTGAGATGTCCCCACTTGAGCTGCATCCAACTCAAATTGAGAAATTCATGAAGCATCTTCAATTGGTCTATTCTTCCACTTCATGAAATATTCGTAGTAGTCTTTTCCTCTCGTACTCTTGCCAACTCTCTGATCCAACATCTGTTCAACTTCCTCAATCTATTTCTTAGGATAATCATCTAGTATAACAACTTCATCCTCTGACTCATGATACTTATATAAATAAGCAATATTGAATATAGGAGATATATCCATGTCATCAGGTAACTCAACTTCATAAGCATTGCCATTGTCAAACTTCTTCAGGATTGTACAAGGTCCAAATTTATTCATCTTCAACTTACTGTATGTTCCAACTGGGAATCTTCCTTTCTTTAGATGAACCATCACCTCATCTCCAACTTGAAAATCATGGTGTCTTCTAGACTGATTAGCATTCTCTTTATACTTTTGATTACTTTGTCCCAACCTCAACTTCACTTCTTTATGCAAGGACTCCATAAAATCAGAAAATTCTTCTCCTGCAACACTTCTCTTCTCTTCACCAACAACATCTCTCAAATCTGATATACCTCTAGGATGCATTCCAGTAACAATCTCAAAAGGTGTCTTCCTTGCACTCCTATTCACAGAATTGTTATATGAAAATTCAGCTTGTGCCAATACCATCTCCCAATTACTCGGCTTATTCCCAACTAAAAATCTCAGAAAATTACCCAAGCTTCTATTCACAACCTCTATCTATCCATCTATTTTTGGATGGAATGTAGAACTAAACTTCAATTCAGTACCCATCTTCTTCCACAAAGTCTTCCAAAAATAACCAACAAACTTACTATCTCTATCTGAAATAATGCTTCTTGGTAATCCATGCAATCTCAAAATCTCTTTAAAGAAAAGTTTAGCAACATGCTCAACATCTGATGTCTTCTTACATGGTATGAAATGAGCCATCTTAGAAAATTTGTCCACTACAACAAATATAGAATCATACCCCTTCACTGTTTTAGGCAATCCAAGAATAAAATCCATACTAATGTCAGTCCAAGGTTTCTCAGGAATAGTAATGGGTGTATACAAACCAATATTTTGACTCACTCCCTTTGCAACTTGACAAACTCCACAACTCTTTACAAATTGTTGAACACTTATACATTTGTGGCCAATAATATTTCTCTTTCAGCAAACTCAATGTCTTATCAATTCCAAAATGTCCAGCTAATCCACCACTATGTTTTTCCTTAATCAAATTCAACCTCATAGAACTTCTAGGAATACACAACTAAATACCTTTGAACAACATACCTTCTTGAATGAAATACTCATCATACTTACTTATGTGATTTGTCAGATTTGGTGCTCTGCACTCTCTCCATGCCTTAGAAAAATCAGGATCAACATCATACAATTCTTTCATTTCATCAAAACCAAGAACTTCAACCTTCATTTCAGTCAACAAAGAATGTCTTCTACTCAATGCATCAGAAACTCTGTTAGTAACTCCATTCTTATGCTTGATCACAAATGTAAAACTCTACAAATACTCAACCCACTTCATATGTCTTTGATTCAATTTATGTTGACTTCCCAAGTATTGTAAAGCTTTATGATCAGTATACAACACAAACTCCTTAGGCATCAAATAATGTCTCCACTTCTTCAATGCTTGAACAATGGCATAAAATTCTTGATCATACACAAAATATTTCCTTTTAGCATCATTCAACTTTTCACTAAAGAAAGCAACTGGCTTGCCTTCTTGACTTAATACAGCTCCTATTGCATTACCACTTGCATCACATTCAACTTGAAATACTTTGTTGAAATTAGGTAAAGCTAATACAGGTAATTCAACAACCTTTTGTTTCAAAGTCTCAAAACTCTTATCAGCTCCATGTGTCCACTTGAATTCCTTTTTATCTCCCCTCATTGTTTCATTCATAGCATTACAAACAACACTAAAATTCTTTATAAATTTTCTATAAAAACTAGCCAAACCATGAAATGATCTTACCTCACTCACATTCTCAGGTGTAGGCCATTCCAAAATTGCTTTAACCTTCTCAGGATCCATCCTCAATCCATCAGCTGAAATCACAAATCCTAGATACACAATCTCCTCCAAGAATCTTTTCAGAACTTCATTCATCAACCTCATGTAAGTACTAGGTGCATTAGTCAAACCAAAAGGCATAACCAACCATTCATACAAACCATATTTTGTCTTGAAAGCAGTCTTCCATTCATCACCTTCTCCGATTCTGATATGATGATAGCCACCCTTCAAATCAATCTTGGTAAAATACTTTGCTCCACTCAAACAATCCATTATGTCATCCATCCTTGGCATAGGAAACCTATATTTCACTATTATCTTGTTAATGGCTTTGGAATTAGTACACATTCTCCATTCTCCATTCTTTTTAGGTGCTAATACAATAGGTATAGAACATGGACTCAAGCTTTCTCTAATCAAACCTTTCTACAACAACTCATGCACTTGTCTGTTAAGTTCTTCATTCTTAGCAGGTGTCAATCTATATGGTGCTTTGTTTGGAAAACTAGCTCCATGAATCAGATCCATACAATGACTTATACTTCTTATAGGAAGTAAAACATTAGGAATATCTTCAGCAATAATACCTTTATACTCATTTAGCAACTCTGTAATTTCTCTTGGCACTTGGTTAATACTACCATCTATGACTCGGTCACCATTGACTGGCACTCGGTTAACATTGTTTTCTGGCACTCAGTCTCCATTGACAAAACTCGATTTTCTTGGGATTATAACAAAACAAACCTGATTCTTCTTCACTTCCTTTTCAAATTGTTTCCCATTAACCATGCAATTTTTTATAGCTGTACAATTAACCTCATCTGGACTTTCGATCAAAGGCAACAATGTTTGTTTCTTCCCATTTTCCCAAAGAGTATATTGATTCAATCTTCCATCATGTACAACATATCTATCATATTGCCAAGGTCTACCCAAAAAAATATGACAATAATCCATGGGCATAATATCACACAAAACTTCATCAAAGTAATGTCCAATTTTGAACTTCACAAGACATTGCTCACTTACCAATATCTTATGCTCATCATTGATCCATGAAACATGATCAGGTTTGGGATGTTTCAGCCTCTACAACTGCAACTTTGTAACTAGCTCTTCTGATGCCATATTTGTAGAACTTCCACTGTCAATGATCACTTTACAGCATTTTCCAGCCATCTTACATCTTGTCTTGAAAATACTTCTCCTTAAAATAGGTTCCTCATCACTTCCCTTATTGCATAAGGTTCTTCTCATCATGACATTTTCTCCAGCCTCAGGTCCACTTGGTGAACTCTTAATGTCTTCTTGAATCATAACATTTCTATTATTTTGCCCACCTTCAAAAGATCTACATTCAAAAGATCTATGCCTTTCTTTGCCACATCTAAAACAATTACCATGAAATCCACCTCTAGAATAAGAATTACCTCTTCCTTGGTAAGAATTAGTGCCTCCTCGATAAGAATTACCACTTTTCCATTCAGTCTTTCCCTTGTCATCATTCTTCCATTTAGATTTGCCTTTATCCTGCATAGAACTGTCAGATTTGCCACTTTCTCCATAAGATCTACCTCTGCCTCTCTAGAATCTACCACCTCTACCTCTCTGTCTTTGTTCATTCTTCTTTGTCAAGATCTCCTCAACTTTCAAGGCATATTGATATGCTTCTTCCACAGTTTCCAACTTCACAAAACTTATCTCATCTTGTATTCCAGATCTCAGTCCCTTAATGTACCGTGCAATTTTCTCAACATCATCATCCACATGTCTAGATCTGATGTCCAGTCTATAGAATTCCTCAGTATACTCTTTCACAGTCATGTCTTTTTGCTTCAAATTTTGCATCTTTCTCAACAAGCTAACTTGGTAATCAATAGGAATGAATTTTTTCTTTACCTTGTTCACCATCTTTGGCCAAGTTTTGATCTTCTCCTTTCCTCTCCTTTTTCTATCAGTTTGCAAGTGTTCCCACCATAGAGATGCATGACCTTTCAACCTAGTGACTGCAATCTTCACCTTTCTATTATCAGGAGTGTTTCCATACTCAAAGAACTTCTCCATATTAGAGATCCAATCCAACACAGCATTGGTATCCAATTTTCCATCATAAGGAACAACTTCTACAACAGGCTCTGAATTTGCTCTAGACAATACTCTCAACAATCTTGCTTCATCTTGGTCTTCTTCAGGTTCTTGATTAGGGTTTGGTGCTACTACTTCATCATCACTTACATCATCAAGATGTGCTCCTCTCCTCTGGGCTGTCTCCACAAAATCTAATTTGGTTGCAATTTGTCTCAGCTGATCCAATATAGCACTATCAACATTATTTCCTCTACCATGAACCATCTTCACAAATTAGGTTCTTGCAAGATCATAACCCTCTGCAAGTTATAGGTCAAATCCACAAATCTGCTACCCTACAACCAAATCCAAATTAGGGTTCTACATGATCCAATCTCCACAAAGATGAACCTCAAGCTCTGATACCAACTGATGTAGGCAAAAGGGTGAATAACTAGGGCCAAAGGCTCACCTAGCTATCCAAACCACCCTACAAGAGTTAACATAGTGAAAAACACAAACACAACACCAAGGAGAGAGAACAAGATATCTTTATTTAATTCATCAAGTAAACAACATACATGCCCAGCTGTAAGGCCTTCTAGGTTACGACCAGATATAAAATACAACTTCTAGATCTACGATCCAACTTCAAATTTGCATTTCCAGACTCATACCCTACTCTTTCTAAAATCTCCCCCAAAAATCTCCTTTAATCTAAGCCTAAGCACTCTATTTATACTTTCCAAAATGGCTTACAGAACATTATAGAACATAGAGAAGCCACAAGTCGGCTCTTAACAAATATAATGACCTATACCAAAATTAAATGCGAGCAAAGTCAGCCCAAACAGGAACCAGACATAGATTACTCAGCAAAAGAAATCTTTCCAAAGCTAGCACTCTGGCACTTGGCATCCATATGAGTTTGGCATCCAAAGGGATTACACGACAGGAACTATGAACTCGGTAGGAACTGGAACTCAACTACGAACTCGGTAGCAACTAGCAACTAGAACTTGGTAGTAACTAGAAACTAGAACTTGGTAGCAACTCAAGCTACTGGAACTCGATAACAACTAGAAACTGGAACTCGGTAGCAACTGGAACTCGGTAGCAACTAAAAACTAGAACTCGATAGCAACTAAAGCTACTAGAACTTGGTAACAACTGGGAACTGGAACTCGGTAGCAACTGGAACTTAGTAACAACTGGAAACTGGTCACTCGACATCAACTAGAAACTGGTCACTCGACATCAATTGGAAACTAGTCATTCAACATCAACTGGAAACTGGTTACTTGGTAGCAACTTGTAGAATGAACAAAAGTGTAGGATTGCAAGGAAACCCAGGATGCTCCTGCATTAGTAAATATATGTCCCAATATGAAACTTATAAAATCTTGTAGTGATACTTTGTAACTTGCATGTAATATTTGACATTAGTTTCATTACAATTACTTACAAATCTTTAGGAAATATCTGTAAAGAGTAAAATCTTGCATCAATTCCACAAAGATATATCTGATTATCCATGAACTAATGCAACATGAATCTTCGCTTAGTGAATCTTGGATAGGGGAAGAACCCCTAGTTTACCTCTTAGATACTCAAAAACATCCTTAAGAAATGACTTGGTAAATATGTTTGCAATTTATTGTTTAGATTTCACATATTCAAGCCTCACTTTTCAAGTAGTGATACTTGATAGACATATCCTTGGTTTTTGCATGCATCACTAGATTCTTTGATATATTTATTGCACTAGTGTTATCACAATGAATAGTAACAGAATCAGTTACCTCACCTTACATTCCTTCCAATAGTTAATTAATCCACACAATATTAGAGAAATTAATTACAATAAAAACATACTCAACTTCAATAGTAGATTGTGAAATGTAGATCTATTTCTTGCTCAACCATGCTATCAATCTTTCTCCTAAAGAATAAAGCTTTTCCACTTGTGCTTTTTCTATCATCCATATTACTAGTCCAATCTGTATTAGTGTAAAATTTAAGTGTAAAGTCACCATCTTGTTTTTTCTATAATTTAAAATCTTTATTTCTATTCAGATATCTAAATATTCTTTCCATGATATTCATATGAGTTTCCTTAGGATTAGAAGAAAACCTTGCAACAATTCCAACTGGATGAGCAATAGTAGGTCTATTATGTACAACATACTATAATTTACCAATCATTGATCTACACTGTGTCTCATTTACCTCAATAGTAGTGTCTTCCTTTGATGAATTTCATCCAATCACCATAGGTGTACTAACTAGGCTAGACTCATCTATTCCAAATGTTTTTTGGATTTCCTTCACATACTTTGATTAGGTCATAAAAATACCATATTTTGTTTGATGAATTTATAAGACAATGACAAATTTGATCTCACCAATCATAGACATTTCAAATTCCTTTCTCATTTGATCAAAAATTTATTTTCATAACAAATTATTAACACCAAATATAATACCATTCACAAAAATTTCAGCAATCAACACCATGTTTTCAGCTTTACTTTTCAAATACATATTTCTATTTTCACTTGTTCTATAAAATTCAATCTTTGTCAAATATGAATGTAACATTTCATACTAGACTCTCGATGCTTGCTTCAGTCCATACAAAGCTTTGTTCAGTTTGCAAACCACATGTCTTTGATTAGGTTCGACAAATACTTATGGTTGTTCTATGGAGACTTCCTCTTCAAGTATTCCATTCAGATTTGCTAACTTAACATCCATCTAATACACATTGAATTTCTTGTAAGTAGTATAAGAAACCAAACTTCTAACTCCTTCCAATCTTGCAACATGGGTAAAAGTCTCTCCATAGTCAATTATTTCTTCTTGGACATAACCTTTGCAAACTAATCTTGTCTTATACCTCACAACTTCAACATTTTCATTTAGTTTGTTTCTAAATATTCACTTTGTTACAATCACATTCTTATCAAATGGCCTTGGTACTACTGTCCATGTATTCTTCTTCTCAATATGATCAATCTCTTCATTCATAACATTAATCTAGTCCTCATTGTCAAGTGCAGCTTTCAAAGTTCTTAGTTCAAATTCAATAATTAAACATGTAATATCCCTCAACTTACTTCTTGTCATCACTCCAACACTTTTATCTCCAATAATTTGTTCAAGTGAATGATTCGTTCTCATTTATTTTGCTAGCACAGGTTTAGTTCTTTGAATATCAATATTAGCTTCACTAGGTTGGGGCTCTCCATCTTGCTTAGGTTGTACTATCTATAAATTAGGTACTACATGTTGACACTTATTTTCTTTTTTCCATTTCTCAGGAAACATTTTGGGAACATCTTCATAGATAAAAACAAATTTATTGTAATCAACTAGTTCCTTTTTGATTTCCTCATCATTCTTATCTGCAAACTCATAAATTCTTACATTTTAACTTTCAATCCTTGTATTAGTAGCCTTGTTCAAATATTTGTATGCCTTTCTATTAGAAGAATATCTAAGGAAAATACCTTCATCACCTTTTTGAATCAATTTTACCATTCCTTTTACTTCCAAATATCTTGAAATAAATCACATTAGGTGTATGACCATACCAAAGTTTAGAAGGTGCCTTGTTTGTTCCTTTCTTTAGTTGAACTCAATTGACAGTGTAAAATTAAGTACTAATGGCTTCTCTCTAGAACAATTGGGAAATTCCTTTCTCAATAAAAAATAATCTTGCACAATCAAGTATTGATCTATTCCTTCTTTCAAGAATCCTATTCTGTCATGGTTTCCTTAGTGCTAACAACTATCTCTCAATTCTATGCTCAACACAAAAACTAGTAAATTAACATACATAAACTTACAACCTCTATTAGATCTTAAACATTTCAATGATTTAATAGCCTCTTTTTTTAACTCTAGCTTTATACGATTTGAGAATATAAAAAGCCTATGGCATCAACTTCATGAACATGACTATCATCATCCTAGAATAGTCATAAATAAATAGTATGAAATATATGTCACCATAATAACTTTCTCCTCTCATTAGTCCATAGAGATCAGTATGCACTAATTCCAAAATGTCATTATAAGTATGGGTCTTACTTGAAAAAGCTTTACTTTGTTATCTTACGAAGCTAACATTATTTACACATAGCATTCCTAGGTTTACGCAAATTTGATAAACCTCTAACTCTTTTCTTTCTAGTGACCTTAACCATATTCTCAATGTTTACATAATATATCCTTTTGTGACACAACTATACATCTTTAAATTTTGCAAACAATCATATATCAACTATAGGATCAAGATGAAAAAAATTACCTTTAGTTTGTTCACCAATGCCAACCAAATTTCCATTATCATCATAGAACTTGAGCTTTCTATTATGAAATTCTAGCTTGCGATCTATATTATTCATCTGTGCAACATTCAATAGATTGTATCTTAGTCCTTGCACCCAATATGCATCATCACATTTGATCTTGTCATTCAACATCAATAATCCTTTACCTTCTATTGGACATGGAATGCCATTTCCTAATTTAATAGTTCCACCATCACATTCCTCAAATTTATCAAACTTACAAAGATCTTCAATCATATGATGTGAGAATCCACTATAAATGATCCATTTTTCATTCTTACTAACATGTGAAATAATATATTTATCATCCTCGTACCTTTCCTTAGTAGGATCTCTTTGACAACAAAATACACCACTTCTACTCCATCTTTCCCATCTTCAGTATCTGACTCAGTACACTCTTCCTTAGAAATACAACATGAATTCTTACCTTTTTCCTTGTAGTATTTGTTCTTCCTATACAAATGATCCTTCTTATCATTTATGTCTCTCTTATTATCCCCATACTTTTTATGAAATTTTGCAGCAAAGTGACGAACTTTAATAGATTTGAAACACATGAGAGGTAATTTGCCTTTAACTTTACCTTTACCTCTCAATAACCTCCTTGTAAGAAATAATTCAATGTCATATATGTAATATTTTAATTCAAAATCACTTTCATCTTTGATGCTCTTGTCTTTCTTTGAACTATCAATGGTTAGTGAAGTCTTGAAAACATTCCCAAATATAGGTACACTATTATCATAATTACTCAACTCAAAAGTAGTCAACCAACCAACAAAACCAACAAGTGTAAGATTATTACTAGGCATAGCTCTAAATTCTTGAATTGTAGAAACTTTAATAGCATAGACATGTAAGAGAGTTTTGAGGACTTTACTTACAACTTCAAAATTAGTGATAACTCCCCTAGAAGCTTTGATAGCACTCACAACTTCCTTGATTTAGCTCACATAATGCACAATATTTTCACCTTCCTTCATTCTTATGTCATCATATTTTCCTCTTAAACTTTCTGCTCTACCTCTCAACATATTCTAATCACCACCATGTACAAGTACCAACTTGTCCCACATCTCTTTAACATTAGTACAATTCTTGATATCATCAAACTCAACATCATTCATGACAGATGCAATCACAATCATTACACTGTTATGATCTTTCTTCTATGCCATCTTCTCTATAGTCATAGTAGGGGTAGTAGCAAATATGTATTTTCTAGCTAGTATAGGGTATTGTAACCTCATACTATTCTTCCATGAGGAGAAGTTCTCCTTGTTCAAATTTGGTATCTCTCTCTTATATGTCTTTGGATCTTTAGCTCAAATTCTTTCAAAATTTTCCCTCAAGCACTAAACTTTGATTGTTAGATAATTGAGGGGGGTGGATGGTGAATCATTTATAACCAATTATACTACAGGGCTTTCAAACAATTTAGTACCAAATTAAACTTCATAAGGTTTCACAACAATAACTTAATAACCACATTCAACATCTAAATTCACACGTATGATCTTTTTACTTCAGTATTCTTTACTTTACCAAGTATCAGAATAATAACTTAGCTTATACTGAGTTGCAATAATATGTAAATAACATAAAAATTTAAGTTGCAATACATAACAAATTGCACATTTTGACACAAATCTTTAATGTGGAAACCATGTAAAGGGAAAAACCACTTGGGAACCAACAACCCAAAAATTTCACGCTTTTGAAGTGGCCTCTTCTAGGAACCAACCTTGTTAAAGATTTACATACACAATTTTCGTGTAACTTGGTTAGAGGATTTTAACCAAAGAACATCTAGAGCTTATTACTCCATGTTATTACTATTGGTGTAATTAAATATTCACTAATTACACTTACTTAAGCTTACTTAGGATAATGCATTGCATAGTAGTTTGTGATTGAGATACTTGGGAGTTTGCACCTCAATTAAACATATGGTGTAGGAGAATTCCACTCTGGGTGGTCATAGTTGTTATCTCATTCCACCCTTAGTGTACTTATCACATTATCATCCTCATCATCACACATACTTCATTACACAATGAAGGATGATCCACCTTTCATGGACATGTGATTCCACCTTGTGTGGGTAATAGGTCATCTTCTCCTTATTATTGTCTCTTATCATCTCTCCTATTTAAGGAGGCCTATTATGTACATTTCAAATAAATCCATTAGATGTCAGTCAAGTCCATTATCAATAATAACATTCTTGCATCTTCATGCAATTGTCTTGCCAATCTCTTGTGGAAGTTATCTAGGTCCTTCATTTGATATTGGGGGTGTTGTAGAGTCACCTAAAAATCTAACATGGTACTAGAGATCTCATGATGTGAAGACTTCTTCTCAAGAAGTGCAATTTTGGCTTGACTTATTGGTGGTGCAACATGGGCAATTTGGACATCACAATTTGGAGGAGATTATGGGAGTTGTATTTTGTGACCTTCTATTGCAGGAAAAAATTGGAGGTTGCTAGTGCAAATCAAAGGTTGACATCATATAGAGGAGGTCCAAAAAATCCTAAATCAAATTTTGTTTCATCCAAATCAGATATTTGAGGCAAAATCTAGAGCCATTTGATTTTTGAAGTTGTGGCGGCGACGATTCAGAAAAAATAATTTCAGAGGCAATTTTCAAATAGTGATATCCCCCTCATAAAAACTCTTTTTTCTGAGCTTTTCTTTTTGGGGTAGAAGTTCACAGTCTACATAGTGGTGCAGGTAATTTTGGATCTGTCTCTAATTTTTTCTGAAAATTGCAAATCCCATTTTTTGCAACTTGCAAGGCTTTATTTGGGCACATTCAGTAACATTTTTAGGTGCAATTTTTTTTGAAAGTGCATGATTTTTCCTCTACTTTCCAAATCTATAATCAGATTTTAGTGATTTGGAGTGGGCATATCACTTTTAGAAATAGGTCTTTTTTGGCTATATTTGCACTTGGTGAATACTTGGATTTTAATTTTTTTAACTGAATCAATAATTTGAAGGAGTTATCAGCTTATTTTAGTCATCATTTTATTTCATTATGGATTTTTCAAAAGTTCCATTACTCACTCCATATAACTATCATGAATGGAAAAAAATAGTTTCTAACCAGTTGATGAGTATTGGATTGCTTAGAATGATTCTTGAACAAGATCTAGAACTAGCTACAGGTGTTGCAAAAAGAAGGAAATGGTTTGATAGAAGGGATAAAGCACTTGGCTCTCTTAGATCTACCATCTCCAATGATTTTCTATATCATATTGCATCCTACACATATCCTCATGATGCCTGGACAAAATTGGAAGAAATCTTTGGTAAACCTGATGAATAAGAAAATTCAAATTGGAGAATGAGCTTATATGTCTAAGTCCATGTGATTTTGACAATATTCAAGACTTTTTCTCTAAGTTCAATTCCATTAGATTGGAACTTTCTAATTGTGACATTACTGAAGATGATGAGCAATTGATATTATCTATTCTTTCCAAGCTAGGTCCTAAAATTCAATCTTTTTTTCCACATTCTATGCTACTATGGATGCTCTTGGTAGTGCATACAAAATTCCTTCTCTTGATGAATTTGTAGCTTAGCTCACAAGGGAACAAGAAAAGTTAGCACACATGGGTCAATTTAAGCCTTTAAAGCATCAAGCATTGGTTGCAAATGACTCCTCTCCAAAGGCTCCCAAAGGAAAGGGAAAAAAACAACACAAGGATCCTAAGCAACATGAAAAAGGTGATGACTCTCCTTCACAATATAATATTGAATCCAAGCCCTCTTCAAAAGAGGAATCATCTAGAAGAAAGAGAGATAAATGTGCTTATTGCAAAAAGTTAGGACATGATGAGCATAAATGTTTCCATAAGAAGATTGATGAGCTTACTCACATTCTTTACAAGAAAAATCTCTAGTTTCCCTCATCAGTATCTTCTCCTTATTCTCAATATTAGATAGTTGCTGCATCTACATCATCATCTAGAAGCAAAGGTCAAGCACTCATTGCTTCCACACATCTTGAGCAAGGTAAATGACTTCTTGATTCAGGTGCATCACGTCATATGACATTTTCTATGGATATGTTTTCTTCTATTGAGCCTTGTAATTCTCCACCTATATTGATGGGTAATAATACATACATGAAGGTTTGTGGGAAAGGTTCTATTCCTATGGGATAGTGTACATTTAATGATGTTCTTTGTGTCCCATCCTTGACCACTAATATCCTTTCCATTTACCAAATTACTCATGGGGCACAAGGTAAAATTTTTGAGTTCACTCTTGATTATGTCTATATTTGGGACATGGAGACTAGAGATGTCATAGCTATGGGAGTTGTTGATCATACATTATGCTTGTATTCTTTTGCACATTTTGTTGATAATGATGATGATATTCATGATGTACCTAACCCTTTATCAAGGGTGAATAATTCATGTGAGGAGAACATTGGACACTTGAATCATTTTGTTCTTGAGAAAGTGTTAAACTTCCTACTCCTCCACATCCTTCTTCTTTAGACATGAGTCTACTATTCAGCAGGATGGTCTTTATGCTTCAGATCTTGCAATGTGGGATGAATTCCTAGATGCTCTTTCAGATGAGTCTCATAATGCAGATTTGGTTAACACATCTAAGGGAGTTTCTCTTCAAGAAACTTCTTCACCTTGTTTGGAGATTGGATTTCCCAACTCTTCGTGTTCTCTTGATTTTTTTCATCTCATAGGTTAGCTTGATGGTGTGACAAAATCTTTGAGCTTGGAGACACCTATTTAGTCTTTAGAGATGCTTACATGGAGATCTTCTTCCTCCTTCCTCATTTTTTACATGGAGTGGCTTCTTCGTTTTTGATGTATTTATCTCTTCCTAAGGAGATACATGTTTCTTGTAGGCATTGGATTATATTTTTCTTGTAGGTACTCTTCATCTACATTGGAGCTTCTTTATTATGGAGGAGATATCATATCTCCTTATTTCCTTCCTATGGGGGGATTATTCTTTGTATATACATGATGTATGCAATTTTTGGGGGGTCATGAGTACTCCATCCATCCATGCATCTTGTTTTTATCTCTCTTTTTGGAGGAGGGTTTTTCCCACAAGGTTTTCTCTCTTTCTCTACTTTACGAGAGATTACATTTCATGTATTGCTTTGCATATTGAACATGGGTACCTAAAATGACCTTGTAGTTGGGACCCATCTTGCATTATGAGTTTAAGTGTATTCCTCTAAGTTGTACTTAAGGGGGGGTGTTGGCATAATTAAATATTCACTAATTACACTTACTTAAGCTTACTTAGGATAATGCATTGCATAGTAGTTTGTGATTGAGACACTTGGGAGTTTGCACCTCAATTAAACACATGGTGTAGGAGAATTCCACTCTGGGTGGTCATAGTTGTTATCTCATTCCACCTTTAGTGTACTTATCACATTATCATCCTCATCATTGCACATACTTCATTGCACAATGGAGGATGATCCACCTTTTGTGGACATGTGATTACACCTTGTGTGGGTGATAGCTTATCTTCTCCTTATCATTGTCTCTTATTGCCTCTCCTATATAAGGAGGCATATTATGTACATTTAAAATAAATCCATTAGATGCCAATCAAGTCCATTATCAATAATAGTATTCTTGCATCTTCATGGTGGAAGTTATCTTGGTCTTTCATTTGATCTTGGGGGTGTTGTAGAGTCACCTAAAACTCTAACAATTACTAAAGAGTGGTTTTCTCTAAAGGACTTACAATCATCACTAATTGATGTTACCATATAGGATTTCATAGACTTTTTAGGTCCACTCATTTAAGAGATTTAATCTTCTACAATGGTAAGAAAGGAATAGTCAAATGATCTACCAAGTTTCACACTACCTTTCTTGTTCCAATCTTTCTTTTTTCTCAGTTTCTACCTTTTGATATCTTTTTGGCTAATTCACACTATTTCTCTTTCACCTTGCATTTCCTTTGCTTGATTCTCTTCTGCTTAGTTCACATTGTTCTTCTTTATCCTTCAATATTTTGTACCTTATCATAAAAAATCAACAATGATCAACAACCAAAAATAGTCTCAATCATCTCCTTAAATAGTTAACTTTCTACCTTGCAGTACCTTCCATAGTTTTCTACTTAATTAAAATTGTAGACCTTAGATTCATTGCATCTAGTCATTTGGTCAATACTACTTCACCTCAAAGTTTGTGCTCATTATAAAAATAGAAAATATTCTCTATATAATCATCTTTTAACATTCCAACCATTGATCTCATAAAAAACTTCATCCTTATCTCTTATTCTTCTCAAATATTCTCAATTTTCATCATTTTTTAGCCTCAAATTAATCTTTTCTTTTTATCTTCACTCAGTGATCATTGCAACTTCACTTAGGAAACACATCACTTGTTTAAAACAAGAATTACTCGGTTAACACTGAACTCTAACTTTTCTTTTCTAGATGCTCAGTGAAAATTTTAATCACTTAGTTAATACTTTAGTCCTTCTTTCATTGAATCACTAGTTAGGAACTCAATTATAACATAACATGATTGTAAAATAATCAAACCAACATTATATTGTCATAGCCCAATTCATTCAAGTACCTAGTGAATACCAATACTTATCAACTCTGTCATCATCATACTTTCTTCAAATCCTCTTCATCAATCAAACTATATGATACTCTATTAAATTAGCATAATTCCTAACCAATTAAGGCTTGAAGTCAATGACAATAACAACTAATATGAATCTTTACATACAATAATATCATTATCAGTTACATTGCCATTTGGGGCTAACATTTAGCTATATTTTCTCTTATTCTAAAGGGTATTTTTCCTTGTCTTATAAATGACATTTCTTGAGTATCAACTTGTTGGTTGTTTATGATTTTTCATACCATATAGTTGGTCCTTTTTCATAGTTTCCATTGTGGTTTGTGAGGGAATTTTTGTGATCGTTATGTAGGTTTCATGTGTATAATAGGGAAATGATTAATGTGACATGCATAGAAGCTAACAATCACCACTTCCAACATACATTAGGAATACAAATCCCTATACAAAGGGAATCCAATTAAAAAAAAACAAAAAAGTAAGGGTGCAAATACAAGACCTACAATTTAGGGTTTTTGTGTAACGTGAAAATTGATAAAATGATGTAATTGATAGAAAAATTGATCTATGAAAGTAAATGCAAAGAGAAAGATAGAAAATGAATTCACCTTGAAACTATGAAGATATTTGAACCTTGGATCTGAACTTGGTTCTCATTGGAATGTAAGAATTTACCGTAACTCTAGATCTCAGTTATTGGGGCCTCTAGTTGTGTGCTATGTAAATTTTAGCTAAAAGTGCATAAAAAAATAGAGATTCTAGTAACAAGATGACAAGTCAACTTATTCTTAACTTCTCTAAATTTAATGAAAGTTTCTAAGAACCCCTGACTATGTCTAAATGTTCAAGATCCAAACTTTCAACTCCATAACCTATTCCTATGCACAAAAATGAAGGGTGAAAAGGTTATGGAAATGAGTTTTCCTTGGTAAAAAGCCTATTTAGGAATCAACCTCAAAATAAAATTGAAATTGCATAATGAAAATTAATATAATTAAGATAAGTATTAGATTCACCTTGCATGAAAAACCATCATGAACAAATGTAATTTAATCACTCTAATCCATGAAGAAGCATTATGTGTGTTGATGTTGGAATTGATTCTAGAATAAAGGATGCCTTAAAAAATGATTGGATCTATAATTTCCAATCTTAGATATTTAATATATTCCATCATTAAGTGCACAAAGATGGTGTGCACAAAGGGAGGTATAAGAGCACTTTCTTTTCTTTCTAAAATCGAGTAGACCTAAACTTCAAATAGAAATTCAAGGGTCTTGCGCGCTCAAAATTAGAAGATGTGTAAAGAATAAGAATTATAGTACTCTGAATCTAGTTTATAATATAATAATGTATTTTTAAAAAAGGATAAGATTAAGAGGGTCAAATCCTCTGTGCACAAAAAACCATTTATATTTTTTCTAGAAAATTATAACATAGTTGTTTCTGTGCGTTGAAAAAAGGTGTAGTTAGATTTAGTATTTTGAAACACCATTTGGTAGGATGGTAGGTAAGAGTGAAAGCTAGAAGTTGTGTTTTTTTATTATAAACTTTTGTTGATTATTTGTTTTTAATTTTTTTTTTGGAGTGACCACATCCTAAAAATATGATACCATTTTGTGCATTGGGCATAACTTGCATCAAAATAGTAAAAAATGTAGTCTTCTTTTCTTCAAATTGTATAGATTAAAGTCTAGAACAATAATAGTAACTTGCTTTGAAATTGGTCAAGTATATCAAAGATTATTAAAAAAATCATAGACATATGTGTGTGAAACTTGTCAAGGCACTATAAAGAAAAAAGGTTTTACTATGATAATGTTGTCCAAAAATTGAAAAACTTATATGGTTAGAAAGATGGGAAGATGTGTGAGATTATGATGGTAATTTTAGAGATACTGACTTGATCATTTATAAAACTAATGAGGATGAAGTTGAGAATTGATGTTGGAAGATGGAAACACATGTAAAGGGACTCTTGAAGCCTTAGAGTTGTTTATGAACCCTTTTGCAAGTCTAAAATAAGTAAACAACAATCAATTCACATATCGAACTTGCTATTTGGTGGATGTAGCCTAGGGATTGGGTGAACCACGTTAAATCTTGGTGTCTTGTGTTCTTTTTTTTGTGATCTATTATTTTATGATATTGTTTATATTTGCATGTAATTGTTATTTCTGCCCGTGGTTTAATCCTAATATCTACATACCATGTCTTTTTCTTCTGTCAAAGGGAAACCTTTAGGCTGCTCAATATAAACCTCTTCTTCAAGTTCTCCATTCAGGAAGGCTGATTTAACATCCATCTAATACACTTTCAATTTCTTATTTATTGCATAAGCCGAGAGCATTCTTACTTCTTCCATTCTGGCTATAGGGGCATATGTCTCCTCATAGTATGTTCCTTCTTGCTGTGACTATCATTTCCACATAGGTCTAGCTTTGTTCCTTACAACTTCGCCTTGCTCATTCATCTTATTTATAAACATCCATTTGGTTCTTATAACATTCTTGTCTTTAAGTCTAGGAACTAATTCCCATGTGTCATTCTTCACAATCTAATCTAGTTCTTCCTTAATTGCTTGAATCCAATTATCATCTTTACATACCTCTTCTATGTTGTTAGGTTCAACTTGAGAAAAAAAAACATAATTCACATACTTCTTCATTTACTTGATTTATGTTTCTACTCCCAATTATCTACTCTAGAGGGTGATTCTTTGTTATACTTCTAGGAGTTGTCAACTAAACTCTTTCTTCTTCTCTAGGCTCAAGGCTCTGCTCTTCAATTTGATTCCCATTCTACAAATCATTGTTAGTCTCAATGATAAATTCAACATTTTGTCTAACGATTCTAGTATTATCTTCTTCCAATAATAGTTACCAAAGCTATCTCTTCTATTACTTCATCTTTCTTAACCAAGTCAAGCTTGTTATCTTTATCAGCACAATCAATCAATAATTTTTCCATTATTTCTTTAAATTCTTCATCATCATTAGAAAGAGAATTCTCTCTAGTTTTTATTACCCTCTTAGGACACCTAGATGAAAGATGACCAAACTCTTTACATGTACAAAAAATAAATTTTTTCATGCCTTCAGGATCTCTTTTCATAAGCAGATCAATACCTTCATAGATCTTCATGTCTTCTTCAGATATGGATCTATCTTTACTTGGGCTTCTATCCTTTTGAATGCAACAAATAGATTCTAGATTAGGAAACTCGATGATCAATTATTTATATATTTTTTATGTCTCACCAAGAGGCTCCATCTTCTAGGTGTTAAAATTTCCTCCATCAAACTTATGACTATCTTTTCTAAAATGACTCGCCGATGATCTCCCAAAGTTGTTAAGCTTTCTCTTCAAGGACCTGATGTTCAGATACCAATTGTTAGAATATATAGTCCACCAATATAACTAAGAGGGGGTAGGGGGTGAATCAGTTATCCAACTATTATCACAATTATCAACCTTAATAATTCTTAACCATATGAGCAATATAATAATCAAAAACTACAACAAGATATTCATGCACAATAACACTGGATACGTTAACTAGGGAAACCCTTGATCAAAGGGAAAACCTCAGTGGGGTTGGTACTCACAAGATGATGTACTAATATAAATATTCCTTGTTAGAGGATAGACCCTATTAGGAGTCTATGAAATGCATTTAGTACATATCAATCCCTATTAGGAGACTTTGAATCCCTGCTAGGAGATTCCAACCCTGTTAGGAGTTGTGGAAGGTAGGTGGACCCATTGTCTAAATAGCTTCAAGGGAAAGACCAATGAACCCACTGTCTAAATGATCTCTATATTATTCCTTGTATAATAATAAAATTGTACTATACTGCTCTTTCCTCTATTTTCTATCCTATTAACTAGAACTCTTCTCCTTTTGATCTCAATATTAGCTCATGAACTTTGCATCCAATAATCCCTTAGATCACTTAGTTGCATTTACCAAATGCTCTGCTCTTATACATACTTATTTTATCACTTCACATATAACCTCATCCTTACAAACAAGGAAAACACTTTCCTTTATACCAAGTCCCCAAAATAATTCCATGAGTCAGCCTTGAGGCTTTCCTAATTAATTATAATAGGACCACAATAAGATAATTAATTATTTTATAACCATATAGCATGGTCGGCTCATAGTCTATACAACTTCTCAAATGTGTATCTTCTAGGACGTGCACACTCATTGATGTTATCATTAGACTGTCCTCTATCACTGTCTAACTTTGCATCTCTAGATTATATCTCTATTAGAAGATATAACAAGATCATCATAAACTTCCTTCCAGGCACTCCATTTCTGCACTGCTCTCTGTAAATCACATATAACTTCTATATATCTTCAAGTTAGATTATGTGCAATTAACCTCACGATCAAAATACAATTTGAAACTTGTACTTAACTGCACATCTCCTAAAAATGAAAAATCTGTTCATATGATCATGATCTCTATTTGCTACTCCACTGGTCTTTAGAGAATATTGCTATGTTGACATCAATGGAAAACACAATCATGAATGGAACATGCCAATGCTCTCCAATGCTTAGGATACTCCTCCAAATAATACCATCAACATTCATGCTGACAAATCTACCTTTCTAGAGGATTTTAAAAATCCTTTTGAGAGTCCACCCTATTAAAGGATTTACACAGAGAGACCAATTAAGGTCCACCTAATTAAGGTATTTCCCTTGCTGTAACTATTAGGGAATAACATGTTATATGATCTATATGTATCACTCCTTTCCTATTAGATCCAATGTATTCTCTACACTGTAATACTATTTTCTTTTAATATCTTCTCAATATGATGATCATAACCCTAGAACACTAAATTTTCATTCCTAAATTCATCCAACTACTTTTTACACCAACACTAAGAACAATCTTATATAAGAACATCTCTTTTCCATGTAATCTCCAACATTCATTCAAATTTCAACCTTGGCACTCATTTACCACATTCAATTCACATATCACGAGGTCAAAATACATTTTCCTTCATTACTTAAATCCATATTAGGGTTTACATTAAATTTACTCAAGAATAGTCAAAGCATGTTTGACCAAGTCTGACCTTCTTTTGGAATCTTCTTTTCACACTTGATTTAATCATTAGATTCCATGTCAAAAAATCCTTATCATTTACGACACATAACCAAAATGCCCAATCTTACCACTTTATTCATAATGATAATTATTCGAGGATTTAAAATCAGTATCTCAAGAACATGTGAGCTATATATTCTGCTACTTTATCTATTACTGAGATCTTTGCTCACTTGTAGTCATCATAAGTTGAATTCATATCCATAATATCTAATAGGCATGTGCATGTTGTATTTATGAACCCTCTAATTAATTCTCACTTTACAGTGATTACCACCAAAATACCCCTCTATTGTTCTTCTTGTACATCAATCATTGTACTTAACTTATTTCCTTTTTGTAGATTTGGTTAGCTTATTACTAATCACTCTCTTGTCATTGATTCACTAAATTTCTATGGATAAATCTCCATAAATAAAAACTAGATACATCATTAATTTTTACTACTTCCCATCACAATTCCAATAAAGCTATATCTTAACTTTGGGAAGTATGTCATTGCCTTGAAGTATATATCTTTTATACTTTTGTGTGGTAGAGGAATTATTTCCTCCTAATTGAGTGACATCTTGTGTGAAGGTTTAGTTTGATGTTGTAGGATTAATTTTGGTTTGGTTAAGTGCAGTAGAGGAAATCATGACCTCTTATATCTTTGTATAAAAAATAAATGTTTTTGTAGTGTAGTCAAGAAACAATGAATCCTAAACACCCTTTGTTAGTATTAATCTTCTTGGTGTTTCATAAGTATTTTAGATAATATTTGGTCAGTGATGTTTGATTGGGATTAGATGTTGAACATGTTCATGAGCTATATATTAACTAGTTGTCATGCTCTCTCTTATAGTTTCCACATGGTAAACTTATCCCACAATTGTTAGTCTTCTATTGGTATCGCCTTCCTTAAGTAACATCGAGATAGTGTGTAGTTATTCTTCTCTTTTATAGTGATATACAAGCTTGCATGTGCACATCATAATATCATTATCATAATTTTTTAATGGAGTAAATATGACCCTATATAAAGGAAACTATGTTCCTCAAAGTGTCAATTTCTAAACATACATCTGAATATCTCTAACTACCCAAACTAGTAAAGATCTCTCATTATAGATGAATAAATGAAGTCTCTAATAAAAGAAAAGGAAATAAGAAATGAGAGTGAGATTTTGGTCCAAATATAAGAATCTTGGACAAGGAAGCTAGTGTACCTATTGTAGTTACATATGGACCAAAATAGAAAATACCGAGGAAGTGTAAAAATCCAACTCTACTATTTGGATAACATGCAAATCCTAGAAATTAGAAATGTACTAATAAATAATAGATAACATAAATAACCATAAATAAGATAAATAAATAAAAGAAAACCTTTGAGTAGTTGAATGGAGTTGAATGAACTTGCATACAAATAGAAGAGGATAAATATTTGGGGGTGTTTGGAGTCTTATCTTAGTGAAGTCCCTATTTTGATTTTCCCACCTCTACAATAGATACATAATAGATAAAAAAGATAAATAGAAATAAATATTTAATAGATATAATATTCACACACACACACACACACACACACACACACACACACACACACAGAGAGAGAGAGAGAGAGAGAGAGAGAGAGAGAGAGAGAGAGAGAGAGAGAGAGAGAGAGAGAGAGAGAGAGAGAGAGAGAGAGGTTGTTTTTAGAAATAATATTTGAATATTAAGAAATTGCAATGCGGACATCCATATACCATGGTAGTCTTGTGATAAATAATTGTGAAAATGGTAATAGACATGAGAAAGACATGGTTAATGCAAAAGTGAAGTTAAAAGGTAGCTACTAAAATGATGTCTTGAGAATTCTATGAGGGAAAATACAAGAGATAAAATGAACTTACATAGATACTAGAGGAATATAAGTAAAGTGACTCTAAAATGTAAGTGAAATTGGAAAAGGCTATGCAATTTTTGACTCTACATTTTTCTCCCACTTAGTGGGATAAATTATATAAATGAATATATATTATAATGATTAATGCTAAAAACTAATAATATCATGATGGTAAAAGGATACTACAGATGAAGCATACAACTATTGAAACTAAGGAAGCATGCCTCCAATGTGAAGGCCACAAAATATATGCATTAGACAAATGTTTTTGGTCAAGACAACAAGGTTAGAGCATGAAAGTAACAAACTCAAAAGTTTAGAGGTTGATAAACATATAGCGATATATGAAAGAACATGGATAACACATATTTCCACCCCTTCCCTTACTTCTAGCAAAAAATTCTTGAGGGATGTGGGTGTGAATGGTACTAAGTCCCTAAAGAACCTCAATACTGATCTTCTTGGTAAGGAGCATAAGCAAGGGTCTAGTATTCTTGATATGATTGGAGATAATGCTTTAGATTCTTTTAGTATGTCTAAATGGGGTTTTAATGACATGAATAAATTACAAGTTAAGGAGAGAGGCATAAGTTGCAAGCTACATATCACAAAGTCCTTAGTGCAAGACAAGGCTATTAGGAAGATTCCTTCTACTATTACTTCCTTAGAGGACATTTAGGCCATCAAAAAGAAAAATAAAAATGACAAATCTAGGATTACAAAAGTTAAAGAGGATGCCAAGAACATCTAGGCTTTTCTCTCTAGACAATCATGAATCATAGTTACAAGATCATTAAAAACACTTTAGATACTATAAAGCTCATGGTGGACAACTTGGATAAGAGGTAGTAGGAGAAGGTGATTGTGGACCTAGATGGTGATAATGACAAAGGCTAGGGGGTTTCTAGGCCCAACAAAAAAACCAACGGGAATCTTATAAGAAGGCATATAATACCTCTCTTGACCCACGGGATCTAAAGAAAGTGACATTGAACATAAGCCAACTTGAAGATGAAAGCCTCAAGAACCAAGCTTAACTAGTACTAGTATACTCCCATTTTTAATTTTTTTCTAGTTTCTTTTTGTGTTTTTTCTTTTGGTTTTTGGTTACTATTCTCTATTTGTTCAGCTGATGCATCCTTTGGTATCTGGTGCTTTTAAGGATTATTTGATTATGTAAGAATACAATGTAAAAGGGTTTTGGTTCCTTTCAATTTATTTTGTAATATAAAGCATGGATAACAAATATACATTTAGAATAATAAACAACAAAAAAACTAAATATTTTGAGTCAACAAAGAAAATGAGAACTTGATGGAAAATGTTTAGTACTATGCATTATTCCCAAAATAAAATGGAAGCACAACACAAATTATTTCTAAAAGGAAGATAAGATATAATGATTCATTGCTTTAAGAAAGCATGATTCTAAAATATAGGGAATAAATCAATGTTGACAAGATAAAACATGACTTAGACACTAGCTTGTACTATCACTAAGGTTCATTGAGATGACCATTAATTACTAATAAGATAGATCACAATCTAGAAATTTATGTTATACTAGGTGATGAATGATTAGTAGCACCAAAATTGTGAAGGAAATGAACTACCAAAAAAGATAGATCATGGTATAAAAAGTTGTGTTATACTAGGTGATCGATTAGCAATACAAAACCTACCACAAAGGAAATCCACTACCAAAAAAGATAGATCATAGTCTAGCAAGTTTTTTCATGCGAAGTGATCAATGATTAGTAGTACCAACCTTGCTATAGAGGAATGCCAGTACCAAATAAGACACCCAACATCTCTATAAAATAAGTCCACTAATGCTAGAGATCAATAGATCCAAGTTTAATAAGACATTAGGGTGGACTAACCCCTCTTTGGAGTAAAGAAACAATAAATGATATTTATTTTGATGATTCACATGAAGGGTAAGAAAAGACACTTGTCACGTTAGTAAAAAGAAGATTGTCACAACAGTGGGCAAGAGATAGAAATGCATTATTGTGTGTGAAAAGACATGTGCCACCATGTGCTAAATATATAAATAAATAAATAAATAAATAAATAAATTATATATATATATATATATTAAGAATGCTTAAATGAGTGGAATGTGTATTCTCTCCTTAAAATTTGGTCTTATTTTCTATGCTAATATTGTAGGGAAGAGAAGAATAAGAAAGAGATGGAACCACTGAGAGGGATGTACATGTTAGAAAACAAGTTGTGAGTTACCCATAGCTATAGGTGAGGACAACAATGTTCAATACTATTATGTTACTATCATAGATAAATTTATGGTTGCACACAATATTGTATCACCATGAATGGAAATGACCAAGAAAGATACAAATGCCACCTAGTAAAGAATGCCATAGTACAATAAAAGTGATGTAAGAACCCTACGAAAAATAACGATGGGATGAGAATTCAAAGCTTCAATTGTCCAAAGCAATACTAAAATAAAATACAACTAAAAATAATTATCTTGAATCAATTAAAACTATAATAATATTTAATTGATAAATTAAAGTTTTCATTAATTAACATAAGAAAAACATCATTCATGAAAACTAACTTAAAACAAAGATGTAAAGATTCCGCTAACAATATCAACAACACTTGTCCATGAGCACTTACCTCTTTACAAAAAATTGTGGTATAAAACTAAGAGAATAAGATGAGACATCATTATTATAATAGATCTTGTGAAGAATATCATGCTTTGCAAGGTAATATCAACCACAAGATAGGAGGCCCACAAGCTGAATTCATGGAAAATATTCATCTTGTCTTGTCAATATTGACCTGTTATGCTTTTAGATATTTTGCATAGGAACTTTCTTAACGTCAAGGAACAAGAAAACTCAACTTATTCAATTTTGAGAGATGTAATGGTTTTCTTATCTTCTTTTCCTTGTTGAATGGAAATTCATAGTTGGGCCCTCTCATTTTGATACCATTGCAAAGGAAAAAGTCACATTCTTTGCACAACACGGAGATAAACATGTGATTAGAGAACCATCTAATTATATAATATGTAGCTGCCTTTGCAGTCCTTATAAGGTGCATTCCAGTCAATAAATTAAGTATGAAAGATATATTCAACAAAGACAAATTTATGTCTTAGAGATGTATTCAACACAGACGAATTTCAGGACTGTTTCAAAGCAAAATATCTGATTGTTGAGAGAGACAGCAAAATATCTCCTTGAATTGCTTACAAATGGCAATTTGTAGAAGAAGAGAAAAATACCATGTGGGCTTGAGGAATATGGTGAAGAAAGTGATGTTCTTGTATCACATCATCATCATCATTATTATTATTATTATTATTATTATTATTATTATTATTATTATTACTTGTTTATGTATATGATGGTTTAGTTCCAATTCTATTCTTTATAAGAGGTGTACATTTTTTCACATATTTTGACATAGGTGAGCTAAACCTACATGGGTTACCTTCCATAGTTCATAGATTTTTTTGCACTTGACTATTAGTCGTTCTCAACTCATCCTATTCTTATTAAAAAGAGTGGTTGTAATGGCCTCCAACTAACGTTTTCTTGTTGTGGGAGATGTTAAAGTGACAATGAGTTTAAATAATTGATAAGTTTTTCTTGGTGGGTATTTATGTTTAATGTGATAATGAGTTTGAAGAGTTGATAAGTTCCTTTTGGTGGGTATTTATGTTTAATGTAATAATGAGTTTGGAAAAATTGAATGTTTTTGGGTGGATATTTATTTTTAAAAAGTTAAGAAAACTTGTTTCGTATTAGATTTGTATTCACAAAATTTTTTACAATACAATAAAATAATTTTAATTGATGTATGTTTATATATTTTTTATAAAATTAATGTTTCGCTTAAAGATATGAATGATAGCTTATAAATTATAAATTGATTTAGATTGAATTGAAATTATGTAGTTTGATTGTTAGTTCAATATAATAGTTCAAATATGAGTGATGAATAGTTAGTTGTTGTTTCTGGTCATGGTGTTGTGTGAACTCTCGTTCGATGATCTAGTGTCCCACCTTATATTGTGAATATGTAACTTTATATTTTAACTTAATAGAAATAGAGTATTCATCAATTTTTTAAATATAAATTGAATATCTAATTTTGTGAAAGATGATATATTTAATGGCCTTGTCTTTATATGCTTAACTAAAGATTACATTGCTCAAATTGATGTTGTGTGTGAATTGACCCTATTGATATTACAAAGATTGATTTAATTGTTTTGATGTAAACATCATAGCTTACAAAATATATGTTATTTTTGATTGACTTAAAATTATTTCATTTCCTCTTGAAAATCATGTAATATAACAGTTCAAGCTATAAGTGAGGTATCTAACTTTGTGAATAATCAAATATCTAATGGTCTCATCTTTATATGCTTTGATTGTTGATTAACTTGTTCAATTAGGTATTGTCTCGGTCTTAAATAATCCTAAGGATATGAAGAAGATAGATATTAAGCATCAAAATTGACTTGAATTGATCTCTAAGTTATTGTTTGGGTAGAGATATTTTTGCAATTGACACTGACCACTCTCAATTGATATGAAGGTAAGTAGTTGTAATGCTTATGTCAAAACTTTTGTTGGAGTGAGAGATATTTCAAATGATAGTGAGATTTTGAAATTATTTTTGGTGGATAATTTTTTGGTGGGTATTTAAGTTTTAATTGTTAGAAAAGTTTCTTTGTGTTAAAGTCATTAAAACTGTGTTTTTGGAAAGCATCTTCTTTTTATTACAGTAAAGCATATTCTTTTTATTACAATCAAGTAGTTTTAGTTCATATGTGTTTATGGTTAACTTTGAGAAACCTAGTGCACCACTTAAAGCTATGCGATAATTTATAAAATATAAGCTAATTTAGATTGATTTGATATGTAATTTAATTTTAACAATCATATTGCGAAGATTAGTTCTAATGACTTCATCTAAGCTTTTGTTTGTGTGCGACATAATTCAAGTGATAACGAATTTCTAAAATTATTGTTATTTGATAATTTTTCCTGGTGAATACTTACGAACTTAAAAGGTACTCTAGAATTTATTTCATGTTATTCAAAAAGAATATTCTTTTCAATACAATAAAATATTTTGAATTGACACATGTTTAAATACACTTTCAATGAGATTAGTGAATATGTTAAAGATATATATGATAATTTATCAAGTATATGTTAATTCATATTGACTTGAAACTATGAATTTTCATCTTGAAAAATATATAACAACTCTAATTGTATAACGAGTATCTAACTTTGTAAAATATCATATATCTAATTATGGTCTCATCTTTATATGCTTGAATACAGTTTGCCTCATTCAATTGGATTTTGTGTCACTCTAAATTAATCCTATTGGTAGCAAAGATATTGACTATAATGATTAGAGGTATAAATGATAGATTATAAAATTAAAGTCAATTTAGATTGAACTGAAATTTTTTAGTTTCATATTAAAACCATGCAATATACTAGTCCATGTTGGAAAGGAGGATCTTGATCTTACTTTACGGCTGATCAAATATCTAATGTTCTCATCTTTGTATGCTTGACAAAAGAGTACCTTGTTTAATCAAGTATTGTGTGGGTCTCAACAAATAATATTTGTATTAAGAAGAGTGATTATAATTATTTGCTTCTAATTTTTGCTAGTGTGGGAAATGTTTCAAGTGATAAGGATTTTGTAAAATTAGATTTAGTTAATAATTTTCCTCAATAGTTAAGTTTCAAAAATGTTAGAAAATTATTTTGTGTTAGAGGCTTAGAGTTTATATTACTATATATTTTGTGTTTGATGAGCATCAACACCAATTTAACCTAATTTCTAGATTATTATTTTGATAGTTTAGACATAAATTTATAATTGATGTAAGTCAATCTCAATTATAAATATCACATTAAAGTGTTCATTGGTGTGGGAGATGTTTTAATTTATAACAACCTTTTAAAATTTCTATTAATTGATAAAAAAATTTAGTGCAAATTTTTTTAAAGAACCTCCACCTATCAAAACACCACTACTATGCTTGATTAGAAGGCTTTGCCCCACCAAACTCCATCCTCATCACCTTGGTGCTTCCCATTGGGAAGTATTTTTTATTCATAGGCTCTCCCTATCCATGGGTAATCTCCTCATTCGACTACATACTTCATGGTTTCCATAAACAATTTGAATTAGAAATGGATGAATATAAGGGTCATCCTCACTAATTTGGAACTAGTCCTCTTCACTTGACACTAGTCCCACCCTTGTCCTCACCTTGACCAATATTTTTTCCATATAGATTCTCAATTCCTCTTAGAAAAATGAAGTAAAAAGCCACATCACCTTTACTACTATGCCTTTGTCCAAATAATCCTTGGTAGAGTGATTCAATGTACAAATCTATTTTATAACAAACCTCTCCCACAAGAAATTCGTCATCCAAAATAATAAATACTTTGTAGATGAATTCATGAATCTCAAAGTAGAAAATATTTTTGAAAGCTATCATGGAAAACCTTTCCCAAAAATGAAACCATATGTTTAAAAGTGAGTAGTAAAAGTTGGCCAACATTTTCATTGCTATAAAACACACCATTATCTACCACAACTAATAACTTATTTAGCATGAATTTGAAGGAAATAAATATTTGGTGTCTACAAGAATAATTTAAACTTTCATAAAGGATTAATAATCATCAATCTACAAATCAAGGCACATGAGCATTTATGATAGGTCGATTGGCCAACGTATTATCCTTGAAACTTCCCACATCACCTTTTGAGTTAAACAAATATCATGGAATATATTGGAGTCCACCTCATCATCTTAATAATTTTCCAAATTAGGTCTACTCACCACGCCATAATAACCCTCTCCTTGATCTTGAAAGATTTTGAAATTATGAATATTGAGATTACTTTTATGATGGTCACCACCAGATCTTGTCTCTGATCTTCAACACAAATTTCTTCACTTAATACCAGAACATTGATAACATTCATATCCTTGACTTGTCTGGCTGACATTTATGATGCCACAATATTATGTTGTCTCACATCTATACCACTAATTTTACATTAGCTAATGAGTTAGTGACCACCTTGGAGAATTGATTTCCCTTTGTATCACCTTTGTGCTTAGTATGGGATACTTTAAAGTTTTTGAAATAAGTAAGCATGCTCATAATGATTTTCCTTATATTAACATATTGGGATCACATCTCTTTTATGGTTACATTTTTAATGCTTTGAAAATATCCTTCAAGATGAAATTCTAATATCACAAGTCTTTTTCCCAGCTCAAAAAGAAACTCTTGTGACTACCTATTAATCTCAAGTTGGTTTTGACATATGAGTGACAGTATACTTAAGTCATTTACTTAGTTCATGCAAAACAAGTAATACATGCTGAGCATAAGTTGTCGGATAGTATATGTCGAGCGACATATATTTAGTATGAGCTGAGTAATTAGTAAGTGCCGAGTCACTCAAGTGTCAAGCAGATGGTATGTGCTAAGCTATTTAGATGCTAAGTGACCAGTGGATGTTGAGTCATTCAGAGTTCAAGTTACAACATTAAAGTTGTAGTTGATGTTAAGCATCAAGAATGTCAAGTGCTAAGTTACACAATTTTGACATAGATGTTTGTAATGGCACAAACTTCTATGTAAACTATTTTTGGGCTAACTTAAGGACTATTTTACGATCTTTGATGACAAGGATGAATCTTAATTGTGAATCCCTATGCATTACATGCATCCAATCAGAAAAAGGGAAGGATTAAGTGGCAATACGAGTACTAAATCACTATTGTTGATTCACACGTAACCCTAAGTCACCTAGGTCTTCTTAAGGAAGACAATCCCTAAATTTTTTATGAATGCTTAAGGAGAATTAAAGAGAGTTTGCATGCACAAACATAAAATTCATGCTGACTAAGGTGTTATGATTTGAGTTATATTACAGAATTAGTTAAAGGAAAATAAAGGAAATGAATCAAAAGACATTAGAGATACATCTAATCAGAAAGGTTTAAGTATACATTAGGATAGATGTGATCTTACATCAAGCAAAAAGAGTGCTAACCGAAGGATCATTGCTGAGATATTCTAACAAGTGAGTTAGTTAAATCTCTTAACACAATAGTCATGATAGGCTTTTATAAATCCTTTAATAGGGTGCTTGCTTCATTGTAAGTTAAAGTCCTTTTATTAGGCACAATTCTAACAAGGTGTTGAAATCCTTTAATAGGGTAAGATCTAACAATCTTGTAAGCCTTTAATAGGGTAGACCTTTCATAGGGTAGATCATGTTTCATGATCAAACATTGTAACCTTCATTGGATACATTTTATTACTATAGTAGTGAAGATTTGTGGGTGTCATCCCCACCCCAGGTTTTACCTTCTCCTTGGAGGGTTTATGGGTAACCAAATATCTTGTGTTAGACGTGTTGAATATTTTACTTTCATACTATGGATGTATATGCTTAATTTGGTATTTCTTTTTATATGCATAGATTGTGAGATGGATGTGTGGTGAATAGTTTTTGAGGTTTAAAGTTTAAAGTTCTAATTCATCACCCCCCCTGTCAGAGTTTACTTCCCTATTGTATTTCCAACAATTGGTATCAAAGATAAGTTCTTTAGAAAGTAAAGCTTTGCAACTTTGAGGAAAGATCTTGGAGATGGAAGTCTACAAGTTGAGAAAGATTATTGAGAACTAGAAGATTGAAATACAACTTTCCCTACATCTGCTAAATGAAGAAAGAAATGAATTAAAGAAATCATTGAAAAGAAGGAAGGAAATTACTATTGAAGAGAATGACACACAATACCAATAGATTGACACTATTGAATTGTTTGCAGTTGGAAACACCAATGAATTTGATGCAACAGTTGTAGATCCAATGGAAAAGAATGGAACCCTAACAAGAAGTCCAATCAATATTACTATGTGAGGTGACCAAGCAAAAAAAGAATTTTGAAGATGACAAAAGGATTTTGACCAACAGACTAGAAGATAAAACATCAGAGGTAACTAGGATTGCTAACATGCAATTGGAAACTTTGGGTCAAATGATGATTGCAAATCATGAATTGAATACAAAAGATATTGAGATCACAACATTGAAGTTGCAAAATGAAAAATTGAGAAATGATCTAAAAAGAGAAAATGAGTTTACTAAAAGTTTCAACAAACCTAGTGAAGCCATCAAGTACTTTAAACAATTGATGAGATCCCCTAGATCCAATAATGACACTTCTAGATTGGTTACACAAGTACTGAAGAAGGAGAATCATCCAAAAGTGGTGAAGAAAGAAATAACAAAGGTAAAAACTCCAAACCTACTTGTCATAATTGTGGTAAGATAGGTCGCACTACTAATGTTTGTAGGAGGAAGACTACAAATCAAAATTCTAAGTAGAAGTTCATGGTTCATTGCCACAAATGAAACAAACAAGGAGATCAAGCACATGAATGCAAAACCAAGAGCATAAATACACAAATATTTGAAGGATACTAATCTAACTATCAGAAGTATGGACATAGAGCATATGAGTGCAGATCCAAGCCTAAATGGTCATCAAACAAGAAGACAAAGGTAAAGCACAATGAAAACTCTTATAATTGAGATTATAATACTAGGTATAATTGTCACTATTGCCAAGAGTATGGACATATTTCTAAAAATTGCATAAGAACACACTTCAAAAGTGACTAGAAAAGATGGTTGAGTCAAACTACATGTTTTAGCTATTTAAAGATTGGTCACATAAGTAGCAAATTGTCCGACAAGGTCAAAGGCACCAAGTAGTGAGTTCAAAAAAGGAAAAGGAAAGGTAGATGTTGAAAATGTCAGAGATGAGATGAATAAGACATGGATATTATTTATTGCCTTGAATCATACATAAGGAAATAAACAAGTAATGTTAAATAGTAATAGTAACCATACATAAAGATAACTCATAACACCATATTTTGTTAACCAGGAAAACCCCAGCCAAGGGAAAACCCTGGTGGGGATGATACCCACTAGATAATATACTAATATATATATTCCTTATTAGAGGATGGATCATATTAGGAGTCAATGAGAAAATTCAATATAGAGAGTCCCTATTAGGAGACTTTGAACCCCTATTAGGAGATTCCAACCCTATTAGAAGTTGTAGTATAGTAGATGCAAGAAGAGCTCATTGTCTAAACATGCACTTCCAATTACAAGAAGAGCTCACTGCCTAAACAAGTAATTATTCCTTAGGTATGTAGATGTTGTAACTTCTTTCTTGATTTATATTTGACCTCAACTTGATCTTGGATCACAAAAATAGGTTCTCAAAAGTTCACTTCACAAGATACAAAAGTTCACATTCGTAATTCGCATTACAAAATTCATTCACAACTTCTCCAAGTAAAATCACAAGATATCTTTGCATAAATACCATGCCTTTTCACAAATGGCTGCCAGGTCATCTTAGACTATAATATAATTTTTCAACTTAGAGTAAATATCTAGGATGTCGGCACTAATTGATCAATTAATTATTTTATCAATAAAATAATTCCTTAGGTATATAGATGTTGTAACTTCTTTCTTGATTTATATTTGACCTCAACTTGATCTTGGATCACAAAAATAGGTTCTCAAGGAATATAATTCCTTTGCGTAATTATTCCTTAGGTATATAGATGTTGTAACTTCTTTCTTGATTTATATTTGACCTCAACTTGATCTTGGATCACAAAAATAGGTTCTCAAAAGTTCACTTCACAAGATACAAAAGTTCACATTCGTAATTCGCATTACAAAATTCATTCACAACTTCTCCAAGTAAAATCGCAAGATATCTTTGCATAAATACCATGCCTTTTCACAAATGTCTTCCAGGTCATCTTAGACCATAATATAATTTTCCAACTTAGAGTAAATATCTAGGATGTCGGCACTAATTGATCAATTAATTATTTTATCAATAAAATAATTCCTGTACTTTTACTTTTGTTGTTCTATTTCATTGGTAAAATGTGAATATCTCTTTTTTGTACTATTTGTATTGATGTATGAGGTTATACACATCATCATCAACATGTATACTATCTCCATCTAGCTTCTCTAGTCATAATCTGATGTCAGAAACATTTTACATATAAAACAATACACTGTTGTAAACCAATTCCATACTTAGACAATTTTCTGGGTACCAAAAGCTAAGTATCTTTATTTTTGAGGTTTTCTACAAGCATGTACATCATGTGTTTCCATAAATGAAAAAAATTACATACCTTCATTAGCCAATTTTCAACAATCTCCCCCTTTGGCATTGATGGAAACAAAATAGGGAAAATTGGCCAAGTATCAAAAACTTGTCCAAAACATTATAGTATCAATACATTAATCATCTTTTACAACTGATCCATCTTAGACATGCTCCCCCTTTCAATATGATTTCATACCTTACCTTACCTAAAATTTTCTTATGCATCTTATCCCCCTTTAACATCAATGACAAAGGTCAGAATGTCAAAATAACTATCAAAATTGTTCATCTGCTGTCAAAAACTCTGTTCATCTACCTTAAGCTGATAACATCTTCATGCAATCATCAAAACTTTCCTTGAGACTATTCAAACATTTTATCCATGTGTCCTTGGCTATTTCAGTAGAAGTGAGAATTGCACATAGGGCATATGATGCAATCTCAACTGCATTGAGATCAGAGTATAAGAAATTTGAATAGGCGTCCTTGGCATTGCCACATTCTTGGCTTTGACATAGTCTCTCAATAATTTATATCTTGAGAGCAATAGACTTTCTAAATTCTAATAATCTCATCAAAATTTTTTCTTTTTCAAGTTCCGCTTTCCTGATATCACTATGAACACTGGCCACTTTTCCTTCAAAGTCATCAACTTTGTTGATAGGTTGATGTATCTGGCTTGCTAGAGCTTCTAGCTCACTCAACTTTCCTTCAAGCTTGCTTTCAAAATCCTTGGTCAACTTATGAGATAAAGTACACTTAATATACAATACCTTTCCATCTTGTTGACATCTCCAAAGTTCTGTGATACAAGTATCAAGACTTAGAAAATCATTCTTGATATTCTGATAAATGGTGTTAAATAGATTAGCATCATGAGAAATCTAGGCCTTAGACTCTACAACATTCAAAAAATTTGTAAATTCCTCATCAAAAGACTTTAAAACTACTTGTGCCCTTTATTCAAGATCTACCTCTGTATGCTTGACTAACAGAGTACTATGTAATCTGTCAGTTACCTCTATTAAGGTTCTTTGTAAGCTCTTTACTTTTTTGTTCTTCTCAATTAGTTTTGTCAGACATGAGATCAAGTCAATTCGATCATCATCATCACTTTTTAGACTAGCAAGTGAAAGTGGAGTAGATGAACTAGATGGTTTAGTTTCATCTTCCTTTTTCTTCTTCTCTGCTACCTCCTTAGCTCTTTTCTCTTCTTTCTCTTTCTCCTCCTTTTCTTTTCTTTCCTGCTCTTTCTTTTCTTCCTCCTCTACTCTTTTCTTCTTTTCTTCCTCTGCTCTCCTTTCTATTTCTTCTTCAAGCAATTTCTTCTTGGCTTCTTTGATCTTTCTCTTTTCTACCTCTAATTGCCTCTTTTCTTCTTCAATTTGTTTCAACTAATCTTGAATGACCTTGACCTGAGATTCAAGTTGACTAAAACTTTCAAAAGGGTTAGTGTCATCAATGTTGATAGTAACATTGGTCTAGTCAATCTGCACAATGTCACTACTTATTGACACTTCCAAAATTTTAGGTGCTAGTGTAGGTGCTACCTTTGACTCTATCATCATTTGACTGATAGCTATAAATGTTTCACTCCTTATTGTATTCTTCTCACCCACCATAAATAGAAATGGTCTCACCTTGTTTCGCGAGTAGGGTTCCAACTTGTTCAACAATTTCTTGACTTCTTCCTCATCATTTGTTTTTGATAGTCCTTAACATAGACTTTTGAAGTTCCATATCCTCTTCTTGATCTATTGCTTTCTTCTCTATAAGTCTATTATAGAATTTTTGATTTATTGTACCTTCAATACCCTCAAGTTTCAGATTGTTAGCAATCATATATTTCATAGTAGAGATATCAATATGATCTTTCTCAATATCATTATATAAATCATAGATTTTGTTCATCTGAACAATGTTCGCTTCATATTCAATGGCTGAGTTGATCTTCTCAATCTTTGGCTTCCAAGGTTGCCTTGCTTTTCCTACTATATGTTTAGAAATAGTAACTTTTTCTGCTTGTTTTACTTCTTCTTCTTCGTTGGATTCCACAATTGTCAACAATGAATTCTATATTTTCCCTAGTCCAGTAGTTTACTCCTTGACTCTTTTAGTCTCGGTAGTCATAGCTTCTACTAATCTTTCATAGTATCTCTTTGGCTCACATGGTTGATCGACTGATACTGTAGCATATTGAATGCTCTGTTCTGAAGGTGCTTTTGCAATTGACACACCAGATGGTTGCAAAAATGATATTCCTTATTTTATTGTCTAGCTAACTACCTGTGACTCACTTTTTGTCATACCAACCTCAATTAGAGCTTTCTTCATTATTGTATCAATCTTTTTATGAGATTCTTTCTCTAAGCATGCTTGATAAGCTAACTAGGTAATCTCTTTATATGTCCCAAATCTGTACTCATCTTGGTCCTCTGTGGAGTTCAACAATAGATAAATATATCCAATTGCTACATCATCACTTAATTCATAACCTAAGGGATCAATTAATGTTTCCCAAGGTTCTACTACTTGAATATGAGTTAAATCTGTATCAATCCTAACACATATATCATTTTTGAATCTTTCTGCAATTGTCGGTTCAATTATAAATCTTTGTTTCATCCCATTCTGAAATGTTTTCATGATTAAATTTTTGTTGTCTAAGATTTTGTCTACTAGATGTCTTCTACATACATATGTAATCTTTTCCATGGTACATCTCTCACTAGTCATAATCTCTGTAATTGGTAAGTATGGAAATATCTTAAGAATGTGAAAAAATATATGATTGATTAATGAATAGAATCTAAACACACCGTTCTTGGTCCTCTTGATTTTCTCTAAGTTTTCAAGGAGTTGCACTCTTAGAATTTCACTTAGGTTAACTTGTTCTTTCTCAACACAAATATTATAAGTTGCATAGATGAATCCTACTGATAATTCATCAATCTTAGAACTTGCACAAATAGAATAGGCAATGATTCTACTTAGGAATCTTACATCATCTTGTTTAGTGGTGCTAATCACCATGGCCTTCCCATTATAAACTAGCATAGTGTAGCTCTCAACCTTCTTCGTATCTAGTTTTTCACCTATAGGTACACTACCTTGTTTGCTAAGACCAGTTACCTCATAATAAGGTTGGCTAAAATGTCAACTACATTGTCTTCCAGCCACAATTTTCCATCATGAATTCTACTTAGTATGATATGAGTCCATTCTTCGGTGTCCAATTCTTAGTCGAAGTGATATTTGAGTAGGTCTAGTTCTTTCAAATGTTCAAATCTAGGCTTTATAGATATATCATGGTTAAAGACAACTTCCATATCTTTGTTTATATACTCGCTTCCAATAGTTTCAAACTTGCTATTAAGATAACTTCCCATATCTTCCAAATACACTACGTTGTTCAGAGTAATAGATAATGTTGAATTAGGGTTTCCTTCTATGGGTTTCACGGAAACAACCTTTAATTTTGGTCTCTCCTCATTCTCAACATTATGAACTATTTACATATCCATGATTTATCAAATATAAAATTTATCGAAGAAATTTTATGGAGAAACAACAAAATACCTCTTTTTGAATTAGGGTTTAGTTTGAAATCACCTTGTCAAGTTGGTTCTAAGTTCTCTATGCTTCTGATGTGATCACAATGAAGTGGTAATCAAATATGTACTCCATTTTATTCATTCAATTCAAACTTGCATCAATTGCATACTTTGTAAACACGAAAAAGTTGTCAATTACATTCTAAAATCAAATATTTGCTCAAAATCTTCGTTTGATCTTCAAATGCTACCCGAGGTTTACCATATCTTCCTTGCATCATGAAAATACTCCAAGGAAATTTACTCCAATAAATTCTCTATAAAAACATTGTTTTCATCTGCTACTATAGAATTAACTTTCTTTGTTATAACAGTAACTCTTAATTCCTTTGTAACAAGTTCTAATGAGCTGTAAATTGCAACCGAGATTAGGTATAGTATAAAATTATCTTGATACAGCTTTCCCAAGTTTGTTACCTATATTATGATCTCTAAATGAAGTTTCAAATTCTGATGTTGTGAACAATCTTAATTCAACTTGGTTGAATCAAACTCAATTACTGACTTCAATTTTCCTGTCTCTACATCATCTAACTTTTCTTCAGAAATATTCAATCCCTTTACAAATGCCTCATTAAGTCCTTCTCAAAGTTCACTAACTATATTTCTTTGATCTTCATTATCTTTGCTAGTTCCTGAGTTCCTTTCATGGTTCCTTCTATCATTTTTGACATTTTTCCATCGTTCCTTCTATTTCCAAAGTTTCTTCCATTGTTCATTCTATCTCTAAATTTTTTGTCCATTCTATAGTACTTTTTTGTATGTCCAAAGTTGTTGCATAACTAACACACTAGGGTTCTATTTCTAGGATTCTGTTGATCAATAGGTGCATGACAACTTTGGGCTATGTGTCCAAAGTTGTTACACTTATAACACACAATCTGCTTTCCTTCTTTATAAGGTCTTCCTTCTCTCGATATCCTCTCATTAGATCTTCTTCTATCTACAAGGTTATAATTTCTAGACATTCTACTATTCCTTCTATCATTATCATATTTAGGTTTCCTACAATCAATTGCTTTATGACCCATACCATGACAATTATGACAATAAAAATTTGTAACATGATTAAATGACTTATTTGTAAAATTTCTTTTCATATGACCTATTTAATTACATGAAAAATACTTACCTCTAAATTCGTACTTGGTTTCCTTAGGAGATTTAGCTTTCTTTGGTTCATCAAATATCTCAACTTCGTTGTCTTGTCCAACTTCTTTAGGTTTATCAGAAGATTGACTAGATTCAATCTTATCATCGGATTTATCTTTCTCTTTCAGATTTGATTTACTTTTAGGTTTCTTTGCAGGCATGTTAAATAATACCCAGGACTAGTCTTATCATATGTAGGTCTTTGTATTGAAATTGAATCATCAAGCTTTTCTCTTCTAGAATAAAGATTTTCAAGCTATTGCTTGCACTGAGTTAGTTCACCTTTCACAATAGTGTTGGACTTATGAAGTTCTTCATGATCTTCTTTCAATGTTTCAAATTCAGATGTCTTCTTCGCAAGATTTACTCTAAGATCTATATTTTTAGTCTTCAAATTAGATTCAATTTTTCTAGGATCATTCTTCAAAGTCAACTATAGATTGGTAATCTTCAATTCATGCTTCAAGATCTTGTACTATATCTTCAGTTTTCAATAATAATCATCATCAATAGATTCAATAGATTTAGTCTTGGATTTGAGATGTTCAATCTTGTCCTTTAATTGTCTAATATATAATTTGGAGTCTTCATATCTATCTTTTAGCTTATCTCTTTCTTTAGTAAGGAGATCAATTTGTTCAAGTGCCTCTTCAAGGTTCTTCCTCAACTATTCCATTTCCATAGGGATCTTACTCAAGTTGTTAAGCCTCTTCTGAGTAACTATGCTTTGATACCAATTGTCAAAAATAGGAATTACTGAGGGGGGCAGGGGTGAATTAGTAATCTACAAAATTTAGTCACCAACTAGATATTATTTATTACTTTGAACCATACATAAGAAAGTAAACAAGTAATGTTGAACAATTACAGTAACCATGCACAAAGATAACTCATAACACCATATACATATTCCTTGTTAGAGGATGGACCTTGTTAGGATTCAATGAGAAAATTTAGTATAGAGAGTTTGTGTTAGGAGAATTTGAATCCCTATTAGGAGATTCAAACCTTGTTAGGAGTTGTAGTATAGTAGATGCAAGAAGAGCTCACTGCCGAAACATGCACTTCACATTACAAGAAGAGCTCACTGCCCAAACAAGTAATTAGTCCTCAGGTATATAGGTGTTGTAACTTATTTCTTGATTGATCTCTGACCTCACCTCAATCTCAAATCACAAAAATAAGTTCTCAAAAAATTTGTTCACAAGATACAAAAGTTTGCATTCATAATTTACATTACAAAATTCATTCACAACTTCTCCAAGTAAAATTGCACAATGTCTTTGGATAAATACCATGAAGTTTCAAAAAATTTTGCTAGGTCAGATAATAACATAATATAATTTTCCAAATTAAACATCTAGGATGTCGGCCCTAATTGGTCAAGTAATTATTTTGTAAACAAAATAATTCCTTTACCTTTAATTGCACTATTCTATTTCACTGGTAAAATGTGAATATCTCTTTTTTGTGTTGTTCGTACTAATGTTCGAGGTTATACACATCATCATAAACATGTATACTATCTCCATCTAACTTTGTTAGTCATAATATTATGTTAGAAACATTTTACATATAAAACAATACACTAATGTAAACCAATTTCATACTTAGACAATTTTTTGGGTACCAAAAGCGAAGTATCTTTATTTTTGAGGTTTTCTACAAGAATGTAATTATGTGTTACCATAAATGACAACAATTGCATATCTTCATTAGCAAATTTTCTACAATACTATATATTAGTTCGAAGAATTTGGTTCTGAAAAGATTGCAAATGCATGAATAAAGATGCAAGGTGATGATTATTACCCATTTAAAAAAAAAAAAAGTTTTGTTAGTTCTCATGTTACTATCGAGCATGAAAAGTTTCACTATGTTCACTAAGTGAAATATTAATTTGATGCCAACCTATCACAGGTGATAGTGTTGACTAAGCTTGTAGTGGTTGCCAAATTGAAAAGGAAACTTCATGGGAGCCAAGTGAGTAAAAATCTTTATTGAAGCTGAGCTTATAGTTGTGTAAGCACTAAGCATTAAATGCAAGCTTTTAAGGTCTATATGATCGATTTCTACTCATTTATTATCATTCAAATTTGAAGCATGTCACAAAGAATGAAAGGAGAATTGAAGAAATCATTCCAACATTTGCTGGCAAGATTCAACAGTCGCTCAACACCATAACAAAAAATTTGCAAAGGTATTTATCATATGCCGAGCTATGCAGTTTGAATTTTTGCAAACCCTAGTTTAATGGCATCTAATTCTTTAGCTCCTAAGGTTAAAGAGGGTAAAGAAGTTTTGAATGTGCAATTGATATGCAATGAGATCAGACATCCAAACTTTAGAGGCATTCCTGATACTGCTTACAATAAAGATCCATCTAGTGCATTATCGATGATACCACCTTGAGTTTTGATGATTCAAGATGTAAGATGTTGCTACACATGCAAGGTGGGTAGCATAAGAGACATGGAGATCAGGGAAACCTTTGGTAATTTATGTGAAAATGGAGAATTTAAGGATGAATTCAAAATCATAGAGAGAAAAGGGTTGACCTATGCCCTAGACTTTCCAAATGTTTTCAAGACTGAATGGATAAAGATAGTTTTGAGTACAATTCATGATAATTCTATATGGTTGGATAATGGATCGGTGAAAATGATAAAGAAATTTGTAAATAGAGTAATAGGGTATTCAAAACTTGATCGACCTAAAACCATGAGAAGTGAATCTAAATAGGTCATTTAGAAGAATATAGGGCAATGTGGAACAAACGAGGCATAAAAATTGATACTACCTTATATCCCCTAATTGCATTTTCAGTGAGGATAATAGCACATAAATTATACCAATGAAAGAGGCTCAAGAGTGTACCATGTATTTCTATTGACATGGAATATAAGATAGTTAAGAAGGATCATACCTATGACCTTGTTGAGTTACAGATGCAATATTTTTCAGAAAATTTGGGAGAAATAAGGAAGACCAAAAGTGCACAATGTAAATTTTGTTCAATTATTGTATGCATATTCTTTTATATATAGAATACATTCCCTTCATTTGGTAAAGTTGCCTAGAAAATGAATAGATCTATTGCAGTACAATTAGGTGAATTTATTGAGTAACTTGGAAATAATTTTGAGCCAGTTATGACCAACTACTTTGAGGACTTCAAGAAATCAATGAATTTAAAAGACTAAGGATACTAGTTTCACTAGTTGAGAACATTTAAATGATGTCTACTTTTTGGTTAACACTGATTTTACATATGTTCAAGTTTTTTTTCCAAGGGTAAGGTGGTTAAGACCACTAGGCTATGAAATCAATGTTGATGATTCCTCTGCAACAATAACAACATTACTTGTAGAAGATGTAGATGCTAAGGCTACTACATTTGGGATCTATGATGTGGCTACAACTAAGATAACAATGGATTTGAAGAAAACCTTAGTCATTAGAAAGAAGAAAAAAATTGTTAAGAAGATAAAGTAAAAATTTGGTGAAGAAGTGGATGATGAAAAAAAAGAAGAATATGAAGAAGAAGAAGAGGATATACCTATTCAAGCACCACTAGCCTTAACTCAAGGTCAAGGAGAAGATCAAGCAGAAGAAGTAGAAATTGAAGAAGGTGCCAAGGGAGAAGAATCCAGTGAAGCACTTGAGAAAAAGAAGAGGAAAGCTAAGACCCCAGTTGTTAGCAAACCAAGGAATGTTGAAAAACCTAAGCCTACTATTTACTCTACAAGAGCAAGCACAAGAGCTACTACCAAGAATGCTCAAGAAGCAAATAAACCAAAAGAGAAGAGGGCTAGATCATCTAGAAATGAAGAGAAGCCTAAGAAGAGATCAAGGAGAAAGTACATAGCTCCACCAGAATCCGATGACAACCAATTTCAAGTGGTAAGTTATCATCCTTCTTTAGATTTAAACAATATATGTGAGAACATAAGGAATAATATTGATTTATCTAGTCTCACACATATTGAATTTGATAAAATTGGAAAATTAAGATGAACCAAGTAGAGGAGTCAATATACACCATGATGAAAACATTCAAGCAAACTCCAATTGAGATTGCCAACTCTCTACCAAAGAAATTATCTGATAGAGTTGAGCAAAAGTGGCAATATAGTCTCAATATAGAAAGACAAATCAGAGAGACTAAACTTGCATGAGTGATACTAGAATTGGATAGGGAAATAATGGCTAAGGCATTAAAGAAGCATACTGGAAAATTTGCACTAAAATATAGGGCATTCAACATATTGCAGAACAAGGTTGAGGAGTTTTTCCAAAAGACCACTCTGATTTGGAAATCATTATATGGTTTGAAAAAGCCCAAGGCAATAATGTAGGCCCCTATTGAGGTAGGTGAGGACAAAGATGAGCAACAACAATTAACTAAGGTAATCATAGTTGACACTAAGACAGTTACACAAGAGGAAGGCACTGAAAGACATGAAGATGCACATGCACCGAGTGAGGATGAGTAATAGAAAAATAGAGTATACTAGATACACTAGTGCTGAGTGATAGTCCTCAACATAAGGTGAATACAGAAAGTGAAACTGTAAAGATTAAGAATGTTTTTGATACTATCACTTAGAACATCAATCCCCTTATAGAGGATGACTTGAAGAAGATACTGGTAGAATCCACTACCCAATGTAAATTTTTTGAAAATCTTATAGTTGTGAGTATTGATGAGATTGAGAAGGCAGACAAGGTATCTACAAGGGAGGAAGTACATGTTGGAAATAATCAAGACTAGCTAGGTCACTGAGAGGGGAGGGGTAAATCAGTAACCTCAAAAAATTTAAATTAATTCAACACTTAATCCATTCATCATTCATTCATCTAATCTACTATATGCATGAGAAAGATAAACATTCGTAACACATGAACACAATATTTTGGTGACCTAGAAACCTTCCAAATAGAAAGTAAAATTAGGGTGGGATGATACCCATAAAAATTCACTATTGTAGTATAAAGTTGGCCTATTAGGGCTTACATTGACCACTTTTGATGATCTGACTTGTTAAGAGCAATTTGGACTACTAGATCCACCTTGTTAGAGGTTTTACAAACATACAATGAAGTATGCACTCTGTTAAGATATTTAAACAAAGACTATTAAGTCTACCCTATTAAAGGATTTAGAAAATTGATTCACCTATCAAGATGAAACATTAGATCTGACTTACAACTTATTTGCTGAATAGATCCTTGAAGTACAGATCACCTCTTGTGATTAATATAACCTTACTGCTCCTTGTAGACCTTGTTGAATACTCTACTCTACTACTTATTCACATTCACTCTTCTCAAAGCATTACATATCCATTCCTTGATACTCACATCCATACATTGCAAATGATACAATACATTACATATGTACCATTCCAATATTTACAATTAAAAGGTCGAATAAAACACAAGTAAACAAAATATTACTAAGTCAGCCAAACAATAGAAACTCGAGTTCTGAAAGTTGACTTGGTGACCTTCTAATACTCGATGTCCACTGCATTACTTGGCATCATCATGCACTTGATAGAAGTAGAAGCTTGGTCCATACTAATCACATAACATAGCTTCAAACTCGGTAACCATTGGAAACTCAATAGATATAGTGTCACTCAGTAGATATGAATCCTTTGTTTACCTTGCTTTCACCCGATAAACACTACACATCCGTCACTTGGTAGACACTGGCTTCTCATCACACAAACTGATGACTCGATAAACACTATGAAGCTTAGTGACCAGTATCTTCTCGGTAAACACTATTGGATTGCACACTCACTCAGTAGCTTCAGGAATGCTTGGTGTGAACTGCTTAACTAAGTGATCTTACTTGGTAACCACTGAATGCTTGGTATAAACTATAGACTAAGTGATGAGCTCGATAATCATTCAGAATTGAATAAGTGTTGTCACTAATGATAAATACAACATAATGCCAACAATATAGAAATAAGTGACATCTATAGCCCCTCCTTAATTCACCTTGATACAACCTACATTACCCCTTATGGTATACCTAAGGAAGGAGACAACAACTTCTACCATCAGTACATTGGCACAAAGTACTCCAGTCTCAGTCAATATAAAGGAAAATGAAAATGAAAAGGATGAGATTATTGGAGAGCATAAAGATGAGACAAAAAAGAATGAAGAAACACAAGTTCCAATAGGTCAGGTAGATACTCCTGCACCTACAATAGAAGATCAAGGTGCATCTATGAATGTAGAGAAGGCAAAGGATAAGACTAAAGAGCTAGGTATGACTACCAAAATTGAGGATCAATTAACAATAGAAACATTGGTGACTTTACAATCAACTGCTACTCCTCCTAGTTAAGCTGTTCATAGGTTGAGTATAGAATCTATACCCATATAATCATCATGGTTGAGTTCAAGCACATCTAAGGTAGATGAAGTAATATCATTTATTAATTTAAACTTGGATGAAGTAATTGAGTTTCCCAAGTTCTATTTTGCAACCATCACTATTGAATATATGAGCATACTATAGGATGCTCTTGCAAAGAAGAAGAATCAAGAACTGCTAAGATAGAAGCATAGGCAAAAACAAGATTTGTCAGATATCAAGGACATTTTTCTTGATACATTTAGACTGCCATCACTTGAAGCATCAAAGTTGATGATAGATCATCTAACAAGCTTAGTAGAGAAGCTAAATTATATAGATCTAGCTTCAAATATGAAATTACTTGAATGGTCTGAAAGGAATTTTTAAAATATGGTTGATGAAAATATGTCAAGTGTTATTGCACTATAATAGGTTGAGTTAGCAACCAAAATTGACAGCATGAAGAAGGTACTAGATATCATTTTCTCTTTGTACACCAAATTGTGTAATCCCACACTCTTCACACAAGAAATAAGGAGTCACATACTAATTTTGGAGAGTCATATATAGTTATTTGGTATAACTCTACCAAAGTCTCTCACCTAGAGTGAGAAGCATTTCAAGAATCTCCTAAACTTCCAGAGTCAGTTAGCAGTATTACATATAGATGAAGAAAACATCAAGGCTAAACTGATCAACATCTAGCTTATTTTGACTCCACATATGGAGATATTGCACGAAACTATCCTTTGTTGAAACACTCACGAAGAAAGATCTGCATCTTTCTACTCATGAGGACTTAGTTCACCTTGTTACCAAGTTGGCCATCTAGATCAAATCATTAGAGGTCGCTTGTGATAATTGGGATGTTGCTTTCAAAATCATGCTTGAGGTCGACAAATCATTTTTGGACAAACACACTATTAGTGTATAACCCTTTGGCATAAGTGTCAAAATGGGGGAGAAATAAGAGATAAAGGGAGAGATAAGTTTGGGGAAGATATGATGGAGAGATAATACCATTTTTGAGAAAAGTTCAGCTATAATAGAAATAGAGTACACAGATCAACTAATGCAAATTTACTTAGTAGGAGGAATAATTTTGATTTAGATACAGAACAACACAATCAACTTAGGGGGAGTTATTGAATTTTGAGGTATGACTGATGAGTCATAAGCATCCTTGAAATTTTGTATGTAAGTGGATATTATCTAAGTTATACTTGAAAGGCTAAAGATTATTCATACATGACCAAGTATTTTTCCACTCATGTCAAAGGGGGAGATTGTTAATCTCATATTGGTCTTGATATATGAATGACAATATGCTTAATCATTTACTTAGTTCATGCCAAACAAGTAATACACATCAAGCTCAAGTTTTTAGATAGTATATGTTGAGCAACATATATTTAGTGTGTGTTGAGTAACTAGTAACATAAACATAGATGACACCAAGATTTAATGTGGAAACCCACTTTGGGAAAACCACCATGCAACTAATTACAATACTTTTTTCTTTTTTGATGTGAGCCCTATTAGGAGCCAACCCTATCAAAGGTTACAAAACATACTTAAAGTATGACCTTGTTAGAGGATTTAGATCACACTAGTGGATTTGGATCACCCTACTAGGAGTGACTTGGTTAGAGGTCTTCAAACACTTCAATCTTGAAATGTCACCTTGTTAGAGGATTTTCAATATGATTGTTAAGTCAACTCTATTAAGAGATTTCTTTACTGCTACAATGCTTAGAAGGTAACATCAATTTGACCTGATTTATGAAGCAACTATCTTTGTAGATTCAAATCACTATTTTGGCTTGATCTTTCGACCCTTATTGATAAGATGTTCTTTGCAGCTTATCTTCCACACTTTCCTGATCTTCCTTTTCCTTCGCTTACATAGTCATCTTATTCAATATACTACTTCTACATCTTATCCTTACAACTTAATCTTTCTTATATATCACAAGCTAGGACAAGTCAGCTTGAATACCCTTCCAAATAATCAATAAGCATCCAAAAAGTTGGCCTCAATCAATTAATTATTAGACAATTGCATTTTGTTGGCACTCGGTCAATACTAAGATTGAACACCTAGTTAATATTGTGAGTTCTTTAATGCCTGACCACTTGTTCAATACTACAAGTAAGATACTCTTCAATAACCAACTACTCAGTTAATACATGAAGTTCTTCTTTACCTGTCTACTCAATCAATACTAAGATATACAAGGATAATACTGAAAAATCTTCATTGCTCAATTAATATTGGCATTTGTGTAAAATCAATGACAACATTTAATTGAAGAATTATTTCCAACAAACTCCCTCTTTGGAATTTATGGCAACAAGACCTGTCAACATAAATTGATAAAAGTATGAGAAATTGAATAATATCCTTAGTTTAATTTTGATTTTCATCCATACCAACCCCCTCTAAGATTTTGATTAGATTTTTCTCTTTTGTTCCCCTATCAATAGTTTGTTGCGGACTACTTTCATTTTCTCCCTCTTTGCACTATACATTCCATCAACTGAATATCTTCCATTTGAGATACAAAATTCTCCCTCTTTTACTTTGACACCAAACTCTCTCTCACTCTTCCTTGTTGATACTAAACTCTCCCTCTTTGACATCAAATGACAAAGAATACAAACTTTGGAGTTATTGTGTACCTCATATACTAATTTGTATGCAATATGCTATGCATTTCACACCTACAGTGTGACAATATTCATCAACTTGATAAATTTTGAATGGACCTTGGTTGATGCCTCACTATCTTTTTCTTTAGTGAGCACTGGATAGTGGAATAACTGTTAGTTTACATCTTAGAAAAATAAATGCATCCTTAGGTAAAACTTTAGTAAATATATTTGTTTTCAACTCCTTGGTGTTCACATATTCCAATCTTACCTCTTTGTCTTGAATACATTCTCTTAAGAAATGATACTTGATTGAAATGTGTTTTTCTTTATGTGCATCATAGGATTCTTGGATATATTTATTGCACTTGTGTTATCACATTAGATAACCACTAGTTCTTTGATTTCCTTCTCAATTCTTAATAATAATTGCTTGATCCATATTACGTTAGAAAAATTGACTGTTGCAGCAACATACTCTGCCTCTACTATAGGTTTTTGAATGCAGACTTCTTCTTCTAGGACTCCATTCAAGAAAGTTAATTTAACATCCATATGATATACTTTGAAGACCTTTTGTGCTTCTTATGCTAGAAGTATTTTGACTCCAATTCTTACAGTAGGGGCAAATTTCCCTCCATAATCAATACCTTCTTCTTGAGCATAACCTTTTCATACTAGCCTTTCCTTATTTCTTGTTACTTCTCCATTCTCATTCAACTTAATTTTGAATATCCATTTTGTACCAATCACATTCTTATCCTTAGCTCTAGATACAAGAGACTAGGTTTTATTCTTTTCTATTTGCTCAATTTCTTCATTCATTGCCTCTATCCAACCTTCATTTTCTAATGCATCTTTTATAGACCTAGGCTCAAATTCACTAAGAAAATATTTTTTTGTTCCTTGTCAACATGCCTTTAGTCTCTCCTCCAATTTTTTGATCAAGTGCATGGTGTCTTATGACATATTTTTGCAAGTCTTGGATCTTTATTTCTTGATTCTTCACTTGGATCTCCATGATCTTCTGCCTTTTTCTCTAAATCCTCTAGTTGATATAGCTATAACTTGGGTTCCTCTAACTATGACTCAAGTTGGACTGCTTGTGGCTACAACTCGGGTTGAACTGTCTCTGACTTAGGTGTCTTTGTCTGTGACTCAAGGCGTACTGCCAACTACTAATTAACTACAAACGACCATGGTAAAGTCTCAGGATCCTCCTCATAGTAAACAAACTTTATGTAGTCTTCAATCTCTTTTATTCTATGTTCTTCACTTCTTTATGCAAATACATCAATCTTTGCATGTGCACCTTCAATGACTTTGTGAGTAGAAAGATTTAAACATTTGTATGCATTACTTTTATTAGAGTTCCTTAGGAATATACCTTCATCACTTTTTCATCTAGATTTCCTTTCCTTACATCTTTCAAGATATAGCATTTTCTTCTAAATACTCTAAGATAACAAACATTAGGCTTGTACCCATACCAGAATTTATAAAGCATTTTATTGGCACCTTTCTTCAGCTGAAATCAAGTAAGTGTATGAACTATTTTGTTGATTTCTTCTCTCCAGTATTTTGATACAACATTCTTATCAATCATTAGTGTTCTTGCACATTTTGTGATGGATATGCTCCTTCTTTATGCTATACCATTTTTCTCTGGAGTTCTAAATATTGATACATATCTTTTGATTCTTCTTTCATTGCATAACTCATTGATTTCATTTGACATGAATTCTCCTCCTCTATCCGATCTAAGGCATTTCAGATTCTTCCCCTTTTTTTTCTCAACTCTAGCAAAATACCATTTGAACTTTTGAAAAGCATCAGATTTATCTTTCAAAAATATTACAATCATCATCCTAGAATAATCATCAACAAATAGAATAAAGTATTTGTCTCCATAGTAGCTTTCTATACCTATTGTCCCACAAATATATGTATGAACTAGCTCCAAAAATTCTTCAAAATTGTAGGACTTACTTTTGAAACTCCTTTTACTCATCTTTCTAATTTGAGATTGCTTGCACATTCCCATATCAGATTTCTTCAGATATAGTATGCCTCTTACTCTTTTTCTCTTGCTTATGGTAACTGGGTTATCAAAGTTAACATGACACATTATTTTATGCCATAACCAACTTTCCACTATCTAAGCTAACAAAAATGTACTTTCAGTGAGATCTAGGTAAAAAAAGTTACCTTTTGTTTGATTGCCAATCCCAAGAAAGTTTTCTTTTCCATCTAATAGTTTAACTTTTCCATTCATGAATTCTACGTTGTATCCTATATTGTTTAGCTGAGCTACATGGAAGATTATGTCTTAATCCTTCAACCCAATAGGAATTTTCACATTTTATTCCTTCAATATATTAATGCAATGATTCCTTTTTCCCTTTACATAACATGATTCATTATTTCCAAATCTAATGCTTCCACCATCTTAGTGTTCTAAATGTTCAAACTTAGTTTTGTCACTAGTCATATGATGAGAACAACCACTATCTATGATCCATGTATCATTTTTCCTAACATGAGAGATAAGTGCCATCTTTTCATTTTCCTCATTATTAGATTCATCTTTAACAATAATATAGACTACTTCTTCTTCATTATCATCACTATCAGAATCCTTAGCAATGTAACAATATTTCTTGCCTTTGTCTTTGCAGTCCTTGTAGTTTTTGAAGTCATTATTGTCTTTGAACCTAGATAAAAGCACAAACCTGTGTTACCTTTTATAAAGAAACAGGATATCAAAATGTGATAGTTCAACATTAATGACAAAAAAAGTGGTATTTGTGTTTAAAATATGAAGATGATATAAACTAATGAAATGTGTAGAATTGGATGAATTTTATGCCTATAATTTTTACAATTTTTTTGAGTAAGAATTTATTCATTTTATTTTATTTTGAAGTCCCTTTTTTAACTATATAGGGTGTAGTTCCCATCAAACAAGTATAGGAAAATCATCTTTTTTTGTTTTGATTTGAAAATATCTTATAGATGACATGTATAGCTAGTGAATGAAAAAAGAAATAATTATTTTTGATGTATTTTTTCTTTGTTATAAGTACTCAAGTTCGACCTTATTAGAATCCAATAGTTTTTTCCTCCTGTCAAAACTTTCCTATCAAATATATACCTTCTTGAAAAAAACTTACATATTTGTGAAGAGGATTCTCTCCTCTAGAGATAAATATAGGTTTTTAATTTTTTTGATATGATTCACTAGTTTTTGTCCTTTTTGAGGGAGCATCTTCTGAAATGTTGAAATATCAACTTATAATATTTTGAGATTATAACATATTATAACTAATCAAAACACTCAAAAATTTATGTAATGATGATATTGAATCTGAGATCTATAAAAGGGTATTTTTAGTTTTTGAAAAAAAAAGAGTTTTGATATAGAAATGAGATTTGACCAAAATAGGTTTTGGTATCATAAATAGTGATACAGATCTGTGCTTTTACCCACGGTCTATTGCTTATTTTCTCATCTTTGTCTTCTTTGTTTGGACATCTTGCAGCAATATGGCCAACCTCTTCACATGAGAAAAAAATTAATGGAATCTTGCCTTAGCATTTTCCTTTCCCTTTTGATACTCTTTTTGCAAGTAGGGCTTCAATAACTTCTTGGTCTTCATCTGAATAATTTTCTTCATTATTGTCAACTTTTTTTTCTTTTGAGTTTCCTCATTTTCTACCAAAGGTTAGTTTGGCTTTGTATGGAGATTCAAGATTTCTAGAAGTAGGAGCATAGTTATCAAAGTTATCCAGCTCAAAAGCAGTTAATCTTCCCACAAGTGCATCCAAGGTTATATCATTTTTTGGGTTGGATCTCATTTCTTGAATTGTTGAAACTCTAATTGCATAAATAGGAAGAAGAGTCTTTAGTGCCTTGTTGACCACTATCTCATCACTTATATATCCTCCTATAGCTCTAATTTCACTCACACTTTCTTTGATTCTTTCACTATATTGGAAAATGTTCTCACCTTCTTTCATTTTCATTCTATCAAAATTGCCTCTTAAAATTTCTTCCTTGGATCCTTGCACATTTTTATCACCTCCATAGAATTTTTGCATCTTTTTCCAAATTTCAAATGTAGTAGGACAATATTTAACCTCCTCAAATTTGGAATAGTTCAGAGAGTAAGCTATATCAGTCATCATTATATTGTCATCCTTTTCCTCTTTCATCTACTCCACACTCATAGGTTTAGGTGGTGGCACATATCTATTTTCCAAATAGAACATACCAATATCATTGATGCTTGATAGATGCAACTTCATCAATTCCTACCATGATGAAAAGTTGTCTCTATTAAGCTTAGCAATCTCCCTTTTCTAAGACATCTTGATCTTTATCTTAGGTCCTTAAAACCTTTCCTGCAAGCACAAAATGATTTGATACCAATTTATGGAAATTTAGATTGTAACTGAGAGGGAAGGAGCGAATCAATTACCACAAAAACAATTCCCTGTCACTATATGTCAATTCAAACTTTCCATTGATCATGAAATGCTATCTATCTCAGCTAACAAAGAAATCTTATGATTATTAAACTATTTTAGCCTTTAGTAATTTAGTTGCAGAAATATAAAGCTTAAGAAAATAACATGAATACAGATGACACCAAGATTTAATGTGGAAACCCAATTTCGAAAAACCACTATGCAACTAGTTACACTATTTTTCACTCTTCTAAAGTGAACCCTATTAGGTTTCAACCCTATTAAAGGTTACAATACATAATATTAATTATGACCTTGTTAAAGGATTTAGATCAGCCCATAAGGAGTGGCTTGGTTAGAGGTCTTCAAACACTATCTTGAAATGTCACCTTGTTAGAGGATTTACAATATTATGGTTAAGTCAAATCTATTAAGAGATTTCTTTACTATTACAATGGTAAGAAGGTAACAATAATTTGAACTAATTTATGAAGCAACTATTTTTGTACATTTAGATATTTGATTTGGCTTGATCTTTTGATTCTTACTAATAATATGTTCTTTGCAGCTTATCTTCCACAGTTTCTTACTCTCCCTTTTCCTTCACTTACATTGCTATCTTATTCAATATACCACTTCTACATCTTATCTTCGCAACTTGACCATTCTTATATATCATAAGCTAGGACAATTTGGATTGAATACCCTTCCAAAAAACCAATAAACATTCAAATAGTCAGCCTTAATCAATTAATTATTGGACAATTGCTTTCTATTGTCACTCAGTCAATATTGAGATTGAACACTTAGTTAATACTATGAGTTCTTTGATGCTCGACCACTCAGTCAATACTACAAGAAGGATACTCTTCATTAACCAAGTACTTAGTTAATACTTGAATTTCTTCTTTACCTAACTACTCGATCAATATTGAGATATACAAGGTTAATATTGCAAACTCTTTATTACTCAATTAATATTGACATTTGTGTAATATCAATGACAAAATACAATTGAAGAATTTTTTCCAATATAATTCAAATTAGAAGTCAGTGGAAAAACAAAATGTTCCAGAGAAAGGCGGTCCAACTTTTGGGAGGCATAACTTTTGATCTGGGACTTCGATTGATAAATTATTTATATTTTTGGAAAGATGTCTAAGAACTCTATATCCACATGAGTTGTATATGGCTGCCCCCATTTTAAGGTTGTACAATCTTGACTGATGGAGGTATAAATAGGATAAAAAAGATATTGAGAGCAGGGGTGGGGGGGGATGAATTAGAATCTTAAACACTTAATTTTTTTCACCAATTCACTCACATCTATTAGAAACCTATGTATGTATAACTTGTAATGTAAATCTATTGTAACATATAAATTTGATCTATCACATGCATGAAAATAAAAACATAACACAAAATTTGTTACCCAGAAACCCTCCAAGGTGAAGATAAAATTGGGGTGGGGATGACACCCACAAATCTTCACTATTACAGTAATAAAGTTAACCTATTATGGTTACAATTTTGATCATAAATTATGACCTGCCCTATGAGGGGTCTATCCTATTAAAAGCTTAAGAGACTACTAGGTCTCACCTTGTTAGAGGATTTAACAATTACAAGAAAGTAAGGACTCTGTTATGAGATTTACAAAGATCCATTAAAACCATTATGTTAAGAGATTTACCCTCATTCAAGTTAGTTAAAACTAATTTAGTACCCGACTCTCAATTTTCTTTGTAAGCTAATTTCAAGTCTTTTCATTGCTAACTAATCCTCTTCTTTGATTTGATATTACTTTTCTTTCCCTTTCACTTCATTGCTATGAATAGGTCACTTGCTTTGTTAAGTGATAACATAACCCTTCACTAACTTTTGATCCAATCTTGATCCTTCACTTTACTCCTTGTTCACAAGCATACACTTCTTAATCCTTTCTTTTTCTTGATCTCACATCTATAAATGATCTAGGTTAAGATCTTCACTACTTAAAGATTTTTGTAAATATTTTTATAGATTGTTCCATAATAGCCTTTCCATTTGAGTCGTTGATCACAAATCATAGGGATATGTAATCCACTTCATTCATGCATAAAAATCTCTATAAAAACCTCTACAAACATTAAATGTTTCTTCCATGTCAGCTCAAAAACATGTTACCTCAGAATCTATTCCATTCCTGAATTTTGTGCCATCTTTGCATCGCTCGGTCTATATAGTTCTTGGCACACACTAAGTCACTTAGCACTTGTATGCTTGAAAATTTCTCGGTCATTGTTGAACTTAGCTTGTATTAAAATACTTAGTGAGAATACACTTACTTAGACCCTATAGAGTTTGATACATACTTTCTTTTGTACATGAATTGACCTATGTAGAGTAGCTTGGTCGTAGTCATGACCATCTAACTCTAATAATGAGCTCTGCCCCTAAGTCTGATGGCTTATGTCATTGAATAATGAATAAGCAATATAAAAATGAATAAAAAATTCATTTCCCCTTATTCAAATCTATTTCTCCCTTGTTTCCTTAAAAAAAAACTATTTCCCTCTTCAATACATATTTCCCCCTTTTTAATGAACACTTGATGTCACTGCTACCAGGGTTGAATGGGTGGAAGTAAGCCATATTGCTCAATAAATTACTTATGAACTTAAGTAATCATGGATAGTGCATGATCCCATGAGGTTATTATTTCCTCTAAAATATGATTTTATAACTGATGTCTTTCAACCAAACCAATTAAACTATTAGCCACTGAAAGATTATGATCTTCTATGATAAGATCCTTGGTTGTTGTAATTTCTCTTTGTATGTCCTCCAAATGAGGTATCACCATTGCCTGCATAGAGAGAAATTTGGATCTCATAGTAGTGTTAGCTACCTAGAACTTGACCAATGTGCATTGAGCATTTAGTAGATGATTGAAATGATCAATGCTTGATCCTACTGATTGTGAAATAATGTTGCTAGATTTCTTCATCTTGGCCTTAATTTGACTTATTTGTGCCTAAATGTTATTTTTGAATCATGACACATCTAAAAAAATTGTATACAAATGTTGTACCTTGTAAATTAGTTGTATCATAATCTATACTTTCTCTTGTAATTGCACTTTCTATCTCGACAATGGTTATGAAAACTTTGTCCACAACCTTAGTTTCAAATCTTCTCATAGACCGATCCCTTAGTTTCTCATTTGAATTCATGTTACTAGTATTCACTTGATCAACTATATTTACAAGGTGGTTGATGATTTGTGCATCTTCATCAAAATTTTGAATGTCAAAAGCATCAACAAAAATATGCTTTACATCATATAGTACATGCTTTTGCTTGAGCTCTCATTTAAGCTCTTCTTATTTTTTCTTCTTCCCCAAAACTTCTTAGAGCATAATTAATTTCTCCAATGTGATATTTTTCCAAGTCCAATTGTGGAATCTCAATGATTTCATCTAGACTAACATCAATATTTGGTGAAACATCTTTTATTGTTCTCTTCTTACTTGGTGAAGGAGTTTTGCTACTCGACATCAATTCAACTTTATTTGATTCTTTTATTTCCTCAATATGAAGTGATGAAATAGTCTTATTATCTTTTTCTTCACCATCTACCTCTATATCCATGAGCTTTGACTCCTTAGCCTTTGGAGTGTTAAGAGTTTTGGAATGTACTAGCGACATGCTACCTTGTGGACTCGATATGCCTAAGCTTTCTTCACTACTATAATCATCTTCAATGTTTACATTGTATGTCTCCATTGTCTTCATTTTTAATCCAAAAATGCTTTTCTAGAACAACTTAGTCTATTGTGCAACTTCCTCTTTATTCTGTAGAAAAAAAAGCGTTCTATACTTAGGAAAAAATCTACTCCTATACTATTCCAAAAAAGTGTCATGTTGCTTCTATGATAGATCAGACATGACTCTAATTAATGTGCCAGTTCTTATCTATTTCTCTACTACTTCATCCTACTACCATCTCCTTTCTAGTCTATCATAAAAATCCTTGTGTATCCTTTTACCAATTTCTCTAGGGGAAAGCTTTTGATTAGCAATCATTCCTACCATAGCCTCCTCAACTTTGGTTTGATTAGAGTTATCTAATGTCTCATACTTTACAAATATATAACTAGATAACCCTATAGGTCTTTTAGCGCATACCTCTTTTAGATATTTAGATTGTCTTATGGGTGATCCTCTAGCCAATCTCCTTCTTTTATTTTTGGGGGTACTAGGCTCTGTAGACTTTGCTACCTTCTTCTTTGTAGTCTACTTGACACTAGAAGCTGCCCTAGTTGTTGGCTTGTTTAGTGGTGGAGGAGCGATGGGTGTCTTTGTTAGCTTCTTCTTTTTTCATTGAGCATTCTTTCTCATTGTCATGACAACAACTAGGGTTTTACTATTTTCTTCCTCCTCTTCCTCATCACCGCTATCTTTTTCCTCATCTTCACCAAGACCTTTTATCAACTGTAATGGTTCTTTTCCCTTGCCTAGGGTTCCCAATTTTTCTTCAATGTCTTCAATAATTTTCTTCCTCTTCTTTTATTTATAAGAAATCTTTATACTTATAGTTATTATTGTTTTAGCTTATTCATATCTACCAAAAGGTTTAGTCTAAGCATCTATTTCTCCTTTCAATAGTGCCTGAATGTTTGCACTCGCTACATCACTATCTATCTCATAATCAAAACTTTGTAACCAAGCCTTCCTTGAATTCACTTATTTTACAAAAGTGTTGTCCCTATCCACAAGAAAACACATGTCACTGTAACACTTTGTGACCAGCTCTTTAGGTATCCTCATTCTCCTTTTCATCCTTTGCTTAAATTAATCAAAATAAGGATCCATTACATCCTCAAAATTTTCTCCCAATTGAGTAATGTTCTCATTAATTTGTTTTGTCACTAGTTTTTCTTGCTTGCATACAACATTACCAATACTAGGAAAATACTTCTATATATGAAAGAAAATACACATAATGAGGGATCCAAACTTACACATTGAATTATTCATTTTTCTTATAGATGACAGATTTTTTGCAAGTTATAGCCTTTGTAGCTTGGCAATATCATACTCATGATCTTTCATTACAATCTTCCATGCTTGATCCATAACCATACATGGCACACTATTCAATCTACTTGATTGATAAAATTTGTAAACAATGAATCTCACCAAAGATTCAATTAGTGGATAAAAAATGTTTGTGATGGACAGACCATGTCCATTCCACTTGGCTCTAATGTTTTCCTCAACTTCTTCTTTTATCAAAAATCACATGGTTTTCTTCTTATCTAGGGTTAGATAGCCTATAACCCTAAGAATCATTTTCTTTGTAATCTCCATGGGTCCATTCTATAACAAGTACTTTATGTCATGAATTATACTCAAAACAACTTTACTCCATTTGATTTTGAAATTCCTCAAGAATTCTAGGGTACAAGTTAATCCTTTCCTTTCAACAACATTGAATTCATCTTTCAGAATACCTTCATTACAAAAATTCTCATATGCTTCCCTGATCTTGTAGTCTCCTACTTCTCCAATTTTACAAATGTAATAGTTTCTAACATCATGGATCATAATGACTTTACGTGGTATTAGAGATAACACAACCATTGAGTCTCCTTTCATCACACGTTTTGGAATAACACAAAACTTCGGTGGAGGACAAGCGTCACTCTTCACTAGTTGAATTATACTAACCTATTGACTTATTTTGGCAATTGATAATTCTATCATGTTCATTGTTAGGGTTTTAAGTTATTTCCTTCTCTCGATTACTTGACACAATTCAAACCTCCACACTTTAAAGCTTCTAGTCCAAATTACTCTTGGAATCTTTTACTCATGCCTCAAATTGCCAAATTGCTCTATATTGTTGAAAATCTAAATGCAAGCTATGATATAATGTCTTCAAAATTTGATATATACCTTCCTTTGGTCAATTTGGGGTCTCCATTAAAGCTTTGAACTTAGGTAAGTGGAAGCCATCTATCTTGGTTGATATTGATACCTTTCAACTAGGACTTTACTTTACAGCAAAGTCTCTTCCATATCACCCAGTCTCTACCATTCCATTTGGTCTCTATCATTCCTCTTTTGAAGTACTTAGTCTATGTTGCAATGCTCGGTCAACACAAATTTTTTTACTAATGCTCAACAACCTTTCATAAATTTTTTCTTATACATCTTTATATATGTAGATATGAACTTTTGGCACATTTACATGTAAGGAACTGATGTATGATATATCAATTAAGTATATAATTCCATACATACCTCTCTTTCTTAGTTTGAGATGATATGATCACCTTCTCCATTGGATTGAGTGACCTCATTTCCATTTGCCCCACTATTTCCATCTTCTTTTTTCTTTTTCCATTTATGATTCATTTGATTCCTCACTTGCTCAATGTCTACTTTTCCTTTTCCTTTTTCTTTTATCTAATTTGTTGAATGTACTTGATTCCTACAATTCTTTCTTAGATATCCAAACTTATGACATTTGGAACATACATTATTAGGTGCATGATTTTCCCTCTAATTTTTCCAGTAAGGTTTTGTCTGTGATTAGTATTCATAAGTTGTATGCCCATACTTTTAACAGTTATAGCAATATCCTTCAGATGCTCTATGCCCATATTCATGGTGTAATGCATTCCTCAGTCATGACCTACGCTCATGTATTTGATGTCCTTGATTCTTGTAGTAAAAGTAGTAACCAATAAACTCAGGTTTAGAATTTTGCATATTATGTTTGCTTTGATAGATATTTGTAGTATGACCAAGTTTCCCATAGTGATAGCATGTTGGTTTGTCCTTTGACTTTGCATTCCTTAGTTCTCCATTCCTAGATGATTCTCCTTTCTCAATGCATTGTCGTAATTCATTAGAATAACGTGATGAATTCATAAGTTCTTCAAAGGACTTCATTGCCTCTTTAGGTTTATTAAATCTCTCCATAGATTCTTTTTCATTTTTTAGTTCATTCTTCAGTATGTACTATGATTTAAAGTTTTCAATTTGGACATCCTTGTGATTCAATTCCTTATTTGCAAGCATTAGTTGATTCATCATGTCTTGTTGTGAGTTTGTGAGCTTTTGCACCTCTAATATCCTTCTTTAAGTTTGGTAGCCATTACCCTTTTGTCTTCTTTAGCCATAGTCCTATATTCTTCAGCTTTCTTCTTTTATTCAGTCACTTCATATAGTCCTAATAATTAGATTTATGTTCTCTTTTTAGTCCTCTTATTTCTTCATTCAAGAGTTTTCTTTTGTCAAGTAGATTAGAAGATGATTTGTCATTTGGATTGATTGGTTCAAATAGTTCTTCAATCTCAACTTCTTCATAAGAAAATTGTTTTATTTGGATGACAATTTTCTTTCTCCTTTTTCGAGAATGCTTCATATCTTGTCTTGCCTTCTTAAGTTTCAATAGTATGAGTTGAATATCAATCATCCGATTGTCAATAACCTTGTCCAGCTTGAAATCCTCCATCTCCAAGATCTAATCTCCAATATATTAAGCTTCCTTTAGAGAACCAGTGCTCTTTTACCGATTGTTGATTGATGGACGTATAAATAGGATAAACAAGATACTAAGAGGGGGGGTGGGGGGTGAATCAAAATCTTAAACACTTAACATTTTCACCAATTCACTCACATCTATTAGTAAACTTGTGCATGTAAAAATTGTAATGTAAATATACTGTAATATATACATCTAATCTATCACATGTAGGGAAAGAAATACATAACACAATATTTGTTACCCAAAAACCCTCTAAGGTGAAGGAAAAATTGGGGTTACAATGTTACAATGTTTGATTATAAAATATGATCTACCATGTGAGGGATCTCCCCAGTTAAAAGCTTAAGAGATTGCTAGGTCTCACCTTGTTAGAGAATTTAACACTTATGAAAAAGTAAGGACTTTGTTAGGAGATTTACAAAGATATGTAAAGACCACTCTGCTAAGAGATTTACCCTAAATCAAGTTGGTTAAAACTAATTTAATACTTGAATCTTAGTTTTCTCTATAAGATTATTTCAAGTCTTCTTGCTAATTGATCCTCTCCTCTAATCTGATATTACTTGTCTTTCTCTTTCACTTCACTACTATGAATAGGTCACTTTCTCTATTAAGTGATAACAAAACCCTTCACTAACTTCTATTTTGATATCGATCCTTCACTTTACTCCTTGTTTGAATGCATACACTTATTCATTCTTTCTCTTGCAAGATCTCACATCTATACATGATCTAGGTTATGATCTTTTCTATTTAAAGAGTTTCATAAATAATTTTTGAGATGGTTCCATAATAGCCTCTCCATTTGAGTCTTTGATAAAAAATCATATGGATATGTAATCCACATCATTCATGCATAAAAATTTCTATAACAACCTCTAAAAACATTAAATATTCCTTCCATGTCAACTCAAAAATGTGTTACCTTAGAATCTATTCCATTCTTGACTCTTGTGTAAACTTTGCATTGCTTGGTCTTTATAGTGATTGGAACACACTACCACTCAACACTTGTATGCTTAAAGTTTTCTTAGTCATTGTTGACCTCGGCTTATATTAAAATACTTGGTGACCATACAATTACTTGGCTCCTATAGAGCTCAGTACATACTTTCTTATGTACAAGACTTGACCTATGTAGAGTATCTCAGTCGCAGTGATGAGCATCTAACTCTTCCTTGTAAATGACTAAGTGGTTGACACCAATAGACAATAATGGTCAGAGATACCAACAATACAAGTCAATTTAGTGCGTCAAAATTGACTTTGAAGTGTTTCTAAGAGGTCTCTAAAAACTTAAAACTATAATAACTTTCAAACCATTAAACCTTTTAACTTGATTATTTTCATGGTAAGCTTGAAATTTTAATTACAAGCTTCAATCAACTCACCCTCCAATTCTTCATAATTATGTCTATATAAAAAATAACCCATTTTCTATATTTTTATAGGTATCCTAAGGCATGAAAAATACTAACCCATAAAATTAACAATGGAATTGTGAGAGTTGGAATATCTATTTTTTCCAAATGGATATCTAGAAATACAAAAACATTTAAATTATTTTACCACTAAACATATATTGGGCGATGAAGTATTGACCTTACATTGTTGGATCTTCTTGAATAAGACACCCATGGTAATTTGAAAAATAACCTTATCACATCTAAATTGGTTGAGGAAAACCCAAGTGGTCAACCTCTACTTTATATAACTAGGTTGAGTCTTCTATAGGTCATTCTTTCCACTTCATAGGATACTCCTCATAGTGTCTGTTTCTAGTACTCCTTCCCATACAACTATGCAAGATTAATTCAATCTCTTCCCTCTTAGAGGTAGGAATCAGATATTTAAAGGATTAGTTCTTCCTCTATAGCATATTCATGATACTTTACTAAATATACAACATTGAAAGTAAGAAAAATTAGGATTTCATCTAGAAACTCGACCTCATATGCATTCCCTGAGTCTATTAGCCCCAACTAATGATGTAACTTAGAATGCTATGAATGTATGTTAAAGAGTCATATCCATTTTTAGGTTATCATTTCTATCAAATTATTATTTGGATAGACATTATGCTAATTCAATAGATTGTCATATCACTTGATTGATGAAGAGGATTTGAAGAAAGTATGTTGATGACAATGTTAATAAGTATGGTATTCAGTGGGCACTTGAATGAGTTGGGCAATGATAATTTAATATTGGTTTAATTGGTTTAAAATCATGTAATCATGAAATTTATTGATTATTTATATCTATTCACCAAGCTCTACAAGTTACACCAAGTGATGAGGTGAAAGGAGTGCAATATTGCCCAAGTAATTGAAAAAGGAAGTTAAAATTTAGTGTTAATTGAGTAATTTATTAACCAAGTGAAATGTAATGTTCATAGAGTATTATATGAAGAAGAAGTTAAGGACTATCGAATATGAGGATGACTTGTGCTAAAAATAAAGAATGTTTGAGAAGTTTGAGGGCTAAAGTCAAGGTTTGTTACAAGATCTACAACAAGAAAAATACAATGAAGATCTAATGATGGAGATTTAATCTATATAAGGATGAGAAAAAAGATCAATGAAATTTGTATTTTCTAAGTGACTAAATACATTGAATCCAAGATCTATAGATGTGGTTAAGAGACAAAACCTAGACGAATTTGGAAGTAGAGAGTTGACTATTTAAGGAGATGTTAAAGAACATTTTGGGTTGTTGATTGTATTGCTAGTTGAATGTTGAATGAATGCAAATTATTTATAGAAGAGAAAAGGAAAGGAGAAAGGTGAAAGGTGAATTGAGAAGAGTGAAAGGAAGATCAAGCTAAGTTAGAGAAAAGTGAAAGTATAAAGAAGTGAATCAACCAAGAAGAGATCAGAGAAAGAAGAAGATAGAGCTGAAAAAAGATCTAAACAAGAAAGGTAGTGCTAAATATTATAGATAATTTTATCATGAATTTATTACAATTTTAGTGAATAAAATTTAATCAAGTAGATCTAACAAGTCTATGAAATCCTATATGGTAACATCTATTGGTGATGTTTGTAAGTCCTTTAGAGAAGGCCACTGTTTAGATTAAATCAAGGAGTGATAAGATCTAGATGATCTTTATGTTAAAACAATGTAACCTTTAACAAGGTTGGATCCTAACATAGCTCAACTCAGAAGAGTGAAAATGATTTGGGTTGTTGGTCCTAGGTGTCGTTGCCCTTTAAAAGGTTTCCACATTAAATCATGGTGTCAATTGTGTGATTGATTTTATGTTGCAAGTTATTTTTCATGGTATTTACTTAATAATGCAAATCAATAAGAACTAGGTAACAACAAGGTAAAAACTACGTTATATTTTTGATACTCAGTAATAAAAGAAATAATGAGATAATAGTTTGAAGTAAATTGATTACAAGAATTAATTGTGAAGTTGAATGAGATCACCAAGTTATTACTCTTGATTTTCATGAAGTTGAATTGGTACTAAAGTGTTTTCAAACCCTATAGGATAAGTGGACATAAATGATTCACCCCTCTCTTAGTTATCTAACAGAATCATGTTTCTTTAAAATCTCATAGAGACCAAATTTCTTAATCTTTAGCATGTTGTAGGTGCCCAGTGGAAATTTTTATTTTCTTAAGTACACCATAACCTAATCCCCAATTTGGAACTCCTTATGAATCCTCTTTTTATTTAACCTAGCCTTATAATACATGTTCATCTTGGTGATATGTTCACACACTTCCTAATGGAGGTTCTTGAAATGTTCAACAAAGTCCTCTGCTTCAACATTAGTTATGCTTTGTTGCTCAATTTTGGTGCAGTCCTTGGAACACTCCCATACAAAATTTGGAATGGTGACCTTGCAGTACTCCTACTCACATTTCTATTATAAGGAAATATTTCCTATGGTAGAATAAAATTCCATCCCTTGGGCTTATCATCTACTAAACACCTCAAAAAGTTACACACACTTTTGTTCACCACTTTAGTTTGCCCATCAGTTTGTGCATGATTATTAAAATTCAACTATATGTTCAACTTCTTCCACAGGGTTCTATGAAAATACCCAACAATTTTGTATCTTAGTTTGAAACTATACTCTTTAGAAGACCATGTAACCTTACCACCTCTTTAAAGAATGGATTTGCAATGTGAACTATATCATGGCTCTTGTGGAAAGGAATAAAATAAGAAATATTTGAAAACCTATCGAACACCACAAACACTAAATCATTACCACTTTGTGTCACTGGGAACTAAAGAACAAAATCCATACTTATGTCTTTCTAGGGCCTTGATGGAACAAGCAATGGCTCATAGAGTCTAGTATTCTGGCCAACTCCTTTACTTGTATGAGAAAATCAATAAATATATACAAACTTCTTTACATCTTGTGACAAGTGAGGACAAAAAAATTCTTACTGACAATGGAAATGGTCTTATCCTAATTGAAGTGTCCCTCCATTCGTCCACTATGTTTCTCTTTGATCAAGTTCTCATTTACGGAACTCCTCAAAGTATACAACTTACTCCTCTTGAATAACATCTCATATTGGATCATGTAGTCTAACCACCTTGACATATCTAGAGTAACTTAAAAGCCTTCCAAGCCTCTGCAAAGTCCTAATCCTTAGGGTATAGAGTCTTGAGTTCATTCAACACAACCACCTCAACCTACATTTTTATGAGATATTTCTCTCCTACTTGATGCATCTACAACCTTATTATATCATCCACTTATATGTTTCAATAACAATGTATATATTTTCTAGAACTATACTCATTTCAAGTGACTTTGACTCAATATACCTTGTATATTTAGATACTATAAATCCAGGAAATCAATATATAAAAATATTATTTTGGAAATAAATAATTCCTCCATTCCTTTAATGCCTAAACTATTACATAGAACTCTTGATCATAAGGAAATACTTCTTATTTGCATCATTTAATTTCTCACTAAAATATGCAATAGGCCTACCTTCTTGGATGAATACATCTCTAATGACACTATTGATGACATCAAAATCCACTTGGAACACCTTTTTGAAATTAGGGAGTGCTAATACAGGTTTCTTTGGCACTTTTTTCTTTAGAAACTCAAAAATCCTTGTAGCTCTTGTAGTCCACTTTAACATTTCTCTACCCTCCCCCCTTGTTATTTTAGTTAAGAGTACATAGATGCTACTTAAATTCTTAATGAAATTTCTATATAAACTAGCCAAACCATAGAAATAACTTATCTTAGTGGAAGACCTTGGGGTATACCATTCTAGTATTACCTTCACCTTCTTTATGTCCATTTTGAGACCATTGGGTGAGACACCAAACTCTAAATAGACTAATTCTCTTTTGACAAAGATGCACTTCTTCAAATTAATCAATTGTTTCTCTGCCATTAGCTTCCCAAGACTCTTTGAATATGAAACACATGTTCATATAGAGACCTATTGCAAATAAAAATATGATCTAAATATAAAATAACAAATTTTCCCATAAAATTATTCAACACCTTATTCATAAGTCACATGTAGGTTCTTAATGCATTGGTTAGCCCAAAGGGAATGACTAACTACTCATATAGATCTTCCTTGGTCTTGAATGTTGTCTTCATTCATCACCCTCTCTGATCCATATTTGGTAATAGCCACTCTTGAGGTCTATCTTTATGAAGTAAGAGGACCACTAAAGGAGCCCATAAGATCATCCATCCTTGGTAGGGGAAACCTATATTTGATGGTTATCTTGTTTATGGCTCTAGAGTCTATACACATCTTCCAATCTCTATCATTCTTTGGTTCTAGTACTGTAGGTACTACACATGGATTTGATCTCTCCCAAATTAGATCTTTTCTCAATAGTTTCTAAACTTATCTATCCAACTCTTATATCTCAATAGAGGTCATCCTATGAGCATCCTTGTCTGGAAAACTAGCTCCAGGGACTAAATCTACTTGATGACTATTTTTTCTTATTGGTGGCAACCTCTTAGGGACATTATCAGATACAATGTCTGTAAACTCATTTAATAGACCTAATACCTCTATTGGAACTTGTCTATTACCTTCCTTATGCATCCTAGGAATTAAAGCATAACACATATGATGCATACCATCCAAAAAACTTATTTCATCAATAAGACATACCCTAGCACTACTGCATACAATTTCTTCTTCCTTTATGAAGGTGTGAGCTTGTGAAATACTCCATTCTTCAGTAGAGAATAGATTTTTTCATGATCATCTTGTACAACACACCTATATTACTACCATGACCTCCCAAAAATATATTATAGCATCCATTTGTATGATTTCACATAGTACTTTATTGTGGTATCTTCCAATCTTGAATGCCACTAAGAACTGTTCATTGAGCAAGACCTTGTGGTCATCTTGCACCCAAGAAATCTAGTATGAACATAAGTATTTCTCTCTCTTGAGCTTTAACTTTGTGATCATATCCTTTGACACTAAATTGTCAGGTCTTCTACTATCAATAATCATATCAAGATATTTACCCTCATACTAGCACCTAGTACAAAAAAAACTCCTCCTTCATTCAAGTTCATTCTCACAATTTAGCAAGACTCTTTTATTAACTTTGACTTTACGTTATTTAATATCTTCTATATTTGATGAATTGGTGTCATCATCTGCCTGTACAATGCTTATATAGCCTTCAAATCTTCTATATGTCCTTCCTTGGTGGTGAGAAGATTCATAAGATTGATGACCTTCTTCTACACATTAAAAACATGTGCCATGGAAGCTTCTTCTTCTTATAAATTTTCCTCTTCCTCTTCCATTTCTTATTTTGCCTCTTTTTTTTCTATCACAAGAATGATCTAAACCATTGTAGCTCCAGTTTCAGCTAGTACCCACATCTTCATTTTTCTTCTAGTCCTCATTTTGGCTTCCAAAATTCCTACCACCGCCTATTCCTCCTTGGTCTCACCCTATTTTCTTTCCATAAAACCTCTTGTTTAGCTTATTCTCAACTCTCAAGAAAAAAAGGTATGCCTCTTCAGTGCTAGTCAATTTAACCTAACTTAGGTCCTCCTAAATTCTTGGTCTTAACCCAATAAGGTAATGAGAGACATTCTTGTTGTTAGCTTCTACATGCCCTATTTTCAAAAGGACTGGGTAGAACTCCTCTATATATTCATAGAAATATTTTCCCACTTTCTTTAACCCTTGGATCTTGTTGAATACATTGGTGTAAGTAGGATTTCTTCTAGACCTTTTCTTCCCTAAGGACTCACCTAGGCTTCTCTTCTAGCCTACTAGGGCTCCCCTTTATCACTCTAATATCAAGAGGATTGTTATCCTATCCTCCAATCTTCCCTATCTAGCTACACGAATGTTTTTACAAATTGCTTCCATCATGGAGATATTTCATCTTATCCTCCAACCTCTTAATTTCAAAAAATTTGGTCATTCTACCTTCAACACAGAGTGAGGGACTCAACTTGAGGGATTTTGGGATTCTACTATACTCTTGGTTTCAAAATCCATAGGTTTCTCTACCGATTCCTTCAAATAAGGCAAAACTTTCCTAATTAGACCTAGTTGACTTAGGCCTCCAAACTTGATTTTTGGGCTATAAATCCAAATTTCCCTTAACAAGGTGGAAAAGTAATCATCTATGTGAATACCCTTTTAGAAATACTTTAGGATTTCATGGGCCTTAGGTTCCCAACTTGTCCATACAACACCTTGCTACTTTTATGCCTAAAAATAAGGTTTTCTAGAATTCCATATCAACACTCACTAGGATCTAATGAAATGCATATAAAATATTTTCTTGGGAACTCCTCCTTTCACACACAGTTTCTTCATCCACCCATCCTCCTCTTGAAACACTTAGATTGAAGTTTCTAATACATTCAATCTACCAAAATTATCTTGCAAGCACTGTGATCGACTAGCCATGCATTGAAAGCTTGCTTAGGGCATAACTTGAAAAATGGAAAAAATGTTTGCCTAGGCCTCTCCTTTTCTATGTACACTATATAATGACAATGATGATTCCATGGTAAGGGTTTACAGGGGAGCCATTTTTCACAAAACTACCAAAACAAGAACAAAAAATTGGCTATATACGAATAATTTTAAAACTTTGAACAAACGAGCTCCTATCAACTTGCAGTCCAAAAATTTATAAATAGTAAGAACATGAACTACAAGGATCCAACACTAACAATAATTTTTCAATCCATTAAAGCATTTGTGCAATCCAAAAACACAAAATTATTAATTGTGGAACAATAATTCGTGGCTTTTAGTTTTCAAACTTCACTTATTACAATATCTAACCCTTTGAATGGGTCTTCTTCATGGTTTTATGTGTTTTCTCTATGGTTTCAAATAGTTACCATAACTATCAACTCCATCCTTGCACTATGAAACTTTATTTTTCAAATCTTGTTATGCAACTTTTCAAAATTGTTGACAACTTTTTGCAACTCATGGCAACTTTTGCATCTAACCCTTGGAAAATTCAAATAGGTCTACTACGGTCTCTATATGATGTCTAAGGCTTATTTGGCCTTTAGAACATCAAATTACCTGATTTGGACCAATTTGGGCTAATTGACAACTTTTCAACAATTGACATCTTTCTAACATCTTTCCCAACTTTGCATCAAATGATAATGTATGACCTCCAACCTATGCAAAAAGATGCAAAATAACATAGAGGAAAAATTAAGCTCAAAACCAAACTTTCCCTAGACTTCTAGGGTGTATGATGCAGAACTCTAATCTTTCTTCCTAATAACCAAATGTTAGCATGAATGCCAATGATACTACATTTGGGGAGTATCCTAAGAATTATAGAGTATCGATATGTTGCATTCATGATCAATCTTTTCATTAATATCAACATAGTAGTAATTCTATTAAGACTAGAAGAATAACAATCAATAATCTTAGTATGCATAGGAGCTAAGGAAGTTTTAGATGATGCATAGTGGAGGACGTGTTCCTGAGGTTATCTTGATGATGTAGTTTAAAGAACTAAGTCTAATTAAATGTTGTACAAAACTTACACTTGTTTTACTAGAAGCAATGAAAAAATAGAGCACCTGTTTAGTAGTTTCTAATGTTTGCATTATATCATTTATCCAAGATGTAATAAAGGTGATGCATAGATAATAGTGATAAAGGATGATCGTGTGGTGATGCTAGCATCTGCATAAGGCATGGTTACACATGTGTAAATTTTGGTATAGATTGTAAGTTGACAATGTTGTTGTAATTGTGAATTAATTAATAATCTTATTCTAATTAATTAGAAAAGCATCAAGGCCAAATCAAGGAATTATTATGAAGATATGGTTTAAAAGAAAGTTTTTTTCCTTGTTTTCTTAAGAAACTTGAATTTAGAGGATCAAGTCAGTAGTAGAAGCAACAAGAGTGATGTTATTTGAGAATGATGTGTCAAAGAAATTTTGAAGAGAAGTAGTTAACACTACAATATATACTCTGAACAATGTACAAATTAGAAAAGTTATGAGCAAGACACCTTATGAGTTATTGTTTGGTCACTCACCATTAGTCAAGTATTTCAAAAATTTTGGAAGTAAGTGTTACATAAAGACAGATGATGTTATTGGTAAGTTTGATCCTAGAAGCAATGAAGGTATGTTTCTTGGTTGTTGAAAATCAAAGTATATAGATGTTTCAACTATAGAAATAAGAAAATAGTTGAGTGCACAAATGTAAGGATTGATAAAAATTTTGGTACTAAAGAGAAGATGGCACATTATAATTCTGATGAAGAAGAAGATGATTATGTAATTATTAGACATAATACTAAAATTATTTTTGAGACTAATAATGACTTGTGGAATGAAGTATTTGTTGAGCATATGGAAGATTAGAGATTTGAACCTAGAGAAGAGATAAGAGTTGAGATGTCAACTCCTACTTCCAGTAGAAACATGACAAAGAATCACCCTCTAGAGTAGATAATTGGGACCAAGGATAAAGGTGTGATGAAAAGGAACATAGTGAATGAGGAATATGTCTAATTTCTCAATTGGAACCTAAGAGCACATATAAAGCATGTAAGGATGATCACTAGATGCAAGCTATGAAAGAAGAACTAGATTAGATCAAGAAGAATGAGGCATGGGAATTAGTTCCTAGACATAAAGACAAGAATGTATTAGGAACCAAATGGATATTCAGAAATAAGATGAATTAAGAAGGATAAGTTGTGAGAAACAAGGCTAGACTTTTTTGCAAAGGTTACTCACAACAAGAAGGCATAGATTATAAAGAAACCTATGCACCCATGGCAAGAATGGAAGCAATAAGGGTGTTTGTGGCTTATGTAGAAAGCAAGAATTTCAAGGTTTATCAAATGGATGTCAAGTCATCTTTTCTAAATGGAAAACTTGAATAAGAAGTCTACATTGAGCAACCTAATGGGTTCCCTCTAACAGAAGATAAAGATTTTGTATGCAAACTAAAGAAAACAATGTATGGTCTAAAGCAAGCACCTAGAACCTGGTATGCAAGGTTGGATAGGTATTTATCAAAGCTTGGATTTATCAAAGGAACAACAAATGGTAATTTGTATTTGAGGAAAACTAATGATGGTCTATTTATCATTGTAATATTTTTAGATGACATAATATTTAGGGGGATATGATGAAGAATGTGAAAAGTTAGCTGTATAAATGAAAAATGAATTTGAAATGAGCATGATAGGAGAAATGAAGTTTTTCCTAGGATTACAGATTGCATAGAACAAAGATGGGATATTTATTTCATAGACTAAATATCTAAAAGATTCATTGAAAATATTTGGTTTGGAAATTTGCAAACCTATTGGTACACCCATGATAAATGGTCATAAGTTATTAAAAAAAGATGAGACATCTACAGTTGAGAAGAAATAGTATAGATCTATGATTGGAGGATTGAAATATTTGACTGACACTAGACCAGATATAGCTAATGCAGTTAGGATTGTAGAAAGATTTCAAGCTGATCCAAAAGAGTATCATTATGTAGTAGTAAAGAGGATATTCATATATTTTAAGGGTACATCTGATAATGGAATATGGTATGATAGATCAAGAGATTTCACCTAGTGTGCATATATTGATGTAGATTGGGTGGGCAATATAGATGAAAAAAAGAGCACTAGTGTTGGAGCATTCTTTCTTGGAGGAAGATTGGTTTCTTGGTTGAGCAAGAAATAGGACTATGTATCTCAAAGTATAGCTGAGCTAGAGTATGTTTGATGTAGGAGCATCTTGGATTTACTTGGTGACTACTTTGGAGTTCATGGGAGGAGGCTTAGTAGTTGCTCTGGAGGGTGTTTGGACTGGTACTCGGTCAAACAAGGATTGGAACTCAACATGGTCTAGGGAGCTTGGCATGGTCTATGGAGCTTGGCATGGTATATGCAGCTCAACATGGTCTTGGGAGCTCAGCATGGTCCTTGGTTACTCGGCATGGTCTATGGAGCTCGACATGGTCTTTGGTTGCTCGACATGGTTTGAAAATTTGGTGTCTATTTCTAGATGTATAACTAATTTTACACAATGAATTAAAGGATAAAAATTTCAAATATTGAAGAGGGCCTAGACTTCTACCTACAGTTTGAAGCTCGAGTTCTAATTCATTCGGAGCTAGGCGATATCACAATTTTACCAATACATCAATTTTGGGAATTTAATTGTTGTAGGAGGCCGACTTTGGCATTTAATTTATGTATTTGCATTTAGTTTGTGTTTTGGGCTGACTTATGGCTTAGATTGGTATAAGTAGGGGTTGTGGGGAAGTCTTTAGTCATTATTCATTCACTCAGAAGAGGAGTGGGTGTGGGAAGTAGCTGAAGACCAAGTTTTTTTGAGTCTGTGAACAGAGTGCTGAATGTGAGGCATTTTACAATAGGATTGTGATGGAGTTGTGAATGTGTGGATAGAGTGCCGAATGTGAGGCAATTTACACTTGAATGAAGTTGGAGTAGAGCTAGTAGCTATGGCTTAGAAAATAAGGAGATAGCTAGGTGGGCTTACGAGCACAAGTTGAGATCTCCCTTGTGGGTTTCTACTAGAGTGTGGATCTGGACTAGCTAGGGTTTGGGATTGGATCTTGAGGGATCTTGTAGAACTATTACTTGCTTTGTATTTGGTCGTGACCAGGAAGGCCTTACAGCCTGACACATTGCATGTAATTAGTTATATTTTATGAATATATTATTATGATTTGGTATCAGATCTTGCATTATTACTTCCTGTTATTATGTTTCCACCGTGTGGTTTTATAGTAGGGGGCTAGGACATCTCCTTTGGGGATTCCCCTACCTTGCACTATGTCAAGTGGTATCAGAGTGAAGGTTTTTCCTAAGTTTGTAGATAGATCTCTGAAGCTGAGGTAGTTTACAATAGGACCTTGGGAGGACATGCAAATTGATCGATGGATGTGAAGATGGAAATTTGATCTTGTTGAGGCATGATCATAGAGAGTTTATGGATTACAGATCTATGGTCCTAGACTTGTGATGTGGTTCCTGATTGTTCATGCAATGGCAGGTTGCGATCTGACTTGCAAACAATTCAAAGTTGTCACAAGGAGCATGGGAAGGATTTTTTGTAGAGGGTTTTCAAAGATCTTGGGAGATGGCTCTAAGAGGATTGGACCTTGAGATGCTTGCAAATCTCTGTGATGTGGTGGAGAGGAGATTATTTGAGATGACTACTTGATTTGAAGCTAGCTTGGTTGATCATATTAAGGATGGGGTAAGGAAGGAATTTTGTAGCTATTTGTGGAGTTGGAGTCTACCAATTCGAAAGAGAGTCATTTGGCCAGTTAAGAGACTTGTTTGTGAGAGAAGATGAAATAACAAGGTCGAGGTGGAAGAGTTTGGTTTTGTTGATTAGTTGAGGAGTTTGATACAAAACCTACAGAATACCGAGAAGTTGTTGCTGAAGATATTCCTAACCTTGTTGATGCTAGGATAGAGGTTGGTTTTCATGATTAGTTGGTTGAGTCTGACATGAAAATTGTAGAGTGCTTGGTCATGGATGATTTGGTTGCTATTGGTGGTGAGTTGTGTGTTGCAGAGCATCTTGTTGTGAGCAATGAGATGGTTGTGTTGAGAGTTTGACATATGTTGATGGAGATCTTCATATTGTCACTAATGTGGAGTTGGTTGCTACTGGTATGGATTCACTAGTTATTGATATGGATGGGGGTTTGTTGATGAAGCATTATGTTTAGTTTATTCCCAGGAGTGAGCATGATGATTGGTTGGATGAGATTTTGGTGTTTGACAGAATGATGTGGATGTGGATGATGTGCAAATTGGTTTTCTTATTCCTATTGGAATTGAAGCCTTTGGTGAAGAAGAAGTTCGTTGTTGCTCTTTCTTTGGGAATCAAAGTGTGGGACACACTTTTCTATTTACTTGGGGAGTCTGATGTAGGAGCATCTTGGATTTACTTGGTGACTACTTTGGAGTTACGGGAGGAGGCTCAATAGTTGCTTTGGAGGGTGTTTGGACTAGTACTCGATCAAAGAAGGATTGGAACTCAGCATGGTCTAGGGAGCTCGACATGATCTATGGAGCTTAGTATGGTCTATGCAGCTCGGCATGATCTTGGGAGCTCGACATGGTCCTTGGTTGCTCGGCATGGTCTATGGAGGTCAGCATGGTCTTTGGTTGCTTGGCATGGTCTGAGAATTTGGTGTCTATTTTAGGCTGTATAACTAATTTTCCACAATGAGTTAAAGGATGAAAAATTTAGATATTGAAGAGGGCCTAGACTTCTACCTAGAGTTTGAAGTTCAAGTTCTAATTCATTCAAATCTGGGAGATATTTCAATTTTACTAAGAAATCAATTTTGGGAATTTAATTGTTGTAGGAGGTCGACTTTGGCATTTAATTTATGTATTTGCATTTAATTTGAGTTTTGGGCCGACTTGTGGCTTAGATTGGTATAAGTAGGGGTTGTGGGGAAGTCTTTAGTCATTTTTTTGTTCACTTAGAAGAGGAGTGGGTGTGGGAAGTAGCTAAAGAGCGAGTTTTCCTGAGTCTGTGAATAGAGCACCAAATGTGAGGTAGTTTACACTTGGATGAAGTTGGAGTAGAGCTAGTAGTTGTGGCTTGGAAAATAAGGAGATAGCTTGGTCAGCTAGTGAGCACAAGTTGAGATCTCCCTTGTGGGTTTCTACCAGAGTGTGGATCTAGACTAGCTAGGGTTTGGGATTAGATCTTGAGGGATCTTGCAGAACTATTACTTGCTTTGTATTTGGTCATAACCAGGAAGGCCTTACATCCCAACACATTGCATGTAATTAGTTAAATTTTATGAATATATTATTATGATTTGGTATTAGATCTTGCATTTTTGCTTCCTATTATTGTGTTTTTGGTATGTGGTTTTATAGTAGGGGGCTAGGAAATCTCCTTTGGGGAATCCCCTACCTTGCACTGTGTCAATGTTACAACAACAAATAAATGTAATCAAGTTATGTGGATGAAAAAGATGTTGAAGGATATTAGAATTGAGTTTATAGAACTTGTTATCATTTACTGTGATAAAACAAGTACAATAAGTATGTCTAAGAATCCAATATTGCATTATAAGAAAAAACACATGTCCATAAAGTATCATGTTTTAAGAGAAAAGGAAACAAAGAAAGAAATAAGGTTGGAGTATATAAGCACTAAAAATCAGATTGTAGATATCTTTACAAAGCCTTTTCCTAAATATACTTTTGAGTACTTAAGAGGTATGCTAGGGGTTATGCCCCTACCTACTTTAGAGTAGTTGATGCAAAGAGAGCATCAGTCTAGTGGTACCAAGAACTATGGGTAGACTTGACTAAATGTTGATGCTTCTTGAATGGGGGAGTATCTGATATGTATTGACTCATGAAGGACTCTAGGTAATTGGTATTGAATAGTGTCTTTGGACACTCGAGCTGGTTGATGATTTGAGTAGATAATTAAAAATTGGTATTATGATTGATACCTTTGAAATTTATGTCAATGGGGGAGAGAATGCACATGAAAACATATTGAGAATGTAAATAAGCAGTGAGAAGAGAAGCATGTTTTGAGATGGCAATGGGGGAGAGTTATCTCATTTAGGGAGATTTAGAAAGATTCATGTAAGTGCATCGAAGGAAATGCAAGTGCGCAAAAGGAAATGTAAGTGCATAGTCAAAAGTGTAAGTGCATAGATGTAGCTAGAAAGTATTGGAAGATGTTTACTATGAAAAACTCTATTACCAATTCTAAAATAAGAAGAAGAAAAATACAGTGTTCCAGAAGATCTCAAATTGATGAAGAGGATTTGAGAAGAAGACAACAGTAGAGTACAATTTGGTATTCTTGGAACTTAGATGTTTTTCATCTATGTTTCCATCAATGCAAAAGGGGGAGATTTTTAGTATGAATGCTGATTATACTACATTGGGGGATTATCCTAAGCATTATAGAGTATTGATGTGTTGTATTCACGACTAAGTTTGTTATTGATATCAACATAGTAGTAATTCTGTTAAGACTAGAAGAATAGAAATCAATAATCTTAGTATGCACAGGACCTAAGGAAGTTTTAGATGATATGCAGTGGAGGACATGTTCCTAATTTTTTCTTGATGATGTGGTTTCAAGGACTAAGTCTTATTTGATGTTGTACAAAAGTTACACTTGTTTTACTAGAAGTAATGCCAAAATAGAGCACTTGTTTGGCAGTTTCTGATGTTTGCATTATATTTTTTAGCCAAGATGTAATGAAGTTGATGTATAGATAAAATTGATAGAGGAGGATCATGTGGTGATTCTAGTGTATGCACAAGACATGGTTTCACATGTTTAAAGTTTGGTATAGATTGTGAGATGACAGTGTTGTTGCAATTGTGAATTAATTAATTATGTTATTCTAATTAATTGGGAAAGCCTCAAGGCCAACTCAAGAAATAATTATGAAGATATGGTATAAAGGAAAGTTATTTTCCTTTTTTGTAAAGAGACTTGAATTTAGAGGATCAAGTGGAATGCGTAATATTAGTGCGCAGCTCGAGAAGGAGCAGAATGCTTACTGAATACGTGTAAGCATTCCAAGGGATCATTGGATACACAGTATGAGATCTATAGGAGTAGAAGTATGGTTGATGGGATAGAGAAAAAGGAATAAGTACATTTTAGTTCTATTATTTTGAAATGAATAATATAGAGATTATTTGGACAGTGGGTTCTGTTGGCACTCAAAAATTCCTTCCTTATTTGAGTACCATCCCAAGCTTTTGAGCCCTTTAAAGTGCATGTAATGCATGTGTATCCAGCTATCTGTTTGAGGGCTTAGAGGTGTTTAATGTTTCTAACACCTTGAATTCAACATATCCATGTGTTCCATAATGATACATTTCCATTCTAAGTCATTCTATGAAGTTCCATTTTGAGCAATGCCCAAATCTGCATTTTTGCCCAAGTGTCAAACAATGACAGGAGGCCTAGTCTATAGTTGAATATCTTGCACTCGGTTATGTTTCATGATTTGCCACTTTGGTAGTATTTAATATGCATACTAGAGAACCTATGTTTCATATTTAAAGTAGTTTCATCATGTTCTGACTAGGTTTTGAATCCCTCAAAGTCAATTGTTTACTGTTGTCATGCTGATGTAAATTGTTTCAGAATTCTAGGAGGCTCTATTTGACTTGTTATAACTTTGAACCAGTTAACCAAAATGAGATAATGTATTTTGAATTAAATTCTAGAGGTTAGATACTTGTTATGTTTCATATTTGAGCCTATGAGAAATCCATTTGTTCAGTTTTTGAATGTGATTCCAAATGTAATTTCTAAAGTTTTACTAGTGTCAAGAAGTGCAAATTTATTAGTACCCCTATTCGGGATTTCATAACTCTGAATTCATGATAAAAAGTGAGATCAAATGGATTATGCCATTATATTCCACTTTAAAAATTCTTGAAGTGTGCCATTTTACAAGTTTTAATAAATTCATCTGCACACTTTCCTAGGTCCATTCCATTTGCAAAAATCACATTTCTTCCAATATCCATAGTTTTGCAATTTTGGGTAACCCACTTTGACCACTTTCCAAATGTGCCTTGTTATTCATCATGAGCCCAATTCTTAGATCTACACTCTCCTTGTGATAGTGAACTAATGCCCTAGTTTTTGTGCCCCCAAGTGTTAATTTGACCTATTTTTTGAAGCCAAAAATGAATGCAATTTATGGTTTTCTGACCTGTTTGCTTAAAGGTGGTTTTGAGAAGGCATCTTTGATAGTCAATATCTTTTGACTGAGTGATCATGATAATCATAAGGTGAGATGTGATAGGGTGAAAGAATGTGGAGCAAATAACCACCATGTCATATCTTAAGGCTCTGTTAGGTGTTTTGGTCAGTTTTTAAGGCTAACCAGAGGACCTCTTGGCACGAAATTGGAAAGTTGTAGAAAGAGGTGAAATGAGTTTAAAAGTTTTAATCAATGGTAAAGTTTGATTTCAATTAGAGTTAGATGATTAATGGATCAGTTTGGAGTATCATTTGCTTGAAAACAATTTTTTTTAAGCCAAACCTGCTTTGGGGCTTGACTGATTTCATCGAATTGTAAAGTTATACTCCCAGAGTAAAAATGTCTTGATAAGACATAATAGCCATGATCATCAAAAGCATCTCCTATGTAATAGGCTAATAAGTGTTTGGTTTTATGCACATGGTAAATATATGAAAAGGGTTCAAAAGCTTGTATCTCTAAGGGAACTATGGTTTAAGTTTTTTGCATGAAATGAAATATAATGAGTTATTTACCAATGCCATCAAAACTAATCTTAGAAGGAACTTAGTCCAATTTTCCTATTTCCTAATTACCTTAAAGATATATGATATGGGATACTCCTTGGAGGTTTTTTGACAAGGAAACTCAATTAGTGCAATTGAAAAGTATTAAGTAGAGGTTTAAAGATCATCAATCCAACAATATTTGGGGGATGCTTTTATATGCTCACTATTGAATTATATCCCTAGGTTGTTACTCCCATAAGGGCATATGTTGCACAGAGAGAACATAATTTTTTTAGTCGTCCTCTAGTGCCCAAGGCTGAACCAATGAGGAATTTTACATTTCTTTCACTCATTATATTTGCATGTTATGTTTGAAAGGTTTTACCTCTTTCTTTTCTAGAATTTGATTACAATAAGCACCCGCTTCTAACATGTTAAAGGAAATGTTTTTGAAATCATGATGAGTTTGATATTCAAAAGATGACTCACTAAAGAATACTCTTTGGGTTCATTAATTTACCTTGCCAACTCAAATGGTGGGGCAAAAAGCTTGTGGTCAACAGAATGGGCTCGAAGGTGTATGTAAGAAGAAAACAATCTTAGTGGAGCATAGAGGAGATAGAAAATAAAAGTTCATGCTATTATAACATTCAATGCTTGATCTGTATGTATGAAAACGCTAATATTAATGATTGGGAAACTTGAAGTGATGACCGAGAGCTAGGAAGGGATTTTGAAGGTATTAAGCCACATTATAATTGTAGAATTTTGAAATTCTTATAAAGTTTTCCAACACTGCTATTTCATGGAGGAGGGAGCATGATTGTTGCTATGAACATTGTCTCTTCACATGCTAAAGAGATAATAAATGCTACGAAAAACAAAATATTTATATGGGACACTTGGTCCTAGCTTATAGGATTTGCAAGGTGGATATAACCAAGACATGCAAGTGAAACATGGTATTGGCTACAACGAAACTTCCCTAATCTAGCATCCTTTTCAATTGCCCCTCTATGGTTGATTCATTCAGATAGGTTGCATGTACGAACTATGCAAAGGGAAACATTTTTAGTAGAAGCAAGGAGGATTGTAGGTCTATCTTAAGACCCAACTTCATGTTAAGGATCTATTGAGAATGCATTTCCCCTCTACACCCAAGTGAGTGGTAGCTAGGTGAGGGATAAATGGGCATAAATTGTATAAGGAAAGTAGTGAGAGCATGACAAAGGAGTCAAACAATGGATGATTCATGCAATCAAAGATTAGGGAGGCTTGCATTTTATTAAAAGAATGTTTTAGATTATGCCAACCAAGATGTGTTTGAGAAAAGAAAGGAAAGTTTGAGGTGAGGAGCACCCACCCAGTCCTCTTTTTTATTTAGGATAATGTATCATTGATCAGGGAAATGGTTGTTGATATGTTTGATACCCAGTAAGTCATAGACGGTCCTTTTCAAATATACCTGCAAACCACTGTTAACACATCCTTGTCCACCATGCTCAAGCTCCTTGCAAGAGAAGGAAATTGTAATTCAATATCGTGAATCTATCTATAAGGTACAAAAATACACGAGTAGTTCCATCAAGCTAAATGGAGATCGACCCATGAAGATTAGTTATTGTAGATGGCTTTTTTGTAGGGTGATTCTTATTTGCTTAATCCCACATTTGCTAAGTGTTAGCTTTTCAATGTGTTCTTATACTACAATCATACCACTTTTAATTGTCCAAGTAATTGGACTCTTTTGGAAGTCATGTGCATATGGTAGGCCTTGGCCAGCTTGGTGACATAATGAAATTTTGAGCAAACACGTAGAGGATGTAGTGACATGGTAGATGACATGGATCCTCCTGACAAATCACAATAAAAAATGTGCTAACCAAGGACCATCTAGAAAGCGGCTCATGGAGGAGACTTCTAAACTTGGCATAGATTTCAAGGTGGCCACATCAGCAAGGAGCGACATGTAATGCAACATCACTATGTCTATAGTGATGTGGTCAAGTTGAGATGGCATAGCGACATAGCGACAAGATGTGATGTGGAAAATTTGGTGATATGAAAGCAATGATTTGGTAGTAGTGATGTGATAGATGACTGGATGGTGACATGGATGGAGGTGTCACATGTTGCAATGTCACTATGTCATGATGACATGGTGACAATGTAGACCGGTATAGCGACATAGCGACCCAATCAAAGGTCACCACATCACAGAAGACCCAAAAAGACATGCCAAAATGAGGACTAGTGGCAGTGTGACACATGGCACTTGTGTGGTAGATCAAATGACTAAGTAGGAAATGGGCGAATCAAAATGTGACACATGTCACATAAAGTCAAACCTAGTTTGACTCAGATGGAAAATGAGGGAAAAAATCAAAGTGCATTTAAAAAAAAAAAAAAAATTATTTTCCTCTAAATCACATACATGCATGTTTTTAATTAAGTTTGGTTTTGTACTCTAAAGTTTTGACTTTAGGGTAATTTTTAATATTTGCTAAAAATGCAGTCTTAGAGCCTTGCTAGGGACCTGAAATTCATTTTGAGATTCTGGGCATTTTCGATGCACCAATATAGTACTATTATATATCGTTGGAACTAGGAGAGATCTAATTTCTATTTTTGGATTTATTTTTTCCACAAGAACCCATCTATTCAAGTTATGCAAGGTTTTGTCTTAGGTACTTAGTTTTCAACCACATTTAGGTATTGCAGTTCAGATTTGATTTCTGATGAAATGGTGAACTAGATGAGCATCAAAGATAGTAGAATTTAGTTAGGGGTGGATTTTCTCACCTCTAAGTTAATTTGATGAAGGTATTATTAGCATTTCAAATATTTTGGTAAGACAAGGGTTTTCATCATTTAGAAGAGATTTTTCCAAGTTTATTATAGAACAATGATGAAGATCATATCAAATTTCAATTATAGAAAGATGAGAGATGTTTTGCAACAATAGGTTATGAAGATTCAAGTGGACACATGTGGCTTCTAGATTAGATCCAAGATTACATTCCTTTCCTACATCTTTCTCTTTCTCATCCATTGTAGGGGTTCCAGTTCTAGAGAAAGTTTCTCATGGCTGTGATACCATTTCTCTTTATCTTTTCTCTTGTAATGAACAACAAATAATAAGAATATAGATAGTTCTAATCTGTTAGGAATTTCTATGTTTCAATTTCATGCATCTTATTGTATTTTTTTCAAAGAAATGAGTAAAAATATAGCAACAAGTTAATCTTCACTCTGATATCTTGTCTCCCATTCATGTTGTTTGTGATCTTTTGAGTTTTGTAAACAAAGAGTATGAAACTTAGATGCAATCAATTCTATGTTGTATATGTTGATTTATTTTGCTTATGAATTAAGGATTCATGTAAGTACTTGGTTTATCGTAATAGGATTGCAAATCTCATGAAGGGATAGGTGGAGTATGAGATTTAGAAAGATGTAGAAATATGATTCACAAGGTGAATGGATAGATTAGGAAGTCATAATGTATGGGATGTGTCAATGACTTTTAGGGATGTGTGTTAGGGGTTTTTGGGATTGTCTAATGGATAAGGCATTGATCAGCTACTGGATCAACTTGTTCTTACTGTTGCATATTTGGGAATTTTTTGAAATCAAAATTTAATCATCCATTTCCCTTTCTATTTGAGAGCTGAAAGGATGCCCTCGCTTAGCTTATCAATTTCTTAGGTCATGTTATTAGCTATTTCATGTCTATGATCTTTGCATAAGTACAAAAGATATAAGGGTTCTAATTTGCTTTGTTTTAGATTCAGTTATATAATGTGCTTCTTTGGGATCAACTTGGAACCTTGCAACAATTTCAACTACACTTTCAATATTAGCTTTGTGTGAGTTAGATATTACAATCCTCCAATCATAGATCTATACTTCTTCTGCTCAATAGTAGGTATCTCATCCTTTATATATAACTTGTACCTAGTTACCATAGGTGTTCCAATGCATTTACATGTTTCCAAACCAAACCTTTTTAGAAAATCCTTCAAATGCTTAGTCTGAGAAATAAAGATTCCTTCTTTATCCTGTACAATCTATAATTCTAGAAAATATTTCATTTCTCCTATCATACTCATTTCAAATTCTTTCTTCATTTCTTCTAAAAACTTGTCACTTTCATCACCATTTCCTCCAAATATGATATCATCAACAAATTTTACCAAGATCATCAATCCATCATCAATTTCTTTCCAAAAAAGATTACTATCTGTGATACGTTTTCTATATTCAAGCTTTATCAAATTATTGTTCAATTTTGCATACTAGATTCTAGGTACTTGTTTCAAGCCATGCAATGCTTTCTTCAGTCTACATACTATGTCCTTATCAGTTATCAAAGGACAACCTTCAAGTTTCTCTATGTATACTTCTTCTTCAAGTTTTCCATTCAGAAAAGTTGACTTGACATCCATTTGATATACTTTGAATTTCTTATATGTTGTATAGGCTAAGAATAACCTTACTACTTCTATTCTTGCCATAGGAGCATAGGTCTCATCATAGTCTATTCCTTCTTTCTTTGAATAACCTTTACATACCAATCTTTCCTTGATCATTCATCTTGTTTTTGAATACCTATTTAGTTCCTATCACATTCTTGTCTATTGGTTTGGGGACCAATTCCCATATCTCTTTCTTTACTATCTAATCCAATTCCTTTTTCATAGCTTATTTCCAATGATCATCTTTACATGCTTCATCTACATTCCTAGTTTCAAATTGAGATATCAAACATAGTTCTTCACTGAATCTTCTTCTTGTCATCACCTTTATCTCTACTTCCGATGAACTACTGTAGTGGATGATTCTTTGTCATAGTCTTACCCAAAGGAGGAGTTTCTATCTCAACTCTTGGCTCTATTGAAGGTTCTGAGCTTTGCTCCTGCCTTGGCTTCCTTGATTCTACAAATCATTGTTAGTCTGAAGGAATACTTCAATATTCCTTGGCTTAGTAACAATATCATCATTTGAATTGTGATAAACTATTCTCTCTTATATCCTAAATTTCTCATCAATTCTCACATTTGCACTTTCCATAATAGTCTTAGTTTTCAAATTATAACATATATAAGCCTTGCTCTTCAATGAATAACCAATAAACATACCTCCATCACTTCTAGCATCAAAATTACCAATATCATCATCTCTTTTGATATGAAACTTACTAACAAAAATTCTGAAATAGATAATTGTAGGTGAGTGACCAAACCATAGTTCATAAGGGGTCATGTTTGTGTATTTCTTGACTTGCACTTTGTTCATAGTGTAGACTATTTCATTCATAGCTTCTCTCCAAAACATCTTGGATACATCATTCTTAGCTAACATAACTCTTGTTGCTTATGTAACTAACTTGTTTCTTCTTTTTGCAATGACATTCTGTTCAGGAGTCTTCAACTCAACTCTTTCTTCTACTCTAGGATTCAATCTTTTCTCTTCAATCTAATTCCCATTTTGTAAATCATTACTAATGATAACTTCCACATTTTCATGGTTAGCCTTTGGATCAACAATAGCTACCAAAGCTATCTGTTCTAATACTTCATCCTTAACAAATTTAGGTTGATTCTCTTTATCATCACAATCATTCAAGAATCTTTCCATACATGTTTTAAATTCTTCATATTCATCAAAAAGTGAACTCTTTCTAGTTTTCTTTACTCTCTTAGGGTATGTAGATGAAAAATGACAAAACTCATTACATGTCCAACAAGCAAAAATTTCAATACCTTCTTCTCTCTCTATTGCTTACAATCACTTATAATCAATACAATTCCATGCCATATGATAAAGGGAAATGTCCTTCCTTTATAGTGATAAAATTAATTTTCTTCCTTGCAACTTGAATATCTTTTTGTACAATTCATATTATGATGAGAAAACTTAGCCACATCTTCATCAACATGTCTTCTTCACATCCTCAACCTTGGCTTCTTAGAATAAAAAATTTGTTAAAAGATACAACAAGTTTACAACAAATGCCTTTGTAAACTCTATCTTAGAACAAACATCACCAAAACTTGCATAACCTCTTCCAAACTTGACATTTCTTATCCAATGTTAGCTACATATACTAGATACTTAAAAGTATCTCCCATAACCTCAGATGGTGAGAATACTTAACTAGTTGTCATCAATGACAAACTCAGTTATGAATGTAACATATCATCACGATAACATATCTACAATACTCCCCCATATGAATATCATTAGCATTCATGCTTCCAATAGGAAGGAAGAAGAAGATGTGAAGAAGAAGAAGGGAAAAGAAGAGAAGAATAGAAAAGAAGAAGAAGAGAAGAAGATGAAGCAGGAAGCAAAAGAAATAAAAAGAAGGAAGAAGAAGAGGAGAAGAAGAAAGAGGACAATAGAAATTAGAAGGAAGGAAGATAAGAAGAAGGAGGATGAAAAGTAGAGGAAGAAGGAAGAAGAAAAGGATGATAATCCTAGTGCACCTAGGACATCTCTTACCCTCACTTCTCTTATAGGTTCAAATAATGATGATCAATCAAAATTCATATCATCCCTCATCAAAATAATCAATAGGTGAAGAGTGTATAGAAGACTCTAATGGAATTCACTAAAAAGTTGAAGGGAGTTATGACGATAAAATATCTTGATCCTAACCCTAAGGATAGAGAAAAAGATATGACTCAAGAATTTAATGTTGAATTTGCTAGTTTGTCTAAGGTTGTAGTAACACAAGCTTAGGCAAAGCATGATCTACAAATGTTTGACTTTTTTTGTCAAAACATAAGAAATGATTATTGACTCTTGATGCTTGCATGAAGTCATTAAGGAAGTGTGAGCTTGGTGTAGTGTGAATTTGGATGTACCCCAAAATGAGGTGATCTTGAAACCAACAAATAAACACATAGTGGAAAAATGAACAAGAGGAATGAGATTCAAATCTAGAGAGACAATACTTCATATATTCCATTCAAGAAGGTTACATCCAACATGTTTGACTATATGGCCTTCTGGGTTACAACCATTACAAAGAAGAATACAACTTTCAAAGAAGAATAGATCTCCAAACTCAAATGCAAACTTCTATCTTTAAGATACTCCATGCTAAGACTCCTCAAATAAATTGACTTCATGACTCTCCAAAATTATGATTAAGACTCTACCCAAGATCCCCTTAAATACTTGCACGACCACAAGTCAGCTCTCAAAAAATATTAAATACCCATAACAAAATTAAACACACGCAAGGTCAACCCAAACTGGAAATAGACATAGACAACTCAATCAAAGAAGTGTTAAAAAGAATAGTTCACCAAGATAACTGAGATAGTGGGTGAATCAGTTATCCAACAATTAAATTTTTTATCTTCTTTAAACAAACTTAACTATTCAACCAAAGTAAATAACAACCATAATAAGATGCACATAGACAATTACACTAGATATGTTAACTAGGGAAACCCTTGATCATAGGGAAAACCTTGATGGGAATGATGCCCATAAGATGATGTACTAATATAAATTTTCCTTGTTAGAGGATGGACCCTGTTAGGATTCTATTACAAAATTAATTACATATGAGTCCCTATTAGAAAACTTTGAATCCCTATTAGAAGATTCCAACCTTTTTAGGAGTTGTGCCAACCTTGTTAGGAGTTGTAGTACAATGTATCCAAGATGAGCCCATTGCCCAAACATGCAATTTCAACTACAAGAAGAGCTCACTACTCAAACATGCAATTTAATATTATGTTCTTATTTCCTTTATTTTTTCAATTGAACCAATCACTATCAAACCTTGTAGACCATGTCACGAACCTTGGATCCAAATATCAAACCTCGACAATGAAGCTTCCTTCACTTCTACTCTACTCTGCTCAACTTCACATTCCACTCTCTGCTTCTTACAATCACTTCTCATGAATAAAATTCCATCTCATATGATAAAGAAAATTTTTCTTCCTTTATACTGAGTCCATAAAAAAATTCCCTTGGTCAGTTGTTAGACCTTCTCAATTAATCATTATAGGACCACATTAAGAACACGTTACACTTTACAATAAAATTAATCTTCTACGTTGCAACTTGAATATATTTTTGTACACATAATATTATTACAATAAAATTCAGCCATGTCATCACCAATATGTCTTCTTCATATCCTCAACCTTGATTCTCAGAATAACAATTCTACTAAGAGATATTACAAGTTTATGAGAACATGCCTCTGTAAACTATGTCTCAGAATAGACATCACTAAAAGTTACATAACTTCTTTTAGACTTATCGTTTCTTCATCTAACATTAACTACATATACAAAATACTTAGAAGTATATCCAATAACCTAAAATAGTGATAATACTCAACTAGTCATTTGTACCAACTTAATCTTTCCACTATTCTTTTGTTAGATACCACAGAAAACTGTTATGTTGACATCAATCACAAACTCAGTCATGAATGTAACATATTGTCATAGTAGCATATCTACAATATTCCCCCATAGGAATATCATCAGCATTCATGCTTTGAACAATCACCCCCTTTGGTATTGTTAGAAATATAGATGATAAATCTTTTAGTTCCAAGAATACCAACAAAAGATTGTTCATCTTCCTCTTCATAAATCATCCTCCTGCATTGATATACCTGGATGTGCTTTCCATCAAACTATCATTCCATGTTGTACTTCTCTCAAAAATGTCGTACTTGTTCTTCCTTGTCTTCTCCTCATGATGTTTTTCATGCCAAACTTCTCACCCAATGACATCCATGTCAAAGGTTTCAACAACCATCAAACTCTTCAACATTTAATTCTAAATAGCTCAAGTGTCCAAAGACATTGTTCATCCAACAAGAGTCCTAGATGACTCTATCCATCATAGATACTCCCCCATAGAGGAAGCATCAACATTCAATATAGACAAATAATGGTGCTCTGTTACACTAGACCAATGCACTCTTGCATCATCTACTCTAATGTAGGAAGGGGCACAAGCCCTAGTATACCTCACAAATACTCAAAAGTCTCTTTGTGAAGAGGCTTAGTGAATATATCTCCAATGTGCTCTTTAGTGCTCACATACTCAACTCTAATTTCTTTTTCTCTTTCTCTCTCAACATATGGTAATAGATATTTTCTTAGTCTTCAAATGCAACATTGGATTCTTAGACATATTTACTATGCTTGTGTTGTCACAATGTATGAGAATAGGTTCACTGATTTCTATCCTTATATATTTTAGCATCTACTTCATCCAAACAACTTGATTGGATTTGTTTGCTATTGCAGAAAATTTTTCTTCCACTATACTTTGTGATGTACAATCATGCTTCTTCCTTAGCCAAGAAAGCAATCTTCCTCCAAGAAAGAAGGCTCCAACATTGGTGTTGTTTCTATCATCCAAACAACCTACCCAATCAACATTAGCATAAGCACTTAGAGGAAAATCATTAGATCTATCATACCAAAATCTAAACTATGATGTTCCTTTTATAGATCTAAATATCCTTTTGACTACTGCATAATATGCTTCTCTAGGATCCAATTGCATTTGCTATATCTAGCCTTGTGTAAGTCAGATATTACAAACATTAAATAATATATTTTCACTTCTTCTACTCAATAGTAGGTGTCTTATCCTTTGTAGATAACTTGTATCTAGTTACCATAGGTGTTCCAATGGGTTTACATGTTTCCAAACCAAACTTTTTAGTAAATACTTCAAATACTTAGTCTGAGAAATGAATATTCCTTCTTTATTTTGTACAATCTGTAATCCTTGAAAATATTTCATTTCTCCTATCATACTAATCTCAAATTATATCTTCATTTCTTGTGAAAACTTGTCTCTTTCATCATCATCTCCTCCAACTATGATATCATCAACAAAAATTACCAAAATCATAAAACCATCATTAATTTCTTTCCAATATAGATTACTATATGCCATACCTTTGTTATATCCAAGCTTTATCAAATTCTTGTCCAACCTTGCATACCAATTTTTGGGTGCTTTCTTTAAGCCATGCAATGCTTTCTTTAGTTTACATACTATGTCCTTGTCATTTGTCAAAGGACAACCTTTAGGTTGCTCAATATATACTTCTTATTCAAGTTCTCCATTCAAAAATTCTAACTTAACATCCATCTAATACACTTTAAATTTATTTTGTGTTGTATAGGCTAAGAATAACCTTACTACTTCTATTCTAGCCACTAGAGCATAGGTCTCATCATAATCTATTCCTTCTTGCTATGAGTAACCTCTACATACCAACATTGCCTTGTTCCTTACAACTTCACCTTGTTCATTTATCTTGTTCTTGAATACCCATTTAGTTTCCATCACATTCTTGTCTATTGGTCTAGGGACCAATTCCCATGTCTCATTCTTTACTATCTGATCCAATTCCTCTTTCATAGCATGTTTCCAATAGTCATCTTTACATGCATCATCTACTTTCTTAGGTTCAACTTGAGATATCAAACATAGTTCTTCATTGACTTTTCTTCTTTTCATCACAACTTTATCTCTTGTTTTGATGATTTGCTCAGATAGGTGATTCTTTATCATATTCTTTCTCGAAGTAGGAGTTGATATCTCAACTCTTGGCTCTACTGAAGGTTTCAATCTTTGTTCTTGCCTTGGCTCTCCTTCATTCTACAAATCAATCATTCTTTCTTGTATCCTGAATTTTCTCATCAATTCTCACATTTTCCCTTTCCATAATATTCTTAGTTCTTATATTATAACATCTATAAGCCTTGCTTTTCAATAAATAATCAAGAAACATACCTTCATCACCTTTATCATCAAACTTACCAATATCATCATTTCTTTTAATATAACACTTACTACCAAAATTTTTGAAATACTTAACTATAGGTGAGTGACCAAATCATAGTTCATAAGGGGTCTTGTTTGTGTCTTTCTTGACTTGCACTCTATTCATAGTATAGATTGTTGTATTCACAGCTTCTCTCCAAAACATCTTGGATACATCATTCTCAACTAATATAGCTCTTGCTACTTCTATAGCTGACCTATTCCTTCTCTTTGCAAAGCCATTCTGTTTAGGGGTACTCAAAGCTGATTACTATCTTTTGATTCATTTTCTTCACAAAACATGTTAAACTCATTTGAATTAAATTCTCTTCCTCTATCTAATATTGAACACTTAATCTTCATTCCAAATTCATTCTCAACTATATTCTTGAATATCTTGAACTTATCAAATGCCTCAGATTTCTCTTTAAGAAATGCAACCCACATCATTCTAGAAAATTCATCAACTAGAATCATAAAATACCCTTCACCATAGAATTCTTTAGTCTTCATAGGACTGCTAAGATCTATGTATACAATCTCCAATTTTTCTATACTAGTAAACTTCTTGCTTGGAAAAGATCTGTTATGCTTTGCCAAAACACATTCCTTGCAAGTTCTATTAGTAGGTTTTACAAGCTTGGGAAAATCTCTAACAGAAAACATACTGCTCGTCTTCATAATACTATCAAAGTTTATATGAAAAAATCTCTTATGTCATAACCAACTGTCATCTATCTTTGCAACCAAATATGTCATCTCAGTGGGATTCAACTCAAATACATTACCTCTAGATCTGGTTCCTATTCCAATTACCTTTCCATCTTTGTCTTTGATTATTCATGTCTTCTTGGTGAACTATAATTGATAACCTTTGTCCACTAGTTTCCCAACACTCAAAAGATTGTGCTTTAAACCATCAACAAAATACACATCCTTAGTGTTAGTTTTACCATCAAGAGTTATACATTCAATACTTTTAACTTAGCATGTTGCATTGTTTCCAAGTCTGACAATGCCTCCATCCTAACTTTTGAAGCCAAAAAACTTGTTCAGATCACTAGTCATATGATGTGAACAATCACTGTCAACTATACAATTAGAGTTCTTTTCAATATATGACACCAAAGCTACTTTCTCTAGACTTTCTTCTATAATTGCTACAAATCCAATTTCATCATCACTAGCACTTACCACTTGTTCATCACAATCATTTTCTTCATTTGCATACAAACACTCTCTATCTCTTCTAGGTTCATAATTTTCTTTATACTTTTTCTCTCTTTTAGGACACTTAGATGAATAATGACCATATTCAGCACAAGTTCAACATTTAAAAAATTTCTTAGCACCTTTTTCTCTTCTTACCAGAAGGGCTACTCCTTCAATCTTTCTATCCTCCTCAGATTTTATACTGCTAGCAAAATCTCCTCTAACACTTGTGCTCATTGATAAACTAGGTCAAATATTCAAGGCATTAAAAGCTATCTCTATTTTGGTTAGTTCTCCAGAATGTCTAAGCTCATTCTCAACTGTTTCAACTCTTCCAAGCAATGTCTCCTTTGTGAAATCTTTGGTACAAGATATTGATAATTGTATTATTTGAATTGCTGACTTAAATGGTGGTGTTAAAGTCTTCAATATCTTCCATATAGCCTCATCATCTTCTTTGGTTCCTCCTTGAGATTTAATACCTACAATAATTTCTGATATCTTTCCTACATATGCTCTTACAAATTCATCTTCCATAGTTTCCAAAGCTTTCCAAATCAAATGTGAAGTTGCAAGTGATTTTACCTAATTGTATTCAATTTTAGGAAGTGCAGTCAATAGTGCTTCTCTAGCTCTCATGTCACACATGAAAAAATCTCTTACTTTCTTGGTACAAGTTTCTAAATCCTTTTCAGCAATGATTTTCTTTACTATTTTTGTCAAGATCCAATATCCCAGACCCATATAGAGTAGATGTGTCTTCATCTTTTCTTTCCAATTTTCATAATTTGTTCCATCAAACTTCAGACTATCTTTCCTAAACATGCTCCCCATGGATCTCCCAAATTTGTTAAACTTTATCTTGAAGGACCTAATGCTTTGATACCAATTGTGTTGGATACAACTAATTAATTGTGTGTTGTCCTTGATTTTACAAAAATGTCATATCAATTTTCAATTAGAGCATACCAAGCTCACTTGGTTAGTGAAGACAATTTTCCTAGTCTATCGAGTGTTCCTGAGTTTACTCTATGCAGAAGGCAGTTTCTACCAAGTTCACTCGGGCATTGCAGGAAGTTAAGTAGAAAAGAGTGTTAGCCGATCTCACTTGGTTAACAAAAGAAAAATTGATCAGAGTTAGTGTTAACCAAGTTCTCTCAGTTATCCAAAGGAATTTTCGAAGTTTGTAGTGTTAATCGAGCTTTTGTTGGTTAACACATGAAATCACTTCAAAATTAGTTTCTACCAAGCTAGGTCAACTACCAAAGGATTTTCTTTTTTTGGCATGTAAATCTTAATTATTTTACCTATTGATTCTATCTAACTAAGGTAATGAATATTGATTATTGTAATTTGTATTTGAGTCAACTTGAAAATTTGAAAGGTATAAGTAAAAGGTCAAGTTGTGATTTCAAATGCACATGGCATATGCAAGTTGAATGAATTGAAAGAGATAAGAAAGGGAGTGCACTTGAGGGATAAGAAGATATTCTTGTGGAGAAAAAAAGTATCATTTGATCAGGAAGGATCAAGCATGAACCAGAGTAGAGATCTGTAATTAGCAATTTAGTTGCATCACAATTAGGTCATCTCATTGTTACTTTCTAACCACTGTTGTAGTGATCTAAAATATCTTAACAGAGTTGGTTTAATAGCCATTTGTAAATCCTCTAACAAGGTAGAAATTCCATTGAATTATTTCAAGACCTTTTTCAAGGCCACTCCTAATAGGGTGATTAACTCCTTTAATAGGGTCATAGCTAATAGTGTGTTTTGTAACCTTTAATAGGATTGGCTAACTAGTTACATTGGTGGTTTTGTCCATATTGGGTTTCCACATTAAATCATTGTATCTCATGTGTTCATATTAATTCCTTCATGCTTGCAAGTAATTACTAATAACATCTTGAGATTTGCTAAAGTAATTCACACTATGCATTTACCGAGTTACAACAATCTCTGTGTTTACTAAGTATCGGGAGTAATTTGTTTTATCAGTCTAAATTTTATAGTTGACATCTAAGGGATCTAGGAAATATTTTAGTGGTTACTTATTCACCCCACCTCTCAGTAACTCCTCTTATATTTCCAACAATTGGTATAATATATTTTGGTGCTTGCAGAGAAGGTTTTAAAGACCTAAGCTAAAGATTAGGATGTCTTAGAAAAGAGAGATTCTGAAGCTGAATAGAGACAACTTTGTAGCATGGCAAGGAATTATGAGGCTTCATCTAGCAACTATTAGTGATTCAGGATGCAAATATCTTGATGAAGAATGAAGAATATAAAACTCCCATTGGAACATTATCATTTGGTGATATTGTTGAGAAGAAGAACCATAACATCATGATGATTGACATTGCATCTACTCTCAGTTATGCTGAATTTGATGAGGTCAAAGAATATAAAACTACTTTCAATATGTGGAAAAAACTAAAAGAAATCTATGGAGGTGATGACAATGTAAGAAGAGCCAAAGAAAAAATCCTTAGAGGACAATTTGATCAAATGAGGATGAGAGAAAATGAAAATGTTGAAAAATATGTGGAAAGAATCAAGGCCAGTGTTAGTGTAATTAGAGCATCTAGAGGAGAAACCAAAGAAGAAACTGTTGTAAGTAAAGTTCTCAAAACCTTGCTTCCTATCTATATAATTAGGTTGTCTGCTATTCAAGAAAAGAGATGTGATCCAAATAACAAGCTGAGTTTAGATGCCCTAGTAGGAAGATTGACAACTTTTGAACTATACAACTTTGATAGCTATGTTCTTGCTTCCAAGAATATTGAGTCTGCATTTGAAGCTAAACTCTCACTCAAAGAAAAGGGCAAGAAAATAAAAGATATTCAGTTAGAAAGTGAGGAAGAAATAGAAGAAAGTTCTGATAGTGATCTTGAAATTGTTGAAGCTCTACTTGTAAAGAAATATTCCAGGTGTAGAGGAAAATACAAAGTTAAAATCCCTCTAATATGTTTTTCTTGTGAAGAAATTGGTCATATTATTGCTAGGTGTCCAAACAAATAAGGCAAGGAAGAGAAGAAAAGTCACAAGTACAAAGGTAAGAAGGAATTCAAAGGTCTAAAATCTAACAAAGACAAAGGTAAGAAAACTTGTTTCGTGGCTAAAGATTCTAATAACAATGAAGATGAAATAGTATATAGTGTTGTAAAAGATGAATCTGATGATTAAGGAGAAAAGATGGTACTTGTTTCTCATGTTATCAAGAATGACACATGGATCATAGATAGTCGATGTTCTCACCATATAACTAGAGACAAAACTAAGTTTGAACATTTTGAGCACTATGATGGAGGTAGTGTAAGGTTTGGAAACGATGAACCTTGTTGCATAAAAGGGAAAGGCCAAATCTCATTATCTAATGAACTTGTATGTGACAATGCCTACTGGGTTGAAGGACTAAAATATAATTTACTGAGTGTGGCATAGCTGAACAAAATTCAATTCAAGGAAGAATTCATGAATGGTAAGGCAAGACTACTGGATAAGCAAGGAAATCAGATTGAATCAGGCAGGAAAACAAAAGGTAGCCCATTTTATCTTGATCTTGGTGATTGTTCATGTTTCATTGCTCAAATAGAAGAAATTTGGTTATTGTGCAGAAAGCTATGTCATGTAAACTTTGATAATATGATCAAGATTAGCAAACTCAAAAGAGTAAGAGGTCTTTCTAGTTTGAAGAAACCTGATGCTAGATTATATAAGAATTTCCAAATGGGTAAAATGGGAAAGAACAGTTTTAAGAGAAAAAACTATCAGTCTGAAGATGTTTTGGAAATTGCGCATACTAATTTATGTGGACACGTTGGAATAGAAACTTATAGTGGAGAAAAGTTTTTCATTCTTTTTGTTGATGACTATTCTAGAATGATGATTGATATGCATTTGAGAGAAAAATTAGAAGCTTTTGAGAAATTCAAATGGTATCTTTCTAGAGTAGAAAAAGAAACTAGAAAAATATTGAAATTTTTAAGATCAGATAGAGGAGGTGAATTCATCTCAAATGAATTCAATAATTTTTGCATTGAAAAAGGAATCAAAAGACAAGTATCAAACCCTAGTACTCCTGAGCATAATAGAATGGTTGAAAGAAGAAATAGATCCATCATGGATTTTGCAAGGACACTAATGATTGAGAAGAATGTTGCTATCAAATACTAGAAGGAAGCTATCAACACTACAGTTCATACTTTGAACTAAGTTCAGTTGAAGAAGGACTCAAACAAAACTCCCTATGAACTATGGTATGGCCACAAACCTAATGTAAGTTACTTAACAGTATTTGGCAGCAAATGCTATATCTTGAAAGAATCCAGAAAAGGAAAATTTGATGCAAACAGTGATGAAGGTATATTTCTAGGATATTCCTAAAGAAGTAAAGCATACAAATGTCTGAATCTATTTATTCACAAAATTATTGAAAGTTCACATGTGAGAATTGATGAGTTTGCAGAAAAGACTGAAGAAGAAAGAAAAAAAGAGCCAGAAGACTACATAAGATTTATCTACTATGAACCTGATACATTACCAAACATATTTGACAAAAGGGAGACTTCATCTCTCAAGCTAATCAAATCTCCATCAGCTATTGAGTTGGAAGAAGTGCAAACTGAGTCACAGGGACTCGAGTCACATTCAGAGGCTACCAAGGTAGTGCATACTGAGTTTGAAGAACCTAAGCTATAGATAGAAGGAGTCGAGGAAAAATTTTAATTTCAAAATGAAGACAATATAGTTCATTCAAAGGTCAAAGAATCTATATTGGCTAAATATGTCAAAAGGCATAATGCACCTAATCAGACTATTAGAGACAAATCTGATGGAACAATGACAAGAAGCAAATTAAAAGGTACATGTTTACTTGCTAAATTTAAACCTAGAAATGTTAAAGATGCATTGGAAAATGATAGTTGGATTAAGGCTATGAATGAAGAAATACAATAGATAAAAGGGAATAAAACTTGGACTCTTGTACCTAGGCCCAAAGATAAAAATGTGATTGGTACAAAATGAGTATTCATAAATAAGCTAAATGAAGATGGAAAAGTGTCAAGAAACAAATCAAGAATTGTATGCAAAGGATATTCTCAAGAAGAAGGTATTGATTATGGTAAAATTTTTGCCCCTGTTCCAAGATTAGAAGGTGTTAGGACTTTACTAGCTTATGCAACTTATAGAGGATTCAAAGTATATCAAATGGATGTTAAATCTACATTTTGTAATGGAATTTTTGATGAGGAAGTCTACATTGAACAACCAAAAGGTTTTTTTGATCCAAACAAAAGGGACATGGTCTGCAAATTACACAAAGCTCTATATGGTCTCAAACAAGCTCTTAGAGCCTAGTATGAAAGACTACATAACTATTTGATATAGATTAGTTTTCAAAGAACAAATGATAACAGTAGCCTATACATCAAGGAAGGACCAGATAAGAAGATTGTATTGGTAGAGTTTTTTTTGGATGATACTCTATTCACAAGAAATGATGATTTATGCAAGGCATTTTGAGAAAAAATGAATAAAGAATTTGAAATGCCCATGTTTAGTGAAATAAAAATTTTTGTTGGATTGCAAATACAACATAATAGAAATGGTATCTATATCACTCAATCTAAGTACATCAAAGAGATACTCAAGAAATTTGGAATGGAAGATTCAAAACTAGTTGGAACCCCATGTGTACTGGACTAAAACTTACAAAGGATGATGACTCCAAAGAAGCAGATTAGACCCTATACAAATTGATGATTGGGAAACTACAGTATGTGGTACATACAAGGCCTAATATTGCTTTAGCAGTTGGGATACTTTGTTAAGGCAGGCAGGCTCCAAAAAGGTGAAATTTCAAAAAAAGGGGTTAATCTTTGGAAACCAATGGACTAATAAATAAAAATTATTATTAAATTATATTTTATTAACCCCTCTTGGACGTGAGTTAGGGTTATTCCCTCTTTAAAAGGGGTTTGGAGGCATTTTGGACTCATTCTACATCTTGATTCTTGCTAATTTTTTTGTTGTTCTTCAGAGGCTGCCAAACCTATGGAGAAGGAGACCCAAGAACGGGAGTTTGCAAGTTTCTAGGAAGGCTAAGGATAGGAGTTTGAAGCCATTCCATGTGCATGCTCATACAGAGTTTTCCTTTGTGCTGAATAGTGCCGATTTGGGTGTTTTCGGGGTTGTTTTTTGGTTTGAGTTTGGGTTTTTAGTTGAGTGTTTCATATCAGTTTGGTTTGCTGCTGTATTTCAGACTTTATGATGCTAAAATAGAGCTGAATATATGTATTAGGTCGTGATTAAACTTCTGAGATAGTTTATGAGTGTTTTGTGGTGTTTTCGGGCATTTTTGTGTTAATTTCGGGAGCCTGATTGAGCATAGTTTTGCCCTACATTTGTGAGCTGTTGTGTAAAGGCTATACAAATCTGGAAATGTCATTTTGTAGGCTGGTATGCTGCTGAAATTTCTGTAAAAATTTCCATTTTCAGATTTATTAATAATTTGTGAAGTTGTGAAGTTTTTGGCACTAATTTGGACATACCCGATTTGGGTTTTATTGGGAAATTGGCAGATCTTTGTAATATTGGTTGTTTGATTTTAAAGTTCTGATTTGAGGCTGGAAATATCATAAAAAATCAGTAAAGGGACATTTCAGTGGTATCAGAGCCGTGATCTTGCCAGCCTGAGGGTTTGTAGAAGTTGCATGTCAGTTTTAACAACTACCCAGATCTTGCATGTCAAGTTTTGATAACTACCCAGATCCTACATGTCATATTTTATGATTGCATGCAACTAAGTGAAAGAGAAAAAAGATATTTGCAGCAAGAAAAGAATAAAGAAATTTTGATCAAACCCCCAGTTGAAAGCAAAAGTACAAAATCCAAGGAAGAAAAAAGTATGGCTGATCCAGATGAGATGGCAAAGAAATTCTTCCAAGACATCCAAAATACTCAGAAGCAAACAGTGGATGGTTTGGCAGAAACTAGAGAGGCTTTCCAAATATTGACAGAAAAATTACAAGGAATTGCATCTATTAATGAGAAAGGGAGCACTTCAGAGGAGCTGAGAAATGGGAGATCCACACCATCTAAATCAACCAAATCTATTTTCTTGCCTACAGATGAGCCACCAGTACCAAATCCAGCCATTAATCCAGTGGAAGAAGTTACAGGTAATTTGATTACATTAAGAGCTACTTACAATGGCTTAGATGATGACTTTCGTAGTTCAGTTCCTTTTAGAGAATATGTGGATATGATGAATGCTTTGATGCCCAAGAAAGAGAACAGGAGGGAGCATGACACAAGTGGAAGAGAGCTCAAAAATAAAATAAGCAAGTTTACAGCACCTACTTTTGATGGAACAAATAAAATTTCAGCTAGAGCATGGCTACAAAAATTACAAACTTTCTTCACACTTAACCCCATGAAAGAGAGTGATGCTATTCAATCTGCAAGTCTACACTTGGAAGATGCAGCCTATGATTGGTGGTACCATGGAATGACTACTCAAGGTCACGATCAGGTAACTACATTTGAAGATTTCAGTCAAAGGGTGATAGATAGATTTGACCTCAAGGATGATGAAGAGTACTTTAAAGAATTGTCAAAGTTGAAGCAAACCAAATCAGTTAATGAGTATATAGAAGAATTTCAAAAAGTGGCTGTTATGGTACCTGATATGAGTGAAAAGAGGATCGTTTATCTTTTTCTAGATGGTTTAGAAGATTCTGTTAAGGGTTTGGTTAAGGCTTTCTCACCCTCAACCTTACAGGAAGCTATCAAAAGAAGCTTGCAACTTGAAACTTGCGTGCCTATGAAATCAATCACTAACCAAAAACCCCCAAATCTTTGGCAACATAAGGGAAATTTTCAGAAAAAGACTTTCCCAACACTACCACCAAAAGATGTGACAAATGTGGCAAAAAAGAAGGTAGATGAAGAGACTAGGAGTGAATTACGAAGGAAAAAGCTTTGTTTTACTTGTAGAGAACCATGGGTTCCAGGACACAGATGTTTGGGGAAAGGTCAAGTGCACTATATTGAAGTTGCTTCAGAATCTGATTTAGATGAGCATGAGGAATTTCATGATACTAAGGAGGAGGTAGAAGAAGAGAAAGTAAAAGAAATCAGCAAGGATGGCACTTTAGCAGCATTATCAGGAGTCCCAAGATACCATCCCTTCCGAATTCGAGGGGTACTAGCAGGGCAAAGGTTGACTGTTCTTCTTGATAGTGGGGCAACTCACAATTTTATTGATGAGGGATTTGTCATTAAAAGAGGGCTTAAAGCAGAAGATTTTGAGGGATTCAATGTTACTGTAGCTGATGGATTTACTATGCCTTGCACACGGGTGGTGAAACAACTCAAGATGACCTTAGGAGATTATGAGTTATGTGATGACTTCTATGTGGTTGGTATTGGGGAGACAGATCTTGTATTGGGTGTTCAATGGTTGCACTCTATCGGAGGCTATTACATGAACCATCAAACTATGGAGTTTAAATTTCATTCAAATGGGAAAGAAGTCATATTGAGAGGGTTATCGAATGGAGCACCTAAGGCGATCTTTGCAAAGAGGATGGAGAGGACTTTTCGAAGAGGACAAGTAACATGGGCAGCAGGAGTCATAATCCAACCAACAAGCTCTCCAAAGAATCAAGGTAATTTCCATTTTGAAATTCAAAATATTCTTGATAAGCATAGTATAGTTTTCAATGATTTGCCTCTAGGATTACCACCAGATAGAGGTTTTGAGCATGTTATAGAGTTATAACAGGGTGCCAAACCAGTTATAACAACCCCATACCGCCATCCAAGAGGTTATAAGGAAGAAATTGAAAAAACTATTAAAGAACTCCTGGACATGGGATTCATAAGGCCTAGCTCTAGTCCATTTGCATCATCTGTGGTACTTGTCAAGAAAAAGGATGGTACAATGAGAATGTGTATAGACTACAGGGCTCTAAACAAGAAGACCATAAAAAATAGGTATCCCATACCGTGCATAGATGAACTCATTGATGAGTTACATGGTGCTGTATACTTCTCAAAAATTGACTTAAGATCAGGCTACCATCAAATCCGAATGAGGAGTGAAGATGTGGAAAAGACTGCTTTCAGATGTCACTATGGGCACTTTGAATTTCTTGTTATGCCATTTGGACTCACTAATGCACCTGCAACATTCCAATCTTGTATGAATAAGGTATTCAGTCAGCATCTTCAAAAATTTGTTTTGGTATTTTTTGATGATATCTTGATATACAGTAAAACATGGGAAGAGCATCTAAAGCACATAGACACTGTTTTGGGAATCTTGGAGCAGCAATCCTTCTATGCTAAGCTATCTAAATGTGAGTTTGGTTTGACAGAGATCCTATATTTGGGACATATTATAAGCTCTAAAGGAGTACAGGTTGATCAACAAAAAATCCAGGCAATTTTGGATTGGCCTCCACCAACTAATCTTACACAGTTGAGAGGTTTCTTCGGGTTGTGTAGCTACTATAGGAGATTTGCCAAGGGATTTTCTCAGCTTGCTTCCCCCTTGACTGATTTGACAAAGAAAGGAGCTTTTGTTTGGACAGAAGAGGCACAAAAAACATTTGATAAGCTTAAGGAGGTAATGAGTTCATGCCCTGTGCTTGCAATTCCAGATTTCTCTTTACCTTTTGTTGTTGAATGTGATGCTTCAGGAGAAGGTATAGGGGCTGTCCTAACTCAAAGGGGACATCCAATAGCATTTGAGAGTCAAAAATTAAATCAATCAGAGAAAGGGTACTCCATCTATGATAAAGAAATGTTGGCAATCATGCATGCACTTCATAAGTTTAGACAATATTTGGTATGTGGGAGATTCATTGTAAAGACAGACCATAATAGCCTCAGGTTCTTCTTGAACCAAAGGGATTTGAATGATCGTCAACAAAAATGGGTAAGCAAATTGCAAGCTTATGATTTTGATATTGAATACATGAAAGGAAAGAATAATGTGGTTGCTGATGCTCTCTCAAGAAAGCCCACTTTGTGTTCCTTATCATCTATCTCTGCTGATTGGAAAGTCTCCATAATTTTAGAGTATGCTAAAGATTCATTTGCCACCAAGATTTTGGATAAGTTAGTGGATGATAACAGGTACAAGGTTTTTGATGAATTGATTTATTACAAGAACAGGATCTTCTTAGTGCCAGGGTCAAAAACTAAGGAGAGGATATTGAGGGCCTTTCATGACACACCTTTGGTTGGTCACCAGGGATACTTCAAGACATACAGGAAAATTTGAGAGCGGTTTTCATGGAAGGGTATGAAGGAGGATGTCCTTAAACACATTAAGGAATGTATGGTATGCCAACAAAGCAAGAGTGAGCAAAATTTTCCTGCAAGGTTGTTGCAGCCACTTCCTATTCCCGAACAAAAATGGGAAAGTATTTCCATGGATTTCATCACTGGGTTGCCCAAGGTTCAAGGTAAAGATTGCATATATGTGGTGGTAGATAGACTAACTAAGTATGCACATTTCTTTCCTATCACATCTGATTTCAAGGCATCACAAGTGGCCGAATTGTTCTTCAAGGAAATTTTTAGATTACATGGTTTGCCTAGAAACATTGTTAGTGACCGGGATAGTAGATTCCTCAGCTCTTTTTGGAAGGAGCTCTTTCATTTGGCAGGAACTGAACTCACTCCCAGGACTAGCTATCACCCTCAAATAGATGGACAAACAGAGATAGTTAATAAATGGATAGAAGGATATTTGAGGAACTATGTTTCAAATCAACAACATGCTTGGGTGAAATGGTTACACCTAGGGGAGTATTGTTAAAATACATCTCATCACATGTCTATTGGTATGCCTCCTTTTCGTGCTCTTTATGGTTATGATGCCCTTTCCTTTGTTGATCTAATACTTTCTGATAGCAGAGTACCCGCAGCAAGTGATTTCATCAAGCAAAGCCAAAACATAATAAGGTCCCTCAAGGATAATCTACAACATGCACAAAACCAACAAAAGATATATGCTGACAGGAAAAGGATTGAAAGATCTTTTGAGGTGGGAGATTTGGTATTTGTTAGGTTGCAGCCATATAAGCAAAGCACCTTGAAGAGAAGTGGGGCAGAGAAACTCAAGCCAAGGTTCTATGGGCCTTATAAAATCATCAAGAAGGTAGGAGAGGTAGCTTATGAATTGGAGCTCCCACCAAACAACAAAATACATAATATTTTTCATGTATCTTGCTTAAAGAAGGTTCTAGGCCAGCAAACCATAGTATCTATAGAATTACCACCTCTTGATGATGAAGGGAAATTAGTTTTGATACCAAAAGAGATTTTGGATACAAGAGAGAAAAGGTTGAGAAATAGGAGCATCATAGAGCATTTGGTCAAATGGAAAGGATTACCACTAGAGGATGCAACTTGGGAAGGAGAACATATTCTTGACAATTCCAACCTTCATTGCTTGAGGACAAGCAATATTTGGGAGGGGAGGACTTGTCATGTCCCCTATTCAAATAATTAAAAAAAAAAAAATTTTGTTAAGGCAGGCAGGCTCCAAAAAGGTGAAATTTCAGAAAAAGGGGTTAATCTTTTGAAACCAATGGACTAATAAATAAAAATTATTATTAAATTATATTTTATTAACCCCTCTTAGACGTGAGTTAGGGTTATGCCCTCTTTAAAAGGGGTTTGGAGGCATTTTGGGCTCATTCTACATCTTGATTCTTGCTAATTTTCTTGTTGTTCTTCAGAGGCTGCCAAACCTGTGGAGAAGGAGACCCAAGAACAGGAGTTTTCAAGTTTCCAGGAAGGCTAAGGATGGGAGTTTGAAGCCATTCCATGTGCATGCTTATACAGAGTTTGCCTTTGTGCTGAATAGTGCCGATTTGGGTGTTTTCGGGGTTATTTTTTGGTTTGAGTTTGGGTTTTCAGTTGAGTGTTTCATATCAGTTTGGTTTGCTACTGTATTTTAGACTTTATGATGCTAAAATAGAGCTGAATATATGTATTGGGTCTTGATTAAACTTCTGAGATAATTTATGAGTGTTTTGTGGTGTTTTCGGGCATTTTTGTGTTAATTTCGGGAGCCCGATTGAGCATAGTTTTGCCCTACATTTGTGAGATTTTGTGTAAAGGCTATACAAATCTGGAAATTTCATTTTGTAGGCTGTTATGCTACTGAAATTTCTGTAAAAATGTCCATTTTCAGATTTATTAATAATTTGTGAAGTTGTGAAGTTTTTGGCACTAATTTGGACATACCCGATTTGGGTTTTATTGGGAAATTGGCAGATCTTTGTAATATTGGTTGTTTGATTTTAAAGTTCTGATTTGAGGCTGGAAATATCATAAAAAATTAGTAAAGGGACATTTCATATAGATCAACAACATCATCAAAATCCACATTAGTAACAACATCTATATCCTTCAACATCTCAGTAGAGACATATAAGTTTAGATCCATATTAGCAACAACAATATCATGTAAATATACATCAATAAAATCTTTAAAACCCTCAACCATGTTACCAAAAAGTAAATTCATCTTCTTACCATGAGTAACATCCAGATCAATAACATCCATAACAGAATGAACATATAACTCCAAATCCACAATGACAACAACAGATAAGTCCTCAATCAAATCCATTTTAATTTTAACATCATCTTGAATAATAACAACATCCAATTCCTTACTAACATAAGTGAAATTATCCTCTTCAGAAATATCAATATGCACAACAAGATGCCTTGTAATTTCCATGTCAGATCTATCCATCTGCTCATGAAAACCAAAAGATACTTCATCAATTTCAGAAAAAACATCATGTATTTCCACGATCTATCTTCTTCTCTTCATAATCTCTTTAACTAGCCAAAAAACCTTCTTTCTAATTCTAAGATGCCAACTCAAATTGGATTCTTCCAGATTATCAATCCTTTCATGTGAATCATCTCAAAAAGAATCATATTCATTGCTCTCAACATCATCGAGATGTCTTCCACAATCTTGCACTAACTCAATAGATTTTACATAGCTGTAAGTTCTAGATCTGCATCTCTCCTTCCATCAACCTTCTTTTCATAAACAACAATCAAGTAGAAAGTCCTTTGCAAGTGTAGGTCAAATCCACAGATCTGCCACCCTACACCAAATTCACTAACAAGCTAGGACTTTTGAAATCAAATTCTTCTCAAATAAAATTCACCCAACCAAGGTCTTGGTACAAACTACGTCACACTTTGGTGATCTAATTGCACACTTAGGAACAACTAAGCACTAATACCAACTAATGTGCAATATAAATCTGGATGTACCCCAAAATGAGGTGATCCAAAAACTAGAAAATAAACACCTAGTGGAAAAATGAACAAGAGGAATGAGATTCAGATCCAAAGAGATAATATTTCATATATTCCAATCAAGAAGTTTATATCCAACATGCTCGGCTATATGGCCTTCTAGGTTATAGCCATTACAAAGAAGAATACATCCTTCAAATAAGAACAAATCTCCAAACTCAAATGTGAACTTCTATCTTCAAGATAATCCATGCTAAGACTCCTCAACTAAAATGACTTCATCATGACTCTGCAAAATTATGATTAAGATTCTACCCAAGATCCCCTTAAATACTTGCATGGTTACAAGTTGGCCTATTAAAATTTACAAACTAAATAAACCCTTATATTAAATGCATAACCAAGCCACAAGTCAACTCTCAAAAAATATTAAATACCCATCATGAAATTAAATGTACACAAGGTCAGCCCAAATTGGAAATAGACACAGACAACTTAGTCAAAGAAGGACCAAGAAAAATACTAGCACTTAGCACATACAAGATCACTCAACACCAATATGAACACTTAACACTAACAGGAGAACTCAACACATGAAGGAATGCTTGGCCAATAATAGATAACTCGGCACACATTACAACTCAACAAAGACTACAACTCAGCAAACACTACATGCTTGGTTAACATTGCAACCAACCAACTCAAAACTTGAAAGATCACTTGATCAATATGAATGGAATAAATGGGATAACATGCTAACTAGTATGTTAACATGATGGCAGAAAGCTTCAACTCGGCAATGATTGAAAATTTATTAGCACTTGACAATTATTATAACTTGGCAAAAACCAACAGAATTAGTAGGATAATGTGATAGACAAGATGCTCTTGCATCAAACTAATGGGGTAAATAGAAATGACCTTAGATGCTCCTATATTAGAGCTTGAAGGAAAAGCTCTGTATATAAAGTATGCAATATCTTTTAGCTTCACAAAAGACATTGATAGTGAGTTTAAGGCCAAATGCATAGAAGTGGAAGCATCAAAAAGTTAGTTCAGTCAACCAAGTATGCTGATTGAATTAGTTGAAGCACATGTTAGTAAGGCTTATGATGAGATAATCATAATGGAAGATATGAAATCAAGGATAACCAAGGGATTCTCACTTCTGGCAGACATGTATCTATGAGATTGAGTACAATAGAGCATCAGTTGGAGGAATGTCTATCAGTTAAGACATCTTTTGCCAATTTGGTGTACTTAGATCTCAATGCAGTAGAGATAGCATCTTATGGTTTGTATGCTCTGGTTAGCATGTCACAAGGAGTCAAGGACTCATGGGAAAAGAATATGAAGAGTGTTGTAGTTAGTTTTGGTGACTATATATCTCTCTTATAAACCTAAGAAGAGGTAATGGAACATATTTTCTATTTTGAAATGTAAATAGATTTTGACACCTTTGTCATTGATGTCAAAGGGGAGAAGAAGGAAAGTTGTATGCATATGTAAGGGGTGTTGGAATTACAATAGGAAAGGTAAACTCTAAGAGGGTGGGGTGAATTAATGCTTTATATTTTAACCCATAAAAATATTCACCATACATCCATCTCTCAATTCAATAAATAAATTAAAATACCATGTAAATCATATACATCTAAAGTATGTAAATAAGTAAGCATTCACACATATATGACACAAGATATGATTACCAAGAAACCCTCCAATGAGAAGGTAAAATTGGGGTGGGGATGACACCCAAAAATCTTCACTACTATAGTAATAAAGTGTATCTAATAAAGGTTACAATGTTTGATCATAAAACATGATCTACCCTATGAAAGGTCTATCCTGTTAAAGGCTTACAAATACTATTAAGTCTCACCTTATTAAAGGATTTCAACACCCTATTAGAAGTGTTCTTGATTAAGGGACTTCAACTCAAAATTAAGTAAGCACCTTGTTAGAGGATTTCACTATAGCCTGTTAGGACTACTTTGTTAAGAGATTTAACTGATTCACTTGTTAGAATGTCTCAGCAATGATCCTCCCATTAGAAATCTATTGTTTGATGTTAGATCACATCTATACTAATGTGTACTTATCCTTCTTGATCAGATGTCTCTGTTCTATTCACTATTTCCTTCTTGTATTCTCCTTTAATTGATTATGCAATGCAATTTACATCATAATACCTTGGTCACCATGAATGTTCTATTTGTGATGCAAACTCTCCTTCTCTCTTTGATCATTCATAAAAAATTTAGGGTTTTTCCTCCTTAAGAAGACCTGGGTGACTCAGGGTTGGGTATGAATCAATGGCTTTGATTCACCCATATCGCCATGTAAACCTTCCCTTTACCTAACTAGATGCATGTAATACATAGGGATTCCCACTTAAGATAATTCTTTATCAACAAAAGATCATAAATTAATCCTTAAGTTGGCTAAAAAATGGTTTACATAGTAGTTTGTGCTAATATGAACAACTATGTCAAAATTGTGTTACTCGACATTTGAATTCCCTAGTGCTTGGCACTGACTATGACTTCAATGCTTTCACTCAACAAACTGAATGAATCGACATGCACTACTTGCTTAGCAACTGAATCACTTAGCACATACTATCTTCTCAACACTTGAGTGACTCAGCATATGAGTGACTCGACACTCACTTTTTACTCAACATGCTCTAACTTATATGTTGTGTTCAGCATATATTACTTGTTTGGCATGAACTAATTAAATGGTTTTATTGTATAAGCACTCACTTTTCAAAACCAATCTAAGATTAACAATCTCCCCCTTTGACATGAGTGTCAAAAACACTTGGTCATACATTAATAATCTTATTCTTATGAGCATAACATAGATGTCTATTCAGCTTCTATACAAAATTTCAAAATATCAAAATTTCACAAATGACTTATACCTCAAAATTTAATAACTCCCCTTGAGTTGTTTGATCTATTATGTACTATACTCTATATCAAAATATTTCTCTTGCTAAGTAGATTTGCATCAACTGATACTCTTTCTTTGTTCGTTGTTTCTTACTCCCCCTTTGGTGAAGATATCTCTTCATTCTACTTGCTTGCTCCTCCATTTCTCTTACTCCCCCTTTTTGAAACTAATGTCAATGGGTTATACACTAATAATGTATTTGTCCAAAAAGGATTTATAGACCTCAAGTATAATTTTAAGAGCTGCATCCCAATTATCACAAGCTACCTCCAAAGACTTAATTTGGATGGCCATCTTGGTAGCAAGGTGGACTAAGTCATCTAATGTAGAAAGATTGAGGTCTTTCTTCATAAGTGTTTTTGCATAGTCTAGCTCCTTGTATAAAATCTCCATGCGATGAGTTAATGTCGACTGGATGCTGATCAGTTTAGCCTTGATGTTGGCTTTATCCACTTGTAATGATTCTGACTAACTCTAGGATTGTAATAGGTTCCTAAAGTGTTTCTCACTTTGAGTTGGGGACTTGGGCAATGTTGCACTGAATGACTGCATTTTGCTTTCCAAACTCAGGATGTGATTCCTTACCTCTTGTGTGAAGAGTGTAGGATTACACAGTTTGGTGTATAGAGAGAAAATGTTTTCTAGTACCTTCTTTACACTCTCTATCTTGGTTTCTAGCTCAACTTGTGTCAGCACAATACCACTAGATATCTTCTCGTTTACCTTGTTTTGAAACTTCTTTTTAGGTCATTCTAATAGTTTGGCATTAGTATCCAAGTCTATATCACTAACTCTTTCCACTATATTAGTCAATTGTTCAATAATTGGCTTTGTTCCATCTAGAGTAGGAAGATTGAATGCATTTAAGAAAATCTCTTTGATATCAATCAAAGCTTTCTTTTGCCTATGCTCCCTTCTAAGCAGTTCTTGATTTTTCTTCTTTGTTAGGGGCTCTTGTAGTATGCCCATCTGCTCAATAGTGATTGTTGCCAAATAAAATTTAGGCAATACCATCTCTTCATCCAGGCTAATATCTCCATAAGTAATTACCTCTTCTACCTTAGATGAGCTAGGACTTAGCACTAAAAATTGCAATGGTCTAGGATCTATTCTCAACCTTTGAAGAGCTTGGCTAGAAGGAGTACCAGATTTTGTTAATGTCACTAGTGCTTGGATTGCTAGTATCTCCTTCAGTTTGGGTCTTAAACTTGTCTCTTCAAAATTTTGCTTTTCTACCTTTGTGGTTTCAGTCACACCTTGATCTTGTGTTGGAGGTTCAGGTGTACCTACCTAACCTATTTGGCTTTAAGTCCCATCATTGTTTATTGTTTTTACCTTGTCTTCTCCAACTGTCTAAACCTTTCCTTTTTTAGTTTCTTGTTCATTTCCTGAGAGTGGAGTTTCTTGCATGAGTGTACTAACAGTGAAACTTGTTGTATCCTTTCTTTGATATATAACTATGGGTTGTGAAGGTTGTACACTTGTGACTTGAGGAGTGATCGTAGGTGTTTCTTGTGTTTTCACTTCCTCCCTTGCAATTATAGTCTCTTTCTTCTAAATTTCATCTACACTCACTAGTACAGGTTTGTCACATAATTTAGCCTGGAGAGTGGACTGGATAAGTGTCATTTTCAAATCTTTCTTTGTAAGGGGATTGATGTTTTGATTAGTAGTATCAAAAACATCCTTTACTTTGACAATTTTATTGTTTTCACTTGTCACTTATGGAGGGTTGGTATTTGACATTTGTGTAACTTATATACTCTATTCAATTTGTTGCTCTTCCTTAGTTGGTGCCTAGTTATCAATATTCATATTAGTGCCTCCCTCGATTGTGCCTTGTTCATTATCATTTTCTTCATCTTCTTTTGATGTTGACAATCCATATGTTAACTTCCACATTTGTTTGGACTTCTTTACAACATCCTCTATATCATTTTGTAATATGCTAAATTCCCTATACTTTGGTAAAAATCTTACAACATATTTCTTAATGGCTTTAGACATTTTAGTCTTACTAAGTTCTGGCATAACTTGATCAAGGTATGTCTCCCTAATTTATCTTTTAGTGTTTAAAAAATAGTGTCAATTCTACTCAACTCTATCATATAAAATTTTAGGTATGGAGTTGGCAAGTTTTAGAGGAGCCTTTTTAAATGCAGTCATCATGGCATATACTACCTCTTCAACTTGGTTCTTCTCAATCTTTCCAAGATTATCAAATTCAATGTTAGAGAAACCTGATAAATCAACATTGTTTCTAACACTCTTACATAAATTGTCTAGATCTGAGGAGGGAATGTGACTCACCACTTGGAATTGGTTTTTGTCATCTGATTCAATCATCTCCTCATTAGATTCAACTTGGGCAACATACTTCCTCCTTAGTCTCTTATGTGCTCCAGCTTCCTTCTCTTTAAGCTTGGCTACTTCTTTAGCCTTCTATGCAGGGACTCTTATACTAGCCCTTGTGGTAGGTGCTATAGGTTTGGGCTGATTAGGTTTTGCAACCTTCTTTATTTTTCTCACTGCTTGAATCTTTACCTCTATTTTCTTCTTCTTATTAGTTATAGGTGCTTCATCAGCTTCTTCTTCCTTGAAACCTTCTACAATTTCTACTTCCTCCTCTTATTGATCTTCTCCCTAACCTTTGTGTTAGTGCTAATGGTGCTTGAGCCTGTGTGTCCTCTTCTTCTCCATCACCTTCCTCTTCTTCTTCTTCCTCAACTCCTTCAGCAAATTTTTCTTTTAATTTCTTCACCAATTTTTTCTTCTTTCTCATCACTAAAGTTTTCTTCAACTCCATAGTGATCTTTGATTTGGCCAATTCATAATTACCAAATGCTTTGGCTTCCTTATCCACTTCTTCTGCAAGTAATGTTGTCATTACTATAGAAGCCTCATCAACATTGATTTCATAACCTAATGGCCTTAGCCATCTCACCCTAGGAATTTTTTCTTGTACATATGTGAAATCAGTATCAACTAGGAAGCAAACATCATTAAAATGTTTCTCCACTAGTGAGACTGGTATCCTTAGTCTTTTCTTCATTGTTTTCTTAAAATATTCAAAATAACTAGTCATCACTGACTCAAAGTTATCACCTAATTACTCAATAAATTCTCCTATTTGAGCTACAATTTATCTATTCACCTTCCATTCAACCTTACTTCCATCCAACCTTACCAAATATAGGAAATGTATTCTATACATAAAAGAAAATGCATACCAAAATAGATCCAGATTTACATTGAGCAATCTCAGTTTTCCATATGGCTCCCAAATTCTCAATCAATTGTTGCAACTACAACTTGGCAAGATTATAAGTATGATCCTTCTTTACAATTTTGTAGCCCATATCCACTACAATGCAAGGTACACTATTTAATTTGCTAGACTGATAAAACTTGTGTGCTATTACCCTCACTGCAAAAGCTATTAGGGGATCTGTGATAGTATAAATGGGCATTCCCTTTTATTGCGTATAGCCCATGTGTTCTTTTCAATAACTTTCTTTAATTCACTTCTCATGGTCTTTGGCCATTCTAAGGTTGGATGCCCTATTACCTTATGAACAATCTTCTTTGTGATTTTTACTAGCCCATTTTCTAACCATACAGAGCTAACATGAATTCTAATTAAAATAATCTTAATCCACTCTATTTTGAAGACATTGGGGAAATCTAGGGCACAAGTTAACCCTTTCTTCTTGACAATCTTAAATTCTTCCTTTAATGCTCCATTTTCGCATATTTTCCTATATACTTCACTGATTCCATGTCTCCTATGCTTCCAATCTTGTATGTGTAACAATTTCTAACATCTTGAATCATCAAGAATTGTTGTGGTATTATAGACAATGCACCAGAGGGATCATGCTTATAAGTTATATCTGGGATAGCCTTGAAAATAGGTTATTTAATTTTATTGCTAATAAATTGAACATTTAAAACCTCATTTCCCTCTACATCTTTTGGTTTATAAGAACTAGGCACCATTTCATGTATCCAGGGTTTGCAAAATTTGAAACTATGTACCTTGGCATATAGTAAATACCTTATAAATCCTACTGAATGGTGTTGAATAGCCATTTAAAGCTCCTAAAAATTCTCAGATCAAATTCTCTAGATCACTTTTAGCTTTGCATGTTCTTCTTCAAATTTGAATGATGTCAAATGAGTAGATATTGATCAAATAGCCCTTAAAAATTTGCAGTTAATGCTAAGTGCCTACACATCTATAAGCTTGGCATCAATTGAATTTTTGGCTCACATGTCTTTTCATACAGTTGATAACCACTATGAGCTTAGCCTCAACTGACAAATTTTCTAGCTCAACATCTACATGAAGCTTTTTAATGCTCAGTAGTAATATGAAAAACTGAAAAAACTTAAAGATTTTCCCTTGATTTCTAACAACACTTTGTTGGAAATATAAGAGGAGTAACTGAGAGGGGAGGGGTGAATCAGTTACTACTAAAATAAATCCTAGATCCCTTAGATGTCAAATAAAATTTAGACTAATAAAACTAATTACTATTAATACTCGGTAAGCATACAAAAATTATTGTAACTCGGTAGATGTGGAATGTGTTTAACTTAGCAGATCTTAAGACATTGTCAGTAATTTACTTGCAAGCATAAAAGAAATAACATGAACACATATGACACCAGGATTTAACATGGAAACCCAAATTTGGGAAAAACCACCAAATGTAACTAGTTACTATTTTTCACTCTTCTAAAGTGAGCCCTGTTAGGAGCCAACCCTGTTAAAGGTTACAAAACACACTCTTAGGTGTGACCCTATTAAAGGATTTGATCACCCTATTAGGAGTGGCCTTTTAAGAGGTATTGAAAAAATTCAATGGAATTACTACCTTGTCAGAGGATTTACAAATGGTTGTTAAACCAACTCTATTAAGAGATTTTAGATCACTGCTACAATGGTTAGAGAGTAACAATGAAATGACCTGATTGTGATGCAACTGAATTGTTGATTACAAATCTTTGTTCTAGCTTATACTTGATCCATCATGATTGAATAACATTTTTCTGCTCCACAAGGATACCTACTTATCCTTCAAGTTCATTTCCTCTCTTCTTATTTCTTCAATTCATTCAACTTGCATACCTATGAAATCACAAATTGACCTTTTACTTATACTTTCTAGATTGTCAAGTCGACTCAAATACCAAGTAGAATAATCAATATTCATTACCTCAGTCATCTGGAATCAATAGATAAAATATTTAAGCTTTACATGCCAAAATAAGAAAATCCTTTGGTAGCTGACCCAACTCAGTAGAAACTAATTTTGAAGTGATTCCTTGTGTTAACCAATAGGAGCTTAGTTAACACTGTGAAATTACAAAATTCGTTTGGTAACCAAGTGAATTTAGTTAATACTAGCTTTGTCAATTCCCCTTTGTTAATCGAGTGAGCTCATTTAACACTCTTTTATGCATAACTTCCTTCGATGCTTGAGTGAGTTCGAAGGATATTGCCTTTTGTATAGAGAAAACTGAAGAACACTTGGTAGATAAGGAAAACTATCTTCACTAACCAAGTGAGCTTGGCATGCACTAACTGTCAACTGATATGACATTTGTGTAACATCAAAGACAACACAAAATTAATCAATTGTATCCAACACACTTTGCATCTTTATTCGTGCATATGTAATCTTTTCAAAACTAAGTCCTTGGAACTAATGTATGGTACATCTTTTTAAATATCAGTCCCACATGCCTCTTGATTTCTTAATTTGATGAGGTGTGATCACTTGACCCATTGGATGAAGTGATCCCATCTACACTTGATGTGTTGTAGTCTTCATTTCTCTTCCATGTTTTGTTCATCTCATTTATGATATTCTCAACATCTGTCTTTCTTTTACCTTTGTTGAACTCACAACTTGGTGCCTTTGACCATGTTGGACAATATCTACTAATGTGACCAGTCTTCAAACAACTAAAACATGTGGTTTGACTCAACCACTTTTTGTAATCACTTCTAAAGTGTGTTGTAATATAGTTCTTAGGAACATGTCCATACTCTTGATAGTAGTGATAATTGTACCTTGTATTATAATCCCAATTATAATAGTTTCCATTTTCTTTACCTTTTCTTACTTGTTTAATGACCACTTAGGTTTGGATCTACATTCAAAAGCTCTATGTCCATACTTCTAATAGTTATAATAGTATCCTTCAAATCTTTAAGTGTACAAGGTCTTGGTTTTGCATTCATGTGCCTGATGAACTCGTTTGTTGCACTTGTGGTAGTGACCCATGTTCTTCTACTTAACATTCTGACTTATGGTCTTGCTCCTCCACACATTAACAGTATGCCTTATCTTTCCACAGTTGTAACAAGTAGGTTTGGAGTTCTTACCTTTGTTACTTCTTTCTTTAACACTTTTGGATGATTCTCCTTCTTCAGTAGCAATGTATCCCAACCCACATGTATCATTGTTAGACGTAGGAGATCTCATCAATTGTTCAAAGTACTTGATAGATTCACTTAGTTTATTGACACTTTCAGAAAACTCCTTTTCCCTTTTTAGATCATTGCTCAGTTGTTCATTCTACAACTTTAGTGTTGTGATCTCAATGTTTTACTATTTATTTCATGATTAGCAATCATGACTTGATTCATTGTTTCCAATTGCATGTGAGAAAACTTATTTACTTCTGATGATCTCTCTTCCAGTCTGGTGATCAAAACTATTTTGTTATCTTAAATCATGACTTTATCTTCTATAGCTTTCTTTTTCTATTTGATCACCTTACATAGTAATACAGCTTGTGATTCTTGTTCTATCTTAAGATTTCTAATCTCTTTAGCTAGGGTTTTATTCTTTTTTGTTAGATCTATAACTGATGCATCAAATTCATTGGAGTTTCCATTTTCAAATAGCTTAATAGTGGCCATCTCTTGGTATTGTGTGTCATTCTCCTCAATAGCAATTTCTTTCCTTCTTCTCAATAATTTCTTTAGATCTTATCCTGCTTCATTCAACTAATGTAGAATGAGTTATATTTTAATCTCCTAGTTCTCAATAACTTTTCCCAACTTGTAGACTTCCATTTCCAAGATCTTTCTTCAGAGTTGTTAGACTTCACTTTTAGAGAACTTAGCTCCGATACCAATTGTTGGAACTACAATAGGAAAGGAAAACTCTAAGGGGAGGGCTGAATTAGTGCTTTAAACCTTAACCCATAAAAATATTCACCATACATCCATCTCTCAATTCAATAAGTAAAATAAGATACCATGTAAAGCATATACATCTAAAGTATGTAAAAAAGTAAGAATTCACACATATATGAAACAAGATATGATTATGTAGAAACCCGCTGATGAGAAATTAAAACTGGGGTGTGGATGACACCCACAAATCTTTACTATTGCAATAATAAAGTATATACAATGAAGGTTACAATGTTTGATTATGAAACATGATCTACCACGTGAGATCTCTTCCCTATTAAAGGCATACAAAGATTGTTAGCTCTCAACCTATTAAAGGATTTCAAAACTTTGTTAGAAGTGTGCTTGATTAAAGGACTTCAACTCACGATTAAGTAAGCACCTTGTTAGAGGATAATAGTACAACCTGTTAGTACTACTTTATTAAGATATTTAATTAATTCACCTATTATAATGTCTTAGCAATGATCTTGTGATTAGCACTTTATTGCTTAATGTCAGATCACCTCTATACTAATGTGTACTTGATCCTTCTTGATCAGATGTCTCTCTGTTGTTCACTGTTTCCTTCCTCTATTCTCCTTTAACTAATTTTTCAATATAATTCATATCATAATACCTTGGTCACCATGAATGTTCACTTGTTCATGCAAAATTTCCTTCTCTCTCTTTGATGATTCATAAAAAGTTTAGGGTTTGTCCTCCTTAAGAAGACGTAGGTGACTTAGGGTTAGGTATGAATCAATGGCTATGCTTCACCATATTGCCACTTAAACCCTCCCTTTACCTAATTGGATGCATGTAATACATAGGGATTCCCACTTAAGATTCATCCTTATCAAAAAAAATTGTAATTTAACCCTTAAGTTGACTCAAAAATGGTTTACATATTAGTTTATGCTAATACAAACAACTATGTCAAAACTATGTTACTCAGCATCTAAAGTCCCTAGTGCTTGACACTAACTATGACTTCAATGCTATCACTCAACAACTGAATGACTCAGCATACATTGCTTGCTCAATAACTAAATCACTTAACACATACTATCTACTCGGCTCTTGAATGACTTGGCATATGAGTAACTTAATACTCACTATTTACTTGTAATGCTCTAACTTATATGTTGTGCTCAACATATATTCCTTATTTGGCATGAAATAAGTAAATGACATAAGTATATAGACATCACTTGTTAAAACCAATCTAAGATTAACAAGGGGGAGCTTAGCTATGTAAAAAGGAAATCATTGTAGAAGGAGAGATAAGGAATGATGGGATTTTGATATGTTATTATCCAAATATGTAATAATCCATCAAGACATGAATACAATGTTGGATGTATACATATGTAAGGGGGAGCTTAGCTATGTATATAGGAAATCATTGTAAAATAAGAGATAAGGAATGATGGAATTTTGATATGTAATGATCTATCAAGATGTGAATAAAATTTTGGAGTTTTGAAGGCCAGTTTTTGAGAAGTTCCTTTTTGTGTTTATTGTTATTTTGTATAACATTTTAGGACTTGGCCAATTTTCCCATATGTTTTCATCAATGAAAAAGGGGGAAATTTTTGGAAATATGGATACGTAAGATGAGCTATGTTTTTAATTTATGGAAACATATATTTCAAAATGTAAGGACAATATATATTGTTGAAGATTCTATAGCCAGAGATAGAAAATTGTCTAAGTGTTTGATAGTTTTACTAGAAGCACAACGATCATTTTTGGTATAGTGTATGCTAAAAATATATTTATCACATGCAAAGTTAAGGGAATCTATATTAGAGTTTCATGATGATGTACCTAATTGTGCAAGTTAGTACAAATAGTATAGACAAAGTTACAAGCTAAACACCAGTAAAGGAAGTGTGCATAGCATACCAAAGTACATTAGGAAAAGAAGTATAAAGTGTTAAGGAATTATTTTGGTCATGAAATAATTACTTATTTTTGTAGAGACAAAATCCTAGATGTTTACCCAAAGTCATTGTAATGTATGTTACATCAAGTTGACTCCACAAAATTTTTGTGAAACATAATGGTATAAGTAAAGAGTTACTTTATGCAAAGTATGTGAGATGTATGATATGTGATACACTTGTGAATGTGAAGTTTATGATATATATATGAAATATATATATGACATGCGAAGTTATATGAGAGATCTGTGAAATGAATTCTAATGTTAGATCAAGCTATGCAAAGTAAGGCAGTTATTGATTCAGAGGTTTTTCTATCTCTCTTTTGTATAAAGCCACTATATTGTGTAACTGCATGTTAGGAAAATGGGCTCTTCTTGCATATAGTTGTTCTTGTAACACCAACTCCTAAAAAGAATGAAGCAACTCCTAATAGGGTTGAGGCTTTTAACAGGGCTTATTCCTCTAACAAGGATCCATATATTATATGTAATTCATAGACTCCTAATAGGGTCAATATACTTAACAAGATTCTTTTGTTTAGTGGATCGGGTACAATCCCCACTGGAGTTTTCCCTTGGCTAGGGTTTCCCTAGTTAAAAAATAATGGTGTTATCAGTTCTCTTTGTGTATGGTTTTATTTACTATTTAGCATTATTGGTTTACTTTCTTAAGCATGTTGAAAAGTAATTAATAATATCTAGTTGTGAGGAAAAAGTTTGTATAATATTGATTCGCCCCCCCTCCCCTCTCAATATTATCTATTCTAATAGATAATCACCCCATTTTTTTCCTATTCAGTGATCTCTCTCACATTAATTATGTGAGAGTTAGAAAATTTTCAATCCATTGAGTGATTTATTCTTTCTCCCCTATATTTTAATAAGAGTATCCTATGCCTTGTACTATACTTTACCAAGATTTTAAATCAATTCCATACTTGTGCTAAAGTGGGGGCTAAATGTACATCTTATATTGGAAGCACTCCAATTTAATGAAGGTTTCACACCTATTTAATGTGAGATCATCAATCTCTTCCTCTCTTTCATCTCTTCTTCCCTTTTCTATCCTTTCCCCTAGATGGAATTGGGGTAAAACCTAATAGATCCTCTTTAAAGATCCCATTTCATGGTATTAAGCTCAAGGTAGGATCCATTTCTCCTAGGTCCCTCCTTTTCATCCATCTATCCACTTGGAGTCTTCTTCTCACACCAAAATAATATTTCCTTGGAATCTAGACCTAATTTTTGGATCCCAAGACCTATTTTGGAGCCCCAAGATGATCCCATGGATTTGTGCACCTAGTTATCAGGGGTGTATTCCACCTCTTATGGGCCAATTAGAGGTGCAGTGTGCCCCTAATGAGGCCCTTTTTCCCCCTATCTTCGGGTCTCATATTTTGGGATGTTTGGGTGTTAATCCCTAGGTCCATCGGCCTACAAAAGTTAGTCAATGCTAAGCTTTAAACCCTTCCATTTGATCCATTTTTCATATCAAAACATAAAATTTCTAAAGCATTCAAGTTTCAACTCTTCAAGCCTTCAAGCATGCATTCAAGCATTCCTCCATCGAAGATCAATGACTCAAGTGTTCAAGAAGTTTAAGGAGTTTATTTTTAATATTTTTTTCAATCCAATCAAGATCCTTTATTACATCTTCTACATCCATTCATTTTCATCTTCTTGTTTTAAATCCATTGGTGAAGTAGGCACATTGCATTCTATTCAAGAGATCTGGCTTTTGTAAGGTGAATTTGTACATTTTCTTTACATTCATGTTATTTCAATTATTTTAATTCAAGGTTGATTCCTAAAATGGGGTTTGAGTAAGGTAAATTCCCCAATCAAAAACAAAAATCCTTTTTAGCTTTCTTCAAAACTATGAAATTAGAATTAGCATCACACACAATCAATTAGGATCACACTGCACCCCTAATGCACTAGTTTATCCTTGACAATTTGCCAAAAGATTTTTAGGCTTAATCTATTGCGCAGTGTTGGACCTGGGTCTAACACTTTCCACTTATTTTAGTTAGAACAACAAGAATAAAATAGACTTAAAAGGTGTCTCCATTTTAGCTCCTTGTCATTTTCAACATATCTATTTCTAGTCTCCATTACACACACACAACAAGGTTTTCAAAGGGATTGGATATCTTTCCTCTATTCTTCCTGGGTCTAGTTTTCATTAGTGCTCCTTATTCATTAAATTATCATTAATATTTCTAGACCTAGTTCTTTAGAATTGAAATTGAAAGGATTATTTTCTTTATCTTCTCTCTTCTATATCATAGACATGCATATGTGAGTAGTTTATGTGATGAACTTATGTTTCCTATCCTTGATTCACGTTTCCTACTCCATGACAAGTAATACCAACAAAGCACACCAAAATAATTAGTAGTAGAAACACTAAGAATAGTAGATACACAAAGACATAACAAACAAAAAACTAAAAAGGATCAACAAAAAAATGATAGGAGGGACCAGCTAGACAAGCTATATTAGGAGAGTCCACATCTCCTCCAGATTTTTAAGCCTCTATAATGACTCCTTGGTTTTTGAATTTTCCTTAGTATTTATCTACTTATCTAGCTAGGTCTTCTTTCTTATGCTTGAATGATTTTTGTTTCCGGGGCCATCATTAACAACAGTTGAATTTCTCTCTTTATTTCCACATTGATAACTTATTTTTCCTTATGGCTCTTGACTAATTCATGAAGACCTTTGAGGTTTGTCATTGATTCCCTAAGGTCTTCATGAATATGGAGTAATTTTTTCCTCAATAAAGTTTCATTCTTTTCCCTATGTTTATTTATCTAGTGCATACAAACCTCCATTATTGCATTGAATTTACTTTTAGCATTGTTATCAAGAATTTTACTTTTATTTCCCTTCTAAATGTCTTCAACCTTCTTAAACAAATCCTACTAGCCTTCAATGAGATTCTTAATTTCCTCAACCATCTATTTTCCAAACTTGAAAGAGTAGGAATACCTAGCCTTGATAGTTTGCAAAATATTCATGTAGCTTTTTGAATTGACATTTAGCTCTTCACTTTCCTTGTAGTAACTAGTATCATTATTCACTTTGTCTATTGTTGCTTCATTTTGAAATTTTTTTTTTCTCATCCTTCCCGTAATTGAAGTGGCTCAAGGTATCCTTCATTGTTAAAGGGTTTTAACCTCATTACCTTGTGTCAAATTCTAGTTATCATTCTTGATAATCTGCATGCTTCTAATTTCCTCAGTTTCCCTAGTTTCACAAAAAAATTCAAGAATTATAATTACCATCTGATCCCACTTGGTCTCTATATATGCATTTTCCTCTTAATTAGTATATTGTTTGTTATCTTTAACATCTTCCTCTTCTTCCAAGGCTTCAATTTCCTCATTGACTTTCTCTACTTCATCCACTTCATTGGATTTGTCTTCTTCCTCAATTTCCCCCTCCTCATCTTTTTCCTCTTCATCAAACTTGCCTTCCTCTTCAGTTGTTTTTGACTCATAACTATCACAATTTTTGTCATTCTTTAAGGTCTCATCTAAATTAGACTCCTTCAATATTTTGTTTTTGCAAGCTTCTCTTTCTGACTCTGAAAATGACTTATTCAAATAATATTTAGTCTCTTCTTTGTCATATTTTCCCTTATTTATATCCTTTCTCTCACCTTGGTCACGTTTACACTTATTTTGGATAGTTTCAAATTATTTAGCCTGGTCTTTTATACCCAAAAAATTTCCCACATTATGATTACCATAATATTTGGAAATGCACTTCATTAGACCCTCATGAAGAATTAGGTTTGTAGGATCATTGCAATGCTTGGTTAACTTCTTATCCAGAGAGCTACGCAAGTAGTAGGGAAGCAAAATATTCTTGTCATGTCTAAAATGTTTTAAGAAACAAAATGAAAATTTATAACCCTACTAATTCTACCATCTAATGGTATATACTCCATAATATTGTTCAACACATTCCTCTACTTTTTATTAATCTAGGTGATTTCAAAAAAAATTACATTTTTCTTAACAAAACTAGCTTTTTCTTTTGTGTTTTTTGGTGATAACTTCACAAAATCTATGGTATAGTTTATGTCCTAAAATAATTTATTACCCACATTGGGCATACTAGTAACTTTAGCGATTAGGTCCATGGATAGGTCAAGCTTCTAATTGTGCGAAAATACTTTATCACTATTCTAAGTGTCCATAAAATTTTGTGTGATTTCTTCAGATGTCAACACCTTTAAATTTATCAATGAGATTTGAAAGATTGTTCTTTTGAAGATTTTGTCAGGTTCTTCTCAAGTCCTACTAATAAGACTTTAGAATTTGCATAATTCATATTGTCACCCATCTTCTCAAGAATTCTTGGCTTACTAGTCACTACATTATAGGAATTCAAGTTCATTGAAATGTTAACCTAGAAAGAAAGGTAACTAATACCTTTACTCACAAGGACTATATTTTTTTTCATGTTAGTACAACTTTTAATTGTTAGATAACTAGGGGGGGAGGGGGTGAGTCAACTATAAATAGTTATCCTACTAGTTTTTAAACACTTTACCACAAACTTAAACCCTTTAAACATTTAGATCACTAACTCAGTAAACACATCAAGAAATAGTCAATTTCATATATTGAGTACCAGAGTAAACCTTGTGCTTATACCAAGTTGTAGCAGTAAATAAAGAACATGAAAAAACATGCAACACAATAAGTATCCACACAATTTTGACACAACTATTTAATGTTGAAACCCTTTAAAGGGAAAAAAACACCTAGGAAATGACAACCCAAAACTTTCACTCTTTTGAAGTGATCTCTACTAGGAGTCAACCTTTTTAAAGGTTATAAATACATTGATAGTGTGACCTTGTTAGAGGATTTTTATGAAAGATCATCTAGACCTTATCACTCTTGAATATCTACAAAGTACCCTTCTTTAAAGGATTTACAAAATATTCAACTAAATGTCAACATATAATGGATTTACAATTAATGTTGTTAGGTTTACTCGGTTAAGATATTTTTTTCTATAATGGTTAGAGAGTAGTAGTGAAATGACCTATGAAGTTTAGCACTACATTTCTTGTTCAGATATCTATTTCACTCAATCAATTTCATATTTATTCCTTCTTCTCCCTTATGGCTTACTCACACACTAACACATTCACTTAGCACTTCTCTTTCTTGATCTTCACAATGTAGTTCTGTTGAGTTATCCTCTGACTATCACCTTCCTTCTTCAACTTGATCAGTAACAATAAAAAATGCATGCATCCCTTAAATAGAAATATTTTTCCAATTCATTAGATTCTTTCATTTATTTTCACTTAATCATAATCTCCTTATCTTCATCTAGCTCAAATTCATTAAGTCTAGACACTCGAGTAACTTGCCTTCTCCTTGATCTTTGTGCTCCAATTCAAATCATCAAATGCCTTTCATCGAGTATTTTTTGAATTTCTCTAGTCATAGATCTCATAACTAACTCCATCCTTATCTTTAAAACTTCTCAAACATGTTGATCTCTTTATTTTTTTGTCTATTAGTATCAAACACTTAGTCATATAGAAGGTAGAGTTGGTAAGACATCAATGTGACCAAGTCACTCTATACAGGTCAAGTTATGTATTTGTTAGACTTGTAAATAATCTTGTATATGTTGAGCTCAATAGGAGCTAAGAAGTTCTATGGTCACTGAGTATCCCTATGGAAGCTGAGTATAGTGAATGCCAAGTAAAGTAGAGTGAGTTGGTGTTGGGTCATACAGAAGGAGCTAAGCTAGTTGAGGTCAAGCGTCAATAGGTAGAATAGTTATGATCAGGCATCAATAAGTATATATGTTGAGAAACACTATTTGAACAAGGATATTTGGAATGGCACAAAATATGAGGTAAACTATTCTGGGTTGACATGTTAACAACATTTAACAACTGTAGAGTTTATTATGCATTTTTGGCATAGACTCCTGATCCTTATGAAGGAAAGTTAGCCAATCAAATTAAGTTGCAAAAGAGGAAACATTTAGATCATTGATTATATTTTAGAAGACCCTACATATGGCTATTTAAGGGTAGATCCAAACCCTATTTCATATTATGCAAAGTGTGGTGAATGTATATGCGAAGGGATTGTGTTTTTTAGGCTACAAGAAAAGTTTTGAAGAAACAAACTATAATGATCGAGTGAAGCAATGAAGAGCATAAAAGAGATAAATAAAATAGGAGATCAAATTAGAGAGTGGGAACAGAAGATATATAATCAGTATTATTAGTGCAAACCGAAGGATCATCTCTGAAGAGGGCATACCCCTCAAAGGGTAGATCATAAAGAGTGATCACATTTCTAGCCCTAATAGGCAAAATTTGTTACTGTAGTAGTGAAGATTTATGGGTGTCATCCCAACCCTAGTTTTACCTTCATCTTAGAGGGTTTCTGGGTAACCAAAATATTTTGTGTTATGTGTTTACATTTATGTTTATGGAGGTGATGAATAGTTATATTTATTTCAGCATTTCAAGTTTAAGGTTGTATAAGTTCATGATCTAGATATGAGAGGGATTAGTGGTGAACATAGTTAAGTTGTTATTTTCTTTGAAGGATAAATTTTTTAGTGATCCTAATTGACTCCCCCCCCCTTCCTCTCAGTATATCACTTTTCCAATAAACTTCCAAAAGAACAATCTTTGTTTTCATCAAATATTAGCCTTAGATTAAATATTTTCTAAAATATTATTCCTTTCCATTGCTTGATTAACATTAAATCTGCTTGGTCAATACTACATCAATCAATATTACTCTTGCTCGACCAATATTATAGATTTTTCACTTCTTCATCAATTTCTCGGTGATAACTATAGTAGCTCCATTAATACTAGGACTCCTCCACTCACTAACCAATCTATCTTTCTTATACATGATCTCAATGATTAATCAAATTATGTAAAAAAATGAAACCAACATTATACTGTTAGAGTCTAACTCATTCAAGTCTCCACTAAATACCATACACTTGTCAACACTTACATTAGTGTTATACTTTCTTCAAATCCTCTTCATCAATCAAATGATATGGCACTCTACTAAATTAACATAACGTCTCACAAATTAAGGCTTGACATCAATAACAACTTAACAACTACTATGGTTCTTTCACATACATTAACAACATTATCAATTGGGGCTAACAATCTCCCCCTTTGGTGTTGATGGCAACACATACATTATTACATTTATGTTTAGTCATTATGAAACAATCCATTATATACTAAAACAAATTCATCTATCTGACTTCACTCAGGTTCTTTGCTTGTTTTGTAACATGCTTACACTCCCCCTTTGTATCTACTACACCATTCAGATCCATCTTTAACTCATTTAGCATCAACCCCATACATCTCCACTTGTGGTATCTCTTTATCTTGCTTCAAGTTTCATTTTCCTTTGACTATATAAAACCTTATTGTTTCATGCAATTCACCAATCACTCCAATTAATATTCCATTCCCCTTTGACTATACACCACTTCATTGTTTCATGCACTTCACCAATAACTCCAATTACTCTCCATAAGGGTATCATCTCCTTTACTTATATTCTCCCCCTTTTGATGTTTTTTTCATATCCTCTTATTCTTCTCCCATAGGCAATCAATCCTCCTTTGACATCAATGCCAAAGTAACTATAAGCTTCAATGAGAAATTTATAAAACCTTATAGTTATACCTTGTACCTTGGATGTACTAGATACACCTTCTTCATTACCAACCTTTTCACAACTCTAGGAACATCCCTAAAGAGTGAACTCTTTCATCAACTCCATAAAGATATTCTAATCATCTATGAATTGATGCAACATGCACCCTTTCTTAGTGAATCTCGAATAAAAGAAGGACCCCTAACTTGCCTCTCAAATACTCAAAAGCATCTGTAGGAAATGGTTTGTGAATATATTTGCAATATTATCCTTGGACTTCATATACTCCAATATAACTTATTTTTCTTGAACTTTCCCCCTCAAGTAGTGATACGTTATATATATGTTCTTTATTTTTACATGCATCACATGGCTCTTTGATATTTTTATAGAACTTGTATTATCACAATAGATGGTAATATGTTTGGTGACTTCCTCTTGCATGCCTTCCAACAATTTATTAATCCATATAATATTTTAATAATTAATAGCAGCAACAACATACTCATCTTTAGTAGTAGATTGGGAAACACAACTCTATTTCTTACTTATATGTGCAGTGAACCCTTCTCCTAAAAATAAATCTCCACCACATGTACTATTTTTGTCATCAACATTTTCATCCCAAAAAACATTAGTATAAATTCTTAGCTCAAAATTACCTTATTTATTATACCATAAGTCATAATCTTTTTTTCCTTTCAAATATCTAAATATTCTCTTTACCTGGAGTCATATTTGTCTCCTAGGAATTGGTTGAGAGTCTTGCAACTATACCAACTACAGGTGCAATATCAGGTATGTTGTGTACTACATGCTACAACTTTATAATCTCTAATATATATTGTGTCTCATTCATTTTAGTAGTGTTGTCCTCTTTAGATAATTTGCACCTAGTGACCATAGGGGTGCCAACTAGCCTTGACTCGTCCATACCAAATTTTCTAAATGAATCCTTTATGTACTTAGACTGATTCACATACATTCCTCCATTTTCTTGATGAACTTTTAAGCCAATGGATAACTTGATTTTACCAAACATAGACATTTCAAACTCTTTACTCATCTAAAATGAAAATGACTTACACAATAGATCGTTACTACCAAATATTGAATCATTAACAAATGTTTCTACAATCAGTACCTTATCTCCAAATTCACTTTTCAAACACAAGTTATTATTATCACTTGTTCTAACAAATTCAATTCTTATCAAATATGAATGCAATCTTTCATACCATATACTTAGTGTTTGCTTCAATCCATATAGGGCTTTGTTCAGTTTACATACTAGGTGCTTTTGATTTAGCTCCACAAACCATTCACATTGTTGAATGTAAACCTCTTCCTTTAGAATTCCATTTAGAAAGGAAAACTTAACATCCATATGATAAAATTTGGATCTCTTGTAAGTTGAATATGCCAATAGTGTTTGGAATCCTTCCAATCTAGCAACAGGGGCAAAGGTCTCACTAAAATCAATTCCTTCTTCTTGGGCATAACCTTTACAAACAAGTTTGGACTTCTTCCTTACAACTTCTCCTTTATCATTCAATTTGTTCTTGAATATCCATTTAGTTATAATTACCATTTTTTCTTTGGACCTTAGTACCAGTTTCCATGTAGTTTTCTTTTCAATCTGATATATCTTCTAATTCATTGCCTTAATCTAGTCATCATTCTCAAGTGCATCATTTATAGTTTTAGAGTCAAATTCAGCAATTACACATGTATAATCTTTTAACTTACTTCTTGTCATGAATTTAACACTCTTGTCTCCAATAATTTGATCTTGTAAATGGTGCCTTCTCACACACTTTTCCCAAACACGATCAATTTTATTTTTGACAATATTATCATCACTCAGTTGGGGCTCAACATTCTACTCAAGCTATTCTATTTCTGTCTTTGGTAATGAAGATAGTTGCTCGAGAGCTCTTTTTTGTTTCTTTGTTGGTCTTTTCTATTTCTCAGTGTACCACTCCAATGACTTAGTCAAGTGTGCAGGTACAATATTAGGTGCATCATCTTCTACATAGACAAATCTATTATAATCTTTAAGTTCCTCCTTTCTCTCCTCATCATTATTATCTATAAACTCATTGATTATTACATTTACACTTTCAATCATTGTGTCAATCACTTTATTCAAAAATGTGTATGCCTTTCTCATAGTAGAGTAACCTAGGAATATACCTTTAGCTCCTTTTGAATCAAAATTTCCATTTTTTGCATCTTTATGAGTATAAAACCTAATTCCAAAGATTTTCAAATAACTTACACTCAATGTATGACCATACTAGAGTTCATAAGGTGTCTTGTTTGTTCCTTTCATCAAATGAACTAAGTTGAGGGTGTAAACAATAGTTCTAATAGATTCTTTCCAAACCATTTATGCAACTCATTTTTCAATAAAAAATGTTCCAGCACAATCAACATTACATCTATTTTTTCTCACTACAATTCCATTCTAATGTAATGTTCTTAGTGTAAACAACTATATCTTAATTACATTCTCAACACAAGGTTAATGAATTTATTAGATATAAATTCACCACCTCTATCAGATCTCAAACATTTTAACGGTCTACTAGTTTCCTTCTCAAATCTAGCCTTATACCACATGAACATTTGAAATGCATCAGATCTAAATTTTAGAAATATAACTATCATCATCACTGAATAGTCATAAAAAATAGAAAAAGGTATTTATCACTATAATAAATCTCAACTTTCATAGGACCACACAAATTAATACAAATCAACCCAAGAATATAACTAGATGAATGTGACTTTCTTGAGCAACTAGACATAGTCATCTTAGCAATTTGATAGTGTTTACAAATAGCATCACCAGGTTTATACAATTTTGGTAAGCCTCGCACTTTGTTCTTTATACTTGATTTAATCATATTATCAAAATTCACATGAAAGATTCTCTTATGCCACAAACATACATCTTCAAATTTAGCAAATAGGAATGCACTTATAGTAGGATCTAGGTAAAGTAGATTACCTCTTCTTTGTTCTCTAGTTCTAATGAATTTTTCATCAACATCATAGATTCTTATCTTTGCATTCAAAAATTCCAATCCGTGACTTGTGTTACTCAATTGTGCAACACTCAACAAATTGTATTCTAGACCTTGAAGCTAGTAAGGATCATCACAGTTGATCTTATCATTCAATATTAGTGATTCTCTGCCTTTCACTAGACATGGAACATCATTTCTAAGCTTAAAAATTCTACCATCATATTCTTCTAACTTATGAAACTTATCAATATCACTAGTAATGTGATTTGAGAAACCAGTCAATAATCCATGAATAATTTTTGCTAACATGAGAAATAATGTATTTTTCATTCCCATATATTTCCTCATCTAAATCCTCTTTCACAATAACATATACCACTTCTTCAACTTCATTTCCATCATCTGATCATGTCTTGGTGTGCTCTTGCTCAGCAATGTATCATGACTTCTTTCCTTTTTCTTTATAATCCTTATTCCTTTGATATTTTTTCTCCTTCTTATCCTTCTTGTCATTCATATTATTGTTAGAACATATAGCAATAATATGAACACACTCATTACATTTGAAATATGTCAAGGGAAGTTTATCTTTAAACCTTCCATTACCTCTAATTAGCCTTCTAGCCAACAGTGCTTCAAGCTCATCCATCTCTCTTTTATCTAAATTTGAATCACTCTTATCTTTTCTACACTTATCTTTCTTTGAACTTTAAATAGTTAGTGATATCTTTAAAGAGTTCACAACTATAGGTATACTATTATCAAAGTTACTCAACTCAAATGGAGTTTGTCTAACGATCAAGGCATCAAGACTAAGAACATTACTAGGCATAGCTTTCAATTCATGAATAATAGATACTCTAATAGCATATATAAGTAGTAAGGTTCTTAGTACTTTACTTACAACTTCTTCACTACTTATGACTCCTCTAGTAGATTTGATGGCACTAACAACTTATTTGATTTTGTTATCGTATTGACTAGCAACTTCTTTGATTTTGTTACTGTATTGAACAATTTTTTCTCTATTCATCCTCATGTTGTCACATGCTTTCCTCTTAAGCTTTCTTCTTTGGCTCTCAACACATTTAGATCTCCACTACGCACAAGTGAAATTTTATCCCACATTTATTTTGAAGTGTTACAATGATATCATCAAAATCAATAGAAGAGAAGAAACAATCTCTATCATTAGGCTATTGCGATCTTATTTTTCTCTCATTTGATCAACAATCATAGGTAGGGTAGGAGGTACATACTAATTATATAGACAACGCAATACATTATCTCTAATGCTTGATAGGTACAGTCTCATTTTGTTTTTCCATAATGTGAAGTTCTCCTTGTTTATCTTAGGAACCTCCCTCTTATACATCTTCAGATCTTAAGCTCAAGTCCCTTCAAACTTTCTCCTTCAAGCACTTATCTCCAATAGTGATTGTTAGATAACTAAGAGGGGGGTGGGGGGTGAATCAATTATAACCAGTTATCTTATAGTCTTTAAACACTTTACCACAATCTTATAATATTTAAACTTTCATATCACTAGCTCGATAAACACATCAACAAACAACTAATTTTATATACTGAGTATTAGAGTAAACTTTCAACTTATAGAAAGTTGTAGCAATAAATAGTAAACATGAAATAACATGCAAAACAATAAGCATCCACACAATTTTGACACAAGTACTTAATGTGGAAACCATGTAAAGGGAAAAACACCTGTAAACTAAAAAAAATTCACTCTTCTAAAGTGAGCTCTAGTAGGAGCCAACCTTGTTAAAGGTTACAAACACATTGTTAACATGACCTTATTAGAGAATTTTCACCAAAGATCATCTAGACCTTATCACGCCTATATCTATGTGTGTGTGTGTGTGTGTGTGTGTGTGTGTATGTAGTGGCCCACTTTAAAGGAATTAAAAAATATTAAATTGAATGTCACCATACAATGGATTTACAATTAAGATTGTTAGGTCCACTCATGTTAAGAGAATTTCTCTACAATGGCTAGAGAGTAACGATGAAATGATCTATTAAGTTTAGCACTACCTTGCTTGTTCAGATCTTCATTTTTCTCAGTATCATTCCTATTTCTTCCTTTAGATCGCTTCTAAGTTATCCGCACACTAACACATCCACACAACACTTCTCTTTCTTGAACTTAATAATGCATTTTTTCTCAGTTATCCTCTAGCTACCACCTTCCTTCTTCAACTTGATTAGAAACAATGAATAATGTGTTCATCCCTTAAATAGAATTTTTTTTCCACTTCACCAAATTCTTCCATGTTTTTCTTTTTAATCATAATTATTTGATCTTGATCTAGCTTAGATTCATTGAATCTAGACACTTGGGTAACACACCTTCTCCTTGAACTCTGTGCTCCAATTCAAATCATCACATCTCTTTTATTAGATCAACTAACTCCATCCTTATCTTCAAAACTTCTTGAACAATCCTTATTTTCATCAAATGTTGGCCTCAGATTAAATCATATCCAAACTATTCTTCCTTCTCATTGCTTGATTAACATTAAACCCACTTGGTCAATACTACACTCAAGAAACACTATTCTCGCTTAGTCAATACTACACATTCTTCACTTCTTCATCAAGTGTTTGGTGCCAATATAGATGCTCGATTAATACTAGGGATCCTTCATTTACTAACCAAATTATATTGCTTATGTATGATCTCAAAAATTAATCAAATCATTTACAACAATCAAACCAATATTATTCTATTAGAGTCTAACTCATTCAAGTGCCCATTGAATACCATACACTTATCAACCCTTACACCATCATTATACTTTCTTCAAATCATATTCATCAGTCAAATGATATGGAACTCTATTGAATTAGCACAATGTCTCACCAATTAAGGCTTGACATCAATGATGCGTAACAACTAATATGACTCTTTTACATACATTAACATCATTATCATTTGGGGCTAACATTAATTATATCATGTAGTAAATTTTTATCTCCATCAATATTAATAATAACCCCTTCTCAAAGGTTTTTAGAGTCTCTAGACATAGAAAAGACTATTTCATGTGCCCTTTTATCTTGGTCAACCATTTGGGTGGAGATTGGACAAACCCTCACTTGTTCACTTAATGGGCTTGATTAGTCTCAAATCTAGTTGACTAGTTAAACAAAGAACCCACATCCCATTTGGTGATATTTCATAGTATATCCAAAAGAGTATAACATTGTAATTAAATTGGGCCTTGGTAAGGGAAATTGGAGATAGAAGTCAGATTAGTCAATTAGGAGGGCTAACTACATTAGGTCTACTTCTATTCCAATGTGTGCAAACTACTTTATAGCCAAATATGGGAATGATTTCAAATAATATCATTTGGGAATCTTAGTGGAGAGTGAGAAAAAGAACTCACACTAGATGCAAGGATATTTTGGTCAGATCTTGGTTGGAAAGTGGAAGTAGTGTCTAAGGTAGGTCTTAAGGGTTCAAGATTTTAAGAATAAATTAAAGAATTTCCACTTGTATGGTCTGATTGTCTATTGGGAAAGACACTTGGTGTGTGCCTAGGAAAGGATGAGAAGTGAATAAAACCTAGGAAAGTTTGGAGAGAAGAGGAACTTGGATAAAAGGTGCCTAAGAAACTTGTATTGTAAGAAAACCCTAAAGATACCTATAGAACCATTGGCCATTCTGCATCATATTGGTATGAGAAAAAGAATATGGAAGGTAGGAATTTTAGAGGTAGAGGAACCTTTGGAGAAAGAAATCCTTCATGAGGAAAATGTGGAGGAACTAGTCAGTTTGGTCTACAAGACTCCAATAGGGAATCAAGAAATAGAGGAGGAGGATTTAGAGGTGCTAGAAGGCCTAACAAATTTAGAGGCAAAAATGGAGGACAAGGAAGAGGATCTGGAGTCTTTATAGGAAGCTTGATAGATGGAAAAATTTAGTGGAGGCATCCAAAATGAAGGGAAACATGAAGAAGATAAAGTACAAAAGCAAGATAAAAGATGTAGGAAAAAGTGAAGATTTCACCCCATTTTTTGGGCAGGTTATTGTACACATTTCCAATGGACTTGGAACTTTTTCAAGGGTGGGAGTATGGTATAGGAGCACCCTTTGCACATGCACAACCAAGATGTTCAAGGCCACAAAATGATTATATTAGGTTCATTGATGATTTGTAAAGAGTCTATGTATGTATCTTGGTCAATTAAAGTCATATAAAGGTACTTTTGTAATGTATTTACTCACAAATACAAAATTGCTCCATTTTGTATTAAAGTGCAATGTTTGGAAAATGCATCTTTTACAACAATTGGACAAAATTATTGTCATTATCGATGTGTAGGTAGTTAGAGTCTAATATATCTTGTATGGATTGCTCCATTTTGTATTAAAGTGCAATGTTTGGAAAATGCATCTTTTACAACAATTGGACAAAATTATTGTCATTATCGATGTGTAGGTAGTTAGAGTCTAATATATCTTGTATGGTTCTGGCTAGTCACAGAAGTTGAAATGTCTGTAACATTACTAAAATATTATTAAATCCTTATAATGGTTTAGTTTGTTAAATATAGAGTTTCATTTGGAACCCCTTTGGCTTCCCCCCTGTAGTAGGGTCCAGTTAAGGTTAATGGAGATGTGAATACTCCATTGAAGTTAGGGCTAACCAAAGAAGCAAAAAACATTGTCAAAATCATATTTGTACTACATTTTGATAAGAATGAAGTTTATTTATAGTGTAGATTGAATTTTTATTATTATTTCTGTTATAGTCACTCTTCTCTCTGGTTATAAGCAATTTTCATACACACAAATGAAATATATAAATGCTAATTGGATAAGGATATATAGTGCACTCAATGTGATTTAGATTTCATTTGCTTTGAGTCCAAAAGATTTAAGGCACATGAAGATGCAATGATGCCTAGTAGGAAAATGAATTGTAAATCTTTGTGATTTTTATAGTGCACTGAACCTTGGAATAGATAGTACAAACTTGGGTTCGCTATTTTTGAAGGTACAAACTAACAAAATTGCAAAATAGTAAAAGTTTCACTATCTTGCAAGTCACCCATATATGCTCCTGCAAAATGGCAACAACCTTTGGAACATGCAATTTCACTGTTTAGCAAAATTCTCATTTCTATACTAGCAAAATAAAAAAGTTTCGCTATTTCACAATTCTTGTATTTACCTTCCTACGCAATGGTGAAATTAGTAAGTCTGCATTGTAAAGTTAAAATTTGTCATTGGAATACTATTTGGTTGGTTGCTATATGCCTCTAAGGAGTTGCCTATGATAAACTGAAGGATGGATTAGTTAGATCTTATGTGATTGTTTAATTTTCTTGACACCTCTGCATCGTTTTTCCCCTTATTAACACAAATGTGCACAACCTAATAGAGAAATAACAACAATTTGCAAGATAGGAAATTAGCTTCTAATCATCGCCAATAAAATGCAATTACAATATGTAGAAATATGACATGCAAAACCAAATGGGTATAATATTCTACAAGCTATAGCCACCATATACATCTCCAAAACTTTCCTTGACAACCCTACAAGCCTTTTTTATATAGGCAATTTTTAACCATCCAAGAAGGTTCTAGAAATTTGAATCATAAAATTTGAGACCGACCAACTTTAAGATATTATTATTTATATTTTATTACAGTAGAGTAGGCCCCAAACAACTTCAAAAATCAAAAGAAGTTCAAAAGGAATTTCATTTTCTTTACTTTCAGGTAGTACAACTTCTGGAGATCATGGCTCGTCATTAGTTTCTCTGATTGGCTATTATGACCCCATTTCAAAAATGCCATGAACTTCTTTGTAGAGCTTGAATCACACAAGCTCCATCTATCCAAGGTTTAATCCCTATTCAGAGCATCTAAAGCCTTCCAAACTAAGTTCAAAGCTTGTGTACCCTACTGCCAATACCAATAAATTTCAATATCTTCAAAAATAGACTTGAGCTTGTACCAAAACTTTACCTTAAGTTAAAATAGTAAACTTTGAGAAATAAGAACTCTACACTAAGAGAGCTAGCCCTTATTGACAAGACAAACTAGATAATATTTTTGGGTGATGCAAGATTTCCCTTACACTCAAGTTGCTCTTACATCAGAAAGACATTAAAAAAAATCACTACCCAAAGCCATATTGCAACCAACAATAGCAAACATTAGAACAAAGGGGGACCCAGTGAACACATAGCCTCAAATGCCAACAAAGTTTGAGCACTCAATAATGAAGGTGGAGAGTGGAAAGGGGGGCGGTTGAACCAATGACACATAGCCCCAAATATCGATCACATTATAGCTCCCAAACCTAGATCATACCTGCACAAGAGAAGCGAGGAGTCACCCATGTGCCCCTTCCAAGGAGAGCACTCAAATGTACCAAATTGCACCCTCAAACCACCACTCACAAGCACAAATGACAACCAAGACCACCTTCATCGAGCATTTCCATATGGGTTGTCATTTGATTCTTTTCCATCCAAATTAGAAGTAGAGGAACCCTTATAGCGTGTTGAAACCGTAGCATTCAAAATTGCTCTTCTCTCATCATTGACACCTATTACTCCTTATTCTTTTTCAATTTGTTTAAAAGTATTGAAAATATTACTAAATGTATTATATTTGACAAACATTAAGAATATCTAAACTTAATATGATATTTAATGTACACATGAATAGACATTTTTCTGTTAATTGCAAAAAGAGGTAAACGCTTTGACCTGGAGCTATGAACCAGTGAGGCCACAAACAGGGGACCTCATCCCCATGAGATTTGAACCTTGATGGCAAAGATAACAACACAACAACTTAACCATCACAACATGCCACTATTGACATGAATAGACATTTTTCTAATATAACACATTCTTTTTCAATAGAAAAAAATATTACATTGTACTCATCCATAATGAACAAGTAATGTATGCATAGAGTAACATTTTGATTAAAATAAATTAAAATACAATGTTAGAATCTATATATTATTTTACTTTTTATTTCCTTATGTATTAAAATAGAATTAATTAGCTTTAAAATGAAGTAGAATTAAAATTAAGATTTTTTTCCCTTCTACAAAAGGTCATAGATTTGTATATATTTTATTAATAGACTATAAAGATAACATAAAGTTTCATGGGTGAGATCTTCGAGAAAGGGAAATGCTTACAAGTGAAATTAACTACAATTTGTTGATGATTTTTATAGTAATATTTAAAATTAGAATTAGAAACATAATTGATATTATAAAAGTAATTTATTTATTTTTTGTTATATATTAATTTTAGCAAAGCCGACAATCGACACGTCTATTAGAAATATGTGTATATAAATACACAATTTCCAATGTAACACTTACTAAAGTTATTGAAGATCTGGATAGCGTTAGAAGTTTTGTAAGAGTTTTTTGAAATAAATAGTATTAAAAGCGGTTCCGAGCCAGACTTAAAAAATGGCCAGTAATATAAAAACAGGTAAATATTGTCATCATTTTAACTTTTGCTTAATAAGTAGCAGTTATAAGGCTGCACCCTCCAATAGAAGACGATAATTTACAAGTCTGCTTACTCTTAGATGGCTCCCATGCACAGGAGGAAGACCAAAATAAATTATAAACAAATTCCAATAAAAAAGTTTAAAAATTAGATAATATTAATTATTTATTATTTTGACTAATTTGGTACTACAGTATATATAAATTCTACAAACTTGTCAATTATTTGAATTCAAGAACTTGATAATACTGGGAGGGATTTTATCTATAAATCTATGTTTTATTATTAAATTAGACATTTCTAAATTTAGTTTCAAGTCTGGAATGGTGCAACGGTTCCATATGAGGGCTAAGAAGTATTTAGCTGATAGAGAATTGTTTTGCTTCTTGTAAATTTAAATTCATTCTTTGTTGGTTGAATCTGATCCTACTTCTGTTTCTGAAAATGTTGGAGATAGCAACTGGAGTTTTTCCTTACACATTTTCTGAAAGGTGCTCAAGATATTTGTCACTTCAGAGCATTTTAAACATATTTGGTACAATATGGGCTGTTATATTGAACATTGTAAGCTTTGCTACAACATGGTCTGATGCATGGGAGATTCCTAGCTTGATTGAGGATGATTCAATCTCAATAGCAATAGCAGAAGCATTTGAGTGTTTAGATGCATCTGAAATTTGGCTCATACCTGATACAACTTGTGGAGGATTCTCAACACATCTTGCAAAGCAATTTCAGTCAAATTTTTGCAGGAATTCACTGACAATTGGATGTGAAGAGCAGTTTATGAACAAAAATGTGAAGGGCGGTTCATTAGAAGTTGTGTTTCCGTGGACCAGTGTGCCTGAAAGTTTTGAAAGTAATTCATTGCCTCATATTAGATATGAACAATCACTAGCATCTACTGAGAATTTTGAAAGTAACCCTCCACTTGATTATGCTTGCAACAAAGCTACAATGGCTTCTTCTCAGGATTCACATTTGGATCTTAGTGTTAATGCAGAAGATAACCAATCACAATCTGAATGCTCAAGTGTTTATAGCACTCCTGAAAGAAGTCCATCTCCTAATTCTGCTTTAAAAGATATGGAAGATCAGTATTTACAATCCAGGCTCAGTATAAATGCACAAGATCATGATTTACGATCTGAGCTTGGTATTAAGGGAGAAGATGAACGCTCAGAGTCTGACTTAAGCATAAATGAAGAACAGTCTTCAATTGCATCCTCAATTTCAGAGGAAAATGATTGCATAATGGTAACCAGCACTCCTGAATTCAAATCTCTAATTGATACTAGTTTAGACGAATCCACAATGATTCTCTGTCAGCATTCAGCCTTTGAGCTTGGCATGAATGGAGAAGATCAGCATGCACAGCCTGAGCTTGACATGGATACAGAGCAATTGTCAATTACATTACCAAAAGAAGAGACATATAAGTGCCCAAGTGTTTTTGATAGTAATCCCTCTCTTGATACTACTTGCATCAATGCCACCATGCCCCTTGATCAGCATTCAGAGCCTGAGCTTAGTATAGATGAAGATCAATTACAAATTCCATCATCAAAACCAATCACAAACAAGTTCTTGAATGTTGATGAAAATAACTCACCATTTAATGCTCAATGCATAAAACCCACAATTCCTTCTGATCAGCATTTAGAATTGGAGCTTAACATTCATGAAGAGCCATTGCAATTTGCATCATCAAAAGCAGTGGTATCTGAATCCTTATGTTTGTTTGAAACCCTTCACCTATCAGAGCCAGAGTATAACAAAAATGAAGAATCCATTCCATACGGAAGTATGCCCAAAACTCCAGAGAAAAAGGAAGAGCTCAAAACAGTCAGCAATGGTGATGATTCAGCAGTGTCACCACCAGCAAGAGTGTCACCATCAGCATATTTATTTGCACGCTGTTCTCAGACTCCTGAAACCCGTCACAGTATATCTTTGATGCCTCCGGCATATCATTCAGAATATAAAAGGCTCACAGAATCATGTAAACCATCTGAGAGTACTTGCAGTCCGCCATTAAATTCTCTTCAGTTTCAATCAGAGTCCAGCAAAGAGGCAGAATCCACGTTATTCACTATAACTTTCAACCAGAACTTTACCTGTTTTGCTTGTGGAACAGATCAAGGCATCAAGGTCTACAAGTGTGATCCTTTTGAAGAGGTCTTCAATGGATATTTTGGCGATGGAGGGATCAGCATAGTGGAGATGTATTATTCAACCAAAATTCTAGTTTTTGTTGGAAGTGAAGATAATTTCCAATGTCCCTCTGATAAAGTTATTATATGGGATTATCAGTTTCACAAATGTGTTCATGAACTTACTGCCGATTCCAAAGTTAAGGCAGTAAAAATCTCAAGGGATCATATGGTGGTGGTTTTAGAGCAGGAAACATGTGTGTACAGCTGTTTGGAAATAGAAGCAAAGCTTCTGTATAGAATAAAGACTCTACCTAATACCAGAGGCCTTTGCGCTCTTTCTGATATGCCATTAAATCCTGTTTTGGTTTGCCCTGGTTTACTTAAAGGGCAAGTTTGTATTGAACACTTTCTGCCTCGGAAAACAAGGTTTGTGTCTGCACATGACTCCCAAATTGCTTGTATTGCTCTATCCAAATATGGAGCTATTCTAGCAACTGCCAGCAAGAAAGGAACTTTGCTTCGCATCTTCAACACTTCAAATGGCACCTGTTTGCAAGAGGTACAGGATTTCTCGATTGTGAAGCTGCTAAATAATTAATTATGACTCAAAATTTGATGGTGTTATGCATTTTGTTGTTATTATGAAATTTGGCAGAGTGGATCTATCCATTTTAGCCTAAATACTTGCACTCTAATTTGAGTAGCTAAAGGTTCTTTGAGAGTTGGGTTTTAGGGTTTAGGCTTATACTCTCATATGAGTACCTTATTCAGTTTTTGCAATGTTTTTCTGAAACAAACCGTCAAGTTTGATTGGGTGCTTGATTTCACATGATAGATCATGAATTTAGATACACAAAATATGGTTAGTTGTAAACATCAACAGAATTGTAAGGTCATTGTAGAACTGTGTTGAACAGGCACATATACATTTCTGGTTATATTACATTTACTACAAATAATGTTAATCTAATGTTGAATTTGTTGGCAGGTTCGCAGAGGATCTAAAAGAGCAGAGATATACAGCATTGCTATATCAGAGATTGCTCAGTTACTTGCAATGTGTAGCGACAAGGGCACTGTTCATATAGTTTGTCTCAATGAAAAAGTGGGAAAACATGAACGGCTGGCAAAAAGAGAATCAAACAATCTTACAGAAAACTCTTGGAGGCAGTGGAATGCTTCTTCTGGCGAAACTGGTCGTGTTCTTCAGAGAGCACATAGTAGTAGCTTCTCATTTTCCTTCATTAAAGGTCAGAATCTAACCCTAGAATTTAAATGTGGGTGTGATGGTATAGAATGAATTTCCAAAACCCTAATCTAAGTCAATACATTTTTAAAATAAAGAAATCTAATTTATTAAATTATGCAGGAGTTGTTCCAAAGTATTTTAACTCGGATAGGTCATTTGCTCAATTTCGTTTCTCTCCAAACGTGAGGTCTCTTGTTGGATTTGGGAAGGATAACACTATAATCATTATTTGCTATGATGGAAGGTAAGATCATCAATACTTTATTTGCTTATCTTCTTTCTTTTAATTAGGATTCAATTCCAAAACACTTGTCACAGTCTACTTTTGATATTGAGTTCAACATGTATAATAATAAGCCCTGAGATAAACAATGAGCTTGTACTCTTGTTGCAGCTTCTATAAATGTACATTTGATCCTGTCCGTGGAGGAGAAATGGTGCAGAAATTGTATGAAAGATTTTTTAAGCCAGATGAAGCTTCAAAATTGGTGGCAACAAAATAAAGAAGGAATTAAAGAATCGATTTTTTCTTATCTAAAATATTTACTACATTTGTGAATATGTTTCTCATCAGTTTGATGTCGTTAAGATCAATAGATATTATTTTTTCCTTATACTGATATTCATAATAATGAACAGTCATTTGAATTTCATTGTCATACTTATTCATAAATATGAGTTCATTTTTTGTATAGTTGTTTTAATTGATATATATATATATATATATATATAAAATTTATTTTTACAAAAGAGTATTTATCTTTTTGTAATTAACATACTTATACTTGCGTGTAAGTACAATATGTAGCTAACATGAAAGTAATTTTTGAAATATTCATAAAAGAAATCTAAATATGGATGGTGTTTGCACATGTATCATGTAACGTATCTTCCACCTAAATACTTATACAAAAAAGAAAAGAGATGTGTGCTTGATATAATGAGAAGTGATAAATATTTGGTAAGTACTATAGATTCAATTATCATGAACTTGTATTGTGGCATGAAGCTTAAAAGAGATTGGAAATATAGTAATACAAGACTATTATGCATGACCTTATGATGAATCATCCCTATGATATACAATACAAGGCTATTATCCATTAGGATTCGACTAGAGATATACTAGCCATGTAACTTGTTTATTATTTGGTATTTATTTCGTAAACTTGATAGAATTTGCCTTTAGCAGTGACACAAATGATCATCTAATTATAGCACTTGTTGCTTGATAGGTCCATTGATCTGTTATTCTTAATGCTATTATAATATGATTCCTATACTTTAAAACCTTTTCTCTTACTTTGCAAATCACATTCATGCATCATAGCCCTCAACATTATGATTTACAACTCTTTTTATAGACCTTTTCCATGTCAGTGGAAAACCTAAAATAAGTTACCAAAGTTGGACTTCAAATCAACTAAACCATGTGAGCAAAACCTAAAATAAGTTACCAAAGTTGGACTTCAAATCAACTAAATCATGTGAGCAAGTGCACTAATCCACCATTTTGAAGTCCTTGATGTTGGCCCAAAAGAATTCAAGAAATTAATTCATCTTTTGACTTTTTCTCCATCATTTTACAAATTCAATCACGTATGGATCCCATACATAAATTGATATGACTTTGGAAATGTATGAACTGCATAACTTAAAATTGCTAAAATATTCACTAATGATTAATTGTTCCACAACTAACTTGTCTATCACTGGTACATCAAACACTTAGTAACTTTTATTTGCATGATCCAATCCATTGTAGGTATAGTTGATTTCACCATCATGCAAACAATATCCCCCTTTGGCATTGATGCCAACACATACTGAAAAAATTAGCTAATTTTCAACACCTAAAAGAATTCATCTACAATCATCAACAAAAAGATTAACTCCACCATATCTCATGCAAAATTGTACATGATTCCATGAATCCCCATTAGATATGCATAGCCTCAAAAAGTTTCCCTTGACCAAATTCTCCCTTGGGAACACTGATAAAGGTATGCAAAAAGAGATCAAGACCAAAAAAAAATGTACATAGTTGTGTCTTAAAGACTTTTCACTTGTTCTCCTACATTTATCACTAACTTCTCCAATTGTTTAATAGGTGTATCATTTTAACCAGAACCAACTTCTAGCACCAAATCCTATAATATATCTCATATCAATTATATTACTTGTGCCTCCTTCTAAGATTTCATCTTTTCCTTTTAGCCTTTGATTTCATTAGTGCAAGTACTCACATGAATTGTCCCTTGAAGGGCTGAAATGTCATCTTCATCTTTGACATCAACACTGACTTAATAGTAGATAAGAACTGTAAAAATATTACAAGTCGTCTTTGTCCTTATCTATAGTACCTTCTTTTTTCTCTTTCTTTCCTTTCTTTTCTTCCACCTACCTATCCTTAGTATGTTCTTGATCTTGTTTGTTCTTGTCACCTTTGATTATATAAACTATTGTTACTTGTTTCCTCTCTTCGATTATATCTTCCATAACTTGTTTTGTTTCTACGTTCTTTGAAGCATCCACTAGTTTCTTTGGAACATCCTTGATGGGAATATCATATACGTTGACTTCAACATGTCTATCTTCTATCCTTCATCAATATAAGTTATATGGGGTTCATCTTGTTCATATAATTTATTGTTCTTCAAGATGCCCCTTGTTTCATCTTTTGGATCAAGATTAAGGCTTTTTTGTTGAGTAACATTGTTAATATTTCTTGATCTTAAATGTTGGTCTAGTTTTCCCAAGAATATATTTGTTTCCTCCTCACACTTCTAGCTATAATTGAATTAGGAGATATTTAATGAACTCTTTATATTTCTTTAATGTAGCAAGCCACCTAGCTTCAAACTTATTACATAAGGATGTGGTGATTTGTCCTTATGAGTCAATAAGGAATTTTCTTAGTTTATTCATATTGAATACAAGCGCATGCTCAATTATTTTCCTCTCCTCTTTATTGAATTTTTCATAATGTATCTTTACAACAACCAATATACTTCACTTTCTAAGGTTATTCACTATTTTGTCTATAGAAATAAACTTACTTGTATCAAGATGAACAAGTTTAATGGTTGCAGAATCTACTGTTTGTTCCTCAATTATGGTTAACCATCTTATTAGCTCAATTACTTCCCTATCTACATCCTTCATCTCAGTATTTTGTGTCATTTTCTTGTGATAGTAGAAGTGAGTATTTCAAATAATTTATTTTCATCTTATCCATATTAACAAATTTTGACAATGAATTATGATATTCTTGCCCATGTGAAGGTTTTCAATATTCTTTCTAAAGATGGCTTCTGATTGTCAACCTTCACTATAGCCATGTCTATGCCTATTTTCAAACATTCCTCCTCCCAAATTTGTATTAATGACTAAACCATTTTCACTGCCGATCCAACTTGAGACAAAGGAAAATACATTAGTTGATGCTAGTTCAAAATTTCTTGTACACTCATATCTCCCTCAAGATCACAAGTACTTTTTCACTTATACAGTGGTTGTCTTCTATGGCTTGGAGAACCTTCCATGAAATCCAACACACATTCTTTTTACTTTGCCCAAGGGTTCTCCTAGGGTCAGATCATGTTCAATGCAAGTGCATATACATGTTTTAACCAACACTTGATGGATGCGGGTTAAACTTTAATTTCTCTATGCAAGGCTCGATCCAATCCCATTAATGGAGAGTGTACACTACCAGTATTTGAAAGAAGATTCATCATAATAAGTTTGATCTAATGATCTTTTTCTGCTCTCGGGTCACTGTCTTTGTTTTTAAACCTGCGGCCAGACTGGTGTAGAGGAAGGAGGGATGATTCTATTGTGAGATTTTTGAATTCTCCCTGGAAAAGTTTGCCTCTTCACAGTAGAAGATGAGCATCAATTTTCTTTCTTTTATTGAAATCTAAGACTACTCCTTGCTAAGTCTTCATGTTAAGTCCAACTTCTCAACTCGGGATGCACCAACCAAATGGTGAATATGAATTTACAATTCTTCACACTCATGTTTCTACTTGTGAGCGTTTTGAACATGGAGATGATGGTGTTGAATCGCACCCTTTAATGTTAAATTATAAACTATGATTTTCATTTAGGTGTTAAAAACAACCAAACCAATTTGTGCCTCTTAGAGGGGATCTAAGGTCTTGATTAGTCATTGTAGAATGGCTTTACTTTCTATTTTATCTTCCCATACTTGGCGGGGCAACCAACCTACATCTTTCATGTGAATGGCTTGGTGGAGATTGGGATGCTAATCATCCTAGAGTGATTCCATCCATGAGATAATGTACCTGAGTCTCTTTATTCATTCTATTGAATCTCCACCAATATTCAAACAAATAAGTTATGATGAAAAAAGAGTGTATCTGCATTGTTGTATCTGGCCATGGGAATAAAAAATGGGGAATAATCAATACATCCCAAAATGATGAGTGTCTCTTTTTGCAACCTGACATCATCATTCCTCACATTTTTGGATTCATCTACTTTGTATTTAAAACTGCACTGCTTTGAGTGAATGTATAAATGCTTTTGATGCCTCTCATGATACTAATGGTAGCAAATGCACTTTATTCTCTTCTTCCAAACTGTGATAGTTTTGCATATTCTTTAAGTCCATTTTCCTAGCATACCTCATGAATTTGGTCTTCACAATTGGTACCATGAATCTTAAGAAAAGATCTTTAGTTTCTACTTTTAGTCTCTATAAGATATCAATGTTTGATCATCTCATGATAGACAACTGTAATTGCTATTGCTTTATATATAAAGATTCAATGTCTTTCTTCTTCTTAACACTTAGCCTAAATCTCCCTTAATAACATCACACATGGAATTGAGAGAAACTATGTATTTGATCTTTTGAACATTGACTCTTGAGCCTTTTGAATTTAGACTAAAACTAGAGGGTAAACTTCAATCTTGACAACCATTGAATTTTGGTGTTAAATCAAATTTGGATTCTAAATTTTTCTTGAATTGAACCTACAAGATGCCTCTTTGAACCACTTCAAACTGCTTTGAACCTTAGTTTGGAGCAGTTCAAAACTATAAATTAATTTTTTTTAAACTGTGTCTATATTGGGTACCATCATCATAATATATATCTTGTTTTTATTGTTTACATTTTAAGTACTCAGAGCTAATGGAACAAACAATTCGATCCCACGACGAAAGGTGAGAGAGATTTGGCAGTTGGCAACTTTATATTGGCCAACACTACAAGTTTCAGCATCACCCGAGATGGCATCACAAAATCAAAATGGAGTGAGATCACCAAAAAATGAGAGAGGTTATTGTAGGTCTCTGCAACACAGTCCTATAGCACCTAGAATCACATTCATACCTAAGAAGAGCTTTGAGATATGCCCCATCAAAGATCACTCCCTATAGCATTTAGTGACCCTTAGGGATGTTTCGGTTCGGTGTGCCCAAGAATGTTCAAGTGCTCAACGGGATGGGACAAGCTTGGGGCTAGGGTTTACCTAGCCACCCATAGCTAATGGAATAGATAGTTTGATCCCACAAAAAATGGTGAGGGAGATTTGGCAGTTGACAACTTTGTACTGGCCAACACTATGAGTTTTAGCATCACTTGAGATAGCATCACAAAATTAGAATAGAGTAAGATCTCCAAAATGTGAGAGAGGTTATTATAAGTCTCCATAACACAGTCCTATAGGATCTAGAATCACATCCATACCTCATACGAGCTCTAAGATATGCCCCATCAAAGATTGCTGCCCTATGGCATTTAGTGACCCTTAGGGACATTTTAGTTCAGCATGCTCGAGAATGTTTGAGCACTCAATGGGACTAGACAAGCTTGGGGGCTAGGGTTTACTAGGCCACTCGAAGCTAATGGAATAGATATTTCAATCCCACAATGAGAAATGAGGGAGATTTGGAAGTTGGCAACTTTGTACTGGCCAACACTATGAGTTTCAAAGTCACCCGAGATGGCATCGCAAAATCAAAACAAAGTAAGATCTCCAAAAAGTGAGAGAGATTATTGTAGGTCTCCACAACATGGTCCTATAGGACCTAGAATCACATCCATACCTTGCACGAGCTCTGAGATATGCCCCATCAAAGATCAGTGCCCTATGGCATTTAGTGACCCTTAGGGATGTTTTGGTTCGATGTGCCTGAGAACGTTTGAGTGCTCAATAGGATTGGATGAGCTTGGGCTAGAGTTTACCCAACCACCCAGAGCTAATGGAATAGACAATTTGATCCCACGATAAATGGTGTGACAGATTTGGTAGTTGGAAACTTTGTATTGGCCAACACTATGAGTTTCAGCATCACCCGAGATGACGTCGCAAAATAAAAATAGAGTAAGATCTCCAAAAAGAGGTTATTGTAGGTCTCCATAACATAATCCTATAGGACCTAGAATTGCATCCATACCTCAAACGAGATTTGAGATATGCCCCATCAAAGATTATTTCCCTATGGCATTTAGTGACCCTTAGGGATGTTTCAGTTCGGCATGCCTGAGAATATTTATGTGCTCAACAAGATAGGATGAGCTTGGGTCTAGGGTTTATCTAGCCACTTAGAGCTAATGAAATAGATAGTTTGATCCCATGATGAATGATGAGGGAGATTTGGAAATTGGCAACTTTGTATTGGCCAACACTACAAGTTTCAACATCACCCAAGATAGCATCGCAAAATTAAAATGGAGTAAGATCTCCAAAAAGTGAGAGATGTTATTTTAGATCTTTGCAACAAAGTCCTATAGGACCTAGAATCACATCCATACCTTGCACGAGCTCTGAGATATGCCCCATCAAAGATCACTACCCTATGGCATTTAGTGACCCTTAGGGACATGTTAGTTTGGCATGCCCGAGAACATTTGAGCACTCAACGGGATGAGACAAGCTTGAGGCTAGGGTTTACTTGGCCACTCGGAGCTAATGGAATAGATAGTTTGATCCCATGATGAACGGTGAGGGAGATTTGGTAGTTGACAACTTTGTAATGACCAAAACTACAAGTTTCAACATCACCTATGATGGTGTCACTAAATCAAAATGGAGTAAGATCTCCAAAAAGCAAGAGAGGTTATTGTAGGTCTCTGTAACATGGTCCTATAGGACCTAGAATCACATCCATACCTCACATGAGCTCTGAGATATGCCCTATGAAATATCACTACCTTTAGGCATTCAGTGACCCTTAGGGATGTTTCGGTTCAGCATGCCCGAGAACGTTTGAGCACTCAACAGAACTAGATGAGCTTGGGACTAGGATTTACCTGGCCACCAAAGCTAATAGAATATATAGTTCAATCCCATGATGAATGGTAAGGGAGATTTGGTAGTTGGCAACTTTGTATTGGCCAACACTACGAGTTTCAGCATCACCCGAGATGGCATCACAAAATCAAAATGGAGTAAGATCTCCTAAAAGTGAGAGAGGTTATTGTAGGTTTCCACAACACAGTCCTACAGGATCAAGAATTTCATCCATACCTTGCATGAGCTCTGAGATATGCCTCATCAAAGATCGCTGCCATATGTTATTTAGTGACTCTTAGGGACATTTTATTTTGGCATGCCCAAGAACTTTCAAGTGCTCAACAGGATGGGACGAGCTTGGGGCTAGGGTTTACCCAGCCACCTAGAGCTAACAAAATAAACAATTTGATCCCACGACAAATGGTGAGAGAGATATGAGCAAGATACATATGCCTAGGCCACTTTGTGCAAGATATGAGCAAAAGTTGCTAACTATGCCAAATTGAGTCTTTTTGAATTTTTGGTCAAGATAGCCTAGGATTAGGTGTTTTTAGTTTTTTTCTAATAGTTTGGAACCTTTTTTATGTCCTAGAAGTGAAATCTAGTGAACTTTGCATTAGTTGCACTTTTTGTGCAAAATTGCAAAAGTTGTAAAAGTTGCTTAAAAATGAAAATCTAACTATAAACTTTCTAACCTTCAAAAAAATGTTACCCATTCTCATATACTCAATCATGGATAGTTACAAATTCCTAAACTTCAAAAAATACAAAAGTTGCTCAAGCAACTTTTTGAGCAACATTGTAACTTTGCATTTACAGGACTTGAGAAACTAGGATACTCAAGCTGGGCATGATCCCTCAAAGTTCTCATCAAAATATATTAATGATCTTAATAGAACAATAGAAAGCTCATTGTCACCTTTAAATGGAGACTTCACTTAAATGGAGATTGTTAGTTCCCAAACATGTCCCACTCAAGTAGATGACTAGTTTACAAAACAACCAGTAGGGAACGAGGTCGTGGAAATGAACTCAATGCTCAAGAAGGTTTGGAAACACTAAAATAACTTATTTTCAAATACTCAACCCTTCACCAGTTCCCAAACTCCTGCCATTCATGAATCAACACACTACAAGAGGTCAAATCCTTCATGGTACTTGACCTAGGGTTTGATTCAAAAAATCACAAAACACATCCTCCAGTCTTGAAACCATAGAATATTAAAAAGAACCCTACTAACTACCATTTCCCAAGTGGCCATGAAATTTCAACCAAGGAAATTGCAGTTAGAGGCCCATTTTTGTTGTGTGCACCAAATGTTGTCCTAAAAACCTAGTTTCACTAAAAATGAAATAATTTGAGTTAGAAAACACGTAGAACAATGAGACCAGAAGAAAAAGAAAGCTGATTCTAAGATATATCTCAAGAATCCATCACATCTAGTCTAAAAGTCCATACATTTTGTGCAATGTGAAAACAACAGTAAAAATGCCTCGAAAACTAAATTTCCTTCTTTGCAACTTCTTCCAATCCATGTATTAATGCCCTCTAGATCTCACAAATGAGGTATATATATATCCTATGTATATTTTAATGGTTAGAACCAATATTTTAATAGTTATAACCCTTTTCCCATTGATTTTCAAATTTGAACAACTTTTACAACTTTCGACAATGCAACTTTGCACAAAAAGTGCAATTTTCATCTTTTTCACTTGATTCCACTTCTAGGACTTGGAAAAGTTTCCAACATACCTAAAACCAACTAAAAATAGCTTAGTCCTAAGATTTCTTGACCAAAAAAATTAAAATTATTGAATTTTCATAACAAGCAACTTTTGCTTTTAAATTGCATAAAGTGCCTTAAGCATACAAAATGGTGTCTTTCTTTGACAACCATGGAATTCTCATCCAAAATTGTTTATTGTAGCATAAGTAGGTAAAATAAACATGAAAACCAAAATATAAACCAAGTGCCTTGGTGCTCTGCACTAGGTGTATATGAGCAATGTTAGTATGCTAATAGAAACCAATTTTAAATAAAGCTTCTACAAACTAAACAAAATTCATAAACCTCAAGATAGACTAAGATGAACTCTCAATTGAGAATATGAGCCATTAATGGGCTCTCTCAATGAGAAGCTCTCTTGTTGAGTGGCTTTGTCTAAATAGATAGGATGTATGCTCAAGCTTATGCTTCAAAAAAAGGGCTTCAAAAAGAGTTGGAATTTGGGTGTGAGTGTATGGTTTTGATTTAAAATGGCTTCTTAAAATGGCATTATGACTTTACTCCATGGATTGTGTTCTTTTGCAAAGGGGAAGGATCCAATTTATAGGCAAGAGGCTTGAGGGATTGAGGGCTAAGATGCAAGGATGGGGAAAAGGTCATGGAGGGCTCAGATTGCATGAGAGGAGAGCACATGGATTGTGCTTCTTTACAACCAATCAGGGAGTGACACATGTCACAGGGTGAGAGGATGGAGGAAAGGGGAAGGATGAGTCAAAAAAGGAGGCTCAAGGGATAAAATCTTCATAAATACCCTCATAATGGCTTGCAAGAGCAATGAAAGAGCTTGGAAGAGTCATTTATGGCCTAGTGGGCTTCATAAAGTTTTATGGTTGGGATATTTTGAGAGAGATGAGAGAAATTTCGACTTGGGATTGATTAGGAAGGTTTTAAGCTTGCTTAGGATTGTGCAAATGATTAGAGGATGGATTAGGATGGTTTAGGATTAGCTTAGGGATAGGCAAGTGGATGGCATTTAATGAGGGTGGGTGAAGGAGGAGATATTTGTTAACTTTGGCTTGGGTTAGTAAGTCTTAACCCATGTTTATGGAATGTGACAAGGTTAGGAGGGGATTAGGTTTAGGTTTGAAGACATCTTCTAGAAGAGTCTAGACTTTGGATGAGGATAAAGACTTTCTAGAATAGTCTAGAACTTCTTAGGATAAGGATGAAGACTTTCTAGAAGAGTCTAGAACTTCTTAGGATGAGGATAAAGACTTTCTAGAAGAGTTTAGAACTTCTTAGGATGAGGATAAATTAGATTTTTAGGAAATAAACAAAGTTTTATTTATTTCAAGGGTTTGGGTTGAGGAGATATTTATTAAAACTTTTTTAATAAACATGAGGATTAATATTTAATTTTAATTAAATATTTTGAGTTGGGATTAGGGGTAGGACATGATGGGATTAGCCTTTAATCAAAATTAAAGAAGGATTAGAAGATTTTGGAAGAGGTTAGTGGTCTTAAGGAAATTGGCCAAGTTTTGGGCAAAAAATAATTTTTAAATTTATTTTGGATTTTTTGGTCAATTTATTAATTAATAATTAATAAATAAGGAAATAATGTTTAAATAAGATTTAAACATTTTTGGGAGGGATTCCTTAATTAAATATTTTTAATTAAGATAAAGGGATTTAATGGCATAAAAATAAATAATTAATTAATTAATAAATGATGATGTCATCAGGAATTTTTTTAGAAAATAAAAATGCTTTATTTTCTAAAGGATTTAGGTGTCTACATTTTGCCCCTCTTTGATGTGATGCCGCAAGTGGCATGGCATCAAAGGTAGGAAAATAAGATGCCCAAGGCTAGAGCAGAAGAGGAGAGAATGGACTGCGAGATGCCCCCTCAAGAAGGTGGCGGGGAGAGAAAGTGAGGCTCGACAGCTTCTTGAAAAGTACAAGAATCTGAGATGAGCAAGGAGACTCAGGTTGGCTTAAGAGAAGAGGTTTAGTTAGCTCAAACTCTCACTACAGGAGAATGATAAAGGGAGAATCAGAGGAACAAGAGGAAGCAAGCTTAAGATCTCAGGGATTGTAGAGGATGAAGGAGCAGAGCGCTATAAAAAGGAATCTAAGATAGGGAGATGGATGATGGGATGATAAAGCTAATGCAACAGGATTTCAAAGAGTCAGATTGGTAGAAGATGGGTTTCGGAGATCCCTAGGACTAGGATTGTGGAGCTCGAAAGATGAGGCTTGGTGGATTGATTGGATTGGTGGATCCCTAAGACTAGGATTGTGGATCCCTAAAGCTAAAAGTGAAGATTGATTCAAAGAGATACTAATGCATAAGCTGGGGTAGGAGAGACAGATGCTGGATACGGATGGGGGATAATGGAGATGAAGGGAAACCATTGAAGCTTTTTTTTGAGCAGGCGTATACTTCAAAGAGAAGTACCACCATGTAGTTGAGCTCTAGATTTTCTATAGGACTATTGGTTAATTGCCAAGGTTACCAAGAACATCAAGGCCTTTTCACCAACTATCTAGAGGACTGACAGACTGACTCAAAAAAAACATGCAAGGATTTCCCCATCATCACACATGATTCTCGGAGGAAGCAGCGTGGAACCAACACTGGGTAACCCACAAGCAGAAAAGAAAAAAAAAAAAAAGACCTGATCAAAACCTTACGTTTAGATTGCCCCATTCGCAGTATACCATGATATGGAAGATCGTGGCAACCGTGAGGAGGGAACAAAAAGATTTCTTGGAAAAGATAACTCAAGACCCAAAGGGAAGATTCTAAATCAAAAGAAAGCAAAAATCCAAAAGAGAATCGTTTGCCAACGAGATGGGTAGGACGAGGTACTAACGGACCAAGATCAAACATGAGGAAAGCTATATCCTGCAAGGATCTATCAGAGAGCACCTAAGCTGATGGATTTTGGATGAGTGATGCATCTGGCAAGCTGAACTAAGAAGGATAACACTTTGGTGACAGGAGATCTAGCTAAAGGATGCATTGGAATAGCTAACCAAGGGTTGTGCGATGTGTGCAAGATGCTAATCAAGGAGGAACTGACATGAAAGCTGGATAGATACAATGGTACTGAGCTAAAGACAATGTACAAGCTGACAGACCAAGATATGTTACAAATGTACAAGGTTGTTCATGTTTTGGTTTTGTGAGATGGAAATGTTGGTGAAGGGTGGGATGTCTATAATAGTTGATAAGCAGATAGGTAGATGGTTTGCGAAAAGCTTAAGTGAAAATGGGGCTCTTTGTGTGCATGTGATAGGATACAAGCTAGGATACAAGATTATTTACAAGTTGGAATATGGTACAAGCTTTGGACAAGATGTGGATATACAGGCTATGATACAAGGGATGATACAAGATTTAAAAGGTATAATACAAGCTCTGATACAAGATTTACAAGTTGAGGTACAAGATTTACAAGCTATACAAGGAAGTATTTACAAGCTTCATTGGATTTTAAATATTTGGTTTGAACACCAAGGGAACAAGCAGGTGTTTTATGGGATGGTGGGTGGATGGATGAGGGATAGGATAGTGATAGATAATGGATTAGTCTTAGTACACAAGGCACCTAAATTACCAGGTTTTCACCAAAGTACCTATCCAAGGCGCTTGAATTGCCAAGTTTTCACCATTGGATGCTTATTTCTCTTTACTATTTTTTTTGTATTTTTCAAAAGCTGGGTATACCAAGAATCTTCAAGCATAGAACTTCTTGAGATGAATGATGTTAGTAGGATCATTCAAGAGTTCTCCTTCTGGTGTAGATAGTTGATAGGCTCCGGAGCCAAAGGATGCAGTGACAACATAAGGACCAAGCCATGTAGGTTCAAACTTGCCTTTCTTTTCTCAATCGGCTTGGACTTTCATATTCTCTTTGAGGACCATGTCACTTGGCTGAAAGTGTCGTGGGAGCACCTTCTTGTTGAAATTTCTTTTGAGACAAGTTTGAAATTCCTTTTGAGCTACTCTGTATTCTTCATCTAATATTTGCCCTTGCAAAGATATGCGCAAGGAGGGAAGTTCAACCTCAATGGGTAGTACCGCTTCGACACCATAGACTAAGGAGTATGGAGTTGTGCCTATGGATGTATGGAAGGAAGTTCGATAGGCCCATAGGGCTGGATTTATTTGTAGGTGCTAATCGTGGCCGGAATCATTAACAACTTTTTGTAGGATTTTGAGGAGGGTTTTCTTAGTTGCCTCTACCTGGCCGTTACCTTGTGGGAAATATGGGCTAAAAAAGAGGTAATGGATGTGGAGGGAAGTGCATAATTCTTCCATGTTGAGATTTTCAAAGTTACCTCCATGGTTGGTGAAGATGGTGGATGGGATGCCGAAGCGGTAAACAATGTGGTACAAGATGAACTTGGAGACTTGAACTCCTATAGTTGAGACTAGGGGGACTGCTTCCACCCACTTAGTGAAATAGTCTGTAGCTATTATTATCCACTTATGTCCATCAGATGAGAGAGGTGTGATAGTTCCAACTAGATCAAGGCCCCAACAAGCGAAAGGCCAAGTTGGTGCAATAGGCTGTAGATCTTGTGTTGGAGTGTGCACAAGATTTGCATGCTGCTGACATGGGAGACACTTTCTAACAAAGTCACAAGAGTCTTCTTCAATGGTAGGCCAATAGTAGCCTGCTCCAAGGATTTGTCACACTAGGACAATACCACTCGTGTGGGCACCACAAAGTTTGAAATGTACTTCTTTTAATGCCATCACAGCCTCATTTTTATCTAAACATCGAGAGAGAGTATCATGATAACCCCGACGATATAGGGTATTGGCTATGATAACATAGCGAGATGATTTTTGGATGAGGTTCTGGTGTTGGGTACATATGAGGTGAAGGGATATGATACCATCATTAAGGTAAGCGTGAATCTCATGGTACCAAGGGGATTGGGGACTAACCAAGATACAAACATGGTTTGAATCCTCATTCGCATAGGCGGGTGTGAGGAGCTACTCAAATAAAAACTCATTTTGTGTAGCTGCTTGGGGAATTTCCAAGAGCGAACCGATAGTAGCCATAGCACCTGCTGCTTTGTTCTGCATTTGAGGTACTTGTGTAAACTGAAGCTTTGTAAAATGCTGGGTTAGCTAATCAACTAGCTCTTTGTAGGGTAATAGCTTTTCATCTTTGGTTTGATATTCATTTAGGGCTTGCTTGATGATGAGCTGAGAATCGCCAAAGATTTGTAACTCAGTGATGTTCCATTCTGCAACTATCTTTAATCTTGCTATGAGAGCCTCATATTCAGCTATATTGTTGGTGCTAGGGAATTATAGCTTGAAGGCTTTTGGAATGTAATCTCCTTGAGGTGTGACAAACAATATTCCTGCCCCTAATCCATGAGATGTGTATGAGCCATCAAAATAAAGTTTCCATGGGGGTTGTTCTTCAATTAGACAGATATGCTCATCTGGAAATTTTGTGATCAAAGGATATCCATCTATTAGAGGTGCATCAGTGAGGTGATCTGCTAGAGCTTGCCCTTTGATTGCCTTTCTGTCCACATACTGGATGTCAAATTCGCTAAGGAGCATAACCCATTTGGCCAAACGGCTTGTAAGTGCTATTCTAGAGAGCATATACTTGAGAGGGTCGATCTTGGAGACTAGTTGGATGGTATGAATTAGCATGTAGTGGCGAAGCTTTTGAGTTGAGAAAAAAACTGCCAAACAAGCTTTTTCCATAGGAGTATAATTGAGTTCGTAACCAACTAGGGTTCTACTGATGTAGTAGATGGCTCTTTCTCTGTCGTAGTCATCGAGCTATGCTAGAAGTGCCCCTAGAGTAGTAGGCGTTGCTGATATGTACAAGATCAAGGGACGATCAGGAACTGGTGAAACCAAGATAGGGGGATTGGCGAGATATTGCTTGAGTTGATCGAAGCTACATTGACATAAAGGATCCCACTTGAAGTTTTCATCCTTCTTCAGTAAATGTGCAAATGGTGTACACTTATTTGCAAGCTGGGAGATGAAGCGCCAGATGGATTGAAGCTTTCCCTGAAGAGAGCGAAGCTATCATAGTGTCTGGGGAGGAGGCATGTCTAAGATAGCCTTGACCTTCTTGGGGTCAATCTCTATACCTCATTTAGAAACTATAAAGCCTAGAAGCTTGCCAGATGTGACCCCAAAAACACATTTCTTTGGATTTAGCATGAGATGATATTTGGCTAACTTATCAAAGACTTTCTCTAGGTTAGCAAGATGATCCATGAAGGTGTGAGATTTAACCAAGATATCATCCACATAATCCTCCAAAATGCTATGAATGAGATCATGAAAAATGGTTGTCATAGCTCTTTGATAGGTAGCCTCAACATTCTTTAGGCCAAAAGACATCATGTTGTAACAAAAGGTTCCCCAAGGGGTAGTGAATGTTGTCTCATGCTGATCCTCTTCTACAATCTTGATTTGATTGTACCCGAAAAATCCATCCATGAGGGACAAAATTTCATGTCTAGCTGTAAGATCTACAATCATATCTATGTTAGGAAAGGGAAAATCATCTTTTGGACAAGCTTTGTTAAGATCTCTGAAATCAGTGCAGATTCTAATGTCACCAGAAGGTTTAGTGACAGGGACCATGTTGGAGATCCACTCTGAGTAGTCGATAGGTTGGATAACCTTAGCAGCTAACATTCTTTCTAATTTAGCTTTGACCATTAATGTCACCTTGGGGTGCATTTTTCTAAGCTTTTGTCTGACGGGTTTGATCTTTGGATCGACTGCAAGATGATGAACTACAAGCTTTGGATCCAGCCTTGGCATGTTTTGATATGACCATGCAAATTGGCTAATGTTCTCTCATAAGACCTCAAAGAGGAGATCAACTTGGTCTTGTAATAGGGATGCAACAATGTGAACAAGTCTAGGGATCTCTGAAGAACCAATGTTGACTTCTCTAGTATCCTCAATTAGAATAGAAGACACCTTTGGTCAATTATCTTGAGAAGGCAATGCTAAATCCTCATGTTTTGCTTGTGACTCTAGATTTTCTTGTTGAGGGGCTCTCTTCACTGACTTAGCTAGTCCTAGATTTACCCTAGTTCCAATTTTGGGTGTATTAGAACTAGGTTGGGGATTTTCTCCAAAATACCCCTTGGGATCTGGCTTATAGATATATGCCGAGTCTGGCTTTGTTTTCTTATGAGGTGTTTCAACTCCCATGAATCTAAGAAGCGCTTACTCTAATGTGAACTCATCAATGTGTATGACACTTGGTTGGTCCCAATCTATGAGTTGTAGATGGGTGAGTGGTAGGTCAATGAAATGGATGGATAGTTCTTCGAGAATAGAGTCTCTGAGGGAGATTTGGTCTAGGATATCGTCGTAGGCTCTCTTTTCAACTTCCTTAGGAATGTCTTTGATTTTGACAAGGTCACGATGAATGTTTGAAAAAGCATGACTGTTTTCATTGGTGCCCCAAGTTTTGGGTATGCCAAAGCCAAGACCTGACTTCATTTCCTACTGGTGTGCTTCGATGGGGCACTGCATACCTCTTTCTTCTGGTCCTTGACCACCACCTTGATAGTTCCATTTGTTAGTGATGAGCTTATGTTATTGGGGATACTTTTGGCTGAAGTGATCAAGGCATGCTTGATTTCTTGGAGATGCATCCTTATGTAACCAATTGTTGATATCTAGAGTGAGCTCCTCATGAAGAGGGATTTTCGAGGATAAAAAGGTTGTTGGGCCAAACTATTTGTAATAAGGAGGTGGAATCTCCTTATCTTTGTGATATGTCAGTCACCCATGAGCGTGTGGATCAAGTGGGAGTGCCTCGACAGCAAATGCATCTGATAGACTATACTCTCCACAACCTTTGTTATTGATCTTCACGGTAGATAAGGTGGAGGCAAGGATGGTTTTTGGGTCATTAAAAGTGTGGGATGAGATGGCGATGGTTGTGCCAATATTAATTCCAGGGAAATGGTTTGTAAATGAGGCTTCAACCGCATTGCAGTAAGCAAAGGGTTCTGGATTGGCATGGATGGTTACCTTAGTGCCCTGATTTGGAAATTTGACGCACTGATGGTAAGTGGATGGAATAGCTTTCATGGCATGAATTTATGGGTGACCAAGGAGGATGTTGAATGGTAGGTTTAGATCAATAACATGGCAGAGTGTTTCTTGGATGATTGGCCCAACCTTGATTGGCAGCAAAATAGTTCCTTCTATGGTTCTTTCCAAGTTGTCATAAGCTTTGATGGTGATAACCTCACTGATGATATCTACCTCAGTATACCCAGCTTGTTTTATGAATTTTAGGGTACAAATATTCAAGGCTGATCCATTATCTATCATTACTCTTTTTACGAAAAAATTGGATACCATAATGGCTATGCGGAGCGAAAGGGTGTGATCTGGCTCGACCATGGGTATGTCGGTGGGTTTGAATGATAGGGCAGATTAGGATGAAAGGTGTCCAACAAGATTATGAAAATTAGTAGTGTTGATATCTAAAGGGACACGAGATTCTATGAGAGCACTGTCAAGGATGTTCTTGTACATAGGACTAGTGCGGAGAAGGTCTAAAATGGAGATTTGGGCTGGCATGTTCCCAAGGTGTTCCAAGATATTGTACTGGGTTTTTGATGGAGCTGATGGTGCTGGTGAAACTAGTGGGCCTACGATGTTAAATCGTGCTCTTCGAGTGGTGATTGCACACTCATTGTTTGGTCCTTGGATATTGATAACATTGACAGAAGGCTCTTTCTTGGATATAAAACCTATGAGGCTACCATAATCTATATAGGATGAAGTGTGGTCATTGTTCTTCCCATGCTATTGGTTTGGCTGGTGGTTGTTGGTGTTGTTGTTGTTGGTTTGGATAGGTTCTTTTCTAGGATTTTGGTTTTTGTGAGGAGGAAAAGCATTTTGATAGATCTGTAAGCCTGCATTGGGAGAGGTTTGGGCACCAATGGTGATTTCTTTCTGATCAATGAGGTCCTGCACATAATCTTTTAGTTTCATGCATCTGAGGGTGGTGTGACCTTTTACCCTATGAAATTTCCAGTACTCATTATCTTTGTACCATGCAGCTTTGGATTGGCTTGGGTCGATTTGCTGGGTAGGAGGAAATTTGATGAGGTTTTCCTTGACTAATTTCTCAAAAATGACATCCAAAGGCTCACCAAGGGGTGTATAATTTCTAGGTGCAGGTCAGAATCTAGGCTTTTGCCCTACAGCTACATTGATGGCATTAGCTTGATTGCTAGACCCTTGAAAGTTGGGTCTTGGATTGTGGTTTTGATAGCTTTGGTGATTTTGCTATTGGTAGTTGATAGCTTGTTGATTGTTTGGTTGATACGGTGGGTTGGGCTGACTTTGGAAAGGACCAACTATATTCACATGCCTGGTGTCAGTGATGCCATCTATTGCAACGTGCTTTTGTTTGTTCCAATACCTAGACTTGTCATTGGAATGTGTTTGATTTTGGTTAGCTTCCTTGTAAATCTTGACCACACCATCTTTAATGAGTCCTTGCTCAAGGATCATTCCTTTCTCTTTGATATCTTTGTAGGTCTACAAATAGTTCATGGTTATGTGGTGAGCCAAGCTGGGATGGGCATTATCAATAAACATTTTCACCAAATGGCACTCTAGCAAGGTGCAAGATATGCGGGTGGTAAGGGTTTTCCATCTTTGCAAATATTTGGGAAGGCTTTCTCCACCTTTTGCTTAGTGTGGACAAGATCAACTATTGATAGCTCTGTTTCAACAAGATGGGCATATTGGGCTACAAATGCCTCAAAAAATTCAGCAAAGTTTTTAATTGTGCCATATGGTATTCTATAAAACCATTCAAGAGCTGGTCCAGCCAAGATTTTGGGAAGAGGCACAAGAGGAAACGTCATCGTATGCCACTTCTTGGCAGTGCATGTAAAATTCTTTGATATGTGTGACAAGGTCTCCTTTTCCTCTAAATTTTTCAAACTTGGGTGTCTCAAAATGCTTTGGGAATGGAGTCATAGTAATGGCTTTATCAAATGGGTAAGGACACACATTCTCAAACTTGAAGGTTTTTAGATAATTTCCCTCCAGGATGTTCTTCAAAGCTGTCTTCATGGCTTCCCATTCTAAATTAATGGGTGATGGCTGAGGTACCCGCAATGTAGGAGTGCCCTGAGGTAGGTATGTGCTAGATGGGGCAATGGAATATGGATGGCTTTGAGGTATGGGCTGGTAGGGATTGTACATGGCTTGGGCAATTGAATGGTGGATGGTGGGTTGCTGAGGTGGAGGTGGCACATATTGCTGCATGTGTTGTGAGGCTTACTGCTGATATTGGATTTGAGGTTGGGATTGAGAAACATAAGTTGGTTGTGGGATAAACGGATTACTTTGTGGAGGTAAGGTATAAGATGGTTGTGAAGCTTGGGGGAAGGATCGGGGAGCTTGTGGAACTTGACTCTGGATTTGAGGAGTTTGACCAATATATGTGGGTTGTGCCCCAATTTGGGAAGGTATCTGCATGGCAAAGGAGGAAAAGTAATTGGTGGTTGGTGGTGGTGGATTTCCTCCTAGAAGTGGCATAGAAAAATAGTTGGTGATAAGAGGTAATGGATTAGTTGGTGTTGGAGGTGGTGGGAATTGAAAGCTTGGGAATGGAACTGATGGGGTTCGATAGCTTGGTGGTTGGATTTGAAAGCTTGGTAGAGTGGTGGAAGGAGCTTGGGTCACTTGAGAGCTTGGAAAAACATTGGTAGTAGCTTGTGGGGTTTGATAGCTTTGTGGAGTGAGGGTAGTAGCTTGTGGATTTGTGGCTGATGGCACTAAGCTCCAAGGACCTAGTGGAAATGATGGAATTGTGTTCTGAGCTAAGGTAAACAAGCTGGAGGTGATGAAGGGTTGATTACTTGGCCCCATGGGTGGCATCCCTGTTGTATATTGCTAAGGTTGGCCAAAGATACTAGCACTGATTTGGGAGATGGGTGGATTTGGAAGGCTGGGTTGGGGAGCAGCAACAACAATAGTGAAGGGAGTTAATGGTGAGGTGTTTTGGGCAAAGGGGGTTTGGGATGGAGTGGTATGGACCAATGGTGAAGTGGTGGTGCCTGGATTGGCTTGCAAAAGGGAGATTTCAACTTGAGCGAGGCTGGTATGTTTGGGTCAGTTAGATCATAAGGACTGGTTTGAGGCTCTTCTTTTGGCTCATATTGAGGATAATTTGAATCGTAAGAGCCTATTGGGAGTGGTAGTTGCCCAAACAATGGGTGAGATGGTTCTGATAAGGGAGGAGGTCTTCCAAAGTCGAAGACTCCTATGTTGTCTCTTTGAAAGTTAGCCATGATTGTTTCTTTGTTTTTGTTTATAATGGCGTTCACCAATACTACATTTCCTGGTTGGTTCATGAAAGCTTCGATGTCAGTAGGTGATGGTATAGTGTTCTCTGGGCTGAAGGATGGTTGACTGCTCAAGGGGAGCGAAGCTGTTTGATCCAAATGATAGGGCTCCATTGTTTCCTTCTTCTTCTTGCCTAAGCGAGTGATGGGTGGCATGAAAATGCAGAATGTTTCCTAGGGATGAGATGCAACAATGCTAATGGATGCAAAAGAGGAAGGCTTTTCTATGCAAATGATTTCCTAGGTTGAGGCAAAGCTATATGACAAAACCTAAGGAGGATTGGGTTGGGGATTCTAACTTCAAAGATATGTTGCCAAATTATGAAAGGTCTTCTTTCCTATGTGCAAGCTTGGTGGTGATTGTGTCAACTTAAGGATAGACTGATGATCTTTTAGGAAGAACACAAGATTGACGACTTGTGGATCCCAACCTTTAGCTCAAGGTGATGAGGGGTAACAAGTGACAAAGCTAGATTACCCTAGACAAAGCTATGTCAAAGGGATAACCTGGGTGAGATTGGTGGATTTGGAAGATGTTAGGAATGGCAAACTTTTGGTAAGGTGACAACAATTTTGAAGGCTTGGATGTGAAGTTTTTGGATTGCTGGCTAGATGGTTTGGTTCTAAATGAGATGGATGAGCTAAAATTCTTAAGGGGATGACTAAGGATGGCTGGCTTACCTACAAGGATGATTCTAAAGTGAAGCTTATGCAAGAAGATGTGGAGAAACAAGGGGGTCTAATCATAGAAATCATGCCTAGTTGGTAAGGCATAAGTAGGGTTAACTCCTGGATGTTGGTTAAGTTGGATGGTGTGATTTAACCAGGCATCTTGAAGGGCTTCGTCGACATCTTTTTCCTCTACTTTGTGGAGTTTGGCAATTCGAGGGCTTGGTGTTAGTTCCTTTCTCTTGGCTGAAAGTTCTTGGTATGCTTGAGATGGCTTGAGTTTGGCTTTGTGAAACTTCTGTTTAGGTTTGGGTTGTTCTGACATGAATTCTTGAATTTTCTTGGCTTTGAGAGATCTCAGTTTTTTTGCTTTGACTTGTTCAACTTCTGGAACAGGCAGTGACTACGCTAAGTATGCCCTAAGCTAGGATTGACCAAGTTTGGCAAACATTCATTCAACAAATAACAAATCAAGCAATAGATAGGAACAACCAGATAGAAGTTTTTTGATTCTCAGAATGTGATACTTGCGCCAAGGAGTGTATATGTGTTACAAATGTTTTGATTAGTTATTTCAAACACATTAACACCCTAGATCGTTGTCTACAAGGCTGACAGTTGGTTTAGTTAGGGAGTCCTTGATATACCCAAGGTACGTGAGGCCCAAATCCATAGATGAAAATAAAAAGATGTCACACAGCCAAGAGGAGCGGTAATCCACTTCTCCTCTTTCACTTCTCAAGGGTATAAAGTTCCTTGAGGCTTAGCCTGAGTGACAAAATCTTTATTCCAAGAGAGGTGTCTTTGGATTCACCTCCCGATCTTTATACTCCACCAGAACGCTGGAGTTGAGTTCGTCCAAGGGGTGATGAAATCCCCAAGCAGGCCTCCTAAAAAGAGAAACAAGGTTTTAGATCCTAGTCTTATGCACCCAAGATAGCCTCAAAAGACGACAAGGGGAGAGAAGATTTGGATGACTTTGGGCTAAAATAAATGTTTGTTCTTTTACCAACTAACTCTTATATGTGTTGATATAAACCTTGCAAACACACATGTTTAAGATGAAAATGTTCAATTCCAACTTTGAAGCATCAACAAAAGTAAAATTGATCGAAGAATGCATACACCAAGAAGATTTAGGGTCAACAAATGTAAACTCGCACGTCCGGAGGCCCTCCACCTCAAGTGTCGATTGATTTTCTTTAAGGCATTCAAGATTGAGTGTTTATTCATTTTAAACCTAAAACAAAGATGTGTAAAACTCGATTGTCAAGTGCTTGCCCAGAGGCCCTCCATGTCAAGAGTTGTTCAATTTTTATGCCCAAATGAAGTGTTAGTGAGACTAATGTGCATTCAAGAAATTTTCTATCTTAGAAAAACCAATAAAAACTCAAGTGAGTGGAATTTGATTCTTGTGGAGCACTTAACACCTTCTTAGGTAGACCCATCCCCATATATGGCACTGATATTACAACCAATGGTTAGAATGATGGGTGATTAAAGAGGGTGAGTCCAACAACAAATTCACTCAAAGTGTCTTTATTTGTTTTTATAACTTAGAAAGTTTCTAAAATGTAGATTCTTTTTATGCCCCAAAAGATGAAGTGTGAGATATTGTAATGATTAATTGACCTTTTGCATTCAAGATTGGATTTGTTATTTTAATCATGCATTCATAAAAAAAAAAAAAAAAACTTGATTTTAATCCATGGCACTCAGGAGTGATTTTAGCAATATGCATTCAAAGACAAGTGGTTAAACATTCAAGTTTTTTCCTTTGAGCATTCAAGATTGAGATTTTGTGTGTTGTTTTAAGAACTTTGAAGTGCTTTGTTTTAACCTTAGATCATTCAAGATTGTTTTGGACTCAAAAGTGAAAATGACTTCTTTGGAATTTGGTTTTCATTCAAGATTTTGTGTTCTAGTTTGCATGTTTTAAGCCCAAAAATAATATTCCTAGATTGTTTTGATGCATGAAAAACCTAAAAAACATTCAAGATTTTGCAACAAGACATTTGTTTGGAACAAATAACAAAGCTTTTAGGACAGTTTTGGCAACCATTTAGGACTCTTAGTTTTCATGAGATTTTTAAAAGAACTTTAAAATATTTGCAAATGAGGTTCATTTTATCCTTGATTGATGCTTTGAGTTTGATTTAGAGTTTAGTGTGCACTTAGTGTTGATTTTGAACCTTTTGAAATGAAAACTTAAAGTTCTTTTTAAATTCCCAAAAATGAAGTGTTCCTAACTTTGCATGAATGCATCTAAAACCTTGATGTTGCAAGGATGCAAATTATTGGATTGGTTTAGTTTCACTTGTTAAAAGATTTTTTTTTTTTTTTGCAAATTTTTAGTTTTTAATGGATTTAAGTATGATTTGGAGGTTCATTTTAAGCACTAAAAAGAAGTGTATGATTTTTCTTTTAAAAAAAAAATGGCCAAGATCTCCCACAAAAAGAAGAAGAAGAAGTAGATGGAATAAGAAGAATATATACAAGAAGAGAAAGAAGAATTCCAAGTGCTTTGTCCACCTATAAGCTTGAAAAATCTGCAAACACTATGAGATAGACTATGAGTTCCTTTGTCTTCTTCATGCTCATGTGGACCTACAAAACCAATTTATACAATCCTACCAATCACAAAAATAAGCAAAATTAGCCAAAATTAGCAAATGACATACAAAACTTGACTAAAAAAGCTAATGAAGATGACCCATGCGGTCTCCCACCGGGCGTGCCAAAATGTATATGAGCAATGTTAGTATGCTAATAGAAACCAAATTTAAATAAAGCTTCTAAAAACTAAACAAAATTCATAAACTTCAATATAGACTAAGATGAACTCTCAATTGAGAATATGAGCCATTAATGGGCTCTCTCAATGAGAAGCTCTCTTGTTGTGTGGCTTTGTCTAAATAGATAGCATGTATGCTCAAGCTTATGCTTCAAAAAAAGGGCTTGAAATAGAGTTGGAATTTGGGTGTGAGTGTATGGTTTTGATGTAAAATGGCTTCTTAAAATGACATTATGACTTTACTTCATGGACTGTGTTCTTTTGCAAAGGGGAAGGATCCAATTTATAGGCAAGAGGCTTGAGGGATTGAGGGCTAAGATGCAAGGATGGGGAAAAGCTCATGGAGGGCTCAGATTGCATGAGAGGAGAGCACATGGATTGTGCTTCCTTACAGCCAATCAGGGAGTGACACATGTCACAGGGTGAGAGGATGGAGGAAAGGGGAAGGATGAGTCAACAAAAGAGGCTCAAGGGATAAAATCTTCATAAAGACCCTCATAATGGCTTGTAAGAGCAATGAAAGGGCTTGGAGGAGTCATTTATGGCCTAGTGGGCTTCATAAAGTTTTATGGTTGAGATATTTTGAGGGAGATGAGAGGGATTTTGACTTGGGCTTGATTAGGAAGGTTTTAAGCTTGCTTAGGATTGTGCAAATGATTAGAGGATGGATTAGGATGGTTTAGGATTAGCTTAGGGATAGGCAAGTGGATGGCATTTAATGAGGGTGGGTGAAGGAGGAGATATTAGTTAACTTTGGCTTGGGTTAGTAAATCTTAACCCATGTTTAGGGAATGTGACAAGGTTAGGAGGGGATTAGGATTAGGTTTAAAGACATCTTCTAGAAGAGTCTAGACTTTGGATGAGGATAAAGACTTTCTAGAATAGTCTATAACTTCCTAGGATGAGGATGAAGACTTTCTAGAAGAGTCTAGAACTTCTTAGGATGAAGATAAAGACTTTCTAGAAGAGTCTAGAACTTCTTAGGATGAGGATAAATTAGATTTTTAGGAAATAAATAAAGTTTTATTTATTTCAAGGGTTTGGGTTGAGGAGATATTTACTAAAACTTTTTTAATAAACATGAGGATTAATATTTAATCTTAATTAAATATTTTGAGTTGGGATTAGGGGTAGGAAATGATGGGATTAGCCTTTAATCAAAATTAAAGAAGGATTAGAAGAGTTTGGAAGAGATTAATGGTCTTAAGGAAATTGGCCAAGTTTTGGGCAAAAAATAATTTTTTAAATTTATTTTAGGTTTTTTGGTCAATTTATTAATTAAATAATTAATAAATTAGGAAATAATGTTTAAATAAGATTTATACATTTTTGGGAGGGATTCCTTAATTAAATATTTTTAATTAAGATAAAGGGATTTAATGGCATAAAAATAAATAAATAATTAATTAATAAATGATGATGTCATCATAAATTTTTTCAGAAAATAAAAATACTTTATTTTCTAAAGGATTTAGGTGTCTACACTAGGAACATACCCTTAAACATGAATGAAAAGAGAACAATGACCATGGACATAGTGAGATTGGTGAAATGTAGCAATAAAACTCTTCGTGTTTGCAAGTTTGCAATAAATGACATCCAATGTTAGGATAAACCACGGACAAAAATAAAAAAACTACATGCAAATATAACCAATAATAGAAAATAATAGATCACACAGAAATGAACACAAGGCACCAAGATTTAATATGGTTCACCCAATCCCTGGGCTATGTCCACCGAACAACAAGTCCAATATTATTACAATCCAGTGATTACAACCTGATTACAATCCGTAATGCCTTACAACTCAATACCGCTGCAAGAAGCAATTTCACATCACAACATAATGAAAATACCCAACCCTAAACCCTTTTATACAAGTATTAAACTACTTTAGGGTTATAACATGTCGACCATAAATTAGCCATAACTTTAGTGGTGAATCTACGAATAGTACCAATTTTTTTTTTCGGGGCGATGCCCCAAACCCCACTAATTATGAAGTATGTACAGTACTTTCCTGATCAGTCACCAAAATCTAACAATCTCCCACTTGGGGCTTGATCAAGCTCCACACTAAACAACAATCTCCCACTTGGAGATTGATCTTGTAGCAATACTACTACTACATGGGGCTCCCACTGGATCAAACCAATCTGGACTCTGCTATTCTTTTATTCATGTTCAGTCTAAAAGACCAACCAAAGCTGAAGAGGAGTTCAGCTTCTCCCTTATTACAACCTTTGTCAACATATCAGCTGGATTGTCATTGGTATGTATCTTCTCTAGCTTTAACTGTCCATCCGCCAAAACTAACTGAATGAAATGGTACTACAACTGTATGCGTTTGGTCTTAGAATGCAGAGCTAAATTCTTAGCAAGATGAATGGCACTCTGACTATCTGTGAACAAATAATTATTCTTTTGAGGATGTCCCAATTCTTCCAAGAAGAACTAAAGCCATATCATCTCCTTGGTTGCCTCTCTAGCAGCAACATACTCTGCCTCTGTAGTGGATAGAGCATTAATATTCTGTAACCTAGAAACCCAGCTCACGGATGTCCCACCAATAGTGAAGACATAACCTATAGTACTCTGCCTGGTATTAATATCTCCTACCAAATCTAAATCAACATAGCCCTGTAAATCAGTAGTAGAGCCCCCAAAGTGTAAACACTTATTGGATGTTCCTCTCAAATATTTGAGAATTCACTTGACAACATACCAATGCTCAAATCCTGGATGACTCATATACCTGCTAACGACTCCCACTGCATGGGCAATATTTGGTCTAGTGCATACCATAGCATACATCAAGCTTCTTACAGCTGAAGCATAGGGTACCTTGGACATCTTATCCTCCTCTTCCTGTGTCTTAGGACACATCTCCTTAGTCAATTTCAAATGACTAGGTAAAGGTGTGTTGACAGCTTTAGCATTCTTCATAGAGAAACATTGCAACACCTTTTCAACATAATTAGCCTAAGATAGCGTCAATGTTCTGTTCTTCCTATCTCTACAAATCTTCATACCAAGGATTTTTTTTTCTACCCCCAAATCCTTGATAGCGAATGCATGTGCTAACTGGCATTTCAACCCCTTAATATGATCTATGTTAGACCCAGCTACAAGCATATCATCAACATATAAACATAAAATAATGTAGCTATCATCATCCAACCTCTTAAAATAAACACAATAATGCTCATGCATAAAGTTGTCAAATTTTAGATACCATTACCGAGGTGCTTGCTTCAAGCCATATAAACTTTTCTTCAATTTGCACACTAAGTTCTCCTTACCTTTGACCTCAAATCCCTGTGGCTGAGCCATATATATTTTTTCATCCAAATCACCATGAAAAAAGGTTGTTTTAACATCCAACTACTCTAAATGCAAATCTTCAGTAGCCACAAGACTTAAAATAGTATGGATAGAAGTCATTTTAACAATAGGAGAAAATATTTCATCAAAATCAATTCCTTTTTTTTGTGCAAATACTTTTACAACTAACCTGGCCTTAAATCTTTTCTTACCTCCTTCCTCTTCTTTCAACCTGTAAAACCACTTATTCTATAAAGCCTTTTTACTTGCAGGAAACTTGCATAGATCCCATATCTGATTCTTTAGCAAAGAGTCCATTTCATCTTTCATTACAGACTCCCATTGAATCTTAGTATCCAACTGCACAACTTCATCATAACTTTCAAGTTCATCAGCATCAGTAAGTAAAATAGAATACAAAGACGAAGAAAATCTTTGTGGAGGTCTAATTTGCCTCGTTGATCGTCTAACATTCACTGGTGTGTGTGGTATTTGTTCTTGCGGTTGTTGCACATCATGAGGAATGGCTGGAACAACAACTTTTGGAGTATCATCTAGCACTACATAATCATCTTCTTTCTTCTCATGTTGCTGCAACAGATCTTTGTACAACACTTTCTCATTGAATATGACATCCCAACTTCTAACAATTTTAAGATTTTTAAAATCCCAAAGCCTGTAACCAAATTCATTAATGCCATATCCAACAAAGACACATTTATTTGATTTAGCTTCTAGCTAGGTTCTATTTTTAGAGTCTATATGAGCAAAAGCTTCATAACCAAAAGTCTTGAGAAAAGAATAACTCACCTTCTTACCAGTCCATGCTTCCTCTAGAATACCACAGCCCAAAGGAGTAGTCCATGCTTCCTCTAGAATACCACAGCCCAAAGGAGTAGAGGGACCTCTATTAATCAAATATACTATAGTATTGACAGCCTCCACCCACATGTGTAAGGGTAACCCAACATGCAACCTCATGCTCCTTGCGCGCTCCATTATAGTCCTATTCATGCGTTCAACCACTCCATTTTCCTGTGGTAGTCCTTGGAATAGTTTTCTGTCTACGAATACCATTAGTGGAGAAATAATCTTCAAATTCATGACTGCAATACTCACCACCATTATCAAATCTGAGACAATTTAATTTCTTACCAGTCTCATTTTCAATCAAGCATTTCCATTTCTTAAAAGTTTGAAATACATCAGATTTATGTCTAAGGAAATAAACCCATACTTTTCTAGTTGCATCATCAATAAATGTAACATAATAATGAGAGCCACCAAGGGAAGATACCTGAGCTGGTCCCCATACATCTGTATGCACAAGCTCTAATTTCTCCTTTTTGTTTTCCTTTTTAGTCTTTACAAAACTCACTCTCTTTTGTTTTCAATACACGCGACTTTCACAGAAATCCATATTAACACATTTCAGACCTGGTAAAACTTTCTTTGAATGAAGTACTTTTATACCTTTCTCACTCATGTGCCCAAGTCTATTGTGCCATAATACTATATCAGAATCTATAGCAGCTATTTTTTCTCCATGCTCATTTGTAACAATTGTTCTTGAACATTCATTTTTCTCTGAAACAATCAAAGTAGAAGGAACAATATGACCTGTACAAAGATATAAGGTGCCTACTTTCAAACCTTTTTCTACTACAAGGGAACCTTTTGAAACTTTCCAATTTTTATCATTAAAAGTAACCACACAACCCTCATCACCAAGTTGCCTCGCTGAAATTAAATTCCTACTCAGCCTTGGAACATGTCTTACCTCATGTAGTAGCCAATGATTCCCATTCTGCAACTTAATCTTAATTTTTCCCTTTCCAACAATCTGACAAGGTTCATTATCCTCCAAATAAACAAGCCCAAAATCCCCTTGGACATAATCAATGAAATAACCTCTATGAGGTGTAGCATGAAATGAAGCACCAAAATCTAAAACCCATGAATCATCAACACTTTCTAAAGATAGAAGCAAAGCATCCTCTTCGGATTTGTTACTTACCACGTTTGCTTTCTTGTCTCCATCTGATTTATCTCCTTCATTTTTCTTTTGATTCCAGCAATATTTCTTTTTGTGCCCTAGTTTCCCACAGTACCAACAATCATTTGGTCCTGTTGATTGAGACCTCTTCCCCTTTGAATTTCCTCTTGATTTCCCACAATTTCCAAAGTTATTTCCTCTATTAGTTTTCTGCCCTTGCTTTGTGCATTCAAAGCACTTCCTGATGTAGATCAACCTAAGGATTTTCTATGAGTTTCCTCACTCAAAACAACACCGATCACATCATCATATTTTAGGGTACTAGATCTAGGAACATAATTACTCACGACCATTACCAAGCCATTCCAGCTTTCAAGCAAAGAACACAAAATCAAGAGAGCCCTAATTTCTTCATCAAAATTAATACCCACAGAAGATAATTGACTAGTAATAGTATTAAACTCATTTAAATGATCTGCAATAGATCCACCTTCTGCCATTTTCATATTAAATAAATGCTTCATGAGAAATACCTTGTTTGAAGCAGAGGGCTTTTCATACAGTGTCACTAGGGTTTTCATCAAATCTTTTGTCATCTTTGCTTTTGTAATATTAAATGACACTAATGGTGCCAAGCATAACTGAATGCTTCCAAGTTCCTTTCTATCCAAAAGATCCCATTTAGCATTTAACATAGTTCCCTGATTCTTGGCTTTGTCTTCCAATAGCTTCCATAAATCCTTCTGATATAGATAGTCTTCCATTTGCATCTTCCATAACTGGAAGTTCTACCCATTAAACTTGTCAACCCTCATCTACCATCACTCCCACTCAACCATGAGACTCCCACTTAACCGTGAGACTTTCCTGTAGAGGATGCAGAAGATAACTGAAAGACAACCTCGCTCTGATACCACTTGTTAGGATAAACCATAGACAAAAATTTAAAAACTACATGCAAATATAACCAATAATAGATCACACAGAAATGAACACAAGGCACCAAGATTTAATATGGTTCACCCAATCCTTGGGCTACTTCCACCAAACAACAAGTCCAATATTATTACAATCTAGTGATTACAACCCGATTACAATCTGTAATCCCTTACAGCACAATACCAGCGAAAGAAGCAATTTCACATCACAACATAATGAAAATACCCAACTCTAAACCCTTTTATACAAGTATTAAACCACTTTAGGGTTATAACATGTTGGCCATAAATTAGCCATAACTTTAGTGGCAAATCTATGAATGGTACAATTTTTTTTTTTTTTTGGGTTAATGCCCCGAACCCCACTAATTATGAAGTATGTACAGTACTTTCTTGATCAGTCACCAAAATCTAACATCCAATACCCATACTACCACACCTAGGTCCAATTTGAAGTTTTCATTTATTTAGACGAAGTGTTGTAGATAGTCATTTTCACATTGTTTCTGATGTAGAGCTTATAGCCTTCTTTCACCAAAAGCTTCCTAAGTGCCTAGTAGCACCCAACTCACTGCAAGATGCCAATCAAGCTTACTATCCTTTACCCGATGCTGATCACTATCTCTCCAAGTGGACTCCACTTTTGTAAGGTCTTTACCCTTCTCTAGGGCTCTTAGCAAACTTGGGTCAATTATAGGTTTTAGGGACACTAGCCCTCAACTAGGCCAAATAAGGAAAAATGTGAAATCTAGTTTCTAAACTCCAAATTCATGCCACAAAGATTCATGCACTTTTAGGGTTCTAACACCCTCAAAAGACCAAATTCCCAAAATTAGGCCTAGAAATCCTAGTAGGTCAATTTTCAATTTTCTATGACTAACTTCCAAACTTTCCAAATGAGGAATCAAAAAAATTACCTTTTTAAATACCCTTTACCAGGTTCTTGAAAACTCCAAAATATCTTGGGCTGAACCTACTCCAGCATGTCCTAACTCCCACTTGGTTCATAGACCTAACAAGCCTAATTAGGCTGGCTTTCCAAAGAAAGTGTTAGGAAATGGGTTCATAGTACTAGCACAACTCCATGGAACTCTTCCTCCCCATGGCACATCTCCATTTCACCCTTTTCCTAGGTCAGATCAGTTGGTTTGGAAGTCTAATCACCACTTCTCCTACAAATATGGGTTGAACACATAGGGATGTTTAGCTTAGGGCCAGTTGGGAAAAATATGAAACCTTCTCCTCTAGGCTTGAAACTCTATCATATCAAAGTACACTCTCATAGCTTGCATCCCTCCAAGTGGCATCAAATTCCAATTGTGGGATTGCAAGTTAGAGGGACATATTTGCCAAAACCCTTGAATTCAGCTCCAAACAAGCAACTTGAACAAAAAATGCAATAAATTGAACAAATATAAAGATAAATCCTTCAAACCAAAATAAAGCGAAGCCTAGTTCATCAAGCTATCCAACCATGTCAACTGATCCCTTCTCCTAATCTACACAGTTTTGTACAACACAAAAAAATAGTGAAAATGGTAGAAAATTAGAGTTTTATTCATGCAAATGTTCACCAGTCTGTACCATCATGTTGTCCTCTCCATGTACAACATATTTAAACATGTCCTCTATGTCTTCAATGGTCATAACCATATTTCAAATGGTTATGCCAATGTACAACCATTTTTGCAACCATATTGCAAAGTTGTTAGCATTTTTGCAATTTTGCTTGACAATTTTTGTAATTTTTGACAAATTTTGACAACTAACTTCCTATACATCTAGGACTTGAAAAAATGATCCTAAGGACCATTAAAACCCTCTAAGGATCACACAGATCCTATTTGCATTTAAAAACCACCAAAATTGCTTATTTTTGACCCATTGGTATAATTTGGCACTTTGGCTTATAATGGCACCTAGAGCCCAATTCACCTTACATTTTGGTCTTATTACAACATTCTTATTAATGTTTGAAATACAAAACTAGGACCACTGGCCATTTTCCTTGGTGCCCTACACCAGTTTCCTTTAAGCAAAATGATGTAACCATCCCCTTTCTGTTCTAATTATGAGTTGGGGATGGATTATTAACATGTATCATATGTAATTATGCATAATAATGTAGGAAATAGTTAGAGGATGCATATGATAATCCAACTGAACAAGTTTGGAGTGCTTGGGTGCATGAAAATACATTAAATTTGATGCCATAAGTATAGCAGTGGGAGATCTGCTTAAAGGAGGCCATGGTTTTATGTAAAATATTAAAATTAATCATCATAAACATGGTGTAGGATCAACTAACAGGTCCTAGAAGTGATTTCTTGGTCAGATTTAAAGAGGCCCTAGTTTTTGGCCTTATTTGGTGAGGGTTTCATAAAAAGCACATATAGAGAGTTGATGGGTTCAATCATATTGAAAAATCCTCACTTTAGGATCATATTAAGATACTTTACCAAGTTTTATGGTTGGGAGATAATTATTCCATATAGTTCCTTTGTAAATGGAGGGGTTTTTATGCCTAAAAAGTGGCCCATAGTGTAATAGCAAAGACTTGGTCCAAAACAACTATAACTCATATTTTGATATGTTATAGAGAAGCCAAATGGGTATCATAATATTCAATTTATTTTCTTTATGTTATGGGAAAATGTGGAGAAAAATGGTAGAGGACAATATTTGAGGGCTAATTGGGGCTTGTAGGCCTAGTAGGCTGGGATGATTGGTTTACCTTAGAGATAGGATCTTGGTATTTGGTAAAGTGGTTATTTGGGGTGTATAAGGTTATTAAGAACCATTATATTACTAAGAAGTCTTTGGATAAGTCATTTACTTGATTTGGGAAACTTAAGCCTTAAGGTTGCATTCATAAACCTTTGGGAAAACACATTGTTTGGAGTATTTTCTCATAGAACTTGGAAGGGTCCATCTTTCTCTGCATCACTTTTCCTACAAGTGTTTGTAAAGAAGATATGTAATCATACCCTAAAGACTTTATTGCAAGTGCAGAAGAGATACAATATGTAATTGGGTCCTAGAGCTACATTAAAAGTTGTAAGTTCAGTACATGTTGATATGTAGTCAAGTCTCAAATACTTAACTATGATTTTGTTAAGAGGGTGATATGTAATTAGGTCTTCAAGACTAGATTTTAGGGATGCAAGACCTAACCCAATGACATATGAAGATGCTTAAAGAGCTTGCAATCAATTCCTAGAGACTTGATTACAATACGTGCCTATCAACATAGAAGGATGACTTAGTGGTTGGGTCTTAAGGCCTGCCAACCACTTAGGCATGAGGAAACTTGCAATCAAGTTTGTGAGACCCAATTTCATTTTGTTAATGCATGTAACTTATGACTTGCAATTGATGTCAAGGACCTTGACTACATATGAGAACTAAGATAAACTATTCACATGTTGAGATTCAAATATCGACCTATAGAGTAGTAACTATGAGGATAATGCAAGGGCATTCAAATACATAAAAAAAAGGCCTAAATTATGTAAGTGGTAGGGTAATAACAAGGTAGATTGGGAGAGTGCAACCTACAAGAATAACCTAACAAGGTTTGACAACCCAAACAAGGCTCAAGACCCCACACTTGCACCTTGACAACAAATATTGCTTAATACAAGAAACCTACACTAGACATGGAACCAAGAACTTAGACTCAATAAATGATGTTCTTACATCAACATAGGCATATGGACTGGAATTGAAGACCCCAAACTGAGAAAAGGACATAGTTCCTTCAGTAACCTCTTGGATTCCTAGTAGCCCAAGGAATGAGAGTTAGGTCTGCAACTTGTACACTTAGCATGAAAAGAAAAGACTAACACCAAGATTACTTCCTATTTCTAATGTACTATTAGATTCCAAAGTGGAGAGATCCCATTAGCAAGCAAATTGCCAAAACCTGTGTGGACAATATTTAGACACAAGGGCTAACTAGGCCACATTTACAAAGGAGGTACAATTTAAACATGTGATAAAAACATTAGACCAATTGGAGATGTTGAAGAATGATCTAAATATGCTGATTACCAAGTTATAGACCATAATATGGAGTTTTGAGGCCTTAAAATGCTGAGACAATAGGTTTGTGTATTGATGCATACAAGGTATATGCATCTAGGGCATCATCTTTCTTCCTTCTCTCTGCATGTTATCACCTAAAACCAAAAGCATCTTAAATTGCATTAAAAATATAAGGATTCCACCAAATGCCATACTTTTCCTATGGTGGAATCTCACATTATATCTTGATTTCAATCAAAACCCTTGAAACCCTTGAATTTTAGGCTGTTAGCGCTAAAATAGGAATAACTTGAGTTCTACAAAATTTCAAGACCTCAAACCAATTGTATTAGAAAGATGATTGAAATATATATCTAACCATACCAAACACAGATCTCTAAGAATCTATACATGACTATACCATGCAGAAAAATAGCCTAGAATGTAGAAAAGAAGGTTCTTTTTATTGATTTCAATGCCAAAAATGTACATTGTACCTTCCACCTACCTAAAAGGGATATATGAAGGTCTTCCCCAATTGATCCAACCATATTTGAAAGGTTGTGACCATTGGAGGAAAGATTAGAAGCATTTTTGCTTAGTTATGCAAAAAGTTGAAAGTTGCATAGCAACTTTTGCACTTTTAATGCATTTTTTACATTTTAGAGCCTAAAAGGCATTTTAACCATTCAAATGAGTCTAGATTGACCTAACACAACTACTAGACCCTAGACTATAAGTATATGCATTCAAATTACATAAATTGTTCCATTGTGACCTCATTGAGCAACGAGCTCATAATATACCCAAATTGCTAATGGGCCATGCAAAAGGGTTAAAGGTGGACCTAAGAGTCTAGGATAAATGTCGTATTGAAAACATATAAAATAAACTTTGAACAAGGTCATAGATGACTCAAACACCCTTATTTCATCATTCCATGTGAGAGTGCTCCTGCACCACTATAAGACATGAGCCACAATGCAAATGTATTTTTGTGTAGATTTATACTTAATTCTTACCAAGCAAAAATCAAGAGCAACATATTGAAAGGTTATGTTAAACAAAAATAATATTGATGATGACCTTCAATCTACCTTTGAACCCTTTTAAAGAAATTCAGATCTCAATATACTTCATTATTTAAGATGAAACAATATGTGCATTGTTCAATTCACTTGCTTCATATGTTCTTTACTATTTTCTATCCCAGCCTATATAATTCAAACTTCTACTACATGCAAAATACTTTCTAACACTTCCAACTTGTTAAATGGGCTATCCCTTAGCAATTCCATGCTAGGGACCCTTCCCTAAGTTAGAGACTTATCCCTTAAGTTTCTCATTGCCCTATGGTAAGGCATGCCTTGAATTTTAGGCCAATTAGTGACTCTTCCAAATACATTGTGACTTCCTACACCCTAGCTATCACACCTAGGTCTAATGACCCTTATTGATGTAGAGCACACAACCTACTTTTACCACTTGGTTCTTAAACCTCTAAGGGTACTCAAAACGACTTCAGGATGATGTCTTGATTACCAACTATTTCCAATGATGATCTTTACTTATCCAAGTGGACTTCACTCTCCTAAGGTCCTTCCCTTTTCCTAGGGCTCTAGGCAAACTTGGATCAAAATATGGCTTTAGGGACACTTGCCCTCAACTAGGCCAATTAAGGCAAAACAAGTAAAAAGGTTTTAAAGAATTCAAACTTAGACTTGATTCAACATTTCTAGGACTAAACCACTAGGATTCATGCACTTTCAAGGCCCCAACACCTTCAAAGGATCAATATCCCTAACTTAGGCCTAGAAATCCTAGTAGGTCAAACTTTAGTTTTCCTGAGCAAACTTCCAAACTTTTGAAAGGAAAAGGCCAACTTATCACCTTTTCAAATACATTTTATCTAGTTCTTGAAGACTCTAAAGGATCAAGGGCTGACTCCATTCCAACATACCCAAACTCAACTTTAGTCTGCAGACCTAATAGGCCTAATTAGGTTGGGTTTCCCAAGAAAGTGCTTGAAGATGGGTTCATAGAATAAAATAAACCACATTGAACTCTTCCTCTTCTTCCTACAACTAAATTTCACCCTTCACATGGGTTCAAATAATCAATTTGGAAGCCTAAATGCCACTTCTTCTTCAATTCCTGGCTAAACACATAGGGATGTTTAGCCTAGGGCTGGCTGGTAAAAATATCAAACCAATTCCTCCAAGTCTAAAATTCTGCCATATAAAAGTACACTCCCTTAGCTTGCATCCCCTAGAGAGGCATTAAATTCCAACAGTGGGTTTGCAAGTTAGAGGCACATGTTTGCTAAAACCCTTGAATTTAGGCCCAAATAAGCAACCTTCACAAAAATTGCAATAACTTAAGCAAATTAAAAGATATAACCTTCAAACCAAATGCAAATGCAACCTAGTTCACCAGGCTATCCAACCATGATAGTTGATCTCCTTCACCAATCCATGCATGTTTGTACAACTCAAAAAATAGAGAGAAAGGTAGAAAATTAGAGTTTTTTTTCATGTAAATCTTCACCAGTCCATACAACTATGTTGTCCTCTCCATGTACGACATTTTTAAACATGTATTCCTTGCCTCTAATGGTCATAACCATCATTCAAATGGTTATGCCAATGTTCAACTTCCTTTTCAATTATTTAGCAAGAAAAGTTGTCATTTTGCATTTTTTTTGCATGACAACATTGACATTTTTGCTTTAATAACCTCCTAGACACCTAAATCTTTACCCAAAGACCCCAAGGCATTTAAATCTATCTAAAGACCTATAAACTCCTTATTGCATAAAAAATAACTCAAATTCCTTAAATTTGACCTTTGGTCCAATTTGGTATCCTGGCTTATAATGACAGCAAGGATCCAATTGACCACTCTTTCTCTCTCTCCCTCTCTCCCTATTCAATCTAATGAACCAACTAGATCTACTCTACATTTTAATGTCTCAAGTATTGCCTCATGGTTTGACTCGTGAACTTTCCAAAGAGTCTTATTATGTGGTTTTCCACCATATTTTATCAAGTAGACATTTGATGCAACAACAAGGTTTGAATAATGAAGAATCTTCCTCTCTATTTGTCAATCCTTGAATAACCACAAGTTAGGGTTCTTCATAGAATATTGTCTAAGACATGTGCTAGTTACAACCACTACATCGATATGGTACTCTAAACCTTCACCATCTATAACTGAGTGATCCAATTTTTGTTTGGCTTGGATACAATGACACAAATAATAATCTATCCCTTCTTCATTGTCTTTAGGTGTAATAATAACAAAAATGTGGCCTGTAGTGATAAATGTACAAAATGCAATCATTAATTTAGAAATTACTTAGGTAAAAGTTATTAAAGTTACATGCTGAAATTAAAAAGATATATATATTACTAGGTTGCACTAGATCAGACAAGCGCTCAAAGTTAATAGATGAATCCATTTCTACCATTTTCAGTGCTTGTGGGAGACAATAGGTGTCAATTGGGTCCAAAACCTGTATATCCCATTTGTCCACCCATTCAGTTGACTCATAGTCATCCCAATTTTCCTTTGCACATGACGGACAATAGCATGCCATTTTTTGTGTGTGGATACTCCATGAACCTGCATAAGAGCTTCTAAAAGAGTGCAACTCACTTGATCCTATTAGTGTGCAACAATCCTCATATGGTGCAATGTTAGTATTATCTATCAACCAAAAAAATTTATGAACCGTAGACTCACCTTCCTTACCTGGACCCATTGTAGTGTTACACCACTAGATGATGGATTTTACATCTATCAATATTGCTCCATCTTTGTACTTTAGTTCTTCACAAGATAAGGCTCTTTTGATGCATGTGCCTGAACCATCATCCTCTCCCTTTCCATGACCAACCTTTGTGAAATTCCACATATATTGAATTCTAGACAACTTGTGCATCTTGCTGAACTAATAGAACATCTACACATTCTTGAATTGAGATGTACAATTATCTGACTAAATAATGTGCTGACGATATGGTATGCCCCTGTTAGCCAAATCTCCATAAAATAATTGAAAACAACCATGTACAAACTGTGTAGAATGTGATCAATCATCGCTGATGTAAAAATGGTTCTCCCTCAAAATATTCCTATCATCCTTTGTACTTGTAGGTGAATGCATGAATGTTATGTGAACAAATATGGAAACCTATTGAGAAGTATAATACTTTGCTCGCACCTCATTTTGTGATTGTAGTGTGTAGTTCTCTACAAAGTCTACAACCAAAACAATGGTATCCAGTAGAAACATATCCTTGTGCAACTTGAATTTCAAATCTAGCCATCGAGCTCTATGTATATGCCTTGCATACTCGTAAATAATAATATCAGAAAAAATCTTCATGAAATCATACAATGGATCTATTCAATGACTAAATCACATCTTTTACCTTGTTTTCCATCTTTTAGAGCATATGTCACTATCTTAAATTTTCTTTAATCTACTATTTCATTTTCAATTGCATGTGTACTACCTATATGTTCACAAGTTGATAAAAGTTGCAAAGAACCACAAAATAAGAATGTACCATCCAAGCATAATGTCTTGTAAAATTGTTGGTCATCCCCTATTTCATATAAAATGTTGGATATGAATTCCCTTGAAGATCTTGGTGGCTCATTCATGTCAAAATCCTACAAAACAAACTTAGAATGCAAAAACACACATATATGCCTAAAAACATCAAAATGGTTAGAAAATTCAATATGTATCCTACAACAACAAGTTGTGTGTGTGTGATTTATTTTCACATAAAAAGGTTTACCCATCTCAAAATTTTTTTGACTTATTCAAATTTGAGGGTACATACCAATAAATTTTGCAAAAAATTGTGTTTGAGTTGAGTCCAAAAAATGTTTCGCATGTGGGTTGTGATTTTGGCTACCATTCCTCCTTCTTACAACATCTCTTTGATTAAGGGAAACACGCGTGTTATTTTTCCAAAAATCTTCAATCAATGATTTCAAAGCTTCACTAATTTCTTTATCCTTTCACAATAGTCTACCCCTAATGTCCATAACTCATTTTTGATTGGATCTTCCAATCTCTCACGCCTTATCATGGCTCTCCTGAGAGTACCTCTACCAAATTTTAATGTTTTTCTTGTCTTTCTCATGAGTCAAACTTTCTTTATTTGAGTACTTAATATTGTCGATGTAAGTACTTGTCTCATGATATTACTATCTTTGGTGTGTGATTTAAAACCCACTTTTTCATAAGCACTCATTAGATTCTTTACAATGCTTTTTTCATTTGAATCATCCAATGTTCTTAGCCCAAGATTCTTCATGATAGGCCTAAATTTCAAATTTCTCATTATTTCAACAAATAATTGGCATTGACCTATAATATTTAATTATTTAAAGAATAATCTACACATACGATTAACTTTTCTTTGACAATTGCGCTTGCTAATCTTGTCAAGCATTGATTTCAAAATGTTAGTATCAATATCAATCAAATATTTTGGTCTTCTAAAATTAATTCTAGAAGGTGTTATAATATCTTCGATTCCCTCAACATTTTGAACATCAATATAAGGTTGAGTTTTTTGTGTACCTTGAATCGAAGATGATGTGCCTTGGCAATAAGATGCAAAAGATGGAATATCACCTAATTGATATGTTGATGTTGTGCCTTCAACATGACATGATGGAGTGTGTACATCATCAGATCTACAAAGTAGTGTCTCTTCAACATGAGAGCATGATATGACTCCAACATTTGAAGACAATGTAGCTTAACAATTCAATTGTCTTCTTGAGCGTAACAGTCTCATTCATTCTGTTTGTCTTTCTAATTCTTCCTCTTTGTTTCTTTGTATCTGTGGTTCTTGTTGCTCTTCAAAAATCAATTCTTCATTATTTCTTTGCAATTTTCTTTGTTCACAAAGTAGTTTCATTTTATCTCTTTTAATTGCCAAATCTGTCTCCCTCTCTTCCTTTGTTTGAGTTTTTGGTTTCTTCCTTGGCATGATGATAATTTCTATATGTCAAATTATTCAAACATCTGAATTACTTACAATTTGTAATTTACAAATCATTCAAATACATATAAAAATTACAATTATTTCAATGAATACACAATATATATATTAAACAACTTGCCAAATTTCTAACCATTTCCAAATAACAATTCATTCAAACATACAAATTTCAATGAATTCACTATATATTAAACAACATGTCAAATTATAATCAAAATTCTCTCTATATATCAACAAGCAATATTAAAAAATGACTGCACTAACCTTTTCTATAGAAAGAATATTCAAAAATCCTTCAAATAGCATATCCAATGATTGAATTTGGTATTTGCTAGCTTCAAAAAGTCTTCAAATAGTGTTTGCTAACTTCCAATAGCTTGAAACCTATGTTTTCTGTTGGAACAACAGAATGCACAACAAACAAAAAGCAGAATATGGATCAGTAGGGACCCAAACTTGCTTTGTGACCATTTTTTGGTGATTTCACATAGTGCATATGCATATAGCATGTACGCACTATAAATTGCGTATGCATTATAGTGCGTATGCACTGTGTGAAAATAAATCTCTCCCTAGCCCACCATCCCCCATCCCCTACTCTCTCTCTCCTCTCCCATCCCCTACTCTCTCCCACTCTCTCTCCTCTCCTACTCCCTCTCCTATCACCTACTCTCTCCCATCCCCTACTCTCTCCTCTCCCATCCCTTACTCTCTCTCTCTCTCACTCTCTCTCCTCTCCCATCCCCTACTCTCTCTCTCTCTCACTCTCTCCTCTCCCGTCCCCTACTCTCTCACTCTCCTACTACCACCACCTACTCTCTCTCCCATCCCCTACTCTCTCTCCCCTCTCCCATCCCCTACTCTCTCTCCTTTCCCATCCCCTAATCTCTCACTCTCTCTCCTCTCCTCTCCCATCCCCTACTCTCTCTCTCTCCTCTCCCACCACCTACTCTCTCTCTCTCCCATCCCCTACTCTCTCTCCCCTCTCCCATCCCCTACTCTCTCTCCTTTCCCATCCCATACTCTCTCACTCTCTCTCTCCTCTCCCATCCCCTACTCTCTCTCTCTCCTCTCCCATCCCCTACTCTCTCTCTCCCTCTTCTACTCCCTCTCCCATTGCCTTCTCTCTCTCACTCTCTCTCCCATCCCCTACTTTCTCACTCTCTCTCCTCTCCCATCCCCTACTCTCTCTCACTCTCTCTCCTCTCCCATCCCCTACTCTCTGTCACTCTCTCTCATCTCCCATCCCCTACTCTCTCTCTCACTCTCGCTCTCCTACTCCCTCTCCCACTGCCTACTCTCTCTCTCCCATCCCCTACTCTCTCTCTCTCTCTCGGGCTACTCTCTCTCTCTTCCCCCTCTCCCATTGCCTACTCTCTCTCTCTCACTCATGCACTCTCATCCTCCTCTCTCTCTCGCTCTCCCTCTCTCACTCCCTCTCCCACTACCTACTCTCTCTCTATCTCCCTCCTATCCCCTACTCTCACTCTCTCTCTCCCATATTTTTCTCTCTCTTTGCCACCCCCTACTCTCTCATCCCCTACTCTCTCTCTTACACACACTCTCATCCCCCTCTCTCTCTCCCTCTCCCACCACCTACTCTCTCTCTCTCTCTCTCCCATATGCTACTCTCTCTCTCTCAGGCTACTCTCACCCCTCTCCCATCCCCTACTCTCTCTCTTTCAAACACACAGACACTCCCATCCCCCCCTCTCTCCTATCCCATTCCCTACTCTCTAGATCTCTCACACACACTCCCATTCCCCCCCTCTCTCTCCCTCTCCCTCTCCCTCTCCCATTGCCTACTATCTTTGTCTCTCACTCTCTCTCCCTCTCTACTCTCTCTCTCTCCCCAATCCCCTACTCTCTCTCTCTCTCTCTCTCTCTCTCTCTCCCATCCCCTATACCCTTTCACACTCTCTCCCATCCCCTACTCTCACTCTCTCTTACACTCTCACACTCTCACACTCTCTCCCATCTCCTAATCTCTCTCTCTTACACATATTCCCATCCTCCCCCTCTCTCTCTCCCTCTCCCATTCCCTCTCCCACCACCTACTCTCTCTCTCCCATCCCCTACTCTCTCTCTCGAGCTACTCTCTCTCTCACCTATCCCATCCCCTACTCTCTCTCTTTCACACACCCACACACTCCCATCCCCCATCTCTCTCTCTCTCTCTCTCTCTCTCCTCTTACATCTCCTACTCTCTAGATCTCTCACACACACTCCCATCCCCCCTCCCTCTCCCCCTCTCCCACTCCCTCTCCCACCACCTACTGTCTCACTCTCTCCCTCTCTACTCTCTCTCTCCCATCCCCTACTCTCTCTCAAGTACACACACTCCCATCCCCCCTCTCTTTCTCTCTCCCTCTCTCACTCCCTCTCCCATCCCCTACTCTCTCTATCTCTCTCTCCCCTCTCCCATCCCTTACTCTCTCTCTTTCACACATGGACACCCATCCCGCTCTCTTTCTCTCTCTCTCCTCTTCTATCCCCTACTCTCTCTCTCACTCACTCTCCCTCTCCCACTCCCTCTCCCACTACCTATTCTCTCCCACTCCCACTCTCCCTCTCTCTACTCTCTCTGCCACCCCCTAATCTCTCTCTCACATTCTCACACTTTCTCCCATCCCCTACTCTCCCTCTCTTACACACATTCCCATCCCCGCCCTCTCTCCCTCTCCCACTCCCTCTCCCACTGCCTACTCTCTCTCCCATCCCCTACTCTCTCTCTCTCTCTCTCTCTCGCTACTCTCTCTCTTTCACACACACACACTCCCATCCCCCCTCTCTCTCCCTTCTCCCATCCCATACTCTCTCTCCCCTCTCCCATCCCCTACTCTCTCTTACTTGCACACTCTCATCCTCCTCTCTCCCACTCCCTCTCCCACCACCTACTCTCTCTCTCCCATTCCCTACTCTCACACTCTCTCTCCCATCCCCTACTCTTTATTTTCCACCCCATACTCTCTCTCTCTCACTCTCACACTCTCTCCCATCCCCTACTCTTACTCTCTCTCCCATACTGTACTCTCTCTGCCACCCCTACTCTCTCTCTCTCCCATCCTCTACTCTCTCTCACACACACTCTCATCCCCCCTCTCTCTCCCCCTCTCCCACTCCCTCTCCCACCACCTACTCTCTCTCACTCTATCTCCCATCCCCTAATCTCTCTCTCTCCCCTCACCCATCCCCTACTCTCTCTTTCACAGACACACACTCTCATCCCCCCCTTTCTCTCTCCCATCCCCTACTCTTTAGATCAATCACACACACTCCCATCCCCCCTCTCTCTCCCTCTCCCACTCCCTCTCCCACCACCTACTCTCTCTCTCTCTCTCTCTCTCTCTCTCTCCCTCTCTCTCTCTCCCATCCCCTACTCTGTGTGTGTGCCACCCCTATTCTCTCTCTTTCACACACTCACATCCCCCTCTCTCTCAGCCTACTCTCTCTCTCTCTCTCTCTCCCCTCTCTCATCCCTTACTCTATCTCTTTCACACACACACATACTCCCATCCCCCCCCTCTCTCTCTCCCCTCTCACATACCCTACTCTCTCTCTCTCTCTCTCTCTCTCTCTCTCTCTCTCTCTCTCCCACTCTGTCTTCCACCACCTACTCTCTCCCTCCCATCCCCTACTCTTAATCTATCTCTCCCATCCTATACTCTCTTTGCCACCCCTACTCTCTCTCTCACACTTCCTCTCTCTCCTATCCCCTACTCTCTCTCTCTCCCCTCTCTCATCCCCTACTTTCTCTCTCTACCATCCCTACTCTCTCTCACACTCTCACACTCTCTCTCACACACACTCCCATCCTCCTCTTTCTCTCTCTCTCTCCCTCTCTCACTCCCTCTCCCACTACCTACTCTCTCTTTGCCATCCCCTACTCTCAATCTCTCTCTCCATCCTGTACTCTCTCTACCACCTGTACTCTCTCTCTCTCTCTCACACACACACACTTCCTTTCTCTCCCATCCTGTACTCTCTCTATCATTCGTACTCTCTCTCTCTCACTTCCTCTCCCTCCCATCCCCTACTTTCTCTCTCTCTCTCTCTCTCTCTCTCTCTCTCTCTCTCTCTCTCTCTCCCTCACACACACACCCATGCCCCCCTTCCTCTCTCTTTGCCTCTCTCCTTCCCTCTCTATGCATTATTTAGGTCTCAATAGTGCATGCACACTTTAAGACTCAAATTTAAAAAGCTTTAAATAATGCATGCGCACTATAGCACACACACGCTATTCAAAGCTTTGCATTCTACCAAGCCTAAGGCTTGGTTTTGGCTTGAGGATCCAACCCAAAGGTTTAGAGTCTATAAACTAGTCTGAGACATGTTTTGCTGCAAATATACAAAATATGATTGATTTTTCTTTTGTTCTCTCCTTCAAGTTTCTTTGTGGTTGAGCATCGATAAAATCAGGTTACATGACATTGTAGGTCTTTGTGTTAGCTATATAACCATATATATATAGAACTATTTCAAGCCTTTCATCTATAATTTCTTTTGAATGTATGTCCATTGTTTGTCAAAAACCAACATGTACTAATTGGGTTGTAGATTTTAGCTTGTTCATCGAATTTTGCAACAACTTAGTTTTTTAGAAACTAGACTCCATTCTACACACACTGAAAAAAATAAGTTTTGATTTTAGATTAGTTTTCAATCATTTCTAGGGGGAGCACACAGATATTTCACATTTTTGGGATGTGTCTAATTAAAAATTTCATTAAAAAAAAAAACACATTATAAAATTACCCAAAAAATTTGGTATAAACTACATAGTGTTAGGTAACTTTTGACTAGAGAAATTAAAGAATTTCAAAAAAAAAAGTTAAAATTTAGGGGGCCACACTTTGTACTATGTTATGTTTTTTTGGAATAAATAGTTTCACTTTCTATGGCCCCCTTTTTTGAGGACCTAAAACTAAACCATTTTGGAAAAAAATTAGTAGTTTAGAAACTAGATTCAAAGGACTACTACTTTTGCTTTTGTTATATCTTAAAATTTTGATCGTAACTATCTTCAAATTCTTGTTGAAGTTCAAAAATTATTGATTTTAGAAAAGAGGTGTCCACTTATACCCCCCTTTTGGCACCACAACTTGGTGTACTTACCCATGCATCTTGTAATGTATCCTCCACCTAAATATTTGCATAGAAAAAGAAAATAGATAATATGTTCATTTATATAAACATTTGGTAAGCACTATATATTCAATTACTATCATGCATGTCCTTACTGATAAATCATCCTCATGATATATAATGTAAGACTATCATCCATTAGAATTCAAAAAGAGATATGCTAGCCATATGACTTGTTTATTATTTGGTATTTGGTCATGCAAACTTGTTAGGATTTTCCTTGAGTAGTCACTCAAATCATGTTATAATTGTAGCACTCACTGCTTGATGGATTCATTATTTCTTTGTTGAATGTGTTATTTAAATATGATTCCACAATACTTCAACACCTCTTTCCTTACTTCACAAATCACATTCATGCATCATAACCCTCCACATTAAGATTTACACCTCCATTTTATAGACTTGTTTACTTGTTGGTAGAAAACCTAAAATAGTTGACTTTAAAATCAACTAGATTATGTGAGCAATCATACTAATCCACCATTTTGAATTCCTTGATGTTGGCCCCAAACAATTCAAAAAGCAATTAATTCATCCATTAACTATTGCTCCACTATTTTACCATTTCAATCTAACTTAGTTTGTTGGTGCCCTATTTTAGTCAATAACATTGGTTCACTTCCTCATATCTCTTTTGCACTACAAACTAGCTAGTATAGTCCCTTACATATATTTAGACAACTTTGACAATGATTCCATATGAACCACATAAATTAAAACTACTAAAGTATTCACTAATGATTAATTGTTCTACAACTGATTTATGTATCATTGGTATATCGAACACTTGGTAACTTTGTTTTCTTGATCTAATCCATTATTGCTATAGATGATCCATCACTTCGTGTATACTTTGTTTTTGGTAATGATAACACCACTTAAATACTTCTTACTTTCTAATTCAATCATCTTTATCATGCCAACAATCTCCCCCTTTGGCATTGATGACAACACATAGTGAAATAATAGACTAAGCATCAACACTTAAAAAAATATATTTCCTTAGTCATCAAAACAAAGATTATTTCCACGAAATCTCATGCAAAAATATACATAACTCCATGACTCCTTGTTAGATATGCATCACCTCAAAAAAATTCCATTAACCAACTCCTCCTTTGACAACGATGAAAAAGGTATGCAAAAAGAGGCAAGGAAAAAAATGTATTACTACTAGACTTGACGATCATTTTCTCATGTCCTTGTACTAGGTAGGCTAGCTCTTCTAGTATATTTAAAGAGTTTGTATTTGGACAAGAAAAAAAAACTTCATCCTTCTTTATTCCTTCTTGCAATAGGTCCATCACAATAATCAAACAACTTTATAGCTCTAATAGTGTAGCTACTCTCTTCTCATATTTAACATTGAAAGTTTTGATCTCATGATTTACAATGCTTACCAAATGTCCAAAACTTGTTGTAGAGTGGTTCACTAGACCAAAATAAACATCAATTTCTTTAACTCTTTGTGAGCTTCAACTTGTTGCTACTTAATATCTTGAATAAACTTAGAAAATAAAAAAAATTTGTTGAAGCTAGCTTACCAACTTTATTAAGTGTCTCCTTGACCTTGCTCACTTTTACTATCAAATTCAATTGATTATACTAGCTTCTTTGACCACTTCTTCTTATAGTTTTTTTGTAATTTTTGAATAGTTGTATCTTCAAGAATTTGTTTTTGTTCTCCTATAACTATCACTAACTTGTCTAATTGTTCAATAGGTGTACCATTTTAATTGGAATCAAATTTAGGCACCAAATTTGATAATATCTCTTATTGATTAGATTACTTGTGCCTCCTCTTAATCTTTCATCAATTTTTTTTTGGCCTTCTAATGATTTCACTAATGTCAAAATGTTCATGAGCTCATTAGTCCTCAAAGTACTCACATAAATTGGCCCTTGACTAGTTGAAATATCATTTCTCTTTCTTTCCGTAGTTTTATTCCACATGTATATCCTTAGTATGTTCTTGATCTTTTTTGTTCTCATCACCTCTAATTATATCAAATACTATTATGTGTTTCCACTCTTTGGTTATATCTTCCATGACTTGTTTTGTCCCTAAGTCATCTAAAGCATTTACTTTTTCCTTTGGAACATCCTAGGTGAGAATATCTTCTATGTTGACTTCAACACCTCTATCTTCCATCCTTCATCAGCATGAGTTATATGGGGCAACATCTTGTTCATATTCTTCTTCTTTTTCTTATTTTTCAAGGTGGCCTTTGTTTCATCTTGGACTAATTGAGATTTATTTTTTAGTAACCTTATCAATGTTTTGTTGGTCTTTAATGTTGGTCTATTTTTCGCATTAATATATTTGGTTTCTTCATTTGGCATCTCTCATTATAACTGAATTATAAGATATTTGAGTAACTCTTTATCTTCCTTTAATGCAACAAGCCACTTAGCTTCAATCTTATTGTATGAAGATATGGATATATATCCTTACAACACAAGATGGGTTTCACTAAGTTTATTTATATTGATAGAACTACATCCTTAATTTATTTTACTCCTCTTTAATTATTTATTCATAATATTTCTTTAAATTAACCAATATACCTCACTTTCTAACCTTATTTACTATTTTGTCTATAGAAATAAACTTACTATTATTAGGTTGAGCAAGTTTCACGGTTGGGGAACCTACTACTTATCCTTCTTACCTCTTGCTTTAACTCCTTTTGGCCATCATTTGATTTAGTTCCTTCTTTCTCACTTCTTTAAGCATTGTGCCTTTGTTCTTTTTCTTCCTTTTTCTTATTGGTAACTTTCACAATGTTGTTTTCCTGCTTGACTTTTGAAGGCTTAGATTAGGCAGGCAACTCTTTAGTAATAGCAAGGAGTGATAAGGTAAAGACAATCTTTCACTAAAAAAATTTCAAAGTATTTCAAGTAATCTGCAAGTTATCAATTTAATGTTCTCTATTGTTTACTCATATGATGTACTCTTTTTAGTTTTTTCTATTCATTCATGTTTATACCTTATAATGTTTCATCCTCTTCATAGATATATTAAGAAAATATAACAAACAAAGGTGGAAAAAATAAATCATCTTTAGACCAATGAAGAAAACATAGAATGATAGAGTGCTAATTATAAATACAAGCTTGGACAATTCAAACTATAATATTGATGCTCCTCAAACTATTTCAAGTACATATAAAGTGTTAAGATTTACAAATAATGTTTTCTCATACTAAAGAAAGCTTCACATGACTCTTTATGAGATATTAAATAGTTTCAAAGCATTTAAATAATGTTAATTTCTATGTATATTAAATAATGGAAACACCATAAGTTTATTAAAGAATTGAACATATGAATTTGATGACATCACACTAACTTAATGATAAATAAAGGAAAGTATATTTTATAGTTCATGATACTAACCATCTATTTGTGGGTCTACATATGATTATAGTAAAATGAGACTAACATGTGCTCCTTATGGGAGGTACCTTACCTTATGTAGACCCCATATACATACCTTACAAACAATGCATACATACCTTACCCCATGTAGGATTTGCAACTATTATTTTTATTTCAAGAGCATAGGGTACCCTAATTATTTAGAGTTTAAAATTAAATAAGGTAGTGTTTTAAATTATATTATCTAATAATCCTATGGGCCTTTTAAAAATTTCAAAACCAATTCAAACTCCATAAATTTTCACATTAGTAACTTGGTAACCGCATTCAACTTCTCAAATCAAACTTATAAAAATTTTGTTTCAAACTATTATCTCACTTTAATTTACTTTACTGAGTAAAAGAGTATTCACTTAGCTAATACCGAGTTGCAACATTAAAAAAAAACATGAAAATAAACTTTGCAATGCGTAATAAATCACACATTTGACATAGATATTTAATGTGGAAATCCTGTATAGGGGAAATAAACTTGGGAACTAGCAACCAAATAATTTCACTCTTCTTAAATGAGTTATGTTAGGAGTCAACCTTGTTAAAGGTTACATGGACATTTTTTGTGTGAGCCAATTAGAGGATTTTAGTAAAAGATTGTCTTTACCTTATTACTCCTTTCTATTACTCAAAAGTTTCCTACTCTAAAGGACTTACAAACATCATTAATTGATGCTACTATATAGGATGTCAAAGACTTGTTAGATGCACTCAGTTAAGATATTTTATCTTCTACAATGATAAGAAAGTAATAGTTAAGTGATCCACTAGGTTTAGCACTACATTTCTTGTTCATATGTCTTCTTCACTTTTTCTACTTTCTTATGATCTCAGTATGGTTAAGCAACATACTTTCACTTTCACTTTGTACTTCCTCTTGTTGATCTTTTCACTTTTTTTCTGTTGGTTCACCTTATTGGTAAACTTGATCAACTGCACCCTTATGAATAACTTATTAGCAACCTATTAGTAACTAGAACAATTTCATTCATCCTGTTAAATAGTAAATGTTTCCATTCCTAAGTCTTCAATATTTTTCCTCTTAATTACGATTATAGATCTCAGATTCATTGAATTCAATCACTCAGAAAATAGAACTTTCCTAAACTTTGTCCTCATCTCCATCTTTTTAAATCTCCTTCATAAGATCTTCATTACATTTTTCTAGTCGTAGATCTTATAACTAACTTTGACTTTATCCTTTGACCTTCTCAAACATTACCTTTTAATGAAAATTTAAACTTAATATAATCTTTCCTTAACTTTTTCTTCATGTTCATACTTAGTGAACATTACAAATTACTTGGGAAATACATTACTTGATTAATACTGAAACTACTTGGTTAACACTAAACTTTAACTCTTTTCTACCAAGCACTCAGTAACAACAGTAATAACTTAGTTAAAGACATGTCTCTTCTTTCACCAAAAAAAGTGTCTTGCATATATGTGATCTTAATTATGTCATTACATGATTGTAAAATAATCAAACTATGATTACACCATCATAGTCCAATTCATTCAAGTACCCATTAAATACCAACACTTATCAACTCTTTCATCAATCAAATAATCTGATACTCTACTAAACTAGCATAATTTCTAAAGGATCGACATTAATGACAACATAACAAATAATATGACTCTTTTATATACAATAATAGCATTATCAGTTGGGGATAATAGTCTCTCCCTTTTTTGATGGATCTACTAAAGGGAATCCTAGAAGAGTAGGATGTTGTGGAGTTTTAAAAGACCATTATAATAGAGTGGTGGATGTTTTTTCTATTCCTATTTGTAAATCAACTAGTCATAAAGTTGAGGCTACTGTAGCTCTGAATACCATTAGGATGGCAGTGAATTATGGTTATTGGAATCTATGGCTAGAAGGGGGTTCTCTTAATATTTTTAATATGTTGAATAAAAAGAGTATGACTACATGGAGTACTGATGGTAACATTAAGGAAATTAAAGATCTTAGTAAAAAATTTGACAAAGTTATTATAACTCACATATTCTATGAAGGCAATAAACTTGTTGATTGGATTGCAAATAAATTGGTCTATAGGGATGAAAAATGACCTGGCATGATTACCTCAATAAGGAGAGTGAGTTGGTGGTGACTAGTAATAATGATATAACTAATGCTACTGAAGGAAAGATTACAAAAGATTGAGTAATTTATTATGATTATTGATGGTTTTATGGCATATGGTTTGTGTATCTCAAGGAGGTACTATTTTGTCATCATTAAAAGTATGTAGCATGTTTTAAGGGTAAAGTGTTTTATTGAGATTAAAGATACTTTGTTCTTAGTTGATGTTACTATTTCTCAGAAAAATTCTAGAGTAGGTTATGTGATGGGTGCAGAGCCGAAGAAATAAGAGCCGACTACATGCAAGGAGTGAAAGGTGAAATCTATGGTGTGGGAAATACTTTCCAAGGGAAAAGTGACAGAGTATATCAAGAAGTTGCATGGCTACACACCCCATATCACTGAGTGCTTCTTTAAGAACTGGATTGAAGAAAGGGTTGCTATGCATGAAGTTATAGTGAATTTGATAGAGGATTTCATAGTAGAGATTACCAATCTTCCAATGGGTGCGTTAAAATTTAGAAAAGGAACAAGTATTTTGAATGCAACTTTCAAGAAATTTCTGAAAATTTATGATGAGGAGAAAAGGTTGGTGAAGAATGGAGATTTCTATGACCTAGACTAGCTCAAGGCTATATGGCAAGATGTCTTGTCCTACATTCATTAATACTTCATTCTTGATAGGAGATCAAAAAGGGTACATAAATTTCATTTCATATTTTATAAACCATTCCTAGTATAAAGATAGGATGTCTTTCCCTTTTTATTTGAAGTTCTCTCTACTTCATAGTGTTTATGTCCATAGGAAGAAGGGCTCTAGACCAGTGCTCCATGAGGGGCTTATTTTATTAATTGAAAATTACTATTAAATAATGCTATAAAAATATCTCCTTTAATGGATAAGAAGTGTAAATAGCTCAGTAATGAGCCTCATACAAAGATGAGTGCTAAGAAAATTAAGGTTAAATTTGAGGAGGGTTTTAGTGATAGCAAGAGTTCTAAGAAGGAGATTAAGAAGGAGAAAAAGAAAAAAATTATTAAGGAAAATATGGAGTCTGAGAAAACTAGAGATGAAGAGGATAATATAGAAAAGAGAGATTTGAGCTCTAATATGGATGGTTATTCTGGTAGCAGGGTTATTTCTATGGTTAAGCAAGAGGGGGAGAGTAGTAAAGATAGGAATGTGGAGTCAAAATCTTTCTTTGAAGCCTTAGATTAGAATGAAGGGAACCAGAATGATCAGCTTATTAGATTGTGGTGACTAATCAGGGAAGTACTATACATACTCCAAAAATAATTTTGGGGCTATTTTATCGGCATTTTATAGCCAACATGTTGTAAATAATTTTAAACCTAAAGCAAAAAATATACTTGTATAAAAGGGCTTAGGATTAGGGATTGTTTCATAAAGTGTGATGTGAAAATTGCCATTGAAAAGGATGTTTCTGATGCTAAGAATCTAGAGGATATAGAAACTAAGAAGAATAATGAAGATAACCCCCTTGTCATTAAAGACCAATGCCTAAATAAAGATAATCATAAGGAGATAATGGAAAAAAAGGGAAATTTTGTTGAGAATTAGATCTATCTTAAGGATAACCAAGAAATCACCAATGATTCTAGTAAAAAGTCTGGTGATGAGATCAAAGATGAAACTAACTCAGTCAAGACATCCTTCATTCATAAAGCTAAGATGAAAGTGGATGCTTCCTTCTAAGTAGACTCCTGACTCTATAATGAAATAATCATGCTTAAAAAGAAAATGGGTGAAATGCATAAATATATAGAAGAAGAAAGAACTAAGAGAACCCAACTGGAAAATCAAGTTTGGAATATTCCTGAGAAACTAAAAGAGTATGAAATGGAACTTCCCTAGCTATTCAAAGACAGTGGGAAATGGAGATGGTGGCTTCTAGCTTATGTGTTGTGACTACCAATTTATGGAAAAGGAGCAATGAGGAGATTATGTCTCCCGAGGTTATGGTGGAAAAGACCCCTGGTGGCCAAAAAAAGGAACAAGATAGAGTACTAAGAAGGCGACTGGTGAGGCTCTTGGTTCTGCTAAAGAAGAGATCCTTTAGAGTACAATGGAGGTTGGCAAGGAATTACCAAAGGTCATTAAAGAGCTAATCTAGTCACTGGTCTAGTTTACAAGTGTCCAGTCTCTGGTCGGTTTGTTGGTTCTATTTTTTGTTGTCATTGTTATTTCCATATTTTTATTGTTTTAACTCTAGGTTCCAGGTCCTTGTAAAACCTGGGTTAGTACTTTGTTTAAATTCTAGTTTTAGGTCCTTGTAAAACATAGTATTTTGATGCTTTTTTGCGAACTTCAGGTTTTAGGTCCTTGTAAAACCTAGTGATACTTCTTGTATATCTTGTGTTTTTGCAAGGGGTTTCAAGTCCCCTCAAAACCTATTTTTTATTTAATCTAAAAATAATATCTCCCTTTGGCATTGATGGTAACACAATAACATAAGGTTTTACATTGCAAAATAATACACATAAAATAATCAAATGTATGCATTGACAACAATATAACTTTTTAGCTCTCCGACTTTATTCAAGTTCTTTGCAAAAACAATTAGTGTTACATTCTATGTATTCAACAACTTTATCTTTATAAATTCTTCCCCTTTAGGTATACTTTTTCATATCATATTCTCATTTTCATCTCTTCTCCCGCTTTGGCAATGATTCCAAAGGTAAATACAAGTTCCAATGTAAAACTTATAAAACCTTGTAGTAATACCTTGCATGTATTGTTTACATCAATTTCATTATAAATCACTTAGACATATTTATGAAACAAATCCTAAAGTGTGAACTCTTGCATCAACTCCACAAAGATATATCTAATCATTCATGAATTGATACAACATGCATATTTTCTTAGTTAATATTGGATAGGGGAAGGACCCCTAAATTACCTCTTATATACTCAAAAGAATTCTTAGGAAATGGCTTGGTAAATATTTCTACAATTTCTTCTTTAGATTTTATATATTCAAGCCTCACTTGCTTCTCTTGTATTTTCTCTCTCAAGTAGTGATACTTGATAGATATATGCTTGGTTTTTGCATGCACCACTAGATTCTTGGATATGTTTATTGCACTAGTATTATCACAATAAATTGGAATAGACTCAACTAAATCTTTTTCTATTCCTTCAAAAAATTTCTTAATCCAAACAATATTAGAACAATTAATTGAAGCATCAACATACTTAGCTTCAATAGTAGATTGTAACATGCAACTATGTTTCTTGCTCAACTATATAATTTGAAGCAGAGATGTTTGGGTAACTTGAAATGTTAAAATTTACTTAGATTCAACATGGAAAAACTTTGTGAAAAACATGTAGCTATTTAAGAAAGTTAGTAAACACATAGAGATGTTACCCACTTAAAACTTTATAGTCATCTGATTAAGACAACAATACATAAACCAAAAAATTCATGAAACTATAGAGGATCCTCCAATGGCTGACATAGACCATTGGAGGATCTTTAGATCCATGTGCAAAGGACACTCTCAAAACAATAGAGAGTTTTAGCTGTTAGGAAATGAAAAAATAAGAAAATGCTAAGTTATTGAGAATTGATTTTTAGATTTCTTCCAAAAAAAAGATCTAAATACAAACAAAAAAATGAATGTAGAATACTATGCAATCACAACCATATAACACTAGAAACTCCAAAAAATAATGAGAAAACTCAAGGACTTCATTCTATTCACTTTCTCTCAAAAATCTCTCCTAATAAAAACTCTCTTACAATATGCACCCCTTTCTCCTTTTGAAAAATCCTTCTAATGTAACTCCCCAAAAACCATCATAGCTTTCTTGTGGCAGTTATATTTTGAATGCCAACACATGATGCTTTAGGAATATTAATCATTTTCTACATTTTGATTTTTCCCCATAAATCATTTTCAAAAACTAAAGATTTTTAACACACTCAAAAGATATTAAAATAACCTAAACTAATGTCCTAAGTGGATAATATTTGGTAGGCTTATAAGAATACCATCTAAACATTTCCACCACATGAATAAAAGGAATTTTATTTAATACTAAAAACTTATACACCCATAATTTTTTAAAACTAAACACACCCATAATGTTTTGATCCTAAAGAGGAAACTATGTAAACTACCAAAAATTAACTTTGTGCCCTTGCACCATAATCTTGACTATCAAAATCTTGTTTCACTTATTGTCTTCAAGTGGTAGTAGTTATGCCTTTATAGTGACATGAATTTTGTCAAACATGTTTACCCTCAGTGAAATAAATTGACTATACTTTAACCATGACCAAGATAAATTATCCAACTCTGTGCTACTAATTTTAGAACTAGGAATTTATTTCCAAATAAAATCTTTTAGAAAATCTATCAAAACAAGTTGGTGTTTCTCTTTTTGATAGATTGATATTCAGTCATCTATAACTTTTGGACCCAACAATATTTCAACAATCACTTTGGTGAAGTTCTATGGAATTTGATTTCCTCCAACAAATTCAAATATTAGCAAGATCCAACTATTAAAAATTATTTTAGAGTCTTTTTACCGAGATTTTTTTTCTTTTGATTTTCCAATGCTCATTCATATTTTTTTACTTGTCTCCATATTTTATTGGCATGCATGCAAGTCATTTCAGTATCTTTCCCATTACTTGTACAAATTTCTTTCCAAATGGTAAACTAGAATGTCTTTCAACCACATTCCTTCCTAACTCCATAAAAATCAAGGAAGAAAAGACTTTCCAAAATGATACTAAAAATAAACATGTTGCTCAAAAAGGAAACTTCTATCCTCCATTCTAAAAGCCAAATAAGTTTTTTGATAATGAAAAGGTCAAACTAATGTCAAAAGGGCATACTTTCCCACAACCTACACAATATGATACCTCTTGGAAAGTTTTTAATAATAAATGACACATTCCCAAACCATGCATTGTCACAAAATCTCACAAATACACATACACAAATTTTCTACTACCTTCCTTTAGAACCACTGACAATAAACCATGTAAACAAGACAATTTTTAAAAATGGGTTTGTTTGACCCATCAAATCACGTGATATATTTTTTTGGAAAGAATGAAAGTTGTTCAAAACATAATAAAATATCCACCCACCAATTTTTAGGTGCATATGTAACCATATATGTATGTTAAAAAAAAAAATGGACTCCAAATCTAGGAAAATAGAATCTAAAAAGACCATTTTTAAAAAATTGTGCATAACTTGCTCATTTCTTAATGAGAATGAGTCAAAATTGAACCAGATAAAATTATTTTTAATACTCTTTCCAAAATTATTTCATACATAACAAGGAAAGACTTTACACTACACTGCCCAAAATTAGGAACCTTCATATTTAAGGAATGTTGACATGCACATAATGGATTCAAATTCAAATATTTCTCTTTCAAATGATGGTGATTTACTTCATTTGATTCATCTAAGTGATCCTATTGAGGATGATAAGGAGTTAGCTATTGAGAAGAAAGAAGAGGATCCAATCCTCTTATTTGAAGAGCTTCTCTCCTTTGTGAGGTTTAGAAGAAGAAGACAACAAGGTTGTTCCTTCCCTTGAGGAATTGATCATGGATTTTGGGCCTTTAGAAGACAACGAGGATGTTATGCAAGTTGAACAAGAAGAGAACCATTTTTTGTAGTAGACAGTCCTCCATGATGTGGAAGATGGAGAAGAGAGCCTTAAGGATAGCTTTGTACTTGAGGTGGAACATGTTGATATGCATGAGGTTGTCCCTCAACCTAATGAGGTTGTCCCTCAACCTATGCATATTACTACAATAGAGAAAGAGGATACTAATGAGTATATTTTTTGGGATAAGTTGGAGATGTTATGTTCATCCTTGAACATAAAATAGTCTGCCACTTCATCAGAAAATCATGAGTTGTAGTAGCAACAAGTGGAGATCCATGCCATACTAGTAGCTCCCAAGGAATTTTTTCACGACCAACATGAACAAGATGTGAAGATTAATTCTTCACAAGAAGAGGAGGTGTCACTTCTAAATCTGCTAGATACTATCATTGCAGAGTACAATCAAGTGGTCAAGGTTAATTACTTAGATCCAAAGCCATCAAGAGGATGCCCCATCAGGCATCTAGCTCTACAAAAATGCAAGTTGCCCCAAGTCATTCTCACTCTAGATAATGAGGGAGAATTCTACAAGGAAGAGAACGCATGTTTTTCTCAAGGCCAAGGTTCCCTAGTGCTCAAGAGTAGTTTCATTGTTTTCAATGTTGAGAAGGTGCTTCAAGTTACAATAGTCTATTCGTTATGCTTTTTGTCATTCTTAGCTACCCTCATGCATGGGAGAGGAAATCAAATTGTGAGGAGGGGCAACTACTTCAAAAAACTAGTCAATGGGTTTGTTTAATTTTTCATAAATGTAAATAATGTACATAGTAGAGTAGTTTTATTTTCAGTTTTCCTATTTTCCAAGAAATGCATGAGCATGAGTTGGTTCTCTAGAGATAGCAGTTTTGAAATTTTGCAATAGCAGAGGATAGAGGCAAAGTTATGGTTTCAGAATGCACATGGTCTATTTCTATGACTCCATAGCCCAATGGACGCTTAAGGTCACTGGTCATATACTTAGCAGGCTAGTATCTCCTCTGAGTCACTAGAATTGTTAGCTATTTTTACCCTCCCACCAAAATTTGAATTTTATGTTTGCCAAGCATGTCTAATGGTCATATTTTCAAATATTCAAATGTTATAGGGATACACAAAAAATCTTGACTTATCCTTTTATTCTAAGTCATAGGCATTCATGCTTTATGCCTTTGAGAATTTTAAGTTGCAATTGTGCGACGGTCTTCCATCACCCGTCACAAGAGTTTATGTCTTGACTATCAAATGGGTCAAAAATGCATGAAATGGTTAAAATCTTTAGTCAGTGCATTTCATCCTAGTGTGTCATTCCTAGTCGCAATAGGGTGAGGCTAACTTCAAACCATAAGATTTCATGGATTTTGCACTAGCATTGATAATTAAGCTAAACTCAAGGTCAAGATAGGGACATGGTGATTCCCTTTATTTCTTGCTCGTAGGGTTAAAGCATTTGGGTTAATGTTAAGTTGCAATCGAGTGACTATGGTTTAATGTTTGGCTTCATCATAGTGTCATGGTCTAAGATCCAGTCATCTAGTTAATGGCTGTGAGTTCACACCTTCTTTCATTTGTGTTGTTGCAAAGGTTTTCAAGTTAACCATGGTTAGGGTTGTGAGGATGTGCCTTCACTATAATTGCTTGGTCATCGCAGTTAATGCTTAATCATAAGTTTAAGTGGAAAAACTATGTTTCATTCCTTGTCACATGATCACATGGGTATCTGCATATGAATTTCAAGTCAAAGGGCCCACTAAGTCTCAATCGTTGGATGAAAGATGATCCACACTTAGTGTATCTATGCATTTTCAAGATGTCTGGACTTTAACCAAAGTAGGGAAATTCCTATGTGGTGCATGTTAGGTGGGCTAGTATGTCTTAGTTCAAGGGTTTCTATTGATCACATCATCACAGGGGTGATAAATCATTTATCAAATGAAGAAAATGTGTTCAATCGATGCTACTCATTCGAAAGGCTTCAGGGATCCAAGTTGTGACTATGTGATGCATAGGAAGGTTTTTTAGTTTTGATCTCAATTGTCAGTTTCTCCAAGATCAAGGGTGGGTGTATGCACACATTTTGAACATGCAATATCTTTAACAAATGCGGGCATACACTTGGTTGCCACGTGTATCATTTTTAAAGGGTTAATGCATGAGATCACGAGTATCATTTTTAAAGGGTTAATGCATGAGATAAAGTTAAAGTCATTCATTTTATAGGTTCTTCCAATGAATCATGGCAGAAGATATTCTGATCTTATGATTTGTCCCTTATCGTAAGATCTCAGAGCCAAAATAACGAGCTTCGATGCTATGCCCAGTTGTTGTCATGAGTTTGGGAAATCATAAGATTGTAATGCCATGGTGGGTCAAAGGATAATAAAAGGGTTTCAAGTAATGCTTGATGTCACAATAAGTGAATGATCATAAGATTTTTAGACCCCCAAGTTGATGAGGGAAAAGGTTGTCACTTGTTCGAGCTAGAAAATATAAAAGGGTCTTCAACCAATGAAATTGCAAGAAAGGTACAAGATGAACGTTGAATATTGTTGACCATACTTGGATATTTGATTTTTCATGTCAAGAACAAAGAAAGACAACTCTTAATGGTGAATCTAATCTTCTTGATCATCTACAACTACTCCTAAGTGATTTCCATGCCTGTTAAATGTAAGAGACATGCCTCCCATTGCCTAGTTTATCTATCTACCTAGTTAGAGTATTAATGGCCGCCATTTTTGTCTTCTTGGGGCTCTATTTTTAATAAAATATATGATTTTCCTACATTTGGATGTGTACTAGGATCAAATCTTCTCTAGATTTGTAGGTGATTGTTCTCTACAATTTTAATGGTAGTAGTTGAGCTTTGCCTTAGGGTAGAAGCTATCTGAGTTATGCTTGCACTATAAATGAAAATTTTGTAACCCTTTTTAGGGTTGGTCATTTTTTCTCTGATTCTATAATAGTAGTATCCCACTCTATTACTATAACTTCCTTTTGTCTATGAATTAATATAATTTCTATTGTACCTCATTCTCCTAGTAATATAAGTGCAAATCTTTCTTTCCTTTGTTGATGTTCTATTTTTACTCTTGAATATGCATAATAGTATCTGCTATTGCCTTTGAATGTCATGGAGTGAAATCCCTTCCTCATAGTATCCATTTGGTTTTTGATCTATATGTGGTTGTTGAGTTAAAGCAAAGGTTGAATTAGTGTCTTCTGAGACTATATTGATGAATAATGCATTGTTAGGTAGAGATAGGGTTAAACAAACTATTTTGGTGTATCACCCCCTTTAAATTAGATTAATTAGTTTTCTTTCATACATTCCTTCTGCCTTTTCCTCTCAAAGAGTATTTAGGTGCATGCTGATAGTAAGGAAATTAGGCTTCTCTAGAGACTCAATCTAACAGTTCAAGTCCCATAACTTAGAGATTGTTCAATATTTCATAAGGTTTCCTTTAGGTAAAAACTTTAGGTAGGGGTGCAAGCTTTTGTGACAACAATACTTGTGACCCTTCTTGTTGATTCCCCAACTCTTTCTCTTATTAGGAAATATTTCAACAATATGACCTACTTCAATGCATTTAAAATATATTAGAGGTAATTTACCTTTGAATTTACCTTTACCTCTTGGTAACCTCCTTGCAAGAAATTCCTCAATGTCATCCATGTCATCTTCTAATTCTAACTCACTTTCATCTTTACTGCTCTTTTATTTCTTTTAACTTACAATAGTTAGTCAAGACTTGAAATCATTCCCAATTATGACTATGTACTATTATCAAAATTACCCAATTCAAATGTAGTCAACTGATCAACTAAACCATCAAGTGTAAGGGCATTACTAGATATAGCTCTAACTTCCTAAATTATAGAAACTTTAATAACACAAATAAGTAAGAGAATTTTAAGAACCTTACAACTTTAGTAGCATTGATGATTCCTCCAACATCTTTGGTTGCACTCATGATTTCCTTGATTTGGTTCACATAATGTATACCATTTTCATCTTCTTTCATTCTCATGTCATCATACTTTCCTCTCAAAATATTTTCTCTTTCTCTTAGTACATTATCATCTTCACCATGCACAAGTCCCTACTTTTCTCACATCTCTTTAGTAGTTTGTTGGTGTTTCAAAATGTTAGGTTTCAAAAACCTAATGACGAGAGTAGAACACATCTAAGGACAGCTACTTCCCATCTACAACATACCCATTCAAACATCAAGGCCAACTATAAGGCTATACTCCTTCTTCTACTTCAAGCTATGCAAGAACTTGGTGGGTGAGTTAACCTTAGATTCTTCATATGGTACCAATATAAAAGCATATAACTAAATCTATAAAGTAGATAATAAATCCAAAAATCTTCTATGCTTATGCAAACAACATAAACACAAACTAGCTAGTAACATGACCTACAAACTAGATAAGTTAAGTGAGGGAAACTCTTTTCAGCTCCTCAACAAAAGGGAAAAGGATTTTGATTAAAAATTTGATTTCAACATAACTATTGTCACAAAATTTTGCACCCTTGTCCAAAGTTTTTACCTAAGGACAACCTTGTTAAACATGGAAACAACCTCCAAGCTGTAGGACTTGAATTGTGAGGTTGAGTCTCTAGAGAAGGTTGGTCTCCTTTACTATCAGGATGCACCTGACTACTCTTGGAGAGGAAAAGGGAGAAGGAATGAATATAAGAAAACTACCTAATCTAACCTAAGGGGTGATGCATCAAATAGAGTGTTCAAACCAATATCTGCCCATACATGCACTTTTGAACCATCATGACATTAAAAGATATACACATCTAGACTTATTTTAATCTAACAGTCACATGCAAATTAGAAAACCCAAATAAAAGACACAAGGAAGATGAGATTCACTTATATATGACTCATAGGTCAAAGAGACACAATCATGCAAATTTGCAGATATCCAAAATACACTAATGAGAGGCAAAAAGGTCTTGCACAATACATCAATGGCTGAAGGAGATAAGGAAAGATGCCATTAAGTCTAGAGGCAAAGGGAATTTACAGTGAACTTGAAGAGAAATATCAAAGAAATAGAGAACAATCGACCCTAAGAAAGAATTACAACCTTTCTTTTATAGTTCAAGCATAACTGAGATATTTCTAAATGAATTTACTTCACAACCACTACCATTAAATGCTCAAAGAATAATGAAGATGATCCAAACAATAGATTTGATTTGGTATACTTGTAGAGGCATGAAAATCATGGAAACCCTAACTAGAGAAAACCCTAAAGTGATGGAAATGGTGTCAATCAATGTATAGTTGGGTAGATGGATAACCACATCACTTCCTTTTACATTTACTAGACATGGGGATGCTAAAAACAATCTGCAAATGATCAAAATTTTGATTTGTCATTAAAGAGTTGTTTCGTCTTCACGACCAACATGCCAAGTCATATGTACTAGTAGGTCAATCATATTCAATGTTCATCATGTACCTTTCTTGTAATTCTATTAGTCAAAGAAACTTTTCTTTTCCATCATGGACAAGTGAAACATCTTTACCACGGTCAACCAAGGTTCTATGATCCTATGATTATCAATCTATATTAACTTTGGGCTCCCTTTAAAGTTTATTTATGATCTTATGATTGCCACTATGGTACGAAAAATATTTTTCCTCATCCCTTTAGAAGACCTCTATAGCTACATCTATGATCTTATGACAACCACATAGCATAGGATTGTAATCCTTCTCACCACCTTTTGTGACCATATCTTTTTACAATGTTACGATAGCTACATATTATAACATCAACAACCTTGGAAATTGACTTCATGATCTTACACTAGATCATAAGATCATAACATGGGAAAATAGTCATATTATCACAACCCTACCCTTTCACCTTTCAGGATCCTACAAAATGGGGCTTGTTGGGGACATGCGTCAAGACCTCACTATATCACTATAACTAAAGATCGATTAGTTTTCCATAGCAACATAACGAGAGATGTTGATCTGCCTTTATTTGACGGCCCAAAAACATGTAACCAATTTTGACCATGCTAGGATCCAACCAATTAGAACCCCTCGATATGCCAACTTGTCTAATAAGTCCTCACTTTTGTAGCTCACCAAGGGAATGGCATCATAGATACACGTGTCACAATGTTGTTATGTCACCTTCCATAAGATCCTTGTAACTTTATAAGGCAACAAGGAGATGACCATAGATATTAGGAAGATCTAACAATTAGTAAAATGTGCTAAAGGAATCGGTCCACACCTCACATTGTCATCACCTTAGCCAATGAGAAACCAAAAAACTTCTTGGCTTCTCTAATAGGAAAGGGTCCCTGAAATCCACATGTCCATCCATCTCTATGTTGCATAAAATAACTCTCTTGCATCTCTTCATAGTGACATAATGATGATAGTAGATTATCCTTGATTTGACGATGGGGAAGATGCAAGCTCGTGGAAATATTAAAGTGCGCATTCACTTAGGAATTGGAATATAACCAAAGGTTTTAGTATAAAGTAATTTTTCAAATATGTGAACACTGCTACATTTAAATTCAAATATGGAAATTTTGGCAATAAGGAAAAGATGATCAACAATAACCAAGACATGAACAACACAACACATCAATTCTAGAGCTAATCAATGCCTTATCTATTGGGAAACTCCATGAATCATTAACACACATCCTTGGAAATCATTGAGACATTTCATATATCAGGACTTTTGGATTTGTCATAGGCTCAAATATGGAACATAGCAAGTGTCTGACCCCTAGAATGAAATGCAAAATGAATTTTCTTATTTTGGTCAATAAGGTCCAAGTTATAACTAGTCAAATAGGGCCTTTCAAAATTTTGAACAATACATCAGCATGACAATAGTAAACAACCGACTTTGAGGGATTAAAAAACTAGTTAAAACATATCAAAATGACACAAAAGTTGAGACATAGGTTCTTAGATATGCATACTAAACACTCCCAAAGTGGTGAGTCATAAAACATTATTGGTTGCAAGATATTCAATTGCAAACTAGGCTACCTATTCTTATTAAACAGTAAGGCAAAAATGATGGAACTTCACATAATGACTCAGAATGACAATTTATCATTAGGGAATGCATGGATATATTGAATCCAAGGTGTTAAAAACATTAAACACTTCATAGGCCCCAAAAGGATAGCTGGGTACACATACACTAAATGTGCTTAAATGGGCTCAAAATGATTCAAAACTGCTATTTTGAGTCCCAACACAGTTCTTGACATCATTCAATAAAAATGTAATCTCAAATATCTAACTATTATATTCTCTCTTTTGACCCATGTCTTGCATAGTCATAGGAGGTCTAGGATCAACATATGCATTTTCTAGCTAGTGAATAACATTGTCTCCAATTTTTAGATAAATGTAGCCTCATCATGTTTTTCCATGAGGAGAAGCTCTCCTTGTTTAGCCTTTTTACCTCTCTCTTATACATTTTTGGACATTTAGAGTTGGAAATAACAATGGAGAAAGTAAACTCTATGGGGGGAGGGGGGGGTGAATGAGTACTTTAAAACTATAACCATTAAAAAATTCACCACACATCCATCTCACAATTTGCATGTAAACTGAAATAATTGGCTACACATGTTCATCCATAGCATGAAAGTAAATAAACATTCAACATATATGATGCAATATATTTGATTACCTAGACACCCTCCAATGAGAAGATAAAATTGGGGTGAGGATGACACCCAAAAATCTTCACTATTATAGTTGTAAAGTGTATTGAACGAAAGTTAAAATTGTTTGATCATAAACTATGATCTACCCTATGAAAAGTCTGCCTTGTTATAGGATTACAAATATTGTTAGATGTCACATTGCTAAAAAATTTCAACACCCTATTAGAAGTGTGCTTGGTTAAAGGAGTTAAACTTACAATAAAGTAAGAACCCTATTAATGGATTTACAAAAGCTTGCTAGGACTACTCAGTTAAGAGATTTTTACTGATTCACCTATTAAAATGTTTCAGCCTTGATCCTTTGATGAAGGGTGCTCCCCTTAAAACCATAAACTCATAATAGAAAACAAAGAAACAATAGCCAATGTAAGAACAAAATATGGACTTCTTTTTTGCACTACAAATGCAGAATTATAGAATTCTCAAGTATAATTTGCTAAATGACATGGCCACCTTCATTACGATAATCAACAAGACAAGTTGTGGACTATCACCATAGAGTTGTTCTAGACAATGTTTAGGCCTTTCTTAAATAGGAAATTTTATGCCACCCAAGAAGGTTCTAGACATTGAAGCTTAATACTTAGGGCCAATAGACCCTAACAATACATACAGAGTCGGCCAAATACATCTTTGACAATTATTTTAGATATTTTAGGTAGCCCAACTTTGAATGGCCATAACTCGTGAACTATTGCTCTGATTGGCTATTATAACCACTTTTTGGAAATGCTAACTCGTGATCTACAAGCCTAAAATAGCACTAGTTCACTTTTGTTGAGTTTTTAGACCTCATGCAGGCACTCTAAGGCCTCCAACAATGAGCCTGAAGATTTTCATTCAATTTTTTCTACCGAAAATCTGCAATAACTTGTCTGATACTTATGCTTGAGAAATGAGATTTTTATGGTAGGCTTACAACTCTAAAATGAACCTTCCTATAGAAAATGAGAACATTTTGAGCTCATACGAAAAACTTACTAAAAATAGCAAGTTCTCATAAATAGTAACCACCATGTCTACTAGTACTTATTAAAATAGAAAATATTGAAATAAAAATATTTTTGGGGTGATGCAAGATTACTCTTACACCTAGGATTCTCTTGCATTAGACACCCAAGGTAATTTGACAAGTCGCTCTATCACGTCCAAGGTGTTTAGAGGAAAACCATGACTATTAACCTCCTCCTTTACTAGCCATGATGAATCCTCTATTGGCCTCCCATTCTATTTGACTAGGTATTCCTCATAAGTTTGATTCCTTTTACTTTTTCCAATACGACTGTCCAATATCTCCTCAATCTCCTTTGTAGCCAAACTAGTTGCTAGAATACTCTAGTGCACTTCTACAACTTCATCTCCATCACCTCCTTCATAATACTCTATCAAATCTAAAATATTAAATATTGGTGAAATATTAAATTCAGCAGGCAAATCCACTTCATGAGATGATGTGATGAACTGAACTTCATATCTATCTTCAACTTCTTCCACAATGTATGCTAGAAATATCCACTAATTTTGGTATCTCGATCTGAAACTATACTCTTTGGTTGGCCATGTAGTCGCACCACTTCTCTAAAAAACAATTATGCTACATGAACAACATCACTAGTCTTCTTGCAAGGAAAAGAATGCACTGTCTTTGAAAACCTGTCAACCAACATAAAAATAGAATCATGCCCACACTGAGTCCTTAGTATTGTAAGAACAAAATCCATGCTAACATCCTCTCATGGCTTCTCTAATATAGGTAATGACTGATACAATCTTTTATTCTACTTCACTCCTTTCACCATCTAACATACTCTACAACTCTGTACAAACTTCTTCACATCTTGCTACAACTATGGAGAATAATAATTCTCACCAACCAAAGCTATGGTTTTATCCCTACCAAAATATCCAACCAATTCTCCACTATGCTTCTCCATGATGGGATTCTCTCATTGAACTTCGAGCAATGCACAATTGGCTTCCTTTGAACAACATACTATCTTAGATCATGAAATCCAACCACCTTGTCTTGTTAAGTGTAACAGGTTCTATACAAACCTTCCACAGTTCACCAAAATCAAGAACATTTGGATACAAAGTACTGAGTTCCTTGAACCCAACCACCTTTATCTGCATTTTTGTCAGCAAAAGTTGACTTCTACTAAGAGCATCTACAACTTTTTTAGACTTCCCACTCCTATGTTTCAAATTAAATGTATAACTCTACAAAAACTTGACCCACTTTAAATGTCTTTGGTTCAATTTTCCTTGACTATTCAACTATTGCAAAGCTTCATGATCAGTATACAAAACAAACTCCTTGGAAAGAAGATAGTGTCTTCACTTCTTCAATGCTTGAACTATAGCATAAAATTCCTAATCATAAACAAAATTTTTTATTTTTGCATCATTCAACTTCTTACTAAAATAAGCAACAGGTCTACCTTCTTGGCTCAAAAAAAATCCTATTGTAGTACCACTAGCATCACAGTCTACTTGAAACACCTTGTTAAAATCAAGAAGTGTTAAAAAAGGCTGCTCATTAACTTTCTGTTTCAACACATTAAAACTCTTGTCTGCTCCTACAGTACACTTAAACTCTTTCCTATCCCCTCTCATTGTTTTAGTCAAGGGTCCACAAATACTACTAAAAATTCTTATGAACTTTCTGTAAAATGTAGCCAGTCCATGAAAAGATCTTACCTCTATCACACTCCTTGATGTAGGCCATTCAAGGATAGCCTTTACTTTCTCTAGATGCATTTTTAGACCTTCTGCTGAGATAAAAAAATCCTAGGTACACGAACTCCTTTACAAAACTACAATCTTTCAGGTTTATCAGCAACTTTTCTTCCCCCAACTTATCAAACACCTTGCGAATATGGACCAAATTCTCCTCCAATGTCTTACTAAAGATCAATATATCATCTAGGTAAACAATTACAAACTTACCCAGAAATTCCTTCAGTACCTCATTCATGAGCCTCATTAAAGTGCTTGGTGCATTGGTTATCCCAAAAGGCATGACTAACCACTCATAGAGTCCTTCCCTAGTCTTGACAGTAGTCTTTCACTTATCACCTTCTCTAATACGAATTTGATGGTATCCACTCTTTAGATCTATCTTTGTTAAATACTTAGCTCCACTCAAACCGTTCATAATATCATCCATCCTTGGAAATAGAAATCTATACTTGATTGTGATCTTATTGATAGTGTGAGAATCTATGCACATCATCCATTCTTGATTTTTCTTTGGTGCTAATACTACTGGTACATCACATGAACTTAGCCCTCTAAAATCAACTCCTTCTACACCAACTCATGAATGTGTTTGTTCAACTCTTCACTTTCTACTGGTGTCATTTTGTGTGCTACTTTTTTCAAAAAACTAGCTCTTGCAACCAAATCCATCTGGTCACTAATCTTCCTCATTGGGGAAAATCTATTAGGTACATTATGTAATACAATATTAGAAAATTATCACAACATATTTGCAACTTTTGCAGGTACCTCCTCTACTTCTTCTTTACTATCTTTTGGAATTATAGAAAAACACACATGCTCATGCTTCATACTTTTAAGAAACTCTTTTCCACCAACAAAACATATTTTGGCAACACTACATACCTTTTCTTATTTATCCTTCAATGGTTTCAACTTATGTTTCACTCCATCCTTGGTTAGAGTGTAAGTATTTGCTCACCCATTATGTATAGCATGTTTGTCAAACTACCATGGCCTACCCAACAACATATGACATATGTCCATAGGTATGATATCACATAGTACCTCATCGTGGTAGCTTCCAATATTGAACTTCACTAAGCACTTCTCATTGACCATAACCTTGTGGTCATCTTCCACCCAAGTAATATGATATGGATTGGGTGTTTCTGTCTCTTTAGCTTCAACTTGGTGACCATCATTTCTGATACTAGATTTTCAGTACTTCCACCATCAATGATCATATCACAACACTTATCTTCATATATTCACCTTGTGTGAAACAAAGTCCTTCTTTGATCAGGTTCATTCACACCACTCAGTAGGACTCTTCTATTAACTAGAACTTCTCCTCTTTTAGCATCTTTAGAATGTGAGGATCTGGCATCTTCATCAACATGTGCAACTCTATCCAAGCCTTTGGTTCTTTGATCTATCCTTCCTTAGCACTAGGTATATTCAAATGCTCTATGCCCTTCTTCTTTATAGTGAAAACATTTCCCACAAAAGCCTCCTCTTCCAAATCCTCGTCCTCTACCTCTTCCTCTTTGATCTCTATTGTTTTGATAATGGAAACAATTGGAATTGTTTTCCCTTTGGTTTTTATTGCTACTTCTAGCCTCATCCTTGTTTTGGTGATCATCATTACAACCTCCATAAGATCATCAACTAGATCTTACACCATGACGTCTTCCACTATTCTTATTTTCAAAATTCTTGCTCAGTTTCTCCTCAATTCTTAGGGAAAATTGATATGCCTCCTCAATATTGTTCAGAACTAGACTTAGCTCATCCTAAATGCTTGGCCTTAACCCATTAGCAAATGAGCAACTTTCTCCTGATCAGCTTCTACATGGCCAATTCTAATGAGAACTTGGTAGAACTCTTTGGTATACTCTTGAATAGATTTTCTTGCTTGCTTCATTTCTTGCATATTCTTCAATAGATCAAGCTCATAATCCATAGGAAAGAATTGTCACTTCATTTTAGCTATCATTCGATCCCATCTAGTGATTTTATCCTTTCCCTTTCTATTTTTCTCAAACTAAACCTCTTGCCACCAGATCTTTGCATGTCCCTTCAGTTTTTCCTTTGCAAACTTGACCCTATCTAAATCCTCAATATCTTCATACTCAAAGTACTCCTCTAGTTCATTGATCCAATCAATCAACTCTTCTAGGTGAAGATTTCCTAAAAATGTGGGAACCTCAAAAATAGGTCTTTTTTCAATGTTGGAGATGGCCCTAAAAAGCCTCTCTTCCTTTGGGCATAGAACTACCTCCACTCTAACATTTTCTTCTAGTTTATCCTCATCCTTGCTTTCATCTCTCATAGGAAGATTTATACCTCTTCACATTTTTCTTCCAATGCTTGCATTTGCCTTTGGAGGGCTTAGAAACCCTTAGGTGTAACACTTACAACTCTTCCACCATGCTCTCTTTGTGGAGGCATTTTTGCACTTTTGTCAAAACCCTAGTGCAAACTGCCTCACAATCAGTGATCTGTCTACACACTTAGCCCAAACCATAGTCCTGGTGTGAATTGCCTCACAATCAATGATCTATCCACATACTCAAGAACTCTAGCTTTGATACCACTTGATGAAGGGTGCTCCCCTTAAAACCATAAATTCATAACAAAAAAAAAAGAAACAATAGCCACTGTGAGAAAAAAATATGGACTTCTTATTTGCATAGCAAATGCAAAATTATAGAATTCTCAAGTACAATATGCTAACCCACATGGGTGCCTTCATTACAATAATCTACAAGACAAGTTGTAAACTATCACCCTAGAGTTGTTCTAGACAATGTTTCAGCCTTTCTTAAATAGGTAATCTTATGCTGCCTAAGAAGGTTCTAGACATTGAAACTTAATACCTAGGGCCAACAGACCCTAACAATACATATAGAGTTGGCCAAATACATCTTTGACAATTATTTTAGATATTTTAGGTAGCCCAACTTTGAAAGGTCAAAACTCACAAACCATTGCTCCAATTGACTATTATAATCACTTTTTGAAAACTCTAGCATGTGATCTATAGGCTTAGAATCACACTAGCACCCTTTCGTCAAGCTTTTGAAACTCATTTGGGCACTCTAAGCCATCCAATGGTGAGCCGCAAGATTTTTCTACAAATTTTTTAACCAAAATTTTGTAATAACTTCTCCGATACTTATGTTTGAGAAATGAGATTTTTATGGTAGTCTTACAACTCTAAAATGAACCTTCTTGTAGAAAATGAGAATATTTGGAGCTCATATGACAAACTTACTAAAAATAGCAAGTTCCCATAAATAGTAACCACCCTATCTACTTGTCCTTATTAAAATAGAAAATACTAAGATACAAATATTTTTGGGGTGATGCAAGATTTCTCTTAAACCCAGGATGCTCCTGCATCATCCTTTGGTTAGCACTTCTCTACTAGATATCATATCACCTCTTTCTAATGTATACTTGATCCTATCTAATCAGATGTATCACTTATGTCCTCTCTCTACTTTCCTTTATTCTCTGTAACTAATTATGCAATTCAATCCTTTATTACAACTCCTTAGTCACCATTAATGCTTTGTCTGCACATGCAAACTTCTCTCTTCACTCATCTAATATTTCATGGTTTTTCCTCCTTAAGAAGACCTAGGTGACCTAAGCTTAGGTAAGAATCAATGATTGTGATTCATCCATTTTTCTGCTTAGAACATCCCTCAATATGATTGGTTGCATGTACTACATAGGGATTCTCAATTTAGATTCATTCTTATGATCTAGAATCATAAAATAATCCTTAAGTTGACCCAAAAATAATTTACGTAGGAGTTTGTGCCATTACAAACAACTATGTCCAAAACTATTCACTTGACACTTGAAGCCTCTAAATGACTTGAAATCTTAAGTACTTGGCATATAATAGCTTGCTTGACACTGGATTAACTCAGTACTAACTATCTACTTAGCACATATTGGTGCTTGACACATACTATATATCCTACTCGGCATGAATTATCTGATAACTTATGCTCGACATACACTACTTACTCAGTATGCACTAAATATTGTTAAGAAATTACTTAAGTGTATTTTCACTCACATGTCAAGACCATAATGGGATCAATAATCTTCCCCTTTGATATGAGTGGAATTTTTTTTTTTTCATGAATATATAACCTTAATTTGAGCATAACTTAGATTATCTATAATCTTTACTCACCTCACATACAAAATTTTAAAAACTATCAAAATTTTGAAAAATTGATGACTTATCAATCATACCTCAGAACTGCATAACTCCCTTGAGTTGATTGTTCTATGTCGTATCTTAATCTGATACTCTTGCTGAGTAAATTTTCTTCAACTAATGGCTTACTTTGTTTGAGCATTTACTTCTCCTTTGTGTAATCTCTCCTTTTCTTTAAAATCCCCCTTTTTACCTTTTTTACTCAACATCCCTCTTTTTTGACATTTATGTCATGGGTGGTACATGTATAGTGTGTTTTTCCAAAAAAAATGATGGAACCTCCATTATAATCTTGAGTGTTGCATCCCAATTGTTGCATGCTACCTCTAGAGATTGAATTTGAACATCTAGCTTAGCAACACGGTCTACTAGGTCATCATGAGTAGAAAGATGAGAATCTTTCTTTATCAATGTTTCTACAAAGGCTAGTTCGTTATGCAACACCTCCATGTGTGGGGTCAACATGGCTTGAATATTTATCAAGTTAGCCCTAATATTTGTATCTTGTGCTTGTAATCTAGCTAGTTGACCTTGAGTAGATAACAATATTCGAAAATAAGTTTGGCTTTGACCAGGAGACAACTTAAGTAAAATACCTATTGTTTTTAAATCTCCATGTAGACAGTCAATAGCCCTTTGTGCTTCTAGTGTAAAAATTCACATCACAAAGCTTTGTGTATAGAGAAAATATATTCTCTAACACCTTCGTTATATCTTCCATCTTGGTTGCTAAGTCAACCTATCTTAGTACAATGGCACTAAAAATATTTTCATCAACCTTTGTTTGAAACCTCTTCTTAGACCATTCTAAAAGTTTAGTGTTTGTGTCTAGGTCTGAATCATTGAATTTATCAACTATATTCACTAGTAGCTCAATAATAGGTTTATCCTCATTAGGTTTTAGGATGCTAAATGCATCAAGAAATATTTATTTGATGTCATAGAGAACCTATCTTTTCTTATGCTCCCTCCTAAATAACTCTTGGTTCTTCTTCCTCGCTAGAGCTTCCTGCAGTATGCTCATTTCCTCTATGGTTATTATTGTTAGATTGTGGTGACTAATCAAGGAAGTATTGTACATATAGTATAATTCCTTAGTGAGGTTTGACACTAGGCTGAGCCCTAAGTAGGGGTTTGGGTTAGGGATTGTTTCATAAGGTGTCATTCAAAAATTGGCAAAGATACTTGTATAAAAGGACTTAGGGTTAGGGATTGTTTCATTAGGTGTGATGTGACAATTGCTTCCTACTGTGGTATTGAGTTGTAAGGGATTATAGATTGTAATTAGGTTGTATTACTAGATCATAATAATATTGGACTTGTTTTTTGGTGGACATAGCCCAGGGATTGGGTGAACCACATTAAATCTAGGTGTCTTGTGTTCTCTTTTGTGTGATTTATTATTTTTTGATATTGTTTATATTTGCATGTAATTGGAAGTTCAATCACCTCATCTAAGTTGACATCTCCATAAGATGTGTCTTCTCCAACCTTAGATGTATTAGGAATGGACCTTGATGATTGCAATGGTGTAGCATCTACACTCGGCCTATGAAGATTTTGACTAGGAATAGGAGATGTAGAGATTGGTAGGGTAACCAATGTATTAATTGCTATTTGTTCCTCTGGTTTTATAGTCAAAACTGATTCTTTGGTCCTAGCCTTCTTCTCTTATTTATCTTATTCATCTTGTGCCTATTAGTTAGGTGTAGGACTGCCTTTTTGATCTATATGGACTTGTGTCACATCCTACTCAACTATAAATGCTACTTGCACTAAAGCATTTTGCACTAATGTGCTAACATTTGATGTCACTATGTCCTTTCTTTGATACAACATAGTGGGCATTGGAACATGAGTGTTAATGGTGGAACCCTATAATGCTTCTAGAACTATTGCCTCTATAGATGTAGGGGGTACACTAGATGTGTCAATGTTGTGTTTCTCCCCTATTAATTCTTTGACAAATTCATCTATGCTTACTAATATAGGATTAGTGCATAATTTTACAACTAAAGTAGAATCCTATAGTATCCTTTTCAAATCATCCTCTGTCAAAGGATTGATGTTCTACATTGTGTTATCAGAAACATCCTTTATCTTAATTATGTCCCATTGATTTTCTAGGTCCACATGAGGGGTACTGGTACTTGACATATGTACCTCATGTACATTTTGAGCTTGTTGCTGCTCTTCTTTAGTTGTAGCCTTTGTATTTGATTCCTTCTTTGTGCCTCCCTCATGTCCATGTTTTATAGATCCATCCTTGGTATATCTACTACCTCATGTTCATATTTTTTCTCACATACCTCCTTAGGTTCTTGTTTAATTGCCTTTTCTTTTGTCATCCCATAGACGACTTTTCATATTTGGGTTCTCTATTTGATAAACTCTTCAATATTATTCTGCAAAATATTGAAAGCTCTATATTTGGGAGAAAATCTCCCCTTGTATTTTTTTATGGTCTTAGTCATGGATGACTTATCCAAATCTGGCATTACTCTAGCTAGAGTAGTCTCCCTTATATTCCTTTTAGTTGTTAAATTGTATTGCCACCTTTTCTTAACTCTGTCATATAGACTTTTGGATAATGAGTTGGCAAGATCAATAGGAATTTTCTTAAATGTGGCCATCATCTTATATACAAACTTTTCCACTTTATTTATTTTTACCTTTCCAAGTTTATTAAACTCAACATGTGTGAATCCTTGATAAATCAACATTCTTCTTAATTTTGTCACACAAGTTGTCAAAGTTTGATAAGAGATCATGGCTTACCACTTGGAATTGATTGTTGTCATCTAATTTAGTCTTCTCCTCATCTAACTCAAATGGAGCTACATATTTCCTCCTCTTTGGTTTCTCTTGCTGACTCTACTCTATAGTAGCAATATTTCTTTTACCTTTGGGTTTTTCAACCTCTTGTTTCTTCTTTTTAGTTTCCCTTATGCTATCCCTAGTAACAAGTGCTGATGGCTTCTATTGTGTTGGATTCACAAATTTCCTCAGTTTACTCACTGCTAGCTCCTTGGCCTTTCTTTTCTTCTTTTCTATAGGTTTAGGTGCTTCATTGTCTTCTTCTTCCTCAGCACCTTCATCATGTTATGTTTCTTCTTGGTCCTCTCCTTGACCTTGTGGAAGTGTAAGAGGAGCTTGAGCTAGTTGATTATCTTCATCATCCTCATCCTCATCTTCTTCTTCTTCCTCTCCTCCTTCACCAAATATTTCCTTTAGCTTCTTCACAATTTTCTTTTTCTTTCTCATCACAAAATTTGTCTTCAAATCTATTGTTATTCTTGATTTGGATTCCTCATAATTGCCAAATGAGGTTGCATTTTTGTCAATTTCTTCTACTAATAGTGTTGTGATAGATTTTGATGCCTCATACACATTGATTTCATAGGGCAATGGCTTGAGCCATTTGACCCTTGGAATGGTTTCTTGTACATAAGTATGATTAGCATTAACTAGAAAACAAACATCACCATAATGTTTCTCCATTAGTGACATTGGTATTCTGAGTCTCTTCTTCATAGACTTCTTAAATTCTTCAAAATAGCTTGTCATTACTAACTCAAAGTTGTCTTAAAGTTTCTCTATGAAATCTCCAATGTGAACTACAAAAAACCTGTTGGTCTTCCATGTAACTTTTCCAAATGAAGGGAATGTGTTCTACCCATAAAAGAATATGCAAACCAATAGTGAACCAAATTTTCATTGTGCATTCTTTTTCTTTCTTATGACTCACAAGTTTTCTGATAATTATTGGAGTTGTAACTCAGAAAGGTCATAAGAGTGATCCTTCTTCACTATCTTGTAGCCTAAATCCACAACCATACAAGACACATTGTTCAATCTGCTAGATTGAATGAACTTGTGAGCAATCATTCTAACTCAGAAAGGTCATAAGAGTGATCCTTCTTCACTATCTTGTAACCTAAATCCACAACCATACAAGACACATTGTTCAATGTGCTAGATTGAAAGAACTTGTGAGCAATCATTCTCACTACAAATACAATTAAGGGATTGGAAATTATGTCTATGGTCATCTCTCTTTTTTTCCATAGAACCCCTATATTCTTCTCAATAATCTCTTTGGCATCACTTCAAATTTTCTTAGGTCTATCTTGGGTAGGATACCCTATTACTCATTGAATGATCCTTTTTGTGATCTTGGTAGGGCCATTTTCCAACCATATAGAGTGATTGTTTATTCTGCTTAATACTATCTTAGTCCATTCTATTTTGAATACATTTTAAAAATCTAGGGCATGGATTAACCCTTTTCTCTCTACAATTTTGTTTTCCTCCTTCTACACACAATTTTCCATACAAATCTTTGATTCCCATGTCTCCAATACTACTAAACTTACAAGTATAGCAACATCTTACATCTTATATCATCAAAATCTATGGTGGTATCATCAATAACACATCAGTTGTATGCACCCTAAAATGGTTGCCTAGACTATGAACCCTCATTATTCAATTTATCAATTTATCATTTTCCTTAATCAATGGTTTGCAATATTTTATTAAATCAGTTTAAATCAATTTCCTTGATCAAATTTGATTATTTATTTTTCTAAGGTTGATCATTTTATCCTAACTCTTGTTTAATTAAAATAAAATCTCCCTTTTAATTAAATAAAATAAGTCCCCATTTAATTAAAAGAAAACCTCTCTTTTAATTAAATTCATCAACATTTAATTAATTAAGAGAAAACCCCCTCTTTTAATTTAATTAAATATTTCCTATTTAATTAAAAGAACTTTCTTCCTTTTAATTAAATAAATCCCACGTGAGAAAGGAAATGAAATAAATAAAAATTAAATAAATTCTTTTTTTCCTTCCCTCCTTTAATTTTCGTCCTTTTTTTTCTCATTGGTGGAATTTTGTCTCACATGATCAAACTTTATTATCCCATATTGGTTGTGAGAAGCTTCCCACCTCCACATTTTTCCTTATAAGGGAGAGCCCTCTCCTCATTTTTGACATCCATTATTATGCTATTGTTATGTTGCAGGTTTGGAGAGTGATTTTTGAAGGAGTTTGAATACTAAACCTTTTTGTGGAGAACTTCTATCTTCTTGTCTTATTCTATCTTACATTCATGGCTTCCATCATGAGTTTTCATCATTGCATTTGCATATTAGCTTAGATCCATATTTGTTTTCATAGATTAGTATTGCATTGTTATTACATTTTATTTATTGCATTGCTTTGCATTGTTATCATATAGATTAGTTTGCATCTTCATTTGCATGCATATTTTTATCCTTGAATCTCTTATTTCATGGTGTACTTAAATGGGCACAAAATAGGTCAAACTAAGGGCCTCCATTACAAACCCTTGCACTCCATAATAGAGAGCTACGAGCCTCCATTCAAGACCTCATTTTTGAGCAATCTTGGATATAATGACTCATAGAAGTGTGCTCACATTTTAGACATACATTTTGGGTGCCCATCATGGGGCAACTCACCTTTACTTACTAGTTTTAGATATTTTTGGAGTTAACCCCCTTGGGCAAATTTTTTTGCAGACAAAAAACCCTAGATGTGAAAGATTTAATCATATCTCCCAAAAAACTATGTATTTTAATCTAATTTTTTTTTACAAGGAAGGGACAAGATTTAGTCCAATTTTTAGATTTTTTTGAGGTATTTTTCATTTTTTATAGTTGTTTCTTTATTTTTAATGAAAAATCATTTTAAAGAGTAAATTAGCAATTTTTTTGGAAAAGTCTACATTTTTACGAAGCTCTCTAAATTCAAAATAGAGTTGGTTCTTTGTGTTTTGATTTTAGAGATCATATGAGGGATTAATAGTTCAATTTGAAACAATTGGTCTATTTTGACAAAATGGCTCCCTAGGGCACAAGTGAAAAGATATTTTCAAAATTCTAACATTTTTGGAAAGCTCTTTGATTTTTGATAGGGGTCACATTTCTGCATTTAGGATTTTGGATCTAAATTCATATCATATATGTCCAATCTTGATGACTAGGTCAAAAATCAATAAAAAAAAAGGGCATTTAATGAATAGCTTGGATTTAATTTATAAAATGGATCAATGCATGATGCAAGCTTTCATTTGGATTATTTTTTGATTATTATCACTCTTTAAAATTAATTTTTAGATCTAACCCTAGTTTTGCATAAGTTGGATATATATATTACATATCTTGTGTTTAATTGTTTTGCTTGTTGCTTTGTTCATTGCGAGTGAGCATTCATGTGTAAACAAAAGGTACAATAGAGAAAAGACGCATTGCAAGGATTTCTAGGTATTTTGTTGGATCTCTATAACATTTAGATTTGGAAGTATAATGAACCCTTTCATGTGTTTGGCTTGAGTGTTTTTACATGCTTTCATAGATTCACACTTCATTTGGTGCTCTAAAATTGGATCTAGATTTGCTTTCATGCATCTATGTTTCACATAGTAATTAGGCCCTATGAACACTATTTGGGAGATCTTGAGAGATTGAGCTTCATTCACTTGCTTTACATGTAAAGGTTTTCTTAATGATAAATCCCCTTTTAGATAGGGAAGGATATTTGTTATAATCTCACTATTCTATTTGGATTTGTCCTTAACATCCATTAGTACTTTCTCTTTTGCGATTGGTGGTGTTTGTTGTTAGATTTTCCAAAAATTTGGTGAGGTGATTTCAAATTAGTGTGTTAAATAATCTTGTTTGCTAAGTTTGGGTAAGGTGAAGAGGCTAGAGGAGTATCCTCTATTCCCTTTTGGGCACATTAGAAACTTGGAACCCTTGAATCCAAACCAAGTCCCCATGTGGTATAACTTTGTGAGTCTTTCTTGATTAGAAATGGTTAAACCATAGTGGACATTTTCTTTATTGGGTCAACCATGTGGATCATACCTCAGTGGTAATAGCTATTTTTTATGTGGTAGTAGCAACCACTATATAAATATCCTTGTGAGGGAAATCCTTATGGGTATAGTCTTTTGTTGGGCTGTCAGATCTACTCAATATCTCTGATTGATTAAATTCTCAGAATATGTCAAAACCCTGGTGCACTGGGATTGGATTTCGCTCACTCTAGATTGCAAAAGCTATAGAGTTGAACATTACTAAGAACCATAGTGCTAACAAATTTTCTATTCTAGAACTATGTGTGTGATTGGAAAATATTTTGAGAACATACACAGTAGTGGTTCTGGGGATTAGATTGATACTAAGACACTACTTTTGTTCATGTGCAAGGTTGTTTTGTCACTTGCTCATTGTTTGAAGATATTTTCTTGAAATCCCTTATTGTTGTCTTGCGTGCTTGGTTCATGATTAAAAATCTATCGACACACCTAGTTAGACATTTAAAATGAACAAAATCTGAGTTCCTGAGTTGAGACTTTATGATCAAACTACTTTTTGGTCCTATTATTTCCAATCTCCCTAAGTTGATCTAGTTTAGATTAGTCTACTTACCCCATTGTTAGAATCCTTTTTGCACCTTAGGTTATTGTGCTTTGACCTCTTGAATTAGTAATCATTGATTTCACAAGATAACTAGTTTGGAGTTGGTGAATTATAAATCATCCTTGTTGAGAAAGATATACCTTTGGATTCTTTGATATTACACTTAGAGAGTGTCAGTAATCTCTTATCCATCCACTATCATCAAAATTCAATTTTAATTATTTATAATTTGGGTAAATCAACCTCCTTGTCCATATGTGCTAGGGTATTCACCCAAAGTTGTGGGCAACTCTATGGTAGTGTTGGTTTATACCTATTGCTATATTTTATCTTATCATTTCTCTTTTGAAAAAGTGAGTGCTTTTTCTATCCTAGTTTGGTACCAACATTTCTTAGGGTTATCCTATCAACTAGTACCTTTTATTTCACATTGGTTACAAGTGCTATTATATGTTGCTCAACATTCAAATGAACTCAAATGGTATCAAATTTCCAAAAATGACTCTTGCTCTTCTTTCTTCTTCATATTCCATGTCTTTCTAATCTCCCATTTCCATTCTTCCTCTTCTTCTTGTCTTCTTGATTCTTTTCCTCATATTATCATATAGTCTACCTTCTTCTATTCATCCTTTCTCTTCTTCCATGCTTGATTCTGTTTCTTTGAGAACCATGGATCTTGAATATCTTGTTAGGGACTCTCATTTGAGCATAGAGGAACTCAATCTCCTTATTAAATTTGGAAAGTGTTGTTACTCCAATAGATATATGGATAATAACCTTGTGACAAAAATGATGGAAAAGAGGAAGAAATCAAAAATTCTTGCTAGGATCATATGCAATATCATATCACAATATCCCTCTTCCAAATATTCCTTATCTTCCAAGTCTTATCATAATTCTTCTAAATATCATTTAGATTTCTCATCTTCTACGTCTTATCATGATTCTTATAAATATCGTTCAGATTCTTCATCTTCTAAGTTTTATCATGATTCTTCTAAATATTGTTCAAATTCCTCATCTTCTAAGTCCTATCATGATTCTTTTAAATATCATTCAGATTCTTCATCTTCTAAGTCTAATCATGATTCTTCTAAATATCGTTCAAATTCTTCATCTTCTAAGCCTTATCACGATTCTTCTAAATATCCTTCACATTATTCATATTCCAAGTCTTACCATGATTCTTCTAAATATCATTCATGTATGTCTTCACCTACCTCTTCTTCATGATATCATTCTTCTTCTACTTCTACCAAGATTCTTATTCCTCTTATTGAGACATACCATAATGAACAACATGAAAAGTCTTGTGATATGCCTATCTATAATGCGTATAGTGAAAATGATTATGATGATGATGACTATTATATTCCTACAAGTCCTAAAAGTCCTCCTAGTCCTATGCTTGTGCTTAAAGGGGATGAGTTACTGATAGATATTGATAGTAATCCATATGAATCAAATCTTGAAAACAACATTGATAAATTTTGTGAACAATACCTAAATGATAAATCTGCATTTTTTGAGGAAAAGAAAGCATTTTTTTCTGCTGAAATAAAACATCAATGTCATAAGAGTTTCTCTTCTAAGAACCCTCATGCTGAAAATAAATATTACACTTTTGAGCAAGATCATGTTAATGTTGAACCTTTGTGTTCTGATGCTCACCTTCCATCTTCTACTTATTTCACTATCCATGCATCCCCTAAAGATTTTGAGTCTCTCAAATCTTCTACCAATCCTTCATCCAACAAAGATCCTAATGCTTTTCATGTGGTTCCCTATAGTTCTCCTCAAAGGCTACCTCTTAAAGAAACTCAAGCTAACCTTCACTTGGCTGCAAATACTTTTGATAATGCTAAACCTAAAGAACCTAAGCCTTCATGTGCTATAATGCCTACTTCAGCTACTCCTTCATCATCTATTTCAAAGTCTTCCATACAATTCCAACATGCTTCCTTTTCCTTAGGAGTGGCTTCATGTCAAGAGGACTATAAAAATGATAAAGAAAAGAATATAAAGAAAGATCAAGATCAAGAACCCTCCATGTCATCCAATTATTTTCACGATGTCTTTGATCCATTTCATGGTTCTTTTGATCCTTCGTGCCCTTCTGTAGTGCCTCTCCCATTTGAATTCCTTAAGTTTTCCTAATAGATGCAACCTTGTTGATCTTTTGTTGTCATGGATCATGATTGTGACCATGAGTGGTTTAAACCGTTGAGGTGACTGGATTTATGTTTCGTATCAATTGCTTGACTATGCCTATAGCTGATTTATGTTATTATGATGTGATTTATAGTTCACTGAGGTTTGTGCCAGTGGTTACCAGGACCAATGTGGTATCAAGAGGCCGTTTCGTGATTACCCTAAGATGTGTGTAGAGATTACACTGTGTACTTTTTACTTGCTACCTTGGACTCGGTTCTTGTAGCAATGGTTAGTCATGTTTATGACTGTGTTCACTTATGTGTTTTAAGTTCCTTTTTATGTTATTTTAAAAATCATTATTAAATGCTTAAATAATTAGAAATGGATAGTCCATGTTGGATTCATTGGTTATGTGTTGTGGATATCTACTTATGTTATGTTTTACATGTGAGATGACCTGAGGGTCAGATGTTATACTTGGATTTCAGTATCATAGATGTTAGATTACTATGCCATTCATTTGATCATGTTTTCTTGATGATGTCATTGTGAGATGACAGTGTGTTTTATGATGCTATCCAATTATCCGATATTTGGACATATCTCTGATTATGTTATGTGATGGATTTAATATTATGGTTATTTACTTCATTCCTGCGTTGTTATGTTTTATGTGAACGTGAGTGATGTAAATAGATTATTTAGATATAATTAAATAAATGGTTAAATTAGGTGATTTAATACATTTATTACTTCGGCTATGTTATAATATGCAATTTCTCTTGATCGTGCTTTTTAGTGTGCAGGATTTATATCCCTAGCAGTGGCACATGGAGTTAGTGATTCAACCATTCATATTTTACCAATGTCATGCCTATATGGTAGACGTATCCTTATTTTAATTTTTTAATTAATCATTTCGGTGATTATTAAATCCAAACTCATGTGCATTATGTGATTAGACCAGTGAGCATGTCTATGCATTTAGAAGTTTGCATTGTTGTGAAAGTTGTTAAGAAAATTTTTTATATTTTTGGATTTTTAGGCTTTTAATTGATTTATTTTAATTTCTAGTAGCTTTGCCATAGATGAATTCCTATTTATAGGAATAGCCTATTTTCATTAGGGTCGATTCGAGGTTTAACTAGGTTGGCTAGTTATTTTTCCTAATGGATTATTCACTTGAAAAGTGAATAAGTATCCAAATAGGAATTTAATTCCTCACTTCTCACTTTTGAATTAGAAAGTTGGAGAGTAAAACCCAAAATGCTCTTCATAAGGATTTATTGTTTTGTTTATTGTGGGAGCTACGAGCATGGGATCGTCGCAAGGTTGAGCTCATTAGATCTAGATTGGAGAAACCTTGGATTGCCAAAAATTTTAGCTACTTCTACAGAATATTTATTTTATGGTTCAGATTCTCGTTTTTCCCTTTTGGCTGTGAGGTAGGGCTTTCCTATTTTGTTGTTTTGGCTCTGTTTCTACTTCTATTTTTGGTAGTCATTTGTTTGGAGGCTACGAACTAGTGTTCCCCTCCATTTCTATATGCTATTTCTACCCAGTTGGGTGGGTATGAATATTTCCCTATTTTTTAGGATGAGGGCTTGGGGTTTTGCACCATTATGCTGGCCATTTTTGCATATGGTGTCTGAACTTATTTATTTTTGGATTTTTGGGGTTTTTGTACCCAAAGGACAAATAGGTTTTAATTTTGATGTTTTTCCAAAATTTGGGATTTTTACCTCATTTTGCGTGCCACCCTATTTTCTCAAATTTTCTTGACACAAGTTGGGTCGTAAACCTAGATCATCCATTTGGATATCGATCAAACCTTTATTGCACTTTTAAGTTTGCATTGGGATGCATGTCGCATTCGTACTTTTGACTTGTGTTCAGTTGAGTGATTTTATACCTATTGTTTTGGTTTCTTTGGACCTTTGTTATTGTTTCGTGGACACTAAGATTTGTGTAGAATCCATGCTCTCGGATTGAGGTTGGTTGAGTGAACTTATGATGTTTGGTCTTGTTACATCATTGGAATTCATGTAGAATCCATACTCTCAAATTGAGGCCAGTTAAGTGATTTCATGATGTATGATTTTATTGGCTTTGGGATTTGTGTAGAATCCATCCTCCTCTGTTGCTTTCAATTGGGTGTTATCCTTTGCATTGTGTTCTTATCCAATCCTTGTTTTATGATATTTGTGATGGTGGTGTGCCACACATGAGTATGTGCACATATATTTGTCAGGTGACTTGTGAGGCTCCATCTTTTGTGGTACTTATGAAAGTTATGTTCATTGGGGTTGGGTTGGGAATATGCATGTCCATGGGCACTTGTCATAGGATGAGCATGGGTAGGGTAGGGTAGGGTAGCATATGGAGGGGGCTTCTATCTCATATCCTGGTGACCTCAGTCCCATAGGGTTGGTAGAGGAAGTTTTAATCAAATGATAATTAAAGAAAATGTATGTGTGGGGCCCTCCATTGAGGAGTTGAAATGCACGATCCTGGCTTGGGCTTGTCGATGCCAAGAAACTCTCCATGATGTCAGCCCCTACTTGGTAGCCTTATGAGTGCCTGACTAGGACTTGTACTACTTGCATTGTCTTAGGTTCTTGGTTATAGCCATCATACTGTCTGACATGAGTGTTGGCCATGGATGTTGTGCTTTTTGTGTGTTTTTAGTTGGATCTTTATCTCCACTAGCATGGCGGGTGTGGACCTACGGGTGCCATATGGTTGAGAGGCATAGCTACCTTCACCACTACTAGGGACTAGTGTACAGGGATAGTCTTTTACCCTAGTGTGACCATTGCTAGATGTTTTCACTTGGCACTTCAGGTTCTAGAGTATGTTTTCTTGTGATTTATGCTTTCATTGGAATGCTTGGATATCATGTTTAGATGATGTTAGTTTATTTGATGCATTCCCATATTATTTTGTTGAGCATATGACTAGATGATGTGAATTGTTGTATTGGATTATCTATTGCTTATTGGTTTAGCATGTTAGATTTTCTTACTATGATGATCAACATGTGATAGGTGATATTATCTATTTGTAGGATTATCTTATGCTATTTTACTAGTATGTTAAATTTCCTTATGCTTATATTGTAGCATGTTTTAGTAGTGACGTCCCTATTACAATAGTACCGATGATTTGATTAGTGGCTTGGGATGTTACGCATGAGGGATGGCTAGGACCCATGATGGTCTTATGATTCTATTGATGGTTGGGAGGAACCATGTACTTTGTTTGGTTGTTTAGTTATTGTGATGTTATTTTTGTACACTATGATGTTTCTTTCAGTACATTCTTTATTGCTTGTTAGATGGTTAGATGCAGATTATGTCTTCCAGTAGTGTGTTTGAGTGTTCATGCCTAAAATTGTGGATCCGATACTTCCCGATGTAGAGGTTTTAAACTTAGTTTTAGTCTGTTGTATGTCTTTAAGTGTTCCTTGAGTTTCCTAGCCAACCATTTATAAACATGGTGTAATACAATATTGTATCATATGCCCATTGAAATTGTATCATGCATCCCATAATTCTATTACATGCCTCTTGGAGAAATATCGCCCAATACTTTCTAGTATTGCACCTGCTTGTAAGAATTGTCATACAATATCCTTAAAGTATCACATGCCTTTGAAAGAAGTATCACCCATTCCCTGAAAGTGTCACCCTCCTTTAGGAATGTCGCATGATAGTTTCCAGTGCTGTATTAAAGTATCACCTAGATTTTTGCAAAAACTTGTGCGGGCAGGTAGCAAACACTTTTTGGTTTGATCCAAACTTTTTGGGAATTGTTTTGGGTACCCTCTTAGATGTTCCTCAATCCTTTGGTGTCACATTTTGAATTTGGAATGTGTTCTATTCAAATTTAGTTATGTATTCTTTTTCATCATTCATTTTAGTAAGTAGTTGCATTTGGAGATTCGTTGGTTGTCGGGATGCTGGTTAAGTCTTCTATTGCAATCTTTGTGATCCGTGTATGTTTCTTTCGTGTGCACTTACACTTATTATAATAATAAAAATTCTTCTAGCTTGTATTTCATCCTTGTGCCAAGGATCTCTAAGCAAGGCATTACATTTGGTATCAGAGCTCATGTTCAAACATTTATATCTCTATGTTTATGTTGCCCATTTGGTTGGTGTTGCGTTGTGTGAGTGTGAGTGTTTTGGTGAGAGCTTGTGATCTTTGTTGGTTTGGTATGTACTTGTGATGGACTTGCTTGTCTAGTAGATGTGACTAGAGAACTTTAAGGAGAAGGAAGTGAGCCTTTCCTAGTTTTGTTAATAGTATCAATGTGCCTTCTTGGTTGGTTGCGTGTGTGTGACCCTTATTGGATAGAACCACTGATTGATGTCCATGAGTTGGCTTTGAGTGCCTTCTTTTGCTTCTCCTTATAGAGTAAGGTGCATTTTTTCCCTGATTTATTCTAATTGTAAGTTAATAAATGAATATTATTTGTGATTCTATGTTATATCATTATAGTAATGAAATGGTTCCTTTCTTTGAGAAATGAGTGTTTATTGTGAACCATTGCAAAGGAGTATCGTTGGGTTAATGACTTACGTCTCCAATTTGATTATTTTTTAATCTTATGGAAAATTGTATTAAATTGATGAATATTTAAATGTTGCATTGCATGGAAAAAGAATTAAGGAAATTATTGTTGTGTGTATATGCATGAGATTATTGATGGTATATTGCTTGATGTGTGTGAGTGTGTTCTCTAACACTGTTAGGATGATGTATTCCTTAGCATTGTGTGGTGATTTATCCCTCTTGTGTGGTTGTCCTCAGTCACCACATGTAATGTGATTTGATTGATGCCTTAGTTTATTTGGCTAGAGGCACTTTCCTCGTGTTGTTGGGATAGCATTGGTTTTCAGTATTTTTTTGTTTCTTGGAATAGTCGTCAAATTTTATCTATCTCTCTCTTTGTGACAGTTGTCACATTTAATTTATTGTTGAAATGAGCTCTTTTTGATATTTACTATTGGAATTGACAATTCCCCCATTAGGACTTTTGAGTTATGTTTCATGATGACTATTCTAGATGTGTTTTATTTCTGCCCAATTGTGTGTTGTGACGCTACCATGTTCATCTCAAACCTTTGGTAGTACGTACAAGGGATAATATCATGGAGAACATGCTAGTGTGTCCTTGATAGATTTAAAGTTGTAAATGTAATTGGATGGTTTAAATGGTGATTAAATGTAATGTTAATAATTGAAAGATATGTACTTGTTTTATGGTGACTCTTGAACCCTTGCTTTACATCTTTTAGTTTCATTGTGCACTAGTACTTATGTTATGTTTAATTAATGAAATTATGAAAGATAAGTGATGATGGTTTTTAGTGCGTGAACTACCTTTCATTCAATTTCTTATGCTATTTTGGGCATGTGTGTTCTTGAGTGGTTTTGAATGTTTGGTTCGATGCTTGTCTTGGTGACCAAGACTGTTGTTTTTACCTATGTGGTTTTGTCTTGAGTGGTGACTCAAACTCTTAGATTTTAGGACTCTCTTAGCTTCATCATGTTGTATTCCTTGTCGATATCTTTCCTACACTTTTTGAATGAAGTCAATCCAAGTCTAGATGTGAAAGTTATGGTCCCTAGAGTGAAGGAAATTTTTGTGCTGATTTGACATTTCACATGAGAAACTAGTTCATTGCACTTTCTTGTCTAGTTTGTTCAAAAACTTTGCACGAGACTCTACTAATGCAAAGTTTCACTTGGGGAAGAAGAAGTAACTCTTTTGCACTTTTGGAGTTGTTGATTGATGTTCCGAGTACCTTTATCGAGTAGACACCAATTCAATCATGACATGTCATATTTATGGCCATTGGAGAAGTTTAATTCTTCATGTTATGCTTATGGAAGAGTTATCTAGTCTTCATAATCTACTAGGTACTTGTTGGAGTTCATGCTTGGGTTTGTGTGTTTCCTATTGCACCAACCCACCCTTGTGAGGTGAAGTGTGGTTTGTGAGCATTCCTTGTTTGAGGTTGATGTTGCCTTGTCATTTGGGGGTGACTCAGTTCTTTGATGAGTATAGATTTTCCTTTTTGGATGTAGACCTTGGTGCATCTCTGTATCCTTTTCTCTATTGTGAGAGTAGGCTAGCATGGTTATGCCACTAGTTTAGTTAGTGTTTTCTAGTGAATATGTTGATGGTTGGTAGAATTGTGAGTTCCCTAATGCATCTTGGGCTGACTTAGTGTAGAGGTTGAGAGAGAGACTCCTTTCAGTCCTAATACTCTATAGTTTCTTTCTTCCTAAGATTGTTTCTTCAAGAGGATTGTCTCAGTCAAGTTTTCTCATTGATCATTGACTTCAGGCTGGAGATTGAGTTTAGCGGTAGGTTCAGTGTAGTATTCCCAGCATGGTGCTTGAGGGACATGGTATTATTGGACACATGTTACCAACTTATGAGTTGGTATGGAGATATTACATGATTGTGTCCACTAGCATAAGTCTTTGCAACCTTGTGGAAAGGTGATACCTTGTCAGGTTGGGTTGTGCAACCCTAGTTCCTAGTGGTAGTCAAGCTTTTGTACCTTGGAGAGGTGTTGTGCTCCTATGCTTGGTGGTGAGCAGTCTTTTGGGAGTGTGTAATTTTTTTGGTAAACTATCATCCATCTTGTTCAAAGGGTGAGTTTAAGTGGATTCAAGGATGCTCATTTGTGGCATGATAGTATTCTTGGGAATTTTGGGATGGTTATTCCTCATGATTCCAACTCTTGTTGGAAGTGTGTTGTGTTTTGACCTTCATTTTTGGTCATGTGGTAGGTGCATGTCATATTTGGGCACCTATGGATGAGGTAGAGTGGGTTTTTTCTTATCTTGTATTGTTGAATTTTTGGTGAGATGGGTTTTTCCTAGTACATAGAAGGTTCCTTGTTGGAGGACCTTGTGTCAATGTGACACTTTTATCTTGTGTTTGACCTATTTTTGGGTTGATGAGATGGTTTGAGAATGTTGGAGTGATTTGGTTGGACTTGTGAAGAAGTCAATGAGTCATTCCATTTGTTCGATCTTGATTGTGTTCTGGTTTCTATTCTTGGACTGTAGGCTTTCAGGAGTAAGCCTAGTCTTTTGGGGGAATGATGTAGTGCCTCTTCCATTTGACTTCTATAAGTCATCCTGATGGATGCAACCTTGTTGATCTTTTGTTGTGATGGATCATGATTGTGACCATGAGTGGTTTACACTGTTGGGGTGATTGGATTTATGTTTCATATCAGTTACTTGATTATGCTTATAGCTAATTTATGATATTATGATGTGATTTATGGTTCATTGAGGTTTGTGCTAGTGGTTACTAGGATCAATGTGGTATCATGAGGTTGTTCTATGATTACCCTAAGATGTGTGCAGAGATTGCAGTGTGTACTTTTTACCTGCTACCTTGGACTAGGTTCTTGTAGCAATGGTTAGTCATGTTTATGATTGTGTTCACTTATGTGTTTTAAGTGCCTTTTTATGTTATTTTAAAAATCATTATTAAATGCTTAAATAATTAGAAATGGATTTTCCATGTTGGATTCATTGGTTATGTGCTACGGTTATCTACTTATGTTATGTTTTACATGTGAGATGACCTAAGGGTTAGATGTTATACTTGGATTTTAGTATCGTAGATGTTAGATTACTATGCCATTCATTTGATCATATTTTCTTGATGATGTCATTGTGAGATAACAGTGTGTTTTATGATGATATCTGGTTATCTGGCATTTGGACATATCTTCGATTATGTTAAGTAATGGATTTAATGCTATGGTTATTTACTTCATTACTACATTGTTATGCTTTAAGAGAACATGAGTGATGTAAATAGATTATTTAGATATAATTAAATAAATGTTTAAATTAAGTGATTTAATTCATTTATTTCTTTGGCTATGTTATTATATGCAATTGTACTTGATCGTGTTGTTTAGTTTGTAGGATTTATATCCTTGGCAGTGGCACATGGAGTTAGTGATTGAACCATTCATATTTTACTAGTGTCATCCCTGTATGGTCGATGTATCCTTATTTTAATTGTTTAATTAATCCTTGTGATGATTATTAAATCTGAACTCATTTGCATTATGTGATTAGACCAGTGAGTGTGTATGTGCATTTAGAAGTTTGCATTGTCGCAAAAGTTGTTAAGGAAATTTCTGCATTTTTGGACTTTTAATTTATTTATTTTAATTTCTGGCAGCTTTTCCATAGATGAATTCTTATTTATAGGAATAACTTGTTTTTGTTTTGGTTTATTCGAGGTTTAACTAGGTTGGCTAGTTTTTTTCCCTAATCAATTATTCACTCAAAAAGTGAATAAGTATCTAAAAAGGAATCTAATTCCTCACTTCTCACTTTTGAATTAGAAAGTTGGAGAGTAAAACCCAAAATCCTCTTCATAAAGATTTACTATTTTGTTCTTTGTGGGAACTATAGGCATGGAATCATCACGAGGTTGAGCTCATTGGATCTAGCTCGGGGAAACCTTGGATTGTTGTGATTTTCAGCTACTTCTGTGGGCTATTTATTTTATGGTTCAGATTCTCATTTTGCCCTTTTGGCTATGAGGTAGGGCTTTCCTATTTTATTGTTTCAGCTCCATTTCTACTTCTATTTTTTGTAGCCATTTGTTTGGAGGCTAAGAACTAGTGTCCCCCTCCATTTTTGTATGCTTGTTCTACCTGGTTGGCTGAGTAGGAACAATTCCCTATTTTTCAAGATGAGGGTTTGGGGTTTTGAATTGTTATGCTAGTCATTTTTTCATATAGTGTCCTAACTTGTTTATTTTTTAATTTTTGGGGTTTTTATACCGAAAGGAAAAATGGGTTTTAATTTTGATGTTTTTCCAAAATTTGAGGTTTTTATCTCATTTTGCATGCTGCCTTGTTTTCTCAAGTTTTCTTAGCATGAGTTGGGTTGTGGACCTAGATCATCCATTTGGATGTCAATCAAACCTTTATTGCACTTTTATGTTTGCATTGGGATACGTGTTGCATTCGTACTCTCGATGTTGTGTTCAATTGAGTGATTTTATACCTTTTTATTATTATTTGGACCTTTGTTATTATTTCATGGACATTAGGATTCATGTACAATTCATGCTCCCAAATTGAGGCTAGTTGAGTGAGTTCATGATGTTTGGTCTTGTTGCATCATTGGGATTTGTATAGAATCCATACTCTTAGATTAAAGCTGGTTGAGTGATTTCATGATGTATGGTTTTTTTGGCTTTGGGATTTGTGTAGAATCCATCCTCTCATGTTGCTTTTAGTTGGGTGTTATCCTTTGCATTGTGTTCTCATCTAGTCCTTGTTTTATGATCTTCGTGATGGTGGTGTGCCACACACGAGTAGGTGCACATACATTTGTCAGGTGACTTACGAGGCTCAATCTTCCATGGTACTTCTAGAAGTTGTGATCATTGGGGTTGGGTTGGGAATATGCATGCCAGCGGGCACTTGTCGTAGGATGAGCATGGGTAGGGTAGGGTAACATATGGAGGGGGCTTCTATCTCATAGCCTAGTGACCTTAGTCCCATAGGCTTGGCAAAGGAAGTTTTAATCAAGTGATAACTAAAGAAAATGTGTGACTGGTAATAAAACTTAAGATAATAAAATGTATGTGCGGGCCCTCCATTGAGGAGTTGAAATGCACGATCTGAGCTTGGGCTTGTTGATGCCTAGTGACTCTCAATGATGTCAGCCCCTACTTAGTAGCCTTATGAGTGTCTGAATAGGACCCATACTACTTGCATTGTCTTAGGTTCTTGATTACAGCCATCACACTGTCTGGTGTGAGTGTTAGCCATGGATGTTATGCTTTTTGTGTATTTTTGGTTGGATCTTTATCTCCACCAGCACGGCGGGTGTGGACCTATAGGTACCACATGATTGGGAGGCATAGCTAGCTTCACCACTATTAGGGACTGATGTATAGGGAAAATCTTTTATCCTAGTGTGACCATTGTTGGATGTTTTCACTTGGTACTTCTTATTTTGGAGTATGCTTTCTTGTGATTTATGCTTTCATTGGAATGCTTGGATATAATGTTTAGATGATGTTATTTTATTTAATGCATTCCCATATTATGATGTTTAGCATATGACTAGATGATGTGAATTTCTATATTGGATTATCTATTGCTTATTGGTTTAGCATGTTAGATTTCCTTATTATGATGATCAACATGTGATAGGTGATGTTATCTATTTGTAGGATTATCTTATGCTTTACTACTAACATGTTATATTTCATTATTCTTATATTGTAGCATGTTTTAGTAGTGACTTCCCTATTACAATAGTACTTACGATCCGATTAGTGGCTTGGGATGTTATGCACGAGGGATGGCTATGACCCACGATGGTTTTATGATGCTATTGATGATTGGGAGGAACTACGTACTTAGTTTGGTTGTTCAGTTATTGTGGTGTTATTTTTATACATTGTGATGTTTCTTTTAGTACGTCCTTTATTTCTTGTTAGATGGTTAGATGTAGATTATGTCTTCTAGTAGTGTGTTCAAGTGTTCACGCCTCGAATTGTGGATCTGGTACTCACCGGTGTGGAGGTTCTGAACTCAATTTTAGTCTATTGTTTGTCTTTAAGTATTTCTTGAGTTTCTTAGGAAACCATTTATTAGCATGGTGCAATACAATATTGTATCATATGCCCATTGAAATTGTATCGTGTGTCCTGTGATTCTATCACACACCTCTTGGAGAAATATCATGTGATACTTTCTAGTATCACACCTCCTTGTAAGAATTATTGTATGATACCCTTAAAGTATTGCATGCCTTTGAGAGAAGTATTGCCCACTCCCTGAAAGTGTCACCCTCCTTCTTTAGGAATTTTGTGCGATACTTTCTAGTGCTGTATTAAAGAATCTCCTAGATTTTTGCAAAAACCTATGCGTGTAGGCAGTGAGCACTTTTTGGTTTGATCCAAACTTTTTGGGAGTTGTTTGGGGTACCCTCTTAAGAATTCTTCAATCCTTTGGTGTTGCATTTTGAATTCAAAATATGTTTGATTTGAATTCAGTTATGCATTCTTCATCATTGGTCATTTTGGTCAGTAGTGGCATTTGGAGATTTGTTGGTTGCTGAGATGGTGGTTAAGTCTTCCATTGTGATCTTTTTGATCCATTTATGTTGCTGTCATGTGCACTTACACTTATTATATAAAAATAAATAAAAAATTATGGCTTGTATTTCATCCTTGTGCCAAGGATCTTTGAGTGAGGCATTACACCTTCCTCATCCACTCTACCATGTCTTAAGTTTTCTCCTAAGCAAGATCAATCTATTACTTACACCGCTATGCTTATTGACAATCAAAATGGCCTTAATACAATTATGTGTTACAAAGATGATACTTCTATTAAGGTTATTAAAAATAGTGTTGTTACTTCCAATCATGAGCCTATTGAAAATTAAGATAAAAAATCTACACTTATGCTATCCAAAGATCCTTGTCAAGATTAAAGTAGTCCATCTTCTTGTTCTACCACTCCATGTTCCCTTCCACTTTCTAGTCTTCCTAAGTCTTCTCAAGCTTAAAGTAATCCTACCAAAGAAGTTTCTCCTATTCAAGATGTTCATGATCCTATTAAAAATTCTAATTCTCACTCTAAAGATGTTGATGTCCTTGATTGTCATATAGATGTTGATGAACTTATTAATTACCCTTTTTCATCTTCCACATCCATCCTTGGACCTCCCCCACCAAGACTAAATGCTTCACATATTCCTTCTATCTTGGTTCCTTATGTCCCTTCACTTTCCCCTCCCAACTCTCCTAAATCATCATCCATCTTGGGTCCTTACATTCCTCCCTCTCCTATCTTTCCTCAAGATCAACATAGATGCATATCATTTAATCCTTTTTATCCATCCACTCACCTAAACTAGTCATAACATCTTTCTTCTTCCACAAGTCCCAAGTCTTTTGGAAGTAACTTGAATGTTAAATAGAGTAAAAAGAAGAAATTAAAGAATTCATATAAAAAAGAAGACCACGATGTCTCCTCTAATCGACATGGGGGCATAAAGTCAAAAGAGATATCTAAGAAAAAAGTTATAAGACAAGTACAGGTTCAATAATCCATCATTGAAGATATTATCTCTAAATCATCAAAAAGAAATGAAAAGAGGCCTACAATTATATGGATTCCAAAGTCTCTCTTGAGAGAGTCTAATGTTGAACAACAATTGAAGTTGACATTCAAGCTTCCAAAGAATTCCACTTCATCTTCTTCCAAAAGCATTCTTCCATTCCATGCACCTAAATCTCAACCTCTTCTATTCACTCACCATATTCCTTCATTTATTTCTTCATTCACATTTTCTTCATCCTCTCTCCACCCTTCAATTTGTGTGTTGACATTGATCTTGCCTTCATTTCCCTCTTCCAACCTTACTCACTTTGCATAAAGCCATATCCTCCATTTTTGTCTTCGATCTTCCTTTCCCTATTAGCATCTTTGAGCATATCATTTCAACTCCTTTGCATGTCATGGTTTAAAATTTAAAAGAACATTATCTAAAAAGCTTGACTTCTTCCAAAAAATTCAAAAAAAATTTGACTTTTTTTTGAAAAATTAAAAATTAAAAAATGTGCCTTGGTAAAAACCTAGTAATCAGGCACCTTGGCAGAAAAAGTAAAGATAAATAAATTTGTCCTATGGTGAAAACCACTCCTTTTTGGTGCCTTGTATAAGTACCATGATGAAAACCTGACAATCAAGCATCATGCATAGTTCTTCTACATCTTTCATCCATTCTATCCTCTCTCTTTGATCTTGACAATGTTGACCTATACAAAAAGATATGGCTATCTTTTGAGCTATCTTATGATGATCTTGTTTTCATTACTTTCATGTTTAGCCTTCATATCTATTTTTCTCCATTCATTCTAGTCTTTCACCATCCTTTTCACATTTACCCCTTTGGTCTTGATCTAATAAAAAAAGAGTAAAATATGATACTATGAAGCCTCTTGACATGTCTACTTCTTTGGATTGCATCTTTCCCACTTTTACATTATGCTTTCATGAATTATCTTAGGTTGGCCTTTCATTTCTTGTCCAAATGTGCTTTACATGACAATTTTCCCCTAGGTTGGGTACTGTTGAAGAGTTTTCCCTTGAGGATTTCTTCCCTTTATTCTCCTTCATTCTCTTATATTCCATCTCTTCCACTAGCTTGCTAATCACTCTTGTCCCCCACCTTGCTAGACATTGGGACTACATGATGTGATCTTGTTTGAGGGTTTGGTCTTTACTTTTGTCTAGGGGCATTGTATATTATTTATATATATGTATTGATCCTGAAAAAAATACAAAAAAAATGATATATTGTGAAAATTCTACAAATTGAAAAATGTTCTAAAACATGATCATCTTAGTAATAAGTACTTTGATGTATCTCCAAAAAAATTATATATTCCAAAAAAAAAAAAAAAATCTAAGTGGTGAAAACTTGGAAATAGGTGCTACTTGAGGCCTTTATACCCTTGTTTCTTAGCGCATGTCCTCAACACTTGGCCTTTCTCCTTCATGCCTTGTCCTTGTTGCCTTGGTTTGGAATTGGTCTTTGTATAGGGGGCATAACTGTGTTAGCTTTGGTCTCTTGACTACATTAGTTTTTAGGACACCTCACAACTGGCATTTTTCAATACCATCCCAATTGTATTTTCAATACAACTCCTGACATCAAGTGTTTTTCAACACTTATCAATTTGGTCTTACCCAGTTTCATCATGTGATCTTACCTACTTGCAAGCATTTGATCCTTATCCTCAAAACTCAGTATCAGTTAACAACTTAAAATTTTTTTAATGCTGGACTGTTATTGATTTTTGTTGAGTGTCCTTGTTTGATAAGTCTCTCTAGGATGCATAGCTAGAGGACTTGGGGCATGGTGCATGTTTTTTTTTGTTTTCTACTTATGGTTGTGGTCTTGAAACTCTTGAGTGTCTCTTGTTGTCCCCTTGAAACACTTAGGAGATTTGAGGCATCATCCTTGACAATTTTTTGCATAACTGTTCTTTGGGTCATCTTGGCATCTATGCCTTGATGCAAGCATGGTTTTGCTACATTAAATTGGGTAAGCTAACATGTGTTAGAATCTTTTCACATTCTAATCCAATATAAACCACATTCATATTTTCATAAGTTGTGCTTGTGATTAGTGATGATTGTGTGATTTTCCAATGTCTGTTAATAATGGCCCAATGATGAAAATAATTTCCTTTACATTCTCTAATGAATGATGAACACAAAATCCTATGTTACAGTTGCTCTTTTGCAAGTACACCTTTGCATTTTCATGTAGCTTTCATTATTAGACTTCATGTTAGTAATCATTTTTATGTTGCATTATTAGTTTGAGAGGGTTCTCCCTTCATCTTTCTTGTGGACTTTTAATCAATTGTGGTCATGTTTTGATCTTCATTTCCTTATCTTCTTTCGTGATCTCAATCCAAATTTTCTATCTTCACTAGTTGATTTTGGGGCATTCTATTTCTTATGAAAAAAATTCTTTTCTTCTTTTTGTTTCTTTTCATCTCTTCCAAAATTCTATCTTCCATTTTCTTTTACCCCATTTCTTTTCTTCTAATTCAACTTTGGGGAATCATATTTCATGCTTGATGATCTATCTTGGTTCTGTGATTCTTATATCTTTCATCTTACATCAAGAACTTTATCTTTTGTTTGACTTGATCAAATTTATCAATTTTTTGTTTCTCCTCTATCTCATTTCGATTTCAATCATGAGGGGGTAGTACCTATCAACTTCAATTCTTGATTCAGTTTTATCAATTTTATCTTCGACTTTTTTAAGTCTAAAATTTATTTGTATTCTTTGTCCTAATGTGTTCCCAAATTGACCACACATTTAATTTGTTTTGTGATCTCAAATCAATCTCACACTTCAATTTCTTTCTTTGACTACATGAGTTCCCAAATTGATCACACATTAGTCAAAAAGGGGCAAATGTATGCACCCTAAAATAGTTGCCTAGACTATGGGCCCCCATTATTCAATTTATCAATTTCCTTGATCAAATTCGATTATTTATTTTCCTTTTAATTAAATACAATAAATCCCCATTTAATTAAAAGAAAACCTCTTTTTTAATTAAATTCATCCACATTTAATTAATTAAGAGAAAAACCCCTCTTTTAATTTAATTAAATATTTCCTATTTAATTAAAAGAACTTACTCCCTTTTAATTAAATAAATCCCACGTGAGAAAGGAAATGAAATAAATAAAAATTAAATAAATTCCTTTTTTCCTTCCCTCATTTAATTTTCCTCCTCTTTTCTCATTAGTGAAATTTTGTCTCATATGATCAAACTCTATTATCCTATATTGGTTATGAGAAGCTTCCCACCTCCACATTTTTCTTTATAAGGGAGAGCCCTCTCCTCATTTTTGACATCCATTATTATGCTATTGTTATGGTGCAGATTTGGAGAGTGATTTTTGAAGGAGGAGTTTGAATACTAAAGCTTTTTGTGGAGAACTTATATCTTCTTGTCTTATTCTCTCTTGCATTCATGGCTTCCATCATGAGTTTTCATCCTTGAATTTTCATATTAGCTTAGATCCATATTTGTTTTCATAGAGTAGTATTGCATTGTTATTACATTTTATTTCTTTCATTGCTTTGCATTGTTATCATATAGATTAGTTTGCATCTTCATTTGCATGCATATTTTTATCGTTGAATCTCTTGTTTCTTGGTGTATTTGTATGGGCACAAACTAGATCAAACTAAGGGCTTCCATCACAAACCCTTGCACTCCATGAATAGAGAGCTATGAGCTGCCATTTGGGACCTCATTTTTGAGCAAGCTTGGATATAATGACTCATAGAAGTGTGCTCACATTTTAGGCATACACCAGTAGGATCTTCCTTGTATGCAATCTCAGGAATAGCTCAAAAGGATGGGTAATTAATATCATTACTTATCAATTGAACATTCGAAACCTCTTTTCCTTCCTTCCTAACAACACTAGAAGAACTAGCCACCATATCAAATAACTAGGGTTTGTGATAATTTAGACAACATAGCTTGGCACACAATAAAAACCTTATGAATATGATGATTGTTGTCAAGTAGCAGCTGAATATAGTTCACAAATGCTTGAATCCTTCACCTTGGTTCACCTTATGCTCTTCATGCTCTCTTTGATCTTGAATGAATGTAAATGAGTCAAAGATTGACCATATAACCCTTAAAACTTGGCAATAAATGCCCAGTGCTTGCACAACTATAAGCTCTGCTATCATAGCAATTTTAACTCGGCGTACACATGATTTCCACTACACTTGGAAACCATAGTGAGCTCAGCCAATACTATCACTTTTAATAGCTCAGCATCAACTAAAAAATTTCATGCTCGACAATAACATGAAAAGTAACAAAACTTACAAATTTCTTTTAGGTACTAACCAATACATTGCATCTTAATTCATGCATATATAATCTTTTTAGAACTTATATTCTTGGAACTAATGTAAAAAATATCATTGAAATATCAATCCCACATACCTTTTGATTTCCTAGTTGGGGGTGATGTGATCACTTGATCCATTGGATAAAGTGACCTCATCTGAACTTGATGTGCTACAATCTTCCTTTTTCTTTCATGTCTTGTTCATCTACACTTTGAATTTCTCAACATCAACCTTCTCCTTTCCTTTGTTGAATTTACTACTTGGAGCTTTTGACCTTGTTGGATAGTTTCTACTGACGTGACACGTCTTCAAACAACTAAAACATGTAGTTTGACTCAACAACCTATTGCAATCACTTCTAAAATGTGTTCTAATATAATTTTTAGAAACATGTCCATAATCAAACAATACTGACAACTATACCTTGTATTGTAGTCCCAATTATAAGATTTTTAAGTATGATTTACCTTTGCTTGCTTGTTTGATGACCAGTTAGGCTTGGATTTGCATTCATATTCTTTATGTCCATACTTCTTATAGTCATAGTAGTAGCCTTCAAATCTTTGTGTGCTTGTAGTCTTGGTCTTTCATTCATGTGCCTAATTTCCTTACTCTTTGCACTTATGACAGTTACCCATGAATTTCTTCTTAGGGTTCTAATTTGCATTGTTTCTCCTGCAAACATCTATTGTATGACCTAACTTTCCATAATTATGACAAGTGGGTTTGTAGTTCTTATCTTTGTTTCTTCTTTGTTCACCACTTTTAGATGATTCGCCTTCGTCAGTACTGTAGACACCTAAAAATCCTTTAGAAAATAAAATATTTTTATTTTCTGAAAAAAGTCCCTAATGACATCATCATTTATTAATTAATTAATTATTTAATTAATTTATTTATTTTTATGCCATTAAATCCCTTTATCTTAATTAAAAATATTTAATTAAGGAATCCCTCCCAAAAATGTTTAAATCTTATTTAAACATTATTTCTTTATTTATTAATTATTTAATTAATAAATTGACAAAAAATCCCAAAATAAATAATTTATTTATTTTTTGCCCAAAACTTGGCCAATTTCTTTAAGACCACTAACCTCTTCCAAAATCTTCTAATCCTTCTTTACTTTTGATTAAAGGCTAATCCCATCATTTCCTACCCCTAATCCAAACTCAAAATATTTAATTAAGATTAAATATTAATCCTCATGTTTATTAAAAATATTTTAATAAATATCTCCTCAACCCAAACCCTTGAAATAAATAAAATTTTATTTATTTTATAAAAACCTTATTTATCCTCATCCTAAGAAGTTCTAGACTCTTTTAGAAAGTCTTCATCCTCATCCAAAGCCTAGACTCTTCTAGAAGATGTCAATCCTTATCTTTAATCCTAATCCTAATCCCCTCCTAACCTTGTCACATTCCCTAAACATGGGTTAAGACTTGCTAACCCAAGCCAAAGTTAACAAATATCTCCTCCTTCACCCACCCTCATTAAATGCCATCCACTTGCCCATCTATAACATCCCTAATCTAATCCTAAGCCACTCTAATCTTACCCTTAATCATTTCACAATCCTAAACAAGCTTAAGACTTTTCTAAGCCAAGCCAAAGTCTATCCCCTCAAAATATCCCAACCATAAAACTTTATGAAGCCCACAAAGCCATAAATGACTCTTACAAGCTCATTCATTGCTCTTACAAGCCATTATGAGAGTCTTTATGAGCTTTGAGTCTCCTTTGTTGACCCCTCAACCCCTCTTGCTCTAACCAATGACCTTGTGACATGTGTCACTTCTTGATTGGCTGTAAAGAATCACAATCCATGTGCTCTCCTCTCATTCAATCTAAACCTTCCATAAGCTTTCTCCCATCCATAACCTTCCATAACCTTCCATTGAAGCCCATTGAGCATTTGAGCATACATACATAATCAAGTCATCTTAGCTATTAGACACACCTCTACATCAAGTGATCATCCTTATTGAGAGAGCCTATCTATGGCTCATATTCTCATTTGAGGACTTGACTTTGTGTCTCATAAAGTTATATTAAATTAGTATGTAAATATTTTTTGATTATTTTAATTTAGTGTTTCTATCATACTAAATAGCATATACATTTTGACATGCCCAGTGGGACCTTGCATGGGTCATCTTCATTAGCTTTTTTAGTCAAGTTTTGTATGTCATTTGCTAATTTTGGCTAATTTTGTTTGTTTTTGTGATTGGTAGGATTGTATAAATTGGTTTTGTAGGTCCACATGAGCATGAAGAAGACAAAGGAACTCATAGTCTATCTCATAGTGTTTGCATATTTTTCAAGCTTATAGGTGGACGGAGCACTTGGAATTCTTCTTCCTCTTCTTATCTATATTCTTCTTCTATTCCATCTACTTATTCTTCTTCTTCTTGAGGGATCTTGACTTTTTTTTTCAAGGAAGCAAAATCATACACACTCTTTTTTAAGTGCTTAAAATGCACCCCCAAATCATACTTAAATCCATTAAAAACTAAAAATTGCAAAAAAAAAAAAAAAAAACATCTTTTAACAAGTGAAACTAAACCAATCCAATAATTTTCATCCTTGCAACATCAAGGTTTTAGATGCATTCATGCAAAGTTAGGAAGACTTCATTTTTGGAAATTTAAAAAGAACTTCAAGTTTCCATTTCAAAAGGTTCAAAATCAACACTAAGTGCACACTAAAATCTAAATCAAACTCAAAGCATCAATCAAGGATAAAATGAACCTCATTTGCAAATATTTTAAAGTTCTTTTAAAAATCTCATGAAAACTAAGAGTCCTAAATGGTTGCCAAAATTGTCCTAAAAGCTTTGTTATTTGTTCCAAACAAATGTCTTGTTGCAAAATCTTGAATGTTTCCTAAGTTTTTCATACATCAAAACAATCTAGGAATATCAATTTTTTAGGCTTAAAACATGCAAACTAGAACACAAAATCTTGAATGAAAACCAAAGTCGAAAGAGTCATTTTCACTTTTGAGTCCAAAACAATCTTGAATGATCTAAGGTTAAAACAAAGCATTTCAAAGTTCTTAAAACAACACACAAAATCTCAATCTTGAATGCTCAAAGAAAAAAACTTGAATGTTTAATCACTTGTATTTGAATGCATGTTGCTAAAATCACTCTTGAGTGCCATGGACTAAAATCAAGTTTTTATTTTATTTTATGAATGCATGATTAAAACAACAAATCTAATCTTGAATGCAAAAGGTCAATTAATCATTACAATATCTCACACTTCATCTTTTGGGGCATAAAAAGAATCTACATTTTAGAAACTTTCTAAGTTATTAAAACAAATAAAGACACTTTGTGTGAATTTTTTGTTGGACTCACCCTCTTTAATCACCCATCATTCTAACCATTGGTTGCAATATCAGCACCATATATGGGGATGGGTCTACCTAAGAAGGTGTTAAGTGCTCCACAAAAATCAAATTCCACTCACTTGAGTTTTTATTGGTTTTTCTAAGATAAAAAATTTCTTGAATGCACATTAGTCTCGCTAACACTTTATTTGGGCATAAAAATTGAACAAATCTTGATGTGGAGGGCCTTCGAGCATGCGCTTGAAATCGAGCTTTATACACATTTTTCTTTTGGGCTTAAAAAAAATTCACACTCAATCTTGAATGCGTTAAAGAAAATCAATTGATACTTGACGTGGAGGGCCTCCGAGCACGTGATTTTACTTTTTGTTGACCCTAAATATTCTTGGTGTATTCATTATTTGATCGCTTCTCTTTTGTTGGCACATTTCAAATTGGAATTGAACCCTTGCATTTTAAATCATGTGTATTTTCAAAAGGTCTAGATCTAAAAACTTAAAGCATCAGTTGGAAAAGAACTCTGTCTTTTAGCCCAAGATCATCCAAGTCTTCTCTCCCCTTGTCGTCTTTCGAGGCCATATTGGGTGCATAAGATTAGGATCCAAAATCTTGTCTTAGCTTTTAGGAGGCCTGCTTGGGGGTTTCATCACCCCTTGGGATAACCTCAACTCCAGCGTTCCGGCAGAGTATAAAGATTGGGAGGTGAATCCAAAGACACCTCTCTTGGGATCAAAATTTTGTCACTCGGGTTTAAGCCTCAAAGAACTTTATACCCTTGAGAAGTGAAAGAGGAGAAGTGGGTTACCACTCCTCTCAGCTATGTGACATTATTTTGGTTTCATCTACGGATTTGGGCCTCATGTACCTTGGGTATATTGAGGACTCCCTAGCTAAACCAAATGTCAACATTGTAGACAACCATCTAGGATGTTAATGTGTTTGAAGTGATTGATCAAAATATTTGTAGAATATACACACTCTACGGCGCAGTTATTGTCTTCTAAGAATCAAAAATTTTATTTGGTTGTTCCTATCTATTGCTTGATCTTTTACTTGTTGAATGAATGTTTTCCAAATTCAGTCAATCCTAGCTTAGGGCACACTTAGCGTAGTCACTACCTATTTCAGAAGTTGAACAAAGTTGAAGCAAAACAACCATGATCTCTCAAAGCCAAATAGATTCAGGAATTTATGTCAGAACAACCCAAACCCAAATAGAAGTTTCATAAAGCCAAACTCAAGCCATCTCAGGTATACCAAGAAATTTCAGCCAAGAGAAAGGAAGTAACACCAAGCCCTTGAATTACCAAACTCCAAAAAGCAGAAGACAAAGCTGCCAACGAAGCCCTTCAAGATGCCTGGTTAGATCGCACTATCAGATTTAGCAAACATCTAGGAGTTAACCCTGCTTATGTCTTACCAGCTAGGCATGATTTATATGATTAGGCCCCCTTGTTTCTCCACATCTTCTTGCATAAGTTTCACTTTAGAGTCATCTTTGTAGGAAAGCCAGCCATTCTAGGTTATCCCTTTAAGCATTTTAGCTCATCCATCTCATCTAGGTCTTTTCCTTAGAATCAAACCAATCCCCTCAAACCTAGCTAGCATCCCAAAAAGCCTAATTTTCACATCCAAGCCTTCAAAATTATTGTTACCTTGCCAAAGGTTTTCCATTCCTACCATCTTGAAAATCCACCAACCTCACCGAGGTTATCCCTCTAACAGAGCTTTGTCTAGGGTAATCTAGCTTTGTCACTTGTTATCCCTCATCACCTTGAGCCAAAGGTTGGAATCCACAAGTGGTCAATCTCATGTTTTTCCTAAAGGATCATCAGTCTATCCTTAACGTTGACATAATCACCACCAAGCTTGAACATAGGAAAGCAGACCTTTCATGCTTTGGCAACATATCTTTGAAGTTAGAATCCCCAACCCAATCCTCCTTAGGTTTTTCATATAGCTTTGCCTCAACCTAGGAAATCATTTACATTAAAAAGCCTTCCCCATTTGCATCCATCAACATTTTTGCATCTCATCCCTAGGAACATTTTCATGCCACCCATCACTCACTTAGTCAAGAAGAAGAAAGAAACAATGGAACCCTATCATTTGGATCAAACAGCATCGCTCCCCTTGAGCACTCAACCATCCTTCTGCCCAAAGAACACTATACCATCACCTATTGACATAGAAGCTTTCATGAACCAACTAGGAAATGCGATATTGGTGAACGCCATTGTAGACAAGAACAAAGAAACAATAATGGCTACCTTTTGAAGGGACATTATAGGAGCCTTCGACTTTGGAAGACCTCCTCCCTTATCAGATCCATCTCACCCATTGTTTGGACAACTACCACTCCCAATAGGCTCTTATGGTTTAGATTATCCTCAATATGTGCCAAAGGAAGAGCCTCAAGTCAATCCTTATGATCCAATAGACCCAAACATACCAGCCTCCACTCAAGTTGAAATCTCCCTTCTGCAAGCCAATTCCGCCACTACCGCTCCACCATTGGTCCATACCACTCCATCCCAAATCCCCTTCACCCAAAACACCTCTTCATTCACTCCCTTCACTATTTTTGCTACTGCTCTCCAACCTAGCCTTCCAAATCCACCCATCTCCCAAATCAGTGCTAGCATCTTTGGCCAACCTCAGCAATATACAACCAGGATGCCACCCATGGGGCCAAGTAATCAACCTTTCATCACCCCCAGCTTGTTTACCTCAGCTCAGAGCACAATTCCATCATTTCCACTAGGTCCTTGGAGCTCAGTGCCATCAGCCACAAATCCACAAGCTACTGCCCTCACTCTACAAAGCTATCAAACCCCACAAGCTACTACCAATGTTCTGCCAAGCTCTCAAGTGACCCAAGCTTCTGCCACCACTCTACCAAGCTTTCAAATCCAGCCACCAAGCTATCAAACCCCATCAGTTCCATTTCCAAGCTTTCAATTCCTACCACCTCCACCACCAACTAATCCATTACCTCGTATTACTAACTATTTTTCTATGCCACTTCTAGGAGGAAATCCACCCCCACCAACCACCAATTACTTGGCCTCTTTTTCCATGCAGATACCTTCCCAAATGGGGGCACAACCCACATATATTGGTCAAACTCCTCAAATCCAAAGTCAAGTTCCACAAGCTCCCCGATCCTTTTCCCAAGCTTCACAACCATCTTATACCTTACCTCCACAAAGCAATCCATTTATCCCATAGCCAGCTTATGTTCCTCAATCCCAACCTCAAATCCAATATCAATAGCAAGCCTCACAACACATGCAGCAATATGTGCCACCTCCATCTTAGCAACCCATCATCCATCATTCAGTTTCCCAAGCCATGTACAATCCCTACTAGCCCATACCTCAAAGCCATCCATATTTCATTGCCCCATCTAGCACATACCTACCTCAGGGCACTCCTACATTGGGGGCACCCTAGCCATCACCCATTAATTCAGAATGGGAAGCCATGAAGATAGCTTTGAAGAACATCTATGAGGGAAATGATCCAAAAACCTTCAAGTTTGAGAATGTGTGTCCTTACCCATTTGACAGAGCCATTACCATGACACCATTTCTCAAACACTTTGAGATACCCAAGTTTGACAAATTCAGAGGAAAAGGAGACCCTGTCACACATATCAAAGAATTTTACATGCACTTCCAAGAAGTGGCATACGGTGACGTCTTCCTCTTGCGTCTCTATCCCAAAAGCTTGGTTGGACTAGCTCTTGAATGGTTTTATAGAATCCCATATGGCACAATTAAAAACTTTGCTGAATTGTCTGAGGCATTTGTAGCCCAATATGCCCATCTTGTCGAAACATAACTATCAGTAGTTGATCTTGTCCACACTAAGAAAAAAGGTGGAGAAAGCCTTCCCAAATATTTGCAAAGATGGAAAACCCTTACCACCCACATATCTTGCACCTTTCTAGAGCGCCATTTGGTGAAAATGTTTATTGATAATGCCCATCCTAGCTTGGCTCACCACATGACCATGAACTGTTTGCAGACGTACAAAGATATCAAAGAGAAAGGAATGATCCTTGAGCAAGGACTCATTAAAGATGGTGTGGTCAAGATTTACGAGGAAGCCAACCAAAATCAAACACATTCAAATGACAAGTCTAGGTATTGGAACAAAAACAAGCACATTGCAACAGATGGGGTTACTGATACGAGACATGTGAATATTGTTGGTCCTTCCCAAAATCAGTCCAACCCACCGTATCAATCAAACAATCAACAAGCTACCAACTACCAATAGCAGAATCACCAAAGCTATCAAAGCCATAATCCAAGACCCAACTTTCAAGGGTCTAGCAATCAAGCTAATGCCATCAATGTAGTTGCAGGACCAAAGCCTAAGTTCTAACCTGCACCTAGAAACTATACACCCCTTGGTGAGCCATTGGATGTCATTTTTGAGAAATTGACTAAGGAAAACCTCATCAAATTTCCTCCTACCCAGCAAATTGACCCAGGCCAATCCAAAGTTGCATGGTACAAAGACAATGAGTACTACAAATTTCATAGGGTAAAAGGTCACACCACCCTCAGATGCATGAAACTGAAAGATGATGTGCAGGACCTCATTGATCGAAAAGAAATCACCATTGGTGCCCAAACTTCTCCCAATACAGGCTTACAAATCTATCAATATGCTTTTCCTCCTCACAACAACCAAAATCCTAAAAAAGCACCTATCCAGACCAACAACAACAATACCAACAACCACCAGCCAAACCAACAACATGGGAAGAACAATGACCATAGTTCATCCTACATAGACTATGGTAGCCTCATCATTTGTATATCTAAAAAAGAGCCTTTTGTCAATGTTATCAATATCCAAGGCCCAAAAAATGAGTGTGCATTCACCACTAGAAGAGCGTGATTGAACATCACAGCCCCATCAGTCCCATCAACACTATCAACCCCAGTAGTATCATCAGCTCCATCCAAAAGCCAATACAATATCTTGGAACACCTTGGGAACATGCCAGCCCAAATCTCCATTTTAGACCTTCTCTGCACTAGTCCTATGTAAAAAAACATCCTTTACAGTGCTCTCATAGAATCCCATGTCCCTTTAGATATCAATGCTACTGATTTTCATAATCTCGTTGGACACGTATCCTCCTCATGTGCCCTATCATTCAAACCCACCGATATACCCATGGTCGAGCCAGATCACACCCTTCTACTTCGCATAGCCATCATGGTATCCAATTTTGTCATAAAAAGAGTAATGATAGATAATGGATCAGCTTTGAATATTTTCACCCTAAAATTCATAAAACAAGCTGGGTATACTAAGGTAGATATCATCAATGAGGTTATCACCATCAAAGCCTATGACAACTTGGAAAGAACCACAGAAGGAACTATTTTGCTGCCAATCAAGGTTGGGCCAGTCATCCAAGAAACACTCTACCATGTTATTGATCTAAACCTACCATTTAACATCCTCCTTGATCGCCAATGGATTCATGCCATGAAAGTCATTCCATCCACTTACCATTAGTGCATCAAATTTTTGCATCAGGGCACTGAGGTAACCATCCATGCCGATCCAGAACCCTTTGCTTACTGCAATGCGGTTGAAGCTTCATATACAAACCATTTCCCTAGAATTGATATCAGCACAGCCATCACTAGCTCATCCCACACTTGTAATGACCAAAAAACCATCCTCGCCTCCACCCTATCTACCATGAAGATCAATAACAAAGGTTGTGGAGAGTATAGTTTGTCAGATGCATTTGCTATCGAGGTACTCCCACTTGATCCACACGCCCATGGACGACCAACATAAAAGCTAAGGAGATTCCACCTCCTCGATGCAAACAGTTTGGCCCAACAACCTTTGTATCCTCGAAAATCCCTCTTCATGAGGAGCTCACTCCAGATATCAACAATTGGTTACATAAGGATGCACCTCCAAGAAATCAAGCACACCTTGATCACTTTAGCCAGAAGTATCCCCAAGAAAATAAGCTCATCACTAACAAATGGAACTATCAAGGTGGTGGTCTAGGACCAGAAGAAAGAGGCATGCAGTGCCCCATCGATGCACACAAATGGGAATTGAACTCAGGTCTTGGCTTTTTCATACCCACAACTGGGGGCACCAATGAGAATGGTCACGCTTTTTTAAACATTCACCGCGACTTTGTCAAAATTGAAAAAATTTCTAAGGAAGTTGAAAAGAGAGCCTACGACGATATCTTAGACCAAATCTTCCTCGGAGACTCTATTCTCCAAGAACTATCCATCCATTTCATTGACCTACCACTCACCCATCCACAACTCATAGATTGGGACCAACCAAGTGTCATACACATTGATGAGTTCACATCAGAGGAAGCACTTCTGAGATTCATGGGAGCCAAAACTCCTCACAAGCAAACAAAGCCAGATTCTGCCTATATCTATAAGCTAGATCCCAAGTGGTATTTTGGAGAAAATCCCCAACCTAGTTCCGATACACCCAAAACTGGAACTAAGGTGAATTCGGGACTAGCTAAGGCAATGAAGAGAACCCCTCAGTAAGAAAATCCAGAGTCACAAGTAGAACATGAGGATTTAGCATTGCCTCCTCAAGATAATCACCTAGAGGTGTCTTCTATTCTAATTGAGGATACTAGAGAAGTCAACATCGGTTCTTTAGAGATCCCCAGAATTGTTCACATTGATGCATCCCTATCACAAGACCAAGCTAACCTCCTCTTTGAGGTCTTAAGAGAGAACATTGGCTGATTTGCATGGTCATATTAGGACATGCCAGGACTTGATCCAAAGCTTGTAGTTCATCATCTTGCAGTTGATCCAAAGATCAAGCCAGTCAGACAAAAGCTTAGAAAAATGCACCCCAAGGTGGCATTACTGGTCAAAGCTGAATTAGAAAGAATGTTAGCTGCTAAGGTTATCTGACCTATCAACTACTCAAAGTGTATCTCCAACATGGTCCCCATCACTAAGCCTTCTGGTGACATCAAAATCTGCACTGATTTCAGAGATCTTAACAAAGCTTGTCCAAAAGATGATTTTCCCTTACCCAACATAGATATGATTGTAGACCTTATAGTTGGACATGAAATTTTGTCCCTCATGGATGGATTTTTTGGGTATAATCAAATCAAGATTGCTGAAGAGAATCAACATAAGACAACATTCACTACCCCTTGGGGAACCTTTTGCTACAACATGATTCCTTTTGGCCTAAAGAATGCTGGGGCTATCTATCAAAGAGCTATGACATCCATTTTCCATGATCTTATCCATAGCATTTTGGAGGATTATGTGGATGATATCTTGGTTAAATCTCACACCTTCATGGATCATCTTGTTGACCCAAAGAAAGTCTTTGATAGGTTAACCAAATATCATCTCATGTTGAATCCCAAGAAATGTGTCTTTGGGGTCACATCTGGCAAGCTTCTAGGCTTTATAGTTTCTAAACGAGGTATAGAGATCAACCCCAAGAAGGTCAAGGCTATCTTAGACATGACTCCTCCCTAGACACTATGATAGCTTTGCACTCTTCAAGGAAAGCTTCAATCTATTCAACGCTTCATCTCCCAGCTTGCAAATAATTGTACACCATTTGCACATTTACTGAAGAAGGATGAAAACTTCAAGTGGGATCCTTTATGTCAACGTAGCTTCAATCATCTCAAGCAGTATCTCATCAATCCCCCTATCTTGGTTCCACCAGTTCCTGGTCATCCCTTGATCTTGTTCATATCAGCAACGCCTACTGCTCTAGGGGCACTTCTAGCACAGCTTGATGACTATGGTAGAGAAAGAGCCATCTACTACATTAGTAGAACCCTAGTTGGTTATGAACTCAATTATACTCTTATGGAAAAAGCTTGTTTGGCAGTTCTTTTCTCAACTCAAAAGATTTACCACTACATGCTAAGTCATACCATCTAGCTAGTATCCAAAATTGATCCTCTCAAGTATATGCTCTCCATAACAGCACTTACAAGCCATTTGGCCAAATGGGTTATGCTCCTTAGTGAGTTTCACATCCAGTATGTGGACAGAAAGGTAATCAAAGGGCAAGCTATAGTAGATCACCTAGTTGATGCGCCTCTAGTAGATACATATCCTTTGATCACAAAATTTCTAGATGAGCATATCTGTCTAATTGAAGAACAGCCCCCATGGAAACTTTATTTTGATCGCTCATATAGATCTCATGGATCATGGGTAGGAATATTGTTGGTCACACCTCAAGGAGATTACATTCCAAAAGCCTTCAAGCTACAATTCCCTAGCACCAACAATATAGCTGAATATGAGGCTCCCATAGCAAGATTAAAGATAGCTACAGAATGGAACATCACTAAGTTACAAATCTTTGGCAATTCTCAACTCATCATCAAGCAAGCCCTAAATGAATATCAAACCAAAGATGAAAATCTATTACCCTACAAAGAGCTAGTTGATCAGCTAACCCAGCATTTTACAAAGCTTCAGTTTACACAAGTGCCTCGAATGTAGAACAAAGCAACAGACGCTATGGCTACTATCAGCTCACTCTTGGAAATTTGCCAAGCGGTTACGCAGTATGACTTTTTAGTCGAGCAACTCCTCACACCTACCTATGCGAATGATGACTCAAACCATGTTTATATCTTGGTTGGTCCCCAATCCCCTTAGTACCATGAGATTCATGCTTACCTTAAAGATGGTATCATCTCCCCTCACCTCACACGTACCCAATGCTAAAACCTCATCCAAAAATCATCCTACTATGTTATCATAGCCAATACCCTATATCGTCGGGGTTATCATGATACTCTCTCTCGATGTTTAGATGAAAATGAGGTCGCGATGGTGTTAAAAGAAGTACACTCTGGACTTGGCGGTGCCCACACGAGTGGTATTGTCCTCACATGACAAATCCTTAGAGCAGGCTACTATTGGCCTACCATTGAAGAAGACTCCTATGACTTTGTCAGAAAGTGTCTCCCATGTCAACATCACGCAAATCTTATGCACCCTCCAGCATAGGATCTATACCCTATTGCACCACCTTGGCCTTTCTCTTGTTGGGGCCTTGATCTAGTTGGAACTATCACACCTCTCTCATCTAATGGACATAAATGGATAATAACAGCTACAGACTGTTTCACTAAATGGGTGGAAGTAGTCCCCTTAGTCTAAGCTATAGGAGTTTAGGTCTCCAAGTTCATCTTGTACCACATTGTTTGCCACTTCGGCATCCCATCCACCATCTTCACCGACCAGGGAGGTAACTTTGAAAATCTCAACATGGAAGAATTATGAACTTCCCTCCACATTCATCACTACTTTTCTACCCCATATTTCCCACAAGGTAATGGCAAATATCAAATGAAGAATACAGAGTAGCTCAGCTCACCCAGCTAGATCTCTTAGATGAGAAGTGACAACAGGCCTATGATCATCTCACAGTCTATCAAACTTGTCTCAAAAAGAATTTCAACAAGAAGGCACTTCCACGACACTTTCAGCCGGGCGACATGGTCCTCAAAGAAAATATGAAAGTCCAAGCTAATTGAGAAAAGAAAGGCAAGTTTGAACCTACATGGCTTGGTCCTTATGTTGTCACTGCCTCCTTTGGCTTCGGAGCCTATTAGCTATCTACACTAGAAGTAGAACTCTTGAATGATCCTACTAACATCATTCATCTCAAGAAGTTTTATGCTTGAAGATCCTTGGTATACCCAGCTTGTGAAAATACAAAAAAAAAAAAAAAAAAATAGTAAAGAGAAATAAGCGTCCAATGGTGAAAACTTGACAATTCAAGCACCTTGGATAGATATCTTGGTGAAAACCTGGTAATTCACGTGCCTTGTGTACTAAGACTAATCCATTATCTATCACTATCCTATCCCTCATCCATTCACTCACCATCCCATAAAACACCTACTTGTTCCCTTGGTGTTCCAACCAAATATCTAAAATCTAATGAAGCTTGTAAATACCTCCTGTATAGCTTGTAAATCTTGTACCTCAGCTTGTAAATCTTGTACCCCAGCTTGTAAATCTTGTATCATCCATTTTATCATAGCTTGTATATCCAAATCTTGTCCAAAGCTTGTACTATATTTCAGCTTGTATTAAATACCAAAGCTTGTATCCTAGTTTGTATCCTATCACATGCACACAAAGAACCCCATTTTCACTTAAGCTTTTCACAAACCATCTACCTATCCACCTATCAACTATTACAAACATCCCACCCTTCACAAAAATTTCCATCTCACAAAAACTACAACATGAACAACCTTGTACATTTGTAACATATCTTGGTCTGTCAGCTTGTACATCCTCTTTAGCTTAGTACCATTGTATCTATCCAGCTTTCATGTTAGTTCATCCTTGATTAGCATCTTGTACACATCGCATAAATCTTGGTTAGCTATTCCACTGCATCCTTTAGCTAGATCTCTTGTCATCAAAGTGTTATCCTTCTCAGTTCAGCTTGCCAAGTGCATCACTCATCCAAATCCACCAACTTAGGTATTCTTCGATAGATCCTTATACTATATAGCTTTCCTCATGTCTAATCTTGGTCCGTTAGTACCTTGTCCTACCCATCTCATTGGCAAATAGTTGTCTTTTGAATTTTTTCTTTCTTTTGATTTGGAATCTTCCCTTCTAGGTCTTGAAATATCTTTTCCTAACAATATTTTTGTTCCCTCAAGGTTACCATGATCTTCCATATCATGGTATACTGCAAATGGGGTAATTTGAGCAATATGTTTTGATCAGGTCTTTTGTTTGTTTTTCTTTTCTGCTTGTGGGTTACCCAGTGTCAGTTCTATGATGCTTCCTTTGGGATTCATGTGTGCTATTGGGGCAATCCTTGCATGTTTGTTTTTAGTCAAGTCCCTCAGTCCTATGGACAATTGGTGAAAAGGCCTTAATGTTCTTGGTAACCTTGGCAATTAATCAACAGTCCTATAGCAAATCTAGTGCTCAACTACATGGTGGTACTTCTCTTTGAAGTATCCCCCCACTCAAAAGCTTCAATGGAATCCCTTCATCTCTATTATTCCCCATCCATATCCAGCATCTATCTCTCCTACCCCAGCTTATGCATCAGTATCTCTTTAAATCAATCATCACTCTTAGCTTTAGGGATAGACAATCCTAGTCTTATGATCCACCAAGCCTCATCTTTCGAGATCCACAATCCTAGTCCTAGGGATCTCTGAAACCCATCTCTCACCAATCTAGCTCTTTGAAATCCTATTGTAGTAGCTTTATCATCCCATCATCCATCTCCCTATCCTGGATTCCTTTTTATAGCACTCTGCTCCTTCATCCTCCCCCCAATCTTGAAAGTCTTAAGCTTATTTACTCTTGTGCCTCTGATTTTCTCCTTTATCATTCTCCCATAGTGAGATTTTGAGCTAACTAAACCTCTTCTCTTAAGCCACTCTTCATCCTCCCACTCGCCAAGATTCTTGTACTTTTCAAGAAGCCATCGAGCCTCACTTTCTCTCCCCACTACCTTCTTGAGGAGGCATCTCATAGTCCATTCTCTCCTCTTCTGCTCTAGCCTTGGGCATCTTATTTTCTTATCTTTGATGCCATGCCACTTGCGGCATCACATCAAAGAGGGGCAAAATGTAGACACCTAAAAATCTTTTAAAAAATAAAATATTTTTATTTTCTGAAAAAAGTTCCTGATGAAAAAAGTTCCTGATGACATCATCATTTATTAATTATTTATTTATTTAATTTATTTTTATGCCATTAAATCCCTTTATCTTAATTAAAAATATTTAATTAAGGAATCCCTCCCAAAAAATTTTAAATCTTATTTAAAAATTATTTCTTTATTTATTAATTATTTAATTAATAAATTGACCAAAAATCCCAAAATAAATAATTTATTTATTTTTTGCCCAAAACTTGGCCAATTTCCTTAAGACCACTAACCTCTTCCAAAATCTTCTAATCCTTCTTTAATTTTGATTAAAGGCTAATCCCATCATTTCCTACCCCTAATCCCAACTCAAAATATTTAATTAAGATTAAATATTAATCCTCATGTTTATTAAAAATATTTTAATAAATATCTCCTCAACCCAAACCCTTGAAATAAATAAAGCTTTATTTATTTCCTAAAAACCTTATTTATCCTCATCTTAGGAACTTCTAGACTCTTCTAGAAAGTCTTCATCCTCATCCAAAGCCTAGACTCTTCTAGAATATGTCAATCCTTATCTTTAATCTTGATCCTAGTCCCCTCCTAACCTTGTCACATTCCCTAAACAAAGATTAAGACTTGCTAACCCAAGCCAAAGTTAACAAATATCTCCTCCTTCACCCACCCTCATTAAATGCCATCCACTTGCCCATCTCTAACATCCCTAATCTAATCCTAAGCCATCTCTAATCCTACCCTTAATCATTTGCACAATCCTAAACAAGCTTAAGACTTTCCTAAGCCAAGCCAAAGTCTATCCCCTCAAAATATCCCAACCATAAAACTTTATGAAGCCCACAAAGCGATAAATGACTCTTACAAGCTCATTCATTGCTCTTACAAGCCATTATGAGAGTCTTTATGAGCTTTGAGCCTCCTTTGTTGACCCCTCAACCCCTCTTGCTCTAACCAATGACCCTATGACATGTGTTAATCCCTAATTGGCTGTAAGAAAGCACAATCCATGTGCTCTCCTCTCATTCAATCTAAACCTTCCATAAGCTTTCTCCCATCCTTGCATCCTAGCCCTTGATCCCTCAAGCCCTTTGCCTATTTAAGGAATCCTCTCCCAAGCCATTTTAACACAATCTATTAAGTAAAGCCATAATGCCATTTTGAGAAGCCATTTTTACATCAAATCCATTCACCAAAATCTATCAAAAATCCTCCATTGAAGCCCATTTGAGCATTTGAGCATACATACATAATCAAGTCATCTTAGCTATTAGACACACCTCTACATCAAGTGATCATCCTCATTGAGAGAGCCTATCCATGGCTCAGATTATCATTTGAGGACTTCACTTTGTGTCTCATGAAGTTATGTTAAATTAGTATGCAAATGCTTTTTGATTGTTTTAATTTAGTGTTTCTAACATACTAAAGTAGCATATACAAGTACTAGTGTATCCCAATCTCGTAGTACCATTGTTAGATTTAGGAGATCTCATCACTTTCTCAAAGTATTTGATGGCTTCATTAGGTTTGTTGAAGCTTTTATCAAATTCTTTTTCTCTTCTTAGATCATTCCTCATTTGTTCATTTTATAACTTTAGGGTTGTGATCTCAATGTCCTTACCATTTAATTTATGATTGGCAATCATCACCTGATTCATTGTTTCTAGTTGCATGCTAGAAATCCTTTGTACCTCTGATGTCTTCTCTTCCAATCTATTGGTCAGTATCAATTTTTCATCTTCAAGCATGATTTTTCCTTCCCCGTCTTTCTTTTCCTTCTTCATCACCTCACACAAAAATACAAATTGGACTTCTTGTTCTATCTTAATATTTCTAATCTCTTTAGCTAGGGCACCATTTTTTTACATTAAATCTACAACTGTTGCATCAAACTCACTTGAGTTTCCACTTGCAAATAATTTAGTAGTGTTTTCCTCTTGGTAATGTGTGTCAATCTCCTTAATGGATATCTCTTTCATTCTCTTTAATAAGTGCTTCAACTCATCTCTTGCTTCATTCAACTAATGTAAGACAAGCTAGATTTCAATCGTTTGGTTATCAATAACCTTTCCCAACTTGTAGACTTCCATCTTCAAGATCTTTCCTCAAAGCTACAAAGCTTTCCTCTCTAGAGAACAAGGCTCTAATATCAATTCTTGGAAATAACAATAGGGAAAGTAAACTCTGAGAGGTGGGGAGGGTGTGAATTAGCACTTCAAAACTTTTAACCATTAAAATATTCACCAAACATCAATCTCACAATTTGCATGTAAACTGAAATAACTAGCTACACATGTTCATTCATAGCATGAAAGAAAAAAACATTCAAAAAATATGACAAAAGATATTTGGTTACTAAGAAACCCTCCAATGAGAAGGTAAAGCTGGGATGGGGATGACACCCACAAATCTTCACTACTATAGTTGTAAAGTGTATCATTTGAAAGTTACAATTGTTTGATCATAAACTATGATATATCTTATCAAAGGTTTTCATTGTTAAAGGCTTACAAAGATTATTAGATCTTACCCTATTAAATGATCTCAACGCCCTATTAGAAGTTTATTTAGTCAAAGGACTTTAACTTGCAATGAAGTCAACACCCTGTTAAAGGATTTACAAAATCTTGCTAGGACTACTTGGTTAAGAGATTTTTACTGATTCACATGTTAGAATATTTCATCCTTGATCCTTTGGTTAGAACCTCTCTGCTAGATATTAGATCACCTCTTTCTTGATGTATATTTGATCCTCTATGATCAAATGTATCACTTATGTCCTCTCCTTACTTTCCTTTGTTCTCTTTGACTAATTCTTCAATTCAATCCTTTGTTATAACTCCTTAGTCACCATGAATGCTCTATTTGTGCATGTAAAATTCTCTCTTCACTCATCTAATATTTTAGGGTTTTTCCTCCTTAATAAGACCTAGGTGACCTAAGGTTAGGTAGGAATCAACAATTGTGATTCACCCATTTTGCTGCTTAGAACATCCCTCAATCTGATTGGTTGCATGTACTCCATAGGGATTCTCAATGTATATTTGTTCTTATCATCTAGAATCACAAAATAATCCTTAAGTTGGCCCAAAAATACTTTACATAGGAGTTTGTACCATTACAAACAACTATGTCCAAAACTTCTTACTCAACACTTGAAGCCTTTGATGCTCAACATCCACTATATCTTTAATGTTGTAATTCAGCCTTTGAATGACTTAACACTAATTGTCTGCTTGACACATACTATATATCTTTCTCAATATGAATTATCTGAAAACTTAGGCTCAACATACATTGCTTACTCGACATGCACTAAATACTATTAAGAAATTACTTAAGTGTATTGTCACTCATATGTCAAAATCAAAATAAGATCAACTATTTAGCTAGGGTCCCTTCAAACTTATTATTTCTAGCACTCACCTATGATACCAATTGTTAGATAACTAAGAGGGGGTGAATTAGTTATATCTAATTATCCTATAGGCCTTCAAAAATATTTAGTACCAATTTAAACCCCAAACTTTCACATCAATAACTCTATAGCCACATTCAAACTATTATCTTATTGTTCCTTACTTTATTGAGTAATAGAGTATTCAATTAGCTTATATTGAGTTGAACCATTAAACTAATAACATGAAAATAAACTTTGCAACACATAAATAATCACAAATTTGACATAGATATTTAATGTGGAAACTCTTTAAAGGGAAAAAAACCACATGGGAACTAACAACCCAAATAATTTCACTCTTCTAAAGTGAGCTCTATTAGGAGACAACCTTGTTAAAGGTTACATGCACATTTTTAGTGTGACTTGGTTAGAGGATTTTAGCCAAAGATCATCTATACCATACCACTCCTAGTCATTACAAAAGAATTTCCTACTCTAAAGGACTTACAAACATCACTTATTGATGCTACCATATACGATTTCTAAGACTTGCTAGGTCGACTCGGTTAAGAGGTTTGATCAGCTATAATGGTAAGAAAATAATAGTCAAGTGATCTACTAGGTTTAGCACTACCTTTCTTGTTCAAATCTCTACTTTGGTTTTTCTTCTTCCTTTTGATCTATTTCTATCTTATTCACACACTTTCACTTTCACTTTGCACTTTCTTTGCCTGATCTTTTCCATTATGTTCTTCTTGATTTACTTTGTTCTTTAACTTGATCAATTTCACCCTTATTAGAAACTAGAACAATATCATTCATCCTCTTAAATAGAAAACTTATTCATTCTAGAGTCTTCCATATTTTGCCAATTAATCATGCTCATAGATCTTATATTCATTTAATTTAGTCACTCGAAAAAAAAAACTTCATTGAACTTTGCACTCATTTTTATCTTGTTAAATCTCCTTCATTAAATCTTCATTACATTGTTCTATCTGTATATATTTTAACAAAATTTGAATTTTTCCTTTGAACTTCTCAAACATTCTTAATTTTAATGGAAAATTTTCCTCAAATTAATCTTTCCTTGACTTTTTTTACTGTTCATACTTGATGAGCATCACATCTTACTCAAGCAATATATCACTTGGCTAATACTAAAATTACTTGGTTAACACTAAACTATAACTATTCTTTGTTAGGCAATCGGTGACAACTATAATAGCTTGGTTAATATTGTGTATCTTCATTCACTGACCAAACTATCTCACATATACATATTCTTTATCACTTAATCACATCATTACATGATTGTAAAACAATCAAACCAACATTATACTATAATAGTGGACAATTCATTCAATTACCTACTGGATACCAATACTTATCAAAATTTTCATCTTCATACTTTCTTCAACTCCTCTTCATCAATAGAAACCTCTTCCTCAATCAAATGATATGGTACTCTATTGAATGATCATAATGTCTAACCAACTAAGGCTTGACATCAATAATAACATAACAATTAATATGACCCTTTTACATACAACAATAACATTATCAAGCGGGGCTTAAAAACTTACGAATGTTAGATCTTTTATTCATCTTAACAACAAATTTTCTCTTCAAGAATATAATAGAATCCAATTTAAGTTTTCTACACTAATCTTACATATATAGAGTCCAACTGTTTTACTTTACTTGCAAAAAAATGAAGCTTTCCTTACTTTTTTGGCTTTAAATCATATATAAAATTACTTTCTTATTTTGTCAAACTTAGAAATTTAGAAATATTCTTTTAAAGAATAAAAAACTAACACATTGTCTAATTGAAATCAAAAGGAAATATTATGCATCAAATACCTCAAGTATCATAAGCAAACATACAAAGTTGTAAACACAAAATTATATTATAAAGTTGCAATATCGATATGAAAGGCTAAAAATTAATTTATTTTAATAATTCAATTGCCATTCAAAAAAAATACATGAGAATGCTTTCTAACAAATCTCTTCCTTGAAAAATAAAGGCATAGTATCATCTTGTACTTAGGCTTCGACATCTAAAGCAATTGCTTCATGTTTGAGCATATTAACAAAAATGTATGCATGTAGATGAAACAAGATCTCAAAAAGTTGATTCCAATGATGAAATTTTAAAGCATATCCTTCTTTTCCATTTCTTAATTTTTCTCTATGTATAATGACTTTTAAGTAGAAAAATGCAAAAAAATAGGAATTCTTTTGAATGCATGTTTTTGTGTTAAAGCTACTTTCAATCAACCTAAATCCAAAAATTATTTTGGGAAAGCTTACATAAGTAAAATAAATAATAAACTATAAAATTAGAGAGATACATGTAAGATCATACACAATATAATAGAATGATATAGTCATTAAGAAGACTTGAATGAAATGGAATTCTTCAATAATATGCTAGAATCTAGTTTGAAGGAAAACTCATATACAAAGCATGATAACATTTGACAATCTTATTGAGAATATGAACTACAAAAGATAGATGCACGCATGAGAAAAAATCAAGTTATACAACAACTAACCACACAAGTTCTTTATCATTCATCAAGTATTTGTAAGAATTAAGATGTAGCAGGGTATGTGGAGGATCATGGTGTACCAAACTATGGCCTTAAGTGGCAGTGAAAAATTAGCATATCAGGGTTATGTCAACTTGACACATAATTTTAAAGTGGCTATTTACTTTATATCAAAAAGTTGTAAGAAAATAACCTGTAAGAAATTGAATGTAGTTTATAAACTACTAGGCCTTATTTGAAAAAAATAAAAAATAAAAATTTGATTGGTCAAAAGTTTGGATTTTAATGCCGTACTACAAAAATTTCAAGGCAAAAATAAAAAGTAGGTGTATGTCTGACCACATTAATCAAAATCAAATGATAATATTTTTTTAATATAATTATAGATATAAAAAGTAGACTTGTGCCTGGATGTGACGCATATTTTTGGGTATTTTTATTCCAAATAAATAATTAAATATGAATTTTCTACTAAAACTTTTTTGGAAAAAAAAACTCCCATGTTTGACCACCTTAACTAATAGAAAATTTTACCAAATTTAATTTATTTATTTATTTTTCTTATACTAGGCAAAGCATAGAATGTGATGCAACTTTTGGATTTGAAAAATGTTATACCATTTGAAAGTTATAGCTATTTTTCAATCAGTATGTCAATCAACACTTTACAATAATATTCATTGAAAATTAACTAATCAATACTTATCAAACTCAGAATTTGATAGCAATTATATTGATGGAATCTTGAGAGTGATATAAAAAAACTCTTTTCGTTTCAGTCAATTTCGATCAAAATAACATTGTCAAATGGCTACCCGAAGTCTGGGTGTCACTAAAACCCTTCTCAAAAATATTTTTTGGGTTGACCAAATAGGCTTGGTAAATACCAGGCCTAATTGGATATTCGATCAGGCCCGACAATTTTCCACACCAATTTGGAGGGAAATTTGAGAGGGGAATTTTTTTCAATTTTAAATTTGGAGGGAGAGAAATTTAAGAGGAAATAAATTTATGAGGGGAACTTTAGATTGTTTGAGGGAAATTTATTTTGGGAAAGTGTGGACATTAATATTATTATTATATTATAGTAATATGTATGATTATTATTATTAAATATATATAGTAGTATTATATGAATAAATTATTATATATAATAATATATATGGTTATTGTTATTATTGTTATATAATCTAATAATATATTATTATTATATTAAAATATACAATATTATATAATTATTAAATATAATATTGTCATAAAATGCATCATTTTGATGCATTCCCAATGGGTCCCTAGGGATCCTAGGGATATACATGGTCATGGAATGTGTCTAATATGAATGATTTTAATATGTCCATAGGGGTCCTAGGAACCCTAGGGACATATGTCATCATGTAATGGGTCTAAAGGGGTCATAGGGCACCCTATGACCCCCTTCGACTCATATGAATGATTCTAATATGTCCCTAGGGGTCCTAGAATTCCTAAGAAAATATGTCATTATGTAATGGGTTGAAAGGGGTCATAGGTCACCCTATGAACCCCTTCAACCCACATGAACGATTCTAATATGTCCTTAGGGGTCCTATGACCACTAGGGACATATGTCATCATGGAATGGGTCGAAGGGGGTCATAGGTCCCTTCGACCTATATGAATGATTCTAATATGTCCCTAGGGGGCCTAGGACCCCTAGGGACATATGTCATCATGTAATGAGTTGAACGGGGTCATAGGTCACCTTATGACCCCCTTCGACCCATATGAACAATTCTAATATATCCCTAGGGGTACTAGGACCCGAAAGGACATATGTCATCATGGAATATGTCAAAAGGGATAATAGGTCACCCTATGACCCCCTTCGACCCATATGAATGATTCTAATATGTCCCTAGGGGTCCTAGGACTCGTAGGGACATATGTCATCATGGAATGTGTTGAAGGGGGTCATAGGTCATCTTATCACCCTTTGACCCATATGAATAATTCTAATATGTCCCTAGGGGTCCTAGGACCCCTAGGGACATATGGCAACATGGAATGTGTCGAAAGGGTTCATAGGTTACCCTATGACCCCCTTCAACCCATATGAATGATTCTAATATGTTCCTAGGGGTCCTCAGACCCTTAGGGACATATTTCATCATGGAATGGGTCGAAAGGGGTTCCACCCATATGAATGATTCTAATGTCACCATGTAATGGGTCAAAAGGGGTCAAAGGTCACCCTAAGACTCCCTTCGACCCATATGAATGATTCTAATATGTCCCTAGGGGTCTTAGGAACCCTAGGGACATATGTTATCATAGAATGGGTCGAAAGGGGTCAGAGGTCACCCTATGCCCACCTTCAACCCATATGAATGATTCTAATATGTCCCTAGGACCCCTAGGGACATATGTCATCATGGAATGGGTTGAAAGGTGTCATAGGTCACCCTATGACCTCCTTCAACCCATATGAATGATTCTAATATGTCCCTACGGACATATGCCATCATGTAATGGGTCGAAGGGAGTCGTAAGTTACCCTATGACCCCCTTCGACCCATATGAATGATTCTAATATGTTCCTAAGGGTCCTAGGGACAAATGCCATCATGGAATGGGTCGAAAGTGACCTATGACCCCCTTAGACCCATATGAACAATTCTAATATGTCTCTAGGGGTCTTAGGACCCCTACGGACATATGTCATCATGGAATGCGTAGAAAGGATTCTAACATGTCCTTAGGGGTCCTAGGACCCCAAAGGACATATATCATAATGGAATGTGTCAAAACACCCCATCGACCCAAATTAATGATTCTAATATGTCCCTATGGGTCCTAGGACCCCTAAGGACAAATGTTATCATCTAATGGGTCGAAAGGGGTCATAAGGTGACCCACCTAAACAATTCTAATATGTCCCTCAGGGTCCTAGGACCCCTAGGGACATATGTCATCATGGAATAGATCAAAAGGGGTCATAAGTCACCCTATGACCCCCTTCGGCCAATATGAACGATTCTAATATGTTCCTAAGGGTGTTAGGACACCTAGTGACACATGTCATCATGGAATGGGTTGAAAGGGGTCATAGTTCACCCTATGACCCCCTTCGACCCATATGAATGATTGTAATATGTCCCTAGGGGACCTAGGACCCCTAGGGACATATGTCATTATGTAATGGGTCGAAGGGGGTCATAGGGTGACCCATATGAATGATTCTAATATGTCCCTAGGGGTCCTAGAACCCCTAGGGAGATATGTCATCATGAACTGTGTTAAAAGGGGTCATAAGTCACCCTATGACCCACTTCGACCCATATGAATGATTCTAATATGTCCCTAGTATAGACACCTAAATTTGATTACACCACTTTAGTAATCCTATTTAGTTATCTCTAAAGACATCATTAATTAAATTTTTATTTAATTAATCCTTTGCCATCCCTAGTTGATTAATTTAATTAATCATCTATAGTTCTAATTGATAAATCAAATAACCTATTATTTATCAATTAAATCCTATTCTTCTATCTAATTCCAAAAATCCCCATTTATTAAATAAATCTATTTGATAAATAAAATCCTCAAATCCAAAAACCCCTAACCTATCCCTAATCCTCCATTTAGCCTAATCCACCCCATCCACCCATACTAAACTAGCTTAGCCACTAACTCACCCACCCTCATTAATGCCATCCACTTGCACATCTCTAACATCCCTAATCTAATCCTAAGCCCAAGCCTAATCCACTCCCTAATGTTGTCACATTCCTTAAACAAGTTTAAGACTTTCCTAATCCAAACCAAAGTCTCCCCTCAAAAAATCCCAACCACCAAGTCATGAGTGCTCTTACAAACCATAAAAGACTCTTACAAGCCCACTCATGACTCTTACATCCATCTTTCACACTCTTCCCTCTTCCACACCCATTCCTCTTACATCTCTCTTACATACTCAACCCCACTCATCATGCCTTTAACCAACCCTTTACCCTATCCTCTCACACTCATCCTCCTTGTGACAAGTGTCACCTTCCCATTGGTGCTAAACAAGCACAATCCATGTGATCCCCTTTGAGTGTATCTTAGTCCTCCTTAACCATCTCCCCATCCTTGCATCTAAGCCCTCCATCCCTCAAGCCCTTAGCCTATAAATTGAATCTAATCCCAAGCCATTCAATCAACAATCTTTGAGCTAAAGTTACCATGCTATTTTGAGAACCAAAGTCATCAATCTTAACCTTATAATGCCAAATTGAGAGCTCACAAAGCTACCAATTTTCTATTATCCATCTCCACCATTGAAGCAACTTTGAGCAATTGAGCATACATCTTCATCAAATGACACATCTACAAAATCAAGAAAGCAATGAAGTGCTTCATCCTTCGAGGTTTGCATCTCTTTTTTTTTTTCTTTGTCTAAGCATATATGTGAACTTAGTTTTAGTTTGTGAATGTTTCTCTTATTGCTAATGTTCTTTGCACACTAAATATTGTTCTACACCTAGGAGTCCTAAGACCCCTAGGGATATATGTTGTCATGGAATGTGTCGAAGGGAGTCATAGGTCACCCTATGACCCCAATCAACCCACATGAATGATTCTAATATGTCCCTAGGGGTCCTATGACCCCTAATGACATATGTCATCATGTAATGGGTCGAATGGACCTATGACCCCCTTCGACCCATATGAATGATTCTAATATATCCCTAGGGGTCTTAGGAACCCTAGGGACATATGTCATCATGGAATGGGTCAAAAAGGGTCATATGTCACCCTATGACCCCCTTCAACTCATATGAACAATTCTAATACGTCCCTAGGGGTCTTAGGATGCCTAAGGACATATGTCATCATAAAATGTCTCGAAAGGGCTCATAGGTCAACCTATGACCCCTTTCAACCCATATGAATAATTCTAATATATCCCTAGGACCCCTAGGGACATATGTCATCATGGAATGGGTCGAAAGGGGTCATAGGTCACTCTATGACCCACTTTAACCCATATGGATGATTCTAATATGTCCTTAGGGATCTTAGGACCCCTAGGGACATATGTCATCATGTAATGGATTGAAAGGGGTCATAGGTCATCCTATGACCCCCTTCAACCCATATGAATGATTCTAATATGTCACTAGGGGTCCTATGACCCCTAGGAACATATGTCATCATGAAATTGGTTGAAAGGGGTCATAGATCGCCCTATGACCCCCTTCAACCCATATGAATGATTCTAATATGTCCCTAGGGGTCCTTGGGCCCCTAGGGACATATGTCATCATGTAATGTTACGAAGGGGGAAATAGGTCACTCTATGATCTCCGTCGACCCATATGAACAATTCTAATATGTCCTTAAGGGTCCTAGGACCCCTAGGGACATATTTCATCATGTAATGGGTCAAAGGGGGTCATAGATCATCCTATGACCCTCTTCAACCCACATGAATGAAACATATATCATCATGCAATGGGTCGAAAGACACCATCAACCCATATGGGGTCAAATTTTGTCATGTAATGAGTCGAAGGGGATCTATGACCCCCTTCGACCAATATGAATGATTCTAATATGTCCCTAGGGGTCCTAGGACACTTAGGGACACATGAAGTCATGAAATGGGTCGAAAGGGGTCATAGGGTCTCCCCATAAGAATGATTCTAATATGTTCTTACCAGTCTTAGCACTATAATGGGTTGAAGTGGGTCATAGGTCATTATGACCCCCTTGAACCCATAAGAACGATCCTAATATGTCTCTAGGTGTCCTAGGACATCCAAAAAATATGTCATCATCGAATGGGTCGAAAGGGGTCATAGATCACCCTATGACCCCCTTCGACCCATATGAACAATTTTGATATGTCCTTAGGGTTCTTAAGACCCCTAGAGGCATATGTTGTCATGAAATGTGTCGAAGAGGGTCATAGGTCACCCTATGACTCACATCAACCCATATTAATGATTCTAATATGTATCTAGGCGTCCTAAAACCTCTAGGGACATATGTCATCATGTAATGGGTCAATGGGAGTCATAGGTCATCCTATGACCTTTTTTGACTCATATGAATGATTCTAATATGTCACTAGGGGTCTTAGGACCCCTAGGGGCATATGTCATCATAGAATGGGTTGAAAGACCCCATCGACCCATATGAACAATTCTAGTATGTCCCTAGAAGTTTTAGGACCCCTAGGGACATATGTCATCATTTAATGAATCGAAAGGACCTATGACCTACTTCGACTAATATGAACGATTATATTATGTCCCTAGTGGTCTTAGGAGCCCTAGGGACATATGTCATTATGGAATGGGTCAAAAAGGGTCATAGATCAGCCAATGACCCCCTTCAACCCATATGAATGATTCTAATATGTCCCTAGGGGACCTAGGACCCCTAAGGACATATGTCATCATGGAATGTGTCGAAAGGGGACATAGGTCATCCTATTACCTCTTTTAACCCATATTAATAATTCTAATATGTCCCTAGGAGTCCTAGGATCCCTAGGGACATCTGTCATCATGGAATGGGTCGAACGAGGTCATAAATCATCTTATGACCGCCTTCAACCCATATGAATGATTCTAATATGTCAAGAAAAATGTAATCATGGAATGGGTTGAAAGGACCTATGACCCCCTTCAACCCATATGAACAATTCTAATATGTCCCTAGGGGTGTTATGACCCATAAGGATTTATGTCATCATGTAATGGGTAGAAGGGGGTCATAGGTCATCCTATGACCCCCTTCGACCCATATGAACGATTCTAATATGTCCCTAGGGGTCCTAGGACCCCTAGGGACATATGTCATCATGGAATTCGTCAAAACATCTCATCGACCCATATGAATGATTCTAATATGTCCTTAGGGGTCCTAGGACCCCTAGGCACATATGCCATCATCTAATGGGTCAAATGGGGTCATACATCACCATATGACCCCCTTCGACCCATATGAATGATTCTAATATGTCCCTAGGGGTCCTAGGATCTCTACGGACATATGTCATCACAAAATAGATCAAAACCTATGACCCCCTTTGAACAATATAAATGATTCTAATATGTTCTTAGGGGTCCTAGGACACTTAGGGAGATATGTCATCATGGAATTGGCCAAAAGGAGTCATAGGTCACCCTATGACCCCCTTCGACCCATATGAACAATTCTAATATGTCCATAGGGGTCCTAGGACCCCTAGGGACATATATCATCATGTAATGAGTTGAAGTGGGATATAGGTCACCCTATGACCCCCTTCGACCCATATGAATGATTCTAATATGTCCCTAAGGTTCCTAGGACCCTTAGAGAAATATGTCATCATGGACTATGTCGAAAGGGGTCTTAGGTCACCCTATGACCCCGTTCAACCCATATGAATGATTCTAATATGTCTCTAGGTTTCTTAGAACCCCTAGGGATATATGTCATCATAGAATGTGTCAAAGGGGGTCATAGGTCACCCTATGACCCCCATCGACCTATATGAATGATTCTAATATGTCCCTATGGGTCCTATGACCTCCAGGGACATATGTCATGATGTAATGGGTCGAAGGGGGTCATAGGTCACCCTATGACTCCCTTCGACCCATATGAATGATTCTAATATGTCCCTAGGGGTCCTAGAGCCCCTAGGGAAATATGTCATCATGGAATTGGTCAAAAGGGGTCATAGGTCACCCTATGACCCCCTTCAACCCATATGAATGATTCTAATATGTCCCTAGGGGTCCTAGGACCCCTAAGGACATATGTTGTCATGGAATGTGTCGAACGGGGTCATAGGTCATACTATGACCCCCTCTAACCCACATGAACGGTTCTAATATGTCCTTAGGGGTCCTAAGACCCCTAGGGACATATGTCATCATAGAATGAGTCAAAAGGGGTCATAGGTCACCCTATCACCCCCTTCATCCCATATGAATGATTCTAATATGTCCCTAAGGTTCCTAGGACCCCTAGGAACATATGTCATCATGTAATAGGTCGAAAGGGGTCATAGGTCACCCTCTTTTGACCCATATGAATGATTTTAATATGTATAGGACATATGTCTTCATGGAATGGGTCGAAAGGGGTCATTGGTCACCCCATGACCCCCTTCAACCCATATTAATGAATCTAATATGTCCCTAGGGGTCCTAGGACCCACAGGGACATATGTCATCATGCAATAGGTTGAAGGGGGTCATAGGTCACCCTATGACCCCCTTTGACCCATATGAATAATTCTAATATCTCCTTAGGGGTCCTAGGATCTCTAGCGACATATGTCATCATGTAATGGGTCAAAGGGTGTCATAGATCATCCTATGACCTACTTCGACCCACATGAATGATTCTAATATCTCCCTAGGGGTCCTAGGACCCCTAGATACATATCTCATCATGGAATGGGTCGAAAGACCCCATCGACCCATATGAATAATTCTAATATGTCCTTAGGGGTCCTAAGACCCCTAGTGATATGTGTCATGTAATGGGTCAAAGGGACCTATGACCTCCTTCAACCCATATGAATGATTCTAATATGTCACTAGGGGTCGTAGGACCCTTAGGAATATATGTCATTAGGGAATGGGTCAAAAAGGGTCATAGGTCACCCAATGACCCCCTTCAACCCATATGAATGATTCTAATATGTCCCTAGGGGTCCTAGGACCCCTAAGGACATATGTCGTCATAGAATGTGCTGAAGGGGGTCATAGGTTATCCTATGACCCCATTCAACCCATATGAATGATTCTAATATGTCTCTAGGGGTCCTAGGACCCCTAGGGACATATGTCATCATGGAATGGGTCAAAAGGGGTCATAGGTCATCTTATGACTCCCTTCAACCCATATGAACAAATCTAATATGTATGGACATATGTCATCATTGAATGGGTCAAAAGGGGTCATAGGGTCAACCCATATGAATGATTCTAATATGTCCCTAGGGGTCCTAGGACCCCTAGGGACATATGTCATCATGTAATGGGTCAAAAGAGGTCATAGGTCACCCTATGACCCTCTTTGACCAATATGAACGATTCTAATATGTCCTTAGGGGTCGAAGGACACTTAGGGACACATGTCATCATGGAATGGATTGAATTCAACCAATATGAATGATTATAATATGTCCCTAGGGGTCCTAGGATACCTAGGGACACATGTCATCATGGAATGGGTCGAAAGGGGTTAGAGGGTGACCTATGACCCCTTTTGACCCATATGAATGATTCTTATATGTCCCTAGGGGTCCTAGGACCCCTAGGGACATATGTCATCATGTAATGTGTCGAAGGGGTTCATAGGTCACCCTATGACCCCCTTCAACCCATATGAATGATTCTAGTATGTCCCTTGGGGTCCTAGGACCCCTAGGGACATATGTCATCATATAATGGGTCAAAGGGGGTCATAGGTCACCATTTGACCCCCTTCAACCCATATGAACGATTCTAATATATCCCTAGGACCCCTAGCGACATATGTTGTCATGTAATGGGTCAAAGGGGGTCACAAGTCACCCTATGACCCCCTTCAAACCATATGAACTATTCTAATAGACATATATATTAATATATATATATTATATTTATAGATTATAATAATAACAACATAATATATTATTATATATTAATAACATAGGTCATAATAATACTAATATATTATTATAGATTCTAATTTTTAGATGATAATAATAATAATATATATTATATTAATAGATGATAATAATAATAACATAATATATTATTATATATTATATCTTTATGTTATGTTATTATATATATTATATTTTATATAATATTATATCTTTAAATAGTCATATAACTCAAATAACTTATAACTCACAAACTCAAATTATATCATAACCCACAAATTCGTTTTTCCCTCCAAGTTTTTTTTGGACAGGTATCAGATATCTGATATGATATCGGATATCTGATATCATATCAAATATCTGATATAGTAGCATGATTTCCCCAAATATTTCCTATCATTGCAAACCCGACAACATCACTTTTTGGGGGTCTTTTTCATAGCTTTTGCAAAGAGTCACATTTTGGGGCCCAACCAACCAAAACTCATAGTGTGCCTTAGTTCAAAGGTGCACTAGAGCATAACTCTAAAACCACTAATCTTGGCATCGAATCACTAGTGCCATTAGCTCTGAGTGGGCAGGTAAACCCTAGTGACACCCTTGTTTCAGCCACAGAGAGCATCCATCATTCACGACCACCCCATACTTAGGAGTCTTCAAGGTGCTGTAAGTGCATTTCGAGTTCAATTTTCTAAGGGTCATAACTTAGAGCTCATTAGGGCTATCGATGAAATGTCAAATTCTATAGGACGGTGATGTTGATACCTAAAATAACCTATCTCATTTTTGTGAGATCACATTTTGTTTGGATTCGACACAACAATCTCGCTCGATGCCAAAACTCTCAGTGTGCCTCAGTTCATAGGTGCACTAGAGTGTAACTCTGAAATTGTTAATATTGGCATTGATAAGTGCCATTAGCTCTGGGTGGACAACTAAACCCTAGTGATACTCTTTTTCCATCCACGAAGAGCATCCATCTTTTGCAGCCACCCTGTACCGAGGAGTCTCCAAGGTGCTCTAAGTGCATTTTGAGGTCGACCTTTCGAGCGTCATAACTTAAAGCTCATTAGGGCTATCAATGAACCATTGAATGCTAAATAATGGTGATGTTGAGGCCTAAAATAACTTATCTCATTTTTGAGAGATCACATTCCATTTGGATTTAGCACAACGATCTCGCTCAATGCCAAAACTCACAGTATGCCTCAATTCATAGGTGGACCAAAGCATAACTCTAAAACCACTAATCTTGGCATCAAATCATCAATGCCATTAGCTTCAAGTGGGTAGGTGAACCCTAGTGACACCCTTGTTCTGCCCATAGAGACCATTCATTGTCCACGGCCATCCCGTACTGAGGAGTCTCCAAGGTGCTCTAAGTGCATTTCGAGGTCGATCTTCCAAGGGTCATAACTCAAAGCTCGTGAGAGCTATCGATGTAATATTGAATTCTATAGGATGTTGATGTTGATACCTAAAATAACCTATCTCATTTTTGAGAGATCACATTTCATTTGGATTCGGCACAATGATCTCACTTGATGCCAAAACTCACAGTGTGCCTCAGTTCATAGGTGCACCAGAGCGTAACTTTGAAACTGTTGATCTTGGCATCGAATCCTCAGAGCCATTAGCTTCGGGTGGGCGGGTGAACCCTAGTGACACCCTTGTTTCATCTACAAAGACCATCCATCATCCATGGCCACCATGTACAGAGGAGTCTCCAAGGTGCTCTAAGGGCATTTCGAGGTCGATCTTCTGAGGGTCATAACTCAGAGCTCATGAGGGCTATCACTAAACTGTTGAATGCTATAGGATGATGATGTTGAGGCCTAAAATAACTTGAGGTTTGTGAGGGCTATCAATGAACCATCCAACCAAGTCTCTTAAGTTGAGATATTTTGAGGTTATGTTGAAATTGAAAAGTTGTAGTATGAGGATAGTAACAAAGTGAAGTGCTAGTTATCAAAGATTATGAATCTAGGAATGACTTCATGGTTGGGAATAGAATCCATGGTTGAGGAGTGGATTCCTTAACTATGTTGAGATTAGATTTGAAGCCAAGAGTTAGTTTCAAGGTTGAAGGTGGAGTTTTAAATTAGATTTGGGGTTATCTGAACCTTGTGTAGGAGGTTAACAAATGTGTTTATGTCATGATAGCACTCCAAATTAAACATTGCATCCAAATTTGATAATAAAGGTTGTTAAAATGTTATTCAAAAATTATTGCATTTGAATCGAATATAACAAACATAATCAAAATTAATGATATTCCATAAACATGAACAATACACATGATCCATGATAAATTGAACAGTTTATATGCTAAATTAATATGTATATCATTGTGTACATAAATGACAAAAATATATACCAAAATACATGTATCCATAGAAAAAAATTTACACAAATATATATGAAAGATCATGTATCCATAGACAAAGTACTCAAATATATATCAAAATGCATAGATCCATATACAAAATGTGGCTGATCATGCCATCAGAATGTGTATAACATCAATGTTTCTGTATACAATGTGGCATATGCCATCTCAAAATGTCTCATGATGAATCCTATGACAACTATACTATCCTAGGGTGTTGTGGATGATCAAAATGCAACCTCTTCACTGCACTAGGTGGATCAAATGCCTCCTACATAAACAAAAAAGAAAAACCCAAAGTTAGACTACTAAATTTATATGATTCTTTGTATCTAACATTGAATTACTCAAATGCATAATGATCTTTTTTTCAATTAGGAGTCCTCTCATATGCCCTTGTAAATGCTTCTACCTCAATGATTATGGGTTATGTATGTTCAAATACATTTGTTAGATGTATCTACAACTTAAACTATAACATTATAATTCATAGTACACTAAGTTTATAACATATTTAATCATGAATTCAAACTACAACTTACTATTTTAGGCTCCTCCTCAGGATAGAGTGGCTCCATCATCAAATCTACATAACTCTCCTATTGGACCTCATGTGCACTAGGAGTCTCCTATGAGATACAAAATATTAGTTGTTAATATCATGGAAATCAGTTTTGAATTTATTTATGAAGATAAGGAAAATAAAAAATAAATGATACTTATACATACAATGGGGCTCTCAGTGCAAATGGAAATGTCTGATCGTCTATGACGTGAAATTTGTATAGGCTCATCGCCAGTAGCCATGCCCTATATACAATAAAGAATGTAATTAAATTTGATTACCACAAACATTTTACAAGAATGCATCTATATTTAATCAAATAGAAAGCACCTAATTATCTTTCCTTTGTCAATGTGTGCTGGCTCATCCCCCGTACTTTCTCCCCTTGGGACAGGTGGTACTTGCAAGATAAAAGAAAGATTAACAACCATATATGCCACAATATCAAATAGAAAAAAAAATGCGAACACAACATAATGTACCATAGATGTCTCAAGGCCAAATGAAATGGCCGAGAGCATGGCATCATTAATCTGTTTGAGCTCCTCCTCGGTCATCAACTAAACATGAATGAAGATCACATACATGTATAAATCAGTATGGCTTAAAAATTAAAATTACTCTATTATAAAAACTAACTTTAAATCACATATGTCATAACAAAAAAATGTATACACATACCAACACCAAAGGAGTCCATGCCTCTACATTCCCCTCCTCTCTCGCATCAGGGTCTATAGGCTCTACGTGTGTGTCTGGTGTATCCTAATCTAATACAAAATGATACTCAAGAAGATCACCTATGGGACCCAAGCAAATATTCTTGCATGTAATGCAAGTGTGAGGCACACAAATGTGTGATGAGCTAGTTGATGATGAACTGGCCCCAGCATCATCAACATGAGGAGGCAGGACTGACCTAGCCTCAGATATCATTAGGCTACTCAGGCTATGAATGGCTCTAATAGTCTGAGAGCTAGCCTCTGCCATAATATCAGGATGGTGCACTCGAGGAGGGGGGGAGATATCAGTGAGGGGGACAAAGGTGCCAGCTTTCTTCCATTGGGAAGAGGGTCTATCCTAAGGAGCTCCTAGTCCTACACCCATGTTGGGCTTCCTGCTCCAATAGTTCACTTTAAGTTTCAACACAAATTCTACATATAATTTTCTAAGGAAATGAAATGGCATGTCTAAATTGCTATGTGGAGGGATATAAAAAACCATCCACCAACAATCCCAAAAGTTTGCACATATGGCATCATTTGTGCACCATTTAATTGATAGTTTGGATTTTTTTGGGTCAACTGGTATACCCGTTTTTGGGTTCGCAAAAAGGCTAGTCAAATCCTCTTTGGTTATATTGAGGGTTGCAACCTCATCATAGCCCAAACCATCATCAAACATCTCGTGCATTTCATCATGCCAATGAAGAGCTACATTTTTTTGGTTCGTAAGGGTTTCAATGTTATCTACTATGGTGTTTAACATGGATAACATAGGAGCCAATGTGGGTACATTATTATATGTTCTTTGTAAACCCCTCAATTTGGTGAGATTTTTATTTATCAAATCCTTGATTCGAGGAGGGTTTTGAGGGGGTAGAGGATCATTTGGTGGATGGTTTTGTGGGGGCACTGGATCATTTGGTGGTGGGTTATGAGGAATATTATTTCCTGCCTCAGTGTCATCATTTTGATCAACCATTCCTATTGAATTGCAAAATGTAATATATATTCAAAAAACCTTAATTTTAACAATTTTTTTCAAAAAAACCCTAGATTCAACTAAAACTAACAAAATCATGATTAAATCTATTTTATTTACATTAAAAATGATTAAAAAAACAAAAAAAAAACCTTTGTATCTGATATCCAATTTAAAATCCGATATCTGATCCTTGCCCTCAAATACTGGTGTCGAAATAAGCCAATATAAGCCCACAGGTCTGTCATTTTTTATTTATTTTTATTGAGTCACAGGATCGGATATCCAATTCCAGAATATACTGCTAGCTATAAGATAATGCTAGATATATTATATATTATATTATAATATATTACTTTTTTTTATTACATATTATATTATAATATATTATTATATTATTATTATATTATTATAATTTATAATATATTATACTATTATAATATAATAAAAATAATATTATATTATAGTATAATTATTATTATTATATTATTATAATAATATTATATTATATAGTATTACATAATATATTATACTATTATAATATAATAATATTATTATTATATTATAGTATAATAATTATTATTATATTATTACAATAATATTATATTATATAATATTACATAATATATTATACTATTATAATATATTGTTTTTTATCAGATATCTGATAAGCCTTGGGCCTTACTTTCCAAGTTTGGTACCTCGATAGGTGAAAAAAAGTTAGAGCAGATTTTGAAGCACTTTTAGACGTCTTCAAACTCTATTTTTTTTCACATCGCCACTCTTTGGCATACCATGATCCTGCACATACCCAACAATGTATTTAAAATTTTCTAATTGCCTCTCATCACAATTGTAAGATTTTGATCTTTAAAATGTTTCATGAAGTAGTGTATCATAAATTGTTTTTGAGTCAAATAATTCAAAAACTCCCCTTTATTTATTGATCAAGTTTCAATTTGACTCATGAAAGAAAGTGAATTAAGAGCACATAAAATTAAGATAAAACTAGGAAACCCATTATCTCTACTAAATTATTAATAATACACTACATCATTAATCATTTTCAAGATCAAAGTCTGATTTTCCTATATTTTTGTGAGTGTGCTTTACTTATTCTAAACTACTGAATTGCCATTCTTTAAAAATCAGTTTCTCTACTCATATATTCAAAGGTCTTATATACCAAGAATACAAGATGTCAGTAACTAGTTTAATAAATAATACTACATTATATCATTAAAGAAATAACATTTCTAATTTTCAAATATAACTAAATATTTCTCTTTATAAATCATGAAGTATGGAAGAATTGAAAAAAAAAAAAAAAAAAAAATTTGGTCAAAAACTAATTGACTAGGGAGGATAAAATTAGATTTATCTCATCTAGGAAGAAGTTCTTCCACTTTATTTCTTGTACCCCAACTAGCAAATGACCTTTTTGATTTACAGTGATTGAGAGATTCAACTTCCACCAAAAATAAAACATAATAGGTATAAGATTCAAAAACTTTGATTTACCCTAGACATATGATAGTTTCTTTAACCCTCTACCAAACCATAATATGTGATCACACCTACATGATGAAGAAAGTTGAAAATAGGTTTCAAAATTAAACATGACAATTAGTAATTAAATTAAGAACTTTCAAAATACTAGTGTTGAATGTGTGAAAACTAGTTCATCAAGCAAGAATCTAGGATCAACAGAGCACACCAACACAAACTTCATTATCGAAGCACACAGACATAAACCAAGTTGCTAGTAGAATCTACAAAGGAAAAATTAGGGATTTATCTATTAAACATCTTCATATATATAACATGAGGTATAAGACTTTGAAAAAATAGTTATGTCTCATCAAATAATTAAAAAATAACAAAAAAATTGCAATGCTCCACTAGGGAACCCAAGATAAACTAACCTATTATATTACCATATTTACTAAACCATTTTTTCATTAAAATTTTATGCAATCATCAAGATAAAAATGTGGAAGTAATATAACACATACACATCAAATATACATAAACAATGCAAATACAATTTTCATTTCTCAAATGATTCTTCATGTTGAGTCACATGTATGAGAGTTGTTAGGATTAAAGAGACTAAAATAATAATTACGATCAAATATTGTTATCTTGATAAAATCTTAGGAACCCTAATGGTATGATAGTTGAGATGTTGTCATTTCTGGCAAAACTACACTATAAAGACTAAAGGAAATATATTTTATTGGGTTGATATTGTAATACCCCTCCTTTTCTATCATTGTAGACTTAGTTGTTAAAGTTCTATATGACTCTTCTATAGATGTCTTAGCCCTTAATTGATATTTGAAATGCAATACTTTGATATGTTGAGTAATTGATTATGTTAGGTTGTAACAATTTCCTACTTGCAATGGTGATGCTTTAATTATTCTTAGTTTATTAATGAAATTGCTTTTATGATGATGTCATATGGTGTGTTTTGGGAAATATATTTATTATGTCCTCATGATGATGATATATTCATGTTAGAGTATGATGTTATTTATATTTTAGATTTACTATTATACTTACCTCATACTTGCATGTGTATGTTGTGTGTGTCTATTTTACATTTATGTTTGAGGTGCCTAATATGGTTGAGGGAGGGAGTCATGGTCACCTGCTAATCAAGATCTACATGATGTACCACTTCTTTTCATTGCCTATTTAGCTTAGATATATATCCACATGTGCATGCTCATCTTTTATACATATTTATAGGTATCGAGCATCTACTTCCCTAAATTGCTAGGATGAGCATACCCTATCACAATAACTCAAAGGTATGAATAGGGAGATAATGTCCAAGTCCAATCCCAGCCATAACCTAGTTACTTGTCCTAAGAAGGAGAACATGTATCTAACTTTATGCCCTTTTAAATCCATGAGTTTATCTTGCCTATGTTGTTTAATTTTAGATTTTGGTTGATTTTGGTAATGTTGATTTTATGTGGATTTGATTATGTGATTTATTTGTAAATGAATTAATTATAATATTTGGATTAATCATATAATATTGAGAATGATTAAATATCATTTTATTAAAATAAAACTATTAAAATATGAGAATATTTAATTAATTAAAAACTACTTAGATATGTGCTTTAATTTAAAAGACTTAATTTGGATGCCTAATTTGAAAAGTTGGTAAAGAGAAATTAAAATATTTTGATATTTTTTTAATTAGAAATTAATTAAATGTGTGTTTTAATTTAAAAGAGTAATTTAAGAACTTAGATAAAAAAAATTACAATATAAAAAATTTAAGATTTAATATTTCTTTATTATATTTATTTAATTAATAATAATTAATTAGAGTTTTGATTAAGTAAAAACAAGTTTTAAAGGACTCAAAACCTTTAACAAAGTATCAAGAAGTCTTAAAAGTAAAACACAAGTACTAGCAGCATAGAACTCTTAAATGAAGCACATAAAGTCTATCAACAAAGTTCACAAAATAACAAGCCTCATAGAGATCAGAAAAAACATATAAAAAGGAGGCCAACCATAACCAAAGTGAAAAAATGGCAAAAGGATAGCAAAAAACCAACACCCAGATAGCTACATAGTCTTCAACAAATCAATAGCTTGATCTACCAGAATGTGCATGTTCTCCACAGTAGCCTTCATTTCCTCCATCTTGTTCACATCCTCGCCCTTCTTAGAATGAGCCTGTGTGGGCTTACTTGGTCCCTCATTCTCAATCACAATAGGGAAATCATGCCCTTTATCCTACTCAAACATTTTCAAAAGACTGCTAAAATTATCTACCATTGTCTTTAAAATGTTGCTATTATGATCAGCCATCTTCTTGATCATCTTTTAAATATTATCCATTTTGGCCTCCAGGTTGTCCATCCTCTTTTGATTATCACTATTAGCCTCTTCTAGAACCCTATTTTTAGCTTCAACCATTGGGACCTTTTTCATTAGGATTTTTACCTCTTCAACATTACCTATAACTTCAGAAAGCTGGTCAATATGTTGACCCAAAGTGTGTTCCCCTCTAGCCATCTTTCTGAGCTGCTCAAATTCCTTAAATAATATCTGCATTTATTGTTTTAATTTCCCAACTTCCTTCAAAATAAACCTAGGATTACACATAAGCCCTTTTGTAAAACTCATCTCCCCCTCATCCTTGTTATGATCAAGGAGTTGATCCTGCCCTCCATAATCCTCTTTGTCCATAGCCATATTCTTGAGAAAATTCTCAACCCCCTCCTCTTGAGCCTTCATTGTTTTTTTTTTCCTTTCCATTCTATGAATAAGAAATTAATCATTTGAGGGAACCAAAACCCTATCCTCATTCTAATCCCTATCACCCAAACCATTTCCTCCACTTCCTTTCTTCTGAGAACCTCTCCTCAGTCCCTTGTCTAAGTCACTATCTCGGTCAGAATCACCCCCCTTATCTTTCTTATTCTTCTTCTAAGAGATACACCCAATATCCCCTTTGATACTCATATTCCCCCCTCCACTTCATCCTCAGTGTCCATATCATAGCCTTTCTCTAAGACATTACCCTTCATATCATACTCAACCACCTTCAAACTATGCCTAGGTTTATCTACCTTTTTAGGTTTCAATAAATTCATTATGAGTACCATTAAACCCTCATGACACGCATGTTCACCAATCGGGTCATTTTGAATTTCTTGGATGGAATTACCCAATGACTATCTAAGATAGAAGGGAAAATTGATCCTTATGTCGTGCTTGAAATGGTTAGCTAACATAAAATTATAACCATAAAGCTTCATGAAATGAACATCCAAAGTAAGTTATTCTATAATCACAAATAGCATAAATCTCCAAGGCCACAAGATAGAGGCAAGGTTAAAGTAAGAATTACCAATTTTCACCAATCTATTATGTTCTTTAACAAAATCCACAAATTCATCAATCTCTATGTCCGAAAGCTTCCTATCTCAATAGAAATTGATGCCCTCCATATCTAGTCCCATGGCTTCTACAATAATCTCTTCTAAAACCTTCATTATTTGGTTTCCAACAAGGATATAACAATCCCTCCATGTCTTGATGAATAGTTGAGTGATAACAGGGTTATTCCCTTTGAGGTTTTCCATAAAACCAGTAAAATTCCTGCACATTAGAATTTCCCATACCTCTTTTTTATTCTTCCACTTCATGTAACTAGATGGTTTAATTCTCTTCCATTTCCCTCCCATATTCTTCTCTCTAATGTCAATAAATTTATCTCTTAGAAAGACCCTATGCATGTAATCACATGAATTGATATCATAGTTGAAAGGCAAAATTGGTAACTAAAACCCACAATCCATGTGGTATAAAGCACTCCATTCTAGAAATCATAACCCACCATTTCCCGAATGTGTTCAAAACATAAATGTTAATTTTTGACATGATAATCATTAATGTAAGATCTTTTCCTACTACCCATTTTATCGTAATCGATAAGTAGGCATCCTTCAATAGGTAAGAGATCGTTGTTATTTCATATAACCTTTTGCTCACTCATGAAAGCCACAATAGCTACCCAATCAATAGCTTGATTTGCTTCCCTAAAGTTATGGGTAACAACACATATTTCAAAAGAATTTATAATATTAATGGCCTAAAGTATAATATTACTAATAGTCCATGAAGGCTTAGTAAATTTATTAAGGCAATTAATGATATTAAGAGAATCTCCTTCCACCCAAACCTTCCTCAAATTCAAACTCTTAGCATAAATGAGACAATGTAGGATGGCACTAGCTTCACTAACATGATTGGTTTGGCTACCAGTAGGTATAGCCATACAACCCACTTTCTCTCCATAAGCATCCCTAATAACAACTAGCAATTCCTCGATTACCTTTGGAGGCTCCATCAAAGTTTATCTTATACCAATCTAGTAGTGGGCTATCCCATCTAGCAGTGTCCCTTCAATTAGTACCCTTCTATTCCCTACTCAAGCCACTAAGGTTCCAATTTTGAATCACCATCTCTTCCCAATCATTGTGAGGTTGCTGACTTGATCCATTAGCTTTGATATTCTCTATCATTAGAGCCTTAATCTTATAGAAAACTTGCTTAGAGTTACACTCAACACCTCTAAACACCCTATCATTACATTCCTTCCATATACCCCAACAAAGATATGGAAGAATTAAATCCCATAATCTTAAGATCAAAACATTATTAGGAGGTTTCTGACTAATGAAAAACATTTGGATAGTGGCAAGGAAAACCCAATCAATGTTCATCAGATCACACACCCTATCCCAAATATTTTTAGTATAAGAGCAATGCAAAGTTAAATGGTTGGCCGACTCAGCATCATTCTTGCAAAGGTAACATCTACTAACAATATTGAACCCTCTTTTCATTAAATTATCTATAGTCAAGAGCTTATCCTGCAAAAGAATCCAGAAAAAAATAAAAAATATAGGTATTATACCTTTCACCCAAGCCTTGGCCCAATAGGGTCCTAGATGCATATCAAAAGAATTGACATAGCCGAAGGAAACAAAGAACATCCCACTAGGATAATATTTCCATATCAATTCATCCTCCTCTTGACTTAAAAAGACAACATTCAAAAACTTGTTAAGGTCAGCCATGTTGTCATCCACCCTTTTGAGATCTAGCCAAGTATTATCCTCCCAATAATCCACAAAAAAAGTTCCAATGAGATTCTTACATTGCTCCATATAACTATTCCACCTTTGATTAGCACAAAGTGGATGATCCAAGATCCAAGTATCTTCCCAAAAAAGAATAGTCTCACCATTTCCCACCTTCCATCTGGCCCCTTTCTTGATGATGTGTTTATATTTCAGAGTGTTTTTCTAGATCATGGAACCCCTTTGCACCAAATCATTATTAAGAAAATGATTAAAATTATGATTATCCCTATTACATTTATCATCCCAAATGTTCCTCCATTCCCCTTCCTCCTTGTGCCATCTCCATAATAACTTGGCCAACAAAAACTCATTCATAGTTGTTACTCTTCTCAGTCCAAGTCCACCCTTATTGAGAGGCATGCAAACTTTCTCCCAAGCAATCAAAGGTAATCTTTTCTTTTCCTCCATACTAGTCCATAAGAAGATCTTATAAATTTTTTCAATAGCTTGAGAAAAAATTCTAGGGATCTTGAAAACACTCAAAGCATAAAGTGGGAAACTCTATACTATGGACTTCAAGACAATAATCTTCCCAGCTTGATTAAAGAGGGAGCATTTCCATCTAGCAAGTTTCATATGAATTTTATCCATTATAAAACTCCAAAAACTCTTAGAAGGGTCTAGAAAAAGAGGTAACCCTAAATAAGAGCCAAGTAGGGAACCAATTTCACAACCTATAATCTTTTTAATTTTGTTTTGCCTAGAAAGATTAACATTTATAAAATAAATCACACTTTTGTTCCAATTAATAACTTGTCCCAAAGCTTTTCCATAATCCTCCAAGACCCTTTTAATGTTTCTAGCATTTCTAAGTAAAGCCTCTCCCATGACAATGGAATCATCCACAAATTGTTGATGCAAGCATATCAAAGCTTTAGAAGATGGATTTAGAACCACAAAATCCCCCATATTCACCATTTTTTCCACAAATCTTCCCAAACATTCAGCCAAAAGAATAAAGAGAATGGGTGAAACTGGATCCCCCTATCTTAAGCCTCTTGAAGCCCTGAAAGAAGGAGTAGGAGAACCATTAACAAGCACCAAAAAAGTGGCAAAGGAAACCAGCCTAAGGACTAGATCCCTAAATTTCTTGTTAAAACCAAAAGCTTCGAGACCTCATTGAAGAAATACCCAATCCACTCTATCATAAGCTTTGGAAAGGTCCAACTTAAGGAGAAACCCTTCTTTCTTAAACACTATTAGAGAGTGAATGTTTTTATGAACCAAAATAATGGAATCCAAGATCTATCTACCTAGAACAAACCTATTTTGTTGTCTTGAAATAACATTTGGGAGAAGAGGGAAAATTCTAAGAGTCAGCACTTTAGAGATAATAGTATAAAAAGAATTGCAAAGACTAATTAGTTAGAACTAATCCATACGATCTGGTCCTGGATTCTTAGGAATCAAAGCAATGAAGGTTCCATTCAATTCTTTTAGGATTTTCCTAGAACCAAAGAACTCTTGACCCCACTACAAACATTAGTACCAATGGTATTCCAATACTTATGAAAGAACAAAAAAGGAAACTTATATGGCCTAGAGGCTTTATCTCCATCAAATGAGAAAACAACCTTAGATATCTCATCATTAGAAGGAATGGAAGTAAGAAATTTATTTTGATCTTCAATGATACAATTTGGGATGCAATCAAGAAACAAATTCTACTTAGCCACATCCAAATTGGGATCACCTTGGAGTAGGTTACTGAAAAAATCCACTGCTTCCCTTTTAATAATATCCTCATCCTCAATAGTACCTTCTTCTATGTTGAGTCTATAAATTATGTTAGCCATCTTATGCTTCAAAGTGGTCATATGAAAAAACTTAGTATTCCAATCTCCTTCCTTTAAAAAGGTTTTTCTACAACATTGCCTCCAATACATCTCCTCCTTAGTGATGATATCATGAATCTCAGCCAATTTGGCACTTTCTTCCTCCCTAGAAACAACCTCATATGCATCAATATGGATCCTATCCTAAATCTCTTTAAGCTCCTCCAAAATCTTCTTTTTATTCTCAAAAATGTTGCCAAAAGTGTCTTTGTTCCATTTCTTGATATTTTTCTTAACATTCTTCAGCTTTGTAGCAACTCTAAACATAGCAGTACCCTCTACAATGATACCCTGCCACTCCTTTATGAGATTCTCTAGATCTAGGTGAAGAATCTACATTTTTTCAAACCTGAAAGGGAAATTTCTCTGATAATTAACCAAGTCGGCCACAAGGAAAATAGGATAATGATCCAAACCCAAATGGACTTGAGCAATGAGAGAACATTTATATCTCAAGAACCAATCATTACTTATAAGAGCTTTGTCCAACCTAACTTGAATGAGGTCCTTTCTAGTTCTTTTGTTAGTCCAAGTATACTCAATCCCATGCAAGTCCAGATCATGTAGAAGATGATTATCTATAAAGTCCATTAAATCTAATCTATTGTCCAGAATAGTTTAGTTGCCTCCCATTTTCAGCTTCTTTCAAAGGGGTATTAAAGTCCCCCGTAATGACCCAATTCTCATCTACAAAAAACTTTCTTTGATTAGTGTTATCTTCCCAAAGAGCCTTTATGCCCCACTTAGTATTGGGAGCATAGACATTAGTAAGCACTCAAGAAAAGCCATCCTTTGAGTTAGAAAATCTTATATTCATCATGTTTCTATTCTAAGAAATAAGCTCTCCATGAATCCATTAATTATTCCAATGAACTGCCATTCCACCTGAAGTCCCCTAGAATTATTTCCAATGATCTTTCCTCCCCTAAAAATTGATAGTCCTTCTAGTTGCATTTAAGTAATGAGATTTAATTATTATTAATAATTTAAATAATAAACTACACTTTAAATATTGCTTTTACTAATTAATAAAGTGGAGGAAAAAAAATAAAAGAATATTTTAATTAAAAATTTCTTCAAGTATCATGAAAAATATTAAACAATTAAAGTTTTAATAATTTTAATAAAGTTAGTGGTTTTTGGAATAGTGGAGAATAAAAACCCTAGTTATGGTTATGGTTCTTTATTAGGGGGTTTTGTGGAGTAAAATTTAGAATTGGGGCAAAAGAATTGTTGAAAGTTTTGGAGGGGTTAGATTTCACATATTGTCTCAAATTTTAGCTATTGTTTTGAGGTAGGGTTTGAAAACCCATTGTATATTTTTATTAAAAGATCTATATGCTTTGTGTCTTCTTGGGTGCTTGCATCATGTTTATTAATTTACTGTATTTATTTTTTGGATAAAGAATTATGTTGTAGATTTTGAAAAGAAAACTTATTAATCCAAAAAACTTGTCTGAGGAAACTTGTAGAAAAATCTAGAAAATTATTATAGTTGTATTCTTTTAGACCTGTTTCTAGTATAGGGAAAAATCAATTGTAGAAAATTGGAAGAAAGTAACAAATTGAACAACTAGATTTCAACTTATAATTTGCAATTAGAACCATGTGATTATCATGAATTTTCTAAACAAAGATAAATAATTTTTTATATCTAAAATAATTTGGTTACAAAATTTAGCAGAAAAATAAAAGATTAATTGAGAGGAAAGCATGTTGTAACTACACTTATATATGCATGTGAAAATAAATTTACTAAAGATAGAAAAATAAGTATATTATGGGTGCATGATTTGAGAGATCGAAGGCATATGAAAATACTAATTGTGTGTTTATTTTTATTTTATAGAAATATTACTTAATTTTTTAGATTTGTTAAAAAAATTATGATTAATATTTAATTTCAGAAATTAAAAATTATATATATTTAAAAAAAATATTATTAATTTATTTTCTTATAAGTGGATTTTTAATATCAATTACTTTTAAAAGTCTTAGTGAGATATAACTTATTATATATTTATTAATGCAAGTGGAGTTGCAAATTAATAAATATATAATTGTGATTTAGTTATATTTTAAGAGAAGTTATATTGGAGTTCATTACATATATCATCTAGTTATGAATATTTAATATTATAAGAGAAATTGTAGATAACTTAATTAAATGTATAATTTCAAGTTTGAGTTATCTCTAGTTGCATTGTGAATTAAAGAAAACTAAATATTAATATTTGACTTAAATAGAAGTGAAATTAATATTTTAGAAATGAAATGGATATTAATATTTAATCTAATAATATACATTTATGTTTTTGAACAAAAAAAAAAGCCAAAAACTAGGGGGTTGGCCCTTTACAATAGTGGTGGAACAAGAAACAAAAACCTGTTGAAAACTAGCACAAGACTAGTTGGCAACCAACAAACAACCAAACAGTCCCCCTAACAATTCATATCAAAAACATAATAAATGGTAAACCAATATATAGAGTTATAGTATTCCTACTTTTAAAACTAGTAGAGTTTATTAAGTTAACAAACTGCATGTAGGTGGTCATCACATCATACCACCTATAACCTATAAACCAATTCAATATGAAAAACAAAACCATCAACAGCAGATGGTGAGAGAGACTAGATGAGTACTAAAAAAACAACTAAAACTAGAAATCCATTAACTAGCCTCCTTTTTTTTCCTTCCTAGCCATGAGAACCTTGGCCCAGTAATTAGAAAGGAAGCTATAAAGAAGCTTCATGTCCTCCTTTCTAAGGTTCTACTCCTCTGAGTTATTGGCCAACAGTTGAAGAGTGGTGGCCACCACGTGCATCACTTTGAGAGTAAACTTGGAGAATAGTTTGAATCCCTTCTCCATCGCCATGCACCTTTCCATCAGTTTTATGTGTTCCTTGTGAGTAATAGGTTCATTCTCCTAGGTTTCATGAGCTTTAGGGTCTTGCTACAATTCTCTAGGGGATTTTGCTTAACCTACACATCAAGATTATTAGCTTGGCATTTTAGGTTCTCCTAGCCCTCTTTACTAACCCAAGAGAAAATAGTGATAGGGGAGGCATTGGTTAAATTGGGGTGCTCCTGGTTGATAGTAGAAGGTAGGGTGATAGTGGCAGAGACATGTCTGGGGTCAGGGGAGGGGTCCTTAGTAGTGTTGTCTGCCTCAAAGTCCCAAGCACCATCAAGGGTGTCATCCCATTTCTCTGCATCTTTATCCATCTCTTCTTTACCTTTATCCATACCATCCTTTGAATTCTTGTCACTCTCATCCAAAATGGTATCCTCCTCCTCCTCTTCCTAAGAATGACTAGCCAATTGTTTGTATTGACCTTGAGTCTTAGCAATTCTTCTCGACCTTCTTTTATTCTCACAAGTTCCCTCATCTGAGTCCTCAATTTCAACCTCCACCCTCATGTCTATTTTAATTCTTTTTTTGGGCTTTAGCTCAAGGGTCAGAGTTCTATTTTCCTACCCTTTGTAGGGGTTTGGCTAGGTGAGGGCTAAGGAGTGGGACCATGATTACCACTAGTAAATTCCAAATGTAGGGGGGGCAGAGGGGACGATGTTATCAATGCCAATCACACAAGGAGGACATAGGGCTAGGTGAAATTGGAAGAGGAAAAATATGAGCCCTTGGTAGAGAATGGTAAAATTAGCCCCTTTTTTCTTCTTTTCTCTAACATCAATGATAGTGTCCTCAAGGGAATGCAATAAAAATAAAGGAATACTAACAAATTCCCTATTTCCCCAAATTCCCTATTGTGAAAATGGTTAAGTAGAGGGAAATGATAAAATTTATACACATTGTGCCTACCCTCCAATGTCAAATACCTTATTATCATCAAACATACATCATCCTAGGGCTCCAGAAGTTTGTCTCTCCTAAAGCCACCCTAGTACCAGTCAAGAGCCTCATTCTCTCTGAAGAAACTGGACAGACTGACCTCATCTACCACCTTCATGATTTTTTGTCATTTCCTACCCTTCATCTCCAAACCTGTCACTATAGCAATAGATTCTTCATTCACCTAAAAAGAAATTCCATTTATGGTCACCCGCCTATCCTTCCAGGTAGTGACAAACTATTGCGAACAATTTTCATTGTACCCCACCATGGCCTACATATAGGGGACAAACCCTCCCTCCTTCAGCATTATCCATGTGGCTTGCCTTTTTGGAGAAGTCCTCCATCTTTGTGGGCTCCAATATATTTAGGTCCCCACCCATGGAAACTTTCTCCTCAACCAAGTCTCCTTCCACAATCTCAGTAATTCTCATTTTCACCTAGAAAATCACCAAGGAAAGCCTAAAACTAGAGGAACTGGTGGATAAAAGCTTTCATTTTTTTTTATCTTCACAAGCTTGTGAATAGAATGTATAGGCTAGTTAGAGATATAATTACAAGGAGTGTAAGGATTTCACATGTAATACCATAATGATCTGGCCCTAATATTAATGAGACATTTTCCCTTAATCATACCATAACACGAAACAATAATGGTGTTAATCTTAAAGATAATATTATTTATTAATTCACCTTTTTCATGTCCTTTCATGATGCAATCAGTATAGTTCCCCTTTGTGAGATGTCTTGTCAACATTATGGTGAGCTTGCAAATGAGGGAACTTAGTTTCTTGGGTATTGTTCTCACTCTTCCAACTTTTTATGTTCAAAAAATCAAAACCACGCTTAGCCAAGGCATCTGCCATTGCATTACCTTCCCTATAAGTTTTTTGTAAATCATAATGGTCCAGTTTCATAAGATAATCTCATATGTCCCCTAGTATGTGCCTCAGTGCCCACCCAAGTTGAGCCTAGCCTTGGACTACATCGATGATGAGTTTGGAGTCCCCCCCAATGATAAGTTTCATGACCTTTATCTAATTCACAACTTTTAGCCCCCATAGTAAGGCAGTGGCTTCCACCATATTGTTAGTTCCATGGCCCAAATTCCTCGAGTAGGCAACCAACACTTCACCTTTTTGTCCTGTAGCACACCACCAAATGTCGAAAGCCCTTTACACACTGCCCCATTTAAATTTAGTTTGAAAGTGGGGCCAGAGGGGGAAATCCAACATGTATTTCTTCTAGCAACCACTTTTGAGCTATCAAAGTTATGGAAATCCAACGCGTATACATTTATGTTATTAATTAAAAAATTAAGATTTAAGATTATTTTAAAGTAATAATATGATAATATTGCATGATATTTTATATGTACAAAGTGATTTGACATTTAAATACTTATTGGTTTAAATAAGTATATTAATATAATAATTTATATTAATACATATATTCTTACCTTTGTGTTCAGCTCATCCTTATGACCCAAACTAAACAAGAGAAATTGATGGAATTAAATTATATGGCTAAAATTTATGTGTTTTCTTATATTCCATTTATAGTCTTGTGATGTTTATTTTTGTGATGGTTTTCTGTGTGAGTTGTTTAGTTAGCCAAGTTAGGATGTGCACCAAAGGTATTTTAAAGATTTCTTTTATAATTATTTAACTGGATTTCATGATGTATTTTATGATTCAAATTGAGATTTATTTTATGAGATGTCTTTTGATGAGTATTTATGAGAACTTGGGTTTTGAGAACTGATATTATTTTTGGGATGCCTATTGAGGAAGCAAATTTGATCAATATTAATTTTGTGGTATGGGACACAACCATGGTTTGTGAGTTTTAGGAAGGTAGTATAGGTGCATGTATGTGGGAGTGGCTGCAACGGGGGTCAGGGCCCAAAGTGGCTGCTAGGGAAACTTATTGTAAGTTGTGTAATAAGTGATAACATAGTAATTAAAATATTTAGAAAATATTAAAAAGATAAGTTAGATATTTTTCCTCACCCATGGTTTGAGCACTTGTATATGCTAAGGATGGGAATGGGATGATACCTAGTGAGAGGTATGACTAGTTTTCCTCATCTTCATGAGAGGATATTTTGGTTCTGCATGTGTCATGTTGGGGGTTTGGGGTCCAAAGTGACCAATCTATGGCAACTCAGCAATTGAGAATCCAAGGTCTAATGAGAGACTAGTCCAAGGCAACTCAAGCAGTTTGACCATATGATGACACTCCTTAGTATGTATCTTGAGTCTCCTTCATATTTATTTTATATTTTCCTCTAGTGGTGTACTTGTTGGATATTACTTAAACTGATGGTGTATTTACTGTGAGTTATTATTTATTGACTAGATGCCATTTATTGTTGATAGTTAACTTTTATTGATGGTGTACTTATTGTTGGTGATTTACTTTTATTGATGACGGTTGTTATATATTGATTATTGTTCTTAGACACGTGGCTTTTGGCTTAAGGTGGATATATTTCATTAAATTTATCTTGATTTGATAATGGATTTGTTGGAAATGATTGAAAAAGATCATGAGGGAGATTGTTGGAAATGACTGAAGAGATTATACATAAAAAGTAATGGAACTGGTAAAGAATGTTCTCAATCATTGTTTTGTCATTGATGTCAAACTTGCTACTTGCAAGAATGACAATTGCTTTAGTGATCCAAATACTATCAATTGGTTGATTGACAAGGAGGAGGCAATCAATAAGATGTAACTAGAGTACCTAGAGAAAGGTTGAAGTTATGATGTTGTAATGAAATACAAGGATCAGCTAAGCCATTGATGAAAAAGTGTATTGATGACATACTCTAAGACACAGAGAATGGGTACACTAAAACATATCAAAGATGTAAGGTTTTAGCTAAGTCATTTGTAAAGTCTAACTAAGTTCATTAGAGAGAGAGAGCCAAGCAAGCAAGTCAGTGCCGAACAGATTCTTAGAGGAAGCCGAGTAAGTTCAGTTTTAGAGTGTGTCAAGTAAATATCAAGTGCCGAGTAAAGATATAGATGTTGAGCAGAAAACAAGTGTCGAGCATGAAACAGGTGCTGAGTAAACATATAGATGCCGAGTAGAAAACAAGTGACGAGTAAACATCAAGTGTCGAGCATGAAACAGGTGTCGAGTAAAGATATAGATGCCGAGCAGGATACAAGTGTCGAGTAACATAGAACAAGCCGAGTATCAGTAAACCAATAATGCCAAGTTGCTGCATTATTTTGAAATCAAAGATTCGCTAGATCTGAGCCAACAAGTTTGTTACCTAAAAGTTTGTAAAATAGATAGAAGATAAAAGTGATGAGCTGGTGGCACAGAACACCATGTAAAAAGGTTTTTAGCGAATACAACTGGATGCTAGACAAGGTTTCTAGATGAAGAAGAAATATGGGGTAGATACATTGTATCCTACCTAATCCATTGAAACCATAAAATTGGAGAGGGAGAATTGAGCGGGAAAGATATTTCAGATTTCTATTTAAGAAGTCATAAGGTCATGAAGTAGAAGAGTGGTGGTGAGAAAATATGAAATCATGAGCTGCTGAAGAAAAGTACTAAGGAGTAAGAGAACAAAGAATACTCTGTTTCACTAGATGACCACAGATATGATTGCATTGGTTTGATGAGTAAAGAAGACTCAAGGAAAAAAAGCTTGAGAGGAAGACAAGCTAACAGAACTGAAGTGATTAAAAGCCAAGCAAAAGATTGAACTGAAGTGTGATCTGTAATCTACAAGTTATGTTGTAAGTTGAATCAGATCAAAGCCATTGTTGTTAATTTCTAGCAATTGTAACAGTTAAGATAAAACCTATGGACTTAGGTCGGTTTAATAGCCATGTTGTAAATCCTTTAATAGGGTGACATTCCAAGTGAATGTTCCAAAGTCCTTTAACCAGGCCCATTCCTAACAATTTGGTGAAATCCTCTAACAAGGTCACATCTAACAATGTGTTGTAGCCTTTAACAGGGCAGGCTTTTCACAGGGTAGACCATCAGAAGTGGTTAAAATCAATTGTGCATTTATTTTGTGAGTATCATCCCCCCCCCCCCCCCCAATTTTACCTTCTTATTCCTTGAGGGTTTCTAGTTTATCAAATTCTTAGTGTTATGGTGTGATGCATGTTTACTTTTCTTAGTTGTTTCAATATTTAAATTGCATGCATGATAAGTTTAGTTATGCACCAATAAGGATTTGTAGAGAAAATAGAAAAAGTTTAATCATGGCATTTTGACCTTGAATAACTGATTCACCCCCCCTCTCAGTTATTCTAAAGAATTATAACAATTGGTATCAGAGCCTCGGCTGTTGATTTAGTTTAAAAGACCAGAAGCAGAAAAGATCAAAATGTCTAAGAGAGAAGCTCCCAACCTCAACAAAGACAACTTGTTGCTTGGCAAAGCTTGATGAAGCTACATCTTGGATCCATAGGAGATTATGCCCGAAACTCAATTGATACTAAACATGTTGATCCAACTGGTGCTCCTACTACAAAAGATTGAAAAAACAAACAGGAACACAATCAAACAATGCTGGAAATTGCTTCTGCACTCAACTATGCTGAATTTGATGGCATCAAAGGATGTGGCACTGCATTCAAAATGTGGAAAGCCCTGTCTGACATTTATGGAGGAGATTAGTATGTCCAAAGAGCAAAAAGAGAAAGTCTTTGAGGAAAGTTTGATGATATAAAAATGGAAGAAGGTGAGAATGTTGTTCAGTATGCTGCTAGAATAAAGGAAGTGGTAAGTGCAATAAGGTGCTTGAATGGTCAATTAGATGATGATACTATTAATAGTAAGTTTTTAAGAACCTTGCTCCCTATCTATGCTATTAGAGTATTAGCTATACAAGAGCTAAGATGTGTGCTAGGAAACAATCTAAGTTTTGAAGGCATAGTAGGTAGACTCACTGCATTTGAGTTATCTAACTTTGATAACTATAGACCTGAGAATGTTGAATTTGCTTTCAAAGCCAAGCTATCATTAAAATATGTTGATCAAGTAAAATCAAAGAAAGAAAGAAGAAAGATGAAATATGTATCCAGTGACAGTAGCACTGATGAGGAAGATGTGGAACAATTGGAAGCACTACTAGCTAGAAGATTTCACAAAGGCAAAGGAAGATTCAAAGGTAAGATGCCTATCATTTGTTTTAATTGCAATGAAGTAGGACATATTGCTGCAAGGTGTACATAGAAAAAGGAATACAAGGAAGGAAACAAGTACAAAAATAGAAGAGAAGATAATAAGAGAGATTACAAAGACAAAGGCAAGAAGTGCTATATTGCTGAAGAGGATTCTGATGATAATGATGATGAAGTTGTTTATGTGGCCATGAAGGACCAATCTAATGAAGAAGAGCCAATAGCACTGGTAACATGCATGAACAATAATGATAAATGGATCATAGATAGTGGATGCTCACATCACATGACAGGAGACAAAAGTAAGTTTGTTAACTTTACTAAGTATGATAGAAATTGTGTTAGATTTGGTAACGATGCTCCATGTCAAGTCAAAGGAAAAGGTACCATTAAGCTTACAGAACAAATTTCATGTGATAATGCATACTATGTTGAAGGACTAAACTACAATTTTCCAAGTGTCTCACAGTTAGGCAATATAGGTTACAAAGTAGAATTTGGAAATAAAACTGCAAAAATCTATGATTCCGATGATAGACTGATAGGAAAAGGAGATCAAACAAGAAGTAATTTTTTTTATCTTGATCTAGAAAATACCTCTTGTCTCATTGCAAAATTTGATGATGTATGGTTATGGCATAGAAAGCTATGTCATGTCAACTTTGATAATCTGGTCAATATCAGTAAAATGAAGAAAGTCAGAGGTTTACCTAAACTAAAGAAACCTGACAATATCATGTGCAAACAATGTCAGCTAGGAAAGATGACCAAGTCAAGTTTTAATAGTAAAAACTATACATCTAAAGAAGTACTTGAGTTAGTCCGTACTGACTTATGTGTTCCAATGGAAGTAAAAAGCTACAAAGGAGACAAATATAAAATGTTGTTTGTTGATGATTATTCCAGGATGATGACTGCTATGTTTTTAAAGCAAAAATCTGATGCTTTTCAAATGTTTAAGTGGTATGTGGCTAGAGTTGAAAAGGAAATAGGAAAAAGTTTGAAATGCCTGAGATCGAACAAAGGTGGTGAATTTACATCAAATGAATTCGAGATATTCTACAATGACAAAGGAATCAAGAGACAAACATCAGCCCCAAGAACTCCCCCACAAAATGGAATTGCTGAAAGAAGAAATAGATCTGTGATTGATTGTGCCAAAACATTAATGATGGAAAAGACTATTGCTCTAAAATATTGGAGAGAAGCTATAAGTGTGACTGTTCATACACTGAACCGAGTACAAGTCAAGAATGGTACAAATGCAACACATTTTGAATTATGGTATGGTCACTCACCCAATGTAAAGCATTTCAAAGTATTTGGTTGCAAATGTTTTATCCTTAAAGATGCTAGAAATGGAAATTTTGATGCAAAAAGTGATGAAGGCATATTCCTTGGTTACTCCACTAGAAGTAAAGCATATAATTGTTTAAATACTAACACTGAAAAAATTGTGGAAAGTGCAAATGTAAACTTTGATGAGCATGCAAATGTCCAAGTTGAAAAACTAAAGAAAATGGATGACTACAAAACCTTCGTGTATTCTTATGAAGGAATGCCCATTGACAAAGATACCATCAATCAAACCGGTATTCAACAACAAGTTTCAGTGTCAGCCAACTCACAACTAGTGAATGCCGAGTTGCATTCAAAAGCTAAGTTGCATTCAAAAGCTGAGTTGCAGAATGAAGAAAATGCTCATTCTGACTCTGAAGTCAGTACACATGACAGAGATGTAGAGCTACCTAAAAATGAAGTGCATAGTGATCCTAAATCTAAAAGATCAAATATGGAAACAAGGACAGAACCAAGACTGTCCAAATATGTGAAGAGGCATCACCCTGCTGAACAGATAATTGGTGACAAAGATGTAAGACCAATGATGAGGAATAGACTAAGAAATGAATCATGTCTACTAAGAAAAATTGAAACTAAGACAGTGTACGATGCATTACAAGATGGTGAGTGGTATAAAGCTACTAAAGAAGAAATTGATCAAATTAAGAAGAACAAAACTTGGAATTTAGTTCCCAGACCAGTTGACAAAAATGTGATTGGTACCAAATGGGTATTTAGAAATAAGCTAGATGAGAATGGAGAAATTACTAGAAACAAAGCCAGACTAGTATGTAAAGGTTATGCTCAAGAAGAAGGATTAGACTATGGGGAAACATTTGCCCTTGTTGCAAGAATGGAAGGAGTAAGAACTTTACTTGCATATGCTGCATATAAAGGTTTTAAAGTCTATCAGATGGATGTAAAGTCTACTTTTCTGAATGGTATATTGGAAGAGGAAGTCTATATTGAACAACTAGATGGTTTTTTTTATGAAAACAAAAAAGATATGGTTTGTAAACTACATAAAGCACTCCATGGTCTGAAACAAGCACCTAGAGCATGGTATGAGAGACTTCACAAGTATCTAGTGCAAATTGGATTTGAAAAAACTAATGACAACAACAACATGTATATCAAATCAGAAGAAGGTAAGGATATTATTGTATCTAAAATCTTTGTAGATGACATAGTGTTTGGAGGAAAGGAAGGGCTTTGCAAAAGTTTTGCTGACAAAATGAAACATGAATTTGAAATGTCTATGTTTGGAGAAATCAAATTCTTTGTTGGATTGCAAGTACATCAACTAAAACATGGTATATTTATGACACAATCAAAGTACATCAAAGAGATACTTAAAAATTTTGGATTAGAAGATTCCAAACCTGTCAGCACACCAATGGCAATAGGAAATAAGCTATCCAAAAATGATGTATCAGCCGAAGTTCATCAAAAAATGTACAAATCCATGATTGGAAAACTATAATATGTTGTACATAGTAGACTAGACATAGCATTAGCAGTTGGAATAGTGGCTAGATTCTCTACTAATCCTAAAGAAAATCATCTCATAGCAGTAAAAAGAATAATGAGGTATCTCAAAGGAACTGATAACTTTGGTCTACATTATAAAAAGAATGAAAAGTTTGAGCTCAATGCATACACAGATGTAGATTGGGGAGGTAACATTGATGACAGAAAAAGCACAAGAGGAGGAGCACTATTTTTAGGAAAAATATTAGTTACTTGGACCAGCAAGAAGCAAACATGCACATCTTAGTCCACTGCAGAATCAGAGTATGTGGCAGTAGCAGTCAATTGCACAAACATTTTGTGGCTCACACATTTATTGAAAGGAATGAAAGAAGAGGTAACCAAACCTATGATATTGTATTGTGATAACACAAGTTCTATAAACATATCCAAGAATCCAGTAATGCATGCAAAAACCAAGCATATTGCAAGCAAGTATCACTATGTCAGAGAATTGGTAGAAGACAAACAAGTGAAGATGGAGTATATTCACACAAAGGAACAAACTGTAGATATCTTCACCAAACCATTGCCCAAGGATACCTATGAATATCTTAGAGGAAATTTGGGATTAATACCCCTAACTCAAGTAGTATAAAAATAACAAGGAAGCTGCCCTGCATCAACAGGAATAAATCATTGAAATATCAAAAGAATGATGCAGAGGATGACAACAGGAGTAGAAACTCTAAATCAGTCACAAGCATGGTGACAGAGGGAGAAAATATGAGATGCAAAGCCAATATTTCACATGTTAAAGATGCTACATCTTTGGCATTTATGTCAAAGAGGGAGATATGAAGAAACTAATCAAAATAAACAAAATAGGAGAAAGAAACTCATGAGGGAGATAAATATGAAAGAGGGAGACTTATGAGTAAATATATATGATCAGTAGTAAAACTACATCAAAAGAGGGAGAAATAGAAAGTGGTAGAAAAATGTATGTAATTTTGATGGTAACTAAGTTGATCAAATGATTAGTTTGGTTTGCCATCAATGCCAAAGAGGGAGATTGTTGGAAATGATTGAAAAAGATCATGAGGGAGATTGTTGGAAATGACTAAAGAGATTATACATAAAAAGTAATGGAACTGGTAAAGAATGTTCTCAATCATTGTTTTGTCATTGATGTCAAAATTGCTACTTGCAAGAATGACAATTGCTTTAGTGATCCAAATACTATCAATTGGTTGATTAACAAGGAGGAGGCAATCAACAAGATGTAACTAGAGTACCTAGAGAAAGGTTGAAGTTATGATGTTGTAATGAAATACAAGGATCAACTAAGCCATTGATGAAAAGGTGTATTGATGACATACTCCTAGACACAGAGAATGGGCACACTGAAACATATCAAAGATGTAAGGTTTTAGCTAAGTCATTTGTAAAGTCTAACTAAGTTCATTAGAGAGAGAGAGAGCCAAGCAAGCAAGTCAGTGCCGAACAAATTCTTAGAGGAAGCTGAGCAAGTTCACTTTTAGAGTGTGCCAAGTAAATATCAAGTGCCGAGTAAAGATATAGATGCCAAGTAGAAAACAAGTGTCGAGCATGAAACAGGTGCCGAGTAAAGATATAGATGCTGAGCAGAAAAAAAGTGTTGAGTAAACATCAAGTGCCAACCATGAAATAGGTTCTGAGTAAAGATATAGATGTCGAGCAGGATACAAGTGTCGAGTAACATAGAACAAGCCGAGTATCAGTAAACCAATAATGTCGAGTTGCTGCATTATTTTGAAATCGAAGATTCTCTAGATCTGAGCTGACAAGGTTGTTACTTAGAAGTTTGTAAACCAGATAGAAGATAAAAGTGATGAGCTAGTGGCACAGAACACCATGTAAAAAGGTTTTTAGTGAATACAACTGGATGCTAGACAAGGTTTCTAGATGAAGAAGAAATATGGGGTAGATACATTGTATCCTACCTAATCCATTGAAACCCTAAAATTGGAGAGGGAGAATTGAGCAGGAAAGATATTTCAGATTTCTATTTAAGAATTCATAAGGTCATGAAGTAGAAGAGTGGTGGTGAGAAAGTATGAAATCATGAGCTACTGAAGAAAAGTGCTAAGGAGTAAGAGAATAAAGAATACTCTATTTCACTAGATGACCACATATATGATTGCATTGGTTTGATGAGTAAAGAAGACTCAAGGAAACAAAGCTTGAGAGGAAGACAAGCTAACAGAACTGAAGTGATTAAAAGCCAAGCAAAGGATTTAATTGAAGTCTGATCTGTAATTTGCAAGTTATGTTGTAAGTTGAATCAGATCAAAGCCATTGTTTTTACTTTCTATCAATTGTAACAGTTAAGATAAAACCTATGGACTTAGGTTGGTTTAATAGCCATGTTGTAAATCCTTTAACAGGGTGACATTCCAAGTGAATGTTCCAAAGTCCTTTAACCAGGCCCATTCCTAACAGTTTGGTGAAATCCTCTAACAAGGTCACATTTAACAATGTGTTGTAGCCTTTAACAAGGCAGGCTTTTCACATGGTAGACCATCAAAAGTGGTTAAAATCAATTGCGCAGTTATTTTGTGGGTATCATCCCCACCCCATTTTTACCTTCTTATTCATGGAGGGTTTTTGGGTTATCAAATTCTTAGTGTTATGGTGTGATGCATGTTTACTTTTCTTAGTTGTTTCAATATTTAAATTGCATGCATTATAAGTTCAGTTATGCACCAATAAGGATTTGTAGAGAAAATAGAAAAAGTTTTATCATGGCATTTGGACTTTGAATAACTGATTCACCCCCCCTCTCAGTTATTCTAAAGAATTATAACAGTATTGTATTTGGCATCTAGATGTTGACTTGGTGTGTTATATTGGTATTGGAATGAGTTTCCTTTTGATTTTGATTATTTCTTCTTCTTGAGTAGGTTGTGTTACCCTTGAGATAGATTTGGATATCAAGATTCCTTGCCTAATATTATTTTATGATTTGATTATCTATGTGTGGATTGTACATTATGTTCCCTATGTAGTGGGAGTGGAAGCCTAACTAGGTGACCATGTGGTTAGGAGGTAGTGTCTTTTTACCATTTGGGTTCCCCTCATGTTTGTGGATGTCAGATGCTCACTGGTGTAATTCTACCCTTTATCATTCTTATTCTTATCTTGGAGACTTCTATTCATTTGATGTATCTATGTATAATGTATTTTGACATCGTACAAAATATTGTATTGTATATTAATGTACTTGTATCTATTCTCACATACTTTGCTACAAGTGAAATGGATTTTATTCATTTGATGTGTTCTCATTGTATTAGTTGTATTCATGCATTTTCTTATGAGATGATGTATCTTTTATTTCCTTATGATTCATGAACATATATTGAACACTTAAACTAATTATCATGAACTTCTTAAATGTAACTCAACATGAAGGAACCTTTGAGGAATGGAAAAATGTATTTATAATTGCTTATGTGTACTTGATGCATATGTGTATATTGCTTCAACATTGTTATGTTATGTTGTTTAAAATTTTAAAAACAATAGTTTAGTAAACATTATAACATGTTGAGTTTATTTCTCTTAGGTTCCTGAGTAGGATTTTAGAAATATGGATAATAGAAGATCACTATGGAGGTTAATATGTTATCATGTATCCTAATAAGGCTTTGCTTATCTAAGACATTAAGGTTTATTAGTATCACAAGATAGAAAGGTAAAAGGGAGCTTATGTGAGAATCTAGGAAACCTAATTAGGTCAAGAAATGGAAAATAGTATGTAAGCATAAAAAATACAAAAAAATAGAGAATTAGAAAAGAAGAGAGGAATAAAATGAAGGAGAAGCTATCAAGAGCAATACTAAAGTGCAAGTTATCAGACAAGAACTAGGGAAAAAACTATCAGTGTAGAGACAGAAGAGAACAAGCTATAAGAGGGAGATCAGTTAATGCTAGAAGTAACAAGCCTATCAAGCAGTGGAAAGGAAAACACAGGTCAATTTCTTGTTGTTTTTACCTAACAAGTTAATCAAAAAATTGTAAAAAGTCCTTTTATAAGGTGGCCTTTAATAGGACTTAATAGTTATTATTTTGAACTTATTTGTAAATTTCCCTTAATCAGGTGAACACTATAATAGTGAGATTAAATCTCTTAACAAAGTATTATTTAACATGCTTATTAATACTCTTACTAGGGTATTAGAAACTTTTAATAGAGTATAGTCAATCAAAAGATGACACTATTACAAGATCTTAACTAAGCACCTTTTTATCGTAGTGATAAGTTGTGGGTATCATCCCCATTACAATTTTTCCCTCTAATCAAGGGGTTTTTGTGGTACCAAAATCAATGTGTTATGTGTTTCATGTTTATGGTTTGGATATCTATTTTTTAAATTTTCTTAAGACACATTAACTATCGATATCTTTTGGAGTTATAAAGGAAACTATCGAGTAAATGTTTTTATTCTTGCTATCAGTTAAGGTGAAGTAAGTGTTTAAGAGTGAATTGGTTAAGGTACTAACTCACCTTCATAGATACCTATCATACTTTAAAATACCAATAATTTGTATCAAATCTCGTGGTTCTTGGAAGAAATTTTTAGAACTTTAGTGAATTTGGGACTATAACTAGCTACAAATATCTAAAAGAATTGGAAGAAGCCCTACAAGATTCAAATGAATACATTTTTTAATTAAAATACAAACTAAGAGCCTCATTTACAAAATGAAATGAAATCATTGAGAAAATACATATGAGTTTGGATGACTTGGATAAACTATTAGAGGGAGGTGCCAATTCAAAGGAAGTTGATGCCACACTAATAGAGCTACTAGAAAAGAATGATGAACTACTTGAAAATAATAAATAATTTAAATAAAAGCTAATCTAATGTGGAGAGAACAAGAAAGTCAAGTGGTCAAATTGACTAAGTTATTAGAGAGAGTGGGAACTATTAAAAGTGAGAAATATGATACTAAAATAAGATATCAAGTTGTCATGGATACAATGAGTGGAGAGGATTTAGTCATAGAAACAAAATGAAATTATATTCATGCATGAGATGATTTGATCAAAATAATCAGAAAAAGTGATCAAAATAATCAGAAAAAGTAATCAAAATCTTACCAAAAATTGAAGAAGGAAAGTAATGGCTTGAGAAATGAAATAAAATTTGAAAAGGAGGTGACTATCAGAATTAACCAAATTTGAAGAGAGTGTGCTAGATTTGGATAGACTATTGGTAAAACAAAAGGAGAAACTAATTGATACTGATAAGATCTCTATCAAAAAAAATTCAAAAGAGAAAGGTGAGACATCAAATTCTAAACAATGAATGACAAAAGAACAAGACATAGGAAGACTATACTATCATCCCATCTTTTATTATTGCAGGAAATATAATCATATGGAAGATGAAAGTAGATAAAAATAAGAAATAAATGCAAAAATAATAGCATTCAATAGTTACTACTACAACTACAATGTATATGGATATAAACATTGAGAGTGCAAGATGGGAGTAAATAATAGGTCAACTAAAATTAACTTTAATGGTTATTGTTACAAATGCAATTAGTATGATCATAAGGAAGATACATGTAAGATGATATCATTGACAAACAAGAAAATAATGTACTATCCAAAAGACTATGGAACTAAACTAGAAAAATGTTATCAATGTGGAGGATAGGGACATCTAACCTTAGAATGTGGATCAAGATCAACACACCCATAGAGATCATTTAATATGCTATGTTACTTTTGTTCAAGATATAGACATTCCACCTATAATTGTTGGTATTAGTGTAATGTTAAAAATGATAAAGTTGGAAAAGGGAAAGGAATTATAGACAAAGAACAAGTAAAAAGTTGAATGCAAAGAATATGGGTAAAAAAAGGAGACAAAACTACCACACTTGAAAAAAAATCCTTGTTAGATGACATGGGAAGTTTACCTACAAACTAATTAGGTAAGTGCATAATTAGGACATGGAACTACATTTATTATTTATAAGGTCCCAAAAGTAAAAAGGTATTCATGGGAATAGGTCATTAATCAATAAAAGAAAAGTAAAATATTTTATGTTATTGGTAAATGGAGAATTAGTTAATATTAGACTGGAATTCAATTCTTTTAGTACAATATTTGTTGGATATGTATACCATAAATAAAAGAAAACATTTCTCAACGTTTTCATATCTATGAAAAAGAAAGTGTGCAAAAGATTAAAAAACCTAAGCATATTACAGACCAAGAAAGAATCTAGTGAAGTATATAATCAAACCTCAAACAATATGGAAGGAAAAAATATATTAGTAAGGAGATTTGATAAAAATGAGCTTGAGTATAGTATATACTCACTAAAATTCAAAGACCTAGTTGGAATGGGAGCCCTATCAAGGATACCAGATGGAGTACTATCAATATAGGATGTAAGAGGATGTCTTCAAAGAAAGTAGGTTGAGTCTAGAAATGAAGAAATTGAGTTAGCAAATGAAGAACTAATTAAGACAAAGGACCCACATAATGATGAATTCAAATTGGCACACATCGTTCATCTAGTACCCAAAAATCTTGATGGAGAATGGATCAAAACTGTACTTAGTAGAGTGCATGGAGAATACTTATTGTTGGAGAATAGAAAAGTGGAAATAACAAAGGAGATTATCAATTATGTCATAGGACTACTAGGAAATGATTGTATGTGCATAAAAGAACTAGATTTAAAAATTCAAATTGATAGATTGATCAGATATAGGCAAGATCAAAATATGTTTGATGCAAGGAAAATGAAATACAAAGGTATATGGTTTTCATCTTTTGTAATTAGTTACAAGATCTTATAGGGGAAGAAAATTGATAAAATACCTAGATGAGCCATATAGGTGGCTTACAAAACAATTTTTGAAGGCAAAAAGTTTGATCTAAGTAAAATGTTGAGAGATTAGCTAATATAAATGCATAGGATCACCACATGCACAAGAATAATTGAGGGAATTTTGTACATTAAGCATGGGATTTTATGTATGAGCATACTTATTTATTGAGGTTATTCACAAGAATCTTAAGAGGACAATTCATGAAGTGGTTTTTAAATCTTCCTTATAGAATCAAAACATTTGAAGATCTTGCTTCTAAATTTGTGACACACTATTCTTAAAACATATCACATGAAGTGAAAATGCTAGATATTTGTAACACCAAACAAAGGAATGGAGAGGCCTTTTTAGCTTTCCTTCACTATTAGAGAAGAGTCCTTGTGAGATATCATGGGACTATACCCAAAAATGAGAAGAAGGATATCAAATTATAAATAACCTATGTGGAGATGAATTATCGATTACAATTACAAAGTCCTCCAACATTAAATAAAATGATTGAAAGAGGTATAAAGATTGAATAATTTTTAGTTTGAAAAGGAGAATAGAAGTTCTAAAAGGATAATAAAGGTTTCTCTATCAATAAATCCAACAACAATCAATCAAAAGTTTAACAACAATAACAATAAGCCGAACAACAAAAATGTGAAAGCTAAGTTTTGGTGGAAAAACAACAACAATAATTTTGTTAATGATGGAGTAGTAGAGGCAAAAAACTTGAAATAAAAAAACCATGCATTCTTGCAAAATAAAATGATGTTTCTATGAACAATGTCTTGACCAAGTGTCTAATAATAACAACAACATTAACCAAGGGAACAATGGGCCTAGACCAAGTTTCACTCAATAATTCAATAGAAAACTTACACCATAATCTAAAACTTTGGAGAATACCTTGTGAACACTTGTGACAAAAATGATCATAACTTTACTAGAGTCTAAACCTTATGAACCTCAAGTAAATCCCTCATGGTGGAATGAAAAATGACCATTGTAAGTATCATAGAAATGTAGGTCATAAAACTAATGATTTCATGAGGTTAAGATACATAATCAAAAAGTCAATTAATGATGGCACTATCAAGATGGGTTGTCCCAAAAGAAATGAGCACCACAAATATTTTTTGTCACCTTTCCTCAACCATGAAAAAGTTGAATCCTCTAATTCTGATCAAACAAAAGGAGAGAAAAATAATAGGTTAACTTTTTGCACACATATGCCAATACTATAGACTATTTATCAGGGGGTGAAAATATGGTAAATGTCATAATTGTGAGAAATAATCAAGAAAAAAAATCATCAAATATGGTCACAATAGGATAATGAAAAATAAAATTGCAAGGAGCACAATCTTCAAATACTGCATCTAGGGGGAAAACATAAAAAATTACTCTTCAAGAAGATAACCCTATAAATAATGAGAATATTCAATTTTTACTTTCAATAAAATACAATCTTGTAGATCAATTCCAAAGAACACTAGCTCAAATTTCAATATTGGAGTTGCTAAAATTGTCACCTACATACAAGGATATTCTTAAGAGAGCTCTTGGAGAGGTAAATGTTCCCACAAACTTGGAAGCTAACAAAATTCAAACCCTGGTTGGAAACATTGTCGTACCACAATTTCTTTCATTATTAGATCAATATGATATGTCCCTAAACCATCTGCAAAACCTCCCTTTACATATTAAAGTTATCATTCACACACACAAATTCTGCAGGGTTCTTATTGACTATGAGGCTAGTTTAAACATTTGTACCTTATGTATTATCAAAGCCTTAGGATTGTCAGAAGAGATAGTTGACCCAAAGAGAAAAATTATTTTCAAGCCATATGATAATGAAGAGAGACCCTCCAAGGGCCTAGTTGTCTTACCCATCTACATTAGTCTCATTAACAAAGATATCACTTGTCATGTCATTGATATCAAATTGAAATATAATATTTTGTTAGGAAGACCTTGGATCCATTAAATGCAAGTGGTTTCTTCTACATATCACCAATGCTTTAGGTTTCTACAATAATATAAGGATCATTACAAGTTTCTCTCAAAAAATAAATCAAGAACCAAGAACAAGTAACAAAGGAAAAGCAAAGGTGGAGCAAGAAAAAATCCATCATTGTTTATAAACAAGATAAAACTAACTTATCCATGTCAACTAAGGGAAAAGAGAAAATTTTGTGGATTCCAAAGAAGAGAAAAAATAGACTCTAGATTGATCATACCTTGTCAACAAGTAAATATGAGACCACCTCCATATGATTAAAATAAAATCCAAGTAGAAATGCTATAATAAGGTGGATGCATTGATGATTTTTTTAAAGACAATGCAAATTAACCAAAAGGGGGTACATGAGTACTCCATCTTCATGATGGACCTACCCATGACACCAAAATCCCAAGATAAACCTTCTAATGGTCATCCTCCAATGAAAAATAGTGAGCACATTGTAAGAGCTAACATTCCACATCCAAGTGTAGATTTTTTGACAAGTACAACAGTAAATCCTATTGAGGGTGTACTCTAGAAATTTTTACGTATTAAATCCCCTACCAAGGTGACACATTCATTTGTGTTTAAGTCCTTTAACTGACACACCTTTATTTGGGTAAATAGTCTAATGGGTCTTCTCTAAATCCCTTAACATGGTGACACTTAATAGTGTTGTTGTAATTTAAACAATGATAAGTTCTTGACTAGGAACACTTTAGAAGAGTGGAAGTTTTGTGCTCATCACCTCACATTTTGATTACATAATAATAGGTTTTAAAGGACTCAAAACCATTAACAAAGTATCAAAGAAGAACTAACAAAAGAGTTCAAAAAATAAAAGGCCTCAAAGAACAAACAAACATACACAGAAACATGAGGCCAAGTATAGCTATGCAAAAAAAGATAGCAAAAAGAAAGGAAAAGGATAGCACTTGAACAACTACAGATTTTTCAATAGGTTCACAACTTGGTCTACAAGAATGTTTATATTTTCTCTCAAAAACTTTCATTTCATCCAGCTTTTTCACTTCCACTCCTTCATTGTTCTTGGAATTGGCCCTTGTGCACTTGCTCGGTCCTTGGTCCTCATTCACAATAGAGAAGTCAAGTCCTTTAGCCTGATCCATATTTTTTAGTAGTTTATTGAAGTCAAGTCCTTTAGCTTTACATCTACCTCATCCACTTCACACTCAGTATCCTTATCAAAGTCCTCCTCCATATCACTACCCTCTATCTCATAATCAATCACTTTCTTAATTTGTATAGGCCTATCCACCTTTTTTGACTTCAAAAAGTTCATAATGAGAACCCTTAACCCCTCATGACATGCATGATCTCTATTAGGGTCATTTTGAAAGGCCATAATGGAATTATCTAGAGATTTTCTAAGATAAAAAGGCATATTTATCCTAATCCCATGCCTAAAATGATTGATTAACATGAAATGGTGACCATAAATCTTAGTGAAGCACACATCCAAAGTAAGATACTCAATAATCACAAACACAAAAAATCTCCATGGATGCCAAATGGAAGCTGGGTTATAGTAGGAATTACCTATTTTAACTAGTCTATTGTGTTCTTTGTTTGAATTTGCAAAACTGTTGACCATCCTATCTGAGAGATTCCTATCTCAGTAAAAATTAATGCCCTCCATCTCTGGTCTCATAGCTTTAGCTATGATGTCTTTAGACACCTCCATCCTTTGATTTCCCACTAGAATAGTCTCATCTTTCCAAGTCTTAATGAATTTTCAGGTAATAATAGGGTTGTTTCCTTTTAGCTTTTCCATAAAACCAGTAAAGATCCCTTGCTCAAGAATTTCCAAAATTTCCTTCTTCTTCCTCCACTCTTTACTACTAGTTGATTCAATACTTTTTTGCTTTCCTCCCATCTTCTTGTCTCCAAAATGAATTTCCTCTCTTCTCAAAAAAAACCTCTACAATTGAATATTGTAGCCAGGGAACAAAGTGGCAACTAAGATCCACAATCCATGTGGTATTGAATGGTAATACATTTTCCTTCTCATAATAGCTCACCACTTCCCAATTTTATCCATATAATAATTTCTTTTTCTTGACATAGTCATGATTAATGAAGCACCTTTGCTTACTTCTAACTTTTTCATATTCAATTAGTAAGCTCCCCTCAATAGGTATTATATCATTATGGTTCCACATTACCTTTTCATCACTCTTGCATGCCACATTAGTTTCCCAAATAGCCACTTGATTCATTTCTCTATAATTATGAGTGACAACACAAATTTCAAAAGAATTGATAAGATCTATGACTTGACTAATAATATTATTAATAATCTAGAAAGAATTGGTAACTTTATTAAGGCAATTAATTATGTTAAGGGAGTCCCCCTCAAGCCATATCTTATTCAAATTCAAACATTTTTCATAGATTAGACCATAGAGGGCAACACTAGCCTCTACAACATGGTTAGTTTGAATTCTAATAGGGGTGGCCATTCTGCCCATTTGCATTCATAATAATGATACCACAACTAGGAATTCTTGGGTTGCCCTTTGAGGCCCCATCAAAATTTATCTCATACCAGTCCATCGAGGGACATTCCCATCTAGCTAGATCCCTAAGGTTAGGACCAATTTGCATCAAACTAATACCATTTAAATTCCAATTCTAAATTACCAATTCTTCCCATTCATTTTGAGGTTGTTGATATTTTCCACTAGGTCTGATCTTTATAAAAAACTTGATCTAGATTAGATTAAACACCCTATCATTACATTCCTTCCAAATGTCCTAGCAAAGGAATAGGAGAATAAAATCCCATAATCTCAAAAATAAGACATTATTAGAAGGTGGCTTCCAACCATTGAACAAATGTTGAATGGTAGCAAGGAAAACCCAAGCAGTATTCAGCAGACCACATACCCTTTCCCAAACCCTTTTAGTATAAGAGTAGTTCATAGTCATATTGTTAACTAACTTAGCATCATTCTTACAAAGGTAACCTCTATTAATAATGTTGAACCCTCTCTTCAATAATTTATCTATAGTAAAAAAAGTTTCTTGCAAAAGAATTCAAAACAATATGTTAACTTTGGAGGTCATACCTTTAAACCGTGCTTTAGCTCAATAAGGCTCTGGATGCTCTTCAAAAGCATTAGCATACACCAAGGACATAGAAAAGAGCCCATTAGGATTATATTTCTAGATCAGTGCATCTTCTCATGGCTTAAAAAGACAACATTCAAAATCTTGTTGAGATCAATCAAGTTTCTATCCACCCTCTTGAAATCCAGCCATTTATTCTCCTCCCAATAGTCTTCAACAAAAATCCCAAAGAGATTCTTACATTGCTCCATAAACCCATTCCACCTTTGATCAACACTAAGAGGATGATCAAGAGTCCAAATATCATCCCAAAAAAGAATAGTCCTCCCATTTCCCACCTTCCATCTGACCCCTTAATAATCTATTTATATTTTTGAGCATTTTTCCAAATCATAGAACCCCCTTGCAATGAATCATTATTAAGAAAGTGTCTAAGATCTTGGTTTCCCTATTATACTTATTAGTCCAAATATCATTCCATTCCTCTTTGCGCCATCTCCATAACAACTTGGCAAGCAAAGAATCATTCATAGTGGTAACTCTTCTCAATCCAAGGCCACCTTTATTAAAAGGCATACAAACTTTCTCCCAAGCAACCAGGGATAGTCTTTTCTTTTTTTCCATACTTGTCCATAGGAAAAGCTTCTAAATTTTTTCAATTGCCAACACAAACTTTCAAGGGATCTTAAAAAACTTAGAGCATATAGCAAAACATTCTGTAAAATAGATTTGAGAATGATAACCTTACCAGCTTGACTAAGGAGGAAGCCTTTCCATCCTGTTAACTTTGAATGAACTTTATCAATCAACGAACTCCAAAAGATCTCAGGTGGGTTCATACAAATGGGTGATCCTAGATAAGAACCTAGTAAGGTGCCAATCTTGCAGCCGATAATCCTTTTAATTTTTTTTTGTCTAATATCATTCACATTGATAAAATATATCACACTTCTGTTCTAGTTAATAATTTGACCCGAAGCTTGCCCATAATCCTCCAAACCCTTCTTTATGTTTCTAGCATTTCTAACTAAAGCTTCTCCCATAACTATAGAATCATCAAAACAAATTAGCTCTTTGGAAGAGGGTTTTAGACCAACAAAATCCCCCACATTCACCATATTTTCCACAAATATTCCCAAACATTCAGCCATTAGAATGAAGAGGATAGGTGAAAGTGGCTCCCCCTACCTTAAACCATGTGATGCTAAAAAAAAGGGGTTGGTGAACCATTCACAAGCACTGAGAAAAGATAAATCTATGTTATGTTAGACTCAAAGCTTCATTCAGCATGGTTTCCCCCCATATTATTTTGTCATTGGTAGACCAACATTATCATGGAAATATTCTTCAAATAAACAAATCCTATTTTGAATTATTTGAGTCATTATCAGATGTTATCTTCATTTTTTGTTCAAAGGTTTTGGAAATTATTTCTTATAATCTTATTGATCTAAGAAAGTAGTTACTTGAATTAGCTTGGTTTAGATCACCTTTATACTCATCTAACTAGTTTGCAACTTGCTCTACTTCCCCTTGGCTCTACAACTCAAATAGAGTTACTTTAGTGCTCTACAACTCAAACACAATTACTTTGGTAATCAAATTGTGATGTAAGCAAAGATGTGATAAAAATGCAAAAAGGGGCTTAAGTAATATTTCACACTCAATCAGACACTATTTTCATGTAAAAAAAAAAATTTATAAAGTGATAAGCATTGTTTTATACCTTGAAAGTAATCTTTTGAAATTGCATAGGTACTTAAATGAGCCTAATCACTATTTCATTAGTACAGTCATGCAAAATGTCAAGCAACATTTGTAAAAAATGAAAAGGATTATTTTAAGCATTATTTTGTAACCACATACATGGTAAAACAAGGTTAAACACTATTTAATCTAACATACACACTATTTAACATCTAAGTGTTATTTCATAGATAAATGACATTATTTGATGCTTAGGGCTCTATTTTTAGGTGCTAGTACTTTTCAAAGGCACTAAATATATTTGATATGTGTCAAAATAGTTCCCTAAGTGCTAAAAAAATTCTACTACACACTAATTTAGGAAAAGAAATTGTAAAATTAAAATAAAATCATGTATACAATTTTTAAACTCTATTACAATTTACAAGATTTGAAAACTTAGAGGATTTGATGACTTATTGAAGGTCCATAGGTAAGGCCCTAAAATCAATTCCTTACTTGAATCTATGCTAATGAATTGAGATAACTATTTTGATAGAACCCCACACAACTCATAGTCAAGAGGAAAAATGAGAGGATAAAATGTGAAAATGACTCGGTAAATGAGGTTTTAGGGCCTTATCAATGTGCCTTTTCATCCTAAAGGGATAATTTAATCACATTTATTTACCCTAGATCCCTATTTACTAAAAGCATTTTTAACTAAGGCATTTAATTTAACAATTTTTTTTGCCATCTTATCAAACACACTATTAAAATGCAAATATTTTGTGACAAATCATACCACAAAAACTAAATTGAAACTACCAAAGTTTTGACTTGTTACAAGCTAGAGTTGTCATTGCACCAAAAGATTGACTTGTCAATTCCCAATATAACCACTAGACTTATAAAACACAGGAGATGGTTAAGCCATGTCATGAATCCCAAAGGGGAACATTGGTAGTTAGTCCAACAATCCCCCCCCCCCCCCCCCAACATTACCTAAGGAGATTTAAATCTGTGACCAAGCTCTGATACCACTTATTACAAGCTAGAGTTGTCATTGCACCAAAAGATTGACATGTTAAGGCTCGATACAACCACTAGACTTATAGAACATCAGAGACAGTTAAGCCATGTCACAAATCCCAAAGGGGAATGTTGGCAGTTAGTCCAACATGAATATCATCATAGATCTTTTGATTTTATTTCTGAGGGGTCATATAATTAGTATAACATCGAAAAACATTAGAATCAAGAAAATCAAAGAAACTTTTTAAAATAGGGACATCAAATGTAAGAATTTCTAAAATCATTAATGGAGCACTTAAATCAATTGAATCAATCAATCAGGTATCATATTGTAATCTTATCATCAAATCATTGAATTAAATATCAAGTAGATAAGTCATCAAATTTGAATTGAACATCAATAAATTAAATAATTAGACATTGTTTTAACCAATGCATTTCACATGATAATTCAAAGAAGGGAATGTGTAGACACTCTAAATGTGTTAAGGATAAACCAAGGTGATCAAACAAAATTGAATTAATCATTGTGACAAAAGATCAAATTAATTGATTATCAAAGATAAAGTGGACTGCATTATATCAAAAGAACCATGTAATTGTACAATTCATTTTAATTAATTATATAGTTCACTTAAATATTTAATCCTAATTTTACCCATTTAAGTGTTGATATGTGGTGACTAATCAGGAAAGGATTGTACACTTTTCATAACTCATAGGGTTTAGGGCATCACCCCACAAAAATATGTATATGGTAGAACCATAAGGATTTGAGGTCAAGGGTAAGGAGAACTTAATGTACAAACTAAAGAAAAGCTTATGTGGCTTGAAGAAAACACCTTGATAATAGTATCTTAAATTTGACAAATATATGAATAAGCATAGATATGCTCGATGTCATTCAAACCATTGTGTTTATTTTAATAGGTTGGATGGTGAAAAGTAAATTATTTTTTGTTTATATGTTGATGATAAGCTTGTAGTTGTGTCTAAAATGGATCACATCAAAGGATTGAAACATCAGTTAGCACATTCATTCGCTATGAAGGATTTTGGGGTATCAAAATAAACTCTTGGTATGAAAATTTATAGAGGTAGGAAGAACAAAAAATTAACTCTATTTCAAGCTAATTATATTGAGATGGTGTTGTAGCATTTCTATATAGAGAATGCCAAACTTGTCAACACATATTTGCCTAGTCATTTGAAATTGACAAAGGAGATGTGTCCAAAGACACATGAAGAGGAAGGTTAAATGTCTAAGGCACCTTATGCTTTAGTTTTATTTACTTTAATATATGTCATGGTGTGTACTAGACTACGTATTCAAACATGTTGTGGGAGTTCTTAGTAGGTGTATGAGACATCCTAGGATTGAGCATTGGAATGCAGTCAAATGGACTCTCAAATATTTCAGAGGCACATCAAGTAAATGTTTACCTTTTGGGTTCTTTACTATTGATTTACAAATCTACGTTGACTTATATTTGGAAGAGGATCTAGATACTAGGCATAGTATTGTAGGATGTATATTTACTATTAGTGGAAAAAAAGTGAGTTGGATTTGTTAGTTACAGAAGGTGAATGTTTTATCCACTACAAAGGTAGAGTATGTTGTTGCTACAAATGCATCCAAGAAGGTGTTGTGGCTTTAATTTTTTATGGAAGAGTCAAGGCACCCATAGATGAACAATTTTATGCTTATAAATGGATAAAATGCATACAACTCTGGTACCATTCCATTTGTTCATTTTCGATGATGGACATTTAAAGATGGAAAAGATAGTGATAAGGGAGAAATTGAACCCATCTTCAGCTTTGGTTGGTCTTCTAGACTAAACATAATAATAGAATAGGAGAGCCTAGAGTGCATCAATCTAGTGGGAGCTTCAAGTGTAATAGTAAGGCTATAGGGTTAGTCTTTAAGTGGAAGTTAGGTTAGTGTGGAGCCTAATCAGTTCCCAAGTGGGAGATTGTTGATATGTGGTGATAGATCATGAAAGTACTATACACTTTTCATAACCCATGGGGTTTAGGCCATTGCCCCAAAAAATAATTAGTTAACTATTCAAGGATTTTTGAGTTGACTCATCAACCATTTCCCAAGGTTGAGTCATTAAGTATGTTTAGGGTAAACTTGTTAAGCTAACATAAGCTATATAATATTGGCTCAGGGTTAGGGTTTTCTTAGATGAGTATATAGCCTCTTGTAGTGATATTGAGTTGTAAGGGAGATTGAATATTGTGACAAGTTGAAGTTATTGGATAATAATATTGAACTTATTGTTTGGTGGACATAGCCCAAGGATTGGGTGAGCCATATTAAATCTTTGTATCTTCTTTTTATTTTATTTTTTCTTTATCCTTTTTGTGATATTGGTTATATTTGCATATAACTATTATTTTACATATATTTAATCCTAAAAAATGGTGTCAGAGAAAGGTTGTTTTGATTATCCTTTGCAAGAAGGTCTTGTGATTTTGTGAGAGTCTCACAACTGAGTGAGAGAAATTACAGATGAGGGTAAGCTAAAGGTTGAGAATTTTGATGGGAAGAACTTTTATTTATGGAAAATGAAAATGGAGGACTATCTTTATTAGAAGAATTTATGGAAGTCATTGGGAGGAAAATCCAAGAAAGAAGCAAATATGATAGATGAGGATTGGGATATTTTAGACAAAAAGGCACTTGGAAGTATTTTTTTATACCTAGCACAATCGATGGAATTTAATATCTCAAGATAAAAGAAAACTAAAGACTTCATGGAAACCCTAACAAAGTTGTATAAAAAACCTTCCACTTCAAATAAGGTAATTCTTATGAAGAATTTATTTAATATGAACATGGTAGAAGGTGGATATATTACTGATCATTTTAGTGAGTTTAATACAATTACTATTCAATTTTCTTTTGTAAATGTTAATTTTGATGAAGAAATTAGGACTCTCTTGATTTTGTGTTCTTTTCTTGAAAACTCGAATGGCTTGGTAATAGTTGTGAGTAACTCTATTTCCAATTCTAATACCCTAAAATTTAATTATGTTATTGGTGTTATTCTAAGTGAGGAAAATCATAAGAAAAGATTAGGTGGATATACATCATGAAGTGTCTTAAATGCACAAAGTAGAGGCATAATGATTAAGAGAGGAAAAATTCTAGAAATTGTGTGAAATCAAGAAGAAAATCAAAAGGATAGAGGTCTCAATCTAGAGGACCAAGATATTGTTGGTACTATGGAAAATCAGGTCATAAGAAGAAAGAATTATATTATCAAAAGAGCAATGAAGGAGACAAACTAGAAGGAAACAAGAAGGAAAATATGGTAAGTAATAAATCTGAAGAGGATACTTTATTTCTTTCCTTAGAAAATTTTGATGATGCATGGGTTTTAGATTCTATGGCTTCATTTCATGCTACACTCCATAGAAGTTATTTTTGTGATTATGTTTAAGGGATTTTGGACTAGTTTATTTGGGAGATGATAAACACTGTTAGATTTTTGGAAAGAGAAAATTTAAGATTAAGTTTCAAAATGGAAATCATTGGATACTACAAGATGTAAGACATGTTGCAAGGCTAAGTAAAAATTTAATTTTAGCAGGGCAACTAGGTGATGAGAGTTGCACACTTACTTTTAATGATAAAAATTGAATGGTTTCTAAGGGTTCCTTGGTAGCAGAAAAAGGTACAAAAAAAAGCATTTTAAATCTTTGTACATGTCATACTATTCCTTCTAATCTAATTATTTTAGAGATAAAATAGTTTTCAAGATCAATTACTGAAGTTGAGCATGAAGAACATCATATAATTAATGTAGATTTAGAAACAACACTATGGCACAATAAACTTGGGCACATGCATGAAAAAGATATGAAAATAATTAATTCAAAGAAAACTATTCTAGGTTTAAAATGTGTTAATATGGATTTTTGGGAAAGTTGTGTGTAAGGAAAATTAAAGAGATTAAGCTTTGTGAAGAGTGGAAAGGAAAATAAAAATAAGAAAATAGAATTTGTGCATATGAATGTATGGGGACCAACTAAGGTATCTCCTTGGTGGCTCTCATTATTATGTTACATTTATTAATGATACAACTATAAAAGTATGGATTTATTCCATTGATATAAATTTGATGTATTTAAAAAAATTCAGAAATGGAAAAGCGTGGTTGAGAATGAGATTGGTAAAAGACTAAAATGTATCAAATATGATAATGGTGGTAAGTATTGTAGCAGAAAAATTTGAAGATTATTATTCCATAATGGTATTCATTGGAAGATAACTTTTCTAATTACTCCTCAAGAAAATGGAGGGGTTGAATTTATGGACAAAATAATAATGGAGTGTGCAAAGAGTATGTGGTTGTATGTTGAGTTGCCCTTAAACATGTGGGCAGAGGTTGTTAATGGTATTATATCTTTAATCAATAGAGGCCCCTCTACTCCTTTGGGTTGTGATATTCTAGAGGAAGCATGTAAAGGTAAGAAGGTGAGTTATTATTTTCTCAAAACCTTTGGTTATAAAGCATTTGTGCATATAGATTATGAAAATAGAACTAAGCTAGGAGCTAAATCTAAGAAATGTGTATTTGTTGGAAATAGAATTGATGAATTTGGTTATATACTTTGTGATATTAAAAAATCATAAAAATTGTAAGAATTGTGGATGTCATATTGAATGAGAAATTATTGTACAAAGATTTATTGCGAAAAACATAATAAGAAGAAAATGATTATGTAGTATTGGGTGAAACTCCAAAAGGATGATGTTCCACTAGTTCCTCAAGGTCCAATACAATAACCACAATAAATAACAAAAACCTAGAGAATATTAGATAGTCAATAAGGTTAAGTAGACCTTAAGAAATATTTTCTCCCCCTTTGTACTCTATATAATAAATAGATGTTGGTGAACCAAAAGGATATGATGAAGTTATGGAGGTGGATACAAAGATAGAAGAAATTGATTCCTTGCTCAAAGAATAGACTTGGATGTTCAAAATTACAATTGGAACAATTTTTATATTGGCATTGATGTCAAACCTTACAAGTAAGATATTTTATAATAGTGTAGATTGTCATATTAGTTGATTGATGAAGAGGATTTGAAAAGAAGAGATAGATAGGTGAGCTAGTCAAGTTGTTAAGTGAAGAGGAATTAAGTATGTTGGAATTACAATGGGAACCTTATCAATTAGTATTTTACAAGATAATGAGGTGTTTGATCATTATATGAAGTGGAGAAGACAATTGAGTTGATGTATAGAAGAGTAGAAAAATTGCTAAGTAAAACACTAAGCACGATTGAGTGACAATTTCATTCAATAAAGCAAACGATTAAGGAACTTAAGAGATAGTTGAACATATAGAATTAGTTGAGTGATAGTTATGACTGAAAAAGATGAAAGAGAATATGAAGTAGTGACCAAGCAAGCTAGTGTAAGCCAAGAAAGATAGAACTATGAGACCAAATTACCTAGTGATGACTAAGCTGAAGAACATAGTGATGATCAAGCTAAAGAACATAGTGATGACTGAGTGTCAACACAATAATAGTTTATGAAAGAATCAAGATTTGAGGCCGACATAGTTGAAGTTTTCTTGGTCAAAACATTTGAATGATGAGGATTGATGAGTTGGCACATTCAATGCAAAAATTAAATTTTTTAAGTGATCTATAGTGAGGATTCAAGGAGAATTATATAGAAGTTTCAAGAAAGGAGCAGAAGGACAAAACAATAGAAATATTTATTAAATATGATTGAACCATAAGATCTATGGTGATGATTAAGTGGTAAAAGATTAAAGCTACCTATTTGAGGAGGAATAAGAGATGTTTTATGGTTTTTTATTGGAAAAATAATGAAGAACCTATGAAAATTAGAGTAAAAGAGGAAAAGGAAGAAGATTATAGAAGTGTGATTACTTGAATGGTTTCCAAGTAGATCAATGATGGAGAATATGATAAAGTCCAGTTAATGAACCAAGAATAAGCTGAATGGAGATTTGAATTTGAAAAGTGAGTTTTTTCTTAATAGATCAAACCTAGCAATTACTTTATGACCATTGTGGTAGTAAATCATTTAATTAGGGTTGACCTAACAATCATATTATAAATCCTTTAATCAAGGTGAAATTATAATGGAATGATCCAAATTCCTCTAACTAGGTCACTCCTAATAGGGTGATTAAATCATTTAAGAGGGTCACATCTAATAATTTTTTTTATAACCTTTAATAGGGTTGGCTTTTAACTGAGCTCACTTCAGAAGAGTAAAATAGTGGTAGCATTTTACTTGGTCATTTTTCCAAAAATGGTTTTCCACGTTAAATCTTGGTGTCATATTAGTGTGAATTTTATTTTGTGATGCATGTTGTTTACTGACAAGAAAAAAGTGCTAATGAATAAGTTAAGTTGCTAATGAATTGCTATATTAGTTGAGTGGATTGATGAGATTAAATAAGTTTTTTGAAGTTATTAAAAGGTGAAGCAATTCATTTGGACCTAATGATAACTTATTTACCCCCTTCCCCTCTCAATTATTCTAATCATTCTAAAAATTGGTATCAGGGCATCAGTGCTTGTAAAGAAAGTTTGAAGGGGCTTAAGAAAGATGTATAGGAGAGAGGTACCTAAGATGAATAAAGATAACTTCTCAAAATGGAAATTATTGATGAGATTGCATCTATCTAGAGTTGGAGATCCTGCATTGTACTACTTGGTTAATGTATATATTGAAGTTCCTAGACCGATGACAAATGATAAAATCAAAGATAAGCAAAAACATAATTAAATGATTATTGATTTGACATCTTCCCTAAGTTATGATGAGTTGGATTATGTGAAGGATTTCTCTACTACAAAGAAATTGTGGGATAAGTTGGTACATATTCATGGAGGAGAAAAAAATGTGTTAAGGACTAAAGAAGAAAGTTTGAGAGGCAAGCTTGATGATATGAGAATGAAAGAAGGAGAAATTATTGCATAGTATTATGGATGATTTAAGGAGGTTTTAAATGCTATTAGAGGAGCTAGAGGAGACATATCTAATGAGACTATGATAAGTAAGATATTAAGGACTTTACTTCCTATCTATTTAATTAGAATATACATTTTTCAAGAAGTAATATGTACACCAAGTAATGATCTAACCTTGGATAGTCTAATTGGTAGGCTCACTACATTTGAATTTTCAAATTTTGATAACTATACACCTTCTAGTGTTGAATATTATTTCAAGTCTCTACTAACTTTTGATGGATCTAGAAGAAAGAAAAGAGTAATCATGTAGACAATGAAATTTAATTAGAAGATGATATTGATGAACTTGAAGTATTATTAGCAAGAAGGATACCAAGAGGAAAAGGAAAACACAAAGGTAAATTTCATATAATATATTTTACATGTAACAAAGTTGGTCATATTGTTGCAGATGTCCTGACAAAGATAAGGAGGAAAGGAAAGACAATAAATGTTGAGGAATGAGAGACAATAGAGAAACTGAGGTAACAAAGACTACAAAGGAAAGTTAATAAATCTTGTTACATTGTTGAAGAAGATGATTTTGATGTAAATGATGAAGAAGTTATTTATGTTGCAATGAAAGATGAATCTGATGAAGATGAGAAAATTTATTTAGTCTCACATGTGAATAAGAATGATAGATGGATAATTGATAGTGGTTGCTTACATCATATGATTGGTGATACAAGTAAGTTTGAAAAGATAGAACACTATAATAGAAGTAGTGTTAAGATTGGAAATGATGCACCATGTTATGTTAAAGGTAAAGGGTCAATTATATTGAATGATAAGATCATATGTGAGAATGCATATTGGGTTGATGGATTGGAATATAACTTGTTGAGTGTGGCACAGTTGAGCAGTTTAGGCTATTGAGTTGAATTTGAAAACAAGAAGGAAAAGATCTATTATGCTACTAGTAAACCAATTGGAAATGGAGAGAAAACAAGATGTAACTTCTTCTATCTAGACTTATCTAATGATACATGTCTATTTGAATAATTTGAAGATGTAAGGTTATGGAATAAGAGGCTATGTCATGTGAACTTTGATAATTTGGTAATCATTATTAAGATGAAAAGAGTAAGAGGATTACCAAGATTGAGAAAACCTAATAAAGTGATGTGCAAACAATGTCAAATTGGAAAAAAAGACAAAGTATAGTTTCAAGATCAAGACCTATTCTTCTAATGATATTTTGGAGTTGGTTTATGTTGATTAATGTAGTGCTACTAGAGTGCAAAGTTTTTATGGTGATAAATATTTTATTCTATTTGTTGAGTATTTATCTAAGATGATGATTGTGATGTTTCTTAAAGAAAAAACTAATGCATTTCAAACATTTAAGTGGTATGTGGATAGAGTTGAAAAGGAAATAGGTAATAGTCTGAAGTGTTTGAGATTAGATAGAGGATGTAAATTCATATTAGATGAGTTCAATATATTTTTCAATGAAAAAGGAATCAAGAGACAAATGAGTGCACCAAGGGCTCCACCACAGAATGGGATAGGTGAAAGAAGAAATAGATGAATCATGGATTGTATGTTGGTTTCTAATTTCATAGATTTAAAATTAATACCAGGGAAACAATAAATAACATGATACCTAGGTTTTATCTACTTCTCATGCATGGTATATCCTATTTGGGCCTAGACCAACTTAACAAAGCACTTATGCTTTCTACTATAACCAAGGTAGATCAACCTAAGGATTTAAAAATCAATGCACATTATTATGTATTACAAACCCTTTGTAGTAGATTTGGCCTTGAAACTTCTTAAATTACAAAATAAATGACAAGTCACTAATAGCTTGTCATGAACATGAAAAATTATTGCAACAAGTGATGACTAACCTTGTCTTCCATTCCGATAGCAATTCTTATGATTTATATTTTAGAAAAAAATTAGTTCATGCTAAGATAAGATTGATTTTTTTGATTCTCCAACTAAAAGGCCAGTGCCTTAATCCATTTCCAAAATAGAGTCATATCAGTTAATATTAATAGATCTATTTAATTGCAAGTATCAACTATTGACCTCCAAATTCTATACATATCATATCCATTTCATACCCTAAATGATCCTATCATCCCATAGAAGCATTCACTTAATTATTTGAACTAAAAAAAACTTTTAAATGATATATAATTCATTAAATTATAGTTGAAAAAAAATTGAAACTTGTTCATTCATTCTCAAAATGATAGAAGAATGAAACTGGAGACTGAATCTTGAGAGACATACATCCTACAACACTTCCTTGTATTAATCTCTTTGAGAATGATACTTAGTTCTAATATGAGATTTATGAAAAAAATACAAGACTAAAAGTAGACTTCAGTTAACTCCAAACTTCTATAGAAAATAAGCTAAATACATCAATGCTTAACACAAAATTTTGGATGGACTCAAATGATATATTTCATCACAAAGTAAGAATTCATACCCTTCTTCTTGATCTTGGAAATACTTTTATAGAATAAGGATTGAAAAAAGCTTTAGATTGGGAAGACACTAGTCATTGCATGACTCAAAAACATGTTGCAGAGATGAAAAAATTAGTTACACACATTCTCTACAACTAGAGTGATTTGGGAAGTATCTCAAAGCTTGACAACTAATATCTTCATGTTCAAGTATAGTCTTTGTTTATAATGTAGGTGTATCCAAAAAAATTACATGAAAATGTAAGATACATTGGTGTGATTCATGTCCTTCCTCTATTTTGTCCTTATCTACCTTCATCAGCTATCCTCAAACTACTTCCTGTGGGCAAAGCCTTGATCTCATCAATTGCCTCCCACACATAAATCTCTCTTTTTATTGGCTAGTCAATTCCTCTAATAGTCTCCAAATCATTAAAAAAATTGTTCCATTTGGAATTTGTGATAGCCTTTGATTATGTTATAAAAAAATTCATATTTACGTCAATTTTGAATAAAGAATCAATCAAATCATAGAACAAGTTATTATCAACATCCCCATCAAAAATGGTTGCAACCTTTTCCAATATCATGATATAGTCAAATGATGTTTACCACACTTGCCAATCCTTTAATTTATTTTCATTATAAAAATGGGGGGAATAAAAATATCAATTCCTTCATTCATTACCTTTACCTTACCTTGGATCACTTGTGACTTAGCTATGAAGAAACCAATCATCTCTCTCACCATTTCTAAGGCTTCTTTTACTGTAAATATTTTTTTAGGAAATTATGGCTTCTTATCCATCAAAATAATCAATTTATCAAAGAAATTAATATATGGGCCCCATTAATTAAAGATAGGGGAGAGCCATGTGAAAGCTTCTTTGCATACATATTTTGCACTTTGCAAAGAGATAAAAATACTATGAACATGATGGGATACTCTTTTCAATACCTCTATCATGTGATGTAGCATTCCCTTTAGTGCATTCACCTTTAGTTTATCATCATGACTTGGAGCTTCAGTCTCCATCATCACAATTGCCTGCTCACTAGCTCCTTCTTGTTCAGCCCTCATCTCACTTTTTTTCCTCCATTTTCTTGATTTGTTCCTTCAAAGTGATAATTTCATTTTTTAATCCTTGTATCTTTTCCTCCAACTCCTTCCCCCTCTTTTCCAACACATAGCTCTTCTTGAGATTCTCCTTATATAATTTCCTAGTGTCAATGTATTCTCTAAAGGTTTGGATAGGTTGTTCTTTAATTTTTCCTACCTTAGCCTTGTTTAAACAAAAAAATGCTTCGAAGCACTTGATATTTCACTTTTGGTAGTTGAATTTAACGTCCATATAATAGCTCTACTTTGGGTTGTGTCTTGAATATCCATTAACTAAGGCTTATTTGTTTCTTGAGCAAGGCTCCACATAGATAGATTCTTTGTATCAATGTTAAAACTTGGGCCTCTTTGTAGGCCTTATGCACCAAAGGCTTCATAAGAAATTGCCTTTCCCTACCTCCTAATTTGATCCAGCAAAAGGTTGTTTCCAAATCTCATCCAGGCATCAATAACATACCACTTCTCTACACCACATCTCGAGCTCATTTACTATCATTGTCTCACTATCTGTATTATAGGCCAAGAGCTTTTCTATGAGTTCTTTATCCTTTTCCTCACTCTCCCCTAGTTTTAACATCAGTGTTAAGTCACTCAGTTTGATCTTGTACAAGAAGCTTTTAAACTCCTCTATTTTTATGAACTTGTCATCTACTAAAAAAATTTATGCTTGAATGACCTTGTCATCTATCCTTTTTGTAGTTAGTTGCAAGTCTATAAAGGAACTTTTAGCCACTTTGATTCTCTCTTGTAGGAAACTCTTCCTTAGATCAGCAAAATATTGGATCTTATTAATCATTAATCATGAAGCCCTCTCCTTAATCTTCTCACGCATATGGACAATTCTTTGCCTCTTGTTCCCCTTTTACTCCCATGTAGATATCTTAGGTTGATCTTCTTCTTGTTCTAACTCTATGTCTAGTTCTAGATAGTCTAGGTTTACTCTATCTTCCTCTACTAGATCTTGTGGTAATTGTAACATAATGTGATAATAATTTTGCAACAATATTTCAAGCCTAAATAGATAGGCAACTTGTAAACAAAAGCCCTCAAAAATAGGGTCATTTTTCTTTGTCTCCCTCTCCACTCTTTGATTATCTTATAATTTCCTCAACCTATCCTCCACATTACTCCCAATCATATTGTTTCTGATTATATCTTCATGAGCTAATTGTTTATTACTTAGGAGAGTATAATTCCTTATTTCTTTCAAAGCATTCCTAACCACACTCGCACGATCATATATTCTATAGGGTGTAGAAGACAAATTGTAGTGCCTCATAAATTCATGAATACGATCAATAGCTTCCTTTCCAATTGTAAAGTCACCAATCTTATAACATCTACACACAAAGCTTCCTTTGATTAGCTTAGGGCCTACGTACTCCTATCCATCATAATGATCTTCCATAAGAACTCCATTATCCCCAACCTAATAGGTGTATATCTTAGAAATATGTGTGGGGGTTGAGGGAAAGCATAAAATATCATAACTAAAATATTTTGAAATAATAATGCAACCCCCCAGTTATGGTCTAATTTAGCTTCATCTTTTAATACTACAGGCCTCAAGACTCTTCTTATAATTTTAGGAATTCTATCTTGTTGGGAACCCAACATCTTCATAACAATAGAGATAATTTTTTGAAAAATGAAATAGAACTATAATAAGCGTAGTGCCTATCCCATACCCAGGACTAGAGCTGCACTCGCAAATATCCATCAAGGTTTGATGTTTGATCAATGAAATCAATGCTGAAGTAGCCAATGTTCTTGTATAGAATTAGATGCATCAACATTGAATAATGATGGAATTTGAAGTTTCCAAATTCTCCCCTTTGGGAAACTACAATCTATTCTTGTATCTTCTTAATCATGTATTTTACATAATCATATTCAATGTTTGTGAAAGGATCTTAAATATTTGGGGCCATGAGGTAAGGCCACCCATATACCATATCAGAACCATCACTCTCGAGTGCCTTGTGCAAATTAGAGATTGTGTTTTGCATATAATTATGGAATTTATCTATTGGTAGCACCTTTTTGGAATATCCCCAACTGATTTGAGCTCATACAAAATATGGTGGATCATCACCTTGCCAATATAAAACTTGAAATTTCTTTCAATTTTTTATTGGAAATCCTAGATATCAATGTCCATGCTCATTTGACCTTCAAGTCCAAAAGCTTCAATAAAGGAGGCATGTTCAAGTGTTCATAATATACTCACATCCTACATATGAAAGGGCTTTTTTTTAGTATTATAGGCTGCTGTAAGGGATTTCAACAAGTCTACATCAGCACATACCTCAAGAAAAATGAGCTTTGCCAAATTCCTCCTCTATGGATTCGAGGTTGGTGGCTTCTTAAATATGTTGTTCTATAAAAACATGAATAACTCATATCCACTTATATCTAGGAAAATGACATCTCTATAATATATACAAATCACTAAAATCATTTTGTGAAATTGCATTTTATGATCCATCCAAGAGCTGAGCACATTCATTTGCATATTTATTTGGTTTTCTCTACCTAGTTTTTCATGTTTTTGATGTCAGTGCTTGAACAACCTCCATCTCTTTCTATTGTCACTCATCCCCTCCAATTTCAAACATCTTCTACGTAGATAAACCTTGAATTCTAAAATTCACATAAAATAATTCAGCAATTTGGCAGCTTGAACATTGTATGACTCGATGATTTCTTAAACTTTAGCAACTAGTACTTTTCTCAGTCATAGATAATGTTTTTATGGATGAGAGTGCTTCATCAACCTCATTTACTCCATTAGATGTTTTCATGTATGGGGATTCAAAATTCCAATGTGAATGTCACTTCATAATTTTGTGTCATTAACTTCCAGCTAAGCCTTCTTATTTTATGCAAGAAAATTTCATTGGCTAGAAACCCTTCTCTTTTTCATATTCTATGAAATCACTTTATGTATCTTTTTCTTATTAGGGCTTCTAATTTTATGCTTCACTAGATCTTTCCTTTGTTTGCAACTCTACTAACCTGACATCTACAACCTTTTGATCTTATGCTTCATAGTTTATCACATGGTCAAAGACCTTAACCGTTAAATTCCTTCTAAAACCAAAATCTTATGTTGGCAATTAGAAACTCCTCATCATAGCATCAAAACTATTTGAGAATAAACCTTCAATCTTAGGTTCATCTTGATTCATAAGTTTGGAAAGCATCAAAATAGACCTTATGATCTCATATCTATCTTTTAATCATAACATTGAACAACCTTTAAAACTCATTACAACTCTACACTTTCCTTTGGAATGTAAGATCAAGAGACTCCACATCTTAATGAAAATAACTTGTTCACACTTACACTCAAAAGCTAAGTGTATGATTGGGAGAACCTTGAAACATGACTTATAGACTTATGTTTTCCTTTGGACAACATTTTCTTGAATCATTTTAAAGACTTAAGGACTTTGGCTTATGATATTACATTCAAATCTTAGAAGATCAACACAAACTTTTACCTTCACAAAATAGACCACTAACCTTACACTCAAAACTCTAAATGTAAGATAGAAACATACTTTCACCTTTATGAAAACATCTTATGATGATATGTTCAAGTCTTAGGTGTAAGGTCAAAACACTTGAACACTAGCCTTTAGGACTCTACGCTCACACTTAGTAATGAGATTGTGGAAGAATATGGAATATTCCCATTTTGACTTATGCCTTCCTACTTAGACATAAGACTTAGGAAAATTAAAATGTCAACCATAGGATAAATATTTTGACAAGGTTCATGAGTTGGTTAGAACATTTCAACATAACCTTGAGCTATAAAGGGTGACTTAAAATCTTAACTGAACCTAGGGCACAAATTAACCGATTTAGGGGTTTTTTTCTTAAAGCTTTGCAACAGAATACATGGAAATCCTAATTGCATAAATTCATCTAATTTTCACAATATTTTAAAAATTTTGGAATGGTGAAAATACATGCCATCACTATGAAAGAACACTGATGATAGAGTTGAATGTTTCACAAAAGTATTGGAGAGAAATTATAAGTACTATAATTCATACATTGAACTAAGTTCAAGTCAAGAAAGGTACAAAAAAAAACCCCTTTTGAACTTTTTTGGGGCTATGCACCTAATTTCAATTATTTCAAAGTATTTTGAAGCAAGTGTTACATATTGAAAGATGCAAGGAAAGGAAAACTTGATGCAAAGAGTGATGAACATGTATTCCTAGGATATTATACTAAGAGAAATATTTACAAGTATTTTAAATCTAACATTAACAAAATTATGGAAAGTGAAAATGTTAGAATTGATGAATTTGCAAAAAAGAGTGAAGATGAATGCAAGGAAGAACCTAAAGATTACAGAAATTCTGTCTACATCTATGAAGGTGAACCTAGTAGCTTACCTAAACTACAGAAATAGACTATCAAGCATCAATAGACTGGCACTACCAAACATCAACATACAAGTTCTATCAAGTATGATAATTTTGTCGAGCATCAAGTTATACAATGCTAAGTCACACAAAGAGGAGGCTAAACACTAGTCAAACAATGCCAAGTTATAGCCAAAGATACCTACAAAATCTTAGCAAGCTGGACCAAGTGAAATACCACAAGAAAATCTAAGAGATTTGAACCTATCTTAAAAAATATGTGAGAAGACACCATATACTTGACCAAATCATTAGAGAAAAAGATTCAAGAGTCATGAAAAGAAAAAATTTAAAGAATGATACTTGTCTACTATATGAGTTTGAGCCAAGAACAATTAAAGATGCTTTGGAGAATGAAGATTGGATTAAATATTTGAATGAGGAGATGGATAAAAAAGAGAAGAATAATACATGGATATTGGTACCAATAAAAAAGGATAAGAATATGATTAGAACAAAATGGGTATTCAAAAACAAGTTGAATGAGAAAGGTGAAGTCACAAGAAAAAAAAAAAGACTAGTTTATAAAGGATATGCAGAGAGGAAGGAATTGACCATGGAGAAATGTTTTCCCCCATTGCAATGTTGGAAGGAGTAAGAACATTACTTGCATATGATACTTACAAAGGTTTCAAAGTATATCAAATGGATGTGAAATTTGCATTTTTGAATGGAATCCTAGAAGAAGAAGTTTACATTGAATAACCTGAAGGATTTGTTGATATTGACATGAAAAGAATGGAATGTAAACTACACAAATAATTTTATGTTTGAAACTAGCCCCTAGAGCATGGTATGAAATGTTAGTTACATATTTGGTGAAAATTGGTTTTACAAGAACTAATGACAATAGCAATCTGTACTTGAAAAAGTGAATATGAGAGTAAGATATTTCTCGCTGAAATTTTTGTTCATGATACATATTTGGAGGACATGATGTGTTATGCAAATAATTTTCTAATGATCAATGAAGAAAGAATTTGAGATGTCAATATTTGGAAGTTTATCAAATGAAGAAAGCTATATACATTACACAACCAAAGTATGTCAAGGAGATATTGAAAACCTTTGGAATGGAAGATTCAAGACTAGTCAGAACACCTATGATTACTAATCATAAAAAAATATTAAATGATTATTTTTCTGAAGTAAATCAAACATTGTATAGGTTAATGATTGGAAAATTGCAATATGTTGTTCATAGAAAACCTGACAGTGCATTACAAGTTGGTGTTTCAATATTTTTTCTAATCCTAGGGAAAATGACATGATGGTTTTGAAAAGGACACTAAGATGTCTAAAAAGGACAAAATATTATGGATTATGGTAGAAGAAGAATGATAAGTTTGAGTTAAAATTTTACACAGACATTGATTGGTCTTGAAACATTGATGGCAAAAAGTGTACAACTGGATGATCTTTCTTTCTAGGCAAGAAGTTGATTTCATGGACAAGCAAGAAGCAAAATTGTATTTGTCAATCTACATAATAGTTTGAATTGTTGGTCTTAGAATGGTTTTGACATTTGAGTTGCAACACACTTAACCATTTTCTACATAGAAGCTAAGTACACTATGTATGCCGAGCCACAGTATGTGTCGAGCCAAAATTCCAACATGTGCTGAGTGACTTCAAGTGCCGAGCATTATACAGGTGCTAAGTGATATATAGGTGCCAAGTCATAGTTGATACCGAGAAAGTAAAAATGCTTCATATGTCAAGTCAGCTAGAACTATACACGTATCAAGCAAGATAGAATGTAATAGGTGTTGAGTAAACTAGGATCAAACATGTGTTGAGCATCAGTAGTCAAGTATGTGCTGAGTAACACAGAATCAACATACGAGTTTGTGCCCTCACAAACTCAGATGTAAACCATTTTTGGAGTTGACATAGAAGTATTTCAAAGAATAACAAGGATAAAAATGAATCTTTTACATTTCCTATTCAATCGGCATGGCATGCAACCAATGAGAAAAATGTAAAGAATGAACTAGAATTTAAGATTCAATATGGATCATAGATCCATACCTAACCCTAATTCTACTAAGTCTTTATAAGAAGGCTTAGACCCCACAATTTTATGTTGCTAAATAGAAGTTAAGGAAATTGATGAGTAGATAAGCAAAATTGCATAACAAGGCAAATAATAGGGGCATCACAGACTTAGTGAATTGAGTAGCAATTTCACATCCATTTGTTCTAAATAGTACATGGGATACAAATAGATATCAGATCAAGAAAGGATCACATTAGAATGAGTAGATCAAGTGCCCAAAATTAGTAATTGAAGATTGTAAGCAATCAGGTCAAAGGTTTCTAATACTCTCTAGCAATTGTATTAGATAGTGAAAACCCTATGTTGATAAGTTAGCTTAATAGCTATTTTGTAGATCCTTTGAAGAGGTGATTAAATCCTTTAACAGGGTGACACTTCATGTAAAGTGTTTGTAAATCCTTTAACCAAGTCATTATTGACACAGTGTAAAGCCTTTAATAGGGTAGGCCTTTCATAGGGTAGATCATCAGAAGTGGTTAAACAATTATTGCTGCAATAATTTTGTGGATATCATTCCCACCCCAGTTTTACCTTCTTATTCCTAGAGGGTTTTTGGGTTACCAAATCTAGTGTTATGTGTGTTGATGTATGTGTTTATTTTATGTTCATTTAATATGTTTACATGCATGCATTTTACTTTTAGTTATTTGTTTTAAAAGGATTTGAAAAGGTTAAAAGTGTGTTACTTCTGATTCACCCCCCCTCTCAAAAGTACTCTTCCCATTTTGAATATTCCAACAATTTGTATCAAAGAAAAGGTTCTCACAAGGAGAAGCCTAACAGCTTAGAGAAAAGATCTAAAGATGGAAGTCTTCAAACTTGGGAAGATAATAAACAACCAGGTGATTGATGTGCATCTCGCTCTACACAAATTGGAGGAAGCCAAGAAGGAATTGAGAAAGTCTGTAAAAAGAAGAAAGGATATAGCCATAGCTGAAAATGACATACACTACAAGGATATTGATACCACACAAGTGTTTTCCAATGGAGATTCCAAGGAATTTGATGCAACAATAGCTAAATTAATGGAGAAAAATAGAGCTCAAGCTAAAGAATTCAGAATACTCAAGCTTGAACAAGAGTCACAAGTCATAATGAGCCAATAATTTCTTATTGTGATGGTTAATTTGTCGAGTTGTTGTACTTGCCATCAAAGTTCAAATTGAATGAGGATGAGATCCCCTAATTGTGACCTCACTAGTTCATAGCTCTAGGTCAAAAGTGTTTACCCCTCAAAAAAAAAAAAAAAAGTCACAAGCCATAATGCTTTGTGAAGTGACTCAACAAAAGAAGAAATCCATTGAAGACAAGGCCATGATCAAAGATGACAAGAGAAATCTTACCAATAGACTGGAGAAGAAGACAATTGAGTTTGAAAGAATCTCAAACATGTAGCTTGACACCTTAAGCCAGATGATGAATGCTCATCATGAGTTGAATATGAAAGACATTGAGATCTCTACATTGAAGATATAGAATGAACAATTACAGAATGATGAGAAGAGAAAAGGAGATAGTAGAAAGCTTCAATAAACCCAATGAGGCTATCAAGTACTTTGAGCAACTATTAAAATCACTAAGGGCTAGTAATGATACTTCAGGACTTGGTTACACTAGCACTGAACAAGCAGAATAATCCAAGACTACAGAAGAAAGGAGTAAAAAAGGTAAGAACACTAAACTTACTTGTCATTTCTATGCTAAAAAGGGACATACCTCTAATGTATGTAGGAGCAAGGATGGTCATCAACATGATAAGCCTAAAAATGCAAGCTTTTGTCACAAGTGCAAAAAACAAGGACATCAAGCACACGAATGTAGAACCAAGACCATGAGGACACCAAGATTTGAGGGTCACTACTATAACTAGAAGAAGTATGGACATAAAGAATTTGAGTGTAGATCAAAGCCTATGTGGACACCTAATCAGCCGTCAAAAGGAAATAACAATGATCATTACTACAATTGGGACTACAATACTAGGTATAGCTATCACTATTGTCAAGAGTATGGACACATTCCTGAAAACTGCATAAGAACACATTTTAGAGAGAACTATAGTAGATGGTTAAGTCAAACCACATGTTTTAGTTGCTTGAAGACTGGTCGTATTAGCAAGAATTGCCCGACAAAGTCAAAGGCACCCAAGTCAGAAGTCAACAAAGGAAAAGAGAAGGTAGATGTTGAACAAATCAAAGGGAAAATGAACAAGACTTGGAAGAAGAAGGATGAGTGTAGCACATCAAATGGAGGGATCACTTCACCCAAGAAGTCAAGTGATCACATCTCATCCAACTAAGCAAGAATAGGTGTATGGGACTGATATACATAGTTATATCATATATCAATCCCAAGACAAAGAAGTATTGTAAAGAAGAAATTAGCATGAGCATAGATGCCAAGTCAAAATTTGAAGATGTCAAGTAAAGCTCCAGAGGATGTCGAGTTACTAATAGTGATTGAGTTGATAGTTGATGCCGAGTTGAGAAATGTTAATAGAAGCCAATTAAAGTGGAAATCTAGTGGAAGTAGAGTGAATGAAATCCAATGGAAGCTGAGTCATGTTGAAACCTTCAAGTGTCGAGTTTAGAGTTGTATGCACTAAGCATTTACTGCTAGGTTTTGAAAGGTATAAGGTCAAATTTTGATCATTTTTACGCCATTCAAACACAGGGCAAAGATAAGAAGAGTGCAGAAGTGATCATACATCAACCTTGAAGCCATTTGCATCAATTTCAATAGTGATTCAGCATACATTTCGATGATCTAAGGTATTTATCAAGTGTCAAGCTACACAGTATTGATTTTTTTAATATATTTGAAACCCTAGTTCAGTATAATGGCTTCTAGTTCAAGAAACCTTAAAGGAAAGGAATGTTATGGGGTCCATTTGGTCAGTAATGAAGTAAAACAACATGATTTTAGACCCATCCCAGAAGTCGCCTATAGAAATGACCTTGTTGGCACATTGTCCATTATTCCACCCAAGGTTGTCATGGTATAGGATGTAAGGAAGTGCTACAACTACAAAATAGGAGTAGTAAGTGCTCTTGAAATATTTCAAGCCTATGACAAACTATGTGAGAACAAAATTCTAAAGGATGAATTCCAAATAGTCGAGAAAAAGGGTTTAACAAATGCCCTAGTTTACCCTATAGGTTTCAAAATATAATGGATAAGGATTGTTTTAAGAAGAATTCACAATGGATGTTTGTTGTTGGAAACTAGACCAGTGAAGATTACCAAGAGGATAGTGCATAGGGTTACAGGTTTCCCAACCCTAGATCAACCTAAGACCCTACAAAATTATTCAAAAGAGATCATTGAAAGGAATACAGGAGCTAAGTGGAATAAGAGGGGTATGACTATTGATATTGTAATAGATCCACTTCCAAACTTTGCAGTGAGAGTAATATCTCACAAATTCTACCAATCTAGTAGATTTAATAGTATGCCATGTATAGATGTTGATGTAGCTTACAAACTTGTGAAGAAAGATCATATATATGATCTAGCAAAATTGATGTTGCAACAAATAAATGAGAACCTAGGAGCAATAAGGACGTCAAAGGGTGCTCAATGCAATTTTGGTTCAGTTCTTATGTGTGTATTATTTTATGTCATGGAAGAGTATCCTTCTATTGGAAAGGTGAATTGGAGCTCAAAAAAAACTACAATCACACAAATCAACGAGTTCATTGATCAGATGGGTGATAATTTTGAGGCCCAAATGACAAGCTATTTTGAGGATTTCAAGAAATCCATGAAGAAAAGGGTAAGAATACCAGTTTCCCTAGAGGAAAAACATATCAACGACATATGCTTTTTGGTTGACATTGACTATACCTATATCCAGGAAGCAATTCCAAGGGTAAGATGGCTAAGGCCATTGGGATATGAACTTAATGTAAATGAAGCCTCAGCAGCAATCACAACATTTCTTGTAGAAGAGATTGATAAAGAGGCACCTCACTTTAGCACATATGATGTTGTCAAATCTAAAGTTGAAACATAATTGAAGACAACCTCTATAATTAAGAGGAAAGATAAATTAGTGAAGAAGATAAAGAAGAAATTTGGTGCAGATATTGAAGAAGAAGTAGGTGTTGAAGAAGAAGAAGAAGAACAAGGGAAAGGCCCTATGGAGTTAACCTAGGGCTTAGGAGAAGACAAGGAGGAAGGTGTAGAGGAAGAAAAAGTTGAGGAAGCACCTACACAAGCTAAGCAAAAGAAGAGAAAGGCTAAAAATCAGCCTCCAGCTCAGCCCAAACCCAAGAAGGTAACCAAGCTTGCACAAGCCAAGCCAACACCAGCAACAAGGGCTACTACAAGGGCATCCATACAAAAGGTCAAAGTGGAAACAAAAGAGAAGAGAAAGGCCATTGAATAATCTGATGAAATGCCAAAGAAAAGAAGAAAGTATGTGGCATAGCCAGACACTAATGATAAGGAGAGAATAGAATCAGAGGATATCAGCCAATTCAAAGTGGTAAGTCATCCTCTCAAATCTACTATAGACAAAATTTGTGAAAATGTTAGGAAGGTAGATTTAAATGATTTGAAAAGTCTTAATTTGAACAAGTAGAGAAGAGAAAGATAAAATAGAGGAATCAGTATATGCCATGATGGTTGAATTCAAAAACACACCTCTAGAGCTAGACAATACCATACCTAGAGAACTATATGAGATAATTGAAAACAGATGGCATTATTGTCTAAAAATGGAAAAGGAGATCAGAGAACCTACCTTAGCACAAGAGATTCCTGACCTAACAAGAGGTCAAATAACAAAGGCTAATATGAAACATGGTGGCAAATTTGCACCTAAATATAGAGCCTTCAACATCTTACAAAATAAGATTGGGGATGTAGTAAATAAATCCACACAATTGTCGAAGACAATCTACAAGATAACTAATGAAAAGGATGAGAAAGAAAATAAGGCAGAGGCCAGTGCCAAGGAAAAAATAGAGGAAAAGAAAGTGGAAGAGAAGGAAGAGAAAGGAGAAGAAGAAAAGAAAGAGGAAGAGGATAAAGAAACAAGGAAAGAACAAGAAAAGAAAAGAGAAGAAGAAAAGAAAGATGAGAAAGATAAGGAAAAAGGAGAGGAGGAAGAGACACAAAAGGGAGAAGATATGGAAATGGTTGAATAGTAGTATCAAGAGGAATAGAGTGTGCAAGACACATAAATGCCACCTCCTAGCCCTCCTCATGTAACTATCACACCTACAAACACAATAACTATCAGGGATGTTCCTAACAATTCTACTCAGAACATCAATCCCCTAACTGCAAAGGATCTCTCCAAGATCCTTCACCAATCCACTCTATAGGCACAATTATGCACAAATCTTGTATTGGTGAGTGTAGATGAATTATAGAAGATAGTAGTAGAACCAAAAAGAGACAAGGTGAAACCACAGGAACCACCTTTCACCTATACAGCTACTTACACTCAAATTTTAATGCTTCCACCACCAATAGTAGCAAGTGACATCACACAGAAGCTGAGTACAAGAGAAGGGAAGTTTGATGATAAGGAGGATACATCAAAGGAAAATGAGTAGACCACTATACAAACATTGGTAGAACTACCAAAAATAGGCACTCCTACAAAAACCCTTCAGAAGCCGAGCACTGAAGCCATACCTTTGCAAATCTCAACACTAGGCTTGAGTTCTACAAATGTCACCAAGGTACTTCACTATGGAGACCCTAAGTTAGATGAAGACATTGTAATACCTCCCTATGACTCAAAGACCATCACCATGGAGTAGATTACTAAGATGCAAGATGCATTAAATAGGAGAAAGAGATAAGAAATACTCAGAAAAGATTATAAACATAAGCAAGCACTACATGAGATTAAGGACATCTTTATGGATGCCTTTAGCTTGCAGTCAAAAAATGAGTCAAAGCCCATAATGGAACAATTATCAGATATAGGTGATCAAATGACTAGTGAAGACTAGGATACAAATGTTAAACTTATGGAGTGCTCTGAGAGGAAATTTCAAGGGAAGGTAAATGAGAAAATATCAAGTGGTATAGCACTTGAACAAGTAGAATTGACCAAGAAAATTGAAAAGGTCAATACTATACTCTAGAATATTTTCTCACTATACAAAAGGTTGTGTGATTTTTCCAACTTCACACAAGAGACAGGTCAGAGGATAATGAGCTTGGAGAGAAATTTGAAGATTTCTAGCATGCAATTACCAAGGGATCCAGCTCAAAGTGAGAAGCATTTTTCTCAATCACTTCACACTCAAAGAGAATTAGCTACACTTACAAGTGAAGAAGCCAATATAAAGGCCAAATTAATGCATATTCAATCCTCCATAACCCTACATTTGGAGGTCCTCCACAAAGAGCAAGTCTATGCTAAAACTATCTTAAAGAAAGATCTTAATCTTACTACATTAGATGGACTTGTACATCTTGCTACAAAGACTACCATCCAGCATAAGTCACTAGACATTGCTTTGGAGAATTAGGATGCAGCTCTGAAAATGATAATGGAGGTAAATAGCACATTTTTGGCAAAATATGGTATTACTCCTTAGAACCCTTTGACATAAGTGTAAAAAAGGGGGAGAAATAATGTTTTGGAGGAGATGATAAGTTAAATATATATAATGTTTAGGGGGAGTAATAACAAAAAGGAAGATATGACTAAGGGGGGAATACTAAGTATTCCAATAATTACATTCTTTCATTCATTCTTTTGGAGAATAAAAAGGAAAGAATTGCAAATAGCCAAAAAGGGGGAGATAAGACTTAATGTGTAAATAGTATGGGGGAGAAGTAATGTTTTGGGGGAGATATGAATAAAACTTGCAAGTATAGTCAGAGTAGACAAAACAGCTGAACACACAAGTATAGATTACAGAAACATGGCAAAGGCAAAGAGTATCAAATACATCAACACAAGAATTTTGGTTGCAAGAATGAAAATGGCACAATCAGTTCAAGGGGAGTTATAAGAATTTTAAGGTATTTTGAACAAATTTTGGAATTTTGTACATATGCAAAGTAGATGGGATAGGGTACTCATAAGGACAGATGAATAATGTTTAGTTAAGTTTTTTTGACACTCATGTCAAAGGGGGAGATTGTTGGTCTTAGAATGGTTTTGAAATTTGAGTTTCAACACACTTAATCAATTTCTACATAGAAGCCAAGTACACTATATATGATGAGCCATAGTATGTGTTGAGCCAGAATTCCAATAGGTGTTGAGTGACTTTAGGTGCCGAGCATTATACATGTGTCGAGTGATATATAGGTGTCAAGTCACAATTGATGTCGAGAAAGTCAGAATGCTTCATATGTCAAGTGAGCCAGAACTATACATGTGTCAAGCAAAACAAAATGTAATAGGTGTCAAGCAAACCAGGATCAAACATGTGTCGAGCATCAATAGTCCAGTATGTGTCGAGTAGCACAAAATCAACATATGAGTTTGTGCCCTCACAAACTCAGATGTAAACCATTTTTGGAATTGACATAGAAGGATTTCAAATGATAAAAAGGATAAGAATGAATCTTTTACATTTCCTATGTAATCAGCATGCAACCAATCAAAAAAATGGAGAAGGCATGCAACCAATGAGAAAAATGCAAGGAATGAGTAGGAATTTAAGATTCAATATGGATCATAGATCCATACCTAACCCTAAGTCTACAAATTCTTTATAAGAAGGCTTAGACCCCACAATTTTATGTTGTTGAATAGAAGTTAAGGAAGTTGCTAAGTAGATAAGAAAAATTGAAAAATAGGGCAAATAGTAGGGGCATCACAGACTTAGTGAATTGAGTAGCAATTACACATACAGTTGCTCAAAATAGTACAAGGGATATGAATAGATATCAGATCAAGCAAGGATCACATAAGAATCAGTAGATCAAGTGCCTAAAATTAGCAATTGAAGATTGTAAGCAATCAGGTCAAAGGTTTCTAATACTCTCTAGCAATTGTATTAGATAGTGAAAACCCTATGTTGATAGGTTAGCTTAATAGCTATTTTATAGATCCTTTGAAGAGGTGATTAAATCTTTAATAGGGTGACACTTCATGTAAAGTGTTTGTAAATCCTTTAACCAGGTCACTATTGACACAGTGTAAAGCCTTTGATAGGATGGGCCTTTCACAGGGTAGACCATCAGAATTGGTCAAACAATTATTGCTACAGTAATTTTGTGGGTATCATCCTCACCCCAGTTTTACCTTTTTATTCCTAAAGGGTTTTTGAGTTACCAAATCTAGTGTTATGTGTGCTGATGCATGTCTTTATTTTATGTTCATTTAATATGTTTACATGCATGCAATTTACTTTTAGTTATTTGTTTTAAAAGGATTTGAAAAGGTTGAAAGTATGTTACTTCTGATTCACCCCCCCTCTTAGAAGTACTCTTCCCATTTTGAATATTCCAACATGAATATGTTTTTGTAGTAATTAGTTGTTCAAATATTATGTGGATAAGGCAATTATTGAAGGATATGGAGGAAGAGATTACTGAACCCACAGTGATATATTGTGATAACAAAAATTCTATAAACATATCTAAGAATCCTATGATGCACACAAAGACCAAGTATATTTTAATTATCATTACTTGATGGATTTAGTGTATGAAAAAGAGGTAGGATTGGAATATTTGATGACAAAGGAGCAGATAGCTGATATATTCACTAAGGCATTACCGAAGGATGTATTTGAGTATCTAAGAGGTAAGTTAGGGGTCATTCCCCTATTTGAGGCAAACCAAGAAATATTACATCAAGTGTTATGATCAAAATATCTCACACAATAATGTAGGAGGTTGCACTTTAGGAGTTTCCTAAGGCTGTAAAAAGATTAATAGAGGTATGAGTAGAAAGAGTTGTGTTGGTGAATAGTTTATCTTCCAAAGAAATACATACCAATTGACCCTAAAACACCCAGATAGGAAAACTCAATAAGCACTAATACTTGGGTCACTTCTCTATTAAAAAGTGTAAGTGCCCTTTGAATTTATCCAAGTATAGCTCCATGTGTAAGATTTATAATGAATTGATTACACTATGATTGATAATGCTTTTAACATGAGAGCAAGAAAGGTTTACAAATAGCTATCTATAAACATGACATAGATGTGAAGAAACTAACTAATTGAAAGGAAATAAATAGTAAATAACACAAAATTCATTCACCCAAATATTGCATTATAGAAAGAACATAGAGAGAAAGATACACTCTTCTTTCCAAATACATGAAAAACTAGAGCACAAAGACCAAAGATGATCATGATGATGATTAGATGTAACAAACATGCATTCAAAGAAAAACCAATACCATTCCAAGATGAATATTAATCAAAACACAAGAATTTAAACTCAAAGTTTTAGTATATTAATATTACCCTTCTCTAAACACGACAAAATAATAAAGACTTTATTGTTCCTGTACATTGACCACTATCTAAGAATAAAAAATCTTCTTCCCCTACATAATAATTAGAATCAAAACAAAGTAGAAATTCCCCCTTTCATAGAAAAAAGTCTGTGCAAAAGAGAAGCCTCTAGAAAACTTGAGCCCTTTGAAAATCTCTCTCCATTGTATTTATTTCCCTCTCTCAAGCAAGCCCATTTTCAGTTATCTAAAATTGATTCTTGAAGAGTTCTTTTTCAATTACCAAGTGTCCTTATGCATAACTTCAAGGATACATAAATATCCTGAACCTTTTATGATATGTATCACTTCCAAGTTTTCATTTGGTGAAAATTATAAACATTTATAAGGATTTGTGTCACATTTTATTCATTTATAAATCAAATGTTTTAGTTTGCATTCCATACTAATCTTGTAGATTTTTTTCAAGGTTTATTATATTGAAATAAATTGAGATGTCATTTACCACCATTTGGATCAATCTGCTTCTTCTTTGAGAGGATGGTTATTAGATGTTCAGAACAATTTTGTATCAAAACTCTCATGCATGAGGTATAGGAAGTTGGCTCATAGGCTTCACAAATTGTTTGTGTTACTTTTAGCAATTTTTCTTCATATTTCCACTCTACTTGAGCTCTACTATTTGAAGACATCACGAGGTTCCCAAGCTTTCTCCTTTGTGAATTGAGATTTGAAACTCCTTGGAATTGCAATGGCAATTCCAAGCGCCAAGTCTTTATATATACCTCATTTTGGTAAATAAAGACATTAGAATCCACATCACATTTCATCTCCCAACAATCTTCTAAATGATTTACATAGAATTTCTATATTATTTATGCCCATTTTATCAAATGGGTGGCAATGCCTCTATGGCCATCTAATCACTTTCTTAATTAGATTTACTTGATATTTTTAATTTAACCCATGGTTATAATGAGAGATGACGCTACACAAAAACTTTGAACCATTCATGCTTTTGTATCACTTAACCATTTTGATGACTTTGGCATTACGTCAAACACTTGTTACACCTTGGGTGTCTCCTACACAAAGTCTTTGTTCCTTGTGTTAAAATAGGTTCAATGCTAGTAGTCATTCCCTTGCTTATCTATGATTAGAAAATTCCATATTATGGGTTTTATGGAGAACATGGATCTAAATACAATTCTCTCTTATGAAAGAATTGAGCATCATATATGATGGCTCATGTACTCCTCCTTAATAAGATTGTGTCTGGTTTAGAGAAAATGATCTTCATGCTGCCATTTTTGTGATGATGAACTCTGCTAACCTAATTGTCTAGTGCCCAATAATTATTTGACTAGTTAATGGGCATCCATTCCCTCATATCTGCACTTAGAGTCTTCTATTGGTGTGGAAGAAGTATATCAAAGCTTTCACAACATCTTCTTCACTGAACCTACCCACATTTAAGTTGTCATGTGTTGGCTCGATCTTTAACTTTGTTATGCATATCATGAAAATAGTGTCACCTTCTAATACAATTCTACATCTACATCTATGTTCTTGTCGAGCCTAGCATTATGTCAAACATTTGGCAGTCGCCTATAATTACCATGTTCAAACTCCATTCTTTTGTGTTAGAATCAGGGATGATGACTCTTAAAAAGACATGTATTGAGGCTTCCCACTAAATATGACATATACATATCTTATATAATGGGACTAGCATTATTATCTTTGACTTAGAAAGCTTTCTTGCCAAGTATCGAATGTCCATCTACCAGGTCTTATTTATTGTCACAACCTTTAATATTGTCTTTTTATAGCTAGAAGACTTCATCTTCAAAGGTTATAACTAGTGACATTTTGAGATTTACCCTTTTGAACTCAAACTTTGCACCCCACTAGTGGAGAAATGTAGGAAGTTGATGACACACTAAAAAAATAATGATAACCAATTCATGGATCAACAATTCGATAAATAATTTCTAGAATTAAGTTGAATCTTTTCTTATGTCATAACACTAAAACTGCAACAAATTTCATTAGGACTAAGGAATCAAATATTTCATATTTGATATTCTATAAATACATATCATTGAAAACTTCTCAAATTGTTATGTTATGGTGGTCAGGCCTGTTATGATCTTTGCATCACCATCTATTGTGAATTGGACTTTAGTAGAGATATAGGCAAATGGTTCACAATTCATCCCCATTTATGATATCTTGATCATAGTCTGTATGTGTGAATATCTGAGATCCCATTAGCATTTTCCTTTAATTTGTGACACTATGAATCTTATATAAACTAGGTGAACTACATTGTGCCCATTGAATCAAATTTGATCTTTGAAACCAAGCTCTAGATATCTAAACTATGGCATTCTAACACCTTTAAACCAATCTGAGTTGAGTCACAAAAATTGTGGAAATTTCTGAGCCTTTCTTCTCAACCATTAATGGTATTAGAGAGAACCTCTGAACTTGGCCTCAAACATGAACTTTGCATTGTTAAGTCTTCGAATTTGTGAACAAACAAACTGCATTTTTTAATTGGAAATGAATCACTAAACCCAAGCCAATAGATTATACATCTAAACTTCTCAGAATGAACCATTGAACCTACATGAGAAGATTGAACCACTTCAAACTACTTTTAACTTAGTTCATAGATATTTAAGACCTTAAACTTAAAAAATTTATTACGGGGTCCATATGAGGGCTAACATTGGCTCTATATGGGAACTAATTTTGATATAGAATCAAAGAACTCTAGCAAACTCTAGGAAAAGAAAATTTTCATATCCATTAGGAAAATAGAGTCACTAAGAAAAGGAAAATTGGGAGTTTCTTGTATAAGGGTGGAGGGGATCAGGACAAAGCCAACCAACTTAAACACCTAAACTAGTAGCAAGAATGAAGCTTGTACATTATTCAAACTAATACTATGCACACCAAAAGAATATTTACAATATATACAAAGGTTGGAAGAAAAATTTACCATGGGAACTAGAAGAAAGAAGAACTCACATGAATCCATTTACTAGCTAGGAGAAGTAAGAGCCCTTTTCTAGCAGCAGGCTATGCTTTAATGGAGCAGTTCCAAACCACTACTTAATAGCAATCTCTTCAATGTTGAAGCTCAAGCTCATAGTATGCAAAAATTTGACAACCTAAAATTCTGTCCCAAACAAAAAAATCTCATCATAGCTTTCTTAATCTTCAAATAGTTTTTCTATATCATCTTTCAAATCAAGAAAGGTCTCAAATTGAGGAGAACAATATTCAAGAAATTTTTCATTAGCCTCTTGACTACTATCTACAATGACCTGCTTATTTCTATAATTATGAAAATCATGTTTCACATTATCAACAATAGAAAATTCATCCAACATGGGGTCAAATTTACCATAAAAAATTGCTCCAACATCATCAAGAATTGGGGTATCATCAAATATGTAAAACATTTGATCCTTTGTTTCTTCTAGTGCATCTTTAGATTTCACAACATTATCTTCAATAGATTCATACCCAAAAGTATAAGATGAATCAACAAACAAACTCTTGCGGTCTATTTATTTTGAATTCATACCTAGACTATCTAAAGAGGGATCTCCTTGCCCCAGAGATAATACAAATCTACATTTGATGTCTTCTTCTTCCTCATAGGGGAGAGTGTCATCCAATAACTCAACTAAGTCACCCATAGGCTAGGAACTAACTCTGACCTTTCCTCCTTCCATCGAAGTTTCTACATTTTCTAATATGAAAGAAGAGAATGGATTTTCATAACTTAATGGTGAATCATAAGGCTGAAATAGAGGATTTTCTCTGATAGTAGTATTCCCACAAAACCCCATTGGTAAGTATAGTGGGTTGGGCTTACTCAAGACAACCTTATCTCCCAACTTTCCAAAATTTTCTTCAATCTCTCTTATTTCTATTGTGTCTTCTTGGAATTGGATTGCATCTATTGGATGTGGAAGATAGTCATCTTCTTAAAAGCTACCTAGTTTAGAGGTGAGCAAATCTATCTCTGTTTCAGTAGTCTTACCATTTTGAATGAAGGTTTCATGTTGAAACTTATCACTTTCATATTCAGCTAGTGATCCTATCTTCTCAAGGAAGGCGAGTGAATCTTCCCCTTTCTCATCTTCTATGAATGGTGGAAAAGATCTTATTTTTTTACTTTCAGCCAGATATAGATCAATAGATGAACCATTCATAGAGGGATTCTCTTGATTACAAAATATTTCTCCTTCTTCACCAAGAAGAGCATTATTTAACATATCCAACAGTTTATCCACAGGTTTGAAGTTAATTTTAAGATTGCTTTCTTTCTCTTTGTTATCACTACTACTAGGATTTTCACTCTTAGCCTAAGTGTTCTTTTTTACCCATGTCTAGTTTTCTTGTGGTTGAGCTATGGCTGAGCAAGTCTTTTTCTTTTGAATGGTAATAAAAGATGGTGCCATCAATGCCAAAGAGGGAGACAATTGGAAACTACAATTGGAACAATTTTATGTTATCATTGATGGAAAACCTTACTGGTAATAAATTTTATAATAGTGCAGAGTGCCATATCAATTGATATATGAAGAGGGTTTGAAAAGAAGAGATAGCTAGGTGAGCTAGTTAAGTTGTTGAGTAAAGATGAGTTAAGTATGTTGGAATTACAATGGGCACTTGATCAGCTAGTATTTGACAAGATAATGTATTGTTTGATCATTATATGAAGTGGAAAAGATAGTTGAGTTGATGTATAGAAGAGGAGATGATTTGTTAAGTAAAATACTAAGCATGACTAAATGAAAGTTTCACTAGGTCAATGAAGTAGAAGATTAAGGAACTTAAGAGATAGCCAAGCAAAAAATATTAGCTAGGTGATAGTTATGACTGAGAAAGTTGAAAGAGAAAATGAAGTAGCAACTGATCCTAGTGAAGATTGAGTAAGCCAATGTAAGCCAAGAAAAATAGAACAGTAGAGACCAAGCTACTCAGTGATGATCAAGCTAAAGAATATAGTGATGATTGAGTGTTAGAAAAATAATAGTTTGTGAAAGAATCAAGATTTGAGGCTGACATGGTTGAATTTTTGAATAGGTCAAACATGTGAATGATGAGGATTGATGAGATGACATTTTTAATACATGAATTAAGTTTGTTAAGTGATCTATGATGAGGATTCAAGGAGAAGGTTCTAGAAGTTCCAAGAAAGGGGTAGAAGGAAAAAACAATAGATAGATTCAATGAATCTAATCAAACCCTAAGATCTATAGTAATGTTTAAGTGGAAAAAGATCAAAGCTACCTATTTAGGAGGAACAATAGATGTTTTATGGTTGTTTATTAATGAACTTATGAAGAACCTATGAAAAATAGAGTAGCAAAGGAAAAGTAAGAAGATTGGTGAAGTGTGATTTCTTGAAGGGTTGCCAAGTGGATTAGTTATGGAGAATATGATGAAGTCCAGTCAATGAACTAGGAATGAGATGAATGGAAATTTAAATTTTCAAAGTGAGTTGTATCTTAATAGATCAAACCTAGTTGTTACTCTTCAACCATTGTGGATGTAAAATCCTTTAATAAAGGTTGACCTAATAGGTATATTATAAATCCTTTAATCAAGGTGAAATTCTAATGAAACAATCCATAGTCCTCGAACTAGGCCACTCCTAATAGGGTGATTAAATCTGTTAACAGGGTCACACCTAATAGTGTGTTTTATAATCTTTAATGGGGTTGACTATTAACTGACCATTCTTCATAAGAGTGAAAAAGTGGTAGCATGTTACTTGGTGGTTTTTCCCAAAAAAAAATTCAATGTTAAATCCTAGTATCATATTTGTGTGAATGTTATTTTGTGATGCATGCTATTTACCATTTATTTCTGTTAGTCGGCATATACTGAACATAGAACAAAGTGTTAATGAATAAGTTAAATTATAGATGAGTTTTTATATAGGTTGATTGGACTGATGAGATTAAATAAGTTGTTTGAAGTTGTTAAAAGCTGAATTGGTACATTTGAACCTAAGAATAACTTATTCAACCCCCTCCTCTCAGTTATTCTAATCATTCTAACATTGGGATTTATGTATGTTTCCTTCAAGTAAAATGGGTTTATAGGCTAAAAAAAGAGGGTGGGGAGATTTAAATCTAGTTTAGTTGGAAAAAGGATTTTTGCAAGAAAAAGGGCATTGATTTTGATAAGATGTTTTCTCTAGTTGTTAAAATGACTTCCATTTTCATTGTTCTAAGTATTGTGCCTATTGAATATTTGGATTTGGAATAGATTGAAATTAAAATATTTTTCTTCATGGTGATTTAGATGAAGAAATGTCCATGGCACAACCACAAGGAATTAAGGTCAAGGGTAAGGAGAACTTAGCATGTACATTAAAGAAAAAATGTATGGCTTGAAGAAATCACCCCAGCAATGGTATCTTAAATTTGACAATTTTATGAATGCAAATGAATAGACATAGTCTCATTTAGACCATTGTATTATTTTAAAAGGTTGTATGATGATAACTACATTGTTTTATGTTTATATGTTGATGATTTTCTTGTATTAGAGTCTAACATGGATCAAATCAAGGTATTGAAACAATAGTTCAGACATTCATTTGCTATGAAACAAAGATAGGAAGAACAAAAAATTAACTATATCTCATGTTGATTATATTGAGAAGGTGTTGCAACATTTCTATATGGAGAATTCCAAAGTTGTCAACACACATTTGCCTGGTCATTTGAAATTGACAAAGGAAATGTGTCCAATGACACATGAAGAGGAAGATAAAATGTCCAAGGTACCTTATCCTTCATTTGTAGGTAGTTTAATGTATGTTATGGTGTGTACTAGACCAAATATTTATACATGTTATGGGAGTTGTTAGTAGGTATATGAGTCATCCTAGGATTGAGTATTAGAATGTAGTCAAATGGATTCTCTAATATTTGTGATGTACATCAAGCAATGTTTACATTTTGGGGGTTCTACTACTAATTTATAAGGCTATATTGACTCATATTTGGCAAGAGACCTAGCTACCAGGTGGAGCACTACATGATATGTATGTATTATTGGTAGGATAACCATAAGTTGGATTTATCAGTTATAGAAGATGCAATATTTATCCACCACAGAGGAAGAGTATATTTATGCTATAGAGGCATCCAAGGTAAAAATATGGCTTAAATTTTTCATGAAAAAGTTGGGGCAAGCATGCATGGAAAAATCTATATTTATGGATAGCTAGAGTGTCACTCATCTTGCTAAGATTTCTACTCTACATTCAAAGACAAAACACATATATTTGGGATACCATTTCATTCATTCAATTTTGGGTGATGGATAGTTAAAGATGGAAAAGATACATATTGATGATAATCTAATAGATATTTTTACAAAGATAGTGACAAGGGAGACATTAAATTTGTCTTCAACTTTAGTTGGTCTTCCAGACTAAACATAATAATAGAATGACAAAATCTAGGGTGTGTCAATTTAGTGAGAGATTCAAGGGTAGCAATATGGCTACAAGGTTAGTTTTCAACTAGGAGGTGGTTTAGTGTCAAGTTTGATCAATCCCCACATGGGATATTATTGATATGTGGTGAGTGATCAAGAAAGTACTATACACTTTTTATAACCCATGGAGTTTAGGGTATCACCCCAATTTTTTTTATTAACTAGTTAAGGATTTTTTAGTTGACTCATTAACCATTTCCCAAGGCTGACTATTCAATTATGTTTAGGGTTAACTTGTTAAACCTACATAAGTTATTCAATGTTGGCTTAGGGTTAGGGCTTTCTAAGGTGAATACATAACCTCTTGCAATGGTATTGAGCTATAAGGGATATTGATGATTGTAACAAGTTGAAGTTACTTGATAATAATATGGTGGATGTAGTCCAAGGATTGGGTGAGCCATGCTAATTCCTTGTGTCCTCTATTCATTTTATGTGTACTTTATTCATTTTGAAATATTGGTTATATTTGCATGTAACTATTATTTTCTATCTATCTAATCCTACCATTAAGGGGCATGCTTGCTAAAATAAATCAATTAAAAAAATTAATTTGCTAAATTATCTCACTCACCATATGCAAGAATTGAACCAACCAATGGTAATTAAAGAAAGGGACTCACATGGATCAATAAGGCCTTATAATCTCAACTATCCACTTAGTATTTTAAAACCTAATATTTAATTTTGTCATCTTATCCCCTTATTAGAAGCCATTTAAATAGAAGCTACTCAACCTTGGTTAACCTAACTCTAACCCTAGCTCTTGAGAAAATATATAAATAGTAAGCATTCTATGAGAAATTCATCCACTCTTTTACATTACATTCACACTCTAGTCACATAGAATTTAAATATTTCTTTGAAGTAATCTAGTTAAATTTATGTATTTAGTGCAAAATCACTGATTGTTTAACTTTAAATCATGATTTATCCATTCTAGGACTATCACTAGGGTTGTTTAAGATTTGAGAGCGATTACAAATTCTTAGTTAGGAATAGATATGATGGTTTTAGCCTTAAAATTTGATAGTTTAAGCTTGTGTTTTGATCCAATTTGATAAAATTGTTGAGTTTAATATAATATTCTATGAATATACACCAAAGTGTATACACCATCCTAACATGATCAAAACTTATCAACTCTTCTCCTAAAATCAAATCTCATAGACTACTAAATAAAGAATTCATTACCTTTTTGCTATTGTAGATGTAGTCCTGGTCATGCATTGCTATTCTATGAAAACCATTAATGAGCTACTTATTCTCCAGCCTTCCCAAGAAATTTGATATAGAATACCTTCTACTAAATCATAGTCCATCAACATAAGTTTTATTCTTCTACTATTCCTATATGAGAAATGACCAATAATAGGTCTCAAATTATGTACCACATGTCTTTTTAAAAATTAATATATATTTTTCCATTGTAATCAAATGAAATTTGTAGTGAACCTATTACATGTTAGATGAGAAACCAAAACCAAATGAAGATGATTTTCATGTAAAAGATTTGCAATAATAACACATGCATAGTGACCAATAACATTATTCTTCAAAGAATGTATTATGATATTATAACTTACAACTCCTCACAAACTATGACCAAGAAATGCAATTTACATTTTTTTTCTTCTTTATCAACAAAAATTTCAGTCGATGTATCACTTTTTTCTACCCATGTAACATAATTTTTCACAACAATTTAATCTTCAATAAGGTACATAAGAATTGGTCCATCTATACCATGTTTATTTTTATAAGAAGCATATACTTTTCTTACTACCTAAAAAATAAGTCATACTCCCTCAAGATGTATTCCAATGACTTTATAACATGCCTCAAAGTTGTAGAAATTGAAGGACAATATAGATTCAAGATAATAAAGCTATCCAAATCTACAACCTCCCCATAACTTGATCATATCATAAAGGGATTAAGCACATGTACTATACCTTCTCCCTCTATTTAGATGCATGAAATTGAAAGATAATCCTGTAAAAAACCCAAACAACATCTTTACACCATTTTTATTGTCTATGTGCCTTACTGTTGGGGTTTCACAATGCATGCCCTAGTTCTCCTAGAAATGGTGACCCCTAGTAATTCTTTTTTCTTTCCCAGACCCCTAGTCTAGGGCTTGAGTCATTTTTGGGACTCTACTTGGAGTTCAAGGAAAGCCTTGGCCCCTTAGTTGAAAAACCCAGATCTCAAAAATTGAGAATTTTGAGGAAAAGGGAGTTTTTAGTGCTAAAGGGCATACTTGTCTCTCTTTAGAGATGTGTTCCTATGCACATGCATAGGTGTGCACCTCCAAAGGGTGTGCACCATCTTGGGCCTATAAAATTTTGTGATTTCACTCTCCTTCCCTCATTGTTATCCTCCTAACTTCCATGAGTGCACCTCCACACCCTTAGAAGTGCACAAACCACACTTACCTACACACAAAAACAAACAAGTTTAACAACAAACCTTTGTTCACATTAAAACTAAAAATAACTTAACAAACCTAAGGTAATGGTGTGCACATGTGTGCACCATTTTTTGACCCTTAACACTAAACACAAAGTAAGGGTGTGTACCTTTAGCCATGTAAAGTCCACTTAGCCCCTCTTTGCACATGTACACTTGCAATGTGCGCAGTAGCACACATATGCATATGTGCACTCCACAAAGGTGCACACTTGTGTAGTTGCACTACTATCCACTAAATAACCTTCTAAGGGTTAGTTAGTACACCTAGTGCACCTATCAAGGTGTGCAAGGTGTGCTAAATTGCATATCAAGGCTTTAAAGGGGGTTTTAAGTAGCTTTTCTAGGTTTTGGTGTTCTGTGTCTTTTTTTTTATAATTAGGGTTATTTAGGGTTTGATGTTCAACCTTCTAGACTAATATTTTTATGTTTTCTATAGATAAAATGGCTTCCTCATCCTCCTCACTGACAAAGAAAATGACTCCAAAACTAGTTGTTTTCAATTTTCAAGGTGCTCTATAGAAATCATGCTTTAAAGATGCATATTTAGAGATTAGAGATACTGAAGTAGGAAACATAGACTAGAATTCATTCTTGGTACTCTACAATAAACTTAAAGAGAGGTCCTTGATGATCTTGACATTTATCAAATCAAGGTTGGTCAATTCAGCATCACATCCAATATTAGTGCAATCTTTGAAGCTTGTAATGGCATTGGCAGAAAACTATGGGTCAAAAGAAAGAGTTGTCAAGAGTGTCACAAGGGAGATCATCTTAGATCTAGGACAAGGGCACATTGAAAAAGAAAATTCATCTCTCGAGAGTCAATAAATATGTAAAGATAACCTATCATCAAGCAAAAAGATGGTATAGGGAGAATGAAAAGGAGGCTACAAAGATCATATAATCATTATTTTTTATTGATAGAACACTCTTGGGACAAAGAGCAAGAAAGGTAGCTATGACTAGAGGATATATGAAAGGATGATATCAGATACTCCATTCTACTTCTGAGCAAAGTCATGGGTCTACCAGTGGCTAGGCATCTTAAATTTGGGATGGTACATTTCGTAGAGACCATCAGAATAGTCAAAATACCATTTGATTGGGCCACAATACTAAGTGAAAACTTAGATGGGCAGCTGGTAGGAGTCAAACTCAACCCCATATTTTACATGACATCATACTTAGTGTATTTACTAGTGGCAAACACAACTGACTATCCAGGAATGTACAAGAAGGGGAGCATGCAAGATGCCAATGTTTGGCACTATGTCGTATACCCTTAATTGGTGAAGAAGAAACTCTCATATCATAGCAAAGAATTCTAGATAGTGAATGATACCTTCATATTTGCAATCATCCAATTCATAGAGGTTGATTATGCCAAAAGAATGTTAGTAGAGGAAACAACAAGGATTGAAGAAATCAGCACCTATTACATCCAATTCAAGACATTCACTTACCTAAGGGTAGCAGGTACAACTATGAATTGGAAAAAACTCCCAAGATATCCATCAGATAGGCTTATCTTATTGGAGATTGCAAGACAACTCACATTTTCATATGACAGAGTGAGGAAACAACATAAGAAGACATGGGTATGACCCATTACTATAGGTCCACTTGAAGTAAAGAAAAAGCAGGATATCATGACCTTTGATGTAGAATGGGATCAATGTCCCATGGAAGATTATAACTCCCCCTGCCCGTATTTTGATACTATTGGAAGAGTTCAACTTTTGGCAGGAAATCAATTTGTTCATGAAGATGCAGTAGAAGATCATTGGATGAATGTGATAGATGACTATGATATTTGAATTAGGGATTATTGTAGGATAACTCTATATCTAGCAAGAAGCACCTTAAAGAGAAAGATCCCACTAAATGTTATCCATCAAGACACTCAAGATGTCTTAGATCCCTTGTACAATTGTGACAAGATATTTGATAAGCCAATCATGAATGAGAGATTAACAGTGAAGAAAATGCAGATATCAATCATAGAGAAAGACATATAATCAAATTGACAAGGGACTGGATCAAGAAGCCCTTTAAGATGGACCTATTTCCTCAAACTATCACCTTCTAAACCACAACATTCCTAGTAAAGGGTAAAGGTACAAAAGTTATAGTGCCAACATTCACTTCCCAATCTCCAGTTAGGCCAGAAATAGTATATACACATGATAGGGATGTTGGGTACTTTTGAGATGACAAAGGGAAGAATAAGAGTAAAAGAGCTTCCCCAAAGAAATTTGAATTTGAAGCTAAAGAACCTCAATAAGAAGAGGTGACTCAAGCCAAAAATATAGCTCAAGCACTTGAGAACCAAGAGCCTCAAAATAAAGAAGCATTCCAAGCTCAAGATATTCCAAAAGTAACTTCACTTAACATGAATAGGAACAAGCACCAGAATAGGAAGCACAAGAGGTGTTACCACCTATACAAGAGGAAGAAACCTCTCCCTCACCTACTAAAAAAGCTAAAGTTAGACCTATGGTCAAAAGGAGTAGAAGGAAGAAGATACAAAGAAAGGTTATAACTATCCCTCTAGTCTCATAAACCATCCTTGAGGCAGATGAAGAAGATGAAGAAGGTGAAGAAGACAATCGCCCATTGAATCAAAGGACATGCTTGGTAAGGGATTCCCAAAAAGAAAGAGAAGAAGCTCCACCATTATGTTATCATCTATTCCCAGGAAACCTATCGAGGTTAAAACTTCAAAGGATGAGTAGCAATAGTGGATGGATCAGCAAGAGGGGCAGGGAACATATATTTTTCAACATATCTGATTTTGACTTTATGCTAGTAGAAATTGAAATGGTGTGTGGTAAAATATGAGATACACCCAAAAACTAATGTTTGGGAGAGGGGTGGAATCAAATTCCACCTCTACCACAAGGATCTCTAGGTGCCTCACCACCATCATTTTAGGATTTGTCATTTTTGGAGAAAGGCTTAGTCACTCCTCTCCCTCCTATTACTGAAGAAGAATGAGTAGGCTATGAAGAAGTACCAGAACAAAGGCTAGTTGATGAAGTATTAGAGGAGGGACAAATAGCTAAAGAACCTCAGCAAACTTCTTAGGATATAGAGGTGAACAATTTGGATACTATAGATACAAGGACACCAAATCTAAATCTTCTCTAAAGGAGAAGACTCCAAAAAGGAGGGATAAAGGAAAAGGGCCTATAGGAAAAACCTCTACTTCAACCAAGTACATATCTCCTATGGGCACTGCATTAGCTTGGCTAAAGAGGGAGGTTATGGTTTGACAAAAGAGGCAGTTGAACCTAAATGAAGAGGAGATTATGGATGTTCTAGTAGAAGCCATCAAGAGACCTGAGCCACCCATAGTTGATGTGCAACAATTGACTTTCACAATATAGAATTTAGATTAGGACTTACTCATATAGCCATTCCTCCTCCACATGCTAAGACCAAATATTTGACTCCTAAGGACTATTAGATTAAATAAGTCTTATTAGGAAAGTCCACAGTACATATGACTAAAGTAATGATCACTAAGGGTGTTAGGGAGGTGTTTAGGAATTTTGATGAAAATGAGAATGAATTGATAAAGTTTCAGAAAGAGAATGAGTTACTAAGAGGCTATTTGCATGGAATTGTAGGTCCATTGGATCAAGATCACCTAGAGGTTACTATCATTGTGGCACTAGAAAGGAGTGATAAGGGGAGTGTCCAAGTTGATTCATTTTTTGGAGCATGTCAACAATGGTTTGATAATTTTGAGCAGAAAGGTGTAGAGATAATACAGGCTAATTTGAACCTATTACGTAATGTTCATTCTAATGTGGAGAAACTAGTATGTATAGTAGACTAGGATTTTGGGGTTATGGATGAGGTGCATACCTAGGGAAAAGACCTTCAAGCACTCCAAACAATAAAAGTTCAAAGGTATCATACACTCATGAAAGTGTATACAATAGATGAGGTTGGTAAACTTGAGGATTGGATTGAAAAGAAAGCTGTCAAAAATAAGGTCATGAAAGAACTTCATGAAGATATTCAAAAGTTAAAAGGTCAATCTCAAGAGCATATTTTGGATGAAAATAGGTATTATCATGCTATTTCCCTCGAGATTTTTGAAGATGAGTCAAAGATAAAGTTCAAGTTAGTACAAGAAGTGGTTGAACAATTTTGAAGAACTTTTGAGGATGCTTTGTTTGATGAAGATATTAGGCCAGCATTCAAGACTAAAGAGGTATTGTTGAAACTTGATAGTAGACTTGACAATTTTGTGGAAACTCAAATAGATATTAGTAATTATTGGCAAATAGTTAGGCATAAATATGAAGCTTTAGATTTTCCAAAATCTTCCCAAGTGATGGAGATTATAGAAAAATTCAAGAGAAAACATCTAGACATCACTCTAATATAAACAGAAAGAAAACCCATAAGCTAGAAATCTAGTTTTGACACTTGGGAAAATTTTGGATTTTTTGAATCTGTCACTAAGATGCATTGCTCCAAAAGGTGTGCCAAAATTTTTGAAGAAGTGTACCAACAGTTAACTGCTAGTTCCAAATTTAGAGCTTTCCATGCATTAGAAATGCATTCTGACAATAGTTTAACTCCTAGAAACATTCAAAGAAAGCCAAGCTTCCATTTTTATAGCTTCTAGTGACTCCCAAATATTCTTACAGGCTCCTTCTTCTTATCTACTACTTCTTTCTTTGTTTTAAGACATCTAAAGGCTCATGCACCCATTAATTGATATAAACAAGGGTGGAGTCCTACTTAGCACCATTTAGAGAGTCATTTTATACATAATTAGATTTTTTTTATCGATTTAGACGCATATGTTTGCATTAAGAGATCTCTCACTCTCAACTCAAATTGAGGAGATGATTTCTTATAAATTTAGGAATGTAATATGTATTCTAGGCCATTATTTTGATGCAATAATATATGTTATTGGTGCTATCATTCTGAGTGTAGTTATTCTTGTTGGAGTGTGTATTTTTTTTTGTGTGGATTCTTGTTCATGATAATAATGGAGCCATTAGTTTTGTTGTGTTGATTTGGTTTTGCAATATTTTCGTTCTAGTATTTTCTGCATGTTGACAAATTTTGTTGACATACTGAGTTGGAGAAGAGACCGCCTTATTGTTCCTACATAGCTTCTCATCTCCCATGAGCATACTTTTTGTGGCCTTGTGATTTGATAATAAGTGAACCATCTTTTGATTTGACTAAATTCCCATCAACAATTACATTAGTGGATTTGAAGAAGTGCTACTTCTACTTTCATTGGTTTCCTACCTAATCTTTTCAATGATTTAACTCGCAAAAGTGTTGTTACCATGGTTTATGTCTATTAGGAATTTCCCATCCATGTTATTTCTTTCATCTCTTGTCACCTTATCTTCATTATTTTCTTTACTAACCCTTGGTTAAATTAGGAATTTATATAGCTACATTGTTAGATTGCATTCATTAAAAAATAGAAAATACCAAAAAAAAAATCTTTTTGTGGTTAATTTTGAAATAGTAAATAGATTGAACTCTTAACTAAAATTGGTCAAAACCAGCAAAGGCCTCCTTGTGAAGAAACACATTTATCTTCAATTGAGTAGATTCCAGTAGTTCAAAAGATCACCCAAAACATTGGAGTTGATCCCAGATTAGCTTTTCAAGAGAGGAGTTTGAAAGGATTCCTATCGTTAAGAATCATGAAAAATGACAACTCAATAGAAGTGGCACTAGAAGGATGGCATCTTACCATTCAAAACAGAAAAAACAACTTGAAAATTCAAAATTTTGCATTTTTTACAAGTTCAAAAAAATAAATTGTTTGTCGCTATCCAAAGGCGTGCAAGGTGTGTAAGGTGTGCCATATTTTTTACAAAGTGTGCTTCTGTAGAGGTGCACTTTTTCAAAATTAAGACAGAATAGAAGATCGTGATACAACATCCCCATTTCAAAGAGCTTTAAGACCTTCAGATAGTGAGCTAGAGTTCTTAGAACTCATTCATTTTTGTAAGCCTCATAGTGACAAAGGATTTCCTAGAATTCTCTTACTTCCATTCAACATTTTGTCATCTTCCTGACTATTGCCTCTCATCTTCCTGACTTCTACCTCCAAACCAACCATCTATTGTTCCACAAAATCCTCCACCAATGGCATTTCTTGAAAATTTTGTAGACTCGCCAATCAATTTGACAGGAGTACTCAACAACCTTCTTAAGAATCCTGAGAAATTTTGCCCAAATTTCATCTATGGAGAGATAAGAACAACTAAAGATTACATCAAGGCTTTCAAATAAATTTGTAATCAAAAGTAAATTGCTAATGAGAATGTGTTTATTCTCTTATTCCCATACTTGCTGGGAGAAGTTTCCTTTAATTGGTACATCAATTTACTACTAGGATGTGTTAGAGACTAGGACACTTTTGAAAAATTATTCTTGGAATAATTCAAAACTTCTATCAACCCATCTATGATACATCATCAATTCATATCAATCAAAAGGGACCTAGTCAAAATGGTTTCATGCTTCAATCATCACTTTCATATGTCATACTGCAAGCTGGAAACACCATACACTATACTAGTTGAAGTTCTAATTTAGATTTATTAGAATTCTATGGACCATCTCACAACTATTTTCTTAAGAATACTTCCTGGTGCAAATATTGACACATTGGACAAGGTCTTCTTGGAAGAAATTACTCTCAAAAAATAAGCGAATCCTAATCAAGGAGGATTGATGCCCCTAGCCCAAGCTATTACCACAATACTAACATATCTTGTTGGAGCACCAGTATTTCCTAGCCAATTCATACCAATGAATTTGACTCCACTACAATAGGCCCCTGCTCTACAAGTTCTAACTTTAATATACCCAAGATATGAACTTCCAAAAGTTGCTTTCTTTGAGAAAATGGCAGTAGCATCCACTGAAATAAAGAACAATGTTGCATCTGTGCTTGAGCAAATGAAGAAGATTGTGTGTCAAATTACTAATGAGTTGACCCATTTGAGATGGTCACAAGGAAAGAACAACAACTTTCAAAGAACAAACCCTTGTCCCTGCAACCACAAAAATTATGATCAGAACTACAATAGGAATTTAAAAAAAAACAACAATGTAGGAAATAAAAATGTGAGAAATAACAATGAAGGAAACAACTCCAATCCTCATAATTGCAACAATGGTTTCCAAAGATATAATCAATAGTGGAACACCCATCTGAAAAATGGAAGCATTCCTCTAGATAATAACAACAACCATACCCAATATGTGGACATCAATTAGTATGATAGTAATTAGAATGTACCAAATGATAATGGCTCATATTACAATGGAAATCAGCAAGTAAATCAAAATCCAATGGCTATAGTAATTATTCCCCTATGCAATTCAACTCCACAATGTTATAATCCTATGATTTTTCATAAAACACAAGAATGGAACAACCACCCAATGAAGAATTTTCTTTTTCATTCAGTCAAGAACCAAATAATCAAACTGAAGAAATGTTTACCTTTCAAAATGATAATTGAAATACCTACAATTTTCCAAGTCAGAAGGAACCCATGATCGATGGTATTCCTCCCCCATTACAATCAACTCCTGCAAATCTAATAGCAAGTAACAATCTAGTACCTATCAAACCCCTATATGGAGGACAACAAAATTAGAACCAAGGAAATGTTCCTACAATTTTGAAAAATTCCACATGGTCTACTTAAAAGTATAGTGTAGTGGAAGATTTGAGATGAACACAGGCCAACATGTCCATGTTTGACATGCTACAAAATTGTCCTAATCAACAGGAAGCATATAACTCTCGATCATACAAAGGCACCCCATAATACAAATATTGTTCCTCAAAAGATAGTATCTCAATAGGTCAATGCTTTGGAGGCCATGCCAACTATGTTTAAAGGTAAGGTTGAGATGCCTCCTTTTTTTCTTAGCATCCAAATATATGGGAATAATCTTCACAATCTCCTAATTAATTCAAGAGCTTCTTGTAATGTTATGCCACTTTTGATAGCACAAAGGTTGGGAGTCACTCCTCAGCCATATAATATAATAGTGATACAACTAGAAAAAATTGAAGTAAAGGTTATTGGTGTGTTGAAAGATGTTCGGATATAATTGATAGTTGACCCTCAAATTCAAGACATCATAGATATACATGTAGTTGAAATTGTTGAAACATATAGGTTGCTACTAAGTAGAGAGTGGAAAAAATACTTAAGAAGATGGTTTTCAATGTACTTTACTCAACTATGGTTACCTTGGAAAGGGTCAATAATTAGATCAAGATTGATGGAAATGCATGCAATGCTCAAGAAATGGAAGACGTCATTTCTTGGAGTTATGAATAACTCAAAACATATGATCTCGATATCATCACACATGATATTTTATTAAAACTAGATGTCAAATCTTTTTGACAAAGGCAAAGACTTGTTAATCCCATTATTGAACCATTGATAATGAAGGAACTTAAGAAGTTTCTTGATGCTAAGATTATCTTCCCCATTCACCATTCGACATGGGTGGCTAACTTGAAGGAAAATGATTCGAGAGATCTACCTTTGTGTGGATTTTTGCAATTTGAACCTAGCATCTCAAAAGGATAACTACCCTTTGCCTTCACTTGATGAAGTATTACAAATAGTCAATGGATCAAATATGATGTCTTTCTTAGATAGATATTCTATATATAATCAAGTGATGATTGATGAACAAGATAGGCTGAAGACTACTTTCATGACATAATGGGGGGCTTTTTCCTACAAAAGAATGCCCTTTTGGTTGATCCACATAGGGGCTAAATTCCAATGAGCCATGGATGAAGCTTTCAATGGACCGATAAACAAATATATAATTATCTACATGGATGAGTTAACAATATTTTCAAAGGATCGAAGCACTCACATTGCTAATTTAAGGCAAGTGTTTAACAGATGTTTGAAATATGGCATATCCACTTAATCCCAAGAATTGTTAATTTGGGATCACTAAAGGAAAGCTCCTAGGTCATATTATCTACGAAGCTAGAATCTCAATCAATCTTGAGAGAATTGAAGCCATTCTAAAGTTGTCACCTCTACATAGTCATAAAGAACTCAAGTCTTTCTTTGGAAAGATAAATTTTGTGTGAAAGTTTATAAGTGGATTTGTTGAGATAGTACACCCTCTTAATAATTTTCTCAAGAAAGGAAAAAAATAGAATGGGTTCTAGAAATCAGTAAATCATTTAAGGACATCAAAGTGGATATTTCTATAGCTCCAATACTTGTCAGTCTAGATTATGAGCTGTCATTTAAAATATACTATTTTTCTTTAGAACTTTCATGTGCTGGAATTCTTACGCAGAAGAAAGATAAAGAAGATGAAAGATCCATTGCTCTCATGAGTTTTCCTCTAAAGAATGTTGATTTGAACTATTCTAATCTTGATAAATAGTCATTTTCTTTGATAAAGGCAGTCAAGAAATTTTGGCATTATATACTAAGGAGTAAGGTATATGAAATTATGCCTAATCTTATGGTTAAGACATTATTGATCAAAATAAATTGGGTGAAAGTCAAGGAAAATGGATGGCAATACTACAAGAGTTTGATCTAGAGATTCAACCAATGAAGTTAGTGAGAGGACAAGGATTGACAAAGATGATAGCTAATAATAAGATTGAAAATGAGAATCAATTTAGGTTTGATGACAAAATTAGCACAGAAGATCAACAAAAGAAGATTATAGTATCTCAAGTTGTTATTGATCAAGGTATTTAATAAAATATGTTTGGTATTAGGATATTGTTTACTATCTTTTAAAAAATCAATACTCCAATTGGATGAATAGTTCCCAATGTAGAGGTCTCAAGATGAAGTGTGAATCTTACATGCTGCAAAACAAGAAACTGTATAAAAGGAACTATGAATGAATCTACCTAAAGTGCTTGGGATGAGAAGAAGTAAAAGAGGTTTTGGAGTAGTTCCATGATAAGTATGGCATAGGACATGGATCAATAGAAGCTACGACCCATATGATTTTTGTTATGATGTTGTTCTAATGCATCCATGGTTTGATGGTTTGATAGTGTGAACTATGTATTCAGTGGTTGATCCTATATACAAGGCAATTGCAGTGGCTGGCTACCTATGCATTTTGGTGAGATGGATCATCTACCATATAGACATGCTCAGTTCGTGCCTTCTTCTTCCATGGAGGTTCTTTAGATCAGCAGTTTGGCAGATTTTGTGGCTTCTTCATGCTTCAGTGATGCTGCTTCTTCATGATCACTCCTTGTTCCTATTTTAGGGGACAATTTCCCTAGTTGGAGACTTCTTCAGTTCTTCACTAGGTTCTTACCTCTTTTGGGGGGAGGGTTTTTCCCATGTGGTTTTCTCTCTTTCCCCATTTATAGAGGTTGCATCTTTTCTTGCATTGTACTTGGGTACCTAAAATGGCCTCATTGCCGGGACCCATTTTGCATTCATCTTAGTTTTGTGAGCTTAAGGCATTTCCCTAAGTTGCACTTAAGGGGGGGTGTTAGAGTAAATAATTAATTATTTATTATTTATTCTATTTGCTTAAGCTTACTTAGGTTAATGCATTTATTTAATATTTTGTATTTAATGCATGTAGTGGTTAGTTGTTGACAACTCGGGAGTTTGCTCCTTTTTTAGCATATTCCACTTTTTGTGGATATGTGTTGAGTTGTCAATCTTATCTTCTACCTCCTTCTAGCTTGTTCTACAAGCTTCCATGAGCTCTTTATAAGTGGGCTCTTCTCATTGTATAACATAAGACATTGTGCATATTGTAAATACATTTTTATTGTGTTTGCACATATTTTCTCTCATGTCTGTTTAGGGTTTTGCCCTTGCTCCATGCTCTTCCCCTTCTTGGCTTCTCTTTGACAGGTTCTCGCATGCAGGTGATCTTGGGCGTCTTCGGAGTTGGATTTCCTCAACTCCAACATTAAGATCAACATATTTTTGGCCTACAATCTTCAAGGATACTTTTGAACATGTGCATACTTGCCACATTTATTAGACTAGTGCTTATAGAGAAAGACATCTAGCGATGCCATTACAAATAGTGTTTGAGGTATGCCCTTTTGCAAAGTGGGGGTTGGATTTTATTGGTCTAGTAAACTCACCATCCTCAATAGGACATGTGTTCATTCTCATAGCTATAGATTATTGCATGCATTGGATAGAAGCTGAGACTTTTAGAAATTGCACGATAAAGGTGGTTACAAATTTTTTGGAAGAACACATTGTTACCAAATTCGAGATGCCATTCTTTCTAGTTTGCAATAATGGATCTACCTTTGCATGAATATTCCTTACCCAGTGGGCACTGGATAATTAGGTTATAATAAAGTTCTCTTCAAATTACTATGAAGAAGGAAATGGTATGGTTGAACCTACAAATAAGAACTTGATCACGGTGATAAGATGTTTGTTGAAGGAAAATCCTAAAGATTGGCATACTCAACTCAAATATTAATTATGGACAGACTAAGTTAGGGTCAAGAATTCTTTTAAAACATCCCCATATTTTCTCATCTATGGACAAGAGCTAGTATTCCCACTTAACCTTGGGATTTGTGTTTTGAAATTCATGAGTGGCTATGCTAAAGATGTTGATAGGGTCCAGATCATATTAATGAATCTCTTGGAGATGGATGAGAAATGGATAGCTACTTTAGAGCATATGGAAACACATCAAGCTATCATTAAAAGGTGGTTTGATAAGTAGACCATAATCAAATCTTTTAGAATATCTAACCTTGTTCATCTATGGGACAAGGAAAAAGAAAAGTTGTGTAGCCACACTAAGTTTTAACGCTTGTGGATTGACCCTTATGAAATTGTAGAAATTCTAGTAGAAAATACTTTTAGGCTAAGTTCCTTACAAGGGGAATTGGTTTTGTTTCCATTCAATGGGTAGTTCTTGAAACATTACTTTGAGGCCTAAAAGTGGAAAACATTTCTAAAAAATAAAAAATAAAAAAAATTATGCAAGTGTGTTTACTTTTTTACAAGAGTATTTCCCTTCTGCAAGTGTGTTGACTTTCAGTTATGTGTTTACTTTCAGTTGTATGTTTTCTTTATAAGTTGTGTCTTTCTTTTCATATTAGTCTAGTAGGTTAGGTGTAATAAAAATTCTTTCTTGATGTATTTCGCAAACCACTCCTTGTGGTTTTGACTTTTTGGAAGAGGTATTTCTTGGTCAAATCATTTGAATGATGCATATATTGTAAAAATTGAAGGAAGATGTTACTTATAGTTGTAAAGGACTTATAATCTTAGAATCAGATTCATAGATTGATAGTTCTCAACATTTTTACAAATTTAAAGAATTGACTATCTTGGTGTTTTCAAATCAAGGTTGATCGTAGCAAGGGATGGTCTAAAGCTTACTGGTTCAAAAAAAGGGTCTTTTCAAGGAATTGATAAGGTCACTATTTGGCATGGGAGTCTTCATAAAGTTCATTAAAGAGGAATGCAAGTGGTTATCAAACCAAAGAAGAATTTGAGAAACAAAACCAATGCCTTGGCCATACAGTCTGTTGGTGTTTGAAAATGTTACCTATTTCCAATTACCCTGATGAGAACAAGATGCATCTAGGGGCAGCTAACTCCCATTATCAACACATCCATTCAGACACCAGGCCAACTATAAGGCTATACTCCTTCTGCACTTCAGGCTCTGCGAAACCTAGGCGGGTGTACCTATAGATTCTTTATATGGTACCAGTTGTCAAAGCATACACTGAATCTAATGCAAAGCAGATAGAAACCCTTATTTCTCCTAATAACTTATGAAATAACGTATATCTGCAGTAGCTAGATGCAAAACAATGAAATTCATAAGCTGAGTGAGGGCATTCTGTTTAGAGCTCTTTAACATGAAAGGGAAATTCATTTGATTAAAGATGTTGATTCAACAAAACTTCAAAAATGCAACAGTATAACCAGTGATCCTATAACTGATCAGTGCCTACTCCATTGGGCAATTCCATGAATTCAAAACATACATCTGTGACATCAGGGCATATCTCATATACCCAGACATCAGATCTATCCAACCACCTTGTGATTCAGACATCAGTGTTCATTTAGGTCTCATTCTCACAAAATATCCTTCTCAAACAACCAGTAACCTTGTTTTAACATATTGAGCATTTACTTGGCCCTTTGGTCCAATAGCAAAATACATCAAACATACAACCTGAAAGGGATGCAAATGGGTCTCAAATCTTTGTTCCAAAACCACATAAGACTTACAGATTGCTGAGACAGGAGACAAGAACCAAAACAAAACTAGTGAAATTGTTGCTCATATGTATTCCTTTCCTTGAAACTATACATTCAGATGCATAAAATTAAAACATGAAACAACCTAATATCTCAGAACTATCTATATTATCTCTACAATGCTGTTCACATGAGAGTTCTGCTGAAGAAAATGGTGTCACAGTCATGGAAACATGTCAAAATACTAGAACCAATGGTCTCACAGTGCAAAAACTGGAATCCCCAATGGTATCACAGCAATGAACTTTTTCTTCCCAAAAACTGGAACCCCCTAAAAAGTGAAGAAAGAAAGAAAGATATAGCAAGAAATGAATTCTCGGATCTGATATGCAATTGCCAGGTGTCCACTTGAAATCCAATCCTCTATAACTGAAAAACCTCTTTCTTCCCTCTCTCTATCAACTGGCAGATCAAATCTTCATCATTATACCTCTCAAAGGCATCAAAATATCTGAAAAAGTAATGATGAAAAGATGCAACTGATTCTTGATGCATTCACGGTAAGAAGTGAAAAACTAGTTACAATGTGATTTCAAGAAGCCAAGGAAACAACCTCAAATTTATTTTCTTCACCTTAAGATTGCAACTAACCCCTAAAACCATCCTCTAACCAATCTTAATTATCACTGAAGAACTCAGCCTGTTCTGTCGCCAATGCCTTTGATTTCACAAATTGTCCTATAACTTGAACCAAGAAGCACCTGTGCAAAAACAAACTCCAGATTTGGAAAGTTCAGGTTCTCCCGGTTCCAACGGTATATTGGAGTGCCTAATTCGGTTAAAAATTTCCCCAGATATGGCCGTTTGAAAATTAGGCCTCTGTTTATGTCTCTATGACAATATTTCACAAATATATGAACTTTCAAAAGTTAAAACTATATCAGAAGTTCAAACTTTATTTTTTTTTTAAAAAGTCCATGTCAGTTTCTTGGCAAAATAATTTTAAAATAAAAATTTTAAAATCATTTTATTTTTTCTAGCCTCTTTAATTTCGGGTCAACTCCAGGTTTGACCAATGCCACGTGTCACTTTCTGATTGGCTGTTGACTCTTGCCGGATTCCTGAGTTTTTCGGCGACCTCGCTATGTCGCTAGCCGAATTTTTCAAGATTTTCCGGCAAGCGACATAGCGACCTGCCGGATTTTTGACTTTTCCGGCCGCCTATAAGCTGCTGACGTCATCATTTGGGCATGCATTTTCTTTCAAAATTTACTTCACTCCTTCTAGCTGACTAGGACCCACATGCACCTACCTTGCCTTTTCAAAATGCTTTGTCTTGTTGACACTATATGTTTGGGTGCAAAAGCATATAAAGACTAAAAATACTTCCCACTTGCTCAATGTGGGATAATGTTCTTCAATGGTTCTTGCTCTTTGTGTTTGCTGTGATTGCTAAATGCATGAGTTTTCTTATTCCAAACATGAAACTCCATCTTGCTGGTCGTTTTTGCTATGAATCTACAGACTTTTCATTGTAATGGTCATTTCTTATGCACATGGTCATTTAAAATGCTGCTACTCCCTTCAAAAACGTGGTTGCACCTTTAGAAAAGCCATGGGCTTGAAAAATGGGGGTTCTTTGCTTCATTTTTTATGCACATATGGTCTTTTATTGATTGCTTGCTGCAAAAACGTGAATCACATGCTACCTTGAGCTTTGTTTCACCAACAAATTTGTTCATTTCTCTAAAAAATGTGGATGCTTCTTCCTCTGTGGATGTTTGCTGCTGTCCTCTTTGTTTTCTCCAGACATGGAGCACATCTTCTATGTTGAAAACTACCTCTCAGCTGCAACTTTCAAATTGAGACTACAATGTGGGAGAGAGCAACCTTTATGCAATCTTTTCCTTAATTCAATGTGCAAACTCACAACAAAAAGCTTCATTGTGCTCGTGGATTTTAATTGATGTGGAAATTTCTTGATTAATACTATCTTTTGAAATTGCCGGCAAATCAGCATCATATTGTGATCCTCTAAACCTCTTTAATGGAACACTTTCCAAATTCTCTCTTTCTTGAATCTTCACATGCTCCTTGTATTTTGCTTTTAAGAAACCATTTCCACCATTTACTTTGTCATAAGATTGAATCATATGCATAATGATCATCAATTCATTATTTTAAACTCACTTTTAATCAATTATACAAATTGTGAATTAGTGTCTGGAGGCCTGCCGGTTGTAATTAAAACTTGATCCAATCAAGTTACCAAGCCACGAAAATCGGCATGAGTGTTCAATCCTGCATACTCTATCACACTGCAAATTTTCAACCCATGATGGATTCCCAGTCAAGAGATTTTAATTGCCGAACATCCATACTTCAATTACTCTGCAGGCAAACAATGTTAAAAAACATAAACTGGGCTCGGGTTCGGCATTATAAACTGGGTTATTGATCACTTGGGGTTTTGAAAACTAGGATATAAGTTCTTTGCCATGAAGAGAATATAATTTCATGTTTTGGGCTCATGAAGAATCACAGGGCACATTTGGCGAATTTCCGAAAACAGGCACTTGGAAATTTTAACTGGCAAATGTGTCAAAAAGTGATTTTTGGCAAATGTACGGACATAAGAAAGTGTGCAAATGGATTCATCATGACTTAAGAACTGGCATACTTCAAGGATTTCTAGGACACAACACAATGGTACAATCCATTTAGGCTAGCCAATCACACGATCAAAGTTATAACATGCCGAACAGGGGTACGGATCAATCTGGATACCGTAGCCGTAACAAAACAATGCAAACTGGGTTTTTGATCATGTTAGCAAACTGATCAAATGGATTCGACATGATCTCAAAATTGGAACATATGAAGTGTCTTACCCCTAGAACACAATGAAAAAAGGATTTTTTCATTTGGGTCAACTGGGTCAAAGATATGATTGGTCGAACAGGGCTTCCCAGAATTGTGATCAACTAGTTAAATGCACAAAATAGTAAATGACCAACTTTGCGGGGTGCAAAACCTAGTCAAACGGATTCGAAAAGACTTGAAAATTAAAACATAGGTTCTTTGTTATACACACTAAACATCCCCAAAGTGACTAGTCATGACACAGTCCTGGGTAAAAGATATTCAGATGCAAACTAGGCCTCTGATCACTATTTGACACTTGGTAGAATTGCAAATTTTGACACTAGCTCAAAATGGGACTTCACAGAATGATTCGGGATGGCAAAATAACATTGTGGATCATATGCATATGTCAAATGAAAGGTGTTAAGCCACTCAAACACCATCTAGGCCTCAAGCTACCAACTGACCACATGCATAAAAGGCACTTTAGGACATGATTTTCCAAAATTTTCAAAATGTGACTAAAAATGAAGCATGCAATTTTTAGTCCCAACACAGTCTAAGCATGGTTAGGGTACAGAAAGAAAATAAAAAAGAAAGGTGGTGTTAAGAATGAAAGATTCAATAGGGGTCTGAAAGAATAATTTGATAATATGGATATGCATTCCAAAATGGCTATCTAGCATCTATACTAATCGCTTCATGGAAGAATCAAATAGAAATGTACGAGCTTCATGAAGTGGAACTCAAAATATTATTCATAACCTAAAATACAAAAATGATAACTCATTAAGAGCCAAAAACCCTCAGAATGGATTCTCTCATATGGTCAAACAATGATTGATACATATGATCTACGAAGATTCTAGATGAATAGATTAGAAGATTATTTTCAAGTTGCTAAAAATTGATGATAAGTTGACACCTAGAAACATCAAAGGATATGAATTCACTAAGCACACATTAAGCTTGAAGATTTGAGATTTTGAAGTTTTGACTATCAAGGAACTTAAAATTTGTCCGAAGTGTTCAAGATTTAGTTGATATTTGACACATGTTAGAAGAATGCTTGTTGATGAAGAAATGCCTTTGTCATTTCTTCCCTTTTTGTTAGGGTTATTTGTTGTGGTTTCACAATGTACGCCCCATTTTTACTAGAAATGGGACCCCTAATAGTTATTTTTTCTTTCCCAAACCCCTAGTCTAGGGCTTGAGTCATTTTTGGGACTCTACCTAGAGCCTGAGTCAAGCCTTGGTCCCTTAGTTGAAAAACTCAAATCTTAGAAACTAAGAATTTTGAGGAAAAGGGAGTTTTTAGTGCTAAAGGGTGCACTTGCACACCTAGCACACATGTGCACCCTTCCAAGGTGCATAGGTACGCTAAATGTGCAAGTGTGCACTTGTCTCCCTTTACATATGTACACCTACCCACATGTACAAGTACGCACCTCCAAAGGATGCACACCATCTTGGGCCTATAAATACCTAGGACCTCCCTCTCCTTCCCTCATTATTCTCCTCCTAGCTTCCATAAGCACACCTGTACACCCTCAAAGGTGCACAAACTTCACTCACCTGCACATAAACATAAACAAGTTTAACAACACAAAGGTGTGCACATGCGCAACTATCTAAGGTGCACATGTGAGCACCTTTGTTCACATTAAAACTAAAAATCACTTAACAAACCTAAGGTAATGGTGCACACATGCACACCTTGTCAAGGTTGTCAAGGTGCACATGTGCGCACCATTTTTTGACCCTTAACACTAAACACAAAGTAAGGGTGCATACATGCGCACCCCATAAAGGTGTGCATGTGTGCACCCTTAGCCATGTATAGTCCACTTAGCCCCTCTTTGAACATGTACACTTGAAATGTGACATGCACATGCATGCACTCCACAAGGGTGTGCACCTACACAGGTGCACCACTACACACTAAGTAACCTTCTAACGGTTATTTAGTGTACCTATCAAAGTGTGCAAGGTGTACTAAACTACATATCAAAGCTTTAAAGGGGGTTTTAAGTGGTTTTGCTAGGTTTTTTTTATTCTTGGTCTTATTTTTTTGTAATTAGGTATTATTTAGGGTTTGATGTTCAACTTCAAAACTAATATTTTTATGTTTTGTGTAGATAAAATGGCTTCCTCATCCTCCTCACTTGTAGAGAAGATGACTCTAAAATTGGTTGTTTACAAATTTCAAAGTAATTTGAAGAAATCATGCTTTCAAGATGCACATTCAGATAAATAGAGGTCCCCAATGGTCTCAACACTTATCAGATTAGGGTTGGTCAATGCAACATCACATTTAACATCAATATAATCTTCAAAGCTTGTAATGGCATTGGTAGAAAACTATGTGTCAGAGGACAGAGTTGTCAAGAGTATCACAGGGGAGACTGTATTAGATCTAAGACCAAGGAAAATTGAAAAAAAATTCCATCTACCGAGAGCTAATAAATATCTAAAGATAACCTATCATCAAGCAAAAAGATGGTATAGGGAGAATGAAAATAAGGCTACAGAGATCATACAATTATCATTTTCTATTGATAGGACACCCTTGGGATGAAGAGAAAGAAAGTTATATATGACTACAAGATATATGAAGGATGATGTTAGATACTCCATTATACTTTTGAGTAGATTCACGGGTCTATTGATGGCTAGGAATCTTAACATTTGGATGGTAGATTTCATAGAGACCATCAAAACAAAAAAAATACCAACTGATTGGGCCATAATACTAAGTGAAAACTTAGATGAGAAACTAGTAGGAGTCAAAGCTAACCCCAAGTTTTACATGACATCACACTTGGTGTATTTACTGGTGGCAAGGACAACTAACTATCTAGGATTGTACAAGAAAGGAAGCATGCAAGATGCCAATGCTTGGCCCTATGTGGTATACTCTCAATTGGTGAAGAAGAAGCTCTTAGATCAGAGAAAATAATTTCAAATAGTGATTAATGCCTTCATATTTACAATCATCTAATTCATAGAGGGTGATTATGCCAAAAGGATGTCAATAGAGGTAGCAACAAGGATTACAAAAATTGTCACCTACTACATCAAGTTCAAGTCCTTCACTTACCCAAGGGTATCAGGCACAACTATGAATTCAAAGAAACTCCCAAGATATCCATTAGATAGGCTCATCTTATAATAGATTACAAGACAACTCACATCTACATATGAAAAAATGAGGAAACAACATAAGAAGACATGGGTATGGCCCATTATTATAGGTCCATTTGAAGTAAAATAGAAGCACGATATCATGACCTTTGATTTAGAATGAGATGAATATCCCTTGGAAGATGACAACTCCCCCAATCCATATTTTGACAATATTGGTAGAGTTCAACTGTTGGCAAGAAAGCAATTTGTTCATGAAGATGTAGTAGAAGATCATTGGATGAACGCAATAGATGACTATGATATCCAAATTAGGGATTATTGTAGGATGACTCTATATCTAGTAGGAAGTGCTTTAAAGATAAAGATCCCACTAAAGGTTGATCAACAAGACACTCAATATGTCTTGGATCCCTTGTATACTTGTGACAACATATTTGATAAGTTGATCATGAATGCAAAGATTGATAGGGAAGAGAATGCAGATATTAATCATAGGGCGAGATATATAATCTAATTGACAAGGGAATAGATCAAGAAGCCTTTTAAGATAGACACAGTTCCTTAGATTGTCACCTTTGAAGCCACATCATGCCTAGTAAAGGGTAAAGGTGCAAAAGTTATAGTGCCAACATTCCCTTCCAAATCTCCAATTAGATCAAAAATGATATACAATCATGATAGGGATGTTGGGTACTTTAGAGATGACAAAGGGAAGAATAAGAGGAAAACATCTTCCCCAAAGATGAAGAACCTCAACAAGAAGAAGTGACTCAAGCCCAAAATAGAGCTAAAGCACCAGAGAACCAAGAGCCTCAAAATGAAGTAGTCCAAGCTCAAGATACTCCACTAGCACCTCCACTAGAACAGGAATAAAAATAGGCACTAGAGCAGAAAGTGCAAGACATGTCACCACTTATACAAGAGGAAGAATCCTCTCCATCAGCTACTAAGAAAGCTAAGGTTCGACCTACTATCAAAAGGACAAAAAGGCAAAAGATACAAAGAAAGGTTATACCTATTCCTCTAGTCTCAAAAACCATCCCTAAGGTAGATAAAGAAGATGAAGAAGATGAAGAAAATACACACTTGACAAGGGATACCTAGGAAGAAAGAAGGAGAACCTCCACCATTATGCTACCATCTATTCCAAGGCAACCTATTGAGGTTAAAACTTTAGAGGATGAGCAGCAACAATAGATGGATCAGCAAGAGGGGCAAGGAACATATATTTTCAAAATATCTAACTTTGACTTTATGCCAATAGGAAATGAAATGGTGGGTGATAAAATATGAGATACACCCACAAACCAACCTTTGGGAGAGGACTAGAATCAAATGCCACCTCTACCACAAGAATCTTTGGATACCTCACCACCATCATTTCAAGATTTTTCATTTTTGGCTAAAGGCTTAGCCACTCCTCTCCCTTCTGTTACCAAAGAAGAACAAGTAGGGTTTAAAGAAGAGTTAGATAAAGGCCAGTTGATGAAGTATCATAGGAAGGATAGATAACTAAAGAACCTCAGCAAACTTCTCAAGATATAGAGGTGAAGACTTTAGATACTACAGATACAAGGACACCAAATCTAGATCTCTTTGTAAATGAGAAGACTCCATACAGGAGAAATAAAATAAAAGGGCCTGCAAGACAAATCTCCTCTTCAACCAAGTAGATGTCTCCTATGGGAACTACACCAACTTGGCTAAAGAGGGAGGTTATGGTTCAACAAAAGAAGTAGTTGAACTTGAATGAAGAGAAGAGTATGGATGCACTAGTAGAAGTCATTGAGAGACTTGGGCCACCCATGGGTGATGTGCAACAATTGTCTTTCATAATGAAGAATTTAGATCAAGACTTACCTGCTCATATAACCATTCCTCCTCCACATGTTGAGACTGAAGATTTGACTCCTAAGGAATATCAAATTAAGCAAGTCCTATTAGGGAAGCCCATAGTAGATATAGCTAAAGTAATGATCACTATGGGCCTTAGGGAGGTGTACAAGAATTTTGATGAGAATGAGAATGAATTGATAAATATACATAAAGAGAATGAGCTACTAAGAGGTTATCTGCATGGAATTCTAGGTCCATTGGATCAAGATCACCCAGAGGTTACTCCCACTACAACACTAGAAAGGAGAGATAAGGGGAGTGTCTAAGTTGATTCCTTTTTGTGAGCATGTCAGAAATGGTGTGACAATTTGGAGTAGAAAGGTGTAGAGATAATACATGTTAATTTGAACCTATTACATAATGTTCATTCTAATGCAAAGAATCTGGTATCTATAGTAGATAAGGATTTTGGGATTATGCATGAGGTACATACTTAGGGAAAAGACCTTCAAGTACTCCAAAAAACTAAAAGGTCAAAAGTATCATACACTCATGGAAGTGTATACAATAGATGAGATTGATAAACTTGAGGGTTGGACTAAAAAGATAGCTGCTGAAAATAAGGTCATGGAAGAACTTCATGAAGATATTTAGAAGTTAAAAGGCCTATCTCAAGAGAAAATTTTGGATGCAGATAGGTATTATGATGCTATTTTTCTTGAGATTTTTGAAGATGAGTCAAATACAAAGCTCAAGTCAATACAAGTATTGGTTGAACAATTCCAAAGAAATTTTGAGGATGCTTCATCTGATGAAGATATTAGGCAAGCATTCAAGACTGAAGAGGTATTGTTGAAATTTGATAGTAGACTTGAAAATTTTGTGGAAACTCGAGTGGATATCAATAATTATTGGCAAATAGTTATTCATAAATATGAGTCTTTAGATTTTTTGGAAGCTTCCAAAGTGATGGAGATTATAGAGATATTTAAGAGCAAACATCCAAACATCACTTTGGTATAAAGGGGAAGAAAACCTAGAAGCTAAAAATTCAATGTTGACACTTGGGAAAATTTTGGATTTTTTAAAACTGTCACTAAGATGCATTTCTCCAAAGGTGCACCAAATTTTTTGATGAAGTCAGAAGTGCACTGACAGTTCCAAATTTAGAGCTTTCCATGCATCAAAAATGCATTCTAATGGCAGTTTAACTCCTAGAAACATTTAGAGAAGGCCAAGCTTCCATTTTTAGAGCTTCTAGTGACTCCTAAATTCTTTTACAACATCCTTCTTATCTACTACTTCTTTATTTATTTTAAGACATGTAAAGGCTTATGAACCCTTTAAATAACATAAACAAGGGTCAAGTCTTACTTAGCACCATTTAGAGAGTCAGTTTGTAGATAATTAGATTTTTTTTTTGGTTTAGAAGTATATGTTTGCATTAAGAAATCTGTCGTTCTCAACTCAAATTGAGGATATTATTTCTTGTAAGTTCAAGAATGTAATATTTATTCCAAGTCATTATTTTGATGCAATAATATATGTTATTGGTGCTCTCATTTTGAGTGTAAGTATTCTTGTCAAAGTGTGTAATTTTTGTGGATTCTTGTTCATAGTAATAATGAAGCCAATAGTTTTGTTTCATTGATTTTATTGTGTGATTTTATTTTTTTTGTTTGTCGTGTGTTGACAAATTTTGCTGATGTGTCAAGTTGGACAAGAGATCGCCCTATTTTTCCTACATAGCTTCTTGTCTAGCATGATCACACTTTCCATGGCCTTGTGATTTGATAAGAAGTGAAACATCATTCAATTTTACTAAATTCCCATCAACAATTATATTAGTGGATTTGAGAAAGCATTACTCCTACTTTCATTAGTTTCCTACCTGAACTTTTGAACAATTTAGCTTGTAGATGTATTATTGTCGTGGTTTATGTTTGTTAGGAATTTCCCTTTCATGGTATTTTCTTTCATCTCTCATAAACTTATCTTCATTATTTTGTTTGCTAAGCCTTGGTTAAATTAGGATTTCATATAGTTTCGTTGTTACATTACATTCATTAAAAAATATAAAATACCAAAAGTATATCTCTTTTTGTGGTTAATTTTGAAACAAGAAGCATATTGAACATCTTAGCCAAAATTGATCAGAACTAGCAAAGGCCTCCTTGTGAGCAAACACATTTATCTTTAAATGTGTGAATTACAGTAGGTCATAGGGTCACCTGGAACCTTGGAGTTGATCCTAGATCAGCTTTTCAAGAGAGGAGTCCAAAAGGATTCATGTCGTTAAGCATCGTACAAAATGATAGCTCAACACTTACACACATTCTTGCAAAAATTATAGACATCCTTCCTTTTTTTTGATTCAAACAACTTCTCCTTTAGATATCATCTCATCTTGATAGCGAATATAAAAACCTTTTTATTTTCTCACCAATGAGCATACATTATTGATCTTTGGCTAGCATATGAAACCCTTGTATATATTTTGAGTCTAATAATCTAGCATTCTTCCTCTCCAAATATTCTTCCCATGTCTCTTAGTGACACACCTTGATTCATGATATAAACATTTTCTAAATTTACCACATTTTGGAATAATCTTTGAAAATATGCATGTCAATCATTCAAACAAGATCCCCATTTCAAAAGCCTATTTCAATATCTTTCACATTTGAATATCTTTTACTCGATAAAGATTCATGACTCACCACTTTGAGGATGTTTAATATGTATATCAAAGAACCTATTTTCCAAATTTTAAGTTGTTTTGACATATTTTGACTAGGTTTTGAATGTCTCAAATTTGGCTAGTTACCTTTGTTGTAAATCCTCAGGGAGCCACCCAAGCATGGAAAGAAAGCCCATGGCTTATGAGGAGGACGTAGTTTGAAAGGAGGAATTTGTAGCATGGCCTAGACAAGACCATAGCAAGAAGCCCATGTTTTGAAGTAGTTCTACACTAAAATGGGGGGTCCACATTTTTAGAGAGGGTAGGGGATGATATGGGGTAGAAGCCATGACCATGGCTTTGAAGGATGAAGCCACATGGAATGCAAAAGTAGTAGCTAGCCAAGGTGCAGGGCACATACATATGGAAGTCACCCATGCATAGATAAAGGGAAGTCCATGCAAAGGAATAGGGTTCAATCACAAGAAAGAAAGCCAAATAACCCTTAGCAATAACATAAAGAAATAGATACCCCACGATGCACAGCAAATGTGACAGTAGGAGCTTCTGCAATGAGGAGAAGAGGAATCATAATTTGCAGCAAAGGAGATGAAATGGGTAATATCCCATATTCATTGTGTGTGTGGTTCTTTCTATTTTAAATATGAGAGCACAATTTGATTAAGTGTCTTCAAGGACACATGTATTAGGTAATGCCAAGTGTGTGCGTGTGGAGGGGTCTGCCCATAGACTACCATAGGGTCAATGAAGTTTTGACCAATCATGTGATCGGGGGGACTAGCCTTGATGTTCTGCGATGGCTCAACAATTTTGTAGAATCATAGATGGAAAAATAAAAGGCTTTGATCCCATGATTGTCATAGGATTGGAGCATAAATTTTGGAGGCACTGATGTTACGACCAATCAGGAGATCATAGATGGATTTTCAAATGTTTACGATGCTACAAAAAATAATGAGCTTTTCATATGGTCAAGAACATTTGGCATATGAGTTACAATGTTATGATTTCATCGTAATATCATAGATTCATAAAATTCAAATTTTTCAAATGCATAATATGATGTGGGACCACCTAGGTACAATCAGCAAATTAGAGGTGTACACTTGGCACTAAGATAAGAGGAAGAAATAAAAGTAATAAAAATGAAAATATCAAACTATGCAATGCATAAATTTCAAAATGGTTCAGTTTTGAATTATTTAAGTTTTTATATAGTTGTGACTATATAAACTTTTAAAATTTTTCATTTTAAAGCTCTATTCATGGCCCGGCAGCCAAATTTTTAAATTTATCTCGGGGGCATGGCTTTTATCTAAAATATGCAGTGTAGCATACTATTGGAATCGACAAAGAATGAACTTTGCATTTTTGCAATTAGATTTTGTGCAGGTGTTCACTGGAAGTGGCTACAGACATATTTGTATTTTTGGGGGCTTCTTAGTGAAAAGTGCAGAATTATGTTTCCAGTTTGATTTGATTTTAGAAATGGTTAGATTTTTATCAAATTTGATTTTAATCAGCAACTTTAAGAGTGATCTGATGGTTTTATATGTAGTTGGTTGCAAAATGATGTTTTTGGCAATAGTACATTTAAATTTCATGAAAAAAGTAGAAGTGACAGGCCAAGATTGGATTTGAAGCTTCAAAACAGTTTATGATGAATTCTTGATATTTCTCCATAGGATATTTTGTTGATTACTTTAAAGTGGGATATATCAGATATTTTTGCATCATTTATTTTTTTTAGTTACAGGCAGATGAAGAAGATTAATTTCAACAACTTTAGATTGAAGACATTTTCAGTGGGACACATGTCAAATTCAGCTTCCAGAGCTTGAAAATATCTTCCTTTCTATATATTCTTCCTCTCTGCTCTTTGTAGGGGTTCCAATTTTTATGACTAGTGAGACCACAAGGTTGGCTCCAGTTTTTTGAGTTGTGATGCCATTTTCTCAGTGTTCCTCTGTTATGACTAGTAGTATTGTATTTCTTTTGAAGCATTGTTATATTACACAGTCATCTTTTTGTGTCCTTTTCTGAATTTTGGCATACAGATGATGCATTCTTTTTCAAGGAAATTAATACAAGAGCTTCATTTCTTTTAGTTTCATTCTAATTCTCATCTCCTGCTTCTATTATCTGCAATATTTTGTGTTTAAGAACTAAGAGCTTGAACTCAATTGCAATCCCTTAAGGTTGTACATCAAAATAAATTTTCTTTTGGAACAAAGATCCATGTAAATTCTTGTTTATACTCACAGGGTTGTAGGTTACACCAAGAGGATATCACCATAAGTATGAGAGTTTCTATGAAGATTGATGTCTGTTTGCAAGTCAAATAGATAGATCAGATGTCTGAATATATGAGTATACTTTAGGTGTCCATATGTATGTGAAGGTTTAATTGATGCCCAATGGATAAGGGACTGGTCAGCTTGAAAGTTACATGTTCTCTATTGTTGCATACTCAGGTTTTGTTGAGATCCAAACTTTAATTGAATATCAATTTCCCATTTTTTGTTTTGAAGAACTAGAAGTGTCGGTCATGGCTTATTTGTTTTTAATTTTTGATTGTAATTAGCTACTATAATTAGAAATTTTGTCAACAAATTATAGAAGAATCTTGACCATTAATGCTATAGGGGATAGTCTTGCATAGAAGAAAGTCAAGTTAATAAAATAAATCCCTTAGGTTTTCCCACCTTGGCTTAGCAGAGCCTAAAGTGAAATGAGTCCTGATGACTCTATTAATGTTGGCCCAAAACTAAGATTTAGCCTTGTTGAATATAGGATTTAGCTCATCCTTAGGCTTGTCCTTGTCTTTGTTTCTTAGTATTAGGTTTAAATCCATCTAATATGTTCTTTACAAGAAAGAAATCCAACAAAATGGCAACTCTGCTAGGGAAATTATGTGAAATAAACCTTGTTAAAAGGACAAGAATCTCTGGTGTGAATTGAATATTTTAGTCTTGTTTTTTAGTTTGGTCTTGCCCAACTGAGTCACCAACAAAATGGCATCTCTGCTAGGGAGTATTGCAATCTGAAGGTGATTCAATACAATTACAAGAAAGGCATGTGTAAAGTTTTTTATCGGTAGCAAGGTCATGCTGAAGTTTCATACCTCCCTGTGATGTTTTATCCAGGATAGCAATAGCTTTGAAGGTTGAACAAAGATTGCATTCTTACAAGTGTTTTCTATCATCAGTTAGTTTAGCTAAAGAGTGTTTTCAAAGTGCTATAGTGTTCAGAGTCAAGGGTGAACAAGCATGGTTTGTCCTCTATTTTCAAGATTGTAAATCTATAAGAGTGGTTTGATGATCTATGTTTTTCCTACCATTGAAAGTCTGGTTCAGATTTTGTCAAGTGAAAAATCTTGTTTTATTTCTCATTTATGAGTGGTGACTCTATCTCTGTACTAGTATATTGTAGTTGATTTCATGTTTAAAAGTTGAAGGACTTTCAATTGTAGGGTAGTTTTGAAGCTCTTGTTAGTTTCTTGGAAAAGAAGTGTTTTTGACTAAAGTTAAATGTTGTTGTTTCTACTATTATAAAAATATGAATGTTTGAAAGTGAATCACAGCTGTAAATTATTTGTGCTTTTAAAGAACATGGTAGCTCTACAATGGTTTCATATATGGTGTGAGGAAGTTCAAGTCAGCACCAGTGCCAGAATCAGTAGAGGAAAGTTTTTGCATCAGCACTGAAGGTATTTTACTTTTCATGAAAGTTGAATGTTTAAAAAGTAGTACCTCTACTCAGTGATTTTTAGCACTAAAGAAAGAGGTGAAATTTCTATTTTAAGATGGATTCAAACATCAAGTCTAAGGTTAGTCTGCAATTTTTTGATAGTTTGAAAACCATGGCTAGTAATATTGTTATGTTGAATAAGCAAATCCACAATATGATTGTCAGTATAGTCAAGGGGAAAATGGGAAGTCTTTAGGGTCTAAATGTTCAACAAGTTTATATAAAGTTCAAATCAATAATCAGTATGATGCCTTTGCATTCTAGACTAGAGGAATCTTCCCTACCTAGTATCTAGATATTATAGCACCTGATTCAATTAATTGGCCAACACCTATAAGGTTACAAGAGCTTTTACAAGCTAAGAGATTCATTAGGGAGATGGAAAGTGATAATGATAGTGTTCATAATGTGTTTCCTAATGATGATAATACATGTGCTAAAAGTCAAGGTAATCATGAATGTAATGAATCCATAAATAATAGTAATCTATCTTCTGAATGTGAAAAGATGCACTCAACTTTTAATGAATTAGAAGATTGCAACCAGCATAAAGAAGATGGATATGAAACTAAAAATGAGTCTTATGACAGTGAATATGAGATTGAAGAAGTTTGTAATAGTAGTAGAGGTGTTGATTGTTATGATAAGAATGAGCATTATAATGATTCTGATATTCCATATTTTTGTATTAATGTTGTTGTTGTTATGAATTTGTCATGTCATCCAGATAATAATCACAGCCAAGAGAAGATTTGTGAGGAAATCTTCTTGAGCCCTAATGAGATTTTAGACTTATTGACTCATGAGTTTGAGAAATTTGTAAGTACTTCTAAGGATGTTTTTTTTTTCCCTCATAGTGTTTCTTCATTTAGTCAAGCCACTTCCCCAATGTTTGATGTGGAAAAAGATATAGAATCTGAAAGATCTTTGTCAAACTTTGGAGGTGCATATGACAACACCTCAAGTGTATATGCACATGACGACTTGATAGATGTAGGGGATGTGTTTGAGGGGAAGTTTGCTACTGTCCTAGTTTTTCCTTCTATTAGTGATTGTCCTACAATATGTTTTGATACTTCAGATGAAGAGGGAAATAGTGAAAATAATATTGTTGATTCTAACTCCCCTTTTATTATTGAAAAATCATGTAATAAGACATTTGATGATTTTAATGTTCCCTCTAACAGTTTGTTAGATGAAGACAAGGATTGTGATTAGCAAATTTTGGATCAACATTTTCTAAATAGTTTTTCAGACTTGGTAATTGACCATTTGTTTTAGTGTGAAGAATTTTCATCAAGTGGTAAATTTGATGTGATGAGTAATATGACTGCAAAGAGGTATGAATTAGATTTTATGTACCCTTCACACCAGGATACACAAGGTGAGTTGCATTTTCTTAACATGTGCAACTTTTTGAACAAAGTGGAATATGAACATTTTGTGTTTTCTCTTGATAGTATGCATCTGTAATATGTTTATGATGGTTCTCAGTTTTATTTTTATATTCAAGAGCATGTTGATATGCAATTTCATAGTGAGCAAGGTGAAAAAAGTGTGTCTAGTTTTTATATACACTATGAAAGTGATGATGATAGTTTTGTTTTGCCTAATGAAGTAATTGAAAGTACTGATATGTTGGGTGAAATAAAGGATAATAAAAGTTTCAATTTACCTCAAGAAGATGTTAATGAGAATTAGGCATATGACAGAGGTAGGAAGCTTTGAAAACTTTTTGGTGGCCCAGGGTCACCATCTTGTACAGTTAGAGTAGATTCCTTACTTTAAGTAAGTTGTTCGAGAAAGATTTTGAAGTGGTCTTCTTGTACCAGAGGTTTGATTTCTTTCCATGCCCACAAGGGGCATGCATCCCCAAATAAAGCCTATGTTAGTGCTCAAAATTGCATTTCCATTTTGAGTGTACTTTCCAAATTTTGAGCCCTATAAATGCATTTTCTTGCTTCAGTGCTCAACTATTATTTTAATGCTTAAGTGGTGTTTTATGTTTCTAACACCTTGAATTTATCTTGTCCATTCATTCTATAATGATAAACTAACATTTTGAACCATTCTACAAAGTTCCATTTTGAGTAGTCTTCAATTCTGCATTTTTTGCCTAAGTATCAAACAGTGACAGAGGACTCAGTTTGCATTTGAATATCTTTTACTCGATAAAGATTCATGACTCGCCACTTTAAAGATGTTTAATATGTATATAAAAGAACCTATGTTCCAAGTTTCAAGTCATTTTGACATATTTTTACTAGGTTTTCAATGTCTCAAAGTTGGCTAGTTACCTTTGTTGTAAATCATCGAGGAGCCACCCAAACATTGAAAGAAAGCCCAAGGCTTAGGAGGAGGCCACAACTTGAAAGGAGAAATCTATAGCATGGCCTAGACTAGACCATAGCAAGAAGCCCATGTTTTGAAGTAGTTCTATGCTGAAATGGGGGGTCCACATTTTTAGAGAAGGTAGGGGATGATATGGGGTAGAAGCCATGACCATGGCTTTGAAGGATGAAGCCACATGGAATGCAAAAGTAGTAGCTAGCCAAGGTGCAAGGCACATACATATGGAAGTCACCCATGCACAGATAAAGGGAAGTCCATGCAAAGGAATAGGGTTCAATCACAAGAAAGAAAGCCAAATAACCCTCAGCAATAACATAAAGAAGCAGATACACCACGATCCACAACAAATGTGACAGCAGGGGCTTCTGCAATGAGGAGAAGAGGAATCGTAATTTGCAGCAAAGGAGATGAAATGGGTAATATCCCATATTCATTGTGTGTTTAAATGAGAGCACAAATTGATTAAGTGTCTTCAAGGACACATGTATTCGGTAATGCCAAGTGTGTGTGTGTGGAGGGGCCTACCCATAGACTGCCACAGGGTCAATGAAGTTTTGGCCAATCGTGTGATCGGGGGGACTGGCCTTGATGTTGTGCGATGGCTCAACAATTTTGTAGAATCATAGATGGAAAAATAAAAGGCTTTGATCCTATGATTGTCATAGGATTGGAGCATAAATTTTGGAGGCACTGATGTTACGACCAATTAGGAGATCATAGATGGATTTTCAAATGTTTACGATGCTACAAAAAATAATGAGCTTTTCATATGGTCAAGAACATTTGGCATATGAGTTACAATGTTATGATTTCATCGTAATATCATAGATTCATAAAATTCAAATTTTTCAAATACATAATATGATGCAGGGCTGCCTAGCTACAATTAGCAAATCAGAGCTGGACACTTGGCACTAAGATAAGAGGAAGAAATAAAAGTAATAAAAATGAAAATATCAAACTATGCAACCCATAAATTTAAAAATGGTTAAGTTTTGAATTATTTATGTTTTTATATAGTTGTGACTATATAAACTTTTAAATTTTTCCATTTTAAAGCTTTGTTCATGGCCTGAGAGCGAGATTTTTAAATCGATCTCAGGGGCATGATTTCTATCTGAAATATGCAGTGTAGCATATCGTTCGAATTGACAAAGAATGAACTTTCCATTTTTGCAGTCAGATTTTGCGCAGGTGTTCATTGGAAGCGACTATAAGCAGATTTGTATTTTTGGGGGCTTCTTAGTGAAAAGTGCAGAATTATGTTTCTAGTTTGATTTGATTTCAAAAATGGTTAGATTTATATCAAATTTGATTTCATCAAAAAATTTAAGGGTGATCTGATGGTTTTTAATGTAGTTGGTTGAAAAAATGATATTTTTGGCAGCAGTACATTTAAATTTCATGACAAAAGTAGAAGTGATAGGCCAAGATTGAATTTGAAGCTTTAGCACAATTTATGATGGATTCTTGATATTTCTCCATAGGATAATTTGTTGATTACTTTAAAGGGGGATATATCAGATATTTTTGCATCATTTATGGTTTTTGGCTATAGGCAAATGAAGAAGATCAGTTTCAATAACTTCAGATTGAAGACATTTTCAGTGGGACACATGTCAAATTTAGTTTCTAGAGCTTGAAAATATCTTCTATATATTCTTCCTCTCTGCTCTTTGTAGGGGTTCCATTTTTTATGACTAGTGAGACCACAAGGTTGTCTCCAATTTTAGAGTTGTGATGCCATTTTCTCAGTGTTCCTCTGTTATGAATAGTAGTATTGTATTTCTTTTGAAGCATTGTTATATTACACAGTCATCATTTTGTGTTGTTTTCTAAATTTTTTCATAAAAATGATGTGTTTTTTTTCAATGAAATTAATACAAGAGCTTCATTTCTTTTAGTTTCATTCTAATTCTCATCTCCTGCTTCTGTTATCTACAATGTTTTGTGTTTAAGAACTAAGAGCTTGAACTCAATTGCAATCCCTGAAGGTTGTATGTCACAATAAATTTTCTAGTGGAAAAAAGATCCATGTAAATGCTTGTTTATACTCACAGGTTTATAGGTTACACTAGGAGGATATCACCATAAGTATGAGAGTTTTTATGAAGATTGATGTCTGTTTGCAAGTCAAATAGATAGATCAGATGTCTGAATATATAGGTATACTTCAGGTGTCCATCTGTATGTGAAGGTTTAATTGATGTCCAATGGATAAGGGACTAGTCAGCTTGAAGGTTACATGTTCTCTATTTTTGCATACCCGGGCTATATTGAGATCCAAACTTTAATTGAATATCAATTTCCCATTTTTTGTTTTGAAGAACTAGAAGTTTTGGTCATGGCTTATTTGCTATTACTTTTTCATTGTAATTAGCTAATGTAATCAAAAAATTTGTCAACAAATTATAGAACAATATTGACCATTTATGCTATAGGGGATAGTCTTGCATAGAAGAAAGTCAAGTTAATAAGATAAATCCCTTAGGTTTTCCCGTCTTGGCTTAGTAGAGCCTAAAGTGAAGTGAGTCCTAATGACTCTATTAATGTTGGCCCAGAACTGAGATTTAACGTTGCTAAATATAAGATTTAGCTCATCCTTAGGCTTGTCCTTGTCTTTGTTTCCTACTATCAGGTTTAAATCCATCTGATATGTTCTTTACAAGAAAGAAATCTGACAATAACATCATCTTGGGATTCTTCTTTATGGCCCATAATTTGTTAGATAACTGAGAGGGGGGGGTGAGTCAATTATGTCTGGTTATCCTACTATCCCTTCAAGAATTTTAGTACCAAACAAACTTCATAAACATCATAAGTGATCACTCAGTGTTCTCATTCAACTTCTTAATTTACTCACGCAATCAGCTTGATCCAAATTTTTCACTCATTGTATTTATTATAAATGAATGTCAATAATAAAACTTAGTTCTTAATGACTTGCAACAAAAAGTAAATAACATAAAAATAAACTTGCAACTTAACAACAATCACACATTTGACACCAAGATTTTTAACACAAAAACCCTATAAAGGAAAAAACCACTTGGGACCAACAACTCAAAATTTTCACTTTTCTAAAGTGAGCTCTGCTAAGAGCCAACCTTGTTAAAGGTTTACATATAGATTATTAATGTGACCTTGTTAGAGGATTTACACCAAAATGTCATCTAGACCTTATCACTCCTTGATCACATCTAAAGAGTGGCCCACTCTATAGGACATAAAAACACCACTAATTGATATTTTTGGGAACAATTGATTAGTTATGTGTTGTCTTTGATGTTACAAAAATGTCATAATCATTATCAATCAGTATATGTTGAGCTCACTTGGATAGTAAAGATAGTTTTGTGTGTCTACCGAGCATTCTTGTGTTTTCCTAGTTCAAAAGGTATTGTCTACTAAGTTCACTCAGGCATCAAAGGAAAACATGCAAAAGATGAGTGTTAACCAAGCTCACTTGATTAATGGAGGAAAGTTGGATTGAACAATGCTAACCAAGCTCACTCAGTCACCAAAGGATTTACATGAAGTTTTTAGTGTTAACCAAGCTTCCATTGGTTAACAAAGGAAATTATTTCTAAGTTAGTTTCTGCCAAGTTGGGTTAGCTAATGAAGGATTTTCTTATTTTGGCGTATTAAGCTTAATTGATTTATCTATTAATTCCAGCCAACTAAAGTGATGAATATTAATTATTCTAAGTTGTATTTGAGTTGACTTGATAAAGTGGAAGATATAAGTATAAGGTCAAGTTTTGATTTCAAAGTGTGTGTGTAAGAAAGCATGAAGATGTTATTGAATATCTAATGATGAGAAGAGGAAGTGAATTTGAAGGATAAGCAAAGTATCTTTATGAAGTGGAAAAGTCATATTCAATCAAGAAGGATCAAGTACAAGCTAGAACAGAGATATGTAATCAAAAAATTAGTTGCATTTAAATTAGGTCATCTCATTGTTACTCTTTAAACATTGTAGCAATGATCTAAATCTCTTAATAGAGTTGTCTTAACAACCATTTGCAAATCCTCTAACAAGGTGGCACTTCTATTGAATTGTCTCAAAATCTCTAACAAGGCCACTCCTAACAGGGTGATTAAATCCTTTAATAAGGTAACACCTAACAGTGTATCTTGTAACCTTTAACAAGTTTGGCTCCTAATGGGGCTCACTTCAAAAGAGTGAAAAATAGTAACTAGTTGCAATTGGTGGTTTTTTTCAAATTGGGTTTCCACGTTAAATCTTGGAGTTAAATGTGTTCAATCTATTTTATTTTATGTTTTTGCAACTAAGTTAAAGTAGTGGTAATCATAGATAACATCTAAAGTTTATATGTCAAGCATTTACTGAGTTACAACATTCTGTATGTGTATACCGAGCTCCAGCAATATTCAATTTTTAGTTTGCATTTTGTACTGACATCTAAGGGATTTGGGATTTATTTTAGTAGTAAATAATTCACCCCTCTCCTCTTAGTTACTCCTTTTATATTTCCAACAATTTGTATCACAGCTTTTGGTGCTTGTTGAGAAGGTTTCAAGGACCTAAGCTAAAGATCAAGATGTCTTACAAAAGAAAAATTCCCAAGCTGAATAGAGACAATTCTGTAGCATGGCAAGCACTTATGAGATTACATCTAGCTACTATCAATGATTTAGGTTGCAAATATCTTGATGCTAAATACAAAACTCCCACTAAAACATTATTAGTTTAAGATATTTCTTAAAAAAAAGAATCATAATATCATGATGATTGATATTGCATCTGCTCTCAGTTATGTTGAATTTGATGAGGTAAAGGATTTTCAAACTGCTCATGCAATGTGGACCAAACTAAAAGATATATATGGAGGAGATGACAATGTAAGAAGAGCCAAAGCAGAAAACCTTAGAGGACAATTTGACCAAATGAGAATGAGAGAAGATGAAAACATTGTATATGTGAAAAGGATCAAGGCCAATGTAAGTGCAATCAAAGCATCTAGAGGAGACATTGACGAGAAAATAGTTGTAAGCAAGGTACTTAGAACTCCTCTTCATATTCATGCAATTAGAGTATCCACTATTCAAGAAATGAGATGTGATCCAAATAATAAAATATCTTTGGATGCTCTAATTGGAAGATTGACAACTTTTTAGTTAGATAACTTTCATAACTATGCTCCTACTTCAAAAGTTATTGAATCTTCTTTTGAAGCTAAACTCTCACTCAAAGAAAGGGTAAGAAATCAAAGTCCAGTCAATTAGGAAGTGAAGAAGAAGGAAAATTAGAAGAAATTTTAGATAGTGATCTTGAAGTTGTTGAAGCCCTATGTGAAAGGAAACATTCCAAAGGAAGAGGAAAGTACAAAGGTAAAGTTCCTCTGATCTTCTTTTCTTGTGAAGAAGTTGGTCACATTGCTACTAGGTGTCCAAATAAGAAAATCAAAGATGAAAAGAAAAGAAATAAGTAAAAAGGAAAGAAGGACTCCAAGAACTAAAAAAACTACAAGGACAAAGGTAAGAAATCTTGTTTTATAGCTAAAGATTCTAATAACAGTGAAGATGAAATGGTATATATTGCTATGAAAGATGAATCTAATGATGAAGGAGATAAGATGACACTTATCTCTCATGTTAGAAAAAATGATATATGGATTATTTAGTGGCTATTCACATCATATGATTGGCGACAAAACAAAATTTGAGCACATAGAATATTATGATGGAGGTAGTGTGAGATTTGGAAACAATGAACCTTGTAACATAAAAGGAAAAGGATGTATTTCATTGACAAAAGAACTTGTATGTGACAATGCTTATTTGGTTGAAGGACTTAAGCATAATCTACTAAGTGTGGCACAGTTGAATAACATTGGATTTAAGGTAGAATTCATGAATGGATAGGCCAAACTACTAGATGGAAAAGGAAATATGGTTGGATCTGGCAAGAAAACAAAAGTTAATATATTTTATCTTGATCTCAGTGATTGTTCATGTTTTATTGCTCAAGTAGAAGAAAGTTGGTTTTGGCACAAAAGGCTATGCCATGAAAACTTTGATAATCTAATTAAGATAAGAAAACATAGAAGAGTAAGAGGTATTTCTAGTTTGAAGAAGCCTGACATGGGTCTATGCAAGAATTGCCAAATTGGTAAGTTGGGAAAGACTAGTTTCAAAATCAAAAACTATCAGTCAGAAGAAGTATTGGAAATTATTCATACAAACTTGTGTAGATCTATTGGAATAGAAAGCTATAGTGGAGAAAAAAAATTATTCTTTTTGTTAATGACTATTCTAGAATGATGATAGTAATGTATCTAAAAGAAAAATCAGAAGCCTTTCAAAAATTCAAGTGGTATCTGGCAAGAGTAGAAAAAGAAATTGGAAAAAGGTTGAAATGCTTAAGATCATAAAAAGCTATTGAATTCATCTCCAATGAACTCAATAATTTTTGCATTGAAAGAGGAATCAAAAGACAAGTATCAACTCTTGGTACACCACAACATAATTGTATAGCTAAAAGAAGAAATAGATTTATCATGGATTGTGCAAGAACCCTGATGATTGAAAAGAAGGTTGCTCTCAAATACTAGAAGGAAGCTATCAGCACTATAGTTCATACCTTTAATAGAGTATATTTGAAGAAAGACTCAAACAAAACTCCTTATCAGGTATGGTATGGCTACACACCTAATGTAAGTTACTTGAAAGTATTTGGCAGCAAATGTTATATCTTAAAAGAATCTAGAAAAAGGAAAATTTTATGTAAAAGGTGATGAAAACATATTTCTAGGATATTCTTATAGAAGTAAAGCATACAAATGTTTGAATTTTTCTACTCACAAGATTATAGAAAGTGCACATGTTAAAATTGATGAGATTGTAGAAAATAGTGAAGAAGAAAGCAACAAGGAGCTAGAAAATTACAGGAGATTTGTTTACTATGAACTTGATACCCTACCAAATCTATTTGAAAGAAAAGAAGCTTCATTTCTTGAGTCCAAATAATCCCCAATAGTTACCAAGTTGCAGATAGTGTAACCCGAGCTATAATCTAAAGGATCAGAGTCACAATCAGAGACTACTAAGCTAGTTCAAATTGAGCCTAACGGACCCAAGTCATAGACAGAAGGACCCAAGCTTTAAACTAAAATTCAAGATGAAGAAGGTGGAACTCATTCAAAGCCCAAAGAACCTGTGTTAGCAAGATATGTCAAAAGGCATCATGCACCTGATCAGATTATTGGAGACAAATCTAATGGAACAATGACAAGAAAAAAATTAAAAGGTACATGTTTACTTGCTAAATTTGAACCTAGAAGTGTTAAAGATGCTCTAGAAAATGAAAGTTGGATTGAAGCAATGAATGAAGAGATAGAACAGATAGAAAAGAACAAAACTTGGACTCTTGTTCCTAGACCCAAGGATAAAAATGTAATTGGTACAAAGTGGGTATTTAGAAATAAGGTAAATGAATATGGAAAAGTGTCAAGAAAAAAAGCAAGATTGGTGTGTAAAGCATAGTCTCAAGAAGAAGGTATTGACTATGGTGAAACTTTTCCTCTTGTGGAAAAATTAGAAGGTGTTAGAACTTTACTAGCATATGCAGCACATAGAGGATTTAAAGTGTATCAAATGGATGTCAAATTTGCATTCTTGAATGGAATTCTTGATGAAGAAGTCTACATTAAAAAACTAGAAGGTTTGTAGACCCTAGCAAAAGAGACATGATTTGCAAGTTGCACAAAGCATTATATGGTCTCAAGCAAGCTCCCAGAGCTTGGTATGGAAAACTTCATAATTACTTGGTACATATTGGCTTTCAAAGGACAAATGATAATAGTAGTCTATATATCAAGGAAGGACCAGACAAGAAGATTGTGTCGGCAGAAATATTTGTTGATGATACTCTATTTACAAGAAATGATCACTTATGCAAAGCATTTTCAGAAGAAATGAGTAAAGAATTTGAGATGTCCATGTTTGGTGAGATAAAATTCTTTGTTGGATTGCAAATACAGCAGAAGAAAAATGGTAACTACATCACTCAATCTAAGTATATCAAGGAGATATTGAAGAAATTTAGAATGGAAGATTCAAGACCAGTTGGAACCCCTATGTCTACTAGGCATAAGCTCTGCAAAAATAATTATTCCAAAGAAGTAGATAAGGCCACATATAGATCAATGACTAGAAAATTGCAGCATGTAGTACACACAAGGCTTGATATTGCTCTAGCAGTTAGAATAGTGGCAAAATTCTCAACAAATCCTAAGGAAAATCACATCATGACAATCAAGAGAATCATGAGATATCTGAAAGGTACTGAAGACTATGGTTTATAGTATAAACTTGGAGGCAATTTAAACTTGAAAGTATTTACTGATGCTAATTGGGCAGGAAGTATTGATGACAGAAAAAGCACTAGTGGTGGAGCATTCTTTCTTGGTAAAATACTAGTGTCTTGGACAAGCAAGAAGAAAAATTGTACATCTCAATCCACAACAGAGGTAGAATATGTAGCAACAACAATTAATTATTCTAACATTGTTTGGTTCAAACAATTGTTGGAAGGAATGAAGATAGAGATCAAGGATCCAATAGTCATATACTATGATAACACTAGTGCAATTAACATATCAAAGAATCCAGTGATGCATACTAAAACAAACCACATTGCAATAAAATATCAATTCTTAAGAGAATTGGTGCAAGAAAAAGAAGTTAGATTGGAATATGTTAATATCAAGGAATAGATTGCAGACATATTCACCAAGCCATTACCTAAGGATGCATTTCTGTATCTAAGAGGTAAGCTAGGGGCATTCCCCTATCTGAAATTCACTAAATAAAGGTTAGTGATGCATCAACCAAAACCTGTTGAAGATCAATCAGTTGGTGCAAAATTAGCAAAGGCATATTGTAGATGAATCAGTACTTGAGGTACATTGGAATTATTGTCTTTGGGATGTGTTATCAAAGAGGGGGAAGTTTTATGTCATATCTCTAAGAAATTTTTGGAACCAGAATAAAGTAAGGAACCAAAGAGGGAGAAGTTTTTCAAAGAAGAAGTTTGTTGTAAGAAGGAGAAAGTTCTGAATGAATTTGGTAGTAGTTGTTGCAGAAAGAATCCAGTAAAAGAAAGAGTTCATACTGATAGAGGGAGTTCTCAAAGAACCAATCCAAAATTTCATTGTGTTATGACATGTTGTGTTGCCATCAATGCCAAAAAGGGAGATTGTTGGATACAATTGATTAATTGTGTGTTGTCTTTGATGTTACACAAATGTCATAATCATTATCAGTCAATATATGCCAAGCTCACTCAGGCAGTGAAGACAATTTTGTGTGTCTACTGAGAATTCTTGTGTTTGCCTAGTTTAGAAGGCAATGTCTACTAAGTTCACTTGGGCATCAAAGGAAAACATGCAAAGATGAGTGTTAAGTGAGCTCACTCGGTTAATGAAAGAAAGTTGGATGGAACCAGTGCTAACTGAGCTCACTCGATTGCCAAAGGATTTTTGTGAAATTTGTAATGTTAGCTGAGCTTACATTGGTTAACAAAGGAAATCATTTCTGAGTTAGTTTCTACCGAGTTGGGTTAGCTAAAGAAGGATTTTCTTATTTTGGCATATTAAGTTTAATTGATTTATCTATTGATTCTAGCCAACAAAAGTGATGAATATTAATTATTCTAAGTTGTATTTGAGTCATCTTGACAAAGTGGAATATAAAAGGTCAAGTTGTGATTTCAAAGCGTTTGTGTGTAAGAAAGCATGAAGATGTTATTAAAGATCTAATGATGAGAAGAGGAAGCAAATTTGAAGGATAAGATGAGTATCCTTATGAAGTAGAAAATTCATATTCAATTAGGAAGGATCAAGTACAAGCCAGAATAGAGATCTATAATCAGCAAATTAGTTGCATTCAAATCAGGTCATCTCATTGTTACTCTCTAACCATTGTAGTAGTGATCTAAATCTCTTAACAGAGTTGGCTTAACAACTATTTGCAAATCCTCTAACAAGATGGAAATTCTATTGAATTGTCTCAAGACCTCTAATAAGGCCACTCCTAATAGGGTGATTAAATCCCTTAATAAGGTCACACCTACTAGTGTGTTTTGTAACCTTTAACAGGGTTGGCTCCTAACAAGGCTCACTTTAAAAGAGTGAAAGATAGTAACTAGTTGCAATTGGTGGTTTTTCCCAAATTGGGTTTCCACGTTAAATCTTGGTGTCAAATGTGTTCAAGATTTTTTTTTATGTTTTTGTAACTAAGTTAAAGTAGTGGTAATCATAGATAAAATCTAAAGTTTATATGTCAAGCATTTACTGAGTTACAATATTCTATATGTATTTACTGAGCTTCAGCAATATTCAGTTTTTAGTTTGCATTTTGTACTGACATCTAAGGGATCTGGGATTTATCTTAGTAGTAACCAATTCACCCCTCCCCTCATAGTTAATCCTCTTATATTTCCAACAGATGTTACCATATAGGATTGCATAGACTTCTTAGGTCCACTTGATTAATGATATTTTTCTGCTATAATGATTAGAAAGTAATAATATAAATTAATCTACTAGGTTTAGCACTACCTTTCTTAATCAAATCTCTATCCTCTAATATCTTTAATTGGTTGATTCACACCTTCATTATTTCACTCTTTCACTTAACTCTAATTTTACCTTCTCCTTCTCTACTCAATTCTCACAACTCTTCTTTTTTTACCAACAACTTCACACTTTTATATCTTTCTTTATCATTCAATCAACATCCAACCAGCAACCAAATTCTTTTTTTATATACTACTTAAATAGTAGTCACTTCTAGATTCTTCCAATTATTGTCCCTTAATCATAATCGTTGATCATAGATGCATTGCATGTAACCACTTAGAAAATAGAACTTTCATAGAACTTCATGCTCATCCTTATCCTCCTTCAAATCTCCATCATCATATCTTCATTGTATCTTTTCAGTCATTGATCTTACAACCAACTTTGATTCATGTTTTTTAACTTCTCGAACAATCTTTATTTCCACCAAAAGTCAACTTCATATTCCAACTTTATAAAAAATTTCTTCTTGTTGTTACTTAGTGAACATAATGTTGAAGTTGATGAGAAATTTTAACCCTATAGCTCCCAAGAATCACCTCTATGAGAATACCTATCATAGAAGAGAGAAGCAAAAAGCTATCAAGGCTACAATTCCTAGATCCATAGATGAGACATTCTTGATTAGAAAAAAGAGAAGTCATTATTATCAAATGTGAACAAATGTTTAATTAAAAAAAGAGAGATTGTCCTTATAAAGGAGATCAACATGCTAATGGGTAACTAACCTAGGTTGCATGATAATTATTAATAAAAGAATTAATTATTATATGCCCAAAGTTTAACTTAAGTTAACTAGAGATAATAAGTGACTTAATAATTAAATCAATATGATTTAATTAATAAGTAAATACTTTAGTATTATAACACCTCCCCTAATATAAACTTAGGGAGTAGCTAAAAACCTAGAAACTACTACTAAAAGTAAATTTGGGTCCCAAAAACAAGGCCTGATGAGGTACCCAAGCACAGCTAAATCTCTAAAAAGAGGAGAAATAGAGAAAACCACATGGGAAAAACCTTACTCTAAAAAGAGATGGAAAATATGCTAAAAGAAACTAGTGAAGGACCAAAGAAGCCTCAAAACTAGGGAATGTCCCAAAAGATAAGAACAAAAGATGACTATGAAGAACACCAATGAAGCATATAGAAGCTACAAAGCTCTATCAAAAGTAACTATTGATATGAAGAACCTCCACTCAAATAGAACTTGACCAAGTAGAGAAGACTATAATCTACATTGAATCAGGAGGCACATAAAGGAAAACAATTGAACTTAAAGATACAAATGGCATAAAACACCAAAGACTAAAGAGCTAATCAATTGAACATGGAAGGTTGCATCCAAAGTAGGAAAAAAAGAAGAATGTTTATATGGTAAATGATTCATCTCAACAAAATGCATAGCTACCTACCCATTGCATCTTCCTAGTGTATAGGAACAAATACCAAATACATAAGTCACTCCAATATCAAACCAAGGAAGCATAAGAAACAACAAAAGAACCCATATAACATTTCACTCGGGTAGAACATCACTTGGAAAATATTGAACTTTCTTTGGTAACACTAAATTTTTACTTGCTTAGCCAACTTTTCAGTGAACACTATAGTCACTCAGTGAATACTATCATCCTTCTTTAACCTTGTCACTCGGTGTATTTTGTATAACACATTCCATTATAATATTACACGATTTTAAAACAATCAAATCAACATTACATTATCACTGTCCAACTCATTCAAGTTCCCATTGAATACCATACTTATCAACTATGTCTTCAACATACTTTCTTCAAATCCTCTTCATCAATCAACTTGATATAGCACTTTACTGAGTTAGCATAATGTCTAATCAACTAAGACTTGACATCAATCATAACATAACAACTGATATGACTATTTTACATACATTCACAATATTCTCAATTACATCATCAGTTGGGGCTAACATAATTTCTCATCTCATTGATCATCCATTTAGAACTTTAAATCTAATCTATCCCCATTTCTATTTTATAGGAACACTAGTACCCCAACATTGCAACATTAATGGTGATGAATGAACTTAAACAATATGATAAAACAAATAACATACACATTCTAACAATCTTATTCAAAATAAATTTAAACTTGTCTAGTTGACATACTTAAACTAGAAGGATCTACACTTGTAGAACCTATATGTAGTATAAATGGTGATGATGGGGATAATAAAATTGTCAAAAAAAATTGGGCCTTATCAGTGGTATGATTATTTGATCTCTCAAATGTGGCAAACCTTAAAGAAATTATATCTTGTGAAGCCTCATTTGTAGTAGTGATGAACTTATATGATTTAATTTGTTCATTTAGAGAATTACCAATATTACCACTTGTTAGGACTAGACACAACCAATTATTGCATCATGTACCTTCCACTCTTATTTATTCTTATCCTTGTAGCTTTCATTTTCTTCTTCCAAAACCTTGAACAAATTAGACTTTGGTATCTTGTTTAAATAGTCTAGAATTTTAATTTCCCTAATCAATCTCTAATCATTGTTGTTTACTTTTCTATGCTACTTGAATGATATTCACCATTTTCCTCCCTTAAAATGTGACATTGTTGAGACATTGTTTTCATATGATTAGTTTAGAAATTATGAGTTATTTGAACTTCTATGGATACTTCCCTTGTTCTATAGCTAGTGCCATAATTTTCACTATGGATCCTTATTTTAGGTTCTCACATTTCTAAATATACTTTGACAACAAGTTATCCTCCATGAATTCTTCTATTAAAATATGTTTTCTCTAATTTCAAGATACCAGTACATTAGAATCAACAATTATGCTTTGTTCCACTAAATTAAATCCATCTCCAACTCTTGGCTATTTATGCATACCTTCCTTCACAATCTCTCTATTGTTTTGATAGCTTGGTCTAGTTTCCACCATATTTGACTCCAACATTCCAACATCCATTGTGTTATGTTTCCTCTCGATGCCTATAAGTTGTGCTGTATCTTTATTTTTATGTTTTTTATTTATATTTAAAGGATTCCTAACACCACTAATAATATTGAATGGATATTCAATAATTTTATGACATATGTCAGCAAGTGAACAACCTTTTTGAAAAATATATGTGGAAACAAAAAAATTGTCTTGACCTACGAAAATTGCATATTTTGCATTAACCATTGGAACCATATGAATTTTAATCCAAATGCACTTACCACATTCATTTTTCTATTTCACAAAGTGCAAATTTCCTTTGTTGATAAATAGAGAAGACAAAGCTATTTTCACATGGTGCAATACATTTTTTGTTGCAAAATAGAAAAGACATCACTATTTCATAGGATGTATGTTTAACTATTGGTAAAATGGTGAAGGTCCAATACAAAGAAAAAAATCACACATTTAGGTCATAGCAAGAATAAATAAAGATGACAAGTGATCATTGATAATCCTAAAACATGGCCTAAACATGTTAAGATAATCAAGAAAGACAATTAAAATACTCCCTATAGAGTTCATGTAAGAGATTTAGTTAAAGAATGATATAAAAGACTACTTGGGGAAATGAATAATTACCATTCTCTAAAATTTTGGGAAAGCTACAATATGTTATAGGGGTTCCTCTCTACATATCTAGACCATGTTTTGGAAATACAAAGCATCGTTATCTTAACTAGATAGATTAAAATATACTTTCAGCCTAAGATAAAATTTATAATACATATATTCCTAGAATGAGGGGACAATTAATAGATTATGCTAAGATTTTTTCAATATATTTTTGTGAAGGATGGGTTTCAAATTTACTTAATTAGCAAGGAAGAAAGAGAGGGTGTTTGTCCATAAAAGGAGTAGGCAATGGAGTTTAATATCAAATAATAATAGTTTATTGTGATCTTATCAAGGGATAAGTATTGCATCTTTCAAATTTACTTGATTAGAGAGGAGGAAAGAGAGGTTTTTGTCTATAAAAGGAGTAGGAAACAAAGTGTATATCAAATACAATAGTTTATTATGATCTTATCAAGGGAGAAGTGTTAAAATACTTAGTCCACTGATATAACTAAGGGGGGGTGAATCAGTTATCCAACTATTAACATAAACATCTTCCTTAAAAATACTTAACCATATAAGTAGTATAAATTGAAACCACAACAAGATACTCATGCACAATTAACACCACATATGTTAACTAGGGAAACCCTTGATCAGAGAGAAAACCCCGATGAGGATGGTACCCACAAGATGATGTACTAATATAAATATTCCTTTTCAAAGGATAAGCCCTATTAGGAGTTTGTTACAACATTTAGTACATATAAGTCATTGTTCGAAGGCTTTGAATCCCTATTAGGAGACTCCAACCTTGTTAGGAGTTGTGGAAGATAGCTGGACCCACTACCCAAATAGCTTTGAGGTTAAACCAATGAACCCACTATCCAAATGATCTCTGTATTATTCCTTGCAAAATAATAAAACTAAAGTATACTTCCTTCCTCTATCTCTATCTTTGTCATGTCAACCAGACTTCTACTTCTTAAGATCTTGTATCTAGATCCCATACTACAGATCCGATAATCTCTTGGATCGCTTACACACATTTAGTGAGCATTCTACTCCCTTTTTCAATTTGTAAATTTACTTTGCACTCTATTTTATCTTCTCATTTAAATCCTCACACTCCACATTACAACTAAGGAAAACATATTTCCTTTATATTGTATCTTCATAATAATTCTTTGAGTTGACCTTGAGGCTTTCCCAATTAATTAAAATAAGATAATTAATTTATTCACAATTACAATAGCACTGTCAGCTCAAAGTCTATAAAAAACTTTACATGTGTGATACCAGGTCTTGTGCACTCGCTGACAACACCGCATGACTTTCCTCTATCACTGTGTGACTACACATCTCAAATGAAAGATAGTGATCAATCATCATAATATTGTTTTCCAATACTTTGTTTCTATACTACTCTTAGTAAATCAAGTGTAACTTATGTACACCATTGACTTAGACTCTGTGCATTTAACCATGTCATCAATATAACCTTTGGAACATGTCCTTAACTATGCATCACCTATACGTTCCATAGTTACTGTGCAACATAAAATCTCTAATTGCTATTGTTCTAGTCTATAACAAAAACACTATTATGTTGACATCAATGAAAAACATGGTCATGAATGCAACATATCAATACTCTCTAATTCTTAGGATACTCCCCCAATGTGGTATCATAAACATTCATGCTAATAATCTCCCCCTTTGGCATTGATGGCAACATAGATGAAAAACATCTAAGTTCCAAGAATACCAAACTATACTCTATTGTTGTTGATGTTGTCATCTTCTCAAATCTTCTTCATCAATCAGATGTAAATTCTATCTCTTGATAGACATCAATTATTCATACTAAGAAGCTCACAATACACCCGACGCACATCAAGTACATATGTTTGCCTCATTACATGAATCTTAGTAATTATCTTTTAAGAGATAACACTTCTCTAAATTTTCCTTAAGAGATAACACTTCTCCCCCATAATGCAGGATATGTTTTTCATGTACATTCTCTCCCCCATTGACATCAATGTCAAAGGTCTCAAAATAGATACAAAATACCAATTGTTTCCAATTGCTACAACTTCTTCAACTCTTCAATAAGCTCAAGTGTCCAAAGACATTGTTCAATACCAGATACCAAATACCAAGAGTCCTTAAATACTCAATACATACTAGATACTCCCCCATACATGAAGCATCAACATTCAGTCCAATCTAATCATAGTGCTCTGTACCACTAGACTAATGCACTCCTTGCATCATCTACTCATAAGTACGTAGGGGTATAACCTCAAGCATACATCTCAAGTACTCAAAAGTGTCTTTAGGAAAAGGCTTCATAAAGATGTCTACAATATGATCTTTAGTACTTACACACTCTAATTTTATTTCCCTCTTTGTTTCCTTCTCTCTAAAAACATGATACTTGATAGATATATGCTTTGTCTTAGAATGCAATATATAATTCTTATACATACTAACTATACTTGTGTTATCACAATAAATGACAACAAGTTCTATAAACTCAATTTCAATATCTTTCAATATTTTCTTCATCCACATAACTTGATTATAGTTATTTGTTGCTACAACATACTCTGCCTCAGCTGTACTCTGTGAAATAGGATCTTGCTTCTTGCTTAGCTAAGAAACTAGTTTTCCTCCAAGAAAGAATGCTCCACCACTAGTGCTTTTTCTATCATCCATATTACCTGCCCAGTCTCGCACAAAGTAAAATCATTGGATTTATCATACCAAATCCCATAATTAGGTGTCCCCTTCAAATATTTGAATATCCTCTTCACTGCTACATAATGATACTCTTTAGGATCAACTTGAAATCTAGCTACAATCCCAACTACATTTTCTATGTTTGGACTAGTGTGAGTCAAATATTGCAATCCTCCAATCATAGATTTGTACTTCTTTTGTTCAACTATAGGTGTCTCATCTTTGCTAGATAACATATGACCAATTATCATAGGTGTACCAATAGGTTTGCAATCCTCTAATACAAATCTTTTCAACAAGTCTTTCAAATACTTGGTTTGTGAAATGAATATCCCATCTCTATGCAATTTGCAATCCTAGGAAAAACTTCATTTCTCCTATCATGCTCATTTCAAATTCATTCTTTATTTCTTTAGAAAACTTATCACTTTCTTCATCATTGCCTCCAAATATTATGTCATCAACAAATATCACAAAGATAAATAAACCATCAACTTCTCTTAAATGCAAATTACCATTTGTTGTACCTTTGGTAAATCCAAGTTGTGTCAAATACTTATCCAACCTTGTGTACCAGGTTCAAGGTGCTTGCTTCAAACCATACAGTTCTTTCTTTATTCTACATACCATGTTTTTTTCTTCTATCAGAGGAAATCCATTAGGCTATTCAATGTAGACTTCTTCTTCAAGTTTTTCATTCAGAAAAGTTGACTTGACATCCATCTAATATACCTTGAAATTCTTATTTTCTACATATGCCAAGAACATCCTTACTGCTTCCATTCTTGGTACGGGTGCATATGTTTCCTCATAGTCTATGCCTTCTTGCTGTGAGTAACCTTTGCAAACAAGTCTAACCTTGTTTTTCACAATTGCTCCTTGTTCATTCATCTTATTCCTGAATACCCACTTGTTTCTTATCACATTCTTGTCTTTAGGTCTAGGAACTAATTCCCATGTTTCATTCTTCTCAATCTGATCCAATTCTCCCTTCATTGCTTGGATCCAATGATTGTCCTTGACTTCTTCATCTATGCACTTTGGTTCAACCTGAGATATCAGAGATATCTCCTCATTTACTTTGTTCCTTGTCTTTACTTCCAATTATCTACGTAGGAGGGTGATTCCTTGAAAAAATTCTATTTGGGTTAGGAGTTGACATCTCAACTCTTATCTCTTCTCTAGGTTCATATCTCCACTCTTCTCTTTGTTCATCATTCTACAAGTCATTATTAGTCTTAAAGAAAACTTCAGCATTTTGTCTAACAATTCTAGAGTTGTCATCTTCTTCATCTGAATTATAATCTATCATCTTTTCCTTAGTACCAAACTTTTCATCAATTCTTAGATTTGCACACTCAACTATTGTCTTAGTTCTATAGTTGAAGCATTTGTAAGCCTTACTTTTCAATGAATAGCTAAGAAACATACCTTCATCGCTTCTTGGATAAAATTTAACAATGTCATCGTAACTCTTAATATAACATTTGCTCCCAAATATCCTAAAATATTTGACTAATGGTGAATGTCCAAACCATAGTTCACAAGGTGTCTTATCCATACCTTATTTGATCTGCACTCTATTCAAAGTGTATACTATTGTGTTAACTGCTCCTCTCTAGAATTTCTTTGAGACATCATTCTTAAATAACATAACTCTAGCTACTTCTATTATTGATTTATTTCTCCTCTCAGCAATCCCATTTTGCTCAAGTGTTCTAGGTGCAGATAGCTATCTTTTGACTCCATTTTCTTCACACAACATGTTAAATTCTCTAGAGGCAAATTCTCCTCCTCTATCTAATCTCAAATATGTTATCTTAACACTAGATTCATTCTCCACTCTATTCTTAAATATCTTAAACTTCTCAAAACCTTCAAAATTCTCTTTAATAAATGCTACCCACATCATTCTAGTGAAATCATCAACAAAGATCATAAAGTACCTTTCACCATAGAATCCTCTTGTTCTTTCAAGACCACTGAGATCTGCATGAACAATCTCTAAATTCTCTATGGTAGTGAACTTTTTGCTAGGAAAGGACACTTTCTTCTACTTAGCCAAAATACATTCTTTGTACAAAACATTAGTAAGCTTTTTTATCTTAGGAAAATCTCTAACTGCAAATGTACTACTAACCTTCACAATGTTATCAAATTTTATATGACAGAATCTCCTATGCCATAGCGCATTGTCATCCACTTTAGCTACCAAACATGTTATCTCAGTAGGAGTCAACCAAAATACATTACCTCTAGATCTAGTTCCAATTCTGATCATTTTTCCATATTATCCTTGATAGTGTAGGTTTTCTCTACAAACTACAATTGATATCCCTTGTCCACCAATTGTCCAACACTCAACAAATTATGTTTCAGACCATTAGCAAAATAAACATTGTCAGTGTTAGTTCTTCCATCTAAAGTAATGGATCCAATCCCTATGATATGATAGGTTGCATTATTACCAACCCTAACAATACCTCCATCATAGTTTCTAAATTTAACATATTTATTTATATCACTAGTCATGTGGTGTGAACAACCACTATCAATTATACAATCTGACTTCTTTTCAACTTTGGAAATCAAAGCTCTTTCTTCTCTAATTCCTTTGTCTAAATAATCTTCCTTGATAGCCACAAATCCTAATTCATGATCACTTTCACTTTGACCTTTTTCATTAGATTCTTCATCTTCATTTGCATACAAATAATTTCTATCTCTATCTCTTTTAGGGTTAAACTTCCCTTTATACTTTTTCTCTCTTTTAGGACATTTAGATGCATAATGACCAAATTCATTACAAATCCAACATTTAAATATTTTCTTACCATCTTTCTCTCTTCTTACGAGAAGGGTTATTCCTTCTTCAATCTTCTTATCTTCTTTAGATATGCTACTGGTAGAAAAATATCCTCTTACACTTGCACTTCTAGACAAATTAGGTTGAATGTTCAAAGCACTAAAAGCTATCTCAACTCTAGTTGGTTCTCCAGAATGTCTCAGTTCCACTTCTATAGACTAAACTTCCAAGCAATGTCTCCTTTTTGAAATCTTTGGTGTAGGGCATTACTACTTGAATCATCTGAGATATAGACTTGAATGGTGGTGCCAAACTTTTCAAGATCTTCCATATAACCTCATCATCTTCTTTAGCTCCACCAAGAGACCAAATTCTTGCAACAATTTTTGATATTCTACCAATATAGTTTCTCATAGATTCATCTTCCATCATCTTAGCATCTTGAAATTTGCAAATCCAATTTTGTATTCTCATTTTTTTGCATGATCATCACCTTCAAAAGTAACTTCTAATGCTTTCCAAATTTCATGTGAAGTTTGAAGTGTTTTTACTTGATTGTATTCATTCTCTGGAAGAGATGATAGTAGGGCTTCTTTGACTCTCATGTTACACATGAATAAATCTCTTTCTCTCTCACTACATTCCTCAAGGTTATCTTCGCCAATAATTGTCTTCTCAACTTTTGTCAAAAGCCAATATCCTAGACTAATACACTTCAAATGAGTCTTCATCTTCTCCTTCCAACTATCATAGTTGGCCCCATTGAATCTTGGACTATCATAGTTGGCCCAAAGCTATTAAATTTTCTCTTTAAGGACTTGAGGCTTTGATACCAATTGTTAGAATAAATAGACCACTGATATAACTAGGGGGGGGGGGGGGGGGGGGGGGGGTGTTGGTGGTGAATCAGTTATCAAACTATTAACATAAACATCTTCCTTGAACAAAGTTAACCATATGAGTAATATAAATTGAAACCACAACAAGATACTCATGCACAATTAACACCAGATCTGTTAACTAGGGAAACCCTTGATTAGAGGGAAAACCCCAGTGGGGATGGTACCCACAAGATGATGTACTCATATAAATATTATTTTTTAGAGGATAAACCCTGTTAGGAGTCTATTACAACATTTAGTACATATGAGTCCCTATTAGGAGATTCTAACCCTATTAGGAGTTGTGCCAACCCTATTAGGAGTTGTGGAAGATAGCTAGACCCACTACCCAAAAAACTTTGAGGTTAAGACCAATGAACCCACTATCCAAATAATCTATGTATTATTCCTTATAGAATAATACAAGTGTACTTTCTTCCTCTATCTCTATCTTTGTCCTATCAACTAGACTTCTACTTCTTTGAATCTTGTAACCAGATCTCATACTATGCATCCAATAATCCCTTGGATTACTTACATGCATTCATTGACCATTCTACTCATTTTCTCACTTCACAACTTTACTTCACACTCTTCTTGATATTCTCATCTAGATCCTCACACTCCACATTACAAGGAAAATATATTTCCTTTATATTGTATCTTCATAATAATTTCTTGAGTCAGCCTTAAGGCTTTCCCAATTAGTTAAAATAAGATAATTAATTAATACACAATTACAATAGCATTGTCGGCTCATAGTCTATACAAAACTTTACATGTGTGATGCCAGGTCTTGCACACTCGCTAATATCACCACATGACTTTCCTCTATCATTGTGTGACTATGCATCTCTTTATTACATCTTAGATGAAAGGTAGCAATCAATCACCATAAAACTATTTTCCAATATGCTATTTCTACACTACTCTTGGTAAATTAGGTGTAACTTCTGTACACCATCGACTTAGACTCTATGAACTTAACCACATCATCAAGACAACCTCTGGAACATGTCCTTAACTGCACATCACCTATACCTTCTATAGCTACTACACAACATAAGATCTCTGACTACTATTATTCTAATCTCTAACAGAAACATTGCTATGTTGACATCAATGATAAACATAGTCATGAATACAACATACCAATACTCTCCAATGCTGAGGATACTCCCCCAATGTAGTATCATCAACATTCATGCTAACAAGAAATATTGTAGGACAAGTTCACTTCAATATATATTGAATTTGTGGGTGGAGCAACATTCATAAGATCAAATGAGAATGTTTTTTAAGCTCCAAGATGAGTCCCTATTTCTTGTGATCAAGCAATTCATCATGTCAATTTCATCTTGTCACTTCCATAGTAGAGCCTTATTGGAAATACTCCTTACCATGACAATTGAAGCCTTTGGAGAATATTTCCAAGATTCAAGGATGACATATGCATTACTTTGAGATGAGTATAAATATTTTATTTTGGTGCTATGAAGACAACATAAACAATCATAAAAAAAAATTTATTGCTAGATTTTTTGAAGCTAAAGGTGTGGCTAAGAAGAAGAAAGTTTCTCAATCTATAACTTTGTTTTGTGAAGGACTAGCCAATCTAGACTACTCTATTTGCCAAAAGTTGTGGAAAATAATAGTGATATTTTCTCCACATCTCAACTTGAGAGGATCAATGTAGTTGTTGATGGTTACCTTATGATAACCAAATGGTTGTACTCACCTCAACCAAAAATCAAGACTATTTTTTCAAATTTGGATTTGGACAACCAGAAGAAACCTCAAACCTAGAGGAAGGGGAATATGATCCAAACTATGAGTCTCCTTATGGAAGCTATTGGCAAGGCTTGTTCATTAAACCAATAAGGGGGCTTGATCATCTTTTAAGAGAGCTTTGTCAACTTGTAAGAGAACTTGATCATCTTGTAAGGGAGCTACCCCCTTTAGATATCCAAATGGTCATCAATAGTGGATAATCATCCTTTTAAAACTTCTTTTTGTAGTGAAAAACAATTAAAAACTTCTTTTTGTAGTGAAAAACAATATTTAAAATAGTCCATGATCCATGTATAGAAGATAATTTATAGCACAAGAGTCATCTTATTTTGCATAAGGAAATGAGTTACAAATGAAAATGAGTAATGCCACCTGTAAAGTTACAAGTTACAGATATAATATTATGCTAGTTGAAATATGTGTGTGGCTCTTGAAATTTTAAATGGTTTAAAGTTGTAGGTCCTTCCCCTTTGTTTCCTTCCCCTTCAAATTTGAAAAATCAAAATAATTTTCTCATTGCTTATCCATTTCATAAGAGTTTTTCTTTCAAATTTTAGATTGTCAATGAATTTTTCCACTGCTTATTTTCTTATGGATATTGTTGAATAGAAAATACCTCTTAATATTGTATTCATTTGTCAAATTTAAAAAGCCTCAATATCCCTATCATATTCTCAATATATTACATCAAACTTTTGGATATAATATCCCCCAATATGAAAACACATGATATGATATTGCATAGGTTAGTGAAGGCCTCAAAAATCACAAAAACCCAAAAGTTGTCCATTTAATGTCATCCATTACAAAGTCTTTCTTTTTTCAATTAAAGTTGTTGAACATACACTAATACATAACACATTTGAAACACTAAACTTATCAAATGTGCATCAATAAATTTTTTTAATTAATTGATCTTTAGTCAAATAGATTACCCTATCATATCAATAAGCTAATCGCAATCAATTATTTTATCACATGGTCATTATGTCTTACATACAAGATGAACACACTTGAAACTAGGTAGGTTAGCCTTATATAAGGTAGCTCATTCATGAAAATAGACATCGGCATCATCAATGTTATTATCAAACCAACACTTAACAAAGATAATTATCAGTATGGTTGTTAATTCATTGTCTAAGTAATTCTTATCTTAGTTTAATATATTATAAATTAAGTCCTATGTTTCTTGGGATATCCAAAGGTGATTAGAGAGATCTGTATTCATGATTTTGTTTCTCTTTATCCAATGTTTGTGATTCTTTTTTATAAAGTCTTGGGATAGAAATTTTGGGTGTTTGTATTGGCACTTTCCTTAAGTTTAATTATTATTTTATCAAATCACTTCTTTATTTTTGTCATCTATAATTGACTAATTTTTTATATATAAATAATTAACTATTTTTTAATTAAAAAATTCTTTCTCTCTATGAGAACTAATTACTCTAAACTAAATACACATGTATTTTATTTATTTATCTTCTCATAGACAACTAAATTGTTTAATGTTATTCAAGTCTTCTAGTTTCACCTCTCTAACTTCTCTAATCCTCACTAAGTATCAATTTAACTTTCTTTCAACCAATTGAATTTGGAAAGGTCATCAAATCATTCTTTTGTTTAATCTATCAACCATTTAGCAATCAATCTAGTTAACTTGTCAATCAATTCTATTATCAACATAAGTGTAAATCAATCACTTGAGTTATTAGTATTTGTCATAGGAGTACTGTGTGATACATTTTTGAATTGCATTAATTAGTTATTAAAGTTAAAGTTCAATTAGAATTCATCTTATTTAAAAACTACTTGACAAATTTTCAACTTTATAATAATTCTAAATTAATTTTCTATCTTTTAATTGGTTGGTTTATGTCAATTTATATGTAGATTTGTAAAGTTTTTTTTATTTTATTATAAAAATATTATTATATTGATATTATAATTTATTTATAATATATTAGTACGTATGATATGTAAAAGAAAAAATGCATTTACTAATATTGTTTGTTGAATCATTTCAGTTTCATTCAATCACATCCATTAATTACCAATCAATTTCCTTCAATCTAAATCATCTATTTGAAGTTCTGATTTCTATTAAAAAAAGTTGGTTCAAATGTCTCAATGATAGTGTGACCCAAAATGCTAACTCAAAATTGTTACCATCAAGATCCAATTTTTAAAAATATATATATATAGTTATGAATTGTAGAAACATACTAGGGGAGATGAACCAGTAACTCTATGAGGGCTATCTTAGTCAACATGTAGCCACTACATGGGATATTGTGAGACCTTTTCTTTTTTTAGAAATGTAAAATGAACATTGAACTACATACAACTAAGGTTTCAAGTTGTCACTCATCACACAACTTTTTAAAATAGTGCACCTAGTGAGATTGTCCAAAAAATGACTTTTTAAACATTCGACCAAAGCTTAATCTAAAAATCTCTAATAAATGAATTTAAAATTATAATTTTTTGTCAATAGAATACTGTATAACTATATGAAATGTAACATATATGTAACTTAAATGGACCAAATAGTTATTATTAATCATAAATATTTGTTATATATAATTTTTATATTTAACACAAAAGGACAAATACTTCAACACAAAATATTTATTCATTGTTATAAAAGTAACACATTATTATAGAAAATACAAGCTATATCCAACACAAAGGGACCATTAGTTAAACACTAAAAGATTTTGACAATCTCACACATTTCATGAGAAAAAACAAGGCATTTATTAGTATTCACATTTTATATTTGTGATGAAACATATTATTGATATGATTTACTCTATGCATATACATTGCTACCCCAATAGTTGTACATATAAGAGTAGTATTTGTACACTAGGATATCAATATTTATTTAAGTGAACATATTATGTTTTGAGTGACACACATATATGAGATAACTATGATATTTTGTTTGAGACAAAAAGTTATTTATTTCACTCATTCATGAATTCATTTATTTATTTTTTCTATAACATTTATAAGTTTTCACGTATTCAAGTATTGTTATATATTTTTATACATTTACAAATAGATCAATCATTAAAATCTATAATAAAAAAGTGTTGGAAGATTGGATAATATGTTCACGATAGGGTGATCAACTATTGGACCCTGCTCAACTATTGGTGACCTCTCTCCTAGCACTTAAAACTTGATTTGCTCACTTTTTAAGAACCTAATTTTGTGCTAGCATAGATGTAGGTGCATATGAGAGCCCACAACACACAAAGAGGAGAAAGCCAAGGCATTTGAGAGTCCACACCAACACAAAGAGGAGAATGCCTAGGAAGATTATGATGAAATTATTTGTATTTCCTTGTATTGTATTACTTATATTTGTGCATTGATTTCCTCTTTAGTTTCTCTCTTTGAAATAATTGGAGATTATTATGTTTTTATGGTTAAACTATGTATCTCTCTACAAGTTTTACTATGCTTAATTTTTCCCTCACAAATATTTCCTTTATCATTTTGTTCAAAATTAACCACAATCTCTTATAGAACTTTTCAACAAACCCTAAGAAAAATATGTGCTAGCCAACACAATCCAAACAAAAAACTATACCTTGAGATCTCTAGAACGTTTCACTATTGCATGCTCATAAATAAATACTAGAAATCGCCCCTTAATTTGCAATAGGTATGTTGTAGAAGTATGGAAGATTATTTAAGTATTTCTCCCTTTGCATGTCTCCTCCACCCATCTTCTCTTTATCTCCTTCTCTCTTTATCAATATACCTTACCATCTATACATCTTTTCCTCTTCATCTCTACCTCTCTATGTTATACTTTATATCCCTCAATCTCTTTCTATCTTTATCTCTTAGTCTATCTCTATCTCTAAATCTATTTTTCTCCACCCTCATTGTATATTCATATTTATTTCTAGCTTCTTCTTCCCCTTTCATATCTAGACACATCTCCCTCTCTCTATCCATACACTCTTTCTATTATCTCCTCCTTATATTCGCAAATCTCTACATCTACATATTAATTCCCCCATCACCCCTTCTATCTCTATATTTATGTTGTTCTTTCTATCCCTTTCTATCCCTATATATCTCCCCCTTTCTATCTCTCTCATTCTACCTTTGTTATATGTTTATATTTTCCATCTCATTTTTTCTCCTCTTCATATTTCTATCCTTCTCAATCTTTGTCTCCATACTTCTCTCTATCTCCCCTCTCTCTCTTTCTCTCCCTCTACACCTCTCCCTCTTTTTGTCCCTATTTATCCCTATCTCTCACCCCCTCCATACACACACACACATGCTCTCTCTCTCTCTCTCTCTCTCTCTCTCTCTCTCTCTCTCTCTCTCTCTCTCTCTCTCTCTCTCTCTCTCTCTCTCTCTCTCTCTCCATATCCCTCTTTTATATCCATTAATTTTATTACCTACCAAATATATGCATTCATTATGCATGTCACAACTACATCATAATATATGAAGACTGACAATAGGAATAAACACATGTCAAATCGTAGGAAACTTTCATTTCCTATAGTGATGTATTACCATAATACCATTTGTGCAAGGTAAAAGGAAACTAATTCAAAGATCATAATTAAATCAATATACAATCAGAGCTTCACCTCAACAAAAAATTTATATAGAGAAATCATTTGTATTCCATAAAACATTAGCCTATCTATAGACCATTTTAACATTTGAATTTTCATTGTGGATATTTATTTTTTGTTTACCTTTAGTACAAAAGGCATCCATGAAACTATTTTTAATGGTCTAATTGGAGTAGACACACTAGAACAAATATTTTTTACCTAAATTGCATGAGAATACGTAGCCTCAATCAAGAACTTTAATTCATGTATGATGTGTGTATGTCGACCTATCTTTATATATACACTTGTCTCCTTTCCAAAGTAATGTTGATTAATTTAATTTTATATCTATTTTTAATAATGTGATATAAAATATAAGATAATAATAATATTACTAAATACTTTTATTTTATTTTATAGAATTATAAAATATGTATAGTGCAATATTTATATTTAATGTAAAATATAAAATTGATGCAGGAGCATCCTAGGGTAGTTGGCTATCCTGCATGATTAAGGGGTTTTGGTGGGGTTGAGTGGACCTATTTGGATCCTAGATAATTAATTTTGATGTATTTAATAAGTATTGTAAGCCTTTAAAAGGTATTTGGTATTTAATTTCTATTGGAGACCAACTTGTGGCTCTTCAACTAGTTAATGTAAGGGATAATTAATTTGTAGCTTATTGAGCCAACATGTGCCTTAGTTGGGTATAAGTAGGGGTTGTGGTGAAGTATTTAGTCATTATTCATCCATCTTGGAGAAGAAGAGGTGGTAGAGGAGAAAATTTTGAGAAAAGCTAGTAGCTGAGTCTTGGGAAACAAGGAGATGGCTTGGTGGGCTTGTAAGTACCAGTTGGATCTTCCTTGGAGGTTTCTACTAGATTGTGGATCTGGACGGTTTGGATTAGATCTTGAGGTATCTTGTAGAACTATTACTTTATTTTCATTTGGTTGTAACTCAGAAGGTCTTAAAGCCTAACACATTGCATGTAATCAGTTATATATGTGAATAAATTATTGTGACTTGGCTTTAAATCTTGCATTGTTGTTTATCTTCTATTGCGTGGTTATTTGCTGGAGGCTAGGACATCTCCTTTGGGGATTCTCCTACCTTGCACTGCATCAAAAATAGTATAGTACTTTTTTATTTTTGTAATATAGAAATATAATTTTCATATTTCAAAATAAATCTTAATTGGTTAAATTTTAAGAAAGGAAAAATCTTGTTGGTAGTATTATAAGACAAGTGGTGTTCTTATTAGTGGAGAGATAGTTAAAATTCCATCAATATAAGGAGTGAAGGGTTTAGAGCCAAACCTCATTAAATAATCTTTAGGAAACTCCCTTCTCATCAATGCATTGGTGTATGGTATTGTATCACACATTAAGCCCTTCTTTTTCTCATCAGAAATATCATAAGTGTTCCTCATTTATCTATTCATTCCCTTGAGGACTACTTCAAATGTTGTTGCTGCTAGAATCTTCAAATCCAAGTAAATGACTTCTACATTTCTTGTTAACTTAAGTTAGGAAGCATAGAAGTGAACACTCAAGACACATTAAGCATACTACTTATTGAAATCTAGTCCTTATTATCATTACAATAATTTATAATACATAAATATAGTATACTAAATGATATAATTAATGTGATAACAAATTTCATATGAATAATTTTATCAAATATAATTATTAAATATATTTTAATTTATATTCTAATAAAGAATTGTTTTTTAAATTATACATTTTACTACATTTATATTTAATAATTTCAATCATAAATAATATATGACTTTTATAGAAAAATATTTGAATGGTTGTGATATATTTGATGGTTGTCCATGTCTCTAAGTAGCTCTACATCGTCCACTGATATATATATAACTTTCCATCTTTCATATTAAAAATGCCTACGACATAATAATTTAAAAATATATAGGTAAATGAACTAACCCTTTGAAACAAGAGAAGCAATGTGTTAAAGTTCCTGCCAATAATTGAAAAAGAAGGAAAATAGAGATTTATAGATAGAAAGGAATGATATGAAGGAAGGATATGAAGAGAGAGATAAATGAGAGAATGATATGTTATTATAAGGACAAGTAAAGGTAGAATGATAGAGAGAGTTGAAGGGAATTTTTAAAATATTAATAATTATATTATTTTAAGAAATATATAAATAGCAATAAAAATTATATTAATTATAAGTTGAAATATTTAATTTTAAAAAGAAAATTTGTTGATTACTTAATTCAAACTACCAAAAGATCTAGTAAGTTTGAGGGGTAGTATTAGTTTTACAATTTGTAAAATGGTATTTAAAAAAAAAAAAAAACTAGAGCAAGATTATAAAATAGTAGCTAGTAAAACATAGCGTAAACTTAAAGAGATAACATTTTACAAGTGTCAAAAATAAATATCAATGTAAATCTAATAAATATATTTTTTGATGAATAGTCTTTTTCTATTAAAAAATAATATACTTAGATACAATTCACAAAAAAGGGGTTGGGGGATACAAGACCACCCCGCAAAAGTTCACATAGCCACATTTGAAATCAACAACTAGTCATCAAAATAAAACTATAAGAGACAATCCTCAATCTACCAAAGCAGTGCCAACCAAGGGTGGTGGTTTATCCCAATCATGAAATCCCTAGTCATCCTTGGGTTTGGTAGGCAGGCTAGGAATAATCCAAACATCAACAACATTGTCAAGGGCCTGGGCTTCATTCTTGTTATAAATCCATGGGGGCAAGATAGCCAACTCTAGGCAAATGGGCCATTTACCAAGTACAATATGCCGAGCACCAGGAGGGGGAACCATCAAGCCTAGGGACTACTTTGTGCCACCTCGGGGAAAAGAAATCGAGCGGTGATGCCAACCTCCATTACCACCACTAGGAGAATAGTGATGGGAAGCCTACAAGAATAGCATGTGTGAGCAATGGCCAGAAGAGTTACGCCCCTAGCAATGGCCCTTGGGAAAAGTAGTATTAGCTGAGACATCAAGTGGCACTCTGGCAACTGTACAAGAAGCATTACCCCAGTGATTGAGTAGCTCTTGGAGGTGGGCCACCTCCAGAGCCACCTTGTTGGCTTGTACTTGAATTTGCATCATTACATTATTACAAATGCATGCTTTAGTGTACATAGTGACATTTATATCAAAAAAATTGTGAGTGAAAATAACATTGTTCCAATTTTTCCATAAAGTAAATAAAATCTCCATCCTAAAGGTAAGCAAGATCTGGGTAAACTTCTTAGGAAACGTAGGGGAGTCACCCAAAATAACCATATTCCAAGAAAAGAGTTCAAACCAAAAAGGCTTAAAAAATCATGAATCTAGTGTCAATATTGTTGAGCATGTCTATGGAACCAAAAAATATGCAAAAAAGTCTCTAGCTACCCATATAAAGGACACCAAGGATCCAGAGTCCCAATATGCTTGAGCCAAGGCCCAAGGGGAAGACCTTGAAAAACCAGACACCAAGCAAAGTGGGAAATCTTGGGCTCTGTAATGGCATTCCAAATAGTTTCAAAATGCTTTCTCCACTAAGAAAGAGAAGCCTACACATGCCAACATTGGTTAAGGGTATCCACCATCAATGGATGGGGAGAAAGCTATCAATACCCCAAGTTGGGCTTATAGCTAATGAAGTGAGTGCTAGGATACCACTTCCAATCAATCCACCAAGGAAGAATAGACTAAATACCTACCTTATGAAGTAAATTATTTGGAATTGTAGCAACCAACAGATCAAAACTCTGTCGATCTGTGTGGGCAAGACAGAACTAGACTTGCATATCTTCCCAAGATTTGAGGCTCATAGTGACCCTAAAAAAGAGGTCTTTAGGGGTCTTAATGCCATGTTTAAAAAAATGCAAAGCACAAGCACCTTGAGTCTTGGCCAAAGGGACACCTTGGATGGCAAACAGATGAGACCACCAAATGTTATGTTGATTCAAAGAGAGACCATCCCAAAACCCATCACCAAACTAGAAAAGCTAAGGCTTGACAACTTCCCAAGCTTTCCAGATGCTCTTGATAACAAAAGAGCCCTATATGTGTTAGAGTAAAGCATTAATTTAATTTAATTTATTAAATTCACTTTATTCCCTTCTTAAGATTTTACTTTATGCACCTTTTGCATCTCTATTTAATAATTAATTAGTAATTATTAAATAGCTTTTACCTTTTAGGTTACCCTTTGTAACTTTTTAGGTTACCCTTTTCGAGTTTTGATCTCCTTTTATAAGGATTGATCTTTTGTAATTTTCATTATCTCTTTCATTTCTGAAAATACATTTGCATAATTTTCAGAGCAAAACCCTTGCCTCCTCTAGTATTTTTCTTCTGTGATAGGTTTTTTTACATGCAAGTGTTTGAAGGCTTTGTGAATTTGTATTGATCAAATCCTTCATGGTATCAAAGCCAGATCTATTATAGCTTGTTCATTATTTGGAAAAATAGGAGAATGAGGGTTTGATAAAATAGATCTGGAGTTTTTTTGGTATTTTTTGTGAAAAGAGGGGGGTCACTAATTTTTGGAGCAAGTTGAGGCCAAACGGACATCATGGATAGATCCAGAAGGTGTCAAAACCCCTGTTTCCATATAAAGTTTGTCCATTTTGGACAATGTTGATCTGGGAGGCAAAAAAAAATTGCCCAAAAGGTCGTATGACCTCCTACATGCTCTTTGAGGTGATTATTTTCAAAAAAAAATTTAAAAGGAAAATCAGCTTATGGGCCATTTTTAGATAGGCGGTCATTGTTTTTCGAGTGTGAAAGGGATTTTCCAACCTGTTGTTGTTGTTCTAGCCAATGTTGTTGATTCCTGGCCACCATCACTGATTCCTAGCTTGCCACTACTAGCCTTTGATGAACCACCATGGCCTTAGCTTTTCCAATAGCACTGTTGTTGTGCTCCACCTCTACCCAAGCTCTACTCAGATAGGTGGCTCCACCACCACACCATCGATGGTGCTTCCCAATTTTTGTTTATTTATTTATTTTTATTTTTTTAAATTCATTTTTATGCTCAATGGGGGGCCCTGTTAGTTTTTTTGAGATATCTTGAGCATATAGTGGTCTTGTTTTTATTCGAAAGAAATGCCAGAAAGCTGGTTCCAAGATAGAGACTATGGAGAAGGAATTTTTGGAATTTTTTTTCCAGATTGATACCTATTTTGGTGTTTGAAATCTATTGATGACTTCTATCTTTTAAGGAGCATAACTTCTTTGTTATATCTCCATTTTCCATTCGAAAACAAGCATAGGAAAGCTCTTCTTGAGAACTTTCTAGATTCTCTTTCATTTCACTAGTATTTGGTACTAGGTATTTTTAATTCAAAAATGAAGTTTTTTTGCTCTTCTTTCATTTACACAATCTATTTGTAAGCTGTGGTTTGACTTATTGCATTGTGGGAGACATATATATATATATATATATATATATATATCATTATATCACAAAATGTAAAAAACCCTATCTAAAATAATGGTCGGGACCACTTCTTCTATAGAACTTCTAACCCCTCACAATTACCACACTTGGAAGACCTTGATGACTTAGCTTCTCCAGTCAAAAGGGTTGTGGTCATGTTTAGATGCCATGTAGCTAGTTTTTCAAAGGCCTTATGAGATCATGCATCATCGAAACAAAATGGATGAGGCAATCAGATTGATTGGATTATAGGTATCATATTGTCTACAGTTTCATTTTGATAGGTGCAATACTCCTCTAGCAATGTGCACCAAGTTTCATGGATTGTTGGGTATTGTGAATAAGTTTAGGGCACTTCAGATAGAGATAGAGCTTACATCACTTATGTCAGATTCCTTTCCAACTATTGATGACTTCTTGATGATGTTTACTCAATAGAGATCCTTGTTGTAGGATTGTGGAAAGATGAAGATTGATGTTGAGTGCATCTATTTGATTCTCTCTAAGCTTCAAGGGAATTTTTAGATATTTTCTTTGACATTCTATTCCACCAAAGATGTCTTGGGGAATAGATTTTTTATGCCTACTTTTGAGGTCTTTTATGATCACTTGACTAGAGAGTAGTCAAAGCTTACACAATTGAATACTATGACTGGTTCTAAGACGAAGGCATTGGTAGCTCAAACATCTATAGGAAAGTCGAAGCAAAAACCAAAGCATAGGATAGATTTAATAGGCAGTGAGATTTCCTCAAAGCCTCTTCCCAAATTAGATGCTCAAAAGCCCTCTTAGAAGGCTAATACTTCTAAGTCTAGTGAGTCTTCCTCCAAAACTAAGAAGTACATAGGTAAACCTTGCAGTTTTTGTGGTAAGGAAGGATATCTAGTTTCCAAGTGTTGGAAATGTCTTGAAGCATTAGAGGAGACCATGTAGCATTCTAGTATTGCTTCTCTAAAGCATCCACATCCACCTATAGGGAAAGGACATGCTCTTTTAGCACGAGCATTGTCTTCTAAAGCTTCTTGGATTCTTGCTTTTGGAGCTTCCCATTATATGACACACTCATATGATTTTGTTACCTTACTTGCTCAAAGTGCTACTACATAGATTGCAATTGGTGATTCTTCTTAGCTTTTAGTCATAGGTTTAGGAACTATCTCTTTAGAAGGTGGTTCACTATAGGATTTTCTTTTAGTTCTAACCATTAATATGAACCTCCTATCTATCTTTCAAATTTGTCATTGAAGCTCTGAAAATATAGTTGAGTTCTCACCACATGATGTGGTTATTCGAGACCTCCATGATCCTAACTTGGTTATTGCTATAGGTAGTGTTGATCTTCAATCTCACTTATATCAGTTTGATGGCTTTGAGAGCTATGATTCTATAGGTGTTTCTCTCATTACTCATGTAGACACAATGATCAAGCTTTGGCATGAGCATTTTGGCCATGTCAACTACAAATATCTACAATAGATGAGTACACAGGAGCTAGTGCTTGGGTTACCTTAGATCTCTTATATCGATGGTGTGTGTCAAGGTTGTGCACTTGGAAAACATCATAGAGATCCTTTTATGGCAAGTAGATTCACACGTGCTAAGGCACCATTGGAGTTCATAAACAATGATCTTATGTCATTTCCTACTCCATCTTTTTTAGGTGCTTGATATGTGCTCACCTTCATTCATGACTTCTCTAGATGCATATAGGTGTACTTTTTGAAGTACAAGTCTAATGTCTATGATTCATTTTGAATCTTTAAGACTTTTGTGGAGAATCAATCTAGTATTTTAGTCATGTATACACACTAACAATGGGGGGAATATATGAATCATTATTTTAGAGATTTTTGCACTAAGCATTGTTTACAATTGTACACACCTAAATCTGATTACATCACTAGTTAATCATATTTAGTCATCCCCTGGGACATTATTGATTAAATATTTATTATTTAATTAATTAATCATCATCTCCTACTTAATTAATTAATTTAATTAACTATAGTCCAATTGATAAAATCAAATGATAACACAAAATTAATTTATCAATTAAATCCCTGTTCCTCTATTAAATTAAATAAATCCTCAAATCTATTAAAATTAATCTCATATCCCCCATTTTATTAAATAAATCATTTAAGAAAATATCCAAACAGCTAAAACATCCCTAAGACCTATCCTTTACCCCTAATCCAAGTCGTTCACCCATACTAACCTCACTTGGCCTCCTAACTAACACATCCCATCAAAGCTAAACCACTTGCCCCCTAACCCCCTTTCTAAGCTAATCCTAATCCCCCTCCTAAATATGTGCACAAATTTAAGCAAGGGTTAAGACTTTTTAACCCAAGCCAAAGTCAAGAATCTCATCGATACCCTCACCCTCAAGCATTTATGGCTCTTACACAAGCATTAAAAACTCTTAAAAAGAATTTATGAACATTTATGAAGCCCTTATCTCTTAAGCCTCCTTTGTTGACTATTCATCTTGCCCTTCCCTTCATCCAATCACCTTGTGACATGTGTCACCTCCTAATTGGCTCCAAACTAGCACAGTCCATGTGCTTCTTTTTAGGACATCCTAGCCCTCCATAAGCTTTTCCCAATCCTTGCATCTTGGCCATTCATCCCTCTAACCCTTAGCCTATAAATGAAACCCTCTCCCTTCATAAATATCATCCATTTTTCATGCAAAGTTATAATTCTATTTTGAGAGCCTAAAAACTACCAAAATACCATCATAATGTTGAAATCCCTCCATACCCCCATTGTTGAAACCCTCATCCATACACACACTTGGTAAAAACCCTCCACCTATTGGAAGCTTGAGCACAATGTGAGCATACATCCCCATCCATCAGGGACATAGCTTTGTCATCATAGATTATGTCCAAGGAGCTTACCATTCTTGGTTTACCTTCCTTTTGGTGATAATCTCATCCTATCATAAGTGTTAACTATTTGGTTGTGTTAATGCTTTTGTTATTAGTTAGTATTGAATTTGCACTTCTAAATCAGGTGGTACATTTTGCATGCCCAGTGGGACCTCGCATTTGGGTCACTATAATCATGTTTTCATTTGATATATTTTAGATTAACCAAATTGACGTTTTGTGCTAATATGCATATGCAGGTGATCTTCTGATATTTTTGAAGGCACACAAGTCTCTTGTCAGGAAATGTGCTCCTAGCCATAAAATTAGTTTTTGCTTTCAAACACTTCCTTACACACTTTGTTCACAATTCTACCACACAAAAAATGCAAACTCACAACTGTGGGATTGCAACCATAAACTGGTGGGAATACGATCCCGTGAAGGCGAGATCACTATTTGCCTCAAGCCACCATCACAATGTGTCATTAAAACATTCCTCGCATCCTTCTGAATCCTATTCCCGTGAGAATGTCAATTTTTACCAGTGGGATTACTGGAAAAGACCTACATGAATGCTTAACCTAGTTAGTCAACCCTAAAAACCCACATTTTCTCTTTCTAGTCAAACCCACTAACCCATCTATCCATGAGAGTGCTTTGTCTCTTTTTATCCCATGGCTCACTTTTCTACACTTTTCACGAGTTCCTATACTTCAATCTCGCAACCCTTAGCTATGTTCCCACCCCACAAGATTGTTGTTTAGGTTTGGAGGCTTAACTGACTAGCTACAAATCTTAATACTTCTCTATTGTAGGTACTTTTTGGAGCGAAGTGCTAACTAGTTTTTTGCAGGTTCCTTAGATTAATTATTTAAAAAATAACATGTTCTAGTTTCTTAAAAATGAACAAATTCTCACTTTTCCATGGAATGGATGTTTAAGCTTAGAATGTTTCTCATTGGAATGTTTGGATAAATCTAATTAAGAAAATCCAGTCTTGAATGTCAAGTATTAAAACCAAACCAAATGCAATGAACACTTTGTTTAAGGTGCAAATGAACATTATGTGCAAACACTTCCATTTTGAGGCTTAAAATAAATCCATCAAATCTTGAATGCCTTAAGGATAAAATTTCTCTTGTTCCCTCCTTTTCAAATCTTTCATGCACAATTTACAATTTTTTGATTCAATTTCCTTTTGTTGACCATCACTGTAAAGTTGGAATGAACGATTGAATGTTAAGCTCATGTGTGTCTTCAAAAACTAGCTTGTTAGAATACACTAAAGAATCCAATTAGAAATGAATCAAGTGTCCTAAATGTTTTGAGATTGTGCCCTCTAGTACATCTTGGTCTTCTCTCTTTTTTCATCTTAAGACCTTAAAAGTACATGATGCATGTATCAAAAGTTGTTAGCAAGATCATCTACAACAACCTAGGAGTGCTTCTAGCAAGTTTATTGACGTCTGGGAAGCGCATCCCCTTTGGTGAGAAGCTCAAACTGGTAAAAAGTCTGGCCAATATATAAATGAGGGAAAAGGTGAACTTTCTCTCTCTATCACCCAAGTGTGGGCGGTGTGTTTCTAGGGGTAGCCTGAGGTGGGAAAACTTTCCCACAATTTCAACATGCTCGAAATAGATTCTTAAGTGGGTCACATATGTAACAACCATTTGGTGAGACGCCACAGACCCATTTACAACCCTTTTTTGTTAAAAATTCTTGATTTTATCAATGGTATGTTCATTCACAGTTTAAGGGAAACAACATCCCTCAAGATTACTCACCATTGTGCTCTCTTGGTAGAGGCATAAGGCCACTTGGGTTTCATTTCCAAGGGTCATTGTTCCTGTAGAAGGGGAACTTCTATTTTCCATGCCTTGAAGATTATTTGATGTGTATCATTTTTTGATCGACTCTTGTATCGAATAACCTCTTCGATTAGAGGGACATATTGTACTAGAATCAAGAGACACCAAGTTGTGGGCCGTTGAATAGCATATTGCAACCAAAAATTTGACCTTAGGGATAAAGCGTGTGTTTGAATTGTCTTACTTGTGCCCAAGACCCATGAAAAACATTTTTAAAAACATACACAATTCTATGGTTATTATCAAATCCTTTTGCTAAAGAGATTATTCGTTTGTCTTTCTCAAAGTTGCTTTGTCCTTTGAGAAATTGTTTGCTCATAAATCCCTCACATCAGAAAAAAAAAATCCCATCTTTTGATATTTTAAAGAAATCATTTGTTAGCAAGTCCATTAACAACAACTTTTGCCTCATTGGTTCAACTTTCCCTTGTCCAAAATTATACTTGCTCCCTCAAACAACAAACCACTAAGCAAGTTCCAGTTACAAATCCTCTTTTTCCTTAGTCCAAAGTTTCTCCTTTTCAAAATATCCTTGTTACTTATCCTACTTGACCAAAAACAACACATTTTGTCTTTGAAAGACCCCATCTTTTGATATTTTAAAAGAAAATAGTTGTTAGCAAGTCCATTCGCAACAACTTTTGTCTCCTTGGTTTACCTTTACTATACTTATTATTATCTCAAAAACCCACTACTAAGAAAAATCCAGTTGCAAACAAACCCTTTTTCCTTAGTCCAAAGTTTGCTCCTTTCAAAGTATCCTTGTTACTTATCCTACTTGACCAAAAATGACACATTTGTCTTCAAAATAGGTGCTCCTTACTCTTGATCAAAAGATTGTTAGCAAGTGTATTCACAACAAGTCATGAGCCTAGTTTACCCCACTTTACCACTTTACCACTTGTAAAAACTTGGCTATTCCTCAAACTTGATTTATGCTTCCAACCCAAGGTTAAAAGGTATACTTAGCATAGTCACTGCCTATAGAAACCCTCAGTTGTGATCAAATCTCTTAGAGTTATCTCATGTCAGGCCAAATCAAGACCAAATTCGAAAAAGCCAAACTTCCAAAAATACTAGTTTACAAGGAAATATAAGTAGAACACAAGAAATATACCCCCAACCCAAGGATTGCCAAACTAGACCAAATTGAGAAAGATGACACAAACATTGCATTACAAACTGAATGGGATTACAAAATTCAAAACATAACTCTCTGATAGGGTGTCAACCTTAGCCTTATCAACAACTCTAGTGTTACTCACTCTGATTAGGTCCTTCTTTTTTCACACATACTTGTGCACTTATCTCCTCATAGGTTTAAATCACTACCCCATACAATCATTTAAAATAGAATCACCTCCTCCCATTTTTGCATCAACCTTAGGTTTTCAAGAATCGTCTACATGCATCATTAAGAACTAGCACCCTCCACCCTTTACTCACCTACTTAGAAGCATTTAGAATCACTTCATTAAGATTTGTTGCCCCATAAATACTTTCCATCCATTTCACCATCATAGTTCTAGTTGAAACTAAACATTGTTGAGGGTAAGTTGTCATTTGTGTCCCACATCACCTTGAGAAAAAGGTTGGGCTACACACTTGATCCTTCTTTGTCTTCCAAAAAATAGACATTACGCTACCTTAGGGTTTGATACCACCATCACATTTTCACACTCACACTTACGAGAAACATAATCTCCTTCGCTTAGTATCATATCATTTAGGTTCTTAAAGGTATCATTAAACACACTTTCACCCACTTTTCTCTACATTTTAGGAAACCACTCCACCCTAGCCACACTTAGGCAAATCACTTTTTCACATACACTTAGCATCATCCTTCTTGCATTTCATCCTTAGGGAGTTATCCTTTCATGCCACCCACTACCCGTTTTAGTAAGAACACACAGAAAAAGAAAGAGATGGATCCTAGTCATGGTAGTAACACAGCTCGAGCTCAGCGGAATAATGTTGGTGCCTTTGAGTTGGGACACCCACCACCTACCAACATTACAAATCCTACACATCCTCTATTTGGGTGGCAACCACCATTTGCAGGGTCATCTATCCCTCATGATCCTTTCTCTTCATCCAATAGTTAGTATCAACCACTAGAGATAGAACTAGAAAACTTGAATATACCTTCAACCTAGGTGACTGCTTCCATTCCACAAAACACCCATCCCATCCTCACTCAACCCTTCATACATACCACATCTCAACCAACTACAAGTCTATCATCTGCATCTGTTTCCACCAACCACTTCCTCGCTTCACAAAATCCCTCTTTTACACATAGAAACACTAGATTTTCCCTTCCATCTCACAACACATCTAGTCCATTTATTACCAGAATGCTTCCAATAGGGTCAAATACCTCATCTTCCATCCCACCCAACATCACTATCAATCATTTGTTACTAACCAAAGTACTTCAGCTTCATTTCCTTTAGGACCTTGGAGTGTTGTTATGGCACAAGGGCCTGCCACTAGCCTCCCCTTTAGTGCTACATCCATGTCCATACCCCAGTCATTATCATCCTCCACTCCTCAAGTCTATTCATTACCACCCATGACCAACTATTTTTCTATGCCACCCTTAGGCAATAGTCAAATCATCACTCCACTGCAATATCCTGTTATGAACACTTTTCTGCATATTAATTACCTTGTCCCTATTAATACTCTATTTCTCTCTCAAGTAGGAGCACAACCAACATATATCAGGAAAAGTATACATTCCCAAAGCATAGCATAGAGGCATTGTCGATGCTAACATCTTTCTAGCTGCAATCATCATGCCAGTAGTATGCCCAGGTATCCACATAGAATTATCTAGTAAGGCAACAACCTCATACTTACCCTCCCCACCAATAGTGTACCTAGTAGATGCAGCAATATGCATAAATTATATTCCAACAACCCATAGCATCCACCCCACTAGTTGTGCAATCTATTTTTCCACAACCACCATATGGCAGTCAGGGTTTCTTGTATCAACCTTCAACATCTACTATGTATGTCACACTAGGGGCACTTGGACTGGGGGCACTTGTTGCCCCACCTATAAACTTTGAATGGGAAGAAATTAAAAATTCTCTCAAGGCTATCAAAGATGGGATAGACTCCAAAACATTTAAATTTGAAAATGATTGTCCATATCTGTTTGACAAAACCATCACAATGACACCATTTCCTAAACACTTTGAGATCCACAAGTTTGATAAATTTAGAGGGAAAATTGATCCAGTCATGCATGTCAAAGAATTATATATGCATTTCCAAGAAGTGACTTATAATGATGTATTCCTCATGCAGCTTTTTTCAAAAATCTTAGGAGGGCCTGCCCTTGAATGGTTATGCCGTATACCCCAAGGTACCATTAAAACCTTCACTAATCTTTCTGAAGCCTTTGTGGCTCAATATGCTCATCTTGTCGAGACTGAGTTATTTGTAGTAGACCTAGTTCATACCAAGAAAAAAGGAGGAGAGAGCCTTGCAGAATACTTACAACATTGGAAAACCCTCACAACTAGGATCTCATGTACCATTCTAGAATGTCACCTTGTCAAAATGTTCATCAATAACACACATATGAGTTTTTCCCATCACATGGTTATGAACTATTTACAAATATACGAGGACATTAAGAAAAAAGGGATGGAACTCAAGCAAGGGCTCATAAAAGATGGTGTCATCAGAATTTACAAAGAAAATACCCAAGATAGAGGCCCAAGCAATGACAAACAATGGTATTGGAATAAGAATAAGAACATAGTAATAGATGGAATCACTGATAGCTGACATGTTCATATCATTGGGGTGGTTTCCACACTTCCTACCACATTTTGTCAATAGAAAACTTATCGGCAACAACCATCAATCTATCAGCATCCTCCTATGCAAAGCAACCCACACAATACTCAAATACCTAGCCATCAAAAAGACTAATGCTATCACACTTTCGGCTGGACCTAAACCACATGTTCAAAGACAACCCCATGTATACACTCCATTGGGGGAACCTCTTGATGCAATCTTTGAGAAACTAGCCAAGGATAATCTTATTCAACATCCGCAAACACAACCCTTGGAACCCAATTAGTCTAGAGCATCCTAGTATAAAGATAATGAGTTCTGCAAATTCCATCGTGTCAAAGGACATATCACCCTCAAGTGCATGCAACTCGAGGACTATGTCCAAGACCTTATTGACCAGAAAGAGATCACAAGGGGGGCACAAGATTCACCCAATGTAGGGTTAATGATATATCAAAATTCTTTTCCTCCTCATAACACAAACATAGGAAAAGCACCTACAAACACTCTTGCCAACAAACCCACCAATGCTCAAAATAAATAGGTCGATAACTGAGATAAGTCTCAAAACTATACCTTAGCATACTTGAACTATGGAAGCCTTATCAACTGCATATCACAAGTTTAGTTGTCTATCAATGTTATAAACATCAAAGGCCCAGATACCCAATGTGCAGTTACTACTCACCAAGCTTGACTCAATATAGCTCACCCATCTATATCTACACCACCAAGGCAACCTCCATGAAGAGCACCTTCATTGGGAACTCCTCCATTAGGACCACAGTATAATATCTTGGAACACCTTGGAAACATGTCAGCTCAGATTTCCATTCTAGATCTCTTATGAACAAGCCCACTTTATCAAGAGATCCTCAATGGTATTGTTCATGAGTCATGCATCCCCACTGACATAAATGCCACTGAGTTTCACAACTTGGTTGGCCACCTTTTTGCATCATGTGCTTTGTCCTTCAAGACCTCCGACATCCCAACAGTTGAACTTAATCATATACTTCCACTTCACATAGCTATCATGGTTTCTAACTTTGCAGTAAAATGGATCATGATAGATAATAGATCAAGATTAAATTTTTGTACTTTAAAATTCATAAAATAGGTAAGATACACTGAGGTAGATATCATTAATGAGGTAATTACCATCAAAGCATATGATAACTTGGAGTGCACCACTAAAGGAACCATATTGCTACCTCTCAGAGTTGGCCCTGCTACTTAAGAAACAATTTGTCATGTAGTTGATCTTAACCTTTCATACAACATCCTCCTTAGCTGATTGTGGATTCATGCCATGAAGGTCATTCCATCCACATACCATCAGTGTGTCAAGTTTCCCCATAATGGCACCGAGGTAACCATCCACGCAGATCCTAAACCCTTTGCTTATTGCAATGTAGTTGAAGCTTCATACCCCAACTATTGCCCTGGAATCGAAGTTGGCTACACTACAGCCGATTCCTCTAGCACTTGCTATGATCTGGACACCATTTTAGCATCCACTCTTTCCATGTTTAAGATCAACTGCCAAGGTTGTGGAAAAAATAATCTCACAGATGCTTTTGTTGTTGGTGCTCTACCACTTGATCCGCATACTCAAGGGCACCCCACACATCAAGGGCCAAGGCTAGATACCACCTCTCAACTAAGATAGCTAGGCCCTACCACATTTATTACCAAGGGTATTCTCAATGGAGAGGAAACCATGCCAGACATTAGCACATGGTTGTACATGGAGCCACCTCCTAGAAGTGAAGAACTTCTTGATCACTTTAAACAAAAATATCCCTAGTCACATCGCCTTGCCACTAAGCAATGGAATTATTAGGAGGTGGTTTGGGCCATCTAGAATTAGGAATTAGGGAGCTTATTGAAGCATAACAAGAAAAGAAAAAGAAAGGCTTAGGCTATGGACTCTTCGTAACTGGGGGCACTATGACAAAAGGCCATGCCTTCAAAAACATCCAAAATAGTCCCATTGAGTTCAAAGACATTTTTGAGGAGGTAGAAAAGAAAGCCTACGACAATATTTTCCTTGATGAGATTATCCTAGGAGCCTCTGTGCTCTACCAATTTTCTTTAAATTTCATAGACCTACCAGTCGCTCACCCTGAACTCATTGACTAGGACCAACCAAGTGTTGTTCATGTTGAAAAATTCTCTACTAAGCACGCACTCCATAAATTCATGGAGGTAAAAACACTACATAAATGGCCACTTCCACCATTATCATATGTCTACAAACTAGATCCAATAGGTTACTTTGGGAGGAGGAAATCTCTAGTTGCAAAATTAAGTTAAACAATGAAGCAAAAATGCAAAAAAGAAAAAGAAAACCATACTCCAATGAAAACTCCTCTGGGGCACCATTAGATGATTAAAAAAATGAAATGAAAATAAAGGATGTATCTGATAGTGAAAACCTCTTAGAGGCACTTGAGGATGGAGATGTCATCCTTCCCCCATAAGATCACAGGCCTCCCATATCGTCAGTCTTGACAGAAGAAACTAGATCGGTCAATATCAATCTAACTGAGATACCATTGATCACAAATATCTTAGCATCTCTACCACCTGAGTAGGTAGATCTTCTCATCAAAATCCTCCATGAAAATGTTGGTTTCTTTGCATGGTCCTATCAAGACATGCCAGGGTTGGACCCCAAGTTAGTAGTACACCATTTGGTCGTGGATCAAAAGGCCAAACCTATCAAGCAAAAGCTCTGCAAGATGCACTCCAAAGTTGCTTTACTGGTTAAAGTGGAGTCAGAAAAATTGCTAAAGGAAAAGATCATTCACCCAATTGACTATTCCAAATGGATCTCCAACATGGTACATGTCACAAAACCTTCTGGTGATATCTGAATTTGCACAGACTTTAGAGATCTCAACAAGGCTTATCTGAAGGATGATTTCTCGTTACCAAACATAGACATAATTATTGATCTCACCACAAGCCATGAACTCTTATCACTCATGGATGGTTTCTTCGGATACAATCAGATTCAGATAGCAGAGGAAGACTAGCATAAGACAACATTTACCACCCCTTGGGGGGCATTTTGTTATAACATGATGCCATTTGGGTTAAAGAACATTAGGGCAATATATCAGTGTGCCATGACGGTCATCTTCCATGACCTCATCCATAAAACTCTTGAGGACTCGTGGATGATATTTTAGTCAAATCTCTTAATGCTCTTGATCACTTGTCCCATCTCAAGGAAGTGTTTGATCAATTGGCTAAATATTGTCTCATGCTCAATCTTAAGAATTGTGTCTTTGGCATTACCTCAGGAAAACTCCTCAGATTCATTGTATCACGGCATGGTATTGAGATTGATCCTAAGAAGGTCAAGGCCATCATGGATATGGCTCCTCTGAAGATACTCAGACAACTCTGCTCTCTTCAAGGAAAGTTGCAATCAATCGGGTGATTTATCTCACAACTCACGGACAAGTGTCAACCATTCATACATTTACTCAAAAAATATCAAAATTTTAGGTGGGACCTCACTTGCCAATGCAACTTTGAGCTCATCAAGAAATACTTGGCTAACCCATCTATTTTGGTTCCTCTGATTCCATGGCGCCCACTCATATTATACATTATAGCTACTCCTACAGCACTAGGTGCTCTTCTAACACAACTTGATGATACAAGAAAGGAAAGAGCTATCTATTATAGAAATCATAACCTAGTTGGATATGAGCTTAATTACACACCAATGGAAAAGGCTTTCTTAGTTGTGGTCTTTGCCACTTAGAAGTTGTGTCATTACATGTTGAGCCACACTATGCAACTAATATCCAAAATTGATCCATTAAAGTATATGTTATCACACACAGTACTCACAAGTTGCTTGGCTAAATGGGTCATGCTTCTCAATGAATTTGACATCTAATATGTTAATAGAAAGGTCATCAAAGGCCAGGCTATAGTAGATCACTTGGTAGATGCACCTTTGGTTGTGGACTATCCTCTCATCATGGAATTCCCAGATGAACACCTCTGTTTATTAGAAGAACAACCATCTTGGAAGTTATACTTTGATGGCTCTTACACATCCCATGGCTCCAGAGTTGGCATACTCTTGGTCACACCTCAGGGATATTACTTTCCTAAGTCCTTCAAACTATAGTTTTAGTGTACCAACAACATCTTAGAGTATGAGGCCCTTGTTGCAGGGCTCAAAATAGCCATCGAATGGAATATCACAGAGCTATAGGTCTATGGAGATTCACAACTTATTATGAAACAAGCCCTGAATGAATATCATACCAAGGATGACAAGTTGTTTCCTTACAATGAGTTGGTTGATCAATTGAAGGAACATTTTCCTCAAATTCAGTTCATGCAGATACCTAGACTGCAAAACAAGGTAGCAGATGCCATGGCCACTATTGGTTCCCTTTTGGAAATACCAAGCGAGGCTACACAGTATGAATTCTTGGTCAAGCAGCTACATAAGCCCACATATGAGAATGATGAGTCAACACAGGTATGCATCTTGGTTGGTTCCCAGTCCCCATGGTACCATGAAATTTATGCTTACCTACTAAATGGTATCATATCTCCCCATCTCGCACAAACCCAAGGCCAAAACCTTATTCGTAGAGCTTCTCGCTATACTATCATCACCTCATCATGGTTACCATGATACTCTCTCTTAGTGTCTAGACCAAAATGAGGCTGCAATGGCTCTCAAGGAGGTACATGCCAGACTTTGTGGTGCTCACACAAGTGGGATAGTTCTAGCTAAGCAAATCCTTTGAGCTAGGTATTATTGGCCTACTCTAGACCACGATGCATGTGAATTTGTGAAATAATGTTTACCCTATCAACAACATACTTATCTAATCCAAGCCCTAGCTCAAGATCTACAACCCATAGCACCACCATGGCCTTTTGCCTGTTGGTGGTTTGACCTTGTTGGTGTTATCACACCTCTCTCTTCATTGATTATTTCACTAAGTGGGTAGAAGTAGTCCCCCTTGTCACTACCATAGGAGTTTAGGTGTCCAAATTTATCCTATATCATATCATATGTCACTTTGGCATCCCAACTACCATTTTTACTGACCATGGAGGTAATTTTGAAAATCTTAATATGGAGGAATTGTGCACTTCCCTTCATATCCATCACCGTTTTTCTAGCCCATAATTAAGGTAACTAATAAAACCCTACTTAAAATCCTAAAGAAAGTTGTTAATGATTTTGGCCATGATTGGCATTTACAAATCAACCCTGCCCTATGGGTCTATCACGCCTCATTCTGTACATCCACTGACACAACCCCATACTCCCTAGTTTATGGTGCTGAAGCAGTATTACCTATTGAGGTTGAACTCCCATCCCTTCACATTTCTTTATAGGGGTAGATATCAGATGATGATTGTAGAGTGGCTCAACTTACCCAACTTGATTTACTTGATTAAAAAAGGCAACATGCCTATGACCACCTCATGATCTACCAGAATCACCTCAAGTGCAATTTCAATAGGAAGGTGTATCCATACCACTTTCAAGAAGGAGACATGGTCCTCAAATAAAATATGAAAGTTTAGGCTAACCAAGAAAAGAAAGGTAAGTTTGAGCCCATGTGGCTTGGTCCTTATGTGGTTACAACATCTTTTGGCTTGGGGTCCTATCAACCATCCACACTTGAAGGTGAAATCCTGAATGATCCTACCAACATCATTCACCTTAAGAAATTCTATGCCTAAAAAATTCTCAATATAAACAGGTAAAGAAAACAAGCATCCAATGGTGAAAACTTGGCAATTCAAGTGCCTTTGATAGGTACCCTAGTGAAAACCTAGCAATTAGGCACCAGGTGTACTTAGCCTTTTTATTATCTATCAATGGCATGCATCTCCCCCATTATCCCTTTACACCTCATCACCCATCTCCTCATTTTTCCAAGGTTTTCCCCATAGTTTCACTTTCACACTCCCAAACTAACCCATGGTGTTTACTACCACACGTATCATATCAAGTGTATTTTATCCTTGTACTCTACCACATGTATCATATCAAGTGTATTTTATCCTTGTACTCTACCACATGTATCATATCAAGTGTATTTTATCCTTGTACTCTACCACACTTATCATATCAAGTGTATTTTATCCTTGTACTCTACCACATATATCCTATCAGGTGTAGCTTATCCTTTGTATCAATCCTATGTATCATATCCTTGTAACAATGGTAATAGCATATGTATCATATCCTTGAAAATGACAGCAGTACCATATGTATCATATCCGTGTACCAATGCTAGTCCTTCATGTATTATACCCATATAACCATGACTATATTGCAACAATGCTATCTCCTCATCCTAAGCTTTCCTCCCCTCGTACACATACCCACTATTGTATTCTATCATATATTTCGAGTCCCCATCCATTGTCTAGTCATGCTTGTACATTTTTGAGTCTTATCACGAAACCCTGTATTACTAGCCTATCATTTATAGGTCAGAATCATTGTCCATTTTGTCACTATCCTAAATGTACTCTCACTAAGTCCTTTCCTGATGTTTTCATCCTTGTACCTATCTCCAGCTTGTCAGTATCTAGTTATTCCAATCTCTTTGGCAAAAGGTTCCTTTTTCACACTTTTGTTCTTTCTTCTAATCTTTGGTCGTTTCCAGGTGTTTTTAGTTGTTCCCTCCTCATGGTCGCCATGGTCTCCCATATCATGGTGTGCTTTGACTAGGGCCACTCAAACACATGGTTTTGACTACCATCTTTTTTTGCTTGTGAGTCAATCAAATATCACCCTTGCATATTTCAAACATGTTTTCATTTATGATCACATGATGTAGTTGGGTGATATCATTCACTTATAGATCACCCAACATCATTTCCACACTGATTTCTTTGGGACTCATGTGTGATGCTGGGGCAATCCTTGCATGTTTGTTTGAGTTAGTCCTATGTAATATTGGGGAAAAGGCCTTGATGTTCTTAGTAACCTTGGTAGATCCCTAATATTCCTATATCAAATAAAGTGTTCACACTACATGGTGGTACTTCTTCACAAAGTACCCCACTCTCAAGTTTCCAATATATCCCCTCACTCTCACCATTTTCTCCCACATGAAGAATTACATGATCAATCACCCCTATGCACATCCACACTCACCCCCTCCACATTTTCTTAGCCTCCTATCCTCTCCTCCCTTGCTCCCTTATAACTCTTATCCCCCATGACCTAACCTTTCCCCGTCATCTTGATCCCCTACTCAATCCCATCCACTTGAGTCTTCTATACATGTCTTGTCTAAAAGTTTTGCATACTCTTCCCCCACCAAACCAAGGTCATGACCTATCAGTGATATGTTGCACCATCTCCAGTGGAGTTTCCAGACTCATCAAAATCTCTCGATTCAATTTCCTTATTCTCCAAAAATTTTGTTCATCTTAATTATCATACTATTACCCAATCCTCATCCCTCAGCTAAGGTTTCACCACCATCAAGATATGCTCTTTATCATAAGTCCCTATCCTAGCTCTATGTCCACTATCATCCTGACTACGAGTTTGTTGGTCAATCATTTTCCAACATCATATTCCTAAGAGTCAATATCTCCTATGTTTTACGATCATTCTTTATCATAGATCATTATCCTAGTTTAAGTTTTGTTTATCCTATCCTACCATCATAATTTTTCCTATATCTTATTGTTACCATCATTGATTATGTCTATTTATTGTCTCCCTGCATCCTAGAAGTTAGCATGTTGTATTATCATAGATTGAGTTCATTTACCCTTATCATCACTTGGACTTATCTTATCCTATTCCCTTATCATAGATTTAGTTCATTCATCACATGTTAGAAAGTTTCTCATATTTCATCATCATAATCTTTAGTTCACTTATCATATGTTATCATCATAGCTTTGAGTTTAGTTATCCTATTTTTTGTATCATTTTAATTATATACCACCATCATCAAAACTCACATTTATTTTATCTTAGTTTGTGTTCATTTTAATTATGTACCACCATCATCAAAACTCACATTCATTTTATCTTAGTTTGTGTTCATTTTAATTATGTACCACTATGATCAAAACTCACATCCATTTTATCTTAGTTTGTGTTCATTTTAATTATGTACCACTATCATCAAAACTCACATCCATTTTATCTTAGTTTGTGTTCATTTTAATTATGTACTGTCATCATAAAACTCATAGTCATCTTATCTTAGTTTGTATTCATGTAAAAATCATTATCCTCGTTTATGTTCATTTTATCATCTTTTTATCATAGCTTAAAGTTTCTTTTTAAACATACTCATCATCATAAACAACACTATCAAAAAAAATTACATCATATCCAATAAAGTCAAAACAAATCTCACCATCAAAACACATCCTATCCTGCATCACAAAATGTCAGCAAAATCATATCTCTCACAGCACATCCTATCTTGCATCACAAAATGTCAACAATATCATATCGCTCGTAGCACATCCTATTCTATATCACAAACTGTCAGCAATATCATATCTCTCACAACACATTACATCCTACATACAAACACATTAGTCTCTCATCTACATCTAAAATCATATATAATCATCCACATCATCCACATAACCATGACATCATAAGTCCATACATCCATATCCCACCCCAAAGAATGATATGCTATATATATATATATATATATATATATATATATATATATATATCATCCACAAAGAATAAATGAATTAATAACCCCCCTGCAAAACTACCATAGTCCATCATAGTCCAGATATCCAGTATCCATATCATACATATACATACATCGGGTTTTTGCTCGCAAAAATGCATCCGCCGATACATCCAAAAAATCCATGATCAATAAGCAATATACCAAGCATATCACTAGTCTCCTTCATCAATATCCTCCTCCTCCTAGCCCTAATCTGTGTCCCTCTCTGCCCCTGGTGTTGTTGGTGGTGGAGGTGGTAGCTTCATCTATCCTTCTCCTATACCTGAGCTATCTACCTCATCTGTCCTCCAACCCATCCCCTTATCCTGCCTCTGGCTTTTCCCTATCCTATGGCTCTTCCTAGTGCATTGGGACCCACCTGTCCTCTCTTATCCCCTCATGCTCCATCCACTCTCCCCCCTCCCTGCATGCATGTGTGGGTCCCAGTTGTCCCTGACCATGTTGGCCATCTATAATGCTCTATTTGGTCTACTGGAACTAGTGCATGGTACCTGGTAAAATCTCGCCCTCCCTCTAAGCTCCTCCACCTCTCCCCACAACCTCCTCAGCTCCTCCATCCCTCCATGAACTACCAGCTGCACTCTCAGAGTTGCCATCTCCACCACCAGTCTATCTCACTCCTCTTGCATGGTGTCCAACCTTGCCTATACTACCTGTCTCTCCAGGCTCACCACATCTAGCCTCCCCTCCATCCACCCAACCTCCACCCATAGTGTCCCCACCATTATTCCTACCTTGTTTGCCTATCCCTATGCCACATCACGTTCCTACCACAGTTGATCTTGCTCTATCCTAAGCTAATCTCTCTCCTGCTAAGTGTCTTACAACAACTAACTAGTAGCATTGTGTGTTTGCTGCATAGATGCATATCAGGTTGCCCATCCATCATCCCCTCCCCCTGTGGATGAACCTCCTCCTCCACTCCCATCTCCCCCACCTACGGGCCTTTTGTGGCCTCTGCTCCTCCTCTACCCTCTTTCCCCTCTCCATCATTGGCCTCTCCTCTCTCCTCTATCTCTACCTAACTGGCCCCTCCTCCTGTGCCATAGCCTTGGCTCGCTATCGTAACCCTCTCACCACATATCTACCCTATATGGCTACTCAGGCTATCTCCCCTGCCACCACCGTAGCCCTAGTCCCCTGTGGTCAGCCTATTGGCCTCGACCACTAGAACCAATCTCGATACTCTTGTGTGGAGCCCGCATCTGCTGCCCCACCAAACCAATCCCACTGTTGTGGCTCTAATTCTTGCTAGACCTGAAACAACCCATATCTCCATAGTGCTAGCCCATAGATAGATATTGGCTCATGAGTAACTTGCTGGTACTAGTTCGGTTCTCTTGGAGCCATCTGAACCCATCCAAACTATCGTAGCACCCTATCAGGTCGATACTACTCAACTATATACTCCCACCACCCAAAAACAAAACATGGTGATATGGTATATGAAAAATATTATCCCTCCTCTACCCATGTCCCTAGACCCATATATGGTCTCCATACCACTACCCTGATCTCATCAAGGACTTGCCAGTAGTCCACATCCTCTGTATGGTGGTAGGTCAATAGCTCTCCCCAACTGTATGCCACTAGCTCATTTTCTTGCCTATCCCTCCGTCTGATCAGCCTAAATTTTGTAATGTGCTCCCATGCCCATACCTATAATAATGTGGGGAACCCTATACTCCTCCCTTGTCATCCTACTCCCTAATATACAATCCAATGCAAATCCTGGTATAACTATGCTAACATCAATGACCCCCATATTGTTGGTACTCCCACATCCACTATCCACATAACCACTGGTATCAATGCCAAGGTAACTCCTATCCCACCTGTATCTGGGGCAATGTACTCTAATACTAGCCCCAACACATAGAAATAAATATGTTTCTCCATGGCTACTTGGTCCAAGTGCTCATCTAGTGCAAACTGCCCTCTCTAAATCCGAAATGCAATGCCCAACCCTACTAGCCCTTGTACCACTACCTCTGTAGTCATCTCTCTTGTCGCCATCACTGGCATCCCCTACATTAGTAATCTAAATATCCTATACACATCCTCTAGTGTCATAGTCATCTCCCCTATAGGCAGGTGGAATATCCCTGTCTCGTTGTGCCACTGCTCGCATAATGCTATCACCATCACCATATATGTGCGTGTATGAGGAAACCTCGCTAGATATCCCAGGCTAATGCCCTCAATTCTGGCCCAATCTGTCAGCATCAACTGCTCTCCTGCATGTAGTATGACCGCTTGTCACTTGCGTGACACCAGAGCATCTAAAGACCATTGCACATGAAAAACCATTCACACATCAGTTTTCCTTTTCATCATTTTCATCCCCTCCCTTCAACCCCCCATCCCCGCAACCACATTCCCATGAAGCCTTGCAAACTCATGATCCTGTAGACAAATGTTCTCGTAGGACTGCACTTTGACTTTTGCCTCCTCAACTCATCTGACCCACATTCCCGTCGGCACATCCTCTCACAGGCTAAATCTAGCAATCTTACTGCTACATGCTCTCACAGGATCGCACTTGCACCTTCCCTTATTGGTCAAACCCTATCCCATTCCCACCTTGACCCAACCCATGCCACAAGATAATGTTCCTGCAACCAAATACACATTTTTTCTGGCGGGATCGCATTCCCGCTATCATAGATGCAATCCGGCTAAAAATTCTTGCCCGAATTCATGATCCCACAAAATCACTTTCATAAACTTATTTTACCCTAACTCATAGCTCTTTTTTGTGGGATTGTGATCCCACTGATCCCTATTACAATCCCATTGGACCCATGTCTGCGAGATCACTTTTTCTACTTTGCGGGAATGCTCTAACTACTACAAAATAAAAAATGCAAGAATGATTTTTGACCCTATTGAATGGTTTGGTGTCTGCCACACTCATACTCATCGTACCATGTCAAATCGATGCTTTGGTCATCCCTATGCAACCATCGTCTCATCCCGATCAGAGCCCCTAAAAGCAATATCTCCTCATCTGTATGAAAGCCAATGACCCTTCCCATCTCCCCTCTGACCTCTTATAGGCCCCTTGGGGTGCCCTATCTTCCTCTATGACTCCTCCAGCAACCTCTTTTTCCCCCCATCTTATTTCTTTTGGCCATTTCCCTCTTTTTTTAATCCTCTTTTAGCCCTTTTGTGTCCTCCTGCTCCCCTTGGCTAACTGCAACTTTTCAAAAAGTCACCAGGCCTTTCCTTATTTTCCCATTGCCTTCTTGAGGGGGCATCACCCAGTCCATTATCTCCTCTTCTACTCAAAATTGGGGCAACCATGTTGCTTTAAAAACTTCTTCTTGTCATTTATATATTCAAACTTCCTTGAAATAGTGTTGTTTCAACACTACGTCAAAGAGGGGCAAAATGTAGACACCTAAATCTAATTACATCACTAGGTAATTGTATTTAGTCATCTCCTAGGACATTACTGATTAAATATTTATTATTTAATAAATTAATCATCATCTACTAGTTAATTAATTAATTTAATTAACTATAGTCCAATTAATAAAATCAAATGATAACCCAAAATCAATTTATCAATGAAATCCTTATTCTTCTATTAAATTAAATTAATCCTCAAATCTATTTAAATTAATCCCATATCCCCCATTTTATTAAGTAAATCATTTAAGAAAATATCCAAACCCCTAAAACATCCCTAAGACCTATCCTTTACCCCTAATCCAACCCATTCACCCATACTAACCTCACTTAGCCTCCTAACTAACCCATCTCATCAAAGCTAAACCACTTGCCCCCTAACCCCCTTTCTAAGCTAATCCTAATCCCCCTCCTAAACATGTGCACAACTTTAAGTAAGGGTTAAGACTTGCTAACCCAAGCCAAAGTCAACAATCTCAACCTCACCCTCACCCTCAAGCATTTATGACTCTTACACAAGCATTAAAAGCTCTTACAAAGCATTTATGAACATTTATGAAGCCCTTATCTCTTAAGCCTCCTTTGTTGACTATTCATCTTGCGCTTCCCTCCATCCAATCACGTTGTGACATGTTTCACCTCCTAATTGGCTCCAAACTAGCACAATCCATGTGCTTCCTTTTAGGACATCCTAGCCCTCCATAAGATTTTCCCAATCCTTGCATCTTGGCCATTCATCCCTCTACACCTTAGCCTATAAATGAAACCCTATCCCTTCACAAATATCATCCGCTTCTCGTGAAAAGTCATAATGCTATTTTGAGAGCCTAAAAACTACCAAAATACCATCATAATGTTGAAATCGCTCCATACCCCCATTGTTGAAACCCTCATTCATACACGCACTAGGTGAAAACCCTCCACCTATTGGAAGCTTGAGCACAATGTGAGCATACATCCCCATCCATCAGGGATATAGCTTCGTCATCATAGGTTATGCCCAAGGAGCTTACCATTCTTGGTTTGCCTTCCTTTTGGTGATAATCTCGTCCTATCATAAGTGTTAATTATTTAGTTGTGTTAATGCTTTCGTTATTAGTTAGTATTTATTAGTTAGTATTGAATTTGCACTACTAGATCAAGTAATACAACAACATCAATTCTCTATTCCCTATACACCTTAGTAGAATGGGGTTGCAGAGAGAAAGAACTAGACATTACGAGAGATGGCCAATTGTATGATTCAATCTTGTGTTATGAGTTCTTCCTTTTGGGCTGAGACTATCAATTGTGCCAACTATATTTAGAATCAAATGCCTCACAAGGCATTATGACACTTGACTCCTGAGGAGAGGCTTGGACTCATGTTAAGCCTGGTGTTTCTACTTTCTACATTTTTGGTAGTGAGGCTTGGGCATTTATTCCAAATGCTCAGTGGAAAGCCATGGAGAAGAAGAACTGACCACTCATTTTTGTTGGCTACTATGAGGATATGAAAGTGCACAGGTTGTTTGATCCTAGTTCCAGAGATGTCTTGTTTCAGTGAGATGTTCAATTTGATGAGCATTATCCTCCAATGGATCCTCCATCTTCAGCTTCTTCCTCACAACCTAGTACTTCCTCTACTCCTCTATAGGATTATGCATCCTCTAAGGAAGAATCTTGATATTGATCCCCCTTCACCACCTCCATCAAATGTTTTGTGAGTGTCCAAGTGGGCTCATGATACTATTGATGTATCTAGACCTTTGGTAGGTGATCGTATAGATGCTTGTCACACTTGTTCTCAAATTGTTGGTAGTGGCCTTTTGAGTCATGCCATTTCAGATGATCCTCAGAGTGGGATAGGGATATGGATGAGGAATACTCTTCTTTGATGAAGAACCATGCATGGGATCCTTGTCCTCTTCCAAAAGGAAGAAAGTTGGTTCGGTGTCATTGGGTGTACCATACCAAGTATGCTGCAGATGGTTCTATTGATAGATAAAAGGAATATCTTGTTGCAAAGGGTTTTTCATAGGTTGAGGGTATTGATTACCTTGAGACCTTTTCTATTTCCAAGATGAATTCTATTCGCCTTGTACTCTCTCTAGTAGCTTCACAGGGATGGATAGTTTTTTAGATGGATGTAAAGAGTGCTTTTTTGCATGGAGACCTTCATGAGGAGATCTATATAGAGAAACCTCATGGTTTTGTACAGGACTCTTCATTGGTATGCTAACTTCAAAGGTCTTTATATGGTCTCAAATAGGCCCCTAGGACTTGGTATGAGAAGATGGATTCCTTCTTGCTTGCTTCATAGTTCACTCGGTCATTCCAACCCTATAGTTTACATTCAATGTCATGGGGCTGACTTATTGACACTTGTGCTTTATGTTGATGACCTCATCATCATAGGAAGCTCAGTCTCCATGATATAGGGTGTTCAACAAGCATTAAGAGAGTAATTTGAGATGACAGATCTTGGACTTCTGCACTATTTTTGGGGCCTACAAGTTATTTAGTCTTCAAATGGGATACCCATACTCCAGAAAAAGTATGCTCTAGATATGCTTCTAAGATTCAACATGCTTGATTGCAAGTCTACCCCCACACCTTTTTAATTAGGTGTTGTTTTATCTACCACTTTCTCTACTCCTATAGTAGATTCCACTCTATATAGACAGCTTGTGGGTATTTTGTTGTACCTGACACACACATGTCCTGATATTTCCTTTGCGGTTGGACTTGTCTCTAGATTCTCCCATGATCCTCATGAGAGTTATTAGCAAGCATCCAAACATATCTTGAGGTACATTAGAGGTACAACATGTTATGGCATTCACTACACATTAGGATATCTTCACATTGTTGGTTTCATAGATTCAGATTGGGCTGGTGGTATTGATGATCGCAAGTCTACTTCTAGTTTTGTATTTTTTGGTGGTTTTGGTCCTATCACATGGTCTTGCAAAAAGCAACATGCTCACACATTATCATCTACAGAGGCAGAATAAAGGGCATTTGTATTGGCTAGTCAAGAGGTTTTGTGGCTTTGATAGTTGATGAAAATTTTTGGATTTTCTCCTGATAGTCCCACCTTTCCGTGGTGTGATAGTCAGAGTGTTATACACATTTCACACAACCTAGTTGAGCATCAATGGACCAAGCACATTGAGCTTTACATGCACTTCATTAGGCATCTCATTCAGGATGGCACCTTGAGCTTGGAGTACATTCCTACTACTGACTAGGTTGTAGACATCTTCACTAAACCCTTTGCATCCCAAGAGTATCTTCAGTTGCGTTTTGTGCTTGGGGTGAAGGAAGTTGTCCTTGGGGGGTCTCAGTGATGAGTACTTCCTTCCTTCTTTTTACTACTATCTCTTTTTGGAGTAGAGCTTTTCCCACTGGGTTTTCTCTATTTCTTCGTTTCATAGAGATTTAGTTGTGATTGAATACCTCATCAGGCCTTGTTGTTGGGATCCAAGTTTTCTTTTAGCATTGCATTGTAGTTTCCTTGCTCTTTCTACATTGTATGTAGCTGCATTGTTGCTCATCTTAAGGGGGGTGTTAGAGTAAAGCGTTAATTTAATTTAATTTATTAAATTTTCTTTATTCCCTTCTTAAGATTTTACTTTATGTACCTTTTGCATCTCTATTTAATAATTAATTAGTAATTATTAAATAGCTTTTCCCTTTTAGGTTACCCTTTGTAACTTTTTAGGTTACCCTTTTCGAGTTTTGATCTCCTTTTATAAGGATTGATCTTTTGTAATTTTCATTATCTCTTTCATTTCTGAAAATACATTTGCATAATTTTCAAAGTAAAACCCTTGCCTTCTCTCATCTTTTTCTTCTATGATAGGTTTTTTTATATGCAAGTGTTTGAAGGCTTTGTGGATTTGTATTGATCAAATCCTTCAGTATGTGTACAGGTTCCTGCATGATAAGAAGGGTTTGAAAGCTAATCCCCTTCCATGCAGTCCTATTAATAGGAAACCCAAAAGAAATACAATGCCGAACTAAAACTTTCCAAGCTTCATCTCCAGTAATGGCATGAATGATCCATTTGGCATAAAGAGCAAGACCTTGCTTCTGAGTGGAAAGAAGGTCAAGGCCTCCAGACTCTTTGGGGAGACAACAATAACCCCAAGCCACTCTATGGAAGCCATGATGATCAAAGCCCAAAGAAAGTCATGTAGTAATAACTCTAATTTCAGATAAGAGGCTTTGGAAGGAGCCCAACAGAAGAATAATACACATGCGTAGTTCCCAGAACCTTTGAACAAATCTAGAATTTCTCCATAAGAGAAAGGGGTTTAGTAAGCCAATAGTCAAGCTTCTTTTCAGTCTTTATAAGCACAACGCTCCACAAATCAACTGGCGAAGCTCGAAAGCCAAAAGGAATGCCTAGAAAATGAAAGATCTCCCCGTGAGTGACTCATTTCCATTGAAATTGGTTAAGCCATGGCGGAGCTAGAAGAAAAGATTTCCAAAAATAGAGCGCTTTGTGCTATTGAATAACAAAGCTAAAGGCTTGAAAAAAGGTATCTAGACATTGCAAAGAATTAGTGATGTTTTCCTCATCCTCCAAAAGAGTGAGAAAGGAATCATCAACAAAGTGTCCATTGACCAACTGGGAGGAGGAATTTGGCAAGGAAATGCCATGAACCAGACCAGAAGAAATGGAGTGGGCTAGCAAGTATCCAAAACCTTTAGTAGTGAGAACATATAAAGCTAGAGCCAGAGGGCAACCCTACCTAACGGAACGAAAGAGCCCAAAGGCTTCAGATTACGAGCTATTGATAGGAATACAAGCATTACCATCTCCAAAAAGCATTTCCACAAACTAAAGGAAATTGGGACCGAAACCAAGAGCTTGAAGCATAGCCAAGATGAAAGGCCATTCGATCCAGTCATAAGCTTTAGCAAAGTCAATTTTCAAAAATATAAATGATTGATTAGATTTACTAGCCCACTCCATGCCTTCCCAAACAATAATGATGTTGTCAAGAATGTACCTGGACTTAATAAAGCCAATTTTCTCTAGCCGCACAATTAAAGGCAGGAGATGGCAGATTTTGAATGAAATTGCCTTTGCAATAATCTTATAAGACACATTAAGCAAGGTAATGGGTCACCAATTATAGATATCTTCAGGATCTCTAGTTTTAGGTATGAATTTGATGTTACCTTTGTTAATAATAGCTCCTAGACTCTTAGAATGATAGGCTTCAAGATAAACTTTGTGTGGGTCTGGACCAATAGACTCCCCAAGGTGTTTGTAAAATTCACAGGGGAACCCATCACATCCAAGGGATTTGTCATCAACTATAGAAAAAACTGCCTCCTTGAGGTCTTAGATGGTGAGAAGCTGCTCACAGAATGCTTGTTGCTCGACCGCTAAGCGGTTTAGAGTAACAATAATACACTTTCTGAGGGTTTCCTCCTGAGCAACTGAACTTCCCTGCGAAGCAAACACATTTTCATAGTGGTGAGAAAAAGCTTGCAGAATGTCAGGGAGACTGGAGAGAACATAATTGCTTTGTTTAATCTTTTTAATCCTAAAATTGGTATGACGAGCTCTAAGAGCCTAGAAAAATTCTTTAGAAGCCTTATCACCAACCTCCAACCAATGGAGGCGAGCTTTGATTTGGGCCCTATGAGTAACATAGTTGTCTACAACTTGCTTGTCATGACAAAGCCTCACAAACTAAATTTGCAAATCAACATCAAAAGGGTTAAGGGTGAGAGCTTCATAAGCTTTTTTGAGAGCCGTGGTAGTGGATTCATAAAATTGGCATTTGAAAATCACCGACTCCCATAGATGCACAGAAATCTAGTAGTTAAATATGATAAATATACTTAAAATAAGAAATATAAAATATTTAACTCTATATTTGAACTTGGTAAGAAGAATAGATTGTGATAATTAATATTGATTATACATTATTTTTGAAAGATAAAAATAATTACTTTTTTGAAAAATCTAATCAACTTGTCACAAATGTGGAAAAGATAAAGTTGTAATTAATATATATGTATTTTTGTTGAAGAAAATTGAATTTTCTCCCTTCCAAAAATAGTATGATCCAATAGAATGAATGAAAAATGTGCTTTACAAAATAATGAAAAATTATAAAAAAATATAAACATTTGAAATTTCTTTTAATCTTTTAAATTCTGAGTTGATTGCTCAATTGAATTTAAAAATTGAATTGAAGGAAAGCAATAGTATCGGAATACTCCTCTAAAATGTTGAATACCCAAAAATAAAACTACGCAATCACTTCAAGGAACTAACAGAAAGAAATTGTCCTTATCAAATAACTAAATAAAAATTATTTTATGTCCTCTTTAATCCTACACCAAAGACGGATATTTTGGTTGCTTCAACTGCACGGAGTACCTGCTCTGTTTCCGTGGCGAACGTTTTTCCAGTTACATTTTCTGGTTTGAATGAAAAAGTCTCGTGCGGAGTATTTTCTTCGATCGAGAGGAATATTTCTGATTCGAAAAATTCATAGTAATTTTTTTGTGAGAGAGCGGATGGTAAGTTCGTTCTAAACGATTTGAATGTCGACAAAATTCACGCTTTTTTCAGGGAATTCGGTGCGCTCTGCAGGTCACTTATCTCAATCTCGTTGAAGATTGATTGTAATTGGTACGGTCCGCAATATATTTGATCTTCTTCTCTAAAATTTTCTTAGGTTTCTAGTTCACACAATTTAAAACCTTTTCCACTATATTTGAATGGTATTGATGTATTCATTAGGTCATATTACCGGTGAAAAGTGTTTCCTGCAACATTTTTTTATATATGCAGTATAATTTTCTTAAGCTATCGTAATTTTGAAATCTTTTGGAGTTGCTTGAACATTATTGATTTGCCGGCTAGAATTAAGTTGAAATTATCGGTGAAGATTGTTTGTAGTCGGTTCGTTTCGTTCTGCGGAAATTTTTATTGAGTTATTGAACTCTGAGTTGTTGAATACAATTTTGAATTGTTTTCGAGGCTGTTCGAAATTCTTTTGGCGTCAGTTGATATTACTTATGGAAATTGTTTAGGCAAGCTCTGCAAGACATTTTGTTTATTGAGTAAATTTCGTGTATGTTATTAGAAATTTGAACTTTGTAAGGCGTTGGATTATTATTAATGTGTTCCATAGTTTAGTGACCAATTTGATAAAATATTTTATTTATTCAATAGAATATATTAAGATTTTTTGTATTTTATACTGCTGTTGACATCTTTGAATATTATTAATGTGCTTGGTATATTTTTTGTTCTTATTTATTAAGTCATTTTTGTGCATTTATGCAATCTGAAGCTGTTCTCTAGATAGTTTGATTTAACTCATCTTACCGGGAAAGATTGTTTTGGAAAATTCTGCAAAATATGTTATATATCCACTCAGTATTTTGTATGTTTATACAATTGCCAACTTTTTTTTAGTATTGGAATTGTAGTAAAACCTTCGGTAGGTTTTAGTTCATGTTACTGGTGAAATTTATTGGCAATCTGTAAGTTCTGCAAAATACTTTATTCTTTACGTTAAGTCTCATTATGTTTTCAATGATTTTCAGTTCCTTTTTGAATATGATGAAGATTAAATTCATTATTTTTCTACAATCTATAAATTGATGAAGATAGCTTCTAAATTCAAATGTGCGTTATATTTTAGGAAGGCCATGTCTGCCATTTTCTTTTATAGTTTGATTTTGAGAACTTCAAATTGTTTGATCCAACATTTCCTCCCCTAAAGGGTTTCAATCAATTTCATTATTTTCCCACAGTCCATAAATTGATGAAGGTAGCTTCTGGATTTGATTGTATGTTAGTTTTCGCAAAAACTAACAAACAATAAAATCAAGAAGCTACCTTCATGATGAAGATTGTTTGCAACCTAAAATTTTTGCAAATACTGCTACATGTCTTGATAGAAGTGGTTTGAAACTAGAAGACAGAAAGTTTTGTATAATAATATATACTAATGCATAGAGGAAAAATACACACATGCCCTCAAACCCAAACATTCAACATCATACAAAGTAACTCTGAAAATGTTTTAAAATAACTCCAAAATCGGCAAGAGCAATAGTCTTTTGTTTCTTACTTAGAATCTCTATAAATTACATTCAAACATGAATATCTGAAATTTCATTGATATGACAAGCATAGGGCTGAAAAAATCATTAAAAGTCTGATTTAAAACTGATCTACAATAGCCACTTTACATAAACTTCAATATGAATATAAACTATGGATCTGGCTGCAATTTTTAAGCATGATGGTGCCACAAAAATACTTTCAAATCTGTAAACCGTAACAAAAGCAGTTGCAAGTAGAAATCACAACAGCACCTGCAAATCTGATTTTCATCATCTTTCTTTCCATCTTCATATTCAAATCTACAACACTCTTAACTATGCCTTCTATTTTTAACTAATTTCTCTTTTCAACCTGCAGCCAATGGTCTGACTCTAAACAGTAAGCATCGCTTTACAGGATTTAGTGGCTTCAAGATAACTGTGGTTTCATCATACCATGGGTTGGAACCAATTCCAAACCCCACATTGACAACATGCGAATTCAAACTTTTGTCAAATATTGTCCACTAAATTGCCAAATCAATAATACATTAAAGCTTCCATAAACCCCAATTTCTGCATTCCTCAAAATGCTATGCCCAAAACCTTTAAAGGCTATAAAATCATATAAGCAAATGCATTCAATACTGAAATGATATTTTTCCCACTTCACTTTGCAGTATGCTAAAATGTTAGTTCAATTTGCTTTCCTATTACTCCCATTGAGGGCTTGAAATAGAAATGTTTTGAAAGCACCAACAAGCACCCAGATTAAATCCCTATTTTCTAGGACTGATTTATGAGTTGTCATAAAGCTTTCCATGCCAGAGATGGACAAATTTGAATTGTTAAGCATTAAAATCCTGTCTACATTATCTCCCACACCAAAATTTGCAACATTGATATGAGACCAATTATTAAACATAATATTGTGGCCTAATATTGCAATTTATTCTCCGACAGTGAAAATTCCCAAACCTTAGTAAATTAAAATTTATCACTCTCTATTTGGTTGACGAGAATAGCTTTTCCACTATGTTTAGTGTCCTGTGATGGTACTTCACTTATTCTACCCTAAAATTCTCTTCTAAGGGTTTGAATAATGCTTGGAAGTGGGAATTGTTACTTTAGTATCCTGATATAGGTCATATGGAGTTCTTTTGGAGTTCTATTTAACAAACTCATTGTCATTATAGAGCACCAGTTGGGAGATCATACAAGGCCCCTCTAGCCGATCCACCCTGCTTAGGAGCACCAAATGACAACCTTCATCCAGCTTCCCAGTCCAATTGGGGTGTCTTTACCATTGTGGCTTCCTAGCTACTTACATCCTTTGTATGTACTATATCTCCCCTCCAAAATGAGATGACCCAATGGATTAGAATCCTTAAAGAAATCTTCACATGGACCACATTATATACAAGAAGAGCTATAGCAATGATAACAACATATAATATGGATGTTGGCAGCAAGGTGGAATATTCTCTCTTCTATCAGATAAAGTCCAATGACTATCATACAATTTGTCACAATATACATTATACCACTGAATTAGATAGGTACAGTAGCTGCAATTTAATTAATTTGAATCTGAATCAGTTTCATGTTTTTTCTGATGTTTTCTTCCCCTCAGACAATCCTTCCTAATCTCCAAAAATATCCTTATTTGTAACTGAAAATATTTACCTTTTCATAATGGTGCATACTTTCAAAGAGAAGCACCTTAAAATTAAGGATCACAACCCTTAGTTATTACCATTCTTAATCTTTGCATTCTCATTAATTAGTCCACAATATGTAATCGCTGCATATATTGTAATCACTGCGTATGATATAACTGAGATCACTGCATTAATAATATCATTTCCATATGTATTTCTGCTCCCCCTCTTCCAGGATCGTTTCCTTTCTATTAACATACTCTCTCTCTCTCTCTATATATATATATATATATATATGCTACCTTTTATCGTCTAAGTCTGCAGTTCTCATTGGATTGAATTCTTATCTGTCTCCTCCATTTCAGAATGAATTCTTCAGATATTATTAGTGAAAGGGTCTCCACCTTACATAAGAATTGATTCACCACTTTGTTCAAGCAACAAACTTGTCTTGGGTGGATTTGGCTAATATCGTGCATCGTTCCTAGCTTTAAGATTTTAATACTGAATACTGTAGAAATTTAATGAAGTGCAGTTTTATTTCTTTGGTTAATCAACCAAGGCAAGTGAATTTATTTAATAATATTTGATGGACATTTCCTGTGTTGTTTATATTTAAACGAGTTCATTTCCAATCCCTTTTAATCAAAGTATGAGGCTGTAGTTAAAAATTAAAATATTGTTTTATTATTGTTTCAAGTTCTTTCATATTTCTTTTGCACTGTGTGAACTTAAAATATATTAATACTATAATATTTCCACAATCCATATGGACATTGTTTGTAGCTTCTAGATATGATTGTGTGAGAAATTTTCAACCATTAGTGTTTTGGATTACACTCCGTGATCCATTATCATCCTTCTTCTCCTTGAACTGTCATGCATCCTGATAATGTATCATGGAGTGTGATCCAAAATGTTGATGGTTAGAAATTTCTCACACAATCATATCCAGAAACTACAAACCTTACTTTCAATATATATGTAAATTTTTTTCCTTTTAGTTGTTTCTTGTATTCCAATAACGAGCAAGATAAGTAAAAGTTATGTTCTCATAGACTTTACATGTGTTCCAATAGCTTGTGATCTCTGTTGAAACTTCAATTTTTTTACTGGGTTGGAGATTTTGTTTAATTTTGTAACTTTGGGACTGTGCTCTACAGGTCTGGTGATTCTATCATGGTGATAAATTTGACATGCCCGCATTAACTGAATTTTAAAGAAATTAAGAGGATTACAGGCTTGGCTTGTTGGGCTTATCACATTTTATGTATCAGATCAGATCCATTGACAGGCTTGGCAAAGGGTTTCCCTAAATTTGTTGAAGTTCTCTAGGATTTATATTGCTGTTTTCTATAGCAAAAGTTGATGGTCATGTCGTCCGTGCCATCCATGTCATCAGGTGTATCTCAGTCTCCTGACAGTAGGCGTCCAGCACAGTCAAATTACAATCCAACTTCAGCACCTGTCTTGCCTTGTGAGTCTACCTCTGATTCTGGCAAAAACATGGAAACTATCTTGTTCTCTATATCTTTTAATCAAGACTTTGGTTGCTTTGCTTGTGGTACCAATCACGGTTTTAGGATTTACAACTGTGAGCCCTTTCGGGAAACTTTCATAAGAAATTTTGGTAATGGAGGAATTGGTCTAGTGGAGATGCTATTCAGGTCCAATATTTTAGCTTTTGTTGGAGCCGAGGGAAACCCTCAATTTCCTCCTACTAATGTTATCATTTGGGATGATCATGGCCGCTCTTGTATTGGTGAAGTTACTTTCAGGTCCAAAATTCGGGCAGTGAAATTAAGACGGGATCTTCTAGTGGTTGTTTTGGAGCATCTGATATTTGTATATAAGCTTCAGGGTTTGAAGCTTCTTCAACAAATAGAAACACTTGCTAATCCGAAAGGCCTTTGTGTTCTTTCTCAGGCATCAAACACTTCTGTCTTGGCATGCCCTGGTTTGCACCGTGGGGAGGTTCGTGTTGAACACTATGGTCTGAAAAGAACAAGGTTTATACCTGCACATGATTCACATATTGCTTGTTTTACACTGACTTTAGATGGTATTCTTCTTGCAACTGCTAGTAGAAAAGGGACTCTTGTGCGCATTTTTAACACGTTTGACGGAACACTTTTGCAAGAGGTATGGTATCTATCTACTGTTGTCTTGGTATTAGTTTCATTGTTATGTTGATTGTGTTACTAGCTATGAATGTTCCTCAATCACTATCAGATATTATGTATTTTGTTAGTAGGTTTTATATATCACATAAAGAGAACTTATACGATCTATCTGTATTAGATTTTATTCTTTTATAATTGAAAATATTTCTTACAGTGGAAAGGGCAATTGAAATGAGAAATTGATCTAGCTCACCAAAGTATTTCATAATCAGGAATTGGTAGGATTACTTGTGATACAGTAGAGCAAAAGGGTTTATTGGGGATCAAATGACATTTGAGGATCCTCTAATGAGTCCAAATGAGGTGTGACAGAATGCCATGATGCCATGTTTTGGACAAGAGCCATTGTAGTAGAAGCAGCAACAAATAGATGCAGATCTGAAAATTCAAGGCAAACCACTAAAATTTGATTACACTAAAATTCTCATTGCAGAGTATGTCTGGGAGAATAGAGAATGACAATTTTTTTGTTTTTCAAATATCTTTGCATACGAGTCCATGGGAATCAAAATAAATTGTTGGTAGAATGGAATGAGGAATATTGGAATGGTGGGATTGAAGAAAAGAAAGATTGCATGCAAAAATTAGAACATTATATCATCAAGATCTGATATGGAAAATGAATAAACTAAATCATTTTGAATTCTCATAAGAAAATCACAAATATCTACAGTGGAAATCCCAAATTGTAATCTTTCCTTGTAGTTTTGAAATAGCGAAATTCTAAGACAATTTAAATTTATTGAATGCTAGTAATTCTTTATGGAAAACCCATGAAAGAAAAAATTTACTATTGTTGACAAACCAATTGTAAACTTATGAATGCTGGCTAAGTCTTAATTGATTCAAGAGCAGTCTAGGTGCCAGCTAAGCCATATTGATTCCAAGAACAAAATGGATGTGTCATCTGAACAATTTCTTTATCTTTTAGAGAATCTGAATCAGGTCATTAATTGAGGCATCTCTTCCCCTAATTGCTTTACACACATGTAGTGGAAACCAAGTTATAAATAACCTTTACTATTTAGTATTTATAATGGTTCTTAATTTCAATTGCCTTCCAAATTCAGCCACTTAGTGTAGGCAAAGCACCAATTTTCTTAGAAACATGACCACAAAAGTTAAAAGCTTAAAATAGGACTACAAGAAGACATGCGGAACAACATGTAATAGAATATATAATTTCAATAAGCACACTAAATATAATTTTCTGATGCTTAAAATCGTGCTTTTCAATACTCTCATAATGATATATTTTCTCAGATATGTTATTTATAATCTCACTGAGTCATGCTTTCAATACGATCGTATACTTTTCTCCTATTTGGTGGCAACCTATTTGGAAAACAATGCTTTACATTGGGCATTGGCCTGCAGTGCAGCAGTTGCTGCTTCTCTTTGTAACAGCAAGATCTTGTGTTCGATTCCCGTAATGGGAGGTTAAAAAAACTTTAAAAAACTTGCTTTACATCTGCAAAGTCATCAAATGCATGCTACATTTGCTTATGTCTTGCTAGTTCCTGAGATTAGTGGTTTCCTTTTTAATGTGCAAACCTTCATAGTGTCAGAATGAGAAGCATCCTAGTTGCCTTCAACCAATAAAATGTTGAACAATTTATAAATTTTGCTAGTTTTTGACAAGGGGTAACACCATCCAACTGTAATGCAACATGAATATTTACATGGGTAAAGCACGAAGAGGTGGCATAGGGGCCAATTTATACTTGTTGGCACTCCATGAATTTTTCTATGTTGGATTCATCACATAATTGATCAGTTAACTTTAAATATATTGATTATCTGTTAGGATCAGGAAGAACACCAAGCTCACTAGACCTAGTAGTCTACTAAATTCTTAAGAGGACTAATATTCTCTTGACAGGGCTATTTGACCCTCAAAGCCAGCATCACATTTGTAAATGAAGCAGTTTGTTTGTGACATGAGCATATGTGTTAGCAATTTAGCAGCAATAGTGGTTTTGCAGGGCTAGAGGTTATGTTAGTGATAGTGGTGGTTTCATTTGTGATAAGGACAGTTTTGTTTGAAAGTGAAGACAAACTACAAATTGAAAGATACCATGGCTCTTCGAATTCTAAAGGATTGGATTTCCTATACCATATGAAAGTATACCTCCAAAACATGTTAAAAGAAAAGGCATGCTCATAAAAAACATATGACTACGAGATGGATGACGGCAAGATCAGTTGCATTTTGAGGAGCTTGTGAGGTAGCAAAGAGTTGAGAAAAATTTAGCAATGGCATATGCCGTATTGTGATAGGTACACTCCAAAATGTGCTTTTTGTGATTGCTCAATGTTTCAAAGAGGGAAGATGATCACTTCACATTTGTAATGTAGTATTTTCCAAATTGGGGTTTGTAGTGTAAAGTATTTTGTGTATAAATGTTGTTTGCATATGGATTTTGTTGATATTTTTCTTGTTTCATTTCTAGCAACGGTACATGCTGATTCTTGCATAAGCTATATTTTATTAGCTTGTCATTTGCAGTTTAAGTTTTGTAAGAATAGGTTACAATATGCATATAAGTTCTACTGAATACGATTCCAAGAAATTACATATCATATTGGTAGCTTTTAGTTTAATCTGTGGGCATACATATGGAAGTGGTTGTGTTGATTGTATGATAGTAACAAGGTTGATCTGTAAACAGGATGTGTATGTCACGCTGTGCCCCCTTTTCAATTAATTTAATTAGATTGTATTTTCTAGAATGAAGTAAAATTAGAAATCAATCTTGTTCACTATGTATTTGTATGCTTTTATTCACTTAAATAGAGACAACAAACGTCAGCAATAAGTAAAATAATAAAAAAATGCAGAAATCTGGAAAACACGTTTATCTGGAGGAAACTCACTATAGGCAAAAAAAACTTCCCACTGTAAAACAAAAATACTTTCTATTCCAGTATGTCAAAAAGGAAGTACAGAGGTAGTAAAATGTCCAACCTGGTTCAAATAAACTGCAATAATACTTATTAAAACTTCAGTGCTCTAAATTGCAACTGCCAAATGTTCCCTGCTCACATAGATTTCATATACATGTGGTCTACTACAATGGCTATCTCAAAGACCCCAATAACTAGCCTGTTCTTTACCTTATTGGAAAATCAGTTACAAATAGCCTCACCTTTTGTTCCAGTGGAACAGTTACTAAAATCAAAAGAAGACGAAAAGGATATTTCATTTGGGCGTTTGTCATTAAGTATGACCGTTTTCACTCAATGACAATGTTGCTGTTGCAATATGGATGCTTGTGAGCTGTTTATTTGCCTACTCAGATGATTATAAATCTTGAGCAAACCTCCATAAAACCTCAGCATTTATTTAAAATGAAATGAAAAGATGCCTAAATCCCTTTGTTGGCCTCCTGCAATTTGGGCAGAAAGCTGTTTCACTTAAGGTTCCATAGGGATGTGTCTCCGCTCACTAGTGTGTAAGGAAACTTGCAATAAAGAATATAACCGTTTCCACATAACCTATAATAGATCTGAAATAAACATAGAATTAAAATCCACATGCAAGAGAATAGACAACATACCTACAAAAAATGTGACACAAGATATACCCTGAGAAACCCTCATTGAGGGAAAAATCCAACGTCCAAAAGCATCCATCACCATGTATTATTCAGCAAAAACACCATTGCAATACAACCATGGAAGCCTTTAAAGCCATAGCCACTACCAAGCAATCTATGTGAACAAGCATGAATGCACACATCCCATGCCATGCTTCCAACTTTCACAAATGCTCCCTTGGCCAACCTGTCAAGTCTTGTTTTGCTCGACTCTTGCCTTTTTCTTCTCCTTGTCACACTACTTCCCAACAACTACCCTTGTGGCTTCTTATATGGTAGCAAGTTCCACAAAACCACCAAGTGGTATTACATAAACCATGTGCTATCTAACCCATTGACCTCACATTTAATATTGGACATTTAATTCTTTTTTCCAATATTAAATAATTACATGAAATATTATCACAATGTTACAATACAACTCATCAAGAATATCTTTGGGAATCTTTACATATTGCACGTCCATCTAGGTGCTCCTAGCTACAACATTACATAATAAAATAAAATAATAAAATTTAAGCAATATTATGCAATGTGTGCAACACCCATTATCTCAACACAGTATTCCTATCCAAACTGCCATTTTGGGGACAGTCCCCCTGCAAGGAGGACAGAGAAAAAGAACATGGGGACAGTCCCCCTGCAAGAAGGACAAAGAAAAAGAATTAAGGATTATAGGACAAGCTATGTTTGAAAGGAGAAGAATTAAAAACGTTTCATATACAAATTATTGAAGACAATTTGGCTGAATACATGAGTGGTGGTTTGGACATGCCTAGGCTGGATTTGTAAGCAAGCTCCCTATATCACTTTTTAACTTGCAAATTGTGAAATGCTTGCAAGTAGCATTTTGAATTGCACCTCATTTTGTTGGGTTCAAAGTTTATAAAAGTACAAGTTAGGAACACCTATGTGACCCAAGGTTTTATGAACCAGACTAGTGACCCCTTATCTTTGAGATCAAGAACCAGTCAAGGCAGCTCAAATGAATGGGATATGGATCATTATTGTGACCATTCCATCTTATTATTGGTTGAACATTCTATAACTCACATGATCTTGAATCTAGCTCTGTGATTGTTGGGCATTGTGAAAACTCCAGTCTACGTAACATCTTTTGAACATTGGACCATCTATCTGTTGATTCAGCTGATGGGAATACACATTTTTAAGTTCTAGTGCAATATCTTGTTCATGATGAATAGAATAGATATAATTTTTTCTATCCCTTGTTATTTTATTTTTGAATGTATAATTGCTCCTGTCCTAGTTTTTCACCTTCCATGCTTGCTCATTAAATTTTGAAGTGCACAGGTTAACCGGATAGATCTGTCTATTGCATAGTCTGTATATTGCCCTTTGTGCAACCTCTTGGATTCGCCATTGATTGAGATGGTCTTTATTTGGACTTAGGAGATGGATCATATCTGACAAGCCAAAAGACTTCGATGAAGTAGGTTTATAGGAATATACATTAAGAAAAGAAGCAAGGTAAGGGAGCAACCTTAAAGAAAAAATAAGTATTCAATGACAGTGATCCACATAAAGATCAAAAGTGGCCATCCAAAACCTGTGCAAATGGTTTGTTGAAAGGTATGAGAAGTGACACTGCATTGGATAATTCTATTACTTGCAAATATTCAAGGAATCTTTGGGACCGTATTAAAAAAAATGTTCATGCTGATACGAATTTTTGAAGTTGCATTGAAATCACATCCCAAGGCTTCTCTAGGAAGCTAGTGACATCCTTGGTTGAAGGATAAGGGATGGAGCTGGGATAGATGTAGAGAAGAAATTGAATTGCATTTTTATCAATGCAACTATCTTGGAGCAGATGAAACAAGCAATTGGCAAGCTTTTTCAAATGCAACCAAACTGAAAAGACAAAAGTAAATTCTTTTGTTGCCATTGTTACACTGTATAATCTGATTTGGGATGATTTTGTTGAGAGGCTTGGTTTAAAAGCTTATGATTATCTACAGTCATAATTGCATTAGGTGAAGAAGGATGTGCCAACACAATCAACTGAACACCATCAAATCTATTTTCACAAAAATTCTGATTATGTTGATTAGATGGAACTAGGTGCTATTCCATTTGATATGTCTGAGGTGTCTTGGAAAGTCCTTACCTTTATCTTAGGGATGCTATTTTACATGGAAGGGAAAAAATATAGATGGGTCAAAGACGGGGTCACCTATATCATGGCATCTAAGCAGGTTCAAGCTGACTCCATCTCTCAAATATATAAGCACTATTTGCCAGTGATTGTCATTGAGGAAAAAAAGGATAAGTGTGACAATATCTTTGAATCTTTGTGTTTGGGCCTTGGTGCCCAGTATTAATTTGGTTGTCTTTTTTTTGGACCTTTTTTTCCTATCTCACGTTTTGCTTCTTTTCCTTTCCCCGATAGTCAAGTGGCTTTAAACTGTACATGGCAGTTACTGTCTCATTTCTTTCAGTGTGAATAGACCTTGTGCTTCCACCTCATAGCCGTTCTAACAATGTAGAAATTGAATTTAATTCTGGTGGAAAGATCTGTATTTTATTGACATCAATGTCTTCTTGGTGGCTCTCTCTCCAAATGTATACTAACTTGTGTACACTAATTTATCCCTTTTGGAGATTTTCTTGTTCAAAACAATGTCAACAACGTTTTATGATTTCTATGCTCAAGTGAGATGGGTCACACTAGACTTAGCCTTAGTTTTCCTAGGATACTACCTGGGCACACTCAGACAGATGGACCTACATCACAAAAGAACCCATAGGGAAGCAGTTCTTTTCTCAAACATTGGAGAAAATTGACCTGGGACCCATACTTGAACCAAACTCATATATGTATCAGGGGGGTTCCTGAGGGACTCGGTAACATAATGTTTTAATAATGTCAAGGAGGTACGGACATGTTTATCTTCATGCAGGTGTAGAGAGCTTTAGCATAATGTGTGCACTGATTCCGTGAAAAATGATAATCGAGACATAAAATAGATGATCTATTTTTCACTAATATGTGGATCCATTTTGGTTTGCCTAAATCTATCCTTAAGAAGTTTGAGGTTTTTGTGGAAGTTTTGAAGCATTTTGAGGAACATGATGGATACCAAGTTGAGAGAAGGCACAATCTTCCATACTCAAATTGACGGGCAATTGGAACTGGTAAAAAGAACTGAGACTACTTGTAAGAGAAATAGGAATCCGATAACATGGGATGCATTTTTGACCTATATTCAGAATTCTTATGATAGGACAGTTACAATTTTTAAAAATAGGTCACCTTTGTTCAATGTTAAGTAATATGACCATTCTTATCATTTATGGCATGTTTAGAGATGAGTTCAGAGGTGTGCTTTATTCAGATGGCATTGTATTAAGCATGTTCAGACTCATCAACAATTTCTCCATCCCTGCATTGAGATCACGCATTTTGTACAAGAATCAAACCTCTATAGCATAATGCTTGTTGTTAGTTCCTCCTCAATTTGTTGCTCTTGTATTTGTTACTAATGTTCTTTAACAATGTCATTTCATTCAATATTTTTGGTTATCCATGAATTAATATTCTTTTGTAGCTATATCAATTTATCATTCCACCATTGAATATCTGGACTACTCAAACTGAAAATCTTGCTATACCATTCTTTTCTGTGCTATGTGTTGATAAATTAAATTGACATTAACCATTCAAATTAATCAATCCTCCAGATCAAACTACGAATTAAATATTGATATTATATTCAGATGCACTGATTTTTGTATACTGATAATGTGATTATTAGTTGTACTATACATATATTTCTATTTCTGAATCCTCTCTGAGTTTTTTGTGAATTCTGTGTCAAGTTCCGAGTCTGAGTCAAAGTTTTTGAGCTGCTGAGTCATGTCCATGTCCAAGTCATCAAACTTTGCATAGAACATAACTTCATCTGGAAATCATATTTTCTTGTATTTTGATTTAGATGGAGTAGAGTTGAAGTTCTATAAAGAAATTTCTAAAAGCAACCAACTGATGTGATTCTTGCAGATTCGTGGTTAAATTTTGTAGAGGAACCATAAACAGAACACTGAATCTGAAACTACTAGAGATGCTATTTGCATAAATCTGTAATATATAGCATCTGTGTGAAGTGTCCGATGAAAGGCAAATTAGTTTTCATAGTGGTAGTATGGGTCTGTATTGTCATGTTCCATATAGCAAGCAAACAGGCAGTGTCCTGCTGGCAGACATGTCAGCAGCGGTGATGCTGTGGGGGGATATTTCTTACAAGTCACCAAGTTCCGGAAGAATCTTCTGTTTGTTTTCTTATCTAGGAGATTGCCTGTAATCGGATAAAACATAAAAAATAGCACTAGATACCTTTATGCTTAAGTATAGTTTTTCATCCGCTTTCTTATGAGAGCACAGGGATTCCATATCTTTAAGGTTTGGACTATTATGGAAGCATCTGTGTAGGTAGCAGGGTACTTTTTTGCAGCAGTGACTCTTTACATTGGTTTTTGATTTCTGGCCCTGCCAACTGCCTCTATTCTGCATGAGTAGTGGCATATATTATTGCTTCCCTTCATTGTTTGAGGTATATCAGCTGCATGGAACTTCGTTGTGTTGAAAGCCCTTTTTTACTGCAAGTTGCTACTTTGTGTTTGATGACCAAAGCTAATGTTCTTTTTGTCTTTTTTATTGCAAGCAGTTGTTCAGTTTCCTCAGTTATACTTTTGAGCCTTTGAAAGCTTTGCTTCAGAACCTGAAGGCATTTGGTTCACCTTTTTTGGGATTCGTCAGAAGGAGTATGATTATCTTGGATGTCATTTCTGCCAAGTCCATTACGTTGCAGGGTTTGCACCTGGTGCAGGTGCATCTGTGGGTGCAAACTGAGTGCGCACAGGGTGGCAACCAGCCCTGTGGGTGCACTTGCACACCCTGATGCCCCCAAAGGGCTTGGTGCACACCTAGCTTGCACCTGGGTGCACCTGCAGACCCATTTTATAAAAGTGGGTCTAAAACATATTAAAAAAGTGTTTAATATTTAGTTTTTCTCTACTGAACCATAAAATGGCCCAATACTAGGCCTTCCAACACAAACATTTCATTTCCACCTCTTTTCCTCTCACCATGTTTTCTCTCTATTTTGACATTTTGAAGGGAGGTGATTTTATTTAAAGGACAGTGGTTGTGGAGTGCCAAATAGCTTCCACAAAGGAGATTGAATCTAAAGTTCAGTGGATGGGGAGGGAAGTAAAAAATTAAAAGTTGAAAAGGATCTCCTTTTATGGAGGCATACCACAAGAATTTCAGAACATCATGGTTTGGGGGGGGGATTTATTTAGAAGTGTAATTTTGTAATGCACAAAATAGTAGCTCTTATTATCGAGAAAAACTCATTTTATAGGCCTTGGTGGTAAGAGCTAAGAGGGATAATTATGTGCGAGGGCACATATAAGAAGGGGTTGCCTCTTGTACAAATAGCACAAGAACAAGAAGATGCTAACAAATTGGTTGCAAAAGGAAAACAAAGAGGTTATAGTTCTAGAATTAAAAATACATTGAAATTTCCTTCTCGGATAGTTGCAGCCTCCAAACATCCCTTCTTGCCTATACCCTCTACATGAGAGGAAGATGAAGAAATTCCCACCCACAAGAAAGGTACATTGGAGAGGGTGTTGAAAATGGAGGTGAGAGATATTGTTGAAGAAATAAGTGCATGTTGCCTCTATTTGAATGGTCTTCCATTCACTTGGTAAGATTGCCATGTTGGCAGGATATGGTGTCAACAATTTATAGTGCAGATCTTGGTTTCACAAGTCTTTGAGTATGGAAAATGTGTGTACCATCTGATTGCAAAAAGAGAGGAATTCTGTAGAGGCCCAACTGTGTCATGATCCCATCTTTTGGCCGTCACGTTCTCCAAAGTCTAAGTGGAGGATAAGAAGAAATTAAATTAATTTCTTATAAAGTCATTCAATTAAAGATTAAAAGGTGACTTTGTATTTAATTAATTAAATTATTGATTACAGGGGAGTAGCTTCTAGGGTATGTATTAATTATTGGAAGGACGAAAGCTTCTCGTGATTTAATTAATTATTGCCAGGGAGGAATTTCTAGAGAATGCATTAATTATTGGAAGCAGGAAGCTTCTAGCTCTTGCAATTAATTAATGTTTTAGTTCCTTCCAGAAGGATGAAGAAAAGGATAAATAGGGCTAAAAGTCTCATTGTTGATCATCGGATGATTATAACTTGCATTTGATAAGAGCTTGGATGTATGAATCACACTGCTTTCTTTTGGCAATAGAGGACGTTCATTCTCTGTTGTAACATTCTAGACGTCATTCCTTTAGGGTTTGGCCTTTGGAATACATCTCTTTGTACTTGATTGCAGCATTTTTAGAATTAATATAATTTTCAGCCTTGGTTCAGCTTTTGGGCATTCTTGGGTATCCATTACAGTGGTATTAGAGCTATTTCTAGGGTAACCATTACAGTGGTATCAGAGCTGTAAGTCTTGCCATCCTGTGGAGATCATATAGATAGCCAGATAAAGGGAAAAGTGTTTGAAAAAATGTATATTAGTCCAAATCAAGATGTGATGTTCAGACAGTTATTGGGTACATTAGAGAAGGGGCAACGTATGCAACAGGAGCAGAATAGGCAAATGGATATGATGTTGCACCTTATGGCTAGATAGATGGGCATCAACATTGACAATTTGTATGTTGCTCTAGTGCAGAAAGAAGTTGTTTCCTCAGGTGGGATAGAGACACATATAGAGCCACCTAGCTATGATGCTAGTGATATGGAGTCCATCGATGTGGGATTAGAAGAATGCAAGGATACTATCATATCAGTAGCCACTTCTGTGTTAGTTGAACCATCCAATGAGGAGTTTAATGGTATAAATGCAGTGGTTGATGTATTTTCTAATGAAGCCACACATGTTGATGATTATGAGTTTTCATCAACTACAAATTTAGTTCAATTTTTTGTTGCAGCAGTTAATGTTGTTCCTATGTCTGTATATTTTGATGCGGTAACACCTATTGTTGATATAGTTAGCATGAGTACATATGGTTCACCTACAGCTACATCTTTTTCAATGCATGATGGTGATAATATGCATTCCAGTCCAATTTATATTATGTGGATGGATACAAGGAAGAAGACGTTTCATAAATCTTCTATGAAGTTGCCTTATGGTGACATTCTGACTTCATCAGCACAAGTTTTGAATGCTAGGCTACAGGGGTTGGTCCTGATGAAGCGGGTTTGCAGTTGGTTTAACTTCCATATGGATATCACATATTGGGATCCAGGTGGAGGTTGGAGTTCATTATGTTACTTAATTGCTTGAGGACAAGCAATTTCAAGGAGGGCGGATTTGTAATGATCCCATCTTTTGGCCTTCACGTTCTCCAAAGTCTAAGTGGAGGATAAGAAGAAATTAAATTAATTTCTTATAAAGTCATTCAATTAAAGATTAAAAGGTGACTTTGTATTTAATTAATTAAATTATTGATTACAAGGGAGTAGCTTCTAGGGTATGTATTAATTATTGGAAGGACGAAAGCCTCTCGTGATTTAATTAATTATTGCCAGGGAGGAATTTCTAGAGAATGCATTAATTATTGGAAGCAGGAAGCTTCTAACTCTTGCAATTAATTAATGTTTTAGTTCCTTCCAGAAGGATGAAGAAAAGGATAAATAGGGCTAAAAGTCTCATTGTTGATCATCGGATGATTATAACTTGCATTTGATAAGAGCTTGGATGTATGAATCACACTCCTTTCTTTTTGGCAATAGAGGACGTTTATTCTCTGTTGTAACATTCTAGACGTCATTCCTTTAGGGTTTGGCCTTTGGAATACATCTCTTTGTACTTGATTGCAGCATTTTTTAGAATTAATATAATTTTCAGCCTTGGTTCAGCTTTTGGGCATTCCTGGGTGTCCATTACAGTGGTATCAGAGCTATTTCTAGGGTAACCATTACAAACTGAAACCAATGAAAGATTCTTGAATTGAAACAGGTGTATCTATTGTTTCGGATGGATGGAAAGATTGCACAAAGCGTCCATTGATCAATGTTATTGTGATGTCCCCCAAGGGGGCAATATTTTGAGGTCAGTGGATTGTGCAAGGGAAGTCAAAGATGCAAAGTTCGTTTCTAGGATTCTCATTGACTCCATTAAGATGGTGGGTAATTAAAACGTGGTCCAAGTAATTACAGACAATGCAAAAGTTCGAAGGGTTGTAGATGCTTTGGTAGAGGCAAGATATGAACACACTTTTTGGACACCGTGCATTGTACGCTTCCTCAATTTGGTATGCAAGCAATTGACACCCAAATAGAGTTGGTGAAAGAAACATACCAAGAGGCCAAGGAGGTCCAAGTGTTTGGGACAAACCACTATGTGTCACAAGCAATTTTCAGAAATTTCTCAATATTGGAATAGTTGAAGGCAAATTTATTTTATTTAGTTTCATTTATGTCAGTTTTACATAATTGCATAAAGTATTTTTGTGTTTTTTACATATTTTAAATGTGTAATTAACTTACTATTAACATGTTCTTAGGATGTTGAGACCCTATTTGTATCTCATACAATTGTTCTAAGAGGATTGTGAATGTGCAAGAGTGGTGCAGGAACACCCACAATGAATCCAAACCTTGTAGACTAGGTCACAAACCTTGGATCCAAATATAAAACATTGGATCTCAAAATAAAACCTCAGAAAGATTAATCAAATAGGCATCTCAACCAAATTGTATGACCTAGTTCCAATATTGGCCCTGTTAAGCCCTTGGTCAACTATGGTCAAAGATGGTCAAAGGGCCTAGAATCTTAGGATTTTGGATTATTTCATGTTTTATCATGTTTAGGACCTATTTGGGTCATTAGATTTAAGTTTTTATAACATTTTCTTATGAAGCACAAAAGGTGCAAAAAAATGCAAAATTGCTTGAAAAGTTGTCAAGCAATTTTTTGCAAATCAAAGCAAAAACTTCTCCAACGGCCATAACAATGTTATTATAATCGTTGGAAGGCCTATTATAAGCCCTTTCAGTTGGGTGATAGGCCGAGATAATGTATTTTCAACTTTCAATCAATAAAATCCTTGTTTTTACTGCAAACAACCTGCTGCTCTGTGTTGTACAGATTCATCTGGAGTTTAAAACCTACATTTTGGATAGGTGGATGAAATAGTTTTCCAATGCTTCTGGTTTGAAGTCTCCATCTATTCCCTAACTCGAGATATTCATAGTTTTGTGTAAGCAGGTCCGGATTTATTGCTAACCTAGGGTTTTGAAGCATTTACAAGCATAGAGGAGGATTTCACCATGGGAATTTAATGGCCTCTGGTGAAATCCTAGTATTGAATATGTACTTTAAGATGCAAGTGGTTTTAAGTTTGGACTTGCAAGGATCCTTGAGAAATTTGATGCCCTAGGCATGCAAGTCCCATGTGCATGCTAGGAAAAGGATGCAACATCTTCCACAACTCCAACCAGACTTGGCATCAAGGCTTGAAATTAAGTTTTTAACTTGTCTAGGGTTTTCCTCACATGTTCCCATCATTGTTTTGCAGGATGGAATCCTAGAACATGTACTTCCTTTGTAAATGGAGGCCTAATTGCCCTAGTTGCCTAAGCGAGAAAGTGAACAAAAGCCCATTTGTTTGTGTCATCAAACCTTGGTGCCTTAGCATGTTTTGTAAGTTCCAAAAGGGTGTCCAAAACTGAATTTTGTTCCTTGGGTTATGTGGAGATATTTCCTTTAAATTCTGATTTTCATCAAAAAGGGCTACTAGCCTTTTGGATGGCTTAACAAAGCAACTATGTGGAAAAACTTACAGAGTTTGGTTTTAACCATTGTTTCATGTTATTGGTGACCTAACTAGATTATCCCCATGTGTCGGAGTCTTCCTTGGTCATTTGAAGAAGTTTAAGGTTGTTTTCGTAAAATTGGTCAATTTGTGCATTGTGAGCAACTTGTGATAAGTTGTCTTGTTCATAGGGCTCTCTAGTGATTAGGGTTTTCCTTGTTTGGGTGTAGGGTTGTGATAACCTGGTATCATCCTTGTAGCACTTGTGATTGGTGCTTGCACATTTGATCATCTTTACCAAGAGATTTGGTTGAAGGACTTCAATGAAGAGGGTTTTTGGACTAGTTGATCACCTTGTGATCTATCCCACTAGGCTCCATTTACACCAGAGAGGCATTGAGTCAAATGGTTATTAGCAACCAGTGGCATATATAGAAATTGTCAAATTCAAAAAGGAACCAAAAGGTCAAGTCATTGATCTTGGATGAAGATTGGTGGGTTTGCATGGAATATGTATTGGAATTCCCTAAAGCTATCAGGTCTATGCTTGATTTTGCTGATATAGATGCACCATGCTTAAGGGATGTCTATTATAGCATCGATGGGCTGTTGGAGAAAATAAAAATGATAATACAAAAGAGAATAATTTTGAAACACCTTTTATAAATGGGTGGAAGCAATCATTCCTCATTGTTGGAACAAGATGACCATGCCATTGCACCTCGTTGCATATGTCCTATTTTCGAGGCACTATAGTACTTTTGTATTTTCCATCTTTGGGAGAGTACTATCATATAGGGATTTTGAAGTTGCTAGTGGGCACAAGTGGCCATTTGGTAGACTTTTCAAAGATCCAAAAGTGGAGTCAAATGTTAGGCAAGAAATTTGAGTTTGTCTTGTGAAAAAATCAGACCCCTTGTGCTGTTAAATAATAAAGACCAATCCAAAATGGATGCTACGACATGGTGGTATGTCCATGGTTAAGATTATCTGCACCTCCAAGCTCTTGCAATCATGATCCTCACACTAAGAAGCTTTTTCTGTTCCTTTTTTTGGCTGGTTGTATTGTAGAATTTAACACTTATAACATTTTTGAATTTATCTTGCATTTTTTACATAATTTAGTTGGTTTTCTCCAAGTTGTAAGGTCTTCTACTGCTGAATGGAATTGGCGTACATTCTCTATTTATCTACTCAGCGAAACATAACTAGTTGGCTGCAAAAAGAGCTGAAGAAATTGGTGTATTTTCATTCCATTTTGCTTCTTATGTCAAGTAAGGATCTACAATACAAGCTGGGGGCAGCGATGTTTTGGAATGTAGCACCTGTCTAATTTCTTGAATGCGACCATTCAGGATCTTGCTAGGGCCACTATGGAAGATGATGATGGCATACCACATGGTGCACCTAGTGAGTGGAATCGCTTTGGGTTCAAACAATGATGATGATGGTCTTGAACTTGCAGATGCTGAAAATCCACTAGGCAATGAATTTTTGATAATCCTAATGATTGGTGAACATTGAATTATGTTTCATAAAATACATTTTGTAGTTCAATAATTTTTATGTTTTTTATTGATCGTGAACCATATACGATATCATTGATATGGCTTATTTGAATATTTTTCAATTATCAATTGGCTTTTAATATTTATTTTTGGCATTTGGCTTGATAAACGATCAAGTATTGATTCTGGATCAGTCAACTAGTAATACCTTAATTACTGCGGTGCATACAGAGATACCTTGGGGGTGAACCAGCTAAGCCCTTACTCGTGGGTTAGACACTTTGGTTACCTATTCAAGGGGAATCCACTATCATTGGTATCGGTTGGATTGGGGCCGGAACCGATATCTGCATCTGTGCTCACACCTGAACCCCACTTCCCAACCAGTAATTTAGGTTGCAGTCTAATTAACTCAGTAGAACCCATTATGTCTCATCCACGTAAGCTATGTTGGAATATTCTTTCCATTGTGTTGTAACCTATCTGGATGATTGTGGAATTTCGTGAACATATTTTTTCTGTGTTTGGCTGTGGCCCTGATACAATACTGTATTTTTCTCACTCCTATCAAACAAAAACTCAATAAAAGGATAGGTTCAACTGCAAATGATATTATAAGATGAAAGCATGGAATCTATGTGTGTTTGAAGTTGGTAAATGTGCTTGGTACATGAAAAGTATTCATGCATCAAGAAATAGGTCTTAAAACTTGCAGGTTTTAAGTACATTCCCTGTGAAGTAATATGTTGAGCTGGGATTGATTTTATATAAACTGGCATATGCCTGTCCGAATAGGTCCGCAGAGGAACTGAGAGAGCTGAGATTCACAGCATTGCTTTATCTCCTACTGGTCAATGGCTTGCAGTTTCTAGTGATAAGGGTACGGTACATATATTTGGTCTCAAAGTACAGGTTGCAGGCGAAGTTTCAAGCAATGTGAATATAAATACCATGGAACAGTTGCCAGGGTCATCTAACCTGCCTGATGGTTCCAACGAGATACTTCCTACCCCAAACACAGGTGCAAAACTGAGCTCTTCACTTGATTTCATGAAAGGTGAGTAGCTGACCCTTTTGGCTATTTGTATGAATTGCTATTGATTAATATATTACAGTTTTAGGAATATGGTTATAAATTGTTTTATTCATGCAGGAATTTTGCCCAAATATTTTAGCTCCGAATGGTCCTTTGCTCGGTACCATTTGCCAGAAAATACGAAGTTTCAGATTGCCTTTGGAAAGCAGAATACTGTTATGATTGTTGGGTTGGATGGAAGGTAGTACCATCTCATGCACTCAACCTTTTTTGGTGCCAATTTTGCAGTGTAATATGTTATGAGATCCAGAGTGTGTGATATTATGCATTTACATCACATCACATATAATACACTATTATGCATTAATCTCAAGCCTTGAGCTAAAGCTACTTTTTCCGTTTCAATTGCAGTTTCTATAGGTGTGCATTTGATCCAATTAATGGTGGAGAAATGACAGAGAAAGAACATTTGAATTTGTTAGAGTCTGACAAAGCAAGTGCAAAATAGTAATGGCTGTATTTGGGGTCTGCCTGCCATACATGGAAGCCTGATTTATTTCATCTTTGATTAATCCCTCTGAAAGCTAATTTAATTGTAAATAGTATAAATTGGAGGGTGCAATATAGGACTTCTTTTATTTTGCAGAGCTTTGAAAGGCCTCGATGCACAGTTCTGAATAAATTGCTAGATTTGTATATAAAAAGACGACTCGTGAAGAAATCAAGGATGGGATTTTCCCTTTCATGCTATTAATAATAATGTGAACTTTATTTTAGTACTTCTGTTTCGAAGTTGAGGGAGTATACAAACTACAACTGGAATCTGCTATAAATTTATACAGTAGTATTTTATTTGGAATTAAAGTCTAATTTTTTAATTAAGTGTTTTTTAAAATTAAAAAAATAAGAACATATTTTAGATTTTAAATTTTAAAAATCAGATGAGATTGTTTATTAGAGTTTTAATTGTTCTTTTCCATGTGGTGGAGCTTGTTTCCTTTGTTTAAAATTTGTAAAATTTGTTTGGATCACGAGAAATAAAGATGTTTCTGTTAGTCTTTATTTATTTGTGGTTTCAAGATGCTCTCGTGTGTCTTATCCTCTTTGGTATTGTTGCATCTGTACGGCTGTGATTTCATTCTGGACTAGAGTTGTGTCATGTATGCCTCCAACTGTACAACTTGTGCTTGCATTGAGAACATATTTTTATAGGGGAGATGAACCAGTAGTTGTGAGGGCTAACTTCGTCAACATGTAGCCGTTACATGGGATATGGTAAGATCATTGTTTTTTTTAGAAATATTAATATAAAATGGACATTGAACTACCTACAACTAAGGTTTGAAGCTGTGACTCATCACACAACTCATTAAAATAGTGCACCTAATGAGATGCGTCCAAAAAATGACTTTTTAAGTTGTGATCCACTAATTAATTTTTATAACAAAGCTTATCCAATTCTAAAGTTGAAAAATAATTTATTTTTATTAAAATAATTTTTAAAAGTTAATTCCTAAATTCTTAAATTGTGATTGGCTGACCCCGTTTTTCCCAGGGGTAAATTTGATTTATTGATTCAGAAATTTTTTGACTTAAATTTTACAAACTTCTTGAAAATCTCTAGAATGTTGTTCGTATTGTTCAAAGATAATGGTAAGAATATTGTGCGCAGTCAGCAACCGGGAAGTCCATTGTGGAGACGCCATTAATGTCGAAATAGTAAGCTTTAAGGATTGAAATAGATGTGGAAAAAATGACTGATATGTTGTTCGCACTTGCAGTGAGTCTTTGGCCATCGGGTCCTTGGCATCTTTGCCTAGGGTTCAACCCTAATCCTACCGTTGAGATCACATCCTCATTGATTATCAAAGGAACATATGTTGGGCGGTCTTGAGACTTGTTCTGAATAAAAATAGCTCTGTTGAGGGTGGCATTGATTGGAGAATTTGTTTAATTCAAATTATGAAAACTCGGACCCTATGATTGGAATTTCGGGATCTGCAAGCTCCACCTTGTTAGTAACATCCAATAAATGAAAGAAAATAAAAAAGGTTTGCCCTACTAATCTCCAGTACCCTACTTACAAACCCCCAAAAGCAGTCTGAAATAAAGCAAAATGATATCCATGCTAAAAAAATGTTACTTCCTCTCACAAAAACACCCAACGCTTATCCACGCTTGTAAGAATTTTTTTACATAAATAGTAGTGCATCTAGATGGTGTAGAATGGGAAGACCCCTGTCAAAATACAGATGCAATAAAGATTGACTTGATAGACTTCCATCTTTAAAAAATTAATTTGATAAAGACAGACAACGTGATTACAAGCAATATCCTCGGTCAAAACATTTTCTTGAAAAGAGCTTTAAAATTAATTTGTTTAAGACGTAATGTTTCTTTGTAGCAGAGAATCGTTTATTTTCAGTACTTGTTCATGTTTGAAAGGAGCGTTACAATTTATATGTTTGCTGCAACAGAGAATCGCTTCTTTCCTATAAAATTGGTATAGCACGAATACTTGGTGATGATTAGGCTACTCGTATTGCATGCAACTATTGTAATATGTTTTTAAGTGAACCTAAATTAATGTATTGTATGGCTTCACCGACAATTGAAATAGCAATAGTAAATATATAAATCTCAGACTTTAAAGCAACAGCAACAATAAATACATTAATTGGATTCAGTAATATGTCATAGATGTCCCGTCACATCTCTACAAACATGTACCATTATGTATTATTATCTTTACCTAGGGATGATATCTCTTTATAGATTTATATACTACTTGTAATCTAGTTTGTTTTATATTGTCAATAGACATAAAATAACTAGCACAGGTCCAAGGGTCAAGTCAATTGTTAAGGCAATACGATGCATGTATAATGTGATAGGTTATTTGACTATGTTGACCATACACTGTCTATTTAATAACCAATCGATTTGTTGTACTCAGTGTGAAGAAAAAAAAAAGTGATTCTTGTAGTTGGCATAACCATTCAATCATACCAAGCATAAAAAGACATTTCCATCTTGGAAAACAAGAAGCATCTATAACCCCCTATACTTTATCCAATTGAATATGCTCATATCAATAAACTGTGCTCTTAAACACAAATTGATTGCAGGAGCCTATTCAAATATTAGAGACAACACCTTTGTTGTAGACACACATCAATAGAGATTAGACACAACGACATTGTAATTGTTGCAAAATTATAATCTCCCACTTGGAACAACTCCTCCTAAACTCGTACTAAGTTTAGTATTGTAGATTTCATCTAAGATTTGAAATTATTGAAACTTTTTTCATAACAAATACTATAAATATCTATGTTAATTGAAATGAAGTTTTATAATGTAGGAAAATATTTATATTTTTATATTGAAGGCTCAAGGAGAGAAATTATATTTCAATATGTTCAATTAATTAGTGCATCTCTAATCATCAATTAATCCATCTCTAGTGATTTGGGTGTTAGGTGATAGTAATGAATGTATAAAGATATCTTATCTTGTTTGATGTCTTGAATTTTATGATAAATTATTTGTTTTCATTATTCAAATATTACAATAATCAAATTTTTAATTCATCTATTCAAAATTATGTAATAACAATAATTTCTTTATAATGAACTATTCATTTTAAGAGATGTGAAATTCATACAATTTCTTAATCATAAAAGCAATATTTTTTTCATTATGAACTATTCATTTCAAGAGATGTGAAATTCATATAAATTTTTAATAGTAAAAACAAATGCCTTTGTTGATGTTGGTGTAGATGTCAAAAACCTTTCCATAGTCAAAGATTAGGTGAAAGTTAAATTTCTGTGGTTCAATTAGAACAATCTAAGCCTCTTTAGATTAGATCTTATATATCTACGGTGAAATTTGAAATTTTGGTTTGAAGTTTGGGTTCCCTTTTGTTGGTGTTTGGGACATTTGGGTAACAAATATAATAACCAACAACATAAGTATCTCAATTATATTTGATAATATTTATTCTTCACTCCCTGTAAATAAGTAGTAGAAACCTTCAATCATGACTCTACTTACAACTATTCAACTCTAGGGAAGTACCCAATTGGGGATAAATAATGGTATGCTCAATTGCATCCCTAACACTTGTGTATATATTCTGAATTTCTTCCAATTATCAGTTAGACTCAAGGTAGAAAAATGATATCTCACCCAATACCAAACAATATTGATGGAGCAATGGAAAAATGAATTGTTTTCCCCTCTTTTGATTTAAAATTCAAAATGTGCTTACTGTAAATATTCCTTTGTAAGTTCCTAATCAATGTATTATATAAATAAGACGCTTTGAATTTCTTTCAGGGCCTACAGTACATGTCACAGTCTTTGAATTTTTTTTATGTCTATTGTTTTCTAAAATAATTTTGGCTTTCCTAGGAGAGTGAAATTAATTCATATTTACTTTCTCCAAATTGATGTCTACTCTCAAAAGATCCATTATTGATAGGGTGCCTTGGAAGTGGTGCATCCGCATAGCGGTTCCTCTATGCCAATCAAATTTTGGTATTTATTTGATTATAACACCTATGAAATATGTAAAAAAATAATATTGGTTGAACAATGTATTTATATATTCAAATAATACATAGCTAGAAAGAATAGGATTCTCTTTAAAGATGGGAAAACTATTATTCTTCCACTGAAAAAAAGGCCAAGAGATTTAGAGGCTATCATTTTCTACCTAAATGATGGACAACCAGGTCTATATATTTATATATTTTAATGATATTGTTTTAAAGAAAATAGATTTTAGTTGAATGTTAAATGAGAAATTTAGAAAGTATACACCTAGACAAGGCTAGAAATATTGAGGCTATCATTATGAGAGATGAGATTTGTCTAGAATAGGCCTAATGAAGTTATTGCTTGGAAGAATCTTCATAGATGTAGCTACAGCTTAGAACTTCATCAGATTTCAAATTGCTAAATTATTCAATCAAAACAATGATATAGGAGTCCTCATAGTGGAATAACAATGTTTTTCCCAAATCAATACAAAGGACATAGTGGCCAAGACTTCCCTTACTACATCACCAAATATTTACTTGTAGTATGAGCTTCAAGACATACTCTAGAGAATAGGTCTATCTAGAGCACACATTCCCATAAGTAAGTCATTGCAAAAATTTAAGCCATTAATTAGAAGACTTCACAGTGGTAATAATTCTATTGAAGGATGATCATGCCTCTAACGAGAAACATGAGAAACCAATGGTACTGCAAAGATCAGATGACACTCCAGTCAATGGAAACGTGCTTGACATTGTACATCAAAAAGGTTGATCCCTCCATTACTTTACCATTATCCATCAAATAAGCTTTCAAATCTTTTCCAAATAACTTGGCTATCATTATATTCAAGAAGTATCCCATGCATGTGGCCAACTCCTTGGCTAATTCTCATGCAATTTACACGTCCATTAGTTTGAATGCCAAACACAAAGTTATATATATATATATATATATATATATATATATATATATATTGCAGATATACCATGTCAGAGACAATGGATTGCTTAATTTGTGTTGCATGGCAAGTCACTAGTCCATGCTTAATGATAAAGGATGCTCCCCTTAATACCATAAATACATAACAAAAATAAAGAAACAAGAAAAAATGCAAGAAAAAAAATGGACTTCTTATTATTTCCGCAAATACAGAATTACAGAATTCACAGGTATAATATGCTAACCCATATGGCCGTCTTCATTATAGTAATCTACAAGGCTAAGTTGCGAACTACCACCTAGAGCTATCCTAGACAATGTTTGGGCAAATAGGCAGTTTTATGCGGCTTGGGAAAGTTCTAGACATTCAAACTTAATACTTAGGGTCGATAGACCCTAACAATACATATAGAGTCAGCCAAATACATCTTTGACAATTATTTTAAAATTTTTGGGTAGCCCAGCTTTGGAAGGCCATAACTCTTAAACTGTTGCTTCGATTGGCTATTATAACCATTTTTTAGAAACACTAGCTCATGATCTACAGACATAAAAATGTGCAAGTGCCCTTCTATTGCATTTTTGAACCTCATCTAGGCACTCTAAGGCCTCCAATGGTGAGTCTGAAGATTTTTCTCCTAAAATTTCCATCGAAAATCCGCAATAACTTCTCTAATACTTAAGTTGGAGCAATGAGATTTTTATGGTAGGCTTATAATTCTAAAATGAACCTTCATGTAGAAAATAAGAACATTTTGAGCTCATATGAAAACTTATTTAAAAAAGAAAGTTCCCAGAAATAGCAACCCCCTTGTCTACTAGTCCTTATTAAAATAGAAAAGTTTGAAAATAATTTTTTTTTTGGGTGATGCAAGATTGCTCTTACACCTAGGATGCTCCTGCATCAGACACTTGGGGTAATTTGAGAAGTGACTTGGTCATGTCTCACGCCTTTAGAGGAAAACCAAGATGATTAACCACCTCCCTTGCTAGCCATGATGGATTTTCTATTGTCCTCCCTTTTCATTTGACCAGGTATTCCTCATAAGTTCTATTCCTTGTACTTTTTCCAACATGACTATCCAATATCTCCTCAATCTCCATTGTAGCTGAACTAGCTGCTGGAATACTCCACTGTGCTTCAGCAACTTCATCTCCATCACCTCCTTCATAATACTCTGTCAAATCTAAAATATTAAATACTGGTAAAATATTCAATTCAACAGACAACTCCACTTCATAACCATTTCCAAAATCATGTCTTTTCACTATCTTGCATGGTCTAAACTTCTTCATCTTTAGCTTATTATATGTACCCACTGGAAAACACTCTTTTCTCAAATGAATTGTGATGTCATCTCCAATATGAAATTCTTTATACCTCCTTTTTACATCTGCCTTAGCCTTGTACTATGTATTCATTTTTATGATGTGCTTCCTCACCTCCTCATGGATGTTGTTCAAATGTTCAGCAAATTCTTCTACATCAACACCACTTATCTCTCCTTTATCCAACTACTGCAATTCAGACGTGTTTCTGGGACTACTCCCATATACAATCTAGAATGATGATTTACCAATATTTCTATTGACATAATTATTATATGAAAATTATGCCTATGGTAAAATCATATCCCATCCTTTTGGCTTGTCTCCAACCAAACATCTCATTAAATTTTCCAAACTCCTATTCACCACTTCTATTTGTCCATCAGTTTGTGGATGATGCGATGAACTTAACTTCAAATCTGTCTTAACTTCTTCCACAATGTATGCTAGAAATACCCAAAAAATTTGGTATCTTGATCTGAAACTATACTCTTTGAAAGACCATGTAGTCTCACCACTTCTCTACAAAACAACTCAGCCACATGAACAAAATCACTAGTCTTCTTACAAGGAATAAAGTTTGCCATCTTTGAAAACCTGTCAATCACCACAAAAATAGAATTATGCCCACACTTCATCCTCGGTAATCCAACAACAAAATCCATGCTGACATCCTCCCACGGCTTCTCTAGTACAGGTAATGGCTAATACAACCCTATATTCTGCTTCACTTCTTTCGCCATTTGACATACTGTATAACTTTGTACAAACTTCTTCACATCTTGTTGCAACTATGGCTAGTAATAATTCTCAACAACCAAAGCTATGGTTTTATCTCTGCCAAAATGTCTAGCCAATCCTCCCTATGCTTCTCTTTGATGATATTCTCTCTCATTGAAATTCTAGGAATGCACAACTGGCTTCCTTTGAACAACATACTATCCTGGATCATGAAACCCAACCACTTTGTCCTGTCAAGTGTAATAGGTTCTATACAAGCCTTCTACGCTTCACTAGGATAATTTGGATACGAAGTACTGAGTTCCTTGAACCCAACCACCTCTATCTACATTTCTGTTAGCAAAAGTTTTCTTCTACTAAGAGTATCTACAACTCTGTTAGCCTTCCCACTCTTGTATTTCAAAACAAATGTATAACTCCGTAAAACTCAACCCACTTCAAATGTCTTTGGTTTAATTTTCCTTGACTATTCAAATATTGCAAAGCTTGATGATAAGCATACAAAACAAACTCCTTAAGAAGAAGATAGTGTCTCCACTTCTTCAATGCTTTAACTATAGCATAAAATTCTTGATAATAAACATAACATTTTCTTTTTGCATCATTCAACTTCTCACTAAAAGAAGCAATAGGTCTACCTTCTTGGCTCAAAAAAAATTCTATTGTAGTACCACTAGCATCACTGTTTACTTGAAACACCTTGTTAAAATCGGGAAGTGCTAAAACAGGCTACTCAGTTTCTTTCTGTTTCAATCGATTAAAACTCTTATCTATTCCTACAGTCCACTTAAATTCTTTCCTATCCCCTCTCATTTTTTTAGTCAAGGGTCCACAAATACTGCTAAAACCTCTTATGAAATTTCTATAAAAACTAGCTAGTCCATGAAAAGATCTTACCCCTATTGCACTTCTTGGAGTAGGCCATTCAAGGATAGCCTTCACTTTCTTTGGGTCCATTTTTAGACCTTCTGCTAAGACTACAAATCCCAGGTACCCCAACTCCTTTACAAAATTACACTTCTGTAGGTTTATCAACAACTTTTCTTTCCTCAACTTATCAAACACCTTGTGAATATGAATCAAATGCTCCTCCAATGTCTTACTAAAGATCAAAACATCATCTAGGTAAAAAATGACAAACTTACCCAGAAAATCCTTCAATACCTCATTCATGAGCCTCATGAAAGTGCTCGATGCATTGGTTAGCCCAAAAGGCATGACTAACCACTCACACAGTCCTTCTTTTGTCTTGAAAGTAGTCTTCCACTCATCACCTTCTTTGATATGAATCTGATGGTACCTACTCTTCATATCTATCTTTATGAAATACTTAGCTCCACTCAAACACTCCATAATATCATCCATCCTTGGCAATGAAAATCTACACTTGATTGTGATCTTCTTGATAGCATGAGAATCTGTGCACATCCTCCATTATTTATTCTTCTTTGGTGCTAATATGATTGGTACAATAGATGGACTTAGACCCTCTCAAATCAACCCATTCTGCAACAACTCATGAATTTGTCTATTCAACTCTTCAATTTCTACTAGTGTCATTCTATGCACTGCCTTGTTTGGAAAACTAGCTCTTGGAACCAAATCCAATGGTGATTGATCTTCCTCATTGGGGGCAATCCATTAGGTACATTATCTGATACAATATCAAAAAACTCTCCCAATGTATCGACAACTTCTGTAGGTACCTCCTCTACTTCTTCTTTACTATCTTTTAGAATTATAGAAAAACACATATGCTCATGCTTCATACCTTTAAGAAACTCTTTTCCATCAACAAAACATGTTCTAGTAGCACTACATACTTTTCCTTCTTTATCCTTCAATGGCTTCAACTTGTGCTTCACTCCATCCTTGGTTAGAGTGTAGGTATTTTCTCACCCATTGTGTACAACATGCCTGCCAAACTTCCACGACCTACCCAACAACACATGACATATGTCCATAGGTATGATATCACAAAGTACCTCATCCTGGTAGCTTCCGATCTTGAACTTCATGGAGCATTGCTCACTGACCATGATCTTGTGGTCATCTTGCACCCACACAATATAGTATGGACATGGGTGTTTTTGCCTCTTCATCTTTAGCTTTGTGACCATCATTTCTCACACTATACTGTCAGTACTTCCACTATCAATGATCATATTACAAAACTTATCTTCACATCTACACCTTGTGCAAAACAAGATCCTTCTTTGATCAGGTTCATTCTCACCACTCAACATGACTCTTCTATTAACTAAGACTTCTCCTCTTTCAACATCTTTAGAATGTGATGATCTGGCATCTTCATCAACATGTGCCATGCTAGCCTAGCTTTCTGTTCTTCAATCCTTCCTTCCTTGGCACTCAAAACATTTCCCACAGAAGCCTCCTCTTCCAGATCATTGTCCTCTGCCTCTTCTTCTCTGATCTCTATTGTTCTGATCATGGGAATAATTGGACTTGTTTCCCCTCTAGTTCTAACTACTACTTCTAGCCTCATCCTTATTCTTCTGATCATCATTATGACCTCCATAAGATCATTTGCCAAATCTTCCACCATGACCTCTTCCACTATTCTTGTTGTCAAACTTTTTTCTTAGTTTCTCCTCAACTCTTAGGGAAAAATAGTATGCCTCCTCAATACTGTTCATTTGAACTAGACTAAGCTCATTTTGAATACTTGGCCTTAACCCATTAAGATAACAAGCCACTTTCTCCTTATCAACTTCTGCATGGCCAGTTCTGATGAGAACTCAATAGAACTCTTTGGTATACTCTTGAATAGATTTTCTCACTTGCTTCAACCCTTGCATTTTCTTCAACAGATTAAGTTCGTAATCTACAGGAATGAATTGTCACTTTAGTTTAGCTGTCATCCAATCCTATCTGGTGATTTTTTCGTTTCCCTTTCTATTTCACTCCAATTGAACTTCATGCCACAAAATCTTTGGAAGTCCCTTCAGTTTTTCCTTCACAAACTTGACCCTATCAAGATCCTTAATATCTTCATACTCAAAGTACTCCCCCTGTTCATTGATCTAATTGATTAGCTCCTTTAGGTTAATATTTCCCAAAAATGTGGGAACCTCAAACTTAGGTCTTTATCCAATCTTGGAGATGGCCTTAAAAGGTCTCTCTTCCTCTGGGTTTAGAACTACCTCTTTTTTGGCATTTTCTTCTTCTTCGTCCTCATCCTTGCTTTCATCTCTTATAGTAAGATTTATTCCTTTGTGGAGTGCTTCTTCCACTATTTGTATTTGTCTTTAGAGGGCTCTAAAACCTTTAGGTGTAACATCAACAACTCTTCCAATATGCTCTCTTTGTGGAGGCATTTTTGTGCTTTCGATGAAATCTTAGTGCAAATTGCCTCACAATTGACAATCTATCTACATGCTCAGCCCAAACTACGATGTTGGTGCGAACTACCTCACAGCCGATGACTTGTCCACACACTCAAGAACTCTAGCTCTAATATTACTTGATGAAGTTTTCTCCCCTTAATACCATAAATACATAACAAAAACAAAGAAACAATAACAAATGCGAGAACAAAATATGGACTTCTTATTATCGCCGCAAATGCAGAATTAAAAAATTCACAAGTACAATATGCTAACCCACATGGGCACCTTCATTATAGTAATTTGCAAGACTAAACTATGAACTACCACCCATAGTTGTCATAGACAATGTTTAGACCTTTCTTAAATAAGCAATCTTATGCTGCTTGAGAAGGTTCTAGACATTCAAACTTAATACCTAGGGCTGATAGACCCTAACAATACATATACAATCGACCAAATAACTTTGATAATTATTCTAGAAATTTTGGGTAGACCAACTTTGGAAGGCCATAACTCTCAAACTATTGCTCTGATTGGCTATTATAACCACTTTTTGAAAACACCAACTTCTGATCTATAGCCTCAAAACTGCACAAGCACCCTTTCATCGAGTTTTTGGACCTCATTTAGACACTCTAAGGCCTCCAACATTAAGCCTAAAGTTTTTTCTCCTAAATTTTCTATCAAAAATCTGTAATAATTTCTCCGATAGTTAAGCTGGAGCAATGATATTTTTATGGTAGGCTTATAATCCTAAAATGAACGTTCATGTAGAAAATAAGAACATTCCAAGCTCGTATGACCAACTTACTAAAAAATAGCAACCCTTGTCTGCTAGTCCTTATTAAAATAGAAAAGGTTGAAAACAAAAATATTTTTAGGTGATGCAAGATTGCTCTTACACCCAAGATGCTCATGCATTACTTAATGGAATTTGGTCTCAAGCATTTTTTATTTCTTTGAAGAAAAGGGAAAATCTTTAAGACTTTTCCCTCATTTCTCTGTTCAAGTTGAGGGAGGAGAAACCTTAAGACTTTGTCCCCATTTTCTCTGTTCAAGTTTGACGAAGTGCAAGAATAAAATGTGATTTCATGGAATGCATCAATTCCAAGTTATAAACATAATGAATTTTATGAAGATACCTATAATATTTTCTCTCTAATGATACAGTCAAAAGTTAGTTTAGATTGTTGTAGCTTTACAAGCATATTAAGTGCCTGTGTCAACCTAGCAGCTCTAGGAGATAATAAGAACATTAATATGTATATAATGAAGACAAACACTGTTGTTGGAAAACTCCCTTATAACTATGTATGATAAATGTAGAAGCATGGACGATTCCCAATTTGTGTTTAATACAATGCCTAAGCGTAATGTCATTTCATGGAATGCAATCATTACAGGAAACACACATAATGGGCACCTAGAGGAGGGGCTTCAATTATTTAAGAAAATATGGAACATAGGCATCAAGCTAGATGATTTCACCTTTGTAGGTTTTGGGTCACAAATATGCCATAGTGCAAGAGCAAAGTAGCTGTCTCTTGATAAGCAGAGCAAAGCATATCATTGTCCTTTCTTAATCACAGGTATTGTTTTTAGGCCAACCTTGGAGGTAGCACATGCATAAACAATTTATGGACATAAGAAACTTTTCGCTAAAAAAAATACCAATGGTATTTCCAATATAAGACACTTTGGCAGTATCATATATAAGACAATTCCATACTATCTGGCAGTTTTCCATTTGTGGGCAATGCCCATAGTAAAAAGCCTATCATCTTTATAATTATCTTATAGCTTGCATTGCTTCAACATTTCAAGTTGAATTTTATTGACCTTTCGGTAGACATTCATTTTGTAAATACTTTTAATATTTCTTGTTAGGCTAGGCTCTAGTAGAGAGACTGTTATGTTCTGCCAATTTCCTTAACAAACATATTGTAAGAGTAACTAGATATTTCCTAATTAACTCTAGTTCACTTAAGCTAAACTGTAGGCATCTAATAATTAATTCTTTTATTAATTATTTTGATGCAACCTAGGTTAGATATTTTTAGGGTTTTGATCTCCTTTATAAGGATGTCTCTCATTATACACATTTAATTGAGATTAATTCATTTTGATTATAGCAATATTTTTTTTCTCATCAAGAATGTCTCATCTATGGATTTGGCAATTCCTACTTCCATAGCTTTTTGCTTCTCTTTCTGTGGCAGGTATTTGCATACAAGTGATTCTTGGGAACTATGGAGTTAATCTTTCGTCAACTTCAACATGGTATTAGAGCTCTAGATCTTCATGCCCCTATTTTGTTTGTGAGAGATTTGATATCAGTTTTCATATTTGAGTTTTCTCTTTCAGAGGGTTTTAGTTTTCAGAAGTGTTTTGTATTGGATATAGGGGGATCTATTTTTCGGGGCACTTTTGGAAAAAAATGAACATCACTATTGAGTCCAAAGTGCTCAAAAACCCCCATTTTCATATAAAATATGTCCAATTTGAATGCTATTAAAATTTGAGGCAATTTTTTTGGTACCTAGGCCATTTTGACCTAGGCACACAAATTGAGGCAAGGTATTTTAATATATTTTTGGTTAAAAAATGGCTTTTTGCAAAAATATATACCGAGTGTTTTGAAGGGCATGATTTGTTTTTAAAAGAAACATTTGTATTTTGGGATTGGGTTGGTGGTCGGTACATGGGTGCAGTGTTGTTGGTGTTGTTCCATTATCACTTCAGTATGGCTTCTTAATTGTAAGCAAATTCTTGGAAGGAGTGCAAAGTATAGATCACCATTTCCACACAACTCCCTTTCAAAAAATATATTCCCATTTTTCTAGGCCTTTTGAGTGTGTGGAATGTGTCCTTTCTTGGGTATCTTGTTAGGGCCATCTTGCCTTATTCTCAACCTCTACAGAAATTTGCACCTCATGTACAACAACTTAGCATGGAAAGTAATTTCTTTTCATAGCCAAAAGCTCTTGCATATGTGAAGACCGCATAAGAGTTGAAGAATGAGAAAGTTTCTGATAATCTAATCATGCACAAGACATTTTTTGGTCCTACCCAACTCTCTTACCTTCCTTAGACTTACCGCCAATGCCTTTGGAGGCCACACCTTGTCCTTGCAATCGCCTTGGATGTTTTTTTAGTTTTTTAGAAGCACATACTCCTATTTTGGCCCCCATGCTATTTGCTCTACATCCTTTGTGACCTCTAATTTCACATCCACTCTTTTTGTGAGGGGGGTTTGTGAACTTGTTTGGTAGTTCCAACCTACATACAAGTAGTTTATTCATTGGCATTTTTAGAGATGAGCGAACTTATTTCATGGTGGCTCCTTCTGCCAACTTAGTAGATTTGTTACTCTATGTCAGCGGTTGTTTTGGAGCTTGTGTTTTCTGTGGGGTGGAGGTAGCCACCACTGATAAAAACTTGGTTGTAAATGTGAATGAATAGATGCACATTTTTCCTTCACGCTCACTCACCCAAGTGAAATGCTCATGGTTTTTGAGGATTTTGTGGCCAATTTTTGTGAACCTCCTATGGTCTCATCTCTTCATTCGACATGCTTTTTGCATACACCAAGGCACTATTTGTGCATTGGAAGGTGGAGGGATGGTTTTTGAGGAGGTTAAATGCCATGGATCATGGGTTTGGGACTTCCTCCATGAGTCCATACTTCAAGGGAATCTATGTAGAGCAACCCATATCATCTCTAACTACATGGTTTGCAGATATTGGAGCCTATCTATGACTTTTGGGAAACTTGACATTTTTTGGTGGAGGCACATTTTTTAAGTATGTGTGTGGTGGTTCAATTTCTTCGAAGAATAAATCTTTTGTGCATAAGATTTGCTTTGTACCAAAAAATCCTCCATTTTTTTGTGCTTATGCTTCAGTGCTTATGCACATTTTTTAGCACCGACTTAATTCCAATTGCACTCCACTTTCCTGGGAACCAAGATCAACATTGATTTGCATGGATATTGGAACTTACGTGATTTTTGGACAGTGTATTTTTCAAACACATGGGTATTTTTTTTCCACCAATTATTTTTACTAGCTTTGACATGTTTCCCAATGAATTTGACTTCCATCTACCTATTCCTACACATGATTTTTGACATGTTCCCTCTTGGGCACTAATTTTTAATCTGACACTGGCTCTTTTACTGTGACACTAATTTTTTGCAATCTTTGTCTTGCTTCTGATGTGTTGGTGTTTAAAACTACTGAAAAAAACAATGTTCAATATTAAAGTGGTAATACTCACATAACCTAAGGATCAACTACTTCCTAGTAACAATTACATGTGCAAACCACCTAGACCCAACATCAACAAAACTAAGGATGTTTTTCTACTCTTTAGGCTCTGCAAAACCAAGGTGGGTGTACCTAGGGATGATTCAAAGCAAACTATTGTATAATAATTATCTTAGTTTCATTCTAATTCTCATCTTTTATCTTCAAACACATACACCGTTCATCCAATTCCTAAATATTTTCAGACTTATGTACATCCCTTACAAGCAGATCTGGTCATAAATCTCCTATGGTTCACAAATATTTTCTAGAAATAGCAGCTACCTAAGACTTAGATACTAGATGTAAATGAGTGGTGACCAACATTCATGAACAAAATGAAATAAAATGATTTTGATTTTATAATTGATTTGATATGTAGTGATAAAATTTACCCTTACTCATTTCTGACTAATGTGACCAGTGCCTTATCCATTAGGCAAAAAATTGACTATTGGTAGGAGATCTAATTTAAGTAACTTGTAAATGAATCTATCAATTGTAATAACCCATTCCCATTCTTATGAATTATCCATTTCATAACTTCACAAACTCTATTGATTTGCTGAAGCATTTATATAATTCCTTGAATTAAAAGCAAAAATAGAACCAATATACAACCCATCTAGACTACATTCAATCAATTGAACCTTATTCAAATGACCTCAAAATAAAAAAACTCATGAAATGGAGATAGAAATTGGTGTCACAAATATGGTGCAAGTACCCCTTTGTATTAGCCTTTTAGATGACTAATACAATGACCAATAGGATTTCAATGAGAAGCCTAGAATATCTTGTTGATTATTTTATTTCTGTATATTATCAGAGAGTACATGTTTGACAATAAACTCAACACATCTACATACAATTGGACCGACTATACCTTTTTTGAACAAAAACAAAACTTATACAATTTTTGGACCCCTCTCTAGCCCCAGAATCTCACTTATATAGTGTGAGATGCAATAAGCTTCAGGTGTAGAGAAATTCAAACAAAAGACAAAACTTAGTGTAATAGAAAGCTAATACATCAAGATATTCTTTGGTAGGTCCCATTTTTGTACATCTTTACAAGCTACTGGCTCTTTCTAATGTGCCACCACTACTCTGAATCTTCAGAATATGCAACTACTAAGCTAGCCGATGATGAATCGTGTTGTAATGCTTGCAAATCAACTTCTACTTGTGGGTTTTCACTAATTTCATCTTGAACAAACAAAACTACTTTTACTCTTGATTGTTCTTCTATCATATTGACATCCTGGGCTCTTGAACATATAGTTGAAACTAATTGGTAAATTTTTTCTTCCTCATCTTTCAAATTTGGTGTTTTTGTGTCAATAATGTGCACCTCGTCCTCCTGCACCTCATCATCATCAGTTTCAACCTCTTCAAACTGCTCACCAGAAGCAATATCTTCCATCTATGTGTCAAAAAGTGTATCATCTAGCTAGTTGAATTGCAAAATATCACTTTGTTTTCTAAGTACATACTCAGGCTCCTCATCAATACTAACAAAATCTTGTTTCAAAGAATCAATGAATAACTGGACTTTCACCAATTCTTGTGTTGTGGTGGCCCACCAGGAATGCCCTTTTTCATTGTCAAACAGAATAGGTCATCCAATTCCTTGGCCCACTCATCCTTATTTTTTAATTTATTCTTTCTATCTTAAGCACAAGGAAACAAATCAAATTTCTAATTCTTATACTTGCTTAGATAGGAAACAACTTTTAGTTGGAGTGCAACCCTTCTATTATCAAAATCTGAAAAATTATTAGCAATATCATATGTTTTCTCAATATAATCATGGGAAGACTTTATAACATAATAACATAAAAAGGTAATTTCTTTGCTTCTTTTTTCCCACTTATTGACAATGGGTTTCAAAATATGTTCATGGGCTTTCAATTCTTCCAATATGCTTATTACCTTTGCTAACCGATCGTAAAACAGTGGCCATTCAATTTTATTTACCAGATACATTAGAGCCTTTCTCAGTTTATCTTCATATTGTACATTTAGCTCTACATGTAATGCCCACAACTTGCTCTTTTCCTCTTCAAAATCTTCAGTAGTGTGGTATTGTGGCCTTTGCAGTGTATCTGGTAGTTCTATAAGCGGAGTGGATTTAAAAGGCTCCACTGGAGGGTAGGGATATGTTATTCTTGGCCTAGTAGACCTCCACATAATCTTATTTTCCAGTTTAGTCCTCTTTTGGACCTCTTTATTGTATGCTTCCAAAATTGTTTCATATTTACTTTGCAATTCAAACATGGCCTTTTCTTCCTTTTCAGCAGTGGCCAAAACAAAATGAGATGTTCCTACACCCATGTGTGCAACGTGCACATGAGAAGTATCAACTACTCTTCTTACAACAACATTTCCCATCAATCCAGATTTATTTGGCTTTGATGAGGTAGCTCTTGATCCTCTCCTCAATGACCAAATGACTAAGGTAGCCTAGTCTTCATTGAATGCAGTGCCCTAAAGTTCCTTCTTGTTTTGGTCTTGCAAATCTAATTAATTAGAAATAGAATTAAAAACCAAAGCATCAGCTATGTCCCAATTTGGTAGCAACAAAATGTTCGATGCTTTTACCATTTGTCTTCCCTCCTCAGGGCTTATATTATGAAATTATTTTATCATTTCTTCCTTTACCTAATTTTGTAGGGCAGTTTCATCCATTTTTGGATGCTGTGTTCTCAACTTATTACACCTATCTTCAAATTTTCTCATATTGGCCCTCCATGCAAATTGGTGGAAAGCTCTAGACTTAACAAAACTATCATCTGATAAAAATTGATGACTAGCCTGCTCTATTATAGGGTCCAATTCCTTGCCTCTATAATCTGCCACTGTCAATTCAAGGCTTGGCACAAGAGGCTCTTGAGGGTTTCCCTCATCCAATTCTGCTTGAGTAATAAACACACCTCCTTGTGACCCTATTTTCTCAATTTGTTCTCCAGTGAGCTACTCCTCTCCAATCCATACAGGGGATTAAGTAGGTGAATACTCCTCAACATGAGGACCCTATTCCTTTATTATTCTTTGCCTCTTGGGAGAAGGCTCATCAAGTTTCTCTTCTAGGACAACACTGGTGGATCCCATTATTATTTTTCCCTTATCCACAATGGCCTTTTTATTTTGAATTATGGTATAGCCTTACCTCTTTTGAACAATCATATGACCAACCCCTACATTAGGAGTGAAAGCCAACCTCCTCATGACCTCTCTGGCTTTATCTGGGTATGAATCAATAAAAAATTGTTTCTTCTCATTCACGACTTCCATTATCTTAGGGAAAGTATTCATGAGCTTATTTATTTTATCTGCCTCTGTAGTAGCATTATCTAGAGGACTATAATCCTTATCAAAATAATGAATGAATTCCAAAATCCTAGAGCAAACTCTCCATTTTTCCTTTTTGGTTTCCTATTCCTACAATGAGAACTCATTTCCTGTGATGTGCTCTAGATAATATGAATCATGTTTTACTTTTCCCAATTTAACTCTATGCCTGAAGGTCAAATTATAAAATCTCTCAATATCACAAAAATGGGGATGGGAAACAACCATTTTGTACTAATCCAAAATTTTACATAAAAAGAGCCAACCCCCTTTCGTAATTACAAATTGATGGGCCATAGTACAAGTAGGGAAAATTGACCCCAACTGCCTTTTCAACAGATACATTTCTTCCAATCCTCCTAACTGCCACAAAACTTCAGCCATTCTTACCTTTAAAGGTACTTGGTAGGGCAACACATGAGGGCTTCCTTTAAAACCATGAATTCTAATAGCAATAGAAACAGAGTATGGGATGATATCTCCCCAATTGTGTGAAACTTTCAAACCACTGAGATTATTCATAGGCCTAATGAGGCTCATTAGTGCATTAGGAATTCTGGGATTGTCAATTAATATGAGGCATCTCAACTTGAAAGTGAAATACCTATCAAACCTAACAAAACTAGCATTCTCTGCATCCCAAGTCATATTTGCACTCCATAATTGGACAAGTAGTGCTTCTCCATCCTGCTCTTTGTTCAACTCCATTTCTTTACCAAAATATGTCACTCCCTTAAACAAAAACATGTGCATCAACAAAGAGTAATGACCAAAAGTTTTTTCTACTTTTCCCTTTGCAATTCCAACTAGGTCAGTATGAATTTCTTCAGCCAAATAAGAGGCAAAATAAAAAATAACATCTACACCAAGGCAAGTAATCTAAACCATCATACACATGAGACTGACGGGCATGACATTTTGTTCATCTTCACTAAAAACTCGGCATAAGGTCCTATATGCCTCTACAGCCTAGGAAGTGAAAAGATCTTTTTTGAAGGGTTCCCTAGAGGTTGTACTGATTACTGGAAAATTCCCAATCATGCAAATATGTGCCCTCAATGCACCTCCCCTAATCACATTCTTCTTTTCCATGTATTCCTTTTCTAATTCTTGCAAATTAATGGGCATATGATAATCTGCCAATGACTCTAGATGAAATAACTCCCTAATTTCCTCAGGACTGATTATAACCAAAGGCACACCATAAATTCTTCTTATTATTCTAACTACTAGGTCATAATTCTTTGCAATGGCTTCAAGCAAGTCATAGTCCATAAAAACACTAGGAACCACTAACTTTCCCAAATCAAAATTCTAGATATTGGCATGTGGGGAGAATAGATTCTTCTTTGAAAACCATTTCTTGAATAGAGAAAGACTAGTCTGAGAAGTTTTGGCATCCCTAACCCAATTTCCCTTATCATATAAGCCATCTACAATTTTTAGCCTAGGGTTTAAGGAAGTTAATTTCTTAAGTTGCATATCTAAGTGGTGGATTTTGGGAGTAATTCTAGCAAGTCATCATGAACGTTCCTATCCATATAATTTGCTTGCCCAAAAAATACTTTCTTTGGAGGCATCTTGACTATTATTTGCAAAAATTGAAATGGTATAGAGATTATAGTATATGGAGACTTACCTGATCTTCTACTCATTCCTTTTTTGTAATTCTATAACCTCTTGTGAACAATGGAGAAATTGCTTCATGTTCCAATCAAGCTTCACACAATGTTCTCAGTAATCTTCGCCTGCTCAAAAAGCTTGAAATTTTGTTCACGTAAGATGAAAATGGTGCAATCTTTTGCAATATACTAGTCTTTTTTTTTTTCCTCGCACGCAAAGCCTTTATACCTCATAAATGAACTATAAGGGAAAAATAAAGTGGCATCACCTTCCTTTTTTAAATTTGCACCATTTATCTCAGAAAATCCTACGATCTAGGAGTGAAAATAGGGATAACTCATCTTCTCCTTGACATGCTCATAGTCAAACCAATGAAAAGTCTTCACATATTCCTTTCTTTCTCAGTTGGAACTTCAAACTGGACCCACTAGTCTTCAAGGACACGTGTCACCATGTTGCTATCTTGCAATGCATAAAGAATGAGCACATCGCCTATGCGAGATAGAGACAACCATTGATCTCGCTTTGATCAAGCAAAGGAAAATTAATTCAATTTTAAATACAAAATGGTGGGTCCACTATCCATTGGCTTTTCTCACTATGTTTCTACCCTTAAACTTTGAGCACTTCACCATAGCAACTATGTGATGACTGTAGATTTTACTTGATCTAAAGGTGAGGAAATTGCACTTCAGCCACATAAACTATGGTGGATCCCACAGTCACCAACTCGTGTTGGATAAATAGAGTGAAATTTCTTATAATGACTTCATGACGATCATTGATCTACCCTTGATCCAACAATTATCATTGTTCATCTAAGATCTGACCTGGGTGTGGGTCCACATTCTTGATGACGTAGAACTGTCTTGACACGCTGGCATATATATATTACTATTTTAATCATTATGGTGACATCATGTCTTCTGGACCTTGCAGCTTTTAGGTGAGTTGCTACATCACTACTGGCAAAGTACAAAGCTTTTCTGGTTGCGACATATTGACCTCCAGGAGATTCATAATTTTTGGCGCATATGTTCTTAGTAGGATGCCACTGTGTCCTAGGAAGATGAATCACTTCTGATGCAACATTCATTGGGGCCCATCTTTTGGAATTGTTGTTACATTATGATATTTTGACAAGTCACTATGTCATTATTGGTGAAAGCCACTAACTTTCCAGTCGTGACATAGCAAATTTTGGTGATCCATTAAAATCTGATGCCACTGAAAACCTCAAACATGGTAACAATAATCAATATGAATGACACAGAAATAAAAGCACACTTTCCAAAATATCTTTCTTAGGATCTTCATAATCACTGTATATGAGCAATGTTAGTATGCTAATAGACACCAAATTTAAATAAAGCTTCTACAAACTAAACAAAATTCATAAACTTCAAGATAGACTAAGATGAGATCTCAATTGAGAATATGAGCCATTAATGGACTCTCTCAATAAGAAGCTCTCTTGTTGAGTAGCTTTATCTAAATGGATAGGATGTACGCTCAATATGCTTCCAAAGGCTTCAATGGATGATTGTGGATTTTTGGTGTGGATAGATGGCTTTAGTATGGATTTGGCTCTCAAAATAACATTATAACTTTACTTCATGGATTGTGTTATTTTGCAAAGGGGAAGGATCCAATTTATAGGCAAGAAGCTTGAGGGATTGAGGGCTAAGATGCAAGGATGGGAAAAAGCTCATGGAGGGCTCAAATTGCATGAGAGGAGAGCACATGGATTGTGCTTCCTTACAGCCAATCAAGGAGTGACACATGTCACATGGTGAGAGGATGGAGGAAAGGGGAAGGATGAGTCAACAAAAAAGGCTCAAGGGATAAAATCTTCATAAAGACCCTCATAATGACTTGTAAGAGCAATAAAAGGGCTTGGAAGAGTCATTTATGGCCTAGTGGGCTTCATAAAGTTTTATGGTTGAAGATATTTGTGAGAGATACCATGAAATTCGAATTTGAGGGTTTAGGGGGGTTTTAAGCTTGCTTAGGGTTGAAAAAATGATTAGAGGAAGGGTTAGAGATGGCTTAGGACTAGGCAAGTGGATGGCAAGTGGATTGCAATTAATGAGGGTGGGTGAAGGAGGAGATATTTGTTAACTTTGGCTTGAGTTAGCAAGTCTTAACCCATGTTTAGGGAATGTGACAAGGTTAGGAGGGGATTAGGATTAGGGTTAAAGACATCTTCTAGAAGAGTCTAGGCTTTGGATGAGGATAAAGACTTTCTAGAATAGTCTAGAATTTCCTAGGATGAGGATGAAGACTTTCTAGAAGAGTCTAGAACTTCTTAGGATGAGGATAAATTAGATTTTTAAGAAATAAATAAAGTTTTATTTATTTCAAGGGTTTGGGTTGAGGAGATATTTATTAAAACTTTTTTAATAAATATGAGGATTAATATTTAATCTTAATTAAATATTTTGAGTTGGGATTAGGGGTAGGAAATGATGGGATTAGCCTTTAATCAAAATTAAAGAAGGGTTAGAAGATTTTGGAAGAGGTGTCTACATTTTTCCCCTCTTTGATGTGATGCCGCAAGTGGCATGACATCAAAGATAAGAAAATAAGATGCCCAAGGCTAGAGCAGAAGAGGAGAGAATGGACTGCAAGATGCCCCCTCAAGAAGGTGGTGGGGAGAGAAAGTGAGGCTCGATGACTTCTTGAAAAGTACAAGAATCCGAGATGAGCAAGAAGACTCAAATTGGCTTAAGAGAAGAGGTTTAGTTAGCTCAAACTCTCAATACGGGATAATGATAAAGGGAGAATTAGAGGCACAAGAGGAAGCAAGCTTAAGATATTAGGGATTGCAGAGGATGAAGGAGCAGAGCGCTATAAAAGGAATCTAGGATGGGGAGATGGATGAGGGGATTAAAAAGTTGATGCAACAGGATTTCAAAGAGTCAGATTGGCGAAAGATGGGTTTCGAAGATCCCTAGGACTAGGATTGTGGATCTCGAAAGATGAGGCTTGGTGGATTGATTTGGATTGGTGGATCCCTAAGACTAGGATTGTGGATCCCTAAACCTAAAGGTGAGGAGTGATTCAAAGAGATACTGATGCATAAGCTGGGGTAGGAGAGACAAATGTTGGATATGGATGGGGGATAATGGAGATGAAGGAAAACCATTGAAGCTTTTTGAGCGGGGGGATACTTCAAAGAGAAGTACCACCATGTAGTGGAGCACTAGATTTGCTATAGGACTATTGGTTAATTGCCAAGGTTACCAAGAACATCAAATCCTTTTCACCAACCTTCCAGAGGACTGAAAAAATGACTCAAAACAAACACGCAAGGATTGCCCCAACATCACACATGAATCCTAGAGGAAGCAACGTGGAAACGACGCTAGAGAACCCATAAGAAGAAAAGAAAAACAAACGAAAGACCTGATCAAGACCTTACGCTCTAATTGCCCCATTCGCAACATACCATGATATGGAAGATCGTGGCAACCTTGAGGAGGGAACAAGGAGATTGCTTGCAAAAGATACTTCAAGACCCAACAGGGAAGAGTCCAAATCAAAAGAAAGCGAAAATCCAAAAGAGAACCGTTTGCCAACGAGATGGGTAGGACGAGGTACTAACGGACCAAGATCAGACATGAGGAAAGCTATATCCTACAAGGATCTATCGGAGGGCACCTAAGCCGATGGATTTGAGTGAGTGATGCGTCTGGCAAGCTGAACTAAGAAGGATAACACTTTGGTGACAAGAGATCTAGCTAAAGGATGCATTGGAATAGCTAACCAAGATGCGCGATGTGTGCAAGATACTGATCAAGGAGGAACTGACAAAAAAGCTAGATAGATACAATGGTACTAAGCTAAAGAGGATGTACAAGCTGACGGACCAAGATATTTACAAGCTGAAGCTAACCAAGATAGTTACAAGCAGGCAAAAGCTCAGGATGATAGGATAGCGGGATAGCTCAATTTTGTGTAAGATGCAGAAACTAAGGATGAGGTGATAGTGTAAGATATGGATTTGGAAGGATGCATCCAATGATGATGATAGATGTGTGACCAAGGATGGGGACAATGCTAAGGTTGGTGGTAGCTGAGCTGATAGATAGTGCTAGAGTGAATGGCTAATGAGAGGATGACATTGGATTTGCATGAGGATAGCCTAGAGCGAGGTACCAATGACAAGGGAGGATGGACAAGACAAGATCTCCAAGGAATACAGTGCCCCCAGTTAGAAGATGATATGCAGAAGGAGGTCTTATGATGGATGTGATAGGATTGAAGCTAGGATGGAAAAGCTGAAGGCGCTAGGGAGATGGATGATAACTAGGATGATGGGGTGAGGTTGCAGAAGATAAGTGGATAGTGATAGATAAAAGCTGGAGGATGAAAGATAGGTGGATAAATTGGAAGATGGAGCTGGATGGAAAGATGTGACCAAAAGCATGAGGATGATAGGCTAAGCTGGGGATGGCTAGATTACGCATGATGCTTGTTTGCCAAGTTTTCATCATGGTACTTGTCCAAGGCGCTTGAATTGCCAAGTTTTCACCAGTGGACGCTTTTTTTTTTTTTTGACTTTTTGACTTTTGGACTTAGCTGGAATGATTTTGGCTTTCTTCAGCTATTTTGGCTTTTTTGGGATTTTTCACTGGCTGTTGGAATGTTCAATTTTGTTGCTAGTTGTTGGTACATCGGATGTGTGATTTATGCAATAGATTGGATTAGATGGGATTGATGGTAGGAGATGGAGGGATGAAAAGGTTGGAAAGGAGCATGATATAGGGATGCTTGCAAGAGCAACATTGGCACATGTTGGGACGGGTGTGAAAAGAGCATATGGGGGATAGATGGTAGATGCGGGCGTGATGGAGGATTTGTGGAAGCGTGCTTGGGGATATAGGCACCCAAGATGGAGTTAGGAGATGGGGGACATGAGTCACTAGATGGGGGATTAGCAATGGTGGATGCCATTATGCATTGGGTTTCAACTTTTTTCTTGGGGATCTACATGGTTTTGGATTTTCTTTTCATAGGCTTTTGCATTGTTTTGCATTCTTTGATTGGATTTTGCCTTTTTGGAGTATGTCTTTTAGAATAGACATATGATTGCCTAGGATGTGGATTTTTAGCTTTATGCATTTTGAAGTTGGCATTTACATTGTTGTGGTAAGCTTTGGGAAGATGGTTAGGAGAAGCTTTGTGAGATGGAGAGGATATGAAAGAGCATGTAGGGGGATGATGATGGATGATGTGCCCTGATATGTGCCTTTGTTGATCTTGCATAGGAATGGATGGAATAGGATTTTTATGATGGCTAATAGGAGGATGGAGGATGGTAGATTTTGGGACATAGGGACCCAAAATGGATTTAGCGGATGAAGGGGGGATATGGTAGGTTGTTTTGGGTTGCAAAGATGGTGGAGGGGGGATGACATAAGATTTCTTGAAGGAGTGATGGGAGGCTGGCATGGTGGGCTTGGAGATAGGCTTGGTTTAGGGGTGTGGTGTACCAACACCTTTAGATGGTGAGCCTTTGGATACATATCCAAGACCATGAAATCTTAGATTTTTTTGTGCAATAATAGGCTCTCTGATTCCTTGCTCTTGTGGTCCTAAACCTTGACCTTGATAATGCCATCGATTGAGCATTTGAACAAGCTGAGGAAACTTTTTACTTGCAGAAAATGGTAGAAGTGATTTATTAGGTGTATTGCAATGGGGAGATACTGTTCTTAATTCTTCTGCTAAGAGAGGGCCACCGTGGATGAATGTAAGTGAACCAAGAGGGTAGATTATAGATGGTGGAATAGCTTGGATAGGTGGTAAGATGGAAGCATGGAGCGGGGGAGATGGAAGGATAGGATCTTGATGTAGCTAGTGGGATGACAAGGTATCTTGTAGCGGAGGAGATATGGCTTGAGGTTTTGGAGATGGAGGAGATGGTGACTGCACTATGGATGGAAGACATGGTACGATGATATCTTCATTTATGCTTTGGGGGATGTCAACATGCTTTTGGGCAAGATCTTGATAGGATTGGTTTGGAGTTGATGGTGCAATAGGAGGTGAAGGGATGGATTCTTCAAAGGCAGCGGATGGATAGATGGGAGATTCAGTAGTGGAGATGGGTGAGTAGAAGATGGATGCATAAGGGTCATTACGAGAGATTTGGGAAATTCTTGGAGGCGATGTGGATAGGATTTGGAGGGATTTGATAGGTGGTGGGATTTTGATGCTTGCGGGAAGTGGAAGGATTTTAAGCAATTTGATGGATGGTATGGGGATGATAGCTATGGGAGATGGAGGTGATATTATAGATGGGGAAGCTTCATCACTGACTACTTCACATGGTTGGATTAGATGACATGGCTTATTGACTGTTGGAGGCAAATTTTCTTGTATTTCCTCTAGGAGATTCCTTGGAGACTCGTGTGTTGAAGGTGGAGGTGGATTGACAGGAATAGCTAGTGTGATGGGGGTGGAAGATTGGAAGCTTGGTTGATGGGGTGATGGAGGGGAAGCTGGAATATTAGATGGCATGACTAGATAGTTTGGAATAACTCTTGGATTTTGGGGGATGCTTGGGGGAATGTTTCTAAGGCTTTCAATATACCCATCATAGTCAACAAGATTTTCGTCATCATTGGAATAGGAGGTGGCGGGAGCAAGGACAATGCGACCAAACACATCATGATAGGATTGGTACTTCATGCTTTGATGGTGAGTTTTATGGGGATGGGGTCTTGCATATGGATGAACACGGAAGCTCATGGTTGGATTTGGATTAAGCACAGATTTTGGATTGGCTGATGAAAGATTTCCTAGGGAGAGTCAAAGCTATATGACAGACCTAAGGAGGATTGGCTGGAGATTTTTGGCTTTCCTGTGGATGGAAGACTTCAAGGGCATGTTGTCAAAAGGTAAGAGTTTTGCTTTCCTATGCGCTAGATTTGGTGGTGGCTGTGTCAACTTGAGGATAGACTAATGATCCTATGGGCATGACACGAGATTGACTACTTGTGGATCCCAACCTTTAGCTCAAGGTGATGAGGGATGCAAGTGAAAAAGCTAGATTACCCTAGACAATGCTCTATCAGAGGGATAACCTTGGTGAGATTGGTTGATTGGTAGGATAGATTGATTGGATAGCAAATTTTGGCAAAGTGACAACAACTCTTTAAAGGCTTGGGTGATTTTGGATTGGGTTGCTAGCTGGCTAGGGGGATGATTTGGATGGACTTTGGATTTGGGATTGTTCTAAGGCAAAGAACTAGATAGATTCGGTTGCAGCGGGGGAGCTTGGATAATTTTTTGATAAGGCAGTGACTAGGCTAAGTATGCCTTGAGCTGGGAGATTTCTACTTTTTTGGGATTTCGACCAAAATTGGCAAACATTCATTCAAAAGCTATGAACAAACAAGCAGACAAAAGTTTTCAGCAAGCATGTCAAACACACCAACATCCTAGGAAGCTTTCTACAAGAATGAAATTTGGTTTAGCTAGGGAGTCCTCGATATACGCAAGGTACGTGAGGCCCAAATCTGTAGATGAAACCAAAAAGATGTCACACAGCCGAGAGGAGCGGTAACCCACTTCTCCTCTTTCACTTCTCAAGGGTATAAAGTTCCTTGAGGCTTAGCCTGAGTGACAAAATTTTAATCCCAAGAGAGGTGTCTTTGGATTCACCTCTTGATCTTTATACTCCGTTGAAACGCTAGAGTTGAGGTCGTCCCAAGGGGTGATGAAATCCCCAAGCAGGCCTCCTAAAAAGCTAAGACCAAATTTTGGATCCTAATCTTATGCACCCAAGATGGCCTCGAAATACGACAAGGGGAGAGAAGACTTGGATGATCTTGGGCTAAAAAACACGCTTGTTCTTTTACCAACTGACGCTTAAGTTTTCTAATCTAGACTTTGCAAGCACTCATGTTTAAGATACAATGTTTATTCCAACTTTGAAGCATCGACAAAAATAAAATTGATCGAAGAATGCGAACAAGAAGAAGAGTTAGGGTCAACAAGAAGGTAAACTCGTGCGCCCGGAGGCCCTCCACGTCAAGTATTGATTGATTTTTTTTTAAGGCATTCAAGATTGAGTGTGAGTTTATTTTAAGCCCAAAAAAAAAGTGTGTGAGATTCAATTTCAAGCGCGCGCCCGGAGGCCCTCCACGTCAAGATTTGTCCAATTTTTATGCTCAAATGAAGTGTGAGCGAGATTAATGCGCATTCAAGGAATTTTCTAACTTAGAAAAACCACTAAAAACCCAAGTGAGTGGAGTTTGATTTGCGTGGAGCACTTAACACCCTCTTAGGTGGACCCATCCCCATAGATGGCACTGAGATTGCAACCAATGGTTAAATTGATGGGTGATTAAAGAGGGTGAGTCCAACGACAAACTCACTCAAAGCATTTTTATTTGTTTTTATAACATAAAAGATTACAAAAATGTAGATTCTTTTTATTCTCCAAAAGATGATTATTTGATCTATGGCATTCAAGATTGGATTTGTTGTTTTAACATTGCATTCATAAAAAAAAAAAAATTTGATTTTAATCCATGGCACTCAAGAGTGATTTTAGCAACATGCATTCAAAGAGAAGTGATTAAACATTCAAGTTTTTTCCTCTGAGCATTCAAGATTGAGATTTTGTGTGTTGTTTTAAGAACTTTGAAGTGCTTTGTTTTAACCTTAGATCATTCAAGATTGTTTTGGACTCAAAAGTGAAAATGACTCTTTGGACTTTGGTTTTCATTCAAGATTTTGTGTTCTAGTTTGCATATTTTAAGCCCAAAAATGATATTCCTAGATTGTTTTGATGCATGAAAAACCTAAGAAACATTCAAGATTTTGCAACAATACATTTGTTTGGAACAAATAACAAAGCTTTTAGGACAATTTTGGCAAGCATTTAGGACTCTTAGTTTTCATGAGATTTTTAAAAGAACTTTAACATATTTGCAAATGAGGTTCATTTTATCCTTGATTGATGCTTTGAGTTTGATTTAGATTTTAGTGTGCACTTAGTGTTGATTTTGAACTTTTTGAAATGGAAACTTGAAGTTCTTTTTAAATTCCCAAAAATGAAGTGTTCCTAACTTTGCATGAATGCATCTAAAACCTTGATGTTGCAAGGATGCAAATGATTAGATTGGTTTAGTTTCACTTGTTAAAAGATTTTTTCTTTTTTGCAAATTTTTAATTTTTTAATGGATTTAAGTATGATTTGGGGGTTCATTTTAAGCACTAAAAAGAAGTGTGTATGATTTTGCTTCCTTAAAAAAAAAATGGCCAAGATCTCCCACAAGAAGAAGAAGAAGAAGTAGATGGAATAAGAAGAATATAGACAAGAAGAGGAAGAAGAATTCCAAGTGCTTTGTCCACCTATAAGCTTGAAAAATCTGCAAATACTATGAGATAGACTATGAGTTCCTTTGTCTTCTTCATGCTCATGTGGACCTACAAAACCAATTTATACAATCCTACCAATCACAAAAATAAAAAAAATTATCCAAAATCAGCAAATGACATACAAAACTTGACTAAAAAAGCTAATGAAGATGACCCATGCGGGGTCCCACAGGGCGTGCCAAAATGTATATGAGCAATGTTAGCATGCTAATAGACACCAAATTTAAATAAAGCTTCTACAAACTAAACAAAATTCATAAACTTCAAGATAGACTAAGATGAGCTCTCAATTGAGAATATGAGCCATTAATGGACTCTCTCAATAAGAAGCTCTCTTGTTGAGTAGCTTTATCTAAATGGATAGGATGTATGCTCAATATGCTTCCAAAGGCTTCAATGGATGATTGTGAATTTTTGGTGTGGATAGATGGCTTTAGTATGGATTTGGCTCTCAAAATAACATTATAACTTTACTTCATGGATTGTGTTATTTTGCAAAGGGGAAGGATCCAATTTATAGGCAAGAGGCTTGAGGGATTGAGGGCTAAGATGCAAGGATGGGAAAAAGCTCATGGAGGGCTCAGATTGCATGAGAGGAGAGCACATGGATTGTGCTTCCTTACAACCAATCAAAGAGTGACACATGTCACATGGTGAGAGGATGGAGGAAAGGGGAAGGATGAGTCAACAAAAAAGGCTCAAGGGATAAAATCTTCATAAAGAACCTCATAATGACTTGTAAGAGCAATAAAAGGGCTTGGAAGAGTCATTTATGGCCTAGTGGGCTTCATAAATTTTTATGGTTGAAGATATTTGTGAGAGATACCATGAAATTCGAATTTGAGGGTTTAGGGGGGTTTTAAGCTTGCTTAGGGTTGAAAAAATGATTAGAGGAAGGGTTAGAGATGGCTTAGGACTAGGCAAGTGGATGGCAAGTGGATTGCAATTAATGAGGGTGGGTGAAGGAGGAGATATTTGTTAACTTTGGCTTGAGTTAGCAAGTCTTAACCCATGTTTAGGGAATGTGACAAGGTTAGGAGGGGATTAGGATTAGGGTTAAAGAAATCTTCTAGAAGAGTCTAGGCTTTGGATGAGGATAAAGACTTTCTAGAATAGTCTAGAATTTCCTAAGATGAGGATGAAGACTTTCTAGAAGAGTCTAGAACTTCTTAGGATGAGGATAAATTAGATTTTTAGGAAATAAATAAAGTTTTATTTATTTCAAGGGTTTGGGTTGAGGAGATATTTATTAAAACTTTTTTAATAAACATGAGGATTAATATTTAATCTTAATTAAATATTTTGAGTTGGGATTAGGGGTAGGAAATGATGGGATTAGCCTTTAATCAAAATTAAAGAAGGTGTTAGAAGTTGTAATCTTTCCTTGGTGTATTTATAAACCAAGGTTAGAACTCCTTTCTTTATTGTTGTAATATATTAGGATATAAGCCAAGGTATCCTAATATATTTCTTTTTTGTCCTTTTTCCACTACATCTTATTTTGTCATCTAGTGGAATATGTGAGGACAAATATATATTGTAATTTCTAATTTTAGATTATTCCTCCTTAAGAGGAATCTCACAGTTGGCCTCACACACTTATGAATGGTGGCATTCATAGACATGGGAGTTACATTCCAACTCCTCTCTCTCATCTCTATTTAAGAGATGACCCTCCTCTCTCATTTCTTAATAGTGAGGTTTCTTCCTCTTCTCAATTATTGTATGAGCAATTGCTCTCTTGCTCTCTATCTCTTTCTTCTTAGGATTTTCATGCCTCATACATAATGTCACAAGGGGTTTTCTTTGCTTTCCCCTTTCCAAATATCTTGTCTCATGGTGTTGGATCTTGAAGCTTTCTCTCTCCTATCTTTTCATGCATTAACTCACTTAGATTCTTTCCTGGTTTTGCTTATTTAAATATTTCTTTTTCCATTTTTAACAAAGGGTTAGAAGATTTTGGAAGAGGTTAGTGGTCTTAAGGAAATTGGCCAAGTTTTGGACAAAAAATAATTTTTTTATTTTTTTTGGGTTTTTTGGTCAATTTATTAATTAAATAATTAATAAATAAAGAAATAATGTTTAAATAAGATTTAAACATTTTTGGGAGGGATTCCTTAATTAAATATTTTTAATTAAGATAAAGGGATTTAATGGCATAAAAATAAATTAATTAATTAATAAATGATGATGTCATCAGGAATTTTTCAGAAAATAAAAATACTTTATTTTCTAAAGGTTTTTAGGTGTCTACAATCACCACCTATTTCAAAAGAGCACTATCCTTTTTATTATCCAACCAATTGCTATGTCGCTACTGATAAGGCACAATGATTTCCTAGTTGTGAGATAGCAACCTTCGGTAAGAACTATATTCTGGTGATGGAGAAAAGATCACATGTTAATCATAATCATACCAATTAGTACCACTATTAGAATAGTGAACATGCACGTTTATGATATTACTTAGGAATTCTGCAATCGCCATCAATTTTAAAGGTTGCCGCTTTCTTCATTTTTCGGTCAGTTTCTACATCGCTACCGGTAAGGTGCATAGATTTTTTGGTTGCAACATAGTGACTCGTCGAAAAATTTGAGTTCTGGTGACACCACTTGCAACTTGCTCCATGTGTGTCTTCTCTGACACTGATGACTCTGTCATGAATTAAATGAGTGAATGCCTTCCACGATAACACACTTTCTAGCACTGACTTTCACTTTATGATGCCATGACTCAACTTTCTAGCAATCGTTATGTCGCAATGGTAAACAATTGTTATAATGATGACGTGATAGCCATGGATCTAACCAAGATCAGACAGTGAGAAAGTCTTTGAAGAAGGTACTCAATGCGACTTCAAAATTAAGTGAGAAAGGAATACTCACACTTTTAAAAGATTTCACACCAGGATAAATTCAAAAGGAATAAAACCTAGGGTTTAACAAAGATTTTCAAAGGGTATCAAAATTGCAAGACCAAAAACCAAAAACCCTAGTCTCTAACAAATGGACACAAATCTAATTTTTTATAACTAGATTGGAAAGATTTATCATGTAAAAATCAAACCAACAAGACGATCGAATTTATTTTTTTGATAGGGGTCTTTTTATAGCATTTTTTACGTTAATGACCATTTGACCATCAAATTTGGGCTTGTCACTTGCTAACATTAGCACCATATCAACATTGCATCAACATTCCTATCACCTCCTCAAGCTTTGTTTGGACTTGCCTTCACATTTTTACTCATATATTTGGCATACAAACTCTATTTTCTAAAAATGAGATTCATTAAAAAGTTGGTTCTGAGCTTATCATAGTGGTATAGAAGATTTTAAGTTTTGATGGCTTTTTCTGCTATCAAAGTCCAAAGTTCCTTTTTTCACTCTAGGAGACATATCTTGAGAATTCGATCTCCAATTTGGGAATTCTTTATATCATTGGAAATGTATTTTTGAGCTCTTTTTAGTGATGCTAGTTTTTTTTCTAGATTGTCTAGGGGCGTTCTATTTAGTCTTTTGTATTTTTTCATTTTGGTAGATACCTTGGTTGTTTTAGGTTCGAGGATCAATTTCTTTACTTTAGATGATTCGTCATGACTTGTACTATCTATTGTACTAATCTTATGTCTTTTCTAGTCTATTTAGACATCATTTGTATAGATTCTTGCAAATGCATTGAGATAAAGTGCCATACTCCATCTATACATTTGTTTTAGTTATTTTTGCTCTATTTTTCCTTCTGATTTGATTAGTGTTATCTGAGGATAGTCATGTAGATTATTGTATTCTTGGGATTCATTATGTCTTGCGCCTCATTGTACATGCACTACTCTAATAAAGTGCCATGGGGGGGTTTATGTTTTGCCTTTGTTTGCCATCTTCCTTTGTCCAGTGAGTGTCCTTTTTGTCACATTAGCCTCATGTCGTGCCTAAGATTGATCTTCTTAGTACACACATATGTACTCTTTTGTGCATCTTGGTCATAATTCCTTGTTATGAAATTCTTTTGAACCACTTTTTTAGTTGCTTTCCACCTCACCCTTGTCAGCATTAGGGTTCTCCTATTGTTTCTCACACTTCCTTGGTTTAATTGATCAAATCTCCAGGCTTTTCTTTTTCATGCTATTTGTATCTTTGAGTTTAGTTATTTTCCTTTGTGTGCCTCCTGATTCAACGTTGATTATAGTCTTCTCTACTTGATCAGGTTCTATATTAGTGGAGGTCCTTTAGATTAGAAGTTACTTTTGATAGAGCTTTGTAGCTTCTACATGCTTCAGTGGTGTTCTACATGATCATTTTTGTTCCTATCTTCTACGACATTCCCTTGTTTGTCTTAAGGGTGGGGGGGTGCTAGAGTAATTAGATATTCCCTAATTAACTCTAGTTCACTTAAGCTAAACTTAAGGCATCTAATTAATTTTTTTATTAATTATTTTGATGCAACCTAGGTCAGACCTTTTTAGGGTTTATATCTCCTTTATAAGGATAACCTCTCATTGTAAACATTTAATTAAGATTAATCCATTTTTATTATAATAATATTTTTTGCTCATCAAGAATGTCTCATCTATGGATCTGGCAATTCTTACCTCCATAGCTTCTTGTTTCTATCTTTCTGTGACATGTTTTTTCATGTAGATGATTCTTGGGAGATGTGGGGTTGATCTTTTATCAACTTCAACACATATGGTAGAGATCATTTCTCTTAAGGGAAGCTAGAAGCTTCTAGAATCCAGATGCAAGTTACGAGTTCAAAAATCAACTACCCATAGTAGCAATCGTGTTCCAAAGGCATGGAATCTAACTCTTTTAGAGCTCTTGTTATTAATTATAAATATTTTTTAGTCATGGAACTAATGTTCCCAGATGCATCTCACAAATAATTTTTGTAGTCAAGACCACTCAAGTTGTAAGGTTAAAAAATTAATTTATTTTTTAATTAATTTTTTTCATTAACTTCTTTTTTTCTGATTGGTTAATAACAATTTTAGTAGGGATTAATTTCATTTTTTTTTAGGGAAAATTTCAAAAATAAATGTCTAGAAGCTTCATCAAAATTCTTTTCGACAATTACAAAAATAAAACTTTAGATGGCTCCAGAGCTAAATCTGGAAGTGGAAGTGAATGATCTTGGATCAAATGCCCTCTCCACCTATCTGCCCATCCTACTAATCTCTAATGCACTTTCTTAGAAGATCCTAATCCTGGTTTTTTGTTTCTTCATCCTTTTCTTGTTTTACAAGGTCATTCATGTGGTCATGCCCAAAAATCTTCCTTCCTCTCATGTAATCAGCCCATGCTTATTTAGGTTTAAAGGAAAATCTATGCAGAAATAATATGAGTACCACTTGAAACCACACACACCTTAAAAAGAACAATGGCTAGCAAGATACACTATCAGTCATTTCTTCCACATACAAAGTAGTTTAACACAAAGAACTCTACAAAAAGAACACTTACTTCAACATAAATCTTATTTAGAATTTAAATAAAAACCCATAGAGTTCTCCCCAGGTGCCAATCAAAGAAAAATAGCATAGAAATTTGTATTTATACATAGGAAAACTTGTTATTTTTAGGAATTTTCTGTACCTTAATGGCCTGATTTTTCACTTAGTTTTAGAATTTTGATACCTTGTGAAAACCAGGAAGAAACTACATTTCAAACTACTTAGGGTTTCCAAAAATGTTGTCACCCTCAAGAAAAAACCCTAGAACTAGTACTAGACCCTACATTTTGGTGAATTATTCATAAGTTGGTATGTAAGTATGAAATAGGGATATATTAAAAGTTTGGTTATACATTTACTTTTTCATATCCCTAAGTCCTCTGATTTTTTTATATTATAATTCTTGTCCCTAAATGTTTTGAGTTGCAATGTCACAAAATTGTCTTAATCGCTTCATTTTTCCATTATGATGTTTAATTGTTTTGATAGCCATGAAGTCGTAAAGCAGTCATCAAAAGGGTCATCATAATGTCACAGGTATCAGTGCTAACTTTCAAGTTAGGGCTGCAAAGAAGAGATTAACTACAAATTATAGGGTCACGACTTATGTTTGGCTTAAGGGATTTTAAGTTGTACTCATGCAAAAGGAAACCATGGTAGTAAAAATTGCAAGTGATCACAATGCCATAGGTAGTTAAGGTTAACCTAGGGTTACAACACAAAAGTGGAGATGGCTTGTTATCACAGCTTCATAGGGTTAAGAGGCAAGTTAATATTTTAAGTTGTGAAGGTGTGAAAGGAACAACAATTAACTCCAAAGCAGTCATTACAACATCCTAGGAAACAAGGTAGATAATAAATTTTAAGCTGTGAAGTGGAGATAAGCTACCAATCATGGCATCATGGATTATGCTTCACTTAATAATTTTTAAGTTGCGAAGGTGCAAAAGGTAACTTGGGAAGTCAACTTTAAGGCTATCGCTACATTGCCTATACTTAAATATGATCGAAGGTTAATGTAGAGAAGCAGAGTTATCTAGTCATCACATCATCACAAAGTTTAATCATGATTTAAATTCTTTGGTTGCAAAGCTATGACATAAAGTAATAGTTAAATAAAGTAGCTATTGCATCATCTCATAATTTAAAAGTGTTGTATGTCTAGCAGTTGCAAAGTAGCAATAAGGTTAAATTTGTGACTATCACAACATTGTAGGTGATAAAGATGTTCAGTCATAAACCATGGAGAAGTTGAGAGTTAGTCAGTTCAAAGGGTTTTACTACTTCACAAGCTTAAAGTAGCAATTAAGAATGTAAGAAACAATGTGGAAATAAGAAGTTTCATGACTTTGTAGGTATGAAGTTGTGGTTAGATTTTTAGGAAGTGATGTTTTGATAAGAGGTCAAATAACCATTTCACTAGATTGTTGCAGTTAATGAAGTAAACAATTAAAGTGTTGCAAAGCTACAAGATGGTCAAGTTTTATATGTTCACTACTTTGTAGGATGATTGTAAAAAGTTTTTTTTAATGTTGCAAAGATGCAAACATGATTAATGGTGCAATTATCACTACATCTCTATGGTTAGTGAAGTAGGATAGTAAATAGTTGCAACGACATGATAAAGGGTCAAATGAAGTTTTTTCTACTTTTGGGATCCACATGGTAAACATAAAGATTGAGTTGCAAAGTAGAGATTGAATTGAAGCATGACATCACATGTATAACCTAGTAGTTAAAGAATCAGGTGGTGAAGTTGTGAAATAGTTAGAATAGCCCATTTTTCATGGTCACAACTGGAAACAAAGAAAAGCAAGACAAAAAGGGAAATTAGCTAGAATTATGAATTGTGTAAAAAAGTGAAGATGACACAACTTTTCAAGGTCTAAAAGGATTTTGAGCATGCCATTTTTAATGCCATTAATGCCATGCTTCAATTTACATAAATAAATAAATAGTAGAAAGAATAAGGATTTTTGTTATCAATTGCACTGTGTTTGAAGTTTCATAGTAGAATTCAAATTGTAGTGTGAATTTCAGCATACAGAGTTCAAAATTGTTGTGATATTTTGAATATATGGCACACAAAGAAGGGGACTTGATCACATAGACATAAATTGAGGAACCTATGTTGAAGGGAAAGATCCCTAGCCCTTTTGTGGATGGATGGTTACATGTTTTACTGGGGTCATCTAATCTCCAATCTTCTATTGACTATGCATTCAAAGACTCATAAAGTTTTTGTTGAGATGCAGAGGTGCCTAACAGGAATTGAAGTGAACTATTTTAGTATTTTTATATAAACATGGTGGACAAGGTTCCTATATCCAACCCTTGGAATAGTAATTTGGGAAAATTGGTCATGCCTAAGGTATTTGTAGATGTTGATCTAGTCAAGGCATTGATAAAGTCATACAATCCTTTTACCAAAGCATCCTACAAGAAAGATAGAAGCATTCTCTGTGGGCTAGACAAAGAAACATTCATTGAAGCTTTTGACTTGGGAGGACCTATGCATTTTCCAATTGAGATGGAGAAATTTAATGAAAACTTCAAGACTCAAAAGAGCATCTACACTAGTAGAAAAATGACAAGGCATATCCCAATGGTCATAAATGAGAAAGGAGATATACTAAAGAAGGTGGGAAACTTTATGCCTTTAGAATTTTTTCAGAGGTATCTTCAAAACACAGTCTTTGGCCTAAATAGTCCTAGTTGTAGATGGGACTATGAATTCCCTAGGTGGACATTATATTATGGCATTGAACATTTAGGACCCATACAAAATTGTAGGATATGATAATGTCACCTACATAGCTGATAGAATTCATGATGAGATTGTAGCAACACATGAGGGAAGGCTGGAAAACCTCAAGTTTCATCACTACTCTTTGATCATGCATTTGATCCTATACAAAAATGTGCAATTCGTTGATCAAAGATTCTTTGAAAGTACAAAGGAATGGGGAAAGAGAATTCCTATGCAATGATGGACAAGGGTATGGAAAATATTCCACCCTTACTCAAACACTATTTCTTTCTATAATGATTTTTTGTACTGTGTTCTAAATATGTTAGGGGCTATAATAGAAAGGGTGCCTAGAAATGTTAGGAAATTAATTAAGCCCTATAAGTGTTATGATTTGGGAAAATAATTAGGGCATGACTAGGGAAGTTTTTTTCTTTTTGAAGATTATACAATAATTAGGGTTTATGGATGCCCTGAGCCACCTCACCTTCTCCCAAAATATGTTCTAGAAAGATTAGGAATTGTAGAAATATTTTGGCAATTAATTTCATTTAACAAAGAATATTTAGGTTGGAATGTTAGGAAGGGCACATTTTTATGTAGATGCTCCAAAGTTGGAGATTTTGAAATAGGAAAAAATGCAATAGAGGAAACTAATGCCTTCTCAAGAAATTTCAATTTTCCAATTGTTCTTGCAAGAATGTATGATCCTTTCAGTGTGGTTATGAATGCTTTAAAGAAGATGAGGGGATACAATTTGCCTCCAACCAAGGGTTTATGGGAGGTGGAGGTAATTGCAGACTATTTGGATGAGAATATATGTAGGGAGAGAATGATAAAATTCAAAGATGTAATGAATTTTGAATGAGAAATGAAAAAGGTTGATCCATCCTTCAAGGGATTTTATCATGAAGAGGACTCTTATTAGATTTCAGCTCAAGTCCCTACAGAAATCAAGAGAAGAGTAGATCTTGGATCTCCTGATTAGGAAATTTTTGTGGAGGTAAGTGATGATGAAGACTAACCAGAAAGCTCAGAATGGGCTCATCTAAAAAGGAAGAAGTAAAAAATGGTAGAGAATCCCAAAAAGGCCAGAGAGAAAACCTTGCAAATTCTACCAAGGAATAGTCATAATTCTGACAGTGCAAGGAGAAGCTTCTTGATGGCTCAAGCCATTGAAGATGAGAAAAGGGAAAAGAAGTTGGAACTGCAATCCAAAATGATTGATGACATGATTATTGAAGCTAAGGAGTTCATAATGATGAAAACTTCATCAAAACAATAGAATTCAAAAGTTTTCTTGTTTAAATTGAAACAAAATGAAGTATCCTTGCAAATGAAACCAGGTGACTCTGATGAAAAAGTAGCAGAAATGGTTAAGAAGTTGCATGAGTATGATCCTTCAAGTGAGAAACTAATTGTTGAGGAAGCTAGAGAGCTAATACTAAGGAGCGGTATGATAGTATTCACAAGATGGGAAATCAGTTCCTCCTTCCTATTAGATTAAAAGAGAAGACAAGAAAGGACTATCTCATTTGAAGATGAGAATCAATAGGGGCAATTGAGAGGGCTTGGTGATAACAACAATGCTCAAAAAATGACAATATGGAGTTTAGATCTAGAGAACTAGAAATAAACTCTCATGGAAATCAAGGAATCCCCTAAAGGGAATGCAATTTTTTTGGAATGTACATTCTACTTCAACAACTAGATCTATGGGTTGTTGACTTCAACATCATTGTTAGGTAAGAGCAAGATTGATATGCTTGAAGAGAAGTTAGAGGGAGCCTATGAGAGGTATATTAGGACCAAGAGACACTATGAAGAGGAGATGAAGAAGACATATGCTCTATAATAGAGGAGTCTTTGCCTAGAAAATGAAATGATAGCATTGCAAAACACTATCAGATTTTCTATTGAGATTGAAGAGAAAGGTTTACAAACAGAGGGCTATGCATGTGAAGCAGGGGATATTGTGGGCCAAACCATGGCTAATGATGAAAAGGAATTAGAGTCAAGAAAAGAGATTGAAATTAGAACCATAAAGAATTTGCTAATTCATTAGATTAATTCCTTGAAATATGCTTCACAAAATGTACATAATAATTGTATTGTCTTGTAGGGGGCATAGTATCAATGTTCTAACACCATATCCTTATTATCTCCCTTGTTCACCACATAGGGCCCATACACCCAATTCTTTGAGAACCTTATACCCATGCTGACATAGAAGAAGGATCCACCAAAAGTGATAATTATTTCTATCAGGAAGTTGACTAATAAGTGAAGGAATTGAATGGTTTCTTTGTAGGAAAGTTACAATTAATTCAAAATAAGATGAAAATAATTACTACAGGAACACTAAATTTTGTACCTAGAATATTGGAGGAAGGTGGAGGAGTTAAGGATTGGAAAGAATGGCCATCCTCTTTTGATGGCATTTTGAATCACTCTATATTTATGACATACTGCAATGGTGAGGCAAATATTGTGGTAGTTTATGATTTGATTGATATGCTACATAAACTAGACTAAAAAATGGGAAAAATAACTACAGAGGTTAAAACCATAATAGATGCTAAGTGGAGAAAGATCCTTGAGGAATTAAATGGGATTAGAGATGCCACCTAGCTAGATATAGAAACTAAGTCATCTGGGAAGTTATAGCTAGGATAAATGCTTTGCCATTTGGGGAAAGTGATTAAACAGTTAAAATCACAACTAAAAGATAGAAGAGACAAAGAAAAGAAAAGGTAATGAAAATGACAAGTTGTTAAAGTGCAAATAGATTCATGTTAAAGACACCTAAAGAAAGTACCACCTGCCAGTTTCAAAACTACTTCCCAAGTTTTTTCTAAATACAAAGAATGTTTGTAAAGTAAACATCTAAAAAATATCTTTGTATTTATTTTTGAATCAAATTTTGACAAGTGTCCTCCCATCCGAATCTTTTTGCAATCCTTTTCTATAAAAGGATTACCAAGATGTGGAGTGAGGGTTTGAGTTCTATATATTTTTAGAGTTTATGATATTGCAGTTAGTCTAGTCTTTTGTGTCAAGTGTATGTTGTTTTGAATTTGCACTCTGAGACTACAATGAATATTGAATGACATAATTTGTCATATCTTGAGTTATGTTCTAAGTCTTATATCAAGTAACGTATTATTTTCAAGGAAGATTAATACAAAGAGGAAGTTCTAAATATTCATGTCTGATTTCTGTCTCCATTTTCATGTGCTTATTATTTTGAGATTGAATGAGCAATGCTCTTTTAATTTAATGCAACTGGAATAGGTTGTATGTCATTTCATTTTTTCTTTTAATTCAAGGAATTATGTAAATGCTTGTATGAATTGATGGTTTTTCTAAGTATATGGGAGGGATATTATAAGAATAGAATTTAGGGTCAACAACTGATAAATTTAATTTCAAGTCAATTAAATAGTTCAAGATTTACTTGTATGACTCTGCGTAGCAATGGATAAGGCATTAGTCATAAATTGTGATGCAAATTGATACGGTCATTTGGTTGCACAATACACATATAAATCAAAATCAATTTTTTAATTTCTGTAACAAAGAACTATATTACAAGTCATTCCTTTAGTGTAATAGTTTCCTTTGAATTTATAGTAAGCTGCTATAAATCAACAAGTTGATTTCATTTTCAAGAAGATTCCTTACCATTTTTCTACTATAAGGGATAAAAATATGATGAAGAAATATCATTGAGTAAGTACAATTCCTAGGTGTACCTTCCATGGCCTTGCAAAGCTTAAAGTGTAGAAAGCCCTTGTGTTTTGTCAAGTTGGTCCAGATCTGGATGAGTTCTTGATTAATATGGGAATTAGCTAGCCCTTAGGCATGCACTTTCATTTTGTATCTTAGTGCTATTTTGAGGTCTGTAGTTTTAAAACACCAACAAAATGATGACTCTACTTGGGTACTATTAGAAGAAATCATATCTGAAGTTCTAGAATCTTTGATGTAAGCCATACATATATGGTCACAAATTTGTTTATTTCTTGTACTTGTGTTGGCATTGACTCCTTTTTGAGTGACAAAGCTTGAGAATCTAAAAAATCCCAATACCATAGTAGCTATGTGTTATATGAAGTACTTACATAGTCCCTTATTACCAAATAGAGTTTGCATTTCCCAAAGTATAGAATATTAAAGTCTTTCTGGGTGGGCCCCTTTTGTCAGATCTATTTTTAGAAATGCTTATCCCATGAAAATTCTCAACCTCTAGCCATAATAAAGTTCTTTTCCCCTAGGGGGTGGTATATCAGTCAAGATAACTAGTGCTAATACTATAAGTAAGAGATGGCTAATAGAAGGAAAAAAATGAGGGCATATGTAAGGGATAATCTAGAAATACCTCTCTATACAGAGTTGCCAAAGGATAGTAAGAAAGGATCACCTAAGAAAAAAGAGGAGTCTAATCATACATGGAATCCTAGAGAGAATCCACAATACTAGCCCATAGTTGAGAAAGAAGTCATATCCCATGGTTTTGAATGCAACCTTTTTACAACACCTTTTCAAGAAGAGAAACTCTACCAAGATAAAATGATGTCACCCATAGGAGATACTATTTTCAGACTAGCTGGTTTAGGAGAAATGAATCAACATCTTAGACCTAGAAGTATTCAATCAAGTAGATCTCACCCTAGACACATCCCTTTTATTGAAAGAAACTTGATTGACCTAAGTGACCCTACAGAATAATAGGCTGCCATCACTGATCTTGATGATCTGTTAACAAAGGTAGAAGAACTTAGGAAAAGAGTCTGTAAAGAAGATGCTAAATGCTTCTATTTGGAAAAGGAAAAAGAGAAGATCACCATGAATGCTCTCATCGAGAGAGATACCATGCTTAGGAGAATGGCTTCCTTGTAGGAACATAATATAAAGAAGTTAGAAGATAAGTCCACTGCATTACATTCAGATCTATTTGGAGATCTTGAGAATATGAGATCTAAAGTTCATGAGTATGAGTGGACTGTGTAATATGAAGAAGATCTAGTGGTTATAAAAATCCAACCATATGAGACTATTAGAATGGAAAATGACATACAAGTAATTGATCTTACCACTAAAACCATTGACAAAGGTAAGAAGAAGGTAATTAGTGTCAAAATAAATAAATCCATTATCATATCTAAAAATGTCCCTACCATGTAAACAATAGACATAAAATTGGAAAAAGCTAAAAGAGAGAGGATGTAGCCAAAGAACTTGAGAAGGTAGAAAATGAAGTCCAAGCAACATAAATGAGAAAGAAAATTGAATTTCTGACATCCACCTCTGGTATGAACACAAAGAAGAGTCAATCCTCATTAAGGATACCTTCTACTACAACCTATGGACCCATAGTAAGCAATGTTATTGCTTCCCATCTTGGCCCTTCTTCTTTTTCTACTGTAGTAACACAACAGACTAGTGTTTAGCTAGGAAACCAAATGTTCAGACCCAAGTTGCTACATCTAGTTCTACTGGTCTAATAGATTCTACAAAAAGACTTATGTATATGGATAGATATAAGAAAATATCTTTCTTAGGCATCCCTAGCCATCCAAATCATATTACAAATGATCTAAGAGATAAGGCTACAAAATCTCCTGGGAACAATGCTATTAGTGGTGAAGAAAACCTCAAGAAATTTAAGGATATGTTGAATGACTATGAAGTTGAACATGAAGTTGTGGTCATGAAGTTTTTTGTTCATTCCCTCATAGGAGATGCTAGAGACTACTATTATAGAAGACTACTAGATAATAGTGAACTAGCTCTTGGAAATATTTTGAGAAGTGTTTTGAAGAGAAATATGGAGATAACACTAATGCTAGCTTTATATTGAAGGAGTTCAACAATATAAAGAAAAATCAAAATGAGTCTACTTTTGACTTCAATTTTAGATTTCAAAAGGGGATGTACAAGCTATTCCAAGTAATGAGGTTAGAGGAGAATGTTTTCCTTACAACATATTTGAATGCTTTTGATAGTAAGATGTTATATATTTTGAGGGATAAGGATCCTAGGACATTAAGAGATGCCCTTAGAATGGATGTGAACATTGAAAATAATAGGAAACCCTCTAGAAAACTAGGAAGAAGAGATGACCCTAAGATTTTTAATCCTCATAGAAGCAACAAGATAAGCCTATTGCAAACAAGAAGCCTAAGGAAGATAAAATAGATCATATGCTAACCATATTGAAGAACATGAATCCTCAAGTTGGAAATGCTCAGAAAGAAAACACTCCTTATAAATTGCAGTTCAACAACTTTAGTAGGTAGAATAGAATGCAAAATTTTCCCTGTACCACCTAATGGAAAGATGAGAAACCTATTGTTCCTCTTGCTTAAAATACTAGTTAAAAGAGAGTTGGTGTTTGAAAACTACTAGGTTGACCTAAAACCCAATACCAGGATGCAAAAGACAAGACTTAGTCTACGGGTTAGCTATTTTCTATATTCAACTAAATTCTCTTTAGATCTGGACCAACTTCAATAGAATCATAGATGATCCCTACACTTTAGGCTCTGTAGGGCCAAGGAGGGTGCACCTTATGAATGAAAATATGATTAGTTTATAATTCTCTTTTTCAAAATGTGTTCACTCACACTTGTCTCTTTATATCTATCCCCTATAGCAGAAAATAGTCACAATTCTTCTTAGATTTGAAATGACTCCTTGATTACAGTAGCTAACTATAATTCATAGAAAGACTATTTAAAATAAGTGATGACCAAAAGTTTAGTTCTTCACTATAGAAAAGTAAATATTGATTTGATTTTAGATGTTCTTTGTAAAACCACATAAACTTATCAACCTTGATCTAAATTGATGATTAATGCCTTATGGATTGCTATACAGAGTAGATAACCAAAAAAAATTGACCTATGTAATTGCATTAAAATTAAATTTATCAATAGTTAACCCTGAATTTCATTCTTATGGTATCCCTCCCATATAGCTTGAAACCCCATTAATTCAATGAAAGCATTTACTTAACTCCTTGAGTTAAAATCAATTAATGAAAAAATATACAATCTATCCAAGTTGCATTAAAAGAAAAGAACCTTGTTCCTTCAATCCCAAAATTATAGATATAAGGAAATAGAGACAAACCTCAAAGACATAGATATTGCAAAACCTTCCTTTTTATTAATCTTCCTTGTAAACAATAAATTTATTAGTTTGAAACTAAAGAATAATTCAAGATATGAAAAAATGTCATTAAATATTCACTTGTATTCCTAGCTTACAAAATTGAATACATCAAAGAAATTAACACAAAGACTAATTAGACCGACTACAAAATAGCATAAAACACTACAATTGTATATACTCTAGACTCAACTCCATATCTTGGAAATCCTTTTATAGGAAGGATTGCAAGAATATTAAGATGAGAGGACACATGTCAAAATTTTATTGGATCTAATAATATATATTTATGTTATTAATTAAATAATTTATGATTTAAGATTATTTAAATTAATAACATGATAATATTGCATGATATTTTATATGCACAAAAATATTGGATATTTAAATACTTATTTATTTAAATACTTGTATAGTAGCATAACAATTTATATTAACATGTATATTCTTACTTTATTTCTAAACACATTCTTATGACCCAAACTAAACAAGAGAAATTTGTGGAATTAAATCATGTGGCTGAAAACTATGTATTTTCTAATGTTCTATTTATAGTCTTGTGATGTTTATTTTCTTGATAGCTTTTCTTTATGGGTTGTTTAGTTGGCCAAGTTAGGATGTGCACTAGAGGCATTTTTGAGATTCCTTTTATGATTATTTGACTGGATGTCATGACGAACTTTATGATTTGAATTGAGATTTATGTTTTATGAGCTTTATGCTATTGAGAATTTATGAGAACTTGAGTTTTGAGAACCAATATTATTTTTGGGTTGCCTGTTAAGGAACTAAATTCAATCAATATTACTTTTTTGTAGTATGGGACACTATTGTGGTTTGCAATTTTTGGGAAGGTAGTCTAGGTGCATGTCTATAGGAGTGACTTGTAATGAGGGTCGGGGCCCAAAGTGGCTACTAGGGTAACTCATTTTAATTTGTGTAACAAGTGATAACATAGTAATTAAAATATCTTGCCTAGCTCTTTCCTTGAGATACATTAAAAAGATAAGTTAGAGATTTTTCCTTGTCCATGCCTTGAGTGCTTATATAAACTAAGGATGAGATTGAGATGATACCTTGAGAGGTATGACTAGTTTCCTCATCATCATGAGAGGGTACTTTGGTTCCACATAGAGTCACTAGGGGGCCAGGGTCCTGAGAGATTGCTAGGGTAACCTTAGAGTTGGCTTATGTGATGACACTCCATAGTATGTAGCCTGAGTCTCTTTCATGGTTTTTTATATTTTCCTCTAGTGGTGTATTTGTTGGATATTACTTTTGATGGTGTATTTATTGTGAATTGTTAATTATTGATTGGATGTCATTTATTGTTGACAATTAACTTTTATTAATGAATGATCAATTATTCATTGGTGGTGTTTTATTGTTCAAGTTAGTGATTGGTAGTTTACTTTTATTGATGACAGTTGTTATCTATTGGTCTTTGTGCTTGTGACACTTGACATTGATTTTGAGGTGGTTGTATATTTTTGGTCTTGGTATTTGTATGTTGACTTAATATGAGATGTTAGTATTGGAATGAGTGTCCTTTCGATTTTGATTATCTTTTCTTCTTGAGTTGTTTGTGTTACCCTTGAGGTAGTTTTGGCTATCAGGATTCCTTGCCTAAGATTATTTTATGATTTGATTATCTGTGTGTGGATTGTACATTATCTCTCTTGCATGGTGGAAGTGGGAGCCTGATTAGATGACCACATGGTCGAGAGGTAGTGTATTCTTACCATTTGGATCCCTCTTAGATTGACAGATATTGGATGATCCTTGATAAAATAGTACCATTATCATTCTTCCTCTTATCTTGAAGACTTCTATTCATTTGATGCATCTATGTATCATGTGTTTTGAGATCCTATGGGATATTGTATTGTATATTGATGTACTTCTATCTATTTTCACATATCCTATGACATGTGTAGTGGATGTTATTCATTAGATGTGTTTTTATATTATTAGTTGTAATTATGCATTTGTTTATATGAATATAAATGTGTTTATTTATTTTATAATTATGGACATTGTAATTGAGACTTAAACTTATTAATAAATCTTTCTTAAATGTGACTCAACATGAAAGAACCCTTGAGGAATTGAAACTGTATTTGTGATTGATTACGTGTTCTTGATGTGCACATATATATTGCTTCCACATTATTGTTACTTTGATGATGTTTAATTTTTTTTTTAAAAAAAAGTAGTTCAATAAACTTTGTAACATATTAGGTTTATTTGTTTTAGGTTCCTGATTAGGGCATTACAAAATTGAAGTGTGTAAAGAAGACCTTTGAAGCGCGAAGTTGTAGAAACCCTAAACATGACATTTGAAGGTATTTTATGGAGCTTGAATTAAGTTTTCAGTGCATACAGTTAAAGAATTAATGGCTAGTCAGATGGTATATGAGGGTAAGTGCACAAAGTTGTGGTGCCAAAAGGGGGGTATAAGTGGACACCTTTTTCCTGAAATCTACAAATTTTGAACTTCAACAAGAATTTGAAGATAGTTACGCTCAAAATTTTCAGATATGACAAAAAAAAAAGTCGTAGTCCTTTGAATCTAGTTTCTAAACTACTAATTTTTTTTTCAAAATGGTTTAGTTTTAGGTCCTCAAAAAAGGGGGCCACAAAAAGTGGTACTGTTTATTCCAAAAAAACATAGCACAGTACAAAGTGTGGCCCCCCTAAAATTTTAACTTTTTTTTTGAAAATTTTTAATCGCTCTGGTCAAAAGTTACTTAACACTATGTAGTTTATCCCAGATTTTTTGAGTAATTTTATAATGTCTATTTTTTTTAACGAATTTTTTAACTAGACACATCCCAAAAATGTGAAATATCTGTGTGCTCCCCCTAGAAATAATTGAAAACTAATCTAAAATCAAAACTTTTTTTTTTCAAAGTGTGTAGAATGGAGTCTAGTTTCTAAAAAACTAAGTTGTTACAAAATTCGATGAACGAGCTAAAATCTATAGCCCAATTAGTACGTGGTGGTTTTTGACAAAAAATGAACATACATTCAAAAGAAATTATAGATGAAAGGCTTGAAATAGTTCAAATTAAAAATAAATTATATGGTTAGATAGCTAACATAGAGACCTATAATGCTATGTAACCTGATCTTATCGATACCCAACCATGAGAAATCTTGAAGGGGAGCACAGAAGAAAAAAAAATCATTTTTTGTATGTTTGCTGGAAAACACGTCTCAAGCCTGTTCATCAAATCCAAACATTTGGGTTGGATCTCCAAGGCAAAACCAAGCCTTAGGCTTGGGTTTGATTAAGGTTTAAATAGCACGTGCACCCTATAGCGTGCACGCGCTATTTAAACCTTAGCTCTAAATAGCGCGTGCGCACTATAGGGTGCAAGCACTATAGTGCGCACGCACTATTAAGATGTAAGTTGCAAAAGAGAACTAGGTGGGGGGGGGGGGGGATAAGGGAATGGCTATGTGTGTGCATGAAAGAGATAGAGAGAAAGTAGGGGATAGGAGAGGGGAGAGAGTACAGGATGGGAGAGAGAAAGTGAGAAAGAGTAGGGGTGGCAAAGAAAGGAAGTGTGAGAGAGAGTATGAGTGGAAAAGAGAGAGTGCGGGATGGGGGAAAGAGATTTAAAGTAGGGGATGGGAGAGAGAGGAAGTGTGAGAGAGAGATTAAGAGTAGGGGATGGAGGAGAGAGAGAGTAGGTGATGGGAGATAGAGTGGGAGAGGAAGAACTTGAGAGAGAGGAGGATGGGAGTGCATGTGTATGAAAGAGAGAGAGTATGGAATGGGAGAGGGGGAAGACAAAGTAGCTCAAGAGAGAGTAGGCGATGGGAGAGGGAGTGGGAGAGGGGGAGACAGGGGGGAATAGAAATGTGTGTAAGAGAGAGAGAGAGAGAGAGAGAGAGAGAGAGAGAGAGAGAGAGAGAGAGAGAGAGAGAGGAGGGGATAGGATCTAGAGTGTGAAAATTTAAGAGAGACTAGAGGGTAGCAGAGAGAGAGAGAGAGTGGAGAGGGAGAGAGTAAGAGTGAGAGTGAGAGAGAAAGTAGGCAATGAGAGAGGGAGTGGGAGAGGGAGAGCAAGTGAGAGAAAAAGTAGGGGATGGAAGAGGAGAGAGGGGGGATGGGTGTGTGTGTGTCAAAGAGAGAGAGTCAAGAATGAGAGAGGGGAGAGAGAGATAGAGAGAGTAGGCAATGGTAGAGGGATGAGAGAGAGAGGGAGAGAGAGAGAGAGAGAGAGAGAGAGAGAGAGAGAGAGAGAGAGTAGGCGGTGGGAGAGGGAGAGGGAGGGAGAGAGAGGTGGAATGGAAGCATTTAAGAGAGATAGAGTAGGGGATGGGAGAGAGTAGGCAGTGGGACAAGGACTGCGAGAGAGAGAGAGAGGGGGGGGGAATGGGAATGTGTATTTATTTATAAGAGAGATAGAGTAAAGGATGGGAGAGAGTGTGAGAGTTTGAGAGAAAGCAGTAGGGGATGGGGGGGAGAGAGAGAGAGAGAGAGAGAGAGAGAGTAGAGAGGAAGAAAGAGAACTTGAGAGAGATAGACAGTAGGCAGTAGGAGAGGGAGTGGAAGAGGGAGAGGGAGAGGGAGAAAAATAGGGGGGATGGGAGTGTGTGTGACAGATGTAGAGAGTAGGGGATGGGAGAGAAGAAGAAGAGTGGGGGGATAAGAGTGTGTGTATCTATGAAAGTGAGAGTAGGGGATGGGAGAGAGTGTGAAAGTGTGAAAGTAGGGGGTGGCAGAGAGAGAGTACGATGATGGGGGAGAGAAAGTAGGCGATGGGAGAGGAAAAGAGAGAGGGAGGATGGGAGTGTGTGTGTGTGTAAGAGAGATAGAGCAGGGGATGGGAGAGAGTGTGAGAGTGTGAGAGTAGGGGGTGGATGAGAGAGAGAGTACGATGATGGGGGAGAGAAAGTAGGCAGTGGGAGAGGGAAAGAGAGAGGGGGGATGGGGGTGTATATGTAAGAGAGATAGAGTAGGGGATGGGAGAGAAGAGAGAGAGTAGGGGATGGGGGAGAGTGTGAGAGTGTGAGAGAGTAGGGGATGGGAGACGAGAGAGAGAGCAAGGGATGGGGGAGAGAAAGTAGGCAGTGGGAGAGGCAGAGAGAGCTTGTACAAGATGGGAGAGAGAGAGAGAGTAGAGAGGGAGGGAGAGAGAACTTGAGAGAGAGAGATAGTAGGTAGTAGTAGTGTGAGTGTGAGAGAGAGTAGGGGGTGGTAGAGAGAGTACGACGATGGGGGAGAGAAAGTAGGCAGTGGGAGAGGGAGAGAGAGGGGGAATGGGAATGTGTGTAAGAGTGAAAAATTAGGGGATGGAAGAGAAGAGAGAGAGTAGGGGATGGGGGAGAGAAATTAGGTGGTAGGAGAGGGAGAGAGATAGGGGGATAAGAGTGTGTGTGAGAGATCCAAAGAGTCGAGGATGGGAGAGGAGAGGGGGTGAGAGAGGTAGAGAGAGTAGGTGGTGGGAGAGGGAGAGTGAGAGAGAGTAAAGGATGGGAGAGAGTAGGAAGAGAGAGGGAGGGGATGGGAGAGAGAGTAGGGAGGATAGAGAGTAGGGAGGATGGGGAGTGATGTGTTTTGAGAAAGTAGGGGGTGGCAGAGAGAGAGTACGACGATGGGGGAGAGAAAGTAGGTGGTGGGAGAGGAAAAGAGAGAGGGGGGAACGGGAGTGTGTGTGTAAGAGAGACAGAGCAGGGGATGGGACAGAGTGTGAGAGTGTGAGAGTAGGGGGTGGCAGAGAGAGAGTACGACAATGGGGGAGAGAAAGTAGGCGATGGGAGAGCGAAAGAGAGAGGGGGGGATGGGGGTGTATGTGTAAGAGAGATAGAGCAGGGGATGGGAGAGAGCGAGAGTGTGAGAGAGTAGGGGATGGGAGAGAGTGAGAGTGTGAGAGAGAAGGGGATGGGAGAGAAGAGAGAGAGTAGGGGATGGGGGAGAGTGTGAGAGTGTGAGAGAGTAGGGGATGGGAGATGAGAGACAAAGAGCAGGGGATGGGGGAGAGAAAGTAGGCAATGGGAGAGAGAGTGGAAGAGGCAGAGAGAGCTTGTACAAGATGGGGGAGAGAGAGTAGAGAGGGAGAGAGAGAACTTGAAAGAGAGAGATAGTAGGTAGTAGTAGTGTGAGGGTGAGACAGAGTAGGGGGTGGTAGAGAGAGTACAATGATGGGGGAGAGAAAGTAGGCGGCGAGAGAGGGAGAGAGAGGGGGAATGGGAACGTGTGCAAGAGAGACAAAGTAGGGGATGGGAGAGAAGAGAGAGAGAGAGTAGGGGATGGGGGAGAGAAATTAGGTGGTAGGAGAGGGAGAGGGAGAGAGATAGGGGGGATAAGAGTGTGTGTGAGAGATCTAAAGATTCGGGGATAGGAGAGGAGAGGGGGTGAGAGAGGTAGAGAGAGTAGGTGGTGGGAGAGGGAGGGTGATAGAGAGTAAAGGATGGGAGAGAGTACGAAGAGAGAGAGGGAGGGGATGGGAGAGAGAGTAGGGAGGATAGAGAGTAGGGAGGATAGAAAGTAGGGAGGATGGGGAGTGATGTGTTTTGAGATAGTGCGTGTGTACGCGCTTTGTAGTGCGTACGTGCTATAGTGCGTACGCACTATCTCAAATCACCAAAAAATGGTCAAAAACCAACCTTGGGGTCCATTTCATCCATTTTTAACTTTTGGTTTGTTATGCTCTCTGTTGTTTCGACAGAAAACACGGGTTTCAACATCTAGCAAACACTATTACAACACTTTTGGAAGCTAGCAAACACCAAATTCAATCATTGGATACGTGATTTGAAGAATTTTTGAATATTCTTTTAATAGAAAAGGTTAGTGCAAACCATTTTAAATATTGTTTGTCGATATATAGATACAAATTTGATTATAATTTGATATGTTATGTAATATATAGTGAATTCATTAAAAATTGTATATTTGAATGAAATGTTATTTCGAAATGGTTAGAAATTTGACAAGTCATTTGATATATATTGTGTATTCATTCAAATAATTATAATTTTTATATGTAATTGAATAATTTGTAATTTACACATTTTAAGTAATTCAGATGTTTAAATAATTTGACATGTAGAAATCATCATCATGCCAAGGAAGAAACCAAAGATTCAAAAAAATGTAGATAGGGAGAGAGATTTGACAATTAGAAGAGATAAAATGAAATTACTAGGTGAACAAAGAAAATTGCAAAGCAATGATGAAGAATTAACTTTCGAAGAGGATCAAGAACCACCAGTACAAAGAAACAAGGAGGAAGAATTAGAAAGACAAAGAGAACAAATGAGATTGTTACGCTCAAGAAGACAATTGAATTGTGAAGCTACACCATCCTCCAATGTTGAAGTCATATCGTCTGCTACACCATCCTTGAATGTTGGAGTAATATCATCCACTACACCATCTTCCAATGTTGAAGTCATATCATCCTCTCATGTTGAAGAGACACTGATTTATAGATCCAACGATATACACACTCCATCATGTCATGTTGAAAGCACAACATCAACACATCAAGTAGGTGATATTCCATCTTTTACATCTTATTGCCAAGGCACATCATCTTCAGTTCAAGGTACGCAATACACTCAACCTTATATTGATGTTCAAAATGTTGAGAGAATTGAAGAGATTAGAACACCTTCTAGAATTCGTTTTAGAAAACTAAAATATTTGATTGATATTGATACTAACATTTTGAAATCAATGCCTGACAAGATTAGCAAGCGCACTTGTCAAAGAAAAGTTAATCATATGTGGAGATTATTTTTTGAAGAATTAAATATTTGTTGAAATGATGAAAAATTTGAAATTTAGGCCTATCATGAAGATTCTTGGGCTAAGAACAATGGATGATTCAAATGAAAGAAATATTGTAAAGAATCTAATGAGTGCTTATGACAAAGTGGGTTCTAAATCACGCACCAAAGATAGTAATATCACAAGACGAGTACTCACATCGACAATAGTAAGTAGCCAAATGAAGAAAGCTTGACTCATGAGAAAGACAAGAAAAACATTAAAAATTGGTAGAGGTACCTTAAGGAGAGCCATGCTAAGGCGTGAGAATTTAAAAAAACCAACAAAAAATGAGTTATGGACATTTAGCGGTAGACTACCGTGAAAGGATAAAGAAATTAGTGAAGCCTTGAAATCATTGATCGAAATTTTTTGGAAAAATAACACACGTGTTTCTCCTAATCAAAGAGATGTTGTAAGAAGGAGGATTGGTAGCCGAAATCGCGAGCCACATGCGAAACATTTTTTGGACTCAACTCAGACACAATTTTTTGCAAAATTTATTGGTATGTATCCTCAAATTCGAATAAGTCAAAGATTTTTTGAGATGGGTAAACCTTTTTATGTGAAAATAAATCACACATGCACAACTTGTTGTTGTAGGATACATATTGAATTTTCTAACCATTTTGATGTTTTTAGGCACATATGTGTAATTTTGCATTCTCAATTTGTTTTGCAGGATTGTGACATAAAAGAGCCACCAAGATCTTCAAGGGAATTCCTATCCAACATTTTATGTGAAATAGGGGACAGCCAACAATTTTACAAGACATCATGCTTGGATGGTACGTGCTTATTTTGTGGTTCTTTGCAACTTTTATCAACTTGTCAACATATGGATAGTACACATGCAATTGGATATGAAATAGTAGATTACGGAAAATTCAAGACAGTGACATATGCTCTAAAAGATGGGAAACATGGTAAAAGATGTGATCTAGTTATTGAAAAGATTCCAGTGTATGAGTTCATGAAGATTTTTCATGAAAAGATTATGTACAAGTATGCAAGGCATACCCATAGAGCTCGATGGTTGGATTTGCAATTCAAGTTGTGCAAGGATACGTTTCCATTGGATACCATTGTTTCAGTTGTAGATTTTGCAGAGAACTACACACTACAACCACAAAATGAGGTGCAAGCAAAGTATTATACATCTCAACAGGTTTCTATATTTGTTCACATAACATTCATCCATTCACCTACAAGTACAGAGGATGACAGGAAGATTTTGAGGGAGTACCATTTTTACATCAGTGATGATCGATCACATTCTACGAAGTTTGTACATGGTTGTTTTCAACTATTTTATGGAGATTTGGCTAACAGGGGCATATCATCTCATCAACACATTATTTGGTTAGACAATTGTGCATCTCAATTCAAGAATGCACGGATGTTCTATTGGTTGAGCAGGATGCACAGGTTGTGTAGAATTCAATATATGTGAAATTTCACAGAGGCTGGTCATGGTAAGGGAGAGCACGATGGTGCAGGCGCATGCATTAAAAGAGCCTTGGCTCATGAAGAACTAAAGTACAAAGATGGAGCAATATTGATAGATGCAAAATCCATCGTCCAATGGTGTAACGCTACAATGGGTCCAGGTAAGGAAGGTGAGTCTACAGTTCATAAATTTTTTTGGTTGATAGATAATACTAACATTGCACCATATTAAGATTGTTGCACACTAACAGGATCTAGTGAGTTACACTCTTTTAGAAGCTCTGATGCAGGTTCATGGAGTATCCACACACGAAAAATGGCATGCTATTGTCCATCATGTGCAGAGGAAAATTGGGATGATTGTGAGTCAACTGAATGGGTGGACAAATGGGATATATGGGTTTTGGACCCAATTGACACCTATCGTCCCCCACAAGCACTAAAAATGGTAGAGATGGATTCATCTATTGACTTTGACCGCTTGTTAGATTTAGTGCAACCTAGTAATATATATATATATATATATCTTTGTAATTTCAATATGTAACTTTATAACTTTTACCCAAGTATTTTTTGAATTAATGACCGCATTTTGTACATTTGTCACCGCAGGCCATGTTTTTTCTATTATTGCACCTGAAGTCAATGAAGAAGGGATAGATTATTATTTGTGTCATTGTGTTGAAGCCAAACAAAAATTGGATCACTCGGTTATAGATGGTGAAGGTTTAAAGTACCATGTCGGTGCGGTGGTTGTAACATGCACATGGCTTAGATGATATCCTATGAAGAATCCTAACTTGTGGTTATTCGAGGATTGGCAAACAGAGAGGAAGATTCTTCATTATTCAAACCTTGTTGTCGCATCAAATGTCCACTTGATAAAATATGGTGGAAAACCACATAATAAGATTCTTTGGAAAGTTCGTGAGTCAGACCATGAGGGAATACTTGAGACATTAAAATGTCGAGCAGATCTAGTTGGCTCATTAGATTGAATTGGGAGAGAGAGAAAAAGTGATCAATTGGATCCAAATACAATGTTACAACCTCTTCCCCAAGACTATCACATGACTAAGGTGGACCGTATTGTTATGATGTGTAAGTGATGAGATTTAGTTTTGATTTGTTTAGAATATAGATACATTATTTGAATTTATATTAGATTCTTTAATAGGACCCATTTTTTTAATCTTATCTTAGATTTGTTATTGTGCTAATTCTTCATTTGTAGGTCACTAAAGAAGAGGGCTAATAAAGTTGATGCACAAGTGATAAAGGGTGAGATGCCAAAATCATCTGTGAAATGGTATTATCAATTCACATCCTCAATATTTATTAGTGTTCTTTGTTCAAGTACCATTGTATGATAATCATCTTATGCCTGGAATTGCAGAGGTTAAATTATGTCAATACTAAGGTTTGTAGCATCAATACTAAGGTTTTTAGCATCAATTGGTCATGCTAAGTATAGTAGTTGTATCATGAATCCTTCTAAACCAATATGACTAAGATTCTCGGAAGAAGACTAAACCATATCATCTGTCTACTCCCTCTTTATATAAGAGTTTGTCAAACAATGAGAATGAAACATTGATTATTACTCCCACCTCAATGTAAAATTCTCATTGATTGCATTTTGTAAAGTTTTAAGTCACTATCAACCTCTATATCATTGTATTCTTCTTATCATCAAATTACACAACAATGAGAATATGAATGATGAATTCTTCACATGAACCTGACAATTATAAATGCCACACCTTAATAAATTTTTGGGCTTGGTCTTTACCATTCAAGCTTATAATACAATACATTGGCTTCATTTTTATTTGGAAGTATTTATTATGCTTGTTCCAAAAGTCATTCTTCATTTGCCAATATGAAAATGTGACTATCATGAAAGGCATAGTCTTATAATTTGTAATTTGTATAATGGTATAAAAGCTTGGTTGTGGGTTTGAATCCATTGCCCCCATGACCCTCCTTCTCATGTATTTATTCTATTTATTCTTCTACCTCCTCTGCTTGGCCATTTTGCAACACCATCTGGATGGAACTCTAGCCTTCCTCAAAACCATTATACATGACCTCTCCTTCTTCAAGATATTCTATAAAAAGTTCCTCAACCCTTGAACCTTTCAAAACCCCAATCTCAATGGAAGGCTTCTAGACCAAAGGAACTAGTAGATCCGGTTCTTTAAGAGAAAGAGACAAAAAATCCAATTTTCTAGTGACTAGATGGAAAATTGGGGAAATCATTTCAATTAGTTGTAAATCGAAAGGAATTATAAGTAAACTATATCAAAATAATAAGTAACTTAGTAATTATATCAATATAATTTAATTACTAAGGAAATGAATTTATTACTCTAACATATAGTACATTATTTTGCAGACAAAGGTGTTGAATTTGATGCTTAATAGATTTAAATACATGTGTAATAAATAATAAGTGTTGTAGCTTTGGGATCAACACTATAAAATGAAGGATGTCATACTACATTCACAGAGGTACCAAAATATTTTATTTGATATGGAGACAAAAGAAAATGTGTATTCTTCATAACTGCATTTGAGTCTCATGTATTATCATTTTCAGCTATTGACATCAGAGATACCTTTACATCTTCATCATTGTATTGATCAACAAGTCCTTATTGCACTCACTAGTTCTAAGCCAATGACTAAGGTATGAAAGAGTTTACATTAAAATTTCATTAGTACTAAAATTCAATATAAAATTCATAGGCACAATCGAGTGGTAACTTTGATAGTTTTTGTAGGGTCTTATTATTCCTGACCATCAGTGTATCCTTGAGGTGTATATACAGAGGAATTATCAGCTAGCTATAAGAAAATATTAAGTTTTATGTGTAAATATATATATATATATATATATATTTATATAAAATAGTTATTTATTCATATATAATTTTGATTGTAACATGTCGAGTTACAGAAGATTCTAGACTAATGGACTAGTGAGCATGTTAGGAAGACCTCGTTATATACACTGGTCATCTCCCACTTGTTGGCAATTAAAGACAATTAGGGATTTATTTTGTTCCCCTAGTTGGAAAGAGTATATATCTAATGATGTACATTTTACACCTATATGGCATTATTGGGCATATGTTTTGTATAATTTTTTCTATGTATGTCATTTTTTACATATATTTCATGTATGACATTATTAGACATATGCTTATGATGTTTCAAATTATTGATAAATGAATTATATGATATTGTTAGACCTTATGGAATCAACTTTGATTTTTTGTTATCACATTTTTTTGATGCTTGTATTCAATCAATCAACATATTTTCCTTTTAATTCTTCCACATTTGGCATATCCATCTAACAATGAACTTATGATACTCCCATCAAGAAGTGCATGATTGCATGGTTTTATGGTGGATGTCCCTCTCTTTTTTAAATTCCAATTTTATTCATCTACATGAGTAAGGGAGATCAATTCCATTTCTTTCAATTGTATTTAAAGGTCATTAAAGTTTTTTCAAACAATGTGATTAAATAAATATTATTCAGCATTTACCTCTATCATCAAGGTTGATTCATTCCTCCTCTTATTTTACCAAATAATTTGGATGAATCACCCATGGCTCCTTACATTTCTTGAAGAAAATTTTCAAAGATTTCGCAACATGTCTTCTCTTCTTCCATATAGTTCATGTTCATTGAAGACATTTGGTCAAACAATATATATGCTTTGTATATTCTCACAACACCAATAGTCATGGTACAATGCTTACAAGATCCATAGTTGAAGAGAAGCTATGTGAAGCTTCTAGAACCATGGACCTATACTTAATTTAGTATTATTGCATCCATGTTACTTATGAAAGTGGAACTTTCACATAGATAAGTAGGGAAACCAAAATTGAAAGCCAAACTTAACATAGAAAAGTAAAGCAAGCCTCAACTATATTCTCATTAAACACTGTGAATTCAAATATCTTTGGCGGAGCATATCTCGAAGCTCGTGCAAGATATGGACAAGGTTCCAATTTCTACAGGGCCGTGTTGCAGAGACCTACAATAACCTCTCTCACTTTTTGGAGATCATATTCTGTTTTCATTCTACAACGCCATCTCGGGTGATGTTGAAACTTGCAGTGTTGGCCAGTACAAAGTTGCCAACTGCCAAATCTCTCTCATCTTTCATCGTGGGATCAAACTGTCTACTCCATTAGCTTCGGATGGACGAGTAAACCCTATCCCCAACCTCCTCTTGTCCCCTCAGTGCTCGAATGTTCTCAGGCACGTTGAACCGGAATGTCCCTAAGGGTCACTAAATGCCACAGGGCTGCAATCTTTGACGGGACATATCTTGGAGCTCGTGCAAGATATGGATGAGATTCTAGTTCCTACAGGACTGTATTGTAGAGACCTAAAATAACCTCTCTCACTTTTTGGAGATAGCATTCCGTTTTCATTCTACAACGCCATCTCGAGTGATGTTGAAACTTGTAGTGTTGGCCAATACAAAGTTGCCAACTGCCAAATCTCTCTCATCTTTCATCGTGGGATCAAACTGTCTGCTCCATTAGCTCCAGGTGGCCGGGTAAATCCTATCCCCAACCTCATCTTGTCCCCTTCAGTGCTCAAACGTTCTCAGGCACACTGAACCAGAATGTCCCTAAGGGTCACTAAATGCCATAGGACTACAATCTTTGACGGGGCATATCTTGGAGCTCGTGCAAGATATGGATGAGATTCCAATTCTTATAGGACAGTGTTGCAGAGACCTACAATAATCTCTCTCACTTTTTGAAGATCGCATTCCATTTTCATTCTACAATGCCATCTCGGGTGATGTTGAAACTTGCAGTGTTGGCCAGTACAAAGTTGCCAACTGCCAAATCTCTCTCATCTTTCGTCGTGGGATCGAACTATCTGCTCCATTAGCTCCAGGTCACCGGGTAAACCCTATCCCAAACCTCGTCTTTTCCCCTTCAGTGCTTGAACGTTCTCAGGCACATTGAACCGAAATGTCCCTAAGGGTCACTAAATCCCACAGGGCTGTAATCTTTGATGGGGTATATCTCGGAGCTCGTGCAAGATATGGATGAGATTCTAGTTCCTACAGGACCGTGTTGCAGAGACCTACAATAACCTCTCTCGCTTTTTGGAGATCGCATTTCATTTTCATTCTACAATGCCATCTCGGGTGATGCTGAAACTTGCAGTGTTGGCCACTACAAAGTTGCCAACTGCCAAATGTCTCTCATCTTTCGTCGTGGGATCAAATTGTCTGCTCCATTAGCTCTGGGTGGCCGGGTAAACCCTATCCCCAACCTCATCTTGTCCCCTTTAGTGCTTGAACGTTCTCAGGAACGCTCAACCGAAATGTCCCTAAGGGTCACTAAATGCCACAGGGCTACAATCTTTGACGGGGCATATCTTGGAGCTCGTGTGAGATATGGATGAGATTTGAGTTCCTACAGGACCGTGTTGCAGAGACTAGAGATCAGCCAAGGATAAGGATAGCATAGTAAGAAATGGATTATTTATCTGGTGGATATAAGTCTTTTATATAACAAACCATTTATATGCATAGTAAAAGAACTGAATATAGATTTGAGACATATTGATCACCTGCAGTTTGATCATCTTCACAAGTATGCAACTTTTGTTTCACTATTTCATGCGGGTTTATTGAACTTTCTTTACGAGGTCATTTACAGATGGGATGTTCAAAGGTTGAGTTCCTATGGGCCGTCAATAATTTGACTATACTTTAAGTCAATGATTATCAATATGGGAAAAAATGGAACTCGTTGTATTTTGAAGTACTAAGAAGATGGCCTTGCCCTTCCCCAAGAGTTTCAAAAATGGGAGACATTAGGTAAGAGAGTGAAAATATTACTATTGCTTCAATGCACATGACACAATTGGAAATGCAAATTTTGATGGTAATCATTTTGTGATAAGGGAGAGACTAGGGATGATCATTGTTACTATCTCTTTAGTAGTGGATTTTTGTTTTCTCTTGAATTTTGTGGTGGGGGATTAGTGGTAATTCTTCTTGGATATTCCTTCTTATGATGTTAGTGACAAGTGTTGCTCTTTGAAAACACTTGTACAATCTTTTTTAAATGATTAGATAAAAACAAAGAATTGTAAGTATTAAACATGATTAGCCTTTAGTTCCTAGAAGATCTTTATTTCCCCCATCAATGCATTTAGAAAGTTAAGTTTTAAGAAGATCATAAATAGAAAAAATTAGAGAAGCGATTTAAACATTTATATTGATTGGAAACATGTGAGTCTTGAGTTTCCTCTACCTTTTAAAGAATGTTCCTTAGCTAGCATACCTAATTCCACATTCCATAAGAGTGTCATTGCGCTAAAGATTTAGGAAACCAACTGCTCTAAGATAAAGCTTCCCGGTCAATAATAATCTAGCCTATTGAGGTACATAATACTTCTCAATTAAACTTGTGTTAATTCAGTATTAATTTTGTAATTAACTACAATTTCAGTATCTGTGTACAGGGGGTGACTGAGAAAACTATTTGAGGTCCAATTTGAAAATATATTTGTAAGGATCTCGACCAAGGTTCACAACTTTGATGATTAATACATTCATTCAGGCTAGAACCTCACTACAAAAAATTAATATATAAAAAAGGTAGTGAATAATGTCATGTCTAGACCCAAATCAACCAATGAAAGTCAAATCAGCATAATGTGGAACAACAATATATGCATTGAGTGGGTTGTTATAGAAAAGCTTCAGAATAAAATTCATGTCTAGAATTAAAAGACCTTAAAGAAAATTTATGCTTGTAACACAAATGGCCATTCAAAATTGAATATGATTACAATATGTGAAATAGCATTACGAGAACTTGTAATGCTCTTGTGAACATCGTGTTAATTCTTGTAAGAATCCCTAAGATGCTTGTTATACTCAAAATTTTGTTGAAATTGAATTAATTTTTATCCTATCGGTTAATTGGCTTAGGGTGATATATGCTTCTTGGATGGAATAATGAGTTCGTGATTAACTCTGTATTAAGATTCATAGCATCTTCTAGTTATTTGCAAAGGAAATTTATAAATTAAGCTAATGTCATATGGCTTGCTTGAGAAAGATGTCCGTGTTCTTATTGATGGGTACTAATGATTGTCCACATTTAGTTCTTCAATATCCTATTTGACAAGCTTTCCATAGACATTTCTTTGCCATACTAAGTATTTTTGAAAACATATTTGAGTAGAAGCACTATAGTAGATACTACATGATGTTTTAACAAATAAAGTAATGGCTTTTATTTCCAAGGTATTATGTCATAGTATTTTAATTGTAATGATCTTAGACTAATGATATTCTTGAAGGTAACTTTGACATGCAGCAAGAAAGACAACCTACAGCCAAGGCTATATTGTGCCTACAACCAAAGCCATAAATGCTCACAGCTAAAGCCACTAGTGCACATAGCCAAAGCCATGGATGCTTATAGCCAAAGTTACAAGTGTTCACAGCCAAAGCCATGAGTACATGAAGTTGATGATCACAATTGTTTACAACTATTCACCAGAAACAACTTCTTTGTAGTTTTTGAGAAATACTAATAAAGCAAAAAATAACATCTACTAGTTCGTAGACATAATGGAAACTCTCTAGCAATTGAATTTAATTTCATACATGCACATATCTAATTTAATGTCATACACGAACATATCTAATTTAATGTCATACATGAACAAACATATAATATAAAATGATAACCAATAATGTAATATACATTAACAAACACATAATATATTATGATAACCAATAATGTCATACATCAAATAAATGTCATACATCAAATATAGAATGTCATATGTCCATCAAATGTATGTCAAATATGTCTCTCTAATGCCTATATATATACATGGGGAAGGAAACAAGTCTATATGTGTGTGTGTGTGTGTGTGTGTGTGTATCGAATATCTCAACTACATCTTTTCCTTCCCATGAGGGGAAGGAAACAAGTCTCTCGACATCCTCTGCCATCGTGTGGAGGGAGACAGTGGAGATGACGGGGCCCTCCTGACATGCTCACTTGACCTCTTGTTTAGGCTCTTCTCCAGGTCCAACTGATACAAAGAAAGTAGATATGAATCAATATTTATTATACGTTGAAATCAAATATATGTATACACAAAATCAATTATATTCTTACTGCCAACAAATAGTCACTTTGTAAGTCCACCTCAAATGCTCGTGGACGATCAGGCGTGACAAGACCCTACAACAATTCAATAAATATAATCACTTATAAATAACATTAAAAATTTTGAGATTAACTATTATAAACAACAACTAAAATGAAGAAAATTCTTTCATACCTCCGTCAATGGCTGTGAGCTAGCCACAGTTGCGGCCACTCCACTATCAACAGACTGTCGCAGATGAGGAGGTGTGTCTGACATCATGAGCTGCATGTCATACAATACACGTTATATCTAACATGAAACATGGAATAAATATAATCAAATAAATTAAATTAACATGAAACAACTGTACCTGTGTGAAGCTCGTATGATGTCTCTGCTCTGTGTCGGTGGTAAAGGTTGAGGGTCCTGTGGAGAACTGATGCACATGCATAATTTTTTTTGTCAATCCTTAATATGATTACGTAATAAATATATGTATTAATTAAAATGATTAAATTGATACATACCTTAGGACTCGTCGAAGGGACAAAAAATGGGCCTGGAGGATCACTGCTAGGCCTAGCAACACTTTGACCCTAAATTTTGAACAATGTCAATAAATGCTAATTAATTAATCATTCACTATACATATGAAATGTGATCAAATTAGTAATTTACCTGTGTGTCAATGCCAAATGTCTCATTCAGGAACTCATTGGTGATAAGCCCATCATCCGCAGCATCTTCGGCATGAGTGCCAAATGTGCATAGGGATCCGCATGAAGTGCACATGTGACCATGATGCATAGAAGGTTCCCCCTCAAATAATGGGCTCATGGAATGGATGAGGGTCTGCGTCAAAGCATTAATGGTCCCTAGAGTGCTGGCCTCTACATGTTCCTTCACAACTGAAGGAATAATCACATGCTCGTGCTGTGGATGGACCACAGGTGCCCTAACTACATTAGGGTCACAACGTGCTCCTGGCCTGTCAAATTATGACCCCCCACCTCTACCCTAGGAGTTTAACATATCAAAATAATTGAGGATCTCCCCAAGGACAAACTCACAATATAATTTCTTCAAAAAATACATGGGGACCTTGTGATTGTTGCAAGGAGGGGCATCAAAAACCATCCACCATCTATCCAAAAAATTATTTCTAATAGCATCGTGTATACACCAATGGATGGGGAACCGTTTAGTACCCTCTCTAATAGTATTTGGCTCACCGGGTTTTCTAAATAATGCACATATACTACCTTTTGATATTTCTTTTTTTTTAACATCTTCCTATGACAATTTATTTGCATAAAATCTTTTTTTTTCATCCCTCAGCCCACCAAATATCTAACTGACCACTAACTAAGGCTATCTGAGTGTTAATGGATTCGAGGGATGATGCCAATTGAGCCCTCATTGGATTGGTTTGTCTGGATTCTTTCAACCGAGCAATGAGTCTTTCTAATTCAGTTTTGCCTCTCTGTATTTCATTTCTTATATTTTCTTGTGTGCCTGGTGGAGGTCTTGCAATTGGTTCGGGTTGTGGAATTTGTTGTTCTTCTTGAGGAGGGTTTTGATTTTGAGGTTCTTGAGGGTTTTGTGGATTTTTCGGTTGATTATGGACATTTTTTGATAAAAAATCAATTGAAATCCAACTAAATAAACAAATCTAAATGAAATTTGTAAAAACCCTACAAAAGAATATCAAAAACCAATAAAACAATATGGAAAACATATTAAACAATGCAAAGTTAAGTTTATATCACTTAACTCATCGTCGTCGGTTTGCTCGTTGTCTTGGATTTCATCGGTGAGGAGGCATTTTGGCAAATGGTGGTGAATTTTTGCTATCAAACCCGCGTACGTGCTGTTGGAGAGCCAAAAAGCAAAATGAAAATGATGGGCAGCGGGTCTACAGCCCATCATATAACTTTTTTGATATCAGAATAGCGCGTACGCACTATTGAAAATTAGAAAAAAAAAAAACCTTGTCATCTTTTTGGCACCACAACTCAGTGCATATGCCCATGATGTTAGTGAAGACCAAGATATAAGTTCAAGAAACATCCATTTGTTTCTCTTATGGATGACTCATTAGGTCCATTTTCACAAATCCCACAAAATGTGCTTCACATAGAGGATGTTAGGAGTTATATCCATTGTAAAATTAAAAGTACTAAAGATGAGGATATACACAAGGACTTAGGAGTCATGTGTAATAATGGCCTAACCTTGAAATCTGAGTATGCACAAGTGAACGAGTTAAACCTAGTAAAGTATATGTTCTACACAGAGTTTTACAATCATGATTAGACTAGAATCACTACAAGTAGAGTTCATGATGAGATGTTTTAAATAGGTGATGCACATGTTGCAATTGATAATGACCTAATTTACAAGGTCACATGTAAGAGAAATGAGGGATGAAACACTATAAATGACAAAAATGTAAGGAAGATTGTTGAGACAAACTTGGATACTACATGTGATGGAAGAAATATGAAGGTGGACATGATTCAAGATAAAGGATTCAAGGTGTTAAGTAAAATTTTAGGATACAAGATTAACCATGGTTCAAGGGATGAATCAATACCAATTGGGTTCTTACATGTAGCCTATGTAATGGCAGTTGAGAGAAGAAAAGTAAACCTATGCGAGATAGTCATAAATCAGCTGTTGGATAACATTGCAAAATTGAAGAAGACTAAGAATGTAGTCTTTAGATTTGAGTCTCTATTGATACACTTATTCTTCTATGCAACCAAGAAGTTCCTAGGAATGACATATTGGAAAAGCAATGAGTGCACAATGAAGTTGGTGACACAGTGTTGCAGGGCAAAGTTGGAAAATGTTAGAGATAGTGACATAGACATGATGATGAAGAATTTTCATATTGAGATGAAACAAAGGCACATAATACTTCCCTCTATGGTAGAAAAGTACAAAGATGAATTATACTTCATGATGGAAACTGACAATAAATGCATGGAAATAGTAGAACCCAAGGTGAGATTCATTGAGCCCATGGGATATGAGGTGAGTACAAAACTCATTGAAGGGCATGCACAAATAATACTCCAGTAAGAAAAGATCACTAAGTTCCCTAGATGGGGTATACATGAAGAAAAAGTGAGGGAAGTTCATTCTAAACTTCACAATAAGGTAGGCAAGAAGAAAGTAGAGAAAGAGATAGATTTCATTCTTAAGGAATCTAGTATGACTCGAAAGGAGTTCAATGAAATAGAAGGCATTGTGTTGGAAATGAAAGCCATCAAACAATCTGAGGTGATAGCAACAACACCAATTGTTGTTGCAACACCTTCTGAGGGTGTAACATTTGTACAACCTAGTGCATAGACACCTATTGCACCTTATGGAGTAGTTGTGCAAGTGCAACCAATCAAAAGTTAATGTGGTCAACCTAGGAGGAAATCAAAATTTGAATCATCAAATGCACAGAGGAAGTCTGAAAGATTGGTAAAGGTAAAGCAAGAACCTACTTCATTTACAACGAAAAGGGTCAAGAAAACTACTAGTGAACTCGAAAAAAGGAGAAAGACTTTACAATTTAGTGATTTAGAGGAGTTAGAGTATAAAATTGAGGACATGCTAGTTGAGAAAGCATCACAAGAGGGAAGAACACTAGCATGAAAGAAGGCATGGAAACCAACCTGTAGAAAACTTAAACATGTAGATTATAAATGATGATAATTTTGTACAGTTGAATAAATACTATAGCTTAATATGGATCAAAGAAAACTAGATAATTCCATAGTAAGAAACATTATCTTGAGGAACAAAAGGTTTGATAACATTCAAAAAAAGATCTCATAAGGCCTATATATTAGGTTATAAAATAGGAAGAAAAGAGTGACATAAGAAGACACAAAGTTAAGAGAAAACATGATAAACAAACTGTGTGAAGTTAACTCTAAGGAAGATATGGACAAAATTTTGAAGGGTATTGAGCCCTTGCTAAGGAACAAAAGAAGATCAATTCTTCTAATGGGAGACAATTATGAGGAAGTTAAGATGGAGACAAAAGAAGCCATAGTAAAACATATGACTTATATGCTAGAAGTAAGTGCACAGTCAAAACTAGTGAGCCCAGTATATGTACAAGCAAGTACACCATCTTGTGATGAAAAAGATGTTGAGAAGACACATCAAGCTCCATCACCTCCTCATATTATCATGGGTAATGAATCTATGCAAGTGGATTCACCCACTGAAGAAAATTCATTTTCTCAATATGGATCAAACATTGTCGGCAATGTCAACAATATCACTGCCTATACTAGCTTTGATAAGGAAGAAGAAGAAGAAGAGGAAAAGTAGAAATAGGAAGAGGAGAAGAGGAAATAATAAGTAAAGAGGAGAGAAGAAGAAAAGAGAAAAGAATAGAAGAAGAAAGAAGAAGAAAGGAAGAAAGAAAAAGAGAGGAAAAGAGAAGAGGGAAAAAAGGATACAAAAAAGAAACAAAGAGAAGAGGAAAAGAGGAAAGAGGAGGAAAAGAAAAAGAGGCATGATGAAGAGAAAATGAAGAAAATAGAAGAAGCTTTTGAGCTAAAATAGAGATGGAAGATTTTGATACAAGAATCAACATTCTTTCCCAATTTGAAACATGTGGAGTCAAAACTTGGGAAGGTAGTGTTTCAGCATGAGGTTGATGTACCTTATGTAGCCCCAACAATCACACCTATTGTTGCACCTGCAGCTATCCTATCATCAGCAATCAAGCTCTTGACAACACTATTTGATGATGATAATGATGACCATAATAGGTTAATGAGCTCATTGAGAAAGTTATTTGAAAAGAATAAATCTATGAAGTCTTCAGAGAAAATAGTAATTAAAGTCCTAGAGAGAATGTAGAAGATAGTTACTACAATTATAACTAATCCCTGCAGTCAAAGGATAAAGAATTGGTGAAGTCTTTTGATGAATAATTCATAACCTTATTTGAAGTTTCTTCTGCACAAGTAGAAGCAAAGCATGATGCATCACTCTTTGATACAATGTGCATAAATGTAAGGAATGACTTGAAGTCATTTGATGCATGCATCAAGGAGTTAAGAAAGCATATTAATGAAGGTAAGAAGTTGTATGGACAGTGCACACTATCATACAAATACTTGACTAATTTTGAGAATTAGTTAAAGGGTTAGATGAGTGAACTTAATACACTCACTACAAGATTACTATTTCCTGAGGTTAGTATTGAAGATTTTACATCTGAAGTTGAGAAGATCCATAATACAATCAGAGGCACATAGGCTGATAAGGAATATGTAATAAGAAGGTTCTCTACTCTTAGGGAGATTTTGTCACCTAAGATCAACATTTTGCAAAGGAAATTGGAGGAGTGTCTTACAGCTAAGGCCTCCTATGATAAGTTATCCTATATTGACTTGAGCATGGTTGAAGTGATAACCTTTGCACTTTGCACACTAATCGGTATCTCTGATACAGTTAAGGAGAACTGGAAAAAGGAAGTTGAAAGACTGAAACTTGTGTATGCAAATTATTTTTCCAAGATATCAAGTTAATCAGTAGCAAGTAGAGTTTTTTTTTTATATCATTTTTGACAGCTTTTTCCATTGATGTCAAATGGGGAGTAATATATGTAAAGAAAATTGTATGTACTAAGGAGGAGTATATGTAAATGAAAAGGGGGAGAATTGAAAAATATTATATGTGAAGGAAATTGTATATGTATATGTAAGGGGGAGTACACTTATGTATCAATGTAAGGAGTGATAAGGAATGTAATGATCCATCAAAACATGAATACAATTATTATGTTTTCAAGGCAATTTTGTGTAGTTATTTTTATTTGTTTTGCTTTGTTTTGTATGACATCATTTTGGGACTTAGCCAATTTTTCTAAATGTTTCCATCAATGCCAAAGGGGGAGATCATTGGCAATATGATTAGTTAGATGTCTAGAGAGTTTTCATTTATGGTTACATGTATTCAACATTTCATTTATACATTTAGAGTTAGAAATTGTCTAAGTGTTAGATAGTTTGCAATAGTATAGAGACATATGTGATGTGTATAGATGAAACACTTTGAGTTAGCTTATGTGTACTTGAAGATAGCTTTATGACTACATCATAATGATGTGTTCCAGTGCACAGATGTGTGCGAACATTATGATGCAAGTTATAGCTCAAATTCCAATTTGGGTATTTGATAGAGAACATAGCACATTAGAGTTTTGAGTTGTATAGCTTAAGGAATTATTTTGGTGAGAAAATAATTACTTAATCATGATGGGCCAACATTGTGGATATTAATCCATAAGTTATTTTATATTATGTCAAGTGTATAAAGACATGTAGGTCGACTGAGTAGAGATTAATTTGTTTGTGAGATTTAAGTAAAGATCTTATCTTGCATAGATAATATGTAAGATGTATGACATGCAAACTATTGCACAAATAGCTTGGAAGATATGAGAGTCTTATGTGATATGAAATCTAATGTATGATCAGATCAAGTGTGATTTTTAGTAATGAGAAAGTATTGTATGTATACCTATACTTGTGAAGAACTTAATTGTATAATTGCATGTTACTGTAGTGGGCTCTTTTTGCATACATTGTATTTGATCTACCGACTCCTAACGAGGTTGAAGAAACTCCTAATAGGGATGAGGCTTCTAATAGGGCCTATTCCTTTAACAAGAACTCGAGACACTATAGGTACTTCATAGACTCCTAATAGGGTCAACATCCTTAACATGACTCTTGTGTTTAGTGGATCATCTAGTTGGTATCATCCCCACCAAGAGTGAGGATTTCCCTTGGCCAAGGTTTCCCTAGTTAACAAATAATGGTGTTATGAGTTCTCTTCGTGTGCATAGTTATATTTACTATTCAACATTGTATGTTTACTTTCATATGCAAGATATAAAGTAATTAACAATATTTAGTTATGGGTAAAAGTTTGTAGAATAATGATTCACCCCCCTCTCAATATTATATATTTCTAATAGGACAATGCCAGAAAAGTTTGATGTTGGAAGGGGTGTCTTCTACCACAAAGCCAAGACAACTGATCATTGGAATCCCACATGTCTTCTCCCATGTCAGTTGTTGGAAAGTATCTCCAAAATGGTGTTATAGTCAAGAATAAAGTCAGTTATGTATTCCCCTGCTACAAATCTGCAACGATAGACAAGCAAGGGTTCATCAGATAATCGGTCTTACATAAACTAGGAGCAACTTTATATACTTTTAAGCATTGAGGAATGATCATTAAATGACCCATATTTTCTCTAACAGTTTTTAGGATGAACATGCGAGGGATACTAATAGAAAAAGAGTAGGTGAGATTTCCCCAAAAATGAGATTAAAATGGTGAGAACACTCACAAAAAGAATTTGATTTATGATGTCTTTATAGCACATAGGTTATCCATCCCACAATAATATTGAAATTAAAAGTATGTCAAGTTGGCAATATAGTTGTACTCAAAACAACTTAAACATCACACACTAAGCTTAATTCCTAGACAAAAAGTGTTAAATAGTCAGAGTCGACTTTTTTTCCCAAGATTAATTTTTCCCTTAGTGTGTGATGTTTAAGAGTGGCTACTATTTAAATGAATATCGAAATATAAATATACTTTCTCTTTTACTTCTCTCCTTTTAAAGATAAAAATATACACAAGCAGCTTCGGGTGGGGCATAGTTGGTTGGTCTTCACCTTTCTAGATAAAATACACTAGGCTATAATTGGTGAATGTGATGCAAGAATGAGTTGGAAATAGAGAATACAAAATTCAGCTTATTCCAATTTGTTGTGATTGAAACAAACCAAATAACTAGTTTCTTCTAAACCATGATGTTTGGTTTGTAGTTTTAAAATTGTTTATTGTTTATTATTATCATCCTCTTCAAAACAATGAACATCAATATATTGAATCAAGAGAAAGGAAAGATATAGGCAATAAAGTAATTAGTCGATAGGCTTTCCTTCTAGAGTTGCCTCTAGTCAAAATTTGTCTCACGTCGAAAAGTTTTTTATTGGTAAATGGTTACAAAGTGTTGGTTATAGATTGTCGACAAATGGTTTGTGGATCTTACATGTCTAAATGGTTTTGGCTTTATTGAATTGGTTGTTTCTCAGCCAGCATTGGCCATGAAATATGACATTGGTTAAACTGGTGTTGCCATGTTACAAATCGTATCTAGATTGTCGTTGAAATCTTGTGTGGTTGTTAACTTATTTATATGATCCTGTTATGGATTAGGCTTGCAAGTTGTTCCATAATTGATTGTTGCTTTGGTTTTTGGCATTTCTTGATTTCTTGTAGTTTGTGCCAAGGCAACAAAGGGGGTTTGAAATGGTAGGTGTAGAATTGCAAGGGTCATTCTATTTTGTGTAGATTTGAAGGTTCTTTGCATTCATTCTAAAGTGGGGAAGATTTGGGCTTGGTATTGGATTTGGAGTTGAATTTGTATCGCTTGTGCAGAATGGGGCAATGTCTTTTAGTTGTCTATGGGACCCCTTTCATGTCTTTTCTATGTCAGCCCATCTGTTATGAATCTGCTTCAAAAAATATTTGTTTTGTGTAGTCTAATTTCCTCAAAAAGCTGATGTAAGTGGCCCTCCTAGGACCATGCACCCTGGCCAAAGATTTCATTATAATTTCCTTACATTTTGGATGTAGCAATTCTTGAACCATGTTGCATGGCCAAAAAATTCATTCTTAATCTGACAATACAACTGTACATTGTAAATTTTACGGAGTATCTGATATGGAACACTCTGAGGAGATTTCACTATGCTCCATTCATTGGACTATTAGGGTATATCCTTTCTGTCAATTTTGGCCTACATTTGCATCCACAGAAGCCTTAGCTGTAACTATGATTGACTTGGAAAATCAAAGTATATATGAATTTCAATTAGTATGGATCTAATTGGGAAGACCGTGGGATACTAAACATTTTTAAAATATTCATAAATTTAAAGCACAGAAAAGATTTTCGCTTTTGTCATTTCAATCCAAATGAAGGGGGAAAATATTGCTTTTCGATCAGGTGCAGCTCAAAATAATCCTTTTGAGTGGAAGTCTAGGGGCTACCATAGGAACCTTATCATGCATACCGTTTTTCATAATTTTTGACACAAGCTCCAAACTTCCCAAAATGTAGTTGTTGTGGCCATGGCTGTAGGAGCAACAATTGGGATTTAACAATCACAATCCATGGCTTCTAGGACAAATGTGCTCAATTTTTTCATACAAGTTTAAATCTTTGCATTATACTCATGTTTGATGAAATCCTAGTCTGTAGTGGAAACATATAAAAAATTGAAACAAAGAAAGTGTTTATAATCAAAATTGAAAAAAAAACAATTATCAATCACAAATAAATTCTGATATGTCTAGTGTTGGCAAACATGCCCTTGAATGGTAGGAAATCAGAGGACAGACTTGTGTCGGTTCATAATCCATCTTATATGGCAACTAACTGTGATAATTCACATTTTTGGCAGATTTTTGCTTCTATTCTTTAAACTGCCCTTGTTTGGTATGATGCATAACAGCTGGTAAGCTGGATATGAAATTTTATCCATTTTTTAGTTTCTCTTTGTCAGGTTTCCTGGGGATTTTGACCTCAAATTCTTTTGATTGCTTTGATACTTTACCTCTTGAATGTGTCTTGTTTAACAAATCACTCACATTTACTTTTATGGATTTTTTACTATCAAGCATGTGTTCAAATTTACTTATCCTTGTAGCTTGTTTCTTGAATATTTATGTATTATTTTGTTTGAGGATGATTTATTTAGAAGGATTTTGCTTCTTCATATTGTGAGACTTGTCTGGTTATGTATACAAATCTTTTAGTTTAATAGGTCTTGCATTGTCTGCACTTTGTTTCTTGGGTTTTACTTTGTTAGTTGATTGTACAAGTATTCCTTCTCTTTCTATCCTTAAAATAAACTATAATTTTGAAATCTAAGGATTCAAATTTCATTATCGTTTCTGGGTCAAACAAATAGGAAGTATTTAGCAATCTTACTGTTAAATATATTTAATCCATGTGGTTCTATTTTGTCAAATTTCTCACACATTATAAATGTTCAGATGCATATTTGTCAGGGGGTTTGTTGTTGTACTACAACATGCAAAATTGAATTCTTAATATTTTGAGATGAAATGCCAAATCTCCATGTCTTCTATAAAGATGTTCATATGCTAAACAATGTATATAGAATCATAGATTGCATGATCAAATGAGGCAACCTCAAGTTTTCGTCTTATTCTAGAATTTCACTCAGTTATAGTGATATGATATGCTGGTTATCATGAAGGGACTTATGTTATTCATTCAATGGATACCAACTTGACTTTAACATCGTCCAACACACCAAACAACTTGCAAAGAAACGAGGTTTAGAAATTCTATCTAACTCTAAGAATGTAAGATAATGTCGATGATGGGGTGAGCTCTAACCAGTCCTTGCTTCGCTGTGTCAACTAGGCATAGGAGGGTGCTATCTTCTAGGGATGTCAAAATGGTTTTTAGATTGTCAATACTCATTTAAATACCCTAATAAGGCACAATTTAAATGAGCATTTCCATTAGAAGTTAAACACTTGCAATTTAGGTCAAGACTAGCCTCGCACTATTACTTGCAATCAACGAGTACCAAAAGGTACTAACACTAGATCCACCATAAGTCACTATTTGACAATATATTTCATCCATCTATAACTACTTCTGCTCAACATGAAATTAAATCTAGTCTAAGTGAGGAGAAGTAGAAACCATGCAATACTCTAAAGCAACATGAACAATCCACCATGAAGACTAACTATAAATCAACAACTACTTTGATAGCATTATGTCAACAATTTTAACAAGTCACCTCCTACTTTACTATAAAACTAATCTATATTAATCTCCTCTGAAATGAATCTAATATTATTGATTTACAAATGAGGAGGCCTTGGCCTTTTATGGTTGTTCAATTACAATGCAGGGCCAAAATTAATTCAAGATCAAGGCCAAGATTAATCCATTACAAACATTAATTAGGGTTGCCAACACGAAATCCAATTAGATAAAGGCACCACCTTGTGGTCCAATAGAAAATTTATAATGCTTTTGAGAGCCAACAAGAAAATGCATTAGGTATAGGCATGATGTGAATTCCACTTGTATGCTTACCATAATATGATTGAATGTACTTGAACATGTGTAAATGTAGAATTTTGATTGGCTGATTACAAGTGGGTGCCACCTCAACATCCTTATCTCATAGACGATCAGTTCTTTGACGATGAGAAAAATATTTGTTGATACTCAACATTGTCAAGCGCCCTCAATTGTGATGGTATATTCCCAAATTGCTTCGCCTTTTCAATTTTCTCCATCTTCTAAAGTTTTTCTCATTGCCACAATTTTGAACTTGCTTGTACTCGCAAACTTGATGTCTCTTTTGATGCAATGACTTTGATCTCCTTGAAGTGACGACCTTCATGCACTTGGATCCTTCAAAGGGAAATTGGATCTCTTCTTTGATCTCAATCTTGGATTGGGATTCTTCATTTCAGCTTCATTCTTAATCTCTCTTGCTTGCCTTGAATTTACACTTATTTTGAATCTCCTCCTCATTTGAAGTTTTGAGCCCGACCGCACTACAACCTTTCAATCTCCAAGTATCTTCAACAACAATTACCCTGCAAAATAAAGGAAAATATCATTAACCTCACACAATGATGAGTATAAATGATATTAAAGAAATTTGAAAGCTTATGTGAAACTGCACCTAGATCAACTTTTACCTCTATTAAAACAAATTGATTAAGAATTTTCTACATTCTAAGGTTTGAGTTTTTCTAATTTCTGCCCAGGTTTCTTTGTTTTTTTACAAGTTTCAATTCTAATTTTTCCTCATTTTTATGGATGTGGAACCACCCATTCTTTTGATTGCTTGCGTTACCTTGATATGCTATAAAGTATAAAGGTGTGACTGCCATAGATATCTTCTATCAATCAAATTCCCTAAAATTCTTTAGGTTCTTGAACCCTACACTTAGACCTCCATTCAAATAGTAGGGCGATATGGATTCCCCAATAATTGGTTTAAAGCTAATAGCCAGTTCTCAAAAGCTCTTACTAATAGAATGTATTATAAAAGATTTTTTTAATTATTTTTGTTGAATTAATATGAATGACCTTAAAATAACACCAATTAAACCTTATTGTTGATTTATTTATATTCAGAGATAAAATTAGTTGTAAGATTTTTTCCTTTTCTTTTCTTTGTGAGTATGATTGATGTTTTTAGTACGCATCAGATTTAAGTAATGCTCACATTAATTTAATTCAAAAAATATTCATTTGATACATTTCTAAAATATCTGTCATAAAAAAAGTTTACTATTAGAAATTGATGATAAAAGTTTGAATAACTAATTTTACCATATAAATATTTGATTGAAGGAAAATAAATATCATATTACATAAATTATCAAACTTAAAAAACAGAAAAAAAATGTTAGAAATAGAAGAAAGATTTCAATCATTCTCCAAACTTGACAACTAAAAATTTTAATTTGAGCTCAAAAGAGATAAGACTATGTTCCTTTCAGAGATAAAAGTATGCTTGATAGCCACAACAACAAAGACTAAGGCTCATCTCATTTTAGTGATGTTAGTGGGATGTATATTATATTTGATGGGAATAGTTATTAGTAATGAACATAGCATGGATATTACACAACTCTCAACCAAGATGAATCTTGTCAGTATTCTATTCAAGTTAAAAAGAATAACAAGAAAATAATATTCCTAGCTTTTATTAGGTCTTGTATTAATGCGAGAAGATTAATAAACTATTTTTTAAATACCCATTTTTTTCCAACAAAATCTTAATTATATAATTTAGTGGAATATATGATATCTCAATATCATATAACTAACATGTTTCAATGTGCATGTAAATCTTATTTGACTTTTATCTATGACATTCTCATGCTCATGGTTACATGTTAAATACTCAACTTTATGTATTATTGAATATGTGACCTCATGGGAAGATTTGCCTTTGTTAGAATCACCTAAACATGTAATAATTGCTTAAGTGTTCCAATCATTTTGATGATATATGGGTTCTTGTGAGCCACTACTCATGAAACATGGGTCAATCAACTCGACTCAAAACCTACATAGTTGAATCATATCTTTGAAACTTCACAAAAATGCTATGGAAAAAATATCCTACTTATCAATTGAAAGAATATCCTACTTATTAGTTGATGAGATCAAGGAGCATTCTAATGAATGATTCCTAAGGAACAAAATTTACTGAAGACCTTTCCTTTTATACACTTCCTTATGTAATATGAAGCTTCATTTATGATTTTCAATCCTTTTGTATATATAATTGAAAAAACATTTCAACAAATGTACAATGTTTGAACCTCTAAAGCGGTTACTCGTGTATATATGCCTCTATTTTATATAAAATATTAATTCAATGCTAACAATTTAAAAAATTTCCTTGAATTTGACATCTCTTCAATTTTTCTTTTCTGATAGAACCTATCGGCGTACCCCTTGCACCTCTTTTGGGTGCAAGTGCTAGTATAATATTCATTCCATGAGAGGAATATTGTGAGTTTCTACTAAAAAAAATCTGCAATATTTCTTGGATTATGCACGAAAGTATATAGTGCTCGTAAGGCAAGCTTCGTTTAAAGTTTTTACTTCCATCAAAAGAAAGTAATACATAGCGTAGACAAGTATCCCGTGTACTTGTATGCATCCAACACTGACTGGACCCTAGATCTCTCCTTTACAATTCTCTCCTCCACAACAAGTTGGCATTATTAATAACATTCACTTTATCTATATTCATTGTTACTCAAAATTTATTATTCATTTTATTTAAAATTTATTTAAAACACTTTTTTTTTAATAACTTATTCTTGAAATCTTTTATATAAAATCATATTTAAATAACTAGTGATATTTAATTAGTCACCTTTAAATATTGCATATTAAGGAAGAAATTAAACTTGGAAATATAAGTCTGAAACTTTGACTATTTAACACTTTAAGGCTAAAAATCAGCACCTCATATTAATTAAATAAAAAGGATCTCTTAATTATATATATATATATATATATATATATATATATATATATATATATATATATATATATATATATATATATATATATATATATATATATATATATATATATATATATATATATATATAGTCTTGAATAATATCACATCTCCAACATCTTATTAAGTTGATAAGTACTCCTCCCCAAGCTAGAGTTTTTAAAATCAACACTGATGGCTCTTCTTGGAGAAATCCTAGACCGGCTGGCATTGGGGGAGTTGGGTATGACAGATCTGGTGATGTTCAATTTCATTTTCTATCTACAAGCGTTACCATACAAATAACCTCATAGAATCCCTTGCTATCTTGGTTGTAGTGGAACAATGCTATCAACGTGGCTAGAGAAGAATCACTTGTGAGACTAACTTGCTAGTGGTTGTGAATTTATTGAATAGACAAAACCTTGTGGATGTGGTTTGGTATTTGGCTCTAGTTATTCAATAGATCACTTAGTTATGCAATTATTTGGATTCTATGGCTTTTATGCATATCCCTCATGAGTAGAATGGTGTGGTTGATTTCTTGGCTAAATGGGTCTCCAAGCATGCGCTGGATTGGAACATTTTTTATCATAGGATGCTTCCCCCTGATTTATCTCTTAAACTGGCTCAACTTGTGGACCAGGATAAAGCTCTTTAGTGCTCTTTTTTTTCTCTATTATTTTGTTCTCTTTGGTATTCAATACAATTTTTACCCCTCTTTTAGTTAATTAGTTGATAAGTATGTGAGATATTTGAAGAATGAAGAGAGAGAGAGAGAGAGAGAGAGAGAGAGAGAGAGAGAGAGAGAGAGAGAGAGAGAGAGAGAGAGAGATTTTATTTTGATTTCAAAACTTCATATTGTCTTTTCGGTCTAGAAACAAAGAGGAGACAATGAGTAAATTAAATAATAGAAAAAAATTAGAGATGGAGAGGCCAAAAAGATCGATTGAGATAAAAATAGGGAGGGAAATATAGGGGGAGAAAGTGTGTAAATATGTAGATCATAATCAATTATCAAAGTGGTGGGTATTTATAAAGAGATAAATTGGAAGAGGAGAGAGCGGAGATGAAGAGATAGAATGATAAATATATATAAGGTGATAGATAGATAAGATCAAACCAAAATAAATGAGGAGAAACTTTGTAGAAGAAATCTCATCTCTCTATTATAATCTATAGACTATGATTGACTATTATCTTAACAACAAATAACTATTGTAAACTAGTTAGTCAAAGTTCCTGCCCATGGAAGAAGGGGTTTCCTCTATCACTATCAAGTGTTTAATATTCAAATCTCCTCTCGAAAGTAATAAAAGTCATCCTACAAGTTTGTTTTGAGACTGAGAACTAGCTAATTATGTTTTCAATATTAAAAAATATACAATATACAAATCCTTAAATATTTATTTTTATATTGAACCCTAATTCCCATTCTCTTCAAATTATCGCTATCGGTGTAATCCTTGCACTCCTCAAAGGTACAAGTACTAGTATAAATTTATACATTTTTAAAGAGTCAATTCTTCTCTCCAAAATTATGAATAATAGTTGTATAAGAAGGTTGAAGTTAGTTTTATGAGGTAGTGTGCATTATTAAAATGAGTAGAAGTTAGATAATATGAAAATAGAAAATATAACCATACATAAAGAGAACTCATAACACCATTAATTATTAACCAGGGAAACACTGGCCAAAAGAAAACCCCACTGGGGATGATACCCACAAGATGATTCACTAAACAAAAGAATCATGTTAAAGATATTGACCCTATTAGGAGCCTATGAAGTACATATAGTGTCTCGAGCCCTTGTTAGAAGACTAGGCCCTATTAAAAGCCTCAACCCTATTAGGAGTTGGTAGATCAAATACAATGTATGCAAGAAGAGCCCACTTCCCTAACATGCACTTATAAAATTAAGTTCCTTCACACACACACACACACACACACACACGTATACAATATTTTCATACTATTGTACCTTGCACTTTCTTTGATTACTCTTCAAATCTTGCATCATATAAATCTCACACATCATATATACTATATTCACAATAGTTCGCATGAATACTTATCACTTACACAACACACTCTATCTGTGTAAGATAAGATCTTCATATATACCTTGTTAATTATAAAACTATGATGTTCTAGCCTTCATGCTTCCACATGCTTGCCCAAATATAATTTAGGATGTTAGTTTGCCAAGATTAAGTAATTATTTTTTTACCATAATAATTCCTTAAGTCGTACACCTCATGTATCTCAAATATGCTCTATTCTGCTATGTTAAATACCTGAAATGGTAAATCAACTATAACTTGCATCATATATCTCGTATAGGTCTATGCATCAACATACATCATTATGACACTATCATATAGCTATCCTCAACTACATATGAGCTAACTTGAAGTTTTTCATCCATAAACATCACATTTATCTTTATATTGTTGTAAATTGTCTAACACTTAGACAATTTTCTAGCTCTAAATACATAAATGAAATACTAAATACATGTTGCCATAAATGACAACACTTTAGACATCTAACTGACCATATTGCCAACATAAAGTACAAATGATATTCATGGACAACATGAATGGGGAGAAATTACAATAGAGATATTTGATATTCATGGAAGTTAGATTTTTTTCACCTATGTTGCTATCAATACAAAAGGGGGAGATTGTTAAGCATGAATTATGATGGTATTCCTATGGGAGAATATCCTAGAAGTGTTGGAGATATGATTCAGAGGTTGTGTGTTGCATTCATGACAGAGTTTGTCATTGGTGTTAACATACTAGTTATTCTGTAAAGATTAGCAAAGCAACATAAAGAGTTTGGCTTTGTGTAGTTCAAGGAATAAAGATCAACTTATGCACACTTGGGGTAATTTCTAGAGTATGTCTAGATGCTACATTTAAGAGCACACATAGAAATATGAAGATGGTATAGAGTTATGATGGATTTACTAAAGGCATCTTTCAGACATTGTTTCTGGAAGTGGATATTGATATTCTAATTGTATCACCTAACAAAGATGGAATTCTTTTGAGTGAACTTGGACAGAGGTTGAAGACATGTTGAATATGGTGTGGTTAATCACACATTGAGATGAGCAACAAGTAAAGAGTTATGAAAACTGTGAGTTAACAATTTATTTGTGATTGTGAAAAAAGTATTATTGTAATGTACCATGTAATATAATAGTCATACATTATTATTGTAAATTAGGAAATCCTCAAGGCCGACTCAGTAATTTATTCTAGGACTTGGTATAAAGAAAATATTATTTCCTTGTGGTAGAGTGTGAAGATCAATGAGATCGTTACATATGACATTATATTATGCAAACTTCCATTCAAACATTTGTTAGATCAGAGAAGAGATTGGTGCAGTTGAGGCAAAATGAGATTACAAGGAACTGTATTTGACAAAGAAGTTGTTGTTGGACAATTGTTGATGTACATTTGTATTATTAAGTGAGGATAATACTGAAGTTGTTTGGACAATGGGTCCATTTGTCTTCTCTTCAATTCCTAATAAGGTCCATCCTTTCACAAGGAAAATTTATATTAGTACTGGGTACCATCCATACTAGGGTTTTCCCTCTAATCAAGGGGTTCTCTAGATAACAAATTTGGTGTTATTGTCTATAGTTATCTTTCTATGGTTGTTTATCTACTTGCATTCATTAGTTATTCATAATATTACTATCTCATATATTTCTTAATAAAGTGGTTAATTAACCATAATAGAGCTATTTCACATAGTTTATTTAATTATAATTGTATGCTTCATTTGGATTCATAATTTCTTGCCCTTTATGGCTTCATATCCATTACAACTTTATGTTTTTATGGGTTTAGTATTACTACACTTTTATGTTCTTTTATAGGCATCATGCCACATTACAAGTCCAAGATAATGAAATCTATAATGCTTCCTAAATATTTTTTTAGCTCCTACTATCCAAGCACACATTTCTTGCCTTCTCCCTTAACTTTTTGTTAGTTTACATTGTCAAGTAACTTCTTGATGTGTTTATTTCAAAATAATGTCAAATACTATTCATTTAGAATTTTTATTTTTGTATATAAGTATTTAAGTGAAGGATGATAAACAACTAATATACTTTATATAAATATTGACAAATACATGAACTTAACTTGTTCTTAACCTCACACATCCTAAAAATCAATTATTATTTTTATTTTATTCACTCTTTGTAAAAGATGGAGACTCTTTTACAAATATAAATGTTATGAAAAGAAATGTAGAAATATTTGTTTGGGATTATTTTAAAGAATGTAGAAATAGGTGAATGTGATCTTCGAAGGAGAAAAAACTCGCTCTGCTAAAGTTCGCAAGTTTCTTTTTTGTTGTCGCTGACTTTTTTCGGCATCAATTTCTTGGTTTTAAGGGTTTCTTTCCCAAAATAGGTGGCATCATCAGAGAGAAAGGTAGTCAATGAAGGTGGAAAGTTGGATGTCCCCATGTGTACGACAATTACAAGTGGTATTCTATTCCAAATCTCCTTTAATGCTCAAATTTTTACAAATCCTCCTCTAAGCTCTTTGATGCCTCTCATACCTACTTCATCTGATACCATCTCTACTAACATTAATGGCACTCCTCATTCGGCTTCCAACACAACCTTCAAAGCCAGAACATTCTCGGAGGTAGTTTCTCATTCAGTTGGAGTCGTCGATTCTAATGCAAGGTTTGCAGTCACTGGTCCTGAGCATAATGAGGTCGCCCAAGATGGTAAGAACCCTCTAGCTTCTTCAGTTCCATTTTCTTTGACTCCTAATTCATAAATGATTGCTGAAATTGTTAAAGAGAAAAATAGGCTTAAAGACACTATTATATTTTTTGTTGTAGTTGAAATTGATAAGTGCCCTCCTCGCAAGTTTTTGGATGATTGGTTCCATAATTTCTAGAATATTAAGTTAGGGTTTCATTTTTTTTTTTGTAGAAAAATTCAAAAAGGATTCTTTTATATATTTTTTGCTAATCAAGAGGCCCAAAAGAAGTTCTGAAAAAACAATATTGGGCAGTAGGGTTGACTTCCTTTTGCGCTTTGGCTTGGACCCCTAAAGTCATCCATGAGGAAGTTTTGGCTCTTTTAGCTCCCAAATGGATACTTGTGAAAAATATCCCTCCCTTTCTATGGCATTTTTTACCACAATTATTGGAGACCTTGGACAAAACTGTCTGGATGGATGACAAGGTTAGACTTGTTCCTCACATGGATGCTAGGGTTCTCATCTCGCTTATTCCTGGCAAAAAAATCCCTTCTAAGATTACTATTAATGTGTTAAATGAAAGTTTTGTTTTCCCTATCAAATTTTTAAGGGGTCTAAATGATTGCTTTCTGTGTAGGAAAGACAGTCATCTCAGAAGAGATTGCCCCATCATCAATAAGTCTTTTGCTAAGACCATCAATAGCCCTAATCTGCCTCCTATCTCCACATCGCCAGTTAACCCCTCTATTGTTTCATCATCAGCTGGTCACCCCACTAAGAAAATTCCTAACACCTCTGGTAGTGCCCAGAATGCTCTTGCTTATAATTTGCCTCTATTACCTCCTCCAGAGATGATGTCGGGGCCTGATCTTGATGAAGGCTTTATGATGGTTAGGAACAGGAAGAAGAGGAAGGGGAATACCTCTGGTAACCCTAAACCCAAGAATCTTAATGATAAACCTGTTACTCCTCTTACCATAGCTTCCTCTCTATGTATTGATATGATTGAGTATCCTACTCCTATTACTGAAACCGTTACACCCGCTTTGAATCCTCCAAAGTTGCCACCAATTTTTTTTAAGGAAATTGATGATGAATATGTTTTGGAAATTATTCCTGCTACTGAGTCACCTTAGAATGAACTTAATATGGATATGGAATCGTCTGTCTTTGATTCCATTACCACAAAAAGGCATGGGAGGCCACCTGGGTAAAAAAAAAACCTGTGAATAAGAAATCTAGGGATAATCCTAGTAGTCTCATAATGTCTATTGAAGATGCATGCCATACCCTTTTCAATGTGTCTCAATGAATTGCTTATCTTGGAATGTTAGGGGGCTCGAGTCTCTAGATAGAAAGTATGTTGTTAAGAATTTATTAAATTCTTTTAACTCTGTTGATTTTTTTATGATGCAAGAAATTAAAGCTACTGGTTTCACTCTTGAACTAACCTTAGTTTTATCTGGAAAGATGCTATTAAGTTTTACTCTAATCACATCAGGGGTAAAGGTGGAATTATTATCCTTGTCAATCCCAAGTGGGGGACACTCATCTCTGATAATGGTGTCTCTCCCTGTCAAAGGGTTGTCTAGTTTATTGTGAACATTAATAATAAACCTATTGGTTTTTTCTCTATTTATTCTCCTGGGTGAACCCACAATAATGGGTTCCACTTTAGTGGGACGAACAAAGATGAAAAAAATTTCAAAATGAGAAATTGAGTTTACCATATGTTCGCGCGAACATATTTCATATGTTCGCGCGAATATATTTCATATGTTCGCGCGAATATATGTGATATATATGTTCACGCAAACATGATTTTCATGTTCGCGCAAACATAGGTTCACGCGAACATGGTAAACGTGTTCGCGCGAATGCCATGTTCGCACGAACATGCAAAATCACAAAAATTTTAACCTTTTTTCTTTTTTTCTTTTTTTTGCTTATTTGACTGCCATAATTGTAGGAGAATGATCTCCTACTGTAAAATAAAAAATGTCAAAATGTGCTTCTCGGAGCAAGCTTTCCAACGACTATAATTTTATTACATAATTTAATCATTAAGACTTTCAAATATGAGTTTAACTCATTATAGGTTCATTACCGATTGAACATCAATCGACTTTGACACCTCGAGAAAATTAGTAAATTAGGTCAAATTTTTTTTGAAAAATATGGAGGCACTGGCTTATTGAGATACCTTTCTATTCAAAAAAAAAAAATGGTTTATGATAAATTGACTTCAAATTATCTGTGTCAAACGGAATGTATGTCTGAATTACGATTCATGTCACTTCAAAACTTCATAAACTATACAATATTCAACAAAAATAAATCAAACCAAATGCAGACACTGGATATTGATGCTACAAATCGAACGCAGAAAGAATTACTTCATTATCATTTCTAGAAAAAAAGTTATGTGTGTCAAACAGACTGTCACTTTTTAAAATATTGAATTTTATAAATAAATTTTTTTTTTAGATTAAAAAATATGGTTACAAAGTAGGAACAAAGTACTCAAAATCACTAGTTTATGTCATCTTGAAATTATTTATAGTTCTGGAGATATAGTCACTTGAACGTGACGTTTGTTGCAAAAATATTGATTTCAGAGTGAAAATTGGTCAAAAAGTGGAACCCATTATTGTGGGATCACCCTCCTAATGATACTAAGGCTAGAATCTCCCTTTGGAACTAGTTATCCACTCTTCTTGATATACCTTGGTTTTTTGGAGGAGATTTCAACATGGTTGAGTCCCAAATTGATAAAACTGGTGGCAATCCGTTCAAATGGAAAGATTATGAAAATATGGATTGGTCTAGATTTATAAACTCAATGAACTTGTTTGATCCTCTTGTTAATAATAAAGATGCTCATTCTGCAATATGGTACACTTGGTGCAATTTCCAACAAGGTCAATCTAGGATATATTCGAAATTAGATTGTTTTTATGGAAACAAGGACTTCTTTTCTTTTTTGCCTAATAGTAAAGGTAACATTGTCTTGGTCACCACTACCACCTTGTCTGATCACCACCCTATATTCACCTGTATTAGTATCAATTCTATGTTTGTTCGACAGAAATCCGCCTGTACCAAATTCTTGTTGAATTCTAAACTTCTTTAGGATGAAGACATTCTTTGTGCCATTCAAATCATGAGAAACATCAACTTTTTTAATCTGAAGGAGTTTTCCATGATTGACAAGTGGAAGGCCAATCTTTCAGCTTGGAAAGGTTTTCTTCATTGAACCATAGGTCAAAAGTGTGTCAAAGATTATAGATTCACTGGAAAAAATCTCTGCTCTGAACTTCAAAATGCTGAATATAATGTTCAGGCTAACCCCTCCAATCCGGATCTCTTGAACTAGGTGATTGCCACAAAGATGCCCTGAGGAAGCACCAACAAACCAAAATTGAAGGAGCTAAAATTCAGTCTAGGGTTAATTGGCTTCAACATGGGGATCATGGGTCTAAATTTTTCTTTAACCTTCTTAAGCAAAAGCAAATTAAAGAGTCTATCGATAAACTTGTTATTAACAATCAGGAAATTTCAGACCCTGAAAGCATTTCTTTGGCCTTTGTTGAGTATTATAGTAAACTTTTCTCATCTAAGAATTCTATGGAGGCTAATGAAATTTGAATCAAATGCAGACCTCTTATTCTTGTTAAGCTGGATTTTGATGACGTCACTTCTCTCTCTAGTCCTGTATCTATTGATGAGATCAAAGGGGTTATTAAAGCCCTTAAGGATGACAAGGCCCCCAGGCTTTATGGGCTTCCTATTGAATTTTACAAGGCTAATCTTAGTTGGATCAGTAAAGATATGATTGACCTATATAATGAGACCTTGTGCATTGGCTCCCTCAATCCTAAGATAAACAAGGGTATTATTAAACTCCTTCCTAAAGAAGGGGATAAGACTCTTATCAAGAACTGGAGACCTATTACTCTCCTTAATGTGTCTTATAAAATATTAGTGAAAGTTTTAGCCCTTAGATTGGTTCACTTTCTCCCTAAGTTTGTTAGTAATACTCAAACGGTTTTTATTAAAGGTAGATACATTCTAGAGAATATTATTACTACTTGGGAAGACATGGATTGGGCTAAATGCTCTCATCAGAACTCTACTTTGCTCCTCCTTGACTTTGAGAAAGCTTATGATAGAATTGAGTGGAAGTTTATCATTATGATGTTGCAATCTTTTGGTTTTCCTCCTTATTTCCGTAATGTTGTTCAAACTCTGCTCAAAGATGCTTGTGCTCAAATTGAGATTAATGGATCTCTTTTTGACCCTTTCCCTCTCGGTCGGTCCATCAGGCAAGGCTGCCCTTTGGCTCCTGCTCTGTTTGTCATTGCTGTTGAAGCTTTGTACTATATTCTTAGAGATTACACCCTTTCCCCAGAAGTTAGAGGTCTTTACCTTCCTAATAATGATGAGCTTATAAATAGCCACTTTGCTGATGACATCACTCTATTTTTTGAGTTCACTGATAACAACCTTAAAAATCTGCAAACCAAGTTGGATTTTTTTTGTACTATTTCGGGTGCTCAAATCTCCCAGGCTAAATCTATTTGCTTGGGTTGGGATGATCAGCCTCCTGAATAGTTTTTTCAACACAAATTTCAATGGGGAGTTCCTAAAAAAGTTGTCAAGTATCTTGGTATACCCTACTCCGTTGATCCTTCTTTTAAGGACATGTGGGCTTGGGTGAAGGCTAAAATTGAGAATAAACTTAATAAATGGTATAATAGATCCTTATCTCTTACTAGGAGAATTCAAGTTTGTCAAAAGTTATTATCTTCTTATAGTATTTATTACTCCTCTACTTGGATGTTCAACAATTACCAAATTCTTGAAATTCAAAAGGCTATCAGTCATTTTCTCTAGTTTGATGGTAAGGGAAAAATAAAATATCATGCTATTAAATGGGATTGGTGTCATACTAATAAGACCCTGGGAGGGCTAGGATTAAAAGATCTCAAGTTACAAGGTATAGCTCTTTCTGCCAAGTGGATCTTTCAATCTCTGGAGGGTGATAGTCCTTGGAAAGTTCTTGTTAGACACAACATTGAGAGAGTTTTTCCCAAGAAGGCTAGTTCTTCGAAGAATCTCCCTTTCTGTGACCTTATTGTTGGTAAATTCTCAGTTGTTGTTCAAGGTTCTGCCATCTTCAAATCTATTTGGCATGCTTGGGACCATGTTTGGAGATTTATTACCAATAAGGATTTTTATAATGACAATCAACTTTATGGTGAGAGATCCATTTGGTGGAATTTGAGTATGAATGACAAACCCCTAGCCCTCTACCAAGGTTGTTCTACCAAGTCTTGGGCTAAATCCGATATTACTCAATTTGTTGATATTTTTGAACATGATATTCTTATTCCTTGGGAAGATCTTAAGAGTAAATTAAATTTGCCTCAGTCTCATAAGAAGACTTATAATTTAATTTTGCAAGCTTCTAAAGACCTTCCTTCTGTCTGCCATGTGGACTCTTATAGACACCTTAAATGTAAATGGCCAGATGGAACTATCTTAGACAAGCTTAAAGTTAAGAATATATACAAGATCGTTGATCACAATGAAGATATTATTGTTCATATTAACAAAATTTGGTACTATTCTTTTGATAATAAAGCTTGGAATAAGTTTTTGGATACTATTTGGAAAAGTCCCGTTGAGCCAAAAATTTAATGTTTTAAATGGCTGGTGTTAATTAATAGACTTCTGATTAAAAGAGATAATCAACATTCTGATATATGTAATATCTATAGGTTGCCTAATATAGGTAGACATATTTTGTTTGATTGCCTTTTTGCTAAAGAAATATGGAACCTTTTTGGTATTTACTATCTTATTAATGTAAATATCATTGAAATTGTTACTGGTCACATTAAAGGTCTTAGTAAGGATGCTAATTTTTTTTGGAACATGTTGTCTTCTAACATTCTTTGGCAGATCTGGAAATGCAAGAATGAGAAAAAATACCAAGGTAAGCCCAAGGGTTCTTACTGATTTTTTTCATAAACTCGCTTATTTTAAAATCTTCTTGGAGGTTCAAACTACCATGATAATTGAAAAGGATAAATTAAGAAGGTTTCTCAAAGATGGGCAGGGTACTTTCTTCTTTTATGAGCTTAGATATGGCTATCAATGGAGAAGGACTCTTGATAATTTGCGAATGTTTGAGCACACGTGTTGGAAATTGAACCAAGTGATTAGTAGGAATCATAACACCAGAAAGGAGGAGATCTTTATGCTATCCCAGATCTAGGAGCAGAAGAATATTGTTTGGATGGAAGGTCCACTACTTATTTTGATATTGTGCACTAGTTCTTCTACTGTTTATGTTCGGATCTTGTTGTATTTGATCTGTCCTAATTGTTTTGTTGCTACTTTGGATTCAAAGTGAGGCTATGCCTCTTTTTTGATCCTCGGTGATTTGTGTATTCCTTTTTTTGATCTCTCTATAGCTAATAAAAAAAAAATATAAATATTAAAGAGATCACAAAATCTTATACAATATCAAAATGAAATACATAATTAAAATAACTGTACAATAAAATTTATTTATGCATATCTACAGAGAAAGTTATTATCATGAATATCAGTGTGACAACGAAAATTCAACTCATTGTTATTTGAATTAGAGTCGTACAGAGCTTGCATGGCCGTGATGGTGAGCAACATTTTAATTTTTTTTAATACTGATTGATATTAACTGCTGAGATTTTTGCTCTATTTTATTGTCACTTGTTTTGCTTTTAGACTTCAATTAAAAGTCCATCTGGCTCAACAAATCTTTCATACAATTTTCGCACCATTTCTCCTCCGTGGATAGGATCAAATGTACATTTGTAAAAGCTGCAGCAAGAATAAAAGTCCAATGTGTAACTCAATATCATAGACTGGTGACTATCATTGTATTTGTAGGCAATGTTATTCAGTTTGTCTAATTTCTAATTGGTTTTTACCAATTACAAATAACTATTGGCTCTTCATATTATTTTTTTCTTGGTTCGTTATAAACAAATGAAATAATTTTAATCTTATAGATTATGAAAATTTAATTATATTAACAGTAAATATATTTTTTAAACATATATTATTCTAGTTACTACAATTTGTATAAAATATCACACTTTAAATAAAATCTTTATTTTAAAATTAAGTAAATGATCAATTAATCTTGTTATAATAATTTGATAAAAAGCAATTACATAAAAAGTAATTACAATAAAATTTACATTTTAAAATTATAATAATTAATTAATCAATTTTTTTCATAATAATTTAATTATAAACAATAATTTATCAAACATGACAGCTGGACTCTTCCCAGCCCACCCCAAAACTCAAAGATGATTGGGGTTTTCATCGTGATGAGCCACCTCCCTCAACAGCCACTGCTTTAATCGCCTGAGGTTTGCTTTATATGTTTTTTTTGATGAATAGTTTTTTATTCCGATTTGGGCTGTGTGAACTCTAGCGGGGTGATCTTTATTCCAGCCCTTTTTTATGAATAGTAGAAAAAGACTATTCATCAAAAAAAACTAAATAATCAACTTTAAATAATTTTTAACTATTACCTTATAAAACTAAAATAAAAACATATGTTTCATTACTAATAATTTTGTACTATAAAACTACAACGGCAAATACTGGTCACTATGTGACCCTTTCACAAAATTGAATCTTAATTTAATGAAAGAAGATAAACAAATAAAATTAATTGATAATCTTACCTTCCATCATAGCAAATAATCATACATTGCAAAAAGAGGGGTAAAAATTTATTAAGACAGAAAGAAATAATAGCAAATAATCATGATAGTGTTGCCGAATTCAACAAGAGACCTCACATTTGGAGAGAAATGAAATTGAGCAAACGACCTATCTGAGTTAAAATACTTCGGAACAACTCCTGCATAATTTAACAAATTAAATTGTTTAGTAGATAGATGTATTGAATGAAATTAAGGTTGAAAGTTGCTATTTAACAAAACATTTTATAACTTTATATAAATATCCTTACAACCCGTGTAAGAAAGATAAAGAAAATTTCTAAGGTTTGCATCTTACCTTTCCTTAATAAAAATGAGAAGCTACTATGAACTCTGTGAAGAACAAGACCAGTTTCAGCAGAAGAAACATTGGATGGCCTCCAAGAATTTCCTATTAGATTGTTTGATTCTCTCTTTGCTACCCGCTCTTGTTTTCCCACTTTTTCATTGAGACACACTATATGAACAGTTCCCTTGTCACTACACATTGCAAGTAACTGAGCAATCTCTGATACAGCAATGCTGTATATCTCAGCTCTTTTAGACCCTCTACGAACCTGCCAACAAATGCAATACAAGATTAACATTATTTGTAGTTTGTAGCGAGTGTAACATAGAAATATATATATATTACAAATTAGGGTTGTCGTTGTATCAAAAGATGAAATAGAATTAAATTTTAAACTTTAATTTGCGAAGTACTTTTATCTACTCATAGAGAATATTTATGTCCCATACCTCCTGCAAACAGGCCCCATCTGAAGTGTTGAAGATCCGAAGCAAAGTTCCTTTTGTGCTGGCTGTTGCAAGAATAGCTCCATACTTTGATAGAGCAATACAAGAAATGTGGGAGTTCTGTGCAGATACAAATCTTGTATTTCTAGGTAGAAAGTGTTCAATACAAACCTGCCCTTTGAGTAAACCAGGGCAAACCAAAACAGGATTTGATGGCATAGCAGAAAGAGCACAAAGGCCTTTTGTATTAGGCAGAGTCTTTATTCTATAGAGAAGCTTTGCTTCAAGTTCTAGACAACTGTATACACAAGTTTCCTCCTCTAAAACCACCACCATATGATCACTTGATATTTTCACTGCTTTAACTTTGGAATCAGTAGTGAGTTCAAAAACACATTTGTGCAACTCATAGTCCCATATAGTGACTTTATTAGGTGGGCATTGGATGTTTTCTTCATTTCCAACAAAAACTAAGATTCTGGTTTCATAATGCATCTCCACTATGCTGATCCCTCCATGGCCAAAGTACCCATTGAAGACCTCTTCAAAAGGGTCACAATTGTAGACCTTGATTCCTTTATCTGTTCCACAAGCAAAACTGGTATAATTCTGGTTGAAAGCTACGGTGAATAAGATGGTTTCTGCATTTTCTAAATGTTTCTCTCCATTTAAATTACCATCAGAAGGCATTGTGGGATTTAGTGTAGCATCAATTGGTAAGTTATTTTCATCAATTTCATCAACATTCATGAATTTATTTGTCACTTGTTTTGATGATGCAGTTTGTAATTGATACTTGAGCATTCAGGAGTACCATAAATTAAAATGTATGGAATTACTTCACAAGAAGCAAATCAATTCTCTAGCAGCTAAATACTTTGAAGCCATCGTATGGAACCGTTGCACTATTTCAGACTTGAAACTTAAAAATAAAAAAAAATAAAACTAAGATTACCAATTTTTAAACATTGAATTAGACGTTCTTGCATTGAAATGATTAATAAGCTTGTACAGTTTTACATATATATTAGTACCAATTTGTCATAATTGTTTTAAAAAACTATGTTTTCACTGACGTTGGTATAAATATTAATCGGCTGCTCCCAATGGCGTGGGATCTTTTATTTTATTTATAGTTGATGTAGAGCTTTAATATAAATATATATATATATATAGAAAAAAGTGAGTAGATTCATACTTGAATTAATTAAAAGAAGTATTTACAAAAATAGAAAGGCTGTTGTCGAAAGGGTTTAGTTTAGTTGGTTGAAGCAATGATTTCTCATTGTGGACACCTGGTTCAGTTGTGACTCTTGGTCTTCCAATTATTGTTTCTAGTGTGATTGCTTGAAAGGAGCTTAAATAAGTTGTAATTGTTGCTCTTAAGGAGCAAGGTTGTCTTGACAATGAGTAGGGGCTTCACTTGGAATCTTGGCAGGAGCCTCCAAACTTCTCTAATAATGTACTAGATGTCCCACAACACTAAGGTGTAGGAGGATAGGGAAAATGTTACAAGTTGAGAATTGCCTTCAATATGTATTTTCTTGATACCCATATCCAGTGACATTTTGATACGCCCAATAGAGATTGTGCCTCTATGACATTATTAGAAACATCAAGGAGTCTATCTAATAAGAATCCCTTAGCATATTACCTACATGGTTCCTAATAACACAACCCACCCCGCCTTGATAACATAACCCACCCCCACTCAACCTAGATTCCTCATTGTAGGCCACATCAAAGTTGAGCTTAACAAATGATCTAGAGGGTAGTTGCCACTTGATCTTACTTTCGATTTCCTTTTTGGTCCTTTTACCCACCAAAACTCCTTGGAATGAGATAGAAATCTATTTCTAGTTGTTAAAGACATTAGAATCAAAAGAAGTATATGTAAAAGATAAGCTTTTTTTCCTTGTGACATAAGACTGGACACACTCTGATATTGAGTGCTCCATCAATTCACACACCTTATGTACTTCCAAAAACTCTTTCCTAAAAATCCTCTTGTTTTGCTCCCATTGAATCCCCTAAACTACTAGTGTAGGAACCATCCCTCAAATTGCTACAAAAAGGAGCTCATATAACAAGGGCCAACCAATCAATCATTAAGGAAGGGACTTATGAATTGGACCAATCCAACCAAGTTTTTCTATAACTTTACCCCAACATTCCTAGGCAAAATCACATGTGAGAAAGAGTTGATTTGCATCCTCTCTAGAGTTCCCCACACAAGACACACATAAAATTGTCTAATATACCTGTCCATGTTTGGTGAAATCGAATTCTTTGTTGGATTACAAGTATGTCAAATGAAATTTGGTATTTTCATTACACAATCCAAATACATCAAGGAAATACTAAAGACTTTTGGTATGGAAGACTCAAGGCCAGTGATTACACCTAGGTCTACAGGACATGAGCTATGATCTAAGAATGATGATTCTACTGATGTGAACAAGACCCTATACAAATCCATGATTGGAAAGTTGCAATATGTTGTTCACGACAGACCGTATATTGCTTTGGCAATTGAGATAGTTGCTAGATTTTCAACAAATCCTAAAGAGAATCACATGGTGGTAGTGAAAAGGATAATGAGATATTTGAAAGGTATAGAAGACTATGGATTTTATTACAAAAGAAATGATAAGTTTAACAGAAGGTGCTCACTGACTCAAATTGGGCAAGGAATATTGATCACAGAAAAAGAACTAGTGGAGGTGCATTCTTTCTAGGAAAGAGATTGGTATCATGGACAAGCGAAAAACATAATTGTGTTTCCCAATCAACAGTTGAAGCCAAGTATGTGGCAGTTATAGTTAACTATTCAAACATAATGTGGATCAAAAAATTACTGAAAGGAATGAAAGAAGAGATTACAGATCTAGTGGTTATCTATTGTGATAACACAAGTGACATCAACATTTCAAAGACTCCAGTGATGCACACTAAGACAAAGCACATTTCTATCAAGTATCACTACTTGAGAAAATTAGTTCAAGACAACAAAGTGAAGTTAGAATATGTGAATAGCAAAGAACAAATTATTGACATATTCATAAAACCCTTACCTAAAGATACTCATGAATATCTTAGAGGTAAAGTAGGGGTGATTCCCCTAACCAAAGCTACTTAAGAAGACAAGGTGCATTGCATCACATGTGCTAATCAAATATCCTACATTGTGATGTAATACAACTCTACTTTGGGACATGCCTAAGGTAGATAATTAAGTACAACATAACAGATCAGTCATAGACAGGTGACATGAATCAACAAGACTTCCAAAATCCACATAACTCAAATGTATGAAGAGTTTTACTCAAATAGGTAAATATCTTTGGCATTGTTGTCAAAGATGGAGATAGATTACTAAAGAGGGAGAGATTACTACAAAAAAGAGATACTACAAAGAAGGAAACAAATTTTGTTGTCAAAAAGGGAAATATTGAAAGAATATACAAAGAAGGAGAATTGTTTCAAAGGGAGAGATTCATAAAAGAGAAATTTAGAGTGAAATATTTTGGATTGTATGGTAACAAATGGTATTGCTACATATTGAGATATTGAGATGTTGTCATCAATGCCAAAGAGGGAAATTTTTGGAAACTCACAATTGGAACAATTGTTGTTTTGTCATTGATGTCAAATCTATTGATAAAACATATTGCTACCTAATCTAAATGTCATGTCTATTTTATTGATGAAGGGGATTTGAGAAGTTGGTCATAACAATAGCACCTAGAGAAAAGGTTGAGTTATGAAAAGGGAGTTGCAATGAACATTTGATTAGATAGACTTTGATAAAGCAAAGTAATTGTTTATGTCAAGAAAGCTAAGCCAAGCCAAGAAATAGAGTAAAAGGCTAAGGAATGTCGAGTGGTACTAGTGTCAACCAAGCTATAGTTACTGCCAAGAAAAGCTAGTGTTGATTGAGCATTAGCATCGACCAAGCAAGATAGTTGATGCTGAGCCATAAATTTTTACGACAACCGAGTAATTCAGTGATGACTGAGTGTGTTGGTTAACAATTTGTCTCCCTTATCTTTTTGGTTTATACCTTGACTCTTAAACTACCCAATGGCTTGTGGAGGACAAATAAGTTAATAATAGAATGGGTCAGTGTAGTAATCTATCAAAGGCTCCTAAATTGAAAGGTACAACTCCCTTTTGAATGCAAGATTTGCAATGAATTTTTTTTTTTCAATTTGTGAGGATATCCTCTTAACTAGAGAGCAAAAGAAGCAAATACCAGATTTCTCAACACTTTAAACAACCTAGGCAAGTGAAAATGGGGACTAACTCACAAAACACAATCTATTCTAGTTTAAATGCAAGTTATGGAAACATGCATAACTAACTACTACAACAAGAGAGTAGGAAGGATATCATAATGGTTAATTCCCAAATTACAAAGTTAACTGATGTTTTGACAATACCCAGATTGTCTATCTTTCATCTACTCCATTAGTCAATTTTCAACCCTCTCATGCAATGAACTACACCACACAAATGAAATATGATGTATAGCATAAAGAACAAAGAGATACTTTTGCTAAAGAAAGTAAGGAATACAATCTACTGAACGAACAAAATAAAACCAAGTTTATTTGCATTCATTCAATTTTAAACAATAACACATCCATTCCACGTACTATACTAAAACTAAATGAACAAAAAAATAAAAAATGGACTTAGAGTCACACACAGTAGTCCTAGCTATAGGGGTTTTCCCAAAAGTAGTTTTTTCAATCTCATTAACTTCCTAAAAAGTTACATTTATAGGCCTTCTCAAAATGGCCAATTACAATAGATGATTACATCATAGAGCATCTCTGAACATAATTTAAGCTAAAAATAGGACAAGCTTGAATCATTGTCCTTTATAGAGACTGACAAAATGTCATGAATGGCTACAAATAGAATGAAGAGAGAGAATGGCAGATGTTTGGAAGAACATCAGAACATTGTGCCTTCTTAGGAGTAACTGCTTTGGCTCTATAAGCTTTCATAGCATCAGTTGCTTTGTCCAATTCCTCAACATTTGGAATAATGATATTGTCAGCTTGAATCATCCAGTAGTCATGCATCTCAGTCAATTCATTAATTCTGGTGACCTTTGACTAGAACTTCTCCAATGCTTTCCTTATGATTTAATCTACTGATGAGAGTTCTTGGATCTTTGACATTTAGAAGTTGAGTGGATCAATAGCTTCATTAACAAATGCCAAGAACTTTGATTTCATCTTCTCAACACCCACAAGCTTACCATCAGCAAACACAAAGGAATATATATGTAATATCTTTAGATATTTAAATAGTTTCTCAATAACCTTCTGCACTAGGTCATGCACATCTTTGAGTTCATTTGTAGACCTTGCAGAGCTTTCCACAATGAATACTAGAGATTGTTTCCAATAAAACAATGGCTCGTTAACTAGTTTAATGATCCCATGGGAGATGGCAACATTGGTCTTCATATTGACTACTTCTTGCAATAGTGCCAATTGCTCCATTAGTCTATCTATTACATTTTGCATGGTGGTTTGATGGCTAGAAGTCACCTCCCTCAACTCTTGAGCATCCAACAAAAGATTTCCCAAGTTTGCAATAAATAGGGGACCTTGAGCCTTCATTTAATCTATTCATGTTCAAGCAATCTTCCTGAATTGCCTCTCTTTTTGCAGTTTTAGGAGTAGATTCTTGTTCTCCTTTGAATTCAAGTCAAATTGGCTAGTTTATGTGCTCCCAAGTGTATATTTGATGTATTCCATCAATTCTTTGTTTGAGGCCTTGAGGGCCTTCTTTTCCCCTCTGAGCTCTTCCAGCCTATCTTTAATCTTTTTGTTAGTGGACTTCCATATGTTCACCATGGAGTCACGAACAAGGATATTGAGATCCACTATTCTAATCTAGAAATCATCCATGGAAAGCTCATGGAATTTTCCCTCATTTTGTGGCTCTACAATCTCTACCAACATGTGGCCAACCGAGGGATTAGTGGCCAATGTTGCAATAGATTTTTGCTTCTTCGTCTTCTTCAAGGGTAGCTGAGAAGAAGTGGCTTGTGTGATCAAATATTTTGATGGAGCAGCCTCTTCATATCTTCTCTTCTTTCTATCAATGGTCTCCTTGAGTAATGACTCAGTAGAGAGTACATTGATAGCAGACTGCAGTGTAGTAAGATCAAATAGCTTCCTAGGTACTAGGGGATTTTTCTTACTCAGAGAAGCAGCGGGGAAGGCAACAACCTTAGTTATTGAGAGGACCAAGCTGCTCCCTTGTTGAGATGTGGCTTGTCCATCCATGGGGTTCGTGTCACCATCCAGGTTGATATCTTGAATAGGGGAGGCAACCTTGGCAACTAACTCTTGCTCCTTCTCCTTTTCTTTGTCCTTATTTACTTCCTTCTCCCCAACTTTTTTGGTGTCTGGAAGACAACCACCTCTATAGATAAGAGTGATTGGCATATTCTTCTCTAGAGGCTAGCCTCCACCTTGACCAATAGATTGTGAAGGGCCAATAGATATTGAAATAATAGCTATGGTGGTGGCTTTTGTAGTTGACTGGGTAGCTCTAGAAGATATTCCACCCGTAGAACCAATACTCCTTGTCCTCTTCTTTCTTTCTTGGGCCCACTCTACTCATTTTTTAGTTTGATTGATTATCCCATGCATGAGGACCTCCATAGTGTCTATGAAAGGACCTATAGGTGGGGTAGACACAATAGGAGTGCCTTTGATCTTCTCATAAGATGATAGATACATGTGGGCACCATCATCTGCAAGATTAGAAACATCAGAAAAATCATTAAATAATTTAATTTCCTCAATAGTTAATCGAGACCAAAACTTCTCTTGAGTTTGGTATTCATTAAGACATCCGACCCTGTAATCTTTGATATCTAGAATGTGTCTGTAGGCATATCCTAGCTTTAAGTGGTCCCTTACAAAGTTCACCGGATAATATTGAGGCCTAAGTACCTCATAGTTCACCAATTTGATTTTGTTCTCGAAACTCTTCACTTGATTCTAAGCATCAGATCTAGAAGCATAGGAATAGGGTCCAACCACTATTGGGAAGGAAAGCCTAGCTATTTTATTCACATTTGAACACAAGGTGTTCACTTCAAAAATTTGTCAACATAATTCGACTAGAACCACCTTGTCCTCTGGGTACCTAGGCAATCTCTTGGGAAAACCATCAAAGGCACCTATTCGTAGGCAAGAGAAGCTCAGAAATTGGATGAATGAGCATCCTAACTAACTGATAGCTGAAATTGCCTCTAGCGAAAATCTCCTCTTAGGGAATCCTTGCAATTTCTAACATAGCCTCATTGTGAAGGCATCATTTACTGCCACATACTCCTTGAAGCTTCTTTGCAGATGTAGATGAGGGTAAAACTCATATACCTTCGTACGCTCATCATAATTTTGGATGCTAGGAAGGTTGGGCCACAAGTGGTGAGTTGCCAAGGCATAAATTAGATAGGAGACATGTAAAAGTATTTAAATCCTTTGGACAAATTCATCCATGAGCTGAGCTCATCACGGATAATTTGTGCCTAGTCAATTTTCATATCGTCAGCACAAATAGCTTGCACCAGGAAGAAATGGTGTTCAATGAGTTTGAGAATCTCCTCTTTTCTCTTTAGTCTAAGCAATAGAATGAAGATATTTACGATCTCCCTCTTCAAATTAGTGTCAAATAGGGTTTTGGGAATTTTTCTCTTCTTCAAGCGAGGAGTCTAAAACCATGTCCTCTCCATGTCTTCCCTTCTAAGGGTCTTCTTTTCATTAAACATTGACGTGGAAGAGTCGAAGTTCATATCACAATGCTCCTCTTTTGTGGGAATGTTGAACACAGACTACATTAGTGTCTTTTTGATTGAGATGAGGGTGGATTGATGAGGAAACAAAATCTTCTTTGTTTATGGGGCATATCTCTCAATACATTCCCTCATAAGATCTGGTGCATGTATTGCCATTGGAAAACTACCTACCTCAACCAATCCCCTCTCTTTAAGCTTTTAAGTGACCAGGTGAATAGGCTGAGAATTAAGTATCCTATGGAGATCACCCAAATCGTAGAATTTAAATGATGTATCTATTAACTCTTTCAACTCACTCTCTAGGCCTATTAACTTATCATAACCTGCAACTTTAATTTCCATTTGTAGCTATGATTACATAGAATGCAATTCTCGATAAATAGTCATTTTAAAAATAGTTGGGGAAAAAAATTTCAAGAAATTATGATGAAATAGGTATAGGAATCTAAACATTGGCTCCACACAAATGAAATTAAGTTTGAGAGAAGAGAGAAAAACTTAGCTTTTCCACAAGTCCATTTTCCTTCTATTCAGAATCATAGCACAGGGATTGATCCTTTGTTATCTTGTGCACTTCATTCTTTCACTTTTTGCCCTAAGCAGTTAACAATTTTTTCCTTTATATTCAGGTCGCATCTTCACCACTGACTTTTCTGGAAGTATCTTTTAAGCATTTCTGAAGAATATGCGAACTTTAAAGTCACCTGTGTTTCTATTTCCAAAGCCGTTGGAGAAGTGACCTTTTTCATCACTTGGGGATGGAAAACCCCTCTCTTAGTAACATTTCCTAGAATGAAGTAAAGCTAACAACACTTTACCCCTTATCTCAATCTGATGGCTTCAAAGCTAGATCTCAAATATGCCTCACTGATTAAGAGCTCAAAACAATTCTTTTGACATCATAATTTTATTCCTTGTATGTAAAGATTTGGTTTTGACATAAATTATTGTAGCTTTGGAAGCATAACAAAACACCTTCATTTCCATTAGTACGCAGTGGAAAACTCATAGACCCACTTTTCCTTGTGAAAGTAGATTTTACCTCTAAAACATGAATGGGCTTCTTTCTAGTTTCAATTCACAACTTTATGGGTCTTTCTATCATGACATAGTCATGTACACAACTTGTTGATCATTTCCATGGCTTCATTGTTGGGATACACACTTGATTAAGTTTGCTAAAGGGGAAAACTAGCTCGAGTTCTCAGAATTTGTAGGAAAAAGGATGTTGGGGAAAGATAGTAGATGATGAAACACAAATAACTTACTTCTCATCAGGAAGACACCAAAACACATCCCAACCATACTTAGATCACCTAGACCCTGTGCATATCAAAAAACTAGAAAACCCAGGTAGAAGAATTAGATAAAAGTAATGTAAGAGAGACTAGGGAAAAAAAAGTGAGGTACCCAAGAAAGATAAGAAGTAAGTAACCTAAAGGGTACTTAGACATCATACTTGGACACAAACTCATTTAAATACTAATCACTTGAACTTTACAAGGGTATAACTAAAATTTGGCAAGTGTTAGAATTTAGAGATTGTCGAGTGACAGTATGAGAATGAATTCAAGGAAATCATGAGATCAAGCTGACATATTTGATCTCTTGGAAAATTTAAACCATATTGAAGATAAGATTGATGATTTGGATCATTAAATTCAAGGAGAGGATTACATAAAGACCTAACAAATAGATTACAGAGAATTTTCTAGAGGATGATCAAGAAGATGGACAGATATAATGAATTGAGTTGAACTTGATTGTAAACCCTAAGATCTACGATGGTGATGGAAAATGGTAAGCAAGAATTGCCTATTTCAAGAGGTACAAAGCCAAACAAATTAATTGAGGAGTGAAAATGTATGTAAGAGGCATATATAGATAGAGGTGGATCAAAAATGCATGAGTGTGTAATTATGTGAAGCTAAAGGAGAAAGTTTGCAGAGATGATGTTGATATTGATAAGTGAATCTAAGAAAAAGGATTAAGTGTTGTTGAGAAGAGTGGGTTGATTTCTTGAAGGGTTTCCAATTGGTTAAAGATTAGAGATGACAATGGAAGGCTTATTAGTGAGTCAGCATAAGGACTGAATAGAGATTTGAACCTGTAAAAATGAGTTGCAATCACATAGATCAAAAGCTACTATTTTATTTCTAATCATTGTAAATAGTTTTTATTGAAATCCGTTTAACAGAGGTTGACCTAATAGTTATTTGAAGACTTAATAGTTTATGTAAATCCTTTAACTAGGTGAAATTCTAAATGCAATGATCAAAGTCCTCTGATAAGGCCACTTCTAATAGGGTGATTAAATCCTTTAACAAGGTCATATTTAACAATGTATTTTGTAACCTTTAATAGGGTTAGCTCCTTATAGAGCTCACTTCAAAAGAGTGAAAAATAGTGACATCTTGTTGGTGGTTTTTCCAAAATTGGGCTTCCACGTAAAATCCTAGTGTCAAAATATGTGTTTTATATTTGATAATATTTTCATTATGCAAAGAAAGTTTATGTTTAAGACAATTTTATAGTAGAGACTAAGCAACAACTAGACAAATAGAATAGTGAGTGTTTGTGTTTAATTGTTCAAGTGGTACTTAATGACCTTGAGTAATTGATTTAGCCCCTCCTCTTAGTTATTTTGAATATTTCTAACAAGAGTGCCAAGAAAATCAGAGATAGAGATGACAATGGAGGCCAATGAGTGGATCATCATGTGAACCAAATTGTGATTTGTATTTGAAAAGTTATTTGTATTTGTCAGATCAAACCTGATGTTACTTTCTAACCATTGTATCAGTAATGAAATATTTTAACCAAGGTTGACCTAACAGTCATATATAAATCATTTAATCAAAGTGGCATTTTAATGGAATGTTCTAAAATCCTCTAACAAGGCCACTCCTATTAGGGTGATTAAATCCTTTAACAGGGTCACACCTAATAGTGTGTTTTGTAACCTTTAATTGAGTTGGATCCTAACATAGCTCGCTTAAGAAGAGTGAAAATTGGTGACATGTTACTAGTGGTTTTTCCCAAATTGTGTTTCCACATTAAATCCTAGTGTCATACTTGTGTGGATGTCATTTGAGATATTTATTGTTAATGTGTAACATTCTACAAGTTTGATAATTATTAGGATAGTGGATTGCAAGTTTAAGTTGTTGATTGTTTACTATAGTGACTAAGTTATTGATTATTTAGATTTGAAGTACTTGAAGTGTTTAAAAGTTCAATTGGTACATCAGGACCTTGGATAACTAATTCACCCCCCTCTCAGTTATTCTAAATAATTTTAACACCCTCTTCTTATAATGTAATTTTGATGTTATAGTACCTTATAAAAATAGGTGTTAACAAGAACTTGAATTCTCAAATCTACTTCCCTTGTGGAAAAGTGTACTAAAATTTTGAAAATTTTGATTTTGAGTTTTTATGGGTTAAGTATAAGTTGGAACGTAAATCTAAATTAGAAAAGGGATATGGGTAAGTCCACAAAGATGGTGTACACAAAGGGGGGCTATAAGTGGATACCACCTTATTTCTGAAATCAGGTAAACCTAGACTTCGATCAGACATTTGAGGGTCATCCACTCAAAATGATAAGTTGTGCAAAAAATATAAGTTGCAATAATCTAAATCTACTTTCTAAACTACTAGAGTTTTTAAAAAATAGATAAGATCGGGTTGGTCAAACCCTGAGCAAAAATAAATTTGTTCTTGATTTGTTTAGAAAATATAACATAACTATTTTTGTGTACAACAAAAAGATGGTTATATTAATTATTTTACAAATCCCTTTGGTAGGATGATAGATAAGAGTGATATCTAGAAGTTGTATATTTTTTTGTATTTTTTTATGAGTATTTTTTTATGAAGTATCGAAGTGATTGCATTCTCAAATTTTGTTGCCTGTTTGTGTCAATGCATAACTTGCATCAAAATAATTGAAAATGATTTATTTTCTTGAAAGTGTATAGAATGATGTGTATAAAAAATAGTATATAATTTATTTTGAATTTGGTTAATTATGTTAAAATTTATTTTTTTTAAGTTAGACACATGTCTCTGATACCATGAAGACAATGGTAAAACTAATTAAAGTTTACAATGTTAATATTGTCCAGAAAAAGGAAAAATTAGTATGGTTAGAAAGACAAGAAGGCATGCGAGAATATGGTTGTGATTTTAGACATACTCACTTTATCATTTGGAAATCAGATGAAAGTAAAGATGAGAATTCATCTTAGAAGATGGAAAAACATCTAAAGGAATAAAATTCGAGGGAAAATGAGCTCCCAAGCCATTGGGTCATGTTCCAAGGCTATTACCAAGCCATAAACTAGTTGGATTTTATACTTTTAAATAACCTAATTAGGTTATGAAAATAAAAAAGTATATTCAAAACCTAATTCCAAGAAAGAACCATTTCTTTGGAAACTACTCAAATCAAGTTAGTGCACATATAGGTTACAAAAAGATTTACAAACTCCTACTTAAACTGATATTAAAGAATCCAAATCACTATGCAAGAAACTACATTAAAATATCTATCTGATCATGTAAAACAAAAATCCCAACCAATCTATTCACATTTGGATTTTGGGCATGGAAATGGACTGTCACAATAAAATGTGTGTATTTTCTATTGCTTCCAACTATGAATATGTACAATATGAAAACCAACCCCTTCTCCTAGGCATGGAATGGTGTTTTAAACTTCTCTTTTACATGTGGCAACCTACTATACAGACCAATAACTGAAATTGGGCAAGTTGGTTAGTTTTGGCAATTTGTTGTCAAGTGAAACTTTGCAAAATGCAAATTTTTCATGAGAAACTTTTCACAAACTTTATCTTTGACCATTTCTAGACCTTAGGCCATTTCAAATGGACCTAGTAGGACCTAAAACCAACTTCTAACACCATTTCTCAACTTTGGAGTTCTAGTCAAGGTTTGGTCAACCTTTGGCCAACTTGGCCTATTACAAGCAACTTGAGCACTTTTGTGCTACTTATTGACTCTAAACCTTCAAACACTCAACTCCTATGTACATGAACCTACTCTCACCCTTGAGGCTTCATACTTAGCTCTTCTTCTCTTGTGGTTGGCCAAAACCACCTACAACCCAAAAAAATGAGGACCTTACATATGATCCTGGGTGCTCCTACACTATTTTATCTCTCATAGAAACCCCTAACCCCCTCTCTCTCTATTACACACATAAATGCTCACATAATTACTCAATAATGCATAATGTGTCTCTCTTACTAAATCCTAACCTACCTATTTCTATTACTAACTCCTAACCTCTATCTCTCTTTGAGTAACCCCCACCCTTCTCTCTCCCTCCATCCCCCCCCACACACATGCACACACAATCATACTCACTCATTAAATCCTAACATGTCTCTCCTACTAAATCCTAACCTAGATTTCTCTTACTAACTCCTAACCTCTCTCTCTAACTTTTTACCCTTAACCTATACCTCTCTTCAAGCAACCCCTAACTCCCCTCTCTCTCACTAACCACTAATCTCTCTCTCTCTCTCTCTCTCTCTCTCTCTCTCTCTCTCTCTCTCTCTCTCTCCCCCCTAACCCCCTCTCTCATACAATTGCTTGATCCACACTATGTTAGAACAATTAACTACTGTAGCTAATGTTCAACTTCTTCTTTGGATTGGGAAATGTAGTTTTTCTTCTTGCTTGTCCATGACAGTAGTCTCTTTCCTAGAAAGAAAGCTCCACCACTTGTATTTTTTCTATCATCAACATTACTAGCCCAATCCACACCAGCATACACTTTTAACTCAAACTTTCCATTCTTCTTGTAATACAATTCATAATCCTTTGTTCCTTTTAGATGTCTCAATATTCTTTTCACTATCATCATGTTATTATCCTTAGGATTTGTATAAAATATAGCAACAATCCTAATTGCTAGTGCAATAACTGGTCTGATATGAACAACATATTACAACTTGTCAATCATTGATCTATACAAGGTTTGGTTCACATCAATGGAATCATCATTCTTTGAAATTTTATGTCAAGTAGCCATAGGTGTTCCAACTGGTCTTGAGTCTTCTATACCAAATCTTTTTAGTATCTCCTTGATATATTTTGATTGTGTAATATAGACACCTTTATTCATTTGATACACTTGTAAGCCAACGAAAAATTTGATCTCTCCAAACATGGACATCTCAAACCCTTGTTAATCAAAAAATATCTTAAGTTAATATTATCTCTTTTCAAACTCAGTCTTCAAATATAGATTTCCATTGTCATTTTTCCTTGAAAAACCAATCTTTACGAAATTTGTATGCAATCTTTCATACCATACTCTAGGGTCTTGATGTAATCCATACGAAACTTTGTGAAACTTACATACCATATCTCAATTATTTGGATCAACAATTCCTTTATTTTATTCAGTGTAGATTTCTTCTTCTTCTAGAATTCCATTCATAAATGTAGATTTGACATCCATCTAGTAAACTTTGAATCCCTTGTAAGAAGCATATGCAAGAAGTGTTCTCACTCCTTCCAATCTTGCAACAAGGAAAAATGTCTCCCCATGGTCAATTCATTCTTCTTTTGCATATTGCTTACAAACTATCATTTCTTTGTTTCTTGTTACTTCTCCTTTCTTATTTAGCTTGTTTCTGATTACTCACTTTGTTCCAATAGCATTCTTGTCTCTTGGTCTAGGTAAAGTGACCAAGTTTTGTTCTTCTCAATATATTTCTTCATTTTTTTGATCCAATGTTCAGTATCCAAAGAATCCTTCACTTATTTGGGCTAAAATTTACATAGTAGACATGTGTCACTTCTTAGCTTTTTTCTTGTCATAATTCTGGAGTCTTTGTCTCCAATGATTTGATTGGGTGCATGATGTCTTCTTACATGCTTTGATAATGTAGGTTCTCTTCTTCTTTCTTCTACTTTAGGTTCATCTTGTAGATTGACTTTAGGTACTACTTCATGTGTTTATGCTTACTCTTCTGACCATTCAGTAGTTTCTTGTTGTTTCTCGGAAGGTTCCGTCTAATGCTCAACATGCATGTCCTTATGCTCAGCACCAACTTTCTGGTATTTGGTAGGCTTTGATTGTAACTCAACATGTATTGGTTGGTGTTTCTTGGAAGATTTCTTCTTAGATTTGAGTAAGGTGTTGGACTCACCTTCATCAATGTATATAAATATATTTTGTAGTCTTCAGGTTCCTTTTTTACATTCAACTTCATTCTTTTCTACAAATTCATCAATTTTCACATTTACATGTTCCACAACTTTTTTAGTGTTAGAAGTCAAACACTTATATGTTTTTCTCTTAGTGGATAAACCCAAGAATATGCCTTCATCACTTTTAGCATCAAGTTTTCCATTCCTATTGTCTTTTAATATATAGCATTTGCTTCCAAAAACTTTGAAATACTTCATATTAGGTGCATCTCCATACCATAGCTCAAAAGGTGTAAGGTGTGTACCTTTCTTGACTTGTATTTTGTTCAAGGTATAAACAAATATACTTACAATTTTTGTCTAGTATTTAGGTGCAACATTATTCTCCATCATCAATGTCCTAGAACAATCCATGATTGATCTATTCCTCCTTTCAGCTATACCATTTTGTGGAGGGGTTCTAGTTGTAGACATCCGTCTTTTAAATCCTCTATCAGTGCAAATGTGTTGAATTCTCCAAATATAAATGCACCTCATATGTGAGATCTCAGACACTTTAAGCTTTTACCAGTTTATTTCTCAACTCTAGCCAAATACCACTTAAACATTTGAAATCCATTGCATTTTTCTTTAAGAAATATCATAGTCATCATTCTAAAGTAGTCATCAACAAATAGAATAAAATACTTGTCACCACAATAGATTTACACACCAATATGTCCACAAAGGTCAGTATGAACCAATTCTAAATAACATTAGAAGTATAGGTTTTTCTCTTGAAACTAGACTTTGTCATTTTTCCCAACTGGTGTTATTTACACATCACATTATCAGGCTTCTTCAATTTTGGTAGCCTTCTTACTTTCTTCATCTTACTAATGCTCGCCAAATTGTCAAATTTCACATGACATAGCCTCTTATTCCATAACTATATATCTTCACATTTTGAAAACAAATAAGTGTCATCAGATAGGTCAAGATAGAAGAAATTACCTCTGGTTCGATCTCTACTTCCAATCAATTCTCCCGAACCATTGTAGATCTTGAATCTCTTGTTCTCAAATTCAACTTTGTATCCATAATTGTTCAACTCTGCCACACTCAACAAGTTGTAGTTAAGTCCTCCAACTCAATAAGCATTTCCACAACCGATCCTATCAATTAATTTTATTGATCCTTTACCTTTCACAAAACATGGTGTCTCATGACCAAACTTAAGACTACCTCCTTTACATGAAATGGTTATTCATATTGCTAAGGATATCTTTAGTTTCTTGAATTATAATCAATAGTCCAAGAAGGTTTTGCAATCCCTTTCAAACAATTGATGATTTTTTTTGAGTAACCCTTCATCCACATATTGGAAACACCCATGTCCTTAGCCATTCTAGTATCCTAAAGACTCATCATCGCCTCTGCATACTGGTTAGTCCACTTTCCCAAGGGAAGTGTCATCGCAACAAGGTATTGGCCAAAATGATTTCCTGTATTTTTATTTGGAATTTTGTGTTAATTTTTGAAGTCATTAATTGGTCTTAACAACAATGACATACAAAAAGTCTAGTTTTGTAAGGGAATACTAGGAGGTTCAAGCCAAACATACACAAAAATATTTTTGTCATCTAAGATAGGAAAGGGTCTCATATCCAAGATTGGAAAACTAACTAGGACACACCGCATACCAAGGGTAGTGCTAAAGGATGGCTTGAATGTAATTCACCTCAACAAAAAAATGACAAAAACCTTAGTGAAGTTTTGAACACCATCTATGGAGACCCTTGGAGGGCCAAAGTTTTTGTAACCTAATCATGTAACATGTTCTCACGAGGAATCTCCCAATAAATGACATTAAAATTATGTTTCTCTAACCATTGACGTGCATTATCAAAATCAAGGATGGTTAGAACCACATCCACTGATGTTTTAGAAGACATACTACATGAAACCTCTCTCAAACAAATTTTGTAGGACACTTGTTCAAAGGAGTCATTGTACTAGACTAAAATTAATTGAGGAACCTTCAAGCTAGGACTATTTTTACAATAAATGTTACATGATAGTAAGAAAATAATGCATGAGCATCCTTGGGTTGTTGGCAATCTTGCATACTAAATTTTTTTTATTGTTCTCTTCTTCTTTTTCCAATTATCCATCTAACAGTTTGATTTAGAAAACACTTGTTTGTACTTTCTAGATTTTGTGGGCTTGGCTTCTTATTGTGGACCTATCATGGATCATTATCCTAAGTGTGCATAATTTAATATTGCAATCGGTGGGAGTTATGCTTCATCTTCTTGCATGCTAATTTCCTATGTTATTTTTCGTACGATGATTGGTATTTATTTCAACAAGGTTCTATATTTATGAGTTATCTTATGTGCTCTCAGATCTAGGCAGGTGGATAATGTGTGAACCTATATCTAAGGCCACCAAATTTTTATAATGAATTATGTATTTGGTCATTAATTCATTGAGCATCAATCCTATTTTGTATAATATGTTTCCTTTATTGGATATTGTGAACACTAAGATGACCTATGTGTTGTGATGGCTATATATGAATGTAATTGAGTCTTGTAAGGCATTATGATTGGTAGAGAAAGATGATAGCTCAAGAGTTGTGAGATTGGTTTTTAATCTAGAATATATTAGTCATAACTAGGAAGGCCTTACAACTTGACATGTGTAGGGTCTATCTATTGTAATTCAATATTTGTTGTTAATAAAAGAGTTTGTTTGCAATTGCATCTTATTTACTTCTATTGTGTTTTTATTTTTTAGGGGCTTGGTCATCTCCTTTGGGGATACACCTTCCTTGTACGACATCATATGGTATTAGATTGAAGGTTGATATGATTGTGAATGATCTGATCATGGTTGAGCATGGTGGACTTGTCAAGGCCTAGACTTCTTGGTTGTGAGGTGGAAAATCATGGTTTTGGCTCGCAATTGCAAAGGATTTGTTCAAGTTGTGTTAGTATCCTATCACAAACATGTTGATTCGTGTTGGTGGACAGAACATCAAAGTTTGAAGTAATTGCACCTTGTTATGATTCAATATGTCACCTAAAAGGATGAATAATAAGAGGTTGGAACATATTTTTGAAGAATTTAAGCTAGAGATGAGGAATAAGATCTAAAACTTCTTGAATGGCTTGAGAAGGAATCCTAAAATAGAAGATAAATATGTGGAAGTTTCTAAAGATCCTGAAACAACTAAAGTAGAGATCCCTATAGAAGAAGAAGATTTTTGAGAGCTATGACACAAGTTGGTAAGAGTCATAGAATGAAGGTATCAAATTATTTTGGTATTTTAGATCCCGAGGAATTCCTAGATTGGATTAATGAACTTGCAGATTATTTAGAGCTTGAGAATATTGTACATCCACAAAGAGTTAAGTTAGCACAACCTAAGTTGAAAGGTCATGCTACCTTGTAGTGGAAAGAATTACATAAGGATAGAGAAGACAATGACAAACCTAAGATTAGCAAGTGGAAACCCATGGTTTCAAGGTTGAAGGCTAAATTCATTCATTAAGATTATGAACTTGAATTGTGTGAGAGATTGCAGAACTTGAAACAAAAGGATATATTTTTGAAGGAATACACTAAAGAATTTTACAAAATATAGATCAGATCTGAAATCATGAATCTCCCAAAAAAAAGTTGCAAGGTATGTTAATGGTTTGAAATCAATGTTCAAGAAGAGTTGAGTATGTTAAAACTTAGTTCTGTTGAAGATGCTTATCAATATTCATTGGAGGTAGAAGTTAAGTTAGGAACAAAATAAGATAAACAATTGACAATAGTGGATAAGGGTAAGCAAGTAGTTTCTAATAAGAAATATGCATTCAAAGGTACTAGTTTTAAATGTTGTAAAGATGGAAACCAAGCTTGTGAATGTCTTGGTGTGAAGATTGAAAAACAAAACTTTGTAGTACCAGAAGATCAGAAAGTGGAAACTTTTGATGTTGGTTTGGCTTCACGTAAAATTGGAGAATCTCTTTCGATGAGAAGGATCATGTTGGTTAAGCATGATGTGGAACCAATGTAGAGAAAGAACTTATTTTGAACTATTTGTAAGTTAGAAGGTAAATGTTGTAAGGTTATTATGGATGGAGGTAGTGTTGATAATCTTGTTTTTGAGGAAATGGTTAGGAAACTTGGATTGCAAAGATTGAAACATCCTACTCTATATGCTATCAATTGGTTTCAAGATGATAATTGGGTGTGAGTTAGATAACAATGCTTGGTTAAATTTCAGTATTGGATCTTTTAAGGATGAATTTTTTATATGATGTAGTAGACATGAATGCTTGTTGTGTTTTACTTGGAAGACCTTGGCAATTTAATAGAGGAGCTATATGTGATTGCAGAAAGAATAATGTTACAATTGAGAAGGATGACATAAAGTTTTTTTTTATTCCTTTGAAGGATGAGGAAGGAGGAAAAGAAAAGAACTTGAGTGTTTTTAAAACTTTCAATTTGAGAACAACAAAACATGTGGTTAAGGTTAGTACTTATGAAAGACGGCCTTACTTGAGGAAGTTATCTGATCCTATGACTAAGAATAGAGGTAAAGGAAATAAATCTTCTAATCAGATGAAGGAATGCGACAAGCATGATTCATTTGGTCCTAGATGTGGCAACAATAGAAGATCTGAGATATCTAATGGATTAGTTAGTTGCAGCAGTAAGTTTGGATAGCCTTCTATGTTGATTGATGAAGAGGATGTATGGGTTAAGAATGAGCATGGAATTTATGTTTTGAGTTCTCTCAGGTGTTCATAAGTCCTTATGGAACATCTTTTGTTACCTTGGGTGTCTGATGCAAGAGCATCCTTATGTTGTTGGCAATCTTGCATCCCCAACAAAATCTTTTCTTGTTTTTTTTTTTTTTTTTTTTTTTCCCAATTATCTATCTGATAATTTGATTCAGCGAGCACTTGTTTGTTCTTTCTAGATTCTGTGGGCTTGGCTTCTTATTGTTGACTTATCATGGATCATTATCCTAAGTACACATAATTTAATATTACAATTGATGAGAGTTATGCTTCATCTTCTTGGGTGTTGATTTCCTATGTTTTTGATTAAGGAAAACAGGTTTGGAAGGGTGCCTAAAACCCTATACACAGCTTTAGATATTCAATAAGCGCATAGACAAAATTACAACAAACCGAAGAGGATTTGTTCACCCCCACAAAAAGGGGTAATCGTGATGACAAACAAGCATATCACCACTCAAAACCAAAGAACCAACTAAGGAGCAAAGATCCGAATAGAAGGATCTGCCCCCATAACTAGGAACAACAAGGGAGCTCACGATACACCCTTTGTTTTAGAGTCTCCTTTGCCTGACCAAAGATACATTTCTAAAGGAGTAGAGGGCTTTTCTTTCCTTCTTTTTACTGCAATCCAACCATCCTCCACCTTAGTTGCCTCACCAATCTAATCCCTAGAAGATACTAAAGAGAGGAGGCCATGGGGAGCAAGAGCAGCAACAAACTCCCCAAGAGAGTCCGTAGAAGGCAGGCCTCCCACAGGAACATGAAAATCAGCCGAGACAGGGACAGGGGCAGGAGAGGGGCCAGGGACCAGACATCAGCCTTCCTCAGCAACCACTAGCACATGATCAGCCAAGATAGGGACAGAGGCAAGAGAGGGACCAGGGACCAGACACCGGCCTTCCTTAGCAACCACTGGCACCGAATCATCAGCAGGGGGAGAAGACCTGACGTCTATAGCAACCATAGGCTCTGGGATGTCAACAGCATAGGGCAAGCCAGAATCATCTGCAACCTCTGAGGAACCTTCCGAGTACACATCTGAGGACTTAAACACCATGTAGTGCTTAGGGGAAGCCCCAGACCACCAAGAAGGTGGAAGCCTTGGATTAGTCTTCCTAGCAGCACAACGAGCAGCAATGTGACCTGTCTTATGACATTTTCTTCAATGAAAGGGGATGCCTTCGTAATCTAGTGTTTGGGTCGAGGAGCCCCGCAAAGAGTCCAAAAAAATCTCTTCTGAAAGGCCCTTTGAGACATCCATCTCAACAAAAATTCGTACATTAGAAGTGACAGAGTCCACATATACAAAATCTCCGAGAGAGTTCCCAATAGTTTCCAAAACAGAGTCTATCCAGAGATGCATCAGGAGGTTCGGGAGTCGGACCTAGATAGGAATCTTATTAAAGGATTCAGTAAGTGGATCAAAATCCATATGCCACAGTTCGGCCATAAGTGGGTACCTGTCTTGCCATGAAAAATTGTTATGACACAAAATGGTCTTCCTGTCTTTAGCACTTTCAAACTTAACAATGAAAAAACCTCTAGCATTTGGAAATATTTGGACACCATGGTCTAAGATTGGTTCCCAAAGCTTGGTAATCCAAGCGTGGAGATCAACTAGAGAGGGTCAAAATCCCAAAAATCAAAATATGGCAGCAAGGGAAGAAAACTCCTCTGTTGTATTGAGAAGTGTTGATTTCCTATGTTATTCTTCATACGATGCTTGGTATTTGTTTCGACGAGGTTTCATATTTAAGAGTTAGCTTACGTGCTCTTGGATCTAAACATGTGGATAACATGTGGACCTATATCTAAGGCCACCAAAGGTTTTATAATGTATTATATATTTGGTCATTAATTCATTGAGGATCAATCCTATATTATATAACATGTTTCCTTTATTGGAGATTGTGAATTCTAAGCCAAACTATGTGTCCAGATGGCTCTATATAAATGTAATTGAGTCTTGTAAGGAAGTATGCTTAGTAGGGCAAGAGGATAGCTCAAGAGTTGGGAGATTGGTCTATAATCCAACATATATTACTCAATACCATGAAGGCCTTACAATCTGGCATCTATATGATTTATTTGATGTAATTCAAGATTATTTGCTAATAAACGAGTTTGTTTTCAATTTATTTTGTTTACTCCTACTATGTTGTTATTTGTTGTGGCATTAGTCATCTCCTTTAGGAATACACATACCTTGTACTTCATCAAAAAATTCACATAACACTATCAAATTACACAGAACACAAAAGCCCTAACATTGCCAAAAAAAAAATTACTTTTCTTTCACTTCTACATTTAGGTTATATGCATCTACTTTAACATCCCTCCATTTAAATAATGTATTTGTTAACCTTCATTCCCCCTCCTTTGGAGGTGAATAGTAAGTTTAACTTCATTTCCCGGTGTGCAATTTGTATACATTCCATGAACATGAAGGAGGGGGAATAGTAACTTTGACTTCACTTCCCAGTGTGCAATTTGTCTAGATTCCATGAACATGGTGTTAACCATCTCGATTAAAAACGAAACAAACAAAAGCGACCTATCATTCTCAGAAGAGATCATTTTAGTAATCTACCCTATCTAGCACGATCAGATCCTCATTGAAATACATTTTAAAAAGCAAAAAGCCTTCCACCTTAAACTCAAAGAGTTTATTGGCTTTTGAAGGTATGGCATCCACAACGCACAGCAAACAAGCTTTGTACTGACAGTGAAATAAGTTATTCGTCCATAGAATCCAACCCTACCACCTTACCTAATGTAAGAATATAAGAATCTATGGCAGTTCATGAAGAAAAAAAAATTGAACTAGGGAATCTGCATCATTGGAGTGCAGTATAGAGAATGTATTACATGTTTATGGGTCCTGCTTGAAAATTTGATACCTTGCTAGAGCCACGAGTTTGAAGATTAGTTTATTGAAATTTGTATTGGGATTTCAAATGTGCTCCATCAGAATCAAATCCTTTTGAATATATCTCCCATTCATGGGCCTTGTGGGCTAAGCCAGAGCAAATACAGAGTGAATCCCTTGTCCCTGGAAGCATCAGGGACTAGTGTATAAGAGATTAGAAAGTGGAAGTTATAATGGCTGCCTCCAAATTACTCAGCAATGGTACCAACCCAGAGGTCCAAGCACCATTTTTGAACTTGAAGTATGTCTTGAAAATAATATCCCGAGAATAATGACGCTAAATTCCATTTACAGAAAAGAGCAATCCTCCAACTAAGAAATCAAGAATGTCATGGAGCAAATTTGGCAAAAGCTTTCAATGCTGAATTCTTTCACTATTCAACATCCCTATACGAAAGGCAATAATTTTGCCACCAAGTTCGCCAACAAGCTGTGAATCCAAATCATAATAGTACAAGAGGACAATTGAATATCAATATTGTTGAATGTGTGTTGCAGTCAAGGTTGAACGGTCTAATAAAGGATTATCAACCTTGCAATCAATTGAATAGTCATACAACCAAACTTTACACAATATTAATTAATTACTTTGTTGATTAAGAATCACGAAAGAATTACAATCTGTCACCATGAGCTTCCAGCATGTGCGGCCATAATTGTTATGCGATATCATACAACTTACAAGTTACCTTTTACTTTCTTCCTTGACTTCTAATGGTCTTCTACAATAATATCTCAACTCCTTGTCTTCAAAGTAATCTTAGTCAATCATATAAGCTACTTTTTAACTTTCCTCCTTCACTTCTACGATCTTCTAGAATAATTCAGAGTGATCTTAGTCAATCATAAGATGGCACCAGACTCAATGCCTCATTAAATGCATGAGTAATCAAACATGTAGTGAACGTTTTGGAAAAAATAAGATGATGATCTTGATGTGATTTGTCCAGTTAGCCGTTTGTTCCCAATGGGAAATGTCTAAACAGAAAATTAAAACATATTTCTTTCTAAGAGGCACTTAATTTTTTTTCATTGTTCTCTTAATAAAACATTTATTTTAGTTGGATTCTTGGAATGTATTCTTTTGTTGCCACAAGCTTTGAGAATACAAGTGGAATAGGCATATGTATATTCATAAAATTTTGAATTTTCTGTTTGGATGCACCAAATCAGAATTGGAATAGAAATAAAATTGGAATACGTATTCCAATTTTGGCCCAAAAATGAAGATTTTCTATTTCACCTAAATAGGTAGAATTGGAATATGTATTCCTAATCCAATTTTTTTTATTTTAGAAAACATAAATTTTTGAGTCTGAATTCCACATCAAATTTTAGGTAAACCAAACAAGAATAGGAATACGTAACCCATTTTCTATTCGAAAATAAGTATTCCTAATCTCATTTTTATATTCCCGCAACCAAACAAACCATTATTAGTGTTTATCAGTAATCCTATGCATAGGGTATACACCCAATTATGCCTTAGCAGTTAGTCAAATCTCCCAAGAGTTTAATGCAATTCCATGATTGTTATGGAATATGTTTCCAATTACGAGATAAGATGTGCATATATGATGAAATGTGGTAAAATATGCAATGACAAAAAAATTGGAATACAAACGAAAACATGTACACAAACGAAGCAAAGAAAATACTTTGAACGATACATGATTGCTGTTACACAAAATTGAGCTTAAGTGTTATTGCACAAGGTGAAGCGTGAGCTACAAAGGTATAATATTTAATCCAGATAGTGATGGTCTCACAAAACAAAACTGGGGCATTTGTAGGTGCCAAGTGCAAATATGATGTGAGATGATACCTCATGTCTAGCAAGTGGGCGACGGAATATAGCAAGCTTCAATTTTGGAACAGCTGGCTTTCATCCTCAAGTCCAATTTCATTGAAAGTGTGGTTAACAAGATAATTTGTTCCAACCCACTACAAGAATTCTCCCAGCGACATTCAGAAAAGACAAAAGCGTTGATCTTTTTCACAAATATAATAGATATTGTTCGTAATTGCTTTTGGATAAGACTGTGTTGAAATTTTTACCATCAACATTTCAAATCACACTACGTGATTCATCATCAGAATGAAAGAGCAAAAGCTGCAAAGACACACCAGATAGCCATTTTTTTCTCAAATATAATACTCATCTTTTTGTCAAATATAATTTGAGTTACAATGTGAATTGAGAATCAATGTATCAATCATTGATTCATTATTGAGGAGAAGAAAAAGTTATAATGCATTCTCGATGAAGCCTAGTATAAGGAAACAAGAATTAGTGTGACCCAAAAACTTGCATATGAATTTATAAACTGTGGAAGACAAATACATTCTTTTTCTAAGTGGTCCCACAGGTTGTTTTGGCCTTGCGGATGTATTAAAAATTTCATTCATTTTATATTATATAATAGATATTTTAAGAGGGCATGAAATGGCAAGTGCCATCATAGAAACCTATATTCAGAAGATTTGTATCACATGACAAAAAAAAAAGTTAAGCATTGAAGTTTATAATTCCAACTCTTTTGTCAAACTGTTTTCATGGTATTTTCTGGCCACATTAACTTAGGACAACGCTATTCTTGCCGCGGCCAAATACGCCATGTCACAGGATCTTTAGATGAGTTCAAAACCAGTACTGGGTGCCATAGAAAAGGTTCTTTGCGAGTGTCTACAAGAAAGGGTCAGAAATGTCGTCAATGTCATCTCCTTTTTTGCTTAAGAATGCTGCACAGCTGCACAAGCCAAGGTGAGAGAGGATTAAAAGGAGCTGAGAGGAAGGGCAGATCAATAGCTCCACCAACAGTTAGTTAGAGCATCGTCTTTGTTTCTTCATATGTAATGATGAATCAATACATCTAAGAAAATGTAATGGTTTATGTCAAGGAAGTTATGCTTTTGCTTGCTTCGTTTGGTGGAGCAGAGATTTTGTAGGACTTAAATTCATATACTTCTATGCTCCATCAGCATGATGATGCCATTTATACCTATATGACCAATGAAAGTGGTTGCCTGGCTAAAAATGCTGGTTAGATAGTTGAGTCTCCATAATACAAGTTAAATGCAATTTGTAATTTGACTTCAAATGTTCTAAATTAGAATGACGATGATTATATGACATGGACCGTGGCCACCTTTGTAGAAAACCTTGTTTTGGTGTTCGAGTTAAAAAACTCCATAGTTCCAGTGAAATTTGTGCTTACTTTTACTTATGTGCTCCATTAAAACGATGATGTCCTTTATTTATTTAAGTGATCAGGGAAACTAGGTAGCTTTCTAAAATTATTGGTTGGGTTTTCAAGTTAAGACCTCATAACATAATACAAATTTAATGATAATATGTAGTTTTGACTTCAACTGTGCTCAACTAGAAGACGAGGATCATGACATAAAAAGAGGCCATATTTATAAAAGACGTTGTTTTGGTCTTCTAGTTGCCATATTTTCACCGAAATTTGTGCATACTCTTATTTCTGTGCTGCATTAAAATGATTGTGTCCTTTACTTGTTTAAATGACCAAGAAAAGTGGATGCCTTGATAAAAGGCCTGGTTAAAATTTCCAATTTATAACCCATATATACAAGTTCAATGAAATTACTTTTTTACATCAAATGTGCTTCATTAGAATGTCAATGATCATATGACATGCAAAGCGAGCAAATAAAGACCATGATTTGGTCTTTTATTTAAAAAGCCATATCCGCAAATACTGAATTCCATTGTTTCTGAATACTAATGATTACTCCAGGTGTACTCCATCAAATGAGAAATGATAATCGTCATATATGAATAGACTTAACAAATATTTATCCTGCAGAAATCCTAAGTGGAACATAAAAATCTCCTTTAGGATTAATATTACATATGTAGCAGACTCTCACGATGGGCGGCATACTGTTAATGCCAGACAATAGGAACCCCATCTTTAATAAAATATGAATTTTGACTTCTGCTCTAGAAGTTTACATAGATTTATATGTTGTAAGAGATGTGGCATCACACACCCACATCAATGCAACACAAGCAGGATATCATAATATTACTGTTAGTATGTTAGTTTTGAGCAATCAAGGCAATTGCTGGGAAACTACTACATCCTTGCAAAAACAATGATCAGCATTAGTTCCATAACTTGCTGCTAAAATGAGGAACCATAGTATAGTTGCTGATGGTTATTTCCACCGTATAAAGCCTTGCATTGTGGGAATAATTACCCTTCTCAGACCAACACCAAAACTAACCTGAGTTGCAGTTATAATACAGACACAGACATAGGTAACAAATGAATCTTACTATCTATACTCTTGAGATTGGGGGAATTTTTTATCATTATTAGTCTTGACAAGCATGGATCTGCCTTTCTGATTATTAAGTCACACCCGCACATGCCTCTTAAGTCTTACGCATATGAATATGCTGAGCTGCTTTGGCTAATGAGATCAACTTAGAAAGCTGCACTAAATACAACATTTTTGTCTTCCCCACAGCGACGATGCACCTCCTTAATCCTCTCTGCAGACTTGCAGATGCCACTGCAACTCCAATCAAATGAAGCAACACATGCATTACCCGACTGTGACTTCCATTCACAATCTGCAATCCAAGGTTAAAATGAGTATTAGTTGGCTAGTAACATAGTATTATAGATGCATCAATGCAAGTAAAAAATTTATATTCTGGTGAATGTAGGAGGCATTCATACCTGGAGGTGTTCCACAACACATTCTACGATCATCAATGTGTTTCACATCCAACCCTATAAACCAAGATCCCAGGGAAACATCCTCATTTGCGAATTTATGCAGAATTTGGCTGGTTCATCATAATGAACTAGTTAGAATTGAACTTTGTTTGGTTATAACAACAACATAGCTTCGTCTCATTACAAGTGCTTTAGAAAATGTGTTCAAGCACTTACTGATTTTGATATATATATTGTGCCAAATCCTTTGAGATTGCATAAAGTTGACCTGTTGCATGTCTAAAGTATTTATTTCCCACTTCACCAAATTTCCAGTATTCTGGCTCATGATACCTTACTCCCCTGTGTAAGACACAAAATGAGTCACAAATAGAAAGACAACAAAATTATGGCAATCTACAGAGAAACAATTGCAACAAAACTTAATGCAAGCTTCCAAAGCTTAATATTGAAAAGAAAAATGGAAAGAAAGCTCAGTTTCAGGCTTTCAAATGTTGCTACTAAGAAGAACCTTGGAAAATTCCATTTAGTCCTGCATCTTATTAATTCCCAATTTAAAAGCATTGCATTCCTTTCAATTCTTGCTACTTACTTCTGTGCTAGAACAGGACCAGATTTCATACAACCAGCATATACTCGAGGCTTAGAACGATGTTTTGCAAGTGTTTTTGCAAGCATTCCTGAAGAACAAGATTTTTCATTATGGCGTGAAATATTAAAAACATCGGCTCACATAAAGATAGATGAAACATTTTCAAAGCTATGTGAGAGTGACACAACCCTCACCTAGATTTACATGGACATCATCATCAACTTTTATATAGAAATCTGCATCCCATTTCGCATAAGCAGTGGCAAAGTAGCTCTTAGTTTTGGCAGACAATTCGTGATACCCTTCAACATGCTCCTGCACCAAAGTAGATTGGCAATTTAGAAACCTACTTTCTCATCATCCAGCATTGCAGAAAGCATCAGAATAAAGAAAAATATATATTGCATTGCTAAAAGCATACCAATCTCATGAAATCCTGGTGTTGCATGTCTTCAGCTTCAATGGCTCTGTCGAGGATGCCACCTGTTGTAGCACTGTTTACCAACAAAAATGCATCAATTTACTCTGCCAGAAAAATGTTCACAATGCACTGAATTTCTGCAACTAAAAGTAATTTTTGATTTATTTAGCTACATATAATCTAAGTGACATAAAGATTAAATGGCCTTTCATGTATGGTCATCACCCTACAAATGTTAAACATATGAAGGAAAAGATGGGGACGGGGTTTTGCAGGGCAGGAATGCATTCCCATGTAAACCAGCTATCATGTAGATTTTTGCTAGACAAATATTTATGTAATTTTAGTTATGCTTGTTTCACAGAAACATAAGTTATCTATATAAAAGCCAGATAGGATGAAATTTTACAGAAAATCATTAAGTCACTCTTGAAATCACTTTAATCTACAGCAGGGGAGAAAATAAAGGTAATAGGAAGAACTACTTTGTAAGTAATCATAATAATTCTTATCAGTTGCTAGTCTGATTCATTTTGGAATAAATAAATATGAACTCAATTATAGGTTTTGGGGTCTGATTCTTTGGCTAGCAAACATCCAGTACTCATATATACTTAAAATTCAAGTTTTCTTTACATTTGTCATCTACACTGTTACATACATTTGACCAAAATTACCCTCATTCAAAATCAGATTCCTAAAGATGTCAAAAAATACCTGTGGCCTATGACAAAGCGGACAATGATGCCTTTCTCCTCCATCTTCTTTCGTCTTTCACCTGTTACATTTTCAATCAAATAAATCACTATAGTATCCATAAATTCATTACAGGTACTCTCAAAACACTTTGCTCAATGTTTTAGAAAGTTCACTATTCCAATAGATAAGAAATCACACCCCGTGGCATCCAGGTTGAGCGGACTGAATCCCGGCGCTTTCTGCTACTGAATGCAGTATTGATTCCAACAATTACAAAAGCTTTTGGTCGTTTTTCAGTGTCCACAATAATAGGATTTCCTGAAATTGGAGCACCACTCAATATAGACGCTTGTGCAGCTCTTGCTTCTACTAACTCTGCTTCCAAATTCGAGATTGTCTTACTAAGGGTTCTGCACATTGAATATCACATCATCAAGCATATCCCAGTTTTATGTAGATATATATTAGGAGCCTTCCCTAAAATACTAAGAACTTCAGATAGGAATGCAGAAAATTTCACACCGCAATAGATAGAAATAATAATCATCAAGACAAGAAACTCCATCAAGAAGACAACCAGAAATGCTGGAGCACAGAACCTACTCGATAGCTTGATCCGACTTTGAGACTTCCCCCATGTACAGTCTGGAGTCTATAGGTTTCTGTTGAATATGAATTATCAAAAATAATTGTAAATTCTTTACTGTGTCATGAAATCACAATTTTTCATCCCAAAAAGCTTAACTACAAGCACAACTTAAGCTCAAGTGCTATAACTCTACTGCAAAATTGTCTTGAACTAAGGAATACTTACTGATTTGGGATTACATCCTTCAGAAACAAGTCTAAGATGATCTCCCAGCTCTCTGCTAAATTTAATTACATCTTTTGCTTCTGGAACATTCCACATTCTGAGAAATTTGCAAACATGTATAAATTAGCTCACATCTTCCCTGCATTTATCAATTTCAAAGAATGAAACTGTGAAAAGTGCAAATCTATCAAAGCAATCTTGAAGACATGAAACCATTTATATGCCATAAAAAGCCTATTAAAATATGTTGATAAAAGATTTTTTGTATGTGATTAAATATACCTTGCTTAAAAATGAACAAACTAGTACAGTGAAGAAAATGCTCAAGGATAATACTTATTGGCAGTCCAGTTGCAAGCGTGTATAACAAAGGGAATAGGTCAGCGATGTCTTACTGATATGCATTCACATGAGAAGTATAGTGAAAAACTTATGTGACATGTTTCAAATATCCATTTATAGACAGTTAAATCCTCATAATCCCTGAACACTTTCTCATGGTGACAAATAAAATATTTGTCTATTGAAGGCAAGGAAACTCCCTCATGCTAAGAAGAGATCATACAATAAAAATACCACAACTTTCTGGCAGATGAATTTTCTCCTTCTAAGGCTGCAAGTCATTTGTCGATGTTTTTGTTTTGCAATGCAGTAACTCCGATAATAACTTCAGGTCAAAATTGTGTGTTAACAAATTTGCTTTTGATGAAACAGTGCCATATATTATCCAATAAATGCTGGAAGAATATTCAGAAAAAGAGGCAGCAGAATGGGATCACATTCCAAAGACAGAAACTAGACCAAGCCTGAAATAACAGAACTTAGAATAGATATGAACAGATCACAGTTTTTAGGATGTACTGATATTCTAAAACTATAAACACTGAATTGATAAAACCAGGATTCAAACCATGTAAAGATGGAACTTGCAGTGCATTTGTTGTTATTGTATATCTATAAATATGTACATTTAGGTAAAAATATCTGTTTTAAGTTTTAACATCAAGAAATTGCATCCATCCACCGACAGGCACAACAAAGTTGGTAGCATTTACATGTTTTAATATAAGAGGCTCTGGAAAGTGAGGCATCAAAATCAGATTGCAGAAACAAGGTACTCAAAATCTGTTTCAACTAAGAGAAACTAAAAAATGAATTGAATAGATAATCATTTCGAAAAATTATTTTATGGGTGTCAGTCCTACTTGAGCCTGGACTAACTAATATTGAAATCATGATGATGCGAATTTCATCAAATATCATCTACTCAAAACTCTGGGTTACATTTCAAATGTAAGAAAAGGAAACAAACCCTCGAATAAAAAATTGGACCAAACATTCCTCCAGAAGCTTTTGAGGGGAAGGAAATTCATTGTAATTTCTCTTTATACACCAAATGTTAGATCAAGCTACTTATAACTCAAGAGCCCAAATTCAAACAGAATGATTGAAAAATCCACCAACATTCAGCCCAGCCTCCAAAAAAAAGATACGAAAGAAAAATATTCCCTTATGTTCCCGGATCCCATGGTTTGGTTCAATATCTAACCCCAAACACAGATTTGAGTTTATCTCTGATGAATTGAATAATTTCTAATTAGAGCTTTTCATAATGAACTCATTTATTTTATACCATTACTGTAAGAGTTCTAGGTGTTAGTGTGTTTGGACTTTGGAGAGCTCATTTACCCTTCATCAGATATAAACAAGATGTAGAGGACTGGGAATCCCTGACAATTATACAGGGAGATATTTTTAAAAATAGTAAATCATTGGGCTAAGCTCCAACAAAATCATACGAAGGGTCAAGCAATACAATCGCCAGTCGTTACTCGGTAAAAGCCTTTGATTTGCATTCCGTTTACCCTGTTTTGATCAGTTGCGAAGAACTTGGTAAACATGAACAAGCTTGTCCGAGAGTTTAAACTTATTGCTCACCTCTCCCTAAAACAAACATATAGAAACAATTTTGCTCAATTCAAAAGGATATGGCAACATGGACAAAAGAAGATAATTTTAAGTTCTACCCATAACATCAAAAAATGAAAGCAAAAATTAGAAAGAGAATTGTCTACAACCAACACCTAATCTAAAGCCTCGTCCTTCAGAGATCTATTCAGAAAAGAAAAACTGCAATAGAAGTAAAAAATAAAACCTTCCAACTACTTGTCTTAGAGAGTACACCACTCACCGATTGGTGAAAACCATTCCAACGCAGAAACTTGTTAAACAGAGGAATGAAATCCATTTGAAAGACATGGCTCTGGCGGGCATTTCTCCACCTCTAGCCATTCTCAACACACTTCCACCAAAAGAAGAAACTGCGCGGTTTATTCGATACAATTCATAGCTCAGCAAGCTGTCCTACAAAATGAGCTAAAAGATACAAAATTGCAGATGCTTTCCCAGCCAATCCGCCATTAGATCGCTACGTCAAATTTGTGGAAAAAAACTCAGAACCTGGGTTTCATTGCTCCTCGCAAAAACCCCAACTGCCACTGTAATCAGAAAACTCTGGAAATCATCAGATAGAAATCCATTATTTCGATGGATCTCCGATTGACCCACTTGACTTCTTTACTCATATTCGCCAAATACTCATGACCCAGCTCGTCTCTTAGGTAATGGCCAACTGCCACTGCAATGAAATTCAACAGAACGGCAATCAGGCTGCTCTGGAACAATTCAGCTATAACTAAGAACGTTTCCACTCCTCACCAGGATCTCTGATTGACCCAATTAATTCATCCCCTCCTCGTTACCCAAATGACACTGGAACGGCAGATTCTCAGCAAGAATGTATAAATGAAGAATTCACATCATTTTAAACTCCTATGAACGAATATAAACCATCGTTTCCCTCAAAGAAACACTAAACTCAATTTAAACGGAGGGTATTTCTACTACTATTCCCAATCTTAGCTTCCCTCTCATCCCAAAACAATGAAGCCCCTCTTGACCTCGCAGTCAATGCAATAGAAACACCTACATGAAAATTCACAAGAGTTCGGTAGGTAACTCACGGAACCTTGCAAAAGTAAACAAGGTCACAAAATTGACGACTACTAACTACCAACATTAATGTACAGTATACATACATGCAGTGGACAGCAACAGTCCCCTCAGACACTGTAACCCTTCCCTTTCCTTCGCAACTTGCCTTACTTTCAATATAAGCGATGAACTTTGTCCAAAAGCAAAGTTAATTACTGAAGCAGCAGTTGAGGTTGTTGAAATTTATGATTGCAGATTTACTACTGAACATACACCAATCACATATATGCGATCTCCTCGCTTTCATGTATTTCTGATTAGAGTAATTCCAACTCAGAATTGTGTGAGATAGCCCTCTTTCAACTGATGGTTATCTATTAAAATTAACATTAACTGTCGCCCAAACCCTTTTAACCCTCGATGTGCACATATTCAATGAGTATGCATCACTCCCATGATGAGATCATCATGACCCAGTCAACATAGAATATTAGGCACAATAATGCCCACCAAATTCCAACATTTTCCAAAATAACAGAGAAAGGAAAGAGCCCATGTGGTTTGGAAGTGTTTATGGGGTCAGGATCTTCACGTGGTCTTCCATTTTTTTATTGTAGCTCAAATAAATCATGCATCTGATCATCAAGAATTTAAATTTTCTGTACAATCGTACTTATAAATCATACTGCTCTGCATGCATACACAAAGGGATGATGGCATCAGGTTGCATGTGAGATTGTGCCATGGAGTATTCCACATGGAAGTAGCTTCTTGTGACACATGGAGAGTAGTTGTTCTTCCTCTCTGCAACTACCATGTGCTGACTTTATAAACATCAAACATGGAGGGCAAGTTTGAATGACTTACTGGGACCATCTTTGCTTTCTGCCTTTCTTTATTCATCGGTTTAAACTGGATTAAGGAATTTCTTCATCAGGCTCTACTGGATTAAGGGAGTTAATCCAAACAATTAGGTAGTCAAATTCTGGAATTTGGTAGTGTGTTTGTTTTTAATGTTTGGTCTTTGAATAAAGGACATTTGAAGTTTCAATTTGCTAGGTATGAGATCAGATCTTCAATTTGCTAAGTAGAAGATAAAACCTTCATATGAGAACACGTTACTAGACATTTGTGCATTTATTCATTTTTGTGGGGTACTTCATATGACTCAATTTAAGGTGCCTAGGAGTTGAGCTGTCTTTAATTTACAGAAGTTGATAGAGATATCTCAAATATAGAGAAATTGAAATATGTATTTGATAAAATATGTTTCAACCTTTAAATCCAAAAACAAAAATTACGTTTAATTATATCTTAAAATTTCAAGAATATATTTAAACTTATTTTTTATATTATCAAAATATATAAATAAATAAAATGTATAAAAACTAAGATCTAAAATTTATGATTAATAAACTTATTTTTAAGTTGTTATCTTTTTGGCAATATAGAGACAATTTAATATGGAATTTTTTAATTTATATTCATATTTTAAAGGTATTTTCTTGGTAAGGACATGTAATTTAAAGTAGGCTATTTTGACAAGTGAAGTTGGGATGTCACAATATTTGAAATATATAGATATTCAGATATTTAAAATTTGTCAAAAAATAATTTGTTTAATGGTCTCAAAGTTTGGATAAATGGTAAATATAGAGACAATTTAATATGGAATATTTATCTTTAAAAGGTGTTTTTTTTGGGTAAAGACATGTCATTTAAGGTAGACTATTTTAATAGATGAAGTTGGCATGTGATGAGTAGATTGGAATATTTGAAATATATAGATATGAGATATTTAGAATTTGTCAACAAATAACATGTGTTTAATGGTCTGAATGTGTTGATAAAAGAGGTAAAATAAAATTATTGTATAACTAATTAGGTAAAAAATATTAATAATTAAGAGAAAATATAACGCGATAAAAATTCTAACTTATGTGCATTTAATACATCCAACATAATATTTATAAATTAACTTAAAAGAAATATAATTCATAAATAAAATTATATTATTATTTTACTAATTATATAATGATAGTTTGTATATATTTTTTTTGTTGATAAACTAGAATCATTTTTAGTTATAAGATCAAGCTATATATTATAAACTAGTTTAAAACTACCTAGTTAATGGGGTTAGAAAGGATGATCTTTCCTATAATCCTTGAGAGAGAGTGAAGTGGGAGAAATAAAAAATTGGATGAATTAATGTGAATTTTGATGGTGTTTAAGCAAAAACTTGAGTCTCAATGGGGCAAGATGCATCACAAGAGACCACGAAGGCAAAGTCATAAAAGAAATGTTAGAACATCTAGGGGTCACCATAGATAATGAAGTTGAATTGAGAGCAATGATACTAAGCTTAAAATGTGGACTTATGATTGGAGCTCAAAATCTTCAAGTGGAATGTGACTCTCTAATAATAGTGGATGCCAACAAAGAAAACCACACTTCAAACTAGAAACTAGGAAGGTGTTGAGAACTATTAGAGAACTCCTTAATAATTTTGATAATGTTAAGATTTCACATATTTATAGATAAGGAAATTGGGAGGCAAAAAAAATACCAAAGCAACATCTGAAGTGGAGGATGAGGTTGACTTGAATGAAAGTGATTAAGTAATTGATTAGCTACATATTGGTCGATGAGGGTGACACGTATCTTTGTGGTGGATGATGTATGCCCATTCTCTGTGCACTACAATTATTTTGTTTCCCAAGTATGGTTGAAATGACCTGCATTTATTTGTCATGAATTAGTGATTTAATGGTAGTCCTCAAAAGTAATAAGTAGGTGGCATGGTTACACAAGAGGGGTGATGTGGTATGATTATGCTTCTAACAAGGCAAGTGGTACCTTTTTTTCTCTATACCATCTCATGTGAAATGGGTTGGATCATAAATTTCCTAGAGATTTCATGATCTTAGATAGAATCAAATTGATGGAGATTGAATGATTGCAGATGATGAGATGGTAAGACATATTCTATTTCTGTGATGCTTACCCAAGCAGTCATTTCGCATTTTGCACTATATCATTCCATTAGCATGGATACACCTATGAGACTTAGATGTAGGAAGAGGAAAATGTCATTCTTGGGTGAGGTATTAGAAAAGAGGTTGAAAAGAGTATTATATGTTGGGCACAAAATGGTGGTGCATGTAGTCCAAAGTGTTGGGTTAGGAGTTTGTAAAACCAGAGCTCAAATATCGAGTTATAATTGATAGTCTACTAGATATTGGAGAGAAAAAGGATAGTATGTCTTCCCTTTGCATAAAACTAGCGAGAAAACATTTCCTTGGAAAGCTTTATGATGTTTAGAATCATGTAGATGATAGGGGAGGATTCCTCTTCTCGAAGAGTAATTTGGCATTCATAGATAGGGTAAGGATGTGTCAAATTTCCCTCTCATATATAAGGAAACCTGCAACCATGTGATGAAAATATTTATATAACCTATGACATAAATTTATCTAATAAGTACTCAAAATGTACATGGAAGAGAATAAACAACATGCCCATAAAAATGTGACATAAGATATACCGTAGGAAAACCCTCATTAGATAAAACCTTGACCTCCAAAATTATCCATCATCCATTTATTATTTAGCAATGCAACATTGCAATACATCCAAAAAAGCCTTTGAAACCCTAGCCATCAACATACATTCTATGTAAACAAGCATGTATACATATCCCATGTCATGCTTCCAACCTCCACAAATGTTAAACTTGGCTAACCTCAAAAAGTACCCTTATGGTTTTTTTTATAGAGATTAGATCCCACAAAACCACCAAGTGGTATTAACCATGTGCTAAAATTGTGTGTGTTACCTAACCTGTGATTCTATATTCAATATTGGATTCTTTATTAGTTTTATATACAATATAAAATAATTACAATAATATGATATAAAAATGTTAGAATACAAGATCAAGTATCCTTAGGAATATTCCAAACGATTCAAGTTACATGTTGCACATCTATCCAGTTGTTCGTAGATACAACATTTCAATAATAAATAAAATATTACAATAATAAGCATTATTATGCAGGGTGTACAACACCTAGTTTTCCAACATTCTCCCACTTGTATACATCGCCTAAGGGTCAATATGTAGCCACAAATATGAACAAGGAGACAAATCCCTTTATCCATATATATCATCATAAATTAAAGTGATCCATGTGCTCCATCAAGATACATACAACAAGAAACAAAGTGGACACCATATAATACATGAATACTCCCACCCTCCATCATGTCACCACTATTAGACATATATAAAAGAGAAATCCACATAACCTATTGCAAGCAAATCATAAGTCCTATCTTAGCTGATATTCCAATACGAACAATGATCTAAAGGTATGAATATGTATCAACTATCAAGAACCAAAATCTATAGCTAAAATATCACCCAAAATAAAGTGCAAACACATCCAACTATCTATACCTCCAAGGTCTAAAAAATATATCAAATGAATCACATAACCTCAACATATACAACAATTAACCTACAATGATAAGTTCCAGGTGTAATACCTACCACATATACACCTAAAAACTCTCACTATATAGATAATATCAAATCTAATAATGAATTCATTAACAATGTCACATATAGAGTGACATCATAACCACTAAGTACCAAAGACCATTCATAACAAGTGTTGGCATTATGATACATTTTTGTCATTAGTTACAACACTTATTGGATTCTGAATGCTTACCGAGCTCTCACCGGACATTCCTTTGTAAGCCAAGCTTTACCTAGTTCTCAGTGTTTACCGAGTGATCGAGGTGAACAAAGAAGTCAGTGTTTACCGAGTGATCGAGGTGAACAAAGCAGCCAGTGTTTACCGAGTGTTCGAGGTAAAGAAAGGAATCAGTTTTGATCGAGTGAAGATGTACTTAGTATTGACCGAGAACTTTGTGATAACCGAGCTCCTGAGGTTATCAAGGAAATTAATTTTACCGAGCTCAGACGGTTATCAAGGAAACTAACTATCACCGAGTCACAAGGTTCTATCGAGTGTTTCCTTTGATCACCGAGCTACAGTTCAGATAGAAGTGTTCACCGAGTGACATCTCTTCTACCGAGTCTCCAGTGGTTACCGAGTTCAGAACTACTCGAAGTGTTTAGTATGGACCATGCCTTCACTTCTACCGAGTGCATGACGATGCCGAGTAACGCAGTGGACGCCGAGTATCAGAAGGACACCGAGTCAGTTCAGTGAACTCGAGTTTTTACCTTGGGCCAACTTTGTATAGAGATTTGCACTTGTTGTTTTGGCCAACCTTGCATGTATTGTTTATTTGGATGGTATATATATGCAATGTATTGTATCATTCAAATGTAATGGTAATGGTAATGAATGGAAAATGTGAAAGTGTGAAAGAAATACATGCGTGCGAAAGTATGTGTGCTGAGTTGTGAAGGTATTCGGCAAGGTCAAGTTTTGGAGCAGAAAAGTTTTATCTATCACATCAAGGTGAATCAGAGCATAGCGGATCTTATCAGCAATCAGTTGTAATCAGATCCACTGTTTCATTCTAACAGTAACTTGTCATATCTTGAATATTTCCAACAACAAGATGCATAACATGCAAGTCAATAACCTACAAGTTCACCTCTTTCCAAAAGTCTTTGACAATCTCTTATTTTCTCTAGAACCAACAAAGGAAATAGATAAAGGAATATTCATGTCATATCTCACATGATAACACATGAAAACAAACTAGTGGTCACACAACCTCAACCAATCCTAGATCTAATGTGAATAAAAATAAAACATCCAAAAAGATAACCAAGATCAAAAAGAGAAATTGTACACATCAAAATAGTAACATCTACTTCTACATACACCTTTAAATACCAAGTTAAGTATGATATCATTTTAAAAGACCAAATAGGAAGCCATAAAAAAACATCAAAAATCAAGTCATGTAATAGATATGGAAGTTTCATCTCATAATTAAGAGGATCAAATGAAATATTTAAATCTAATGACTACGCCCAATAAAACATCTCCCAAAATTAATTCTCAATGACTATCATCATAATTTAACAACTTGTGCACAAGGAAGTAACCAATGCCAAACATCTCTCAAACTGAATCCTCTATAACTAACAATCTATCCATAGCTGAATATACATATCTATGAAAGATAAGCATAAGAATAATGCACGTAAAAGGAATAATGGTAAATACCTCTTGAGTAGTAAACCATTACATAAAGAACAAGGAATAATGATGTTCATTAAGATATTGGAGTCACAAGACTCGCTCTAATAATAAGATCCTCCCATGTCCATATCATGTGAATGTTGTTGAAAACAGATTGATACATGTATGATAAATGTGTTTCAATCATTATTTTGTCACTAATGTCAAAAATTCTACTTGTTGGTAAGACAATTGCTTATATGATTTAAGTACTATAATTTATTTGATTGATGAAGAGGATTTGATCAAATGAGGTAACAATAGCACCTAGAGGAAAGGTTGTGTTATGATATGAAAAAGAGTACAAGGATTAGTTAAGATAGTGATATTATAGTGCATGGATAATCTACTTAAGGTTACAAAGGTTGGTTACACTGATGAAGTTTAGAAGAACAAGTTAAATGAAGTCTGTCTACCAAGCTTAACATTCTACATAGTAGGTGCCAAGCAAAGATAATGTAACTTGAGCAGAAAATTAGTTGGAGCCAAGAAAAGTCAACTTCAGTGTAATCCAAATGAAATAGTGTAAGTCAAGTAAAGTTTAGTTGATGTCGAGCACTAGTAAAATTTAGTTCATGCCAAGTGATTTTATAGAGGATGTTGAGAAATGTAGTATGTGTCGAGCATTAGAATCCAGTCAATGCCAAGTGTCAACATTATGAGAAAGATCAAGAATTTGATGGATTTGAGCTGACAAACTTGATTTCTTTAATTGTGTGAGTCGTGTGGAAGATAAGATTGATGAGTTGGTGGCACAAAATTCATGGTAAACTGTTTTGAGGAAAATTCAAGAGGATTAAAGGAGAAGTTTCTAGAAGGGAATGAAATGAAATAAGGGGTAGATTCATTGAATCCTACCTAATCTGATCTAACCCTAAAATGGATGGGGCAGGGTGGACAACATAATATCTTAATTCTCTAATTTTAGAGATGGTTGGTTAGAAGAAAAGATTGTCATGTGCGAGAACCTAAGGAAGAAAAGGAGTCTAGGGTATTTGCTTCATTCAATGACCTAAGAGAAGAGACTGCATTGGCAAGCAAAGAAAGAAGGCTTAAGAGTATGGATGCTTAAAGGGTGAACAAACTATCAAAGCTGAAGAATTTGAAAGCCAAGCAGAATGGAGGACTACAATAGAGATCTATAATCTACAAATGGAGTTGTAAGTTATTATTAGATTAAGACTTATTGTTACTCTCTAATAATTGTATCAGTTTAGGATAAATCATTTGGATTAAGGTTGACCTAATAGTCATTTGTAAATCCTTTAACCATGTGACATTCCAAGTGAATGATCTAAAGTCCTCTAACAAGGCTCACTCCTAACAAGGTGATTGAAATCCTTTAACCAGGTCACATTTAATAGTATTCATTGTAATTTTTAATAGGGTTGGCCTCTCACAGGGCATCACTTCAAAAGAGTGAGAATGAGTAGCATGTTACTAGTGGGTTTTCCCAAATTAGGTTTCTACGTTAAATCATTATGTCAAATGTGTTATTTAATCTATTATGTTTCATGTTTTCATTTCTACAAATTGATTTGATAGTAACCTACAAGTTTAAGTCATTTCATAATCTAATGGATGCATGCATGATAAAAATGTTCTATGGATATGGGTTCACTAAATTGTGAAAAGTTTTAATTATACATCTAGACCTTGGATAACTAATTCACCCCCCTTCTCAGCTATTCCAAATAATTTCAACAATTGGTATTAGAGCCATCTACTTAAGAGGACTAGTTTAAATTCAATAGAAGAAAAAAGATCAAGATGTTGAAAAGAGAAGTACCCAAGCTTAATAGGGATAACTTTCCTGCATGGAAAAGTTTGATGAAGCTACAATTAGGAGGTCTTGGAGATCATGCACAATCTACCATTGTTGTGGAGCATGTTGATCCTGCTAGAGCCCTAACTACTAAAGATCTAAAAAACAAGAAAGAACACAATGAGGCAATGTTGGAGATTGCCTCTGCCCTAAGCTATGCTAAATTTGATGACATCAAAAGTTGTGACATTGCAAAGAAAATGTGGGATACTCTACACAATATCTATGGAGGTGACAAGAATATTTTAAGAGCCAAAGCTAAAAGTCTTAGAGGTAAGTTTGATGATATGATAATGCAAGAAGGTGAGAATATTGCTCAATATTGCTCTAGGATAAAAGATGTTGTTAATGCAATAAATGGAGCTACTGGTATAATAGATGATGATATTGTGCTAAGTAAAGTTTTGAGAATATTGTTGCCTATTTATGCTATTAGAGTTTCTACAATAAAAGAACTGAGATGTATGACGGGGAATGATCTAACTCTTGAAGGTCTGGTAGGTAGGCTCACTGCTTTTGAGATGTCTAACTTTGATAATTATAGACCTAAAAATATTGAATCTGCTTTCAAAGCTAAGTTGTCATTGAAGGAACCTAATGAAAAGAAGAAGAAAAACACAAAATATGTGTCCATTGATAGTGACACAAATGAGGAAGATGTAGATCAACTTGAAGCACTATTAGCAAGGAGATTTCACAGAGGTAAAGGCAAGTTTAAAGGTAAGTTACCTATCATGTGTTTCAATTGCAATGAGGTTGGCCATATTGCTGCTAGATGTCTAGAGAAGAAGAATTACAGAGGTGGTGACAAGCACAAAAAGTAGAAGAGATGAAGACAACAAATACTACAAAGACAAACACAAGAAGTCTTGCTACATTATTGAAGAGGAAACAAAAGATGGATTTGAAAAACATGATGATGAAGTGGTGTATGTTGCAATGAAGGATGAATTTGATGAGGATGAGGCAACTACACTAGTGTCTTGTGTAAACAAGAATGATAGATGGATCATTGAAAGTGGGTGTTTAGATTACATGGTTGGAGATAAAAGTAAGTTCATTACCTTGAATTGTTATGATGGAAATACTAAAAGGTTTGGTAATGATGCACCATGTCTGATAAAAGGAAAAGGTTCTATCAAGCTCACAGAAAAGATTTTATATGACAATGCTTACTATATTGAAGGACTTAACTATTATTTGTTGAGTGTGTCACAACTAAATAATTCAAGATGTAAGGTTGAGTTTGAGAACAACATTGCTAAGATATATGATACTGATGGAAAATTGATTGGAAAAGGTGATCAAACTAGAGGTAATATATTCTACCTTTATATAGAGGATGCTACTTGTTTAGTTGTTGACACAGTGCAAGGAAAAATAAATCCCCAAAGGAGATGTCCTAGTCCCGAACTATACAACCACATAATGGAAACACAACAAAAAGAAACAATAATGCAAGATCTAATACCAAATTATGATACTTGATTTATAAAAGGTAACTAATTACATGCAATATGTCTGGCTATAAGGCCTTCCGGGTTAGGGCCAAATACAAATAGCAAATTACAAAATTAGTTCTGCAAGATCTAACATGATTCAACTTACAACCAATATTAGCTAGTCTAGATACACAACTAGATAAGAACACCAAGAAGAATCCACACTTGTACGCATAAGTTCACCAAGAGATCCTCTAGTTCCTAAGTTGCAGCTCTAGCTCTGGTCCAAACTCACATCTATTCTTCCTCTCCAAACTCCATAATGAATAAAAGACTCCCCAAGACCCCTACTTATACTAATATAAGCCACAAGTCAGCCCATAACACAAATTAAATACGAATACATAAAGTAAATACCACAAGTCAGCCTGCAACAACAATTAAATGTCCAAAAATTGATATCCAAGTAAAATCGTGATATCTCCTAGCTCCAATTGAGTTAGAACTTGTGATTCAAACCATAGGTAGAACTTTAGGTCCTCTACAATCCCTTAAATACATGAATTCTAATTCCTCAATTAAAAGTGCACATCCATCCTGAAACTCACCTACAACAACCTATCGCAATCTACCAGAAATTGATGCTTCAAAAGAATTGCCATATCTCCCAAACTATAAAGAGTTAGAACTTGTACACTTGATCACAGATATTAATCTAAGCCCTCTTCAAACCTTAAAGTTTGTAGCTTCTTATTCATTAAGAAAAATTAGTTACACACTCTGTAATAGGCACCTAGAAACCAAAAAAATGCAATTCCAACAACAAGGTTCAAACAGTTCAAACTTCAACTCAATCCATCCAATTTCTATAAAATCATGAGGAAAGGTTCTCCAATGTGTCTCCAACACATCCCTAACCATGAAATTATAGCTCCACCAAAATCCAAGCTCAATGCTCCTCAAAACTCAACCAAAATCCCTACAAACATGTAAGATTGCAGGAAAGCCTAGGATGCTCTTGCATCAAACACCCCAGGTTCGAAAAGATGTTCTAGTAACTAGAAGAACATCTTTTGAGATTCAACACATAAATCCCAAATTTTTTCTTTACATACATGTCCTCCAAGTCTTCAACTTGCACACTTTCCTTGTTTTTCTTCTTCTTCACATCCACCACGGGTGTTCCAAAAGTTTGCTTTCCATGTTGATCCCCCAACCTTCTCAGAATCTGCCAACTCAACTTGGTTGCCAATACTCAAGCTCCTCCTACCAAGCTCTTCATTCTGCAAAGTAATTAAGGAAAACTTCCTATCCCCTTTCTCAATAGTAAATACATTCCTAACACAATCATGCATAGCTCTGCAATCATACTATCAAGGTCTACCAAGTAACACATGACAATTGTTCATATCCACAATATCACACAACACTTGATCCTTATACTGCCCAATCTAGAAATCAACAAGGCATTGCTCCCTCACTTCCAAAGCATGCTCACCTTGCAACCAGCCAATCCTATAAGGATAAGGATGTCTCATTCTCTTCAAACCTAGTTTCTGAACCATCTCTTTAGCAACAAGGTTATCAATACTACCACCATCCACAATCACTTTGCAAACTTTACCATCAAACTTACAATGAGTTTTGAATAAACTGGTCCTTTGAAAAGAATCCAATGTCTTCTCACCAATCAATACTCGCCAACCTAGCAAAATCTCTCCTTGCTTAAGTTGACTGCCCTGGACTTCAACCTCATTCACAATAAGAGTTGTCCTACCAGTCAAACATTCAAAAGATCTATGCCCTTCTTGACCACACTTGAAACAATTACCTCTGAACCTACCTCCACCTATCCTCTTTTTCTGATCAGTAGGTTTTGGTTCACCTTCTTCTTTTGGTTTAGCTTGTGTTGAACTATCCTACTTCTCCTTCTCTTAGGAACTACCTTGATTCTTCCTCTTTAGCTTCTCTTCTACTCTCAAAGCATACTGATTAGTATCCTCAATTGAAGAAATATTCAGCATACCAACCTCATCTTGAATATTGAATCTCAAACCATTAATATATCGAGCTACCTTCTCTTTTGACAATTCTCTATGCCCAAACTGAATAGTCAACTTGTAGAACTCCTCTGTATAATCTTTAACAGTCATATCCTTCTGCTTTAGATTTTACAATTTCTTAAAAAAATTAAGGTCATAATTAGTAGGAATGAACTTAGCCTTCAATTTAGTCACCATCAATTTCCATCTAGTGATCTTTATTTCACCTTCCTCTTCTCTGTCTCTTTATAGTTCCTTTCGCCAAAGAGCAGCATGTCCCTTTAACTTAGTTTGTGCCAACCTTACTCTGAGTGGATCCTCAATATCCTCAAGCTCAAAGTAGTCTTCTAATTCACCAATCCAATCAATCAGGTCTTCAAGATTCAAAGTACCTAAAAATTTAGAAACCTCCATCTTATGCTTCAGCTTCAACTGAGATCCAAGTTGAGCAAACTGACCAACCCTATTTCCCATAGGTCTCTCCATATGATAAGTTATAGGCTCAACACTTGATTCAAAAAATTCAAAGTCTTCAAAAACTTCCTCATAACCATCTTTAGTACCCACATGTCTAGGTACACCACCTAAATCACTTACAATTTCAGCAATCATGTCACTTTTCATCAATGCAATCTTAGATATAAACTCTGCTCTCATCTTTTCTAAGATATTTTCTTCTATAGTATTACTAAGATCAGAAATTGCCCTAGGGTCCAATATTCTTGGAGGCATCTTCCAAAATGAGAAAAACCTAAGCAATAAATCCACTAGTCTAGAAGATCAATCAACTGCAAGATCAACCTTCTTCAACCCAAGTTCTAGTGCAAACTGCCTTAGCTTTGGTGATCTATCTACACACTCAGGAACAACCTTCACTTTGATACCATCTGATATAGTGCAAGGTAGGATAAATCACCAAAGGAGATGTCTTAGCCCCCAGCTATACAACCACACAACATAAACACAACAACAAGAAATAGTAATGCAAGATCTGATACCAAATTACAATACTTGATTTATAAAAGATAACTGATTACATGCAATATGCTCAATTGTAAGGCCTTCTTGGTTAGGGCCAAATACAAATAGAAAATTATAAAATCAGTTCTACAAGATCTAACATGATTCAACTTACAACCAATCTCAACTAGTCCAGATAAACAACTGGATAAGAACACCAAGAAGAATCCACACTTGTACCTGCAAGTCCACCAAGAGATCCTCTAGTTCCTAAGCTGCAGCTCTAGCTCTATTCCAAATTCGCATTTATTCTTCCTCTCCAAACTACATAATGAATAAAAGACTCTCCAAGATCCCTACTTATAGTAATCTAAGCCACAAGTTGGCCCATAACACAAATTAAATACAAATACATAAATTAAATGCTACAAGTCGGCCTGCAACAGCAATTAAATGTCCAAAAATTGATATCCAAGTGAAATCATGATATCTCTTAGCTCTGATTGAGTTAGAATTCATGCTTTGAACCATAGATAGAAATCTAGACCCTGTACAATCCCTTAAATGTGAAAAGATTGATTCCTCAAGGAAAAGTGTGCATCCATTTTGAAATTCACCCACAACAACCTATCATGTAGTCTACCAGAAATTGATGCTTCAGAAGAATTGCCATATCTCCCAAAATATAAAGAGTTAGAACTTGCACACTTCAAAATAGATATTAATCTAGGCCCTCTTCAAAAATTGAATTTTGAAACTTCTTATTCATTAAGGAAAATTAGTTACACACTTTGCAACAGGTACTTAGAAACCAAAAAAATGCAGTTCCAACAGCAAGGTTCAAACAATTCAAACTTCAACTCAATCCATCCAATCTCTATGAAATCATGAGGAAAGATTCCCTAATGTGTCTCCAATACATCCCTAACCATGAAAGCATAGCTCCACCAAAATCCAAGCGTGATGCTCCTCAACACTCAACCAAAATCCCTCTAAACATATCTATATATGCAAAAAATGTGACCTCGGATCTTCACATACACTTCAACATGGTCCTTACCCACAAGATCATCCTAGAATGAACATTAAATTGTCCATATGAGAGGTCCAACAGAGTGACCTTTTGCCTTCTAATTAGAGGGTTTTTTCTTATGCACTCTCAGACCAAGAAGTAGGCAACCAGACCCTTTAATATGAAAGATTTTATGCAATAATATGAAAGTGTATTTAAGCTAATTGATGTGCAGTTTAATCTAACAAGTAAAAGATAATTAAACTAGATGGATGCATTTCTAATCTAATATGACATTAATGCTAAAAAATTCAAAAAACTATGACAAGATTGAGTAATTGAGTATGCAATTTGATAGTATTTTGATGCAATTCAAATCCCAACCTCCTAAATGAGGAATTAGAATCCTCTTAAGTATAATTCTTGAAATCAATTAATGATTGAGATCGACTCAAATTGATTGTTAGGATTGAAGCAAAGATTCAGTCAGGGTGGAAGATTCCCATTGTAGGTGAGGTTAACTAATTCATATCCTTAGTGTAACGAAAAGTTAACTGGAATTCACCCAAGTGTGAGAATAAGTGGATTAAGCCAATTCTAATTCGAGAGATAGATCACTTGTAATTCTCATTCCTAAACTGGAGAGATGAAATTGGAAGGTTATTTAATTTAATAAAAATGAGATATGACCTCATAAATGCATATTCCCATTAATTGAATAATCACATTCAATAATTAAAATGAGAGCATTATTAAATTAAATAAATTTAATTCCTTAGTACATTAGCCTTAGGAGATAATTTAATTTAATTAAAGTATAAATACTTTAAATAAAATCAAATCTTAATCAATAGGTTTAGTGTAGCTAATCCAAGTCAAAACTTTTAGGAAATAAATAAATAACATGCTTAATGCACATTAGGGTTTTCTGCATTTGACAATTAAGTCATGTAGCAAAAAATAGAATGAGAATTGCCTAATGAAATAGGACTTTAGGGTTGACCAAAATAGACCGGAATTGGTTGAGATGGCAATGAGCCAATTTTGGGGTATTATAGAATACAGTCATCAAAAACTGCTTAATAGGTGCTCTGTCTCTATACCGCTCTCTGTAAATCACGTATATTTTCTGTACATCATTGACTTATGTTACACACACTTAACCTCATCATCAAGACATAGTGTAGAATATGTCCTTAACCGCACATCGCTTGAACATTAAAACTTTGTTTGTACAACAAAAATCTATGTCTTCTACTCTACTAGTCTTTACATAAACCACACTATGTTGTTAGTAATAACAAACACAGTCATGAATGTAATATGTTAATTATGTCACATTCTCACCAATTCTTAGGATACTCCCCAAAAGGAATACCATCAAAATTCATGCTAACAATCTCCCCCTTTCGCATTGATGGAAACATAGATGAAAAATATCTTGGTTCCAAGAATACCAAAAAGTACTCTACTAATGCTCTCTCATCTTTTCAAATTCTCTTCATCAATCAAATATGAAATCCTCTAGAACACTGCTCTACTCTACAACTCTTAGGATTGGTATTAGTTCTCTACATGATAACCAAGTCTTAGCTTCTCCTTGATACATCAATCTATACTTATCTTCCCCTTTAGACATCAATAACTCTTCGTGTTGTGTATCTCCCCCATAGAGATATTCCTTATCCTTACTTACATGAATATTTCTAAATCTTCTTAATAAATTAGAGATTTTTTTTATGTACACATCTCCCCCATTAACATCACTAACAAACATCTCATTATGTCAATCATTCTCTCTAAGTCTTCAACCAGTTTAAGTGTCTAGAGACACTATTCAAGACCAATTACCAAGAGTCCTTAGTGACTCTTCTCATCATAGATAATCTCCCATATAGGAAGCATCAATATTCAATCCAGGAAAATAATAGTTCTTTGTACCACTATGGTGCAGGAGCATCCTAGGTTGCACTGTTATCCTGCATGTGTATTGCTTCCATTATGGCTACAAGGGCATATGTTTATTCATAGTCAATTCCTTCTTGCTGTGAATAATGTTTTCCCACTAGTCTAGTTTTGTTCCTCACAACTTCACCTTGTTTATTCATCTTATTTTTGAATACCCATTTTGTTCCTATAATATTGTTGTCTTTGGGTTTAGAAACCAATTTCCATGTGTCATTCTACACAATCTGGTCTAGTTCTTCCTTCATTTCTTGAATCCAATGATCATCTTTATATACCTCATCTATAATCTAAGGTTCTACTTGAGAAATCAGACATAGCTCCTCATTTACACTATTTCTTGTCACTACCCCTTTTTCTTTTCTTCCAATTATCTTCTCTACAGGGTGATTCTTTATCAAATTTATGTTAGGTGTGGGAGTCTCTATCTCAACTCTTATTTCCTCTCTTAGTTTAGATCTTTGTTTACTTCTTTGTTCAATAATTTGTACATCATACGACAAGTCATTGTTAGTCTCAAAGAATACTTCTAGATTCTCTCTAAAAATTCTAGGGTTTCCTTCTTCCTCATCAGAATTATAATCCATCATATTTTCCTTAATTTCAAACTTTTCATCAACTTTTACATTATCACACTCAGTAATTGTCTTAGTTCTATGATTAAAACATCTGTAAGCTATGATTTTCAATGAATAACCAAGGAACATACCTTCATCACTGCTTGGATCAAAAACTTAACAACATCATTATCTCTTTTTATGTAACATTTTCTTCCAAATATTTTGAAATAATTTACTAAATTTTTATGACCAAACCACAATTCATAAGGTGTCTTATTCATACCTTTTCTATTATAAACTTTGTTCGTGATGTATACTGTTGTATTGACTATCTCACTCCAAAATGTTTTGGATACATCATTCTCAAACATCATTTCTCTTGCTACCTTTGATATTGATCTTTTTCTCCTTTCTACTATCTCATTCTGCTCAGGGGTCTTGGCTGATGATAACTATCTCTTAATTCCATTCTCTTCACAAAACATGCTAAACTCTCTAGAAGTAATTCTCCACTTCTATCTAATTTCAAACATTTAATCGTCACACTAGATTTATTTTCAACTTTGTTCTTAAATATCTAAAATTTCTCAAATGCTTCACATTTCTCTTTAAGAAATGATACCCACATCATTCTATTGAAATCATAAAGTACCTTTCTTTATAGAATCCTCTTGTCCTAGTAGGGCTATGTAGATTTGTATGAACAATCTCTAGCTTCTCTATAGTAGTGAACTTCTTGATGGGGAATGATACCTTATTCTATTTAGCCATGATACATTCTTTGCAAACAACATTAGTGGGCTTCATGATCTTAGGAAAATATCTAACTACAAATGTACTACTAGTCTTCACAATTTTATCAAAATTTATATAATAAAACATTCTATTCCATAAACAATTGTTATCCACCTTTGTAAATAACCATATCATTTCAGTAGGATTCAAATAAAATACATTACCCCTTGATCTTGTACATGTACCTATCATCTTGCCATCATTGTCTTTGATAGTGCAAGTCTGCTCTATGAACTATTGCTGATGGCCTTTATCCACCAATTACCCAACACTCAACAAGTTATGATTTAAACTATCAATAAAGTGAATATCATTAATGTTAGTTTTTTCGCTAAGAGTAATAAATCCTATCCTTGTTGATAGCTCCTATTTTCACTGAGCTTAATTTTCAAATTTAAGGTGAAAATACTAAATTGATTGTTAGGGTTGCATTTATCTTCTTTCTATCTACAGAAGAAACCCTAGAATATTTTTCCCTTATCCAATTATTTTTTATTGATTGTCCCAAGTATGTGGTTTAGTGCCCTAGGATTTGAATTTCATCTCATATTGCAAAATTATTCATGAAATTGGTCTAAGCCCTAACCCTAGGTTTTTAAAATTAAGTGGGTTTTCATTTTGCCTTTAACATCTTCCTTTACAATGTTATGATGAAGGGGTTAGCAAAGTATCGTAAGCAAGTATTTTCTTTGTTACGATCTTAAGATAAATGTGTTGTTGTCATATCATGAATAGTATAGACTATCTGTCCTACCTTACGACTTCCTTTGTGTCATAAGATCATGTCATCATTTTAAATGTTTTAGTGTGCGGCCATCCCCAACATTATGACAAGGGAGGTTATCGTGGCATTGGGAGTGATGAAAAGGGATGCTATGATATTACGAAGCAATGTATATTGTAGGATCATGAAAGACATAATGGAGTGTTGTGATATTATGAGGAATTTGCGGTCGAAATATTTAGTATCAAAGGGGAATAATGTGCAAAGGAGAAGAATGTTGACTTGACATTGCACAATGGCCACCCAACAACACTACATGATCATCCATAAGAAGATGCATTTAATCAATAATAATTTATAGAAATACAAAGATCATAGATATATGTAACATCATAAATCAATACTAAGTATGTAATGCCCCACCTAGAGATTGTTGGAACAAGGATAAATAAAATCCAATACATTTTTTTTAAATAGCAAGCATGGAATCAAATACATCAAGATGCAATTGATCAAAGATTGCAACATAAGACTTAACCATGTAATATAGGAAACCAATGTATATCAAAGTGTCACAACTTACTAACGCATCCAAAACCAACTATGAAAGTTTATGAAAATGAGAAACCAAAGATCTTTGACCTGTCAGGACCTAGGAAGGGGTGCATCTCAAGAGAGTACCCAAAACACCCTTCGACTCTCAACCAATAAGTCCATAGATACCTGTTGTTTCCCTGAGTAGGTTTTTGCAAAGAAGTCAAGTGATACCTTTTTAGTATCATACAATATTTCATAGTACTATTGGGCAAAAATTTTCCAATATCATGGGATACTTCTTACTACTACCATGTGACACTTTCAAGGATTGTGTGATAGACCTCAATACTATTGTGTAATACTTTACTAGTGTTGTACAACATAACTTGCTACTTCCATGTGACACATTCTAGTGTCACGTGATATTTCTCCCTAAGGCATGTGATAATTTACTAGTATTGCCCAATGCTAAACTTTTCTTGCCCAAGATTGCAAAGAAACAACCCAATGAACAATCAGAAGGGGAAAAGAGTTAGAACCTCCACATTAGGGAGTATCAAATCCACAATAATTGAGGCTTAAACACTCGAATGAATGCAAAACAACTAATCATGCTAGAAGAGATGAATCAACCATCTAATAACTTAAACCATAACATCTAGTAATAATGTGGAAAAGTAACATCACAATAACACAAATGAGCATAAATCAACTATCTCTAAAAAATAAAATAACATAAATCACATGGAAACATACTTCGAAAGAAACAGAGAACTATGTGAGCATCCAGCTCTAGAATTGAAAATGGAGAAAGACCAATTCTATACACTAGTCCCTAGTAGTACTAAAGGTAGTTACACCTCCCAGCCATGTGGAACCCATAGGCCCACTCCCATCATACTAATGGAGATAGTGATATGACCTCTAACACACATAAGACAATCATCTATGGCTAACACTCACCACAAATAGTACAGAGGATTGAAACCAAGATCATGAGACAATGTGATACAATAGGTCCTAATCAAATACTCTATGGGTCTACTATGTAGGGACTTTGGTGGAGAGTAGGTTGCTTGTTATTCCCAAGCTCAACATCATTATAAACTGTACCACTTAGGAGGCCAATGTGCTATGTCCCAGGATGAACTGTGTAGACAATATGGTATTTTCTTATCTTATGAATTACCCATGAATTTATTTAGTTATCGCTTAATTAGAAACTTCTTCATGTACACCTTGCCAGGAACATGACCTAGGGTTATGAGAGAAGCCCCTCCACATTGGCCTACCCTACATACCCATGCTCATTACATGATGAGTGACTGTAGGCAATGCAGTTTCCCAACCCAACCCCAAAGAACATAACTCAACCAACAAACAACTAGGAACTTAGGTCTCACAAGAACCCAATGTTGACATTCTAGTCATGTTTGTTATTAGTGACATACACTTATTCAGATTATGAGTTCATACTAAGAATATTATACAATTAATAGTGTTAACCAAGCATTTCAGTTGCTACCAAGTCCTACAGTTGCTATTGAGTCCTAGGGACAGATTTCAGTTTGAACTAAGCAGTTACTATAGAGTTAAAGATCAGTAGTGTAAACTGAACATTTCAATGTATGTCAAGCTTACCAATGCAAAGTGAGTTGTGTAGTGTTTACTAAGTTCATAGTTGAGGTGATATAAGTCTAGTGTTAATTGAGCCACTCATTGTTAACCAAGTGATTTAGTGTATATTGAGCTTGAAGTGAAACTATTTATCGAGTCATGTAGTATAAATCAAGAGACTTAGTTTATATGTTGATTTTCATAGTATTCATTGAGTCACTATTACAGACTGAGTTTAAGACTACTTAGAAATGACTAGTATGGATCGAGCTTCTGTGACTACCAAGTGCATGATGATGTCGAGCAGTGACAGTGGATGCCGAGTATCAGAACCTCACCAAGTTAGTCTTCAAAGCTCGAGTTTCTACACTGTGGATGACTTTGTAATATTTGTGTAAACTTGTATTGTGGCTGAATTTATAATTGTGTAATTGGATTGATATATATGTAATGTATTGTATCACATCCAAAGTATGTATGGAATAAAAAAGAAGAGTAGAAGAGAAAATTATAGAGGCTGCAACAGTATAACAAGCAAAAAAGATTCATCTTATCATAGCAAGGTGATTTGTACACTCTAAGTAATCGCATTCAACAAACTAAGTTGCAGATTAGAGATTAGCTATTGTTTCATCCTAATAGGTGGATTAGTCAAATCCTTTAACAAGGTAGACCTAACAATCTTATGTAAATCTCTTTACTGAGTGCATACTTCATTGTATGTTTGTAAATCCTTTTCCAAGGTGGACCTAGCAGTCCTTAATGCTCCTAAGAAGGAAAATGATCAAAAGTGATCAATGTCAGCCTTAATGGGCCAACTTTATACTACAGTACTAAAGCTTGTGGGTATTAGCTCCATCCCAGTTTTACTTTCTATTTGGAAGGTGTCTGGGTCACCAAATCTTGTGTTAAAGTGTTATGTATGCTTCCATGTTTTTCAGTTTCTCATGCATGCAGTTAGATCAGAATTCATATAAAGGATTAATTGCTAATTGGGATAAAAAATTTAGAAGTTACTAATTCACCCCTCCCCTCTCAATAACTTAGCTTGTCATAATATTTTCACCAATTGGTATCAAATAATTGCGTTTCTTAGTGAAAAGTTTAATAGCTTGAGAAAAGATCAAAGATAAAGGAGGTATTCAGACTTGACAAAGCTATTGACAATGAGAAGCTAGATTTGGAATTAGCCATTGGAGAACTTAAGAAATAAAAAGAGCAACTCTCTCAATCCTTGAAAAGAAGAAAAAATCTTTCAAACTAGATGAATGATTCACTCTACATTGAAGAAAGAATTGAAGACATCATTCTAGGAAATTCAGATGAAGCAATCAAAGAACTACTGGAAAAGAATAATACTCTTCAAGAAGAAGTAAGAAAAATTAGAAGAGATAAAGAAATTTAGTCAGTAAGATTGTGTGAAGTCATGGAAGAGGAAAATAAGATAAGAGAAGAGATAGAAGGAAAGAATAATGAAATTCAACACATATCCCTTCAGCAAGTAGACTTCATTGATCAACTTACCAATGTAAATAACTAGATCATGAACCTAAGATCAGAGAATGAAAGATTATAGAATGATCTAAACATTGAAAGGCAACCAATGAAATAATGTTGAAATCCCAAGCAAATATGAATCAATTGAATGAACAAAGTCACTTCAAACAAAAGGGAAAAGCAATAATTTGATATATAGAAGAAGGAGAATCATTCAAGCAAGGAGCTCAAAGGAACCAAAAACCTACTTGCAATCATTGTGGTAAGATAGGTCATACCTCAAATAAATGTTGGAACAATGGGAAAGAAAAATTCAATGGAAAATGCTACAATTGTAATCAACATGGTCATAGAGCAAATGAATGCAAAGAGAAACCAAAATTTGAAGGCAAATGTCACACATGTAAGAAGCATGGGCACAAATTATCAAAATGCAAAACCAAGATATTTAATCCAGTACAACAAATTGTGAAAGCTATATTTGGTTGGGACTATAACACCTCACTATCATTACTGTGGAGAATTTGGACACATTGGTATCAATTGAGTGAAACATCACATGAGGAAAAGAGATACTACCAAAAGATGTTTCATTTGTATAGTTATCAATCATCTTGCCAAAAATTGTATGAATACTAGAAGAATAGAAGATGAAAAGAAGGCAAAAGCTGACAACATTAGAAAACAAATGAGACAACAATGGGTTCCAAAGTCTACCAAGAATGTAAGCCCTAGCAATGATAATCAAGTTACTCAAGGATTGGGTGACTCCACTACTTCCATTTGATTTCTCAGAAGGAAAACTAGAACTAGGCTACCAAAAGAGACATCTAAATAAGTTCTAGCTGTCAGGATAAAAGATCCACATTAGCATTCAAGATGTGAAAGGGATCATCGAGTAAAAGGTACCAATTACCACTGAGTTACCTTCCTTACCAAGTGAGGTCAAGTCACAGACTCTATCAATCAAGGTCAGGAGTAACTAAAAATTATGTGGTTATTGAATGATGAAGGACTTCATCGAGTAATCAATGCAAGAAAAGTGGATGACAGTCTATCAAATCTATCTAACTATTGTACTAGGAATTTATGGCAAAATTTGATAAAAGGAATGAAATCAAAGTCATTTTTACTATGAATTTTTGAGAGAAAATTGCACAGAGTGATCTTCAAGAGCATTGAATTGATTTGAGTGAATTGTTGTCAAAAATTTCAAACTCTCTCAAAACCTACTGAGTGAAGATGGCAACTGCCAACAGCAAGATGAAGTGAGGATCATCCATACTAGTTCATGGTGTAGAATGGAAGGTATTGGGCTTCATGCTTACTCCTACAATCGTTGAAACCCTAGCTCTAAGTGGAGCACAGTCACAAATCCCTTCCAAGGTATTGTTGATCAATGATATTTGTTCTCATTTTAAATGTGCAATTCAAGATATTGGTATTCTTGAAATGAATGAATCTTTAAAAGACTAATGCATTGATGGCATTTTGAAACCTGGGCACCAACATCTCAAAGCCAAAGGTTTAACCAATATTCTCACATTCCCATGATTTCCAAGTCAAATGGATTAGGTATATTCTCAACCATGTACATAGTGGATAGTTGTGGTTGGAGCAACCTATTTTGATTACAAAGAAGATGATTCATAGGATCACTGGTCTCCCTATGTTAGCTAAATTAAAATGACAAAAACCCTAGGTGGGGTTGGACTAGAGAAGAAAACCCTAGACAAGTGAGATGGTAGGGGAATGAAAATTAGCAATTTTAGTGACATGGAATTGAAGTTTGGAATTCATGTCATTGCACACCAGTTGACCTAGCATACAAAGTTTTCAAGAATAACCTTTCTCTTGACCTTGTCGAGTTACTATTTAATCAATTCAACAAGAACATAAAGAGCATCAGGACATCAAAGAATAATCCATGTAAGTTTGGCTCTTTGTTGACATGCTTATTCTTTTATGCTCAAAAATTATTTCCATCAAAAGGCACTGTGGTTTGGAGGAAAGATGTGCTAGTACTCTATCAGATAAATGAATATATTGCTGGAATGGGTGAAAATTACACTAGTATCATGGATAATTATTTTGATGTATTTAAGGAGAAAATGAATAGAAGATACTAAATCCCCAAGAAACTAGTTGAAGATTATAAGGATGATGTTTGTTTAATGGTGGATAGTGAGAAGGTATACATTTAGGAAGTTAGGCCTATAATTGCATGGGTAAAACCTCTAGGATAAGAGGCAAAAATTGATGAAATAAAAGATATTATTGAGGCACTAATTAATGAACCAGTTGATCCCAAGGCTGCATATTTTGAAACATGTGATGAGGCTAAGGCCTGGATAGAACTAGAGATTAAGCTCCCTCAGGCAGTTAGTAAAGGCAAGAAAAGGATTGCCAAGTAAAAAACAAGCTCTACTCTTTTGTTAACCAAGGACAAAGGTGAAGATGATGAAGAATTAGAGGAAGAGGACTCATTGAAGAAAAAGGGCAAGGTAATCATTACCAAGCCTGCCAAGACATCCACTACAGTATTCACTAGGAGATCTTCTAGGAAGAAGGTAGACAAAGAAGGGGGAGACATATTTTTCAAGAGGTCTCCACCCACATTTGAAGAGAGGATGAAGGAATTGGAATCAAGTTTTGGGATAAAAAATTTCAAAGCACTAAAATATGAGACTAGAATGGTTGATGAGAAAAGCTAGATTGAAGATATTCTGATATCTAAAATGGGTAAATGGAAATACTCACCTAACCAACACAATCAACAAATTTTAGAAGCTTTAATGAATAAAATCAAGCCAAGATGGGAACATGCAAAGAAAACTGATAAGGACATTCATGAGCAGACCCTGAGGCAACTTATGCCAAATCTAACTGACAAGGAAATCAAGGAATCTTTAAAGAAAAATGAAGAAAAAATGACTTTAAGATTCAACACTGGTCTTATTTTGTTAAATGAAATAGAGCATGTTGTGAAGAATGCAACAAATACATGGAAGAATGTATATCTTCTTCATAAACTGAGTGATCTTCCAATTAGCATAAGTGACAAAGATGAAGATGATGATCAAGAAAAGGATGAAGAAAAAGATGATGATGAAGTAACACATTTTGATAATGAGGATGATGAAGAGGAATAGAAGGAAGAGGCTATCAAGGAAGATGCACAAGGTGTTGAGGAAACTAACCCAGTCAAGATTCCTACAACAATTATTGCCTCACTTCCTCACTCTCAAAGGAAAATTGTGACAACATCAAGCATGGAGACAACCTCAAAAAGATTGGTTGTGGCTAGCACTCCAAGCACAACCATCCAATCAATCTTTTCACCAGTACAACTCAACACATCATTGACTAAAGTACCAAGTACTTCATCTACTAAGCTATAGACTCTTCCCTCTACAACAATTTTGGATCATCAATTTTGGCTACAATAGATATTATTTCTATAGGTATTTCTACAATAAGTGCAGTATCAATTTTTGCAGCAAGCCCTACTATTTCTACTATTGTTTCTATTCCAAGTTCACAAGCGATAAGTGCACGGAAAGTTGAGACCAAGCCTCAACTGAGCATAATTTTTTTGGGTAAAGATAAAGAAAAGGAGGAGGATGTTGATCTTGATGAGGAAATTGTGATTCCTAATTGGGATATTTCAAAATTCAATCCCGATGAAATGCAAACTTTCGGAGAATTACTCCAAAAGAAAGCCAAGTAACAAAGACTAAGAGAAGAAAGAGATAAAGAATTTAAAATCATTGAGGATGCCAAGAATATTTTTGCAGAGGCTATAGGTATAAAGATTGATTTTTCTCAGCCAATTTTGTATCAGTTGGTAGAAGTAGTCTAGAAGTATAATGAATATCTAGATGGACAAGATAAATTATTACAAAAAGTAGAAAAGAAGTTTGAGAATAAGGTCTTAGAACTTATTGCTCAAAAGATTGTCATTTACTAAGTAGAGTTATGTTGGATACAATTGTTAATTGTGTATTTTCTTTGATGTTACACAAATGTCATATCAATCATCAGACAAAGTCTATCGAGTTCAGATGATCAGCAAAGTAATTTACAGTGTCTACCGAATGTTCCTAAACATTACACAGAAAAGTTAATGTCTACCGAGCTCACTCGAGCATCAAAGAATTTTGTAGTAGAAAGTTAGTGTTAACCGAGCTCCCAAGGTCAACGAAGAAAATTTAATGTCTACCGAGCTCACTCGGTCATCAAAGGAAATGTGGCAAAAAGTTAGCTTCTACCGAGCTCACAAGGTCAACAAAGGAAGGTCAGTGCTAACCGAGTTCACTGGGTCTCCAAAGGATTTTTGCAGGGTTTGTAGTATTTACCAAGCTTCACTTGGTTAACAGTGGAAAACCATTCTGGAGTAGTGGTTACCGAGCTAGGTCGGCTAGTGAAGGATTTTATTGTTTTGATATTAAGTTCAATTGTTTCGTGCAATAAATGTAGCCGACTGATGTAATGATTTTTTCAGTTGTTGTAACTTATATTTGAGCCGACTTGATAATCTAAAAGGTATATATATATATATAGATGTTCAAGTTGTGAATTTAAGAGTGAGTGTGAATATATGGATGAGGATGGAATAAGTGAATATTGACCGAATTCTGATGAAGGATTAGATATCCTGGAGGAGTTGCAAAGTTTTATTCGATCAGTAAGGATCCAGTAAAGTAGAACAAAGATCTGTAATCAGCAAAAGATAAGTTGCATATCATTTAGGTCACTTCATTGTTTCTTTCTAATCATTGTAATAGTGAATCCAGAATCTCTTTACAGAGTTGGTTTAACAACCATTTTGTAAATCCTCTAACAAGGTGACAATTCATTTGAATTATTCTAAAGACCTCTAACCAGGCTACTCCTAACAGGGTGATTAAATCCTCTAACAAGGTCGCACCTAACAGTGTGTATTGTAACCTTTAATAGGGTTGGCTCCTAATAGGGCTCACTTTAGAAGAGTAAAAATTGGTGACTAGTTAATTGGTGGTTTTTCCCATATTGGGTTTCCACATTAAATCTGGTGTCTGTTGTGTTCATTTAGTTAACCTTTGCATGCATATTAATAACTATGAATGCTAGATGATCAGTAACTAGTTAACCTACAGAGTTACAGTATTCCTGCACTATTTACCGAGTATCAGCAGTAAGTAAGCATTATAAACATCTAAGGGATTTTTGGAATTGTTTTTGTGGTAACTAATTCACCCCTCCCCTCTCAGTTACTTCATCTATTTTTCCAACAATTAGTATTAGAGCTTTTGGTCCTTACAGGATAAGATTTCAAGGGTCTAAGCCAAAGATCAGGATGTCTTATAAGAGGGAAATTCCAAGACTAACAGGGACAACTTCTCAGCATGGCAAGGGTTGATGAGACTTCATCTAGTTTCTATTGGAGATACAAGACTAAAATACCTTGATGAAAAATATGTAGAACTAGCTGGTACACTATCTGTCAATGATATTGCTGAAAAAAAGACCCACAATATTATGATGATAGATATAGCTTCTGCTTTGAGTTATGAAGAATTTGATGACATCAAGGACTGCAAATCTACTTTTGAAATGTGAGAAAAGCTAAAAGAAATCTATGGAGGAGATGATAATGTAAGAAGAGCCAAAGCAAAAAGTCTAAGAGGACAATTTGATTAGATGAGGATGAGACAGGATGAAAACATTGCAAAATATGTTGAAAGAGTCAAAGCATGTGTCAGTGCAATCAAAGCATTTGGAGAAGATATCAAGGAGGAGACAGTTATAAGTAAAGTTCTCAGAACATTACTACCCATTTATGCAATTAGAGTCTCTGCAATTCAAGAAAGAAGATGTGAAGCAAATCATAAGATAAATCTAGAGGCCATAGTTGGAAGATTAACTGCATTTGAGTTAGACAACTTTGACAACTATGCTCCAGCTTCCAAGAACATTGAATTAGCATTTGAAGCCAATCTTTCACTCAAGGAGAAAAGCAAAAAGAAAAAGGAATCTCAGTCAGAAAGTGAAGATGAATCAGACCAAAGTTCAGACAGTGATCTTGAGGTGATTGAAGCTCTACTAGCAAGGAAATATTTTAGAGGCAGAGGAAAATATAAAGGTAAAGTTCCTCTAATCTATTTTTCATGTGAAAAAGTTGGTCATATTGTTGCTAAGTGCCCAAACAAGCATAACAAAGATGAGAAGAAAGGTTACAAGTACAATGGCAAGAAAGACTTCAAATCATTCAAGGATAAAGGTAAGAAAACATGTTTTATGGCTAAAGATTCTAATGATTCTAATGATGAAGAAGAAGATGAAATTGTCTACATTGTTGTGAAAGATGAGTCTGATAATGATGAGGAAATGGCACTCATTTCTCATATGAGAAAAAATGATACATGGATCATAGATAGTGGTTGTTCTCATCACATGACTAGTGATAAAACTAAGTTTGAATACTTTGAAGACTATGATGGTGGCAGTGTAAGATTTGATAACAATGAACCTTGTTGTATAAAAGGAAGAGGAAGAATCTCTCTAACCAAAGAACTTATATGTGATAATGCCTATTGGGTAGAAGGACTAAAGCATAATTTGTTGAGTGTGGCACAACTACTCAATAATGGATTCAAAGTAGAATTCATGCATGGAAAAGCAAGACTACTGGATGGCAAAGGAAAACTGATTGGATCAGGCATTAAAACAAAAGGTAGCTTATTTTATCTTGAACTTGGTGAATGTTCATGTTTTATTGCTCAAATTGAAAAAAGTTGGTTATGGCATAAAAGGTTGTGTCATGTCAATTTTGATAATTTGGTGAAGATAAGAAAATTCAAGAAAGTAAGAGGCATTCCTAACATAAAGAAACTTGAGGTCGGTCTATGCAAAAATTTTTAGATTGGTAAAATGGGAAAGACTAGTTTTAAAAGTAAAAACTATCAGTCTGAAGATATATTAGAAATTGTGCATACTGATTTATGTGGACCCATTGGAATTGAAAGCTATATTGGAGAAAAGTTCTTCATTCTTTTTGTTGATGATTACTCAAGAATGATGACTTTCATGTATCTAGGGAACAAATCAGAAGCATTTGAGAAATTCAAATGGTATTTGGCCAGAGTAGAAAAGGAAACAAGGAAAAGATTGAAATGCTTGAGGTCAGATAGAGGTGGAGAATTCATTTCACATGAGTTCAATAACTTTTGCATTGAAAGATGAATCAAAAGACAGGTATCATCCCTTGGAACTCCTAAGCAAAATGGAATAGCTGAAAGGAGCAATAGATCTATCATGGATTGTGCAAGAACCTTAATGATTGAAAAGAGCATTGCTATCAAATACTGGAAGGAAGCTATCAGCACTTCAGTTCATACCTTGAACTGAGTACAGCTAAAAAAGGACTCATTCAAAACTCCCTATGAGCTATGGTATGGCTATAAACCTAATGTAAGTTATCTAAAAGTATTTGGAAGTAAATGTTACATTTTGAAAGAATCTAGAAAAGGCAAATTTAATGTGAAAAGTGACGAAGGAATATTTTTTGGATACTCTTGAAAAAGTAAAGCATATAGATGTTTGAACTTGTCTACTTACAAAGTCATAGAAAGTACACATGTGAAAGTTGATGAGTTTACAGAAAGGATTGAAGAAGAAAGCAAAAGGGAACCATAAGATTATAGAAGGTTTTTTTTCATTGAACCTGATACAGTACCAGTCAATCAGGAATCTTCTACTCCCGAGTCATTAGTAACCGAGTTACAAGAAGTTCAAACCGAGCTACAGCAACATGAGTTACATTCAGATGCTACCAAGCAAGTGTCTACCGAGTCTAAAGGACTCGAGCCAATATCCACCGAGCCAGAACAGCCAAAACCTGAAGTTGAAGTGCAAGAGGATAACAATGAAATTCATTCAAAAGGAAAGGAACTTGTATTAGCAAAATATGTCAGGAGACATCATTCAGCAGATCAGATCATTGGAGACAAATCTGAAGGAACTATGACAAGAAGTAAGTTGAAAGGTACTTGTTTACTTGCTGATTTTGAACGTAAAAATATCAAAGATGCATTGGGAAATGATAGTTGGATTAAGGCTATGAATGAAGAAATAAAGCAGATAGAGAAAAATAAGACATGGACTCTCGTACCTAGGCCTAAAGATAAAAATGTGATTGGAACTAAGTGGATATTCAGAAACAAGTTGACTGAAGATGGTAAGGTATCAAGAAACAAAGCTAGACTAGTATGCAAAGGATATGCTCAAGAAGAAGGAATAGACTATGGAGAAACTTTTGCTCCTGTTGCAAGATTGGAACGAGCCAGAACCTTATTGGCATATGCTGCTCACAAAAGATTCAAAGTTTATTAGATGGATGTCAAGTCAGCATTCTTCAATGGTATACTAGATGAAGAGGTTTACATTGAACAACCTGAAGGTTTTGTTGATCCAGATAAGAAGAACATGGTCTGCAAATTACACAAGGCATTGTATGGTCTAAAACAAGCCCCTAGAGCATGGTATCAAAGATTGCATAACTATCTTATTCAGATTGGTTTTCAAAGAACTAATGATAACAGTAGCTTGTATATAAAGGAAGGACAAGATAATAAGATTGTCTTGGTAGAAATATTTTTAGATGATACTGTTTTCACAGGGAATAATGATCTTTGCAAAGAATTTTTAGAGCAAATGAACAAGGAATTTGAAATGTCTATGTTTGGTGAAATCAAATTCTTTGTTGGTCTTCAAATTTAGCATAATAAAAATGGTATCTACATCACTCAATCAAAATACATCAAGGAGATATTGAAAAAGTTTGGTATGGAAGATTGTAAACCAGTTGGGACTCCTATGTGTACTGGATTAAAACTTACCAAGGAAGATGAATCAAAAGAAGTAGATCAAACATTGTATAGATCTATGATTGGAAAGTTTCAGTATGTAGTTCATACTAGGCCAGATATTGCCCTTGCAGTTGGTATTGTAGCAAGATTTTCAGAAAAACCAAGAGAAAATCACATGATGGCAATCTAAAGAATAATGAGATATTTGAAAGGAACTGAAGATTATGGTTTATGGTATAAATTTGGAGGTAATCTGGATTTGAAAGTGTTTACTGATGCTGATTGGGCAGGAAACCTTGATGACAGAAAAAGTACAAGTGGAGGAGCATTCTTTCTTGGAAAGAGGTTGGTTTCTTGGAAAAGCAAAAAGCATAATTGTACATCCCAATCTACAATAGAGGTAAAGTATGTTGCTGCAGCAGTATACTGTTCTAATACCGTTTGGTTTAAATAGTTGTTGGAAGGCATGAAGGTGGAAATCAAAGAACAAGTTGTTATGTTTTGTGATAATACAAGTGCAATCAACATATCTAAGAATCTAGTGATGCATTCCAAAACCAAGCACATTGCAATAAAATATCATTTTGTCAGAGAATTGGTGCAAGATAAGGAGATCAGATTGGAATATGTCCATACAAAAGAACAAATTGTTGACATATTCACAAAGCCATTACCTAAGGATGCATTATTTTATCTAGGAGGTAAGGTAGGGGTCACTCCCCTATTTGAAGTTCACTAAAATGAAGTTTTAGTGATGCATCGACGCATACCAAGTTGAAGATCTATTAGTTAATGCAACATAATTAGGAAATATTGCATATGAATCAGTACTCAAGGTACATTAAAGTTCATTTGAGTTGTATTTTCTTTGGCATGTGTTGTCAAAGAGGGAGAGTTTTACTGTCATATCTTTCTAAAATTTGTTTGAGAGGAAGAGTTTGCTATGAAATTCCTTCACAGAGGGAGATTCCTGAAAGAGGGAGAGTTTTCTATCTAATAGAGAAAGTTGTTCTGATAGAAAAAGACTTGTTAGACTTGTTTTCAAATTTCATTCTGCTATGACATGTTGTGTTGCCATCAATGCCAAAGAGGGAGATTGTTGGATACAATTGTTAATTGTGTATTGTCTTTGATGTTACACAAATGTCATATCAGTCATCAGACAAAGTCTACCAAGCTCAGATGATCAGCAAAGCAATTTACAGTGTCTACCAAATGTTCCTAAACATTACAACGTTCCTAAACATTACACAAAAAAATTAATGTCTATCGAGCTCACTCAAGAATCAAAGGATTTTGTAGTAGAAAGTTAGTGTTAACCGAACTCCCAAGGTCAACGAAGAAAAGTTAATGTCTATCGAGCTCACTTGGTCATCAAAGGAAATGTGGCAAAAAGTTAGCTTCTATCGAGCTCACAAGGTCAACAAAGGAAGGTCAATGCTAACCGAGTTCACTCAGTCTCCAAAGGATTTTTGCAGGGTTTGCAATATGTACCAAGCTTCACTTGGTTAACACTAGAAAACCATTCTAGAGCAGTGGTTACCGAGCTGGGTCAGCTAGTGAAGAATTTTATTGTTTTGATATTAAGTTCAATTGTTTCATGTAATAAATGTAGCCGACTGATGTAATGATTTTTTCAGTTGTTGTAACTTATATTTGAGCCAACTTGATAATCTGAAAGGTATATATATAGATGTTCAAGTTGTGAATTTAAGAGTGAGTGTGAATATATGGATGAGGATGGAATAAGCAAATATTGAGCGAATTCTAATGAAGGATTAGATATCCTAGAGGAGCTGCAAAGTTGTATTCGATCAGTAAGGATCTAGTAAAGCATAACATAGATCTGTAATCAGCAAAAGATAAGTTGCATATCATTCAGGTCACTTCATTGTTGCTTTCTAATCATTGTAATAGTGAATCCAGAATCTCTTTACAGAGTTGGTTTAACAGCCATTTTGTAAATCCTCTAACAAGGTGATAGTTTAGTTGAATTGTTCTAAAGACCTCAAACCAAACCACTCCTAACGAGGTGATTAAATCCTCTAACAAGGTCACACCTAATAGTGTGTATTGTAACCTTTAATAGGGTTGGCTCCTAATAGGGCTCACTTCAGAAGAGTGAAAATTGTGACTAGTTACTTGGTGGTTTTTCCCATATTGGGTTTCCACATTAAATCTGGTATCTCTTGTGTTCATTTTTTTAACCTTTGCATGCATATTAATAACTATGAATGCTAGATGATCAGTAACTAGTTAACCTACCGAGTTACAATATTCCTGCACTATTTACCAATTATTAACAGTAAGTAAGCATTATAGACATCTAAGGGATTTTTAGAATTGTTTTTGTGGTAACTGATTCACCGCTACCCTCTCAGTTACTTCATCTATATTTCCAACAAGTTATCCACTATTTTGGTTTCTCTTGAAACTTCTTGTACAAATGTAACTTTACTTTTTGGTAAATTATGTGATATTCCAAGCCTTACAAAGGAAATAAAAGACAAATTGTCTAAGATTGATGAAGACCTTAAGGTGAGTGCTTAGTAATTATAGATTGACCCGAGTTCAAGCTCTACCCATTTCAAAAGGATCAAATTTTTGATAGACATGCAGGTATAATTGCTTAGAGAAGCTAGAATTAGATCTACTATGGTAGATATTCAAAATATGATAGTCCCTAACATGGACGCACTACAGAAGCATATTTTTTATTCAAAAACTCTCATCTATGATAATAATTTCTTTATTATAGACCATATGATTGAAATTTTAGCAAAAGTGCAGGTGGCATTGCACACATGCAGAGTCTTGCAAGAGAACTGGGACAAGACTTTGGCTATCATACTAAAGGTACATTCATATTTCTTGTCTCATTTTGGCATTACTATGTAAATACATATAGTATAAATATTTGGCATTAATGTCAAAAAGGAGGAGAAGATATTGAAAAGATATAAGATAATATAAAGAGGAGAAAGATGTAAAAAGATAGGGGCAGAAAAGTGTAAGAAAAGTGTAAAGAAATATATATTGTATGTATAATATATTGCATATTATCTTTGAAGGAAGCATTACCATGTATAGAAATATATCCTTTACAAGAAAATTTTTTAAAAATCTCAAAAATAGTATACTCTACTGAGTTGGACATATAAGGTGATAGATAATTCAATTTTGACTAATAAGTGTTTTTGTCATTAATGCCAAAGGGGAGATTGTTGACATTCTAATCATGTTTGTTATTAGTGACATACACTTATTCAGATTGTGAGTTCATATCAAGCATATTATATAGTTAACAATGTTAACCAAGCATTTTAGTTGCTATTGAGTCCTACAGTTGCTACCGAGTCCTAAGGACAGATTTCAGTTTGAATCAAGCAATTACTATAGAGTTAAAGATCAGCAGTGTAAACTAAACATTTTAGTGTATGCCGAGTTTACTAGTGCAAACAGAGTTGTGCAATGTTTACTGAGTTCATAGTTAACGTGATATAAGTTTGGTGTTAACCAAGCCACTCAGTGTTAACCAAGTGATTCAATGTATACCGAGCTCGAGGTGACAATATTTACCAAGTCATACAATGTAAATCAAGAGACTTAGTTTATATGACGAGTTTCATAGTATTTGCTAAGTTGCTAGTGTAGACTGAGTTCAAGACTACTTCAAAGTGATCAATATGGACTGAGCTTTGACAACTACTGAGTGCATGATGACGCCAAGTAGTGATAGTGGATGTCGAGTATCTAAACTTCACCAAGTTAGTCTTCAGAGCCCAAGTTTCTACACTGTGGCCAAGTTTGTAATATTTGTGTATACTTGTATTGTGGCCGACTTCATAATTGTGTAATTGGATTGATACATGTAATGTATTGTATCACATCCAAAGTATGCATAGAATAAAAAAAGAACTAATAAAATCATCAGAGAAGAGCAGAAGAGTGAATTACAAAGAGTAATAAGGAGTAGCAAAGATTCATCTATCATAGCAAGGTGATTTGTACACTCAGAATAATCTCATTCAACAAACTAAGTTGCAAACCAGAGATCAACTACTATTTCATCCTAATAGGTGGATCAGTCAAATCCTTTAACAAGTTAGACCTAACAATCTTATGTAAATCACTTTACCGAGTACATACTTCATCGTATGTTTGTAAATCCTTTTGCAAGGTGGACTTAGCAGTTCTTAATGCTCCTAATAGGGTAGATCATCAGAAGTGATCAATTTAAGCCTTAACATGCCAAATTTATACTACAATACTAAAGCTTGTGGGTATCATCCCCAGCCCAATTTTAATTTCTATTTGGAAGGTTTCTGGGTCACCAAATCTTGTGTTAAAGTGTTATGTATGCTTTCATGTTTTTCAGTTTCTCATGCATGCAGTTAGATCATAATTAATATAATGGATTAACTGCTAATTGGGAAAAAAAATTTAGAAGTTACTAATTCACCCCTCTCCTCTTAGTAACTTGTCATAATATTTCCAACACTCAACAAGTGCACGCTCACATGCTCGTGTGTGGGCACACCAACTACATGATGATCATAAATAACAAGGGATGGATGAGAAATAAAAACGCATAAGTAAATAGATCACTCAATCAACTTATATCTGGGAGTATAGATTCACGATGAATCCCAATGCAATAAAATACAAAAAAGATCAAAAAGATATCCCTATGGATAATCTGTATCCACAACCAACTATTGTGCCAAGAAAACCTGAGAAATTAGGTGGTATACAAATTGAGGTAAAACCCCAAAAAGCCAAAATAAATGAATTTAAAACCCATTTTTCTTTTGGGTACAAAAGCAATGAATATAAAATAAAATTGAGGTTCAGAGTTCACATGTAGAAAAGGCCAACATAATGGTGCAAAACCCCAAACCCTCATCCTAAAAAATAGGGAAATGTTGATACCCACCCAACTGAGTAGATCTCATAACCATAAATGGATGGGACCACTAGTCTATCATATAATCATAAACAAAGTATATGTCCAAATACAAAGTAACTAGATATCATAATAAAGCATCATGTCACATCAATAAGAATCATCATGCAAATTATTGACATTATGGTCAAATTTGTTCATTACTGACTCACACTTAGTCAAATAGTTAGTACCTACTGAGCTTATCTTTTATTTTACAGTGTTAACTGAGTTTTACATTTGCTACCAACTTTGAGAATCAGTATTCATTTCACACCAAGCAATATCTATCGAGTTGATGAATATCAGTACAAACCAAGCTTCATAGTATTTACTAGGTTGCACAAGTGCAAATTGTGATCTCCAGGTTTACTAATTTTGCAGCATCGGTGATATGAATCTAGTGTTGATCGAGCCAAGAAGTGTCAACCAAGTGATTCAATTTATATTGAGCTCGTAGTATTAGTGTTGACCGAGCCATGCAGTGTCAACCAAGTGATTTAGTTTATATGCCAAGTTTCGTAGGGTTCACCGAGTCACTAGTTCTAACTGAGTTTAGACTACTTGGAAGTGATTAATCTGAACTGAGATTCTATGTCTAATGAGAGCATGATGATGCAAAGTTTTGACAATGGTTGTCGAGTATTAGAGCCTCACCAATTTTTTCTTCATAATTTGAGTACCAACAGTTGGGTTGACTTTGCGTATTTTGGTGAAACTTGTATTCTAGCTGACTTTGATGGATTGTGATTTGGATTGGTGTATATGTAATGTATTGTATCACTTCCAAAAGAGATGTGTGTGTGAGGAATTATAAGAGTAGAAGTGCGAATTGAAAAGGCTACAAGAAATATAAGGAGCAACAATGATTTTTCTATCACAACAAGGTGATCATTATGCTCCAAAGGAATCTCAACTAGTAAATCAGAGTTGTAGTTTAGAGATGAGTCATTGGTTCATCCTAATAGGTGGAATAGTGAAATCCTTTCACAAGGTAGACTTAATAGTCTTTTGAAAATCTCTTTATTGAGTGCGTACTTCATTTTATGTTTTGTAAATCCTTTAGCAAGGTGGACCTAGTAGTCCTTATTACTCCTACCAGGGTAGATCATCATAAGTGATCAATTGTAAGCCTTAACTGACCAACTTTATACTACAACACTAAAGCTTGTGGGTATCATCCCCAACCCAGTTTTATTTTCTATTTGGAAGGTTTTTGGGTCACCATATCTTGTGTGAAAGTGTTATGAATGTTTCAATGCTTTTAGTTTTTCATGCATGCAATTAGATCATAATATATATGAAGGATTAATTGGTGAATTAAGAATAAGTTTTATTGGTTCCTAATTCACCCCTCCCCTCTTGGTATCCTAGCCTATCCTATATTTCCAACAATTGGTATTAGAGAATTTTGGTTCTCAAAGAAGGAGTTTATTAACTTGAGCAAAGATCAGAAGCAATGGAGGTATTCAGGCCAAATAAGGCTTTTGAAAATGAAAATTTGGATTTGGAATTGGCTATTGGAAAACTTAAGAAAGCAAAGGAGCAACTCTCAATCTTTGAAAAGAAGAAAAGATCTTGTAGTACAAATAAATGACAAATTCTATACTAAAGAAATAATTGAAGATATCTATCTATAAATAAGTTCAGACGAAGCAAATGAGGCAATCAGAGATCTATTAGAAAACAATTGTAATCTTCAAGAAGAAGTTAGAAAACTGAAAAGAGAATAAGAAATTTAGTCAGTAAGATTGTGTGAAGTCATGGAAGAAAAAGACAAGGCCAAAGAAGAGATATAAGGAAAGAACAATGAAATTCAGCATCTATCTCTTCAATAGATAGGCTTCATTGATAAGCTTGCTAATGAAAATGAAGAAATCATGAATCTATGATAAAAAAATGAAACATTGCAAAATGATCTAATCGCTGAAAAGAAAACCAATGAGAGAATGATGAAATCTCAAGCAGACATGAATCAATTGAATGAGAAAAATAAATACAGACAGAAAGGAAAAATAGGAATAGGATACATAGAAGAAGGTGAATCATCCAAGAAAGGAGCTCAAAAGAATCAAAGGCCTACTTGCAATCACTGTGGTAAGTTAGGTCATACATCAAACAAATGTTGGAGTAATGGTAAAGCAAAATTCAATGGAAAGTGTTACAATTTTAATAAGCATGGTCATAGAGCTAATGAATGTAAAGAGAAACCTAAATTTGAAGGAAAATTTCACAAATGCAAGAAGCATGGGCACAAATCTTCTAAATGCAAAACCAATATATTGAACCCAAAAAAATAGATTGTGAAAGCTATATTTGTTTGGGACCACAACACATTGTGTAGATGCCACTACTGTGGAGAATTTAGGCACATTGGAGCAAATTGTGTGAAACATCACATGAGGACAAGGGACATTTTGCCAAGAACTATATGAACATTGGAAGGATTGAAGATGAAAAGAAAGCCAAGGCTGACAACATTAGAAATTAGATGAGGTAGTAATGGATTCCAAATTCTTTTGAGAATGCAAGTCCAAGCCATGAAGCATATTTCACTCAAGAATTGGGTGACTTGAGCATTTCTACTTAATCTCTCATAGGGATGATTGGAACTAAGACTTTGAAGTAGACATCTTACATTAGTTCTAGCTATCTAGAAGAATAGATCCATATCAACATTTAAGATGCAAAGGGATCATCGAGTGTCTAAGAAAAATCTAGATGTTATCGAGCTAGGTCGAGTTGCAAGACCTTGTCAAGCAAGGTCGAGATACACTAAAACATTGTGTGGGCACCAAGTTATGAATGACTCTTCTGAGCACTAAGGTTGAATTGAGTGGAAGACAATCCATCAGTAAACAAGTGATTGTACCAAGCATTTATGGTGATTGGAAAATGAAAATTTGTTAAAAGGAAAGGAATCAAATTCATTTATCACTGTGAATTTTTGAAGAGCTATTTACTAAGAGCAATTTCTGTGCTTCCAAGTGATCAGTGTTCTTGTTGAATATTTTTGTGTTTTCATAAACTCTACCAAGCATGACATCCTCCAGTAGAAAAAACAAGAAAGGATCTAAGATGTTGGTTCGAGGAGTCTATTGGAAGGCACCAAACTTCAAGTTGAGTCCAAAAATTACAGAAGTGCTTGATCCAACTAGAGCTCAGTCGTAGATTCCACCAAAGGTATAACTTGTTAATGATATTTGTTCACATTTTTGCTATTTGATACAATATATTGGGACCCCAGAGATGGATAAGAATTTGGAAAATCTATGTGTGAATGGTGCATTGAAACCCGAGCATCAACACTTGGAGACCAAGGGTTTAACACACATTCTGCATATACCCCAAGACTTTTAGATAAAATGGATAAGGTCTATTCTTATCCATGTACACAATGGGTAGTTGTGGTTGGAGTGGCCTTTTTAAATACCAAAGAAAATTATTCATTGAATCATAGGGCTCCCAATGTTGAACAAGGAAAAGACTACTAAAGCCCTAAGTCGGGTAGAACTAGAAAGAAAAACTCTTGCCAAGTGAGATGGAAGAGGTATGAAGATCAACAATGTGATTGACATGGAGCTAAAATTTTGAATTCATGTGATAGCAAATAATATCTATAGCATGTCATGTGAGGTCATTGATCTGGCTCTCAAGGTGGTGAAGAACAACATGTCCTTTGACCTTGCTAAGCTAATGTTGAATCAATTCAACAAAACCATGAAGAGCATTGAGACTTCAAAGAATAACTTGTGTAAGTTTGGTTCACTCTTGACTTGTTTATTCTTCTTTGTGCAAAATTTTTTCCCTTCAAAAATTTTGGTCATATGTAGAAAAGATGTACCAGTACTATATTAGATTAATGAATATATAGCAGAGATGGGTGAGAACTTTGTCAGTATCATGGATAATTATTTTGATTCATTCAAGGAAAAGATGAATAACATATTCAGAATTCCTAAGAAACCTATAGAAGATTACAAGGATGATGTTTGTTTCATGGTAGACTATGACAAAGTGTACATTCAAGCAATCAAACCTAGAGTGGTGTGGGTTAAGCCTCTAAGCTATTAGGTTAACATTGATGACACCAAGGATATCATTAATGCACTATTGAATGAACTTGTGGATCCCAAGTCCACATATTTTGGTACGTTTAATGAAGCCAAAGCTAGAATTGAACTTGAAATTAAGCTTCCTTAAGCAGTCAACAAAGGAAAGAAGAGGATAGAAAAACTAAGGCATGCAAGTTCTACTCTCCCGTTGACAGAAGAAAAAGGAGATGATATGGAAGAAGATGATGTAGAATATGAGGCAAAAGAAACAAATTCTGAAGAAGAATCACCAATTAGGAAAAAGGGTAAGGTTTTTATAACCAAACCTACCAAGTCATCTACTACAGTATTCACAAGAAGAGCATCCAAATCTAGAAAGAAATTGGAATTAGGTGAGGAAGATGCAGAGGATATTATTTTCAAAAGACCTCCACCTAAATTTCAAGAAAAAATAAAAGAGATTGATGCAAGAGCTGGCATGGAAAACTTCAAATCTCTCAAATATGAGACTAGGAATGCAGATGAAAAGAAGAAAGCTGGAGACATGATAATGCCCAAATTAGGTAAATAGAAATAATCACTTGATCAACTTGTACAAAAAAATTTGCACTGAGCTTATGGAAAGAATCAAGCCTAGATGGTAAAATACCAGAAAAACTACAAAAGATATATTTGAATAGACTCTAAGGTAGCTCATGCCAAATCTTAGTGATAAAGAAGTGAAAGAATCCATGAAGATAAATGAAGAAAAACTTACTCGAAAATTCAACACTTGCATGATATTGGTTAGTGAAATTGAACATGTGGTGAAGACAACTACAACTACATGGAAGAATATCTACAAAATTCATCAATAGATTTGTTTTTTTTATCATGTTAGTGATATAGATGATGAAGATGAAAAGGAAGAAAAGGACAACAATGATGAAGAAGATATAGAAATAGATGATGTAAATCTAGATGATGAGGAGCAAGAAAAGGAAGCTACCAAGGAGAATCTCCCTAAGATTTAGAGTATTGAGGAAACTGACCCAAAGAAGATTGCAACAATAGTTATGGCCTCATTTCCTCACTCTTCGAGCAAAGCTTTAATGCCATCAAGCTCAAAGAAAGCTTCTACCAAGTTGGTTGTGGCAGCCACTGCAACTTCATGCATCCAACCAATCTCTACACCTATTTAGCTGAGTACTATATTGACTAAAGTGATCAACACTTCATCTACCAAGCATCTAGTACTTCCACCATCATTAGATATGGCTTCTCAACAACTAGGTATTTCTACTATTGTTACAATTCCTAGTGTACAAATAGTAAGTACAAAGATAGTTGAGAGAAAGTCTCAACTAAGTACTAAAGTTTCAAGCAAGGAAAAAGGTAAAGAAGAAGACATTCATCTTGATCAGGATATAGTTATCCCGAATTTGGATATCTCTACTCTAAATCCTAATCAAATGAACATCGTAGGTGAACTATTACAGAAAAAAAACTAAGTACAAAAATCTTAGAGAAGAGAAAAGAAGAGAAAATCAAGTGCTTGAAGATGTGAAGAACATACTTATAGATGCATTAAGTACCAAGGTTGATAGTACACAACCTATTTTGGTTTAATTAGTAGAAGTTGTTCAAAAATTCAATGAAGATCTAAATGGACAAGAGAAGTTGCTACACAGAGCAGACAAGAAATTTGAAAACAAAGTATTGGAGCAAGTTGCACATAAAATTGCAATATATCAAGTAGACTTGTCTGTTATTCTCAGCTCATTAGAAACCTCTGCAAATAATGTTACTTCATTATTCAAAAAGTTATGTGATACATCTATCTTCATTCAGGAAATCAAAGATAAACTATCTAAGATAGATGAAGATTTGAAACAAAGTGCACACCAGTTTTCACTTGACCCAAGCTATAGTCCTATTCACTACTTAAAGATCAAATTTCTGACTAATATACAAGAAGAATTATTAAGGGAAGAAGCCAAGATCAAGGTCACACTTGTAGACATTCAAGGCATGATTCTCCCAAACATGAATGCATTGTAGAAACACATTACACATGCCAAAACTCTCATCCATGATAATAATTTCTCCATAGTAGATCACATGATTGAGTTATAAAAAAAAAGTATAGATTGCATTACATGAAAGCAAGGTGTTACAAGAAAATTGGGACAAGACAATGCCATTGATTTTGAAGGTACATTTTGACTTCTTGTCACATTTTGGCATTACCATATAGCATAAACATTTTACATTTATGTGAGAAAGGGGGAGAAGATGAGAATATGAGATAAGATAAAAAGGGAGAGAAGATGTGATATAAAGACATGAGATATATAGTAAGTAAAATGTATATATGTATGGCAAAGCAACATAATATTATACATATAAATGTATAGAGAATAAAAAACTATTCTTTACAAAACTAGTTTTGAAAAATCTCAAAAATAGAGTATGTTACCAAGTTGAAGACACGAGATGGAGACTAAAGATTTTTTTGAACTTGAAATTTTAAGAATTCAATTTTTGTTTGATAAGTGTTTTTGTCACCAATTCCAAAGGGGGTGATTATTGACATTATGGTCAAGTTTGTTTATTATTGACTCACACTTAGTCAAATAGTTAGTAGCTACCAATTTAATCTTGTAGTTTATAGTGTTAAATAAGTTCTATAGTTGCTACTGAGTTTTAGGATCAGTATTCAGTTCACACCGAGAAGTATCTACCAAGTTGATGAATATCAATGCAAATTGAGATTCATAGTATTTACCGAGTTGCACAAGTGCCAACCCTGGTCTCTAGTGTTTACCGAGTTTGCAACATCAGTGATGTGAATCTAGTGTTGACTGAGCCAGGAAGTGTCAACCAAGTGTTTCAATTTATATCAAGCTCGCAATGTTAGTGTTGACCGAGCCACGTAGTGTCAACCAAGTGATTCGGTTTATATGCTAAGATTTGTAGTTTTTGTCAAGTCACCAATGTTGACCGAGTTTAGACTACTTGGAAGTGATTAGTATGAATCAAGATTCTACATCTACCAAGAGTATGATGATGTCAAGTGTTGACAACGGTTGTCGAGTATCAAAAGCTCATTGAGTTTATCTTCAAAATCTGAGTACCAATAGTTGGGATATCATTGTGTATTTTGGTGAAATTTGTATTGTAGTTGACTTTGATGGATTGTGATTTGGATTGGTATATATGTAATGTATTATATCACATTTAAAAGAGATATGTGTGTGAGAAATTATAAGAGCAGAAGTGAAAATTGAAAAGGCTACAAGTAGTATAAGGAGCAATAAAGATTTATCTATCACATCAAGGTGTATCACTACACTCCAAAGGAATATCAACTAGAAAATTAGAGTTGTAGATCAGAGATTGGCCATTGGTTCATCCTAATAGGCAGAACATTTAAATTCTTTCACAAGGTAGAGTTAACAGTCTTTTGCAAATTTCTTTACCAAGTGCATAATTCATTGTATGTTTTGTAAATCCTTTAACAAGGTGGACCTAGCAGTCCTTATTACTCCTAACAGGGCAGATCATCAGAAGTGATCAATTGTAAGCCTTAACCAACCAACTTTATACTGTAGTTCTAAAGCTCGTGGGTATTATCCCTGCCCCAATTTTACTTTCTATTTGGAAGGTTTCTGGGTCATCACATCTTGTGTCAAAGTGTTATGAATGTTTCAATGCTTTCAATTTTCCATGCATGCAATTAGATCAGAATATATATGAAGAATTAATTGGTGAATTAAGTATAAGTTTTATCGATTCCTAAATCAACCCCCCCCCCCCCCCCCCCTCTCTTATTAAGCTAGCCTATCCTATATTTCCAATATAGATATGATCAAATTGAACAACATAACATCTAACATCAATGATATTGGTAAATCAAAATAAAGTATCTAACCATCAAGCCATCTCAAATGTCCTTGAATATGAGTATCAAGTATCTCTTGAAAGCAAAATAACAAGGTATAAAATGGAAACATGTGAGGCACTACATCCTCCCCCACTAGGCATTGGCTTACTCCTAGAAGCCTACAAATAGATAAGGGTACAAATCTCTCAATTATGTAGCATCTTCCCAAGTAGTAGAAGTTTCATTGTTTGGGTCCCATTGGACCCTTACCTGTTCTATGTTCTGACCTCTGAGGGTTAGCCTCTGATGCTGAAGGATACTGATGGGCTCCCAAGAAAGCTACTTGTCCTCCACTTGCAAAGCATTCCAATCAAGTACATGAGTCGCATTGGGAATATACTACCCCAAAATAGAAACATGGAAAACATCATGGATGCATAATAGGCTAGGTGATAAAGCTAGTCAATAAGCAATAGGACCGATCCTCCCAAGGATTTCAAATCGTCCAACAAAATGTGGAGCCAAGTTAGAGAATTTCCCATAATGGATGGGGCTCTTCCTTGGACACACTCTCAAAAATACCTTCTCACCAAGTGAAAAGTGACAATCAAACCTATGGGCATCAACATACTTCTTCTACCTAATCTGATTAGTAACCAAATGCTCTCTAACATGAACAACCTACTTCTCCATATCTTGAAGCATCTCTAGACCTAAAATCACCTAGTCCTCTCAACAATCCCAACTCAAAGAAATATGACATGGCCTACCATACAAGGCATAAAAAGGTTACATGCCAAGAGAACTATGGTACCCATTATTATAAGAAAATTCAACAAGGTACAGACAGTCCTCTCATTTCACCTATCTGTCCATCACATACATGTGAAGCATATCTTCTAGAACATGGTTCACTCTCTATTTCTAACCATCAGTCTCTAGGTGGTATGCTGAATTAAAATTGAGTTGCATGCCCAAAGCATGCTGGAGAGATGTCCATAGTGATGAAGTAAACATTGGATCTCTATCTAATGTAATCCATCCAGGGATTCCATGCAAATGAGCAATGTCTTCCAAGAAAATATGTGCTACAGATGAATCTATTTAGGATGCTTTCATGGGTGAAAAATTGGTTACCTTGGACAACTTGTCCATTGTAACCATGATACAATCATGTCATCATGATGAAATAGGCAATCCTATAGTAAAATCAAGGGATATAGTATCCCACTTCCACTCTAGAATGGTATGCGGTTGCAAAAGGCCCTCCAAATGTTGATGGTCTACCTTCACTCTTTGTCACTTAAGATATCGAGCAACAAAATCAGTAACATCGTGTCTCATCCTTGCCCAAAAGTACAACCATCTAAGGTTGGCATGCATCTTCTTGACAATGAGATGTGCAAAATATAGTGCATGATGTGCTTTTGACAAAATCAAGGTACGAAGATTGCCAAATGTTGGCACATAAATGCGCCCTAAGTGTTGTAGGAGCCCATCACACTCTAGAAAATAACCTGTAAACCTCCCCTCAGGGGTACGTCCAAACTCAATCTCCATCCTCACCTCCTGATACCATGTGTCACTAGGTAAGGCCTCTAAGATATGACTTTGCAAATCCACTCTTAATAAAAAAAATGATATCTCATGTCACCTCCTACTCAAGGCATCCATGATGATATTTTCTTTCCCTTTGATGTAGTGAACATCAAAATCATATTCACATAGGAACTCCATCTAGCGACACTATTGTACATTTTGGTTTGTCTGAGTAAAGATATACTACAAGCTATGATAATTTCTATGCAACTCAAACTTGTGTCCCTAAAGGAAATGTCTCCAGCACACTAGCGCATGCACAATTGCTGCAAGTTCCAAATAATGAGTGGGGTAGTTAAGCTCATGGTCCTTGATTTTTCTAAAATTATATGCAATCACATGACCATCCTGCATCAACACCGCCCCCACACCCTCCAAGAAAGTGTTTGTGCAAACCATAAAATTGCCTACGAAATTAGGCACTATAAGGACTGGTGCATTGGTCAATCACTACTTTAGACCCTCAAATGTTGACTCACACTAGTTTGACCAAATATACTTCTTCCCTCTCCTCTATAGAGAATTGATAGGATGAGCCACTCATGAGAAGTCCTTCACAAATCAATAGTAGTAACCTACCAATCCCATGAAGCTACGGACCTCATAAATATTAGTGGGTGTAGATCAAATTTTCTACGGGTCAACTACAATACCATCACCTATGATGATATGCCCCAAATACTTCACCTTATATTGGAAGAATCTACAATTACCTAGGTTTTCATACAACTAATCGTCTTGTAAGAACTGCAACACCTGGCGTAAATAGACCTCGTGCTCCTCAATAGTCTTAGAATAGATCAATATGTCATCCAAGAAAACAAGTACACACCAATCAAGGTATGTGTGAAATATTCCATTCATCAAACTTATAAACATCGATGGCACATTAGTTAACATAAAGGGTACAATTGTAAACTCATAATGCCCATAACACATATGAAAAGTTGTTCGATGAATGTCAACCTCATGAATCTGAAGCTGATGGTATCTTGATTTTTTATTAGTCTTTGAGAACACTCTTGCTCCCTTCATCTAATAAAAAAATTCATCAATCCTCAACAAAGGATACTCGTTCTTCACTATCACCTTATTCAATTGTCTGTAGTCAATGTACAACTACAATGACCCATCTTTCTTCTTCATGAAGATGACTAGTGCACCCCATGGGGATACACTAGGAAAAATGTGTCACTTGGTCAACAATTTCTCCAACTAAAATCAAACATCACTTACCTTTTTGAGTAGTCATATGATAAAGAGATCATGAAATAGGCTTCACTCTTGGAATGGGATCTATATGAAAGTCAATGTCATGTTTTGGAAACCTTCCTGGTATCTCATTAGAGAATACATCTTCATACACATGAAGGAGTGGGTGATCATCTAGCATCACCTCACACCTCTTAGCCTCTTCAAGGCCACTGATAGAGACCACAAACCTCTAGCATCCATGTCGGACATTCCTCTTCAAATAATTAGCTGAGATCATTTGAAGTGAGACTGGCCTCTAGACCCCTACAAGTTCCACTTGCCCACCTGTGTCATCCACACACTGTACCAACTTACGTTGGTAGTCTATATTCCCTTGATGGGTAGATAACCAATCCATACCCAACACAATGTCATAAGACCCTAAGGATAGGATGCGAAGATCGACTATGGTGGTGAAGGTGCCCAAGTCCAACACACAACCATTGACTATGGAATCTACAATCACCTTGGAACCTATAGTCACCTATCAACCTATTGTGAATCCACTAGCCCACATCACTGAACAAGGGATGGTGAAATAAAAGAATATAATATACCATAATTTATTAAAACAACTAAGGAATTACCATGCAACACACCCACAACCTCAGCTACAATACCCTGGTACTCAGCTTGATGATTTTCCACCACCACAAATATCTTATGGGATCTACCTACATCACCCATGGTAGGTTTAGACATGGCCACACCTCTGCTAGGTCCTAAAGAAATGTCTTTAAGGGACACTCCATTCATTTATGGCCTTGTTGCCCACATGAAAAACATGCTCCTCCAAAACTGGAACTAGATCCATGTCCGCCCTAGGAAGCACTAGAGTAGGATGCACTCCCTTGGCTAGAGTCCTATTGATTACTTTGAGATTGATGGTTCTACTAGGACTTCTAACCTTGACTCTAATCATGACCCTTTCCTCTTGTGTTACTTGAACTCTATCCACCCTTTGGAGGATAATGTTGGCATTGTTGCTCTTGATTACTGTGACCACCCTGTGAGGGTGCTAAATGGGCTTGACCCTATCCCGTGACCTGTGTCTAAGGGGGTAGTACACTCTGCCCTATGGATCATGTACCATGGCCCTAAGATCTTGATCTAACACTAAACCCCCTAGCCACATTGCTCTCGAAAATTCTTTCCTTCTTAGTAGCAAGTGCAAGTGTCCTAGGCTGATGAAGATGGACATCCCCAATAATAGAGTCTTTAAGACCCCTGAAAAAATGTTGTGTGAGGAGTACCTCATCATAACTGTAATTAGAGTATTGTCTCAGCCCCAAGAACCACCTCTCATATTGATCCTCTATCATATTTCCCTATTTGAGGTTGTGTAACTCATTAGCACAAGCCTCATGGTACTGTGGAGATAGGAATTTCTCCCTAAACCTCTCCTTTAGGATCTCTCAGGTGAGATTTGTTATACTGATCTAGAGCTTCTCACTCTCCATGTCCCACCATATGGACCCATGTTCTCTCAACCGAGTAATGACACAATGGACCTTCACATTGCTTTCATACAGATGCAAGGAGAAGCAATGCCCCATATCTAATAACCATGTCTCAACCTTGAGACCTCCTCCTAGGCCATTAGATAGTGGTGGTTTGGACCTTTGAAGGTCTCTCATCATATCTATTTGGATGGAATATCCATCATCATGACCATGGCCTGATCTCCTACAATTACCCTGACCATTAGGTGGTGTGCAAGAATGCTCACATTCATGCCCACTCTCTTCTTTATCTCCATGCTTTGATAGGTGGGAGTCTCCATGGTGGGATCCCTCTTCTTGGCCATGGTCATGTTGATTTTCCTCAACTAGAGGCCCCAATCGAGCTATAATTTCCTATAACAAAGGCAACAGTGCCCTGACATCTCCGTGAATATTATTCCATTGTCCTCCCCCAACTTCCTGACATTCTTCCTCCTCATGTTCATCTTCATTGTTATTTTGTCAATTGTTACCCTGACCACTAGGTCTACATGCAAGAGACATCACTAAAGGAGAAACAAGATAAGGGTCAGAGTCATATGTAACAATCACAAGTGTCACAAGCATCAACTAAAATAAGATGCCAAAGTATACAATAAAAGCAATATCATAGTGGGAGCATAACACAAAGATCCCAATGTTGCAACATGGGCTCTGATACTAGATGTAATGCCACATCCAGAGATCCTTGGAACAAGAATAAATAAAAGCCAATACATTTTTTTTCAAGAATAAGCATGGAATCAAACACATCAACATGCAATCGATCAAAGATCGTAATGGAAGACTTAACCACACAATTTAGGCAACCAATTAATCTCCAAGTGTCACTACTTACTAACATGTCCAAAACCAACTATGAAAGTTTATGCACTTGCTGGGAGCTAGGAAGGGGCACATCCCAAGAGAGTACCAAAAAAACCCTTTAACTCTCGACCAAAAAGTTTAGAGATACCTATTGTTTTCCCAAGAAGATTTTTTCAAAGAAGCCAGGTGATACTTTTTTGGTATTGTACAACATTTCATAGTACTATAGGGCAATACTTTTCTAGTATCGCATGATACTTCTTACTACTACTAGGTGACACTTTTATAGATCACATGATAGACCTCAACACTACCATGTGATACTTTACTAGTGTCATATGAAAGAACTTACTACTGTCGTATAACTCTTTCTAGTGTCACATGATATTTCTCCCTAAGGCATGCGATACTTTAATAGTATTAGCCAATGTTGAACTTATGTCACCTTGTATTGCAAAGAAACAACCCGATGAACAATTAGAAGAGGAAAAGAGTTAGAGCCTCCAAACTAGGGAGTATTAGATCCACAATAATTGAGGCTCAAACAATCAAATGAATGCAAAACAACTAATCATGCTAGAAGGGATGAATCAACCATCTAATCCCCTAAACCATAACATTTAGTAACAATGCGGCAAAGTAACATCGTAATAACATACATGAGCATAAATAAAGTATCTCTAAAAAATAAGATAACATAAATCACATGGAAACATACTCTAGAAGAAACAAAGAACCATGTGAGCATCCAACTCCGGAATTGAATATGTAGAAAGACCAACTTTGTACATCAGTCCCCAGTAGTGGTAAAGGTAGCTAGGCCTCCCAACCACATAGAACCCATAGGCCCACTCCCATCGTATTGATGGAGATAGTGATTTATTGTGAGAGTCTTTAGGCTACTTTTTTATGACCCTAGCCAGTGGTGAAGTTGTTAATACTAGTGTTCATGTTACTGCTTCAAAAAGCCATGGCACCTCCATTGAACAAACATCCTTGCAAGTTTTTCCTGAAGGTTTTTCACAAGGTAATTCTAATATTATCATTCATTTGCAAGAATTTGATGATGCTTGTGATTGGTTAGAACAACATACCTTAATAGGGTATTTTATGGGTAGGACTCCTCATGAAGCTATGCTCTGAGAATGGGTTAACAAGAGCTAGACTCCTCATGGAGTCCACCTTGATGCTATGCAAAACCTTACCATAGGTTTTTTTTCTTTTTAAAATTTCTTTGCCAACCCGTCATAGGTAGATGCAATTTTTAGCAATGGTCCTTGGTTTGTGTATTCTTTCCTACTTGTTTTGCAAAGATGGTCAAGAGATTTCACTATCTTTGCTGACAAAAAGCTTAGGGTTCCTGTGTTGGTAGAGTTCCTAGGTTTACCCTTTCCAAGTTGCCTTTTTATTGAGTCCATTTCAATACTCTTGGCAAAGTTATTACAAAGGAACATGATTTTTTTTTGAATGCTCCTCCTCAAAAACTCGTTTGCATTGAGGTTGATCTTTCCAAGGATCTGAAGGATTCTATGGAGATAAAGATTGGTTCTTAAACCTTCTCTTAGAAGGTGCTTTATTTGAACCCCCCTAACACCTGTTATAGGTGCTAGTCAGTGGAACACAAGATCAGGAATTGCCCTTTGGCTGTGCCTAGGGTTAAACCCTTGCCTAAAGAGGTTCTTACCAAACCAGCAGAAGGGAAAAAATAAGAATGGACTACTATTGGGTGCAAGGGCAAGGTTCCCTTGGCTCCTAAACAATAATATGTGATTGTTATTTTGGTTCCTCCTATCTCAACAAGAGTGCAAACCCCGCCTAGTGTAGGGACGCAAGCAGTTTTTTTGGAACCAAACCATGGTGTTTCACAGGTTTCAAACCTTGGTGGCCGCTAGAGTTAACACCTTAGTTGTGATTCACACCCCTCTTGCTACTTCTTCCATAGCGACTCAGAATGTGTGACGTTCTTGCAGTCCTCCCAGACATGCTGAGAAACTAGAGGAGAAACATGAAGCCATTAGTCCAAAGGATTTTTCTTCTTGCTTTAACCTGGTTTCAACTTTCTTGTAGAATAGCTACTCCTCTCTCAAGGATGAGGAAGATTTGGAAGAATTTTCATGAGTTTTTTTTTATCATGGAAAGTGCGAGGTCTTACGGACCTCTCCAGAAAGCTATGTTAGGGATACTTGTCATAGACTTGGAAATTTAGATTTTCTTTGTATCCAAGAAGTTAAGATCTTTGGTTTCATGCTTTCATCTACATATCACATCATTTGGCCATATGTCATTATGTTTTCCTCTCAACACAATTCTAGTAGGGGTGGTGTAGTTACTTTCTTGTCACCTCATCTTCATTCTGTTATTATTTCACATAGTTCTGACCCCATGCACAGAATCATTTGGCTTTTTCTTTCCATTAACAATCATCCTTTTGGAGTCATTAATGTTTATGCTCCCAATGATGTGGAAAGATCTCAATTGTGGGGTTGGCTGGTTGACAATTTGCCTCCAGCTACTTGGGTTATGTGTGGTGACTTCAATATGGTTGAGATGGCCTTTGACAAAGATGGCACTTTACCTTTTCGTAGGATAGTTGGGGAAAGTGAAGCCTGATACTACATGCACAATAAATTGGGCCTTTTTTTATCCCAATACTAACTGTCACCAACATAGTGGGGTTTGGCACACTTGGTCCAACTTTTGAGTTGGCTCTGACCCCATTTTAAAATGTCTCCATCGTGCTTGATTACTGCACAATATTTGTTCTCCTTTTCTGAGGATCAAGATTTACCTATCATTCCCATGCTAGATGTGAAGTTATTTGACCATTATCCCATTTATTTTACTATTTCGTGGCACACAACTGTCCAGAGAGTTGTCAGATCTCAATTTTTACTCAACACATTAGTGTTGATGCATGCTTCCACTATTGCTCATATCCTATGTGTCTGGAATTTGGAGCCATGTTTGCATTCCCAGATAGGGTGGATTTAGTGGTGGAATGATGCCATTACCAAAACCGCTTGCTTTCTGTGCATCTATGGGCGAAAATTGGCAATTTATAGAAGGCGGTCCTATAAATCCACTACCACTGCTCTCAAAAAAGCCTCTAAGGCTCTCACCCTTAACCCTTTTGATGTTGATTTGTAAATTCAACTTGCCAGAAATCGCCATGACAAATAGGTTGCGGATAATTATGCTTCTCGAGGGGCCCAAATCAAAGCTCGCTTCCATTGGTTGGAGGTTGACGATAAAGCTTCGAAGGAGTTATTTCAGGATTTGCGAGCCCATCATACCAATTTTGGGATTAAAAAAATCAAATAAGGCACTTCTATTCTCTTCGGTTTCCTTGCCATCCTACAAGCATTTGTTCATCACAAAGAAAATGTGTTTGCTTCACAGGAAATTCAGTTGCTCAAGTGGAAGCTCTCAAAAAGTGTATTTCTGTTACTCCAAACCACCTAGTAGTTGGGCAATGTGCTTTCTATGAGCAACTTCTTACTCTCTAAGACCTTAAAGAGGTGGTTTTCTCCATGGCTAATGATAAATCCCTCGGGTGTGATGAGTTTCCTTGTGAATTTTACAAACACCTCTGGGAGCATATTGGTCCCGATCTGCACAAATTTTATCTTGAAGCCTATCATTCCAAAAGCCTAGGATCTATTATCAACAAAAGAAATATTAAATTCATACCTAAAGCTAGAGATCCTGAGGATATTTGCAATTGGTGGCCCATTATTCTTCTTAATGTGTCATACAAGATTATTACTAAAGCAATTTCTCTCAAAATTCACCATCTCCTTCCTTTAATTATGCAGCCCGAGCAAACTAGCTTTATCAAATCCAAATATATTCTTGACAACATCATTGTTGTCTAGGAAGGTATGGAGTGGGCTCACAAGTCCAAGAAGCTAACTATTTTTTTCAAAATAGATTTTGCTAAAGCTTATGATTGGATTGAATGGCCTTTCATTTCTTCTATGCTCTAGGCTCTCGGTTTTGGTTCCAATTTCCTACAGTTTGTGGAGATGCTCTTGGATATGCTAATGCTTGCATTACCATCAATAACTCCCAATCTGACGCCTTTGGGCTTTTCTGTTCCATCAGGCAAGGTTTCCCTTTGGCTCCAGTGCTTTATGTTCTTGTTGCTGAAGGGTTTGGTTACCTGCTAGCCCACTCTATGTCATTAGGTTTGGTTCATGGCATCTCTTTACTAGAATCCGCTTCCCAGTTGGTCAATGGTCATTTTGTTGATGATTCCTTTCTCTCTTTTAGAGGATGAAGAAAACATCAATAATGCCTTGAATTGCCTTGACACTTTTTGTCAGGCCTCTGGCTTTGCTATTCAATGGCATAAAATGCTCTGTGATTGTTGGTCTTTTTTGCCAGCTTCACCTTGGCTCTACCAGTTTGAATGGGAATGGGTCACTCATGGGGAGATTTTTTGCTTTTTAGGCATTCCTTTTTCCTTTCAAGCATCGCCAATGGATCTGTGGAATGCTATGCTTGCCAGGATTACTAAGAAGCTAGATTATTGGCTTAAAAAACTGCTTTCTCTTGCGAGAAAATTCTAGATTTTCTCTAAAGTTATTGCAACTATGCATGTCTATTATTCTTCTTGTTGGGCTCCTTCAAAAACCTCTTATCAAAAATTAGAGTGATTGCTTCATGATTTTCTTTGGGCTTCTAGTTCTGATCATCATGGCTTTCACAAAGTTGCTTGGGACTTTTGTTGTCTTCCCAATGAGTCTAGAGGCCTTGGCCTTCTCTCCACACAGAAGCAAGGCCTTGCTCCGTGTACCAAATGGATTATTCATGCCATCACTGGAGATGAAGCTTTGAAGATTCTGGTTCGACATTGCATTTCCTCTGGGTTTCCTATTAACAAAATTGGATGGAAGGGGATTGGCTTTCAAACCCTTCTCATCATGCAAGAACTTGTGCTCATACAAGACTCTTTTGTTATCAAGAGCACATGGAAAGCTTGAGAAGCTATTAAGCCTTGACTTCACTGATCTGGTGACAAGTTCCATGATGGGCTCTCTTTGAACCAGCAAAACATATGGTGGTCTCCCTGTTTTCCATCAAGGGTATTCTCGTAGCCAAGACTCAAGGTGCTAGTGCTCTGTGTTTTTTCAAACGAGGCATCAAGACTCCTAAAGGTCTTTTCTCTAGGGTCTCCATGAGTCTCAGATCTTGGGAAGTTATGCAAGTCTAATATTTTCTTGCCTGTCCATATCGACAAACTTTTGACTTATTGCTTTTTGCAATTCTAGGTCACTTAATTTATAAAGTGGGTATCCAATCTATTAGACCTTGGTGGACTGATTGGAAGTGGTATCCTGCAACTCCTTTCACTAGCTACAAACCAAATCTGGGTTATAGATGGCTTTCTCCCTATATGTCGATCGTGGATATGCTTAATTAGCGATGGCATTTGCAATCATCTCTTTCTCAATGGAGAAAGTGCTTTGACACTATTTGGAGTGCCATTATAGAACCTAAGATTGCCCATTTTTCTTGGTGCCTAGCTTTTCAAGGTCTTCCCTTTGGGCTTCAACTCAAGCATATTGGGGTTCTGGATCCTAAGTGTCTTTTTTGTGGCCAACCAAAATCTTTCCTACATATTTTCTAGTTTTGTAGATGTGCTCAAAATTATTGGCACTGGATTCATGATTTTTTTAAGTCATTTCGGCTTGAATCCTTTTCTTGGCACATGGCTATTTTGGGGGATTCCCCTAGGAATCCTAGAAAATTTACCAAAATTTGGCATACCTTCAGGATGGAGATTTTGTTCACTCTGTGGAAAGATAGAAATGTTGTTATTTTCACTCATAGTTTTCTTGATATAAATATTGCTATGTACACTAAGGCGTGCATTTGTAATAATGTAATGATGCAAATACAATTATAAGCAAACAAGGTGGCCTTGGAGGTGACTCACCTTTAAGAACTTGTTAATCATTGGGGCGATGCCCCTTGTACTATTGCTAGGGTACCTCCAGATGCCTCGATTGATACCACGATGCCTAGAGGCCGCTGCTAGAGGTGCAGTTCTTCAGGGCCTTGCTCACACACGTCGCATTTGCATGCTTCTTGCCACAACTCTCCCAACGGTGGCGATAGTGGGTGGAGGCATCGCTCGATTTCCCCGCCTCGTGGTGGCACTAGCTAGTCCCCAGCTCCTCCTCCTGGTCCTTGATGAGTGGTTTTTGGAAAGTGGCCTTTTTGCCTGGAATTGGCCATCTCTCCTTCGTGGCCTGATACAAAGGATGTTGACCAGGCCCTTGATGATGTTGTTGATGGCTGGACTATTCCCAGCCAGCTTGCCAATCCCAGGGATGACTATGGATTTCATGATCATGATGAGCCACCCCCATTAGCTGGCACTGCTTTAGCTACCTGAGGGGTTATTTCTTATACGTTTAAAAAAAAAATGAATAGTTGTTGATTCCGGCTTCAGCCATGTGAACTCTCACAAGGTGATCTTGTATCCCCCAACCCCTTTTTTGTGAATTGTAATCTTAGTATATTATTTATTAATAAAAAAGAACTATTCATGAAAAAATAAATATTAGATAAAGATATCGCTCACAACATTTATAACAATGTCAATTCAACTATTAATAAAACAACATCGATTAACAATGTTTATGGATTCGTTAAAATATTTTATGTGAACTCGTGAAAACCATCATCACTAACAACTTAGAGGTAATAATATCAACTTATATGATTGATGTAGCCATAATAAATATAAAATATAAAATTTATCATTACATGAGAAGAATTAGATAATGTATTAAACGTAAATGTGTCACCTAGCTCAAAGATAATAAGCCTAAAGATCTAATAAAAACCTAAACACGTGCTCGTCACAACTTTATTCTAGAAACATTTATTTCCTCTCCCAAGATTTGCGCTTTCAACATTATTACCCCACGCCCATGATTTTTTTTTAATTTTTTCATATAATTTCGTCCAAGCACATTCATAAAATACATTTTATCATTTAAAGATGTATGCCGAGGTACAAGTCAACACTCTTTTTGGATGTTTTGAGAAAAATGATTTCCAATCTAAATTTAAAATGAATTATATAGATAACTAAGTTTATTTTTTATTTTTAAATATTTAAAAAACTATTAATTTTTAATATAATTTATAGTTATTTTATGAAAATATTATTGAATTTAGTAGTTAAAGAATTTATTATTGAATATAATAATGTTCGGGTGGAATGAATTTATCATGATTTATAATATTCTTTTAGACTAGTTTTTTAATGATTTTTCTTTACTTTTAACTAATTAATTTGATGTTTTATTTCAACAATCCAAAAGTTGTTGATAAAATTAAGCACAATCTAATTTAGGTTAATTATTATTATTTGTTAAAGTTAATTGTTATTGTATTTGTCGGTACTTAACTCGTTATTAATTTGTTCTATCTCAATCAAAGATGTAATATTTTTCATTTTAATTTCAACTTTTATTTTTTGTAATGTTTATTTTTGAGATTTTTAATTTTTAAAATTAAAATTTTCATTTTACTTCAATTTCATTGGCTTATAAATTTGGGGTCTTATAAGACGATAATAAATTATACAATTAGTTTAATAATATCTTTTTTTTAACAATATCGCTTTATTATATTATATTTTATGAATAATATTTTATATAGTATGTTTTTAGTTTAAATAAAATATTAATACTTTAAGATACAACTTAATTAGTTATAATAGTTCAATGACATTTATATTTATTATTAATTTTTTTTCAAATATTAAAATAATTAAAATAAAATGATGATTTTTAAATCTTTCTAAATTAAAATTAGAGTTTTAATGTAAAACTATATTTAATTTTTTTTAAAAATATTAATTAAAATTTATCAAATTTTGAACTTTACTACTCCATCTAATTAAACTATTATAAATTACGGCAAAAACAACCACTATGTGGCACTTATTATATGTTATGCTCACCCAAAAACTCAAGACCTCCCACATAAGAAGCTTACAAATTACAGTTGTGGTGAAAGCTCTTATCTAATTTTATTCGTTAATTTTTATTTTGAACTTTTCAATCAAATAATTATTCATAATTATACAAAGAATAAAATATTTAAGAGTATTGAAAATATTTGATTACAAAAATGAGTAAACCTAAAGGTTTCAAAATATGATTATATATACATCATCACTAATATGATTAAAATCTGAAAATATGATTGTATAAACACCATCATTAATATGATTTTAGATTTGAAAATATAATTATATATACAATATTATTAATACAATTTTTTATAGGAGATAAAATCTTAATAAAATAGAATAAGAAGAAATCTACACCATTAAATTGATTTCTATGTTTTTCAAAGAGCATTCATATTATTCAATCTTATTAGTACTTGCCGGTAGGTTAAGTACTATTGTGTCATTTTTTGGATTACTCACGTTAACTTGTTATTAAATTACCTCTGTTCTACCAATAAAAATTCATTTCATTCCATATTTTTCTATAAATATTATGGTTATGAAGAAATACATGTCAATTTTTTTAACTTTACAATTTATATATATTAATTTTCTAACATTTAATTGGATGAATGGATTATAGTCTTATATGGGGATTTGTGAGCGGGAAGTATCATTTTATAGAATATTTGTATTGTTTCTCTTATTCCTAATTTTTAGCAGATTTGTTGTCTATTTTGTTCAAAGTGACTTTTGAACACTTCAATTATTGTATATGGATTTTAGAATAGAAAACTATACATTTTAATAATATAATCAATTATTTATATTTCTTATTTTCCAGAAATATTATAAATAGTTTGTTTGATATATAAAGAAATACATTGAAATATTACTTTAATTATTTATTGCAACTCTTAGGTGAGTGTTATTCCCTCCAATTCTTCAACTTTTGTTTGAAAGATTTATAATACTTTATTGTATTAAATTTTTTAATACCATTATTAAATGTTTTATATTGTATTTATTTCATTCATCCACTACTAATATTTAATAAATAGTTCTTTCAATTATCATTATTTAAATTTTAATATTATATTATAAAATTTCAAAAATAATATATTATAAAACAAAATTGAATACCTTTTTTTTTCGAATTATGTAGCATAGTACACAAAGTATTGTTTCAATTATTATATTTAATAATATATTGTCAAAGTATTAAAATTAGTATTCAACTTATTTCTTATGTATTATAATGTGTGAATTTATGTGAATTAATGTGTTGGTTACAAAAATTGATGCTTCTTAATTTGAACAATTTGCCACAACTACATGATTGTACAAAATCAATCATATATAAAATTATGAAAGTACACGATACATATAATAAATATAAAATAAAATTACAACTAAATTTATATCAAAATTAAAACTAATACTATTAAAGACAAGTACTAAGCCACTATGTAGCACTTGTTCTACATTATTACTATCTATTGATTCCTTTCTCATATAAGACTCCATCTTTGATGGTTTTAATGATTTCAAAATCTCAAAATATGATTATACACACACTATCATTAGTATGATTTAAAATTTGAAAATATAATTATATATACAGTATTATTAATATAATTTTTATATGAAAGAAAATCTTAATAAAATAAAATAAAAGATAATCCACTTATAACACTATGATTTTTATGATTTCCAAATAGTATTCATATTGGTTAAATTTTTTTTTTACATTGTTACTAACAATTAATTCTTCTCTTATATATGACTCAATCTTTAATAATCTTTTATTTGACTAAATCTAATACACTTAGAACAAATCCCTAAGAAACTTTAAATATTGATAATCATCCAAGAATAATTTCCATTTTAAAGACATCTCTAACACATATAACTTCATCTTTATAAAAAAAATCCAACTTAATATAATACCTTTGAAACAAACTTTTAAATTTATTATAACCATCCCTCATTGATTTGAATTATAACACATCTCTATGACTTTTCAAATCTCTAGCTTTTTTAATCTGCAATATTTAATAGTTAACATCCAAAATAAGTTTAGGCCTTCTTGAACAAGAAGCCAAAACCTAAAACAATATCTCTGCAAAAGTGTAACATGCTTTTTCCTTTGGTTGTACCATTCTAACCGGCAAGTATTAGATTCTACATTTCTTTTCATGTGCTTCTCTAATTTTTTTAACACCCTTTGTCAATTAACGTGTGGTCATGACATATGGCTATCACGTGCTAGGACCAGATCCCTTTTCATGATACACAAGAATTCAAAAAAAATCACATGCTTCTAGATTGATGGTTGACTTTAGCTTTGGAATAGATTACCATAAATTTCAGCATCGTTATTAATTATCTATCAAGGGGAAAACATTTGTTTTAATTCGAAATTAAGTGTTGGAATTAATTGAAAAAAATTGGCATTAGTTGCAAAGAGAGAGAAATTCAATTATAACAAAAAATAAAAATAAAAATAAAAATATAGATGTAATTGTTTAATTAAAGAAAGTTAGAATAAATAAATTACATAAAGAATAAAACGTAAAAGGAGTTTCGAATAAGAAGTCTAAGACCATAGTGAAAGAAATAATTTGGTCATAGCTTTGAACTTAAAAATGGGGTGAATAATGAGGAGAGAATAATGTTTTTGATAAATAAAAGTAGTAAGAGGGTGTTGGTTCATGTAACAAATTTAGCGAATTAATAGCACATTAATAGCACTAGAATATTTTCAACACACACACAACTACTCATAGTCTACCTTTATCAAAAATAAAAAGTTTACACCACGGGGTAAAAGTTTTAAAGCCATCTTGGCTCTAAATAAAAAAATAGTAAAAAACCATAAGACTAACAACTTAATTGCATTCAATTACTAACGTTTGCTAGAAGAAAAAGAGCTCTACAACTTACTGCCCAACTTTAAATTTGAATTTGAATTTTGAATGATGGAGGGCCCTAAGCCTCCGGATCCGCCACCTTGCCTAAACCTACAACTCATGCTTGCAATGTGTAGGGACTTGGAGGACAAGTGGGATGGTTGTGGGTCCATGGGGGTTGAAGAGAAGATTGTCGACACTATTGCATTGGATAATGAAGGCCCTACTGGTTGTCCTCTGAAGAATGGTTAGATGTGGGCAGATGGAACCCTGACAGGTTGGAAGAATGCGCTTGTGGGCTCATCGATGGTTAATGTCCTTGCAGAGGATCCCAAGATTACCCATGGCCAGGATGGACCAGTGATCTCCCTCCCTGATAGTTTGGTGGATAATGTGACATCTAGCCTCAAACTTTGTGTTGTGAGCAGATTTGTGGCATTTAGACCCACTATAGAGATGGTGCGTAAATGGGTGAGTCATAAATGGAAGGTTAGGGGTAGTGTTGGTGTTTCTGCAATGCCTAGTGGCCTCTTTTGTTTTGAGTTCACCATAAAGGAGGATATTAACCTCATTCTCTTTGGTACTTGGTATTATGGGAAGCACTGTCTTGCCCTAACAAAATGGCATCCGGGCTTTGATGCTAGTGCAGAGTTGAATAAACTTGCCCTAGTCTAGGTTAGATTACTTGGACTGCCCCTTGAATTTTGGGATGATAAGATCCTAAGGTGGGTGGGGAATTCTTTTGGTCATTTTGTCATGATGGACAAGGTGACTATGCAAAAAACACAGCTGGTTTACACAAGGTTCTGTGTGAATGTCACCTTGAATCGAGCACTCCCTACGGTGGTTACATTGAAGACCAAATGGGGAGAGAAAGTATAGCCTATAGAATATAAGAATGCAAGCCTATTCTGCCAAAAATGTAGTCAGTTTGGACACCTTATTGTGGATTGCAAGGCCCAAATGCGGAAGGATAAAAAGAAGGAGGGTTCTCTAGGGATTGTTATGGAAACATTGGGGGAAACTTCAGAAGCCTCTAAAAAGGTGGTGGAGTCTACTGATATTCATACTATGGAGATTCCCTTAGCACTTTCCACGTTGGACAATAATATGTTCTCGGGGGATGGGAAAGCTCTGGAGGATAAGATGAAAATGGATGAGTACCCCTTTAGAAGGGATTTAGAGGAACTATTGAGTCCACCCGGGGGGGGGGGGAGACTAAGGATGGTGAGTTGTTGGAGGAAGGTGAAATAGAGGGGTGCCACCCTCTTCTTGGCTCCCCAAAAAATTTGGGTGGTGACAGCCAGCAAGAAATTATGGCCGCAAGTTGTGATACTTAGGAGAGAGTTTGTACCCCATTAAAGATGGTTAATGCCTCCCTAGTGAAGATTGCAGAAAAAGTTATGGCAAGCATTGATAAGGTTGAAAAAGAGCTTAGCCCTACCTCACCACAAGATAGGGACAATGGGGAATGGGAGGTTTAGAAAAAGAAGAGGAGGGGGGGAAAGAAACTAGATGTTGGTGCCTGTGGGATAGTTGGAAGATTGTCTAGTAGAGCAACTAGGACAAAACAAGTAGTAAGGGATGTGGCCAGTGGTAAGCAACTTACACTAGAGACAATTACTAGGGGTAAGAAATGAAATTCCTTTCTTGGAATTTGAGGGGGTTAAATAACCCCCAAAAGCAATATGCCATGAAGCAATGCATATTCAAGAAAAAGTAGACTGTGTTTTAATATAAGAAACTAAAATGTCTAGTGCTAGTTTTGACAAAATAGTTAGTTATATTTGGCCAGGTGCTGAGTATTTACATATGGATGCTAATGGTGCCTCAGAGGGTATAGCTACTATGTAGAATCTGAATTCTATGACGAGAGCTAAAGTTTGGAAGGATAGAAATTTTATAATTGCTGATTTTCATTCTAGTATTCATTGTTGGGGGTTGATCAATATTTATGCTTCTAATAGCAAATCGAGAAGGAAGGAAACGTATGATAAACTGGCTAGGATTACTGAAACAATGAAGGAAAAAAAAATTGATGTGTATGGGAGATTTTAATACCCCCTTATACCATTTAGAGAAATTGGGTGGTAATAGGGACTGCCCAAAAAGTTTGCAAGACTTTAATGACTTTATGAGCAGAATGAACTTTATTGATGTGGAACTGAGAGGGAACCCATATAATTGGACTAAAAATAGAAAGGGGAAGGACCTTATCTAGGTTAGATTGGACAGGTTATTGGTGATAGGGAACTAGAATAGTCTTGGGAATTCCCATCTAGATAACCTCACTAGAACAGCTTCAGATCATTCCCCTATTATTTTTTGGTGGGAGGATGGTTTTGATAGTGGGTAGAAACTTTTCAGATATGAAATAATGTGGTAGTCTCACCCATAATTCAAAGAGAGAGTTCAAGATTGTTGGGATATAAGGATAGATGGTACTGCTATGTATAGATTGACCCAAAAACTAGATAACTTAAGGAGGAATGTAAAGGGTTGGGTTAAGAGTTCATTCAGAGACTTGTTCAAAATCGAAGGTGATGTGGAGGAAAAACTTAAAAAAATCCAAGGGGAAATTGCTAAAGGGATTAACCTAGACAGTGCAACTTAGGAAGAGGAGGAGTATAGAAAAAAGTGGAATGATATTCTCTTGAGGGAGGAAATTTTTTGGAAACAAAGATCATGAGTTCAATGGCTTAAGGAAGGGGATAAGAACACTACTTTCTTTCACAGGTCAGACTGTAACCATAAGAGAAGAAACACAATCAATAGGCTGGATGGTTAAGGGGGAAGGATCTTTAAGGATCAAGAGGAGATGGGACGACATGCGGTGGAATACTTTAGCAAGGCTTATGTTAAGGATAATAAAACTGGGAATCTGGTGATCAGAAGAAGCTTGATTAATATGATTCCATAAATACTAGGTATGGAGGAAAAAAATCACATTCTTGGCAATATTACAGAGGAGAAGGTGAAATGTGTAGTGTTCTCTATGAAAGCTTATAAGGCTCCAGGTCTAGACGGGTTCCCTCTTGCATTCTTCTAGCATTTCTGGGAGGTTATTAAATCTAAATTGGTTTGGGCTACTAGGGATTTTTTCAGAACTAAGAAGATGCTAAAAAGGATCAATAAGACCTTTATTGCTTTAGTTCCTAAAATCCCAACACCTTTGAGCCTGCTTGATTTCAGACCTATAAGTTTATGTAATACTATTTACAAGATATTTGCTAAAGTCTTGGTAAACATAATAAAGCCTTTTCTGGATAGAATAATTGGCAGCACTCAGAAAGGATTTTTTCTGAGAAGATAGATTCTAGATGTGGCCATAACCACACATGAGGTTATTCACTCAATGGAAAAAAGCAAAAAACCAAAAATGGCATTCAAATTGGATATCTCCAAGGCTTATGATAAGGTTAAGTGGGACTTCCTCTATGAGGTGCTTGAAAAAGTGGGGTTTAATAACAAGGTTATAAATCTGATCAAGATGATGATTAGCTCAATTCAATATTTTGTTCTTCTAAATGGTTCTCCTTGGGGCAATTTTGGAGCGAAGAAAGGCCTAAGATAGGGTGACCCACTTTCTCCCTACCTCTTCATTATGGCTGTTGAAGTCTTAGGGAGGTCTTTCTCTAAACTAGTGAATACTGGTTGTGTCAAAGGGGTAAAGCCTACTACTACTACTCATACTGAAGTCTTACAATAATTTGTTGATGACACATTCCTATTTGGAGAATCTTTAGTTATAGAGGCTGAAGCTTGGAAGACTATACTACACAATTATGAAGAAAGTTCAGGACAACAAGTTAATTATCATAAGAGTAAGATTTATTTCTTTAATACTAATGTCTCATTACAAAGGAGAATAAGGAATATCCTGGAATGTCAATCTGCCAGCCTCCCAGATACTTATCTTGGACTACCACTAACAACTAAAGAAGTGACTAATGACTTCTGGAAATACGATAGTGGAGAGAATTCAGAGGAAACTTGCAGGATGGAAAGGGAAGACATTAAGCAATGCTGAAAAACTACAATTACTCTCAATTTTTCTCCAGGGTATTCCCATTTACTTCCTTTCCCTCTTCAAAATTAACCAAAACATGGCAGAGAGTATTGAGAGAATACAAAGGAATTTCCTCTGGTTAGGAACTGAAGAGAGAAACAAATTGAGTCTAGTCAATTGGGAGGAGGTGTGTAAACCAAAGGTTAAGGGGGGGTTGGGAGTAAGAAGACTTCAAGACCTTAACAAGGCTCTACTTATGAAGGTTGGTTGGAGGTTGGGAGAAGACAATACAGATTGGGGTAATATTATGAAAGCTAAATATCTGTCAAATTCCCCTTTCAATTGGAATCTTTTTAATAATGACCTCCCAGGAGGGTCTGAAATTTGGATGAATATTGTTAGGAGTAGAGGATTATTAAGGGAAGGGACAAGGTGGATTATGGGGAATGGTTATAGTATCAAATTTTGCGAAGACAAGTGGATGGGAGGGAAATCGCTGGTTTTCAGCAAATTTAGAAGATTAATGGAGTTGCTTAAAGAAGATGTGGGAAGAAAACCGCTGGTTTTCAACAATTCTAGGTGCTATAGAACCATGTTGTAGAGACCTACAATAATCTCTTGCTTTTTGGAGATCTTACTTTGTTTTGATTTTGTGATGTCATCTTGGGTGATGCTAAAACTTGTAGTGTTGGCTAGTACAAAGTTGCCAACTGCCAAATCTCCCTCACCATTTGTCTTGGGATCGAATTGTCTATTCCATTAGATCCAAGAGGCTAGGTGCACCATAGCCCTAAGCTTGTCCCATCTTGTTGAGTTCTCAAACATTCTTGGGCATGCTAAACTGAAATGTCCCTAAGAGTCACTAAATGCCATAGGGTAGCGATCTTTGATAGGGCATATCTCAGAGCTCGTGTGAGGTATAGATGCAATTCCAAGTGCTATAGGACCATGTTTTAGAGACCTAAAATAACCTTTCTTTCTTTTTTGGTGAAAGTACTCTGTTTTGATTTTGCAATGCCATCTCGGGTGATGTTGAAACTTGTAGTGTTGGCCAGTACAAAGTTGCCAACTGCCAAATCTCTCTCACCTTCCATCGTGAAATCAAAGTGTTTGTTTTGTTAGCTCCGGGAGGCTAGGTAAAAACTAGCCCCAAGCTTCTTCCATCTCATTGAGTGCTTGAACATTCTTGGGCACACCAAACTGAATCATCCCTAAGAGTCACTAAATGCCATAGGGTAACGATCTATAACTGTGCCAACTGGATATGTCATCTCATCCAATGATGGAGACTCGTGATAGAAGCTAAAGGGGTGATCATACACATCATTTTGAACATGTTTTTTTTTATGGTAATAAGGTAATCCTTGTTTGTAAGGTCAAGGAACTTGAGGTCACTTATAAACCTAAGTTGCCTTAATCCTAACGATTTTCCTTTTGTTTTTTTTTTGTTAATAAGCTAACTCAATAAGTGTTTTGAGATTCATTACACCTTATATAGCTGCATGTTATCACTAAATGGAGTTAGTGGAAAATGTTAATGATCTTCTTGGTTGAAACATAACCACTTCCCTTTCTGAAGAGTTGTCTGAAAATTGGCAAATTACATGTTATTGCAAAGAAAATACAGTCATAGGATGCTGGAAGATTGTTTTCACTCATAGGATGTTGAAGAATCTCTTGGAAGGATGGAATAGGTGACAAACTAAAATTTGTGAGATAGTTATTAGGTATTCCTTTAAGTGTCTAAGATGTTATTTTGAAGCAAGAAGTTGATTATGATCCATTTCTCAAATTTGCTAATTTTTCCCTTATTGCTTCCCAAGTCTTGAATAGGGAAAGTGATCAAGTAATTTTGTGAAGTTGGGTAAAATTTTGTTCAATGTTGTAACCAAGTTGGAAAGAGTCTTTGAAGACACTTATGAAGGTGGGAAGGTAGTTTTCCTTAAAAGTGTTCTTGTTGGGAATCCACTAGCTTTTGGTGTGAGCACTCTGCATCATTTTGGATGCAATTTGCATTAAAATGAAATACATAAAATGTACTTAAAACGTAAACAATAAAAACAAGATATATATTATGATAACCAATAATGTCATACATGAACAAAAATATAATATATTATGATAACCAATAATGTCATAAATGAACGAACATATAATATATTATGATAACCAATAATGCCATACATGAACGAACATATAATATATTATGATAACCAATAATGTCATACATGAACAAACATATAATATAAAATGATAAACAAAAATTTTATACATTAACAAACACATAATATATTATGATAACCAATAATGTCACACATGAACAAACATATCATATATTAACCAATAATGTTATAAGTCTAATAATGGCATACATCAAATATATGTCATACATCAAATATAAAATGTCATATATACATCAAATGTATATCAAATATGTCCACTGACATAAAATCCAACACATATGTCCACTAATGCCTATACATGTGTGTCTATCAACTATATCTTCTCCTTCCCACGAGGGGAAGGAAACAAATCCCTAGAGGTCTTTGGTTGTCGTGTGGAGGGAGATGACGGGGATGATGAGGTCTTCCTCACATGCTTGCTCGTCCTCTTGTTTAGGCTCTTCTCTAACTCAAGCTAATACAAACAAAGTAGATATGAATCAATAATTATTATACATTGAAATCAAATATATGTACACACAAAATTAATTATTTTCTTACTGCCATCAAATAGTCACTATGTACATCCACCTCAAAGGCTTGTGAATGATTGGGTGTAACAAGGTCCTACAACAATTCAATCAATATAATCACTTATAAGTAACATTAGAAATTTTGATACTAACTATTATAAACAACAACTAAAACCAAGAAAATTATTTCATACCTCAGTTAATGGCTCTGAACTAGCCATCACTCAGCAACTCCACGATTGATGGTCTAGCGAAGATGAGGAGGAGTCTTAGATGTTAAGAGCTGCATGTCATACAATACAAGTTACATGTAACATGAAACATGAAACAAATATAATCAAATGAATTAAATTAACATGAAACAAATGTACCTCTACGAAGCTCGTATCATGCCTAGGCTCGAAGTCCCTAGTGAATGTCAATGGTCTAGTAGAGAATTGATGCACATGCATATATTTTTTTGTTAATCCTTCATATGACTACTTAATAAATATATGTATTAATTTAAATAATTAAATCGATACATGCCTCTAGACTTGTTGACGAGATGAAAAATGGGGTCGGGGGATCTCTACTAGGGCTAGCAGCACTCTTACCCTGAATTTTGAATAATGTCAATACATGCTAATCAATTAGTCATTCACTATACATACAAAATATGATCATATTAGTTTATTATAATTGTAATTTACTTGTTTGTCAATGCCAAATGTTTAATTCAAGAACTAATCAGTGACTAGCCCATCATCCATATTATCTCCAGCATGACTGCCAAATGTGCATAAGGATCCACATGATGTGCACATGTGACCACGATGCACAGAAGGCTTCTCGTCAACTAATGGACTCGTGCAATGAATGAGGTTTGCGTCAAAGCATTAATAATCCCTATAGTGTTGGTTTCTACATGTTCCTTCACAATTGAAGGAATAATCATATGCTCACCCTATGGCTTGAAAATAGGTGCCCTAACTGCATTAGGGTCAAAATGTGCCCCTGGCCTCTCAAATGATGACCCCCCACCTCTACCCTGAGATTCTAATATATCAAAATAATTGGAGATCTCCCCAAGGACAAATTCACAATACAATTTCTTTAAGAAATACATTGGAACCTTGTGATTATTGTAGGGAGGGGCATCAAAGACCATCCACCATCTATCCCAAAAATTATTTCTAATACCATCATGTATGCACCAATGGATGGGGAACCTTTTAGCCCTAAGAGTATTTTGTTCACCAGGATTTTTAAACAATGCACAAATGCTACCTTTTGTTATTTTATTTTTTTAACATCTTGATATGATAATTTGTTTGCATAATACCTTCTTTGTTCATCCCTCTTAACACTCCAAATATCCAATTGACCACTAATATAAGCTACTTGGGTCATAATGGACTTAAGGAAGGATGCCAATTGTGCTCTCATCAGATTGGTTTGTCCACAAGCTTTCAACCTACCAATGAGTGCTTCTAATTCATTTTTCCCTCTTTCTATTTCATTCATAATGTTGTCTTAGGTACTAGGAGGAGATCTTCCAATCAGTGCAAGTTGTAGAATTTCTCGCTCTTTTTGTGGAGGGTTTTGATTTTCATCTTGTGGAGGGTTTTGATTAGGATCTTGTGAAGGGTTTTCATTTTGATTTTGTTTATCTGGCTAGGGATTTGGCTGTTGATTATTTACATTTCCTAATAAGAAACCAATTGCAATCTAAATAAGTAAAAAAATTTAAAGAAAAATTGAAAAAAACTACAAAATAATGTAAAAACTTACAAAAAAATGAAAAAACATATAAAACAATACAAAAACAAGAGTAGAAAACATACTACGTGATCCCGATCTTGAACTTCGGCAACGAGGAGGCATTTTGAGGAGGTGGGTGACAAAGGTCTTCAATTTCTTCAACTCGTGTACGTGCTATGAGGAGGAAATACAAGCAAAATGAAATGGGCTATGGGTTTGCAACCCATTTATAAAATTTCTTAATTTTAAAAAGTGCGTATGCGCTATAGCATGCATGCACTTTAGCTTGGGCTAGGCTTGTGGAGCCCAAGACAAAGCACGTGTGTGCTATAGTGCATATGTTCTTTTTAAAATTAATAAAAAAATTGGGGTGTCATGTTTTTAGTACCACAACTTGGTGCACACACCTCTTACAATGAAGTAAGCACCCTGTTAAAAGATTTAATTGATTCACTTGTTAGAATGTCTCAGCAATGATCTTGTAGTTAGTACTTTGTTGCTAGATAATAGGTCACCTCTTTGCATGTATTCTTGATCCTCTTCTGATCAAATGTATCTCTTTTGTCCTCTAATTCCTTTCCTTTGTTCTCCTCTAACTAATTCTACAATTCATACATTATGATCACTCTTCCTTAGTCACACTTGAATGTTCTATTTGTGCATGCAAAATTCTCTCTTCACTCACATTCCACTCTTTCATCTTTTAGGGTTTTTCCTCCTTAAGAAGATCTATCTTACTAGGGTTAGGTATGAATAAACTATTGTAATTCATCCATCTAGCCACTCAATTCATCCCTTTAACTGATTGGTTGCATGTACTACATAGGAATTCTCAATTAAGATTCGTTCTTATCATCTAGGATCCAAAAAAAAATCCTTAAGTCAGCTCCAAAATGGTTTACATAGTAGTTTGTACTGTTACAAACAACTATGTCAAAACTGTTTTACTTGACATTTGAAGTCCCTAATGCTTAGCATCAACTGCAACTTCAATGTTGTCACTTACTATCTCAATGACTTGGCATATACTAACCGCTCGACACTTGTTGATTACTTGACACTTACTATTTACTCGCTCGACACACACTATCTGACATTATGCTTGGGATGCATTAAGTTCTAACTTGTAAATGACTTAAGTGTATAGACACTTATATGTCAAAACCAATATGAGATCAACAATATCTTCTTATAGATTTGTCTTCCATCATTTTAGTATCTTGAAACAAACATATCCAATTTTTTAGTTTGATTCTTTGAGCATGCTTATCACCCTCAAATGTAGATTCTAAGGCTTTCTAAATTTCATGAGATGTCTTTAAGGATTTTACTTGATTGTATTCATTCTCAGGAAGAGCTAACAATAATGCTTATCTTGCAAGCATATTACACATAAATAGATCTCTTTCAGGTTTGTTGCAATCCTCAAGTTTTTTTTTCTTCCACAATCTTCTTTCCATTATTTGTCATCAGCCAATACCCTGGACCTATACATGTCAAATATGTCTTCATCTTCTCCTTCTAGCTATTATAGTTATCTCCATCAAATTTAGGACTTTCTTTTCTAAAGTGACCCACCATTTATCTCCTTAAGCTATTAAGATTTATCTTGAAGGACCTAAAGCCCTGATACCAATTATTAGAAAGTAAAGTCCACCAAGATAACTAAGAGGGGGTGGGGTGAATCAATTATCCAACTATTTAAACATTATCAACCTTATTAATCCTTAACCATGTGAACAATATAAACAACAATCATAAGAAGATACATAAACACAATACCACTAGATATGTTAACTAGGGAAACCTTTGATCAGAGGGAAAACCCTAGTGGGGATGGTACCCACAAAATGTTGTACTAATATAAAATTTTCTTGTAAGAGCATGGACTCTGTTAGGAGCCAATGAAATACATTTAGTACATATCAGTCCCTATTAGGAGACTTTGAATCCTTATTAGGAGATTCTAGCCCTGTTAGGAGTTGTACCAACCCTATTAGGAGTTGTAGAAGGTACATGGACCCACTATCCAAACAACTTTAGGGGCAAGACCACCAAACTACCTGTCTACCTAGTCTCTATAGTATTCCTTTCAGAATAATAGACATGAAATAATTTCAGCTCCTTCTCTATCCTCTTGACTGGACCAAACCTCTTCTAATCTCAATACTAGATCAACAACTTTGCATTCAATAATCCCTTAGATCACTTAGTCACATTCACCAAATACTTCACATATCACACTTGATAAATTAACACTTTCTTACATGTAACTTTCACCACAAGGAAAATTACCTTCCTTTATATCATATCCTCAAAATAATTCCTTGATTCATCCTTGAGGTTTTCCTAATTAATTATAATAGGACCTCATTAAGACATTACAAAAGATTACATCATTTTGTAATTATAAGTCACAATCAGCTCACAGTCTTTATAACTTCTCACACATGTGACTTCTAACCTTGCACACTTACTAATTTCATTATCAAACTACTTACTATAATTTTCTAACTATTCTTATCATGATTCTATCCCAGTTAAGAAATACAAATCAATCATTAGAAACCACTTATTAGGTACTCTATCTACTTACTATCTTCTATAGTTCATGAATAACTTTTTTCATGTCTTCAATTCCTTGTACGAGCACTTGTCCATTGAACTAGGACATAGTGTAGATTAAATCTCAGTTGTACTTGACCTAATCATCAATACATACTTTGTACAACCTCATTCTCTATCTACTACTCTACTAGTCCTCACAACAATAATACTATTGATAAATGACAAACAAAGTTATAAATGCAACATGTCAATCATGTAAATAGTCTCTCCAATGCTTAGGATACTCACCCAAAGATATACCATCAAAATTCATGCTAATAATAATCATATCAAACAACCCTATGATTCACACAAGGACTACACATATTGCTATCAAGTATCACTACTTGAGGGAACTAGTTTAAGATAAAGAAGTAAGATTGGAGTATACGAATGCTAAGGAGAGAATAAATGATATTTTCACTAAGGATTTACCTAAGGATGCACATGAGTATCTAAGAGGTAAATTAGAGATGATTCCCCTAGGAGAGGCTATCTAAGAAAAGATGGAGCTCTACATTAAATGTGTTGATCAGAATATCTTACAAGTTGATGTAGCAAGTCATGCTTTAGGAAATTCCTAAAGTAGTGAAGAGAGAAGAACAAAATGTTGCATCATTCATAAGTAAAGAAAGATGACAGATGAAGAACAAAATTCAGAATAGTGACATTAAGATACCTAGATGGTGAAGATGTATAAGAAAGATAAAATGTCTTTGGCATTATTGTCAAAGAGGGAGATATTATTCAATTACCATATGATATGAAGAAGCAAACAAAAAGTGATGTTGTAAAGAGGGAGATGTATCAAGTTACCTATCTAGAGGGAGAATGCAAGTTATATATCAAGAGGGAGCTGATTGATTTCATGAGATAATATGATAGAAGGAGTTTGTGTGTTGCATGGATGAGAATCAGAATGAAACTAAAAAGGGAGATTGTTAGACAGTGAGATGTGAATCAAAATTAAACTAAGAATGTTAATGAAGATTTGATACTAAGCATAGAGGGAGAGTCTCAAAGAATTACATGTGTTTGGATTGCATGGTAGCTAGACATGTTGCAATCAATGCCAAAGAGGGAGATTATTCAAACTACAATTGGAACAATTATTATGTTGTCATTGACGTCAAACCTTATTGGTTAGACAATCTCTATCTAAGTAGAGTTCCATATGAAGATGATTGATGGAGAGATCTTGAGAAGAAGAGATAAAAAAAGGACCTAGAGGAAAGGTTGAGTTATATAAAACTACAATAGATACTTGATTAGTTAGACCTTGACAAGATAATGTGATTGTTTAATCATAACCTAAGTGGAGAAGACTTTTGTACTAAATCCTAGAAGGAATTATCAATAGAAGACCAAATACATAGGTATGAATAAGAAAAAGTGTAGAAGATGAAGGAACTAGAAGTATATGCTGAGTGATGCTAGTATTGACAAAGTGATAGTATAAGCTTAAAAGAATATAGTGTTGATCGAGCATCAATATCGACCAAGTAACAAAAAGTATGCTAAACATAATAGTTAGTATTGATCGAGTAATTAAGTAACAACTGAGTGTCAGAAGAGAGTGCTAGTGAGTGTCAACATTTGATAGTTTGTGAAGAAATATTGATTTCCAACTGACATGATTGAATTCTTGGAATATGTAAAATATGTTGAAGATAAGGATGAATGACCCAGAGCATTTAATTCAAGGGAAACTATGTTTGAGTGTTTCTAGGCATGAATTCAAAGATAATTTTTGAGAAGTTTCTATAAGAGAAAGAAGGAAATGAAAAGATGGAAGGATTTGATTAATCTAAGAAAAAAATAAGATCTATAGTTGTGTTTAAGTAGAAAAATACCAGAATTACCTATTTAAGGAACCATAAGGAAAACCCAAGCATGGTGGTGGACAAGTAGATGTTTGTTGATGCTATTGACTGGTGAAATTAAGTAGGAGGCTAAGAAGATTTATGAAGAGGTGAAGTGTGATTGCTTGAAGGATTGCCAAATAGATCAAAGATAGTGATGATAATGAAGGTCTATTAGTGAATCAACATATGAGCTACATTGTGATAAGTATTTGAAAAGTAAGTTTAGTTATTAGATTAATCTGGTGTTAATTTCTAACCATTGTATTAGTATTAAAATCCTTTAATCAAGGTTGATGTAACATTCATTTATAATCCCTTTAATCAAGGTGACATTCTAATGGAATTATCTAAAATCCTCTAACTTGGGCACTCCTAACAAGGTGAATAAATCCTTTAACAAGGTCACATTTAACAGTGTGTTTTGTAACCTTTAATAGGGTTGGTTCCTCATAGAGCTCACTTTAGAAGAGTGAAAAATTGGTAAAATTGGTTTTTCCCAAATTGAGTTTCCACATTAAATCCTAGTGTCATACTTGTGTGGATGTTATTTGAGATGATTTACTATTGATGGTTTACATTATGCAAAGTTTTTTACTACTAGGACACTAAACTACAAGTTTTATTTTGTTAATTATTTTCTTTAGAGATCAAGCTACTTAATTATTAGATATGAAGTAATTGAAGTGATAAAATGGTTGAATTGGTACATCTGAACCTAAGGATAAATGATTCACACCCACCCACAACCCCCACCCCCCCTTTAGTTATTCTAACTCATTCTAACAAATTATGCATATTAGAATGTAGATATATCTTACTACATATTCTTCCAGGGGTTATAGAGATTTATTTGACAATACTTTATCCCCCTAAGACAACATAGGCTTAGTTATCTGATGAATTCTCTACACTTGAGGGAAATGTGGATCCTTATGATGGTTTTATATCATCCTTATTCACACAGACTTGGCTTGTTTGGATTCTAGTCTCTTTAACTACCATAATCTAATTACCCTTTTAATTATTGGTTTTATTAACTAGTTGGTTTCCTTGGTTATTCCTTGATCTCCAAGATCGTATAATATGTTTTATCCTATGACAATGAAATCATGTGTCATTCCAATATCTCTCCAAGGTCCAAAGTTTCCTATTTTAGTCCTTAATTTGTAACTTATGTCCATGTGACCATAATTATGGAAATGTGAACATGCAACATTCCACTAGTTCTTGATTTTATAAGGATAATTTTCGTTCACAAATGATCCATGATTATTCATTCTTGTATTGTCCACATTAGCTCTAAGACCATATTTATTGTAATTGTAACAATGAACATTAAAAAAATTAGGTCTAGTATTACAAACCCTAGCATTATCTTCTATCTCATGATAAATAAAACATGTAGAAGTATTAGTCTTATTCTTGCTAAAATTGGCACTGTGACCCACCTTTGGAAAATTAAAACAAATAGGTTTATAAAAATTTCTTACTTGGATTTCTCTTGGGTACCTTTGTTGCAAACTTTCCTTCATTATTAACCTTTTGGGTCCTAGAAGGCTCCCCAACTTCATAACATGTATAGACAAGGAAATGTATCTCACTATGCATCTTTTTGTTCTTGTTCTTCTCATCAAGCTTAACAGAGCTTTGACTGAATGTTCTTAGTAGAACCTTTGTATCCTTCAATTTACCCTAAAATTTCTCATTCTCCTTTGTTAGAATTTTTTTACATTGTGTAAGACTTTGAATCACCTCTTCAAGATCCCTCTTCTCCTCATTAGTCTCATATAGATATGCATGCAATGTACAACCCTCATGTTCAGACTTGCAGAGTTCATCTATCTTATCCTTCGAGGCCTGATCCTTAGATTTTTATGGTTTTCTTTGCAACATTTAGGGATTATTATGTAGCTTTTATTTCTTCCAAATCTTGATCCATCTTTATGGACAAACCTTCCAATTCCATCTTGATATTATTAGTATCCTTATGTAGATGTTCATTCTCTTGTTAAAAACCCTCCAAAGCTTTAGCTTCTTTAGATTCACAATTTCTATATGCTTTCACTTGATCAAGAATTTATTTCCTCAACTCACTTTACTTTTTATCCTGAAAACTAGTATATAAGGGAGAATGAGAATTTAAGAATAACAAGAATATACCATAGTATTGCACATGCATGAGATCTTATCCATTTTTTTTGTTGAGTTTTTTGGGTTTTCTATTGTGATTCTAGATCTAGTCTTATTTCCTAATTTAGAGACTCTATGCTTTATTTTTCTGACCAAAAAGGTGCCTTCTACTACCTCTTTCTAAGTATAGTCATTTTTTGTCTCTTCTATATCTAATATCTAATTTCTTTCTTAGGTAGGGTTGTACATGTGATTCTTGTATTTAAATAAATTAACCCTAGGTAAGTTAATCAATATGGCACTTAATCAATCGATTCAATCTAATCACATTGCAGATCTAAGGTTAATGAATATTACATGAAAGAGGTCTCTCTTGTGTACTTTATTGATATAATTTGGGTCTAGCATTGGCATCCCTTCACCTTAGTTGGGTAGTGCTAATCTAACTTGGGTTGCATTGAGAGTTATGTTTAGAAGACCCTCATTCTCTTGTATTGAATTACTTAGGGGGAAGATGTTCAACTAATGAAATCATCTAGTTTACATTAACAAATTCATTCCTTCCATCTATCCTAACATAAAATTGATATGGTACAGAGGTAAAAATCTGCAAAAAAAATACATTATTGATGAAACATTTGTTCATAGATAAATGTTGGATCTTTAAACCCCATAAAAATTTGATACCTTATTTTTAAGAAACTTTAGAGTTTGAAACCCTAGAAGTAGAGATCAACAACTTAAAAGCCCTACTCTTGAAAGGAGCCATCTATTCTGATGCAAAACAAAAGACATGGTACATGAATAACAAGAAAACATGACATCATAAAATAATATGCTTTTTATGAAATATTCATTCATAGAGAAATGTTGGATATGTAGATTTTTAGCATAGATATAGCTATGAAAGAAAATAAAAGCTTGCAAAATAGAGTAAAAATAGAGCTACATAAAATTAAATTCTATATTGATCATATTTGTTATAAAATATGAGAACTTTCTTGAATATATAAAGACTTGACTAGAAATTATGCATGTTTTGTAGTTTGTAACCAATATGATCAATATAGAATTTAATTTTGTGCGGCTCTATTTTCACATTATTTTGTAAGGTTTAATTTTCTTTCAAGCTTTGTTTCTACTCTATTTTTACAACCTTTTATTTTCTTTCATAGTTATATCTATGCTAGAAATTCAATAGCATTATCAAACCCTACATTAAACTAAAAACTTGGTTTTAAGAATTTTTTGAGTTTAAAACCCTAGAAATAGAGCTTGACAACTAAAAATTCCTACTCTTGAAAGGAGTTGTCTATTATGATGCAAACTAATGGCATGGTAAATGGACAAAAAGCTAATATGACACCATAAAATAATACACTTTTATGAAATATTCATTCACAGATAAATGTTGGATCTTTAAGCCCTATATAGATCTAAAAGCTTGATTTTAAGAGACTTGAGAGTTTGAAACCATAGAAATAGAGCTCAACAACTAAATACCCCTACTCTCAAAAGGGGTTATCTACTCTAAAGGAAAAAAATGGCATGGTACATGGACAACAAGTAAATGCAACACTAGAAAGCAATAAGCTCTTTTATGAAACATTTGTTCATGAAGAAATGTTGGACCTTGAAACCTTATATAGAACTAAAATTTTTATTTTAAGAAACTTTAGAATTTAAAACCCTAGAAATAGATGACAACCATTTTTTTATTATCTTCTTAATTCACAATTTTAACAATATGAAAAATTTAAAAAACATTATTGAGCACATACACATTACTTGGTTTGTTGTGTCCCTTGCATGCCAACCTTTTCTATCCACAAAAACTAGTTACCAATGTCTTCCAAAACCACCTCAGAACACAAGAAATGGGGAAACACAATGCATAACATTATGGAAAATAATTAGTCTCTTTCAACATAAAATTCTTGATCATCTCCAATTAAATCATAGAGTTTACACACCTGGTCTTGCAATTGGTCGTGTTTGTGTCTCACAACTTATCATGTGTTTTCCCTCGATGCCCCCTCAAAAGTACATAATGAAAGGCTAATTTGTCATGGTGTTTCATTTATATTTTGACTAACTTTCAAATTAATTTCTATTCTTTTTGGATTCAATCTTTTAACCTTTTTGCATCCAGAAATAATAGAAATTGATTTAATGCAAAAAGTTACGCAATTGAACCAAAACTAATAGCAAATGATTTCATGGATTGTGGAAATCTACTTACTCTAATTTTAAAATTCTCATTCTAGTACATTTCATGTATGTCCATCTCCCTAATCACCCAATCTATTATTCAATCCCATGCAACCATGTAACGTCTACTGTTAATCCATTCAATTTTGTTTGCATGTATCTGCATTTTTCTCCATAGGCCTATCTTATCGCATCATGTCATGTAGGAATGAGATATATCATTCTATATATGCAATACAATAATTTTTGTGTCTGAATAGATTTTTCCCTTTCTCCTCCAATCATTTTTCAATGATAGTTATTATCTATCACTACTTTAAGCTTATTTTTACTATATAGCAACAACTACACATTACATAACATCTCTTCTATTTTTCTAATTTTATAAAATAGTCATATGAGCTTATTTTTACTATATAGCAACAACTACACATTACATAACATCTCTTCTATTTTTCTAATTTTATAAAATAGTCATATCATAATGAAATATGATCCATTATTTTACATGAATCAAATATCCTTTCACTATCTATTTAAATAATCATATACATGAAAATAAATTGTCATAAAATCTCATGTAACTTACTATAAAATCAAATAAACAAATATTTATTAATTAATTTGATAGGCTTTGTGTGGGAGCTTTGTTCCTTCAACAGAAATGTTGTAAGACTCCTCATTTTTTCAGTGTTCAGGTTGTTTTTCTGATCAAAAACCTTTTCTTAGAAGTTTCTAAAAAATTAACTTTATTTTTCTCATACTTTCCATTTATCATCAATGTTAGTAACACGATTCTAATATTTCTTTTCTCTGAAGAGGTTTATAATTTTATTGGTTTCCATATTTCTATAAAATTTTTTACATGGTTTAGAATTTGCATTAGATTTTTACATTCGTGATAGGTATGCAAATGTCTTTTTGTAATGTTGTTTTCTTTTATCTTATTGGAAGTTTCAATTTCTACCTATGATTTGATCAAGTAATGGAAGGTAGATTTGTACAAGATTTGAGAAATTATTTGAATAATTTTTAAAAATAATTTGTGTAGTTAATGAAACTGGTTTGTTGTAGATGGAACAATTGTAAGAGAATTGGATGGAGATTGCTGCTTGTCATCCACCTATTTTGATTTATGTTGTCCATGAGGATGACCTTAACTGACTTTGTAGATTTGATTTCAATAATTTGGGCCAATAGAAATTTTCAATAGAGTTTTAATATTGTAATTGTGAAACTAAGTTCACATGTACTATAATGAAACTAAGGTCATATTAGTTGAAAGAGAATATATATAAGCTTATTAATTTTTAATGGTAAACACTAAATTTGTTACACAAAAAACTAGATTCTCCTTTGAAACAAAAATAATTCAATTATCAATTCTTAGATATAGATTCAATAAAATAAACATCATAATATGCATAAGATTTTGTTGTCTTTCTCTCACTTCTTTAGATTGCACAGGGAACTTTCTTCTCTTTGAAACTATCACTTTTAATTATATATATTAAAAGAAACTTTCTAATGATAAACTCATGATTTTTAAAATATTTAAATTAAAAAACAATTTCTATTTTGACAAATTTTATTATTTTTTCAATTATTAATTTGTCACATATTCTTCATAGATGTCCCTTCTCTATGATTATTGTAAGTAATGTTATATTTTTAAAAACAAATAATTTAAATTTAGTTATTTTTCAAGTTCAAGTCCAAAATGAAATAGATATTTTTAGTTATAGATAATGACTTATTTGATAAATGAAATAATATCTCTTGAGTAGAATTTACATTTCTAATTTTTAATTTATCATATTCAATTTATAATTTAATTTTTTCAAAAGTATCTAAATGTGTAATTTTCAAAAGTTATGTAAATGTGTAATATTTAAAAATTATGTAAATGAATAATTTAAAAAAAAATATAAATCAATAAATTTTAAAAACTATTTTTATTATTTTATTTTAATTATTTTATTATATTTTGTTCTAGACCTTTTAATAATATATACAATCTCAAACTTTTTTGTAATTTAAAAATTACAATAGTCTTATATTATGTGTTATGTTTATTCTTTAATGTCCACACTACCTTTCATATTATCTATTAAATCAAAGTTTCTTTTAGTATTATTTTTTATTTTAAAGATTAATTTTTCCTATTTTAAACTTTACATTTGAATTTTATCTATTTTTTGTCATATAATATTATTGTGCTTTAATAATCTCTTCTTGATTTATGGTGGGTGATGTATATTATTTTAATAACAATAATAATTAATCTTAATATTAGAAATAAGCTTATAATTATAGTGAAATTTTTTATTACAATTCTCTTAAAAAATGAGTATAATATTTGTTGTACTATAAGTTTTTATACTTTAAACAAATATGATATCATTGATCTCAAATTTAGATTAAACAATGACAAGTACTCTCTTGTTATTTTGATTTTATGCATATTCATATATTTCTCTATTATTCTGTTTTAGGTTTTAGTAAAATTTTGATATCATTTATTAAAAAATAAATATTTTAACTAATTTTAAAACAAAATGATGAGATATAAACTTTATTGATTATAGTATTCTTTATTGCATATAATTGATATTATTTTAATTATATATTATCTTAATTGTCTTATCTATATTCCTATTTCATCTCTTTTTCTCTTCTTTCTTGGTCCTTATTTTAGTTTTAGATTTTTCTTGAGTACAACGTTATTGATCTATTTTGTGTGCAATCTCCTATCGACTTAGTGTTGCATGCACAAAAGCATGCAACTTCTAGTTATAAATCATAACAAATAACTCTATAACTAATATAATACTACTAGAAAATCATAATTACTATTTCAATCACTTCTTGGCACTAAATCCTTAGATTTGTTGGAAGTGTAATAAAGATGTTCTTTCTTTCATTTCTTCCTGTCCAGGACTTGTATGTAAAGCCAAGTCATAAGATGGCTTGTGAATGAATCAATATAATATAAAGAGAACAATTGTAGATCTAAAGGCATGATACAAGTGTTGGTGTATTACATCTGTCCTAACTTTAGGAGAGCCAAATAAGAAGCCAAAACTTCTAATAATATCCCTCCAAAGGTATAAAGTGTCATATCCGATTGTTGTTCCTTTCCATTACAAGCTTTGTCCCATCCGATTTAGTTGGCATGATGGAAAGAGGAGAACTTTCATGATTCCATACACATCATTTTAGCTTTTAGCTTTTGAATACACAATCCTTGAATTGACTCCTTTGTAGAAAAACTTTATTTCTATTTGTACCAACTTATATAATATTTATTATGTATATAGTATTTTCTGTACCAACTTATGATACGTAATTCCAAGAGCTCCAAATACATCCAAGAAAAATCTACTATATTTAAAGTTGGGTGTCAATTTATTAACTTGAAGATAGAGCTCCTCAATAATCTAGTTTATGTCAAGTTCCGTGTCTTTATGGCTTACTCTAGAAAAAAATCTTGAGCATTTTAATAAAATATCTTAGATCTTTTGAAAATGTGAGTCATGCCTTGTTTTATTTGAATATAACAAATTATTTTAGACACATAAGTTTTTGAAATGTACGGTTTTAGTATCTAATTATTTTAATATTATATTAAATGTTAAATAATTATAAATAAAATCAATCTACAATGATAGGATTATTGAAGTTTAGCATATTATGAAGAAAAAAAGGTTAATAGCTAACAAAGCATTTATAAGATTTTTTTTTCATATTAGATTTATATGTTTTTGTTTTATATTGAATTTAATGATCATCACTTCTTTCAAGTAAAAGAATGTTTCTTTCAAATAATATATCTTAGGATTTGAACTTCTTACTAGGATATCTATTGATATATTCCATATACATAGACTATTGCATTAATTTTATATTGAAAAAATAATCTAAGAAAATATTGTTTGAGTTAAAAACTATTTGTTATATTTTAAAAATAAATAAATAAAGTTTTTCAAATATTTAAATTTTCAAAGTTATATAAATTCTAAAAAGAAATTATCAAATTTATGTATAGAAAGGAAACGCTTGATCTAAAGTGTAATATTATAAATGATAGTTTAAGAATAATAATTAAAATCTTATAGATGAAACAATTGAAATAAATTGTACATTAATTAATATTGTTGAAATTTAAAGATAAAACATTGTTAATGTATTTGGTAATTTTATGTTAATATCAATTGGAATAAAAGAAAAAATTGTTAAATGACTAATGTGTACACTATAAATGAAGAGACATGGTCAAGTGTAGGATTAATTGCTTCTAATATTAAAGACTAAGTTTCAACAATCACAAGGACATCTTAGTATCAATTGCATGTAAAGAGATGTTCTGATTCTAATGATAGAGTGAATAGCTTATAGTTGTTAAAGGCAAATTACAGGGAGCAAAAGGAAGTAGTTACCTTGTAGGAAAATATAGAAGAATACAATATTCATTTGATGAATAAATGAGAAGGAAACAAAAAAGGTGGACATGTTAGAAGGGAGAAGAGAGGAGAGAAATACATAAGACACTCAACTTGGAGGAGTGTAAGTTTAAGTTTGGTAAGTCAAGTATTGTCATTTTGGGAACAATGATTTGAAAAACGCTGATCAAATCCATTAGTTTTCTCACTTATAAAATTTAGTAACTACTTAGCTAGAATATTCATATGCCTTATCCAATTGATCCAAGCATTCTTCATCTTCCTCGGTCAATTTATCTATGTCTACTGTTGAGAATAGATTGAAGGAGATTATTGAAGAGGGAGATTGTTGAGAATAGATTGATACAAGTATGATTAATATGCTTCAATCATTGTTTTTTCACTGATGTCAAACTGCTATTTGCTGGTAACACAACTACTTATTTGATTGATGAAGATGATTTGATCAAAAGATATAACAATAACACCTAGAGGAAAGGTTGAGTTATGATTATGTAAAGAAGTACAAGAATCAATTAAGACAGTGATAACATGATGTATTGATAATCTACTTAAGGTTACAAATGCTGGTTACACTAAGAAAGTTTAGAAGAATAAGTTAAACAACGTTTTTCTGCCAAGTTTGATCAAGTGGATAGTAGTCACCGAGAAAAGTTAGTGCAAGCCAAGTAAAAAATTAGTTGGAGCTGAGTAAAAGTTTATTCTAGTGTATGCTGAGCAAATTAGTGGATGCTAAGTAAAGTTTAGTTGATGTCGAGCACTAGTAAACTTTAGTTTGTGCTGAGTGATTTTATAGAGGATGTCGAGTAATGTAGTATGTGCTAAGCATTAGAAGCTAGATAATGCTGAGTGGTTGCATTATTTGAAAGATCACAAATTTGATGGATCTGAGCTGACAAGTTTGTTTTCTTGGATTGTGTGAGCTAGGTGGAAGATAATATTGATGAGTTGGTCGCATTGAATTTAAGGTAAACCATTTTTAGGTGAATTCAAAGAGAATTGAAGGAGAAGTTTCTAGAAGAGATATAAAATATGGGGTCAATTCATTGGATCTTACCTAATCTATCCTAACCCTAAATTGGATGATGGAGAATAAGTGGCAAAAGATCTTAATTTCCTATTTATAGGAATGGCTGGTCAGAAGCAAAGGTTTTCATGTGCGAGAACCTAAGGAAGAGAAGGAGTCAAGGATTTTTCTTTATCAAGTGACCTAAGAGAAGAGTCTATATTGACATGTTAAGAAAGAACACTTAAGGATATGAATTATTGAAGGGTGAACAAGCTATCAAAGCTAAAATGTGTGAAGGCCAAGGAGAATCAAGGACTGAAATGAAGATCTATAATCTAAAAATGGACTTGTAAGTCGTTATCAGATCAAGCCTTACTTTTACTCTCTAATAATTCTATTAGTCTATGGTAAATCCTTTGGATTAAGGTTGACCTAACAATCATTTGTAAATCCTTTAACTGGGTGATATTCCAAGTGAATGGTCTAAAGTACTCTAACAAGGCTCATTCCTAACAAGGTGATTGAAATCCTTTGATAGGGTCACATTTAATAGTTTGTATTGTAACCTTTAACAAGGTTGGCCTTTCATAGGGCATCACTTCAGAAGAGTGAAAAAGGGTAGCATGTTACTGGTGGTTTTTTCCAAATTGGGTTTCCACATAAATCATTGTGTCAAGTGTGTTACTGAATCTATTATGTTTCATGTTTATATTTTTGCAAGTTGATTTAATAGTAACCTACAAGATTTAAGTGGTTGCATAATCTTATGGGTGCATGCATGAAGATAAATGTTTTATGGGTTATGTTGAGCTGTCATTTTGCATTATGCTTAACGATAGGAATCGTTTTGAACTCCTCTCTTGAAAAGCTAATCCGAAGATCAACTCAAAGGTTCCGAGTGATCTTGTGACCTATTGGAATCTGCTTAGTTGAATAAAAATGTGCATGTTCACGAGGAGACCTTTGTTGGTTCTGAAATGATTTGGACAAGATGTATGATCTACTTGCTAATTCAAAAGAATAACCACACAAAATGGAGTATATTTTTTGTATTTTCTTTTTTAAAGATGAATGCAATCTAACAGTGTAATTATATGAATTCCTAATTTAACCAAGGGGTTAGTAAAGAAAATAATGAAGATAAGGTGACAATAAATTTAAGCAAATAACATGAAAAGTAAATCTTAACGGACATAAACTACAAAAACAACGCATCTATGAGTTAAGTTTTTAAAAAGATCAGTAGGTAACCAATGAAAGTAGGAGCAAGGCTTCCTTAATTCCACTTATGCAATTGTCGATGGGGTATTCAATAACCGTAAGATGTTTCACTTCTCATCAAATTGCAAGGCCATGGAGGCCACGAAGAGTGTGCTCATGCAAGACGAAAAGCTATGTAGGAACAATATGATGATCTCTTCTCAAAATATGCACAATAATGAAACTTGTAAACACATAGCAAACACTAAAATCAAAAGATTGTACAACCAAAAATAATGCAATAAACTTTTGGCTCAATTACATTCCATGAACGTACATCCATAAAATATAGCACAATTAGGCAAGATTCACTACACTCCAAATGAGAGCACCAAAAGAATATATTATTACAAAATAACGGTGGCCCTAATTACATATTACAATCCAAAATTTATAAGAAATTTTCTCCTCAATTTGTGTTGAGAGTAAGAGATATCTTTATGCAATCATATGCTTCTAAACTAATTAAAAAAATCTATTTATGTACAAACTATCTATTTAAATAGTGCTAAGTAGGACTCCATCCATTTTATATCATTAATTGGATGCATGAGCCTTTACATGTCTTAAAAAAAAGGAAAAAATAAGAAAATAAGAAGAAGAGAGCCTTTAGTTGATGTAGGAGTGACTAGAATTGGCAAAAATAGAAGCTCCATCTTCACTAGGCCTCTGTAGGAGTTAAACTACTATCAGAATGTGTTTCCAATGCATGGAAAGCTCTAATTTTGGAATTGGAAGTTAACTTTTAGTGCACCTCTGACTTCTTCAAAATCTTCCAAGAAATTGTTTCAAAAAATGCACCAGCGCAACAACACATCTAGCACACCAGCGCACCTAGGAAATAGAAAAATGCAAAATTTGATTGAGTGTCAAAATTGAAATTCTAGCTTCTGGGTTTTGTTCCCCTTTATATTAGAGCTATGTCTGAGTACTTGCATTGAATTTCTCAATTATCTCATTGACTTGAGCCACATCTAATAAATCTAAGGCATTATATTTATCCTTTACTTTCTGCCTATAGTTATCCACTTCTCTATGGTTGTCTGCAAAATCCTCAAATTTTGTTTCAAGCTCTAATAAAGCTTCTTCCATTTTGAATGCCTATCGAATGTTCTCATCATTAGAAAATCCATTAATTTTTTTCTAAAATTTCTCAACTACTACCTCTACTAATATTAGCTTTTTCCATGCATCATCCTCAAAAATGTCTAGACATGCATCACTATATTGTTTCTCAGCTTCCAAAATTTGCTCTTGGGCTTGGTCCTTGAGCTTGTAAATCTTCTCATGTAATGATTCCATTACTTTATTTCCATTTGCAATCTTCTCAATCCAATCATCTATTTTATCTAGCTCCTCAGTTGTATCTACATCCATTAGCATCTAATACCTTTGGCCTTTACTTGTAATACCTATAAGTCTTTCCCCTAGGTATGGACTTCATCCATAAACCCAGAATCTTGATTGAAAATTACCACTGACTTGTCCACATTCTCTTGCATAATATGTAATAATTTAAGATGCTCTTGAATGGTCAATACGCCATTCTCCTCAAAACTTTCTCACCATTGCTGACAAGCTCTTAAAAATGGGTCCAACTGTACTGCACCCCTATCCCTTCCTTGAATTGTCACATTTAAAGTTTCCTCAAAGTTAGTGGGATCTAAGGGGCTAACAAATTTTCTCAAATATCCCTTTAGGATTTTGTTTTACCACTAAAGTGTTATCAATTTTGCCCCATCCTACTCTAAGCTCTTGAAAACCTTCTTCATCCCTGTTGTTACCATTAGCTTTGTAGTTTCCAAGGTTGGCTTCCCAAGCATATCTTCCTCAATCTGATAATCCATTGGAGTCAATTCTTCAACATTTGATTGCAGAGGAGGGGTAGCTATGTGAGAAAAAAGGTCCTGATTCTAATCACTCATAACAATGGCTAGTGCTTGTGCATCCTTTGGAGGTGAATTAGCTTTCCTTATAACTTCAATCAATTCCATTCTATCCTCCTCCTCAGTAGTGAATTATTTTTTCTTGTTTCTTATTACTTCTTTTCTAAGCCACCTTGGGGTATGCTGTATTGGGGGTTTACCTATAGAGGATGAAGGAGTTTTATTAGCTATATTCTTCCCCTTATCACTCCTTTCTGGATTCTTCTCCCTCTGTGAAATATCAACACCTAGAGTCTCTATATCTGTGGAGCCAACAGTTCTCACCTCGGTGTCAATAGTTCTCACCTCGGTGTCTTAGGAAGTTTTTTGTGGCTATTCACTTACGCATCCTTCTTCCAACACTTCATCAATGGATACTTGTTGTGGATATTCTTCATGCTCCATTTGGACCTATTTAGCTTCTGTACCTGGAGGAAAAGGGGTAGTTGATCCCTTGTCTACACAAAATGTGACCTATAGTTGGGATGATAGAACTTCCTCAAGTCCTTGTGATTCAAGGGATATTTGACTCCAATCCTCCTATTGAGGTTGATTAGTTGGAGTGTCACTTATCTTATCCCCAATCAACTCAGTACCCACGACATAAAGTCAAAATATGACATCAGTGCCTATCACATATTGTTCATTTATCCATTGTTACATTTCATCTTCTAATGTAGTGGTCTACATGGGTTCATTAGGGATAGATGGAAGTGTGATCGTGGAACTTATCCTCCATTCCTCCTCTATGGCTCTAGCCAGCTGAGTTCTCTAACTCAAAGGTAGATTATCCTCTTCATCCTCGTCATCCTCTTCTTTTACCTCTTCTAGAATAGGTTTGGGGATTTATGAGAAAGGAATTACTTTCTTGATCATTTTAGTCTCCTCTTTTCTAGAGTCTTAATCTTCCTTCTTTTAGGTGCAAAGAGGGAGGCTTGCTTTGTTTTTTAAGGTAGGGAAACCTCTTTTACTTATGTTTTTTTTTCCCCTTGGCTTTGTGCAACTAGCAGTACTTGGGGATCAGCTTGGGCTTGTGTAGCTTCTACATTCTTTGCCCTTGTATGCTTTCCTCTCCTTGCTGTGGAGGTGCCATCATTTCTCCCTCTTCTGGTTTAGCTTGTTGAGGAGAATTCCTCTTCCTCTTGCCCTTACCTTTACCCTTTTGAGCTTGATAATAACCAACTATCCTATCAAGTTGGTGCACCATTTCTAGCCTTACTGGTGACTAAATTGTAAATGTAGGCATGGTGACCTTTGCTCCTCTACCTCTAGCTAAATGAGATTGTGCATGGAAGATTAATGTCTCAAGAATTGGATCAAGTTTGAATGGTCTCTTGATCCTATCATTCATTAATTTGATGATGTATCTTGCCCTATGATTAATGTCTGAGTTCTCTTCTTTATGAATCTCAACATTCATAATAGGTCATTCACCAATCTTATGTCTATTGAATAATGGATCAAGCAACTCCTCCATTTCCTATTGCAATATATTCAATAGAATAATTATCTTCAAGGCCTTCTTTGCTAGATAAAAATTCATCCTAAAATAATCCCTTATGCAAACATCATAGTCATTAGTCATATTCATTTAGTGATCTTTGATGACTACTTCATTGTGGATTGTTTTACTTACTAAATATTGTACTCTCTCAATATTGTCAAAATATGGCCAAGGAGAATTAATCTATCACTGGGATACCTAAGGAGCTTCTTAGGGTTGATAGTTATACTTGCTACCCTTAAATATGTGAATGTATGAAAATGGATAAAATAAGCTCTAACTAGTGATATATGTCCAGCTACCTCCTCTGATATTGTCTTCGCATAATCCCCTTCTATGAATTGAATTATTTACAATTCTATATTCTTTGCTTTTCTCTGAAAACCTCTTCTTCACCAGCTAAGGGTATATAATATATGGCCATGCATTTTCATCCTACATGTTACCCTTGTTATAAAGCCTTGGATAATCTATTCCCCTCGCAGTTAACAAGTACACCAAGTATGATGTCATGTAAAATTTCTTGTTGTTTTTTGTCACCACCAATTGCTCACCCAAATTTTGATTAAGAATAGAAGCCCAATCCAGTGGCATCTCTACTTTCTTTATTGTCTCAATAAAATGCACCATAAAAATATTCAAGTTTCTAGCTACAGGTAAACCCATAACTCTACTCAAGAGTATGATTAATTATCCAATATCTTCCTTCATGTATCTGCTTGTCATGTCTACTTTGCCTATTTTCTTTCCCAAAGGAGTCTTCTCTATAAGGTATGAAGATTAGATGATCTCAGAAGCCTAGTCAATATGTTCCTGATACCATCTCTATGCTTTCTCATAAGTTAGTCTAATGAATTGATCTACCCTTGGGAGATGGAACAAATTTTCAATGTTCTTGGGTTGAAGATCAAGGATGATTTCTCCCATTATGCTCTTGACTACCCACTCTTTAGGAACAAAATACTTTGCAAGGGTCATGATTAGTTTTGAGGAATGTATTGACACCGAGTGTGATGTTGCATTAACAAGCCTTGATCGGATTAATGCAGAGATAATCTGAAACCTCTTAGTTGGTTTGTTGCATAGTTTTAAGAACTTTCCCAAGTTTGTGTGATCCAAATTTATATCTTGAATCATAGAGTAGTCATCTTGAAACTATGATTTTGTAGGAATGCCCTAAAACTTGAACGCTACTAGCTTTGGTGTCATTTTCTTTCCAAGAGATGATGAGGAAGATGCCATCAAATTTTCACAAAAGGATGTCCATTAGCTTAGATTTTGAGAAAAAATGGATTAATGACACCCTAAAACCTACTCACACAAAAAAACTAAAAATTTGATTGCTAAGAAAAAAAAAAAAATCTAATTATTAACCCTTAGAATGCAAAAATAAATGATATGGCACACCTAGCACACCTAATAGGTTTGCCTAGTGTGCCTTATTATTTTTTTGGCATATCTCATTAAATGAGGTGCGCATCAGTGCACCTCTTGGGGTGCACTGATGTGCACCTCATGTTAAAATTTGAGCATTTATTCTTTTAATTGTATGTGCAATAGCAAACCTGATTAGGTGCACCACTATGATACTCATTAGGTTTTTTTGTAGTATTTTAAGTTTTATCATTTTTAAAGGGGGTTTTAAAATGTTTTTTGTGGAGAATAAGGTACACATCAATGCACCTCATTAGGTCCACTAGTGCACACCTTATTTTATACATTCTAACTTTGTGTTTGTGTTTGTGCTTTGCGCAAGGAGGAAAATGGAGTAGAAGGTGGACCTAATTTTGTTGCATAGGTGTGGTTTGTAAGAGCTGGTGGATGATGAATGAGAATAAAGTAAGGAGGGAGGGTGGGCCCCCATGGTTATATAGCCCAAGGAATCCTTGGTGTTGTGCAACTAGGCACTGATGCACCTTTTAATTTTGCAAATTGACTTGTTCCTCATTAGAATTCTATTTTTTGTCAACTAGGTTTCCTAGTCAAGACCTAGATGTGAACTAGGACACTTGGTAAAACCTCAAAAGGACTTGAACCCTAGGCTAGGGCTTCAACTAACCAAAAATAAAGTATGGGGTCCCCATTTCTTGTCAGGAAATGGGGCTTGCATTGTGAAATCGCAAAAAATAGCCCTGATGAAAAAAGAAGAAATGACAAAGGCATTTCTTCATTAGCAACATTCATCTAACATGTGTTAAACACCAATTGTGTCCTAAATATTGTAGGCATATTTTGAGTCACTTTGCAGTCAAAACTTCAGAATCTCAAGCTCCAAGTTTAGTGTGTGCTCTATGTATTCATTTCCTTTGAGATCTCAAAATGTAGTCTATCAAAATTTTCTAACAACTCAAAAACAATCTTCCACCCCATCTAGCTCATTCATTAGGAATCTTCATGAAAGTTGTTTATCAATCCTTTTTCTGACCAGATGAGAGAATCAGTCCTAAGGCTCGATAGGTTGTCACTTTTTCATTTGAATTCCTTGGAAATCCTTTGAATACTTGCTCCATGTAGCTCATAATGTTGCCATTTTATTCTTTGATGAAGTGATGTTTTTCTATTGGATAGCTTATTTCGAGAGCATATCTAAATAATTTTGGATTACCTTTCTCAGATCCTGTAGAATTCTTCATTCTTAACACCATTCTTTAACTTTTTATTTCCTTTCTATATCCTGACCATGCTTATACTATGTGGTTAAGACATTGGTGTCATTTCTTGGATTTGATATTTTGGGAACATTCCTTGTGTTTCTCTTTTAACAACCTCTTAGAAACTCTCACACCAAACAATGACCTTAGCAATTCCTTCGAGAAGACCCTTCTGTTTGAACCAATGGGGTTTGGATTGTTCCTTATTATCTTCAATCTTTATTTGACAACATGTGAGATAACTGATCTTTAAGTTTGACAAGTGTGAGAACTCATTGATATGCAATTCTAAAGTCAAGACTAAAAGTCCCTTATTAGTACAAGTAACATGCATTATTCAGTTGGTATAAGATACAAAAATCTTTAGAACATTTTGACAAAGAAATACCTCTTCCTGAACATCAGAACCAAAAGAATGGTTAGTGAGATACGTCAAGATAAAAATATTGTGTGCACCTACCCCCTGGACTGACACAACTTTGAAAACAAACACATGACTGAAAGAAAACATGCAACTAAAAGAAAACACACTTGAAAAAATAAACACACTTGTAGATTTTTTTTCAATTTTTATTTTTATTTTTTTGGGTCCTCTAGGCTTCAAATTAATGTTTTAGAAATTTCCCATTGATTGGCAATGGAACCAATTCCCCTTGTAAGGAACTCAGCCTAATAGTATTTTCTCCAAGAATTTTGCGATCTAATAGGGACCAATCCGTAAGCATTGAAACTTTGCATGGCTGCCCAAATTTTCATTCACCTTATTCCAAAGTAAAACAAGTTTGGATATTTTGAAGAATTTGTGTGGCCCTCTTGTCAAACCACCTCTTGATGACAGCTTGACGTTTAGCCATGTGCTCCAAAGTAGCTATCCATTTTTCATCAATCTTATTTGTTCTCTGTCAGCATCTTCAACATACCCACTCATGAATTTCAAAACTAGAATCTTGAGGTTAAGTGGGAATATTGGCTCTCATCCATAAACAAGCAAATATGGAGATGTCACCAAAGTGTTCTTGACTTTGACTCAATCTGTCCATAGTGCATACTTGAGTTGTGTATGCCAATCTTTAGGATTCACTTTTGCCAAATGTCTTATCAATGTGATCAAGTTCTTGTTGGTATATTCTTCAACACCATTCCCTTGTGGATAATAATTTGAAGAGAACTTGATAATAACCTAAATTTCCAATGCCCATTGAGTTAGAAAAATTGATGCAAAAGTTGATCCATTATCACACACTAGGGAGAATGACATCCCAAATCTAGTAACAAAGTGTTCTTCCAAGTAGTTGGTAACCACCTTATCTATGCAATTTCTAAATCTCTATGCTTCTATCCAGTGCATATAATAATCAATAGTCATGAGAATAAAAGTATGTCCTATTGATGATAGTGGATTCACTAGACTAATAAAATCCATCCCCCACCTTGCGAAGGGGCGTATCTTGAATACTAATTATAATGGAATCTCAAGATGTCTTTCTCTATTAGCACTAGTCTGATAAATATGACAAGTACACACATGCTCAAAAGTATCCTTGAATATTGTGGGCTAGAAATAACCCGATCTTAAAATTAAATGAGCAGTTGCTTCTACTAAACCATGCCCTATACCATACTTATCATGAAATTTTTCTAGAACTTCTATTACTTCCTCATGTCCCAAGCATTTTAGGTAGATCCCTTCATAGTTCCTTTTGTATAATTTTCTATCATGTAGCATGTGGGATTCACACTTCATTTTGAGTCCCCTATGTTGTGAACTATTCATCCAGTTAGGGTGCTAATTTTGTAAAAGATAGTAAAGAATATCCTAGTACCAGATGTCTATTACTACACCCTGATCAATATCAACTTGAGATACTACAATCTTCTTTTGATCTCCCACATCTATTTCACGGTCAAACCTGAATTTCTTTTCATCTTTGGTCTAGTTATCTACTATCATCTTTGATAATCCTTGACCTCTAACTAACCTCATGGGTTGAATTTTTAAGTCAAATTCTTGAAGGATCACCATCCATTTCCCTCATCTTTCACCAATTTCATTTTGCATTAACAATGTCTTAACTACTAGATCAAGCACAATCACATATACCTTGCTTCTTAGTATATAATGACAGAACTTTTTTACTACCTTGATTAGAAAAAAAGATTGTTTGTCAAAGTTGGAATAGTTTAACTCAACATTCTTTAGAGGGGAACTTATGAAGGTTATGGGTCTTTCATCTTCCTTTTCCTTCTTCTGTGTAAGAATCCTTGTACATGAATGTTCTAAAGCAAAAGAGTATATTTTGAAAGGTAATCCATAGCTTGGACATGTCAATATTGGGGCCATGGAAATAGCCACTTTGATATCTTCAAATGATTTCTTAATCTTTGGAACCCATTCATTTTTAGCTCCCTTTTTGAGTAAATCATTAAGGGGATGCACTATCTCTGCAAACCCACTTATGAACTTTCGCACAAAATTTATCTTCCCAAAGAAATACTTCAATTCTTTTAGACTATGGGAAGGCAATAACTACAAAATGGCCTCAACCCTATCAGGATCAATTGATATTTTGGCTTCAGAGATGATATATCCTAGGAGCTTCCCTTTGGTAACCCCAAACGAACACTTCCTTGGATTGAGGGATATGCCATATCTATGAAACTATTGAACACCTATTTTAGATCAGTGATATGAGTGCTTTGGTCCTTTTAAAAGATGGTTAGATCATCCATGTAGATGACTATGCACTTATTTATCAATCCCTTAAAAACCTCCTCCATGGCTTGTTGAAATGTAGCTCTAGCATTAATTAGTCCAAAATGCATCCTTCTATAGGAAAGAGTTCCCCATTTAGTCATGAATTTCGTCTTTAGTATATCTTGTTCATCCACCATGATTTGATTATATCCTGAATATCCATCTAATAAAGACATCATCTTTGAACCATTAACAATTTGTAGGACTTCATCCAATGAAGGCAAAGGGTAACTGTCCTTTTGAGATGCAAGATTTAGGTTACAAAAATCCATGCAAAAATGAATTTCTCCTGTCATTTTCTATATAGGAACCAAATTAGCCACCCATGTAGAACGATGAATGGGGAAGATGATCTTCACATCAACCAACTTCTCAAATTCCTTCATTATCAGTGGTTTAATGATAGCATTAATAAGCCTTTATCTTTGATGGAAAGGTTTTGCATCAGGTTTTAAAGGAATGTCATGTGCAATAATCTCAAGATCATATGTTTTTAGCTCTTCATAACTCTAAGCAATGACATCCTTATACTTTGTGATTAATTTGAGCATATCCTACCTTTCTTGTGCATTGCATGCCTTTCTAATCCTTACCATTCTAGGATCTTCATAGGTACCCAAGTTGTATGACTCACATTCTTCAGTCCCTTTTTCTTGGACCATTCTTCTATTAACTGATAATTCATCATTACCAAAAATACATTCTAACTCAATCATTCCGTTAGGAATAGTATTAGTTTTCAAATTCAAGATGTCATCTTCATCTTCGAGCTCATCATCTTTAGCTCTATTGTTAGGGGTGTCATCAATCTCTTGCCCTTTGAAGTGGTCATTGCACATGATAAATTCAAGTATATGCTGATCATCCTAAAAAACTTGGAAGTCTATAATGTTATTAGGGATAGATGGAATAAAAATTAATTTTACCAAAAACAATTTTAATTTCATTCTCTCGATAGGTTGTAATGTGCTAGCTAAAATGGCAAGGGTATCTGCTACCATGTTTTTTCTCCTCAGAATAGATTTTATATTCGGAGCTTGAAAATCATCCATTAAATCCCATACTCTCTTCTTGTATGCAAGCAACCTCTTATTATTCCAAGAATACACTAACTTAACTTGCCTTATAACCAACTGAGAATCTCCCTCAACTATTAGAGCTATGATTCCTTTCTCCAATGTGAACATGAGTCCTTGAACCAATGCTTTGTACTTTGCAACATTATTAGTACATTTATTAGAAAGACTTACCTCTTAGGTTGATCAATTCAATACCTATGCTAGCTCCCAATTTACAATTGGAGTCATTGAAGTAGAGCATCTAGATTGAGTCCTCTTTGGGTTTCCTAACCTTATACTTATTCATCCTTAGCTTTTCTTTCACTTGGACCTAAAAGGATCATTTCTTGGGGACCCACTATAAATTTTCGTAGCATGGACTTGATTATTCTCTATTATTGTTTCTTGACACAAGGAGTGTATGTCTTTCTTTTTTATCCTAGATTTCCCCTATCAATTCTACAATTTCATCTATTCTGGGTTCAAGATGGATGACTACCAATGTCCATCCTTGACCTTTTATGTATCATCTTCTTCTTTGAACTTTGATCATCCTTGGTGGAGGAGAAGACAAACCTCCACCATCTGAAGAGGTATCACTATATGATGCATTCAGGTCTTTGATTTCCTCATCAACCTTTTCCATAGATTTGGATATTTTTATAGGATTTGATTCCCTACAGGTTCATCTTTTGGACCATTACTATTCTCTAATCTCATCATCTGTGTCAATACCTAAGCAACAACCTCTTGGAAAGATGAGCATTCAAACTCTAAATGACTAACTTTATGCAATTAGAAAAATCCTAGAAGAAAGAGGATATTGAGGTCAGCTTCTTCTCCTATACATCATAAGATAGCCATCATGTTGTCTATGAATTGCGTTACAATCTCATCCTTTGAGATTGAAGCCCTAGATTTTACATCTTGATCATCTAATATTTTGATTGAAGTGGTATCAAAAGGAATCACCTTGCAGGAGCTCAAATCTATTTGTAGGAATGCTACTTCATTTTTAGCATTGTATTTTGTAATCATAGTTGTTAGCTTTGGCTTTGCATCTATCTTCATTTGATTTTTCAACCCTTTCCATGGTAACCACAATTGAGTAAAATTTGTAGAAAACTATCCTCTTAGGCATTTGGTCCATTCTCTACTTACTAGTAGCCCATATTTTTTTGGGATGTCCACCACATGTATATCAATGATGTCTTGAATTCAGGGATCTATCATTAACTATATCTGAACATCTTTCAACACACCAATGACTTTCACCCGTTTTTTATCCAATTGTACCACTATTTGGTTGGAGGGTTGAGGATTGACTCCTAACCTTTGTCCTATCGATAGTAGCATAACATTACAAGAGGCTCCTAAATCAAATAGGCAATTATGAAGATTTTTCTCATATATCCTAATGCTGAGTAGAAACAAGGGCACCCCAACCTTGTCTTTAAACAAACTTGGTATTGCCTACAAAGAATTGACTTGTTGAGATACTATCTTTTGAGGAGTAGTATTTGTATTATGGGATGCCTTTGTATGATGGAGGGTCTTCATCAATGCTTCTTGTTGATGGTGACAATTTTACAGCATGTCGAACATGGACATGTTGGTCTTTGTATGTTTCAAATCTTCCACCATGCTATACTTTTCAGTAGACCAAGATGGGTTTTTTCAAGATTGTTAATACATTTCCTTGATTTTGATTTTGTTTTCCCCCCATAGGGTGGCTTGATTAGTACTAGATTATTACTTGATCTTTGATCATGAGGAGTTGGTTGTAAACTTGGTGGAATTCCATCTATCATAGGTTCTTTCTAACTTCACAAATTGCACATATTTCCATTGTCATTATGAAAGGCAAACATCTCTTCTAGCTAAATGTCCTATTCTTGGCTAAATGGGAAAGAGAATTCTTCATTGGCTGGTTGCTCCACCCATGTGCTAGGTGCAGAATCATAAGAGTCTAGTAGCATAGCATTAAATTGTTTAGGAGGGACATTGTCATTCGCTTGTGAATTCTGAGTCATGTCTTGATTTCCATTATAGTAGGAACCATCATTGTTGGATGAGTTTTGACCATTATCATATTGATTGATACTGGTATATTAAACATTATTGTTGTTATCATTTGCAAAAATGCTCCCATTATTTGGATGAGTATTCCATTGTCTATTCTATCTTTGGAAGCCATTGTTATGATTAGGAGGATTGAAATTGTTTCCTCCATTATTGTTCCCAACATTGTTGTTTCCAGTTGTACACACACACTTCAACATGGTCCTTGTATGTGAATTTGTCCTAAAATGAACATGAGTTTTTTCACCCAAGAGGAGTCCTACAAGATGACCTATTGCCTTCTATCTAGAAGGATTTTTCCTATTTATGCTCTCAAATTTTGAGGTGTAGGCAACTAGACCTTTCTAGAATGAAGGGTTTGAATGTAATTAAGTCTATATGAATGAAATTATTCTAAATGAGATATGCATTTAATATAAGAACATATAAAATAAGCTAAGTGATATCTATGCATATTAAACCTATATGGTATTTAATCTAAGAAATGAAAGCTTAAATGAGTGCATGATTTAGTAGAGCTTCGATACAAATTTCAATTCAACCTCTGTAATGAGGAATTGAGGATCCCTTAAATAGAATCTAGGAATGAATCAATGGTTAGGATCGATTTTGATGAACGGTTAGGATTAGATAGAAGATTCAGTTAAGATGGAAACTTCCTTGTGCAAGTGAAGTTAATTGTTTCTGTTCTGAGTGTGATAAGTAGTTAACTGAACTTGTCATAAGTGTGAGAGCAAGTTAACTAGATTGATCCTAATTTTGAGAGATAGTTTACTTAGAGTTTCCATTTAGAACTGAAGAGAGAATTTTGAAGATATTATTTAATTTAATAGGTGAGGCATTATCTCATAAATGCCTTTTCCATTTAATTGAATAATCTAATTCAATTAATTAAAGTGGGCACAATATTAAATTAAGTATTTTAATTCCATAGTACATTAGCCTTAGGATGTAATTTAATTTAATTAAAGTATAAATACTTATAATCAAATTAAATCTTAATCAATAGGTTTAATATGACTAATATGAGTCAATACTTTATGAATTAAATTAAAGATTCTAATTAATGCAAATTGAGGTTTTCTACATTTGACAATCAAGTCAATTAGCAACAATCAAAATGAGAATTTCCTAATGAGATAGGACCATGGGGTTGATTAGAATAGACCAAAATTGGTGATTATGGCAATGAGCCAATTTTAGGGTATTAGATTTTGCCCCTCTTTGAATGAATGTGCGAGCAACACATTCAATTCAAATAAAATCAAAATTTATGATGCGAGGATCAAGAAATGAGATTGGTTCCGAAATTGATGATATAGAGACCAATTGATAAGCTTTCAAGCACCATCTCTAGAACAAAGCTTAATCCTAAGGAATCCAAGTAGAGCACCTAGATACCTGAATTGATAGGAATTTTAAAGGTTTCCTTCATAACAAAGTTTAACCTTGAAAGGTCCATATAGAACACATAGATACCCAAAATTTGATAAGCATTTGAAAGACTATCTCCAGAATGGAGCTTAATCTTTAAGGATCCAGATATAACACCTAGATACCTAAGATTGATAAGCATTTAAAAGATTATCTCTAGAATGAAGCTTAACCTTTAAGGATCTAGATAGAACATCTAAATACCTAAAATTAATAAGCATTTAAAAGATTATCTCTAGAATGAAGCTTAATCTTTAAGGATCTAGATAGAACATCTAGATACCTAAAATTGATAAGCATTTAAAAGATTATCTCCAGAATGGAGCTTAACCTTTAAGGATTTAGATAGAACATCTAGATACTTCAATTGATAAGTGATAACAAAATCCAATTATGAGTCATAGAATCATCCCTAGAATGAGGCTTGATCTTCAAGAGTCGGGGTTGAGATTGCCCCAATACCTATCCATTGAACTCTTTATAAGATGTGATAGGTGAAAAAGATGCCAAAAATAGGGGAATGAGATGCCCTAAGTGATGAGATGCCTTGAGTGATTATGACATAAGATGGGAACAAGATGCCTCGAGTGATGAAGAATCAGATTGAGTTGAAATTTAGATTCAATGATGTAATCATCCTACCCCCTTATGAGTTAAATTAAAAGATGACACACTAGAAATGTGATATGAAGTAGTAAATAAAGAGATTCAAAAGAAATCAAAGATTCAGCAAAATGTAGAAGAGATCAAAATGGTCAAAAGAAAATTTAGAGTTGATTTGTAGTGATTTTGAGGTCTAGAAGACCAAGCTTCACCAAAAGGTGACTAGATTTGACCACAGTTGACTTTTTACCAAAATAATTCTTTGTAAACATGAAAAATTTTGAGTTGAAAAGATTCCTAGAATCATAAAGTATCAAAAAAATTGGACTACATAAGCATTCAATCACATCGGTCATAAAATTTTAAAATGCATTTTTGAGCTGCTTAGGTGTGTCAGATTTTGAATTCGATCTTGAAAATGGATTCAGAATAATCAAATTAGCCAGGGGGTGATTTTCATGCAAATCAGAGCACTTTGAAAAATTAGGTCAAACCCTATATAAGGGCCAAATGGATCATTTTCAAATCATTTGAACCATTTGTCTTTAGTGAATAGGAGCTCTGAGAGGAAGATGGCAATCAATGTGAGATATCACCATTTCGAGTGCTCCTAATGACATAGTCGGCTAGTAGACTATAGACAACCAATGGGTGATCGATAATTATCCTTCATACTTTCATTTTCATGCTTTTTAGGGTCATTTATTACATGTTTTAGAATGTTTTAGGAAGTCTACAATTAGTCTTCGCATGAGATTTTCCTTTCTCGCGGGAAGACAATCTCTATTTGCATGAAGATTCACCAACCTAGTATTTCTTTGCGCACGTCAGTGGGAGTTCTAGTGTGAGAGATAGCCACTTCTCACATGAAAAGTGTGGGAATTTGGGTGAACTTCACTCAAGTATTTCTTCCCTTTTGTGCAAGAGAGTCTTTCTTCACACGAGGGCTTGATTTCTCACGCAAAGATGAACAATCTTGTGTGAAGAAATGAATTCTTGCACAAGGAAATACATCTTTGCATGAAATTTGGTAATAGCATGGTAATGAAAAATTTCATTTTTGATGTTTTAGCTTTGATTTTTTGTCATTTTTATCGTTGGTTTGACATTCCAAGAGAGTACTGACTATTTGCACTTTGTTGTTGTTCATGTGTGTAGGAGGTATTTGGTGATGTCTTGTTTAGATCACATTATACACTGTATGGAGCTTTTTTGTGAAGCCTAGATGTGGCAAACATGGTGCATATTGATAGACTAGGGCACACTTCTCTATGTCGAATCACAACATTGCTAGTGAATCATAGCCTATTAATAGCTTTGGTGGAGCATTTTCATTCGGAAATGAACACCTTCCACCTACCTCAGGGAGAGATGACCATCAACCTTGAGGATATCTATAGGATTCTATGGATCCCTTTTCATGGGCTAAGAGTAGCCTATGACATAGTGCCCTAGGTAGGGATAGAGGCCTTGTGTTCCATTTTTCAAAGGCAGCTAGCAATTGGATGAGCCATCACCTAGGATGAGCTCATTCATACATATAGGCAGACATATAGGTTAGTTGTAGCTTTGGCCATATTTATCAGCTATTTCCTAGTACTAGATAGAGGATAGCACAGATTAGAGTGTGGATGGGGGGTCATGCTATAGCGCATGCTCGATGCTCCAAAGAGATTTGGGTGGGGCTAGTGCATGCTCGCCCACATGTTCTATGAGATACATGAGATAGTATACCATGAGTGGAAGAGTATGGCCGCTAGTGTTTATGTTCTTCAAGTCTGGGGATGGGAGCACCTTCCTATTACACATCCCATTTTTTAGGATGCCTGGGAGCCCAAAGAGCCATACATTTGCAAGTACAAGGGGTAGATTACCTAGGCAATTTTGGGTAAGACGGAACACTGGAGGACCCATCTCGATGACCTAGTCTCTATTGTATGGTGGCCCTAGCAAGAGACTAAGGATTGGGATGACACTCCTAGGGAGCTAGGATGGATGTTTTGCTCACAGCCACTGGTGGGTAGGACCACACAAATCATTGAGTGGTTTGCTATTATGAGGGTGTGGAGATAGTATGGGAGGACACAAGATATCTCTTAGGAGTATTGCACCTATGCGTGGGTAGCTCGGGACCTGACATGAGGATGGCTAGTGAGATTAGATGCAAGGAGATCGATGATCAATGTGTGCAACCTAGTTGTAGTAGAGTGGGATAACCTTCCAGAGGTAGTAGATGTAGGGGTGATGCCAGCATACCAAGCATACCTTATTAGTCACTTCTTCCCACAGTTCATAGATCCTTTGGGTTTAGCAGCACTAGCTCCACAGTAAGCACCAACACAATAGTAATAGCCACCACAATAGTAGTGGGTACTAGCACAGCAGGCACCCTAGGGCCCACTAGCATATGAACAAAGAGGGTGAGATAGGTGTAGATCCCCCCACATTAGATGGGTTTAGATCTAGGTGCAAGGGGTAGTAGAGGAGAGCAAGGTCAGTGCTAGAGGGAAAGGGTGGAGGAGCATGCATGTACAAAGTAGGCACCTGAGGAGCTCGATGAGGAGATGTAGGAGTAGCCTATGATAGGAGCTTAGGATGCTCTGTGATGATAGAGAGAGAGGATCTAATAGGCATCTTGATAGATCAAAGAGCTATAGATATAGGTTGTAGTCAGGGATGCATAGATCTTTGAGCGAGATTAGGAGATTTAGTGATTATGGGATCAAGTGCAGGCTGCTAAGTAGAGGGTAGAGGTGTTGTAGGATAAGGTTCGATTGCAGATGGCTCGAGTAGTCTATTACTTTGTAGCATACTCGATAGTGGTGCCCAATGAGGCTCAATAGGTGCCTCATTTTTCTTAGTATGCTCATGAGTCCAATGGTGCATCCCCTCTAACTAGACCAGATCTGCTACCTCCTCCTCCTCCTCCTCCTCCTACTGGAGGTGATGGTGCAGGTTAGAGCTAGCCCTATCATATACTTAGCACTAGTTTTGATTCTAGCTATGTATTGATTAGTGTGCCAACACCATTTTGTATCATTTTAAACCAATAGTGCTCGAGTAGCACTCTTTTTTTTTACTGACACACATTTTTGGAAATATACATATATGATATTTTGAGTCATGTAGCATTGTGTTCATGTCATTGTCAGTGTTTGTCTTTTCCTTTGATGTACATGAGATGTTTTATGTTTATGAGTATGAGATGCAAATGTGATGTTGATGTATGGATTTAATGCATATTTGATGTGATATGGGTTGATTATGTAATGTAAATGATATGAGTGTATGGATGTAATGCATATGTAAATGAACTGACATCTCATGAAGTGTTATATTTTTTTTGTGTAACAGTGACAGGTATCCCTTTGAGGAGTGTGTGAATATGAACCAAAGAACCAAATTCTTGTGTAGCCATGGAGAATCCTGATACATTTGAAGAGATCTACAATCCCCCATCAGAAAGGATGAAACATAGTTGTGATTGAAATGCATGCTTATGCAAGTGAATTATGCAATGAAAGACTATGTTAAATACAACCCTAGGTCTGATTACCAAGTGTCAACTATTTATCATCACTGAGCATAGGATGCAATCCCATATGTCATAAAATTCCCACTAACATTGAAATCATGGGGATATGAGTAGGACATATGTCATAAGTTTTTCAGGATGAAATGTAAGCATTCAAGGCACAAGAATCCAAAATGAATAGAACATTTGTCCCTTTTATTATAGCAAGTTAACATAAGCATCAAAACATAAATGTTAGGATGACCAAAATGTTGCTTGCATGGTAGAAACACCAAACACATGACAAATCCATCATATGCTAAGTATTCAATAATTATTCTATCCGCAATAACCCTTGCATTCGTAATCTAAGATAGAAGTGTGGTAGGTATACTCGCAGTGACCCATACATTCACTTAGTAGGATGAGTATTAGTATTTACTATAGGATGAAGAGTTCGCTCCAATAGATAAGGATAAGCACCAATGGTATTGACATATCCATATAGAAGGAGTCAAAGTGCACCAGGCCATCCAATACGAGATGGAGGCTCTTATAGTGGACACCCCTCTTATAGGAGTATGTCAACTAATTGGAACTAAACTATAGACAAAAAGAAAAGAAAAGATCATGCCCCTAGTCATTACTTCTCTTTTCAGAAATAACATCATCGAGTTGCTCGAGGAGACATAATAAAAGAAAAAACAAAGCAAACAAAAAAAGGTGCTCAACATATACAAACAAGTATGTCATTTTGAGTTCAAAGTTTTTCATGGGATTGATATCAAGTGGTAGTGTTTGAAACATGGATGAAAGAAATCTCTTTATTTGGGTGACAACAATAGGTAGATGTAGTCAGAATGACTAGTGACTAAGGTCAAGAGGAATCTTTTAGGTGAAGAACCTAGACAAGACTAAGTGGCAGTAGTCAGACACAACCAGAATGACTGGTGACTGATGCAAGTGAGATCTTCCATAAAGAGATCTCAAAACATGACCTGAGCAATAGTAGGCAGACATAGCCAGAATGACTAGTGACTATCACAAAAGAGATTCTATGAGGAGAATCTCAAGAAGAGGGTCACTAGAAATAATAGGCAAACATAGCCAAAATGACTAGTGACTATTGCAAAAGAGATTCTACAAGGAGAATCTTGAATAGTGTGACACTAAATTGGAATGCCCCTGAGTTGTGACAAGACTCAATCCATGGATACATGAGCAGAAAGTGGGAAAAGCATTAAAGCAACTGTACAAATAGTCAGGAGATGCACTACAAGATGCAGCATTAGGAATAAGAGGTGCTAATTTACCAGGTTTTCAACTTCTTGGAAGAACTTCTCTTTTTTTGCTACCATGATGCCTATTTCCAGGTTTTCACCAATGGCACTTCTTTTTGTTTTTCAATTTTTTTTGTATTTTTATATTTTTCTCTTTTCTTGTATTTTTTGAAATTTTCAATTTTTTTATGTTACCAAGGCAATTGTTGCTAGGTTTTCACTAGGGTAACAATTTTTTTCAAGACTTTTTCTAATTTTTAGGATTTTTTTAAGGACATATAGATATGTTCAAAGAGCCACTACGATCGGATCAATTGTAAAACCACTTCAGATGGAGAGTGTTGACAAGTTCTTTGAGCACTACTCCCTCGACTGTCGAAAGCTGGTAAGCACTGGATCCATACACTGTGGTAATGATGTAAGGACCAAGCTAGTTTGGTTCAAACTTCCCTTTTTGGACTTGTTGTTGTTGATTCTTGGGGTTCTCTCTCAAGACGCGATCACCTAGTTGGAAGTCACATGGCCTAACTTTTTGATTATAGCTTCTTGACATTCATTACTGATAAGCTCGCAGATGATCACATGCCACTTGTTGACATTCATCCAATAACACTAGCTATTGAAGCCAAGCTATCCTGTAATCTTCATCAATAATAAGGCCTTTCATAGAGATTCTCAAGGCAAGAATCTTGACCTCTATTGGGAGCATAGCATTAGCTTGATAAACCAAAGAAAAGGGCATTGTACCCATTGGAGTCCTAATGCTTGTCCTATATGCCCACAAGGCTGGATTAATCTAGAGGTGTTAGTCTCTCCTAGATTTTCTAATTGTGTAATGAAGGATCTTGAGGATTGCTTTATTAGAAGCCTTAGCCTGGCCATTACCCTGGGGGTAATAGATGGAAGACCAATGTTGTGTGATTTTGAATTTCTTGCATAATTCCTTGAGGTCTTTGTTTTTGAATTGTTCTCCATTATTAGTAATGATTGAGGATGGTACACCATACTTGTAGATGATGTAGTTTGTGATAAAGAGACCTATAGTTTTTCCATTGGCGACTATGAGAGGTATTGCCTCTACCCACTTTGTGAAGTAGTCTATAGCTGTGATAATGAACTTATGTCCATTAAAAGAGGTTGGGTGAATCTAACCCACTAAGTCAAAGGCCCATTGTTGAAATGGCCATGTTGTAGTAGAGGGAATCAACTCTCTAGCTAAAGCATGGATTAGATTCCTATGAGGCTGACACTACTTGTAGGACCTAGCATAATTGATAGCTTCTTGCTCCATTTTAGGCCAATAGTAACCAGCTCTAAGGAGTTTGTGAGCTAACATCAAGCCATTTGAGTGAGATCTGCAAATACCCTCGTAAATGTCAATTAATGTGCATTTTGACTTTTTAGGTTCTAAACACCTAAGGAGTGTTCCATCGAGACCTCTCCTATACAGATCATCGACAATAATGACATAATGTGAAGCATTACAGATAAGGTAGCTTTTCTCATTTTGGGTCAGACCTTCCATAATGGTTTGATTATGGAGATAGGAATATATGTGATGGTAGTGGGATGAGTCTTGTCCCACAATAGAACAAATCATGCTAAAATTAGGGCTATCATAGGTTGGGTAGTGTAACGCTTCCACCAAGAACTCATGTCAGAGATCATTTTAAAGCTTTTCTAGCAAGGAGGCTAAAGTAGCCATAACATCAGCCACCCTATTATTTTCTCAAGGAATTTTCTTAAAGGCAATGTGTGTGAAATACTTTTTCAAGTCATCAACCATGCATTTTAAAGGAATTAGTTTCTCATCCTTTGTTTGATACACATCGTTAACCTGATTGATTGCAAGTTGAGAGTCTCCAAAGATGTCTAACTGATCCACTCTCCATTCAAACACAATTTTCATGCCATTGATCAAAGCTTCATATTCAACAATGTTGTTTGTACAAGGAAATATAATCTTGTATGCTTTGGGCAATGAATATCTTTTTGGTGTTATGAAGAGTAATCCATGTTGTGTGAAGAACCCATTAAAAAACTTACCCATGTTTGTTGTGTGAGTGTCAAAATTAACTCATTGGGGAAATCAATGTTCATTGGCAAGAGACTTTGCATAGGTGCATCTGCTAGTTGATCTACAATTGCATGTCCCTTGATAGGATTTTGTTCAACATACTAGATGTCAAATTCACTGAGTATCATAACCCACTTATCCAATCTTCTTGTGAGAGCTACCTTACTGAGCAAGTACTTTAGTGGATCTATCTTAGCTACTAGCCATGTAGTGTGGACAAGCATCTAGTGTCTCAACTTATAGGAAGCAAAGACAACTACCAAGAAACCTTTCTCAATGATACTATACTTTCTCTCATAAGAGATTAGTGTGTGACTCGAGTAGTAAATAGCTCTTTTCTTGTTATTATTGTCCTCTTTAGCTAATAGGATTCCCAAATATGTTTCAGTTGATGAAATGTATAAAATCAAAGGCTTCCCATAGATAGGAGGCATTAGGATTGGTGGATAGGTAAGATATTATTTCATCTGTGTTAAGCTTTGCTCACAATCTTGACTTTAGTGAATTTCACACCCTTATGTAAAGTCTTTGTGAAGGGTTGTGATCTATCTGCCAATTATGAGATAAACCTACAAATAGATTTGAGTCTACCTTGTATACCTCTCATTTGGCTGATGTTTCGAGGTGGTGGCATATCCATTATTGCTTGTACTTTCTCTAGATCCACCTCAATTCCTTTTGTAGACACGATGTATCTTAGCAACTTTCTTGATGTGACACCAAATGTATATTTCTTAGGATTGAGCCAAAGACTGAACTTTTCTATGAGATCTAGGATGGGTCTCAAATCTTGTAGACGAGTATTAAATTTTGCGCTTTTGACCAAGGTATCATCCACATAGTCCTCCATAGTCTTGTGCATCATGTCATGGAAAATTGTAGTTACTACTCTTTGATAAGTTGCACCAGCATTTTTCAAACTAAATGGCATTACATTCTAGCAAAAGGTTCCCCATGCACATGTGAAAACAGTTTTCTCCTAATCTTCTGGTGCAATTTTTATTTGATTGTAACTAGAAAACCCATCCTTGAGTGACTACATCTCATAGCCTACCATCATGTCTAGTATCATATCAATGTTGGGAATTAGAAAATCATCCTTTGGACATGCTAAGTTGAGATCACAGAAGTCAGTGAAAACTCTGATAGATTTATCATGCTTGGAGACTATAACAATATTAGATATCCATTTGGCATAATTAATTGCATGGATGAATCATGCTTTCAGAAGTTTCTCTAGTTTTGCTTTAATGAGCAATGCAACATGAGGATACATTTTCTGAAGTTTTTGTTTAACTAGTTTGATGCCTGGTGCAATGGACAAGTGATGCATGATAAGAGTAGGATCTAGTCCTAGCATGTCAAAATATGTCCAAGGAAAATTTATCTTCTTCTCTTGCAATAAAATCTTCCTTTTCTTTAGGAGACAATGTTTGTGCTAGATCTATCATATGAGGATGTTCTTCTATACCCAAGTTGATTGGCTATGTTAGCTCTATCAACATTGATGATCTCTCTTGAAAGTGACTTGGAAGTGAATCAAATATCTCATCCATGGGCACCTTAGAGAGGTTTTCACCCTTGGATACATCTTTTGTTTTTACCTTTTTGGGTTCTAACACTACTACAATGTGGTTTTCACCATAGGACCTTCTATATTTTTTCCTTTTAATTGTATGACTAAGATATTTGTTGTTAGCTTTAGTCATGTTAACACTCTATTAACTAGTGGAAGATGTTATGGGTTCGAAAACATTTAGGTAGCAGGCAAGAGCATAGTCATTTTGGGATGTGGGGACTTCACTAGATGCATTAGGGTTCCAGTCTATAAGCTCAGGATTTGTGAGTGAAAGAGTAGTGATGGGTTCAATTGTGTTCATAGTCATTAAGTGCTTGGACCAGCAATTGGAGACCTATGATGACTTCATCCACAAGTGTGTTCAAATACCTCTAAGTACAAACATCAGTAATTGATGACTCTAGGACACTAGTTGGATTAGACCCATCCGACCTAACCCTAGATGTTTCACCCACTTCAATTTGGTTTTCATAGACATGAACTTGGTCAATATCTTTATCAATAGTCAGCTCTAAAAGAGAGTCAAACTCATATTCCTTAGTATTAGTGCTACATGGCAAGAGACTATAGAACTCCCCAACAGTGATAGGGACATACTCACCTTCATCATCTGGATTCTTACATAGATACTCAATACGCAAGGACTGACTAGACTCTCTTCTTTCTAAATGAGCTTTGGGTTGATCAATATTGTCCTCAGAAGAATAACTAGTATCATCCATAGTGCTAACACATGGGACAAAGCCATCTATCTTAGCAAATAATTTAGCAAGATCATGAGAAATAGGATAAGGATAGGGATCCTCATCGTTAGATTGTTCCTCTTGAGTATCTCACTCAGCTTGTGACTTGTTTCTAGATGAATTCTCAGATTTCAGTATGAACTTGTTAGCTTCCAAATGAAAGGGAACCTTCTTAAAGCATAGGCCAATTGTATCACTATCTCTTTGAGCTATTTCCTTGATAAAATCAATTAGGCCATTGTTATTGCACCCAATAGGGCCTATTCCTTTGTAGCCAAAATGCTTCATGAGCTTAAGACCGAGTCCATATTTATCAGGAGTGATCTCTTGAGCTTGCTCTGTTAAGTCTACTGGGGTCTCTTCTCTTTGAAGCCATGCAACAATGGCTCTATTTTCACTTTCATCCTCTAGGGGAACTATATCCTTGACAAAAGTGCCATTATACTTGGTTTGAGGTGTCAGCACAAATGACTTCTTTGCCTCTAAGGGTCTCCCATAATGATGAGGAGACTCTAGAAGAGATGTTAATGACAACACTAGTTCAACATGGTACTCTCCCATGCTAGTTTCTTTTAGTTTGAATGACTACTTGATTTGTTTCAGCTTATTGTCATGATAATCAATGGATTCCTAGTTAACAAGGATGAAAGTTTTAGTAGCTTTGAGCATATTGCAGGTATAACTGGTAGTGGCAAGAATAGTAACTTTGGAGCCATGAAATGGGAATTTGATGCATTGGTGGTATGTGGATGGTACAACACACATCTCATGTATCCATGGACGTCCTAGCAGAATATTATAAGCCAAAGGAATGTCGAGCACTTGACAGGTGACATCCCTTTCTATAGGACTAACGTAAATGGGTAAGACCACAAGACCTAGAGACTTTTGTTTAACTTCATCATACGCTTTGATAGTGATCTTGTGTTGAGGGTCAATAGAGTCCTTAGAATAATTCAATTGTCTAAGAAAAGCAATAGAGACAATATTTAAGCCAGTGCCATTATCGATGAGTACTCAATGAACACATGTCTGATGTATCATGACCTCAATGTGTAGAGGTTGATTGTGTGAGTGACTTAGTGAGTTATCATCCTCCTTAAAGAAGGACATAAAATAAGGTGAGATCAAGTGACCTACCATGGATTGAAATCACTCAAGATCAATATTTTGAGGAATGTTTGCATCAGTGAGGGCTTTGTCTAGAATTTGCCTATGAGTAGGCAAGATTTTAAGTAGCTCAAAGATAGAGATTTGAGCATTAGTTCATTTCAATGATCGAGAACACTATAACTAGTTTCTATTGAATTTTTTGTGAGTTTTGCACCTTTGCCAGATGGACCAGAAAGGGATTTGTCTTTATGTTGTTTAGGATCAAGAGTAGAAGGTGCAAGGCCTGTGAACACCAACTTGGCACAAGAGTGGGTAACAACATTAGCACATTGTAGCGAAGATGTGTTATCTATTGTGTTGGAAGTAGGGCCCCTCAAGAAAAATGGTGTCTTGAGTTTATCGTTATCTTGTTTTCCCTTAATGGTAGTGACATCATAGTATTCAGAATCCATAGGCTCAACCATTTTAATCACATTGTCATCATTAGAGTAGTTGTTGGGTTTTGGTTTTGAGCTCTCTCCTTTTTCATAAGCGGGGAAAGGCTCTTTGAAGGCCTTGTGATCCGAGTTCTTTTTATGTCTATATACCACATGTTCACTAGCAACAATCATGTCCTAGAATTTGTGGTGCAAGTTTATGTAGTTGCTAGTTTTGTGTCCCTTATTTTGGTGATACTCATAGAATGAGGTTTCCTTCCACCATGGTGGGCGTGGTTGCGGATCATAGGGGCCAGGGTTGTCCAGTGGTGAAATAAGCTTTTGTTGTAACAATTTTTTGTAAACCACATCCAAAGGATCACCTAGGGGTGTATACTCTCGCTTAGGATGTGTGGCCCATGAGTTTCTTGGTTTGTTCCTAGACATCTTTTTATTAGGAGGAGGCTTCTTAGCATTTTTGGCTGCATTGAGACCATTTCTGAGATCAAAGGTCACCTTAGCAGGTTTAGGAGTGATATTTTCAACAACCTCATCATGCACAATTTCTCAATTCTTTTTGACATACTTAGTTTTTTCTTTTTTTGATGTAGAGCCTTGTTTTTTGTCCTGAAGTGAGTTCATCCTTCTTGACCATAAATTCCTCTATGCGTATGGCCTATGTGATCATGTCTTCAAAAGTACGCATACCTTGAAGTTGGACTCTATACCCAAAATTAGGTAAGAGGTTGTCAGTGAAAATGTCAAACTTTTCCATTTCTAGAATTTTGCGTGAATACTTACTGTAGATTTGTCTCCACCTTTGGAGGAATGTGAGGAAGGGCTCCCCAACTTTCTACTTAAGGTTACATAGATCTCAAATATTGACAAAGTTTTGAATGTTATGAGAATACTATTGGGCAAATAAGTTAGAAATTTCATCAAATGTCTTGATACTAGGAGGCAAGTGCAAGAACCACTCCAATGCCTAACCACCTAGACTTTTGGGGAATAAATGCATAAGATATGTCTGGTCATGCATAAATTCCATAGATAAGGCCCCAAATTCCTAGAAGTGATCTTGGGGATTAGTGGTTCCAAATTAATTGTTGTATTTAGATAGTTCTACTCCTTGTGGGAAAGGAGGCATATTTATGCTCTTGTCAAATGGAAATGGACAAAGAGCATCCAATGTGTATGTTTTGGTAGGTTTCTCTTTCTCATGCATCATCTGAGCTAGATGGTCTTGCATAATTTTAAGTTGTTTTTGGAGTTTGGAGGTCTCAGTTTCCTCCTCAGGTGTGATGATGGTTTCCACATTGAAATGATAAGGTAACTTAGCTCCCTCTTGAGCAAGTTTGAGAAAGTATTTTTCTTTCTCTTTGTTGAGTATGATTTTCATGACCTTTTGGAAGTTTTTGTCATGGCCTTTCTCTTTGTCATTCCTAAGTGGTTCTTGGTGTCTGTTGTGACTACCATGTTCAAGTTTGTGATCAGCCATTATATGAATGTGTTCAGCTTTAGTATGTTGTGATTCAAAAGGTCCTTTGAAAAGGAAATCAAACATTTTGTTTGGGGATACGGGATCCTTGCTAGTCTCAGGATCCTCTTGATACAAAGGGTTCCTAGTTTGTCACAAGTTTATGGAAAATCTTCGTTGGACTCGGGGTTCCCTGATAGGTGATGGAGATCATGAAGATGCCTTAGTAGAAAAACTAGATGCAAATTGTGGATCAAAAGGAAGGCAATATCTACCACAATTATGACCCCTAGCATGACCTCGCCTAAGTCTAAGAGGATAAAACACATTGCTACTCCTTGTTGCCATAGTCATAGACAAGGACAAGAAACAAGAACCTAGATAAGGACTACACTAGAACTTAGTCTCAATAGGACAAGGTAAGATTTTTTTATACTAAAGCATGAATAGTTTGATTTGAAGGCTAGAACAACTAAAGATTATGACTATCATAATGTGGAGTATGAAAAGCACTAAAGAACAAGAATCAAGACAACTAAAAGACAAGACTAGTCAAAGTATGGATCACAAATATTTAGCTAAGGTAAATGTCACTATTTGGGGACTATTTAGAGATAGAGAAGGGAAAACTTGATATAGAAAGTAGATAGGGTACACAATGCAGATAGGTCTAATAGATCAAAATGACAATTCAGACTAAAGGTCTCACACAAGAATCTTCTAAGAGCCATGCGAGAAAGTTTTTAGGACTGTGTGAAGACTCAGAACAACAAAAAATTTCACGCGAGGATGTGCTCCAAGCCTTGCAAGAAAGTGTACAGGTCAGACAGTATGACTGCAAGATTTCCCATGAAGACTTGCAACTGTTTGCATGAGAAAATGACAACACAAAAGGATTTTGTGTGAGGACTTACACAACTGTGCATGAAAATCAAGACCAGATTGACAACAATGTTGGATTTTGAAGAGATTTTCAATAGTTTCAGACAGTTTTAGATGGATTATAGCTTTGGTTTTCAGACTTGTGAAAGAGGTGTTGAGTTTCAAATAAGACAAAGTGTTTTCAATAGGACTCAAGAAGTAATTAGTAGTCAAATACAATCCAATTGAGGGCAAAGCAACTCAGAGGGATAGGGGAGTCTTAACTCTTTAGTTTGTTTTGTCAGGTTTGGACCTGTTAAGGACTTAATAACAAACATACTTTATCCCTAGAAATAGAAAATGGCAGAGAAGGAAAAACCTTTGTCCCACATCTTATGTGCATGCGTGTACCTCACACAGTCATGTCACCCCCTAAAGGGCACCCGTGTTTTTGGTATGTTCAAAGGACTTAATAGTATACATTGAATAAGCACCCTTGTGGTAGAGGACAAGCATGTATACCACCTTCCAATGTCTAGTAGCAGGCCTATGGTGAGTTTTATAGGAGAGATTCTTCCCCCTCCTTGCACAAAGATTATGCCTCCTTTCAGAGGTGAACTGGGTGGCTTCTAACTACAAGGTTTTTACATGCCTTCCATTCAAATTAATCCCCGGTGGCTCTACAAGTGAAGTTGTGAACAGCAGCCCACACCAACATCAAATAGTGCACACACTTGCTTAGCAAGACTAGGGCCTACGCTGGCCAGTGCAATGGATAGAGCTTCCCCTTGATAAGTGATATCAAGAATCAAGGGAAATAAATTAATCTAGCTTTGGAGCCTTTCACTCTACAAAGAATCTTGATTATAGTGAGTTGGAGTGTTCGGCTAAAGGAGTGTGCTCACTTGGGTCATTCCTAGAGGTTGGATCACTCCAGCAGGCCCTCTAAAGGATATACTCAGACTGGTAGTTCAATCGCAAGGGTCAAAGTTTTTGATTTCCCTCAAGGGGAAAGAGCATACTCCTTGATGGGGACACAACCCAAGAACAGTATGGAACCAACAGAAAGGGAAAATTATATTAACTGAGAAAATAAGCTAGTACAAATAGTACAAAGAAAATAAACTTCAAAACATGCCCTAAGGGCTTACAATAGCATAAATCTAGAGAATATTTCTCCTTTTAGCACCTCCTCTCAAACTCCACTCCGAACTGCCTTTTACAATGCTAGAAATCTCCTTAAATAGACCCCGAAGGGTTAAGGACTAGGAGTACATTCTAGAAAGTGCTAGTAGGCATCCACTGATGAAATAGAAGGTTCTGGAAGCTGCGTTAGAAGTCGGTGCAAATCTAGAAGAATCTAGAAACGGTAACCGAACTTTCGAGAGGCATAACTTTTGAACCGTAGCTCCGATTGACGAACCGTTTACATTTTTAGAAAGCTCTCGAAGCACTCTATATCCTTATGGACTAGCTTTTCTCATCCCCCATTTTTTGACCCTTTTTGAGGTCATTTAATGCCCCAAACCTGACTTTGAAGCATTCTTAAGAGGTCTCCAAAACTCGAAAAACTGCAATAACTTTCAAACTGTTGGGCCTATTGACTTGATTCTTTTTATGGAATGCTCTAAATCATGATTACATTCATCTGTCCAATTCACACCTTCTAGTTTACCGAAATGACGGCCCAAATACATGCTCCCATTTTTTCAGGATGTTCAAATGCACTGATAGTTGAACTATGAGAGTTGGAACCTTTATTTGAACCAAATGGGTATCCAAAAATGTAAAGACATGAAACAGAAACTAAGTCTAAGTACATTTTTTTGGGTGACACAGAATTGCCCTTATACCTCTGGATGCTCCTGCATCAGACACCCAGGGTAGATTGAAAAGTGACCCTGTCACTTTATGGATGGTAGAGGAAATCCCAAATGGGAAACCTCGGCTGCTGAAATCCAAGTTGAGTCCTCAATCGACCGTCCTTTCCATTTGACCAAATACTCTTCATACTGCCTATTTCTGGTACTCCTACCCACACGATTATCTAGAATGTCTTCTATCACCTCCTTCTTAGAAGCAGGAATTGGACATGGCTCTAAAACTAGCTCCTCATCTGCACCATCATCATGATACTCTGTTAAATCTGTAATGTTGAAAATGGGAGAAATGTGAATACCATCTGGCAGCTCCACCTCATATGCATTTCCTGAGTTTCTTCAAAACTTTGTAGGGGCCAAATTTCTTCATTTTTAGCTTGTTGTAAGTACCAACTGGAAATCTTTCTCTTTGTAAGTGCACCATGACTAGATCCCCTACTTGGAATTCCTTATGTCTTCTCCTTTGATCAGCCCTAGCTTTATACTTTTGATTCATCTTGATAATGTGTGCTTGAACCTCCTCATGTAGATGCTTGATATGTTCAGCAAATTCCTCAGCTTCAGCACTTGTCCTCTCCCCTTGTTCTATCTTCCTCAACTTTGGTGCAGTCCTTGGGCTATTCCCATATACAATTTAGAATGGTGATTTTCCAGTACTCCTATTTACAGAGTTATTATAAGAAAACTTTGCCTGTGGTAGAATCAAATCCCATCCCTTGGGTTTATCCCCAACTAAACATCTCAGCAAATTGCCCAAATTTCTATTTACCACTTCTGTTTGACCATCAGTCTGTGGGTGATGCGTGGAACTGAATTTTAGGTCTATTCTCAACTTCTTCCACAATGTCCTCCAGAAATACCCCACAAATTTAGTATCTCTGTCAGAAACTATACTCCTTGGAAGACCATGTAGTCTTACCACCTCTTTGAAAAACAAGTCTACAATATGGACAGCATCATGAGTTTTGTGGCATGGAATAAAATGTGCCATTTTGGAGAACCTATCAACCACCACAAATACTGAGTCATTACCCCTTTGTGTCCTTGGCAATCCAAGAACAAAATCCATACTTATGTCCTCCCATGGCCTTGATGGAATAGGCAACGACTGATAAAGACCCGTATTGTGACTAAACCCCTTGGCAACTTGACAAACCTGGCAACTTTGTACGAACTTCTTCACATCCTATGAAATTTTTGGCCAAAAATAATGTTCTCTAAGAATGGAAATGGTCTTCTCTCGACCAAAATGTCCTGCCTTCCCTCCACTGTGTTTCTCCTTAATCAAATTTTCCCTCATGGAACTCCTTGGAATGCACAATTGACTACCTTTGAACAACATGCCATCCTGAATCAAATAATCTAACCACTTTGTTCTATCTACAGCAACAGGCTCTTTACAAACTTTCCATGCTTCATCAAAATCAAGATCCTCGGGGTACAAATTCTCAAGTTCATCAAACCCAACTACTTGAACCTGCATTACTGTAAGCAGTGACTGTCTCCTACTTAGTGCATCTGCAACCCTGTTAGATTTTCCACTTCTATGCTTCAACACAAATGTATAACTCTGCAAGAATTCTACCCACTTCATATGCCTCTGATTCAATTTACCTTGGCTATTTAGGTACTGTAATTCCTGATGATCAGTATACAAAACAAATTCCTTTGGCAATAAATAATGCCTCCATTTCTTTAAGGCCTGAACTATTGCATAGAACTCTTGATCATAAACAGAATACTTCTTCTTTGCATCATTCAATTTTTCACTAAAATATGCAATAGGCTTACCTTCTTGGCTTAATGCAACCCCAATAGCACTGCCACTAGCATCACAATCCACTTGGAAAACCTTTCTAAAATATGGAAGTGCCAACACAGGCTATTCTGTTACCTTCTTCTTCAGCAATTCAAAACTTCTCACAACTGTTGCAGTCCATTTGAACTCTTTTCTATACCCTCTTATTGTATTAGTTAGGGGTGCACATATGCCACTGAAATTCTTAATAAAATTCCTATAAAAACTAACCAGACCATGAAATGATCTTACCTCAGTAGCAGTCCTTGGAGTAGGCCATTCCAAGATGGCTTTTACCTTCTTTGGATCCATTTTGAGACCTTCGGGTGATATAACAAACCCCAAATAGACTAACTCCCTTTTTGCAAAGACACACTTCTTTAGATTAATCAATAGTTTTTCTTCCCTTAGCCTTTCAAGGACACTATGAATATGCAATAAATGTTCTTCCAAAGTCTTGCTGAAAATTAAAATATCATCCAAATAAACAATAACAAATTTTCCCAAGAACTTCTTAAGTACCTCATTCATGAGCTGCATGAAGGTGCTTGGGGCGTTCGTCAATCCAAAGGGCATGACTAACCACTCATAAAGACCTTCCTTGGTCTTGAAGGTTGTTTTCCACTCATCTCCTTCTCGAATCCGTATTTGGTGATAACCACTCTTCAGATCTATCTTTGTGAAGTACTGAGCTCCACTCAAGCAGTCCATAATATCATCCATCCTTGGCAAAGGAAATCGAGACTTGATGGTGATCCTATTTATAGCTCGAGAATCTGTACACATCCTCCACTCTCCATCCTTCTTTGGTGTGAGTACTGCAGGTACTACACATGGACTCAGGCTCTCTCAAATCAAGCCTTTCCTCAATAGCTCTTGAACCTGTCTATTTAGCTCCTCTGTTTCAGTAGGAGTCATCCTGTGAGCAGCCTTGTTCAGCAAACTAGCTCCTGGAATCAGATCTATCTGATGACTGATTTGCCTTACTGGTGGCAATCCATCTGGAACATTATCAGAGATAATATCTCCAAACTCCCCTAGTAAATCTGAAACTTCAAGTGGTATTTCACTACTACCTTCTTTATCTTTCCTAGGAATCAAAGCATAGCACATATTCTGATGTTTCATGCCATCTAAAAACTTCCTTCTATCCACAAGACAAATCCTAGAATTGCTACATACCTTTTCACCTTCCTTTTTCATGGGCTTCAATTTGTGGCGAACTCCATCCTTTGTCAGAGAGTATGTGTTTGCATGTCCATCATGCACTACATGTCTATCAAACTGCCATGGTCTACCCAATAATAGATGGAAAACATCCATCGAAATAACATCACAGAGAACTTCATCATGGTAACTCCCAATTTTGAATTTTACTAAACATTTTACACTTACCAAGACCTTATGATCATCTTTTACCCAAGAAATCTGATAGGGCTAGGGATGTTTCTCCCTCTTAAGCTTCAGCTTAGAGACCATCTCTTTTGATACCAAGTTATCAGTGCTACCACCATCAATGATCACATCACAACATTTATCCTCACACTTGCATCTGGTATAGAACAAACTCCTCTGCTATCCTAGTTCATTTTCACCACTTAGTAGGACTCTTTCATTTACCAAGGTCTCTCCTCTTTTTGCATCCTCTAAATGTGATGATTGTGCATCCTCATCCACATGAGAAACCCTAGCTTGGCCCTTAGTTCTCCTATCTATCCTTCCTTGTCATTGAGGGCATTCAAAGGCACGATGACCTTCTTCATTGCAATGGAAACTGGTACCACGGAAGCCTCCTCTTCCTTGTCCATGTCCTCTACCTCTTCTTCTTTGATTTCCAAAGTCTTGATCATGGGAGCGGTTGAAACCCTCATTCCTCTGGCTTCTGTTAGTACCCACATCTTCATTTTTCTTTTGGGTTTCATTGCGGCCTCCAGATGATCTACCGCTTCCCCTTCCTCCTTGACCGTGCCCTCTTTTTCTTCCTTCAAACCTTTTATTCAACTTCTCTTCAACTCACAGGGCAAACTAGTATGCCTCTTCAACGCTGGTCATTCTTACCAGACTTAATTCCTCATGGATGCTAGGTTGAAACCCACTGATATAACGAGAAACCTTCTCCTTATTTTCTTCTGCATGCCTCGCTCTAATCAAGATTCGGTAAAACTCCTCTCTATATTCTTGGATTGATCTTCCTACTTGCTTTAACCCATGCATCTTCTTAAACAGATCAAGCTTGTAGTCCACAGGAATGAACTGCTTCTTCAATTTGTCCACCATGCGATCCCATCTTGTGATCTTCTCCTTTCCTCTTCTAAGTCTTTCCAGTTGAACCTCTTGCCACCAAATTTTGGCATGGCCTTTCAGTTTGGCCTTTGCAAACTTAACCCTATCTGGGTCCCTTATATCCTCATACTCAAAGTATTCTTCTAATTCATTGATCCAATCGATCAACTCATCTGGTTTCAGATTTCCTGAAAATATACCCACTTCAATTGTAGGTCTTTTCCCAAACTTAGTAATGGCCCTAAAAAGTCTTTTCTCTACAAGATTCAAAACTTCTCCATCAACTTCCTCTTCTGGTCCCATTACTTCCTCTTCATTGTCATCCTCACTATTGTCACCTGCGGCAACATTTGCTCCTATACGAAGCTCCTCTTGCAATGCTTGTACCTGCCTCTGGAGGGCTCTAACCTCCTTAGGATCAATAGCTCTAGCCCTTCCACCATGCTCTCTTCATGGAGGCATCTTCTAACTTGAACCCACAACCACACAGTCGGCGCTCTGTCTACACACTCAGGAAAACCCGCTCTGATACCACTTGATGGGGATACAACCCAAGAACAGAATGGAAATAATAGAAAGGGAAAATTATATTAATTGAGAAAATAAGCTAGTACAAATAGTACAAAGAAAATAAACTTCAAAACATGCACTAACGGCTTACAATAGCATAAATCTAGAGAATATTTCTCCTTTTAGCACCTCCTCTCAAACTCCACTCCAAACTACCTTTTACAATGCCAGAAATCTCCTTAAATAGACCCCGAAGGGTTAAGGACTAGGACTACATTCTAGAAAGTGCTAGTAGGCATCCACTGACAAAATAGAAGGTTTTGGAAGCTGTGTTAGAAGTCGGTGCAAATCTAGAAGAATCCAGAAATGGTAACTGAACTTCCGAGAGGCATAACTTTTGAACCGTAGCTCCGATTGACAAACTGTTTACATTTTTGAAAAGCTCTCAAAGCTCTCTATAGCCCTATGGACCAGCTTTTCTTGTCCCCCATTTTTTGACCCTTTTTGAGGTCATTTAATGCCCCAAACCTAACTTTGAAGCATTCTTAGGGTGTCTCCAAAACCCAAAAAACTGCAATAACTTTCAAACCGTGGGGCCTATTGACCTGATTCTTTTTCTAGAATGCTCTAAATCATGATTAAATTCATCTGGCCAATTCACACCTTCTAGTTTACCAAAATGATGGCCCAAATACATGCTCCTATTTTTTTGGGATTTTCAAACGCACTGATAGTTGAACTATGAGAGTTGGAACCTTTATTTGAGCCAAATGAGTATCCAAAAATGTAAAGACATGAAATAGAAACTAAGTCTAAGTACATTTTTTTGGGTGACACAAGATTTCCCTTATACCTCTGGATGCTCCTGCATCACTCCTCTACCTTACTCTCACACCCAAACATGTAGAATAGGTTAATTTATTGACTTAAGTTCAATCTAGACTCATTCTTCCTAGAGATTTTGATTCCCTTGAAAGGAAACCATCATCTCATCATAGAGAAGAATTCGCACTAGAGAACCACTAAGCTACTTTCCTTCTTCAGAATGTCATCTTTTAGAAGCATCTAGGTTTTTGATTCACCCTTGATCATGACCTCCAAGTGGTGAAGAGCATAATCCCCTATTCTTCTATCTTACACCCTAGGAAGTTCACAAGCCCTAATTAGACTATGTTTTGAAAGCAAGAAAGAAAATACATTATTTTGTGAGTTTTAAAATTAGATCTTCAACAAATGTATCTTTGGCAATCATCCTGCAAACAAAGGGTCAGTTCATGTTTTGAAGGGTTTGTAAAGGTGTCTTCACCAAATGTCCTACGGAAAATCATTAAGCTACAAAAAACTAGAAAAATAGAACAATAACACTTTAGAGGAAAATACATCAGTAAAAGATAGCAAACATCATGTCAAAAACAAAACAAAAAAAAAGCTTTCTATTTCAAAATTTCATGTGAAATCTTGCATAGGACCGTCGAAGATCTTTCATTGACCCACGTGAGAAAATGATGTGCCACATGAAGACTTGCAAAATAAGGCACTTTTTCGTGTAAGAAAGAGTAGAGATCCAGACGAAACCTTTAAATCTTTACATGAGAATGGAATCTTTTGTGTGACAATCCAAAAATTTGTACAAAAAAATATGGACAGAGTGCTAGAAAATTGGTAAAATTAATGTAGATAAGGCCAAACAATTATTTCTCAACCCCACAGTGGGCGCCAGAAATGTATAGGTGTAAATGTGGCCTCTGTTTAACACACACACTTCAACATGATCCTTGTATGTAGATTCATCCTAGAATGAACATGAGATTGTTTACCTAAGAAGACTCCTACAAGATGACCTGTTGCCTTCTACCTAGAAGGATTATGCCTATTTATGCTCTCAAATTTTGAGGTGCAAGCAAATAGACCTTTCTAGAATGAAGGGTTTGAAAGTAATTAAGTCTATATGAATGCAATTATTCTAAATGAGATATGCATTTAATCTAAGAACATATAAAATAAGCTAAGCTATATCTATGAATATTAAAGCTATATGGTATTTAATCTATGAAATGAAAGCTTATGATAATAATGACCTTAAATGAGTGCACAATTCAGCAAAGCTTCGATACAAATTTCAATTCAACCTCTATAATGAGGAATTGAGGATCCCTTAAATAGAATCTAGGAATGAATCAATGGTCAGGATCAATTTTGATGAACGGTTAGGATTAGATAGAAGATTCAGTTAAGATGGAAAATTCCTTGTGCAGGTGAAGTTAACTGTTTATGATTTGAGTGTAAGAAGTAGTTAACTGAACTTGTCATAAGTGTGAGAGAAAGTTAACTAGATTGATTCTAATTTCAAGAGATAGTTCACTTAGAGTTTCCATTTAGAACTGAAGAGAGGATTTTGATGATATTATTTAATTTAATATGTGAGACATGATCTCATAAATGCCTTTTCCATTTAATTGAATAATCTAATTCAATTAATTAAAGTGGGCACAATATTACATTAAGTATTTTAATTCCTTGGTACATTAGCCTTACAATATAATTTAATTTAATTAAAGTGTAAATACTTAGAATTAAATTAAATCTTATTCAATAGGTTTAATATGATTAATATGAGTCAATACTTAAGGAATTAAATAAAAAAGTCTAATTAATGCAAATTGAGATTTTCGACATTTGACAATTAAGTCAATTAGCAACAATCAGAATGAGAATTTCCTAATGAGAGAGGACTTTAGGGTTGATTACAATAGACCAGAATTGGTGATTATGGCAATGAGCCAATTTTGGGGTATTACACCAACATTGTTGTTCCCAACAGAATTCCTATTGTAATTTTGATTGTAATTATTGTTGTTGTAAGGACCAACATTGTTTCTCTGAAAGTTATTATTCTATCCTTGTGACAATCTTAAGTGAGTTAGCTCATTATTCATTTGTGACATGGTCCTTTTCATTTGACCAAACTTAGAGGTTAAAATATTGTTTTCCTTAGTGGAAGTTGCTACCTTTTTTTTGAAGAAAGCAAATTTAGGAGGTTCATACCCTAGATATGTTAAAGCTGGGTTTTGTTGAGCAGGTGCCTACTGTAATGGAGTTAGATTGATTGGCATGAACTGGCTAGGCATTGTTGGCACTTTAACAAGGTATGTTGGCATTGTAGTAATAGCTTGAGTTGGAAGCATCAATCCTCCCCCATTAGGATTGGTTTGCTTAGTGAAGGTAATTTCTTCTATGAAGACTTTGTCCAATGTGTCGATATCTATTGCCCAAAGTTTTATTAGAAAAATAGTAGTAAGATGGTCCATAGTGTTTAGATAAATTTGAATATCAGCTTCAACTAGTATAACCTATGGCATTTCCAACTTGTGGTATGCCATGTGAAAGTGATGGTTAAAGTGCGAAATTGTCTCAGTTGGGTCCTTTTTGATTGATATGAATTGTTGATGTATCACAGTTGGATTGATGAAAGTTTTGAATTGTTCCAAAAAAAACTTTTTGAAAGTAGCCTAGTCTCCAATACCTCCATGTGGGAAATTAACATACTAATTAAAGGAAACTTCCCCCAAAGAATAGGAGAATAAGCAAAGAATGACATTCTCATTAGAAATTTTCTTTCGGTTGCAAATTTCTTTTAATACTTTAATGTGATATTTAGCAGTTTGTGTCTCTCTATAGATGAAGATTGGGAAAAAATTCTTAGAATTCTTAGGAAGATCATTGAGGGAACTTGTTAAGTTGATTGGTGAGTTTATAGTATTTGCAAAAAAGGCCATCGGAGGATTTTGTGGAACATTGGGCGGTTGTTGTGGAGGTGGAACTAAAGAAGATGAGGAAATGTTGAATGGAAGTGGTAGAATTTAGTGGATTCCTTTGTCATTATGAGGCTTGTAGAAATGGATAAGTTTGAGGAACTTGTGTCCACTTGGTGAAGATCTCAAAACTCACTGAAATGAGGGTGATGGATTGGAATCCTCTAGTTTGTATCAGTTCTAGAAAAAGCGCACCTCTGTGAAAGTACACTTTCTCACAAATAAGGAACACCTCTAAATTTGGCACACCTCAAAATCTTGGAAACTTAGAAAATTTTCTAAACTTTTAAAAAAGTGCAAAATTTTGAATTTTGCAAATTTTTCTCTTCTATTCCTAAAGTCAAGAGGCCCTCCTTCTAGCACCACATCTATTGAGCTGTCATTTTGCACAATGCTTAAATCCTTTCGAACTTCTCTCTTGAAAAGCTAATTTGAGGATCAACTCCAAGGTTTTGGGTGATCTTGTGACCTAGTGGAATCTGCTCAGTTGATGAAAAATGTGAATGTTCATGAGGAGGCCTTTGCTAGTTCTGAAATGATTTGGACAAGATGTATGATCTGCTTGCTACTTCAAAAGATTAACCACACAAACTGAAGTATATTTTTTGTATTTTCTATTTTTAAGATGAATGCAATCTAATAATGTGACTATATGAATTCCTAATGTAACCAAGGGTTAGTAAAACAAATAACAAAGATAAGGTGACAAGAAATTTAAGTAAATAAAATGAAAAGTAAATCCTAACGGACATAAACTATGGAAACAACACATCTACAAGTTAAGTTTTTGAAAAGATTAGTAGGTAACCAATGAAAGTATGAGTAGTGCTTCCTCAAGTCCACTAATGCAATCATCAATGGGGAATTTAGTAACCATGAGATGTTTCACTTTTCATCAAATTACAAGGTCACAGAGAGTGTGCTCATGCGAGACAAAAAGCTATTGCAGGAACAATATGATGATCTCTTCTTGAACTAAGTATGTCAGTAAAATTTGTAAACACATAGCAAACACCAGAATTAAAAGATCACACAACTAGAAATAATGCATTAAAATTTTGGCTCAATTAAATTCCATGAACATACATCCATAAAATATAACACACTTAGGAAAGATTCACTACACTCCTAATGCGTTCACCAAAATCATATATTATTGCAAAATAACAACAACCCTGATTACATATTATAATCCAAAATTTATAAGAAATCTTCTCCACAATTTGTGGTGAGAGTGAGAGATATCTTTATGCAATCATATGCTTCTAAACTAATAAAACAAATCTATTTATGTACAAACTATCTATTTAACTGGTGCTAAATAGGAATCGATCCATTTTATATCATTAATTGGATGCATGAGCCTTTACATGTCTTAAAAAAAAGAAAACATGAGAAAATAATTAGAAGAGAGATTTTAGTTGATGTAGGAGTGACTGAAAGTGGAAAAAATAGAAGATCCATCTTCACTAGGGGTCCATAGGAGTTAAACTGCAGGTAGAATGTGTTTCCAATGCATGGAAAACTCTAATTTTGGAACTAGTAGTTAACTGTCACTGCAGCTTTGACTTCTTCAAAATCTTCCAAGACACTATTTCAAACAACACACTAGTGCACCAACATAGTAGTGCACCTAGTGCACCTAATGTAGCAGTGCAACAGTGCACCTTGGAGGTAGAAAAATGCAAAATTTCATTGAGTGTCAAAATTGAAATTCTAGTTTTTGGGTTTTGTTTCCCTTTATACTAGAGCTATGTTTGGGTATTTTCCCTTGAATTTCTCAATTATCTTAGTGACCTAAGCCACATCTAGTAAATCTAAGGCATTATATTTATCCTTTACTTTTTTCCTCTAGTTATCCACTTCTATACGAGTTTTCGCAAAATCCCTAACTTTGTATCAAGCTCTAATAAAGCTTCTTCCATTTTGAATGCATGTTGGATGTCCTCATCATTAGAAACTTCATCAAAATTTATCCAAAATTTCTCAACTACTACCTCTACTAATATTAGCTTTTCCCATGTATCATCCTAAAAAATGTCCAGATATGCATCACTGTAATGTTTGGATGCTCTTGGGCTTGGTCCTTGAGGCCGTAAATCTCTACATGTAATGATTCCATTACTTTATTGCCATCTAAAATCTTATGAATCTAATCATCTATTTTATCTAGCTCCTCAACTATACATACATTCACTAGCATCTGATACCTTTGGCCTTTGATTTCGTGTAATGCTTGTAAGTCTTTCCCCCAGATATGCACTTCATCCATTAAACCAAAATCTTGATTCAAAATTACCACTAACTTGTCTGCATTCTCTTGCATAACATGTAATAATTTAAGATTCCATTGAATGATCAATATGCCTTTCTCCTCAAAACTTTCTCGCCATTGCTAACAAGCTCTCAAAAATGGGTCCAACTGTACTACACCCTTGTCCCTTCTCTGAATTGCTACATTTAAAGTTTCCTTAGGGTTAGTGGTACCCAAGGAGAAAACAAATTTTCTCAAATATCTTGTTAGGATTTTTTTTTGCTGTCAAAATGTTATCAATTCTACCCCATCCTACTCTTAGCTCCTGAATACATCCTTCATCCTTGTTGTTACAATTAGCTTTTTAGTTTCCAAGGTTGGCTTCCCAAGCGTAACTTCCTAGATCTAATAATCCCTTGGAGTCAATTCTTCAACATTTGATTGTAGAGAAGGGATAGCTAGGTGAGCAAAAAGGTCCTAATTCTAATCACTCAAAACAAAGGCTAGTGCTCACACATCCTTTGGAGGTGAATCAGGTTTCCTTAGAGCTTCAATCAATTCCATTCTATCATTCTCCTCGGTAGTGAATTATTTTTTCTTTTTTCTTATTACATCTTTTCTAAGCCATCTTGGGATATTCTATACCAAGGATGATGAAGGAGTTTTCTCAACTATACTCTTCCCCTTATCACTCCTTTTTGGAGTCTTCTCCCTCTATGAGATATCAACACATGGAGTCTCTATATTTGTGGAGCCAACAGTTCTCACCTTGGTGTCTTGGGAAGTTTTTTGTGGTTGTTCACTTACCCATCCTCCTCCTGACACTTAATTTGTGGATACTTGTTGTGGCTCTTCTTCATGCTCTATTTGGACCTGTTTGACTTCTATACCTAGAGGAAGAGGGGCAGTGGATCCCTTGTCTACACAAAATGTGACCTATAGTTGGGATGACAGAACTTCCTTAGGTCTTCTAATTTGAGGGGCATTTGACTCCAATCCTCTTGTTGAGGTTGATTAGTTGGAGTGTCTCGTATCTTATCCCCAACCAGCTCAGTACTCGCAAGCATAAATGAAAATCTAACATTCGAAAGACATCAGTGCTCATTGCATCTTGCTCATCTATCCATTTTTTTGTTTCATCTTTTGATGTAGTGGTTTGCATGGGTTCATTAGGGATAGATGGTGGTGTGATCATGGGATTTCTCCTCCATTCCTCCTCTATGGCTCTAGCCAGCTAAGTTCTCTGACTCAAAAGTAGATTATCATCTTCATCCTCACCATCCTCTTCTTCTACCTCTTCTAGAATAGGTTTAGGGATTGATGGGAAATGAATTACTTTCTTGATGACCTTTTGTATCCTCTTTACTAGAGTCTTAATCTTCCTTCTTTTAGGCATGGAGGGTGAGGCTTTCTCTATTTGTCGAGATAGGTAAACCTCTTGTACTTCTTTTTTATTTCCCCTTGGCTTTGTACAAGTGGAGGTACTTGGGGATCATCTTGGGCTTGTGCAGCTTCTATTGGTGCTCAAAAGTGTAGCCCAAATTTTGAGCACAGTTTAGAAAATTGAGCCCTATAAATGCTTTTTGATGCCATGTACCCAGTTGTACCTTTAAGCCCCATGAGGTGTTTAATGTTTCTAATACCTTTCACTCAACATATCCACATGTTCCATGAAGTTAAATTGACATTTTGAGCTATTCAGTGAAGTCCCGTTTTGAGTAATTGTCAAATATGCATTTTTACCCATGTAAAACAGTGATAGGAGGCCATGTTTGCAAGTGAATATCTCGCACCCAGAAATGTGTCATGACCTACTGCTTTGGGAGTGTTTAGTGTCCATACCTAAGAACCTATGTTTTATATATCAAGTTGTTTTGAGTTCATTTGACTAGGTTTCGAATCCCTCAAAGCTGGTCATTTAAAGTTTTGTGCATTTGTGTAGTTATTCACAATTCTGGGAGGCCCTATTTGAAGAGCTATAATTTTCACCCTGTTGACCAAAATCATAAAATTCCTTTTGCATTGTATTGTAGACGTCAGAGACCTATTATGTTTCAAGTTTTAAGTTATGAAGAATCTGTTTGCTTAGTTTTCAAACGTGATTCCAAATGCAATTTCTATCTTTTTACTGGTGTCAACAAGTGTAGATTGATTGGAACCCTTGTTCGTGGTGCTATATTTTGAAATCCATAATAGATGAGATTGAATGGATTGTACCACTATATTGCACTCTAAAAATTCTCCAAGTGTGTCAGTTTTTAAGTCTTGATAAATCCATTTGCACACTTTTCCAAGTCAATTCCATTTGCAAAAATCTCTTTTCAGACATTGTTCCCAATCTGCAAATTCCAAGTAGCCCAATTTGACCACTTGCCATTCACATCTAGTTATTCATCATGAGCCCAAATCACAAGTTCATATTCACCTCATGATGAAGAACCAATGTCCCAGTTTTTGTCCTCCCAAGTGTCCATTTGCCCAATTTTCAAAGCCAAGTCCGAACCCAGTTTATTGCTTTTTGACATGTATTTGTGCAGGCAATTCTAAGAGGTCAGCTTTGACAGTGAATATCTTTTGGCCTCAAATTTTTCATGAGACAAGATTTGATGACATGCAAGAGTGCAAAATAGAGAATCAGTGTGCCAGTTTTCAGAGCCCGGTCAGAGGTTTGGATCAGTTTTTAAGGCCAGTCAAAAGACCTCCTAACACAAAATTGATGGTTTGTAGAAAGTGATAAAATGAGTTTTAATTAGCAGTGCAGTGATATTTGGATCTAGCTAATGTCGGATGATTCAATGGGCTGGTTTGAGATGTCAGGTGTTTGAAATTGATTTTTTTTTTAGCCAGGCCCACTTTGGGGCTCGATTGTTTCAATCAGATCGAGGCAACACACATCTTCATACCATGGTCAATCCTTGTGAAAAGGATATTAATTCAGAAGAAATAAAATTGAATTCATAAGTCACAAATAGATTGACATAACATATCAAGGCCAACACTTCTATATTATCTCTCATGAGATAATATCTGACCAGTTATTTTCAATGATATGTTCTTAGGAATTTTGCAGAAGATATAATATTTTCAAGAGATCATGAAAGCAAATTTTCTCATGCCAAAAGGGGAAGAATAAAGGTTCCCACATAGGGGAGCATCATCTAGCCTGTGACACCCAACCATAGCAAATGCAATCAGGGTCCCCACATTTTATAAGTGGCAGTCCACATCCACTATGAATGAAGAAGAAACTGGGCACCTCATGTTGAAAGGGGAGAAAAATGTTTGAGCATTCTACCAAGCTGCACGCATGCACATTGAAGAGAAGGGACAACACTAGCAAAGAGCAATGTCAATGTGAATGGACACAGCTTGTAAGAAGGTGGGCAGCCCACATTTTGGGCCATAGTTCATGCCAAAGGAAGAATGGAGATTTTTTATGGCGGTAGGAAGTGAAATGGAGTAGGGGTAGCCCATGTCCAAAGAGGGAACATCCACTCCTAGTGGCAAGTCCATGACATAAAGCAGGTGGCATGTATTAGTAAAGGGGAGTTTTTGTTTTAAAAAAAGAAACTCTATTCATGCATGGTGGCTCTAACCCTGCACTAAAAAAGAACAAAGGAGTAACAACCCATGTGTCTAAACATGCTACTCACAATGCCAAAAAACAAGCTGCCCACACAAGAGTGAAGCTTCCATTTTAGCAAGAGTCAATGCATCAAAAGGGAGTCTATGCCTTGAAAGGTATAGAGAAATGAAGCACCATAAAAAGCCGCCCAATATAAAAAAGAAGCCCCTACATAGAAATGGAGTCCCCCAAGTGCGGCAAAGTAGAGTACAGTTTTTAAACACCATAGAAAATTCACATGTGTCATCAAGCATTACAAGAACTAATGTAAAAAATCTGCCGCACCCTAGCTATGTCTATACATTATTGAGGAAGTTATTGTTTTAGGAGGTGATAGATTGGAATGAAATTGTATGGGATTTGGAGGCATGTTGAGTTTGAACCTTGGGATAGAAAACTTCAATGCGGTTTACATGATGCATAATAGAGTGTTTTTTTCTTTGATCTCCTCCTATTTTGATGATGAGTGTATACTAAAGAGGTGCCTCAGTTTAAAAAAAGATGAAGCCCAAGTGTTAAGAGAAGACCTACCATAGCAACATCGATACCCTAGGTCATAAGGTGTAGTTCCAACATGAAGATAGAGGCAGTGGCATAAAAAGACCATCATCCCACATTAAGCGGGTGATGAGCATTTTTAGTGTTTATATACTTTCACACTCAATAGGTATAATGTCCAAAGAAAAAGGCTTTTGAAGCCTTAGCTGCGTGTGGGTCCTAATTGGCTAGAAAGTAAGTAAAATTTTGAATGAAGACACATGCAAAAAATTGGTGATGTCAGTGAGTTGTAGGTCACTGAAAAACTCAAAAATCTAGTGCCTCGCTACCTCGCTAGCCAAAAAATGTAGGATTTTCGGCTAGCGACATAGCGAGTCGCCAAAAAATTCAAAAATTTGGAAAAATTCAAGTGAGCACGTGGGTACCATTTCCAACATGGTCAATGAATCAAAAATTGACAAGTGGTAGCTAGCAATTTGTATAGGGTGACTCAACAATGACATGGAATCTGGGCTACGAGATCATGACACGTGGCAAATCGTGCGGCCATCGCTATCTCACCATGGAGAAATTGCTCATGCGATAACTTGGTGACATAGCGAGCATTAAGGTGGTGATGACATGTGGCACTGACATGGAAGGAGAGTTAGGATGAGATGTGGGTCCTATTTGAGGTTTTTGGCCTATAGAAGAGTGACACGTGGCACTTTCCCATAGAACCAATACAAAGGTGACAAGTGGCATCATACAATTGGTTGAGAGGATATGATGAGCTTTTTCAAAAAAAAAATTAAAAATAATAATATCTCCTTTACTTCAATGTCCATGCAAAATTTGAAAAATTTAGTGTTAAAAGTCAATATTCCATAGTTCTGACTATAGAGCTTTTTTAATTTTTCAATTTTTTCAATTTTTTGTGCAAACTTGCAAACAAAGACCTGAACTTTAGAGGGCCACATCAGGGGCAATTTTTAACCAAAATGGGCACTCCAATATACCACCAAAACCAAAACAAGATGAACTTTTGGAATCTAAAGTCAATTTTTGCATAGGTCCTCATCGATTCACATTGTAGGCCAATTTGTAAAATTTGGGTTATTGGCAGTAGAACAAGAAAATTTGATCACCGAGCATTAGAGTTTGTTAAAGAGCATATTTGAAGACCTTTTGAACCCTAACTATGGTAAAAATAAGATAGAAAAGAATATATTACATTTTTAAGGTTATATTGAATTGATTTTCACTTTTACCGTGAATTCATTTTAACATCAGAATCAGTTACTTTCTTTTATCATGAGATTTCTGAGATATTTCTACCTGGTAGAGACCAAATGATGGGATTTGATATGCAGTTGAAGAGAGAGGGTAGAAAGAGGGTTTTTCATCTTCTTGGGAAGGAATTTTGAGTGGACACCTATCAGTTGTAGAACAGATCTGAGAGTTCACTTCTTCCCATATCATTCTCTTTCATTCTCATTGTAGAGGTTCTAGTTTCTAGGAAGAAAAGGTTCATTGCTGCAAGACCATTGGTTCTAGTATTTTGACACGTTTCTTTGAATGTGACACAATTCTTCAGCATAATTCTCTCATGTGAACAATAGTAGTGCAGATAATACAACAAGTTCTGATATGTTAGGTGTTTTCATGTTTTAATTTTATGCATCTGAATGTATAGTTTCAAGGAAATGAATACATATGAGCAATAATTTCACTAGTTTCATTCTGGTTCTTGTCTCCTATCTTAGCAATCTGTAAGTCTTATGTGGTCTTGGAACAAAGATCTAAGATCCATTTGCATCCCCTTCAGGTTGTATGTTTGATGTATTTCGTTGTTGGACCAAAGGGCCAAGTAAATGCTTGATATGTTTAACAAGGTTACTGGTTACTTGAGAAGGATATTTTGTGAGAATGAGATCTGAATGAACAATGATGTCTAAATCATAAGGTGATTAGATAGATCTGATATCTGGGTATACAAAATATGTCTTGATGTCACAGATGTATGTTTTAAATTCATGGAATTGCCCAATGGATTAGGCACTGATCAGTTATAGGATCACTTGTTATACTTCTGCATATTTGAGATTGTGTTGAATCATCATCATTAATCAAACATTTCCCCTTCATGTTGAAAGTTATTCAATGTTAACCCGCACTTAGCTTGCCATTTCATGAGTTATGTTCTTATCTATTTCATGCTTGTGATTTCTCGGTTAAATATAGAAGAATTAGGGGTTTTATCTATTATTATGGATTCTAATTATGCTCATTGTATTGGTCACATAATTGGATCATAAGAGGTTCACCCACCTAGGTTTTGCAGTGCCTGAAGTGAAGGAGTGTAGCCTTATAGTTGGCCCAAGTTCTTGGTGAATTGTGTCCATTATTAGAGATAACTGCCCATAGATGCAATCTTACCCTGTATACTTGGTTGTTAAAACACTATTAAATTAGGAGCCAACAAAATGATGACTCTGTTGGGGACTCTATGAAAGAATTCATTGATAAGGAGTTGGAAATCTCTGATACATTGTGCATATTTAGTTTTGTATGCAAGGTTTCATGCACCCCAGTAAGTTTTATCCCTTTATGGCAGTATGTTGTGAGACTTGGATTTAAATTGTGTTTTATGAATGCCATAAGTTTGTATTCAATCAATTCAGTCTCTACAAGTGCTGTTATAATGTTTTAGAGTCAAAGGATTGATCACTATCTTGTTCTCTTTTCAAAGTGTTTGAGGATCTGCAAGTTTATTTCATGATAAAAGTCTAGTTCAAAATTAGATCAATAATAATCTATGTTTCAAAATATTTTCTCAAAATTGTGAGTGGTGACTCTATCTCTACAACCAGTGGCTTTTAATTGTTTGTGTATTTTGGTGAGGGCTTTCAGCACATTGTTGGGCAGATCTGGATTTTTTGTTGAAAATTGTTTGAAAAGAGAAGTGTAGTTTGGATCTAATGGTGTGGAAGAGTTATGTTTCAGCTTTGTTTAGAGATTTCAAATTTGAAGATAAATTTGAAGAGGTTTCTTCTATCTTCTGTTGTTACAAATCAGTTAGTAATTTTGTTCAAATCTAATTCAATTCATGTCTCACTTAATGTGAGTGGCGACTCAAAGTTAATCTTTGTACCAGTGTAGTTCTATGCATGAATTGTGATTAGTTGCTATAGGAGGAGAGTCAATTTGAAGAGGTTGAAACATCTTAAATGGTTGCAAGATTTGACGTGTGTTGATTCAAAAGGTTTAGTAAGGATTTGATAAAACTTTGGGTCTACTGTTGTAAAAGGTAGATAGAGAACTTTCAGCTATCCGAATCTTGAGGTACTCTCATTTTCATGTATTTTTCTTTTCATGAAAATTGATTGTGAAAAGTTTTCTCCATCAAGTGAATTTTAGCACTAAGAAGAGGAGAATGATTTGATAAGTTTTATACATTTCACTGGATCAGTTTCAACTGGTTGTATTTAAGTTTGTGAAGTGTGTTTGAAGTTGAGATTGGTAGAAGGGTATAGATCTGCTGGAATTAATGAATACTAAAAGTAATCTTTGTGATTGAGCTTTAAGTTTAAAGAATGTTGAGTTTCTCTTCATCAAGTATGCAGCTAGTCAGTGAAGTTCCTAGATCTATTTCTACCAAGAGGTATATGCCATTATGTTTTGATGGTATTCATGGTTTCTCAAATGTCATTCCTAGTGATGTTAGAAAAGGTTTACCTAAGTTTAGTGGGAACCATATTTTTTTAGCTAGTCATCATATTGAATTGTTTACTGATTTGATGGGTGACTATGAGATTGCTCATGAAGATGTTCACATGAAAATATTTGTTCAAACCTTAGAAGGTGATGCTAGAGACTAGGTTTTCTTTTCTACCAGTGCATTGTATTTCATCTTGGGGTGAGTTACATTCTACCTTCATGGAGCATTTTGGAGAATGGGTAAGCATATCTAATTCTTATGACAAGTTCTAATTCAAATTTGTTTAGCAATGTATTTTGATGCATTTGACAAGAAAATGAATTATCTACTAAGGGATAAAGAACCACAGACATTGTATTAGGATTTTATGACCGCTAGGGATATTGAGAATAGTACAAAGTATGAATTGATTAGAGGTCATTTTGCTATGAATGATTGCCGGTATAATGATCATGAAATAAAATTTGAACATGGTGTTGATGCTTCAGTTTCAAATAAGCATATCAATACCCCTGCTATAGGTTTTAATCAAGTGGAAAATTCAGATCAGAATATGTGTATAAGTAAGGTTAGTTTGGTTACAAATGATGATACACATGTTCATGATGTTACAACAATAGGAAGTATCTCAGACTTTGATAGGGTTGAGCATTGTGTTGGTTTTATGAATCAAACTTTGGTTATAGTAGTAAGTTCCTCTCATGATGATCATATACATAATAACATTGCTAATAAGGTTGCTACACCTAGATCTCAGTTTTGTGCAAATGAGGAAGCTGAGAGCTATGTCTATGATCATGAGTTTGGTGTAGCTGATCTGACATGCCATGAAGAGATAACATAGGATGAAGAATGTAAGTCACATTCATATCACTTTCAGTTAGAAGAACAAAGTGCATATGTTTGTAATGTTTTAGCAATAGATGGTAATACAGATTCACTTGATTAGCCGAATATGCAAGAAATGATTTATCTTATTCATAGATTACATCATGTTCAAAGCGTTATTAGAGCTGAAGTTGAAAGACAGTCATATCAATGTGAGTATGATAAAGCTAAAAGTCATCTTTCAAGTGATAATGAAGTTTCTGATCCAATATATTATCAAGAGGTGTCATATGAAGCTGATGATGAGATTTGTTACTCAAGTCAAGGAGAGGATATCATAGTGTATGTTTATCTTCATGTGAATCAAATGCAAGTTGGGAAGAAGAGAGAAATGACAGAAATGAGTGCTCTTATGTCAGTAAAGGTATGAGTTCTATTTCTCAATTTGAAAGTGAAGTTCCAGTTATGAGTTATACAAGTTAGCTAGATGTTGAAAGTTGTGAAGAGTTGTCTACACAATACAAGGATAAAGAAATTGTTTATAAGGATGGATTACATAATTGTGTAGATGAATGTCTTGAGAATGAGTGTAGTAGTAATCAACAATATGCAAGTGATCCTAAGATTAATGCATTAACACCTATTACTAAGATAGCTATTGATAGGTCTGCAAGACATTTGAATCACCTACATGAAGACAATGAAAGTAACTTTGATTTATATTCTCAATGCTTCATTGATGGAGTAGAAAGTGAGACCATACATAGTTTTGAGTTTTCTTCACATGATGAAAGTCTCCATGAAGACAAGATGGGTAATGGTTTTAAAGTATATACTAACATTCTATATGATGAAAATCCTAAGGATGATCAGCCCATTTTTTGTCATAATGTTCAAAGAGGATCACTACATGGAGTTATCAACCCATTATTTGAAGAAGACATGGAAGCTTCAGATTTAGTAGAGAATGCATTTAATGATGATACTTTATCATACTACTGTGATAATTTTCATTCTTCTTCTTTCAGGTATGATAGTGAAGATAATGATGTTGCATCTGATGAGATGGATGACAAGGTGTTTGACGAAGTAATTATTGAAAATCAGCGTGCACCATGTAAAGATTTATATGATGAACCTTCTAATGTGAAGACTAATCTATTTGTTGATTGTGAAGAATCATTGAAGGACTCTGAATTAGTTTTAGATTCTGATATGGATGATATATGTGAGTAGCAGTCAGATTGTTCATTTGAATATCCTCTGGTTATGCAAAAGGATATACAATTTGAAGGTATGTGTGATCCCTTTCTCCAAGTTGAATATGAAGTTTTCATATTCGAGAATGATAGTATGCATGAGTCATTAAATGAAGAAGATTTTTAGTTTTATTCAAATATATTTGAGCATGCTGATTAGTACTTTCATAATGAACAAGTTGTAGAAAATGAAGCTAGTTGTTATATGCATAAAGTGAAGTTGTAGATTTAGTTTTACCAAGAGAGATGATTCATGATGCTAATTTGATTGGTGAAATTGATAGAAGAAATATTTCCACTTTACCTCATACAAGTTTAGATGAGAATCAGGTTTTTGACAGAGGTAAAGGTTTTTTCTGAAGTTCGGTGGCCTGGGGCCATCGTTTGTACATAATCTTAGTGGTAGTTTCTTGCTTTCAATAAAGCTATTCAGGAGAAGTTTTTAAGGTCAAGTGTGTGGTCTGCTTCTCCCAAAGATCTAAAATCTTTCCATGTCCACAAAGGACATGCATCCCCAAATAGAGCCACTGTTGGCACTCAAAAGTGTAGCCCAAATTTTGAGCACTGTTGAGAAAATTGAGCGCTATAAATGCTTTTTGATGCCATGTACCCAGCTGTACCTTTGAGCCCCATGAGGTGTTTAATGTTTCTAATACCTTTCATTCAACATATCCACTTGTTCCATGAAGTTAAGCTGACATTTTGAGCTATTCTGTGAAGTCCCGTTTTGAGTAATTGTCAAATCTGCATTTTTACCCAAGTGTCAAATAGTGATAGGAGGCCATGTTTGCAAGTGAATATCTCACACCTAGAAATGTGTCATGACCTACTGCTTTGGGAGCATTTAGTGTCCATACCTGAGAACCTATGTTTGAGATTTTGAGTCATTTTGAGTTCATTTGACTAGGTTTCGAATCCCTCAAAGTTGGTCATTTACTATTTTGTGCATTTGTGTAGGTATTCACAATTCTGGGAGGCCCTATTTGACAAGCTATAATATTGACCTAGTTGACCAAAATCATAAAATTCCTTTTGTGTTGTATTGTAGATGTCAGAGACTTGTTATGTTTCAAGTTTCAAGTTATGACAAATCTATTTGATTAGTTTTCAAATGTGATTCCAAATGCAATTTCTATCATTTTACTGGTGTCAGCAAGTACAGATTGATTGGAACCCTTGTTCATGATGCTTTATCTTAAAATATGTGATAGATGAGATCAAATGGATTGTACCACTGCATTGTACTCTAAAAATTCTCCAAATCTGTCAATTTTTAAGTCTTGACGAATCCATTTGCACACTTTTCCAATTCAATTCCATTTGCAAAAATCTTTTTTCAGACATTGTTCCTAATCTGCAAATTCCAAGTAGCCCACTTTGACCGCTCGCCATTCACATCCAGTTATTCATCATGAGACCAAATTGCAATTTCATATTCATCTCATGACAGAGAACCAACGTCCCAATTTTCGTCCACCCAAGTGTCCATTTGCCCTGTTTTCAAAGTGAAGTCCGAACCCAGTTTATTGCTTTCTGACATGTTTTTGTGCAGGCAATTCTAAGATGTCAGCTTTGACAATGAATATCTTTTGGCCTCAAATTTTTCATGAGACAAGATTCAACAAAGTGCAAGAGTGCAAAATAAAGAATCAGTGTGCCAGTTTTGAGAGCCCAGTCAGAGGTTTGGATCAATTTTCAAGGCCAATGAAAAGACTTCCTAACACAAAATTGATAGTTTGGAAAAAGTGATAAAATGAGTTTTAATTAGGAGTGCAGTGATCGAATTTGGATCTAGTTAATGTCAGATGATTCAATGGGCTGGTTTGAGATGTCAGGTGTTTGAAAACAATTTTTTTTAGTCAGGCCCACTTTGAGGCTCGACTATTTCCATCAAATTAATGAAGAGTCTGAGCAAGTTGAAGTCTTTGAAAAGGAAAAGTAAATGGAGAGAAATAGATGATAGAGAGTCAGAGAGTATTACAGCATTAGAGGAAAAATGATTGATGCTTCAACTAGTTGGTATGAGAGCTGATACACAGAATCCATTTCGTATGGGTTTTTCAAGGAGGAGACCATCTAGAAGAAGAACCAGTAGATATGTTTGATAAAAGAGTTATTTGGTTTTTATTTGGAAATATTTCAAATTGAACAACTTATAAATGGAATGGAAAAAATTAAAAGATCTTGTATCAGATCGAGGCAACACACATCTTCATACCATGGTCAATCCTTGTGAAAAGGATATTAATTCAGAAGAAAGAAATTTGAATTCATAAGTCACAAATAGATTGACATAACATATCAAGGCAACCACTTCTGTATGATCTCTCATGAGATAACATCTGACCAATTATTTTCAATGATATGTTCTTAGGAATTTTGCAAAAAATTTAATATTTTCAAGAGATCATGAAAGAAAATTTTCCCATGCCAAAAGGGGAAGAATAAAGGTTCCCACACAGGGGAGCATCATCCAGCCTGCGACACCCAACCATAGAAAATGCAACCAGGGTCCCCACATTTTATAAGTGGCAGTCCACATCCACTGTGAATGAAGAAGAAATTGGACTCCTCATGTTGAAAGGGGAGAAAAATGTTTGAGCATTCTACCCAGCTCCACTCACCCACATTGGAGAGAAGGGATGACACTAGTAAAGAGCAACATGAATGTGAATGGTTGCAGCTTGTAAGAAGGTGGGCAGCCCACATTTTGGGCTACAGTTCAGGCCAAAGGAAGAGTGGAGATTTTTGATGGCAGTAAGAAGTGAAATGGAGTAGGGGCAGCCTATGTCCAAACAGGGAACATCCACTCCCAGTGGCAAGTCCACGACGTAAGGCAAGCAACATGTATTAGTAAAGGGGATTTTCTGTTTAAAAAAAAGAAACTCTATTCATATATGGCAACTTTGACCCTATACCAAACAAGAAGAAAGGATTAACAACCCATGCCTCTAAACATGCTGCTCACAATGCCAAAAATAAGCTTGCCACATAAGATGATGCCTCCAGTTGAGCAGGAGTCAACACATCAAAAGGTAGTCTGTGCCTTGAAAGGTATAGAGAAATGAAGCACCATAAAAAGCCGCCCAATATATAAAAGAAGCCCCTTCATAGAAATGGATTCCCCCAAGTGTGGCAAAGTAGAGCACCATTTTTAAACACCACAGCAAATTCACATGTGGCATCAAGCATTACAAGAACTGATGTAAAAAATCTGCTGCACCCAGCTATGTCTATACATTATTGAGGAAGTTATTGTTTCAGGAGGCAATATATTGGAATGAAATTGTATGGGATGTGGAGGCATGCTGAGTTTGAACCTTGGGATAGAAAACTTCAATGCAATTTACATGATGCATAGAAGAGTGTTCCGTTCTTTGATCTCCTCCTATTTTGATGATGAGTGTATACCAAAGAGGTGCCTTAGTATAAACAAAGATGAAGCCCAAGTATTGAGAGAAGACCTGTCACAACAACATCGATATCCTAGGTCATAAGGCATAGTTCCAATGTGAAGATAGAGGTAGTGGCATAAAAAGACCATTATCCCACATTAAGCAGGTGGTGAGCATTTTTAGTGTTTATATACTTTCACACTCAATAGGTATAATTTCCAAAGAAAAAGGCTTTTGAAGCCTTAGCTGCGTGTGGGTCCCAATTGGCTGGAAAGTAAGTAAAATTTTGAACAAAGACACATCCACAAAATTGGTGATGTCAGCAAGTTGCAGGTCACCAAAAGACTCAAAAATCCGGTGCCTTGCTACCTCACTAGCCAGAAAATCTAGGACTTTTAACTAGTGACATAGCGAGTCTTTGGAAAATTCAAAAAATTGGTGAAAGTCAAGTGAGCCCGTGGGTCCCATTTCCAATGCGATCAATGAATCAAAAATTGACAAGTGGTAGCCAGTGATTTGTATAGGGTGACTCAATGATGAGATGGAATCTTGGCTACGAGATCATGACATGTGGAAAATTGTGTGGCTGTCATTATCTCTCCATGGAGAAGTTTCTTACGAGATAACATGGTGACATAGTGAACATTAAGGTGGTGACGACATGTGGCACTAACATGGGAGGAGATTCAAGATGAGATGTGGGTCCTGTTTGAGGTCTTTGTCCTATAGAAGAATGACACATGGCGCTTGCCCAGAGAGCCAATACAGAGGTTACAATTGGCATCATAGGATTGGTTGAGAGGATATGATGAGCTTTTTCAAAAAAAAAATTTTAAAAAAAATCTCCTTTACTTCAACGTCCATGAAAAATTTGAAAAATTTAGTGTTAAAAGTCAATATTCCATAGTTCTGACAATAGAGCTTTTTTAATTTTTCAAATTTTTTGATTTTTTGTGCAAACTTATGAACAAAGACCTGAACTTCAGAGGACCACATTAGGGGTGATTTTTAACCAAAATGGGCACTCCTATATACCACCGAAATTGAAATGAGATGAGGTTTCTGAATCTAAAGTCAGCTTTTGTACAAGTACTCACTAGTTTGCACTATAGGCCAATTTGTAAAATCTATGGTATTGGTAGTAGAACAAGAAAATTTGATCACTGAGCATTAGAGTTTGTTAAAGAGCATATTTGAAGACCTTTTGAAGCCTGACTATGGTAAAAATAAGCTAGAAAAGAATATATTGCATTTTGAAGGTTATATTTAATTGATTTTCACTTTTACTGTGAATTCATTTTAACATCAGAATCAATTACTTTCTTTTATCATGAGATCTATGAGATATTTCTACTTGATAGAGACCAAATGATGGGATTTGATATGCAGTTGAAGAGAGAGGGTAAAAAGAGGTTTTTTCATCTTCTTGGGAAGGAATTTTGAGTGGACACCTGTCAGTTGTAGAAAAGATCTGAGAGTTCACTTCTTCCTATATCATTCTCTTTCTTTCTCATTATAGAGGTTCTAGTTTCTGGGAAGAAAAGGTTCATTGCTATGAGACCATTGCTTCCAATATTTTGACATGTTTCCTTAACTATGACACCATTCTTTAGCATAATTCTCTCATGTAAACAGCAGTAGTGCAGATAATACAGCAAGTTTTGATATGTTAGGTGTTTTCATGTTTTAATTTTATGCATCTTAATGTATAGTTTCAAGGAAATGAATACATATGAGTAATAATTTCACTAGTTTCATTCTAGTTCTTGTCTCCTATCTCAACAATCTATAAGTTTTATGTGGTCTTGGAAAAAAGATCTAAGATCCATTTGTATCCCCTTCAGGTTGTATGTTTGATGTATTTTATTGTTGGACCAAAGGGCCAAGTAAATGCTTGATATGTTTAACAAGGTTACTAGTTACTTGAGAAGGAGATTTTGTGAGAATGAGATCTGAATGAACACTAATGTCTAAATCATAAGTTGATTAGATATATCTGATGTCTAGATATACGAAATATGTCGTGATGTCATAGATGTATGTTTTGAATTCATGGAATTGCCCAATGGATTAGGCACTGATCAGTTATAGGATCACTTATTATACTTCTGCATATATGAGATTGTGTTGAATCAACATCATTAATCAAATGTTTCCCCTTTCATGTTGAAATTTATTCAATGTTAACCCGCACTTAGCTTGCCATTTCATGAGTTATGTTCTTAGCTATTTCATGCTTGTGATTTCTTGGTTAATTATAGAAGAATTAGGGGTTTTAACTATTATTCTTGATTTTGATTATGCTCATTGCACTACTCACATAATTAGATCCTAAGAGGTTCACCCACCTAGGTTTTGCAGAGCCTGAAGTGAAGAAGGAGTGTAGCCTTATAGTTGGCCTGGGTTCTTGGTGAATTGTGTCCATTATTGGTGATAGCTTCCCATAGATGCAATCTTGTTGTGTATACCTGGTTATTAAAACACTATTAAATTAGGAGTCAATAGCTTCTACATTCTCTAGCCCTTTTATATTTTTCTCTCCTTGTTGTGGAGGTGCCAAAATTTCTCCCTCTTCTGGTTTAGTTTGTTTAGGAGAATTCCTCTTCCTATTTCCCTTACCTTTACCCTTTTGAGCTCAATCATAACTAACTGACCTATCAAGTTGGTGCACTATTTTTGGCCTTACTAGTGATTGAGCTATAAACATAGGCATGGTGACCTTTGCTTCTCTACCTCTAGCTGGATGGGATTGTGCATGGAATATTTATGTCTCAAGAATTGGATCAAGTTTGAAAGGTCTCTTGATCCAATTGTTTGTCAATTCAATGATGTGTGTTTCCCTATGATTAATGTCTGAGTGCTCTTCTTTATCAATCTTTGCATTCATAATAGGCTATTGACAAAGCTTATCTCTATTGAATAATGGATCAAGCAACTTGTCCATGTCCTATTGCACTATCTTCAATGAAATCTTTATCTTCAAGGCCTTCTCTACCAGATACAAAGTCATCCTACAATAATCTGTTATGCAGACATCATAGTCATTTGTCACATTCATCCAATGATCTTTGATGGCTTCTTCATACTAGAATATTTTACCTGCTAAATATTGCACACTCTCGATATTGTCAAAATATGGATGAGGAGAATTATACTCTTCCAAGGGATATTGATCCCATTCACTTTCAAAAGAAGTATTATCTTTCCTTCGTTCCACCTGGAAAGGTCCTATACTCATAGGCCAGGTCCAACATATTTTATGTTACTTTCTAACTTTGTCATAGGCAAACAAGAGTTCTTAGGAAATCTCTAGGGGAATTAATCTATCACTAGGATACCTAGGAAGCTTCTTAGGGTTGATAGTTGTACCTACTAACCTTAATGTACCAAACTGGATATAATAAGCTTTGACTAGTGATATTTGTGCAACTTCATGCTCTGATATTCTCTTCACACAATCCCCTTCTATGAAATAGATTATTGTGAAGATGAAATCATCATTTACAATTCTATATTCTTTGCTTTTCTCTAAAAGTCTCTTCTTCAATAGATGAGGGTATATGCTATATGACCATGCATTTGCATCTTGCATGTTACCCTTCTTATAAAGCCCTAGATAATCTATTGCCATCACGACTAACAAGTACACCAAATATGATGTCATGCAAAATTTCCTATTGTTCTTTTTTGCCACCAACTACTCACTCAAATTTTGACTAAGAGTAGAAGCCCAATCCAGTGGCATCTCTACTTTCTTTATTGTCTTAATAAAATGCACCATAAAAATATTGAAGTGTCCAACTGTCAGCAAACCCATAACTCTACTCAAGAGTATGATTGAGTATCCAATATCTTCCTTCATGTATCCTCTTTTCATGTCTACTTTGCTCATTTTCTTTCCCAAAGCAGTCTTCTCTATAAGGTATGAAGATTGGATGATCTTAGAAGCCTTGTTAATATGTTCTTGATACCATCTCTCTACTTGCTCATATGTTAGTCTAATTAATTGATTTTCCTTTGGGAGATGGAACACTTTTTCAATGTTCTTGGGTCAAAGATCAAGGATGATCTCTCTTGTTATGCTCTTGACTACCCTCTCTTCTAGAAAAAAATTCTCTACAAGGGCCATGTTTCGTTCTGAGGACTATACTGACACTACTAAATTTAACATCATTGTTCGACCAAAAATTTTGATCATCAACTAAATAAATTTAGGGTGGTCGAAATGTAAAGGAAAAAGTTTCATTTTTTTCCATATAAGACTTGTGTTGGTCAAAATTTTGACCAACATAGGGCTTATACATCTGCAAAGTTCAAAAAACATTTGTCCAATTACGTTTTTCATGCTCAGTTTCATTTGACATTTTTGGAGCATTTTCGCATGGTTATCTCTGCATTTTTGCATGGTTTTCTTTGAGCCCAGTTTCATTTTAGGTTTTCTCCACCCACTTGATTAATGACACATGCTAGCCCTAGGAATAATATGAAAGGGGCCCTGCATTTGCATCAATATAGGGGGGATAGAATAGTAGTTCAAAAATCTCAATATTGCCTTTCTTTCATTCTTCCTGATGTGCTTGACTTCAAAGTTGTTCCATTCACGACCTCCAATCACACCTGCATCTCCGGTGGTCAAGGAGATGGATTTCTCTTCGAGCATATTTCCATAGATACATGTGTATTTTTGTTGTAGGTTTTTATGATAATATTGAAGATGGAAGTGAATACTATTACTATCATTATTATTTTTTATGCCAAAGTTCAACCATTGTTGTGTAATATAAATGGGAGAGTCTCCGCTCAAGTGTTTTTTCTTAGTGATGTTTTGATGATAAGTGTTAAAAAGAGTCTAGTTACAAAAAGAATGTAATGTACTTGTTGTTTCATTTTATTGAAAGGGTGTAGATGCAGATTTATCATTTGGAATGTTGGTCTATTGTAACAACTATTATACTTTTTGTTATAGCAATGAAAAAAAAGAAAGGAAATGTATATGTAGAAGCTGTAGTTGTAAAAGCTTAGAAGAAATAATAATGAAAAAAAAAATTTTTTTTATAAATATAGTTGTGTTGGTATCATATTTTTCTTGTATTTTTGTTTTAATAATACATAATTATATTGTATCATTTAGACAACAATTTCATATTCAAAAAAAGAACAAAAAGAAAAAAAAATTGAGTGTGTTTCTCTCTTCAACTCTAGAACATTCAACTTAAACATCAACACATAAAGATAATAATTTGAAATATGGTGTGTTTAGTGCTTGGATTTGTACCCTCAATACCTAGGCCATGTGGGCTATAAAACATGATGTTCATGTGATTCTATGTTATATGATGATGATGATAATGAATAATCACCATCTACTACTAGCTCATGTAGTGATAAAAGGTCTTCAATGCACCTCTAACTACAAGTATGCCATGGAAAACTTGTGATGGAGATGACTCCTCAAACTAATAGACTATCATGGAAATTTTTTGATGAAGATGACACCTACAAGTACTGGACTATCTTCAAAAACTTATGATGAAGACGACACCTAAATTTACTAGACTATAATTGAATTGATGTACTTTGGATCCTTCACCAAAAGTCTCTGTCATTTTTTTAGAAGATGATTTATCTTCTAGTTCAACCAAAAGAATCTCTCTCCTATATTTCAACATTACATTTAATTGTTGCAATGCAATTAGGTCTTCCTACAAGGGTTTCCATTTGGATGAATAACAAAATTGTTGGTGTTTTAAAACTACTAAGCAACAAAATGCTTAATACCAAGATGACAATACTCACACAGTCTAAAGACTAGCCAAATCTTATTATCAATTGTATGTGCACACCATTTGGGCCAAACTTTTACAAAACGAAGGGTGATTTTCTACTCTTTTGGCTCTTCAAAACTAGGGTGGCTATACCCATGGATGATACAAGACTGGAAAAACTGTATGAGAATTATCTTAGTTTCATTCTGATTCTCATCTCAAATTCTCCAATACATGTACAATTCTTGATACTTTAATAAACACATCACATATAACAGATATGGCCAAAAATCTTCGATAGGTTTGCAAATGTTCTCATCAATAATGGCTAACTAAAGCTAAAACATTCCATGCAAACAAGTAGAGGCCAACTTTGAAGATCTATAGGAAATAAAAGTAAAGTTGGTTATAATTCTGCATTTTGACAATCATGTGTGACACATTTCTCTTTTAGCTGGATTAAATTTGATCAGTGCCTAATCCATTGGGGTTCAAAGTCTACTACAAATCTCTAGATCTAATTTCTTTCCTTACAACAAATTTTATCAGCAATTCTTATCAGAAATCGTCATTCAAAATCCTTTCCACTACTGTAGCAACCTTATCAAATTCATCAAAGCTTTTACTTAATCCATTGAATTAACAGCCATGATAAATAGATATACAACCTAATTGAACTACATTCAATTGCACAAGCCTTTACTTATACAAAATCAAGATAACCAAGTAATCAGCAGGAGACAAAGTTCAGAAAGAACTGATATGGGGACAGTTCATAATTTGTATTCATTTTCCTTGAAAATTGTATACAATTTACAATAGACTCAGAATGACCTTCAGAAAGAAACACAGATCATTCTATATTCATGTATTCTCAAGATTTGACAAAGAAAATACATCATGAATTTTTGCTCAAAAATGGTGGACCAAAAACAAACTAAGTGTATCACTTACCAAATAGAATTTGGACCTTTTCTCTTGCCCTAGAATTTCACTTATATAGTGTGAAATGCAACAAGCTTTAGGCTAAGAGAAACCGATAGGTGTCTTTTACAAGGAATATCTACATACACCTATCACAAAATGACAAAACTATGGGTAACAAAAGATATCAAAATCAAATCATTCCTTTCGGTGGGTCAGCTTCTATTACATGTTCTGATGTTGTTGAGTTGGCTATTGATCTGATTAATCTTCATATGTAACTACTAAATTAGCCAATGATGAAGCTTGTTCTGACGAGGGCACATTAACCTCCACCTGCAGGCTTCCACCACCTTCACTCTGTATGGTAAGGACAACTTCTACCTTTTCCTTTTCTTTAATTATATTGGCATCTTGTGGTCCTGGTTCTGCAACTAAAAGTGACGGGTGTTTCTTGTCTTCTTCTTTTGATTGGGTTTGAGTAGTGATGGTATCAATGATTTGGACTTCCTCACCCTACACCTCATCACTGTCAGTTTCATCTACATCAAACTGTTCACTAGAAGGCATTTGTGCCATCCACCTATCAAATAATGTGTCATCTGGCCAATTGAATTGCAAAATATCCTTCTGTTTCTTTATTATATATTTAGCCTCATTATCAATATCAACAAATTCATGTTTTAAAGAATCAAAGAATATTTTGGCTTTCACCATTTCTTCTATTGTGGTGGCCCACCGTGCATGCCATGTTTCATTTATGACTTGATTCATTCTTAAACAAAATAAATCATCAAGTTCCTTCACCCATTCCTCTTTGCTTTTCAAACTATTTTTCTTATCTAGGGCATGAGGAAATAAATTGAATTTTTGGCTCTTATATTTGTCTAAGTAGCCTATTATTATCTTCTGTAAATGTATCCTTTTTCTATCAAAATCAGCAAGATCAGAAATAATGTCAAAGGTTTTATCAATCTGATCACGAGAACTATTTATAACAGATAGACACAATAAGGTTATTGTTTTCTCCCTTCGCACCCATTTGTTCACAATAGGGTTTAGAGCCTCATCATCTACTTTTAACTCCTCCCAGATGTTAATCACCCTGGCCAATTGATCATGGATTAGTGGCCATTCAACCTTGTCTCCTAGATATGTAAGAGTTGTTCTTAGTTTATCTTCATATTTAGATTCCATCTCTACATGTAAGGCCCACAGTTTACTCTTTTCTTCTTCAAAATCCTCAGCAGTGTAATACTGTGGCCCTTGGGGTGTGTCTGGTACTTCAATGAGGGGGGTAGATTTGAAAGGTTCAATAGGGGGGTGAGGGTATGTTATTTTAGGCCTGGTGGATTTTTCCAGTAGCTTGTTCTCAAGCTCAACTCTCCTTTTTACCTCTTTATTTTAGGCATCCACAACTGCCTCATATTTACTTTGTAATTCAAACATTTCCTTTTCCTCCCTTTTAGCAGTAGCCAAGGAAAACTGAGAATAATCCACATTCATGTGGGCTGCCTGTACGTGTGAGGTATCAGCAACTCTCCTCACAATAATATTCCCTATCAGCCCTGAACCATTAGGCTGTGCTGATACAATCCTGGATCCTCTTCTTAATGACCACATAACAAGAGTAGCTTGATCATCACTAAAAGCAGTCCCTGCAAATTCCTTTTTATTTGGGTCTTGTAACTCTTGTCTATTAGAAATAGAGTTGAAAATCAATGCATCTGCAATATCCCAATTAGGCAACAATAGTATGTTAGAAGTTTTTACCATTTGCCTTCCCTCCTCAGGGGTAATGTTCTGGAATTCTTGCATCATTTTCTCTTTTATTTGGTTTTGGATGGAGGCTTCATCCATTTCTGGATGCTCTGTTTTCATGTTCTTACATCTTTCCTCAAAATTGTGGATGTTTGCCCTCCAAGCAAATTGATGGAAAGCCCTAGACCTTACAAAACTATCATCTGACAAAAATTGCTAGCTGGCTTGTTCCAAAATAGGGTCCAATTCTCTTCTCTTAAAATTAGCTACAGTCAGCTTGAGGCTTGGCACAGGGGGTTCCCTTCATCAATCTCTACTTGAGTGACAAAAACTCCCCCTTGTGATCTAATTTGTTCAATTTGCTCAATAGTGAGCTACTCCTCCTCGGTTCCTAAAGGGGTCTGTGAAGGTGAATACTCCTCAACATGAGAATCCTCCTCTCTTATTATTTTCCTCCTCTTAGGGGAGGGCTCAGTAGGCCTCTCTTCCAAAACCCTACTAGTGGACTCAATTATTTGTTTGCCTTTGTGCATTAAATTCTTTTTATTTTGAACAATAGTATATCCCAACCTTTTTTGGACAGTTAATTGACCTGCCCTTATATTGGGAGTAAAATCCAATCTTCCCATTACTTCCCTGGCCTTATCTAGGTAGAACCTAATAAATAATTGCTTCTTTTCATTCATTGCCTCTATTATTTCAGGAAAAGTATTCATAAGTTTTCTCATCTTATCTACATTTGTAACTGCATCATCCAAAGGACTATAATCTAGATCAAAACAATGAATGAAATCCAAAATTTTAGAAAAGACTTTCCACTTTTTTTTCCTAGTCTCTTGCTCCTACAAGGAGTACTCATTCCTTATTAAGTCTTTAGGAAAATAAAATTCATGCTCAATTTTACAAAGCTTAATTCTCCGCCTCAGAGCCAAATGATAAAATCCTTTAGAATCACAAAAATGAGGATGGGAAGTGGCCATCTTATAAGGATTCAAAATCTTGTGCAAAGAAAGCCAACCTCCTTTTGTGATTACAAAATGATGAGCCACTATGCAACTAGGAAAAATTGACCCCTTTTGTCTTTTCAATAGAAGGGCTTCCTCCACTCCTCCCAGCTGCCACAATATCTTAGCAACTCCTACCTTCAAAGGCACTTGGTAGGGTAGTACATGAGGGCTTCCTTTAAAACCATATATTCTAAATACAGTAGAAATAGAATATGGAATGACATCTCCCCAATTATGTGAAAATTTCAAACCACTTGGGTTGTCCATAGGCCTAATGAGATTTATTAATGCTTTGGGGATTCTTGGATTGTCTCTTAATAGGAGGCATCTCAGCTTTGAAGTGAAATACCTATCAAACCTGACAAAACTGGCATTCTCTGCATCCCAAGTCATATCTGCACTCCACAATTGAACTGGTAATGCTTCCCCACTCTCTTCTCTGTCTAATTCTAGTTCTTTACTAAAATATGTTACTCCCTTGAATAAGAACATGTGCATTAACAGAGAATAATGGCCAAAATTTTTTTCCACCTTACCCTTAGCAATTCCAATCAGTCCAATGTGAATCTCCTCAGCTAAGTAAGAAGCAAAATCAAAAATTATATCCACACCAAAAGAGGAAATATGAGTAATCATATACATAAAATCCATAGGCATTAACTCTTCTTCATCTCTCCCAAAAACTTTACACAAGGACCTATATATTTCTATAGCCCTAGAATTGAAGTATGCCCTTTTGAACAACTCCTTGGAGGATGTTGTTATTGCTGACAGTGTTCCAATTCTATCTATGTGTGCACTCAACACTCCTTGCCTAACTGCATCTCTCTTAGAGATATACTCATTTTCTAACCCTTTCAAATCAATGGGCACATGATAATCAGTGACAGGCCCTAAACTGAAAACTTCCCTAATCTCCTTTATGCTGATTATAATCAAGATTTCACCATCAGTTTTCCTCACTACCCTAAGGGCTTGGTCATAATTCTTAGCTACAGCTTCCAAAAGATCATAATCCATGAAAACATTGGGAACCACCATTTTCCCTAGACCAAAATTCCAAATTTTGGCATGTGGGGTAAAAAGGTTCCTCTCTGAAAACCATTTTTTGAATAAAACAAGACTAGTCTGTGAAGTTGTTGCATCCCTAACCTAGTTTCCTTTTTCATACAGCCCATCTACTATTTTCAGCCTAGGGTTTAATGAAGTTAGCCTCTTAACTTCTATAGTTTGAACAGTGGAAGAAGGGAGTAGTTCAAGAAAATCATCATAGTTCTCTTGACCAGAAAACGCTTTCTGTTTTGGAGCCATTTTTATTAACTCTCAAAGGAATTGAAGCAGCAGGAGGATTATAATGCAAGTACTTACTTTATATTTCTCTCTAGTTCTTCTCAATGTTACTACAATCTTTTTGCGAACAAACTGCTTCACAATCTTATCAAATCCAGCACGGTCTTCTCAATGATTATTTCTGCTTAGAAATGCTCTGAATATTTGTTCGAGTATGGTGGAATTAAGAAAATCTTTTGTGTTATACTCTATTTTTCTTCACATGCGAAGCTTTCATCTCTCATAAATGCACAGGGTGGCATCACCTTCTATATTCAAATTTACACCGTGGATTTATGAAAAATTCTACAATCCAAGGATGCAAGCAAAGATGACTCATGTTCCTCTTGACAAGCTAGCAGACAACCCAATGAAAATTTTCTATGTGTACCTTTCCTTCATTGTTGGTGCCTCTAAACTAGACCCACAGAACTCTGAGGACACGTGTCACTTAGGCGCTATCTCACTATACATAAAGAGTGAGCACCTTGCCATAGCGAGATAGCGCCCGTCATTGATCTTGATTTGATCATGCGGATGACATTTGATGCATTTCTCAAAAGAAATATGGTGGGCCCCTTATCGCCATGTCACTATTCATAACCTTCATGCAACTTGCCATAGCAAGATAGTGACGATCATGGATCTGAGATAGATCTGACGATCAGTCTTTCATACATTTTGTGAACAGGGCGTGGGTCTAATCATTGATGACGTGATGAAATCTTGGCTATATTACCTGCTTCTTGGGGCCCATATTTGTTTATTTCTCAGTCGAGCGCTATGTCGCTAACAGTGAGAAGAACAAGTTCTTGATAGTGACATAGTGAATCTCGGTGTCTTTTCTTTTCCCGATGTATACATGTAGCCCATTAGATGCCAGCGCGTTCCAAAGATTTATAATTGATATCTGATGGAGTACTTTCTGGGACCCACTTACTCTAAAAAGTTGCCACAGTATTACTTTCCATCAGGGCACTATGTCGCTAATGGTGAGAGACACCAATTCTTTGATAGTGACATAGCAATTTTTGGTGACTCGTCAAAATTTAGGGTCAGAAAGATAAAGGCGAGTGAAGTCATAACTACCCTCGTTAATGCATCTGACACATAATAAAATAATATGTGCACCACGCAGCTTGAAAAAACTTACGATCATCAAAAAATTTAAAAGTGACTGCCGACCATTATTTTTTGTGAAGGCATCATGTCGCTAACGACGAAGTGCCCAATTTCTCCAATAGCGACAAAGCGACTAATCAAAAAAGCTAAGATTTCTATTGATGCCTTTTGTACCTACATGTCTATTGTAAACATGATGAAATATCTCTGAAACAATACAATCTTTGGTCACCATATTTCCACTTGATGGTATCGCTTTTTAACTTAGCGGTGGTCACTATGTCGCTAAGGGTAAAATACTTGTATCTTTTTGTAGTGCCTACCCCTAGTTCACATTTTTGTTATCATTGTTGAACTCTTTTAGGGCTAGTTTTATGTTGATGGTTAGCAGCATTGTTTTGAGATTATAAGATATTGTGCTATGGATTCAGTTGATATGTGATGAGATCACTTAGACTTTACATTTCATGTATGCATGATGATGATTTTCAGTATTTGCAGTTATTAATGATGATTAGTTAGATGATTTATTATCATATGTGTTTTCTTATGGATACTTACCTCATACTTGCATGTGTATGGTGTGCATGTTTTCTCTTATGTATGGCATGTCTGATGTGGTTAAGGAAGGGAGTCATAGTCACCTACTAGTCGGAATCTACATGATGCACCACTTCCTACCATTGCTTGTTTAGTTTAGTATATATTGTGCTTGTACATGCATGGTTTTTATGCAGGTTGCAGGTATCGGGTATCGACTTCCTTGAATTGCCAAGATGAGCATACCCTATCACATTATCTCAATGATAAGAGAGGGGAGATAAATTCTCAAATCCAAATTCCAACCCTTTTAAGTCATTTGTCATAATTGGAAATTAGGATAAGTATCTGAGTTGAGTACCCTCCGAATACATCAGATGATGCAATTTGTGATATTAACCCTTGGTTTGATTTTATATGTATTTTGCTATGATGGGTTTTCATATTTCTACCTTGTGAGTCTTTGGTATATTTTCTATTAATTAAGCCTAATTAAAAGATTTAATTAATGGTTTAATTTAATGGAAAATTAATATGATATTTTAATATTTATTTTATTTAATTAATTGAAAAATTAATTAAATTAAATAATTAAATTGGAAAATAAAAGTTATAAGTTTAAATTTGGAATGTGACAATATTTATTTTAATAATAATATATTTGGAGTTCATTTTTAAATAAATGACTAAATAATAATATTATTAAAGCTAATAAATATTTTAGCAATTAAGTTTTGAAAATGAAATTTAAAAGTGAAAAATATATTAAAATTATTAAAAGATTAAAGGTTGCATGATGTGTGCACATGATTAAAATATAAATATATTAAGATAAGAATAAGTGGAAGATTAAAGTTAGTGCATAAGATTTAATAATAAATAAATTAAATTGAAAAGAGTAAAGTTAATATTATATTAATGATTGTGCATTATTTTAATGTTTGCTCACATAGGAGTTTGCACTCTAAGTATGCACTAGTTGTCTACACTTAGGAGTTAGCATTTTATTTAAGCACATGGTGTCTACAACCTTATGACTCATCTAGAAGGTTGGAGAAGACTCATGCTTGGTTGTCATGCTTATCTTCTAGTTATTTCTAGACACATTCTAGATGCATCTTAGAGGCCTTTAAATAGAGGCTCTCCTAGTGTGTTTGGACAAGCTTCAAAGCTTACATGCATTTGAGAAGCTCATATGCTTCTACATGCTCATATGTTTTCTACTTGCTTCTATGCTTCTTCTAGCACTTCTAGTCACTTGGAGGTTTTCGGTTAGCTTGGATCTTGGAGGAATTATGAATGATTGGAGAAGGAAGAGATTTTCTATGGACTTTTGAGGGATGGAAAATTAGCATTAGTGTTCAGGCGCACTTGTGATATTTACATATTTTTGCACTCTTTCTCTTCTTGTCTTCATTGTGTCTGTTATATGTGTTTGAAACTTCTCTATGATTGAATCTGTAATTTGAAATTGAAATCTAGATATGTATTTATTTGGTTGCAAAATAAATCAATAGAGAACTCATTAGAAAACCTTAGCTTCAATTTAAGAAAGAAATTAGCTCTGAATCGGGTTTGGGTTCGAATTTATATTGTGAAATTAGATAGACAAGATTTGAAATAAAAATAAAAATTCTAAGTTGAAAATTTGAATGGTTAGATGTAATCTTTCTATCAAATTATATTTTCAGATGCGTACGAACAAACCTATTAGATGGATGAATGAGTAAATTTAGAGAACAATTACGTTTTAGGAGAAATTCTCAATTCATCACAAACTACCCTGTCACTACTCCTTGGATAGACCCAAACTCAGTCATTCATAACTTTTTATCGTGATCAAATTTATTCGATCGCTCTAGTCAGAATTGGCACAACTTGGCCCTCTCCAACATATTTCAATTTCAGCCTGATCCAATGGTTCATTAGGGAGATATGGCCCTCGTACTGGGACTGTTTTATTCAAGGACAGATATTTCTCCATTTCTCATAACCAAAAATTCTTTATGCTTAAACTTCACAAAAATAATATATCAAAGCATGGAATGAATTAAAGATATTATCGCAATCTTCCCTTAGTAGAATCTTATTTTTATACATTAGTTTTATGTGATTTATTAACTAATCTAATTTAATTAAGATTAGTTAATAGTAGAAGAAGTATAATTAATCTATTTATCAACCAACATAGGAGGTATTTAGTTGAGATATTAATATTGGGGATTTATTATAATTTTTTATTAGTAAAATAATAATTTGAACATTGATGGAATGATACACAGTTGACTCTTAATGAATGAAACTATTATCAGCTGATAATCATGTAGTTATTAACATAGCTCCTAGTTAATTTAATCGTAGAATTAATTAGATTTAATTGATAATAGAGTTTTAATTGTTTTATCAAAAGAATATTAGTATTCATTGAAAGAATGACGAATGTGGTCATTATAGATTTATTAATAAGATTTCCAATATAGCTTGTTATTAAATATTAACAAATTATTATTATTGAACTATGAATATGAATATTTGTGTATTAGATTATAGTTGACTTTTAACTTACAAAATTATATTTAGTTATTAGTCAACTGATATTAATTGGAACGTTGCCATGGATATGTAATTATTAATTAAATTAAATAGAGTTAATTAGATTTAATTAATAATTAAATTATGTAATAAAGTTTTTAATGGACATGCTAATATCAATCCTCTAGCGAAGTTGTGAAGTATGCATATTGAAGTTGACAAGTCGTACTCTCATGACTTGAATAATGACCTTAGATATTTTAATAGTGAGACTTAGTAATATTTTAATTGAGAACTATTAGAATGTTAATAGGTCATGGATGGTGTACCTATGTTAATTGATTGATTAAATTGATCATTTTAATAAAGTTATAATCTTCTTATTCAAAGACTAGTAATTGGCTCATTTATAATTTAGACGAATAATGATCCTTGATTAATGTTAAAAGTTGAAGTAACATTAAGAAGAGTCATTCAATTTGTAACATTGATCTTAGCAAAATAAAGTGAATGATTTTATTAAGTTTCAAATGATTTAATATTTATCCTTCAACTATTCTTAGAATATTATTTTAATGATGGAAAGAATAATGCTATCGAGGAAAAAATGGGTTGACTTGTAGGTCAAATGATTAAACTTAGACACTTGAAGTATACTTGAAAATAGAAACTAAAACCCCTACACTTAATTCAACTATGTAATATAGCAAAACCAAAACATGTGTTTGCATTGTGTATTCTCTATGCTTCTTGTTTTTGATTTTGAGTTGACTAGATTGTTGACCAGTCTTAGGTTGTTACCAGAGGCTCGGGGGTTATGCGAATGTGATGGCATGTTGATCTTATTTGGTCTCAATCTTTATAAACCCAAACATGGTTATGTGATGGAATTCTCTATGAGATGTTTGTATTTACTGATTGTTATTGTTCATTAATCTTCATGTGTGAAGCTGAGATGTATATGAGACACTTGAGCTAATCATTTTTGAGTCATCGATCAGTTATCCTTGGATTACTTTCTAGTCACCATGATGGGACTGAAATGTTGATTAATTTCTTGATGATATCATATTGTGACATGTTTTGACTCAACCATTTTGGAGTCTTCAATCAGTATGATTTTGAGATATTCTTGGTTGCTTGTTGAGAACCAATGGATATGGTGATTTATTTTGAGATATATTTTGGTTATTAAGAACCAATGGATACTTATGATTATCAGTGATGCCTTCAGTTGCTAATAGAGAACTGTTGTGATCATGATTTTCTATGGATGCTTTTCAAATGCTCATGGAGATTTGATAATTCTTATCGTGGATATTTGATGCTTTTATCATGGATATTTGATGATTCTTTTTATGGATTATTTTATGGATTTTCTTTCCAGTTGCTTGTATAGGACTAGGGTGATTTTATGATTCCATGAACTTAGGGTAGGTTATCTACTTATTGTGTCGGAAAGTGGCTTGCAATGGGGGCCGGGGCCCTAAGTGGCTGCCAGGGTAACTCATTGTAAGTTTGGTTAATAAGTGATAACATTTACACACTAAATGGGGATTAAATGAATGTAAAAAGATAATTTTTTTGGTTCTCGCCCATGCCTTGAGTGCTTTTATAGACTAGGATGGGAGTAGAGAGAACGCATGGTTGCGACCTTGCATTCCATAGTATGCCTCGTCAGTATGAGAGGATACTAGTAGCCGCATGAGATCAGTATGGACCCATGGAGTTTAGCTAACTGCCAGGGTAACTTGTGCATGATAAATGTGATGACACTTTTTCGCTTGCAGAGTAGGTTTCCTACTTGTCATTGTGTGCCTCTGGGAATTAGATGTCGGTTTTGTGTGATGGAACCTTTGAGTTAGTATACTTTTAGGATTCCTAGACTTAGAGAGTATTTTTATGCTATGTGATTGTGATTTCCTATCTGGGACTTGAGATTATCTCCTCAACATGGTGGGAGTGGACCACTTAGGTACCACGTGGTCGAGTGGTAGTGTATTTCCACTCTTATCATTTGAGATCCATTTGAGACACCGTGGCTAGAGCATTCTTGGTTGGTATTTATCTTCATTATGTTCTTGGAGCATTATGATAGATGATATACCTTATGATGAATGTATTTACTGGTATGTTTCTTATATTGATGATTTTCATATGTTAGATGATGTTATCTTATGCTTTATTTTGCATGTTAGTAGGATATTTTAGGAGTGACATTCCTACTATGTTAATACTGATGATCTCTTCGGTGATTTGGAATGTTACACACGGAGGGATGGCTAGTATCCACGATGGTCTAATGATGCTATTTATGGTTGGGAGGAACCGTGCACTTAGTTTATTATGTTTGATCTTTTATGATGTTTATATCTTCTACGATGATGTATCATGTATGGATTATGGTTTCATTTATGTTACTGCATCATGGATTAGAGTTATTATGATGATGTAGTTTATTTACACAGATGTTTATTCTCTCAAGCTTTTCATACCTTGAATCATGTACAGTAGATGATTAATCGATTTAAAATGTAATTACTAAAAGGACACTTGTATATTGTTTAAGAACATTGGTTGTATCATTGATATTTCATAAGGATATGATGTTAAATGAATAGTTATAATTAGATGTGATTCAACATTAAGGGATTCTTAAAGAATGTAATCTGTTATGTATGTATAATGTTTACTTTCAGTTGGATGTTACTATTGCTTCCGCAAATGTTATGAATGGTTTTACTTTCATGTTTTAAAAAAAATGGTTTGGCAAACTTAAATAATTTTAGATTAATCCTTTGGATCCCTTGGTGGGGCATTACACTTTTCATAGTGAGATAGTGATTGCCGTAGATCTTTTAGGGATCGGACGGTCAGAAACACAAAAGAAAAGATGTGACTTAGGGCACGAAAAGTTTGAAAAGGATGGGAATCTCCACATATTTTTAGTTTTGCGCTCGAAAAATTTAAAAGAAAACAAGACCTAGGGTTTCGACAAAAATTTGCTTCAAAGACCTACAAAATATGACTTGGCTAGAAACCTTATTCACCATAGGTGGATCCCAATTTGAATTCTTCTATACCTTGGACAAAGGAATTTGATTATGCAAAAATTCAGACAAACAAAACTATCATGGAAAAATTGTGACGAAGATGCCACCTGCAACTATTAGACTATCATAGAAAAATTGTGATGAAGATTAAATTAAAAACTATTAGACTATCATGTGTACAAGTCACAAAATGCTTCCAACATATGAAATTAAGTTTACTATATAGGATAGTGATGACTGAATTTCCATGCCCTCCAAATTTGGTGGTTGTAACATTTATACCAATTTCATTTTTGGGATACACACTCTTTAAATACTCTAGGCAATTCCTAAGTGTGGATGTTTCAATTCCTTAGTGTCAAAACTTGAATATATTTCATGCTTATCATTTTCTCTAGCAATTCTTACATAAAACATCATTAAAATAATTTTTCCCTTTGATAGCATCAAAGAGTGTATATATACAATATTTTTGAAGTTGTTTTGTGCTAAATGAACCTTTTGTGATCAAGCCTTGTAAATATCTTGGTTGGTACAACTGCAGATTTTTTACTGGCTTTGTACTAGTACCCAAGATTAACATTGATGACATTAGTAGAATTCCAAGTTTTTCTCTTGTCTTCCTATTAATTGTACTTGATTGTCGAATATTTTAAAGAAGAAACAAATGCCAGTTAATTTATAAATTGTAACTAACCTGAATTGCTTGATGTATTTTTTAAATGTTGAGATGCATATACTAAGAATTTTTTGTTGCCGTAGGCCAAGCCACAACTGATAGATAGGTCAAAGCTTCCAACTATTGTGGATCTTGTGATTAAAGAGTTGCTGAACTTGAAATATCTTCAGCAAGTAAGTTGCATGCAAAATATTTCTTTTGAAGGGAATTGACATTATTTTTAAAAATACATTCAGTTTATACAATTTTACTCATGTTTTGGTGGATAAAAACTTAACGTTCTTCCAGATTTCTTGCCCATTTTATTGCATATCTGAAATAAGACATAATCTTGCCATTTTCCAATAGCTAAATGTCTTTAACTATGATTGGAATTTGGCATAAAATTTATTTTTTAGGTTAGATTATTAGCTAGTTCTGGTTGATCACCATTTGAAAATTAGAGGTGCTAATTCTTACATTGAAGATAAAATTTATAGTGCACTACATATCATCACACTTACATAAAAAAATTGAGCCAAACATTTGATTATCTAGATTGAAAGTTATTGTCCACTTCATAATCTTAGCAAGAAGAACACCATAAGTGCTTGTGAACCAAGTATTTATGATGAAGCAAGAAGGAAAGAAAAATGAAAAAATGTGTTGAGTCAAGAGATAGACATTGGAAAGAAAGCCATTGATTATTAAAAGTATTAAGATCAAGTTTTAAAATAATGTTTTAATTGACAAGCACAAAGCAAGATTAGTATCTAAAGAGCAACAAATTTTCCTTGTACATCCATGCATTATCTCCATGATTCCATGTCTAGTCCTTAGCCTCTTTGCAATAACCACATGATCGATGATTTCCAAATAGTGCCAACATACTATGTGGAAAGGCCCTTTCTAGATCATATTTCAATGCAACAATTTATCAAACGATGGCGCTTTGAGGGGACAATGAACATCTTCAGCCATGTGACTTTGGCTCATTGCTTCAAATTTGTTAGAGGATATAGAAACTTACTGACTATAAACAACAGGTATGTTCTTAGGAAAAAAACTTCATACTCATTGTAAACAACAAGTATGGACTTAATGCATATTTCATGAGTTGTGGTTCATAAAAACTCATACTCATTAGCTTGAATTGTTTGTTTAATACCCAATGCATTAAGGTGATGCTTACAATTTGAATTCATAACAACCATTTCTCATCAACTTAAATTGTTTGTTTAGTACCCATTGCATTGATGTGACACTTACAAGGTTGAAGTATTGCAACTTCCTAGAAGGTCTGCCTACTCAATTCCATGATGATCCAACTTTCCTTGATCCTTGGGAGAATGATGCAGGAGCATAAATGTCAAGGTTGAAGGCATGAGAAGACATTAAGGTCTCAAGATAACCAACATGACCATGTTAGAATAGTTGATGTAATAAGACCCTGTGAAGGTCCTTTTTGATATGTTTGTAATCATTTTAGTTACATTTGAAAACATTAATTAACAAAAACCATATGTGTAGATATAAACATTAATCACAACATGTCCAATTTATTTGTAGGTATATTTTCCTGTGAAGAAAGACCATGCCTGACAATATGAACCTAGAAGAAAATAATGAGACAATGGCTGCATTGTGGCCTCAATTCCGAAGAAAACCTGATAAATGTTATTGTCCTTGCAAAAAGTGTAAGGGTTTAAAGAATCGAAGAATTCTAATCACAACAGCCCAAAGTCATTGTAGGCAATATGGTCATGTTGAAGGGGGCCACGATTTTTGTCCATTGCTAAATGTGGATTTCCTACTGGAGGAACATGGAGGTGTGAATATCCAAGCTGAGGATAACGCTCCCATGGAAGAAGATGATAATGTGCCAGAGGACATGATTGAAGAAGATGGTATTGGGGCAAGTGATGAAGAGGCTCACAATGATGGTACTAGAAAATTTGATAATAATGATGAAGATGGTCTTGATATACCTTTACTTGAGAAGGCACACGAGCCCTTATACCCAAGCTCCCAAACAACTCTACTGTTGGCTATAGTGTTGTTGGTGAACTTAAAGGTTATGAATAGCATATCCAATGTAGCAATGTCACGTATGCTAAGGTATGTAATTTTTGTCATCTTCAAGGTTAGCATACAATTACTATTCATTATATTAACAATGCATATTTGTTGTTGTAGGTTGATTAGTGAGTTTTTGTTACCACCATCAAACATTTTTCCTCATTTGTACCGAGAATTATCTAACATTATGGATCAGATTGAAATGAAGTATTAGACAATACATGCATGTCCCAATGATCACATTCTATATCATAAACAACATGAATTTGCAACAAAATGTCCTGATTGTTATGTTAGTAGATATTGGTCAAATCAAATAACAAAAAAAGTGACTCACAAGGTTCTTCGATACATTCCCATTATTCCACGTCTGGAACGGTTATTCAGGTGCACTAGCTTGGCACAATTTATGGATTACCATGCATGCAATAGAAGTCAAGATGACATTATGTGAATGCCTATTGATGGTTCTGCATTTAAAGAGATAGAAGAAACATGGTCACACTTTAAAGAATAACCTTGTAATCTGAAACTTTCATTGGCGGCGGATGGTATCAATCCATATGGAGATATGAGATCTGTTTACTCAGTATGGCCTATTTTTATTATTAACAATAACATTCCTCCTTGGATGTCCATAAAGAGGGAACACATAATGTTGTCAATGATTGTGCTAGGTTTTTTTTTTATAGTTATCTAAATTAATTTATAAATAGTGCATGAAAATGGTTATAATAATTACGTAATGTTTATGTTAATTCAATTGTTAGGTAAATACCAAGTTAAAGATATGAACGTGTATATTGAGCCTCTAATTGATGAGTTGTTGAAGTTATGGAATGGCATCACTATGTATGACATCTCTAGACTGATAGGACATTGACAATTTCAATTCCATGTAATGCTTGTATGGACAATACATGATGCCCCTGGGCTAACTCATTTTTGTGGTATGCTATATTGTTAAGATCACATATTTTTGGTTTTTTATAGTGCTTACACATTACTATCAAATTCTTAAGTTGCGCATGATAATTCTACATGATCCAATTATACATGATCTTTTAAGTCTTCAGACAAAGGGAAAATTTGCATCTCTAGTTTGTTGTCCGAAGATGAAATTTTGTCATTCAAGAAGTTTAGGAAAGAAGGTGTTTGATGAGTTTAGACACTTTCTCCACAATAATTATAGGTGTCAAATTGTCAAAAAATATCTTTTCAATGGGAAAGAAGAGACATCATTAAGGCCATGAAGAATGACACCTCATTTATGGAAGTTGGTATACGATCGACTAAATCGTCGAGGTAATGTCCAATTTGTCATCCAAAGTTTACAATTTGTATTTCGATATTGTCTTATATTTACTAATGCTTTAACTGATGCTTGTGAAGGTCGTCAAGGCATAAATGACCAACTTCCTAGAGGAATGAAAAGTTATCCTACTCAATTTAGTAGGTTACCATACTACAAGGATCTCCCAATCGTGCATTTTTTTGATGCTATGCATATTGGAAAGAATGTAATAGAGACACTATGGAAAATGTTGGATGGAAGGCGTGATAGAGGAAAAATTGCTAAAATTTGTTCTAAAATTCATGAATCTAATCATGCACTAAAAGTTTTCATTGAATCAAATGGGAATGGAGATCGCATAAATACAAGTGCCCTTCCTTGGTTATTAACGGAGCAACAAAGTGATGCATTAAAAGAAGTCATAAAAAAAACAAAATTTCCAACAGGATTTGTTGCAAATATAAGCACTCTTCTATCAAAGAAAGGTGATTTTGGGCCAGGGTTGAAGACACATGATTGGCATACCTTCCTCAAGGTAAGTCATGTTTTCTATTTACAGTATACTTGTAAGATTGAATGTAGTACCAGTTGCATTATTTAATAATATATTGAAATGATCATTTTTTAATGATTGCAGTTCGTCCTACCTCTATCCCTTCCACAACAGTTTGACAATAGTATTAAACAAGTTATATATGATCTTGGAAAATACATGAGGTTAGAAGAGTGTTTTTTCTTAGATTTGTAGCTTTTTATCTGAAATCTATTGTATAATTTTATTTGAAATCTCCTCTATGTGTTTTTGTGTGTTGAATCTCATTTAGGTGGTTATCATCTAAAGAAATTGATAAAAAAGATATAAAATATTGGAAGAGAAAAATTCCACAACTTATGTGTGAAATGCAAAAGTGTTTACCTCCAACATTTTTCAATGCTCAAGAACACTACCTCATACATCAAGTTGAGGAGATTGAATTGTGTGGACCTATACAAGCTAGATCAATGTGGATGGTTGAGAGGCATTTGAAATTTATGAAGGGCTTGGTTCGAAAAAGAGCATGTCCTGAGGGTTCTATGATAGAAGGATATATGATATACCAGACCATGGTGTATATTAGTGAATATCTTCCAAAGTTTGCAGCAGGCATCCATCTAGATCGCATTTGGGATCCCAACTGTAATGACAAATTCAAAGGGGAGTACCTGATAGGGAAAGGTAGATTGAGGAGGGTGAGAGGTAATTATAAGTTTTTTTTTGTAATTTAACAATTCTTATCCATCATCAATATATATAAGTTGTTTCTAACTGGTGAAATTGTCTTCTTTATAGTTGGTCGTGAGTGGGATGCACTACACTTGTATATTGCAAACAATCTTGATTGGATGACAGTGTGGATTGAACAGTCTCAAGAAAATGGCTGCTCATTAACATGGGATGGTTTTGCATCATTGGTTAAAGAAGCTCATCGTAATGGAGATCTCAATGTTATGCCAATGGTACTTGATCTAATATATGGCTTAAGAGATACAAAGGTATGCATAAGATTACTAATCATGAGACATAAGTTTAATATCAACTCACAGATCAATGAGAAGATTCTTTACATGTTTGAATAATTGCAGGTCAAATAGCACAAAGTTGTGTACTACCATGACTATAAATTTTGCACAAGAAAGTTAGATGAAATAAAGAAAATGTGTGATTCTGGGGTAAGTGTTGTCTTTGCGGTCACCAATATTTCATCTAGAACTAACATACATCCTCAACAATATGAAAATCGATACTATGTCATTTTGGATGATATACTTGAGTGCGACTTTAATTCATTCAAAATAGTTCTATTTGTCATCAAATGATTTAGGTTACGATTGAATTGAAATGATCCCAATAAGATTGTTATTGAACACAACAGTGGATTTACTATGATTAATACAAGGTCATTTGAGCAAGTCAGAGTTGAGCCCTATGTTCTTCCAAGTCAATGCAAGCAAGTGTTTTACTTTGGTGTTCCAGACAAACCAGGTTGGTCATTTGTTGTTAGACATGACCCAAGAGGAAGGCTGATAAAGTATAATGTGATCGAAGAAGAAGATATTGAAGAAGCACACGAGGAAGTAAATGATTATCAGGAACAACAGTTACCCAGTGATGAAGAAGAAGAAGATGGTGATGATTTTGGTCATGCTAACGATAATGGTGATAATGATGATGATGATGTTGATGACGATCATGATCATGGTGATGAAGATGGCAATGATGGTCATGATAATGATAGTGATCAAGAGGATGATGATGGTGATGAAGATGGTGGTGGTGAAGACGATGATAAAAGTGATGAGTATGATGATGGTGATGATGATGATGATGACATGGATGACGATCATGATGATCAATGAAATCTTCAAGTATGATCAATGTCAACTATGATGGGGTCTTGTATGAACAAATATTTCTTTCCAAACCATATGTGCACATATAAACATTAAGTAGAACATGCCAAATATTTTTTTAGATATAAACATTAGTTACGCTAAATTTTTAACTTAAGAAAAATGATTTACATATACAATCTACTTTATTATTAGTATTTTTTTTGGTAAGTCTATTACTTTAATTTCGTTGTTGATTTCTAAGACTTACTAATTTTTTTCACAGGGCGATATGGATGCACCATGTCAGACACCTTTAGTAGAGGTAAACATTAATTATTGTAAATTTTAATGTTAATATAGAAAAAAATGTCCTATTATTATGTTCTTTTCTTTATGGCTTTGGAGTTATTTTGATGAAAGTATACGAATATTTGATGTCACAACTAATAGGAAAAAGCTACAATGATCGCTAATCAAATGCAATCTAAAATACGGGCGTTATATCTACATGACATTGGCCTTAGTACTAACCCTGTATTCATCACCCAAAACATTACACAAAGATACACTGATGAGCTTGTTCAAATTATCGTCAAGGGTGACAGAAGTGAGGAGAAAGAGGAACTAAGAATAGAATTGGACCGTAGAATCCAATCTTTGAAAGTAAGCAGTAATTCGACTAAAGCAGTAATAGAAGTTCAATAGATATTAATATTTTATAGTATCTTATGGATCATGATCTCTGATTTTATGTGTTCTTGTATAGACATATGTGCCAGTTGCGACATCACATGCTGAACATGGTTAGGGTTGTTTCATAGTACCTTCGTGTAAGTAACACTTTGTTTTGATCAACATTATAACACTTACCTTTTTTTTTGTCAACATTTCTCGCTAGTATCCCATTTGATCTTTATCCATTGCAAATGTCTTTGCTAACAATATTCTATTCTTCAACTCATGATGAAGTGCAGACTCCTCCTTCGGTTAGCGGTCCACTATAGTCTACTGCATTGTCGGCAACAAGGACCATGCAAAAATCATCGTCTATACCTAGTAGAACTAGTAAAACCTTGTTTTGCTATATTTGTAATGTGCTATATTTTGTAATGTCTTTCTACAAGTTGATGAACAAATAAGTAGCACATTAGTGCTTAAATGATGTCTACAGAAGCTTGTATACACACAAACACATGCATACACACACCACGCATACATACATACATAAATATTTATATATAGCCACACATAGAGAGGCATGGACATAGGTAGGGAGGTAGACCAACAGAGAGCAGTACTAAAATTGTCATTTAATTGTTATGATGTTTCAGTTGATAGAGCAACAGAGAGTAGTACTACTGAAGCTGATCCATTTCCTAGAGTAGTTCGTGTGATTAGTACTACTTTGTATGAAGGGACATTGTTGCTGAATAAGAAAACTATGTTTCCATTAAGAGAACGAAAGCTTCCAGGTGCTTTAAAATTGATATTTTTTAAAGTGTAAATTTAGTTTACTTTTACATTACTCATTTTGGACTGATAAATCCTTTATGTTTTTGTAGGCAATAATGCTTTCTTTGAACATCTTTTTCATATGACATTGAGACTGTTTGGACCCACCATATGTAACAGGTAAGTAGTTTCATATCATTGCTACATAATTTTTATTTTCTTCTATTTATTGTAATATATTAAATTTATTGATCTAACAATCTATTTGTTTTTAAAAAGGTGGAATTTAAAAGCTGGTGAATTAAAATATCAGTTGATTGCATCCATTGAGGAGAAATTTGGGAAAAACATTTTTGACATTGGCCTACTTTTGAAAAGAGCAGCAAAGCATATAAAGACTGTGAGGGATCAATATAGAAGGGGTCTTAAGGATAACCCAAAGTACGACCATCCTCCTATGATTCCACCAATGGAGTGGAATGAAATAATAAAAGATGCAAAGGAGAACAGGCTATGTGAAGATAGAGATAATGAAGCAACACAAGGCAAAAAGAGGTATGTCATTATAGTATTAAGCACATTGTAATCATGCACTAATTATTGATATTTGTAAATATATAATCTAAGATGTTTGAAATTGTTCATAGATTGCAGGACACATCCATGGCTACAAAAACGAGAATAGAAAAGGTTGGCCAACACAAACTTGGCTCTGGTGGCTATATGAATCTGTAGTCTCGACTTGTAAGTAGAGCAATGAATTTTGTTTTTTTTTAATAATATAATGTTGCAAATAGTTTTTTTTAATGAAACCATACATGGAAAACTGACGTTATCAAGAAAAAACCATAGGGCACAGATTTCAATGTGGAGGTCACAGATGAAGATAGAAAAATTGCCTTGAAGGAAGGCTATAAAGTTGTGGTTGCACACCTACGTGAAGAATATGTAAGCCTTGCCCAAGAATCTAGTGCACCAAATGATATCTCACAGGTAAATTGGTTAGATGAAATGTAAATTAAATTAAATAGTTGAGAAGATTCTTTTTGGTATTAGTGTTAAACGTAAACTGACTACATAACAATGTGCATAACATTTTACTGCAGCCTTCATATCCTACCACAAAACCTACTCCTGATGAAGGCCATGATGTGCATTATAGTGGTGGAGGTATTAATTTTCTATTGGAAATTAATTATGCAATTATGAATACAATTTAACATCTTCAATTGGAATTTGACGTGTATCCTTTTTTTGAATATTTCAGAGCATGTTGAACATCATGCTGAAGAACTGGACCATGTTCCAAGTGTTCAACATGCTGACATGGTGGCAGATCAAAATGTTAATGTACATGATGTGGCATTGTCAGGTAAGAAAAATGCATTTTATGTTGTACTCGTACTTAATTACAAAATTGTAATAGTTAGAAAAAGAAAAACAGTATGCCAATTTATCACATTCACTTGTTCTTGCAACAGAGCCCCCTTTAGTGCAGCAACCTCTTGCTCCTCTAAAGAGAAGGACCCATTGTAATTTGACATTATACATGCCAAAAGAGGAGGAGAATGAAGCAGATAAGGATGTCCCTATGAGCACTTTTCTTAAGAGAGCTCAAAAAAACAAAAAAAAGAAATGATGTTTTAAAAATCTTCTTTGATAAACCTTGTTGGATAACGAAAGAATTTTGTTTTAAGTAATTATGTATGAATGATGTGTATTAATACAGATTTTTATTTTATGTTAATGAATATTGTTATGTGTTAATGAATTTTTTCTTAGTATTGTGTATTAATGATTTTTATATCATATTAATGAATGTTATGTGATTGTATTGATTGAATGTTATAGTTCATAAATGGATGAATGAATGAATGCAGTATGTAATTAGATGATAATGGGTACTTTAGATTGATGTTAGGGGGAGGGGGTTGAGGCCAGATGAGCTTCCACCTTCACATGGTTGGCCTTGTTAAGTAGAGAATATTATAGTATTCTTGAAACCAAGTGAAGCTCAAATTTGCTAAGTCTTCAAACACACATCCCAATTCTCTTTAACGAGACTGAAGTTTTTTCACTTGTAATAGTCTCATTGCATTCATCTTTTGGTTCCTTGAACATATAGTTCTTGCTTAGTTTAAATCCCAATTATTAGATATTTTTCCACATTGGAGTTAGTTTGGCATATAAACTTGCATATTTTATTATATATATATTTAGTCAACTGAAAGCAATGTAGAAAGAATTCACATAGTTGATGTCTAACAAAAGAAGACAAGATGCATATACTATTTAGCATGAAAATCCTTGTAGGTGAATTGTGTGTGTATGTACACACACACACATATATGTATGTATGTATATAACTTCAAACAAATGTGTAGACTCAGTTAGCAAGAGACACCAACCTCAAATCTTGCAATGCAGAAGGAACCAACCTTTGAAATACAAAGTGTTTATAATGTAGGTAAATTTGCCTTAGATCTCCTTCGAGGTCTTCAAAAAATCTGCCTTGTACTTATGAATAATCCACCAAGATTTGAAATATTGTTTTTCAATAAATACTCTAAACTTGGAATATACCTTCATAAATTTTTTGCCTTAGATCTGCTCATCATATTCAAAATAAGCCTTCACATGTCTGTTCACTTAGGTCTGATTTAGGTCTTCCACAAATTTGGCTTATAATTATGCTCTTGAATCTCTTAAAATCTTCTTTGTATTCAAATGATATTTAATGAATTGATTGATACAAATTTCCTCATAATTGAATCCAAATATCATTGTCATTGTCAAACATAACACAGACATAAAATCATTTTGGTTATTCGCTTGTTATACAAGTTAGTCTTATATTTTTGGTTTTCACAAGTCATGCACTTATGCATCTTTGGGATATCCACAAGCTATTAGAGATGTTTGGATGGTTCATGTCCTTATGTTTTTTGTGTTGTTTGTAGGGTTTTTTCCATGAAGTCTAAGGACAGACATGTTGGATGTTTGTGATAGACATGTCCACCTAGAAGAAAAGTATCAAATGTAGAAAAAATGCAAAGAAAAGCTTGTAAGGGTTTTAGGTGTCTTAAGGCCTAGTACAGCTCGTAAGGTTTTTAGGTGTCTTTGGAAGGGTTAGTGAAGTTATAAAACCTTTGAAAAGGTTAGTGAAATATATTAAAGGCATATATGATTGTAAGTTGTTGAAGTTGACACTTTGTGTGAACTAGACAACAAATTTCAGTTTATAATTAACTGTAACATTCAGATAGTTAGACAGTAGTGGTTTTTTACTGTTGTTTGGTTATTTAGAAGGGATTTTTTGAGTGTTTGGGGGAGAAGTAGAGTTGGGGTGGTGAGACAAGGCATTGTGAAAAAATTATAATCAATCAAATAATCCCGTTCTTTGCAATTCAGTCTCTGTCCCATGGAACAGTGAGTTCCTATGATGTATCAAATGCATTTTGACTAATATTTAATGTGAGAACATTTTATTATTTTTATTATCTTGTCCACACATTCTTTTAATTTTCATTGTGGGTTGAGTAAGGAATAATAGACTGGTGCATTCAAACCAGTGACTGGTTAGGCACAATCAACTGTACTTATTCTAAAGTTTCCAATGTAGATTCTCTCCTACCACCTATAGTCACTGTTATTGGTGGGTGACAATGAGGTTGTGATAATTTATTTGTACCATATTAACCAAATGCAGAAGAGTAGGAAAACTTGGTGCAAGTGCAATGTTGGATGGTAATTATTGATGGAGGTTTAGCCTGGATTAGACACCAGTCTAATAGACAGTGGATCATTTCATGTTTGAAGATGTTTGGGGGGTGAATCCTTCATGTTTGGGGGGTGTCTCTGTTACCAAAAATGAGATAGTAGAGCACTGCTAGTGTTATGATGGGCAAAATATGTCTTTCATTGTGATAGAATATTTCTAAGTCATCTGTGTTGTTTCTTGCTATTGTCAAGCAGTCTTTTTTTTAACTTGAACAAAATTATCTACCATTTTTGCTAATGATAAACTTTTGACTTGAACAATGATAAAGTTTATTAGTAATCATTATAGTGGAGAAACTTTTAAAATTTTAGTCGAAGGTGTTGGAATTGATAGTGAACTCCAAGCTCCTAGAAATCACCTGCAACCAAAATGCATGTTACATATGTGTTTGAGAGAGAATATGATCCAAAAAGCATGCCTAATTTGGTGATTTGGCTATTATTACAGCACTACAAAGTGACTTATAGTGTTTCTCATTTTCTTAAATAATAGGCAATTAGTTCATGATTTCATCATATCTTATAGTGGAACAACTCCAAGAATCTTGGGTAAATTGCTTACTATAAGACTTTCTTGTATAGGACACTCAATAATGTGGGCTAAGTGGTGGGCACAAAGAGGAACAAGAAAGGATCTCTACAAGTGCATGGTGCAGTAGAATTCAAAAATGAAATTATCTTAGTTTCATTCTGATTCTCCTCTATTACCCTCACATACATACACAACTCACTTCAATTCTTCAATGCTCTCAAACTTATACACATCCCTTATCAGTAGACCTGGTCATAATTCTCCTAAAATTTACAAATATTCCTAGAAATAGTAGCTACCTAAGACTCTAGAATTAGATATAAATGAGTTGAGACCAGCATTTATAATTCTTGAACAGGATTGAAAATAATTTTGATTTTGTAAGATGATTTGATATGCAACAACAAAATTCATCCTTTTTTACTTCTGATTTATAGGACCAGTGCCTTATCCATTGGGCAAGAAATTGACTATTGGCGGGAGATCTAACTCAAATAACTTGTATAAGAATTAATCAACTGCAATCACCCATCTCCATTCTTATGCAACATCCCTTTTATGAACTCATAAACCCTATGAATTTACTGAAGCATTTATATAATTGCTTGAATTAAAAGCAACAATAAAACCAACATACAACCCATCCAGACTGCATTCAGCCAAATAAACCTTATTTAAATGACTTCAAAGTAAAAAAACCCATAAATTGGAGATAGAAATTGATGATCCATAGATATAGTGTAAATACCCCTTTGTATTATCCTTTTCATATGACTAATACAATAACCAATAGAAAACCAATTGAATGCCCAGAATAGATTGCCATTTCTGTCATTTCAATTTTCTTATCAGAAAGTACAATGGAAGAAAACTCAAAACCTCTGCATACTATTGGACCTACTAAATATGTACTCTTCTTGAAAGAAACAAAAAATTGCACAAGTCTTGGACCATCACAATGCCTTGAAAACTCATTTATATAGCATGAGTTGCAACAAGCAAAGGGCAATTGTGATCTAACAAGTATCCAAGGAACAAAGCATCATACAAAAGACAAAAACAATCACAACAGAATGCCAGGCATATCAAATATTCCTTTAGGTAGGCCCGTTCTAGTTTCTATTGTGAATCATCAACTTTTGATTTGTCTCTCATTATTCTGGCTCCTCAGAATACGTGGCTACCAAGCTGGCCAAAGAAGGATGATCTTGTGATACCTCCAAATCGGTTTTCTCCTGCAGGTTCTCACTACTTTCACCCTGAGTAGGCATTATTACCTTTTCCCCTTCTTTTTTTAGTTCTGGTGCAGAGGTGTCAATAACTTGCACCTCGCCTTCTAGTTTCTCATCATCATCTGAACTGTCCTCCTCTAACTGCTTGTCCAACAGAAGATTTGTCATCCAAGTGTCAAATTGTATATCATCTGGCTAGCTGAACTGTAGGATATCATTTTTCTTTTTTAAAATATAACCAGCCTCCTTTTCAAAACCAACAAATTCTTGCTTCAAAGAATCAAAAAATAATTGGACTTTAACCAATTCCTCTATCGTGATGGCCCACCAGGCATGCCCCTTTTCATTAATAACTTTATTTATCCTTGTGCAGAAAAGGTCATCCAATTCTTTACTCCACTCTTCCTTATTTTTCAATTTCTTCTTTCTATCCAAGGCACAAGGAAATAGATCAAATTTTTGATTCTTGTACTTATTCAAATAAGAAACAATTTTGAGTTGCAGAGCAACTCTCCTATTATCAAAATCTGACAGGTCATTAGCAATATCATAAAATTTTTCAACATGGTCATGGGAAGACTTTATAACTGAATAACATAGAAGGGTGATTTCCTTTTCCCTTCTTCCCCATTTATTAACAATAGGCTTCAGGGTATCATCATGAGTTTTCAATTCCTCCCATATATCTATTACTTTTACCAACTGATCAAAGAATAAGGAACACTCAATTTTGTCCACTAAATACATTAGAGCCTTTCTAAGCTTATCCTCATACTGCATATTTAACTCTACATGTAAGGCCCATAGTTTGCTCTTCTCTTCTTCAAATTCCTCAGTTGTGTAATATTTGGGCCTTTGAGGTGTGTCTGGTATCTCTACAAGGGGGGTGGATTTAAAAGGTTCCACTAGAGGACGGGGGTATGTTATTCTTGGCCTTGTGGATTTCCCCATTGCCTTGTTTTCAAGTTCAATTCTTCTTTTTACCTCCTTATTATAGGCCTCAAGAAGTGTTTCATATTTATTCTGTAATTTAGACATAACCTGTTCCTCCTTCTTAGCAGTGGCCAACACAAACTTAGAAGAATCCACATTCCAATATGCTACTTGTACATGTGAAGTGTCAGCAACCCTTCTTACAAGTATATTTCCCATCAACCTAGACTCATCTAATTGTGATGGTGTGGCTCTAGATCCCTTTCTCAATGACCAACTAACCAATGCAGCTTGATCTTCAATGAATGAAGTGCCTTGGAAGTCTCTTCTATTTGGGTCTTGCAACTCCAATCTACTTGAAACAGAATTGAAAATTAATGCATCTGCAATATCCCAATTGGGCAATAATAAAATGTTAGATGCCTTTATCATTTTCCTCCCCTCCTCAAGGCTTATATTCTATAATTCCTTCATCATTTCTTCTTTAATTTGGTTTTGCATGGAAGTTTCATCCATTTCTAGATGCTATGTTTTCATCTTTTTACATTTCTCCTCAAAAACATTCATGTTTATCCTCCATGCAAACTATTAAAAAGCCCTTGATTTCACAAAACCATCATCAGTCAAAAATTGATGACTTGCCTGCTCTAATACAAGGTCCAACTCCCTGCCTCTATAATTAGCTATTGTTAGATCCAAACTTGGGAGAGGAAGTTCTGGAGGGTTACCCTTATCTAATTTTTCTTGAGCAATAAAAATATCTCCCTGTGATCCCATTTGTTCAACCTGTTCACCAGTGACCTGCTCTTCTCCAATCCTCAAAGGGGGTTGGGTGGGTGAATATTCCTCATCTTAAGGCCTTTCTTCTATCATTACCTTTTGCCTCTTAGGACTAGGCTCTTCAGGTGTCTCCTCTTGGGCTATACTGGTAGATCCTATTATTTGTTTGCCCTTAACTATAGGAACCCTTTTATTCTGAATTATAGTATATCCGAGCCTCTTTTGTACAATTATTTTATCAGTTCTCACATTTGGAGTGAAAACCAACCTCCTCATGACCTCTTTAGCCTTATCAGGATATGAATCAATAAAAAATTGTTTCTTTTCATTCATGACCTCCATTATTTCAGGGAAGGTATTCATGAGCTTACTTATTTTGTCAGCCTCTGTAATAGCATTATCCAAAGGATCATATTTATTATCAAAACAATGAATGAATTCTAAGACCCGGGAATAAACTCTCCATTTTTCTTTTTTAGTTTCCTGCTCCTGCAATGAGAATTCATTCCTTATAATATCCTCTAGATAATAAGAATCGTTCTTGACCGGTCCCAACTTGATTCTATGCCTCAACATCTGATTGAAAAATCCCTCAGAATCACAAAAATAGGGATGAGAGATAGCCATCATATACTGCTCCAAAATTTTATGCAAAAAGATCCATCCCCCTTTTGTAATCACAAACTGATGGGCGATTGTGCAGGTAGGGAAAACTGACCCTAATTGCCTTTTCAACAAAAAAATTTCTTCCACTCCCCCTAATTGCCATAAAACTTCAGCCATTCCCACCTTCAAAGGAACTTGGTAAGGAAAAACATGAGGGTTCCCCTTGAAACCATAGATTCTAAAAATAGTAGAAACAAGGTAGGGGATGATATCTCCCCAATTATGTGAAACTTTCAAGTCATGGGGGTTATCCATAGGCTTGATGAGACTCATTAGTACCCTAGGGAATCTGGGATTGTCACTCAATATGAGGCATCTCAATTTAGCAGCAAAATATCTATCAAATCTGACAAAACTAGAATTACTTGCATCCTAGGTCATATCTGCGCTCCATAACTAGACTGTCAGTATTTCCCCATTCCCCTCTCTATTTAGTTCCATCTCATTACCAAAATATGTCACTCCTTTGAACAAAAACATATGCATTAATAGACAGTAGTGACCAAAAGTTTTTTCCACCTTGGCCTTCACAATCCCAACTAAACCAATGTGAATTTCTTCAGCCAAAAAGGAAGCAAAATCAAAAATAACATCTACACCAAAGGAAGCAATATGAACCATCATGTACATGAAACCAATGGGCATAAATTCTTGCTCATCTTCACCAAAAACTCGGCATAAGGTCCTGTATATCTCTACAACTTGGGAAGTGAAAAGACTCTTCTTAAAAGGCTCTCTAGAGGCTGTAGTAATTATTGGCAAAGTTCCTATTGTACCAATATGTGCCCTTAGTGCACCTCCCCTAATTACATCCTTCTTTTCTTTATATTTATTCTCTAATTCGAGCAGATTGATTTGCACATGGTAGTCTGATAATGGTTCTAGGTGAAAAACCTCTCTAATTTCTTCAGGAGTAATTGAGACCAGAGGCACACCATCCTTTCTTCTTACAACCCTAATGGCTTGGTCATAATTCTTAGCAATGGCTTCAAGCAAATCATAATCCATGAAAACACTTGGGACTACTAACTTTCCCAAATCAAAATTCTAGACATTATCATGCAGGGCAAACAACTTTCTTTCCGAAAACCACTTTTTAAACAAGATAAGGCCAGTTTGAGTAGTATTTGCATCCCTAACCTAGTTCCCCTTGTCATATAGGCCATCACCAATTTTAAGCCTAGGGTTTAAGGAAATTAACTTTTTAACTTGTGCAGGCTATACAGTAGATTCTGGGAGTAATTCTAATAAATCATCGTGGACATTCCTATCCACATAATTAATTTGCCTAGAGAATGGTTTCTTAGGAGGCATTTTGACAGTATTGAGAGATTTGGAATGCCATAGAGGTTATAATATGAGTACTTACTTGACTTTCTGAACTTGTTCTTCTTTGAACTTCTAAAATTTCTCTTGAACGATAAAAGAATAGTTTCACGTCTTTACCAGGCTTAACACGACACAATCAATCAGGCTCTTGTGCTCAAAAAATTTGCAATCTTTGTTCGCGTAGAATTGGAATTAATGAAAATCTCTATGTTATACTCTATTTCTCCCACACACGAAGATTTCACTTATCATAAATGCGCTGAACAAAAAAATAGAGTGGCATTGCACTTTCTTTTTTAAACTTGTGCCGTTGATCCTTGAAAAATCCTATGATCTGGGAATGACAACTAAGCTAACTCAGCTTTCTTCTTAACACATTGGTAGTCAAGTCAATAAAACACCTCCACCTCTACCTTTCCTTCAAGGCTGGTGCTTCAAACCGGGCCCATGCATGACTACGCACATGTGTCATCAACTCGCTAACTCATTATACATAATTCTCGAGCACCTTTCCATAGTGAGCTAGTGATGATCACTGATCTTACTTTAATTGTGTGGTAGAAAATTGAAACAACCTTTAAGAACACAATGGTGGGTCCATTGCTTGTTAACTCGCTATACCTAATTTTTTCACATCTCTTTATAGCGAGTCAACGAGCATCATCGATTCAGACTTGATCTTGTGGACAATAATTTTACTTCAACAGTAGTGGGCCACACTTGCTAAGTCGCTATACATAACTTCCAAGCACTTCTTCATAGTGATTCAACGCCACCCTTTGATCTCGACTTGATCTCACGATCAGAAATCTTCATACCTTGTACACAGGAAGTGGGTTCATGATATCGTTGTCCATGATATGGGCCCTACAGATTTCTACCAAGCATTGGTCGAAAGTTCGACCAATGGATGGCCAAAAATGCGCTGACAATGCCAACATTTTTTGACCACCGTATTCGTCAAAATTTCAACCAACCTATTGGATGGTCAAATTTTTGACCAAAAAGTTTTCAACTAGTGCCATCTAGTTTTCTACAATGCATTGGTCAAAATTTTGACCAATGCCCCGCAGATTTCTACCAAGCATTGGTCGAAAGTTCGACCAATGAATGGCAGAAAATGGCTCAACAACCTAGACATTTTTTGACCAATGTATTGGTGAAAATTTTGACCATCTAGTAGGTTTGTCAAATTTTTGAACCGAAAAATTATCGACCAATTCGTTGGTCGAATTTGGTCGAAGATTGGTCGAAAAATGGGTCAAAATTTCAACCAATAAAGTCAAAAAATGAGCCCAAATGTACTAGTGTGACATTAGGTGTGATGCTGCATTAACAAGCCCTAATCAAATCAATGTGGAGATCATCTAAGACTTCTTAGTTGGTTTGTTGCATAGTTTTAAGAACTCTCCCAAATCCATGTGACACAAATCTATGTCTCAAATCTCAGAGTAGTCATCTTGAATCCATGATTTTGTAAGAATACCCTGAAACTTGAACACTACTAGCTTTGGTGCTATTTTCTCACCAAGAGAGGATGAGGAAGATGCCATCAAATCTACACAAAAGGATGTCTATTAGCTTAGATTTTGAGGAAAAATGGATTAATGACACCCTAAAACTTGCTTGCACAAAAAAAAAAAGAAGCAAAAATTTGATTGCTTGAAAAAAGAGTGAAAACCTAATTATTAACCCTTAGAATGCAAAAAAAAATAGTGTGCGTTATCATTTGTTGGCATATCTTATTATATGAGGTGTGCATCAGTGCATCTCTTGGGGCGCGCTAATGCCCACCTCATGTTAAAATTTGAGCATTTATTCTTTTAATTGTATGTGCAGTAGTCCACCTAATTAGGTGTGCCATTATGCATACTCATTAGGTTATTTTGTATTTTTTAAGTGTTATCATTTTTTAAGGGGTTTTTTAACATTTTGTGTGGAGAATAAGGTGCACATTAGCGCATCTCATTAGGTGCACTAGTGCGCACCTTATTTTATACATTCTAACTTTGTGTTTTTGTTTGTGCTTTGTGCAAGGAGGGAAATGGGGTAGAAGGAAAACCTAATTTTGGTGTGTAGGTGTAGTCTATAAGAGATAGATAATGATGAATGAGAACAAAATAAGGAGGGAGGGGGACCCCCCTATAGTTATATAGCTTGGGGAACCCTAAGTGTTGTGTAGCTACACAACTATGTAGGTGCACAACTATTTAGTTGTGCATCATTGATGAACAAATGACACATTTTCAAGGATTTTGGCACACTAGTACACCTAATGAGGAGCGCTAGTGCATCTTTTAATTTAGCAAATTGACTTGTTCCTCATTAGAATTCTGGTTTTCATCAAATGGGTTTTCTAGTTAGGACCTAGATGTGAACTAGGACAATAGGTAAAACCTCAAAAGGACTCCAACCCTAGACTAGGGCTTCAACTAACTAAAAATAAAGTAGGGGGTCTCCATTTCTCATAAGGAAATGGGGCATGTGTTGTAAAACCACAATATGTTCACTAATCTATGAAAAGATTTATTTATATATCTAGACCTTGGATAACTTATTCAATCCCTTCCCCCCTCAGTTATTATAAAGTATTCCAACAATTGATATCAGAGCCATCTGCTTAAGAGGACTAACTTGAAGGTACGAGAAGCACAAAGATCAAGATGTTAAAAAGAGAAGTACCCAAGCTTAATAGAGATAACTTTCCTACATGGAAAAGTTTGATAAAGCTACACCTTCGAGGACTTAGAGATCATGCATAATCTACCATTACTAATGAGCATGTTGATCTTGCTGGTGCCCCAACTATTGAGGATATGAAAAAGAAGAAAGAACACAATCAAACAATGATGAAGATTGCCTCTACTCTAAGCTATGCCAAATTTGATGATATCAAAGGTCTTGACAGTGCAAAGAAAATGTGGGATGTCCTAACCACCATCTATGGATGAGACACTAATGTTCTAAGAGCTAAAGCTGAAAGTCTTAGAGGTAAGTTTGATGATATTAGAATGGAAAAAGGTGAAAATATTGCTCAATATGTTGCAAGTATAAAAGAAGTCGTTAATGCAATAAGAGGAGCTAATGGTAAAATAGACGATGATATGGTGCTAAGAAAATTTTTAAGGACACTATTTCCTATATATACTATTAGAGTTTCTACAATTAAAGAACTAAGATGCATACTAGGGAATAATCTCTCACATGAAGGTTTGGTAGGTAGGCTCACTGCTTTTGAGCTATCTAACTTTGATAATTACAAACCTAACAATATTGAATTTACTTTCAAAGCTAAGGTGTCATTGAAGGAACCTAATGAAAAGAAGAAGAAAAAGATAAAGTATGTGTCCAGTGATAATGATATAAATGAGGATGATGTAGATTAGCTTGAAGCACTACTGGTAAGAAGATTCCATAAAGGTAAAGGAAAGTTCAAAGGTAAATTACCTATCATTTGTTTCAATTGCAATGAGGTTGGTCATATTGCTGCTAGATGTCTAGAGAAGAAGAACTATAGAGGTGGTGACAAGTGCAAAAGTAGGAGAGAAGAAGACAACAAAGACTACAAAGAAAAAGGCAAAAAGTCTTGCTTTATTCTTGAAGAGGAAACAAAAGATGAATCCGATGAACATGATGACGAAGTGGTGTATGCTATAACGAAGGATGAATCTAATGAAAATGAGACAACTAAACTTGTGACTTGTGTGAACAAGAATGACAGATGGATCATTGACACTGGGTGTTCACATCACATGAATGAAGGAAAATTTAAGTTCATTACCTTGAATTATTATGATGAAAATAGTGTAAGATTTGGTAATGATGCACCATGTTTGATAAAAGGAAAAGGTTCTATCAGACTCATAGATAAGATTTTATGTGACAATGCTTACTATGTTGAAGGGCTTAGCTATAATCTCTTGAGTGTATCACAACTGAATAATTTGGGATGTAAGGTTGAGTTTAAAAACAAGATTGCTAAGATATATGACACAAGTGGAAAACTGATTGGAAAGGGTGATCAAACTAGGAGTAATCTATTATATCTTGATATAGAGGATGTTACTTGTCCAGTTGCAAAATTTGATGATGTATGGCTATGGCACAAAAGATTATGTCACATTAATTTTGATAACCTAGTCAGTATCAGTAACATGAGAAAATTTAGAGGTTTTCCTAAGTTGAAGAAGCTTAATAATATAATGTACAAACAATGTCAGTTAGCCAAAATGATAAAGCCAAGTTTTAAGAGTAAATCTCATACCTCTAAAGGAATACTAGAGATTGTTCATACTAACTTATGTGGACCAATTGAAGTGCAAAGCTACAAAGGAGATAAGTACATTATGTTGTTTTTTGATAAATATTCTAGAATGATGATAGTTATGTTCGTAAAATAGAAATCTTATACTTTCAAAATGTTTAAGTGGTACTTAGCAAGAGTTGAGAAGGAAATAGGTAAAAGTATGAAATGTTTGAGATTTGATAGAGGAGAAAAATTTACATCAAATGAGTTTGAGATGTTCTATAATGATAGACGAATCAAATGTAATGCCCCACCCGAAGATCCTTGGAAACAAGGATGAAAAACAAGCAAGATAATTTTTTTTAAAAAAACCAAGTGTAAGTGTACATGATAACAACCTACACAGATCATAAAGATCGCAATGGAAGACTGAAAATCAACAAACACCAACAGATCTCCAAACACCACTACTAACCAAAACATAAATAAGAAGACATACGAGATCAACCAAGCTGATAGACAAATGATGACTCCTAAAAATTGGCTAAGTCTGAAATCCTAAAGCCCTGAAATTTCTTAGAATCTTTATCTTAGCCTGTAGAGGTCTAAAACCCATTTCAAATGAGTCATTTCATTTATTAAAATATATCTTAAGTATAAGTAACTTATACTTAAATGATATATTTTAAACCACAAGAGACTGACTAAAGAAACACACACAATTGGAATCAAAATGTGACACCATAAGGTTGAAGAACACTAAAGAGGGTATCCAAATCAACTCTCAAAAAGTTCAAACTAGACTGAAATGTGCCTGTTGCCTGCCTACACATGCTTTTAAAAAACTAGGTGATACTTTAATACAACATAGAAAAGTATCGTGCGACATTTCTAAAGGAGGGTGCCATTTTCAGGGACTGGGTGATACTTCTCTCAAAGGCATGTGACACTTTAAGGGTGTCATATGACATTTATTATAAGGAGGTGTGATACTTTTCAATATCGCATGAAATTTCTCCAAGAGGTGTGCAATAGAATCAAGGGATGCATGATACAGTTTCAATGGGTGTGCGATTCAATTTTGTGTCACACCACATTGATAAAAGGTTGCCCATAGAGACACAAGAACACTTAAGAAAAACACCAAAGGAGAAAAACTGAGTAAAACTGAGTTTAGAACCTCCACATCGGGGAGTACCGAATTCACATTTTGAGGCAACAACACAAAGAACAACATCTAACCATCTAACAGATTGGAGAAAAATTATACGAGGAAAATTGCAGTGAACTAAAGCAATATTGTGAGAACTGAAATAACATCGCAATGTAAAAAAAAACCAAACTAAGTACATGGTTCCTCCCAACCATCAATGGCATCATAAGGCCATCATGGGCCCTATCTATCCCCCATGCATAACATCCCAAGCCACCGATCAAATTGTTGGTATTGTCGTGATAGGGACATCACTACTAAACATGCTAATAACCAAAAGCATAAGAAAATCTAACATGCTAGTAGTACAACAAAAGATAAGCCTGCAAGTAGATAACATCACCTATCACATGCTAATCATCATAATAAGGAATGTGTCAAAACTAAGATCATCTAAACATGATGAACAACATCCCAATGAAAGCATAAATCACAAGAAGCATACTTCATAAATCGAAGTACCAATTGAACACATCTAGCAACGGTCGCACTAGGATATAAGACCATCTCTGTACACTAGTCCCTAGCAGTAGTGAAGGTAGCTATGCTTCCCAACCACATGGTACCTATAGGTCCACACTCGCTGTGATAATGGAGATAATGATCCAACCACAAACACATGCAAAAAAGTATCCATGGACAACACACATGCCAAGCAGTATGATGACTGAATCCAAGATATAGACAACGCATAAACTATAGGTCCTGGTTAGACATCTCAATGGGTTACTATATAGGGACTGACATCATGGAGAGTTTCTTAGCATCCAAAAGCCCAAGCTTGGATCACATGTGAAAACACTCTCAAGGTACTCCCTTGGAGGCCATCACACGAATGCGGACACTCACTCAAGGTCCTCCCTTGAAGGCCAACATATAGAAATTTTTCATTATCTTAAGTTTTATTACCACCAAATGTTTTATTTAATTATCACTTACTTAAAACTTCCTTACACCAACCCTATTGGACAAGGTCACCAAGCTGTAAGATAGAAGCCCCCTCCATATACTACCCTACCTTACCCATGTTCATCCAGTGATGAGTGCCCGTAGGCATGCAAACTCCCAACCCAATCCCAATGATCATAACTTCCAAAAATACCAAGGAAGATTAGGCCCCATAGGTCACCCAACAACTATACTCGTGTGTGGCACACCACCATCATGAAGATTAACACAAGGACTAGATGAGAACACAAACAAAAGGTCAATCAATCAAAAACATAATCCGGATGAAAAATGCTACATGCATCCCAATGCAAAAAAAAGTGTAAAAGCGGTTTGACGGATATCCAAGTCCACAACTCACATTGTGCCAAGAAAACCTAAGAAAATAAGGCAACATGCAAAATGAGGCAAAAACCCCAATTCTAGAAAAATTCTAAAATTAAAACCCATTTGGCCTTTGGGTGCAAAAATCCAAAAAATCAAAAAAAATTGAAATTGGACACCATATGCAAAAATGGCTAGCCTAACGGCTCAAAAATCCAAACCCCCATTTCAAAAACAATGAAAATGTTCATACTTGACAAACCAGGCATAACCAAAAATAAAAATGGAGGGGAACACTAGTTCACAACCTCCTAACATACTACTACAAGAAATAGAAGTTGAAATGGAGCAAAAACAACAAAATGAGAAAACCTTACCTGATAGAAAAAGGGGTTGAAATAGTAACTCACCCAATAAAATAAATCACCCGCTGAATCTGTTGAAAATGATGAAAAAGTATAAACTCCCCAAGCTAAATCCAATGAGACCAACCTCACATAGATCCCATACTCACAGCTCCCAAAAAAAACAAAACAAGAATCCTTCAGAAGAGGATTTACAAATTTTCTCTCAAAATTCTATTTCTAAAAAGTGAGAAGTGAATAATGTATTCACTTTTCCAATAATTATTCACTTTTTGAGTGAATAGTCGATTCTAGAAATTAGCCAGCTAGAGTAGCTAAACTTTGAATTGACCCAAATGAAAATAGGTTATTATTTGTAATGGAAATTCACCTAAGGAAAAGCTGCCAGAATTAAATATGAAAAGATTTAAAACTCAAAAATCCAAAATCATAGAAAATCACTTAACACTTTTGCAAAAAATGGGAACTTCTAAATGCACAGACATGCTCACTAGTCTAATCACATAATGTAGATGAGTTTGGATTTACTAATCACCAAAAGGTTTAGATTTAAACAACGAAGTAAGGGTACGTCAACCATACAGGGATGAAATTGGCAAAATATGAACACCTAAATCACTAAGTCCATGTGTGACTACCAGGTATATAATTCTTGCACACTAAAACACATGATCAAGTAGAATTTCATATAATATCATAGCCGAAGCAACATGTATTAAAATGCCTATTTGATCCATTTACATCACTCACATTCATAGAAAGCAAAAAGATACAAGAATGAAGTAAATATCCATAACATAGAATCCATCTCATAACATACTCAACAAATATGTCCAATAAACCATAAAACCAAATATCATCGTAGATCTACTATCATCTCAAAATAGCATCAACATGCAAAATGATAAACTGAACAACATAGCAGCATAACATCTATGGAACTGTGTCAAAGTATAACATCTGACCTTCGGGTCATCATAAGGTACAAAATAAGAGTATCAAGTATCTCTCGAATCAAAATAGACAAGGTATAGACTACAAACAAGAGAGGCACTACATCAAAAAGATAGACATCTACACCTAGAACCCCTCCACAAAATGAAATAATTGAAAGGAGGAATAGATCTATAATGGACTATGCTAGGACACTCATGATGGAGAAATATGTTGCTTTAAAATACTGGAGAGAAGATGTAAGTACAATTGTCTATATCTTGAACCCTGTACAAGTCAAGAAAGGTACTCATACAAACTATGGTATGGATACTCACCCAATGTAAAATATTTTAAGGTATTTGGAAATAAATGTTACATTCTTAAAGACTTCAAGAATGGTAAACTAGATGCAAAAACTAAAGAAGGTATATTCCTAAGATATTCTACAAGAAGTAAAGCTTATGAGTGTTTAAATACTAACACTAACAAAGTTGTGGAAAGTGAAAATGTAAATTTTGATGAATATATAGAAGTATATGAGGCTAAACCTATGAAATAACTAGAATAATACAAATCATTTGTATACTCTTATGAATGTATGCCTACTAGAGAAGATGCTGCAAATCAAGCTACAAACCAACACCAAGTTTTAGTGACTCTTAAGCCACATACTATGAATGTCAACTTGCATTTTGGAGCTGAGGTGCATTCAGATCCCAAGTTACAAAGTGAAGATGAAGCACTTCTGATTCTAAGATTAGTATACATGTAAGAGATGCTGAGCTACTTGACAAAGATGTACACAATGACTCTAAAGCTAAAAGAAAAAATGAGGAAACTAGAGCTAAACTAAGATTGTCTAGATATGTCAAGAGACATCACCCTACTGCACAAACTATTGGAGATAAATATGCTAGACCAATGAAAAGAAACAAACTAAGAAATGATACATGTTTACTAAGCATGAAGGAACCTAAATCTATAAAAGATGCATTAGAATATGTGGACTAGAGTAAAGCCATGAAAGAAGAGATTGAATAAATTGAGAAAAAAAAAACATGGACTCTAGTTCCTAGACTAGAAGACAAAAATGTGATTGGCACCAAGTGGATATTTAGAAACAAGCTAGATGAAAATGGTGAAGCCACAAGGAACAAGGAAATATTAGTTTGCAAAGGATATTCACAAGAACTAGGAATTCACTACAGAGAGATATTTGCTCTTGTTTCTAGATTGGAAGGAGCAAGAAATTTACTTGCTTATTTTGTGTACAAAGGTTTCAAAGTTTATCAAATGAATGTAAAATTTGTATTTTTGAATGGCAGATTAGAGGAACAAGTTTACATAGAACAACCAGAAGGATTTTTTGATGTTAACAATAAGAACATGGTATGTAGATTACAAAAAGTTCTATATGGTTTGAAACAAGCACCAAGAGCATGGTATGAGAGACTTCATAATTATCTTGTGAAAATTGGATTTGAAAGGACTGATGATAACAACAATCTATACATGAAGACAAAGAAAGGAAAATTTAATTTGCTATCTAAAATTTTTGTTGATGATATCATATTTGGAGGTCAAGATGCTTTATGTAAGACTTTTGCAAATGAAATGAAGCAAGAATTTGAAATATCTATGTTTGGAGAGATCAAATTCTTTGTGATTTTGCAAGCATATCAGATGAAATATGGTATATACATCACTCAGTCAAAATATGTCAAGGAAATATTAATTTTTTTTGAATTGGAGGATTCCAAACTAGTAAGTATACCAATGGTGATAGGACACAAGTTGTCAAAGAATGATGATTCAGCTAAGGTGAATCAAACATTGTACAAGTCTATGATTAACAAATTACAATATGTAGTACATAATAGACCTAACATTGCATTATTTGTAGGGATAATTGCAAGAATCTTTGCTAATCCTAGGGAGAATCATTTGATGGTTGTAAAGAGAATAATGAGATATCTAAAAGGAACATAGGAGTTTGGTCTATACTATAAGAAACATGAGAAATTTGAATTAAGAGCCTATACTAATGTTGATTGGGCTAGAAACATTGATGACAAAAAGAGCACTAGTGGAGGAGTATTTTTCTTAGGCAAGAGATTGGTTACATGGACTAGCAAGAAACAAAACTACACTTCACAATCTACTATAAATTGTACAAACATTGTATGGATCAAATAGTTAAACAAAGGTATGAAGCAAGAGATCACAAAACTAGTAACACTTTATTGTTATAATAAAATTGCTATAAACATATCAAAGAATCTTGTGATGCACACAAAGAATAAACACATAGAAATCAAGTATCAATACTTGAGAGAATTAGCTCAATATAAAGAGGAGAAGATGGAATATGTTAACACAAAAGACAAAATCGCTAATATCTTCACAAAAGCATTACCTAAGGATGCTCATGAGTATCTAAGAGGTAAAATAGAGGTGATACCCCTATCTAAGGCTATCTAAGTGACAAAAGGAGTGCCTTGCATCAAATAAGCTAATTTTCATATGTTACAGATTAATGTAGTGGATCTTACTTTAGGAGTTTTCTAAAGTAGTCAACGAGTTGAAAACTTTAAATTAGTCACAAGTAAGGTGACAGAGAGAGAAACTGAAGAAGTTAATATCTATATGATAAGATGACAAGTCTTTGGCATTATTGTCAAAGAGGGAGATAATTGTTGATCAAGGAAAATGCAAGAAAGAGGGAGATAGTTACTAGTTAGGAGAACAAAGAAAGAGAAATCCTAACATCTACCTAGTAAGAGGGAGATACAAGAAGTAATTCAAAGGGAGTTACAAGGAAGAGTTTTGTAATCTATTCAGAAGATGGAATATACTGATAGAGGGAGAAATTTCAATAAAAGAAATTATTTTCTTTTTGGTATTTTGTTGGTTTTACTATTTTAACCTAGTTAGTTTGGTTGATTAGTTTGGTTTTCCATTAATGCCAAAGAGGGAGACTGTTGAGAATAGATTGAAGGAGATTACTCAAGAGGGAGATTGTTGAGAACACATTGATACAAGTATGACCAATATGCTTTAATCATAGTTTTGTCATTGATGTCAAACCTACTATTTACTAGTAAGACAATTGCTTATTTGATTTAAGTACTATCACTTATTTGATTGATGAAGAGGATTTGATCAAAAGATGTAACAATAGCACCTAGAAGAAAGGTTGAGTTGTGATTATGTAAATATATACAAGAACCAAGTGAGACAATGATAACATGATGTATTGATAATCTGCTTAAGGTTACAAAAGTTTGTTACACAAAGAAAGTTTAGAAAAACAAGTTAAATAATGTTTGTCTAACAATTTTGACCGAGTGGATAGTAGGTGCCAAGAAAAGTCAGTGCAAGTTGAATAGAAAATCAATTGGAGTCAAGTAAAAGTTTATTCTAGTGTATGCCAAGAAAAATAGTGGATGTTGAGTAAAGTTTAGTTGATGTCGAGAACCAGTAAACTTTGGTTCATGTTGAGTGATTTTATAGAGGATGCCAAGTAACATAGTATGCGTCAAGCATCAAAAGCCAGATAATGTTGAGTGGTTGCATTACTTGAAATATCCTGAATTCGATCGATCTAAGCTAACAAGTTTATTTTCTTAGATTATGTGAACTAGGTGGAAGATAAGATTGATGAGTTGGTGGTACAGTATTCAAGGTAAACCATTTTAAAGAAAATTCAAAGATGATTGAAGGAGAAGTTTCTATAAGAGATATGAAATATGGGGTAGATTCATTGTATCCTACCTAATCTGTCCTAACCCTAAATTGGATGATAGAGAATGAGTAGCAAAAGATCTTAATTTATTATTTATAGGAATGAATGGTCACAAGCAAAAGGTTGTCATGTGTGAGAACCTAAGGAAGAAAAGGAGTCAAGTATTTTTCTTCATTAAGTGACCTAAGAGAAGAGTTTGCATTGGCATGTTCAACAAGAAGGCTTAAGGATATGAATGCTTGAAGGGTGAACAAGCTATCAGAGCTGAAATGTGTGAAGAACAAGAAAAATGGAGGACTAAAATATAGATCTATAATTTGCAAATGGAGTTGCAATTAGTTATCAGATCAAGACTTACTATTACTCTCTAATAATTTTATCAGTTTAGGGTAAATCCTTTAGATTAAGGCTGACCTAATAGTCATTTGTAAATCATTTAACTAGGTGGAATTCCAAGTGAATGGTCTAAAGTCCTCTAACAAGGCTCACTCCTAATAGGGTGATTGAAATCCTTTAACATGGTCACATTTAGTAGTGTGTATTGTAACCTTTAATAGGGTTGGCCTTTCATAGGGCATCACTTCAAAAGAGTGAAAAAGAGTAGCATGTTACTGGTGGTTTTTCCCAAATTGGGTTTCCACGTAAATCATTGTGTCAAGTGTGTTGTTGAATCTGTTATGTTTCATGTTTACATTTCTGCAAGTTGATTTAATAGTAATCTACAAGATTTAAGTGATTACATAATCTTATGGATGCATGCATGAAGATAAATGTTTTATGGGTTCGCTAAGCTGTGAAAATATTTATTTATACATTTGGACCTTGGATAACTAATTCACCCCTCCCCCCTCCCCCTCTCAATTATTCTAAAGTATTCCAAAATTATACTACATAGCTAGTAGATTTCACACAATAATAGTTTATCTAATTGCCTTCTAAAATATAAGATTTAATATATTTAATGTGTTCATCAACTAGTTTGACATCACTAATGATGGAAGCACATAACTTACTGAATTAGTTTGCCTTGTATCCATTTCTTGCTTTGGCCTCAACTATATCTTCTAGTGATTGAAAATGCATATCAAACTCATCTAACACCTTATCCACGTTATCTACATTTTTTCTACTCTATGTATGTGGTAAAAAACTAAAACATATGATGCAAACCAAAAAATATAGAAGATTAGGCAAATCAAATTTAACCTAAACTAGACATTTTTCAAAACAAACATGCAACACACAAGAAACTCTCACCAGAACCTCCAATGAGCTAAAATAAGGTCACCTAATAAACTTTCTTTGATTTTCTCTTTAAGATTTTGTGGGTGTGACCTACCAATAGAATACTATGAATCCCACTAAAAGATTACTTGCAAATAAAAATAAAAATGCAGTGTGCAATGCAAGCTATAATGAATGAGTGAAGTATTTGAGAATCAAGTATTGTTAATTGCCCAATGTTTTTACAAGATGGATGCAAATGCAAGATTTATTCTTAAAAAATATAAATATGAGGATTCTAAAACTAGATTAAAATGAAAATTAAACTAAGAATTATAATGCAAGGATTCAAACTAATCTGTAAAATCAAGTTTAAGCTACAATGCAAGAAATTAAATCTAAGTTATAAAATAAAAATTCAAAAACTATGAAAATACGAAGCATACTAAGTGCTCAAGTATGCACAAGATGTCTAAATTGTATGTAAGATTCAAATGATAAGTGTTGTAAGATTTCAAAATAAGGAGTTAGTTATCCTTTTTATAAAAATTTAATAGGTTTGGATGGAGGATATTAAGAGTTTAAAGGAAAGAGACTAGGATGAAGAGGAAAAATGAATGAGTGGCTAGAATTTAAAGGCAAAACATGAAAAAGTCAAATTCCATTTTTATGGAAAAAAAAAAAAGATTTCAAATTGATTAGAGGAGAAAAGAGATGGAGAGGTGGTCACCTTGGAAAAGATGATTGAACACATGATCAGAGAAATAATTTGCAAGAAAATAAGATTATGAAAATGAGAAAGGGATTAAATTAAAATACATTTAATTTAATCAAACTTTAGAAGAACTTTGGGCAAATAGAGGAATAAAGTAAACAAAATTTATTTTAAATTAAGAGATAGACAGAAAATATATGAATTTAAATTAAATATAATATAGTATTTAAATAAAATTTAAATACAAGAATAATATTAGAATAAGGTGATGGGTTTTGTTCTTGCCCTTGCGAACTTGGAAAACTTTGGCTCAAACCATCCTAGATTTTATAGACAATGTGATCATTTCTGGCAAATGAAATACATCCTTCCTTTCTAAAAACCACTAAATTTTCTTCTAGGCAACAAGAAATTGGATGAAGGATGGATAGAGGTTTGTTCCCCTAGGTCAAAGAAAAATAGAACAAAACCTTTCGATAGGAAAATGCATATGCCCTCAATATATTTTCAAAACCGTAAAGAAAGAAGGTAACTAGGAAAAAAATTTAATGCCTTCGACCCTCTCCAAAATGTGGAATTGGTAGACAATAAGGATCACTCCATATTTCCTCTCCAGATACACAAAAAAAAGGTTTCCCTAACTCAAGGACTTTCATATATTTCTAAAACAATCTAGGTAAGAGAGAAGAAGGATAGAGATGAAGTCTACTTATCAAAACATTCGGTAAAATATGTGCAAAGAAGACATTAGGATCGAGAACTTTTTCTTCAATGGATAGGACCTGGAATGGAGGCATGCTCTGTAGAAAAATAGCTAAAAAGTCTCCTAGGTTTGCATGTAAATCTAAAAATCATTCAAAATAAATAAATTTATTTAGCACCTGATAGTATAGATCTAAGAGATGAGCTCCTATATTGGAAAATCCTAGTTTTGAATGGCTATCCTTTAAAATTTCTAGAATGGATCCTCTTTTGTGATCCAAAAAAATTGGTGAGATTTGATATAGAGAAAGCTATCCTACTTCCCAATCTTGTGATTGAATTTTAGGTTAAAGATATTCTTAGAATAATAGGTTCCAAACTAGGAATCTATGTTGGAATGGTAGAATTGAATTTGGTTGTTTTGAGCCCAATTATTATAGCTAAATTAGATGTAAATGCACTAGATTTAAAAATTAATGGTAAAACATTTTTTGTTGAGCCAAAACTAGTTGAAGATCTCTTAAAAGTAGATTTAGATCAAGTTGTTTCCTTGCCCCAAGATGATGGTTTTCCAAATATCTCATGGAACATTCAAATTGTCCTAAATGATAAGGGTGGGGGTTTCTTGATTCACCTACGGGGTGAGATAGAGGAAGGGGAGATTAGAGAATTCCCTACTTGTTTTAAATCTATAATAATTAGTTCAAAAGAAGATGAGGAAGAATGCCCTCTACATCAAGAAATTTTTTAGGTCACACCCTCCAAGGAATTAGGCAAAAATTGCCATGATTCAAAGGAGGGTGTAGAATTTTTCAACAATTCATCCCATAGAGAGGAAACCCTAAGTGAAACTTTGAAATGTGAGAAAGTAGAAGTTAATATGTTAATAGAGATATGTTATTAGATGATCTAATGAATCAGTTTATGGATGAGATTTGTGATGAGGAGGAGGTGAAGTTACATAAATCTATTTTGATTTCTAAGATTATGGAATCAAACCATAGGGAAAGAGAAAATGCACTCATCAATGATAAGGATGAGTTAGAGGTGATAACTAATGACTCAATAGGCCCTCTAGGTTTAGGAGTTTCCCTCCCAAGTAGAGGAGTCTTAGATTGTGCAAAAGTGTTGAGAAAGAGAGGAAGAAAATCCTTGCAATAATAGTGACACTAAGATGGGATAACTAGAGGCTAGGCTAAACTCACCAATATTATTAACATAGGGAAGGGGAAGATCATTCTCATTATACCATAAATATCAAAAATTGGAACATTAGGTTCCTTAATGTCCCTAACAAGAAAAAACTCCTAAAGTGTTGCATCGCTAAAACTAAGGCTGACATAATTCTTCTTCAAGAAACAAAACTAAATAGTAAAGAAATGGGTAAATTTAGGAGATGTATAGGTTTGCAAAAGGTAAGAGACCCTCCAATAGAAGGGGCCTTGGAAGGGCTTTCTCTAGTATGGTACCCCAAATATGTCTCTATTTCATCTATAGAAATCCATAGGAACTAGATTAGTGGGTCAATGAAAGTTATTAGATTTGATTTTTTTTGTAAGATTGTTAATGTCTATGGCCCAACCAACAACTAGGAAAAATATAGGCTATGGAATGAACTCAAATAGAGGTTACAATTTGAAAAGGAAGGTTTGACTATTCTAGGAGTCAATTTCAATTCTATCCTTCCCTCCTTAGAAAAATGGGGTGGCATCAATTCCCTCCATTTTGCATCTAAGGATTTCTTTAATTGGGTCAATAGACTATGATTAATGGAATTATCTAGCTCAGATAAAACCTTCACTTGGAATAAGAGAAGAAAAGGTTTCATCAACATTGTAGAAAGATTAGATAGATTCCTGATTATAGAGATCTGTCAGTTGTCCATATATCATTCCTTTATGAAATCAAACCAATATTGAGATTGGAACACTATCCTGTCAAATTTAAAATTTTTGAAAATAAATTCCCAACTAATTGTCCTTTCAAATTTGAGAAAATGTGGTTCAAAGATGAGAATTATATTAAATCAATAAAGCAATGGTGGGAGCAAACTAAAGTTTGAGACTCTAAATTATTCTAGGTAGTGCATAAAATGAAGGTAATAGTGCATAAAATAAAAGTAATCAAATGTAAACAAAAGGAATGGAATTCAAAATTCTTTGGAAACATCCTTAAGGATAAGATAACTTTGGATGAAAAATTGGAAACCCTTAATAATGAAATTATGGATAATGGAATGGGATAAACATGATTCCTAGAAGAAAAAAAGAGTGTGCAATAGTATGAAGATGTTATTTCCAAGGAAGATCTTTTTTGGAGGAAAAAATTGAGGGAGATTCAGTTAGAGGTAGGGGAAAAAAACACAATTTTTTTCATAATAGTTCTAAACCAAGAAGGATGATTAAACACATCACTTCAGTCAAAGGGATGGACAAAAGTATAAAGAACTCCTCTAATGAGTTAACCCTTGAGGGAGTCTCTTATTTTGAAGGCATTTACAATAGTGGGATTAGTTCTAACATATCTTCTCAATAAATTGTTCTATCAAACATTCCTAAACTAGTTTCCAAGGATCAAAATATGCTTCTAGTATAAAAAAAAGTATCCAAATAAGAGGTTGAATCAAATCTTAAAAAAATGAATCCAGACAAGTCACTAGGACTAGATGGTTTCCTAGCCTTTTTCTTTCAAAAATATTGGAATGTCATTGGAGATGACATTAAAAAGGCTTTGGAAGGAGTTAGGAACTTATGTAAATTGTTGTATGAAGTTAATATTAACTTTATTGCACTAATTCCCAAGAAGGAAAGTGTGGTTACTTTTAATGACTTTAGACCTATTGCTCTCTACAATACTCTTTATAATATTTTTACTAGGATTATGGCTTCTATACTCAAGAATATTCTATCTAGTCTCAATAGTGAGGAACAAACTAGATTTGTCTAGGGTAGATCTATATATGATGGCATTATCATATCTCACAAAGCTATTCATTATGTTTTGAATAATTGATCCCCTAGTGTGCTCATCAAGTTGGATATTAAAAAGCATATGATTGGGTAGAATAGCATTTTTATGCAAGTATCTAGAAGCATATAGATTTTTTGAATAATGGATAGAACTAATCTTTGAATGTATCTCAACTCCAAAGATGTCTATTCTAGTGATTAACACCCCAATAGGTTTTTTCACCATCTCTTGTGGACTAAGATAGGGGGACCCTAAATCCCCCTCCTCTATATTTTTGATGGCAAATGTGTTAAAAAGATCAACCTCACAAGTTAGAACTCAAGGGGAAATCAAGGCAGTCCTATAACTAGTGGACAAGATCCCAATACATATCAATATTTTGTTAATGATACTATGTAATTTGTAGAAAATTCTAATAGGGAAGCCTCTGTCCTAAAAAACATTCTAAAAATATATATTGAGGTGCCAGGTCCGGACATTAGAAAAGATAAATCAAATATCTTCTTCTTCAATATTGATTCTTGTATGGAGGCACAAATCTATGCTATCTTGGATTTTAAAAAGGGTACCTTTCCCTATAAATATTTGGGCCTTCCTCTAAACTTGGGTCAAAATGTTTCTAAGATTTTGAGATCCACTTATAGAGAAATTGAAATTGAAAATGATTGGTTGGAAAGGAAAATGGTTATCCTCAAAAGTAAGGAAGACCATGGTTGTAATGCCCCACCAAGGAAACCAAAAAAAATTGACCTAAAGTTTCACTAAGTTTGTCAAACATTTTTAAAATATTTTTTTAAAAGATAATAGCAACAAGAGATAATAAAGCAAAAACAATAACTCACATACATACAACAATCATAAACTAATTACATCTCCTAAGGGTTCCATGACATAGAATCATTTTTAAGTTTAATTAATACTAAATCCAATACATAAAAAATCCACATCAAAGAATAAGAACAAGTACAAATCTATTTAAATAATATACAATTACATAGGATGACACTTGGCATAAACAAAATGCTTAATCATCCATTGTACAAGTTATAGGGTATGAAAAGCTCAAAGAATATACATCACAAATAAAATACATCATCTCATAAGATCTTTGATAATCAAGTATAGTACAAAAAAATATAACCATCCAACAAAAATACAAGATCAAATAGAAAGGAACATCTGCACAAACACATCTAGCAACGACATCCAATTGTCGGATCTCAATGGTATATGAAAAATGCACTACCACCCCACCTCATGGAACCTAAATGGACCACTCCCACCACACTGAGGACATAGTCTCAAGTCCCAAATGGATATCAATCCACAAGTCATAACCAACATCTAGGTCAAGGAAACACCTAAAATCAAACTATCTCAAAGGTACTAAGACACAGGTATCATTTAAAGCTAGAGGCAACAAAGAAACGTAGTAAATCTAGCATGTAAGTGGGAAAGTTTCATCACATGAGCCAACTCTAAGGTTACCTTGATAGCCTCTCTGGACTCCAACGCCCAAGTGTCTTTATGCAACACCAGTATCATTTCATATAGACAAGGCATACTAATGAAGCAAAGTCACAACCAAGCATCCTCTCTACTCCTATCCTAGCCTATACTAGCACCCAAGGCATGGGTGAGGAAAACCCATTAAATGAAATGCTATCACTTATTAAAACAACTTATAATGGGTTACCTAGGTAGCCACTCTAGGCTCTTGCCTCCATTGCAATCTAGTTCCCAACATACACATAGATTACCTACCCTAAACTCATAAAAGTACAAATCAAAGAATCACAATTTTCACCTCAACCCTTCACAAGTAACTGGAAGGAACCTATAGATAAAACATAGAATACACCTTAGTCCTTTACAAGAAACTATAAAGACCAATCTCAATATCACCTCAATCCTATATAAGCAACTAGAAAGCACCAAAAGATAAGACACAATATTCATCTCAGCCCTATATAAGGAACTAGAAAACATCCAAAGATAATTGATTGAAAACTAAAAGGTTACACCAAAAATGTCACAACATTCACCTCAGTTCTACATGTTAGCTCCTGATTTAAGAGTTTTGAAAATGACAAAGAAACTAGACCAATGCATCTAAGGCTAGCAACTTCCTATGATAGATACATCTAACTATAGTCTTGGGCCAACTATAAGGCATAACTCCTTCTTCACTTCAGGCTCTACAAGACCTAGGTAGCTTAACCTTGAGGTTCTGATGTATGGTACCAGTGCATTTAAAATATAAATGTAAACCTATTAATGCAGATGAAAACCCCTTATATCTCCTAATAACTCATGCAATAACACAGATCTATAGTAGCTAAATGCATATCTATGAATCTCACAAGCTGAGTGAGGGTTAATTCTTTTCAGCTCACTACAAAACATGAAATACTAAAATGATTTTGATTAAAAGATTTTGTACAAATGACATTCATATCAGTTTGCATCTGATTTAGTGATCAGTACCTTATCCATTGAAACATAGAGTCATTACTAGCATGATGACCTAACTTGTTTGCATTACAATCAAGTTTATCAACTGAAATCCCCAAATCCCATTCTTATGCAATATCCCCTTCATACACCCAGAAACCCTATTAGAACTGTGTTGCATAAAATTGTAACCAAGATTATGCAAACCTCAAACTATGAATATAGCAAGGGAGTGTATGTTCGGTATGCTCTTAGGAACACAACAGTGGATGAATCTCTTGAATGTGTGAATGCAAATGGAATATGTGCCTAGACTAGATGATATGAAAAATCAAAATGACAGAATGATGCTGCAATGACAAGAAATTCTAATGGTACCTAATGGATGATAATGACCTCTAATGACCTATCGTGTCTCTATCCTGGTGGTGTTGTGTTGTGTTCTTGTGGTGTCTAAAGCTTGAGACAAGGTGTCTATTTAAAGTAGATGGAGGAAGCATCTAGAATGTGCTTAGAAACCACTAAGAGATAAGGATAAGGATTAAAAACTAAGCACAAGAGATAAGGATAAGAATTGACAACCAAGCTCCTTATCTCTCATTCTAGATAGATAGATAGATAAGACTGATGAGCTAACATGTGTGTGTAGAAGATTCCTATGGTGTAGACACCATGTGCTTAAAAAGAAATGCAAACTCATGTTAATGCACATACTTCTAGGCAATTTGAATAAAGATTAGGATAAAATTAAATTAAATAAAATTTAATTTAATTTAGGTCTAGAAGAAATTAATAGGAAATGGAGGATTTTAAATAAATAAAATTTATTTAAAAAAGAAATAAATGGAGAATCATGTGTTAATTAAATTAACACATTAAGGCTAGGAAGTATTTAAATTAAATTTAAATACTTAGGAAAAAATGAACTTATTTAATTAAAATAATTTAATTAAATAAGTAGAAGAATGGGACTATTATTAATTAAATTAATAAAGTCATTCGGGACAATTTTTAGTGTATACATTTTTCCCCTCTTTGATGTGATGTTGGCACGACATCATATCAAAGAACATACAGGTTGCCCCAGAGAAGGAAGGAGAATTGAGGATGCCCCCTCACGGAAATTGCGCAAGAAATACGAATTTGGGCAATTTTCGTGGAAAGGTCTTGGAACGGAAGGAAGGGAAGGAAAGAAGAAAAATAGGATGATGGAAAATGATAATCTAAATGCAACTTAACTACATGAATGCAAGAGATTCAATTGTGTTCATATGGAGAGCATACCTAATTTTAATATTGCAAGAGGAGTTATGCACCAAATGCTATAGAAGCATAGATGACAAGATTCCTTTGCGTGTATTAGACTCTTAACACAATAGATGCAGGTTTCAGAGTCATGAGGGAACAAATGACATATACACACTGGAGAGGTCTGGGCACACCCAAAGTCTTTTGAAGGAGCTTGGTGGAAAGTGTGCTAACTCATTGCCCCCAGTGAGCAATGCATTAACATAACTTGAAACTCACATAGATGTGCTAAAGAATCATGAAAATAGATCATATTGCAAAATAACACATGTAATCAGGATAAGCCATTCAAATGATACCAAGATATGGAAGATCGAGGCACACTTGGGAAGGCTATCACTGACACACAAAGATAAAATTAACAAAAAGACATTATGACCAAGTAGTCATTCAATTCACCATCCTTGCCATAAACCTGATAAATTTGTTAAATTTGTTAAGCCTGTGTAGGAAGGATTCATCCTGTAAGGAAAAAATTGATTGATTGATTGAATTGAAATGAGATATTTTTTATTGGTTGCTGGCAATGACAGTAAAAGGAATGATGTTCTCAAATCATGATTCTAAATGTGAATTTGTGTAAGCTTGTTTGCAATCACTATTTGATGAGGTTGGTTTTATGGATGGAAGCTCAGTGTGGTAAGAATATGGATAAGATAAGATAATGGATGAAGAAGGAAGTGACTAAAAGAAGAGAATATGATGAGAGTAGAGGATAAATGAATTGATTGAATAGATTGGGAGACTTGGATTGAATTTGATATGAATGAATAGATAGAATGGATTGAATGATTGCGGAATAGACATGAATGAATGTGGAATATTTAGATTGAATTTGATATGAATGAATGAATAGAAGTGAATGAATGTGGAATAGAATGGATTGAGACCAATGACAAGGGAGAGCCATGGTATTTGTAAATGAATAGGAAGGTTGGGTAGATATATGAATGGAGGAATAATATGGATGACCAACAGATATAGTGTCAGATAATGGGGAACCAAGAACCATATTTCAAAGGAGTGACCAACAATGCCCCATTCCAAGGATATGAAAATGGAAGGAAATAATGGTGGGGAAGGATTGCATGAAAATGGATGGATGTTGTGAAAGCTCACATATGGAGGAAGAAAAGCGATGTGCTCTTCTTAAGCATGTATGAACATTTTTGTTGTTGTGCCTCTAGTATTGATTAGGAGCATGGGTATGAAAGTGGAACGAAGGAAGGCATGAAAAAGGGATAATGATACGAAGGATATGAAAGAGGGATAATAATATGAAGGATATGGATGGAAAAGGGATAATGATATGAAGGATATGAAGGAAATGCGTGATAAGAAGTGGATGAAATGAAAGGGGATAACCAAGATCATGGGTATATAGAAGAAGGATAGATGTGCATAGGATTATGGATGGAAAAGATATGAATGAACATAAAAAAAAAAAAAAGAGGATGGTAATATGTATGCATATGGATGGAAAATGAATGCATGAACATGAACGTGACAAGGACTATAGGATAGGGATGACATGTCAAGATCAAAAATATGGAAGAATGTAGGAAGTATATAGGATAATGTATGGATAATGAACAGTAAGATGGAAGGATGAAAGGATATGTATAGATGGTTTGTATGGATAAAGCACAAGAGAAAATGGAAAGTGTAAGTCAAGATCAAAGATGGGAATAACAATGGACGATAGATGGAATATAGAAGATAGGTAAGGAAGAAAAATATGGATTGGAACTTGCCCCTAGTGTAGAGTGCAAGTGGAAAAAGGGAAGTTAATGGATAGGTAAGTGAAAGTGGAAGACAATGGATACATAGTAGGAAAATGAAGGGAGGACTCAAGCATCTAGGTATATGGATGTATCCCTTGATATTTATGCTTCTTTAATTTGTTTATTATGTTTTTTTTTTTTTTTTTTTTTTCAAGGAATTATTGGTATTCTCTCGTAGATGTTGATGGGGTAAGAAAAAGAATGCTAAAGTGAATTGGGGAATAGAAGACAATAACCTATGAAAAAAAGTTTGGATTAAGGGAGTTGATTAGGTAGGAGGAAGACATGATTGATGGATACTAGGTTGGAAGACTTGTGAAGGAAGTGGAAAGATCTTCATTGGAACACACCTTGAAGGGTGGTGGAAAGGAGTAAATTGTGAAGGATGTGTAGGAGAAAGTTGGAATTTCGGGATATAGAGACCCAAAATGGATGAAGGAGATGATAGAGTTGGGATGGCGGATTTGGGTGTATAAGGACCCAAAATGGATTTGGAAAATGGAGGTTGAGAGAATTTATGAAGGAGGGAGGCTTTTGGATAAGCAGAATTGGATGTCATTTGGAATCTTTCTTTGAGATTCATTGCTACATTAAGTAACTTTGGTATCCACATAACTTTTACACTTTTGATTTCTAGCCTTTGTGGTTTTTTGATTGCATTTTGGATCTGATTTTTCTTTTCTTGGTCATGTCGCTTAGATGTGACATGTTGATCCTTATGCTTTTGTGGATTTTTGACTTTGTTTTCTTTTTCTTTGGCATCCAATTTGCTTCCATTTGCCATGATATGGGTGCATGAAGGTAAATAAGATGGAGAATGTATGGAAGGTGAACATTGGAAGGAATTCAAGGACGTGCGCCTTTGTTGATCTTTACTAGGACTATGAGGGGATAAATTGGAAAACATTGATAAGGTAGAAGGATGTACATAAGGACCTAATATGGAAGGAAGGGAAGAAGAGTTTGACGATGGAACATAAGGACCAAGAATAGATGGACTATAAGAACCTAGAATGGATGGACTATAAGGACCTAAAATGGACTTAGAAGATGAAGGAGGAAAAGTTTTAGGTGTGGAAGGAAGAGTTTTGGAATTGGAAAAAGTGGAAGGTGTACCAACATCTTGAGGAATTATTTTTTCAAGGGGATACTTAGTATTCTCAATGCAAGATGCGAGTCTAGGTGTATGGGGCACATGGGGAGATTGAATAGGTGTGATAGGATCATGTGAAGGAGTGGGATCATGAATTATGGATGAAGGGGTGCATTGATCTTGACTTGGAAGAGGATCATTGAGTGGAATGAGTGGATTATGAGATGGAATAGGTTCATGAGATGGAATGGAGGGAGTGGAACTATGAGAAGGAGTATTTTGATCTTGACATGAAAGAATATCATATAGCTCAAGGAGTGGATCATGAAATGGACTAGAATCATATGAGGACGTGGAAGGAATGGAATCATGTGGTGAAAGAAGATCATATAGCATGGTAAGTGGATCATCATATGTGGGCATGGAGGAAATGGAATCATGAGATGGAGTAATTGGATCTTGACATGGAGGAGTATTAGTGAATGGAGTGGAAGAAACTTCTTCATGAAATGGAGGATCTATGGAGGCTAATGCTGGAGATGGAATGGAATCAGTAATGTTCGTGGTAGGTGCAATGTCTTGATCTTGATTAGGAAGAGAATCATAAGATGGACTAGGAGGGATGGATGAATGTTGAGGGATAGTGGAATGAAGGGATGGAGAAGTGCTCAGATATAGAGGAAAAACATCATGCTTTGAAGGAAGGTCTTGAGATGGAACTGGAGATGAGGCTTTAGGTGATTGGCTCACATTATGTTGAATATTTAATCTAGCCAAAAGTGATGTGAAATAGCTTCGACGAGGTGGAGATGACATTGTTGGAGGCTTAGGAGATGATGTTGTCGAAGGACTAGGGGATGATGTAGTTGGAGGACTAGAGGATAATGTCATTATAGGATTAGGATTTTGTGGAGGTGGAATTATGGATAAAGGATTTGGATTAGGTTCATAGTAAGGGGGATTACATGGAGGAGTAGGATTGGATGGGACATGAGAACTACTGCCTTTGATATATGAGAGAAAATTCTTCATTTCCTCCATTTTCTTGGTAAGGGTTTTTACGTCTGAGACATTGTGTGGGCCGTGAATGGAATTGTATGGAGGGATATGAGAGCTAAAAAATGAAGGACACATAGCAAAGAAAATGACCTTTTCCTACGAACTTAGTTTGTCCAAGAGTGTATTCTTTAGTTCCTCAACTTCTATGGCGAGGTCATTTATGATGGAGGAATTGTATTGGCTATGGATGGAATGGTCTACAGATGAAGGATAAGGAGATAGATTTCCCTTGTCAAAGGTAGGAGAATGATGAACATGAGATAGATTAGAATTGAAGTTTTGAGAAGCAATTTGATATGGAGGAAGTTCGAGACCATGTTGTCGTGCAATATTGGCAATCATTGAAATAAGCAGATTTAGATCCATGGATGCAAGATGAAAAGTGATGAATAGATTTGAAGAGGGAATATGAACTTGGAATTAGGAGCTTTGTGCTGATTGGACTTTGATTTGATTTGATTTGAATTTGATTGAATTTGAATTGATTTGGTATTGATTTAGTTTGGATTTGGAAGGATGAGGGTTCGATTTGATTTGATAAAAACCCTATGATAGTGCAAACAAAGTGAATGTTTGATTTGAATGAAAATCCAATGATAAGACAATGCTCCTATGTCCGAAGTAGAATGTGTAATGTCAAAGTGAAATAGAAGAAGATGTGAATGAAGTTTTTGAAAGATTGATTATGATTTGGATGATTGAATTTGACAAGGGACTGGATTAGAAGAATGCTGATTTGAAAGATCGAATTAAGAATGCATGATGAGCTTGACTAGGGAAACTAAAAATGATGAATCATGACTAGGATGAAGATTAGGAATGTGATTGAATGACAAGGAAATGATTTGAATAAATAAAGAGGATGAAGATGTCAAGCAACGTTTTGAATGATGAAGAAGATATGTAAGAGGGAACGATGTCTTGGATGGAAGGAATATGTGACGTGAAATGATTTGGAATGATGATTAAGAAGAGGCATTTTTTGTGTTTTTGAAATGTTTTTTTGATTTTTTTTGGATTTTTGAACTTTTAGGTTTAAAATGCAAAAGCAAACAATGAAATATGTACAATGCAAATGTGTTTCAAACACACCAAACACACCAACACTCCTATAAGGTTTGACTAGGTTGTACAAGGCTCAACTAGGGGGCATCCTCAATATACACTAGGTACGTGAGGCCCAATTCTATAGATGAAAGGAAATACTACCACACAGTCGAGGGGAGACGGTAACCCAAATCTCCTCCTTCACTTCCCAAAGGTATAAAGTTCTTTGGGGCTTAACCAAGAGTGACAATATTACACTTCCAAGAGAGGTGTCTTTCAATTCACCTCTCGATTTTTATACTTCGCCAGAACGCTGGAGTTGAGGTCATCCCAAGGGGTGATGAAATCCTCAAGCAGGCCTCCTAAAAAAAATAAAAACAAGTCCACTTATTTCTTGTTCACCCAAGGTCGCCTAAAGGTGCGAGGGGAGAGAATACATAAGTGGACTTGGGGTTTAAAAGACACTTATTCGTTGCCAAAGAAATTTTAAGTTTTGTAATCTAATTGAAGACACACATGATTAAAATGTACAATGTTCGTTCAATGTTGTAAAAATCAGGCACACGAAAAGCAAATTTTTTTTTTTTTTTTTAGTTTTTTGAATGTTTGGCTAAAAGGAAAATAAAAATAAAGTTCTAAATGTACAAAATAAATTTGAAAGTAAAGCAAATTTTGAAGGAAATAAAAAAAAAAGTAAATCTTTTTTTTTTTTTAATTTTGATTTTTTTTTTTTTAAATTTTTTTTAAATTTTTTTAATTTTAATTTATTTATTTATTTTTTAAATTTTTTTTTAAGAAGAAGCTCACCTTTAATAAGAAAGCTCTAATTGCATAAAAAATCCTTTTCGTTTTTCACCATTACATCATCAGAAAGCCCGTTTTCAATCCAAGACATTATTTATAAGGATAACAACAAAATATAAAAATTTAAATAAAGCAGCTCTTAACCACTCATTCATACAATCGCAAGAAAGATTATAAAAAATATTGAGATCTGGATCAAGTTCTCCATGACCGGTTATTCTATGATAATCTCAACCAAAATGCATCATATGATACCTATTTTATGAGTTGGCTGAATAAAAATGCTAAACAAAGGAGTTACGGATTGATTTTTGGTCCACTCACAAGAATATTGCCTATTCCTGAGGTGCCGCCATTATTCTTCACAGATCGAATTCTTTTTTTTTAAAACTCTTTCCCCCTGTTCTGTAGCGTGGTATCTGCAACGGCAGCCCAAGATTCTTCAAACAATATTTTTCAAATATATGAGTTCATATAATTGGAACATCACGTCGTGGTAGGATGATAGTGAAAAAGTCAGAATCGCCCAATTGGCTAAAATATCACAAATTGCAAGTTTCATGGGGATTGATCTCTCTATGAAAGTTGAAGAGGGCTCCAATGGCGGCTCTAGTTATGGGAACTGCAAGGATTTCTTCTCTCTGCAAGGAGGAAGTGGTGGCTTGAGTTTCAAGCTCCTAACCAGTGATAACGATGATGATAATGGGTTTCAAGATGATGAGACCAAACAATTGGTGACTGCAGACCTTAATGGCGTTGCTGTTGAGAAAAATGGCTCGGAGAAAAATGATATTTTGAATGGATTGCAATTGATGACTGCACTGCCCAATTGTGCAAGTGATCGGTCAACTGTGGAAGATTGCGTTTCTCCAGTTAACTCTCCTCAAACTTCTGATCCGGATGATTCAGATCCTGACCTGAGAACTAAGGTGGACATGCTTCAGAGTGAACTAACACGTATCAATGAAGAAAATAAGAAGCTGAATTTGGGGTTGAACCATATAGCCAACAATTGCCCAAGCTTAAAGATGGATCTTACATCTCTAATGGAACAGCCTCGCCACTCTCATGATAAAGTTCCTGAAAAGATAACGTCATCTCAAAGTGATGGAACAATGAGAAACGATGGAAGAAGTTCCACAAGAAAAGTGGAGGAAGTAGCAGGCGGCGACTATCTTACTTTCATGGCGATGATGATGAGAGCGAGGGCGGAGTGAGGCTTGTTGTAAGTGCGGGCGGCGGCAGCGAGGAACACGGAAGGAAAAAGGAATGGCCGCGGGCAGAGGAAATAGGCGGGGGCGGCACGCGTTTCTCAGCTGTGGTAGTGGCGGCGACACCAACAGGCCGCGGCCACAGGAGAGGACGCGAGAAGAAAACAACGACCGCGAGGAGAACAGCGCCGCGAAAGGAAAATAGCGGCCGCGAGGAGAACAGGGCCGTGGGAGTGGCGAAGCTGGGAAGAAGGCGCCGGCAAAGGAAGAATAGCGTTGTGGAAGAGGGTGAAAGAACATGGGCAGAGGTGCTGATGGAGGTGACAGCACCGAGAAGAAGCCGCTGGCGGAGGTGGCGTCAGTGCCAGAAGTAGGGGGAGCCGCCGGCGGAGGCGGCTCGGGCTGGAAAAGAAAGGGAGCTGGCGGCGGCGGCGGCTCTAGCTTAAATTTTTTTTTAAAAACAAACTATATATATAAAATAAACAAAAACAAATTGCACTAACAAAAGAAAATAACCTAGACAAAATAAGAGAAAATATCCCCCCTATCACACTTTTTTTTTTTTTTTTTTAATAACCTAAATAGCATAAAGCAAATGGAAGAAAACCAAGCCCCTATACATTTTTGTTTTACTCAAAAGAAGAACAAAATATAGGGTACTTACCTCATGCGCTTCCAAAGATGATGACTGACCTCGTGGCTTGATGAGATGCTCCGTATGCAAGTTAATCTCCAACCGCAAGCCTCCAACCTTAGCTTGAATAAATTTGAACTCGCGAAGTGGGTCCCACCGAGCGTGCCAAAATGTGTTGCATAAAATTGTAACCAAGATTATGCAAACCTCAAACTATGAATATAGCAAGGGAGTGTATGTTCGGTATGCTCTTAGGAACACAACAGTGGATGAATCTCTTGAATGTGTGAATGCAAATGGAATATGTGCCTAGACTAGATGATATGAAAAATCAAAATGACAGAATGATGCTGCAATGACAAGAAATTCTAATGGTACCTAATGGATGATAATGACCTCTAATGACCTATCGTGTCTCTATCCTGGTGGTGTTGTGTTGTGTTCTTGTAGTGTCTAAAGCTTGAGACAAGGTGTCTATTTAAAGTAGATGGAGGAAGCATCTAGAATGTGCTTAGAAACCACTAAGAGATAAGGATAAGGATTAAAAACTAAGCATAGGAGATAAGGATAAGAATTGACAACCAAGCTCCTTATCTCTCATTCTAGATAGATAGATAAGAATGATGAGCTAACATGTGTGTGTAGAAGATTCCTATGGTGTAGACACCATGTGCTTAAAAAGAAATGCAAACTCATGTGAATGCACATACTTCTAGGCAGTTTGAATAAAGATTAGGATAAAAATTAAATTAAATTAAATTTAATTTAATTTAGGTCTAGAAGAAATTAATAGGAAATGGAGGATTTTAAATAAATAAAATTTATTTAAAAAAAAAATAAATGGAGAATCATGTGTTAATTAAATTAACACATTAAGGCTAGGAAGTATTTAAATTAAATTTAAATACTTAGGCAAAAATGAACTTATTTAATTAAAATAATTTAATTAAATAAGTAGAAGAATGAGACTATTATTAATTAAATTAATAAAGTCATTCGGGACAATTTTTAGTGTATACAAGAACACTAAAGAATTTACCTAACTCCTTGAGTCAGAAGCAATAATAGATCTAATACACAACTCATCCAAGCTACCTTAAATCAAATGAACCTTATCCATTTAATCTCAAAGTTAATAGCACATGAAGAATTAGGAGACAGAATTAGAAAACTCAGATAATTCATGTAAATCCCTTTTTGTATATTTATCCATAGAAAAGACTGAATACATAAACTAGTAAAACTGAATGAAACTATAGACATGTCACATAATCTAGCATCAAAATCTTATATCTCATAAAACAATACATGACATGAACTGAAATTCTGCACATAAATTGATGTGTGGCCTTCACTACTAGAGTTCAGCTCAATAGTTAGGAAGCAAAACCATCTACAATCCTAGTTTCAATAGTAGAACTGGTACACGTAGAGAAAATTGCCAACAACCTTACAAAAGAGAAGAAGAAAGAAAGATATAGGAAGGAAGCAATTCTTGGATTGAATCTACAACTGACATGTGTCCCTTTAGAATTCCTTCCCAAGAAGATGAAAAAGCCTCTCTCTACCTTCTCTCTGTAATAGCCTATAAAATCCCTATGATTCTGGCTTTCAAGTGCATTAGATATCTCAGAAATTTGGTAGAAAAGATAACTGATTTTTGATATCAAATTGAACTCAAAGTAAAAAGTAAAAATCAGTTAACTGGCCTTCAGAATGCAAGATAATCTTTCCCAGCTTACTTTTACCACAATCAGGCTTCAAAAAGTTTTCAAATCTGCCCCGTAACCAACTCTAATGCTCAATGATCACATCTACTCATTCTGCTAAGAAGGCCCTGGGAATCAAAAATTGGCTTATAATATGACCTAGTGAAGACCCGTGCACAATCTAACCTCAGAAATGAAAAATTTAGATTCTCCTAGCTTTAGTGGTATATTGGAACACCTATTTTGGATAAAAAAATGCACAGGTTATGCCCTTCTAAAGTTTGGACCTCTATTCCATGGCTTCCATAGCACGTATTGCATATATTTTAACTTTCCAAAAGTTAAAACTATAGAAAAAATCCAAATATGATTTTAAAACTTTATGCCCTACATGTAGAACCTGAGAAGGAATAAAATAAAATTTTATTTGAAACCTTTGAAATTCTTCCTCCCCTTTCAATCTGGGTCAAAATTAGTTTGACCAACTTGGACACATGTCAAGATGTGATTGGACCAAGCTTGTACAGCTAGTGCCACATGACATCACTTCATTCATCCTACATGGTGACAATGACATGGCGAGAGTAACTTCTCCTTGGCGAGAGCAAGGACTGCTAGATGTGCCATGTGGCATGACCTCCTTCCTTTGTCTGCGATCTCACCACATCATTGCCTACTCGCACATACTGCCACATGTCGCATGTTGGTTCACTGCTCCATACCCAGGTGGGACCCATGATGCTTATTTCGCTCTTGCCAAATTTTTGAGCTTTTTCGGCAACTCACTACCTTGCTAGCCAGAAATCATTGGATTTTCCAGCTAGCAACATAGCGACTAGCCAGATTTTTACTTTTCTGGTGCATTTGAAACTGCTGACATCATCCTCTTTGTTTTCTTATTTGGTCATATTTTGTCTTTTTTTTCACACCAATCAACCATCCATGGTGGGTGCCTCAGCACATGATCTTCAGCTTACAAAAGCCTTCAATCTATAAGACACTTAGCCATCGTGTGGAGGAGTATTTAAAAACATTTTGAAATAGACCCCTACCCAATGTGGGATATAACTTTTAGTCTTTCCCTACTCTATGCCTTGCGTGTGACTTCCTCTTTTGGCATTGTAGATTTCTCCTTCGTGCTTTGCATGGCTTTCATTCGTAGGAGCTTCCTTGCTTGAAGGTGCGTGAGTTGTTTTTCTTGCTACTTACTAATGAGTTTTTCTTGTTTGTTGCATTTTCTATCTTTGCAAGTGTCATATGCTCTATACTACCATCTCCATTTCCTTGGTCGACCTGCTCTTTTGACTGTGTGAATGCTTCATGGGCTTTGCACTCTCTTTTTGTGCATGGGCTGCTTGCAACATTTCCAAGCTCCCCTACAACTTTCTTTACTTTTCATGCGGGTCCTCCTTTGTATGTATGGATTTTCTCTTTATTTGCATGGCTGCGTTGACTGCATTTTTTTATGTTTTGGAGACTTGCTTTGTCTTTTAAGCTAACTTCCTCTAATGCCTCCTTTGTTATAAAGAATGCCCCTACTCCATCCATCATGGAAACCAAATTGTTCATTGCACTTCTTTATTGCACCATCTAGTACACTTTCTTCGAAGGATTCTAATATTTAAGGGTGTAGAGAAATCTTTGTGGCCTTAGCTTCTCTTTTCAAACTGCTTCCCTACTCTTTAATCTCCATGGCGTATGGGTATTTGTCAGGGTAATTCGTTGTTCCAGTTTAATTCAAGTCATGACTTGTTTCATTACCTTACTTGTTTGGTGGTAATTTAGCTTTTCTAGCATTTTCAATTTAGAAATTTTGTAATTATGGCTATTTTCAAGTCCACTATATTTCGACATTTTCCAGAACTACAAAGTTCTTTAAGGAAGACATCCAGCTTAAGCTAGATTTGTATGCACTAGGTGCATTGGGCAATGTTGGATGGTATTGTATTTAGAAAATTTTATGGGCTAATGATTATAAAATGTTCAAAAGTGTAATGGCACACCCTATGCCTGTATTGAATGATGGTGGAATGATTACATCTCGTGGGGCTACTTTGTCTTGGCAAGATGGGAGGTTGGAAACTTTTCATTGTTCATTTCACTCTTGTATGACCATGGATTTAAATGTCCATGGGTCTTAAGGAATTCTGAGTCTTCATGATTTTATAATTCCATATGAGGAGAAATCTATATCATTTTTTCTTCCACAAACCTCAAGTTCACAAAGTTATAGAAAAATGAAGGTTTAAGTTTTTTCCCAAACTAAAAACTGATCATGGTTTGAGAATGAGGGATGCTAGTTGTTGATGCTACCACTCACAATGCCCCTACTCTTCGAAATAAACCTTGGCACTTTATTATGATCAACATCATTTTAATCTCTAAATATTTTCAATATCACATCTTTATTAATCTTGTCAATCTAGCGAGATTAGTCGGGCCCCAAAGTAGGTCTAGCTAAAAACAAATTTCGTTTCCAAATGCCTGAATTGCAAAACTAACCCATTTACCCTCTAGCATTGATTTGAAACAAATTCAACCACTGGAAACAAATTTAAATTACTGCTTTGTCACATTCTATCATTAATCTACAAACTATGATTTTTAACTAATAGGGCCTGTCGACTGGCTTTAAAAACTAACCCAAACATCGGACCAGGCTCTAAAATCAGATACATTGATTCTCTGCTTTGCATACTTGTACCATGTCGAATCTCATCTCATGATGAATTCGGGGTCAAAAGATATTTGTTGTCGAAGTTGACCTCTCAAAACTGCCTACAAGAAAACATGTCAAAAAGCACTAGATTGGGTTCAGAATGGGCTTCAAAAACTAGGCAAACTGACACTCGGGAGAGCAAAAATTGGGGCATTTGTTCTCTGTCATGAGGAGAATATGGATCTACAATTTGGGTTCATGATGAATAATTGGGTGCAAATGATGAGCGGTCAAATTAGGCTACCTGGATTTTGCAGACTAGAAACACTGACAGAAAAGCATTTTTTGCAAATGGAATTGACCTTGAAAAGTTTGCAAATGGATTTGTTAAGATGTGAAAATTGGCACACTTAAAGCATCTTCAAAGGAAAACACAATGGTATAGTCCATTCGATCTCACTGGTCACAAATTAGGAGTTATAACACCATGAACTGGGGTACTAATCAATTTGCAAATACTAACACTAGTAAAAAGATAGAAATCGCATTTGGAATCACATTTGAAAACTGATCAAAAAAATTCGTCATGAGCTAAAACTTGAAACATAACAAGTCTCTGGCATCTACAATGTAATGCAAAAGGAATTTTAAGATTTTGGTCAACTGGTCAAAAGTTATAACACGTCTAACAGGGCTTCCCAAAATTGTGAAGATTTCATATCAGCATGACATTGATAACTGACCAACTTTGATGGATTCAAAAACTAGTCAAATGGACTTGAAACGAGTCAAAATCTACAACATAGGCAAGTCACAAAACATTTCTGGGTGTGAGATATTCAATGGCAAAACAACTTCCTGTCATTGTTTGGCACTTAGGGTAAAAATGCAGAATTAACAAACCCTCAAGATGGGACTTCACGAAATGGCTCGAAACAATAGTTTAACATCATGGAACATGTAGACGCACTAAATGCAGGGTGTTAGAAACATTAAACACCTTAGGAGACTACACAAAACCCACAAGATCCTACCTATATCTAATGCTAAACAATTGACTACATAGAACTCGCAAGCAATTCCCTTTTCCTTTGAAACCCCCTTCCCAAAAAATGGCACCCAAAATCTCAGTTCTAGAGAAATGAACTCTAATTTCCTGATAAAGAGTTTTTCCCCAATTTAAGGCTTCGATTGTGCAATCACACAAAACCCCTTTTCCTTTTTTATTTTATTATAGTTTTATTTTCATGTGCAACATTCTTGCAACTTTAATTAAAATATCTTTATTAAGTTAATTTCTTTCTTTCTTTAATTCTCAAGATGTTTTTGATAAAATATTTATTAACTTCAAATAATAATAATATTTAGAGTATATTATAAAATGATATCTTAAATATGTATCATTAAATTAAATAAATATGAATACGCCAAAATTAGAACTTTTTATATCTTTAAATTTAATTCTTTAATTTAATTAATTTCTCAATTTATTAAATATACTTAAATATTGAATTTTGTTTATAAAATTTTCATTAAATTATTTTTTAATTTGATTTAATTATAACTAAAAATCATAACAGACCCACAAGACTAAATATGACAACTCAACTAAAGACAAAGAACATAAATTTAAACTCTAGGGTCAAAATCATGAATTCACATCACTTGACGAATTTAGACAAGTAAAACTCATATACTTGACCTACATTTTAGGACAATTGGCTTAGGGTTAGGATTTGGACTCAAGAATTATCTCCCCACTTTTACCATTGAGATATTGAGATAAGGCATGCTCATACTGGCAATTTAGCGAAGTTGATGCTTGGTCCCTATAATCTGCATAAAATTTGAGCATGTATGTACACAAATAATCTAAACTAAATAGGAAATGTTGGGGAGTGGTGCATTGTAGATCTCAAATAGTAGGTGACTACGACTCCCTCCCTCAACCACATCAAGAACATCAATCATAAAGTAAAACAAATGAGTACACCATACACATGAAAGTATGGGTAAGTAACCATAGAACTGCATATAAATAATCCATCTACTATCATCATGAGAGAAATGAAATCACTATATGAACATACATGTATCATTATCATAATAATCATGAACACATGAAATAACTAAGTAACTCAACCCATTTATCAACTAAATATGAAATACATCTAATCAAATTTGGTAAACATGTACCACTAATCATAAAGCATAATCATCAAACTAGCCTAAACGAATGTGGCAATATAATAGAAAAGTCAACTAAGGGTAGGCATTACAATAGTTTCTTTAGTCTAGTCAGCCTAGCGTATCTATCATATTTCATGTATGGACGTCCCTAGTAGAAAAATTAAAGATATTAATGGTTATCTTAGGTCCTTCTCGAAAGTAGTGTAGAAAAGAGAAAATTTTCCCTACTCTCTTGGGACCAAGTTTGTAGATCAAAAGATCTAGGGGGGAGGCATTAAGAGCATTAAATTTAAAGGAATGAATTTAGGAGCTAGGTTAATATAGAAAATTATTAGATTCCCCAACCTTAAATGGGTCATAACCCTCCCTCATAAATACCTATCTTCCCCTAATTTGGTTAATTTCTTTAGAGAGACCAATTCTCCTAAAGGATCAAGATTTTTAAACTTCTTACTGAAATGTTAATCATTTATTTAGGAGAAACTATGTTGGAACCTCAGGGATGGTAGGGAATCCTTTTTGGAATGAATCATGGAGAGGATATAAGGCCCTAGATCATTATCCATCCCTTTTGCAAAGTAAATTTTATTTGGAATCCAAATGGGGATCAAAGGTAAAGCACTATGTTATCTTTGAGGATAATGGGATGAATTTGAAATGAAAAGATTTAAATTTCAAGGACATTCCCTTGGAGGATAAATCTCCCCTTCAATCTAGGAAAATATCCTTCAAAGGGTGAAATGACTACCTCATCTAGGATGGTAGCAATAATGGAGAATATAATTCAAAAAAGAGCTATAGGCTTCTAGAATCTCTCCAAGGATTTTCCAAGAGTCCTCTCCCTCTAAGATTGTCCTAGGATAAGTTGTGCCTTCCTAAAGTGAGTTTCTTCCCATGGATAGTCCTTCACTAAAGGGACCCCACATCAAATAGCCTAATTTTTTTTGGATTAAAAGGTCCAAGTAGATACCCTTTATGTGAATCTAAGGAAGAAACTATGAATCATCTCTTCCTTCATTGCCATCACTCAATCTTGTGTTGGCAATAGTTATTTTCTCAAATGGGTGTGGTAATGGCTTTCCCTAGTTCTATCAATACTATGTTATCTTCAAGGAATCTCTTGAGAGAATATAGTATCTTTCATAGCTTATGGATATCCTCCCCTTTGCATATTTCTTTGGGAACTATGGAAGGAAAGAAATAGAATAATTTCCCAAGATAGCATGATGATTGCTAATCAACCCATTAATAAGATAGAGATATCAATTTTTGAATTAAAATAATAGGTTTCTCAACTATAACATCAAATCAGAAAAGATGAATTATTGGGATGAAAAGATGAGAGCTAGGTGGATTGGTTTAACCCCCTCCCTTTCTGGGTGAGGGGAAATTTAAAGGTAAATCTAAAAGAGAAGAATGTGTTTGGTGTATCTCAAAAAAAGGACAGTTCAAGCTTAAATTTGACAAAGCCTCTAGGGGAACCCAAGAAAAGTTGGTATAGGATGTTACATTCAAGATGACAAAGGGGAATACATTTCTAATATAGCGAAATACATTGGAGAAGAAAAATAATAATTGAGCATAGATTTTTTTGTTTAGTGGCAGGTCTCTTGTTATCTAAATCAATGAAAATTAACAAGTTGGAAATAGAAGGTGGCTCTGCCATAATCATAAATGCTCTTAGAAAAGGAACTCTTTCAAATTGGAGGCTAAATACAATGCTTGAAAAAGCTTTAGAACTATGTAAATCCTTAAATAAAATTATAATAAACCATATCTATTGTGATGAAAACAAGAGAGAAGATAAGCTAGCTAACTTAGAGATTGATGAATCCCTAAGAACTATAGTATAAAATCTTAACACGACACCCCCTTAAGAAATTATTAGCAAGAGTGGCTTTCGGTAGCTTAGATTTCAGAATAAATATTTAATTTGAAATGAACCTATCTTTCATCAATATATGATACCCTTCGCACATTCTAAATCTTTGTGATGTAGGAAAATATTTCTTATATAAAGGAATTTATTATATCTTTCATTTCATTTCTAGGAAAATGGTACAATACCATCATTATGAGGTAAGGAGTGGTGATCATTTATTTCTAATTTCACCAAATAACGCCTTGTAATCATGTCCTCGGGTGAACCCCCAATAGTGGGCTACACTTTTTTGGAGGAATAAATTCCTCCAAAAAAGTGCACCCACAAATTTTCTTGTCGAGTACTTTCAATAGAAATTACCCAACTAGTTTTGATAGAAACTTATTTAGTTTTTATGAAAACTAGTTATTTTATTAGTTTTGATAGAAACTAGTGTAATAGTTTTGATAAAAACTAGTAAAGTAGTTTTGATCAAAACTAAGTTGACTCGAATGGGGTTTGAAAACCCCACACCACCAACTCCACAAATCATTTTCATGGCAACTAGAAACAATTTCGATTGGAATAGAGGAGTACAACGACATCTTACTCACCAACCATCGAATCACGTAGGAAATTTTATTTTTTGACCTTCTCTAATGTTTTTAATTATATTTTTTTTATTTAAAGTATTTTTTTATTGTATATAGATATGTATTATATATATATATATATATATATATATATATATATATATATATATATATATATATATATATATATATATATATATATATATATATATATATATATATATATATGTATATGTGAGTACACATACACACACTCATATATATATATATATATATATATATATATATATATATATATATATATGTATATATGTATGTATGTATGTATGTATGTATGTATCATGGTTTACTCTAGTGGTGAATATTCACCAAATGGAGAATCTCACCCATCAAGGACCCTAAATTTGGCAAATGATTTTTCACTTTTGAAGTGGCGATGTTGCCTGTAATTTATGAAAATTGGGTCCCATGCTCAAATCAATCACCAATAATGATACTTAATCATTTTTATTTTGATGATAACTTCGCCAATGGAATCTAATGTTTCCACATGGTAAATTAAATATTTTTTCTCACAATTTTTGAGGCATGTCTTAATAAATGGTCACATTTGCCAATCTATGGTAAAACTTTAAGTCAGGTTATATGTAAAGTACATAGATTTGACAAGTGTCTCTATTCGAGAGACTTTCTAAGGAACTTTTTATCCTTCTAATCTTAAGCCCAAAGTAGATTATACTATGGAAAAGTGTCATTATTTCATAAACTTGTTGCATTTTAACTTTTTAGCACAAAATATAATTTATAGTATTGATTAAGGATCATCTAACAATCATTAAAAAGGGTTATCGTATCTTGGATGATACAAATTTATGGTTTCTAGATATTTTTACTTTTGGTCATGATTTTCTAAAATAATTAAGATTCACCACAATTTTACAAAATTTTCATATGATGGAAAAACAATTCCCAATACAAATTAATTTTTTTCCCCTAAAATAATGTTGGATTCACCGTGATTTTATATATTTTTTCAAAGGGTGGTTTCTTGAAGTCATCCCCAGTATGTATATATGTATTTTTTTTATGCATAAATGCATGTATGTATACATATATACATATATTTAAGATATGTATACACATATATATTATATGTGTATATATATATATTTGTGTGTGTATGTACATATATATAGACACATATATACATATATATTTAAGATGTGGATATATATGTATATATACACATATCTTATATATATACACATATATTATATATAAATAAATAAATAAATATATGTATGTATATATATTTAGATATATATGCATTATATTGTGGATATATACATACTCTAATTTTTAATGTTTATGTGTTTATTTTTATGTAAGCACATGTTACATGTATATTTATTTTTAATGTACATATTTTCTATATGCATGTGCTTACATATATTAATTTTTAAACTATAAATATTTAAATTAATGTATTTGTTTTTAATGTATATATATTTACATGCATACATACATGAATATGTGCATAAAAAATGTATTTGTCTATGTGTGCATATATATATATACATACATGCATATATACACACATGACTATATATGTGCATGTGCCTGTAGGTTACACACATTGTGTGCATATAGATATGTATATATATCATGCATTTGTATGTACGTGTATGCATATATTTGAATGCATGTATACACACACACACACACACACACACACACACACACACACACAGACACACACACACACACACACACATATATATATATACATACACACACACACACACACACACACACACACGTATATGTATGTATGTATGTATGTACACATATATACATATATGTGTGTGTGTGTGTGTGTATTTTAAACATGTGTGTATGTTGAAATTACAATAGGAAAGGTAAACTCTGAGAGGGGGGTGGGAAATCAATGCTTTAAACTTTAACCCATAAGAATATTCACCACACATCCATCTCACATATTCAATAAGTAAACTGAAATACCATGTAATGCATATAAATCTAAAGTATGTAAACTAGTAAGCATTCACACATTTATGAAACAAGATATGATTACCCAAAAATGTTCCAATAAGAAGGTAAAATTGGGGTGGGGATGACACTCACAAATCTTCACTACTGTAGTAATAAAGTGTATCTAATGAAGGTTACAATGTTTGATCATGAAACATGATCTACCTCATGAAAGGTCCTCCCTATTAAAGGCTTACAAAGACTATTAGGTCTCACCCTATTAAAGGATTTCAACACCTTATTATAAGTGTGCTTGATTAAAGGACTTTAACTCACAATTAAGTTAAGTACCTTGTTAGAGGATTTCAATACAACCTGTTAGGACTACTCTGTTAAGAGATTTAACTAATTCACCTATTAGAATGTCTCAGCAATGATCCTATGATTAGAACTCTATTTTCTTGATGACACATCACCTCTATACTAATGTATACTTGATCCTTCTTGATCATATGTCTCTCTATTGTTCATAGTTTCCTTCCTCTATTCTCCTTTAACTGATTCTATAATGTAATTCATATCATAATACCTTGATCACCATGAATTTCCTAGTTTGCATATGCAAAACTCTCCTTGATCATTCATTCATTCCCTTTCACACACACATAAGAAGTTTAGGGTTTGTCCCCCTTAAGAAGACCTAGGTGACTTTAGGTTAGTTATGAATCAACAACTATGATTCATCCATATTGTCACTTAAACCTTCCCTTAATCTGATTGGGTGTATGTAATACATAGTGATTCCCACTTAAGATTTGTCCTTATCAACAAAATATCACAATTCAATCCTTAAGTCAATCAAAAAATGGTTTATATAGTAGTTTGTGCCAATACAAACAACTATGACAAAAATGTTTTACTCAACATCTAAAGTCCTTGGTGCTCGACACATATTGTGACTTTAATGTTGTCACTTGATATTTGAATGAATCAACATGCATTATTTTCTCAACTCTTGAATCACTCGACACATACTATTTACTTAGTACTTGAGTGACTTGACACTCACTATTTACTTGGCATGCTCTAATTTGCATGTGCTTTACATACATTACTTGTTCAACATAAACTAAGTAAATGACTTAAGTGTATAGAAAATCACTTGTCAAAACCAATATGAGATTAACAATCTCCCCCTTTTACATGAGTTTCAAAAACACTTAGTCATACATTAATACTCTTATTCTTACAAGCATCAAATAAATGATTATATGGCTTCTATGCAAAATTTAAAAATTTAAAAATTTTGCAACATGACTTATACCTCAAAATCTTATAACTCCCCTTGAGTTGTTTGATTCATTCTCTACAGTACTCTATATCAAAATCTTCCTCCTATTGAGTAGATTTTCCACAACTGATACTCTTTCTCTATTTTTTGCTTGCTTGCTCTATTTTCTGCTTGCTTACTCTTAATCTCCCATTCTTGCTCCCCCTTAGCTCTTACTCCTCATTTTGGACATTGATGTCAATGGGTTATACACTAACAATGTATTTATCCAAGAAAAATTAATGGACCTCAAGTATTGTTTTAAGAGTTGCATCCCAATTATCACAAGCTACCTCTAAAGACTTAATTTGGATAGCTAGCTCAACAAAAAGGTGTACTAAGCCATCTAATGTAGAAAGATTGGGGTCTTTCTTCATAAGTGTTTCTGCATAGCCTAGCTCCTTGTGCAAAATCTCAATATGAGGAGTCAATGTAGACTAGATGCTAATCAATTTAGCCCTTATGTTGGCTTCATCTGCTTGTAAAGTTGCTAATTGAATTTTGGATTGCAAAAGGGTCCTAAAGTGTTTCTCACTTTGAGCTAGAGACATGGGAAATTTTGCACTGGATGACTACATTTGACTCTCCAAGCTCAGGATGTGATTCCTTATCTCCTGTGTGAAGAGTGTAGGATTGCACAATTTGGTATATAGAGAGAAAATGTTCTCTAGCTTCTTCTTCACACTATCTATCTTAGTTTCCAATGTAACTTGTGTTAGTTCAATATCACTAGATATTTTCTCATTCAATTTATTTTAAAACTTCTTCTTAGACTATTCTAATAAGTTGGCATTAGTATCTAGGTCTATATTACTTACTCTTTCCACTATATTGGTCAATTTTTCAATGATTGGATTTTTTTCATCTGGATTAGGAAGACTGAATGCATCTAAGAAAATTTCTTTGATCTCAGTCAATGCTTGCTTCTTCCTATGCTCCCTTTTGAGCAGTTCTTGATGTTTCTTTCTTGCTTAGGCTTTTTGTAGCGTACCCATCTGCTCAATTGTTAAGACTATATAATCAAATTTGGGAAATACAATTTTTTCATCTAGGCTAACTTCTCCATAAGTTATTACCTCTTCTACCTTAGATGATCTAGGACTCAACACTGAGAATCACAATGATATAGCATCTATGCTTAGCCTCTAAAGGGTTTTACTAGGAGGAGTTCTAGATTCTGCTAATGTCACAAGTGCCTGGATTATTACTAGCTCCTTTGGCTTGGGAGTCAAATTTATCTCTATAGACGTGTCCTTTTCCACCTCTTTCATTTTAGTTGCACCTTGATCTTGTGTTTGAGGTGTAGGTGCATCTACTTGACCTATTTGACTTTGTGTCCCATCATTCACTAGTGTTTCCACCTTGTCTTCTCCAACTGTCTCAACCTTGTATTTTTTAGGTTTTTGATTTTTTTTGAGACTAGAGTGCCTTCCATGGGTGTATTGATAGTGCATGCTACTATCTCCTTCCTTTGATATACAACTAAGGATTGTGAAGGTTGTACACTTGTGACTTAAGGAGTGAATGTAGGTAGTTCTTGTGTTTTCACTTCCTCCCTTGTAGTCATAGACTTTGGCTTCTAAATTTCATGAACACTTACCAATACAAGTTTATCACATAGTTTGGCCTATAGTGTGGATTGGATAAGTATCTTTTTCAAATCTTCCTCTGTTAGGGGCTTGATGTTCTAATTAGTAGGATTAGAAACATCCTTTACTGTGATAGTTTCATTATTTTCACTTATCACCTATAGAGGGCTGACACTTGGCATTTGTGTATCTTGTACACTCTAATCTGGTTGTTTGTCCTCCTCATTTGTTTCCTAATCATCAATATTCATATCAATGCCTCCCTCAACTATTCCTTGATCATTGTTATCCTCTTCCTCATCTTCTACCTTAATAGTTTCTTGTTCATAATCTTTGGCTATGGTTAGTCCATATGTAATCTTTCACATTTGTTTGGAATTTTGTACAATATCCTCTATGTTGTTCTATAATATGATAAATTCCCTATACTTAGGTACAAATCTCACAATATATTTGTTTATGGCTTTAGACATTTTTGCCTTGCTAAGTTTTGGCATAACTTGAGCAAGGGATGTCTCCCTAATTTTCTTGTCTATATCTAAACAATAGTGTCATTTTTTCCCATCTCTTTCATATAAGCTCTTAGGTATGGAGTTGGAAATCTCTAGAGGAGCCTTCTTAAATGTATCTATCATGGCATATATTGCCTCCTTTACTTGATTTTTCTCAATTTTTGCAAGATTATCAAATTCAATGTGAGAGAAACTTGATAAATCAACATTGTTTCTAACATTCTCACATATGTTATCTAGGTTTGAGGATGGATTGTTACTCACCACTTGGAATTGGTTGTTGTCATTAGATTTTTTCTTCTCCTAATCATATTCAGCCTAAGCAACATACTTTCTTCTTGGTCTTTTATGTGCTCCACCTTTCTACTAATTAGGTTTGGCTACCTCCTTAGCCTTTTGTGTAGTGACTCTTGTACTAGCCCTTGTGGTAGGTGCTATTAATTTAGGCTGGCTTGGTTTTGCAACTTTCTTTGGTCTTGTCACTGCTTGTATTTTGGATTTTCTTTTCTTCTTGTCAATAGGAATAGGTGCTTCCTTCACTTCTTCTCCCTTGGCACCTTTTATAGTTTCTATTTTCTCTTCTTGCTAATCCTCTCCCTAACCATGTGTAAGTGCTAGTGGTGCTTGAGCCTATGTGTCTTCTTCTTCTTCTTCTTCTTTAGCTCCTTCACCAAATTTTTCTTTGAGTTTCTTCACCAATTTGTTCTTATTTCTAATCATAGAAGCAATCTTAAACTCCATAGTGATCTTTTATTTGGCCAATTCATAGTTGCCAAAAGCTTGGGCTTCTTTGTCCATGTCTTCTGCAAGTAATGATGTGATTTTTGTAGAGGCCTCATCAACATTTATCTCATAACCTAGTAGTCTTAGCCATCTCACTCTAGGAATTTCTACTTGAACATATGTGTGATAAATATCAACTAGGAAGAAAACATCATCATAATGTTTCTCCACTAGTGAGACTAGTATCCTTAATCTTTTCTTCATAGATTATTTAAAATCTTCAAAATAACTAGTCATTATAGACTCAAAGTTATCACCTAATTGTTCAATGAATTCTCCTATCTATACTTCAATTAATTTATTTGTCTTCCATGCAACCTTACCAAATGTAGGAAATGTATTATGTACATAGAAGAAAATAGAAGAAAATACATACTAGAATTGATCTAAATTTACACTGAGCACTCTTTGTTTTCCTTATTGCTCCTAGATTTTCAACCAATTTTTGGAACTAGAACTTGGAAAGATCATAAGTATGATCTTTCTTCACAATTTTGTAGCCCATGTTCACTGCAATGTAAGGTACACTATTTAATCTTCTTGATTGATAAAACTTGAGTGCTATTACCCTCACTGCAAAAGCTATCAGGGGATCTGTGATAGTGTCAATGGTCATTCCCATTTTGTTCCATACAACCCCTATGTTCTTTTCAATGACTTCCTTTGACTCACTTCTCATAGTCTTTGGTTGATCTAGGGTTGGATACCCTATTACCCTATGAATTATTTTCTTTGTGATTTTAATTGGCCCATTCTCTAACCATACTGAGCTATCTTGAATTTTTCTAAAGACAATCTTAATCCACTCAATTTTGAAAACATTAGGGATATCCAAGGAATGAGTTAACACTTTCTTCTCTAAAATCTTGTATTCTTCCTTCAATGTTCCTTTTTCATATAGTCTTCCATATTCTTCTCTAATTTCCATTGCACCCATGCTTCCAATCTTGCAATTGTAACAATTCTTGACATCTTGAATCATTAACACTCATGGTGGTATCATCGACAATGCAACAAAGGGATCTTGTTTGTATGATATGTCTAGAATAGCCTTGAAAATAGGTTGTGTGATCTCATTGCTAATTAACTAAAAATTTCAAACCTCTTTTCCCTCTACTCCTTTTTCTTTAGAAGAACTAGTCACCATTACATATAACTAGGGTTTGCAAAATTTGAAATTGCATAGCTTGGCACATGGTAAATACCTTATAAATCCTAATGAAATGGTGTTGAAAAACCATTCAAATCTCCTACAAATGCTTCAGATGAAATTATTCAAATCACATTTATCTCTTTGCCTTCTTTCTCAAATTAAAATGATGTTAAATGAGTAGAAATTGATCAAATAACCCTTAAAAAACTTACAATTAATGCTAAGTGCTTACACAGTTGTAAGCTTGACATTAATTGATTTCTAGCTCACTCAAAATCCATATGTCTTTCCATTCACTCATAAACCATTATGAGATCTACCTTAACTAACCAATTTCCTTAGCTCAGCATCCACTAACACTTCAGTTAGCAACCATAAGAGACTTTTCATGCTTGACAGTAACATGAAAAAGTTGACAAAACTTTAAAGATTTTTCCTTGATTTCTAATAACACTTTGCATCTTTATTCATGCATATGTAATCTTTTTAGAACTAAATCCTTGGAACTAATGTATGGTAGATCTTTTAAATATTATTCCCACGTACCTCTTGATTACTTAGTTTTATGAGGTATAATCACTTGACCCATTGGGTGAAGTGATCCCATTTGTACTTGATGTGTTGTGTTGTCACAAAAGTTTGTGCCCTTGTCCAAATTTTTACCTAAGGACAACCTTGTGAAACATGGAAACAACCTCCAAGCTATGGGACTTGAACTTATAAGTTGAGTCTCTGGAGAAGGCCAACTTCCTTTTTTATTAGGATGCACCTAAGTACAGTTGGAGAGGAAAAGGGAGAAGGAATGCGTAAAAAAAAAAGAAAATCTACCTATTCTAACATAAGGGGTGATGCACTAGAATAGAATGTTTGACCTTGTCTCTTCCCATTAATGCATAGTTAACTAGTTATAACCTCAAAGAATACAAATCAAACTTTTCTTGATTCAAAAACCACATGTATATCAGACAACAAAAGAATGCTATAGGAAGAGCCTTCACTTAATATCATTCAAATGTCAAAAGTAGATAGAATCATGGAAGTTGTAGATGGACAAAACATAACTAGAGGCAAAGAAATCTTGCACAGTGTATTAGTAGCTAAAAGAGACTCGGAAGAAGGTTACAATGGATTAGAGGCATGAGAGATTACAATAGTATGCATGGAAGAAATAATAGAGAATCAAAGAAAGATCAACCCTTACAAAGACTAAAAAATCTACCTTTATAGCTCAGGCATAACTAAAATATTTCCAACTAAAGTGACTCCACAACTACTATCATTAAGTACTCGAAGAACAATCAAGGTGATCTAAAAGATCTAATTTGGTACACTTACAAAGGCATGAAAATCATGAAACTCTGATTGAAGAAAACCTTTAAGTGAAAAAATAGTGTGAATCAATGCTAAAACTCCTCAAAATGGATGATCAAATGGTGGGAAGAGTGTCCTTTGTGCCATTAAAACTTAGTGTTAACTCTAAAGTGGTTGAAACCAATTGAGAAGATGAGATCGTGCAAGAAAACCCAATATTTCCCTATTTCTTGCTCATGAATCAACAAAGTCAACAAGTCAACTTGGTCACACAACTAGAAACCTCCATGAGGACCAACTATATTATTTCCTTTTGCCACCTCATAGAGTGTTTATGCATTTGATCATATCATGTTTAACTAACCACACCACCTTCAAACTTAACTGTGACGGTTTATGATATTTTTAGACTTAACTATGATGTCAACCTAACTATACCTACCAAACTAGGCCTATTAGACACATGGTAAACCCTTGCTATGTCACTATAGTTAATGATCGAGAAATTTCCTATAGTGACAAGGTGAGAGACGTTGATCTTCCTTCATCTAACGATCCTAAAAAATCATCAATCCTACCTATGTACCAACCAATAGAAACATTGTCCTTAGCCAATCTATCTAACACTTTGTCCACATCACATTGTAGCCCACAAAAGGGAAGGGCCCACCATACCCCATCAAATTTTTACTTTGTCGCTATGACTAAAGAACATGGAATGACACATCATGACATAGAGACCATTGTGGATCTATTTGCATCAGACTATAGTAGGTAGAAACTAAGAACATGTGGCCCATGACCTTAACACATCCAAAGATTGGCCAATAAAATTCCTACCATACATCAGCTCAATTGAACTCATAACCATGTCACCCTATGGGTCACTCAACATGAAATTGACATGTTAGCATAGTTAGAAGGATGACCCACACAAGAATAGACCCACTTGCTACATGGCCCAATGTCACTTTGTCACATAAAATAAAGAACGTGCAACTTTGTAAAGTGAGAAAGTGACAACCATGGATGATGAAAGATATGATGGTAAGTAAGGTGCATCGAAGGAATTGGCCCACACATCTTACGTAGTCATACCATAGCCAATGAGAAACCAACAAAATGCTAACGTGCTCTGACAAATGCCTAACTGTTTTGACAAGAAAGTGGGTCCACTAAGCCATCGCAATGTCACATGAAATAAAGAATGGACAACTTTGCATAGTGACAAAGCAACCACCATGGATGATGAAGGATCTAATGGCGAGGAAGTTGTGGGTCTGTAGAATATTAAAGTACATAGTCACTTAGGAAATAGATTATAACCTAAAGTTTTATATGAAATACTTTTGCACCCCACTTTATTCAAATTTTTTAAAGTATGTGAATGTTACCATGTTTAAATTCAAATAAGACAACTTTGGTGGGAAGGAAAAAATGACCAACATGTTTCAAACCTCCTTTCCCTTCCATGTCTTGTTCATCTCATTTGTGACATTTTCAATATCTACCTTTCCTTTGTCTTTGTTGAACTCACAACTTGCTGCCTTTGACCTTGTTGGACAATGTCGGCTGATGTGACTAGTCTTCAAACAACTAAAACATGTGATTTGAATCAACCACCTTTTGTAATCACCTCTAAAGTGTGTTCTAATAAAGTTCTCAAGAAAATCTCCATACTCTTGATAGTAGCGACAACTATACCTTGTATTATAATCCCAATTATAAAAGTGCCATTGTTCTTAGCCTTTGTCTTCTTGTTTGATGACCACTTGGGTTTAGATCTGCACTCAAAAGCTCTATTTCCATACTTCTAATAGTTATAAAAATATCCTTCAAATCTTTGAGTTTTCATGGTCTTGATTCTACATTCATGTGGCTAATGACCTTTTTTGTTGTACTTATGGTAGTGACACTTGTTCTTCTGCTTAACATTCTAATTTACAGTCTTGCTCTTGCACACATTAGTAGTATGTCCTTTCTTACCACAATTATGACAAGTAGGTTTTGAGTTCTTACCTTTCTTACTTCTTTCTTCAGTACTATTGGATGATTCTCCTTCTTCAGTACTTATGTATCCTAGTCCAGATGTATCATTGTTAGATCTAGGAGATCTCATCAATTGTTCAAAGTAATTGATAGCTTCATTTGGTTTATAGAAACTTTCAGAAAACTCCTTTTCCCTTTTTAGATCACTGCTCAGATGTTCATTCTGCAACTTTTTTTTTGTTATCTCAATGTCTTTACTATTTATTTCATGATTAGCAATCATGACTTTATTCATTGTTTTTAATTGCATGTGAGCAATCTTATTTACTTCTGATGATTTCTCCTCCAGTCTGCTACTCAAAAATATTTTGTAATCTTCAATAATTACTTTTTCTTCCATAGCTTTCCTTTTCTATTTAGTCACCTCATATTATAATATGGCTTGTGATTCTTGCTCTATTTTAAGTTTTCTAATCTCTTTAGCTAGATTTTTGTTCTTTTTCATTAGATCTACCACTACTACATCAAAATCATTGGAGTTACCATTTTCAAATAGCTTATTAGTGTCCATCTCTGGTATTTTGTGTCATTCTCCTCAATATGAATTTCTTTCCTTCTTCTTAATGATTTATTTAGATCTTCTCTTGCTTCATTCAACTAATGCAGAATGAGTTGTATTTCAATCTCCTGGTTCTCAATAAATTTTCCTAACTTGTAGACTTCCATTTCCATTATTTTTCCTCAAAACATTAGGCTTCACTTTCATAGAGCAAGGCTCTAATATCAATTGTTGGAATTACAATAGGAAAGGTAAAATCTGGGGGGGTGGGTGAATCAGTTCTTTAAACTTTAACCCATAAGAATATTCACAACACATCCATGTCATATATTCAATAAGTAAACTAAAAGATCATGTAAAGCATATACATCTAAAGTATGTACAAAGTAAGAATTCACACATATATGACATAAGATATGATTACCCAGAAACTGCCCAATGAGAAGGTAAAACTGGGGTGGGGATGACACCCACAAATCTTTACTACTGTAGTAATAAAGTGTATCCAATGAAGGTTACAATGTTTAATCATGAAACATGATCTACCCTATGAAAGGTTTACCCTATTAAAAGCATAAAAAGATTGTTAGGTCACACCCTATTAAAATATTTCTACACCTTGTTAGAAGTGTGTCTAATTAAAGGACTTTAATTCACAATTAAGTAAGCACCTTGTTAGAGGATTTTAATACATCCTGTTAGGATTACTCTATTAAGAGATTTAATTGATTGACCTATTAGAATGTCTTAGCAAATATTTTGCAATTAGCACTCTATTTTTTTTTATGATAGATCACCTCTATATTGATGTATACTTGATCCTTCTTGATCAAATGTCTCTTTATTGTTCATTGTTTCCTTCCTCTATTCTCCTTTAACTAATTCTACAATGCGATTCAGATCATAATACCATGAGCACCATGAATGTCCTAATTTGTGTATGCAAAACTCTCCTTGATCATTCATTTATTCCCTTTTAGACACACATAAAATTTTTATGGTTTATCCTCCTTAAGAAGACCTAGGTGACTTAGGGTCAGGTATGAATCAGTGGCTATGATTCATCCATATTGCCACTTAAACCTTCCCTTTATCTGATTGGGTGCATGTAATACATAGCAATTCCCACTTAAGATTCATCCTTATTAGCAAAATATTGGAATTCAATCCTTAAGTCAGCCCAAAAATGGTTTACATAGTAGTTTGTGCCAATACAAATAACTATGACAAAATTGTGTTACTCAACATCTGAAGTCCTTGGTTCTTGCAACATACTATGACTTATATGTTGTTACTTGACATCTGAATGACTCGGCATGTATTTCTTGCTTGAATCTTGAATCACTCAACACATATTGTCTACTTGGCACTTGGCATATGAGTGACTTGACACTCATTGTTTACTTTGTATGCTCTAATTTACATGTTGTTTTCAGCATACATTACTTGTTCAGCATGAACTAAGTAGATGACTTAAGTGTATAGACACTCACTTTTCAAAACCAATCTAAGATTAATAGTGTACACATACATATGCATATATGATATATAAATGGATGCATATATGTACACAAGGATGTGATATATATGCATATATATACATGCATGTGTATTTATGTATATTTATCTTATGTTTTTTCTTAGAAAATTTAAAAATTAAATGTCTGTACACACAATATTTGTTTTAATACATGACCTAAATTAACAACTCACAAAATTGGAACCCTATAAATATAAATTAACTTGCACGTAGTAAAACCCCTTAAAATGAATTATTTCCCCATGTCTTACTATTGCTTAAACATTGTATTGAACTATAACAAATAACATGACCCTAGGTCCCAAGGACCCCTTTGAATGTATGTATATATGAACTAAAGACCATGACACTTGTAGTTTAAAAATTCATATGATGGATTGATGTTTGGTTTTGATATTCTCCCCTTAAACCATAATTTTAGGATTGCTTTCAACATTTTCATATATATTTTAACGTTCAATTATAGATTCTCCTAGGTGAATGAACATCCTAAATTAGGACCCCTTTATACACATGTATGAACCATCTACATGACCTAGTTTAGAAATTTATGATGGACTAAGCTTTGATTTTAGATTATCCCATTTAAGACTTTTTATTATGACCCCTTAATTTATTATGATCTAGCTCAATACATGTTTAATTTTAGATTATCTCTATCATCCTATTAGGACCCCTTCAAATATCCATGTGCACATATAAAGTTGAGATCATCATGCCTAGTTTGGAAAATTATGATCTAGATTGATTCTATATTGTCCCTTTAAGCCATCAATTTAGTCCATCACTTTCAACATTTTCATATAGATTTCAATGTTCAATTATAGATTCTCTTAGGTTAATAAACATCCCAAATTAGGTCTCCTTTAAACACATATTTATGAACTAAATACAAGCAACATATAGAAAATTATAATAGATAGAATGATAGAAGATATGTGAGATGTAGGAGACCTATATAGCTGAAATTTGGTACATGTATCATGTAAAACCACACACACACAGACACACCCAACTCTAAAAAAATGGTAATAATCATAAATGTTAGGGCCTATTATACATATTTAAGGCTCCTTATTTCCTATTATGTATCCTAATCCATGCATGGTACTACTTAATCAACAATTATGACCCCATAGAACCCATTAGTTTATCCACCTCTTAATAACCTTTTAGCCCACTCATAAAGTCTTCTTGGCAGGGGTTGTAATGGGTCATGGGAACATTTATGACCCTTATAACTTAGGTTTTAATGCATTAATATAGTGCCTTAGTAATACCCATTAGTAGATCCTACCTTTAAGGTACTAAAATTTAACCCTAACAATTTACATGACCCTAGGTCCCTATGACCCATTTAAATGTACATGCATATATGAACTAGAGACCATGATACTTGTAGTTTAGAAATTCCTATGATGGTTTGATATTCGATTTTGAAAATTTTCACATGTGTCATCCTAAATTAGGATAAAAAATTACCACAAGTAGTGATGAAGGGTGCTCCCCTTAAAACCATAGACTCATAACAGAAACAACGAAACAACAACAAATGCAAGAAAAAAATATGGACTTTCTTATTTTTTCCGCAAATGTAGAATTCCAAAATTCACAAGTACAATATGCTAACCCACATGGGTTCCTTTATTATAGTAATCTAAGACAAGTTGCAGACTATCACCCAGATCTGTCATAGATAGTGCTTAGGCCTTTCTTAAATAGGAAATTTTATGCCACTTGGGAAGGTTCTAGAAATTGAAGCTTAATACCTAGGGCTGATAGACCCTAACAAAACATATAGAGTTGGCCACATACATATTTGACAATTATTTTAGATATTTTGGGTAGCCCAACTTTGGAAGGCCATAACTCTTGAACTGTTGCTCTGTTTGGCTATTTTAACCAATTTTTGAAAATGCTAGCTCCTGATCTATAGATCTAGAACCATTCAAGAACCCTTTCATTGAGTTCTCAGACCTCATCCAGGCACTCTAAGGCCTCCAACGATGAGCCTGAAGATTTTTCTATAAATTTTTCCATCGAAAATCTGCAATAACTTCTCTAATACTTAAGTTGGAGCAATGAGATTTTTATGGTAGCCTTATAACTTAAAATGAACCTTCTTGTAGAAAATGAGAATATTCTGAGCTCGTATGACAAACTTTCTAAAAATAGCAAGTTTCCATAAATAGTAACCACCCTGTCTACTAGTTATTAAAATAGAAAAGACTAAAAAGAAAAATAGTTTTGGGTGATGCAAGATTGCTCTTACACCCAGGATGCTCCTACATTAGACACCTGGGGTAATTTGAGAAGTGACCCTATCATGTCTTAGGTGTTCAGAGGAAAACCAAGACTATTAACCTCCTCCCTTGCTAGCCATGATGAATCCTCTACTGGCCTCCCTTTCCATTTGACCAGATATTCCTCATAAGTTTTGTTCTTGGTACTTCTGCCAACATGACTGTCCAGTATCTCCTCAATCTCCTTTATAGTTGAACTAGCTACTAGAATACTCCACTATGCTTCTACAACTTCATCTCCTTCACCTCCTTCATAATTCTTCGTCAAATCTAAAATATTAAAAATTGGTAAAAATTCAATTCAATAGGCAACTCCACTTCATAAGAATTTCTTGAATCATGCCTTTGCACTATCTTGCATGGTCCAAACTTCTTCATTTTTAGCTTATTCTATGTATCCACTAGAAAATGTGCTTTTCTCAAATGAACCATGACTTCATCTCCAATATGAAACTCCTTATACCTCATTTTCACATTTGCCTTAGCTTTATACTATGTATTCATCTTTATGATGTGTTTCCTCACCTCCTCATGGATGTTCTTCAAATGTCATCTCTCCTTTATCCAACTTCCTTAATTTAGAAGCATTTCTAGGACTACTTCCATATACAATTTGGAATGGTGATTTACCAATATGTGGATGATGTGATGAATTGAATTTCAAATCCATCTTCAATTTCTTCCACAATGTACACCAGAAATACCCAACAAATTTGGTATCTCAATCTAAAACTATACTCTTTGGTAGATCATGTAGTCTTACCATTTCTCTATAAAAAAACTGTGCTACATGAGCAACATCACCAGTCTTCTTACAAGTAATAAAATGTGCCATCTTTGAAAACCTATCAACCACCACAAAAATAGAATCATGCATTGGTAATCCAAGAACAAAATCCATGCTCACATCCTCCCATGGCTTCTTTGGTATAGATAATAGCTGATATAAACCTTGTATTCTACTTCACTCCTTTTGCTATCTGACATACTCTGCAACTTTGTACAAACTTCTTCACATCTTACAACAGCTATGGCTAGTAATAATTGTCAGCAACCAAAGCTATATTTTTATCTCTACCAAAATGTCCAGCCAATCCTCCACTATGCTTCTCCTTGATGAGATTCTCTCTCATTGAACTTTTGAGAATGCACAACTAGCTTCCTTTGAACAACATACTATCTTGAATAATGAATTCCAACCACTTTTTCCTGTCAAGTGTAACAGGTTCTGTACAAGCTTTCCATGCTTCACCAAAATTAGGATCGTCTGGATACAAAGTACTGAGTTCCTTGAACCCAACCACCTCTATCTACGTTTCCATCAGAAAAAGTTGTCTTCTACTAAGAGCATCTACAACTTTGTTAGACTTCCCACTCCTATGTTTCAAAACAAATGTATAATTCTACAAAAAATCAACCCACTTTAAATGCCTTTGGTTCAAATTTCATTGATTATTCAAATATTATAAAGCTTGATAATGAGTATACAAAACAAAATCCTTAGGAAGAAGATAGTGTCTCCACTTCTTCAAAGCTTGAACTATAGCATAAAATTCCTAATCACAAACATAATATTTTCTTTTGGCATCATTTAATTTCTCACTAAAGTAAGCAACAAGTCTACCTTCTTGGCTCATAACAGCTCCTATGGTAGTACCACTAGCATCACAAACTACTTGAAACACCTTGTTAAAATCAAGAAGTGCTAAAGCAAGATGCTCAATAACTTTCTATTTCAACAGATTAAAAATCTTATCTACTCTTACAGTCCACTTAAAATCCTTTTTTTCCCCTCTCATTGTTTCGGTCAAGGTTTCACAAATACTGCAAACCTCTTATGAACTTTTTGTAAAAACTAGCTAGTCCATGAAAAGATCTTATGTTTGTTACACTCCTTGGAGTAGGCCATTCAAGGATAGTCTTTACATTCTCTGGGTCCATTTTTAGACCTTCTACTAAAACTGCAAATCCCAGGTACAAGAACTCATTCTTTACAAAGCTGAACTTCTTTAGGTTTGTTAACAACTTTTTTTCCCTTAACTTGTCAAACACCTTTTGAATATGGATTAAATGCTCCTCCAATGTCTTACTAAACATTAAAATATTATCTAGGTAAACAAGGACAAACTTACCTAGAAACTCCTTCAATACCTCATTCATGAGCCACATGAAAGTGCTTGGTGCATTGGTTAGCCCAATAAGCATGACTAACCACTCATACAGTCCTCCTTTTTTCTTGAAAATGGTCTTCTACTCATCACCTTCTTTGATATGGATCTGATGGTACCCACTCTTCAGATCTATTTTTGTGAAATACTTAGCTCCACTCAAACAGTCCATAATATCATCCATCCTTGGCAATGGAAATCTATACTTGATTATGATCTTGTTGATAGCATGATAATTTGTGCACATCCTCCATTCTATATTCTTCTTTGGTGCTAATACTACTAGTACAACACATGGACTTAGACTCTCTCGAATCAACCCCTTCTGCAACAACTCGTGAAAGTTTCTATTCAGCTCTTCACTTTCTATTGGTGTCATTCTATGCACTTCCTTGTGTTGGCTTCTGATTTAACAGAGTTTGAATAACTAGGTATGCAAGGCAATAATGCATCTATGGACAACTATCTCTAATAATGGACACAATTCACCAAGAACTTGGGCCAACTATAAGGCTACACTCCTTCTTCCCTTCAAGCTCTACAAAACCTAGGCGAGTGAACCTCTTAAGATCTGATTATGTGAATAGTGCAATGAGCGTAATTAGGATCTAGAATAATAGATGAAACCCCTAAATCTTCTATACTTAACCAAGAAATCACAAGCACAGAATAGCTAATAGCATGACTCATGAAATTGGTAAGCTAAGTGCAGGTTAATCTTTGAATAAATTTCAACATAAAAGCGAAAATTGATTTAATATGCTGATAATAGCAAGAACCAGGTATGAGCAACAAAACTTAATGATCCTATCTTTGATTAGTGCCTTATGTATTGGGAAATTAAATGAATTACAACCATACATCTTTTGGAAACCTATGACATAATTCCTACATCAAGATCCATGATCTATCTTTCACCTTGTGAATAGACATCTACATCAATATGAACCTCATACTTAGACAATCCCATCATGAAATTTGCAAACCTTGTGATAAACACCAAGCAATTACATGGCTCTTTGTTCCACCAGCAAGGCATTTCAACCACATACAATTCTAAGAAAATTGCAACCTAATTTATGCTCTTTGTTCAAAAACTAGAAAAGATTGTAAATCCATGACCAGGAGACAAGATTCAAACTAAATTCAAAACCCATTGTTGTTCTTGCTCATCTCCTTGAGACAAATACATGAAAAGATGTATAGAAACAATTCAATAATCACCTAACAAATTAGAACTATCTGCATAAAACTCAAATTGATGTTCAATACAAGAGAGAAATGATGGGTGTCTGGCTTTCACAGCCTGAGCATAGCTCCTAGAACTGGAAATTGAAAACCAGTCAACAAAATTTTTCAGAGAAGAAGAAAGAATATGTATGAAGAGGGAAATTGACATGTGTCCCTTCAAAATTCTCCCTCAAGAAGCTGAAAAGAATATCTCTACCTTCTCTAAGATATTTGATTCAACATCATTTGGTTTCCAAAAGAAAAAATATCTGAGATATTTGATTCAACATCATAACTAATTTTGATTCCAAAGTGAACTCACGGTAAAAGGAAAAAATCAATTAAAATGGCCTCAAGAAACCAATATAATCATTTCCAAATTGTTTCTTCCACATTCAGGCTTCAAAAGGTTTTCAAGTGTATCCTTTAGCCAATTCTAATGATCACTAATGAAATCTGCTTGTTCTGACGAGAGTTCCCTAGAAATCACAAATTAGGTTATAGCATGAATTGGTGAACACCTTTGCAAAAAACAACCTTAGATTTAGAAAATTCAAATCATTCTGATTCTGGTGGTATATTGGAGCACCCATTTTGGATAAAAATTGGCACTATTATTTTTAGAAATGATTTAAAAGATCATGAATGAAGAGAAATGGAACTGGTAAAGAATTTTTTCAATCATTATTTTGTCATTGATGTCAAACTTGCTACTTGCAGGAATGAAAATTGCTTTGATGATCCAAATACTATTAATTGGTTGATTGACAAGGAGGTGGCAATCAATAAGATGTAACTAGAGTACCTAGAGAAAGGTTGAAGTTATGATGTTGTAATGAAGTATAAGGATCAGCTAAGCCATTGATGAAATAGTGTATTGATGACATACTCTAAGACATAGAGGATGGAAAGACTAAGACATATCAAAGATGTAAGGATTAACTAAGTTCTAGTATGTGCCGAGTAGTCTATAGGTGCTGAGTAGATAATGGATGTCGAGCAAGATTCAAGTGCTGAGCAAGATTCAGATGCCAAGCAAGATATAGGTGCTGAGCGCCAGTAAATAATGTTAAGAAGCCAAGTAACATAGAAGGTGCCGAGCATCAGTAGACCAATGATGCCAAGTTGTTGCATTATTTTGAAATGTTGAAGATTCACCAGATCAGCAATGATAAGTTTGTTACATCAAATTTTGTGAATTAGTTGGATGATAAGGGTGATGAGTAGATGTCACAAAATTCTATGTAATCCATGCAAACTATTTTTAAGGTGAATGCCAATAGATTTATCATGAAGTTTCTAGAAGAAATATTTTGGAGGGAAAGAAATACCATTTTCTCTAAGAGAAAATTAAGATTTGAGCGAGAAATCAAGAACATAATTCCTTTATAAGGAGTTATAGGTTAGAGATCAAATGCGCATGCATGAGAGGGAGTTGGTCATAAGTTTGATCATAGGAAGAAGCTAAGAGGACTTAGAACAGAGCATCAACACTCTAAGTTGATCAAGTGACCATAGATTGCATTGGCATAATGAGTGGAAGAACTCAAGGAGATAGATCTTGAAGGGTGAACAAGCTGTCAACACTCCAAAGGAGAGAAGCCAAGCAAAGAAAGGAACTGAAGAGTGATCTGAAATCTGCATAGTTAGGGTTGTAAATCTGTATCAGGTTGAAACCTCTCTAATACTTTCCTACCATTATATTATATATTGAAACCCTACATTGCTAGGTTAGCTTAACAGATAGGTGAATAAGCCTCAAGAAAAGAATAGAAGATCCCCAGGAGAAGGATAAAGAGATACTTAGGAGGAGGATAGGAGATCCTTAGAGAGGGATGAAAGATTCTTTTTGAGACGGTGATTGAAAATCCCATGGAATTAGGTGAGCCTAACAGCTGTATGTAAATCCTTTAACAGGGTGACATTCCAAGTTGAATATTCTTAAATCCTTCAACAAGGTCAGATTTAACAATGTGCTATAGCCTTTAACAGGGCAAGCCTTTAACAAGGCAGACCATCAGAAGCGGTTGAAATCAATTGTGCAATTATTTTGTGGGTATCATCCCTACTCCAGTTTTACCTTCTTATTCCTAGAGGGTTTATGGGTTATCAAATCCTTTGTGTTATGATGTGATGCATGTTTAATTTTCATGGTTGCTTAATGTTTAAATTACATGCATGATAGTTTCAGTTATGTGACATTAAGGATTTGTAGAAAAAGGTTTTATTGGACATCATTGGACCTTGACCTCAATAATTGATTCACCACCACCCCCCCCCCCCCCCCCCCCCCCCCATTCTTAGTTATTCTAAAGAATTCTAACAATTGGTATCAGAGCCCACTACTGATTTGTTTCAAGGTACTAGTAGTAGTAAGATCAAGATGTCCAAGAGAGAAGTTCCCAAGCTAAACAAAGACAACTTTGTTGCATGGAAAAGTCTGATGAAATTACACCTCAGATCAATAGGTGACTATGCATAGACCTCAATCTCAGTTGAGCATGTAGACCCTACAGGATCTCTCACTGCAGATGACATGAGCAAGAAAAAGGAGCACTATCAAGAAATGTTAGATATTGCTTCAGCACTAAACTATGTCGAGTATGATGACATCAAAGGATGCGATACTTCACATCAGATGTGGGAAACATTATCAAGGATCTATGGAGGAGATGACAATGTTAAAAGAGCCAAAAGAGAAATCCTAAGAGGAAAATTTGATGACATGAAGATGGAAGAAGGAGAGAATGTTGTTCAATACGGTGCAAGGATGAAGGAAGTAGTAAGTGCCATAAGAAGCCTAGGAGGACAATTAGTAGAAGAAATAGTATGTAGAAAATACTTGAGAACTTTTCTTCCTATCTATGCTATAAGAGTATCAGCCATCCAAGAGCTAAGGTGTGTACCAGGAAACATAGTGAAATTTGAAGGAATAATTGGAAGACTCATTGCCTTTGAGCTATCCAACTTTAACAAATACAAGCCAAACAACTTTGAACCTGCATTCGAATCCAAGATGACAATAAAAGACAATGATGAGATGCAAACAAAGAAAAAGAATGGAAAAGGAAAGTATGTATCCAGTGACAATAGTACTGATGAAGATGATGTAGACCAATTAGAGGCACTACTAGCAAGAAGATTTCACAGAGGAAGAGGCAAATTCAAAGGTAAGCTACCAATCATTTGCTTTAATTGTAATGAAGTAGGTCACATTGCAGCCAGATGTACACAAAAGAAAAACTACAAAGATGGAGGCAACTTCAAGAACAAGAAAGAAGACAACAAGGACTACAAAGGTAAAGGCAAAAGATGCTACATTGTTGAAGAAGAATCTGATGAGAATGATGATGAAGTAGTCTATGTAGCTATGAAAGATGAATTAGATGAAGATAAAGCAACTACCCATGTAACATGCATTAACAAGAATGAAAGATGGATCATAAATAGTGGATGCTCTCATCACATGACTAGAGACAAAAGTAAGTTCATTTCCTTTACTCAATATGAAGGAAACAGTGTTAGATTTGGTAACAATGCACCACGTCAGATCAAAAGGAAAGGTGGTATCAAGCTTACTAAAAAGATATCATGTGATAATGCATACTATGTTGAAGGCCTGAACTATAACTTTTTAAGTGTCCCACAATTAGGCAACATAGGATGTAAGGTTGAATTTGAAAAAGGAGTTGCTAAGATTTATGATTCTTAAGGAAATCTAATAGGAAAAGGTGATCATACTAAGAGTAATTTTTTTTACCTTGACATGGAAGATGCTTCTTATTTTATTGTTGAAACTGATGATGTATGGTTGTGGCACAAGAGGCTATGTCATGTAAATTTTGACAATCTCATAAGCATCAGCAAGATGAAGAAAGTCAGAGGACTACCAAATTTGAAGAAACCTGATAACATCATGTGTAAACAATGCCAACTAGGGAAGATGACCAAGCCAAATTTCAAAAGAAAGACTTATACTTCTAATGAAGTATTGGAGCTGGTTCATACTAACTTGTGTGGTCCCATTGAAGTACAAAGCTACAAAGGTGACCAATACATAATGCTATTTGTAGATGACTATTCAATGATGATGACAGTCATGTTCCTAAAACAAAAATTAGATGAATTCCAAATGTTCAAATGGTACTTAGCCAGAGTTGAGAAAGAAAATGGAAAGAGCCTAAAATGTCTCAGATCTGATAGAGGAGGTGAATTCACATCAAGATAATTTGAAGAGTTCTGCAATGAAAGAGGAATCAAAAGGCAAGCATCAACACCTAGGACTCCACCTCAGAATGGTATAGCAAAGAGAAGGAATAGATCAGTTATTGACTATGCCAAGACTTTAATGATGGAGAAAAATGTTGCACTCAAATACTGGAGAGAAGTTGCAAGTACTGTAGTTTACACACTCAACAGAGTTCAAGTCAAGAAAGGTACAAATGCGACACCTTTTGAATTATGGTATGGGCATTCTCCTAATGTAAAACATTTCAAAATATTTGGATGAAAATTCTATATATATAAAGAGTCTAGGAATGGAAAGTTTGATGCAAAGAGTGAAAAAGGCATATTTCTTGGTTATTCTACTAAAAGCAAAGCTTATAAATGCTTGAATAGTAACACTAAGAGAGTAGTAGAAAGCACAAATGTAAAGTTTGATGAGCTTGCAGAAGTTCACAATGTTGAGGATACCAAGAAAGAAGAAGAATACAAGTCCTTTGTATACTTTTATGAAGGTATATCTAGTTATGGTGAAGTTACAATTCCAAATGAAAATCATCAACAACAAAATCAGCATCTGCCGAGTCACAGACAGTGAATGCCAAATAGCAGACACATTTAGAAGTCGAGCTACATAATATAGAAAATGGTCATTCAGATTTTGAGAATAGCCAACAAGAAGTAAATGAAAAAATACCTAATGAAAATATGCACGAGGATTCAGATTCTAAAAGAAACAGTATGCAAACAAGGAAAGAACCAGTATTGGCAAAATATGTGAAAAGACATCATCCTACAGATTAGATTATTGGAAATAAGGAGGCAGGACCAATGACAAGGAATAGACTCAGAAGTGAAACATGTCTGCTCAGTAAAATGGAACCAAAAATAGTAAGTGAGGCCATAACAAATGAAGACTAGTATAATGCTATGAAAGAAGAAATAGAACAAATTGAGAAGAACAAGACATGGACCTTAGTCTCAAGACCAACTGACAAAAATGTATATGGAACCAAGTGGGTATTCAGAAACAAGTTAGATGAAAATGGTGAAATCTCAAGGAACAAGGAAAGACTAGTTTGCAAAGGATATGCACAAGAAGAAGGATTAGATTATGGAGAAACTTTTGCTCTAGTTTCCAAAATGGAAGGAGTAAGGACCTTACTAGCATATGCAACCTTCAAATGATTTAAAGTCTATCAAATGGATGTTAAGTCAGCATTTTTGAATGGTATACTTGAAGAGGAAGTCTAGATAGAGCAACTAGAAGGTTTTGTTGATGAAAAGAGAAAAAATAAGGTATGCAAACTCCACAAGGCTCTATATGGATTAAAGCAAACCCCTAGAGCTTGGTATGAAAGACTTCACAAGTATCTAGTGCAAATAGGATTTGAAAGAACTAATGACAACAGCAACATGTACATTAAATTAGAAGAAGGTAAGGATATTCTTGTATCTGAAATATTTGTGGATGATATAGTTTTTGGAGGAAAGGAAGTACTTTGCAAAAATTTTGCTGACAAAATGAAGCATGAGTTTGAAATGTCTATGTTTGGAGAAATCAAGTTCTTTGTACGATTGAAGGTACATCAACTAAAACATGTTATATTTGTAACACAATCTAAATACATCAAAGAGATACTCAAGAAGTTTGGATTGGAAGACTCCAAACTTGTTAGCACACCAATGGCAATTGGACATAAGCTATCCAAAAATGATGAATCAGCTAAAGGCAATCAAACAATGTATAGATCCATGATTAGAAAACTATAATATGTTGTACATAGCAGACGAAACATAACACTAGCAATAGGAATAGTGGTTAGATTCTTTGCCAATCCTAGAGAAAATCATCTCATGGTAGTAAAAAGAATAATGAGGTATCTCAAAGGAACTAATGATTTTGGCCTATATTACAAAAAGAATGAGAAGTTTGAGCTCAATGCATACATATATGCAGATTGGGGAGGCAATATTGATGACAAGAAAAGTACAAGTGGAGGAGCATTATTCTTAGGGAAAAGACTAGTTCCTTGGACTAGTAAGAAACAAACATGCACATCTCAGTCCACTGCAGAAGCAGAATATGTGGCAGTAGCAGTCAATTGCACAAACATTGTGTGGCTCAAGCATCTATTGAAAGGTATGAAAGAAGAAGTAACCAAACCTGTGATATTGTATTGTGATAATACAAGTGCTATAAACATATCCAAGAATCCAGTAATGCATGCAAAAACCAAGCATATTGCAATCAAGTATCACTATGTCAGAGAATTGGAGGAAGACAAACAAGTGAAGATGGAGTACATTCACACAAAGGAACAAATTGCAAATATCTTCACCAAACCACTGCCCAAGGATGCCTATGAATATCTTAGAGGCAAGTTGGGGGTAATGGCCCTAACTCAAGTAGTCTAAAGGAACAAAGAAATTACCCTGCATCAATAGGAGTAGATTATTGAAATATCAGAAGAGTGATGTAGAGGATGACAACAAGAGCAGAAACTCTAAATTAATCACAAGCATGGTGACAAAGGGAGAAAACATGAAAATGAAAAGTTCATATTTAGCATGTTGAAGATGCTACATCTTTGGCATTTATGTCAAAGAGGGAGATATATAGAGAAAATGATCAATACAAAGCAAGAGGGAGATACATATTAAGGATCAGGAATACAGAGTAAGGATGCAGCAGTCCAGAGGGAGAAGCAAAATAACGAAGGACTCAAATTTTGGTGGTAAATAAGTTGATCAGCTTAATCATTTGATCAGTTTGGTTTGCCATCAATGCCAAAGAGGGAGATTTTTGGAAATGATTGAAAAGATCATGAATGAAGAGAAATGGAACTGGTAAAGAATGTTTTCAAATATTGTTTTGTCATTGATGTCAAACTTGCTACTTGCAGGAATGACATTTGCTTTGATGATCCAAATACTATTAATTGGTTAATTGACAAGGAGGTGGCAATCAATAAGATGTAAGTAGAGTACCTAGGGAAAGGTTGAAGTTATGATGTTGTAATGAAGTATAAGGATCAGCTAAGCCATTGATGAAATAGTGTATTGATGACATACTCTAAGACACAGAGGATGGACACACTAAGACATATCAAAGATGTAAGGATTAACTAAGTTCTAGTATGTGCCAAGTAGTCTATAGGTGCCGAGTAGATAATGGATGCTGAGCAAGATTAAAGTGCCGAGTGATATTCAAGTGCTGAGCAAGATTCAGATGCCGAGCAAGATTTAAGTGCCGAGAAAGATTCAGATACTGAGCAAGATATAGGTACCGAGCCAAAATGCTTCAGGTGTCGAGCCCCAGTAAATAATGTTAAGAAGCTGAGTAACACAGAAGGTTCTGAGCATCAGTAGACCAATGATGCCGAGTTGCTGCATTATTTTGAAAAGTTGAATATTTTTCAGATCAGCAGCGATAAGTTTGTTACATTTAATTTTGTGAATTAGTTGGATGATAAGGGTGATGAGTGGATGTCATAGAATTCTATGTAATCCATACAAGCCATTTTCAAGGTGAATGCCAATAGATTTATCATGAAGTTTCTAGAAGAAACATTTTGGAGGGAAAGAAATACCATTTTCTCTAAGAGAAAATTTAGATTTGAGTAGGAAATCGAGAACATAATTCCTTTATAAGGAGTTATAGGTCAGAGATCAAATGTGCATGCATGAGAGGGAGTTGGTCATAAGTGTGATCATACGAAGAAGCTAAGAGGAGTAAGAACAAAGCATCAACACTCTAACTTGATCAAGTGACCATAGATTGCATTGGCATAACGAGTGGAAGGACTCAAGGAGATAGATCTTGAAGGGTGAACAAGTTGTCAACACTGCAAAGGAGAGAAGCCAAGGAAAGAAAGGAACTGAAGAGTGATCTAAAATATGCATAGTTAGGGTTGCAAATTTGTATCGGGTTGAAACCTCTCTAATAATTTCTTACCATTGTATTAGATATTGAAACCCTACATTGCTAGGTTAGCTTAACAGCTAGGCAAATAAGCCTCAGGAAAAGAATAGAAGATCCCCAGGAGAAGGATAAAGAGATCCTTAGGAGGAGGATAAGAGATCCTTAGAGAGGGATGAAAGATTCTTTTTGAGAAAGTGATTGAAAATCCCATGGACTTGGGTGAGCCTAACAGCTCTATGTAAATCCTTTAATAGGGTGACATTCCAAGTTGAACATTCTTAAATACTTCAACAAGGTCACATTTAACAATGTGTTATAGCCTTTAACAGGGTAGACTATCAGAAGGGGTTGAAATCAATTGCACAGTTATTTTTTGGGTATCATCCCCACTCCAATTTTACCTTCTTATTCCTAGAGGGTTTCTGGGTTATCAAATCCTTAGTGTTATGATGTGATGCATGTTTACTTTTCATGGTTGCTTAATGTTTAAATTACATGCATGATAGTTTCAGTTATGTGCCATTAAGGATTTGTAGAAAAAGGTTTTATTGGACATCATTAGACCTTGGCTTGAATAACTAATTCAACCCCCCCTCTCAGTTATTCTAAAGAATTCTAACAATTATGCCTCTTTGAAGATCAGACCTCTATCTTATGGCTTCGCAAATAAAAGAATAAAATTTTTAATTTTAAAATATTCTATAGTTTAAACTATAGAAATTTATAATTTGAAATCAAAATTTTCAATTGCAAATTGAACGTGGGGGCATATTATTTTATTTTCAAAAATCTCCTTATATCTCCTCACCCAATCGGACAATGCCACTTGTCACACCTATATTGGTTCTAATCTCCACAATAATGCCACTTGTCACATTTAGATTGGCTTTTTGGGAAAGTGCCACATGTCAATCTCCAATAGGCCGATGACCTCAAGTGGGCCCCACATTTCTATCTCACAAACTTCGTTGGATTCTTGAATTTTTTGGCAAGTTGCCATGATGCTTGCTAGAAATTTTCCTATTTTTTGATAGTGACATGGCAACCACCAAATTCTGATGAGTTTTTCTGGCAACCTCATCCCTAGCTGCCACATCGTCACCACCTATGCACCCATTCACCACCACCTCAATGCCACCTAGCTCCATGTTTGCACATTCACTATGTCACTATACTTATCGCATGAGCAAATTTGCTAAGCGATATAGCGAATGCCATGAGATTCTCCATGTGTCATGATCTCATCGTCTAAATTCCACATCAGCATCTTTGTCCGCGTGCATGTTCAAAATTTAACACATTTCAACCATTTGGGTTGGACCGACCTGTGTATGCATGGCTTCACAAAAACATCTTTCTTTTAAGACACCTCTATATTGTCTTGAATAATATTTAAACATTTAACTATCTTCACCCATGAGGCATGTGGGATATTGTTATTTGATGGCTTTTTGCTCTTTCCTCTACGATTTCTTTGGAACATCTTCCTTTCATGGCGTGATCTCCTTTTGATTGGCCAATAACTTCCTTTATCTCCAGATGCTACCCTCTTTGTGTTGAATTTCTACCATGGATTACTCTGCCTTCCTCCTACAAATGCTTCCAGGCAGCTTCTTTTATCTGCTTTGATTTGAAGCATGGGTTTCCTGTAAGATCTTTTAATTTTCCTTATCAATGTATTCCCCTACTCCTCATGTGGGGTATCATGCATGCGAACTCTTTTGATTGTCACTAGTGATTGCTTAGCCAACCTTGCTATATGTATATTCTCCTTTTATCATGATGTGGAGTTGTCTTTTATAGTTGTGTTTTGGCTGGTAGCTTCCTTTACTATAGATTTTTTTGGTCATGACTGCCTCCGCTTTTCGCATGGGTTCTTCCATTCTTCATGTATGCCTCTGCCTTTATCATGGAAATGCTGCTATCTTTCTATATGTGTGGTCTCTCCTTTGAATTAGTGTAGGGTGCTTCTTAGTTTGACTTTGGCATCTTCTTTTATGTGTGGAGATGCCTCCCTTGCACTATCAATGTGTGTGTTGGCCTTTACATTGTGCTCCCTTATGTATGGGCTTTTATCTTTTACTTAGCTTCCTTCAATTTTTAAAATGCCTACTACCTTGCCTTTGTTCCTGTGCATCTTTTAAGTCACTTGGCACCTGCATTATGTTGTGTTTGAATGTCCTTTTAGCCTATGTGGGATTCCTCTCTAATCTTCTCTGCCTACATGGATGACTTCATCTGGATGTGCATGGGAATTCCTTTTCATGGTGTTGACCTCTCCCAAACTTCCCTACAGATTGCTTTTTCCTCAACGTGGGTAGTAGGTTCAATGTGGATTGCCCCTTTCTAATACCTTGCAGCTTGGTCTTTTTGAGACCTCTTGCTTGCATGGGCTTTTCTAAACATTTGTGTGAGTGCTCTCTCAATTGAGCTCCTGCAACTTTTATGTCTCTACTGTATGTCCTTTTCCTCTAGCTTGGACCTCTGTTATATTAGCTTCCATTCAAATTCAAAAGCTTCCTTGCCCCTTTGACAACAACCATAAATATGCTCTTATTGGAAAGAAATCATTGTAAGATCAATAGTATTTCTACTTGCACAATGTTGACCTTTTCACCAAGTAATAAATAATGATGAGCTCTATTGGACTACTAGACCAGTTCAACCATTGATCATCATTGTCAATAGAGACCTAAAACAAGGAGGTAGAATTGGCTTCATTAAGGAATGAGTAGCACTATCTAGATAATAATAGACTACACAGGGAAAGTATTGGCATTTTCCTCTTAAATTTTATCCCCAACCATAATCAGAGGGATCATTCAACTTTGCATAAGTTGCAAAACTTTCTCATCACCATCACTAGTAGAAATGCTTTCCAGACATAAATTTCATCAAAATTGCTACTCTTTTGATGTCAATATGCTACAAGATTATCCAGTCATTTGTTTAAGAGTCACATTTTAAAGCTTATTCATAGTCTAAGCCACATTCCTACAATGTTGGTCCATCTTATTTGGCAATGAATGGATTAATCCGAACCCATGCGAGGGAGAATACAGATGCAAATATAATTGACTACACAATGACAATTTTTGGTGTCCTATTTTGTCTCCCCATCAAACCTTTTAGGAAAGGATACAAATACACAATCACCCAAAAGGGAAAAAAAAAATTCCAAAGAAAGGACCCCCTAATTCTAGGTCAATATCTATGCAATTAGATGAACTTAGTCAGGCCCCAAAGCGGGTCTGACTAAAGTATTTTGTTTCCAAAAAACTAAATTCTCAAACTAACCTATTAGTCTTCTAAAATTGATTTGATCAAAATTCAATTGATGAACCATCCATTAAAACTGATTTTACAATTTTATCTACAAACTGTCAATTTAATGTCAGAGGTTCTTTTGATTGGCCTTAAAAATTGACCAAAACACATCATCGAGCTTTGAAAGTTAGCACACTGATTCTCTATTCTACATACTTTTACCCTGCCAAATCTAATCTCATGAAAAATTCTTAGTCGAAAGATATTGAGTGTTGAAGTTGACCTCTTAGAATTACCTTGGCCCTATCAGGATCCTCAATATCTTCATACTCAAAGTACTCCTCCAGTTCATTGATCCAATTGATCAGCTCCTCTAGGTTAAGATTTCCAAAAAGTGTGGGAACTTCAAACTTAGGTCTTTTTCCAATCATGGAGATGGCCCTAAAAAGCCTTTCTTACTATGGCTTTAGAACTGTCTCTACTTTGGCATTTTCTTCTACTTCATCCTCATCCTCGCTTCCATCTCTTATGGGAAGATTTATTCCTTTGTGCATTTTTTCTTCCAATGCATGCATTTGTCTTTGGAGGGCTCAAAAACCCTTAGGTGTAACACCTACAACTCTTCTACCATGCTCTCTTTGTGGAGGCATTTTTGAACTTCTACTAAAACCCTAGTGCAAACTACCTCATAATCAATTATCTATCTACATGCTCAACCCAAACCACAGTCCTAGTGCAAACTACCTCACAATCGGTGATCAATCCACACACTCAAGAACTCTAGCTCTGATACCACTTGATGAAGGGTGCTCCCCTTAAAACCATAAACTCATAATAGAAACAAAGAAACAAAAAAAAATTCAAGAACAAAATATGGACTTCTTATTTGGTTGCAAATGCAAAATTATAGAATTCACTAGTACAATATGCTAACCCACATGGGTGCCTTCATTATAGTAATTTGCAAGGCAAGTTGCGAACTATCACCCAAAGTTGTCCTAGGTAATGTTCGAGACTTTCTTAAATAGACAATTTTATGCTACATCGAAAGGTTCTAGACATTAAAACTTAATACCTAGGGCTAACAGACCCTAAAAAAATATATAGAGTCGTCCAAATACATCTTTGACAATTATTTTAGATATTTAGGTTAGCCCAACTTGAAAGGCCATAACTCTTGAATCACTGCTTTGATTGGCTATTATAATCACTTTTCAAAAATGTAGGCTTGGAACATTGCAACAACCCTTCCATCGAGTTTTTAGAGCTCATCCAGGCACTCTAAGGCCTCTAAGGTGAGCCTAAATATTTTTCTACAATTTTTTCCACCAAAAATCCACAATAACTTATTCAATACTTAAGCTGGAGCAATGAGATATTTATGGTAGCCTTATAACTCAAAAATGAACTTTCCTGTAGAAAATGAGAACATTCTAAGCTGGTATGAAAAACTTACTAAAAATAGAAAGTTCCCATAAATAGCAACTACCCTGTCTACTAGTCCTTATTAAAATAGAAAAGACTGAAAAGAAAAATATTTTTGGGTGATGCAAGATTTCTCTTACACCCAGGATGCTTCTACATCAAGTAGGTTCTTATATAAACACACACATGAAGTTACTACATGATATATTGACTTAAAGATAATCCTCTTAATATATCCTAGCTAGGACCCTACTAAACATGTCTTCCTGAACTGGAAGCTATGTGATATATCTAAGAAAATTATGATACATAGATTTTAGATGTTTTGTTTTATATTCTCCCATTAATTTCTTTCAACATTTTCTATGTATATATTTCAATGTTCAATTAGGTAGATTCTCCTAGGTTTTAAATGAACATCCTAAATTAGGACCCCTTTATACACGTGTAAACTATCTAGATGATAGGTAGTTTAGAAAATTATGATGGATCAAGCCCTTTAATTTTAGGGACTATCCTATTATAAGACATCTTATTAGGACCCCTTACATTCTTATGATCTAGCTTGATATATGTTCAATTTTAAATTATCCCTTTAAGACATCCTATTAGGACCCCTTTATGCACACATGTACATGATATGTGTATGTTTCAATTCATGTTTAGGACTTAAGATACTATATATGTTAATTTCATGTATGTATAAGACTTATATGTGTATGTCCATTTCAAGTTTAGGAATTTTGTGTATGTACATGCACACATATGATCATTTCATGTTTAGGACTTATATGTGCATGCTCATTTCATGTTTAAATATAAATTTGATACATGTGTATGTTCATTTACATATCCTAATTTAAACATGACATATGTTCATTTTATGTTTAAAAATGACAATATAATTGTATGTTCATTTCATGTTTAGGACTTATATATGTGTACATTCATTTCACATGTATATGACTTATATGCGTGTGTATGCTCATTTCATGTACATTATCTAGTTTCTTAAATGTCTTATTAATAAATTTTAGATACACACATACACATACAAACATACTAGAGATCTTGACATATAGATCAATAGTCTCTTATTCCACCCTGCAGCAACCTATCCACCTCAAGAGCTATATGATCGCACTAATCAAAATATTTAGAGACTTAAAAAATTTCTAACTAGTGGTACATGCTTTAGCCTATACAATAGTACATGTTGTAGCCTATACAATAGTACATGCCAGATTATTTTACATAGCATGACTTATATTTGAGATGAGATGCATGGTGCCTATCCATATGTTGTACATACCATATAGGTAGTCATTGAGAGTAAGAGATGAGAGATCTCTTCAAATCTTTCTTTGCAGGAGGTACACGGATTTGTGCCCATGGAGACCCTGAAGAGGGAATGTTTCCCTTATTATCCTCCTTAGAATTTTGTGAAGGGGTATTACATTATCAAGTTTATAGAACAACATATGGTTGTATTGATATACCCATAATTCATTTTTTCTCATGGTTGTTATCTAAATAGAAACTAGATTCCACTCTATTTTGCATAGAATTTTTATGTTGAGGTTCACTTATACAAGGTGGTGAACAACACTAATTATTTACTAGTGTATTTAGGATAGTGGTGTGGTAGAATGTTTGATAGGGATTCTTTTTGGTAGGCAAGTTGTGTGGCATTGACACACTGGGTGATTATTAGAGAGAGGGCACCTATTGTTGCCCCTATATTAGGTCCCTTGACTGATCAGGCTATGTGTGACACCCAGTTGCAAGGTGAAATAACCCCGACAGGATTATTGCTTCTTAAACACCAAAATACTAAAACTTCAAGGGTTAGACATTTCGTCAAATAGTTTGCAAACAAGTTCAGTCCTCATTGTAACATTAAGTAACTGTACTGGAAAATGATCAAAGTACTTGGCAATGAAACAAGACCAATCCTTACGCAATAATTAATGACAGAATTTAGAAAGAGAAGATCTTATTGGATCTGTTACAAGATCTAATATACATGCTCCTAACTTTCCCCAATTTCATACACTAATTTAGATAGCAAGAAACTATGAACAATTGTATTATATAACTTGCCAATTGAGGTGCCGACTCTCCTTTTGCAATTTGCCGTAGAAAGGTTGGAATATGAAGTTTCTCCAGCTATTCAATTGCTTCTTACTTTTCTGCTTGGTCACCATTTTCTTGATGCCTGAAGTCTGATTGGAACCGATCACTACTTCACTAAAGAGCCCTTGCTGTTGATGGTTGAACCCAACGAATGTAGTGCCTCTTAGCACTGTAACCCGTGTTATTATGATTGGAACCAAAGATAGAACCGTAACATGTTGTAGGTAATCGCGACCTATGATGGTGCGCCCAGGCTAGTTGGTTACGGCTGCAAGACTTGGATAAAATAGGTTCTCAGTCTGAGTCGGAATCCACTAGCCCTCCAATGACAGGAAAACCTGAATGTCACCTAGCTCGAGTGAATGAAATCTCACCTCCTTGGATCGAGCGAACAATGTGTGAGAGTGCTGTCATATTTTCAAATGAAATTGCACAAGTCCTTAGAGCCGACTCAAGTGCTGAATCCACCCAACAGTTCTCAACCCACGATTATTTGTAATGAATCCGCCGCTACTGGAGGTTATATACATACACTCGCAAACTCAGACTTGCGATACCATGTGGTCTTCTAATGTTGATTGGATTATGATGAGGGAGATCATAAAGAGAATTCAAGATAGCCGTCAATGACTTGTTTTAGCCTTGCGTTGCAGACCCTCCTCTTGGTGCTTTAACCTTCGTAACAATACCAGGCTGGGGAAATTCATCTCCAATAATCTTCAAGACTTGAATTTCCTTCAATTCTGCAATAATTTGTGAGGATGATGATTAATTCTACTTTCGTTGATCCAGCAATGAATGGTGATGCAAGAACCACAAAAATTGGCCTTAAGCCACATATAATCGCCCTGATGAAATGACTGAATGTCACCTCCAATCTGCAATAATTTAGATGATATTTCACACCCTCAAAATTGTGTACCTATTGAGAGTTATCGTTCTCAATGGCCAACTGTGACAATTGCGAAAACCCTAGGTTCCACAATGCACCTGTGATTGAATCACAATCTGAAAAATCAAAGAGAGATAATCAACTACTTGATTCGAATGGAGCCCCGGGGTGCCTATTTATTCTTTCCTCTCCATCTTGTCCAGAGACTTCTAGAACATTTTTGATCTTATCTCTTAAGTGACTTTATTAAATATTATTATAATCCAAGTCACTTTATTAAATATAAAGTTATCTTTTAATGTTTATTTATTTAATTAAAATAATTAATTAGTCTTCCTTAAAATATTCATTACTTTGGACAACCAGATTAATTAAATTAATTAAATCGAACTGTCACCAAAAATAGGGACATGACAGTCCGCCCTTCCCGAAATTGCTTGTCCCCAAGCAATGGCTGAACCATAAACCAATTAGTATGCCTGGGTCCCAAATGTAAATCTTTCTATCATCCCAATCCTCATCATACTCTCATGGAGAAATCATCAATACCAGTAGCTGAGAAACTGTACTCAATATCCAAACAACTGACAACTCTGATGGAATCATCTGTAAACCAACTGTAAATGTCGGTAGAAGAAAGCATTTTGCGGAACTCAAGCCAACTAAAACATCAATTCTATCAAAACTCAAACCCCTGTCGAAATGACACCTGCACCCAACTGCACTGTAGATATGACAATAGCCATAGGTACCTGAATCACTGCCATCAAATCCAATCTTTGAAAAACTGCCCCGAGTGTGTCGATGCTGCAGGCTGAGTAACTTGCTACTACCAATTTTATTTTCAAAAGATGGTGCCAATCTATCCCCTAATGGATGGTAAGAAACTGGAGCCAATCTACATCTGCATGAAATAAAATCTTCTATCTCTATGTCAAAAGGAAAATGATGAGCGTACCCTACCGCATAACGCTGATAAGAACCTCCAAACTCTGTTGCTGGCTCATCATCACTGAACTGGGAATCAACAGATGGCTCCAATTTCTGACTCCGAGTGACTATAGGCTGGATAGGATCCCGTGCATTCTGCTCAACAAACCCTTCCTCGAGATCCCTGTGAGGTAGCATAGTAGAAAGGACCCCTATAATCTTCTCAACCAATCTGCAAATAATACTAGTATCTTGGATGAGAACACCTTCTGTCACTTTATGTGAGTCCAAATGAACACATGCACTATCCAGAAAATACTCCATGAACGGTTCAATGCTATAAAAATTATATGAGGAAACATTAACATACTCCCCTTTACACCACAACTGGTCCTCCTGTAAGGGTGGCATACTCAACTGTACCACACTATCAACTATCTGAGAAGAATCAATCTGGAAACTAGACTCTATCGATATCCCGAACTCATTAGAACCAGCTACTACCAAATCCTGAATATGTGTGTCAGCCTCAATAATAAGCTCCTCAATAGCAACTGTAGGAGTGTACTTACCGTCATCTACCTCAATTGACAAATGAACTGGGTTTGGGGCTGGGTTTGACCGCAAATACTCCAACTCCACGGTCACCTCCTTCAACTAAAATTGCAACTTTTGTAGATCTCGCTGTGTGTCCTCTAACGCCTTAGTAGTCGCTATGAGCTCCTGGGAAAGCTCACTCACCTCCTCTTCATGATCCAAGAGTGCCTCATATGCTGTACTCCCCCACTCAACCAAGTGATCACGGTCGGCTACCAATCGTAAATAATCCTGCTTCAAAATCTGAACAGCTTCACGCAAGGCATGAATCTCTTCCAAAGAAAAGTAACCACCGTTGGACTCATCCATCATAAAAGTACCCCAACCAGTGACGGCCAACAACTGACGAGCAGTATCAAAATGCTCACAAGTGATAGCAATGTCTCGCTCACCAACTTTCAACTGGCTAGTCACATGATGGCTCTGGCTGAACTGTCTCCTACAAACCTCTTCTAGTGCCCTGTGTAAAAGAGTATCCTCAAGATCACTGGTTTCTAGAATATTATCATTCATATCTCACGAATTATCTCTAAAACTCATATCCTCATCCGGAGTGTCAAAAACTATAGTACTACTGTCTGACTCCCCTGTACCCAAAGAATTTGTCAAGGAAGCTGAATCTTCAAAACTGTTCACTTCTTTCTCCCGGATGTCATCAAGGCCAAAACGATCCTGGGACTCATCTGTACATGCTTCTAAATATGAAAAATCTTCAACACCTTCTAGCAAGAACGGTCATCTGCATATATAAACTAGACCCAATACCGATGTATAAAAACCAATACCAACATCGGACAAGCTGCTGGCACTAGGAAAGACAACACCGTGTATTCTGCTAATCAAATCCATGATAGCACTCAGAAAAACATTGCTACTATTAAGTGTTAAATATCTCTAGTTAACTAAACGCCAAATGCCCCTGAAACATTCTTGAGTCCATATCTGTAAACAAGGAATAGCTGGTAACTCAAGCAAACTCCTTACCTGAGTAATGTTACCAATACCAACTAACTTCACATACCTATCTGCCATTGTCCTTGTATCCTGGATGTGAATGCAAGATGAACTCGTAACATTATCAGCTACCATATATGATCCATCTGCTGCAGGGAGCTGAATGTCAGGCATGTAAGATGAAACTAAGCCCAGCTCCATGCCATGCTCATTTCCATGCCTCTCCCAGTCCTGTAAAGCCAAAGTTGCTCGAGTGTCCTCAAGCTCGCGAGAAACCTTGTCAATTTCCTCCTTCCTTCTCAAGGCATCTGAGTAGTCTCTGACAAGTCTAAGAAGATGGTCCCGATCTGATAGAAGATGTAGATAACTCAACTTCATTGTTCCCATTCCTTCACTAATTGCCTGTAAATCAAAGCAAGAAGATTTTGCCTAAACTCCCTTATGTCTTCCTTGTGACTGAATCATTCGAATGTGCTCTTCTATCATCTCCCGCATCCTGTCATGATGAGATAAAGAAGTCACAACACTATCTTCGCTCACCTTTAGCTGGCTGGACCAATCATGTGAAGTACCACCAATTTCATCCTCATGTGACGAAGCATCTAACTAAGCCTGGTATTCTCTATCAGCAAAATCATAAATGCTCGATGTCTGCTCATTTCCACCAGGTATCTCATCATCATGCACAATGACATCTTCATCATCATCTGAACTCACTTCACTGTAATCATTGTCTGTCGGAACCAAACCACCCTGGTTTCCTGAGATATTTCCCTTGGGAAACCCGTATACAACTGTCTCAACTTGAGTATCAAGTTGACAGTTACTATCCATCAGTATAATATCCTTCACCACTTCCTCCTGTGACTGAACTGAAACCTCTGACCGGTTGCACACTTGTTTCTCAAACTCCTCATTAAGGTTCCTAGTAACATCGCCCACTGTATCAGCTAGTGCTTTGCGAGGATATTTTCCGAATTGAAATCTAGTTGACTTATTCACCTTAGTTGGGTCGGACAGCCTGCCAATCATATGGTGGTGCTTAACCAATAGTTCAGACATGTTATGTCTAATTTTTCTGAGCTCATCCTGAATGTCTGAATAGCTCTCCTTTCCACAATTCCGACTCTGCATACTGTGTCTATTAATGTTCCAAGATTGTGTCCTTGGAGACTTTGTGCTGTACTTGTCCATCTTGGTTGAAGTAGAGTGCTGATCACTCATGTAAGTCGGTTCTCACCTCACAGTATGGCAAGAAAACCGCTCTGATACCACTAAAATAACCCCGACAGGATTATTGCTTCTTAAACACCAAAATACTAAAACTTCAAGGGTTAGACATTTCGTCAAACAGTTTGCAAACAAGTTCAGTCCTCACTATAACATTAAGTAACTGTACTGGAAAATGATCAAAGTACTTGGCAATGAAACAAGACCAATCCTTACGCAATAATTAATGACAGAATTCAGAAAGAGAAGATCTTATTGGATCTGTTACAAGATCTAATATACATGCTCTTAACTTTCCCCAATTTCATACACTAATTTAGACAGCAAGAAACTATGAACAATTGTATTATATAACTTGCCGATTGAGGTGCCGACTCTCCTTTTGCAATCTGCCGTAGAAAGGTTGGAATATGAAGTTTCTCCAGGTATTCAATTGCTTCTTACTTTTCTGCTTGGTCATCGTTTTCTTGATGCCTGAAGTGTGATTGGAACCGATCACTACTTCACTAAAGAGCCCTTGCTGTTGATGGTTGAACCCAACGAATGTAGCGCCTCTTAGCACTGTAACCCATGTTATTATGATTGGAACCAAAGATATAACCATAACATGCTGTAGGTAATCGCAACCTGTGATGGTGCACCCAGGCTAGTTGGTTACGGCTGCAAGACTTGGATAAAATAGGTTCTCAGTCTGAGTCGGAATCCACTGGCCCTCCAATGACAGGAAAACCCGAATGTCACCCAGCTCGAGTGAATTAAATCTCACCTCCTTGGATCGAGTGAACAATGTGTGAGAGTGCTGTCAAATTTTCAAATTAAATCACACAAGTCCTTAGAGCCGACTCAAGTGCTGAATCCACCCAACAGTTCTCAACCCACGATTATTTGTAATGAATCCGCCGCTACTGGAGGTTATATACATACACCCGCAAACTCAAACTTGCGATACCACGCAGTCTTCTAATGTTGATTGGATTATGATGAGGGAGGTCATAAAGAGAATTCAAGATAGCCATCAATGACTTGTTTTAGCCTTGCGTAGCAGACCCTCCTCTTGGTGCTTTAACCTTCGTAATAATACCAGGCTGGGGAAATTGATCTCCAATAATCTTCAAGACTCGAATTTCCTTCAATTCTGCAATAATTTGTGAGGATGATGATTAATTCTACTTTCGTTGATCCAACAATGAATGGTGATGCAAGAACCACAAAATTTGGCCTTAAGCCACATATAATCGCCCTGATGAAATGACTGAATGTCACCTCCAATCTGCAATAATTCAGATGATATTTCACACCCTCAAAATTGTGTACCTATTGAGAGTTATCATTCTCAATGGCCAACTATGACAATTGCGAAAACCCTAGGTTCCACAATGCACCTGTGATTGAATCACAATCTGAAAAATCAAAGAGAGATAATCAACTGCTTGATTCGAATGGAGCCCCGGGGTGCCTATTTATTCTTTCCTCTCCATCTTCTCCAGAGACTTCTAGAACATTTTTGATCTTATCTCTTAAGTGACTTTATTAAATATTATTATAATCCAAGTCACTTTATTAAATATAAAGTTATCTTTTAATGTTTATTTATTTAATTAAAATAATTAATTAGTCGTCCTTAAAATATTCATTACTTTGGACAACCAGATTAATTAAATTAATTAAATTGAACTGTCACCAAAAATGGGGACATGACACAAGGGGTGATTCACAGAGTTAGATAAATTTCCATAGCTATAAAATCCATAAAAAATGACAAGGTTTTTCAATACTTATTGTCTCATCAATATTCTAGATCATCATCTAATGCTTCATCTTCAACAAACCTATACAATGCAGCAGACATCTCTTTACTAGCTAGGTTAGACGGTCTCACTAGAGTGTTGGCATGAGATACATTTACTATTTTGGATAAGGATATATTAGATTTATTGTAATGGATATTGGTATACCCATATTAGATGTTTGAGATTGAGTGGGTAGTACTAGGTCGCATCCTTAGCTAGATTCTTCTCCTTGCTCAAGTGGTGGTCATAGTGGTAGTGCATGTCATGATCAACCCAATGACCACTCTTTTGCTACAGAGGGATAGATATATACTATAGACCCTTCAACTAGTTTAGGGCATGCTCAAAGTATAAAAATGGGCCTTGATGATGTTGATTTTGGATTTTTGACCATGGGATGGATGGACTTGTTGACACATGAAGATTATACTTCTATGTTAGTTCATCTAGTAAGTCCACTTGGGTCATCATTGTTAGATCATATATTGGTCACTAGTCATGCGAGCGTAGATGTAGAGGTGGGGCTAGATGAGGTCCAAAAAAATCTAGATACATTGGTGGATACAATCGATGCTATGCTTTATGTGTATAATTACATGCCAACATCTACATAGGCACATCTAACTTTTTTTGTTCATTAAAATTTCAAAAAATAAATGAATTTATGTCTATTTTCCATGTGCAAGTATACATTTTTTAATTTGATTTTTTTCACATATATATTATAGGGGGGCATGCCTCTTCTTACTCCTATTGGCATTATATTTTATTTGTCATTAGTGACAACACTTACTTGATTCTGAATGATTACTAAGTTCATCACTCGGTCTACAATGTATATCAAGAATTCAGTGGTTACCTTGTAGATTCATCACTTAATTAGTTCATACCGAGCATTCATGAAGCTACCAAGTGAATGTGCAATTTTTTAGTCTCTATCGAGTTTATAGTGTTCGCCGAGCTTCATAGTGTTTACTGAGTGATGGTAGTGTAGTGTCTACCGAGTGATGGAAGTGTAGTGTTTACCAAGTGAAAGCAAGGTAAACAAAGGATTTAGTTTTTTACCGAGTGGTACTATATCTACCGAGTCTCCAATGGTTACCGAGTTCAAAACTATGTAAAGTGATTAGTATGGACCGATCCTTCACTTCTACCGAGTGCATGACGATGCCGAGTAATGTAGTGGATGCCGAGTATCAGAAGGTCACCGAGTCAGTTCAGTGAACCCGAGTTATTTACTATTTGGATGACTCAATAATATTTTGTTCACTTGTGTTTTGGCCAACCTTGCAATTGTAATTATTGGAATGGTATTTATGTAATGTATTATATCATTTTCAATATAAGAATATGAATCAGAATATCAAGGATAGACATGTAATGTTTTGAGAAGAATGAAAGTGAATCAACATAAGAGAAGAGTATTCAGCAAGGTCTACAAGGAGTAGTAAAGTTTCATCAGTCACAAGAGGTGATCTATACTTTAAGGATCTAATCAAGTTGTAAGTAGATCCACTATTTCATCCTAATAGGTGAATAAATTTTGTAAATCCTTTAACAGGGTAGACTTAACAGTCTTTGTATAAATCTCCTAACAGAGTGCATACTTTAGTGTATGTTTGTAAATCCTCTAACAAGGTGGACCTAGCAGTCCTTTGTGCTCCTAACAGGGCAGATCACCAGAAGTGGTCAATGTAAGCTTTAATAGGCTAACTTCATACTGCAATAATGAAGTTTTGTAGGTATCATCCCCACCCCAATTTTACTTTCTATTTGGAAGGTTTCTGAGTTACCAAATTACTATGTACATGTGCTATGGATGTTTGATTTCTCATATATGGAGTAGATTAGATGAATGAATGGTGAATAGTATATATGGTCAAGTGTTGAATTGTTTAAAGTTTTTGAAGTTACAGATTCACCCCTCCCCTCTCAGTAACCTATCATATCTTGAATATTTCCAACAATTGGTATTAGAGCATTTTGGTTCTCAGGACAAAGCTTGATAGCTTGAGAAAAGATCAAGAAAAATGGAGATATTTAGACTTGACAAAGCTATTGAAAATGAAAAGCTAGATCTGGAAATAGCCATGGCTCAACTCAAAGAAGCAAAGGAGCATCTTTCTCAATCCCTGAAGAGAAGGAAGGAACTTGCTAGAAAAATGAATGACCATCAGTATGTTGAAGAAAAGATTGAAGACCTTTTACCATCAAGCAATTCAGATGAAGCTAATGAGGTAATCAAGGAACTTCTAGCAAAGAATGGCTCTCTGTAGGAAGAAGTAAGAAAGCTTAAAAGAGAACAAGAAATCCAATCAATCAGACTATGTGAAGTTATGGAATAGAGAAACAAGGCAACTAAAGACTTAGAAACAAGAAATAATCAATCCAATCAACATGAAGATCTTGTGGATCAACTATATAATGCAAATGAAGAAATTATGAATCTGAGATCTGAAAATGAAAGCTTGAGGAATTATTTAATTACTAAAAGACAAATCAATGAAATTTTGGAAAATGACTTAATCACTAAAAATAAAATTAATGAGAGAATGATGAAACCTCAAGTAGACATGACTCAATTAAATCAACTAAGTGAGCAGAATCTTCATAGACAAAAAGGTAAAGCTGGACTTGATTATAAGGAAGAACGTGAAATCTCCAAACAAGGTGCCCAAAGGAATCAAAGACCTACTTTCAACCACTGTGGTAAGATAGGTCACACATCAAACAAGTGTTGGAACAATGGAATAGGTAAATTCAATGGCAAATGCTACAATTGCAGTCAACATGGTCATAAAGCTAATGAATGCAAGGAGAAACCGAAATTTGAAGGCAATTGTCACAAATGCAAGAAGCATGGTCACAAGGCATTCCAATGCAGATCCAAATCATTCAATCCAGCTAAACAACTTGTTAAAGCAATATTTGGATGGGACTACAATACCTAGTGCAGATGTCATTATTGTGGAGAATATAGGCATATTGGTATAAACAGTACAAAACATCACCTAAGGAAGAAGGACACTACTATAAGGTGCTATACATGTACAGAACTTGGTCATATAGCTTAAAATTTCATGAACATAGGAAGAGTTGAAGATGAAAAGAAAACTAAAGCTGAAAACATTCGGAATCAGATGAGGCAACAGTGGATTCCTAAATCTACCGAGCAAGATAATTCAAATGATGGAAATTCCACTCAAGAAGTGGGTGACTCCACCATCTCTAGTTAGATCCATAAACAAGGATATGGAACTACATCTTCTAGTGATATCTCAAGTAGTTCCAAAATGAAAGAAAGAAAAATGATCAAATTAGTATTCTAGATACACAAGGATCAAAGAAAGTGTATCTTTTGCCGAGTTGCATCTACCAAGGAAAGTCGGTTGAAGACCTTACCAAGCTAGGTCAGAAGCAACAAAGTTTTGTTCGATCATCGAGTTACAAAGCTTCTACCAAGAAAGTGAATGATAGCCTGTCATACACTATGTCATCTCATCTACCTTTGTACCAAGCATTTATGGCAAAGTTTTCATCAAAAGGGCAGAATTTGATTTCATTTTTCACCGCAATTACAAAGCTAAGAAATTTCTAGCAATTCTAAAGCAAATTCCAAGCAATTTTAAGTGATTTTCAAGCAAAGAATTAGTTCAAAATTTTCTTACACCTACCGAGCAATGATGGCATCTAGGAGTAGCAGCAACACCAAGGCAAAATGAGGTTCAAAAATGCTAGTTAAAGGTGTGGAGTGGAAAGTGTCAAACTTCAAGCTAGTTCCAATAATTGTAAAGTCACTCGACCCTAATGGAGCTTAATTGCAAATTCCACCTAAGGTACTTCTCATAAATGACATTCATACACATTTTAAATGTTCTGTTCAAGAGATTGGAAACCTAGAGATGGACAATGCCCTAGGAGAAATGAGTGTTGATGGTTCTCTAAAACCCGAGCATAAGCATCTAGAGACCAAAGGGTTAACCCACATCTCGCATATGCCAAGAAGTTTTCAAACTAAGTGGATCAGGTACATACTTAGTCATGTTCACAATGGGAAACAATGGTTAGAGTAGCTAGTGTTAATCACCAAGAAGATGATTAATAAGATTACTAGTCTTCCCATGCTCAGCAAAGAAAAAACCACCAAAACCCTAGGTTGGGAAGGGTTACAGAAGCAAACCCTAGCTGAATGGGAAGGTAGAGGTTTGAAGGTCAGCACTATATCAGATGTTGAACTAAAATTTGGCATTCATGTCATTGCCCACAAGATCTATAGCTCTAGTTAACTGAACAATGTGCCCTATGAGGTTGTGGATTTGGCATTTAAAATTGTAAAGAGAAACCTTGAATTTGATTTGTCAAAATTATTGTTGAGATAATTGAATAAAAACATGGATAGTATAAGGACTTCAAAGAATAATCCTTGTAAATTCAGCTCTCTATTAATCTGTTTATTTTTCTATGTTCAAAAATTCTTTCAATCAAAAGGAACTATAGTATGGAGAAAAGATATTCCCATTCTTTATCAAATAAATGAGTTTGTAGTAGAAATAGGAGAAAATTTTGATAGCATCATAGATAACTATTTTGAAGATTTCAAGGAAAGGATGAACAATAGGTTTCGAATCCCACCAAAATTGGTTGAAGACTACAAATATGATGTATGCTTCATGGTTGACTATGATAGTGTATACATTCAAGCAGTTAGACCCTGAGTTTCATGGGTGAAACCTCTTCCTTATGAGGATAATATTGATGAAGCTAGGGACATTATTGAAGCACTGGTGAATGAGCCAGTGGACCCAAAGCAACCAATGTTCAAAACATATGATGAGGAAATGGCTAGAATTGAGCTTGAAATCAAGCTACCCCAGGCCATAAGCAAAGGCAAAAGAAAGATAGAAAAATTGAAAACTGCAACCGGCCCTCTTATGCTCACTGAAGGAAAAGGTGAAGAAGAAGAAGAAGAAGAAGAAAGTGAAGAACTTGAATCTGAGAAAGAAGAGGAACCACCAAAGAAGAAAGGGAAGGTGATTATCACCAAACCTAAAAAGAAGCCTACTACAGTATTCTCTAGAAGAACCAAAAAAGGAAATCAAGAACCTATACTTGTCAAGCCTCCACTCACATTTGAGGAAAGGGTAAAACATTTGGAAGAGGGAGCTAGCATCACAAATTTCAAGGCATTGAAATTTGAAACAAGGATAGATGCAGAGAAAATGTAGATTGAGGAACTGGTCCTCAATAAAATGAGAAAATAGAAATACTCCCCAGACTAGCTTGCCCCTCAAATCTCCAAAGAACTACTGGAGAGATTACAATGAAGATAGGAGTCAGCCACCCAAACAAAAAATGATTTATATGAGCAATCCTTGAGGATTCTTCTACCAAATCTTAATGATGCAGAAATAAAGGCAGCAATGAAGAATCATGAAGGTAAAATGATGATTAGATTTCACACATGTTTGATTTTAATTAAGGACATTGAACATATTGTAAGTGATGCAACAAATATGTGGAAGAACATCTTTCATCTGCAAAAGCCTAGTGATGATCTCATTGAAATCAAGGATGATGACAACAGTGATAGTGATGATTTTGAAAGCACTCCATCCATCATAGTTACACTAGCAAAGCTGCATGCACTTATGAAGGGAAAAGAGGAAGAAGACAAGGAGGAAGAAGCACATGAGGAAGAAGATGAAGAAGATCTAGTAAAAATTGCAGCAGAAGTTATTGCATCCCTTCCTCACTCTCCACCAAAGACAGTTATATCTACTTTGGAGATAGCCTCTACAAGTGAGATTGTGAGCACAATAGTCACATCAATTGCTCAATCTTCACCAGCTACCTCCTAGTTCTAGGTATTTGAAAAAGATGTTCCAAGCACTTCATCTACCAAGCTAACTATCACTTCTTCAGTTACCGAGTCAGCCTCCCTAGCTACTTCATCAACATTGAGTGTATCAGTAAGTTCCACAATTTTGATTTCAAAAAGTTCTACAGTTTTGTTAGGATTATTTGCATCTAATTTAAATCCAATTAGTTTAGATACTACTATGGGTACTCTACCGAGTATGACACCAATTTTGGGAAGTTTTTTCATCCCGTCAGTACTTCTATCGGCATTCAATCCTCAAGTTCTATCCTAGTTTTCATCGCTAGCCCTTCTATCTCCACTATTGTGTATATTCCTAAGGTCAAACTAGTCATCACATAAGTCAAAAAGCATCCATTAAAACTTCTGATCACTGTAAAAGAAATTGCAGAAGACATTGACTTGGACACAGACATAATAATTCCAAAGATTGACTATGACACTACCACCATTGAAGAGATGAGGTTGGCCAGTCAACTTATAGAGATGAAAGCTATGCAAAAAATAGTTAAGATCAGAAAGGGATAAGGAATAAAGAATAATTGAGAATGCCAAGGATATAATTACAAATGCTATAGGTGTTGAAGTGGATTCTACTCAACACATTTTGATTCAGTTAGAAGAGGTTGTACAGAAATTTAATGAGAATTCTTCCAGACAAGAAAAACTTATTAAGAAAGATAAAAAGAAATTCAATAATAAGGTGCTAGAGCATATTGCTCAAAAGATAGCAATCAAGCAAGTTGAATTATCAACATTTTTGGGAAATTTTGAAAATTCTTTTAATAATGCAACATCACTTTTTGCTAAACTTTATGATGTTTCTGGTTTCACTAAAGAAATAAAGGAGAAACTAAATCAGATTGATACTGATATGCAATCAAGTGCATCCAAGCTACAAGTGGACTCCTCCTCCACAACCTCCCATCACACCAAAATTAGATATTTGGCAGATGTATAGGTAGAACTATTGAGAGAGGAAGCAAGGATCTGGTCTACACTCATAGACATCTAGAACATGATCCTTCCTATCATGGACACAATGCAGAAACATCTTGCTCATTGCAAAACATTGGTCAAAGATCAAAACTTTTCAGTGGCTGATCACTTGATCCAATTATCAACAAAAGTTCAAATTGCTCTCTCCACCTATCAAATTTTGTAGCAAACTTGGGATAGTACTTTTGTATCCATCCATAAGGTGCATCAAGAATTTCTATCTCACTTTGGTGTAGCCATATAAACTGTATATATGTAATCCTTTGGCATTATTGTCAAAAAGGGGGAGAGATTCAGAGATTTAGCATAATAAATGAGGAGAGGTATCACTATAAGTGATAGGTGGAGTTAGAACTCATTAGATTTAGCATGTGTACATAAGTATCTTTGTATATACATTATAATTCGTTATGCAGTAGTTCTACAAAGATCAATTTTGAAAAACCAAAATTCATTAAGTCAGGTTATGTACATATGTTTTGGCTCATAAGTGTTTTGTCACTAATGCCAAAGGGGGAGATTGTTGGCATTATATTGTATTTTTCATTAGTGAAAAAACTTACTCCATTCTGAATGATTATTGAGTTCATCATTCAGTCTATAGTGTATACTGAGCATTCAGTGGTTACCTTGTAGATTCATCACTTAAGTAGTTCATACTAAGCATTCATGAAGCTACCGAGTGAATGTGCAATTTAGTAGTGTCTACTAATTTTACAGTGTTCACTGAGCTTCATAGTGTTTATCAAGTGATGGGAGTGCAACGTTTACCAAGTGATGGAAGTGTAGTGTTTACCAAGTGAAAGCAAGGTAAACAAAGGATTCATTTTTTACTGAGTGATACTATATCTACTAAGTCTCCAATGGTTATCAAGTTTAGAACTATGTCAAGTGATTAGTATGGACCGAGCCTTCACTTCTACCGAGTGCATAATGATGTTGAGTAATGCAGTGGACACCGAGTATCAAACGGTCATTGAGTTAGTTTAGTGAACCCGAGATATTTACTATTTGGCCAACTCAGTAATATTTTGTTCACTTGTGTTTTAGCTGACCTTGCAATTTTAATTATTGGAATGGTATATATGTAATGTATTATATCATTTGCAATATAAGAATATGAATCAAAATATCAAGGATAGACATGTAATGTTTTGAGAAGAATGAAAGCGAATTAGCAGAAGAGCAGAGTATTCAGTAAGGTCTACAAGGAGCAGTAAAGTTTCATCAGTCACAATAGGTGATCTATACTTTAAGGATCTAATCAAGTTGTAAGTAGATCCACTATTTTTTCCTAACAGGTGAATTCATTTTGTAAATATTTTAATAGGGTAGACTTAACAGTCTTTGTATAAATCTGCTAACAAAGTGCATACTTTAGTTTATGTTTGTAAATCCTTTAACAAGGTGGACCTAGCAGTCCTTTGTGCTCCTAATAGGGAAAATCACTAGAAGTGGTCAATGTAAGCTTTAACAGGCTAACTTCATACTGCAGTAACAAAGTTTTGTGGGTATCATCCCCACCCCATTTTTACTTTCTATTTAGAAGGTTTCTGGGTTACCAAATTACTATGTACATGTGTTATGGATGTTTGATTTCTCATATATGGAGTAGATTAGATGAATGAATGGTGAATAGTATATATGGTCAAGTGCTAAATTGTTTAAAGTTTTTGAAGTTACTGATTCACCCCTCCCCTCTCAGTAACCTATCATATCTTGAATATTTCCAACAACTCCATCATCATGTACATCATCAAGACTCATTGGATGATATCATGAGTGGATAGGTGAGTTTTAAATATTCAATTAGACATGCATACATGTACAGAATGTGCAAGTTATGATTAAAAGATTAATTTTATAATTAGATATTGATATCATTTTTTCTTTAATACATAGGGGCCAACACATCCTTTAGAGAATCTTGATAGTCAATCTTTGTACCGTGTTGTTAAGAGACGTCATAATGAGACTCATGTGCTTAACGATCCATAGTTTTATTTATAGATTATTTTATCTAATTTCATCTAGAGAGGCATTCATAGATTAGATAGACACTTTATATGCACATTATTTATATTTGATATTATCTAGTTCTTAGATCTAGTTCATATACATTTGATGATTGATTTAATTTAAGTTTCTTATATATGTTTGATTTAACTTAAGTTAAATCGATATGCTTGATTTAATTTAAGTTAATTTCATTTATTTCCCAATTAAAAAAAGTTGTTTAGATATTTAGATATAATATGTAATTTATGTCCTAATATGATGATTGAGGTATACATATGTGATTAAATGACATTTGATGTTTGACATATACATATTTGATGATTGAGTTATATTATGTCCTAATTTGATGATTGAGGCATGCATATGTGATTAAATGATATTTGATGTTTGATTTAATTTAAGTTAATTAGATATATTTAATTCAATTTAAGTTAATTTCATTTATGTTCTTATTTGAACAAGTAATTTAGATATTTATATATAACATGCAACTTATGTCCTAATATGAATGAGCAATTACATATCACAATTTGAACAAGTAGTTAAATGAAAGAGTAAATATATAGTTAATCCCCTTAAGACATGTATAACTTCATCCCCTTAAGACCAATGTTCTAATTTTTTTCTGTTAAGATGCATATTATAATTAGTTGCATATGCTAATTTGAATATATTAAAGATACAAAACACAAATTGAACTTGAGTAGTTAAATGAAAGAGTAAATATATAGTTCATCCCCTTAAGACATGTCCTAATTTCATACCCTTAAGAACAATTTTCTAATTTTCTCCCCTTAAGACACATATTCTAATTAGTTACTTATTCTAATTTGAATAATTTAAAAATACAAAACATAATCTAAACTGGAGTAGTAAAATGAAAGAGTAAATATATTGTTCTTCCCCTTAAGACATGTCCTAATTCCATCCCCTTAAGATGCATATTCTAATTAGTTACATATGCTAATTTGAATGATTTAAAGATACAAAATACAATTATAACTTGAGAAAAAATAGTATTGCAATATAGTTCACCCCCTTCACAAACACATCCTAATTTCAAATTGTGCAACCAAATTTCATGCATAGTTCAACAAAACATGTAATATATATTACAAGTCATTTCTATCTTGTATCAAGTGGGTTAGCACATTGTAGGATAACATTTTATATTCTCTCATGATCATCCATATCGAGCCTCCACTTACGTATTCCAAGTCCTTTTTGTTGAGATCTGATTGAAAAGATCATTGCTAAGAGAGATTATTGAAAGAAGGAGATTGTTGAAGAAGACTATGTGTTTCAATCATTATTTTTTCACTGATGTCAAACCTACTATTTGCTAGTAAGATAATTGCTTATAAGAATCAAGTACTATCACTTAGTTGATTAATGAAGAGGATTTGATCAATAAGATGTAACAAAAGCACCTAAAGGAAAGGTTGAGTTATGATTATGTAATGAAGTACAAGGATCAGTTAAGATAGTGATGACATGATGTATTGATAATCTACTTAAGGTTACAAATGTTGGTTACACAAAGAAAGTTTAGAAGAATAAGTTACACAAAGTTTTATCTACCAAGTTTGACCGAGTGGATAGTAGGTGCCAAGCAAAGATAGTGCAAGCCAGGAAGAAAGTCTATTGGAGTTGACTAAAAGAAAATTAAAGTGGATGCTAAGAAAAGTTTTGTTGATGTTGAGCATCAATAAACTTTAGTTGATGTCAAGTGATTTCATAATAGATGCTGAGCAACATAGTATGTGTCGAGCATCAAAAGGTTGATAATGTCGAGCTACTGCATTATTTTAAAGATTGAAGATTTGTTGAATCTGAGTTGACAAGTTTGTTTTCTTGAATTGTTTGAACTAGGTGGAAGATAAGTTTGATGAGCTGGTGGCATAGAATTTGAGGTAAGTTATTTTTAAGAAAAATTTAAATGGATTTTAGGAGAAGTTTCTAGAGGAAATATGAGATATGGGGTAGATACATTGTAGCCCACCTAATCCATCCAAACACAAAATTTTGACAATGGAAATTGAGCAGGAAAATATCCTAATTTCCTATTTATAGGAATGTTTGGTCATGAAGTAAAGTTTTCCTATGTGGGAACCTAAGGAAGAGGAGTTAAGGGTTTTGCTTCATCAAGTGACCTAAGAGAACAGTCTGCAATGGTATGTTAAGAAAGAAGGCTTAAGGAGATGAATGCTTGAAGGGTGAACAAGCTATCAGAGCTGCAAAGTATGAAAGCCAAGTAGAATTGAGAACTAAATAGAGATCTATAATATGTAAGAGAAGTTGTAAGTTTTATCAAATCAAAGCTCTACTGTTACTCTCTAATAATTGTATCAGTCTAGGGTAAATCCTTTGGATTAAGGTTGACCTAATAGTCATTTGTAAATCCTTTAACTAGGTGACATTCCAAGTGAATGGCTTAAAGTCCTCTAACAAGGCTCACTCCTAACACGGTGATTGAAATCCTTTAATAGGGTCACATTTAATAATGTGTATTATAACCTTTAACAAGCTTGGCCTTTCACAAGGCATAATTTTAGAAGATTGAAAAAGAGTTGCACGTTACTGGTGGTATTTCCCAAATTGGGTTTCCATGTAAATTATTGGGTCAAGTGTGTTGATGAATATGTTATGTTTCATGCTTTATATTTCTACAAGTTGATTTGATAGTAACCTACTTGAGTTTTAAGTGATTGCATAATCTTATGGATGCATGCATGAAGAAAAATGTTTTATGGGTTCACTAAGCTGTAAAAAGTTTTATTTATATATCTAGTCCTTGGATAACTAATTCATCCCTCCTCTTAGGTCTTCTAAAGAATTACAACAATTGGTATCAAAGCCATCTACTTAAGATGACTAGTTTCAAGGTACTAAAAGCATAAAGATCGAGATGTCTAAAAGAGGAGTACCCAAGCTCAATAGAGATAACTTTCCTAAATGGAAAAGTTTGATGAAGCTACACTTTGGAGGACTTGGAGATCATGCACAATCTACCATTTCTATGGAACATGTTGATCTAGCTGGAGCCCTAACTACTGAAGATATGAAGAAGAAGAAAGAACACAATTAGGTGATGTTGGAGATTTCCTTTGCCCTAAGCTATGCCAAATTTGATGATATTAAAGGTCATGATAGTGAAAAGAAAATGTAGGAAGCCCTAACTGCCATCTATGGAGGAGACAAAAATGTTCAAAGAGCCAAATCTAAGATTCTCAGAGGTAAGTTTGATGATATGAGAATGTAAGAAGGTGAAAATATTGCTTAATATGTTACTAGAATAAAAGAAGTTGTTAGTGAAATAAAAGAAGCTATTGGTCAAATAGATGATAATAATATGTTAAGAAAAGTCTTGAGAACACTACTACCTAATTTTGCTATTAGAGTTTATGCAATTCAAGAACTAAGATGTATTCCAACGAAGAATCTAACCCTTGAAGGTTTGGTAGGTAGACTCACTACTTTTGAGCTATCTAACTTTGATAATTACATAATTGAGAGTCTTGAATTTGCTTTAAAAGCTAAGCTATTATTGAAAGATTCTGATGAAGTAAAGTAGAAGAAGAAGAGAAGGATAAAATATGTATCTAGTGATAGTGATATAGATGAGGAAGAAGTTGAACAACTAGAAGCACTACTAGCAAAAAGTTTCCACGGAGATAAAGGCAAGTTCAAAGGTAAGTTACCCATCATTTGTTTCAATTGCAATGAGGTTGGTCATATTGTTGTAAGATGTACATAGAAGAAGAACTATAGAGGTGGTGACAAGTATAAGATTAGAAGAGAAGATGATAGCAAAGATTACAAAGATAAAGGCAAGAAGCCATGCTACATTGCTAAAGAGGAAACAAGGGATGATTTTGATGAACATGATGATGAAGTTGTGTATGTTGCAATGAAGGACAAATTTGATGAAGATGAGGCAACTACACTTGAGATTTATGTGAACAAAAATGATAGATGGATCATTGATAGTGGATGATCACATCACATGACTAGAAACAAAAGTAAATTCATTACCTTAAATTGTTATGATAGAAATAGTTTAAGATTTGGTAATGTTGCACCATGTTTGACAAAAGGAAAAGGTTCTATCAAACTCATAGATAAGATTTCATGTGACAATGCTTATTATGTTGAAGGACTAAACTATAACTTGTTGAGTGTGTTACAATTGAACAATTTGGGATGCAAGGTTGAATTTGAAAACAAGATTACTAAGATATATGACACAAGTGGGGAACTTATTGGAAAAGATGATCAAACTAGAAGTAATCTATTCTATCTTGATATAGAGGATACTACTTGTCTTGTTGTAAAATTTGATGATGTACGATTTTGGCACAAAAGGTTATGTCATGTTAATTTTGATAACTTGGTTAGTATTAGTAACATGAAGAAAGTTAGAGGTTTGCCTAAGTTGAAGAAGCTTGATAATGAATTGTGCAAACAATGTCAATTAGGAAAAATAAGAAAGTCAAGTTTTAAGAGTAAAACTTATACCTCTAATGGAATACTAGAGAGTGTTCATACTGACTTGTGTGGACCAAATGAGGTGCAAAGCTACAAGGGAGATAAGTACATAATGCTATTTGTTGATGATTATTCTAAGATGATGACAGTTATGTTTTTGAAATAGAAATTTGATGCTTTTCAAATGTTTAAGTGGTACTTGGCAAGAGTTGAAAAGGAAACAAGTAAAAGTCTGACATGTTTGAGTTTTGACAAAGGAGGAGAATTTACACCAAGTGAATTTAAGATGTTTTGTAATGAGAGAGGAAGCAAAAGACATACATCTACCCCTAGAATCCCTCAACAAAATAGAATAGTTGAAAGAAGAAATGGATCTATAATGGATTGTGCTAGAACACTCATGATGGAGAAGAATGTTGCTCTAAAATACTAGAGACAAGTTGTAAGTATAGCTATCTATACCTTGAACCATGTGCAAATCAAGAAAGATACTCATTCAACACCTTTTGAACTATGGTATGGATATCCACCCAATGTAAAATACTTTAAGGTAATTGGAAGTAAATGTTACATTCTTTAAGATGTTAGGAATGGAAAACTTGATGCAAAAAGTGAAGAAGGTATATTCCTAGGATACTCCAAAAGAAGTAAAGCTTATAAGTGTTTCAATATTAACACTAACAAAATTGTGGAAAGTGCAAATGTGAATTTTGATGAATATATAGAGGTACACAAGGCTAAACCTATGAAAAAGCTAGAAGAATACAAATCATTTGTATACTTTTATGGTGGTATGCCTACTAAAGAAGATGTTGCAAATCAAGTGACTAACCAACAACAAGTTTTAGTGACTACCAAGTCACATCCTATAAATGTCGAGTTGCATTCAGGAATCGAGCTACATTCAGATGTCAAGTTATAGAATGAAGTGGGTGCACATTATAATTCTAAAGTTAGTGTACATGAAAGAGATACTAAGATACCTAATAGAGATGTACATAGTGATTCTGAATCTAAAAGACAAAGTAAAGAAACAAGAGCTAAGCTAAGATTGTCCAAATATGTCAAAAGACATCATCCTACCACTCAAAGTATTGGTTTATAAAGATGCTAGGCCAATGACAAGAAGTAGATTGAGAAGTGAATCATGTTTTCTAAGCATAAAGCAACCCAAATTAGTGAAAAATGCATTAGAAGATGTGGATTGGTATAAAGCCATGGAAGAAGAGATTGAACAAATAGAGAAGAACAAAACATGGAGTCTAGTTCCTAAACCAAAAGACAAGATTGTGATTGGCACCAAGTGAGTATTCAAAATCAAGTTAGATGAGAATGGTGAAGTCACAAGAAACAAAGTAAGATTAGTTTGCAAGGGATATGCACAAGAAGAAGGAATTGACTATGGGGAGACATTTTCACCTTTTTCTAGAATGGAAGGAATAAAAAATCTACTTGATTATGCTACATACAAAGGTTTCAAAGTTTATGAGATGAATGTTATATCTACATTTTTGAATGGCATATTAGAAGAAGAAGTTTACATAGAATAGCCAAAAGGTTTTGTTGATATTAACAATAAGAACATGGTATGGAGATTGCACAAAGCTCTATATGGTTTAAAACAAGCACCAAGAGCATGGTACGAGAGACTTTGTAACTATCTTGTGAAGATTGGGTTTTAAAGGATTGATGATAACAACAATCTATACATAAAGATAGAGAAAGGAAAAGGCATTTTGTTATCTAAAATATTCGTTGATGATATCATATTTGGAGGTCAAGATGCTTTATGTAAAGATTTTGTAAATCAGATGAAGCAAGAATTTAAAATGTCTATCTTTGGAGAAATCAATTTTTTTGTGGGTTTGCAAGTCTATCAGATGAAGTATGGTATATACATCAATCAATCAAAGTATGTTAAGGAGATATTGAAATTTTTTGGATTAGAGGATTCCAAACTAGTAAGTACACCTATGGTGATAGGAAACAAGTTGTCAAAGAATGATGATTCTGTTGAGGTGAACTAAACCATGTATAAGTCTATCATTGGAAAATTAAAATATGTAGTACATAGTAGAGATAATATTGTATTATCTATAGGGATAGTTACAAAATTCTCTACTAATCCCAAAGAAAATCATTTAATGGCTATGAAGAGAATAATGATATATTTGAAAGGAATAGAAGAATTTGGTCTATACTACAAGAAGAATGAAAATTTTGAATTGAGAGACTATACTAATGTTGATTGGGTTGGAAACATTGATGATAGAAAGAGCACTAGTAGAGGAGCATTTTTCTTAAGCAAGACACTAGTTGCATGGACTAGCAAGAAACAAAGTTGTACTTCACAATCTACTGTTGAAGCTAAATATTTTGTTGCTACTATAAATTGCACAAACATTGTATGGATCAAATAGCTACTAAAAGGAATGAAGGAAGAAATTATAGAACTAGTGATACTTTATTGTGATAGTACAAGTTCTACCAATATATCAAAGAATCTAGTGATGCACACAAAGACAAAGCACATTGAAATCAAGTATCATTACTTGAGATAGTTAGTTCAAGATAAAGAGGTAAAGATGGAATATGTCAACACAAAGGATCAAATTGCTGATATCTTCACAAAACTATTACCTAAGGATGCTCACAAGTATCTAAGAGGTAAATTAGGGGTGATACCCCTATCAAAGGCTATCTAAGTAATAAGAGGAATGCACTGCATCAAACAAGCTAATATTCATATAATACAAATTGATGTAGTGGATCTTACTTTAGGAGTTGCCTAAAGTAATCACAGAGTTGAAACTTCAAATAAATCACAAGCAAGGTGATAGAGGGAGAAACTAAAGAAATTGCAAAAGCCTATAGCTACATGTTTAAGATGAAAAGATAATATATCTTTGGCATTATTATCCAAGAGGGAGATATTCTACTGATCAAGAGTCAGAACAAATAGAAAGATATTGATCAAGAGCTAGAAAAGAGAGATTTACTAATCAAAAGGGAGATAGATCAAAGCTATAATGTATAATCATAGAGGGAGATATTCCTTATAAATGTTGAGGGATATATTCTTGGTCAAAAGTATCAAGAGATTGTTGTCAAACAGATGAAGAGTGTTACTGATCAGCAATATCAACAATATTCGAAGAAAGCACATGTATAATGAAGAAGATATAAAACAATGTAAGAAAGAGGGAGGTACAGGAAAGAACTTAGAGGGAGTTATAAGAAAGAGTTTTGTAACCTAATTAAAAGATGGAAGTTGCTGATAGAGGGAGAAATTTTGATACAAGTTTTTCTTTTTGGTTTGTCTTACTATTTTAACCTAGTCAGTTTGGTTGAACAAGTTGTTCATCATTTGATTGACTTAGTTAATCGGTTTGGTTTGCATCAATGCCAAAAAGGGAGATTTTTGAGATTTTATTGAAAAGATCATTGTTGAGAGATATTATTGAAAGAAGGAGATTTTTGAAGAGGACTATGTGTTTCAATCATTGTTTTGTCATTGATGTCAAACCTACTATTTACTGGTAAGACAACTACTTATAAGATTCAAGTACTATCACTTAGTTGATTGATGAAGAGGATATGATCAATAAGATGTAACAAAAGCACGTAGAGGAAAGGTTGAGTTATGATTATGTAATGAAGTACAAGGATCAGTTAAGATAGTGATGACATGATGTATTGATAATCTACTTAAGGTTATAAATGTTGGCTACACTAAGAAGTTTAGAAGAACAAGTTACACAAATTTTTGTTTTCCAAGCTTGACAGAGTGGATAGTAGGTTTCGAGAAAAGACAGTGCAAGCTAAGCAGAAAGTCAGTTGGAGCCAAGTGAAAGAAAATTCTAGTGGATGTCGAGCAAAGTTTAGTTGATGTTGAGAATTAGTAAACTTTAGTTGATGTTGAGTGATTTCATAATGGATGCCGAGCAATGCAATATGTGCCAAGCATCAGAAGGTTGATAGATGCTACATTATTTTTAAGATCAAAGATTCATTGAATCTGAGCTAAGAAGTTTGTTTTCTTGAATATTGTGAACCACGTGGAAGATAAGGTTGATGAGCTAGTGACACAGAATTTGAGGTAAACTATTTTTAGGAAAAATTCAAATGGATTCTAGGAGAAGTTTCTAGAAGAAATATGAGATATGGGGTAGATACATTGTATCCTACTTAATCCATCCAAACCTTAAATTTTGATGATGGAAAATGAGTAGGAAAAGTATCCTAATTTGCTATTTACAGGAATGTCTAGTCATGAAGTAAAGTTGTCATGTGCGAGAACCTAAGGAAGAGAATAAGTTAAGGGTTTTGTTTCATCATGTGACCTAAGAGAAAGTCTGCAATGGCATGTTAAGCAAGAAGGCTTAAGGAGATGAATGCTTGAAGGATGAACAAGTTATTAGAGTTGTAAAGTATGAAGGCCAAGAAGAATTAAGAACTGAATAGAGATCTATAATCTACAAGAGGAGTTATAAGTTATATAAGATCAAAGCTCTATTGTCACTCTCTAATAATCATATCAGTCTAGGGTAAATCCTTTAGATTAAGGTTGACCTAACAATTATTTGTAAATCCTTTAACTAGGTGGCATTCCAAGTGAATGGCCTAAAGTCCTCTAACAAGGCTCACTCCTAATAGGGTGATTGAAATCCTTTAATAGGGTCACATTTAATAGTGTATATTGTAACCTTTAATAGGGTTGGCCTTTCATAGGGCATCACTTCAGAAGAGTGAAAAAGAGTAGCATGTTATTGGTGGTTTTTTCCAAATTGGGTTTCCATGTAAATCATTGTGTCAAGTGTGTTGATGAATCTATTATGTTTCATGCTTTACATTTGTACAAGTTGATTTGATAGTAACTTACAATTTTTAAGTGATTGCATAATCTTATGGATGCATGCATGAGTATAAATGTTTTATGGGTTCACTAAGTTATAAAAAAAATTATTTATACATTTGGACCTTGGATAATTGATTCACACCACCCCCCCCCCTTCCCCCCTCTAGTTATTGTAAAGAATTCCAACACTTTGACTAGATGAAGAGATAGACTAGTGGTAATTACATGGTTGCTATAGTGATAAACATTGTTGTTAGGTTAATAATTAGTGAAATGAACCCCATTTTTAAGTACTCTTCTTTGCTTCAAATATGTTCCTTTTACAAAAAGAAACCTACATACACATTTTAAAAATATCATAGATTAATTACTTACTAAATATATGTACACATATTCATGTACGTCAATCATATAAGTCAATAAATTTGAATTCATAAAAAACAAAGAGACATATGCTCAACTATACTAACCTATGGGAAACATAATTCCACCACTTATTTCAATGTTCATTAGCTTCTCTCTTTCCATGGTGCAATACAATAAATAATAGCTAACACCTTCTACATTATTGGATTTTGCCATGACTACAAAAACATTGCCTACACAAGGTATATATGTGTAAATTTCATGTACATGAGTATAAATTAAATAAATTAAGAATAATTATGAAAAATAAAATTATATGTACATACCAACTCTAATCAATCCTAAAATATGGTCACAGTCACTAGAAATCAATGAAATATCATCAAAATTTTCATCCTCAAACTCATTCATATTAATAACATCTAGTAGCACCAAAGTCTATTCACCCACATATTCACATTCTTGATTAATTAAACCACCATAGTTTTGATCAATACAATCAAGAAAAAAACACGAGTAATCTCTAGTGTACAATGACCACACATTACTATATGTACTCATAACTGAATGCAAAGATCACATCTTGTCTACCCTCTTGCATGCATGCTTTGATCTTCTATCGATAGCTGAGTGTAAGAGCCACACATACATATTTAAAAAAATGAGTTAAATGGTCTTCAATATAATCAGAGTATTTTGGGAGCTATTATGTATAGATCAATTAAGTTGAAATTTGTTGAATCATTTTTGTATTTAATATGTTACTTGAAAAATTTATTTTGAATATCCATACATATATATGGACATTCAAAATAATTTATATATATGGATATTCAAAATATTTTTTTCACCTAACATATTAAATACAAAAACGATTCAATTAATTTCAAATGAATTGGTCTATACCTAATACCTCCCAAAACACTCTAAACATTATGACATGATCTACTTGCGATGAAAAGTTGTCTATATTTGCCACCATAAAGTGCATTTTGTACCACTTAATAATATCATGAGCATTATTAATGTGATATCCTTAATAGTCCATTTTATACTTTCTTAAGGCACATTTGATCCAAGCTCTTGCACCATCATGCTCACCTTTTTTGTGTTCACTCTAAAAAAGTCCAAATGTGTAGTATATTTTGGTATCGATGATATCAACATAATGCATAGAATGGCTTGACTGATTTAAATTATATTGCACATCCATTTGACCATACAAAATGTTTTTTTCTATTTTTATACCTATATTTTTTAAATATTCAAAAAATTTCTTAAAACAATGATCCACAAAATGTGTGTCATTCTCTTTATCATCACTAATGTAAAAGTGATACTCTTTTTTAATGACCCATGCTTGATCTATACTTTCCACACCATCTAAATGAATTTTTGCATGTTGATATGACACTTGGACCATAATGGATGCCTTCTCAATAAAGTAGTATTATGCTTGAAGTTATTTTTGAGAAACAAAAGAGTAATTCTTTACAAAGTCAACAAAAGATAAAATTATTCCAATTGGAAAAGTTTCTCTTAGTGTTTGAAATTTTTTGCTTGCCACTTAGCAAAAAATGTATAATGTATATATGTTTAAACCAATATATGAAAATTTGACATAAATTATCCAACAGGTATCTCATCCTCTATGTATTCAAACCTTATTGATTCTTTCCCAACTTTTGTTTCAAGCTCTATGTACATAAATTTCTTGCATTTTATCATCCTCATCATATCAATATCTTCATCTATAAAAGGATATCTAGTCATATCACCACATATTTTACAAGTTCCTCTTATGTAATCTATTTCACCTATCATATGATCATCTAATTTGTCATGTAAGATTGATGTTATAAATTGGCTTGGTCATTTAGGAAAAGAATTTTGAGAACCACCACTTCCTTCTATCATCCTTCAAAACCCTTGATAGTACAAATAAAATTAAATATGATATCAATAAAAACAAGTTTCAAAATATTATTTTATCTTAACAAAATAGGGCTTCAATCTTTCAAACATTATTTGTCCAATATTTATGTCAGGATTTAAATTACAAAAAGAGTGATACAATTCATCTTTTGTGAAATCCAACCAGTTTTTTGCATGTTGAAAATAATCCTTAAGCCTAACCCTATGCTTGATGATATATCTTCTATTTTATGAAGGACAAGTGTTATCAATCCCAAATTGAATAACCAATCTCCTGTTTCTCCAATCCTATCAGATTAAGGAGCTCTACACATTAGCGCCCAATTAATTTCTAATGTAATATCATCAAATTATTTCTCTTTTTTAGATAATGTGATACTATCTTACATCTATACCTTATATGAGCTAGAAGTGAAGATATTTTTTATTTTTTGGGACATTTTCTTATTTAAAATAGATGTCAGTATCACTCTTTGTGAAATAGATCTATATGCAGATCTAGTTATTTTTCAAATAGAATGTAATTCTTCCTTAACACTTTCAACAATATATTTTCTAGGTTATAAATCCTCCTATTTTTCATACTTGTATCTATACCCAATAGTTTTAATGGTTCTTTTAATTCATCCTCAAGAAGTCAAATTGATAATACTTGATTTTTCACCATTATATCAAGATTCTCAAACTGCACAATTATTTCCTTAGACATTTTATTCATTGTCCTCTTTGTAGTATGTGTAGGTTGAATAGCATATTCTCTCAATTTTTCCACATCCATTTTAATTAAATGATCTATGTTTCTATGATTAATTTTTTCTCTTCAATATTTGGCCTAGATTAACATTCTCATTTATTAATTGATCTTGAGATGCAAGAATTTTTTTTTAAATGTCTTAAGATACAATGTTAAGGGTGTTGAGATTGAGGTCAAATTTTGTTTATTAGTGACTCACACTTAGTCAATTCATTAAGCTACTACTAAGCTTATCACTTAGTTTGTAGTGTTAACCAAGTGCTCTAATTACTACAAAGTAATATAGTTGTTACCGAGTTCTACAATTTCTACCGAGTCCCAAAAACTTTATATAGTTTATCATGAGTAGTATCTACCAAGTTTTTTAGTGATAATGCTAACCAAGCTTTACAGTATTAACCGAGTTGCATAGTGTCAACCATGCTCTCTAGCATCTATTCAGCTTTTAGTATTAGTGATGAGAATCTAGTGTTGACTAAGCCAAGGAGTGTCAACCAAGTGATTCAGTTTATACTAAGCTCATAGTGTTAGTGTTTACTAAGCCATGGAGTGTCAACCAATTGATTTAGTTTATATACTAAGTTTTGTAGTGCTCACTGAGTCACAAAAGTGCTAACTAAGCCATGGAGCATCAACCAATTGATTTAGTTTATATACTAAGTTTTGTAGTGCTCACTGAGTCACACAAGTGCTAATTGAGTTCAAGCTACTTATAAGTGATTAGTATGAATTGAGCTTATATGTCTACTAAGTGCTTGATGATGCCGAGTGTTGACAATGGTTGTCAAGTATCAAAACTTCATTGAGTTTGTCTTCTGAACTCAAGTGTCAGTAGTTGGGCCGACTTTTTGATCTTGATGGAAACCTATGTTGTAGCTAACTTTTTTGAATTGTGATTTGGATTGGTATATATGTAATGAATTGTATCATATCCAAATAAGTATGTATAAAGTGAATATAAAGAATAGAAGTTCGAATTGAGAAGACTACAAGCAGTATAAGGGACAACAAAGATTTATCTATCACAACATGGTGATCTTACATTTCAAAGGAATCTCAACCAGTAAATTAGAGTTAAAGATCAAAGATCAACCACTGGTTCATCCTAATAGGTGTATTAGTTAAATCCTTTAACAAGGCAGACTTAAAAGTTTTTGACAAATCCCTATACCAAGTGCATACTTCATTCTATGATTTGTAAATCCTCTCACAAGGTGGACCTAGTAGTCCTCATTGCTCCTAATAGGGAAGGTCATCAAAAGTGATCAATTGTAAGCATTAATAGGCCAAATTTATATTGTAGTACTAAAGCTTGTGGGTATCATCTGTACCCTAGTTTTACTTTCTATTTGGAAGGTTTTTGGCTCACCATATCTTGTGTCAAAGTGTTATGAATGTTTTATTGCTTTCATTCTTTCATGCAAGAAATTAGATTAGAATATTATAAGAAGGATTAATTGGTCACATATGTTGAAGTTTTATTGGTTCCTAATTCAACCCTCCCCTCTCATTAGCCTTTCCTATCTAATATTTCTAACAATTGGTATCAGAGCTTTATGGTTCTCAAAGAATAAGCTTAACATGTTGAGAAAAGATTAGAGGCAATGGAGGTATGTAGGCTAGATAAGGCTATTGATAATGAAAAGTTGGATCTTAAATTAGCCATTGGTTAACTAAAGAAAGAAAAGGAAAAGCTCTCTCAATCATATAAAAGAAGGAAAGGTCTTGCAGTACAAATAAATGACAATCTCTACATTGAAGAAAGAATTGAAGATATATGTCTAGAAATAAATTCAAATGAAGCTGATGAAGTAATAAACACCTATTAGAAAATAATTCCAATCTTCAAGAAGAAGTTAGAAAGCTGAAAAGAGAACAAGAAATCCAATCAGTAAAATTATGTGAAGTCATGGAAGAAAAAGACAAAGCCAGAGAAGAGATAGAAGAAAAGAATAATAAAATTCAGCATCTATCCCTTTAGCAAGAAGACTTCATTGATCAACTCACTAATGTAAATGAAGAACTCATGAATCTAAGATCAAAGAATGAAAGACTATAGAATGATCTAAACACTAAAAATAAAACCAATGAAAGAATGTTGAAATCTCAAGAAAACATGAATCAGTTGAATGAGAAAATCCTATATAGACACAAAGGAAAAGCTGGAATAGGATACACAAAAGAAGGTGAATCATCCAAGCAAGGAGCTCAAAAGAATCAAAGGCCTAGTTGCAATCATTGTGGTAAGTTAGGTCATATATCAAACAAATGTTGGAGTAATGATAAAGAAAAATTCAATGAAAAGTGCTATAGTTGCAATAAGCATGGTCATAGAACAAGTGAATGCAAGGAGAAGCCTAAGTTTGAAGGTAGATGCCACAATTGCAAGAAATAAGGACACAAATCTTTTGAATGCAAAACCAAGATATTGAATCCAGCAAAATAGATTTTGAGAGCAATATTTGGATGAGACTACAACATGTGATGTAGATGCTACTATGGAGAATTTAAGCACATTGGAGCAAATTGTGTGAAACATCACATGAGGAAAAGAGATACCACTAGAAGATGTTTCATTTGTACAAAACTTGGACACCTTGCCAAGAACTATACAAACATAGGAAGAATTGAAGTTGAAAAGAAAACCAAAGTAGATGAAGTAGCAATGGATACCAAAAACTCTTGAGAATGCAAGTCTGAGTCATGAAGCTGATGCCACTCAAGAGTTGGGTGACTCAATCATCTCAACTTGAATTCCCATAGGAATAACTGGAATTGAGACTCTGAAGTAGACATCTCTAATCAATTCTAGCCAACTAGAAGAAAAGATACATATTAGCATTCAAGATGCACAAGGATCACCAAGTAGTTGTGAAAATTCAAGACCTTTACCGAGCTAGGTCAGGTTGCAAGACCCTTCCAAGAAAGGTTGGGTTATACTGAAGTATTGTGTGTGGACACTGAGTTGTTGAAGACTCTACCAAGTAATGTAAGACTGTCAAGCTATGAATGTTTGTTGAGTATTAAAAGATAGAACTAAGTTGAAGATAGTCTATCACTGCGCGAGTGGTCATACCAAAGCATTTATGGTGATTTTAAATTGAAAATGGCATATGCCAAGGGATTTTTAGGAAAAATGGATAAGATTTATACTTAGCCAAGTTCACAATGGGAAGTTATGGCTAGATCAGTCCATTTTGATTGCAAGGAATATGATTCACTAAATCATTGGCCTTCCAATGTTCAACAAAGCCAAGGTAACCAAAACCCTAGGTCAGGTTGAACTAGTGAAGAAAACTCTTACTGAGTGGGATGGAAGAGGAATGAAGATAAGTGGAATCATAGACATGGAATTGAAATTTGGAATTCATGTGATTGCCCACAAAATATATAGCTCCATTTGTCTCAATATTGTGTCATGTGAGGTAGTAGATTTGGCCTTCAAGGTGGGAAAAACAACATGTCATTCAATGTTGCTAATTTGTTATTTAATTAGTTCAATAAGAATATGGAAAGCATTAGAGGTTCCAAGAACAATCTATGTAAGTTTGCTTCACTCATAACTTGTTTATTTTTCTTTGTACAAAAAATCTTCCCTTCTAAAGGAACAATTGTATGGAGAAAAGATGTATTTGTTTTATATCAAATTAATGAATACATATTAGAGATGGGTGGAAATTTTGATAGTATAATGGATAACTACTTTGATACATTCAAAGAAAATATGAATAATAGATATAGGATACTAAAGAAAATTATAGAAGACTACATGATATCTGTTTAATGGTAGACTTTGATAGAGTGTACATTCAAGTAGTCAGATCGAGGGTGGCAAGTGTTAAGCCTCTTGAATATGAGGTTAACATTGATGATACAAAAGATATCATTGACGATTTACTAAATGAGCTTGTGGATCCTAAGGCAACATGTTTTGGAACTTATGAAGAAGCCAAGGCAAGGATATAAATTGAGATTAAGCTTCCTCAAGAAGTTAAAAAAGGAAGAAAGAGGATAGCTAAATTGAAACAAGGAAGTTCTACTCTCCTAGTGATAGAGGGAAAAGGAGATGATGGGGAAGAGGAAAACATAGAAGATGAAGATGAGGAATCTAAATCTAAGGAAGAAGTGCTTATAAGAAAGAAAGGTAAGGTTATCATAACTAAACCTACTAAGTCATCCACTACTATATTCACAAGAAGGGCACCAAAATCTAGGAAGATATTGAAGTTAGGTGAGGAGGATGCTAAGAAAATTATCTTCAAAAAGAATCCACCTGCACTTCAAGAAAAATTAAAGAAAATAGAAGGAGTTGGAGTGGAAAATTTCAAATCTCTCAAATATGAAACCAAGAATGTAGATGAAAAAAAGTAGATTGAGGACATGATGATGAAAAAAATGGGATGATGGAGGTACTCACTTGATCAGCTTGTACAAAAAATTCCTAATAAGATTATGCAAGCAATCAAGCCTAGATAGGAGCATGCAAAGAAGATTACAAAAGACATTTTTGAATAGACTCTGTAGAAAATCATGTTGAGTCATACTGAAAAAGAAGTGAAACAATCTTTGAAGAAAAATAAAGAAAATCTCACTCTTAAATTCAACACATGAATGACATTGATAGAAGATATTGAATATGTAGTAAAGGTAGCCACAACTACATGGAAAAATATTAACAACCTACATCAACCTAGTAATTTTATTGTTCATGTTAGTGACAAAGATGATGAAGATGACAACGAAGATGATGAGAATGATGACGAAGAAGATGTGGAAATAGAATATGTAAATTTGGATGATAAGGAGGTAGAGCATAAAGCTATAGAGGAAAGTCTCCATGTGATTTAGAGTATTGAGGAAACTGACCCAAAAAAGATTGCAACAACAGTAATGGCCTCATTTCCTCACTCTTAGAACAAAGCTTTAATGCCATAAAGCTCTGAGAAATCTTCTATCAAGTTAGTTGTGGAAACCATTCCAACACCAAGCACCCAACCAGTCTTTGCACCTATTTAGTTGAGTACTACATTGATTGAAGTGATCAACACTTCATCTATCGAGTAGCAAGTGCCTCCATCATCAGATTTGACAATGCAACAAGAAGGTATTTATACTATCAGTGCCATATCTACTTTTTTTCTAGCATCTCTATCTCTACTATAGTTTCTATTCCACATATAGAAAGTGCAATGACAATTGAGAACTAATCATAGTTGAGTACTAAAGTATCAGACAAGGGTAATAAAATTGTTTCTCCTAGTTTGAAAGCTAAGGATGAAGAAGAGGAAATAGATTTAGATGAGGATATTCTTATTACAAACTGGGATATCACTACCCTCCCTACTAATAAGATGAACATCCTAGGGAAATTACTATAGAAAAGAGCAAAGCAATAAATGGTTAGAGAACAAAAAAGGAAGGAAACCCAAGTGCTTGAAGATGTAAATGACATATTTTTAAGTGCATTATGTATTGAGGTTGATAGTACAACCTATTTTGAATCAGTTAGCAAAAGTTGTCAAGAAATTCAATGAAGATCTGAATGGACTAGATAAGTAAAAACAAAGAGTAGAAAGAAAATTTGAAAACAAAGTATTGGAACAAGTGGCACAGAAAATTGCAATAAACCAGGTAGAATTGTTGACAAGTGGATAATAGAGACATGTAAATATTGTCATTTATGGAAACACATGATGTACATGCTTACTGGAAACATTTAAAATAAAGATACTTAGCTTTTGATACTCAGAAATTGTCTAAGTATGAATTTGGTATACAACAGTATATTATTTTGTAAGTAACTTGTTGCTGACATCATATTATGACTAGCGAAGTTAGATGGAGATAGTATACATGTTGATGATAACATGTATAACCTCAAAATTTAGTGTGAACTATATGGAAAAAAGATATTTGTGTTTTACTAGTGAAATAGGACAACCAAATTATAGGAAAGGAATGATTTTTTTTACAAAATAATTACTTGTTCAATTAGGGCCAACATCCTAGATGCTTAATCTAAGTTGGAAAAGTGTATTATGGTCTTATCCAACCTAGAAATAATTTGTGTAAAGACATGGTATTTATGCAAAGGATATCTTGCAAATTCAACTGTGCTATCTTGGAGAAATTGTGTTGAGGAATTGTATGCGAACTTTTGTGAAAGAAATATATGAAAAGTTTGTAAAGCTATTTTGTGATCTAATATTAAACTAAGAAATAATCTATATTATAGAAGTCTAATTACTTGTTTGTGAATTGAGCTCTTCTTGTAATTGGAAGTGCATGTTTGGGTAGTGGGATCATCTTGCATCTACTGTACTACAACTCCTAACAGGGTTGGAATCTCCTAACAGGGATTCAAATTCTCCTAACTGGGACACTCTATACTAAATTTACTCATTGACTCCTAATAGGATCCATCCTTTAACAAAGAACTTATATATCAGTATATTATCTAGTGGGTATCATCCCCATTGGGGCTTTCCTTTGGCCAAGGTTTCCCTAGTTAACAAAATAGGGTATTATGAGTTATCTTTGTGCATGGTTATTATTACTATTCAGCATTACTTTATTAATTCGTTATGTATGGTTTAAAGTAAAAATTAATATCTAGTTGGTGACTAAAGTTTGTAGATTAATGATTCACCTCCCCCTCTCAGTAATTCCTATTTCTAACAATTGGTATTAGAGCATAGTTACTCTGAAGAGGCTTAACAACTCGAGTAAGATCTCTATGGATATGGAATAGTTGATGAAGAACCTTGAAAAGGAACTTGAAAAAATTAATCTCCTTACTAAATAAAGAGATAAGTTGAAGGATAGATATGAAGACTCCAAAGTATACATCAGATAGTTGAAGGAAATGATTGAACATCTCAAATCCATGCCTAAATTCACTAAATTTGAAACTAGTGATGATGATTATTCAAAGCTAAAGATAGAGTACAAGATCTTGAAGCATGAATTGAAGATTACAAATCTAAAGTTAACTTTGAGGAATGATCCTAGAAAAATTGAAAGTGATTTGAAGATTGAGAATTCAGATGTTAGAGAAAGTCTAGAAAATAAGACATCTAAATTTGAAACATTGAAAGAAGATCATGATGAACTTCATAAGTACAATACTATTATGAATGGGGAATTAACTTAGTGCAAGCAAAAACTTGAGAAGATTTATTTTAGTAGAGAAAATCTTGATGATGCAATGTCAATATAGAGACCTACTTATGATAAGACTGGTCTTGGTTATCTAATTAACATGTCTGCCAAGAAACCAAAGATTAGATCAGATCCAAAAGAAAAAGATAAATTTGATGATAAAGTTAAATCTAGTCAATCTTTTGATAAACCTAAAGAAGTTGGACAAGACAAGGAAGTTTAAATATTCGATGAACCAAAGAAAGTGGAATATCTTAAGGAACCAGGTATGGATTTAGAGGTAAGTGTTTTTCATGTAATGAATATAGGCCATATGAAAAGAGATTGCACAAATAAGTCATTTAATCATGTTAAGGAATTTTATTGTCATAATTATCATGGTATGGGTCATAAAGAAACTAATTTTAGGAAACCTAAATATGATAATGATAGAAGGAATAGTAGAATGTCTAGGAATACTAACCCTGCAGATAGAAGAAGATCTAATGAAAGTGCTATGAGATTGCTGGAAGCATGAATGATGATGATATTCCTATGGGGGAGTATTATAGACATGTTACTATGACGATATGTTACATTCACGACTGGGTTTGTCATTGATGTCAACATAGAATTTTTTTGTGATATTTGATAGAAGAACAATAGAAAGATAAAGTTGGTATGGATAGCTAGTTGATTATTCTAGCTATCCAAGGTTATGGGAGACACTTTTGAGTATCTAGTATATGTAGTTAACATCAGAAGAAGAAATAATAAGTCTAGAAGAAGTTAGGTAAGTTTTGGTAATTTTTGTTCTGAGATAGAGTTTATGGAGGCTTGTTCTAGTAAACTTGTTATATCTCTTAGTAGAATTGATATTCTAAGAATAGAGGTTGAGGATGTAAAGAAGACATGTTTTTGATGACATGACTAATTTTATGTATATAAAAAGTTATTCAATTTGCAAGGAAGAAGATTAATGTTATCACTAAGTGTAATGTGTTCTTAATGTGGTTCTATAATGATTAATTAAGAAGGTCTAATAGTCGAGTCAGGGAATTGTATTATGGACTTGATAGAAAGGAAGTACATTTTACTTTATCAAGTATGACATGGACAAGTAATTTTGTAAGTAGTACAAGTGAAAAATGTGAAATTAAGTAGAGTAGAGTGAAAGTGAAGGAAACTCCATTGCCAAGGTTTTGTTGAGTGATGCAAGGTCTGATATTTGGATCCCAGGTTCATGACATGGTCTACAAGGTCTGATAGTGATTGGTTTAGTTGATAGAACAAAGGAAAGAAGTATATAATAGTAAATTACTTATTTGAGTAGTGAGCTCTTATTGTAGTTGAAATTGCATGTTTGGGCAGTGGGTTCATCTTGGATACATTGTACTACAACTCTTAACAGGGTTGACACAACTCCTAACAGGGACTCTATGTACTAAATGTTGTAATAGACTCCTGAAAAGGTTCATCCTCTAACAAGCTGGAATATTTATATTAGTACATCATCTTGTGGGCATCATTCCCACTAGGGTTTTCCCTCTAATCAAGGGTTTCCCTAGTCAACATATCTAGTGTAATTATCTATGTCCATCTTATTATGGTTGTTGTCTACTTTGGTTAAATGGTTAAGTTTGTTTAAAGAAGATAAATATTTTAATTGTTGGATAACTAATTCAACACTCACCCCCTCCTCTCAATTATCTTGATGGACTATTATTTCTAAGAATTGGTATCAAAGCACTAGGTCCTTGAAGATAAAGTTTAACAACTTTGAGAGATCCATGGCAAGAATGTTCAAGAAAGATAGTCTAAAGTTTGATGGAACAAATTATGAGAGCTAGAAGGAAAAGATGAAGACACATTTTTTGTGTATGGGTCTAGGATATTGGATCTTGACAAAATCAGCAAAGACAATCAATGCTGAAAAGGATTTGGAAAATTGTATTGAGGATGAAAGAGATATTTTTATGTGCGACATGAGAGCTAGAGAAGCATTATTGAGTACACTTCCTAAAATTGAATACAATTAGGTAAAATCACTTGCTACTTCACATTTGATTTGAAAACTAGTTTTAAAGGTAATATACATTTTGAGAAGTTGAGGTACAAAGTTGGATTTATGTATTTCAAGATGCTAAAATGATGGAAGGTGAATCCATAAGCACATATGTAGGTAGGATGTTAGATATTACGAGAGGTATTAAATCTCAAGGAGGAACCAAAGAAGATGATGAGGTTATATGGAAGATATTGAGGACTCTAACACCACCATTTAAGTCATCAGTTCAAATGATATAGTTGTTGATATCTTGTACCAAATATTTCACAAAGGAATCATTGCTTGGAAGACATGAAGCAATTGAGAATGAGCTTAGACATTCCAGAGAGTTGACCAACATAGAGACAACTTTTAGTGCCTTGAATATTCAACCTAATCTATCAAGGAGTATAAGTGCTATAGGATATTTTTCTAGCAGCAATAGATCTAAGGAAGATAAAAAGATTGAAGAAGGAGTAGCCCTTTTGGTAAGAAGAGAAAAAGGAGGTAAGAAAATATTTAAGTTTTTGACTTGTGATAAATATGGTCATTATGCATCTAAGTGTCCTAAAAGAGAGAAAAATTATAAAGGAAATTGAAAACCTAGAAGAGATGGAGAGTGGTTATATGCAAATGAAGAAAATGATTCTAATGTACAAGCATTAAGTGCTAGTGATGATGAAATTGGATGGTGGAAATTAAAGAAGAAAGTCTAGAGAAAGTATCTTTGGTGTCACAAGTTGAGAAGAAATCTAATTGGTTAATTAAAAGTGGTCATTCACACCATATTAATAGTGATATGAACAAGTTTTTTGACTTCAAAAGTTAGGATGGAGGCATTGCCAGAGTTGGAAACAATGCAACATGCCAAGTTAAAGGTATTTGATCTATAACTCTTGATAGTAAAAATAACACTGAGGATGCATTTTTTTTATGGTTTAAAGCACAATCTTGGGAGTGTTGGACAACTAGTGGGAAAAGGTTATCAATTGTAGTTCACAGACAAGACATGCATGATCGAAGATAAAGATGGAAAGGTAATTGGAATAGGAACCGGATCTAGAGGTAATGTATTTTAGTTGAATCCTACTAAAATGACATGTTTGGTTGCAAAGGTAGATGAAAGTTGGTTATGGCATAAGAGATTTTGTCATATAAACTTTGAGAGTATTTTGAAGTCTGGTAGTATGTTTGCAGTAAGAGATGTGCCTAAAATTGTAAAGCCTACTAACACAATTTGCAAGGAATATGTGTTGGCAAAGCATAATGGAACATCTTTTCCCTGCAAGAAGTTTACTACTATAGAAAAATTAGAGATTGTACACATAGATCTCAGGGGTCCTACAAAGACTAAATAATTCTATGGTGAAAGGTATTTTATGATTCTAGTTGATGACTTTTTCTAGATTGATGTGGGTTGTATTTCTTAAAGAGAAATATGAGACATTTGATAAGTTTAAGATATTCAAGAATAGAGTTGAGAATAAATCTAGTATGAAGATTAAATTTTTAATATTAGATAAAGTAGGAGAATTTACTTCGACTGAGTTTAGGATGTTTTGTGAAGAAAATTGAATTAAAAGATAGTTATCAGCTTCGAGAACCCCTGAATAGAATGACATTGTAGAGAGAAGATACAAGGTAGTCATAGAAGTAGCAAGAGCTATGTTAGCTGAGAATGATGTATCCAAGATGTTTTGGAGAGAAGCTATGAATAAAATAGTCTACACTATAAAAAAACTGCAAGTCAGGAAAGACACAAACAAGACCTCTTATGAACTGTGGTTTGGTCACTCACCTATAGTTAATTATTTTAGAATTTTTGGGAGTAAGTGTTATATGAAAAGAGATGATGATATTGGTAAGTTTGATGCTAGAAGTGATGAAGGTATTTTTCTTGGTTATTCATTCAAATGAAAGGCTTATAGATGTTATAATTAGAGAAGTGTTGTGGTGTCCACAATGCACACCCCATTCTTGAACTAGGAATGGGGACCCCCTACTTTTTTTCTGACTCCTGGACTCATAGTTTGAGAGTCAGGAGAAAATTGTTAGAGTTAGAAGTGTTAGAGTTGTCAAAAAAATAAAAAAATTTTAAAAATAGAAAATTTGAGAAAAAATAAAATAATAAAAATAAAATTTCATGCACGTGCATGCAAGTGCAAGTCATGCACTCGCACACCCACGCAGGCCGCAAGCATGGAAGGGTTATTAAATCCCCCTCTACCACCCCCTCCTTAACTCTTTTCATTTATAAACTTTGGCACTCCGGTGGGAAGGTGAAACTTGTGCATTGCACCCTTTATGTGCAGCGGTGCCCTTAGCATCACGGCCTCACTTTATGTTATGTGCACTACGCCCTTTGTGAGTAGTGGTGACTTATATACCTCATGTGCATAGTGCCTTTGGCATCCACGACCATGTTTTATGTTATGTGTGATGCACCCTTTGTGAGTAACAATTCCTTATATGCCTCGCACACGTGGCACTTTTGGCATCCACAGTTACACTTTATGTCATGTGAGTTGTACCCTTTGTCAGCAGTGGTGCCTTATACCCTACATGCAAGGGCACACTTGGCATCTAAGGCTATGCCTTATGTCACACCATGCATTGTGCCCTTTGTGAATGATGATGCCTTATACCTTGCGCACAACAATGCCCTTGGCACTCGTGACACTCCTTATGCCTTGCGTGGCGGTGCCTTATCACGCATGTAGTGCTTCGTGTCTTCAAGCCCATAGCGTGCATCACACCCACAACACTGCCTTCAACCACCATCATCATGTGTGGCACCTTTGGTGTCCACAGTGTGCCACCATGAACTGTGCGGCCTTGAAAACCTAGTTGTGCACGCCTCCCAAAAACCCCACATACATTTTTATTTTATTTTTTGTTTATTCAATTTAAATTTCAAAAAAAAAGTAAAAATTGAAAAAAATTGAAAAAAATAAAAAATAAAAAATAATATATATATATATATATATATATATATATATAATTTTGAAAAAAATAATAATAAAAATAAATAAATAAATAAATAAGGGACAAAGTGAAAAAAAAATGCCCAAATGGGGCTTTTTTTTCTTATGCTTATTTCAATTCATAGTTTTTGTGTTTTATCTTTGACTAATAAACATTTTCCCACAATGTGCAAGTGATCAAATGGTGTCCACATCCAGAGTAGCACCCAAACCTATAGTCTTCAAATTCTAAGGTGTACCTATGAAGTCTAGATTCCATGATGATTACGTAGAGATTAGAGATACTAACCTCAGACACATAGATCTAGGTGAATTCCTAAGAATTTGCAACAAGCCAACAAAGAGGTTAGCCATGATGTCTACATTGATCCGTTCTAGATTAGTGGATGCAGCGTCACATCCTATGTCTATGGAATCAGCTAAACTAATCATGGCCCTATCATAGTATTTTGTTCTTGATGAAAGAGTGGTCAAGAGAATTATAGGGGAAGTGGTGTTGGATATGTAACCTGACAACATTAACAGGGTCTTCCACCTACCAAGAGTAGACTAGTTCATCCAAATTTCCTATGAAATAGCTGAAAGGTGGTACAGGGAGCATCAACAAGAGGCCATTGGCATAATACAATCTTCATATCTTATTGAGAAGCCTCCTTGGGGAAGGATAATCAGAAAAGTGGATATGACCCAAGGATACATGAAGGAGGATATTAGTTATTCCATCATTCTCCTGAGTAGAGTCATGGGCTTACCCACAGTAGGTCATCTCAGTACTTTCATGGTCAACTTCATTGAGACCATCAGACAGGTGAAGATACCATTGGAGTAGGCCACCACACTAAGTAAAAACTTGTTTGAGCAACTGAGGATGGTGAAGGATAAGAAGTTTTACATGAATTCTTACATGGTATACCTACTTGCAATAAGGGAAACAAACTATCCCAGTTTGTACATGAGAGATAGTATATAGGACACTAATGCCTGCGCATATATAGTTTACCCTTAACTGGTGAAGAAGAAGCTCTTAGTGAAAAGTAAGGAATATAGAATCATGAATGACGCATTCATCTTTGTGATCATTTGATTCATTGAGGGAGACTAAGGGAAGAGGTTATCTGACAAAGCCAAAACATAGGTCATAGCTCTCAGAGCCTACTTCATCTAGTTCAAAACATTCACCTATCTATAGGTAGTTGGTGCCTCCATCAATCCTAAGAAGCTCTCGAGATACCCAAGTGACAAATTGGTGTTGTTGGAGATATCTTGGCAAATTAAGTCAGCCTATGAGAAGATAAAGAGGCAATGGAGGCCTTGTTGGGCATGGCCATTGGTCATTGGACCATATCAGGTGAAGAGGAAGCAAGAAATTTTGTCCTTCAAATGGGAGTGGGAAAACTATCCTCTTGAAGAATACAACTCTCCTCGGCCATATTTTGATAATGTCAGAAAACTAGAGAGTCTAGCAAAAAAAGACTTCCATCGTGAGGATGTTGTTGAAGATCATTGGATGAATGCCACAAATGACTACGATGTTTACATTAGGGACTATTGTTGGATGACTTTGTATCTAGTAGAAAAGGCTCTCCAGTTGAACATCCTTGATAAGATAAGGAAACAAGATTCTAAGGAATTACTGGACCCCCTATTCAACTCAAACAAAATTAGTGAAAGACCCATTATGAATGTTGAGGTTGATAGGGAGGAGGCAGATGATATTAATCATCGAGGGAGGCATGTCATTAGAATAACAAAGGATTAGATCAAGAAACCTTTTCCACTTGATCCAATTCTTGATACTATAATCTTCCATGCACATGCTCACCTAGAAAGAGGTAGAGGAAGGAAAGTAACAATTCCTACCTTTGCATCTCAATCCCCTATCAGGCCAAAAATAGTGTACCATCTTAATCACCTAGGTGGATATTATCACCCTCCTGAAAGGAAGGGAAAGAGTGAAAGAAAGAGGACCTCTCCTCAGAGGATTTAGACAGAACAAGTGTCTCCCTAGTAGCAGGAATAGAGTCCACAAGGGTCCCAAGATACTAGAGCTACCCAAGTCTAGGATGAACCACAATTGCTGCTCATTGTACTTAGCCAACCAAAAGAGGGAGAGATTCCACAAATCTCCATTCCCCCTACACAAGATGAGCCAACTTCTCCTTCTACCTCCAAGAAATAGAAGAAAAAAATTAAGATTTGGATGAAGAAAAGGAAAAGGATCAGTACAAGATTAGTGCCTAATCCATCTATTCCTAAAAGCATTCTAGAAGGAGATGAAGAGGAGGAAGAATAAGAATCATAAGAGGAAGAGGAGCAAGTGCCCCTATAGGGAAGAACTCAACTAGCTAGAGCCAAAAAGTTGCAAAGGAGAAAGAGTGTCATGGGTACCCCACCATCCACTCAAGTAGAACCATTATAGCTCTCTTCTTTAGAAGATGAAGTATAGCAGTGGGTGGATGAGCATAGTGAAGAGAGCGATGAGGTTTTCTCAATGTTAGATTTTGATTTTATTCCCATAGGTATAGAGTTGATCAGGGATAAGATTAGGGACACCCTTATAGGTAAACTTCAACTAGAAGACTCAATGCAGATTCCACCAGATATACAGGGTCTTGTTCTTACTCCTCCATCTCCACCATGAGTTACAATGGTAGAATAGGGTATGATGACTCCCTCACCTCAGAGTTTAGGGGAAGAGCATGTTCATAAGAAACCATTACTAGAGGAGAGACTGGAACAAATGGTGACTGGTGAAGTGTCAGAAGGAAAAATGGTGGAATATTGTCAACCACTTTCCCATGACACTGAGGTTTAGGCTATAGGGTCTACTGAGATTAAGGCTACACAAGGAAAGCCCTCCCAAAAAGATACAACTCCTAGTAGGAGTGACAAAGGGAAGGAAGTTGCAAAACATACTCCTTCATCATCAAGAGCTAGGTCCTCAGCAAGATGCATCCTTAGATGGATCCAAAAGGAGATAATGAGTACTAAGCCTCAATTGTGTACTTCACAGGAAGACATTTGTGACATTGCAAAGATTTTGAACAAACCTGAGTCTCCATCACATGAGGCAGCACCATTGGTGTTTTTCACCACCATACAGAACCAGGATTTATTTGCACAAGTGGCTCTCCCTCCTGAAGGCACAGAGGTAGAAGGTCTTAGCTTTAAAGATTATGAATTAAAGGAGGTTATGTTGGGAAGGCCTATATGGGATTTAGCCCAACAAATGATGACTATGGGAGTCAAAGAGGTCCTCAAGTACATGGAGCAAGAGGAGATTGAACTCCAAGCACTTCAAAAGCAAGTTGAGATATTAAAGGGATATCTAGCCAAGGTCGTTGGTCCTCTTCATCCTAAACACCCTAAGCATACTTTGAACATTGTACTTAGAGAAGGGAGAGGTGTACAATTAGACCCATTTTTGAGAGCTTGTAAGGAGTGGCAAGAAAGTTTTGAGGAGAAAGGTGTTACAATCATCACAGGGAATTTGAAGTTATTGCATGCTACATAGGAGAACATGAATAAGATCACAGCAATTTTAAAGTAGGACTTATGTATCATGGATGAGGTATGTGCCTAGAGTAAGGATTTATAGACTTTACAAGCCATAAAGGGCTAAAGGTATCAGGTTTTGATTGATGTATATATCGGGGAAGAATTAGACCTGATTGATGATTGGATTGAGAAAATAGTGGATAGTAATAAAGTAATGGAGACATTACATGAGGAGATCAATTGGCTCAAGGACCAAGCCCAAGAGAAAATTTTGGAAGTAGAAAGACACTACAGTGATGCATGCTTGGATATTTTTGAAGATGAGGAATGGGAAAGATTGTTACCTATAGAGGCAGTAGTGGAGAATTTTAGGAATATTTTTGTGGAGGTTGTTGATGATGAGGACATCTGACAAGCCTTCAGGATAGAAGAAGCCCTGTTAGAGTTAGATACCAAACTTGGAGATTTTACAGAGACTTGAATTGAAGTGGATAGCTATTGACATAATTTCAAGGATAAATATGAGGCTTTAGGTCTTCCAGATACTACTAAGATAACTAAGATGATAGAGAAATTCAAGGGAAAACATACAAACATAACTTTGGGATGAAGAAGAAAAAAACCTAGATGCCAGAATTTCAATTTTGACACTCAGTAAAATTTTGAGATTTTGACCCTATCAAGGTTCACAGCTCTGTAGGTGTGCAGGTCTGCAAGTACATAGGTGCATAGCTCTATAGTTTAGAGGTGTGGTGACAATTAACTACTAGTTCCAAAAATAGCTCTTTCCATGCAATGGGAATGCATTCTGAAGGTAGTTTAACTTTGACACATGCCTAGTAAAGGACCAACTTCTATTTTTGGCACCTCCAGACACTCCTACTTTGATTGATGGCTTCCTCCTACTTTCTCTCTCATAATTTCTCTATTTTTGACATGCTCATGCATCCAATTAATGAATAAAATATGGATGGAGTCCCTCTAAGCACCAGATTAGTTGTTAGTCTATATATATTTAGTTTGTTTTAATATTTTAAAAGCATTTTATTGCATGAAGATATCTCTCACTCTCAACACAAATTGAGGAGACGATTTCTTATAAATACTCCATTGTAATATGTAATAAGGGCCACCATTATTATGCAATAAAATTATGTTTTTGGTGCTCACATTTGAAGTGTAGTGATTGTTGCTTGAATGTGTCATTGTTTTGTGAATTTTATTCATGAGATTGTGATTGAGCCAAAGGTTTATTGCATTGTTTCTAGTTGTGCAATCTTTTAGTTCTAGTGTTTGCTACAAATTTATGAATTCCACTGACATAATGAGCTTGAGAAGAGATCATCAAATTGTTCCTGCATAGCCTTTTGTCTCACATGAGTACACTTTCCATGGCCTCATGATTTGATGAAAGGTGAAATATCATATGATTGTTAAATTTTCTCGCTGATGATTGCATCAATGGATTCTAGGAACCATTGCTCCTATTTCCATTGGTTTCCTACCGATTTCTTCAAAAGTTTAACTTGTAGTGTATTATTTTATGTAGCTTATGTCTGTTTAGGATTTCAATTTCATGTTATTTGCTTTCAGTTTTGTTATTTTCTTTGCTAACACCTTTTTAGAATAGGAACTCATTTTAGTTGCACTGTTAGAATTGCATTCTTTGAAAAACCAAAAAATACAAAAATATTGTTCTTTTGGGTATTATTTTGAGATAGTGAATAGATTTACCTCATTCTAAGATCATAATAGAACCAAAAAAGGCCTCCTCATGAACAATCACATTTATCTTCAACTAAGCTGATTTTGGTACGTCACAAGACAAATACTGAACCTTGGAGTTGATCCCCAAAAGATTAGCTTTTCAATAGAGGAATTGCACAATGGATTCTTGCCATTGACCTTGTGCACACCAACCACCCAACAAGAAGTGAGACTATTATGGAAAGTGCAAATCTGAGAATTGATTAGAAATTTAGGATACAAGAGAGAATAGTTGATTACAATTCTGTTGCCCCACTTTTCATCCTATATCCATTATGCAAAGTGGAAAATGATCATGTGTCTAAATCAAGTTAGGTATGTATAAGTCTATTTCTTTTCCCTAATTGCAAAGTCTCTCCATCATTTTTTTTATCTTCCTTCTTCTCCTGCATTACATAACTCGGTGGGTTTCCCTTGTTGTCATGAGTTTTGTGGGTAGTCTAAGATCCTTCTGATGGAGATTCTTGGGTCATATCATGATCTTCCCAAAGTCATTTCCAAGAACAAACTTTCTCATGACTTATTATAGTTTTCATATAAAGAAAATTAAGGCTACAGAAAATCTAGCATTGGCTTCTCCTTGGTGGAGTTTCAAATTGTGAAAGTGATTTTTTGTAGAGGTCAAAAAATGAGGTATACAAGCTAAAGCAAGGAAGAAATAAGTTGTTTTATGGATAGATTGTTCCTAAATTGTAGTATTCTACCTTGGGAGTCACTTAGAATTCATCATAATGATCATAATAGCATTTGGTGGAAAACTCTAAAGTACCTTCTCGACAATGAGTTTTCGACCTAGGAAGTCAGTTTTCCAACAAAGGCACTTGTAAGGGAGAAAAGCAAGTAAGTGGGTTCCTTTTTCACTTTCATAGATCTTTTGAGATTTTATAAAGCTTGGAGACACATTAACTTTAAGAGTTAAGTGGAAAAAAAGATAAGGGCAAAAAAACAAAAGTTGCCTTCTCCTTAGTGGGTTTCGAACCTCAGAAAGCAATTTTTTGCATCTATTGAAAAATCATTTCTACAAGCATGTTGGGCTCATAAATCAATTGTAGGATGCTTAAAAAGGATAATGGAATCTAGTTAATCACATTTTGGAAGGTATTTTGAGAAAAATTTAGCTGAGCAGTTTTTTTCCCATGGAGTACTTCGTTCTTAATTTTTTTTAACTTGGTGAAAATGGGAAAGTAAGTCTATAATAAAGGAAAGTTACCATTGGACCAACATGAATAGTAAAAAGACAAGGAAAAGTCCATTAGGAACCCCCACATTTACTAATCTAATGGATTTATCCTTTAATTCACTCGTGTGGCACGGATCTTGAAGATTAACGGGTGGATTGAAATTTCTATATAGAGATGAACATAACGGATTTTCAAACTACCACTTTCTTATTTGAATTGTTATGTTGTTGAATTGAATAGTGATTTCAGAATTCTCATAGTTGTAAAGCTCTACTCTCTGTGCTATTTTTAGTTTTAAGATTTTCAATTCATCTCTATCTCAATTAAGATGGCAACAAGATTCTCTGGATTCAATGGATTGAATGGGATTAAGTCAACATTGTAGAATGTTACAGATACCTTACTTTGTTTCTTTGACATGCAAGATTTCCAAAGAAGATTGAAGATGGAACCAATCCACCCAATAATAGAGAAACTCTGAGGAAGCGGGCTAGTGGAAGCAGCCAGGTTTATAGTGGCAATTCAAGCCCCCGAACTAATCATTGAATGTATTAACCATTACAATCTGGACACGAAACAAATTTTTTTGTTAGATCATACAGTTTTGATCTCAATTAATCAAAAAAATATAGTCAATTGCCTCTAGATTCTAGAGTGGGAAGAATTTTTTGAGTTGACCATAGGAGGAGCCATGTTCGAGTTCTCTTTGAAGAAGATGGTGTTGGAAGAAAATCATGAGGTCCTAGTTCCAAAAGATATGGGGAGCTAAGAGTAAGGTTCCTAAGACCCTTTTTGGAATTGATCTCAAGCCTAACATCATGGACATTTTGGTTCTTTTACATCAATTGAAAGGTGACATAGAAGCACTTAATTTCATACAACAATATTTCTTTTTAGTGCAAATCATCTATTCAGACACACATTATGTTGATTGGGTGTATCAGGAAAGTGAACATCTATCCAAAGCTCTCAGTGCTACAAATTTCTACAATACCTTCTACATGTCTTCTTTCTTGATTTATATGTTGGCTTCTCTACAATTGTGGCTGGGCCTTCCTAGAATAGAGCATTTTCTTGATGATGTAAAATGTTATGAATTTTATCCATGTTTTTAGTTACAGAATAGCTATGAAAAGTATGTTAGAGTTAATGACTCTTTTACAATGAGGGTTTGCAGGGAACTACAAGGATGCTCAGAGAGGAAGTTTAGCCTAGAAGCGATGGTGGCCATTAGTTAGTTTGGTAGTTACTTTATTCAATTCTCATCCTTCTCATATTTGCATCTTGCAGCCTTCGATAGATTTCCTCTAAAGCTACCCAGATACCCTAGCGACATGATCATGCTCATAGAGATCGTGAGGAAAGCTATCCAAGTGAATGTACTAAGTGTCAATTTAAGGAAGAAAGGGTATGAGTTCCCCATGAAGGTCAAGGTTTACTATTGCGATTCTTGGTCTACTTCCAAAAGCATGCTTAAGGCATTTGAGAATAAATACAAATTGAAGGAATATGAGGTTGTGAGGCCCATGTTTGACCCAAATGGATATGTAAGAGAGGTGCTTCAAATTGAGAGTGTGATCAAGCATGTCACCACTCTGGAGGATTATTGGGAAAATTGCAAAGATGAGTTGGAGAGTCGAGATTGTGCTTTTGCCAAATTCAAGGTGGAACAAATAAAGAGATATGGCATTAGTCTCAATGTAGAAGGATTGGAAGATGATGGTCAAAATATGTATAGAAATACATATTTGACTAAATTTAGGGGGATTCCTATTAGTTTTGAGCCATATGTAGATGTGGAGGAGAATCTTGATATCATAATGGCTAGGATTATCAAGAGAACTGGGAAATGGGTTGAGTGGACAATGAGAAAGAGCTAGAGTAAGGGTGCAACCAATCAAGCTTATCCAATAGCTTCAATGTCAACTTCATCCCAGAGTGTAACACCAAGTGTGACCATAGCTTCCACTCAAGGGCCAACTCAACCTACGGGTGGAGGTGATCAACCCCTTGAAAAGAATGTTCCTATAGCCCCAACATGTCATGATGGTTCCTTTCCAGTTATAGGAACCTAGACTAGCACTAAAGAGAAGAAAGTAGAAGAACCAAAGGACAGTGCTACTACTCTAGCACCTTCCCCACATAGTACTCCAATTACATCTCCTCACACTACCCCTATCCCTTCACCGCATAAAACTCCAATCTCATCCCCTCATCATAGCCCTATGCCATCAGCAAGTGCTTCACTTTTAAGACCAGGTGGTTCCCCCATACAGATAGTAGATGTAAGAGATGGAAAAAGTACTAGCAGTGAGTCAACTAAATCAGATGAAGAGATGAAGAAGACTCCAATGATAGAGAAGGGATAGGCTTCTTCCAGAATCATCTCAAAGGACTCAAAGAATCCTTTCTCTTCAACTACTATAGCCACAACTCTAGTGAAGAAGAAAATGTTCAACATTGAATCACTCAGAACAACTTCCAAGGTGATAGGAATTGACTCTTGGCTAGAAGATACTTTGGAAAGGAAAAGATACAGAAAGGATGAAAGTGTTTCTATGAAAGACATTATATCCTTTGTGGTTCATTCTGGGACTACATTGGCAAAGGTCAAGAAGCAGAAGACTTTGTCCATACTTGGGCAAGATCTAGAAATAGGGCACTTGACAATGGAAATAGCTAAGACAAACAAAGGAGGGAGAATTGAAGATATGATGCCTGATGATTTTACTCTACATTTGATTGATCTTGGAGAAGCTAGACATGATACAAAGGTTAGCTTGTGGAGATCAAGTAATGAAGTGATAGAAGAAAAATTGGAGAGTCTCAAATTGTCAAAGATCAAGATGAAAGCAAAAATAGAAGAATTGAATAAATTCATCAAGCAGCTAGTCACTCCAATAGCAACTATTTCTGGCATGTCTATGACCTAGACTCCTAGTGTAACTAAAGTGCAAGCCCTCATTTCCTAGCTATAGAAAGATAGGCATTATGGCCAGATTGGTAGAGATTGGATTGAGAGACTTAAATCAAAAGGATTTTCTCTCATAGATCAAATTGGAAATGTTATCCTTAGATTGGAAACAGAAAAGGATAACATATTGTCTAATAGTAACACTCTTTTTGGAGAAAGAGTCAAATGTGATGAATGCATCTCCATTTTAAAGATGATCATCTAGATGAAAGAAAAAGAAGCAATTGAAGCAAAGATTCTAAATAAAAGTAATGACCCTTTGTTCAAATGGCTCCAAAGTATGTAGTTCAGGCTAGAGATGATCTAGGAAGCTAAGAAGGGACTCAAAGAAATGAAGAGCAAAATAAAGAAGACTCAAGATAGAGGATTTGAGCTTATGAGAGGGCTACACACTGATTCTCAGACCAGTGGTTAGGGAAAAGCTCTCATTTGAGTAGATGTAATGAAGAGTAAATTCTCTACATTCATAGCTAATCTGTTTGGAGTTTCCTATAGTAGTCAAGATAGAATTTCAAAACTCCAAACACTCAATGGTTGGATACACATGGTTGCAGAAGAGTTGCCAAGTCAGCTGAATGTTGTAAAGGAGTTGGCATAGGAACACAAAAAATGGCTTTTGAGATTTACTAATATACACATGCCCAATCATGAGGAGCTGACCCAATAATGGTTGCTGCCAAGTCACATAGAGTGAAAATAGAAAAGGGAAGGAAGCCTAAATGATTCATATTATGCCCTCTTTTCATTTTTATTTTTTAATTTTGTAATACAACAAACTGGCATCTTGCCATTTGTCATTTTCAAAAGATGAACTGATTAATTTTCCATAGTAATGGTCATCTCAAAAACTCGATATGTATGAATTGAAAAGATTAATGAAAGGTCAATAGATTTTTGGTGTGAAATACTTTTGTTGCAGAGACAATCAAATGGTATTTTATGTCAATCATTTTCTGTTCTAGTTAATATTGCATTTAGTTCATGTTTTCTCTTTTGTTTGAATTGAAACAAGGGAAGAATTGAGTTCTACATCCCTTGTTTTGAGGCAATGGATGAATATGATAAGTATTGTTATAGTTCATTCTAAGAGGAAATCCTTCCAGCATTTCTAGTTCATTAGTCTTAATTCATATTTGAATTAGCTTATTTCAGCATTAGTTAATTATGTGGATGGGATTTATGGATTCATAAGATGTGTGGATGTATAAATCTATTTCAGTGTTGAGAATCTTCTATCTGCTTGAGTTGAATTTTATTTAGGTCTAGCTCAATTGCCCTCTACTATTCTTGGGTTAAGAATACACCCCAAAGTAGTTAAGAAGAAAAAAAAATTCATTGCAAATATATTTTAGGGAGTTGTACCTACCAATTTAGAGGAAAGCCAAAACCTCCATAAGGACCTTTCCAACTATTTGTGATTAGATATTGTTCCAAATTGGGCATTTAAGAGTAATAATCTAAAAGAAAAAATCTGTTTACCAATAGATTTTTGGTGACTCTGCTGGGGAGACAAATAGTCACTTGACCAAAAATCCTATGTCATTAGGGAAAATGGTACTACCTCATGAAAACATAATTCCAATGCTCCAACCTAACCTTGATTTTCAAGATGACCAAGAAGACATAATTTCATCCCTTAACACATTCATTAGGAGACATAAAAGGAACACTAAACATTATAGGAATGCTAGCCAGGTATTAGAAGAAGAAGAAATAAGAGTTGAAGCCTTAGAGAGAGATATTCAAAGGAGAGATATCTAGAGAGAAAAAAGACAATTGAGACAAGAAGCTCAGAGATAAACTAGACCCAACATCTTGAAACAATTTAGGTTCCTCAAAAGTACCAAGGAATAGGGTGGGCAAGACCCTATTTTTGATAAGCTTACAGAGCTCAATTTTCCTATCTTAGACATTCCAAAGTAGAAAAGTGAAAACAAGAGCCCAAGTAGGCCACCTTCCCCTGTTAGGAATTAGGATCCCAACACTTCATATTCTATGTGTTAGGTGTTAGCACTCCACGAAGTTACTGCCCCTCTAGTTGTTAATTTCTTGCCATATACTGCCAAAACAATCATGGCTACCCCATGGGCCATGGCAACAGGACCATTAGTGTTAAACACTTATCATCCACTCCCAGCCAGTTCAAGGAAGAATTTCCCTAAATTCTTAGGCGATGGGAAAGTCACTATAGATGAACACATTAAAGCTTTATTTGCAGCTACTCATATTGTAGGAGTGGTACATGAAGATTTTTCTTTGAGATTGTTCATAGAAACCCTCACAGTCGATGCAACAGACTAGTTTTATCATCTACCTGATGGCTCGATAATTGATTGGGATACATTGAGAACTACCTTTGAGACAAAGTTCAAGACTGTGGAAGATGAACATGCCTTTCCAACATAGTTGAATTCAATTAAGAAGCAATCCACTATGAGTATGAGAGATTTCATTACCAAGTTTAATAAGATTATTAGAAAAATTCCAACTACTAATAGGCCTACACCTAGCAATTTGAAAACCTTCTTTATTAGTGTGATGCCTAATTATGATTTGAGGAGAACACATCCCATAGATCTAGCTGATACACAAAAGAAAGCAATTGAATGTGAGGATGATTTGATTTCTATAGGAAAATGGAAATGAGAACTTCAAACTAAGGGATGTTCTAGTAATACCACATCATCTGAGGAGATGATTCAAAAATTGTCAAATGAGCTGGTAGCAATGAAGAAGTAGTTACCCGAATTAAATAGTCCCTATCAGTGGAATTATCAAAATTCACTGGGAAGAAACAACAAAAGTAGATTTCCACAGCTTATAGGATCACAACCCAAGTTGCAAATTGAGGTAGTTCCAAAAAAGGGAAATATGTGTGTTTTCCATTTGACTATAGATCATGACAGTGAGAGTTGTCTAGAGACTATCCGCATGATGCATTTGTTGTCTACTAATGAAGTAAACACTATGACCCCTTGTTCAGAGTGTGATTCTTACCTAAATGGTGACTCTAGAAATTTATTCTTGGAATATGAATTAGATTCTAAATAAAAAGGTGAGTGTTATGCAACCATCGATGGAACTTCATACATAGTGGTTACCTAGGGGCAAAGGTTGAAGAATCAATTCTCTAATCACACTCATAGAAATGACTCTAGTCCTTCAACAAGTAATGTGCATACTAATCAAGGAGCATCTACTTCACAAACAGGTAAGGAAAAGACCTCCTCTGATTTCATTCAATTCTATGAAGAATCAAAAATTCAAATTTCCACTATTGATTATTTAAAGTCACATCCTTTTGAGTTAAAAAGAATAGTAGACTTATGTAAAGGAAGCATATCAGATGCGAATTGTAATGTGATGGTTGAGAAAGAGGATGAAACCCTGACATCTAGTTTTTTAATCAAGAAGATTCTACATTCCTAGCAACATCTCCTAGACAAAAGCTAGAGAATTTTTATATCGCATTATATATTAATGGATGTAAACTCAGTAATTGTATAATAGATGCAAATGCATTGGACAATGTTATGCCATATTCCATAGCTAAAGCCTTGGTTCTCAGTCTTACTAAAGTACATGGAAGATGCTACTCAATGGATGCTAAACAAGTTTCCTTACTTGGGTAGATTAAAGATGCTCATGTAGCCTTAGCTTCACATCCAAAAAAGAAGCTCCTATTGACTATTCTAGTTGCTAATATTCTTGCGAGCTATGGACTTCTTTTAAGTAGAAGTTTTTGCCAAGATTGAGGAGGAGAAATAAAGCTAGATTGGTCTCAAGAAGTGATACCTATTGGAAATAAGAAAGTTAAATTAGAACCTAAAGAAAAGGAAAAATTCACAATCTTGAAATCAAATGATCCTAAAGCTCAGATTCTCTACCAAGAACTTGAATTCAGAAACTATATGTTGTTTGCTAAAGAAAGCTTGAATGAAAAGATAGATGAGAATCAAAGCAAGAAAGTTTCTAATGAAAATGAAGATGCATTAGGCATATGGATACTTAAATTTGATGGAAGCTATGCCTCTTCAAGATCTAGAGTAGGTGTAGTATTGATATCCTCAAAAGGAGATCTTGAAACTATGGCTTTCAAATTGGAATTTGCTGATACGAATAACACTGTAGAATATGAGGCCTTGTTACTCAAAATAATAACAGCAAAAGAAAGAGGGATAAAGATCCTAAAAGCTCAAGGTGATGCAGAACTTATTGTGAAATAGGTGAAAGGGCAATATTTTGTTAAAAATCACAAGCTGGAGAATTATAGAAACAAAGTTTGGGATGAGATAGAAGGCTTAGATGCTTTCTCTATTAAAGCAGTTCTAAGAGAGATGAATTCCAAGCTTGATTCCCTTGTAATCTCTACCTCCCTATTACTTCCTCACCTAGATTCTAAAGGCAAAAAGTATCAAATCAAAATTGTGCACTAGTCTGTTGTTCTAGATAACATAGAATCATGGCAAGTCTTCAATGATGATAAGAGTTTGCAGTTGTTCCTTGGAAATGACAAGTCTAGTTTTGAGCATGAATCCAGTGGAAGTGATCATAAAAGCTCTTGTGCAAATGAGGAATAGAATCAAAAAGGAGAAGTTCGGCTAAAAGGTTGTAGACGCTTAAAATAGTCCCAAAACACTATATTAATTTATTTATATCACTTGTGACTTTGCAATTAGTTAATTAATTATATTTCTCACATTCTTCTACTTATTTAATTAAATTATTTTAATTAAATAAGTTCATTCTCCTAAGTATTTAAATTTAATTTAAATACTTCTAGCCTTAATGTGTTAAATTAATTTAACACATTATCCCCCATCATCCCCTTTTTTAAATAAATTTTATTTATTTAAATTCTCACATCCTATTAATTCCTCTAAACTCATGATTAAAAAATTTTCATTTAATTTAATCTTAAGCCTAACCTAAAGCCTAGCCTACACCCATCATTGTCATCCTCTTAAGCCTACTTCCTCTTTTAATCCCACTTAATAAGCCTAATCACCTTTCTAATCCCCCTCATTAGCCTAAGTGTGTGCTCACACATGTGTGAGAAGGAATGCCTACACACTCCCCTTTGCATTCTTGTCTCCCACTCTTCTTCTCAAGTTTGCTCACACATGTGTGAGCAAACTTTGAATTTTTGACCACTAGCATGTCTTGCATGTCACCTTATGTGGCACCTACATGGATGCCACCTCACCAAGCCCTCCCTCAAGCCTATAAATAGAGGCCTTGTCTCAAGCATTTGCATCTCTCATTATTGCATTGTTATCATGTTGGTTTGAGATTTGAGTTTTTAGTTGAGTTTTCATACTAATTTGAGTTTTCATAGTAGCTTTCATGGTAGTTTTCATGGTTATTTTTAGATGCATACTAACCATTTGGTAGCTGGTTTAGCTTTGCCTTTGCATTGTTCATCTAGTTTACTTGTGCATTCTCATTTCCATTGCATTTACATATTAGTGTAGCTTGCATACTTGGTTAGCTTTCTTTATTGCATTTCATATCATCACCATTGAATACCTTCAAGTATGGCTTTTTCCATAGCCATTTCTTGAGGTGTTCTTCATTCCATGTAGCTTAGGTGCACATTTCATCATTATTCACATCTTTGCACATCCACTCAAGAGATTCACTCCATTGTTGTGTTTGGGAGAGAACACCAAACATACCCCCCATCTTAACACACCAAAAAGGCCTCTCATGGGTGCCCTTGTTGAGCTATAGAGGTGGCTAGAGGATTTGGTTTGTTGGCTTCTTAGAGTTGCAAAACTCAAGCAAGCATTAATTAGCTAATGTTCTTTCTTTTTGATGAGTCTTTGATGCATATTTGAGGTTTTTAACTAATGTGTTGGGCATATGAGGTAACTAAAAATCTATCTAGAGCTTGCAGTGCTGTAAAGTTCTATAATACCTTCTACATATCTTCTTTCCTAATTTATATGTTGGCATCTCTACAATTGTGGCTGGCCCTTCCCAGAATAGAGGATTTTCCTGAAGATGTAAAAAGTTATGAATTTTATCCACGCTTGCATTTATAGAATAGCTATGCAGAGTATGTTAGAGTTAATGACTCTTTTACAATGAGGATTGCAAGGAACTACAAGGATTCTTAGAGAGGAGGTTTAGCCCAAAAGTGATGGCGGCCATCAATTAGTTTAGTAGTTACTTTATTCAATTCTCATGCTTCTCGTGTTTGCATCTTGTAGCCTTCAACGGATTTCCTTTGAAGCTACCCAGATACCCTAGCGACATGATCATGCTCATAGACATCATGAGGCAAGCTATCCAAGTGAATGTACTAAGCACTAGTTTAAGAAAGAAAGTGTATGAGTTCCCCATTAAGGTCAGGGCTTACAGTTGTGATTCTTGGTATGATGCTAGAAACATGATTAAGGCATTGGAGAATAAATACAAATTGGAGGAATATGAGGTTGTGAGGCCCATGTTTGACCCAAATGGATATGCAAGAGAGGTGATTCAAATTGGGAGTGTGATCAAGCATGTCACCACTCTAGAGGATTATTGGACAGATTACAAAGATGAGTTGGAGAGTCGAGATTGTGCTTTCGCTAGACTCAAGGTGAAACAAATAAAGACATATGGCATTGATCTCAATTTAGAAGGATTGGAAGATGATGGTCAAAATATGTATAGAAATACATATTTGACTAAATTAAGGGGGATTCCTATCAGTTTTGAGCCATATGTAGATGTGGAGGAGAATCTTGATATCATAATGGCTAGGATTATCAAGAGAAACAAGAAATGTTATCCTAATGGCTATAGATCAAACTAGAAATGTTATCCTTAGACTAGAAACAAAAAAGGATAACATATTGTCTAACAATAACACTCTTTTCAGAGAAAGAGTTAGATGTGATGAATGCATTTCCCTTTTGAAGAAGATCATCCAAATGAAAGGAAAAGAAGTAATCAAAGAAAAGATTCTAAAGAATGGTAATGAACCTTTATTTGAAAGGCTCCAAAGTATGCAGTTCAAGCTAGAGATGATCCAAGAAGCTGAGAAGGGACTCAAAGAAATGGAGAGTAAAATAAAGAAGACTCAAGATAGAGGATTTGAGCTTATGAGAGGGCTACACACTGATTCTCAGACTAGTGGTCAGGTAAAAGCTCTCATTGGAGTAGATGTAATGAAGAATAAATTCTCTACAATCCTAGATAATCTATCCAGAGTGGCCTATAATAGTGAAGATAGAATCATAGAACTCTGAACACTCAATGGGTGGATACACATGGCTGTAGAAGAGTTGCTGAGTTAGCTAAATGATGTAAAGGAGTTGGTGTGGGAACACTCAAAATGGCTTTTGGGATTTACTAATATACAAGTCCCCAATCATGAGGAGTTGATCCCAATAATGGTTGCTGCCAAGTCGCATAGAGAAAAAATAGAAAAGGGAAAGAAGCCTAAATGATTCATATTATGCCCTCTTTTCATTTTTGTTTTGTAATTTTATAATACAACAAATTGACATCTTTCCATTTGTCATTTTTAGAATATGAACCAATTAAGCTTCCATCATAATGGTCATCTCAAAAAATCTATATATATGAATTGAAAAGATTAATGAAAGGTCAAAAAAAATTTGTGTGATATACTTTTGTTGTAGAGACAATCGAATGTTATTTTATGTCAATCATTTTCTGTTCTAGTTAATATTGCATTTAGTTCATGTTTTCTCTTTTGTTTGAATTGAAACAAGGGAAGAACAAAGTTCTACATCCCCTATTTTGAGGCAACAGATGTAAATGATAAGTATTGTTATAGTTCATTCAAAGAGGAAATCCTTCCAGCATTTCTAGTTCATTAGTCTTAATTCAAATTTGAATTAGCTTATTTCAGCATTAGGTAATTATGTGGATAGGATTTATGGATTCATAAGATGGGTGGATGTATAAATCTATTTCAGTGTTGAGAATCTTCTATCTTCTTGAGTTGGATTTTATTTAGGTCTAGCTTGGTTACCCTCTTTTGTTCTTGGGTTAAGAATACACCCCAAAGTAGTTAGGAAGAAAATAGAATTTATTGCAAATCTATTTTAGGGAGCTATACCTACCAATTTAGAGGAAAGCTAAAACCTCCATAAGAAGCTTTCCAACTATTTTTGATTAGATATTGTTCCAAATTGGGCATTTAAGAGTAATAATCTGAAAGAAAAAATCTGTTCCAACAAATTTAGATGATGATGTTATTACTTAGCCAAGGAATGATGAGGTATTTCTTGAGACTAATAATTATTTGCAGAATGAAGGAGAGTTGAGACATGAACAAACCTTGGAAACTTTAGTAGAGTGAAGAGTTGAGATAACAACTCCTACTTTATGAAAGAATATGATAAAGAATCACCCATCTGAGCAGATCATTGGAAGCAAAGATAAAGGTATGATGAGAAGTGTAATGCCCCAAAATTGGCTCATTGCCATCTCAACCAATTTTGGTCTATTTCTGATCAACCCAAAGTCTTATGTCACTAGGCAATTCTTATTCTGCTACTCGCTACTTGACATAATTGCCAAATGCAAAAAACCTAAATCTGCATTCATCATACTCTTTATTTAATTCCTAAAGTATTGACTCACGTTAGCCACATTAAACCTATTTGATTTCAATTTAAGTTAATCTAAAGTATTCATACTTTAATTAAATTAAATTATATCCTAAGGCTAATGTACTACGGAATTAAATTTATTAAATTTAATAAATATGCCTATTTTAATTAATTAAACAAAATTACTTAATTAAATGGAGAAGCTACTTCTAATTAATTAAATGAAGTTATTTAATTAAATGGGAAACCATTCCTAATTAATTAAATGGAGTTATTTAATTAAATGAGAAAAGTGTCTTTAATTAATTAAATAGAATTATTTAATTAAATAGAAAATACATTTATGAGGTCATATCTCACTTATTAAATTAAATAATATCTTCCAAATTCTCTTTTCAGTTCTAAATGGAAACTCTAAGTGAACTCTCTCTTGGATTGGAAACAATCTAGTTAACTTGTTCTCACAAATATGACAAGTTCAGTTAACTACTCATCACACTCAGATCAAAAAGAGTCTACTTCACCTACACAAGGAAGTTTCCATCTTAACTGAATCTTTGCTTCAATCCTGAGCGTTGATCCAAATTGATCTCAACCGTTGATGGATTCCAAGAAAGTCTATTTAAGAGACCCTCATTTCCTCATTACAGAGGTTGAATTCTTATGCTATCGAATCGTTGCTGCATTTTATACTCATTTTAGCTCATATATTCTCATATATTTACATTCTTAGCTTAATCTCATTTAGTTTAAATATGCATATGCTTAATCTAGTTTCTTTTATATGTTCTTAGAATATATTGCATATCTCATTTAGATTACCTGCATATCATCTAGATTAATTGCATTCAAATCCTTCATTCTTAGAAGGTTTGGTTGCCTACACCTCAAATCTAAGGACATTAATTAGGCAAATCCTCCTAGATAGAAGGTGACAAGTCACTATGTTGGTTCATTCTGGATGAACTATTCCATGTTTATCCTAGGATGATTCCACAGGTAATGACCACATTGAAGTGTCTGTGAGGTTCAGAGGCCCACAATTCACAGGTACGTTTCTAGCGCCCACCATGGGGCCGAGAAAAACAATTTCTCAGGCCTTCTCTGCATTTTTTTATTAATTTTTGAGCTTTATGTCCATATAGTTCTGTACAAATTTTGGGATCTTCGCATGAGATATTCCATTTTTGCGTGAGGATACTGAATTGTTGCGCGAAGAATCTTTTCAATTCGCGCGAGAAAGTGCCTGAGCGCGCGAGTCTTCGCACGGCACCTTATTTCTTTGTGTGGACCTATAAAAGATTTCGTGTGAACCTGCCATGATTTTACGTGAGACAGTGAAAGATTCTACGTTGGTGCATGATTTTGCGTGGGTCTGTACATCATTTCGCGCGAGTTTGTGCAAGATTTCATGCAGGTTTGTCAAAGATTTTGCGTGAAATTTTGCAACAACAATATAGAAGATAGTTTTTTCCAATTTTTCAATTACAAATTTTGACTTTTGATGTTTTCATAGGTTTTAGCATTTTCTAAGCTTTTTTATGTGTATAAAAAAAAATTTAAAAAGTTAATTTTTCATTTTCCCATAGTTAAGCTTTAGCTTTCACTAACATATTTTCTCTAAAGCATCTTTATTTCTATTTTTCTGATTTTATGCAGCCTAACAGTTGTCTGCAAGACATTTGATGAAGACTCCTTATAAAAAACTCTTCAAACATGAACTAACTGTTTACTTGTAGGATTCTATCAAAGATACATTTATCGAAGACCATTTTTAAAACCCACAAAAAAGTGTGCCTGCTTTTCTTGTTTTTCAAACTAGTATAATTAAGGGCTTGTGAACTTCCTAGGGTGCAAGATGGAAGAATAGAGGATTATGCTCTTCACCACTTGGAGGTCATGACCAAGGGTGAATCAGAAACCTAGATGCTTCCAAAAGATGGCATTCTGAAGAAGGCAAGCAACTTAATGGTTCTCCAGTACTTGTTCTCTTCTATGATAAGATGATGATTTTCTTTTAAGGGAATCCAAATCTTTAAGGAAGAATAAGTTTGGATTGATTAAGCTAAGTTGGTAATTAACCTATTTTTGGGTGAGAAAGTAAGGTAGAGGAGTATGCTCTTTCCCCTTGAGGGAAATCAAAAACTTTGACCCTTATGATCAAACCACCAGTTTGTGTCTATCCTTTAGAGGGCCTGCCAGAGTGATCCAACCTCTGGGAATGACCCAAGTGAACACACTCCTTTCATCAGTGATTCCAACTCACTATAATCAAGATTCTTTGTAGATAAAAAGACTCCAAAGCTGGATTAATTTCTTCCCCTTGATTCTTGATATCACATATCAAGGGGAGGCTCTATCTGTGCACTGGTCCGCGTTGGCCCTTGGTTTGTTAAGCAAGTAGTGTGCACTTTTAGATGCCAATGTGGGATGCTGGCCTCAAATCTACTTGTGGAGCCACTGGGGAATAATTTGAATGGAAGCCAAGTAAAAACCTCTTAGTTAGAAGCTACTCAATTCACCTCCAAAAGGAGGCATAATCTTTGTGCAAGGAGGGGGAAGAATCTCTCCTATAGAACTCACCATGGGCATGCTACTAGAAATTTGAAGGTGGTATACGTGCTCGTCCCTTGCCACAAGGGTGCTCATTTAGCATATACTATTGAGTCCTTTGAATATACCAAAAACATGAGCACCCTCTAGGGGGTGACACAGTTATGTGAGGTACACACATGCGCATAAGATGTGGGACAAAGGTTTTGCCTTCTCTACCATTTTCTATTTCTAGGCATAAAGCGTGTTTTTTATTGAGTCCTAAACATGTCCAAACTTGCTCAAACAAACTAAAAGTCAAGATTCCCCTATCCCTATGAGTTTCTTTGCCCTCAGTTTGATTGTATTTGACTACTGCTTGATTCCCATGTCTATCTAAAAACCAACTATCATTTGAAACCAGAAATGTTGTCCAATTATTGTTTAAACACTTGAAAATCAACCTTGTTATCTATTTGATTTCTACCAAATGAATCAACAATCTATCCAAAATTATCTGAAATCTTCAAAGTCTTTTCAAAATCCAGTTCAATTGTTAGTTTGGTTTCCATTTTGGCACACAATTTGCAAAATTTTGTGTGAATACTTGTTGTCCTACCACTTCTTCATATAGCTTTGTCCAAGTTCTCATGCAAACAGTTGCACATCTCCATGCGAGATCTTTATGCTATCCAAGTTAACCTTGCACTACTTCACATGGCCTAGAGCACATCCTCGTGTGAAATCTTTATGCTATCCTAAGTCTTTGCATGGCCCTGTGCACTTTCTCATGTGCCTTTCAGAGGATCTTCATGTGAGATCTTGAGCCTGAACTGTCAAGTTAGTTTGTTAGAGCTATCTGTGCTATGTACCAAATTTGTTTCCTACATTGGTTTACTATTTCTCTATCTGAAAATAGTCCCAAACAGTGGCATCACACTTAGCTAATGACTTGCGATCCATACTTTAACTAATCTTGTCTCTTAGTTATCTTGCTTTTGTCCTTTAGTGCTTGTTGTACTCTATGTCATGATAGTCATAATCTTTGGTTGTTCTAGCCTTCAAATCAGACTATTCATAGCTTAGTATACTGAACTCTTATCTTACTTTTTTCAGACTAAGTTCTAGTATGGTCCTTGTCTAAGCTTTTGCTTTTTGTCATTGTCTATGACTATGGAAACTTGACTTATGTTCTAAAACTTGGCTATCATTACTTGAAACATAGTACATCAAAATGGCTAACAAGAAATGTGCTAAATCCAATATTCCTAGTGAGGAAGAAAAGCTACTTATTGCAAACATGAAGCAACAAATCCAATCAATAAGTGCTCAACTTCAAAGACTAAAAGAAGAGGAAAACACATCATCGAACAAATTCTCCTGGAGAGAAATTTTTCCCTTCCTCCTATGATAACCAAAAATCACATTCTTGTGATCTTGAACCCAAGATATCTGAGAACACTTTACAAACACCCAAGAAATCTAGAAATATCTTTGAAGAAAAACCTTGGGAACCTAAACCAAAGCATTATTTCACACCTTTGGGAAAATCTTATGAATTAACCTTGGAAGAACTTCTTGAAGAAAAACTCATTACTTTACCTAAGATCAGTTTGGTGGGAGTTTCCTTTATGAGTAACTATTGTGCCTATCATAGACATAATTTACATAAAACTTCCCATTGTAAGGAGCTAAGAAACAACTAAGAAACAGGATCCAAGATCTCTTTGAAAATGGCATAATTCAAAAATATAAGTTGTCATATACTAAAGATTCTACTCTCAAGAAGGATCAACATAATGAAACCATGTCTAGTAATGGTTCAAATGCAACTTCTACTTCTTCCAACATATATTCACCTTCTAAAGTGTCCAATCTTTCCAACACATACTCACCAAACAAAGAACTCACTACTCCGCTAGTTGACTATGTGTACCCTCAACGACTGCCTTTAAAGGAAACTCAAGCTAATCTTAACTTAGCTACAAACCTCTCCCATACTACTCAAACCCAAGATCCAAAACCTCCATGTGCTGCTCCTCCTATTATTCCCACTCCAACAATCCCTTCATTGTCTCTTCAAGAGCCTATTATGTAGCCTCTAGAAATATATTCGAATATAGATTCAGATACTCCCTTATCCTTGGATTTGGTTTCATGTCAAGAGGACTACTTAAATGATGAAGAAACAAGTGTTGATCAAGACCAATATTCCTTCATCCCCTTTCAAATCTTCCAAGATCTCATGCCTCTATCTCAAGAGCCACATAGCCCTCCATCTCCCATATCATTCACCTCTACTAAGCAAGATCAAGATATTCCTTCCACCATCCTTAAGGAGATTATAAAAGACCAAGAGAAGGATACTTTTCCTATGTTACCTAAAATTGCTTTTGAAGAGAAAATTGTTTCCTCACCCTCTTATTCTACCTTGCTACATTCACTTCCAAACTATGCTCAAGCTTTAAATACTCCTGTTAAAGGTATTGCTCCTATAACAATTACTCATAAATCTATTGATGGCTTTCGTCATGTTGCTCACTCTAAAGATGTTGATATCCCTACTCATGGTCCATTTACATCTTCTAAATCTATCCTTGGTCCCTATCCATCTAAGCTAAAACCTTCAAGTCTTCCATCCATATTGGGACCTTATGTTCCTCTATATCCTATTGCCACTACTAGCTCATTACATGTTCCTCCTACCCTTCCTCAAGATCAAAAAAGATACACATACTTGAACTCTTCACATTCACCTTTCCATCTAAACCAATCATATTGGCCTCACTCATCCACAAGTCCCAAGTCCTTTGGAAGCAATTTGGATGATCAACTCAAACAAAAGTTCATGAATCCATCTTCAAAAGTTCACTATGTCTCCTCTAATTGACATGTGAATGTTAAGAAGGAAAATACACAAAAGAGACCACAAAGGTCCACTATTCAAATATCTCAACCAAAGAAAGTATGGGTTCTTAAATTTGTTATTGAAGAAATGCATTCCAAAGCATCTAATGAAAAATCAAAAGCTATATGGATTCCCAAGTCTCTTTTGAAGGACTTGAATATTGAAAACAAATCAAAGTTGACATTTAAGCTTCCAAAGACTTCCACTCCATTTTCTTCCCAACATCTTCCTAAAAAGGTTTCAAAACCTTATACTCCACCTTCCTCCAAAATTATTCCACCACCTCATACATCTAAACCTCATACTATTTCATCCATATTTCCTTCATTATTCCATCACCCTTCAAGGTGTGTGTCAATGCTGAACTTGCCCACTTTTTCTTCTCCCCTTGCGCATCCCTTTTATTACCCTATCCACTCCACCTTTTATCCTTCCATCTCATTTATCTTATCCATAGCCTAAACCTTGTCCTCCATATATCTTTTCTACTATCTCCCTCCATTACCTTATCAGCATCTTTGAGTATACCTTGCTATGGCCTTGGCTTATCATAACTTACATTATAGGAGTGCTATCTAACTTGGGAAAGGCTTGAATTATTTCCAAAAACTCTAAAAATCCAAAAAAAAAAGGAAAAAAAGAAAGAAAGAAAAAAAAGAAATAGTTCCTTGGTGAAAACTTGGAAACAAGCACCTTGGTAGCAAAAGTAAAGAAAAATAAATCCATCCTATGGTGAAAACCACTTCTTGTGGCACCTTGGACAAGTATCATGATGAAAGCTTGGTAAATAGGTGTCATGTGTAATTCTTCCATCCATGACATCCTATCATGATCTTTCTTATCCTTCAAATGTCCTCATTCCTGAAGTCATTCACTCATAACCTCCATAACAAACTTTTTTGTCCTATTCAGTTAACCCTTTGGTCTTGATCAACGAAAGAAAGAAGAGAACTTAGTTCTTAGAAATCTCTTGACATGGTCATTTTCATGGATTACTTACATGATACCCTTCATTACACCATGAGCTTATATTGTTATATTCTTTTCCCTAGCATGGGTAATCTTGTGAAGGCTTTCCTTGAGGGTAGCATTCACCACTTCATACTCCTTGCCTTTCCATCTCTTCTTATTCACTCACTTGCTACTACATCTTGTCCTACACCTTGCTAGACATTGGAATAAAATCAAGGTAATCCTTCTTGAGAGCTAGTAATCTCTGAAAAAATCTTTAAAAAATAAAAAAAAGTCCTAAAAACAATTGTTACCCTGGTGAAAACCTTGCAATAGGAGCCTTGGTAACACCAAAAAAAGTGAAAAATCAAAAAATTCAAAAAAAAAATATAACAAAAAAATTGAACCACCTCTTGTTCCATCTTACAATGCATCTTCTAGCTTTTTGTACAGTTGCTTTCCTACTTTTCCTACTTTCGCTCATGTATCCATGGATTGAGTCTTGTCACAACTCGAGGGCATTCCCCTTCAGTGTCACCATTTTCAAGATTCTCCTCATAGAATCTCCTTTGCGACAATCACCAGTGGTCCTCACTGTGTCTTCATACTATCGCTAGTGTCACTACTTTTGAGATTCTCCTCATAGAATCTCCTTTGTGATAGTCACCAGTGGTTCTCACTATATCTGCCTATTGTTGCTAGTGTCACTCTTTTCAAGATTCTCCTCATAGAATCTCTTTTACAACAGTCACCAGTTGTTCCAGCTGTGTCTACCTATTGTTGCTTGGGTCATGTCTCCAGATTTCTTTATGGAAGATCTCTCTTATGTCAGTCACCGATCATTCTGGCTGTGTCCATCTACTATCGCTCAGTCCTTCTTAGGTTCTTCATTGTGAAGATTCCTCTTTGACCTTAGTCACCAATCATTCTGACTACATCTGCCTACTGTCATCACCTTACTGAAGACATTTCTTTCAAACATGTTCTGGACACTAACACTTGACATCAATCCCAAAAACATTGAACTGAAAAATAATATACTTGTTTAGATATGCTGAGCTTTTTCTTTGTTTGCTTCATTTTCCTTTATCATGTCTCCTCGAGCAACTTGATGATGTCATCTTTGACTAAAGAAGTAATGACTAGGGGCATGATCTTTTCTTTTCTTTTTGTTTGCGATTTAGTTCTAATAAGTTGACATATTCCTATAAGAGGGGTGTCCACTATAAGAGCCTCCATCTCATATTGGATGGCCGTGTGTACCTTGACTCCTTTTATACAAATACATCGATAACATTGGTTCTTCTCCTTATTTGTTGGAGTGAACTCTTCATGCTACAATAAATATTGATGCTCGTCCTGCTAAGTGAATGTACGAGTCACTGCGAGTATATCTAGCACACTTCTATCTTAGGTTATGAATGCAAGGGTCATTGTGGATAGAATAAATATTGAATACTTAGCATAAGAGGGATCTCCTGTGTGTTTGGTGTGCCTATCATGCAAGCAACATTTTGGTCACCCTGGCATTTATGCTTTGATGCTTATGTTAACTTGTTATATTAAAAGGGACAAATGTTCTAGTCATATTAGCTTCTTGTGCCTCGAACACTTACATTTAATCTCGACAAACCTATAACATATGTTCTATTCATATTCCCATCATTGCAATGTCAGTGGGAATTGTATAGCATATAAGCTTTGTTCTATATCCAGTGATGATAAATTGTCGAGGCTTGGTAACCAAACCTAGGGTTGCATTTAACATAGTCTTCCATTACATACTTCACTTGCATAAGCACACAATTCAATTGCAACTCTATTCCCATCCTTTGTGATGAGGAATTGTTGGCTTCTTCAAAGCATCATGTTCTTCATGACTGCACAAATGATCGATCAATCACCCTCTTGGCTACTTTGGCTGCTCAGAACCCATTTTTCGAGATTAAATTCAAAATCTAACACACCTAAGTGCCTCAAAAATGTGTTTTAAAGTTTTGGGGACCAACGCAATCAAACGCTTGTGTAGTCTAAATTTATCTGATATCCTGGAATTCCTAAAATCCTTTCAATTCTAAATTCTTCATATTTTCAAAATTCATTTTGAAAATCTTCAACTTAAGTCAACCATGGCTAAATCTAATCAACTATTGGTCAAACTTGGTCTTTGAGACCTTGCAATTATTATATAACGACTCTAAATTTTCTTTCGATCATTCTAATCTCTTCTCTTTTCTTCAGATCATTCTGATCTCTTCTATATTCTATTGAATCTCAGATTTCTTCTATATCTTACACTATACTGCTTCACATTTATTTCTGGTGTGTCATCTTTCGATTTCACTCCTGAGGGGGCAAGATGATTACATCATTGAACTGAATTTCAACTCAATCTGAATCTCATCTCTTGAGGCATCTAGTTCCCATCTTAGGTCCTTATCACTCAGGGCATCTCATCACTTGGGGCATCTTGTTCCCTTCTATCTAGCATCTTTTCCATCTATCTTATCTTTTCATCAATTGATCAACCTTATAACAGCTCTTCTCAGAGTTTGATGGATAGGTATTGGTACAGTCTAAACCCCAACTCCTGAGGATAAAGCCTCATTCTGGGGATGATTCTATGACTCATGATGGGACCTTGTTATCTTTTTTCAACTCAAGTATCTAAGTGTTCTATCTGGATCCTTGAAGGTTATGCTCCATGCTGGAGATAGTCTTCTAAATGCTATCAATTTCAGGTATCTAGGTGTTCTATCTGGATCCTTGAAGGTTATGCTCCATGCTGGAGATAGTCTTCTAAATGCTATCAATTTCAGGTATCTAGGTGTTCTATCTAGATCCTTGAAGGTTAAACTCTATTCTGGAGATAATCTTCTAAATGCTTTCAATCTTAGGTATCTAGGTGTTCTCTCTAGATCCTTGAAGGTTAAACTTCATTCTGGAGATAATCTTCTAAATGCTTTCAATCTCAGGTATCTAGGTGTTCTATCTAGATCCTTGAAGGTTAAGCTCCTTTCTAGAGATAATCTTCTAAATGCTATCAATCTTAGGTATCTAGGTGTTCTATCTGGATCCTTAAAGATTACGCTCCATTTTGGAGATAGTCTTTTAAATGCTTATCAATTTTAGGTATCTAGGTATTCTACTTGGATCCCTTAGGATTAAGCTCTGTTCTAGAGATGGTCCTTAAAAGCTTATCAATTGGTCTTCGTATCATCAACTTTGAAACCAATCTCATCTTCGCATCACGCTTTTTGATTTTCTTTGAATTGAACGTGTTGCTCGCACATTCATTCAAAGAGGGGCAAAATGTAATACCCCAAAATTGGCTCATTGTCATCTCAACCAATTTTGGTCTATTTCTAATTAACCCAAAGTCCTATGTCACTAGGCAATTTTTATTCTGCTACTCACTACTTGACATAATTCTCAAATGCAAAAAACCTAAATCTACATTCATCATACTCTTTATTTAATTCCTAAAGTATTGACTCACATTAGCCAGATTAAACCTATTTGATTTCAATTTAATTTAATCTAAAGTATTCATACTTTAATTAAATTAAATTATATCCTAAGGCTAATGTACTACAAATTTAAATTTATTTAATTTAATAAATATGCCTATTTTAATTAATTAAAAAAATTATTTAATTAAATGGAGAAGCTACTACTAATTAATTAAATGAAGTTATTTAATTAAATGGAGTTATTTAATTAAATGAGAAAAGTTTCTTTAATTAATTAAATAGAATTATTTAATTAAATAGAAAATGCATTTATGAGGTCATATCTCACTTATTAAATTAAATAATCTCTTCAAAATTCTCTTTTTAGTTCTAAATGGAAACTCTGAGTGGACTCTCTCTCGAATTGAAAACAATCTAGTTAACTTGTTCTCACACTCATGACAAGTTTAGTTAACTACTCATCACACACAGATCAAAAATAGTCTACTTCACCTGCATAAGAAAGTTTCCATCTTAACTAAATCTTTGCTTCAATCCTGACCGTCGATCCGAATTGATCTCAACCGTTGATGGATTCTAGGAAAGTCTATTTAAGAAACCCTCATTTCCTCATTACAAAGGTTGAATTCTTATGCTATCAAATCACTACTACATTTTATACTCATTTTAGCTCACATATTCTCATATATTTACATTCTTAGCTTAATCTCATTTAGTTTAAATATGCATATGCTTAATCTAGTTTCTTTTATATGTTCTTAGAATATATTGCATATCTCATTTAGATTACCTGCATATCATCTAGATTAATTGCATTTAAATCCTTCATTCTTAGAAGGTTTGGTTGCCTACACCTCAAATATGAGGACATTAATTAGGAAAATCCTTCTAGATAGAAGGTGACAAGTCACTCTGTTGGTTCATTCTAGATGAACCATTCCATGTTTATCCCAAGATGATTCTACAGGTAATGACCAAGTTGAAGTGTTTGTGAGGTTCAGAGGCCCACAATTCACAGGTACAACAAGAAGTAAAGTCAATGAACAACTATGTTTGATATCTCAGGTTGAACCTAAGAATATAGATGAAGCATATAAAGATGATTATTGAAAACAAGCTATGAAAGAGGAATTGGATCACATAGTAAAGAATGAGACATGGGATTTGGTCCGTAGACTAGTAGACAAGAATGCGATAGGAAATAAATGGGTATTTAGAATCAATATGAATGAACAAGCTGATATTTTAAAGAACAAAGAAAGATTGGTATGTAAATGTTACACACAACAAGAAGGAATGGAATACAAGGAGACCTATGCTCCATTGGCTAGAATAGAAGCAATAAGATTATTCTTAGCCTATGCAGCACAAAATAAATTCAAAGTGTATTAGATGGATGTCAAGTCAAAATTTATGAATTGAGAACATGAAGAAGAAGTGTACATTGAGTAGTCTGAAGGTTGTCCTTTGACAGATGACAAGTACATATTATGCAGATTGAGGAAAGCATTGTATGGATTGAAGCACATACCTAGAACCTAGTATGCAAGGTTGGACAAGAATTTGACAAAGCTTGGATATAGAAAAGGTATGGTAGAAAATAATCCATATTGGAAAGAAATTGATGATGGTTTGATGATTTTGGTAATATTTTTTGATGATATCATATTTGGAGGAACTGATGATGAAAGTGAAAAATTTGCTGAAGAGATGAAGAAAGAATTTGAAATGAGTATGAGAGGAGAAATGGAATATTTTCTAGGATTAAAAATTGTACAGAATAAAGAAGTAATCTTTATTTATCAAACTAAATGCATGAAGGATTTACTAAAAAGGCTTGTTTTGGAAATGAGAAAACCCATTGGAACATGTATGATAACTAGACACAAGTTATCTACAAAGGATGAGATGCCTACTATTGAGCAGAAGAAGTACAGATCTATGATTGGAGGATTGCAATATCTAACTCACACAAGGCCAGATATAGAATATGTAGTTGGAATTATTACAAGATTCCAAACTGATCCTTGAGAAGCACATTATGTAGCAGTCAAAAAGATATTTAGATATTTGAAAGGAACATTTGAGTTTGGATTGCGATATGACAAATCTAATGATTTTACTCGAAGTGCTTATACTGATGTTGATTGGGTAGGTAGTATGGATGATAGAAAGAGCATCAATGGTTCAGCCTTCTTTCTTGGAGGAAGATTGGTTCCTTGGTTAAGCAAGAAGTAGGATTGTACATTACAAAGAACAACAAAAGCAAAATATTTTAGAGAAACAAAAAATTGCAATCAAGTTGTTTGGATGAAGTAGATGTTGAAGGATATAAGAATAGAAAGAAGTGAACCTATTTTCATACATTGTGACAACAAAAACATGGTAAATAAGTCTAAGAACATTTATATTAAGTATCATATGTTGAGAGAGAAAGTTGTAGAAAAGGAAATCAGATTGAAGTATGTGATCACTAAAGAGTAGATTGCAAATATATTCACTAAGCCTCTTCCCAAAGAGACTTTTGAGTATTTACAAGGTATACTTGGGGTAATGCCCCTTCCTAATTTAGAGTAGAAGATATAAGAGTGTATCAATCCAATGTAATAGAGCACCATTATTGTCTAGATTGAATGATGATGCTTCCTATATGGGGAAGTATCTAAGATGGATAGTCATCTTGGACTCTTGTTGGATTTTTTTTGAACAATGTCTTTGGATACTTGAGCTAAGTAAGAATCAATTGTTGCAGAGTTTGATGTAGAAAAGTTGGTTGCTAAAACCTTTGACATTAATGTCAATGGGGGAGAATTTTGGCATGAAAAATAACATGTATAACATGATAGCTGAGAGAAGTTTGACATGAGTATAGTATGTTCAAAATAAGTTCAACAAGGAATGACAGTTTGACAGAAAGCACATTGAGGTATATCAATCGGGAGAATGATTGATGAAGAGGATTTGAAAAGTAAGATAAATAGTCTTTTGTTAGTAATCTTGGAACTAGATGTTTTTCATCTATGTTGCCATCAATGCCAAATAGGGAGATTATCATAAGATTGCTAGAAGCATAAATGCTAATGATATTCCTATGGGGGTGTATTGTATACATGCTACTATGATGATATGTTGCATTCATGACTGAGTTTGTCATTGATGTTAACATAATAGTTTTCTATGGTATCTAATAGAAGAACAACGGAAAGATCAAGTTGGTATGGATAACTAGTTGAATATTCTAACTATTTGAGGTTATTGGAGATACTTTTGAGTATCTAGTATATGTAGTTAATGTTAGAAGAAGAAATTATAAGTGAGGAAGAAGTTACATAAGTTTTGGTGATGTTTGTTCTCAGATAGAGTTTATAGAGGCATGTTCTAGTAAACTTGTTATATCTCTTGGCAGAGTTGATATTCTAAAAATTGAAGTTGAGGATGTAAAGAAGACATGTTGGTGATGGCATGGCTAAGTTCTCTCATCATAATATTATATATATGAAAATTTATTCAAGTTGCAAGGTAGAAGATTAATGTTATCGCTAAGTGTAATGTGTTCTTAATGTGGTCCTATAATGATTAATTGAGAAGGTCTAATAGTCGACTGAGGGAATTGTATTATGCACTCGATATAAAGGAAGGACATTTTCCTTTATCAAGAATGACATGGACAAGTAATTTTGTAAGTAGTACAAGTGTAGAATGTGAAGTTTAGTAGGGCAAAGTTAAAGTGAGGGAAACTTCATTACTGAGGTTTTGCTGAGTGATCTGAGGTTTTATATTTGGATCTAAGTTTCATGACCTAGTATAAAAGGTCTAACAGTGATTGGTTTGATTGAAAGAACAAAGGAAAGAAACATATAACAATAAATTACTTTTTTGAGTAGTGAGCTCTTCCTACAATTGAAATTGAATGTTTGGGTAGTGGGCTCATCTTGCATACATTGTACTACAACTCCTAAGTATTATAAACAATAGTCCACCAACATAACTAAGAGGGGAGGAGGGGGTGAATTAGTTATCTAATAATTAAAACATTTATCTTCTTTAAACAAACTTAACCATTCAACTAAAGTAAACAAAAACCATAATAAGATGCACATAGGCAATTACACCAGATATGTTGACTAGGGAAACCCTTGATAAGAGCAAAAACCCAAGTGGGAATGATGCCCACAAGATGATGTACTAATATAAATATTCCTTGTTAGAGGATGGACCCTGTTAGGAGTCTATTACAATATTTATTACATAGAATCCCTATTAGGAGACTTTGAATTCCTATTAGGAGATTCCAACCCTGTTAGGAGTTGTGGTATAATTTATGCAAGATGAGCCCACTGCCCAAACATGCAATTTCAACTACAAGAGCTTACTGCTCAAACATGCAATTTACTATTATGTTCTTCTTTCCTTTATTTTATCAACCAAACCAATCACTATCAAACCTTGTAGACCAAGTCACAAACCTTGGATTGCTCAACAAAACCTTAGTAATGAAGTTTCCTTCACTTTCACTCTACTCAACTCAACTTTGTATTATGCTCTCTCTGCTTACAATCTCTTCACATAAATACCATTCATGACATCCTTGATAAAGGAAAATGTCCTTACTTTATATTGAGTCCTCAAAAAGATTCTCTTCACATAAAGTAAAATGTCCTTCCTTTTACCACATGAAGAACACATTACACGTAGTGATAACATTAATCTTCTACCTTGCAACTTGAATAACTTTTTGTGCACACAATATTATTACTAGAGAACTTAGCCACATCATAAAAAACATGTCTTAAACTTTGATTCTTAGAATACCAACTCTACTAAGTGACATAACAAGTTTACTTGAACATGCCTCTATAAACTCTATCTCAAAACAAACATCACCAAAGTTGACATAACTTATTATAGACTTATCATTTCTTCTTCTGACATTAACTACATATACCAAATACTCAAAATTATCTCCCATAACCTTGGATAGTTATAATTCTCAACTAGCCATCCATACCAACATGATCTTTATGTTGTCCTTCTATTAGATACCACATAAAATTGCTATGTTGACATCAATGAAAAACTTGGCCATCAATGTAACATATCTACAATACTCCCCCATAGGAATATCATCAACATTCATGCTTCCCACAATCTCCCCCTTTGTCATTGATGGCAACAAAGATGAAAACCATCTAGTTCCAAGAATACCAACAAAAGATTGTTCATCTTCTTTTCAAATCCTCTTCATTAATCATTCTCCTCCATTGATATGCCTCAATGTGCTTTCTATCAAACTGTTATTCCATGTTGTGCTCATGACAAAATTCTTCAACTATGATGCATACTATTATCCTTGCCAAACTTCAACAATATAATGTTTTTCATGAAATATTTCTCCCCCATTAACATCAATGTCAAAGGTTTCAACAACCAACTTTACTACACCAAACTCTAGAACAATTGATTCTTACTTAGCATAAGTGTCCAAAGACACTATTCAAAACAACATCCAACAAGAGTCCTAGATGACTCTATTCATCACAGATACTCCCCCATATAGGAAGCATCAACATTTAGTGTAGACAATAATGGTGCTCTATTATATTGGATTGATGCACTCTTGCATCTTCTACTCTAATGTAGCAAGGGGCATAACCCCAAGCATACCTCACAAATACTCAAAAGTATCTTTGGGAAGAGGCTTAGTGAATATATATGCAATCTTCTCTTTAGTGCTCACATACTCCAATCTAATTTCCTTTTCTGCAACTTTCTCTCTCAACATATGATACTTAATTGGAATGTACTTAGTCTTCAAATGCAACACTAGTTCTTATATATATTTAATGTGCTTGTGTTGTCATAATGTATGACAATGGGTTCATTGATTTCTATCCTTATATCCTTTAGCATCTACTTTGTCCAAATAACTTGATTGAAATTATTTTCTATTGCAACATATTCTACTTCCATTGTACTTTGTAATGTACAATCCTACTTCTTGCTTAGCCACAAAACCAATCTTCCTCTAAGAAAGAAGGCTTCACCATTGGTTCTCTTTCTGTCATCCATACTACCTGCCCAATCAACATCAGTATAAGCACTTAGAGTGAAATCATTAGATCTATCATACCATAATCCAAACTCAAATGCTCCCTTCAAATATCTAAATATCTGTTTGACTACTGCATAAAGTGCTTCTATGGGATCAGCTTGGAATCTTGGAACAATTCAAATTGTATTTTCTATATCCAACCTTGTGTGAGTTAGATATTACAATCCTCTAATCATAGATCTATACTTTTTTTTCTTAACAATAGGTGTCTCATCCTTTGTAGACAACTTGTGTCTAGTTATCATAGGTGTTCCAATGGGTTTTCATATTTCCAAACCAAACCTTTTCAATAAATCCTTCAAGACTTAGTTTGAGAAATAAAGATTCCTTCTTTATTCTACACAATCTGTAATCTTAGAAAATATTTCATCTCTGCTATCATACTCATTTCAAATTCTTTCTTCATCATTTCCTCCAAATATGATATCATCAACAAATATAACCAAAATCATCAAACCATTATCAATTTCTTTCCAATATAGATTACTATCTACCATACCTTTTCTATATCTGAGCTTTGTCAAATGCTTGTCCAACCTCACATACTAGGTTCTAGGTGCTTTCTTCAAGCCATATAATGCTTTCCTTAATTTACACAATATGTCCTTATCATCTGTCAAAGGACATCCTTTAGGGTACTCAATGTACATTTCTTCTTCAAGTTCTCCATTCAGAAATGTTGACTTGACATCCATCTGATATACTTTGAATTTCTTCTGTACCGCATAAGCTAAGAATAATCGTACTGCTTCTATTCTAGCCACTAGAGCATAAGTTTCTTCATAAGCTATTCCTTCTTATTGTGAGTAACCTTTACATACCAATCTTTCTTTGTTCCTTACAACTTCACCTTGTGCATTCATCTTGTTTTTGAATACCCATTTAGTTCCTATCACATTCTTGTCTACTAGTCTAGGGATCGATTCCCATGTCTCATTCTTTACTATATGATCCAATTCCTCTTTCATGGCTTGTTTCCAATAATCATCTCTACATGCTTCATTTGCATTCTTAGGTTCAACTTGAGATCTAATACATGCAATAATTTTTGATATCATACCTATATATGTTCTTACATATTCATCTTTCATCATTTTAGCATCTTGAAATGCACAAATCCAACTTTCTAATCTCAACTTCTTAGAATGTTCATCACCTTCAAAGTTAGTTTCCAAAGCTTTCCAAATCAAGTGTGAAGTAGCAAGTGATTTTACCTAATTGTATTCAATTTTAGGAAGTGTAGTCAATATTGATTCTAGAGCTATCATGTCACACATAAAAAGGTCTCTTTCTACCTTAGTATAGGTTTCCAAATCCTTTTCAACAATGATTGTCTTTGCTGATTTTGTCAAGATCCAATATCCTAGAACCATACACAACAAATATGTCTTCTTCTTTTTCTTCTAGGTATCATAATTTCTTCCATCAAATTTTGGACTATCTTTTCTAAACATGCTTGCCATGGATCTCCCAAAGTTGTTAAACTTTATCTTCAAGGACCAATTTCTCTAACACCAATTGTTAGAAGCAATAGTCCACAAAGATAACTAGGGGGGTGAATCAATTATCTAATAATTAAAATATTTATCTTCTTTTAAAAAAATTAACCATTCAACCAAAGTAAAAAAAAACCATAATAAGATGCACATAGACAATTACACCAGATATGTTGACTAGGGACACCCTTGATCAGAGGGAAAACTCCAGTGGGAATGATGTGCACAAGATGATGATGCACTAATATAAATATTCCTTGTTAGATGATGGACCTTGTTAGGAGCCTATTACAAAATTTTGTACATATAGTCCCTATTAGGAGACTTTGAATCCCTATTATGATATTCCAACCCTCTTAGCAGTTGGGGTATAATGTATGCAAGATGAGCCCACTGCCTAAACATGTAATTTTAACTACAAGAAGAGCTCAGTGCTCAAACATGCAATTTACTATTATTTTCTTATTTTCTTTGTTCTTTCAACCAAACAAATCACTATTAGACCTTGTATACCAAGTCACAAACCTTAGATCACTCAAAAAAACCTTGGCAATGAAGTTTCCATCACTTTTTCTCTACTATGTTCAACTTCGTATTCCACTCTCTCTGCTTACAATATCTTTGCCTCAATACCATTCTTGTCATCCTTGATAAAGGAAAACATCCTTCCTTTGTACCAAGTCCTCAAAACAATTCCCCGAGTCAATTGTTAGATCTTCTCTATTAATTATTATAAGACCACATTAAGAACATGTTACACTTAGCGATAACATTAATCTTCTTCCTTGCAACTTGAATAGCTTTTCATACACACAATATTATTACTAGAGAACTTATCTATGTCATTACCAACATGTCTTCTACATGTCTTCAACCTCAATTCTTATAATATCAACTCTGTTAAGAGATATAACAAGTTTACTAGAACATGCCTCTATAAACTCTATCTCAGAATAAACATCACCAAAAGATACATAACTTCTTGTAGAATTATCATTTTTTCTTATGATGTAAATTTCATATACTAGATACTCAAAAGTATCTCCCATAACCTTAAATAGTTATAATTCTCAACTAGTCATCCCTACCAACTTGACCTTCCTGTTGTCCTTCTATCAGATACCATAGAAAACTGCTATGTTGACATCAATGGAAAATTTAGTGATGAATGTAACATATCATCATAGAAACATATCTACAATACTCCCCCATAGGAATATCATCAGCATTCATGCTTGGGTTGGAATCTCCTAACAGGAACTCTATGTACTAAATGTTGTAATAGACTCCTAACAGGGTCCATCCTCTAACAAGTAATATTTATATTAGTACATCATCTTGTGGGTATCATTTCCATCAGGGTTTTCCCTCTTATCAAAGGTTTCCCTAGTCAACATATCTAGTGTAATTGTCTATGTGCATCTTATGATGGGCTTTGTTTACTTTAGTTGAATGGTTAAGTTTTTTTAAAGAAGATAAATATTTTAATTCTTGGATAAATGATTCACCCCCACCCCCCTAGTTATCTTGGTGGACTATTATTTATAATAGAAATGACATTAAAAGAAGGAAGACCTTATGAAGACAAATCAAGTGTTATAAGTGTAACAACTTTGGACACATAGCCCAAAATTTTCATGCATCTAATGGTCAAAAGAATCCTAGAAGTAGAACACCAGTATGTCAATTATGTAACAACTTTGGACATAAAAAATAGTATTGCAAAATGGATAGAAAGGTTGGAGATAGAAGGAGAAATGGAAGAAACTTTAGAAATAGAAGGAATTATGGAAGAAACATTGGAAATGACCGAAGGAACTAGGAAAGGAACTCCAGAACTAAGAAAGACAATGAGAAGAAAGTAATGTAGTTAGTGAACTTTGAGAAGAACTCAATGAGGAATTTTTAAAAGGATTAGACATCTCAAAAGAGAAGCTAGAAGATGATGAGATAGGAAGATCAAAGTTAGTTATCAAGTTTTATTCAATTAAGTTGAATTAAGCTTGTTTACAACACTAAAATTTGAAAACTTCATCTAGATATCAAACTAGAGGTAGAAAACTTGGGAAAAGGTGTATCAAGATAAGTTTAGATGGTATCTAAGCTTGCTTGTAAATTGGAGCTTATCTAAACTAGTTATGAAGGAATTAAGAGTTATTGTTACTATAGAGTAAGTCAATTCTATAGTAGAGGATGAAAACTATGTTCTTACTAAGAGTTTCGTGGAGTGAAGTTTTGTGAAGCATTGTCATGATGGGAGGAAGCTATAGTAAACCATGGGTAGCACCTGAAGATTAGATAGAAGATCTTGAGCAATTATTTGATTTCAAATATAATTGACAGCTTTTTCATGTTTGCAAAGTATGTAACTAATGCTAGTTCAAGTTGAAGGAATAAAATGGAGTACAAACTTGATTACCACTTCATTGTGAATAAATTAGAAGTGTAGAGCACTCAGAAGTGACTTGTCAAGGTGATTTCAAAGAAAACCCTATTCTCAAAACAAGTATTTTATTGTTTATTCACAAAAAAATATTTGTTAAGAGTTCATATTTGCTAGAATCATGGATATGTCAGTAGTTCACAATGTCAAGACTAAGGAGAGACCAAAATTGAAGATTATTTTTGTGAAACCCATAGAAAGAAACCCTAACTCAACATTATTCATTACTCCAAACAATGTATTATATTTAGAAGATATAGGAAGTTATCTTACCAATAAGTTTGAGTCTATTAGGAGTGAATATATGAACAAGGATATGGAATTAGTCTTTAATCACGATATGACTATGAAGCCTAGATTTGAACATTTAAAGGAACTAAACCTAATCAAATATCATTTTACTAAGAATTGGACATAGATGAGTGGAAATAGATCATACTAAGTAGAATACCTGATGGAAAACTATGGATGCAAGATAGTGTAGTTGATATTTCAGTAGACCGTATTCATGAGGTAACTAGTCTTTGTAAACAAGGCAATGTACCTATAGGTGAGAAATTGGTTAAAAAGAAGATTGAGAGCTACACCAAAGTGTTATATAATGGAAAGGCCATGATGATCAACACCATTAAAAAAGATGATGTAAGATTCCTGAGTAGAATCATTGCCTACTCTATATCTACAAGTTCAAAGATGGATGAATTGTCAGCCGGATTCATCTATGTAGCATATATGATATGTGTTGAGAAGGAACATGTTAATCTTAGTAAAATTATAGGAATGAAAATTCTTGAGAACCTAGAGAAGATCAAAAGGACTAAGAATGGTGTGTTTAGATTTCAGTCACTGATCAATAATTTATTTTTCATGTGCTTAAGTGATTTCCATATTTTTCAATCATAGAGATTATGAGTAGTGAAAGCTGTACAATGGAGAAGATCATAGAAGTGTATAGAAGACATCCAATAGATAAGATATTGGATAGTGGGAACTTTATAATGAAAACTTTTTAGAATGAGATGAGGCAAAGATTCAGAATATCACCTGCAATGAAGACAAATTTAAGGAAGATATTTGTGCTATGGTTCATAAAGATTTTACTTATATTCAAGTAGTAGAACCTTAGGAAACATTTCTTGATCCCTTAGGTTACGAACTAAGTGATGAAACATCAGTTGGATATATTGATTTATTGTTGAAATTAGAGAAGGACCAAGCTAAATATAGATTAGGAACTTATGATAAGATTATCCAATCAGCTCATCAGTCATCCTTGGAGAAGGCATCTCACAAGAAGATAGAAACTATAATGAAGAAAGCTTTATTAGAGGCCGGTATGAATTAGAGTGAATCATAGGTAGTCAAGAAAACTATGAAGAAAAGAATACTAAATGTGCAACCTTTATCAATGTCTATTGTAGAGACATGTTTGAAATAGAGCATTCCTTATGCAATAGTATTAGTTGTTCAAACAAGTGAGCCAAAGAGAAAATCTAAGAGATTAGTGGAGGTTATGACCATAAAGACTAAAAGGGTCAAGAAACAAGCCACTAGACTAGGAAAGAGACAAAAGACATTATTGACAATTGTTGAGTCTAGTGAAGAAGAACAAAAACAAAAAGAAGTTAAAAAAACAAAGAAGGTAACTACTTCTAAGTAGCTAGCAGGAAAAACTTGGCAACCCTGCAAGTTGAAGATAGAGAAGATAAACTCACCTATTGCTAGTAAGGGAAAATTTGTTCAGATGAACAAATTCTATGATTTGTACAAAAACTTTGAGAAAGATCAAATTGATATCTATATTGTGCTATACATTATAGCTAATAATCTAAAACTGAAAGATATTGAAGGCATAGTAAAGTAAAAGGTATATGATAGACTCATAGAAAAGAAGGAACTAGCTAGAGAAGAGGACATAGAACTTCAGAAGTCTATGTTAAAAACAATATGCAAGATTGATGACAAAGAAGAAATCGAGAGATTTTTGAATAATCTGGCACCTTACTCAAGAAACAAAGTAATATCATTTCCATTTATGGGGGGTGAGAAAGATAAGATAAGAAGTGAAACTATGATAGTAATAAGTCAAATATTGGCCAACACCCAGAACCTTAGAACTATTAGTGAGTGGTGACATGATGAAGATAGATCAGACAAATATTACCATTAACATTGATGACACAAACCCATTTGAAGGTTTCAAATAGAATGAACCTCACACCAAAGATATTGAAGAAAAACTAAGACAAATTGAAGAGGAGAAAAGGCTACTAGAAGAAGAGAAAAGGAAAATAGAAGAGGCCAAAAAGAAGTTTCTTGAAGATGAGATGAAAATAAAACTAGAGGAAGAAAAGAAAAGAGTAGCTAAAGAAGAAATAAGAAAGAAAATATAGGAAGATGAGAAGAAAATATTGGAAGAGGAAGAGACGAGAGAAAAAGAAAGGAAGGAAAGAGAAAAGAAAGAGGAAGAAGAAAAAAGAGTCAAAGAGGCAACTGAGAAGAAGAAAAGGGAAGATGACACTAAGCCTTCTAGTTCATCTACTCTTCTTTCACTTGCCAACCTAACAACTAACAATGATTATCAAATTAACTTGATCTCATCTTTATTAAAGCTTATTCAAAAGAACAAGATAGTGAAGAGCCTACAAAGAATGCTAATGGAGGTTACTAACAGATTACATAGTACTCTGGTAGTATAGCACATAGAAGAAAATCTAGAACATAGGGCAAAGACATTGCTAAATTCTTTTCATGAAGAATTCACAAATTTGTTGAATGTTGCAGAAACAAAGGCACAAATCTCACATGATGCTAACTTGTTTAGCACCATTTGTCAAAATATCAAGAATGATTTGATAAGTCTTGATACTTTTATTGAGGAAATTTAGAAGTGTCAACATGATGGAAAGATATTGTACATTAAGTGTACTCTATCTCACAAGATAACTAAGGACATTGACAGTTAGATTGAAGAAAAAATGAGTGAGCTAGAGGCTCTATCTAGCTAGTTACTATATCCTACTAATAAGATTGATGATTTTGAAGAACAAGTGGCTAGTATTCATAGTAATATCAGGAAAATAGAACTTTGGAAGGAACAAATTTTGAAGAGAGTATTAGATTTCAGAGTCTATTGCTCTAAACATATCTATTATTGAGAAATAGTTGGAGGAATGTGTCAAGGCCAAGGACACTTATTCTAACTTTTTGTACTCTAACCTAAATGTAGTTGAGATTGCATCATATGCCTTATGTGCCATTCTCACCTCTACTAAATTAGCTAAAGATACACGGAAAATTTGGATGATTGCAAGATACTGTCAATTTAAGGTAGATGTTTACATAGATTTTGATAGCAGATGGACAGCTTTTGACATCTTAACCTTTGTCATTGATGTCAAAGGGGGAGAAGTACATAAGAAAATTATAAATTAGGTAAGAGGAGACAATTATATTTTAAAGTATATTGTAAGGGGGAGCATAGGTAAGATGGACAAATTATAATAGATGTAATGAGAATGTGTTATTTATTTTAAGTTTTTGATACTTAGCCAATTTTCCCTATTTTTTTGCCATCAATGCCAAAGGGGGAGATTTTTGACAATTAGATAATAGAGATATGTAATTGTTGTCATTTATGGAAACACATGATGTACATGCTTATAGGAAACCTCAGAAATAAAGATACTCAACTTTTGGTACTCAAAAATTGTCTAAGTATGAATTTGGTATATAACAGTATATCATTTTGTATGTAACTTGTTGCTAACATCATATTATGACTAGTGGAGTTAGATGGAGATAGTATACATCTTGATGATGATGCGTATAACCTTAGAACTTAGTATAGACTATATGGAAAAGAGATATTTGTGTTTTACAGATGAAATAGGACAACAAAATCAAAGGAAAGGAATTATTTTGTTTACAAAAAAATTACTTGTCTAATTAGGGCCAACATCCTAGATGTTTACTCTAAGTTGGAAAAGTGTATTGTGGTCGTAGTTGACCTAGTAGAAATTTGTCTAAGGGCATGGTATTTATGCAAAAGACATTTTGCGAATTCAAGTGTGCTATCTTGGAGAAATTGTATATGAACTTTTGTGAAAGTGATATATGAAAAGTTTGTGAAGCTATTTTGTGATCCAACATCAAACTGAGAAAGAATCTATATTCTAGAAGTTCAATTACTTGTTTGGGTAGTGAGATCTTCTTGTAATTTTAAGTGCATGTTTAGGTAGTGGGCTCATCTTGCATCTATAGGGTTGGAATCTCCTAACAAGGATTCAAATTCTCCTAACAAGGACTCTCTTTACTGAATTTTCTCATTGATTCCTAATAGGGCCCATCCTCTAACAAGGAAATTATATATCAGTATATTATGTAGTGGGTATCATCCCCACTGGGGTTTTCCCTTGGCCAAGGTTTCCCTAGTTAACAAAATATGGTGTTATGAGTTATCTTTGTGTATGGTTACTATTACTGTTCAAGATTACTTTATTACTTTGTTATATATGGTTTAAAGTAACAAAAAATATCCAATTGGCAACTAAAGTTTGTAGATTATTGATTTAGCCTCTGTCTTAGTAATTCCTATTTCTAATAGAATTTTCTACTATTCTTAGTTCATTGGAAACAACTAAAAATAATGTAACTTTATTATTTAATAAGTTGTGTGATACATCTATCTTCACCCAAGGAATCAAGGAAAAATTATCTAAGATAGATGAAGACTTGAAGGAAAGTGCACACCAGTTGTCACTTGACCCAAGCTTTAGTTCTGCTCACTATTAAGAGATTAGATATTTCATTAATTTGCAAGAAGAACTATTAAGGGAAGAAGAAAGGATCAGGGCCACACTTGTAGACATCCAAATCATGATTCTTCCAAACATGAATGCATTATAGAAACACATTACATATGCCAATTCACTCATCCATGACAATAAGTTCTCAATAGCTAATTACATGATAGAGTTATCAGAAGAAGTGTAGATTGCATTACATGCAAGCAAGGTGTTATAGGAAAATTGGGACAAGAAAATGGCATTGATTTTGAAGGTACATTCTAACTTCTTGTCACATTTTTCCATTAACATGTAGTATACACCTTTGGCATTTATGTCAAAAAGGGGGAGAAGTATAATATGAGATATATGTATGGGGGAGTAGCATAGTATTATACAAATACATGTATAGAGAATCATAAAACATCTTTTACAAAAGCAATTTTGAAAAATCTCAAAAATAGAGTGTGTTATCGAGTTGTAGACACAGAAAGGAGATAAAATAATGTTTTGGACTTGAAATTCTGAGCATTCAATTTTGGATTGATAAGTGTTTTTTTGTAACTAATGCCAAAGAGGGAGCTTGTTTTAGATTATAGTAAAAGTAGGTTTTGAAGGGGCCCCAAAACCCTTTTAACAAAAACAAGAAAGAAAGGCATTTAAGACCACCATGAATAGTCCTGAAACCTACTAAAAAGCAGCATGAAAATTAGGTTTTATAGGGACTTGAAACCACTAGCAAAGTTCAATAAAATTATCTAGGTTTTACAAGGACCTGAAACCTGAAATAAAGTTTTACCAAAAAATAGAACCAGAACCAAAAACATAGACCAATAAAAGGACCTATACAAAAACATAAACAACAAAGAAGACCCAAAGCTTCTAATGCAAATCTGTAATCATATTGATAACCTCCTTCACGATCGTAACAGTGTTCTAAATGGAGTTGGCAGCCGAAGTCACAATAGCTTGCAAGGCTTTCTTCCTTGAGCTCTACCTTGTCCTCTTACTCAGGCCCTCCGAAGAAATAGTTTCTTCATTTACTCTTTTTCCAAGGCTAGCTGTAGTGGCACAAATGCTTGATGTTACCTGCTCCATTTTTCTACCACTTTCCTTGATGAGCATTCTAAGTTTTAACTTATAATCTTTAAGTTTTTATGGATATCTCCCATTTGCACCTCCAAGTGATTAATTATGGCTCAATCAGCATCCTAGTTGTGTTGCATTATTTCCACTTTCTTCTTCAGCCCCATAATTTCATTATAGATCCCAGAATCAACTTGGAGAATAGAGTCCGCTTTGAGCTTTGCAGAATGTAAGAAGGAAATCTTGTTGTCCCTCTGTAGTTAGTCACAAATGTCATCAGTACTCTCATGTAGAGGGAAACCAACCTTTTCCATTTTTTCCTCCCTAACCATCTGGCTCTCTGTTCTTAATAGGGGCTTCATACTGGACTAGATCCTTCTTTTGTTGTTCCCCTATCTTTGTAGCAGGAGTAGAAGCCAGAACCATATGATCCACATCCTTCATAATAACTAGGTAATCAATTAAGTTATCTTTGTCTTTAACTCCCCCACACCCCCCCCACCACCCCCCCCCCCCCCCCCCCCCCCTCGGACACAGTCTGATTACTTTCATTGTTAGAGATGCTCTGTTCTGAGTTACCCTCTGATGTATCCTCTTTTCCTTTATCAATTTTTCCTTTTTTTTTGGATATCCCTCTAAATTTGAGTTGAATTCCCCAACATCTGTCCCTTCCTCTTCCTCCAGGATATCCTTTTCAAAAGCCTCAAAACTCTCTGAATCAGACTCAATTTCAACAATATGTTTTTGAGAACTAGAGGGTTTAGGTTTTACCTTTTCTTTCTCTTTAACATTCTCATCCTTCTTACACTTATTGCACTAAGATCCTTTTCTGATTGTCAGAAGGAGTGGAAGCAATGGACTTATTTTTACAAAAGCCCTCAATAAAAAGTATCAGACCTTCATGTAAAATAGGTCGAGACTCCTTCCTATGGGAAAATAAACTTTGAAGCAACAAAAAATGTAGATAGAAAGGGAAAGAAATTCTATCCTTCTATCTAAAGTGGTTGAGGAAAACAAAATGAAATTTGTGAATTATTTTGTTCCTACCATCTAGGATAAAGTACTCACGAATGCAGCAAAGCACATCATGTCAGATACCTTTAATCTGCTCCACATCAAAGAAGTCTCCATTCTTTTCTAGTTGCTTCTCCTCAGCATCCATCTTCAAAAAAAATTTATAGGCCGCATTGGAGATACTGGTCTATTTTGAGAACTTTATACCACCCGTGGGGAGCCCTGTGACCTCGGCAATGAAATCCTCAGTAAGCTTCACAGTGACTCCATGGAGAGTGACTCTATCAACAGCCCAATTTTTTAAGAAAGAAGTAGTAATATGGGTTTGAAGCCATGAAAATGCTCTAGATAACTAACCACCTTCCCTTTCTAAAGAATCTTCCAAACATCCTGACGAGCCTTCCAGTCATCACATTTTTTGAATTCTTGTTTCTGCGGTTCACCCCCCATTCTACCAAGCAAACACAAAACAAGAAACACCCAGATACATAATTCAAAAAGGTTGAAAGGAAACCAATTTTTAGTTGCATGATTTGGAGGATTCCTTTTAGAAGATACGTGTTGAGACCACATTACATTCACATGAATGTACCTCCTTGGGGAAGGTAATCTAACAGCCATAAGGCCACTCCACCAAATCATTAAATTGCTAATCCAAACAAATATTTTCCACTTCAAAATGAATGGCTTCATAATTAATAATTGTTTTAAGATCAGCATGATTTTTTAATTCCTCATGCCAAGTCACCTTATGCCCCATTTGAACAACACAGCTGGCTATCTAGTCAACAACACCTTTGGCCTTGTGGTAGGTATGGGAAATGACCATCTTTTCAAATTTTTGAATTAAGGTTTGGATTTCCATAATCATAGCTTCAATAGACCATGAGATTGCATTTTTATTATTTAGGGTATTTATAATACTCAAAGAATCACCTTCCAACCATAATTTGGAATACCCCAACTCGACAGCTAGCTTAATAGTATAGAGGGCAGTAGTAGCTTCAGCAATGTGGCTATTAGATTTACCAATAGGCATAGAAACAATGTCAATAACATTACCCACATCATCTCTTAGGACCCCTCCACATCCCACTCTTCCCAGGTTTCCCTTTGCAGCCCCATCAAAGTTCCCTTTGATCCATCCAAAAGGAGGTGCCTTCCATTTTATACTCAATCTTGGATTATCAATTTTCAGATTGGACCTTTCAAATCATAAAGGGTTCTCAAAATGGAAAGTTTTCTCATAAATTCTCTAGGATTTAAAGTTCTCCTTGATGGCTCTAATGATATTCTAACCAAGCACCCATCTCGGAAGATCTTTACTCCTAAAAATTTGATTATTTCTTTCTTTCCAAATTCCCCTCCAGAGGTGAGGGAGAGTAAGTTTCCAAAGAAAAAGAGCATCAAGATCCTTAGAGGGGCAAATCCAGCTTCTAAAAGAGAGCTCCAAATTGTTTTGATGGACCCATGTTATACCCCAGAAGTTAAGAATCTCAGTCTAGACTTGCTGGGTGTAGGAGAAATTCAAAAACATATGGTCTCTATATTCAAAACCATTTTTGCATAAAATACACCTGCTAACCACATTAATACCTCTTTTTTGCAAATTATCAAGGGTCAAAATTTTATTTTGAAGCATAATCCAAAAGAAGATATTAATTTTGGGAATGAGACCCTTAATCCAGGCATGAGACTAAAGAGGTTGACTTCCCTTATCCTTCAAGGTGAATATAGAAGAGACTTTAAAATAGCCACTAGGGTCAGCATGCCAAGTAACCTCATCCTCAAGATTAGGATAAAGAGAAATAGCATTGAGAGATAATTGGATATTGTTGAAGCCTTAATCAACATTAGCTAAATTCACCCAGGAATCATTCTGCCAATAATGACTAACTAATATGCCAAATCTCTACTTGCATCAGTCAACAAGATCATTGTCAAGGAATTCTTCAAACAAGGGATGATCCATTAACCAAAGATCTTCCCAAAATTTCACCTTTAGCCCATTACCAATTTTCCATGAACATCCTTTTCCTAGAGTTTTCTTGGTCCCCTGAACAACCCCCCATATAGAGGAAGGATGAATAACATCAAGAGTAGAGAAGAAATCAGGAAGGGAATTAACATTGAAGAGGTACTTTTGTTTCAATATGGTACTCCACTCTTTGTTGTCATGATAGACTCTCCAACCTTGTTTTGCTAAAAGAGTAGTGTTCATGCATCTGATTTTCCTGATTCCCAAACCCCCTTCTCTTAATGGTTTGCAAACATTATCCCAAGCAATTAAAGGCATTCTCCTTTTCTCCTCAAAACTAGTCCAAAGGAAATTTCTTTGAATTTTATTAATAGACTCAAAAAATTTAGTAGGGATTCTAAAGAGACTTAAAGCATAAGTAGGTATGCTTTGAAGACAAGCTTTGAGAAGAGTTAACTTACTTACCTGGCTTAAAAGATTCCCTTTCCATCTTGCAATTTTCTTACTAAATTTGTTAATTAGATCTTCCCAGAAGGTATCAGGGATCTTCAGACCTAGAGGGAGGCCTAAGTAAGAAGAGGGGAGGGATCCTATAGAACATCCAAGGATTTTAGAAATTTTATTTTGTCTCTAGATAGGGGTATTTATAAAGTACACAACAGTTTTATTCCAATTAACCAACTAACCAGAGGTAGAGGAATATAAGTTAATAGCTTGCTTTAAATTTTTAACTTCCTTAACTTCAGCCTTACCCAAGAAGATGGTATCATCAACAAATTCTCCATGAGAGAAAACAAGAGGATGGGAGGAAGGTTGTAAACCCTTAATGAAACCTCTATGGACCAAATCCCCAATATGCCTCCCCAAGCAATCAGCCATGATACAAAAAGGATAGGAGATAAAGGATCACCTTGTCTCAAACCCCGACAAGGATAAAATAACTGAGATGAGCTTCCATTAACCAGAACATCAATAGAAGAGGTAGAGATCAATTGATGAATAAGAACAACTACCTTGTGATCAAAACCAAAAGCAGAAAGAATTTTTAAGAGGAAAGACCAATCAACTTTTTCATAGGCCTTAGCAATATCCACTTTCATAATGAACCCCTGATTGTTAGAACAAGATAAGGAATGAATAATCTCATGAGTGGAGATGATAGAGTTAAGGATCTGCCTACCTGGGATGAAGTCATTTTGTTGATCAGCAATAATCATAGGGATCACTTGGATAAGTCTGGAGGTAAGAACTTTGGAAATAATTTTATAGAAAGAATTACAAAGGCTGATCAGTCTAAAAAGATTAGGAGAATCGGCACCAATTTTCTTAGGGATCAGGCAGAGAAAGGTGGAGTTGACTTCCTTAAGCATCTGTTTGGCTCCATAGAATTCCTTCATAGCATCACAAACATCTTTGCCCACAAATTTCCAAAGTTTTTTGAAGAAAAACATGGGAAAACCATTAGGCCCAGGAGCTTTATATCCTCCCAAGGAGTTGACATCTTTGAAAATTTCATCATCCTTAGGTATAGAGCTTAACATTTTATTCTATTCCTTTGAAACTAGAGGAGGAATCACTCTAAGGATTTCAGCCTGACTCTCTAGATTTATGTTATGATTAGTTGTCATAAGAGAACAGAAAAAAGTCACCATTTCTTCCATGATGGCATTGTCCTCTATAATCTTCAGATCTCCCTTTTAAAGGTGTGATATGTGAATTTTTTCCCTATGTTTAAGCGTAGAGAGATGGAAAAATTTTATGTTTTTATCACCTTCACTCAACCATAATAGCCTTGACTTTTGTCTCCAGTAGATTTCTTCTTTAGTGATGATGTCATGATATTGAGCCAATTTTTCATTTTCTTCAATGAGGAGATCAGGAGTATAACCAACCTTCTAAATTTTTCCCTAGGTTATAAGAATTTCCTCCTTCATTATAGTTTTGTTCTCAAAGATGTTCCCAAAATTGTTCTTGTTCCAAGTTTTAACTTCCCTTTTAACATTCTTGAGCTTAGAAGCAACTCTATAAAGGGTCATCCCTTCAATATCAATACTCCACCATTCTTCCAATTTAATTTCAAACTAAGGGTGTTGTAGCCACATCTTCTCAAATATAAAAGGAAAATTCTTCTTGAGATTACTCTTAGCAGTAGAAAATATGAGGGGGAAATGATCTGATCCAAATTTTTGACTGGCTTCCAACTTGCACCTGAAATCTTTAGTCCAATTTGGAGAAATAAGAGCATGGTCAAGCCTGGCCTAAATACATTCATTACCTACTCTCTTATTACTCTAGGTAAACTGAATTCCATAGAGGTCCATATCCATTAAGCCCTCTTTATTTATAAATTCTAGTAAATCCAATCTCCTTTCCAGTTGGGTAGCATTGCCTCCCATTATAATCCATCTTCCAAAATAGTCCTTACTTTTAAAATTGGAAACAGTCTTCCAAAGTTGGTAGACTGTTGACATTAAGGTCAAAGTTTTTTTATTAGTGACTCAAACTTAGTCAATTAGTTAAGATGTTACTGTGCTTATCTTTCAGTTTGTAGTCTTAACCAAGTGCTCTAGTTACTATAGAGTAAGATAGTTGTTACCAAGTTCTATAGTTTCTTTCAAGTTCTAGAATCTTTATATAGTTCATGAGAGTATTAACTGAATTGCGCAATGTCAACCATGCTATCCAATATCTACCAAGTTTGAAGTAGTAGTGATGAGAATCTACTATTGACTAAGCCAAGGAGTGTCAACCAAGTTATTCAGTTTATACCAAGCTCACAGTGTTAGTGTTAAATGAGCCATGGAGTGTCAACTAAGTGATTCCATTTTTATACCCAGTTCCACAATGTTCACCGAGTCACACAAGTGCTAACTGTGTTCAAGCTACTTATAAGTGATTAGTATGAACTAAGATTCTATATCTACTAAGTGTATGATGATGTCGAGTGTTGACAATGGTTGCCAGGTATCATAAAATCATTGAGTTTGTCTTTTGAAACTAATGTTAAAATCTAATTGAAAAGATCATTGATTAGAAACATTGTTAAGAGGGAGATTTTTGAAGAAGATTATGTGTTTCAATCATTTTTTTATCACTGATTTCAAACCTAGTATTTTCTAGTAAGACAACTACTTATAAGATTCAAGTACTATTAGTTGATTGATGAGGAGGATTTGATCAATAAGATGTAACAAAAGCACCTGGAGGAAAGGTTGAGTTATGATTATGTAATGAAGTACAAGGATTAGTTAAGATAGTGATGACATGATGTGTTGATGATCTACTTAATTTTACAAATGTTGGCCACACTAAGAAAGTTTAGAAGAACAAGTTAAACAAAGTTTTTCTGCCAAGCTTGAATGAGTGGATAGTAGGTGCCGAGAAAATTTAGTACAAGCCAAGTAGAAAGTTAGTTGGAGCCAAGTAAAATAAAATTCTAGTGAATGTCAAGCAAGACAATTGATGTCGAGTAATCTTTAGTTGATGCCAAGTGATTTCATAGTTGATGTCGAGCAATGCAGTATGTATCGAGCATTAGAAGATTGATAATGTCAAGTTGCTACATTATGACAAATATTGAAGATTTTCTAAATATAAGCTAACAATTTTGTTTTCTTGAAACTTGTGAACTAGGAGAAAGAAAAGGTTGATGAATTGTTGGCACAGAATTTGATGTAAACCATTTTTTGAGGTGAATTCAAATAGATTCTAGGAGACATTTTTAGAAGAGATACAAGATATAAGGTATATACATTGTATCCTACCTAATCCATCCAAACAATAAAGTGGATTATGAAAAATGGAAAAGTATCTTAATTTCCTATTTATAGGAATGTCTAGTCATGAAGCAAGGTTGTCATATGTGAAAACTGAGAGATAAGAAGGAATTAATGGTTTTGCTTCATCAAGTGACCCAAGAGAAGAATCTGTAATGGCATGATAAGCAAGAAGGCTTAAGGAGATATATGCTTGAAGGGTGAACAAGTTATTAGATCTAAAAAGTGTAAAGGCCAAGAAAAATGGAGGATTAAATAGAGATCTGTAATCTACAAGAGAAGTTGTAAGTTGTATCAGATCAAAGCTCTACTATTACTCTCTAACAATTGTATCAATCTAGGGTAAATCGTTTGGATTAAGGTTGACCTAACATTCATTAGTAAATCCTTTAATAAGGTGACATTCCAGGTGAATGGCCTAAAGTCCTCTAACAAGGCTCACTTCTAATAGGGTGATTGAAATCCCTTAATTGGGTCACATTTAACAGTGTGTATTGTAACCTTTAACAAGGTTGGTCTTTCACAAGGCATCACTTCAAAAGAGTGAAAAGGAGTAGCATGTTACTAGTGGTTTTTTCCAAATTGGGTTTCCATGTTAAATCATATTGTCAAGTGTGTTGACAAATTTGTTTTGTTTCATACTTTACATCTCTACAAATTGATTAGACAGTAACCTACAAGTTTTAAGTAATTGCATATTCATACGGATGCATGCATGAATATGAATGTTTTATGGGTTCACTAAGATGAAAAAAAATTTATTTGTACATTTGGACCTTGGATAACTGATTCACCCCCCTCTTAGTTATTCTAAAGAATTCCAACAATTGGTATTAGATCCATCTGCTTAAGAGGAATATTTTGAAGGTACTAGAAGCACAAAGATCAAGATGTCAAAAAGAGATGTACCCAAGCTTAACATAGATAACTTTCCTACATGGAAAAGTTTGATGAAGCTACACCTAGGAGGACTTGGAGATCATGCACAATCTACCATTATAGTGGAACACGTTGATCCAGCAGGAGCCCTAACTACTAAAGATATGAAGAAAAAGAAAGAACTTAATCAGGTGATGTTGGAGATTGCCTCTGCCCTAAGCTATGTCAAATTTGATGATATCAAAAGATGTGACACTGCAAAGAAAATGTGGGATGCCCTACACACTATCTATGGAGGAGACAAAAATGTTTAAAGAGCCAAGTTTGACAGCCTTAGAGATAAGTTTGATGACATGAGAATGGAAGAAGGTGAGAATATTGCTCAATACATTGCTAGGATAAAAGAAGTTGTTAGTGCAATAAAAGGTGCTACTAGTCATATAGATGATAATATTGTGTTAAATTAAGTCTTGAGAACACTACTACCTATTTATGCTATTAGAGTTTCTACAATCCAAGAATTGAGATGTATTCTAGGAAATAATCTAACCCTTGAAGGTCTAGTAGGTAGACTTGCTACTTTTGAGCTATCTAACTTTGACAATTACAAACTAGAGTGTCTTGAATCTACTTTCAAAGCTAAGTTGTTATTGAAGGATACTAATGAAGTGGAGTAGAACAAGAAGAAAAGAAAGATAAAATATGTATCTATTGATAGTAATATAGATGAAGAAGATGTTGAACAATTGGAAGCAATACTAGCAAGAAGATTTCACAAAGGTAAAGGCAAGTTCAAATGTAAGTTACCCATCATTTGTTTCAATTGCAATGAGGTTGGTCATACTGCTACAAGATGTATATAAAAGAAGAACTATAGAGATGGCAACAAGTACAAAAATAAAAGAGAAGATGATAGAAGAGATTACTAAGATAAAAGGCAAGAAGTCATGCTAGATTGCTGAAGAAGGAAGAAGGGATGATTCTGATGAACATAATGATGAAGTGGTGTATGTTGCAATCAAGGACGAATCTAATGAAGATGAGGCAACTACACCTATGAATTGTGTGAGAAAAAATGATAGATGAATCATTGACAATGGATGCCCACATCACATGAATAGAAACAAAAGTAAGTTCATTACCTTAACTTGTTATGATGGAAATAGTGTAAGATTTGGTAATGATGCACCATGCTTGATAAGAGGAAAAGGCTCTATCAAACTCATAGACAATATTTCATATGACAATACTTACTATGTTGAAGGACTAAATTATAACTTATTGTGTCACAACTAAACAATTTGGGATGCAAGGTAGAGTTTAAAAATAAGATTGATAAGATATAAAATACTGATGGAAAGCTGATTGGAAAAGGTGATCAAACTAGAAGTAATCTATTCTATCTAGATATAGAGGATGCTACTTGTCTTGTTGTAAGACTTGATTATGTATGGCTATGGTACAAGAGGTTATATCATGTTAATTTTGATAGCTTAATTAGTATCAGTGACATGAAGAAAGTTAGAGGTTTTCCTAAGTTGAAGAAACATGATAATGTAGTATGCAAACAATGTCAGCTAGACAAAATGACAAAGTCAAGCTTTAAGAGTTAAGCTTATACCTCTAAAGAATAATGCTATTTGTTGATGATTACTCTAGAATGATGATAGTCATGTTTCTAAAATAGAAATCTAATGCTTTTAAATGTTTAAGTGGTACTTAGCAAGAGTTGAGAAGGAAATAGGTAAAAGTCTAAAATGTTTAAGATTAGATAGAGGAGGAGAATTCACATCAAATGAGTTTGAAATGTTTTGTAATGAAAGAGGAATCAAAAGATAGACATTTCCTCTAAGGACCCCTCCACAAAATGGAATTTCTGAAAGGAAAAATAGATCTATAATGGATAGTGCCAGAACACTCATGATGGAAAAGAATGTTGCTCTAAAATATTGGAGAGAAGTTTTAAGTATTGTTGTATATACCTTGAACCGTGTGCAAATCAAGAAAAAGACTCATTCAACACCTTTTGAACTATGGTATGGATAACCACCCAATGCAAAATACTTTAAGGTATTTGGAAGTAAATGTTACATTCTTAAAGATGTTAGGAATAGAAATATTGATGCAAAAAGTGAAGAAAGTATATTCCTTTATTACTCCACAAGAAGTAAAGCTAACAAGTGTTTAAATACTAATGCTAAAAAAATTGTGGAAAGTGAAAATGTGAATTTTGATGAATTTATAGAGGTACATGAGGCTAAACCTATGAAAGAAACAAAAAAAATTAGATTATTTGTATACTTTTATGAAGTTATGTCTACTGAAGAAAATGTTGCAAATCAAGTTGGAAATCAACAACAAGTTTTAGTGACTACTGAGTCACACCCTGTAAATGTTGAGTTGTATTCAAGAACCAAGCTACATTCAGATGTTGAGTTTCAAAATAAAGTAGATACACATTTTGATTCTGAGGTCAGTGCACATGAAAGGGATGCTAAGATACCTAATAGAAATGTACATAGTGTTTCTAAAGCTAAGAGACAAAATTAAGAAACAAGAGCTAAGACAAGATTGTCTAAATATGTCAAAAGACATTATCATACTAATCAAATCATTGGAAAAAAAGATGCTAGGTCAATGATAAGAAACAGATTGAGAAGTGAATCATGTTTGTTAAGAATGAAGGAACCTAAAATAGGGAAAGATGTATTAGAAGATAATGACTAGTACAAGGCCATGGAAGAAGAGATTGAATATATAGAGAAGAAAAAAACATGGAGTGTAGTTCCTAGACCAAAAGAAAAAAATCTGATTGGTACCAAGTGGGCATTTATAAACAAGCTAGATGAGAATGGTGAAGTGACAAGGAACAAAGAAAGATTAGTTTACAAAGGATATGTACAGGAAGAAGGAATTGATTATGGAGAGACATTTTCCCCTATTGCAAATTAGAAGGAGTGAGAACTTTACATGCTTATGCTATGTACAGAGGTTTCAAATTTTATCAAATGGATGTTAAATCTGCATTTCTAAATGACATACTAGAAGAAGAATTTTACATTGAATAGCCTGAAGGATTTGTTAATGTTGACAATAAGAACATGGTATGTAGAGTGCACAAAGCCCTATATGGCTTGAAACAAGCACCAAGAGCATGGTATAAAAGACTTCATACTTATCTTCTAAAGATTGGATTTGAAAGGACTGGTGAATAACAATTTGTATATGAAGATAGAAAAAGGAAAAGGTATTTTGTTATCTGAAATATTTGTTGATGATATCATATTTGGAGGATAAGATGCTTTATGTAAGAACTTTTCAAATTAGATGAAGCAAGAATTTGAAATGTCTATGTTTGGAGAGATCATTTTTTTGTGGGATTACATGTATATCAAATGAAGTATGGTATATATATATCATTCAGTCAAAGTACATCAAAGAGATTAAAAACTTTTGGATAAGAGGATTCCAAACTAGTGAGTACACCTATGGTGACAGGACACAAGCTATCAAAGAATGATGATTTAGTTGAGGTGAATCAAATATTATACAAATCCATGATTGGAAAATTGCAATATGTAGTATATAGCAGACTTAATATTGCATTCTCTATAGGGATAGTTGCAAGATTCTCTACAAATCCTTGGGAGAATCATTTAATGGTTGTAAAACAAATAATGAGATACTTGAAAGGAACATAAGAGTTTGGTCTATACTACAAGAAGAATGAAAGGTTTGACTTGAGAGCCTACACTAATGCTAACTAGGCTAGGAACATTAATGATAGAAATAGAACTAGTGAAGGAGCATTCTTCTTAGGCAAAAGACAAGTTACATGGACTAGTAAGAAATAGAGTTGTACTTCTCAATCTACTGCTGAAGTAGAATATGTTGCTACTACTATAAATTGTACAAATATTGTCTTGATCAAATTGCTACTTAAAGGAATGAAAGAAGAGATCAAGGAACCAGTGATACTTTATTGTGATAATACAAGTGCTATCAATATACCAAAGAATCCAGTGATGCACACAAAGACTAAGCACATTGCAATCAAATATCATTATATAAGAGAGTTAGTTCGAGATAAAGATGTGAAGATGGAATATGTTAACACAAAGGAGAAAATTTCTGATATCTTCACAAAAGCATTACCTAAGGATGCTTATGAGTATCTAAGAGGTAATTTAGGGGTGATAGCCCTATTAAAGGCTATCTAAGAAATAAGAGGACTACCCTGCATCAAATAAGATGATTGTCAAATATTACAAGTTGATGTACAAGGTCTTACTTTAGGAGTTGCCTAAAGTAATCAAAAAACTAAAAGTAGAAATCAATCACAAGCAAGGTGATAGAGGGAGAAAGTGAAGAACCTACAAAAGCCTATATTTACATGTATTAAAGATGCTAAGTTTTTGGAATATGTCTTTGGCATTGTTGTCAAAGAGGGAGAAAATACATTAAATTGATTGTCATCAAAAGAAGAGTTTTACTGATCAAGTCCAAGAGATAAGAGGGAGAAATCATATTAGAAAAAGATATCAAGAATCGAGCCAGAACAAAGAGGGAGACATTGATTAGAGAGCCAGAAGGATCATCATTAGAGGGAGATACTCTACTGATCAATTAAGTATAAAAGAAAGAGTGAGACATAAGAAGGAACTTAGAGGGAGTTATAAGAAAAAGTTTTGTAACCTTATCAGAAGATGGAAGTTGCTAATAGAGAGAGAAAATTTCAATACAAGTTTTCTTTTTGGTATTGTCTTATTGTTTTAACCTAGTCAGTTTGATTGAACAAGATGTTCATCATTCGATTGACTTGGTTAATTAGTTTGGTTTGCCATCAATGCCAAAGAGGGAGATTGTTGAAATTTGATTGAAAAGATCATTAATTAGAAAGATTGTTAAGAGGGAGATTTTTGAAGAAGATTTTGTGTTCCAATCATTGTTTTGTCACTGATGTCACAAGACAACTTCTTACAAGATTCAAGTACTATCACTTAGTTTCTTGATGAGGAGGATTTAATCAATAAGATGTAACAAAAGCACCTAGAGAAAAGGTTGAGTTATGATTATGTAATGAAGTACAAGGATTAGTTAAGATAGTGATGACATGATGTATTGATGATCTATGTAAGGCTACAAATGTTGGCCACACTAAGAAAGTTTAGAAGAATAAGTTAAACAAAGTTTGTCTACCAAGTTTGATCGAGTGGATAGTAGACCTACTGAGCAAAGTTAGTACAAGCTAAGTAGAAAATTAGTTGGAGCCATGTAAAAAAAAATTCTAGTGGATGTCGAGTGAGACAATTGATGTCAAGTAAAGTTTAGTTGATGTCAAGCATTAGTAAACTTTAGTTGATGCCAAGTGATTTCGTAGTTGATGCCCAACAACATAGTATGTGTCGAGCATAATAAGATTGATAATGTTGAGCTATTATATTATGAAAAAGATCAAAGATTCACCAAATATAAGCTGACAAGGTTGTTTTCTTGAAACTTGTGAACCAAGAGGAAGATAAGGTTGATGAGTTGGTGGCATAGAATTTGATGTATACTATTTTTTAGGTGAATTCAAATGGATTCTAGGAGACATTTCTAGAAGAGATACAAGATATGAGGTAGATACATTGTATCCCATATAATCCATCCAAACCCTAAAGTGGAAGATGGAAAATGATAAAGTATTTTAATTTCTTATTCATAGGAATGTCTGGTCATGAAGCAAGGTCATCATATGCCTGAACCCAGAGAGAAGAATGAATTAAGGGTTTTGCTTCATCAAGTGACCCAAAAGAAGAATCTACAATGGCATGCTAAGAAAGAAGGCTTAAGGAGATATATGCTTGAAGGGTGAACAAGCTATTAGAGCTACAAAGTGTAAAGGCCAAGAAAAATGGAGGACTAAATAAAGATATATAATCTACAAGAGAAGTTGTAAGTTGTATCAAATCAAAGCTCTATGGTTACTCTCTAACAATTGTATCAGTCTAGGGTAAATCCTTTGGATTAAAGTTGACCTAATAGTCATTAGTAAATCCTATAATAGGGTGGCATTCCAATTGAATGGCCTAAAGTCCTCTAACAAGGCTCACTTCTTATAGGGTGATTGAAATCCCTTAACCGGGTCACATTTAATAGTGTGTATTGTAACATTTAATAGGGTTGGCTTTTTACAAGGCATCACTTCAAAAGAGTGAAAAGGAGTAGCATGTTACTGGTGGTTTTTCTCAAATTGGGTTTCCACATTAAATCATTGCATCAAGTGTGTTGATGAATCTATTTTGTTTCATACTTTACATTTTTGCAAATTGATTAGATAGTAACCTACAATTTTTACGTAATTGCATATTCATATGGATGCATGCATGAATATGAATGTTTTATGCATTCATTAAGATGAGAAAAGTTTTATTTGTACATCTAGACCTTGGATAACTGATTCACTCCCCACCCCCCCAGTTACTCTAAATAATTCCAACACCCAAGTGTTAGTAGTTGGGTCAACTTTGTGATCTTGATGGAACCCTATGTTGTAGCCAACTTTTTTGAATTGTGATTTGGATTGGTATATATGTAATGAATTGTATCATATCCAAATAAGTATGTATAAATAAAATATGAAGAGAAGAAGTACAAATTGAGTAGGCTACAAGCAATATAACAGACAACAAAGATTTATCTATCACAACAAGGTGATCTTTACATTTGAAAGGAATCTCAACCAGCAAATCAGAGTTACAGATCATAGGTCAGCCACTAGTTCATTCTAATAGGTGTATCAGTTAAATCCTTTAATAGGGTAGACTTTATAGTCTTTGACAAATATCTTAACCGAGTGCATACTTCATTATATGTTTTGTAAATCCTTTTAAAAGGTGGACCTAGTAGACCTCATTGCTCCTAATAGGGAAGATCATCAAAACTGATCAATTGTAAGTCTTAATAGGCCAACTTTATACTGTAGTACTTAAGCTTGTGGGCATCATCCCCACCCTAGTTTTACTTTCTATTTGGATGGTTTTTGGGTCACCATATCTTGTTTCAAAGTGTTATGGATGTTTTACTACTTTTATTCTTTCATGCAAGCAATTAGATCAGAATATTATATGAAGGATTAATTGGTGAAATAAGTTAAAGTTTATTTGTTCCTGAATCACCCATCCCCTCTCAGTAACCTTTCCTATCTAATATTTCCAAAAAATGGGACATATATGTACATACATAACTTGAAATATTATATAATTTTATCTAGATCCCAACATGTACACTTGAATTTTATAAATTTTAATTTTAATGATTTGGTGCTCGATGCACATACTTATTTGACCTAATGATGAACCTTCTTCAAAATTCATTGCTTCAACTTCAATTTCTTTCTATCCAACATTTCCATCATCAAATAAGACACACACGATAAAAAATAAAATAAAGCACTTGTAAGAAGAAGGGTCTCTAATTTAATTAAAAATTAAAGTTATAAGGCTTGCCTAAATCTAGAGAGAGATTGTACTTGCAAGAGATATGTGTACCTATTTGAGCTTAGGATGACCCTTCTCCTACCTGGAAAGTTTTCCCTATTGAGCACATTCTACAAATGTACACATGTAAGTATTTTAGTCATTAAATCACTTTAAATCTTAACTCTATATACTAAATGAATCCTAAACCTAACACTTCTTACCAAATTAAACCCTCACATAAATTAAATGGACCTCTAACTATAACTCTAGAAAATACATAATTTACTTAACATAAAACTAAGCAAATATTCAAAATACTCAACCCTAACTCCAAATGGTGATAATTTTAATAGTAACCCTAATTGCTAACCCATAAATTCCTAATTTAATAAACCCCATATTAGTATTAATTATAAAGCCTAGATCCTAAATAGATTAAGTTTAATGATCTAATCCTAATTTTAAAGCCTAATATTAAATGATATACACCCACTAAAATCTAAACCCTAATCCTAACCTTAATTTCTTTAATGTGACTATAAATGATAAACCCTAATCTGAAATATATAAACTTCTAAAGAGATTGTACTATAAAAAAGATGTACTAGGAAAAAATATCAAGTACACATGTACATTGTCAACTTCTATAGTATCTTACAATTTTTTTGATGATTTTCTTCTTCTTTTTTCTTCGTTCTATTTTGTGTGGACTTTCTTGCTCTTCTTTTTTTTTGTCCACTCGCAAATTCTTTTGGAAAAATTGACAAAAGAGAAGTTGGATGTATCTCCTCTCAATTGAAGTGTGAATTATCTGATTAATTGTGATTGTCAAATGAAATAATTTATTTATATGGGAATAAAAAATTTTGAAAATAAAACAAAAAATGCTGACTATAGTTCTGATAGAAACTACCTAAATTGTTTTGATCAAAACTACCTAAGTTGTTTCTATTGATACTAGCTAGGTAGAACCTAACCCATGGTTAATCAAGCTAGGCAGTTTCAATAAAAACTACATAAAGGTTTTTAACACAACTTACAAAATAGTTTTGTTAGAAATTAGGTTTCTATAGAAACTAGCAAACTAGACATGTTCCAGGATAGGCCATAAGATTTTAGTTGGTTCAATGGATTTCAGGCTCAATTACTATGGTTAGGGAGCAGTAAAGACATATCATTTTGCATGACACAAGTACTCAAAATGAGATTTCTAATGACTATGGATTTCATATATTTTTTGATGTGAATTGAATAGAGGTTCATTATCCAAAGTAAACCTCTATATTGGATGCTCATGAAAAAGTAGTAACTAAGAGAATTTTTTTTTTGAAAAATAACTAAAATCTTTTTATTCAAGTCCTCTTTAAATCAGATTTTTTTTTCAAATCAAAAAATTATATAACAAGTTACATGCATAAAAAATGTATGACAAAATTAGAGTTAGGTCAAATTTAAACACCAATAAATATTCAATACTAAGGATAATGACATCACATCACCTCCATAAGTTCAATATGGATGTTAACAAACTAAATTCAAAAGAATCACATTGATATCTATTGTAGAAACAAATTTATGTGAGTCAAAAACATTGTCACTCTTTAAAAATTAGGTTTTTGACAACATAAAAAATTTTGTGGGAGAAAAAATAATTCAATAAAATTAATTCACATACATATAGAATCTACATAAAAAGTCCTAAAAGAATCAAATTTATTTCATCTTCAAATTCCTTACCATTAAATGGTTATTTTAATTCGAGGGGGGTGTCAATCGCTTATCCAACAATTAAAACATTTATCTTCTTTAAACAAACCTAACAATTCAACCAAAGTAAACAAAAACCATAATAAAATGCACATAGACAATTACACTAGATATGTTTACTAGGGAAACTCTTGATCAGAGGGAAAACTCCAGTGAGAATGATGCCCACAACATGATTTACTAATATAAATATTCCTTGTTAGAGGATGGACCCTATTAGGAGTCTATTACAACACTTAGTACAATGAGTCATTGTTAGGAGTTGTAGTACAATGTATGCAAGAAGAGCCCACTACTCAAACATGTAATTTTCATTACAAGAAAAGCTCACTGCTTAAACAAGTAATTTATTGTTATGTTCTCCTTACCTTTGATCTATCAACTAAACCAATCACTATCAAACTTTTTAGATTAGGTCATGAAACTTAGATCTAAATACCAAACCTTGGATCACTCAACAAAGCCTTAGCAAAGAAGTTTTCTTCACTTCCCTACTGCTTTGCTCTTATTGTTTCTTATCATCAATTATAAAACCATATCATTCCATGCAATGATAAAGTAAAATGTCCTTCCTTTATCCAAATTCCTCAAAACAATTCCCTAAGTTAGTTGTTAGACCTGGTCAATTAATTATTATAGGACCACATTATGGTCACATTACACTTTGTGATAATATAAATCTTCCACCTTGCAACTTGAATAACTTTAATATACACACAATATTATGACAACATGCTTAGCCACATCATCATCAATATGTCTTCTTCATGTCCTCAACCTCAATTCTTAGAATAACAACTCAGCTAAGAGATATAACAAGTTTACCAGAACATGCCTTTGTAAACTCTATCTCATAATAGACATCACCAAAACTCACATAACTTCTTCAAGACTTATCATTTATTCTTCTAACATTAACTAGATATACTAGATACTCAAAAGTATCTCCCATAACCTTGGATAGTGAGAATACTTAACTAGCCATTTGTACCAACTTGATCTTTCCATTGGTCTTCTATCAGATACCACAGAAAACTACTATATTGACATAAATGACAAACTCAGTCATGAATGTAACATATCATCATAGTAATATATCTACAATACTCCCCCATAGGAATATCATCAACATCCATGCTTCCAACTATAGTTCATAAGGGGTCTTGTTTGTGTCTTTCCTAACTTATACTCTGTTCATAGTGTACACTATTGTATTTACAACTTCTCTCCATGTTTTCTTGGATACATCATTCTCTGCTAACATAGCTCTTGTAGCTTCTATAACTAACTTGTTCCTTCTTTCTATAATGCCATTTTTTTGAGGGGTTCTGAGAGCTAATAGCTATCTTTTAATTCTATTTTCTTCACAAAACATGTTAAACTCATTCAAAGTAAATTCTCCCCCTCTATATGATCTTAAACATTTAATCTTCATACCAAATTCATTCTCTAACCTATTCTTGAATATCTTAAACTTATCAAATGCCTCATATTTTTCTTTAACAAATGCAACCCACATCATTCTAGAAAAATTATCAACTAGAATCATAAAATACCTTTCACCATAGAATCATTTCCTCTTTATAGGACCGCTGAGAGCTATTTGTATAATTTCCAAATTTTATGTAGTGGTAAACTTCTTGATGGGAAAAGAAGTTATGTTATGTTTAGCCAAAACAAACTCCTTGCAAATTGTGTTAGTAGGCTTTACAATCTTTGGTAAATCTCTAGCTACAAACATTCTACTAGTCCTCACAATACTGTGAAAGTTTATATGACAAAATTTCTTACGAAATAACCAACTATCATCTACCTTTGCAAAAAATCATGTCATTTTAGTAGGATTCAACTGAAATACATTACCTCTAGATCTTATTCCTATTCTAATTACCTTTCCTTCTTTATCTTTCATCATGCATGTCTTCTCTGTGAACTACAACTGATAACCTTTTTCTACTAATTATCCAACACTCAAAAGATTGTGCTTTAAACCATCAACAAAATACACATCCTCAATTATAGTTTTACCATCAAGAGTTATATATCTAATACCTTTAACTTGGCATGTTGCATTGTTTCCAACTCTAATAATTCCTCCATCCTGGATTTTGAAGTCAAAAAACTTGTTCATGTCACCAGTCATATCATGTGAACAACCACTATCAATTATCCAATTAGATTTCTTCTCAATCAGTAACACCAAAGCTACCTTCTCTAGACTTTCTTCTTCAATTTCCACAAATCCAATTTCATCATCACTAGCACTTAATGCTTGTTCATCAAAATCATTATTTTAATTTGCATACAAACACCCTCTATCCTTTCTAGGTTTGTAATTTCCCTTATACTTTTTTCTCTCTTTTAGGACACTTAGATGCATAATGACCATATTCATCACAAGTCCAACTTTAAAAAAATTCTTACCTCATTTTTCTCTTCTTACCAAAAGGGCTACTCCTTCAATCTTTTTGTCTCCTTAGATCTACTACTACTAGAAAAATCTCCTCTAGCACTTGTGCTCCTTGATAAATTAGGTCAAATATTCAAGGCATTGGAAGCTATCTTTGTTTGTGTTAATTCTCTTGACTTCCTTGTTCATTCTCAACTACTTCAAGTCTTTCAAGCAATGTCTCTGTTGTGAAATTTTTGGTACAAGATATCAACAATGGTATCATCTAAACTGGTGACTTAAATGGTGGTGTTAGATCTTTAGTATCTTCCATATAACCTCATCATCTTCTTTGGTTCCTCCTTGAGCTTTGATACCCACAGTGATTTCTAATAGCCTGACTATATATGTCCTTACAAATTCATCTTCCATCTTATTAGCATCTTAGAACACACAAATCCAACTTTGTAGTCTCAACTTCTTAGAATGTGAATCTCCTTCAAAACTATTTTCCAAAGCTTTCCAAATCAAATGTGAAGTAGCAAGTGATTTTACCTGATTGTACTCAATTTCAAGAAATGTAGTCAATAGTAATTCTCTAGCTCTCATGTCACACATAAAAGGATCTACTTTTGCCTCGGTATAAGTTTCCAAGTCCTCTTCAACAATGATTGTCTTCTTTGATTTTGTCAAGATCCAATATCCTAGACCCATACACAATAGATGTGTCTTCATCTTTTCTTTCCAGCTATCGTAATTTGTTCCATGAACTTCAAACTATCTTTTCTGAACATGTTTGCAATGGATCTCCCAAAGTTGTTAAACTTTGTCTTCAAGGACCTGATGATTTGATACCAATTGTTAGAAACAATAGTCCACCAAGATAACTGAAGGGGGGAGGGGGGTGAATCAATTATCTAACAATTAAAACATTTATCTTCTTTAAACAAACTTAACCATTCAAAAAAAGTAAACAACCCTAATAAAATTGCATAGACAATTACACCAGATATGTTGACTAGGGAAACCCTTGGTCAGAGGGAAAACCCTAGTGGGAATGATGCCCACAAGATGATTTACTAATATAGATATTCCTTGTTAGAGGATGGAACCTATTAGGAGTCTATTACAACATTTAGTACAATGAGTCCCTATTAGGAGACTTTGAATCCCTATTAGGAGATTCCAACCCTATTTGGAGTTGTGCCAACCCTGTTAGGAGTTGTAGTATAATGAATGCAAGAAGAGCCCATTGCCCAAATATGCAATTTCAACTACAAGAAAATCTCACTACTCAAACAAGTAATTTACTATTATATCCTCCTTTCATTTAATTTTTCAACTAAACCAATCACTTTTGGACCTTGTAGACTAGGTCACAAACCTTGGATCCAAATACCAAACCTCAGATCACTCAATGAAACATTGGCAATGAAATTTCCTTCACTTTTGTACTACTCTACTCAACTTTGCATTCTACTCTTGCTACTACTTATAATCAATTATAAAACCATATCATTTCATGCCATGATAAAGGAAAATGTCCTCCCTTTGTACCAAATCCTTGAAACAATTCCCTAATTTAGCTATTAGACCTTCTCAATTAATTATTATGGGACCACATTAAAGAATATGTTACACTTAGTGATAACATAAATCTTCCACCTTGCAACTTGAATAACTTTCCATACACACAATATTATAATGAGTGAGCTTAGCCATGTCATCATCAATATGTCTTCTTCATTTCCTCAACCTCAATTCTTAGAATAGCAACTCTACTAAGAGATATAACAAGTTTACCAAAACATGCCTCTGTAAACTCTATCTCTAAACAAACATCATCAAAAATCATATAACTTCTTCCAGACTTATCATTTCTTCTTTTGAAATTAACTCCATATACCAAATACTTAGAAGTATCTCTCATAACCTTATATAGTGAGAATACTCAACCATTCATCGATACCAACTTGATCTTTCCATTTTTCTTCTATCAAATACCACAAAAAATTGCTATGTTGACATCAATGACAAAATCAGTCATGAATGTAACATATCATCATAGTAACATATCTACAATACTCCCCCATAGTAATATTATCAACATTCATGCTTCCAACTAATCTTCTAACAAATGGATACCATTTTACATATGTGAGGTACAAAATGGAAATTGGAGGACAAGGATTTTGTTACTTAAGAAAGACTAAGAGGTATACCTTGTTTCCCCCACTCTCTAGTGATGGAAGCCATAATGTGTTTGTTTGGGGAAGAATTTTTAGAGAATACTAATAAGATGATATTGGACTTGGAAATTACCTCTATTTTCCTAGCCCTAAAAATGTTCTTTGAGAGAGATAGAGACATAACAAAAACAATTATGCAGTGATTTGTTTCATAAAAAGGTATTTAGTGTATTGATATGAGATTGTTTTGAAGTGAAGAACCTATAATGGAACAATCATTATTTTTTCAATGATGTCAAACCTACTACCAATTGGTGAGACAATTTCTTTTTGGTCTAAAAGCTATCATTTAGTTTATCGATGAAGAGGGTTTGAAAAGAGGAGATAACAATAGCACCTAGAGAAAGGTTGAGTTCTTTGGTATGTTAAATAAGCACTAAGACCAAGTGAGACATTGATACTAAAGAGTATTTTTTATCTTCTTAAAGTTTGAAATGAAAGATACTCAAGTTAAGACTAGAAAAGATCAAATAAGAAAACTGTCTACCAAGCCTTACTGAGTAGTAAGTGCAAGCCAAGTAGAAATCAATAGAAGTCAAGTGAAAATCAAGAGGTGCTAAGAAAAGATGAAAAATGTGCAAGCCGAGTGATTGTTAGTAAATGCCAAGAAAAGTTTATTTGGCATTGACCATTAGTAAACTTTAGTTTTTGTCAAGTGAACCAGTGTTGGTCGAGTGACATAACAATATAAATGCCAAGTGACAACAAACAATGTTAAATCAAAATTTTATGAATCTAACTTGATGAATTTGTTTTCTTGAATTGTGTGAAGTGTGTGGAAGATAACTATGATGAGTTGGTGGTACATAATTCAAGGTAAACCATTTTGAGGTGAATACAAGGAAGACTGTAGAAGAAGTTTCTAAAGGAACCAAATAAAAAAGTGGGTAGATTCATTAAATCCTACCTAATCCTACCTAACTCTAAAATGGACAAATGTGGTTAAGCAAAAAAATATTTAACTTCTCTATTTATAGAAATAGTTAGTTAGAAGAAAAGGTGGTCATGTTTGAGACCCTAAGGAATACAACGAGTCTAGGGTGTTTCTGGCCAAATAGAAGAGACTACAGCTAGCATACAAACAAAGAAGGTTGAACAGTATGAATTCTTGAAGGGTGAACAAGCTATCAGAGCTAAAGTGTATGAATTCCAAGCATAATGGAGGAGTGAAGTAAAGATCTATTATCTACAAGTGAGTCATGATTTGGTATCAAATCAAGCCTTACTATTACTTTCTAATCATTGTATCAGTCTAGGGTAAATCCTTTAATTAAGCTTGAGCTAACAATGATTTATAAATCATTTAACTAGGTGACATTCTAATGGAATGGTCTAAATTCCTCTAACATGGATCACTCCTAACAAGGTGATTGAAATCCTTTAACTGGGTCACATTTAATAGTGTATATTGTAACCTTTAATAGGGTTGGCCTTTCATAGGGCATCACTTCAAAAGACTGATAATTAGTGGCATGTCACTAGTGTTTTTTCTAAAATTGGGTTTCCACATAAAATCTTTGTGTCAAATTGTGTGAATGTTGTTATGGTGTTTCATGTTTATATTTCTACAAAGTTGTTTTGACCTAGGACAATAGCCTACAAAGTTTAAGTATTATATGATCTAAATAGATGCATGCATATTAAGGATTTATGGATATGGGTCTAATAAGAATTGAAAATTTTTATTTGTACATATAGAGCTCGGATAATGATACCTCCCCCTTCTTAGTAATTCCAAAAATTGGTATCATAGCCATAATGCTTGAGAGGATATGTTTGAAAGTACTAAAAGAAAAAGATTGAGATGTCTAAAAGTGAGGTTCCCAAGCTTAACAAGGAGAAATTCCCTACATGGAAAATTTGGATGAAGCTACATCTAGGAGGACTTGGATATCATGCTTAATCTACCATCACCACTAAGCATGTTGACCCTATAATAGTCCTAATTGCCGAGGATCTAGAGAAAAAAAAAAAAAAAAAAACACGATCAGGCTATGTTAGAGATTGCATCTACCCTAAGATACATTGAGTTTGATGATATCAAGGAACTTAATACTGCTAAGAAGATGTGGGATGCTATATAAAAGATCTATGAAGGATACAAAATTGTTCTGAGAGCCAAATCTGAAAGTCTTAGAGGTAAGTTTGATGATGTGAGGATGCAAGAAAGTGAGAATATAGTTCAATGTTGTGCTAGAGTAAAAGAAGTCCATAATGCTATTAGAGGAGTTGTGATTAGAAAATTATTAAGAACTCTATTGTCTATCTATGCTATTAGAGTTTCTGCCATACAAGAAATAAGATGCACACCTAGTAATGATCTAACCCTTAAAGGATTGATAGGTAGACTCACTACCTTTGAACTCTCTAATTTTGATAATTTCAAATATGAGAATGTTGAATCTTCTTGTAACTCTAAACTATCTTTAAATGAACCTAAAGATAAGAATAAAATATTCAAATATATTTCTAGTGACAATGATACAGATGAGGAGGATGTAGAACAACTTGAAGCATTGCTAGCAAGGAGATTTCATAGAGACAAATACAAATTCAAAGTTAAGTTACCTAACATGTGCTTAAATTGCAATGAGGTTGGTCATATTATTGCTAGATGTCTAGAGAAGAAGAACAATAAAAGTGGAGACAAATATATAAGTAAAAGAGATGAGGACAACAAAGATTATATAGCTAAACGAAAGAAGTCTTGCTATATTTTTGAAGAGGAAACCAAAGATGGATCTAACAACTATAATGATAAAGTGGTTTATGTTGCAATGAAGGATTATTCTAATGAGTGAACAAGAGTGATAGATGGATCATTGATAGTGTGTGTTCACATCCATGAATGGAGATAAAAGTAAGTTCATTACCCTTAGTTATTATGATGGAAATATTTTAATGTTTGGTAATGATGCACCCTGTTTGATAAAAGGTAAAGGATCAATCAAACTCACAAAAAGGATCATGTGTGACAATTCTTATTATTTAGAAGGACTACATAACTTGTTGAGAGTGTGACAACTAAATAGTTCAGGTTGCAAAGTTGAGTTTCAAAACAAGATAGCAAAGATCTATGACACTAATGGGAAACTAATTGGGAAAGGTGACTAGACTAGAGGTAATCTATTTTACCTTGATATGAATGGTGGTACTTTTCTTATTGTATAATTTGATGATATGTGGCTATGGCACAAGAGGTTATGTCATGTTAACTTTGATAACTTAGTGAGTGTTAGTAACATGAAATGAGATGCAATTTTTCCTAAACTGAAGAAGCCTAACAATATGATTTGCAATTAATGTGCAAAGCTACAAAGGTGACAAGTAAATTATCCTATTTATTAATGATTATTCTAGGACAATGACAATTATGTTTCTAAAATAGAAATCTGATGCTTTCCAAATGTTTAAGTGGTACTTAGCTAGAGTTGAAAAGGAGACAAGAAAAAGATAGACATGTATGAGATCTGATAGAGGTGGAGAATTTACATATAATGAGTTTGAGATGTTTTGTAATGATACAAGAATCAAGAGCTAGACTTCTGCACCTAGGACCCCTTGACAAAATGGAATTGCTAAAAGGAGGAATAGATCTATAGTGGACTATGCCAGAACACTCATGATGGAGAAGAATATTTTTTTTAAATACTAGAGAGAAGTTATAGATACAACTATCTATACCTTGAACCTACTAGAATAACTACCAACATTCCCCTTCTAGATTCATGACGTGGCTTAACGATCTCTTATGTTGTATACGTCTAGTGGTTGTATCGGGCATTAAGAGGTTGATCTTTTGGTGCAATGGCAACTCTAGCTTGTAACAAGTGGTATCAAAGCTCGGTCATAGGTTTGAATCTCCTCAAGTAACACTAAGGAGGGGTTGTTGGACTAATTGCCAACATTTCCCTTCAGGATTCATGACATGGCTTAATTGCCTCATGTATTCTATAATTCTAGTGGTTGTATCAAGCATTAAGAGGTTGATATTTTGGTGCAATGGAAAATCTAGCTTGTAATAGAACCATGTACAAGTCAATAAAGGTACTCATTCAACATCTTTTGAACTATGGTATGGATACTCACCCAATGTAAAATATTTTAAGATATTTGGTAGAAAGTGCTACATTCTTAAGGATTTCAAGAATGGTAAATTAGATGCTAAAATAGATGAAGGTATATTCCTTGGCTATTCTACAAGAAGTAAAGCTTATAAGTGTTTAAATACTAACACTAAAAATGTTATGGAAAGCAAAAATGTAAAGTTTGATGAATATACTATTAGAAACAGGGATTACTGAGATGGGGGGTGAATTAGTAATCTAGAAGCATTAGTTGCCAACTAGATATAATTTCTTATTTTAAACCATACATAACAAATTAACAAAGTAATGTTGAATAGTAATAGTAGCCATGCACAAAGATAACTCATAACACCATATTTTGTTAACTAGGGAAACCCTGGCCAAGGGAAAACCCTAGTGGGGATGATACCCACTAGATAATATATTGATATATAAGTTCCTTGTTAGAGTATGGACCCTGTTAGGATTCAATGAGAAAATTTAGTATAGAGAGTCCCTGTTAGGAGTTGTGCCAACCCTGTTAGGAGTTGTAGTATAGTAGATGCAAGATGGGCCCACTACCCAAATATGCACTTCCAATTACAAGAAGAGCTCACTACCCAAAAAAGTAATCAAACTTCTAGAATATAGATTCTTTCTCAGTTTGATCTTGAAGTACAAAATAACTTCACAAAATTCACATATCTTGCTTTCACAAAAGTTCGCATTCAATTTCTCAACATAACAACTACTACATCTTTCATCAAAAAATTTCCTTTGAATAAGTACCATGCCTTTACAAAAAAAATTTCTAGGTCAAATAAGACCACAATACACTTTTCCAACTTAGAGTAAACATCTAGGATGTCAGCCCTAATTGGACAAGTAATTATTTTGTAAACAAAATAATCATTTCCTTAAATTATGCTATCCTATTTCATTAAAACACAAATAACTCTTTTCCATATAGTCTATACTGACTTCTAAGGTTATAAAACTCATCATCAACATGTATACAATCTCCATCTAAATTCACTAGTCATAATATGATATCAACAAAAAGTTATAAAGAAAACAATACACTGTTGTATACCAAATTTATACTTAAACAACTTTTTGATTACCAAAAGCTAAGTATCTTGGTTTCCTATGAGCATGTACATCATGTGTTTCCATAAATGACAACAATTACCTATCTCCATTAGCCAATTGTCAACATTATCCCCCTTTGGCATTGATGGCAATAAAAAAGGGAAAATTGGCTAAGTATCAAAAACGTAAAATAAACAACATATTCACATTTCATTTATTACAATTTGTCCATCTTACATAAGCTCCCCCTTACAATATACTTTACAATATTATTTTATCCTCTTTACCTAATTTGTAATTTTCCATTGTATCTCTCCCCCTTTGTCATCAATGACATAGGTCAAAATGTCAAAAACTATTTAAAAAATTGTCCATCTGCTATCAAAAATGTTGTTCTTCTGCCTTAAGCTAATAGAATCTTCATGCAATCATCAAAATTTTCCTTAAGATTATCCATATCTTTAGTCCATGTCTGCTTGGTAGATTCAGTAGAGGTGAGAATTGCACATAAGGCATATTGCAATCTCAACTACATTAAGGTCTGAATACAAAAAGTTAGAATAAGAGTCCTTGGCCTTGACACATTCCTCCAACTATTTTAAAAAAAAAGATACTTTCAAAGTAATAGACTATCTAAAATCTGATACTCTTCAATATCTATTCCTTCCCAAGTTCCAATTTCCTAATATCACTGTGAATACTGTCCACTTGTCCTTCAAAATCATCGATCTTATAAGATGGATGTTGTATCTAGCTAGATAAAGCCTCTAGCTCACTCATATTTCCTACAATTTGACTATAAATGTCTTTAGTTAGTTTATATGATGGAGTACACTTAATGTACAATATCTTACCATCTTGTTAACACTTCCAAAGTTTCTTGATACAAGTATCAAGACTTATCAAATCATTCTTAATATGTTGACAAATGATGCTAAACAAGTTAACATCATGTGAAATTTATGTCTTTGTTTCTGCAACACTCAAAAAATTAGTAAATTCTTCATCAAATGACTTTAGCACTACTTGTACCCTCTGTTCTAGATCTACCTCTATGTATTACACTACTAGAGTACTATGTAGTCTATTAGTAACCTCTATCAAGGTTTTTTGCAGGCTCTTCATTGTTCTATTTTTTTGAATGAGTTTTTACAAGAATGAGATCAAGTTAGTTTGATCATCATCATTAGTTGCTATGCTAGCAAGTGAAAGTAGAGTAGATGAACTAGAAGGTTTAGTGTCATCTTCCCTTTGCTTCTTGGCTGCCTCTTTGACTCTTCTCTCTTCTTCTTCTTTCTTTTCTCTTTCCTTCCTTTCATATTCTCTCTTCTCTTCCTCTTCCAATCTCTTCTTCTCATCTTCTTTTCTTTTCCTTCTCATTTCTTCTTCTACTACTCTTTTATTTTCCTCCTTTCCCTTTCTTTTTATCTCATCCTCAAGAAATTTGTTCTTGGCCTCTTCTACTTTCCTCTTCTCTTCTTCTAGTAATCTCTTCTCCTCTTTAATTTGCCTTAGTTTGTCTTCAATATCCTTGGTATTTGGTTCATTTTGTTCAAAAACTTCAAATGGATTAGTATCATCAATGTCAATGGTGGTCTAATGTATCTGCATAGTGTCACCACTTACTAATGCTTCTGAGGTTCTGGGTGCAGGTGATGATGCTACCTTAGATTCTATCAACATCTAACTTATTGCTGCTATAGTCTCACTTATTAACTTGTCTTTCTCACCCACCATAAAAAAAAAATAGTCTCAATTTATTTCTCAAATGAGGTGAAAGCTTATTCAATAATCTCTTAATTTCTTCTTTATCATTAGTCTTGCAAATAGTTCTTAGCATAGACTTCTGAAGTTCTAAATCTTCTTCTCTTGTTGGTTCCTTTTTTCTCAATAAGTCTATCATAGACTTTCTAGTTTACTTTGCCCTCAATATCCTTTAGTTTTAGATTGTTAGCTATAATGTATCTCATAGTAGAGATATCAATCAGATCTTTCTCAAAATTGTTATACAATCATAGAATTTTTTCATATGAACAAAGGTACCCTCAATAGCAATAGCTAAGTTTATCTTTTCTATCTTTGGCTTCCAGGGTTGCTAATCTTTTCCTATTGATTGCTTATAATTTGTTACCTTCTCTACTTTCTTAACTTCTTCTTCTTCTTCTTCTTCATCACTAGACTCAACTATTGTCAACAATGTCTTATGTCTCTTGTCTAGTCTGGTGGCTTGTTGCTTGACCCTTTTAGTCTTTGTGGTCACCACTTCCACTAATTTCTCAAATTTTCTCTTCGATTCACTAGGTTGCACATCTGATATTTTTGCATTTGGAATGCTTTTTTCCAAAGATGTCTCTACAATAGATACTAATAAGGGTTGTGTATTTAGTATACCCTACTTCATGGTTTTCCTAACTACCTCAGACTCATTTTCCAACCTCTCATAAATCTTTCCTCATAATACTTTCTATTTTCTTATGAGAAGCCTTCTCCAAGGATGTCTGATGAGCTGATTGGGTAATCTCATCATATGTTCCAAATTTGTATTCAACTTTGTCCTTTTCTAATTTCAACGATAAATCAATGTATCCAATCGTTGTTTTATCATTCAATTCATAACCTAAGGGATCAAGAAATGTTTCTCAAGGTTCTACTACTTGTATATAAGTAAAATTTGTATCAACCATAACACAAATGTCTTCCCAAAATCTATTTATAATTGTAGGTGCAATTCTAAATCTCTGTCTAATTTCATTCTAAAATGTCTTCATTATTAGGTTTCCACTATCCAATATCTTATCTGTAGGATGTCTTTTGTATACTTCTGTGATCTTCTCCATTGTACATCTATCACTACTCATTATCTATGTGACTGATAAACATGTAAATCTTTTAAGCACATGAAAGAATATGTGATTGATTAGTGACTAAAATCAAAACACACTATTCTTTTTCCTCTTGATCTTTTCTAGGTTCTCAAGTAGTTGCATTCTCATAATTTCACTGAGGTTTACTTTCTCCTTCTCAATACATATCTTATAGGATGCAAAGACAAATCCAGATAAAAATTCATCAATCTTTAAACTTTCACATATAGAGTAGGCAACAATTCTACTTAGGAATCTTACATCATCTTGCTTAATGGTGAGGATCACCATGGCCTTTCTATTGTACATTACTTTGGTATAACTTTCAACTTTCTTTTTAACCATTTTCTCGCCTATAGGTACACTACCTTGTTTTCTAGGACTAGTTACCTCCAGAATAAGGTTAGCAAAAATATCAACTACACTATCTTGCATCCATATTTTCCCATCATGTATTCAAATTAATATGATTTGTGTCCACTCATTTGTATCCAATTCATAATAGAAATGATATTTGAACAAGCATAGTTCCTTCAAGTGTTCAAATATGAGTTTCATAGTCATATCATGATTTAAAACTAATTGCATATCCTTGTTCATGTATTCACTCCCAATAGAAAATTTACTATTAAGATGACTTCCTATATCTTCCAAATATACTACATTGTTCGAAGTAATGGGTAATGTTTAGTTAGGGTTTCCTTTTATGAGTTTCATTAGAAATAACTTTCAACTTAGGTCTGTCCTCATTCTCAACATTGTGCACTACTGACATATCCATGATTCTATCAAATATGAGCTTTTATCAAATAAATTCTACAGAAAAATGATTAAATATCTCTTTTTGGAAATAGGGTTTTCATTGAAATTTCCTTAACAATTCGTTTATGAGTGCTTTCTACTTTGGATGTATTCACCATGAAGTGAAAATGAAGTTTGTAGTCCATTTATTCAATCAACTTGAAATTGCATTAATTGTGTATTTTGCAAACATGAAAAGCTATCAATTACATTTTGTAATCAAATATCTACTCAAGATCATCTATCTGATCTTAAGATGCCACCCAAGGTTTACTATAGCCTCCTTTCATCATGAGAATGTTTCATAAAACTTCACTTTATGAAATTCTTTATAAAACATAGTTTTCATCTTCTGCTATGGAATTAACTTTCCCTATAATACCAATAACTCTTAATTCCTTTGTAACTCATTTAGATAAGCTCCAAATTACAAGAAAGCTTAGGTATCATCTATACTTATCTTGATACACCTTTTCCCAACTTTGCAACCTCTAATTTGATCTCTAAATGAAGTTTTCAAATTCTGGTACTGTGAACAAGCTTAATTCAACTTAATTGAATCAAACTCAATAACTGACTTTGATCTTCTTATCTCATCATCTAACTTATCCTTTCAGATGTCCAATCCTTTTCAAAATACCTCATTGAGTTCTTCACAAAGTTCACTGACTGCATTCCTTTGTTCCTATTGTCTTTGTTAGTTCTGAAGTTCCTTTAATGGCTCCTTCTATCATTTTTTATGTTTCTTCCATCATTCTTTCTATTTTTGAAGTTTCTTCCATTGTTCCTTCAATCTTTGAAGTGTTTTTCCAATCTACAATACTTTGTTGTATGTTTGAAGTTGTTACATAACTAACATACTGGTGTTCTACTTCTAGGATTCTGCTGATGATCAGGTGCATGACAATTCTGAGCTATGTGTCCAAAGTTGTTACACTTATAACACATGACCTATCTTCTATCTTCATAAGGTCTTCCTTCTCTAGATTTTATTTTAGATCTTCTTCTATTTTAGGGTTATTTTTTCTAGACATTCTACTATTTCTTCTATCATTATCATATTTTGGTTTCCTACAATCAACTTCTTTATGACCCATACCATTACATGAAAAACACTTACCTCTAAATTCATACTTGGTTTCCTTAGGAGATTTCACTTTCTTTAGTTCATCCAATATTTCAACTTCCTTGTCTTGTCCAACTTCTATAGGTTTATCAGAATATTGACTAGATTCAATCTTATCATCAGATTTACCCTTTTCTTTTGGATTTGATCAAATCTCAGGTTTCTTTGCAGACATGTTAAATAGATAACCAGGACTAGTCTTATCATAAGCAGGTCTATGTATTGACATTGAATCATCAAACTTTTCTCTACTAGAATAAAACTTCTCAAGTTGCTACTTGCACTAAGTTAATTCACCTTTCACAATAGTATTGTATTTATGAAGTTCTTCATGATCATCTTTCAATGTTTCAAGTTTAGATGTCTTCTTTGCCAGACTTTCTCTCAAATCTACATTTTTAGTCTTCAAATTAGACTCAACTTTGCTAGAATCATTTTTCAAATTCAATTTTAGACTCATAAGTTTCAATTTGTGCTTCAAAATATTGTATTTTGTCTTTAGCTTTGAATAATCATCATCACTAGCTTCAAATTCAATAGATTCAGGCTTGCATTTGAGATGTTCAATCATTTCCTTCAATTGTCCAATGTATACTTTGGAGTCTTCATATCTATCTTTTAGCTTATCTCTTTCTTTAGTAAGGAGATTAATTTTTTCAAGTGCCTCTTCAAGGTTCTTCATCAATTGTTCCATATCCATAGGGATCTTACTCAAGATATTAATCCTCTTTAGAGTAACTGATCTTTGATACCAATTCTTAGAAATAGAGATTACTAAGGGGGTGAATTAGTAATCTACAAACCTTAGTTGCCAACTAGATATTATTTCTCACTTTAAACCATACATTAAAAAGTAAAAAAGAAATGTTGAATAGCAATAGTAACCATGCACAAAGATAACTCATAACACCATATTTTGTTAACTAGAGAAACCCAGGCCAAGGGAAAACCCCAGTGGGGATAATACCTACTAGATAATATTCTGATATATAAACTCCTTGTCAAAGGGTGGACCTTGTTAGGAGTCAATGAGAAAATTTAGTATAGAGAGTCTCTGTTAGGAGACTTTGAATCCCTATTAGGAGTTGTAGTATAGTAGATGCAAGATGAGACCACTGTCCAAACATGCACTTCCAATTACAAGAAGAGCTCACTGCCCAAACGAGTAATCAGAATTTTGGAATATAGATTCTTTCTGAGTTTGATCTTGGATCACAAAATAGCTTCAGAAACTTCATATATATCACTTTCAAAAAAATTCACATTCAATTGCTCAACATAATAAATACTATATCTTTCATCGTAAAATGTCATTTGCATAAATACCATGCTTTAAAAAAATTGTTGCTAGGTCATCTAAGACCACAATACACTTTTCCAACTTAGAGTAAACATCTAGCATGTCAGCCCTAATTGGACAAGTAATTATTTTGTAAATAAAATAATCCTTTTCTTCAATTCTGCTATCTTGTTTTATTAAAACATGGATATCTCTTTTTCATACACTCCATACTAACTTCTAAGGTTATACACATCATCATCAACATGTATACAATCTCCATCAAACTTCACTAGTAGTAATATGACATTAGCAACAAGTTATAAACAAAACAATACACTACTATATACCAAATTCATACTTAGACAATTTTCTGATTACCATAAGCTAAGTACCTTTATTTCTGAGGTTTTATGTGAGCATGTACATCATGTGTTGCCATAAATGACAACAATTACATATCTCCATTCGCCAACTGTCAACATATATAGAGGTACATGGAGGTGAACCTATGAAGGAACCTGAAGAGTCAAAATGCTTTGTATACTTTTATGAAGGTATGCCTATTGATGAAGTTGTTGTAAACCAAGTTATAAATCAGCAACAAGTTTTTGTGACTACTAAGTCACATACAATGAATGTCATGTTTTATTCAGGAACCAAGTTGCAAAGAGAAGATGGGATACATTATAATTCTAAGATAAGTGTACATAAAAGGAATGTTGATCTACCTAATAGAGAAGTATATAGTGATTCAGAAGTTGACAGACCCATTGAAGAAAGAAGAGCAGAACCAAGATTGTCAAAGTATGTCAAAAGACATCACCCTACTGAAAAAATTATTGGAGATAAAGATGCTAGACCAATGAAAATGAATAGGCTAAGAAGTGATACATGTTTGTTGAGTATGCATGGCCCTAAGATAGTGAAATATGCCTTAGATAATGAGGACTAGATTAAAGCCATGAAAGAAGAGATTTATCAAATTGAGAAGAACAAGACATGGACTCTAGTTCCTAGTCTAGAGGACAAGAATGTGAGTGGAACCAAGTGGGTGTACAAAAAAAAGTTAGATGAAAATAGAGAAGTCACAAGGAATAATGAAAGATTAGTTTTCAATAGGTATACACATGAAGAAGGAATAGACTATGGAGAAACATTTTCCCTAGTTGCAAGAGTGGAAGGAGTAAGAAATCTACTTGCTTAATCTGTATACAAAGGTTTCAATTTTTATCAAATAGATGTGAATTCAACATTTCTAAATGGTATATTAGAAGAAGAGGTTTACATAGAATATTTTGTTGACCCAAAAAACAAGAACATGTTATGTAGACTACACAAAGTTTTATATGTTTTAAAGCAAGCCCTGAAAGCATGGTATGAAAGGCTTCACAATTATCTTGTGAAGATTGGTTTTGAGAAGACTAATGATAACAACAATATATACTTGAAGACAAAAGGAGGTAAAGTTATTTTACTAGCTAAAATTTGTGTTGATGATATCATATTTTGAGGTCAAGATGAATTGTGTAAGGCATTTGCAAATGAAATGAAGAAAGAATTTGAGATATCTATGTTTAGAGAGATCAAGTTCTTTGTTGGTTTGAAATTATATCAAATGAAATATAGTAAATAATTCACTCAATCAAAGTACGTGAAAGAAATATTGAAAACTTTTGGATTGGAAGATTCAAAACTAGTTAGCACTCCTATGGTGATAGGACACAAATTGTCAAAGAACGATGATTTTGTTGATGTGAATCAAACATTATAAGTCTATGACTAGTAAGTTTCAATATATAGTACATAGAAGACCTGACATTGCATTAGTTGTTGGGATTGTTGCAAGACTTTCTACAAATCCTAAGTACAATCATTTGATGACTATTAAGAGAATTATGAGATATTTGAAAGAAACAAAAGACTATGGTCTATACTACAAGAAAAATGAAAATTTTGATTTAAGAGCCTATATAGATGTTGATTGGGCTAGAAAAATTAATGACAAAAAGAGAACAAGTGGCAGAGCATTTTTCTTAGGAAAAAGGTTAGTCACTTGGACCAAAAAGAAGAAAAATTGCATATCTCAATCTACTGATGAATTTGAATATGTGGTTGTTGTGGTAAATTGTACAAATGTGGTATGGATAAACAAATAATCAAAGGTATGAAGGAGGAAATCACTAAACCTATAGTACTTTATTGTGATAATAAAAGTTCTATAAACATATCAAAGAACCTTATTATTCACACAGAGACTAAGCACATTGCAATAAAGTATCATTACTTGAGAAAGTTGGTTCAAGACAACGAAGTGAGGATATAATATGTGAATACAAAGGAACACATGGCTGACATATTCACAAAATCTTTAACTAAGGATGCACATGAATATCTTAGAGGTCAACTAGGGGTGATATCCCTATCCAAAGCTACTTAAGAAGCATGATTAGTGCCCTACATCATCTGATTTAAATGTTGTATCTTACATCTTGATGCAGTGGATCTTACTTTAGGAGCTTTCTAAATTAATGGAGTTGAACTAGAAGACTTATAGTCACATGCAAGGTGATAGAGGGAGAACCTGAATTGATTATATCTACGTATAAAGGTGACAATTCTTTGGCATTATTGTCAAAGAGGGAGATATAAGTACTGATGGAGATAAGTGGAGATATATACCTAAATATCAAAAAAGAGGGAGAGATACTCTAAAGAGGGAGATATAAGAAAGAGAAAGATAATCTACAGAGATACATTGAAGGAGATTAATAAAGCTCACATTAACCTATATAGATGAAATACATATACTGATAGAGGGAGAAATTTCAAAGATATTATTTTCTTTTTGGTATTGTTGTTGGTATTGGTTTTCCATCAATGCCAAAGAGGGAGATGGTTAATATGAGATTGTTTTAAAGTGAAGAACCTGTAACACAACAATCATTATTTTGTTAATGATGTCAAACCTGTTACCTTCTAGTGAGACAATTAGTTTTTGGTCTAAAAGCTATCATTTAGTTGATTGATGAAGAGGATTTGAAAAGAGGAGATAGCAGTAGCACTTAGAGAAAGGTTGAGTGATTTGGAATGTAAAAGAATCACTAAGACCAAGTAAGACATTGATACCATAGTGTATTGTTTATCGACTTAAATTCTAAAATGAAAGATTGCTCAAATTATGACTGGAAGAAGATCAAGTAAGAAAAGTGTCTACCAAGCCTTGCTAAGTAGTCAATGCAAGCTGAGCATAAATAAGTAGAAGCCAAGTGAAAATCAAGAGCTGCCAAGAAAAGATAAAAAATAGTGCAGGCTGAGTGATTGTTAGTATATGCCAAGTAAATTTTAGTTGGTGTTGAGCATCTGTAAACTTTAGTTTTTTCCTAGTGAACTAGTATTGGCCTAGTGACATAATAGTATAGATGTTGAGTGATAGAAAATAGTGTTAAATCAAAGATTTTATGAATCTGAGCCCGCTAATTTGTTTTCTTCAATTATGTCAAGTGTGTGGAAGATAACTATGATGAGATGGTGGAATAGAATTCAAGGTAAACCATTTTGAGGTGAATATAAGGAATATTGTAAAAGTTTCTAGAGGAACCAAATGGAAAAGTGGGTAGATTCATTAAGTCCTACCTAATGCTAACTAACCCTAAAATGGAATATTCTAGTTAAGCAAAAAAAGATATAAATTCTCTATTTATATAGATAGTTGGTCAAAAGAAAAGGTTGTCATGTTTGAGAATCTAAGGAAGATAAGGAGTCTAAGGTATTGCTTCATTTAGTGGCTGAACAGAAGAGACTGCAGTTGGCATACAAAGCAAGAAGGCTGAATTGTATGAATTCTTGAAGGGTTAACAAGCTAGATCAAAGATAAAGTGTATGAATGCCAAAAAGAATGGAGGACTGAAATAGAGATCTATTATCTACAAGTGAGTTTTGATTTGTTATCAGATCAAGCCTTACTATTACTTTCTAATCATTGTATCAATTTAGGGTAAATCCTTTAGATTAAGGTTGACCTAATAGTCATTTGTAAATCCTTTAACTAGGTGACATTCGACTCGAATGGGATAAATTCCTCTAACAAGGCTCACTACTAACATGGTGATTGAAATTTTTTAATTGGTTCACATTTAATAGTGTGTATTGTAACTTTTAATAGGGTTGGTATTTCACCGAGCATAACTTCAAAAGAGTGAGAATTAGTAAAGTGTTACTAGAGGTTTTTCCCAAATTTGGTTTCCATGTAAAATCCTTGTGTCAAATTGTGTGAATGTTTTTATTGTGTTTCATGTTTACATTTTTGTAAAGTGATTTTGACCTAGGATAGTAACCTACAAAGTTTAAGTATTGTATGATCTAATGGATGCATGCATATTAAGGTTTTATGGATATGGGTCTACTAAGCATTGAAAAGTTTTATTTGTACATCTAGACCTTGGATAATTGATTCACCCCATGCCCCCCTCCCCCTCTTAGTTATTCTAAAGAATTCCAGCAATTGGTTTTAGAGCCATAGTGCTTGAGAGGATCAGTTTGAAAGTACTAAAAGAAAAAGATTGAGATTTCTAAAAGAGAGGTACCCAATCTTAACAAGAAGAACTTACCTACATAGAAAATTTTTATGAAGCTACATCTAGGAGGATTTGGAGATGATGCAAAATCTACCATCACCACTAAGTATGTTTACCCTAGTGGAGCCCTAACTATCAAGGATCTAAAAAAGAAGAAAGAACACAATCAGGCTATGTTAGAGATTGCATCTACCCTAAGCTACATTGATTTTGATGACATGAAGGAATTTGATACTGCTAAGAAGATGTGGGATGCTATAGAAAAAATCTATGGAGGAGAGAAAAATATGCTAAGAGCCAAATTTGAAAGTCTTAGAGGTAAGTTTGATGATACAAGAATGAAAGAAGGTAAGAATATAGTTCAATATTGTGCCAAACTAAAATAAGTTGTTAATACTATTAGAGGAGCAACAGGTAAAATTGAAGATGAGATTGTGATCACAAAAGTACTCAAAAACCCTATTACCTATATGTGTTATTAGAGTCTCTTCCATAAAATAAACTAAGATGCACACCTGGTAATGATCTGACCCTTGAAGGATTGATAGGTAAACTCACTACCTTTGAACTATCTAACTTTGATAATTTCAAATCTAAGAATGTTGAATCTTCTTTCAAAGCTAAACTTTTATTAAAAGAATCTAAAGAGAAGAAGAAAAAGGTCAAATATGTTTCTAGTGATAGCGATATAGATGAGGAGGATGTAGAACAACTTGAACCGATAGGAAATGTAATATAGACTAGGTTACTAAGAGGGGAGGGGTGAATCAGGAACCAATTAATCTTTAAACTTAATTCACCATGTAATTAGGTCTAGTTGCATGCATGAAAAAATAAAAGTAATAAAATATTCATAGCACTTTGACACAAGATATAGTAACCCAAAAACCTTCCAATATAAAAAGTAAAACTAGGGTGGGGATGATACCAACAAGCTTTAAGGCTGCACTATAAATTTGGTCTGTTAAAGCTTAAAATTGGTCACTTCTAATGACTTACCCTATTAGGAGCAATAAAGATTATTAGGTCTACCTTGTCAAAGAATTTACAAGTATACAATGAAGTATGCACTCTATTAGGAGATTTGGAATAATATTTTTAAGTCCACCTTGTTAGAGGATTTGACAGATGCAGCTATTAGGATGAACTAGTGATTAATTTTTATCTGCAACTTTGATTTATTGAATGAGATTCCTTGAATTACAATGATCACCTAACTATGATAGATAAGTCTTTTCTTTTTCTTATACTACTTGTAGCCTTCTTCAATTCACTCTCATCTGCTTCTTACTTGTTCATACACTTATTACATTTGGATATGATACAATGTATTACATATATAGCAATCCACTTAATTATCTTTTAGAGTTGGCTATAATACCAAATTCATAATTATTCACAAAGTCATCCCATTGTTATAACTCAGGTTCTGAAGACAACTTGGTGATGTTCTAACACTCCACAAACACTGTCAACACTCAAGAGACTTTGGCACTCAATTGACATTGAAGCTTGGTCCATACTGATCACTTCGAGTAGTAGGAACTCGGTCAGCACTATATGACTCAGTGAATACTGAGAAATTTGATAGATTATACTAAATTACTCAATTGATATTGCATGGCTCAGTCAATACTAAATTCACTTTGTTAACACTACAAGTTCGGTAGATACTGATATACTTGGTTAACACTATAGAGCTCAGTTAAAACTTAGATCTTCATCACTTTCATTGGAAAGCTTGGTAGATTTTGCTACACTTGGGTAATACTATAAACTATCTCAAGTGCTCAATAGATACTATGAAGCTCTTCATGAACTGTAGTCTAAATATTTTTTCTATAGCAACTGAAACACTTGGTTAACACTGCTAGAAGTATGGTAGGCTTGGTGGCAATTGTAGAGCTTGGTAGCAATGAAACTAACTAACTAAATTTTAAGTCACTAATAGAAAAATTGACCTTAATTTCAAAAATCTTCCCCTTTGGCATTAATGATTCAAAAAACACTTATCATACCAAAAGTCTGAATTCTCAAAATTACAAGTCAAAACTCCTCTTGTTAGCAATCCAAATCTCCAACTTAGTTTTGACTGATGTTTACTATTGTAGCTTAGTACCCTCTTACTTTGTTTTTTCTCTTTTTTTATTTTATTTTTCAAAATTACTTTTGTAAACATATTTTTTTCTATCTTTACATGTGTTTCCTTTCATATTACTACTCAACCATACATATACCTCTCCCCCATACATATATCTAGAGTTATGATAATATACCAATAATATTCTCCCCTTTTTTGATATAAATGCCAAAGGTACAGAATATTTATAAGTTACTACCAAAATGTGACAAGAAATCATTGTGTACCTTCAAAATGATTGCCATGGTCTTGTCCTAATTCTCTTGCAATACCTTAGATGCATGCAAGGCTATCTATACTTATATTGAAAGTTCCATCATGTGGTTAGGTATGGAGAAATTATTTTCATGGACCAATGTATTTGCATGTGCAATATGCTTTTGTAGTGCATTCATGTTGGGAAGTATCATGCCTTGAATATCTACAAGTGTGGTCCTAATCGTAGCTTCTTCCCTTAATACTTTTTTCTTGAAGATCTGTCAGGTACCTGATCTTCACAAAATGTGTAAAGCTACAACTAGGATCAAGTAATAGTTGTTATACACTTGCCTTCAAGTCCTCATCTATCTTGGATAGCTTTTCCTTTATTTATTTAGTGAAGATATATATATCACTTGACAAAAAAGAAACAACATTATTTACATAAGTTTCAAGTGTAGCAAGAATAATAGATAATTCGACTTGGTCAATAGCTATCTTCTATGCTACCTACTCCAAAACTTTGTTTTCAAACTTTCTTTTTGCCCTCTACAATATTTTTTCTTGTCCATTCAACTCCTTATTATACTTGTGAACAATTTGAACAAGTTGGTTCAAAATTGGTTTCTTTTCATCAACCTCAATACTTAGTGCATCAATGAATATGCCCTTGATAACTTCAAGAACTTAATTCTTCTTTTTCTTTTCTTCTCTAAGCTTTTTCTATTTAGTTCTCTTTTTTCCAAATCTCACAAAATGTATCCATTTGATAAGGGGTTAGATTGGAAAGATCCCAATGTAGTATCACAATGTCTTCCTCTAGATCAATTTTTTTCTTAGAGGCTTCTACTTCTTTTCCCTTTTCATTTTGGATAGCGGAAGGAACAATTTATTTTCTTTTTCTCAAAATATCTATGCTCAGTTGATGATTGACCTTAATTATCAATGCATTTATTATGGATACACTTGGTATAGAAACAATAGTAGACTTAGTAGAAATAGCAACAAAAGTAGAAGAAATAATACTAATAGCATGAATGCCTTGTTTCTCGGCAATGCCTAATGTTGGAAAGAATGGAGCTTGTTACTAGGTAGATGAAGTGATAGTAACTTCACTCATCATAACACTCAATAATGTTGCTCCAAAGATTGGTCAGGTTCTTGGTGATGTAGTTTTTAGCATAGCTAACTCGGTAGAAGCCTTCTTTAAGCTAGATTGCATTAAGGATTTTCTCAAAGAATGAAGAAAGGAGGTCATAACCTCTATTGCTATCTTCACTACAGATTCTTGAATGCTTTGAATCTCAAGAAGATCTCCCCCTGTAGCTTCTTGATCTTCTTCATTTTTAGCATCAACATTATAAATGCCATCAATTTCTTCATCATCCATTTCTTTATTGTCTTTTACTACGTCTTCTTCTTCAACATCCTTTTCATCAATTTGCACAATTTGATCATTGGGTTTGTGCAACCCATAGATGTTCCTCTATGCTATGGTGTTGGACTTCATAACTGACTCAATATCCTTTGACATGATCAACAATGCGTTTAATTTTGGTGTCAATTTTATTTCATTCTCCTTTACTGATTTCTTTACCTCTTTATCATTGAGACTCAACATTAGTTGTTTCAAGGTATATTCTTTGATGTATCTTGCAACATTTACTACATTTTCCCATACTGGTGCAACTACCTTGATAATTACATCAAGAACTTGTGCTTTCAATTCATCTAAAGAGTTTTTCCATTTTTCCATTTTTTCCACTAAGGTATCCTTAATCGATTCCTTCTCCTCTACACTTCTAGAGTTGTACCTAAGAGACTTGAAGTATGCCTTGCCACCTCCTTCTTCTAATATTTTCAAACTTTCAAAAAAGCTAGGGGTAGTCTTCTAAAATATAAAATATTCAACTTCATCTTCATCCTCTCCAAGCTAAAGTTTTTTCCTAGATTTTTTTGCTTTTCTTCTGAACACAATAGGTGATATTTTACAAGTTTTTTTATGATTACCTTCCCTTTATTCTTGGGAGGCTCTTCCTCTTTAGGTTCCTATTCCTCTACATCTTCTTCCTCACATTTTCTTCTTCAAGATCATCATCTTTTACTTCTATTAGCATGAGAGTTGAACTTGATAATCTGGTTTTCTTTAATAATTTATCTACCCTCTTTCTTCCTCGCTTCACTACCTAAGGTAACTTGATCTCAAGTTCTATTATGGCCTTAGCCTCCTCATATGTGCCAAAATAAGGTTCCTTGGGGTCTACTAGCTCATTCAAGAGATCCTCAATGATGTCCTTGGTTTCATCTATGTTAACCTCATATCCTAGAGGTTTAACCCATGTCACCCTAGATCATACCACCTAAATATAGACCTTGTCACAATCAACCAGAAAAAATTTGTCCTAAACATAGTTCTCTACCAACTTCCTTGGTATTCTAAATATATGTTAAATTTTCTCTTTGAAGGTCTCAAAGTATTTATCTATTATACTTTGGAATTTTTCACCCATCTATGCTATAAACTCATTGATTTTATATAACACTAGTGTGTTCTTTTTCCATACCACAGTTCCTTTTGAGTGGAAAAGCTTTTGTACATAGAAGAATAAACAAGTCAACAAAGAATCAAACTTACATGGGTTATTCTTCGAGACTTAGATGCTCTCCATGTTCTTATTGAGTTGGTTCAATATTAGCTCAGCAAGATGAAAGGATAGATTATTCTTTGCCAGCTTTAGTGCTAGGTCAACAACTTCACATGATATGTTGTTTAGAAAACTCAAGCTATATATATTATGTGCTATCACATGGATTCCAAACTTCATCTCCATGTCTCTGACACAGTTCAACTTCACTCCTCTTCCATCCCATTCAACAAGAGTTCTTTTATCTAGTTCAACCCAACATAGGGCTTTTGGGGTCTTCAACTTGTTCAACATTGGCAACCTGACTATCCTATGGATCATTTCCTTTGTAATATAGATATGGTGATCCAACCACAAGTGAATTTCATGAACTCAGCTTAGGATGAATCTGATCCATTTTCCTTGGAAATCCCTTGGCATATGTAGGATATGATTCAAACCCTTCATCTCCAAATATTTATGCTCAGGTTTCAAAACACCATCCACACATAGCTCATTGTATGCCTAGATCATTTCTAGACTTCCTAGTTCTTGAATTAAGTAGTGATAAAATGACCTAATGTCATGAATGAGAAGCACCTTTGGTGGAATATAAGATTATGTTCTAGCAAGATCAAGTGCCTCTGTAACTACTCAACTCAACTTGAATGTGGAAGCCTTACAATCAACTCCATGAACCAACATCTTTGAACCATTTTTCACCTTGCTACTAGAAGATACCATTCACTTGGTAAAAATTTTGATCACCGGAGAAATCTTCAACAATAGTTGCTTGAATTTCTTGGGGGCTTCAAAATCGCTCTTTGCTCTAAGTTCTAAAAATTCACAATGAAAGAATATATTTGATTTCCTCCTCTTAACAAAATTCAATCTTTACCATCACCACTAATGCTTCATATAAATGTTCTCTTGGTGATAGACTATCCTTTACTTGGTTTAGTCTTTATTTCTCGAAAGACGCCTTCAACTTGGTAAGGTCTCTTGACTTGATAGGAACTACTAACTTAGAGAGAACTTCAAACTCGATAAAGTTACCACTACTCGATCTAAACTTGGTGTATATGAGCAATGTTAGTATGCTAATAGAAACCAAATTTAAATAAATCTTCTACAAACTAAACAAAATTCATAAACTTCAAGATAGACTAAGATGAGCTCTCAATTGAGAATATGAGCCATTAATGGGCTCTCTCAATGAGAAGCTCTCTTGTTGAGTGGCTTTGTCTAAGTAGATAGGATGTATGCTCAAGCTTATGCTTCAAAAAGGGCTTCAAATGGAGTTGGAATTTGGTTCTAAGTGTATGGTTTTGATGTAAAATGGCTTCTTAAAATGGCCTTATGAATTTACTTCATGGATTGTGTTAAATTGGCTTGGGAGAGGATTCCTTAAATAGGCAAAGGGCTTGAGGGATCAAGGGCTAGGATGCAAGGATGGGAGAAAGCTTATGGAAAGTTTAGATTAAATGAGAGGAGAGCACATGGATTATGCTTCCTTGCAGCCAATCAAGGAGTGACACATGTCATAGGGTCATTGGTTAGAGCAAGAGGGGTTAAGGGGTCAACAAAGGAGGCTCAAAGCTCATAAAGACCCTCATAATGGCTTGTAAGAGCAATGAATGGTCTTGTAAGAGTCATTTATGGCTTTGTGGGCTTCATAAAGTTTTATGGTTGGGATATTTGTGAGAGAGTTGAGATATTTTGACTTGGGTTGGATTAAGAAAGTCTTAAGCTTGACTTAGGAATGTGCAAATAATTAAGGCTTGGATTAGGCTTGGGTTAAGATTAGATTAGGCTTGTTAGAGGTGGGCAAGTGGATGGCATTAAATGAGGGTGGGTGAAGGAGGAGATATTTGTTAACTTTGGCTTGGGTTAGCAAGTCTTAACCCATGTTTAGGGAATGTGACAAGGTTAGGAGGGGGATTAGGATTAGGGTCAAAGATAAGGATTGACATCTTCTAGAAGAGTCTAGGCTTTGGATGAGGATGAAGACTTTCTAGAAGAGTCTAGAACTTCCTAGGATGAGGATAAAAAAGGTTTGTAGGAAATAAATAAAGTTTTATTTATTTCTAGGGTTTGAGTTGAGAAGATATTTATTAAAATATTTTTAATAAACATGAGGATTAATATTTAATCTTAATTAAATATTTTGAGTTGGGATTAGGGCTAGGAAATGATGGAATTAGCCTTTAATCGAAATTAAAGGATTAGAAGATTTTGGAAGAGGTTAGTGGTCTTAAGAAAATTGGCCAAGTTTTGGGCAAAAAATAAATAAATTATTTATTGTGGGATTTTTGGTCAATTTATTAATTAAATAAATAATAAATAAGGAAATAATGTTTAAATAAGATTTAAACATTTTTGGTAGGGATTCCTTAATTAAATATTTTTAATTAAGATAAAGGGATTTAATGGCATAAAAATAAATAAATTAATTAATTAATTAATTAATGATGATGTCATCAGGGATTTTTTCAAAAAATAAAAATACTTTATTTTCTAAAGGATTTTTAGGTGTCTACATTTTGCCCATTTTTGACATAGTGTTGAAACAACACTATTTCAAAGAAGTTCAGATATAAATGACATGGAGATGACTTTATGGAGCAACACAGTTGCCCCAGTCTCGAGTAGAAGAGAGAGACTGGACTGCATGATGCCCCCTCAAGAAGGTGGTGGGGAGAGAAAATGAGGCTCGATGATTTCTTGAAAAATACAAGAATCCAGGATGAGCAAGGAGGCTCAGATTGGCAAAGACAAGGGGCAAAATTAGCTCAAACTCTCACTACATGAGAATGATAAAGGGAGAATCAAAGGCACAAGAGTAAATAAGGTTAAGACTTCATGGGAGATGGAGGATGAAGGAGCAGAGCACCATAAAAAGGAATCTAGGATAAGGGAAGGGATGATGGGATTATAAAGCTGATGCAACAAGATTTCAAAGAGTCAGATTAATGGAAGATGGTTGCAGAGATCCCTAGGACTAGGATTGTGGATCTCGAAAGTTGAGGCTTGGTGGATTGATTTGATGGGTGGATCCCTAAAGTTAAAAGTGAAGATTGATTCAAAGAGATGCTGATGCATAAGCTGGGGTAGGAGAGACAGATGTTGGATATGGATGGGGAATAATGGAGATGAAGGGATTCCATTGAAGCTTTTTGAGCGGGGGGATACTTCAAAGAGAAGTACCACCATGTAGTTGAGCACTAGATTTGCTATAGGACTGTTGGTTAATTGCCAAGGTTACCAAGAATATCAAGGCCTTTTCACCAACCATCCAGAGGATTGACGAAATGACTTGAAACAAACACACAAGGATTGCCCCAGCATCACACATGAAACCCAGAGGAAACAATGTGGAACCAACACTGGGTAACCCACAAGCCAAAAAAAAAACAAACAAAAGACTTGATCAAAACCCTACACTCAGAGTGCCCCATTCACAACATACCATGATATGGAAGATCATGGCAACCTTGAGGAGGGAACAAAAAGATTGCCTGGAAAAGTTACTTCAAGATCCAAAAGGGAAGATTCCAAATCAAAAGAAAGTAAAAATTCAAAAGAGAACCATTTGCCAATGAGATGGGTAGGATGAGGTACTAACGGACCAAGATTAGACATGAGGAAAGCTATATCCTGCAAGGATCTATTGGAGAGCACCTAAGCTGGTGGTTTTGGATTAGTGATGCACTTGGCAAGCTGAACTAAGAAGGATAACACTTTGGTGAAAGGAGATCTAGCTAAAGGATGCATTTGGAATAGCTAACCAAGATTTGTGTGATGTGTGCAAGATGTTGATCAAGGATGAACTGACACGAAAGTTGGATAGATACACTGGTACTAAGATAAAGAGGATGTGCAAGCTGATAGACCAAGATATGGTACAAATGTACAAGTTGTTTTGGACAAGATTGGATATACAAGCTATGATACAAGGTATGATACAAGCATTGGATACAAGATTATTTACAAGCTATATAGTAGCTCCGGATGATAAGATAGAGGAATGGCCCAAGTTGGTGCAAGATGCAGAAGCTAAGGATGAGGTGATAGCAAAAGATATGGATTTGGCAAGATGCATCCAATGATGATGATAGATGTGCGACCAAGGATGGGGACAATGCTAAGGTTGGTGGTAGTTGAGCTGATAGATGGCGCTAGAGTGAATGGCTAATGAGAGGATGACATTGGATTTGCATGAGGATAGCCTAGAGCGAGATACCAATGACAAGGAAGGATGGACAAGACAAGATCTCCAAGGAATACAGTGCCCTTAATCAGAAGATGACATGCAGAAGGAGGTCTTATGATGGATGTGATAGGATTGAAGCTAGGATGGAAAAGCTAAAGGCGCTAGGGAGATGGATGATAGCTAGGATGATGGGGTGAGGTTGCAGAAGATAAGTGGATAGTGATAGATAAAAGCTGGAGGATGAAAGATAGGTGGATAAATTGGAAGATGGAGCTAGATGGCAAGATGTGACCAAAAGCATGAGGATGATAGGCTAAGTTGGGGATGGCTAGATTACGCATGATGCTTGTTTACCAAGTTTTCATCATGATACTTGTCCAAGGCGCTTGAATTGCCAAGTTTTCACTAGTGGACACTTTATTTTTCTTTATTTTTTCACTTTTTGACTTTGTACTTAGCTTGAATGATTTTGTCTTTCTTCAGCTATTTTTGGCTTTTTTTTTGCAAGATTTTTTCACTGGCTATTAGAATGTTCAATTTTGTTGCTAGTTGTTGGTACACCGGATGTGTGATTTATGCAATAGATTGGATTAGATGGGATTGATGGTAGGAGATGGAGGTATGAAAAGGATGGAAAGGAGCATGAGATGGGGATGCTTGCAGGATCAACATTGGCACATGTTGGGATGGGTGTGAAAAGAGCATATGGGGGATAGATGGTAGATGCAGGCTTGATGGAGGATTTGTGGAAGCATGCTTGGGGATATAGGCACCCAAGATGGAGTTAGGAGATGGGGGATTAGCAATGGTGGATTCCATTATTCATTGGGTTTCAACTTTTTTCTTTGGGATCCACATGGTTTTGAATTTTCTTTTCATAGGCTTTTGCATTGTTTTGCATTCTTTGATTGGATTTTTCCTTTTTGGAGTATGTCTTTTAGAATAGACATATGATTTCCTAGGATGTGGATTTTTAGCTTTATGCATTTTGAAGTTGGCATTCACATTGTTGTGGTAAGCTTTGGGAAGATGGTTAGGAGAAGCTTTGTGAGATGGAGAGGATATGGAAGAGCATGTAGGGGGATGATGATGGATGATGTGCCCTGATATGTGTCTTTTTTGATCTTGCGTAGGAATGTAGGAAATAGGATTTTTATGATGGCTGATAGGAGGATGGAGGATGGTAGATTGTGGGACATGGGGACCCAAAATGGATTTAGTGGATAAAGGGGGGATATGGTAGGTTGTTTTGGGTTGCAAAGATGGTGGAGGGGGGATGACATAAGATTTCTTGAAGGAGTGATGGGAGGCTAGCATGGTGGGTCTGGAGATAGGCTTGGTTTGGGGATGGCGTGTACCAACACTTTTAGATGGTGAGCCTTTGGATACATATCTAAGACCATGAAATTGTGGATTCTTTTGTGCAATAATAGGCTTTTTGATTCCTTGCTCTTGTGGTCCTAAACCCTGACCTTGATAATGCCATCAATCGAGCATTTGAACGAGTTGAGGAAACTTTTTGCTTGTAGAAAATGGTAGAAGTGCTTTATTAGATGTAATGCAATGGGGAGATACTGTTCTTAATTCTTCTGCTAAGAGGGGGCCACCATGGATGAATGTAAGTGAACCAAGAGGGTAGATTTTAGATGGTGGAATAGATTGGATAGGTGGTAAGATGGAAGCATGGAGCAGAGGAGATGGTAGGATAGGATCTTGATTTAGCTGATGGGATGAAAAGATATCCTGCAGTAGAGGAGGTATGGCTTGAGGTTTTGGAGATGGAGGGGATGGTGACTACACTATTTATGGAAGACATGGTATGATGATATCTTCATTTATTCTTTGGGGGATGTCAACATGCTTTTGAGCAAGGTCTTGATAGGATTGGATTGGAGTGGATAGTGTGAAAGGAGGTGAAGGGATGGATTCTTCAAAGGTAGCGAATGGATAGATGGGATATTTGGTAGTAGAGATGGGTGAGTAGAAGATGGATGCATAAGGGTCATTACAGGAGATTTTGGAAATTCTTGGAGGTGATGTGGATAAGATTTGGAGAGATTTGACAGGTGGTGGGATTTTGATGCTTGCAGGAAGTGGAAGGATTTTAAGCAATTTGATGGGCGGCATGGGGATGATAGCTATGGGAGATGGAGCTGATATTATAGATGGGGAAACTTCATCACTGACTACTTCACATGGTTGGATTAGATGACATGGCTTATTGACTATTGGAGGCAGCTTTTCTTGTATTTCCTCTAGGAGATTCTTGGGAGACTCGTGTGTCAAAGGTGGAGGTGGTGGATTGACAAGAATAGCTAGTGTGATGGGGGTGGAAGATTGGAAGCTTTGTTGATTGGGTGATGGAGGAGAAGCTGGGATATGAGATGGCATGACTAGCTAGTTTGGAGGAATGCTTGGATTTTGGGGGATGGTTGGTGGAATGCATCTAAGGCTCTTAAGTTACCCATCATAGTGAACAAGATTTTCATCATCATTGGAATAGGATGTAGCGAGAGAAAGGACAATGTGACCAAACTCATCATGATAGGGTTGGGATTTCATGTTTTGATGAAGAGTTGGATGGGGATGGGGTCTTGCATATGGATGAACACAAAAGCTCATGGTTGGATTTGGATTAAGCGCAGATTTTGGATTGGCTGATGAAAGATTTCCTAGGGAGAGTCAAAGCTACATGACAGACCTAAGGAGGATTGGCTGGAGATTTTTGGCTTTCCTATGGATGGAAGGCTTCAAGGGTATGCTATCAAAAAGTAAGAGTTTTTCTTTCCTATGTGCAGGATTGGTGGCTTTTGGTGTCAACTTGAGGATAGACAAATGATCCTATGGGCATGACACAAGATTGACCACATGTGGATCCCAACCTTTAGCTTAAGGTGATGAGGGATGACAAGTGACAGGGCTAGATTACCCTAGACAAAGCTCTATCAAAGGGATAACCTTGGGGAGATTGAGGGATTCAGATAGATTGATTGGATAGAAAACTCTGGTAGAGTAACAACAATTCCTTAAAGGCTTCGATGATTTCGGATTAGGTTGCTAGCTAGCTGGGGGGATGATTTGGATGGACTTTGGATTTGGGATTGTTCTAAAGCAAAGAACTAGATAGATTCAGTTGTGACGGGGGAGCTTGGATGATTTTTTGATGAGGCTGTGACTATGCTAAGTATGCCTTGAGTTGGGAGATTTCTATTTTTTTGGGATTTTGACCAAAGTTGGCAAACATTCATTCAAAAGCTATGAACAAACAAGCAGACAAAAGTTTGGAGCAAGCACGTCAAACACACCAACATCCTAGGAAGCTTTCTACAAGGATGAAATTTGGTTTAGCTAGGGAGTCCTCGATATGCGCAAGGTACGTGAGGCCCAAATTCGTAGATGAAACCAAAAAGATGTCACACAACCAAGAGGAGTGGTAACCCACTTCTCCTCTTTCACTTCTCAAGGGTATAAAGTTCCTTGAGGCTTAGCCCGAGTGACAGAATTTTGATCCCAAGAGAGGTGTCTTTGGATTCACCTCCCGATCTTTATACTCTACCAGAATGCTGGAGTTGAGGTCGTCCCAAGGGGTGATGAAATCCCTGAGCAGGCCTCCTAAAAAAAGAAACAAGGTTTTGGATCCTAGTCTTATGCACCCAAGATAGCCTCGAAAGATGACAAGGGGAGAGAAGATTTGGATGACCTTGGGCTAAAAAACACATTTGTTCTTTTACCAACTAATTCTTATGTGTGTTGATCTAGACTTAGCAAGTACTCATGTTTAAGATACAATGTTTATTCCAATTTTGAAGCGTCAACAAAAGTAAAATCAATTGAAGAATGCAAGCAAGAAGAAGAGTTAGGGTCAACAAGAAAATAAACTCGCATGCCCAGAGGCCCTCCACGTCAAGTATCGATTGATTTTCTTTAAGGCATTCAAGATTGAGTGTGATTTTGTTTTAAGCCCAAAACAAAGATGTGTGTAAAGCTCAATTTCAAGCGCGCGCTCGAAAGCCCTCTGTTCAATTTTTTATGCCCAAATGAAGTGTTAGTGAGACCAATGTGCATTCAAGAAATTTTCTATCTTAGAAAAACCAATAAAAACTCAAGTGAGTGGAATTTTATTTTTGTGGAGCATTTAACACCTTCTTAGGTAGACCCATCCCCATATATGAGCAATGTTAGTATGCTAATAGAAACCAAATTTAAATAAAGCTTCTACAAACTAAACAAAATTCATAAACTTCAAGATAGACTAAGATGAGCTATCAATTGAGAATATGAGCCATTAATGGGCTCTCTCAATGAGAAGCTCTCTTTTTGAGTGGCTTTGTCTAAATAGATAGGATGTATGCTCAAGCTTATGCTTCAAAAAGGGCTTCAAATGGAGTTGGAATTTGGGTCTGAGTGTATGGTTTTGATGTAAAATGGCTTCTTAAAATGGCATTATGACTTTACTTCATAGATTGTGTTAAATTGGCTTAAGAGAGGATTCCTTAAATAGGCAAAGGGCTTGAGGGATCAAGGGCTAGGATGCAAGGATGGGAGAAAGCTTATGGAAGGTTTAGATTAAATGAGAGGAGAGCACATGGATTGTGCTTCCTTACAGCCAATTAGAGAGTGACACATGTCACAGGGTCATTTGTTAGAGCAAGAGGGGTTAAGGGGTCAACAAAGGAGGCTCAAAGCTCATAAAGACCCTCATAATGGCTTGTAAGAGAAATGAATGGTCTTGTAAGAGTCATTTATGGCTTTGTGGGCTTCATAAAATTTTATGGTTGGAATATTTGTGAGAGAGTTGAGATATTTTGACTTGAGTTGGATTAAGAAAGTCTTAAGCTTGACTTAGGAATGTGCAAATGATTAAGACTTGGATTAGGCTTGGGTTAAGATTAGATTAGGCTTGTTAGAGATGGGCAAGTGGATGGCATTAAATGAGGGTGGGTGAAGGAGGAGATATTTGTTAACTTTGGCTTGGGTTAGCAAGTCTTAACCCATGTTTAGGGAATGTGACAAGGTTAGGAGGGGGATAAGGATTAGGGTCAAAGATAAGGATTGACATCTTCTAGAAGAGTCTAGGCTTTGGATGAGGATGAAGACTTTCTAGAAGAGTCTAGAACTTCCTAGGATGAGGATAAAAAAGGTTTTTAGGAAATAAATAAAGTTTTATTTATTTCTAGGGTTTGGGTTGAGAAGATATTTATTGAAATATTTTTAATAAACATGAAGATTAAGATTTAATCTTAATTAAATATTTTGAGTTGGGATTAGGGGAAGGAAATGATGGGATTAGCCTTTAATCAAAATTAAAGAAGGATTAGAAGATTTTGGAAGAGGTTAGTGGTCTTAAGGAAATTGGCCAGGTTTGGGCAAAAAATAAATAAATTATTTATTTTGGAATTTTTGGTCAATTTATTAATTAAATAATTAATAAATAAGGAAATAATGTTTAAATAAGATTTAAAAATTTTTGGGAGGGATTCCTTAATTAAATATATTTAATTAAGAGAAAGGGATTTAATGGCATAAAAATAAACTAATTAATTAATTAATTGATGATGATGTCATCAGGGATTTTTTCAAAAAATAAAATTATTTTATTTTCTAAAGGATTTTTAGGTGTCTACACTTGGTACTTGGTAGAGTTACCAAATTAGCATATGCATCCAAAACTTGGTAAGGAGATACAACCTAACCTTGTTTGGTAAGATGTTGTGACCTGACCTTGCTTAGTAAGGTCTTCAACTATCATCTTCACTTGGTGATCCTTGTGTATCTTGAATGCTGATATGAATCTTTTGCTTGCTAATAACTAGTATGGGATGTTTTCTTTTAAACCTTAGTTTTAGTAATCTCCATGGATGTCTAAGTTGAAATGGTTGCATCACCCAACTCATTGACTTGGGTGTCAACAATTTCATGACTTTGGCTTGCATTCTCTGGAGATTTTTGCACCCATTGCTACCTCATTTTTTTTTTGATATTGTAAGCCTTTTCTTTCTTTCCATCTTCAACTCTTCCTCTATTCAAATAGTTCTTGGCAAGATATCCTAGTTCTATACATAGAAAACATCTCTTTGTGGTATCTCTCTTCCTTGTGTGGTGTTTTATGCAATTATCTCCAATGTTCCCCAACTCGCCACTGTAGTAACATTTGCACCATGTATTGTAAACCCAACCAAATATTACTTTCACAATTTTCTCAATTGGGTTCCATTTCTTGGTCTTGCACTCTGAATATTTGTGTCCTTGTTTCTTGCAATTGTGCCACTTTCCTTCAAACTTGGGTTTCTTTGTGCATTCACTTGATGTATGTCCTAGTTTGTTGTAACTGTAATAATTTCCACTAAATTTTGATTTATGATTGCTCCAACACTTGTTTGATGTATGACCTATTTTACCACAATGAATACATGTAGGCCTTTGTTCTTTTGATCTCCATACTGAGAAGATTCCCCTTCTTCTATATATCCTAATCCATCTTTTCCTTTGTGTCTAAATTGAGTTTTCTTATCTAGCTAATTTATGCTTTCTTGTGAATTCATTATCCTCTCATTGGTTGTCTTCTCTATGTTGAGAGCATTCTTCAATATTTCATTTTTTTCCTCAAGTTGATAAGCTCTTGATTTGCATCATTAAGTTGACCAATTAGATCTGTTCACTAAAGAGATAGTTGATTAATTGCATTTTCTTTTCTTTTTTTTCTTCATTGGCTTTTTCCTTTTGTTCCATGACTTCACATAATCTGACTAGTTGAATTTCTTTTTCGCTTTTCAACTTTCTGACTTCTTCTTGAAGAGTAAGGTTTTTGTCTAGTAGATATGTGATTGCTGCATCAAATTCATCTGGACTTCTTTCTTGACAAATGTTTCCAATTCCTTCTTTAGTGTAGAGATTGTCATTCATATATGTTACAAGATCTTTTCTTCTTTTTAGGGATTGAGAGAGTTTCTCCTTTTCTTTCTTGGGTTGGTCCATGACCAATTATAGATCCAACTTCTCATTTTTAATAGTTTTCTCTAGTCTATAGGCTTCCACTATTTTTGAAATTTTCTCAAGCTTCTGTACTTCTGATGTGAGAGCCAATGCTCTAATACCAATTGTTGGAAATTTAATATAGACTAGGTGACTAAGAGGAGAGGGCTAAATTAAGAACCAATGAAACTTTAAACTTAATTCACTAATTACACATTCACCATGTAATCTCATCTAGTTGAATGCATGAAATAATGAAAGAAATAAAACATTCATAGAACTTTGATACAACATATGGTAACCCAAAAATCTTCCAAAATAGAAAGTAAAACTGGGGTGGGGATGATAAGCACAAGCTTTATGATTGTAGCATAAAGTTGGCCTATTAAGGCTTACAATTGGTCACTTCTAATGACCTCCCCTATTAGGAGAAATATGGACTATTAGGTGCACCTTGTTAAAGGATTTACAAATATACAATGAAGTATGAACTTTTTTAGGAGATTTTGAATAAGACTATTAAGTCCACCTTGTTAGAGCATTGACTAACGCACTTGTAAGGATGAATAGTGATTGATCTCTGATCTACAACTTTCATTTGCTAAATGAGATTCCTTCAATTACAATGATCACCTAACTAGTTACTATGATATATAAGTCTTTGCTTTTCCTTATACTACTTGTATCCTTCTTCAATTTGCACTCATCTAATTCTTACTTGTTCACACACTTATTACATTTGGATATGATACGATGTATTACATATATACCAATCAACTTAATTATCTCTTGGAGTTGGCTACAATACCAAATTCATCATAATTCACAAAGTTTGTCCCACTACTATAACTTGGATTCTGAAGACAACTTTGTGATGTTATGACACTTGGAAAATGCCTATCAACACTCTACAAAATTTGGTACTTGGTTTATGTTGAAGCTCGGTCCATACTGATCACTTCAAGTAGTAGGAACTTGGTCAATACTATATGACTTAGTGAATACTAAGAAACTTGATAGATATAGAATTACTTGATTGACACTGCATGGCTTGGTCAACACTGAATTTTCTTTGTTAATAGTGAAAGCTTGATAGACACTGATATACTTGGTTAACTATACAGAGCTCGGTTAACACTAATATCTTCATCACTTTAACTAGAAATCTTAGTAGACTCTACTATTCTTGGGAAATATTGTAAACTATCTCAGATGCTCAATAGATACTATGAAGCTCATCATGAACTATAGTCTGACTATTTAGCTCAGTACCAACTAGAACACCTAGCTAACACTACTAGAAGTATGTTAAGCTCGGTAGCAATTGTAAAACTTGGTAGCAATGAAACTAACTGACTAAGTGTTAAGTCACTAATAGACAAATTGACCTTAATATCAATAGAAGTATTTCTGGCAAGGAGATTTCATAGAGGCAAAGGAAAATTCAAAGGTAAGTTACCTATCATGTGCTTTAATTGTAATGAGGTTGGTCATATTACTACTCGATATCTAGAGAAGAATAATAGAAGTGGAGACGAATACAAAAGTATAAAAGATAAGGACAACAAAGATTATAAAGATAAAGGAAAAAAGTCTCGATACATTGTTGAAGAGGAAACCAAAGATGGATCTGATGACCATGATTATGAAGTGGTGTATGTTGCAATGAAGGATAATTCTGATGAGGATGAGGCAATTGCACTAATGTCTTATGTGAACAAGAGTGACAAATAGATAATTGATAGTGGGTTTTCACATCACATGAATAGAGATAAAATTAAGTTCATTACCCTTGATTATAATGATGTGCCCTATCTAATAAAAGGTAAAGGATCAATCAAACTCATAGAAAGGATCATTGTGACAATTCTTATTATGTACAAGGATTTAACTATAACTTGTTGAGTGTGTCATAATTGAATGGTTTAGGTTGCAAAGTTGATTTTTAAAATAAGATAAAAAAAGATCTATGACACTAATGGGAAAGTAATTGGAAAAATTAATCAAACTAGAGGTAATCTATTTTATCTTGATATGAATGATGCTACTTGTTGGTGCAGGAGCACTTAGGGGTAAAGGTAAAATCCTAATGCATTTTTGGTTTGTAAATGGTCTAATGACCCATTGAGGTAATAAGGACTAGGAATAAAGTCCCATGGTTGGTTTAGTAGGTTAGGATAGGTAGGATTTGGAATGTTTGACAAAATTTGTCTATTAGGCCCTGATAGGTAAAATTGCTTAAAATTTGCTCACTAATGTAAAATGTGGAAAAATACCTTAAGAGGGGGAAATATGTGTGTTAGTGTGGTCCCTATATGTATTAAGATCATTTTAGAATTATTTGAAATAAACTATCCAAATTTGTAGGTGCAAGGAGCAAAATTGCAAAAGTTGTCAAAAAGTTGCATTGACAGCTTTTCAATTTTTGCAAAATTGCATTGCAACTTTTTTCATAGTTTGGAGGAAAAAACTACTTGGGTATTTATGGGTAAAAAAAAAGGTTGGAATGGAGGAGGGAGTCTATTTAAACCTTCTTCAACTCATTTCCAAGGGTTGGACAGTTAGTTGTATGGACATCACCTGTAGAGGAGCAATTTTGTGATTAGAAACATGGTTTTGAAGGATTTAATAAAGGAAGTGGATTGAATAACCTATTGTTTTGGATGGAATAGAGCCTTGGGATCATGATTTGAATCTTTTCATACTTTTTTTGGTTCCAAGCATTCATTTATTAGGGTTATAAAAATTAATTAAGTTTTACCTTCCTGTTGTCCAATTTTGTATTTCTAGCATTCAAATGGCTACAGCTTGAAATTCCTTGGTCTAAACACCATGGACTTTGGAGATCAAGAAATAGCCTCTATAAATATAGTGTATAGTGATTTTGGGTTTTGTCCAAGGCAAGTAGCTAATTTTTCAAGTGAGCCCTAGGCAAGTAATGTAGGCTTGGCAATGTGCAATGAAAGCTTGAATTGAAGTTTTGATGATAATAGTGGATTCGCACATGCTAATCTTGTTTAGGAAATTCAGTAGTAGAGTTTCGAGGGTTCATAACTTAGAGGAGGAGGTTGGAAGTGGATTTTGAAATTATTGGTAAAGGATTCAATGTCATAGCCTTTGAAACCCTTAAAATGAGGGTCTTCTAAAGTTGAACTATATGGTCATCCTAGGAGCCTTAAGACCTAAAAAATCTTCAACTTTAGGGGCTCTTAGGGCTAGAAAGCTAAATAGGGTAATCTAGAGTTGTGGGAGGATGAAACTTACTAGAATGATGTAGAATGGTAGGAAAAAAAATTTAACCCTTATAAAGATGGTTCAAATTTGATTTTTTCCTTTTAGGTGCTCTTGGTGAAGTTTCAAAATTCTAACTCAAATAGTGCATACTTGGTGAACTGAAGGGAGAGGATGGAAAACTAAATTGTTGGGTGAGTTTCTTAGTGAAACAGGATTGGGAAGGAGTCCTCTAGGTTTGTATTTGGAATAGTAACCCTAAGTAGGCTAGGAGTAGCCTTAGAAGAGAAAGAAAGATCTAGATTGAATAAGCTCCCCATCAAAGTGGTATTAGAGCCATAAGATTGTGGCTTGTGGTGGTATGTTATATTCCACTAAGTCAAGGGGATCTATAAAGATGGTTACAAATGCAGAGTTGGAAAAGGATGCAGATGAGAAAAATAAGCTTATGGAACAAAAGGCAAGGTTTCTTGATTAGGCCCTAGAAGAGGTGAAAGATAAGATAAAGGAAATGGAAGATGCAGCCTAAGCTAAGGAAGATGAAGACTTCAACAAGAGTAAAGAGAAGGTTAGCTTGGAGGAAGAGATATCTAAACTAGATCCTCCACTTAGTGAATAGAAACCATTCCTCAAGGAACTCAAAGTGTTTGGAGGAAAGAGCCTAGAAAATGTGTCACTTTTCCATGGTAAGATAGATGCAGAGGTGGTACTATAATGGCTAGAGAGAATTGAAAATTATTTTCAATGTGAAGGGACAATAAAGGCCCAAAAGGTGAGATTTGCAAAATCTAGATTAAAAGGTCAAGTATTGACATGGTGGAAGTTTGTGTAAGAGGAAATATAGAGTGAAGGGAAGATACCTATAGCTAATTGGAAAGCTATGGTGGAAAAGATAAAAGAAACCCATTTTCCAAAAGACTATGAGTTTCAGATTCATAAGTAGAGGCATAATCTTCAAAAAAAAATCTTGATGTGGCTACCTATATAGAGGAGTTTCAAAAGTTGGCTCTAAGGTCAAGGGTATCAGAGGTAGAGAGAATCAATTTGGAAAGGTATCTAAATGGCCTTAACTATTCTATTCATGAAGAGTTGAGTTTTTTTAGTGTCACCACATTATAGAGTTATTTTCAAATGGCTAGGAAAGTGGTAGATAAACTAAGGAAGAATAGGGACTCAAGTTCCAAGGACAAAGGTAGAGGTAAATATTTTAGAGGTGGTTCAAGAGGAGGCTCTAGTGGAAGGACTAATGAGAAAAGAAGCTATATGGGTAGAATAGTGAGATGATTCAGAGGGGAGGCTCTACTAGAGGCAGATGATCCAATAATGTTGGTAGAGGGAGCTATGGAAACAAAAATAGAGGCTCACACTTTAGCAATATAAATTGCTAGAACTCTTGAAAGTTTGGGCACCCTACATATAGATGTCTAGAGAAGGAATCCCCATCATATGGAGAGAAGAATATCATATATGTCTAAGAGGAGGACAATCCCAAGGTAGGTGAAGTGGACCCTAACATAGAAAAGGAGGAAAATATCGCTTTAAGGAGTGTCTTGGTTAAGGAACTAGGAAAGGAGGAACCCAAGCAAAGAAGATCACTATTTAGAATCACTTGCAAGATATTAGGTAAGGTATCCAAGGTAATCATAGACTTGAGGTCTATTGAAAATGTATTCTTAGATGAGGCAACATAAAAGCTTGGTTTAACAAAGATTCCTCATGTGTGTCCTTTTAGGGTGACTTGGTTAAATAAGGGACATAACATCCTAGTAAATAAACAAGTATGGGAAGACATCACCACTAGTAAGTATCAAGACAAGATCTTATGTGATGTACTTCCTATGGATTCTTGTCACCTGATACTAGGAAGGCCTTGGCATTATGATAGGGAGGTAGTTCATCATGGGATGGAAAATAAGTGTTCTTTCAAGAAGGATGGGGTCACCTATATGATACATTACACAATGGAGGAAGATAAGGTGGAGAAGGCTACTATAAAGACTTTTTTGATGAGTGGGAAAGAGTTCCTCAAGGAATTAAATGGAGGTGAAGGAGTACGGTATGCCATCATGGTGAAGCCCAAGGTGGAGGAGAAATCTTTACCAACATTTATACCTGCAGAGGTGTAAAACCTATTAGATCAGTTCAAAGATATCATTTGTGATGGAGCACCACCAAAATTATCTCCAAAGAGATCTATAAGTCATCAAATTGACTTCATACTAGGAGCATCACTACTAGACAAATTTGCATACAAGATGACTCCAGAGCAAAATAAGGAGATTACAAGGCAAGTTCAAGAGTTACTTGATCAAGGGCTAGTTAGGAAGAGAATTAGTCCATGTGTCATATCAACTATCCTAGAACCTAAAAAGAGAGGTAAGTGGGGAATGTTCACTAATTCTAGAGCAATTAATATAATCACAATTAGGTACAAATTTCCTATTCCTAAGATAGAGGATTTAACGTACTATCTAGGTGGATCTAGGTACTTTTCCAAAATTGATCTTAAAAGTGGATATTATCAAATTAGGATGAAAAAGGATGATGAGTGGAAGTCTTCATTTGAGACTACTAAGGGTCTCTATGAGTGGTTGGTTATGCTATTTGGTCTTACCAATGCACCAAGTACCTTCATGAGAGTCATGAATGAGGTTTTGAAATACTACATAGGAGTGTTTGTTATTGTATACTTAGATGACATCCTCATCTTCAAAAGGACAAAGGAGGAACATATGAAGTACCTAGAATTTGTGTTGAGGAAACCCCAAGAAGAAAAGTTGACACTAAACCTAGAGAAGAGTGAATTCATGAAGGAGAAGTTAGTATGTTTGGGGTTTGTAGTATTGCAAGGGAATCTAAAAATGGAAAAGGACAAGGTGGAGGTAATCTTGAGTTGGCCTACTCATATATTTTTTACTAGGGTTAGAAGACTCTGTGGACTAGCATAGTTCTATAGGAAGTTTGTGAGAAGGTTTAGTGAGATTTGTGCACCAATGAATGACACCATCAAAGGAGGCATGAAGATCAAGTTTACATGGACCAAGGCAATAAATACAAGTTTTGAGAGGTTGAAGAAAGAAGTGGAAACACAACCAATATTGGTTTTTCCTACTTTTGAGAAGCTATTTATGATGGAGTGTGATGCTAGCAACATAGTAGTTGGGGAAGTTTTGAGCCAAGAGGGCAGACTAGTAGTATTTTTTAGTGAGAGGTTTAATGAAGCCAAGACAAGGTGTTCAACATATGATCTTGAGCTCTATACACTTGTCCAAGCCCTCAAGAAGTGGATGTATTACTCATTACCCAATGAGTTTGTGGTCTTTATAGATAACCAAGCACCAAGCTTTATCAACTCATAGGAGAAGCTAAGTCTAAGGCATATCAAATGGATGGAGTTCTTGTAGTCCTACACTTTTATAATCAAACACAAAAAGGGGACAAATAGTAAGTTGGTAGATGCTTTGAGTTGGATTTTTATGATAGTATAGGAGGTCAAATTATAGAGCATAGGGTTTGATGGATACAAGGACCTATATGAGGAGGACACTAACTTTTTAGAGGCCTACAAGGTATGTACTAACTTTTCTAATCATTTTCATAGTGACTTTATTAAATACACCTTCTAGAATGGATTATTGTTCAAAAGTCAATAGTTGTGCATTCCAAGGGGATCAATAAGAGAAAATCTCATATTAGAGAAGCATAATGGGAGCATGAGTAGGAACTTTGGTCTTAACAAGAATTTAGACCTTGTGGAGAGATTATATTACTAGCCCAAAATGAGAAGGGATGTGAGGAGGTATGTGCAATAGTGTGGCATATGTTAGAAAAAAAAGGACACTTCATCAAATGCAAGACCCTGCCAACCTCTACCCATTCCTAATAAGCCTTAGGAATGCATCAACATGGACTTCATTGTGGGATTGCCAAGGACTAGTACATGGTTTGATAATGTATTTGTGGTGATGGATAGGTTCATCAAGATGAGTTGTTTCATTCCATGCAAGACCACACATGATTTTAAATGTTGAGACTTTCCTTTATAGTTTCCACCACAGGTCCCTCCTTGTACACATGTTGAACTATCACTTTATTGCATAGAATAAAAATTGATCAACTTTTTATAGTGAGATAGTGACAATAGTGAATCCATCCCAGTCTGATAGTGGATATAAAATGATGCTACATCTCTTTATTTCATAGCATGGGTCCACCTTTACAACTAGGTAAATTGTGGCATGCATGTGGTGTCACTTCATTGCATGGAAGATCTAACATTGACTTGTCTATATTTTGTGGAATATAATGCGCCCATTGAGACACATATCATTCCCTTGCTATCTCTTTACTTAAATATTGATCAACTTTTTATAGTGACACAACAAGAATAATAGATCTATTTTAATTGGGTGGCTAAGAACATACACAACCTACAATCTTTCTTTAAACTATTTGGCTTTTTGACTAGCCAATGAAATGAAATCTTTCATTAATTTGAGTTTATAACTCTATAATGTATATGTATAAATAAAATTTTAGCTATTGATTTCATTTCAAAAGGAGTCATACCACCTTTGACTTGTTTCATTTGCCATTTCTGCATTTTTAAGCATTCGTTATGTATTGAATTCAACTAAGCTTATTCTAAACTATTCTGATGACCTATATATCAATATTTGACCTCAGTCTTTAGTTTCTCTTCTGCATTTTCTTTGTATATATTTTTTAAAATGTATCCTTCTCTAGATATAGATCTTTGATGATGGAGTTTGAAACTTTCAGAGGTGAAGAAATGCTTTCATAAAGAATTGCTTCTCAACATGAATTTTTTTCTTCAACATGATTAGGGACAAGGAATCATGAATCTTTAGAAACATCTAGATCTTCTTCTCATTAGGTAAAATGCATAACAAAACCCTCCCAAAACCTAATCACCTAACCATGGACTGAAAATTTGCTCGTATGATTTCCTACATTATGTTAACTCCAAGGAAATATGAGAAGAAGGTCATCCTATGATAAATATAGACTTAGACTCAAAACATTGACACTTGACTCAACCTCAAACCCTAAAGAAAAATTATATGACTAAAACTTGGGCAACAATTGGCTCTATCTAGGGACTTAATCATGATAATGCTTGAAAGAATCCAAGAAATCTATGCTTCTACATAAAGGGTAACAACTTGGGAACTAAAAGAATAGGCTAAACTAAGAAATCAACAAGGAACTACCTAAGGAAAGCAACTAAACTAAGAAATTTTAGGAAAAGGAAACCTACCTATCTAAACTATTATATAGGGATTAGCTATTTCCAACTTTGCAATTGATACAACTTTAGATCTTGCCCATTATAAGAACATGGCAGGATTTCTCCAATGGGATATGCCAATTTGAAAGAATTATTTTTATTTTCTTGTGTGATCTAAAAAGATCCTTTCCAAAAAGATTGAAACTTATAATGCATACCTCTTGGGTCATGTGTCTTATCCCATAACAACACCAAGTCACCTTCCATAAATTTTCTAGGTCTTGCTATTCTATCAAATAGTTTCTTTATCCTTCCCTGATGTTCAGCGATCTTATCCACCATCTCTTCTCTTTCTTCTTGCAACTTGGTGAGATATAAGATCCTCTTTTATAACCCATCTTGGAAAACATCATCTTCAATTACAGTTTTCAATTTTCAAGTAGCTAGTTCTAATGGCAATGGAAAATTAGCTTCTATTCTATATACCAATTCAAAAGGTGAGATCCCAATATCCCTTTTAGGTGTGGTCCTATCAGCCCATAAAGCATCATGAATTTTCTTATGCCAACCTTTCTAATTATTCAAGACCAATTTCTTCAAAATATTAATAAGATTTTTACTACTGGATTTAGCCTGCCCATTTCCTTCAGGGAAATATTAGAAGAATTTACAACTTGAATACCATGATCATAGAAAAATTCAATGGTTTCTAAGGAGTAAAAGTAAAATTCATTACCCATTACTAATTTCATAGGAACTCCAAACCTTACTAGAATATGTTCTTTGATAAATTCACATACCACCTGTGAGGAAGTTTTCTTCATTGTATTTCCCTCTACCCATTTACTGAAATAGTCTATGTTAATGAGTATGTATGAATGTTGTTGACTAGAGGAAGGATTGATTGGGCCTATAAAATCTAAAACCCATTGATGGAAAGGAGCTTCAATTATTACTAGCCTAAGAGGCAAAGCAACAAGCTGAGGTTTACTAGTAAACATTTTGCATTTCTCACAATTAGCTGCCCACATATATGCATCTTTAAACATACTAAGCCAATAATAACATTGTCATATAATTTTGAAAGTAGTAACAATACAAGAAAAGTGTCCTTCACATGTTTCATTATGAAAAGATGTCAACAATTTTACTTGCTGCTCTTTATCCACACATCTTTAAAATGTTCCATCGATTGCTCTCTTATATAAGACATCATTATAGATCACATACCTCAAGGATTTTTTTTTTTGAGATCCCTCCTTTGTTTAGCAATCGGTCCTTTAGGGAGCTCGCCATATGTCATAAAATAGGCAATGTTTGAGAACCAGGGATCTTCAAGACTTACCACAAGAAGTTTTGGAGTATCTTCTTCTTTCCATTGTTGATCCTCTACCAAGGCTTTACAGAGTGCATTTCCTCTTATAATTTTGGTTGGTTTTATTTCTATATCATATTCTTGGATTTTCACTATCCACACTCCTCTATTATGACAACCAACTTCTTGTTGTGTCAGAATACTTTTCACTATAGGATCTAGCACATATATCACTGAATGAGAATGCAATACATAAAACATAACAAAATTAAGGTCCCTTATTGTTGCATAGGCATATTTTTCAATCTTTGAGTATCTCAATTCCTAATTCTTCAATGGTATACTCATGAAAGAAATTGGATTTTGTATTCTTTCTTTATTTTCTTGAATCAATATAGCTAGCATGGTGTGTTTTGAGGTAGAATAGTAAATGATGAATCCTTTAGTATAGTCAGGATGGACAATCACAGGGGCTTTGGAAATGGCATCCTTGATATCTTCAAAATCTTTTTTCCCAACTTCACTCCATTTGAAAGTTTTATTGTCTTTCATCATATCAACTATACATTTAACTATCTCAGAGAAATCAGGCACAAATCTTCTCAAGAAGCTTACCTGGCCAAAAAAGTACTTCACTCCAGGTTTTCTTAATGGAAAACTTAATTACTAAATATCTTTAACTCTATCTGGATCAATCTTTACTCCTTCTCAAGATACAATATGACCAAGTAGCTTTCCTTCTATCACACAAAATATTGACTTCTTTAGATACAAAGAGATACCATGATCTTTACATCTTTGTAATACCTTTTCTAGATCTCTGATATAGTCAGATCATTAAGGTATATGACAATAATTCTATCTTTCAAACCTTCAAAGGAAATTCATGCCACATTGAAAAGTTGTACTTGCATTGATCAAGAAAAAAGGTATTCTATTATGAGAAAAGATATCCCATGGTGTGGTAAATGTAGTTTCGAACTGATCTAGTTCATCTACCTAAATTTGATTATATCCTAAAAATCCATCTAACATGGACATCATCTCTAATCCTACAATAGTTTGTAATAGATTATCCATATTAGGGAGAGAAAAATTATCTTTGAGTGAGGTTTGATTAAGATTTTTGAAATCTACACAAATCCTTATCTCTTCATTCTTCTTCCTCACTGGCACAATATTAGCAACCCAAGTGGAATGATGGATAAGGTATATAATCCTAGCTTGCAACATTTTGTCAATCTCTTTGAAGATTTTTCCTTCAACTATATGAATGGTGTTGCATTTGGCTTAAGAGGGATTTTCATGTTTGAACTTTCTACCCATTAAATTCTTTAGGTCTTCATAACTCCAAGTAAATACATCTTGAAATTCAATGAGAAATTTCCTAATCTCTACCCTCTCCTCTAGTGTGCAACACATCCCTATGTTTATCATCATTGGGCTAACTTTTGTCCCTATATTGATTCCATCATATTCACCATAGTTTTTTCCATTTTTATCTCTTTCCCTCTTTATGTATACATCATGCATATCAAAAAAAAATTCCAAAGAGATTAGATTGGGTGAAATTTTATTATCTTTCAATTGAATCATATAAGGCTCTATTTTCTTCTTATCCCCTATCACTGAATCATCACCATTTGCATTAGTGATTCCCTCAAAATACAAGCATTCAAAAGGATCTTCCTCTTCAATTAATTTTAGTATGTTTTTTATCATCTTCAGACACCTAACATGAATCTTCATTATTAGGGACATTGGGCCTAAATAGAACTTCTACTTTATAGGTTTGATCTTTAAAATTAGGATGTGGTAAGAGCGATTATGTAGACTACCAAAGAATTAACTCTTGAATTGAATTCTCAAAGTATTGATGTAATTGAGAAGACATCAAAACCCTCAATTTCATCCCACACCTTATTATGGTAGCTTTTCAATCTTGAGTTTTTAATTGCATATTGATTTCTAACTTATCTTACCACCAACTCTGCATCTCCTTGAGATTTGAGCATCCTAACTCCTTTTTGTTTTGCTACCATTATTCCAAGGAGAAGAGCTTCATATTCTATATCATTGTTAGTATTTTTGAAATCTAACTTATAGGACAAGCAATTCATTTCATGACTAGGTGTTATCAACACTACCCCTACACTTGAACCAACATTTGCATAACTACCATCAGATTCCAGGGTCCACAATTGATCACCTTTATTTTGTTTTGATTCTTCTAAGATCTTTGGGGTATTAGAGAACAACATATAATTTCCAAACTATATTTCATGATACAATATTTGATATCTAGGATCATCTAATTTCAAAATAGTGAATTTTTCTTTCTCTTCTAGTTCTAGCTTCACCTTTTTGTCTCCAACTTTTATATTGACACTAGACCAATCTAATTTTATTTCTCCCCCCATGTCTTTTCAAAAAATTCTACTCAAGAGAATTCCATAACTTGCAAGGATTTCTTCTACTAGAATGGTAAGTTTTAATCTCTTAGAGGGATAAGTAGCAAGCACAACTTGAGCATCTTTGATCTATCCTAGAAATGGCACTTGTTTTGCATCCATTGAGTCTACCAAAAATTTTAGTCAATGGGAGTCCTAAAGATTTTGTAATAGAAGTAGGCATCACATTATTAGAAGCTCTTGAATCTATGATGTAATTACTCAATCTATTCCTATTGATGAATAAAGAAATATAAAAAAGATCTGGTTTTTGATTTGGACATGTAGCTAAGACAATGGATTCTTCTTCTTGAAATAGTCTAGGAATTGTAAAATCTTCATTATCAAAAGAAGCTCCACTAGTGCTAGCCTTATTATGATTTTCAACATTATAATTAATATTAGCATGATCTATCTCTTTACTATTGCAATGTTCAACTAATCTTTTCAATTGATTAGGATTAGATTTCAAATAATCCAATGGAGATATCTAAATTCTTGTTTCTTCACAATATTGTACCATGTTAAAAGAATTAGTAGAGTTACCTTTGTACTCCTTTTCTGAAGATGAAGTTACTATGCCACTATCTTTATCAACTTTATTTGATGGTACATTATTTTTGACAGGAACTGAGTTGTTGTTTTGATTTCTATTCTTTTGACCTCTAGTCATTAAATTTAACTAAGGTTCTTTTAGAGTAGTAAAATAATCACCTCCTTTTTTTTAATCTGATTTATACATCAAGAAATAATTTTTAGATTCGCCACAAGGAGCATGATCATCTTCACTTTCAGGATATTCAATTTTTTGCTCCTTTTTAGCCACCATTTGCTTATATCTGATCATATCAGCCCATGTATCTCCATCATGGTCTTCACTTAAGTGAAAATCACACATATTTTGTCTCTTAGGGGCACCTTCAATTGTTAATATCTATTGAATAGGCAATATTTGCAATTCTTTACCTCCATTTGGATTTATATAACCTTCTTGATGAGGTTGATGAAAAGAATGAGAAGGCCTATTAATTTGTTTCTTCAATGAAATGAGCTCATTAGACAATTTTTGAAGCATGGATTCCATATTATTAGAAGTATTGACTATATTACCCATAATTCTAGATTGAAATTCTCTCTTCCATTTGCCAAAAACAATCATATCATCCTCCATCTCCACAACTAGTATATGGGAAACTTGCAAGTTTGCTACATTGGCTCTTCTAATTTGATATCCCAAATTAGGAGGCATAGAACTAATTTAGAAATTCTTCTTATTATCATCACTAGGTGCACTTGTCATAGGAATTCTTTTAAGAATTTTATTGAATTTTATGTTGAAATCTCTCATAGAAACTAAGGTTTCTTTCTTTATTTTTCCCAATTGTAATAACAAGGTTTGTGCATCTTTTGTGTTTTTGTCTCTTTCCTCAAACCTTTGTTTCATGGTGTTCCAATTTGTGATGCATCCTATAGGTAGGTCTTGAAACCAATCAAAAACATTGTCTACAAGTGTATCAACAAACATTCTGATAGCTACATCCTCATGTTGAGGATTTACTACACCACAAACCTTATGGAAAGCACCTAAGTGTTGTTCTGAAAACATGGTACCATTGCCATTAAATCTTGGAAATTTATTCCTTGATGATCTTAGCAAATCATTATTAGTTGTAAGGGCAAGAGGACCAATAGAATTTCCCCATGGTTGTGCCATAACTACTAGTACAGTGATTTGATTTGTCTAAAAAGTAATAGAGGGGAGTGTTGCACCAATCAATACAAAAACATCAAAAATAGGAGGAGAAAAATATTGAATTCTCTTTGTTCTATTAGGAGGAACAACTATAAAAAATAAAGTACCTAGAAGTTTTTTTGGTTACAAACTCCTTTGCACATGTTCTTCCTCTTCTACAAAGGTCTTCTAGGATAGGAAAGTTAGCCTTCTTGAGCTCTTCATATATATTTGGTCAATATTTCCTTTCTCCTTGGCACTCCTAGTATATTTGGAATCTAGAGTGTATCAAATGCTTTAGAAAATGGTGTTTTGAATCTATTTTACCAATCTTCAACTTTGAATTTGCACCACTTCTTCAACAAGTTGAGGCTATAAACTGGTATCAAGCTCTTATAGAAAACACATGAATACTAGTAGTCATTTCTTGTAGCTCAAATATATATAGTGTAACTAATTATGAAGGTAAATTATTCAGAACTTTCATTTGAATTATTCCTAGTAGAGTTGCAAAAAATTGTTGGTTAACAGTTTGTCCTTCTATTAGATTTTATAATCTTGACTCTTGGATACCCAATGCTTGGAGAGAAAAAAGTATGTTTACCAACAAATGGGTCAATGTATGTATTCTATCACTGGCCTCTAAATTGATTAGATATATCTCCCTATGTTTCTTGCAATGATATGCAATGAATATGTTTTTATGTGATCAAAAATTCTTGATATTATAAGCTCTTAACCTAAGAGCAGTAAAGGATAACCAAATTTTTTGTAAGCATAAACAATTCAAGAAAGATGTATATGAATAACCTATCACACTCAATGGAATGATTTCAGTAGATTATCTTGATATTTTCTAACTTCTAATTCTTTTCTAAATGTAGAATGGGAAAGAAAGGATTATACATATAAAGGCAAGTGGAATTTCTTAAACTATTAGCCTTGACTAAAATGGAATTCAACAAGTATCCAATAGATTCATATATATTATTCTTCAATTCCCAATGAATTATATGAAATAGAAAGTGGAATTATTGTACTACAAATATCAAAATGAAGTAGAATCCACCTAATTATCTACAGGATCATACATAATTGTCTTTCAGCTCTAAGTGCAAAACTATCTAATGCATGGACCAAAAAACATGAAAATAAAATACTATAAATGGAATTACAAAACCATTCACTCTTAAGTTTTCCAACCTTTTTTATGTCCAATGAGATTGCATTTATAGTTCTCCATCATTTCTTAGTTTTGGTAGGGCAACAATCACAAATAGAATATAAAATGAGGATAAAATATGATGTTATCCAATAATATGACCAAGTCGCATCTTCTCCATTGATAATTCTTGATCAAAAATATTCCTAAAAATACTCCATGACCTTTCATCTTCTTGTGATCTCAGAAAACCCTATGGAAAATCATTGTTTCTTTTATTTTATGTTGTTTCATACCAAACTTCTTATTTTGTATTCAAACAGTCACTACATTTTCAAATTCTAACTATCAATGTTAAATCAACAATCATTATTTTAAATGTTGAGGCTTTCCTTTATAGTTTCCACTACAGCTCCCTCCTTGTACACATATTGAACTATCACTTTGTCACATAGAATAATAGTTGAGCAACTTTTTATAGTGAGATAGAAACAATGATGGATCCATCTCAATCTGACGGTGGGTCTAAAATGATGTTATGTCTCTTTATTTTGTAGCATAGGTCTAACTTTACAACTAGGTACATCATGGCATACATGTGGTGTCACTTCATTGCTTGAAGGATCTGACATTGACTTATCCATATTCTATGGAATGTAATAGTCTCATTGAGGCATATGACATTCCCTCACCATTTTGCTTTACTTATAAATCAATCAAATTTTTATAGTGACACAATGAGAATCATAGATCTATTTTAATTGGGTGGTTGACAACATACATGACCTATAGTCTTTCTTTATACCACTTGACTTGTCAACTGGCCAATGACATGCAATCTTTCATTAATTTAAATTTTCAACATTGCAACATATACGTGCAGTTCAAATTTTAACCATCAATTTCATTTCAAAAAGAATCATACCACCTTTGACATGTTTCCTTCACCATTTCTACATTTTAAAGCATTCATTCTATATTGAATTCAAGTGAGATTGGTTCTAAACTATTCTCATGATCTGTATATCAATCTTCCACCTCAGGCTTTAGTTTCTCTTCTACATTCTCTCTCTCTCTCTCTCTCTCTCTCTCTCTCTCTCTCTCTCTATATATATATATATATATATATATATATATATATATATATATATATATATATATATATATATATATATGAAAATGTATCCTTCTCTAGATATAGATCTTTGGCCTTGGAGTTAGAAGCTTTTAGAGGTGAATAAACACTTTCATAAAGAACTTCTTCTCAACATGATTAGAGACAAGGAATTATGAATCATTAGAAATATCTAGATCTTCTTCTCATCAGGAAAAATGCATAACAAAATCCTCCCAAAACCTAATCACCTAACCATGGACTGGAAATTTTCTCATATGATTTCCCACATTAGGTTAACTCAAAGGAAATATGAGAAGAAGGCCATCCTATGAGTAATCTAGACTCAAACTCAAAACACTAACACTTGACTCAAGCTCAAACCCTAAATAAAAATGATATGACTGAAACTTGGGCAACAAGTTTGAAACCATTGGTAAAGGATTCAATGTCGTTGCCTTTGAAACCCTTAAAATGAGTTTTTTTTGAAGTCATATTGTATAGTCATCCTAGGAGCCTAAGACTATAAAAATCTTCAATTTTAGGTCATAGGGAATAAAAGTTATGAAGACACCAAGTGGCCTTGTTAATATTTTTTGGGAGTCGTAGCTTGTTCCTTGTTTTTAGGAGGGCTAAAAGGGGCTTTTGGGGCTAGAAGGCTAAACAGGGTAATCTAGAGTTGTGGGAAGGTGAAACTTAAAAGAATGATGTAGAATGTTAGGAAATGTGTTAATAACCTTAGAAAGATGGTTCAAATTTTATTTTGGCCTTTTAGGTCCACTTGGTGAAGTTTTGGCATTCTAGATCAAATAGTGCATAGTTGGTGAACTGAAGGGAGAGGATGGAAAACTAAATTGTCGGGTGAGTTTCTTGGTGAAAGGGGATTGGGAAGGAGTCCTCTAGGTTCACTTGGACTAGTAACCCTAAGTAGGCTAGGAGTAGCCTTGGAAGAGCAAGAAATCTCTAGTGAAGAATCTCCCCATCTCTTATCTTGTTATAGAATTTGACAATGTGTGGCTATGGCACAAGATGTTATGTCATGTTAACTTTGATAACTTAGTGAGTATAAATGACATGAAAAGAGTCAAAGGTTTTCCTAAACTAAAGAAACTTGACAATATGATTTGCAAAAAATGTTTGTTAGGCAAGATGAAAAAATCTAGTTTTAAAAGTAAGAGTCACACCTCTAAAGAAATTTTGGAATTAGCTCATACTAATTTCTATGGACCAATTGATGTGCAAAGCTACAAAGGTGACAAGTAAATTATCCTATTTGTTAATGAGTATTCTAGGATGATGAAAATTATGTTTCTAAAAAAAAAAATTGATGCTTTCCAAATGTTTAATTAGTACTTAGCTAGAGTTGAAAAGGAGATAGACAAAAGCTTGAAATGTCTAAGATCTGATAGAGGTAGAGAATTTACATCAAATAATTTTGAGATGTTCTGTAATGATAGAGGAATCAAGAGATAGACTTTTGTACCTAGGGCCCCTCCACAAAATGGGATTACTGAAAGGAGGAATAGATCCGTAAGGGACTATGCTAGAACACTCATGATAGAGAAGAATGTTTCTTTGAAATACTAGAGAGAAGTTTTAAGTACATTTGTCTATACCTTGAACCATGTATAATTCACAAAAGGTACTCATTCAACACCTTTTGTACTATGGTATGGATACTCACCCAATGTAAAATATTTTATGGTATTTGGAAGCAAGTGCTACATTCTTAAGGATTTCAAGAATGGTAAATTAGATGCTAAAAGTGAAAAAGGTACATTCCTTAGCTATTCTACAAGAAGTAAAGCTTATAAGTGTTTAAATACTAGCACTAACAAAGTTGTGGAAAGTGAAAATGTAAAGTTTGATGAATATATAGAGGTACATGGAGCTAAACCTATTTAGGAACTTGAAGAGTAAAAATCCTTTGAATATTTTTATGAAGGTATGTATGCTCATGAAGTTTCTATAAACCAAGTTGTAACTCAAAAGAAAGTTGCTATGACTGCCAAGTCACATATAATGAATTTTGAGTTGCATTCAAGAACCAAGTTGCAGTTAGGAACCAAGTTGCATTCAAGAGCTGAGTTGTAGATAGAAGCTAAGATACATTCTAATTCTTAGATAACTATACATGAAAGGAATGTCGATCTACATGATAGAGAATTACATAGTGATTCAAATTTTGACAAACCCATTGAAGAAAGAACGGCAGAACCAAGATTGTCAAAGCATGTCAAAAGACATCACCTTGCTGAACAAATTATTAGAGATAAATATGCTATACCAATGGAAAGGAAGAGGAAAAGAAGTGATACATGTTTTTTGAGCATGCATGAGCCTAAGATGGTGAAAGATGCCTTAGAGAATGAGGACTAGAGTAAAGTCATGAAAGAAGAGATTGATCAGATTGAGACTAACAAGACATGGATTGTAGTTCAAAAATAAGAGGACGAGAATGTGATTGGAACCAAGTGGGTGTATAGAAACAAGTTAGATGAAAATAGTGAAGTCATAAGGAATAATAAACCATTAGTTTGCAAGGGGTATGTACAAGAAGAAGGAATAGGCTATGGAGAAAAAAAATTCCCAATTGCAAGATTGGAAGGAGTAAGACCTCTTCTTGCTTACTCTATATACAAAGGTTTCAATGTTTATCAAATAGATGAGAAGTAAACATTTCTAAATGGTATATTAAAAGAATAGGTTTACACAGAACAATTATAAGGATTTGTTGATCCAAACAACAAGAACATGGTATGTAGACTACACAAAGCTTTATATTGTTTAAAGTAAGCCCCAAGAGCATGGTATGGAAGGCTTCAAAACTATATTGTGAAGATTGGTTTTGAGAATACTAATTATAACATAAATCTATACTTGAAGATGAAAGGAGGTAAACATATTTTACTAGCCAATATTTTTGTTGATGATATCATATTTGGATGTCAAGATGAATTATGTAAGGCATTTGCAAATGAAATGAAGAAAGAATATGAGATGTCTATGTTTGAAGAGATCAAGTTATTTTTTTGTTTCCAATTATATTAGATGAAATAGGTATATACAACACTCAATCTAAGTATGTGAAAGAAATATTGAAGACTTTTGGATTGGAAGATTCAAAACTAGTTAGTACTCCTATGGTGATAGGACACAAACTATCAAAGAATGATGATTTTGTTGATGTGAATCAAACATTGTATAGGTCTATGATTGGAAAGTTGCAATATGTAGTACATAGCAGACCTAACATTGTATTAGCTATTGGGATTGTTGCAAGTTTTTTTACAAATCCTGAGAATTATTTGATGGTTTTTAAGAGAATTATGAGATATTTGAAAGGAACATAAGATTATGGTCTTGTTAGAAGTAGATAATAATGAGGGGGGGAGGGGTGGGGGTTGAATCAATATTCTTCAAACTTTTGCTTACAACTTAATATTGTTAATTACTTTATAACTTGCATATGAAAGTAAACCAACAATATTGAACAATAAATATAACCATAGACATAGAGAACTCATAACACCATTATTCGTTAACTAGGGAAATGTTGGCCAAGGGAAAACCTCGGTGGGGATGATACCCACTAGATGATTCACTAAAAAATAGGATCATGTTAAGGATATTGACCCTATTAGGAATCTTTGAATTGCATATAGTGTCTTGAGTCCTTGTTAGAGGATTGGGCCTTGTTAGAAGCCTCAAACCTATTAGGAGTTACTTCAACCCTATTAGGAGTTGGTAGAACAAATGTAATGTATGCATGAAGAGCCCACTACCCTAACATGCAATTATACAATTTAGTTCTTCACAAGAATAGATATACATACAATACTTTACATTTTTTGTATTTCACATTTTCTCTTATCAAACATAAGATGTAACTCACATATCATCAATCAAAATCTTGCATAGATCATATATCTATCAAATAGGTCATCACATATCACACATATTTTTTACTTGCATAACACACTTATCTTCACAAGATAAGATCTTTACTTATACCTTGCATCATCATAATTATTTTCTTAGTTGGCCTTCATGTCTTCACATGCTTGACATATTATAAAATAAATTATGGAATAATTTCCACATAGTCAAATCATCATGAATTAGTAATTATTTTCTAACCAAAATAATTTCTCAAGTTTTACAATCCAATACTTTGCTATGCTCTATTCTATTCTATTAAATACCCAAATTGGTACTTTAACCATATCTCGTGTCGTACTATCTATACACACCTGTACATTGATATACATCATCACTGCACTATCATAGATCTTCCCTTAACTACAGATAAGCTAAGCCTCATTGATTCATACATACACATCACACCTATTCTCTATGTTTTTGTAAAGTGTCTAACACTTAAGACAATTTTCTATATATAAATGCATAAATGAAATGTTGAATACATGTTTCCATAAATGACAACCATCAATACATCTATCTGACCATAATGCCAATAATATCCCCCTTTGGTATTGATGGAAACATTTGCAAAAAAATTCTAAGTCCCAAAATGATGTCATACATGGTAAAAAACAAATAAAAGTAACTACACAAAATTGCCTTCAAAACATAACAATTTTATTCATGTTTTGATGGATCATTACATTCCTCCTATCTCCTATACATTGATACATAAGTACATAAGTGTACTCCCCATTACATATACAATACATGACCTACAACTATACAATTTTCCTTCTACATAATACTCCCCTTTTGACATCAATGGCAAAGGTGTCAAAAACAAAGTTGTATCAACAAAATTGGGTTGTCTGCTTTTGATCAATTTGATATTCTGGAAAAGCAATCTACATATACAAGTTTCAGTGTTTCCATTTCCTTCTTCCAATTCTCCTTTCCTATATCTAAAATACTAATTAGTGCACATAGTGGATAAGATGTCACTTCAACTATGCTCAACTCAATATAGGAAAATTTGTCATAGGAATTCTTAGCTACAAGACATTCCTCCAATTGCCTCTACAATTTCTCTAAGACTAGAGAGTCTCTTTTTTTCCTTCTCATTATCAGATTCCTAGCCTTTGATTCTTTATAGTCCTTAATATTGGTCTTTGGGAGATGTAACTTAGCAGTAAGTGTTTCAAGTTCACTCAACTTTCCCTTTATTTGGCTCTCAAAATTTGTTAGGTACGTGTATGACATTATGCACTATCCATACAATCTCTTCCCTTCATCATTTTTCTTTCTGAGTTCCTTGATGCTCCCATCAAGTGCTTTCAAATCATTTTTCACATTAGTGCATACTATATCAAATAGTGATGCATCATGCTTCACATGTTCTTGCATTCAAGCTACTTCTGCTAGAGTTGTGAAATCTTCATTAGAGATCTTCACCAACTCTTTGGCCTTTGACTACAAGTTTTGATTTTCTATAGTTGTGGTAACTATCTTCTACATTCTATCCAAGACTTTAGTTAATGTCTTCTCCAAAGACTTTAGCAATTTTTTCTTCTCAAACAACTTGCTTAGTGATCTCATTAATCCTTGTTGATCTTCATCATCTATTGGCATGGATACTACTACTACTATTACTGGAGTGGCTATAAGAGAAACTACTTTCTATTATGCCTTCTTCATATCTTCCTTAACTCTCTTCTTCTCTCATTCCAATATTTCTTCTTCTTTCCTTGCATCTTCTTCAACTTTCTTCCTTTCTTCTTTAATTCTCTTTTCTTCTTCCCTTTTCTTTTTATTTTCTTGTTGTATCCTATTTTCCTTTGCTAACCTTTTTGTTTCTTTCTTCTTCTCTTCTTATTTCTTCTTCTTTATCTCCTCTTCTTCTTTCTTCTTCTTCTCCTCTTCTCCATCATCATTTGAACTAGATTAAGCTATAATATTGCCAATAATAGCTTGGGAATAGGCTACAAATGGGTTTTCTTTTGCATCTTTAGTTATGTGCATACTATCCACTTGCATGGATTTAGTACCCATAACAATATGTAGTGGTGAAAGTGTCTGTTGTGTCTCCTCTACTTCTTCCTTTTCACTGGAAGGTGTACTTTCTTATACATAGATTGGGTTGGCAGGCTTTGACTATGCACTCACCTTTGGTACCATGGTCATGTACTTTACAATTGATTCCTCTATTTCATTCCTTACATCCTCATAATTGCCTCTCATCAGAAGAATTGCCCTTCTTTTATTTCTTAGCAAGTGCTCAATACCTCCAAAAAAAATTTTGAGTCCTCCTTAGAGTCAACCTCACATAATTTATTAATCATAGAGATCCTCATATTTATATCTTCTTCCACTACTCTCTTTTTCCTATTTATAAGCCTATTATATAGATCTTATGGTATCTAATTCTGAATGTTATCAAACTTCTTATACTAAAAATCATATTTCTTACACATGCATTCTCTAACTTTCTTCTATCCATATGACTATACAAGCTATACTACTTATTCAACTATACAAAATTGTCATCATTAATAATTTGCATGTTCAAGTTTTCTATCTATGGTTTCCATGTTCTTTTTCCAGCTATAGTTCTACCTTCCTGTGCATCTTGCACTACTAGCCTATCTCCAACTTTATCCTCAAAACTATCTGAATCACTCACTTGCATCATTTTCCTCCTCTCTTCTGGTCCACTAGTGGTCTATTTGATCCTTTTCTTTGGTGAAGGTGCAAGTTCTTGCTTCACCTTGACCAATCTAATAGATTTTCTCTATGTTGTAGATGCTTCCACCTCTGGCTACTTCCTTTATTGCTTGCTTCTTGCCTTTACAAGTTGCACTTTGCAACTTCTACATAAGGTGCAATGAGAGTCTGTGCACATGGATGCACCACTGTCACACCTTCTGAATGTCCTTCTACCCAAAAATTCATACTGTCTTCTTTCTCTCATCTCCATTGCAATGCCTTTTACCTCATTGAATTGTTCTATTGTCATTCATGATTCCTTATGAATAGAATCAATAACTTTCTCTACTTTCTTCTCTCTCTCCTTGTTGTGTGTTTTTGACTAAACTACTCTCATTTTCTCCTCATATGTTCCTAATTGAGGGAACTTTGTGTCCTTTTATGACTAGAGTATGATCTATGCATACCCTCCTATGAGCTCTACACTCATCTCATATCCCATAGGTTCTATGAATTTTACCCTTGGTACCACAACTTCCATATAGGTGTTATCAGTTTCCACCATGAAGCATATTTCATCCTTATATTTCCCCACCATGGAGGGAGGTATCATATACCTATGTTTCATTTCAATCTAAAATTTCTTCATCATCCTATCAATGTCATTATCTCTAACATTTTCTAACTTTGATCTATAACATTGAGTCACCATCTTCATTGCACACTCACTACTATCCTAGTTTTTCATACAAGGAAACTTCTTTGTAGCATAAAAGAATGAATGAGTTAGTAGAGAATCAAATCTAAAAATTATACTCCTTGATTTCTTCACCTTTGCAATGTTGTCCAATAATTGTAATCTAATAATCTCACAAAGATTAACTTTTCTTCCTTGCATTGCCATTACATAAGATGCATGTAAAAATTTGGTTGATACTGAGTCATGTTGAGATAATGGGTGTTGTACACATTGTATAATATTGTTATATTATTTTATTTTATTTTATTATGTAATGTTACACCTAAATGGATGTGCAACATGTAAAGATTATCATGGGATATACTTGATGGGTTGTATTGTAACATTGTGATAATATTTCATGTAATTATTTAATATTGTGGAAAAGAAATTAAATTTCCAATATTAATTATGGGGTCAGTGGGTTAGGTAGCACATCATGTATGCAATACCACTTGGTGATTTTGTGGGACTTGCTACTATATAAGTAGGCACAAGGGTAGTTGTTGTGTGATAAGGCAAAAAGGAAAAAAAGCAAGAGTCAAGCGGGACAAGGCTTGACAGGTTAGGCAAGGGAGCATTTGTGAAGGTTGGAAGCATGGCATGGGATGTGTGGATTCATGCATTTTTACATGGATTTTTTGGCAGTGGCTATGGCTTTGAAGACTTCCATGGCTGTATCATAATGTTATTTTTTGTTGAATAATACATGGTGATGGATGCTTTTGGAGGTTGGGTTTTACAGGGTATATCTTGTGTCACATTTTTTATGGATATGTTGTCTATTCTCTTGCATGTGGATTTTAATTGCATATTTATTTCAGATCTATTATGGGTTATGTGAAAATAGTTATTTTTTTTCTTACAAGTTTCCTTACAAGTGGTATCAGAGCTATGGTTTTAGTGTTGTACACTAGAATAAACCATGGGTATAGATGAGAGGATAAAAGAGAGGGCAAGATATATGAGTTATTTATTATAGATCTGGGGTTTTGAGTTTGTTGTTATGATGGGATGTTGGCAGATTTTGGAGATGTGAAAGTATTGGATAAAAGAATTTTTCAGATGTTTCATTTGACCTCCTAGATAAAAATAGACCTCACCCTTGTATCTGGGTCGATGTTTCCATAAATTTTGATATATAATATGCCCTAGTTTAGCCATGTTTAGAGGAAATGAAAGAGTTTTATAGTTTCAGCCTGTGATGGCTGTCAAATTTAATCCCATGAAAATTTTCATCACAAAAAAAATCATAGTGAAAATGGTAAAAGACTATCTTAGTAAAACGGCCATAACTTTCTCTCAAGATATCAGATTTTAAACTTTTTATAGGCATTGGAAAGATAATTTAGAGCACTAAAACTTGGTGTAGGTTTGGTTCTATGATTTTGACATTTTTCTTAGGTTTTAAAGAGCTGAAAGATTAGATATTATTTATTTTGAGGATAGATTAGGGCATTACTTGGGCATACGAAGTTAGATTTTGGACTTCTAATAGTCAATGGAAAGCTCTTGGAGAGCTCTACACATTAGTTCAAATTTAGTGTAGGTTTTGCATTGTTTATTTGGTGATGTGTGTGTGTGTGTGTGTGTGTGTGTGTGTGTATCTAAATAGTTTATGGTATATATTGATTATGGTAATATTGTGAGTTTAAGACATTGTATATTTTGGAGATTTGAATTTGATGTCATTGTATACTTAGTTCATATTTTAGATTGGTCTCGTGATGATATGGTTATCAATATTTGGTTTGGATATGTATGATGACTTGTTGGGTCTACAAGTTGTGTAGTGTTGTAAGTGGTCTATACTTATAGGTTGCATTTATGGCTTGGATATGGGTTGTCTTTGCCCACTGATCTTTCATTATTGATGCATACTCAGATCGGTGGCTTGGATTTGGGTTTTCTATGTCCTAAGTCACATGATTTTATATTTTTTTTCTTCATGTAGAAGGGATGAGATGTTGTTACTAGGTACAGTCATGGTGGAGGATTGTGGTTGACTATTTTATGCTGACAAGTTCGACACATTTGAGAGTTAGATGCTCATTCATGGATGTGATCATGGTGTCATGGATTTTGGCATGATATGATTGGATATATAGGTACATCCTTGATGTTCATTATTTTGGATTCCTAATTTGGTTATGGTGGTATATCTTCTTAGTTGAGGATCATGATTATTTGGTTTCTTTTGAGGAGCTCATGATGTGCACTTTGAGTTCTTAGATAGTTTGATGCCTTGGCTAATTCTCATGGTTAGAGGATGGTTTTTTCATCATGATGTCATGGATAGCTTGGATACATGGTTTAGTGGGAGCTTGTGATAGTGATGAGGTGGCAATGCAGGATTAGTTCTTGGTTTGGTTTGTATCTTCTTGGGTTTGGAGATATTGGTTTCAGTTGGTATTGATACTTTGGTTGTTTATGTAGACTTGGAAGATCTTCATGTAGGAGATGGATTTTATGATGCCATAGGTGACTTGGTTGAGTGGAATTTTTTGGCATTGATATATTTATTGAGTATTTACAGATGTTGGAGGTTTGTCTTAACTCATGTTGTTACAAAAGCATCTTTGAAATTTGCATGGTGCACTTGGTTATCTTCATGGTGTGTGAAGATAGTTAGATCTTGAGGACTCATGCAGTTCTTAGTTGTCTTCATGGTGTGTGGAGATGGTTCTTCATGATATGTGGAGATAGTTTTCTTCATGGTGTGTGGAGATGGTTGCATCTTGAGGACTAATGTGATTCTTGGTAAAGGTGTGGTTTATGCTTTCATTTGACATGTTATCCTTGGTGTTGGGATGGTTTCATTATTATGTCATGGTATACTCTTGATATGCATTTAGAGTTTTGACATGTTATACTATGTTCATATGCAACATGTTATCTCTTTGGTTGAGATGGTTAGATCATATTGTTATGTTTATATTCCTGAGGCCATGGTTGGAACTTTGACTTTGACCTTGGTTTAGTTTCTTGGTATTGAGTACATTGATCATAAGTTGGATACTTCATAATATTGCTATGTTACATTTGGAGTTGGCATGGATTGATTGGTTATAGGTACTCATGGATGCTTAAGAGATGGTGGTTATGTTGATTTCTCTTGGATTAGAGAAGTATTTGTTGGGACAATTGATGGTTTCATCAAGAAGTCTGAGGGGCATTCACCTGATATGGACTTGAGAGGAGATTGTTCTTAGATGAGTTTTGATTGGAGACTTGGGTATCTTGATGAGCATTCTCATTCCCCACTCTTGGTCTACTCAGTAGTTTTCTACTTGAGAGGTATATCCCATTATTTCTCTTAAGTGCATTATGTTTATGCTTGTCTTTCATGGATATGGATCTTGAACTATGGTACATGAGTTAGTTATGGAGGGTTCATTTGAGAGATATTTTAGCATTGGTTATCTCCATTTGTATATGTTGTTATGTTGGTTGAATTTGGAGATGGTTTTATATTGGGCATATTCCTTGGATTAGGAAAGTTTTGAGTTTTATCTTCTTGTGAGAGGCTTACATCCATGATTCGTTATATGGTATGGTTTGGGTGTTGCTGAGGCTTCTTGTTGGGGTCTTATGGAGCAGATCATACTTACACAATTTACATCTAGAGGTGTGTGTAGAAGGACATGATACAGGTTATGATTTTCATGGTTTCTCTTTGGTCTTAGTTATCTTATTATGTATTTGGTTATGCTTACATTGGATTTGAGATTGGTTAGAGATTGTGATCACTGGTTTGTGTTCATGTATGTCATGTGAGAGATGACGTGGTTATTTCTTTATCTCTTTCCTCTGTTGGTTGTGGAGAACTTGGAAGAGTGTTGGAGACTTGTTATGAGAGTTGTTCTTGCATGTTATTGGTTTATGTGTTGTGGATTTCCTTGAGACTACATGGACTCACTTATTTGAGATGTTGTGAGTGGATCAATTATAGATTTGACATTATCTTTTGTAGTGGGAACTTCTTGGTATTTATGTGGAAGGTATTTCTCTTTAGGCTTGTGATTGTAGGTTACAGATTGAATATGTTGATGATGTGAGATTCACTTGGTATACCTTTGCAGGTATGGATAGTTGGATGGGTTTGGTACTTTTTGTGCATGTTATTTTAGCTATGGATATTTTGACAACTATGGATACATGTGGTTAACTTTGGATTAGGTTTTTGTGCTTGGCATTTTAGTTGGTATAGGATTTTATGATCTTCTAATGTGACAAGTTGGGTTTCTTTCTCTTTGGATGGCTTCTATGTATGTCTAGTGGTAGTGGCATAATAGGAGGTGAGATCATTCATGTTTGAGATGATGGATACTTTGATTTTGTTGTGGGTACCAAGATAGAGCACATGGTGTACTTTGATCCATGGTGGTGGATGTGCTAGGAGGGATTCTTCCCTTGTTCATTTATGTGGCTACAGATTGACCCTATGCAATGTATACAACAAGTGGTAGATTGTTTAGATAATGGGTGTTGCACACATTGCATGATATTGTTATGTTGTATTATTTTATTTTACTATGTAATGTTGCACCTAGATGGATGTGCAAAATGTAAAGATTCTCATAGAATATACTTGATGAGTTGTATTGTAACATTGTGATAATATTTTATGTAATTATTTAATATTGGGGAAAAGAAATTAAATTTCCAATATTAAATCTGAGTTTAGTGGGTTAGGTAGCACATGGTTTATGTAATATCACTTGGTGGTTTTATGGGACTTGCTACTATATAAGCAGCCACAAGGGTAGTTGTTGTGTGAGAAGACAAAAAGGTGAAAAGGCAAGAGTCAAGCAAGACAAGGCTTGATAGGTTAGCCAAGGAAGCATTTGTGAAGGTTGGGAGCATGGCATGGGATGTGTGGGTTCATGCTTGTTCACATGGATTTCTTGGTAGTCGCTATGGCTTTGAAGGCTTCCATGGTTTTATTGCAATGTTTTTTTTTGCTAAATAATACATGGTGATGGATGCTTTTGGAGGCTGGGTTTTTCCCTCAATGAGGGCTTCCCATGTTATATCTTGTGTGATATTTTTTGTGGGTATGTTTTCCATTCTCTTGCATGTGAATTTTAATTGCATATTTATTTTAGATCTATTATAGCTTATGTGGAAACAATTATACTTTTTTCTTACAAGTTTCCTTACAACTCAACCCTTGATCCATGGTTAAACTTGCACCCTAAAATTTTGTTTAGTAGCTTTACTCCTTTGTATTGAATGGATTCTAGACCTTCATGTTTCTTCTATCAAACCTAGTATTTTTTTTTTCCACCATCTTCCTGACATTCTTCTCATTAACATGATTGTAGCCTTCATTAATCAATCCTATGACCTTATGAATTAGGTCATTGTCAATAACAATCTGTGCATCACCTAGCCACAACAAATCATCATGTAACCTACTCAGAATTATTTAGGTTCAATCGTGGTTTTTGAATTTTGTATAGAACATATACTTCACTAGATTTAAGCCATCTAGGTGTGCATACTCAAACTTCAAGGTTAGGTCATTGTGACACATTTATCCCAAATCCTAAAGAATATCTTCATCACCAATGCTTTCTATCTTGTAGTGGATATAACTTTTGATATCCTCATCATGTAGCACATTTTCTGGGACTTGCAAAAATGTGCCCAACGAGTCGTCTAATGGAGACACAAATGGATGCTTCTTGAAAACATATCATGGTCTATCACTAAAATCATACACATTTTGACTAGCCATTGAATTACAACAATAAAGCTAAATAAATGGATTCAATGTTCACAAAATACCATAAAATCACAATTTAGGGCTTCTGCAAATTTGTGCTTCATAACCTTCACTTCACACTTCAATTTTCTATCGAATTGCTCTTCAATTCACTCAAGACACTGTGCATGAACAAATGGTAAATATAATCTTGCTTGTGATCCTTAAATCATTTCAAATCACATGGTGCATTAAATGTGTATTTACCACATATTCAAATACTATCTCTATTTACCAATAAGCTTGATTTCTCAATTCCTACTCACTGTGATCATATCTAGAATTACCCACTTGACCACAGCCTTCTCTCTATGTCCTTAACCCCCTGTTAACTATACAACTTCCAACTCTCTCTCTCTAACATCAATTCTAGCCAACTGATGCACTACCTCTACTAAAACTGCTTAATTTAGGTAGGATAAGTCACAAACAATCTATGACTTCAATGTCTTATCAGGTGCATCAAAAAATTGTTTGTCCAAAATTGTATAAGATCTTTCTAGATCTTTAGCTATCACAAATGCTTCTTTGAATTCATCAACATATTCCTTAATTGCTTCCTTTTGACTATTGTCACTACTATTAGCATTCCTTTTGTCATTTCTATTGTTGTTCCTTCTATCCATTCTACAATATCTCGATGTGTGTCTTCAAAGTTATTACATAACTAATATACATGTGCATTTCTTCTCTGATTAGTTCCATTATGATTCTTAGGTGCTCTGCAATTCCTAACAATGTGTCTAGGATTGTTATCCTTGTAACATATAAACTAATTCTTCTCATCATTAGGTTTCTCTCCATCATTGGATCTATTCTATGATCTTCATTTTTCATTACTTGTAGGTTTAGTATTCATAAAAATTCTACTATATGCATTATTACTATCAAACTTAGGTATCTTACATTCTACTACCTTATGTCCATAACTATGATAATTATAATAATAGAAATTAGTAATGGATTTAAAAGACTTACCCGTTAAATCTCTTTTCATGTGTCCAACTTTATTACATATGAAGCATCTACCTATGAGCTCATGTATTACTTCCTTGAGTGGTTCATCTTTCTTAGGTTTATCAACTTTCTTTTTTTTCTTAGGTTCATCATGTTTTGCTAACAAAACAATTAATTCTACCTCCTTTGATACTTCAATAGATGTGCTTGATTCTACCTCACTCAGAATAGATTCCTTAGGGGATTCAATAACTGGATCTCATTCTCTTCTGACTTAAACTTTCTTTATTGATTTGTCTCCAATTAGATATCCAAGTCCCATCTTGTCATAAGAAGGTATTTGGTGAAATATCTATTGATCTATCTTCTCACTACTAGAATAAAATTTCTCTAACTATTGCTTAGCTTGTATCAATTCTCCTTTCACAATGATTTTGTACTTTTCTAATTTTGCATGCTCAATCTTGATAGTATCTAGTTCAAATGAAACTTGAATTAATTGGGCTCTAAGGTCTGCATTCTCAGTTTTCAGCTCAGGTTCATTCTTGCCACTATTTTTCTTAAGACTCAACTTAAGTTCAGTGATTTTCAGTTCATGTTTCAAAATCTCATTTTCTTTCTAGAGATTTCCTACTTAATCATTATCACTAGTCTATGCAAATGATTCCTTTTGAATAACAATGCTCTAATACCAATTGTTAGAAATTGGTAATATTGAGAGGGAGAGGAGGGGGTGGGGGGTGGGGGGTGAAACAATACTCTACAAACTTTTTTCCACAACTGAATATTGTTAAATACTTTATAACTTTCATATGAAAGTAAATCAACAATGCTGAATAGTAAATATAACCATGCACATATATAATTCATAACACCATTACTTGTTAACTAGGGAAACCCTAGCCAAGGGAAAACCTTGGTGGGGATGATACCCACTAGATGATTCACTAAACAATAGGATCATATTAAGGATATTGACCCAATTAGGAATCTATGAAGTACATATAGTGTCTTGAGTCATTGTTAGAGGACTAGGCCTTTGTAGAATCCTCAACCCTATTAGGAGTTTCTTTAACCCTATTAGGAGTTGGTAGAACAAATACAATATATGCAAGAAGAGCCCATTGCCCTAACATGCAATTATATAATTCAGTTCTTCACAAGAATATATATACATATAATACTTTTTATTTGTTGTATTTAGCACTTTCAATGGTCAAACTTTAGATCTAATTTCCATATCATAAATCACAAATCTCGTATAGATCATACATATGTTAGATAGGTCATCACATATCACACATATCTTTCACTTGTATAACACACTTATCTTCGCAAGATAAGATATTTACTTATACCTCACATCATCATAATTTTTTGCTTATTCATCATTCATGTCTTCACACACTAGACATAATATAAAATAATTTATGGAATAATATCCACATAGTCAGCTCATCTTTACTTAGTAATTATTTTCTAACTAAAATAATTCCTCAAGTCATACAATCCAATACTTTTCTATGCTTTGTTTTGTTATATTAAATACCTATACTAGTCCTTTAACCATATATCATGTCGTACTATCCATACACACCTATGGACTAATATACATCATCATCACATTGCCATAGAGCTTCCCTTAACTATGCATAAGATGAATCTCAATGAGTCGTCTATACACATCACATATGTTCTTTGTGTTGTTGTAAACTATATAACACTTAGATAATTTTCTATTTCTAAATGCATAAATGAAATATTGAATACATGTTTCCATAAATGAAAACCATTGATACATCTATCTGACCGTATTACCAATAGGTCTATACTACAATAAAAATGAAAATTTTGAGTTAAGAGCCTATACAAATGCTAATTAGGCTGGAAACATTGATGATAGAAGGAGCACAAGCGATGGAGTATTTTTCTTAGGAAAGAGGTTAGTCACTTGGACCAACAAGAAGTAAAATTGTATATCTCAATCTATTGCTGAAGTTGAATATGTAGTTGCTATAGTAAATTGTATAAATGTGGTATTTATCAAACAACTACTCAAATGTATGAAGGAGGAAATCACTAAACCTGTGGTACTTTACTGTGATAATACAAGTATTATAAACATATCAAAGAACTTTTTGATGCACACAAAGACTAAGCACATTTTAATCAAGTATCATTACTTGAGAGAGTTGGTTCAAGACAAAGAAGTGAGCATGGAAAATGTGAATACGAAAGAATAGATAGCTAATATATTCACAAAATATTTACCTAAGGATGCACATGAATATCTTAGAGGTAAGATAGGGGTGTCAACCCTATCCAAAGCTACTTAAGAAGCATGATTAGTACCCTACATAAATTGAGCTTAATGTTGTATCTTACATCTTGATGTAGTGGATCTTACTTTAGGGTTTCCCTAAAGTAATGAAGGAGATAAATTAGAAGACCTCCAGTCACATGCAAGGTGACAGAGGGAGAACCCGAATTGATTATATCTGCATACATAGATGACAAGTCTTTAACATTTTTTTTAAAGAGGGAGATATACGTACTAAGGGAGATAAGTGGAGATAGATACCTGAATATCAAAAATAAGGAGAGATACTTTAAAGAGGGATAGATAAGAAATATAAAAATAATCTATAGACATATAGTGAAGGAGATTGATAAAGCTCACATTACCCTATATAAAGGAAGGACATATACTAATAGAGGGAAAAATTTTAAAGATATTATTTTCTTTTTGGTATTGTTGTTGGTATTGGTTTTCCATCAATGTCAAAGAGGGAGATTGTTGATGTGAGATTGTTTTGAAGTGAAGAACATGTAATAGAACAATTATTATTTTTTCAATGATGTCAAACCTACTACCTACTGGTGAAACAATTTCTTTTTGGTTTGAAAGCTATCATTTAGTTGACTAATGAAGAGGATTTGAAAAGAGGAGATAACAATAGTACCTAGAGAAAGATTGAGTTATTTGGTATGTAAAAGAAGTGCTAAGACCAAGTAGGACATTGATACTATAGTGTATTTTTCATCTACTTAATGTCTAAAATGAAAGATTACTTAAGTTAATACTGGAAGAAGATTAAGCAAGAAAAGTGTATGCCAAGCCTTGCTGAGAAGTCAGTGCAAGCTTAGCATAAATCAATAGAAGTTGAATGAAAATGTTAAGAAAGGATGAAAAATAGCGTGAGCCAAGTAAACTTTAGTTGATTTTGAGCATCTGTAAACTTTAGTGTTTCTTGAGTAAACTAGTGTTGACCAAGTGACAAAATAATATATATGTCGAGTGAAAATAAAGAGTGTTAAATCAGAGATTTGATGAATTCAAGCTAACTAATTTGTTTTCTTAAATTATGTGAAACATGTAGAAGAGAACTATGATGAGCTGGTGGTACAGAATTCAAGGTACACCATTTAGAAGTGAGTACAAGGAATATTGTAGAAGAAGCTTCTAGGGGAACCAAATAGAAAAGTGGGTAGATTCATTGAATCCTACCTAATCTTACCTAATCCTAAAATGGACGATTGTGGTTAAGTGGCAAAAGATCTAAATTATTTATTTATAGATATAGATGGTTAGAATAAAATGTTTTCATTTGCGAGAACCTAAGGAAGACAATGATTCTAGGGTATTTCTTGATGTAGTGGCCAAATAAAGGAGACTACAGTTGGCATACAAAGGAAGAAGGCTAAAGAGTATGAATACTTGAAGGGTAAACAAGCTATCAGAGCTAAAGTGTATGAATGCTAGGCAGAATGGAGAATTAAAACAAATATTTTTTGTCTACAAGTGAGTTGTTATTTTTTATTAGATCAAGCCTTACTGTTACTTTCTAATCATTGTATCAGTCTAGGGTAAATCCTTTGGATTAAGGTTGACCTAATAGTCAGATGTAAATCCTTTAACTAGGTGACATTCTAATGGAATGGTATAAAGTCCTCTAACAAGGCTCACTCCTAATAGGGTGGTTAAATATTTTAATTGAGTCACATTTAATACTATTTGTTTTACCTTTAATAGGGTTGGCCTTTCATAAGGCATCACTTCAGAAGAGTGAGAATTAGAAGCATGTTATTGGTGTTTTTTCCCAAATTGGGTATCCACATAAAATCCTTGTGTCAAATTGTTTGAATTTTTTTATGGTGTTTCATGTTTAGATTTCTTCAAAGTTGTTTTGACCTAGGACAATAACCTACAAAGTCTACAAAGTTTAAGTATTGTGTGATCTAATGGATGCATGCATATTAAGGTTTTATGGATATGGGGCTACTAAGCATTGAAAAGTTTTATTTGTACATTTGGACCATGGATAAATAATTCACTCCCCTCTTAGTTACTCTAAAGAATTCCAACATAGTGAATATGTATACTATCTTGCAAAATTTAGATTCAAACCTAATGGCTTTGAGAGTGAAGAATTATGATAAGATGGAGGTTGGCAGTAAGTTAGTTCTAGAATTCTTAATTTTGAGCATTGATGACTAGGAAATATTCCATGATAAGATGGAGGTGAGAATAAGAAGTCTAAATTTCCTATTGGTTGTATTCCATGTTAAATGCTTGGAATATCCTAACTTGTTTATAAAATACCTGAAGGAGGAAGATGTAGAAGGCTATGAGGACATCCTGAACTATGCCAATGTCACTTGTCTTTATTTAAAGGATGAAGTGGATGATTCTTAAGAGGACATGTGTTTAGGAAAGATGAAGGAAAGGAAACATGAGGGGAAAATGTCAACAGGCCAAAGTTCCAGAGGAAAGGATGACAAGGGAAAAGGACTGACGATGGCTTAAAGAATGGAAACTCTACCTACTTTCTTCTGCAAGGAATTGTATGCATTTTGGATTTTTTTTAATATATTAGATAGTGCACCAATTTTTGTCTTAGTTTCTTAGGCTAGATGAAAAATTACTAGGTATAGTAAGGTTTTAACTAGTTAAGTAGCTAGAGTCTAGATAGGTTTGAAACAACTAGTATGTTTAGAGTATGTAATATTGTCTCTACTAATGGGAAAAAAAAAAAAGGTTTTGTTATTTTTTCCCTAAAGCTATCAGGTCCTATTTAGTAAAAAGTAAATGAAGTTTGTACTTATCACTATAAATATGTATATTATATACTCTTTTACCAAATATCTTGTCCCTTGGTGAGGAATGATTTAATTAGATGTGGAAAATCCTCTCTCATATTGGATAAAGTAGTTTTCTTTTAATTCATCTCAAGATAACATCCATACTCTTCTAAATCCCTTTCTTTTTTAGATGGACGTAAAGGAAATCAATGATATGTTTCTATCATTTCCTTTAATTCATATAATGGGTTGTCAATGGATATTGCTGATTTAAAAAAGCAAGTAGAACTTAGTCCAAAATGTGGAATTCGAAGGGCTTGAGAAGTTGTTTTGGTCTATTGAGTAGAGATTAAGATTAAGGGGTTAACAAGAAATAGGTTTAATAACAATACTAGATCTTGGTTTTTAGTTCTTTGGAGCTCTCTCATTTATATGTTTCAAAAATTAGAAAGGATACCTGAAGAAAGGATAAATTAGGTTGTTTAAAGTACATAAGTTTTTCTTAAGATGTGATATTTTCTCCTCTTTTTCAAAACACAACTCATGATATAATTCAATTTAAATAAGAAAAACACAAAGGGATAAAGAGGTGATAATATTAAACCCAAATTATATCAATTAAGTACACAAGTAAGTCCTCTTTCATACAAAACTAAGTTTGATTAAAGATATATTAATGTAAACATGAAATTGATCCAATTGATTAAATGAGAAGTCTAAGATAGACCTAAGTGCTAAATATATACAATCAACCCAATTAAGATATGGAAATAAGTCTAAACCAAAAATTTAAATGAATGATAAAATACTCCCCTAAAAATATCCAAGGGAATATGCTCATTTTCTCCAAACAAAGTGGATCTAAACCTTTGATAGAACTTCTGACTGAGAATTCACAATCATAACAAAAACCTAGAATTTTTTTTTTTTTTTTTCATTCCTCTAGGAAGACGTCAACCTAGAGTATTTGGACACTTTATGGGAAGATGGACATGTTCCCAAAATATAGTAACAAACATGAGTCATCTTCTTTAGTAAGTTTTTAGAAAGTATTTTCTAGATCTATAGTTATAATTCTCCTATCCTGCTCCTGCACATACTAAAACTTGGTTTTTATTTTGGTTTGATGACGGATTACATTATTCAAGCCCTAGATTGAGTGAAAAACCTTGAAACTAAAATATAAAACATGTGAAAAAATGTAAATATTCACTTTCCTTTAGAAACCCTTGTCAGTAAGGATTTTTAATGCTTGTGTGTTGAAGATATTGTTCAAAATTTAAATGAAGGATGTGTGAAATCTCCTCAAATGCAAGGGTTATACAAAAGCTACATCATGGATCCATGGATGTAAATGTGCATCAATGAAGAAGATGATGAATTCCTCAATGTTGATATCCTCTCTTGACAACCAAAAAAATGCTAGGTCTTGAAGAGGAAATACTCACAAAGGATCCTTGAATCTTTGATTTCTTTGAATACTTGATTAAAATTGGATTTCTTGTAATGTAGAAGCATCTTGGGTCAATGAGAAATCATGCATCATCAGAAAACATTTATTATTTTCCTTACCTATTTTTTGTTCATGATGTAGTCATTGCTACCTTGAGTTTTGTGCTATGACTAGTTAGCATGTTATTGAGGACCTATTTACAGTCCTTGCTCTAAGAGCTCAAATATTGTTGGAGTGTCATATTTCTCAAGTTTTGTTTCATTCTTTCTAATCATTTTTCCTATTGTTTGCATCCTATGAAGTGTATGATGACATGGCATCTTACATAGTTGGGAACCAACTATAGTGCCTACCCTTATTTTACTTTTATGTTATATTATTGAATTCTTTTAGGCTTTTTTTCATGGTTATTGTGATATGATCTAGGGGTAATCAGTTACTTAAATTGGTTGATGTTATTTTCATACTTAGATTATTTATTTGAGGAGCCACGCTATACTCTATTATTTTATGTGTTCATGGTTATTCTATTGATGATGATGCTCTGTATATTTCATATAGTAATTTCAATTGTTTTCATTATGATAGTTATATGGATAATTCATATCTGGTTTTATGGTTACTCACCCTATACTTGCATGTGTATGGTATACATATATATTTTACTTTATGTTTGACATTTCTAATGAGATTGAGGGAGGGAATCATAGTCACTTGCTAGTCAAGATCTAAATGATGTACCACTCCCCTCCACTATCTATTTAGTTTGTGTGTGTGTGTGTGTACATGTTCAACTTTTATGCAAATTGTAGGTACTGAGCATCGACTTCCCTGAATTTCTAGGATATGAGTGTGCCCTATCGCAGTATCTCAATGGTAAAAGACATGAAGGACAACAACCTAGGTATAGTAGAATGGAAACATTTTATTTGTAAGATATGATTGTATATTATTGGGGACAAGGGTGAGATGTGACATGTTTGACAAGATGCCTCAAAATAATTTGTGTACATATTCATCTTGGCATATAGTATAGGCAAGGAACAAAAATTCTCTAATATATTTCTATGATGAAAACCCATATTATATAATGTAATTTATAGATTAAGTGTTGAACAAAAGTATTTTTTTCAAATATTTTTATAAACTTTAAAGAAAGTGAAATTGGAAAATGTAAATTCAATTCCATGAACCTTAGTCAATATTCTCCAATCATACCAAAACTTAATGAAACTATACCCAATGCATTGATTTATTTTTTATAATGTCATAAATAGATTTATTAAAGTGAAATAAAATGATTGAAAATAGTACATAAAAATGATATGTGGAAAAGGATTCAAAAAAATATGGGTAAATACAATTATGATGCAACCAAGATCAAAGAATCCCTAAGGGGGAGGTCTAACCTTGCAACTAGAGTAAGAAATAATAGAAATGAATAGATTAACTTACCAAGAAAGAGAAAATACATAATAATATCAATAGATTGTAATCAAGTTAGATTTTAAATGTAGTTGTTACATTACCATTATCAATGCACAACTACTAGCAAGTTAGCAGTTGATCATCCTTCAAAACTAGGAACCTTCAACAAACTTAACCTTCTAATTACCAGAGATTATTTTAGTGGTGAATCTTAGCCATTTGGTGCTCCTATATCATTAGTCCATCATCATTTGGTGAATAGAGCATGTAGTGTTGGTCAACCACATCACCAGATTTTTATAATATTTGGGTCCAATGCCCGTGCTAGTCACCCATTAGTTTTCACATTATTGGTCAAAAATCTCGGTCTAATCGCCACTGTAATAAACATCTTGGATACAATTAATTTAAAATTTTCACCATCCTTTGCATGTTATTTTCTTATTGGACAATTTTATTTCTCCATTAGTATAACCAATAAATTTTCCCTTGGGTTGGGCGTCGCCTACTATTTTCTCATCTTGTGTTGACCACCAGCTATATTTAGCCAACTATTTTCTATTTTGGGCTTACATAGGAAAGTACATTTTGCCTACATTTGACATTCATGCTTGTTAATCCCACACAATTCACTAACCTAGTTTTGTAGTATATATCCATGCATAAGATACTATTATTCTACAAAATTCACTCTTTTCTAGTCTAGAGATTGGCATAATTTCTTATTGCTACCAAACTTTCATAGTGCTAAGTGTATTACCCATTGCCTTGTGGACTGTGGTTTTCATAAAAGGTATGTGATTTTTAATTTATTTTTTATGTGTTCTAGTTATTTTTATTGTCCACTAGACATCTCACATACTCAGATAGGTTTGCAAGTTTTATTGGGTAGTATTGTAGAATGTAGTACCATAGTATTCTTTTAATGTGAATGAATCACATTATTGTTATTATATGTAGTCTAAGTAGTCTATTGTCATAGTATTTGAATCATCACTCTTTGAATATTTTGTTCAACAAGTTGATTTTTTTTTGGCACCTTTTATTAGTTTGCAATGTCAAACAAGAGGAGTTCTGGTAGGATCCCTGAAAGCTAAGAGAGGCCACCAAAATGCAATTCCTTATCCACAAATTTTTGTGGTGGAAATGTTGGCAACCTACAAGATTCACAACATACATCTCCAATGCATATTGAAAAAGGAGATTTGTCACAAGTTGGAGATTATTTTAAAGAAGTTCAAGTTGGTGAACCTGATATCTTAGTCGAGGATGAACTTGAACATGATTTGGAGGCACTTCCCCTGAGTAGGGAGTCACAAAATGATATTATAGACTTGGAGTTGGGTGAGACAACCAAAAGTGATGCCTTAAATGATGTTTGCGTATAGAAGTGGAAAATAATATTGGAATAAAAAAAAGATCGATCTCACTGGGATCTATCCAAAAGAAATTTTCAATTAGAATGGGTGGAAAAGTTTTGGTTCATTGAACCAGTACCCAATCCAATTGATATTGAGCCTCCTATAGAATGTAGATGTAACATTTGAATAAAGATAACAAAGAAGAAGAAGAGGTTGCAGCTTAAACTTGATACCATAGAAAAGCATGTTGATATAGTTTTAAAAATGGAAACTATAGATAGAGTTGAAAAAAAATGCTCACTTGGAAAATGAGGGACATTTTTTTGCATATCAGGAATGCTGAATTATATGAGTTACACAAGCAATTATAGGAGAAGCATTATGCAGTAAAAGATTCTATTGAAGAATTTCTAGGGAAAGAAATGGAAGTGTAAAATATGGGAAAATTTGTTCAGTTAAGTGGGGTCTTTTATATTTTGAGTAGAGGGCATCCTATGATAGAATGCCCTTCAATTATTGGTTTAGTACACCTTTTTAAAGTTAGAAATTATCTAAATAGTCACTGGTCAATAAATAGTGGATGGGAATGGGCTAGTTGTCTACCATAGGTTGAAAAAGAAGATAAGAAGGAGAAAATAAAATAGTCAAATTTCATTACATTGTCTCTAGATGAAGTTACAACAATTGATAATACTTCCTGGGTGTGCATGTATGTTAATACTGTAAATGATCTTTGCTGTCAACCCCTTCTACTATCTATTGCTAAATTGAAATGTAGTGCAATAGCCAAAAATTTATATGGGTAAAAACACAAACTCGTGTCACCCTTTTGTAAAGGAAAAGGCTTCCAAAAGTATAACTATTCACCTTCAATGACATAAAATTGGTATTATTATTTTGAATTTGAAAATTAAGTAAACTAATGAAATGTGTAGAAATGGATGAAGTTTAAGATTATAATTTTTAATAATTACTTAGAATAAGAATTTATATATTTTCCTAACTTTTATAGATAATATTTTAGCTATTGAAAAATGTTGAAAATTAGGGGTCTAGTTCCCAATACAAAATTATATGGAAATAAACTTCTTTCCCTTTGATCGTAGAGTGTATTATAGATAACATATATAGCTAGAACAATAAAAAATAAAAATCATCTTTACACCTATATTTTATCTTTTATAATGATTCAAATTTCAAGTCACCTAAAATCAATAGTTTTCATCTCCCACTACATTTTTCAAAATAATTCTATTCTAAGTAGGAGAAAATTTACACATTTTTGAAGGGGACTCTCTCCTCTAGAAAGTCAAATCGTTTTTATATGATTTAATATTTTTTTCTTTCTCAAAATCCACATCTTTTTGAGTGTTAAAATACATGCTTGTAGAATTTTTTGATTACAATATACTACATCTAATTAAAACACTATAAACTCTATATGAGAATATTCTTGACTCTGAGCTCTATAAAATGGTCTTTATATATTATTAAAAAGATATCATAAAAATAGTAAGAGTTATTGAAATGACATTTTTTTTAAAATATTTTTTATTTCTTTAGTAATTGGATACAAACTAGTATAAAACATGCATTTAATAGACATTTCTAATTGGAAAAGTGTGAGACCGTATATAAGTTAGCTAGAATGAATTTATCTAGATCATATGTTTGAAATTTTTTGATTTTTAGATAGAAATACTCAAATTTAGTCGTTCTAATAAATCAGCCTAAAAGGTGACACAACTTTGTACTTTTACCCATATGATTTTTAAAGAGTGCTCTAATTGACTATGGAGATATGGATAACATTGAGATTTCCAAAAAGTTGGTGTATGTTGGAGTGGATGGAGCTTTGGTTATGCAAGTTCATAAAAATAATCTTTCCAAAAAGACCCAAAATGATTTGGCACCCTATGCTATTCGCATTCATTGCATAGCTCATCAAATGAATCTAGCTTTTTGAATTGTTAAGAATTTTGGTTGTGTTTGTAGAGTGGAATCTTTAATCAAAGAGACTTACCAATACTTTTGTTGAAGTTTGAAATGAGTCCAAGAATTTCAACACTTTTCTCAAGGACTTACTAATAGGAGGAAGCTTCTTAAAGACAATGATACTAGATGGATCTCTTTGTATGGACTAACACATCGAGTGTCTGTCATTGCTTGGAGTAATCCACTCTGTGCAAGATAGATTCCTTCGACTTTATTCAAGTCTGATTAATGTTAAGATACTCTTAACTTTAGTAGTTATTATCCCCATGCTATGGGACATGAGAAATACTATAAAAAGGTTCAACAAATAGCTGTGTACATTGCATAATATAATAAGCTACATAAAATGACATGTAATAGCTTGGATACTCTATCAATTACAACCATTAGATGAATCAAAGTTAGCAAAGTGGATAGAAATCACAAATTTGAATAATCCTAGGAACCTTTTACATATTGGTGCAAATGATGAGGTGTGTGCCAAGGTACATGGAGTTGACATAACAATACATTACTACGCCCATGTTGACCTCAAGTCTAACTCCAATGAATCAGGAAGTGAAGTAGAATCAAAATTAGAACTAGAGAAGGTACTTTCACATGTTAAAAGTGAGGACTTCAAGAAGATTGTTGACTCTTTTCTTGACTCTGTCAAGTGATTTTTCTATAATCTTTCATCACAAATTAGGTAGATATTCTCTCCAAAGGAACTGCTCGAAACAATATCTATTATTTTTCCTCAATATTCATCTCTAAGCTATCCAAGTGATTTTCGAAGAAGGATGAAGACTTTGATTAATAATTTTTACAAAACTAAAGTAATCAATGGAGTAACTATAAATGGAATTTTAGATGAATATTGACTAAGAGATCAATCATATTCTTTTGCAAACATAATGAGGGAAAAATATGATCTTATGGAGAATCCAAATGAAGAGGGAGTGGTAACAAAGCTTTGGAAAAACCTTGGTCAGAGAAATCGGTTGAGAGAGTCAACACTAGAATACTTCAAGCTTACTGATTTATGTTTGAAAATGATATCAGGTTCAATGGAGGATGAGATATTTTCTAGTACTTTGGGCTTCTTGAAGTCAAAGGTTAGAAATAGATTAGACAAAAATTTGGATAATTGTTTGAGGCTCTATAATTCTAGGTATGAGGTAGATAGTTTCCCTTATGATAGGGCTCTTAGCATTTAGAGAAACATATGTCAAATAAGAGGGATGGCCAACATTTCAAACCCAAGTGGCAGTGGCAGTGGCGGTAGTAGTGGTTCATGTCTTGATAGTGGAAGCAATGACAATAAAGTTGAATTTGGGATGCAAAGTAACAGTGAATCAAAATAAAACACAATGAACAATCAAAAATGAGGAGGATTCTGATAATAGTGATGTTCAGCTAGTCTAGCTAGAGTGGCAACTATAGAAACTTCTCAAGTTCTCTATGAGTCAAGTAGTAGGCTAGTAGCTTTGGTCTTACCAATTTCAATTCAAATTAATTTATGGGCTCTGGTCTTACCAATGTCTAAGACTCTATCTACTAATTAATTATGTTTGTAGAAGTTAGTTTATACCCTTCATTCGCTATCCTATTATAGTTGCTTAAATTTTTTTTAAACATGTTCATGTTATATGTTGAGATTTTCATTCAAACTAGTTTTTAAAGTCTACACATGTTGATATTTTCATTGATTCTAGTTTTTAGACATTTTTAGATTTTCATTGATTCCAATTTCTTTAACAAATTGCAACATAATGCATTTTATAGAATAAACTTTCTTTTTAAAAAATTATATTGTAATTTATAAATTAGTGTGTAACATAATACATTTAATAATTACAAACAATTATACAAATATAGAGCCTAGAGAAGTAATATTAAAACACTTTGCAAATGAGTCAATGACCCTGAATTCTCTTTTATACAAACAATAGAGCAACAATAGTTGCAGGTTCATTTGTAATTGTATATATAATCAAATTAGTACTAGATTATGTTTGTACAATCACATTGCCACACTGCCAATTGTATAATTTTTTCAAGTTGGAGTATGTGAAAAAAATTCATCTGCTCTAGGTAGTACAAGTAGGTCTAGATATCCAACTATCCTAATTCCTGATAGGCTAGTTCTTGATTCCTATAATAAAAATCATTAAACAAAGTTGAAATTAAATAATAACAAGTAAAAAAATGATTATACTACTATCACTTACTATGTTGTTACTTGTTAGTGCTATGAATGACACTAACAAATTGAGTAGATGAGTCTAATATGACCCAACTCCAATGATGTTCTTTAGGGTGTTCCATTATGCATCATTTGGAAGCTCTATTTTTTTGAGGTTATACATAAATAAATGTAACCTCATCAATAGTGAATACTTCAAGTAGATATTTTTATATGAATCGAGGAATTTATCTTCAACTACATTCATTTTTTATAGTAGTTTTATGCAACTCGAAATTGTTTCTAGAGTGGTTTCCTCAAGAAAGTTGCCTAAATCAGAGTTCATAATGTTGTGCAACTATTTCATGTAATATTTTTTTCCAATGAATTTTTCATGTGAGTTAGCTGGATTTGGAAATCCAACATTTAGCAAGTATGTTGTGATTCATCTTCATCAAGTATTTGGAATCAAACTTCAGAGCTTTTTTTATTTCCATTAATTTTTCACAATTTTGATAGACAGCTAAGACCATTGCAAAGGCATCACAGCGGTTGTTTATTCCTTGGTTTGCCTAATCCCTATCACTGGATATCTCTACTTTATTCAAACTTTATTTTGTAATATTTTCTAAGGAATTTTTGAAGATACTTTTTTTATTCTCAACACTTTTTTTTAGATTTTCAAAGAAATATCTAATATTGCTATTTAAATCAAGTCATTCAAACAAGCTATCACTATTCTGCATTAGTTTCTCCTAATTTTCTTGTTTGATAAGATTAACCATGTTTTTTATACTATCCTTTACATGATGGTCTTCAAAAGATGTAATTATATTTTGTGCAATTGCATTCTCCATATTTTTCTTCATTTTAGACATCTCCATTTCACTCTTTTTCTGTATTTCCTCTACTTTCCCTTGCCAATTAGTTGCTATTTTCCTCTCATCCTCCAATTCCTTCTTCAAAACTTGGATTGTCTTTTCAATAGAATCCTCCTTTTTCTTCATATCCTTGAGTTCCCTTTTTAAATCATAGACTATGTTTGCAATAGACTCCTTCTTTTTCTTTGCATTATCTAATTCATTCTTCAAATCATGGAGTGTCTTTGTAGCATGAGTAGACTCCTCTTTCTTTGCATTCTCCAATTCCTTTTTCAAAACAAGGATTTTCTCTATAGTTGACTCCTCTTTTTTCTTTGCATCCTCCAATTCCTTCTTCATATGGTAGATTGTGTTTGTCATTGCACTAGTCTTTGTTGTCTTTGCATTCTCCAATTCCTTCTTCAAATCAAGTAGTGTATTTGCAGTTGACTCCTCTTTTTTCTTCATACTCTCCAATTGCTTCTTCAAATTATTAATTGTGTTTGCACTAGACTTTTCTTTTTTCTTCTCATTCCCCAATTCCTTCTGCAAATTATGAATTATCATTGCATTAGACTCTACATTTTTCTTTTCATTCTCCAATGCCATCTTCAAATTATGGATTGTATTTTTAGTAGAGGGATACTTTTTCCTTTCATTCTCCAATTCAATTTTTAAATTATTATTTCCTTGATAATAGAGTCTAGGTTAGTTTGCAATTTGTTGGTTACCTATGCTTTATTAGCTAAATACTCATACACCTGTGTAGTAGAGGCTTTTTCATTCTCAAATATTTTTTTGCACTCATCCAATTCTTTAGTTATATTTTTAGTTGTTCATTCATGTTTTCTTGTTTGACAATTGCTTCTATAAGAGAAGAATTATTTATCATGTTTTGCAATTCTTTGAACCTATTGTCTACTTCTTTCTCCTCAGCCTTCACATTATCAAGGTGTTCCTATAACTTTTCTATTTGATATGCAAGCCTTTTTTTTCTCTCTTTGCTTTTAAAAGTGTAGAGTAGACCCATTTTTTTGCTCTATTTTGATATAGTGATTTTGTTAATATTTTTCACTTTTGACAAATCCATTTGAAGACTAGTAACTTGTACATTGTTACAATTTATTATATTTTCTGGTGGATTATTATCTCTAGCTAGGGGCATGACAGCCATGAATTCCATCATTTTGATGTTTAGATCATATGTTGGAAATATATTGTTACTAGGTCCCTGATGTTCATCAATTGCATCACTTTTCAAGGTCTTCATAATTTGCCTATTTCTTTTGCTTGTCTGATCAAACTTTGTTGCAAAGTCATTTAAACTAAAATCTAGGTTCGCTGACATAATTGAGTGTTTGAAAGGTGAATTATCAGTTGTATTTATGTATGACCCTCCAATTATAGTTACACTTACTCCACCTACAATTTTATTTTGAGGATTGCCAACAACTTGAAGATGACCCGATCCAAATCCTAGTGTGTTAAGACTATTATTTAGGCTTTTATCTAGAAGCTACCGGTGCATACATTGGTGATGATCCGGTGGATAATTTCAGTGAAAATTGAAGTGTCTTCAAATCTCCAAATTTTTGCACCATCAAAAAGATCTCAACGTCTTGATTCCAATGCAACTTGAACGAAGCAAAAAGGAGTCTGTTTGTGCAAGTTATGCTTGGTCAAAGTTTTGGTCAACAGGTAGACTAGAGGGCTAGATAAGGGTCAAAATCAAACCATCTCAAAAGTGGTCAATAATGGATTTCAAAATGAAGAGCCCGATGAGAGCTTTCCAATGGCGTTTGTTTCGTCAAAAATGGACTTCATATGTGAAAGTTATGGCCGTTTGAATTTTGGAGGCAAAATGTAATAGTGATGACATCATCATGATATCAGCAGCTCAAGTGATGACACATGTCAAAAATATGAGCAAATAAAATAGTGCCACATGGCACATCAAGCTCGAATTTGGTGGTTTAAAAATTTGTTGAGGAGGTTTGAACCCTCAACCTCTCATTCCCTACTTTCCCTCCTTGCCACTAGACCACGTGGAGCATTTAGCAACTTGGTAATAGATTTTCTATTTAAACTATGAATGCCACCAAAGCCGTTTGAAAAGATGCATAGGTGGGAGTTGAACCCTCAACCTGGCCACCCCTAAAATAGCTATGTGCCAATACACCACTGATGTGGCTTGTTAAATGCATGGTAGATGTGTTATTTAACCTGTATCAAACAACGAAGCCCCCTTAAAATAGATTTATTTGTTTATTTTAACAACATTAACCCCTAAAATTGTATAAATGCCAAAATGTAAAAATGGCAAAGGAGATTTTTGAGGAGGGTTGTTTTGTTTTATTCCCTATTATTAAATTAATTGGTTTTGAGCCAATTTAAGCAAATTATTTTGTATAAAAAGGGGGGTAGGATGTCATTTGGAGGCAATGGGAAATTAAGGAAGACTTGGAGAGAAATTTCTCTTGGTGAAGTTTTCCAAAGGAATAGGGAGATTTTTCTAAGAGATTTTTTGGAGCCATTTTCGTACTTCAGAGTATTGTTATGCTATCGAAGTGCTAGAAGAAATGGTCTTCTTTGGTGCATATTTGTAATTGATTTTTGGAGATTAATCGAATCGGTCATACTCTATTGGAGCCAACCCGGAGATGTAGTCAGATTTGTGGCAAACTCTGAAATCAAACTTTGTTTGCACTTTCTATCTTCTTCTCTCTCTTAATTCTGTTTATTTCACCTCAAGTTTTTTTGAGTTTTGATACTTAATTCCATTTATGTATAAATGTATTAAGACTTCCGCTGAGTTGTGTTTTTAATTAAATATGCAATACTACAATTAGTCTAGATCTGTCCATCAGATCAAGTGGTATCAGAGCCCAATTGACTATTATTGTAGTTATTTTCTTGAATGCTAACAAGATCCAGGATTCAAAAGGGCAAAGGCAAGCTTGAAGAATTTAATCCTGAGATCGGGAAGCGTAGGACATTTCCAAAGATGTCTATTTCTGGAATGGAGGTTCTTGATGAGATTAGTGAGCGGGAATTTTGAAGAGCATTCCTTGAGATGAAGGCTAAGGTGGACATTCTTTTTCAAGAGAGACAAGAACAAAAGGAACATGAAAGAGGTTTGTCGAAGCAAGGAGACCGGTGATAAGCAACAAGATCCATCCTCTTCTTCTTCTCCTCCCTCTTCTCCTTCTTCTCCATCTTCTCCTCATTCTACTTCTTTTAATCCTTTCAAGAGCGGATATAAGCCTAAGATCAAATTGGATGTAAAATTTGACTTGCCTAAGTATTGTGGTGAACTTAATGCTGAAAAATTGGATGATTGGATTCAGCAAGTAGAAGTCTATTGTAGAGTCCAGAACCTGGTGGGAGAGTAAGACTAAGGTAGAAGTTTCACAACATGGTAGAGTCAGTTTAACTTGGGAAGAGTTTGTTAATGCTCTTAAGAAGCAGTTTTATCCCCTAGGACATATGCAACAGTTAATGATGGACTGGAAAATGTTTAGGCAAGGGAAAGGTCAAACTGTCCAAGAGTACACCCATGAATTTAGGAAAAGGGCTATTGCTTTGAATGTTCCTTTGTACACCCAGGATATTTTGTTGAAGTACATAGGAGGTCTTCATTCCTACCTTAGACATTCTATTTTGGTATTGAACCCTTGTAATTTGGATGAAGTGTCTATTCAAGCTACACACTTAGAGTCAAGGGGTAAACGATCTTTTGTTGATAAGTTTGATAATAACGTAAAGAAATCTTCTAAGAATACAAAGATAGAGAAAGGAAAGAAGGAAGCTATAGTTAAGAAGGATGAGAAAGTTTCTTGCACTCATTGTGATAGGAAAGGTCATGATGAAGAACATTGTTGGAAGTTGCATCCCAAATTGAAGCCTAAGTGGGCTCAGAAATTTGATCAGAAATAGAAAGGTAAGGAGAAAGTAGCAAATGTTGTTATGGATCTTGGTTCAGATTCAGATGATGAGACTAAGATAACAACTATGGGTTTGAAAGGTAAAGTTCCTATTTCTAGTGTTTCTGTTGCTAGTTGTGCTTCTTCTTCTACATTAAATGATTTGTTTGAAGATAAGAAAAGGAATGAGCTATTTCAATTAAGGGTTGTTGCTAAGAACACTAAAATTGATGCACTCATAGATAGTGGTTCTCAAGTAAACTTGATTTCTAAGAGTGTTGTAAGGAACTTGGGATTGAAAACTACATTACATAAGAAACCTTATTCACTAGGTTGGATTTGTGAAAATGATAAGTTGCAAGTAACAAGATAATGCACCTTAAGATTCGCAATCACTAGTAAGTTTGTGGATGAAGTACAATTTGATGTGGTTCCACTGGATATCTATGGGATAGTGCTTGGTAGCCCTTATCTTTATGACAGAAAAGAAATTTTCTACAGGGAGAAGAATCATTATCACTTGTTTAAAAATGGCATTCAGTATATTGTGCATTCTCACAAGATTAAGACTGGTCGTTCTTTTGCAAACACAGGGCAGTTAAAGAAGGATGCACCCATAGTACAACATGAGGGAATGATGATTGAAAGCATTGATGGTTCCTTGGGTAAAAGTGTTCCTGTTGTGAAGGACTGATATGTTGTTGACTTATTCTCTTTCATTAATGCATTATTGTTCAGCTTGATGCTAGTCAATGTTTGTTGGTTAGTGACTATGACAACTGATGTAGATGTTTATGGAAGTGATAGAATAATGTTTATGATCAACAATGTTGTTGCAGTCTTCATTGTGCTTGTGAGCTAGGTATTTAGATGTACAGATGATATAGGACAAGTGGGGAGGCCAAGTCCTCACTTAATGTCAGAGTAAATGTCACTTTTGGAAGTCCAAAAGGTCTTTAGTGGGGAGGCCTGATCCGGTGGATAATTTCAGTGAAAATTGAAGTGTCTTCAAATCTCTAATTTTTGCAACATCAAAAATATCTCAGCATCCTAATTCCAACGCAACTTGAACAAAGCAAAAAGGAGTCCGTTCGTGCAAGTTATGCTCGGTCAAAGTTCTAGTCAACAAGTAGACCAGAGGGCTAGATAAGGGGCAAAATCAAACCATCTCAAAAGTGGTCAACAATGGATTTCAAAATGAAGAGCCTGATGAGATCTTTCCAATGGCATTTGTTTCGTCAAAAATGGACTTCATATGTGAAAGTTATGGCTGTTTGAATTTTGGAGGCAAAATGTAATAGTGATGACATCATCATGATATCAGCAGCTCAAGTGATGACACATGTCAAAAATATGAGCAAATAGAATAGTGCCACATGGCACCTCAAGCTCAAATTTGGTGGTTTAAAAATTCGTTGAGGAGGTTTGAACCCTCAACCTCTCATTCCCTACTTTCCCTCCTTGCTACTAGACCACGTGGAGCATTTAGCAACTTTGTAACAGATTTTCTATTTAAACTATGAATGCCGCCAAAGCCATTTGAAAAGATGCATAGGTGGGAGTTGAACCCTCAACCTGGCCACCCCTAAAATAGCTATGTGCCAATACACCACTAATGTGGCTTGTTAAATGGATGGCAGATGTGTTATTTAACTTGTATCAAACAACAAAGCCCCCTTAAAATAGATTTATTTGTTATTTTTAACAACATTAACCCCTAAAATTGTATAAATGCCAAAATGTAAAAATGGCAAAGGAGATTTTCAAGGGGGGTTGTTTTGTTTTATTCCCTATTATTAAATTAATTGGTTTTGAGCCAATTTAAGAAAATTATTTTGTATAAAAGGGGGGGTAGGATGTCATTTGGAGGCAATGGGAAATTAAGGAAGACTTGGAGAGAAATTTCTCTTGGTGAAGTTTTCCAAAGGAATAGGGAGATTTTTCTAGGAGATTTTTTGGAGCCATTTTCGTACTTCAAAGTATTGTTATGCTATCGAAGTGCTAGAAGAAATGGTCTTCTTTGGTGCATATTTGTAAATTGATTTCTGAAGATTAATCAGATTGATCATACTCTATTGGAGCTGACCCAGAGATGTAGTCACATTTGTGGCGAACTCTAAAATCAAACTTTGTTTGCACTTTCTATCTTCTTCTCTCTCTCAATTCTGTTTATTTCACCTCAAGTTTTTTTGAGTTTTGATACTTAATCTCATTTTTGTATAAATGTATTAAGACTTCTGCTAAGTTGTGTTTTTAATTAAATATTCAATACTACAATTAGTCTAGATCCGTCCATCAGATCAGGTGAAGTAACCATTGGCTTGCTTGCATTGTAATTTTCATAATTTTTTTCTTTTTTGCACAATGTTCACCTATTCAGTGCCAATGCCAATGGGAAAAAATTCAACTAGATTTGAAGATTTAACAAATTTTGTCTTGGGGTGACCTTCAAAACTAGAAGTATAATGTTTTTTTCCCTTTCTAGATGAATCATCTTCAACCTTATCAGAGAGTCCAATGAGTATTTTTCTTCCACTTTTGGGTGGGTCTGGTACTGCAACTAGATTCCAAATTCCTTCACCACTTGCACCAATGGTCCCTATACCTGCATAACCCATTTTTTGTATCACAATTGCCCTTTTACTATACATTTGTTTAATAGAATCACTCATTTGAAGATTAGCAATATGCTTGGTTGACCGAGGATCCTCAGTACCTTGAATGTCTTCATCAAAGTCGTGCTCCTTCTATCTTTGACTATCACTATCACTACAAGTGTCAAATTGATATACTATAGATGGGTGCCCTTTATTCCAATAATTGCTTAAAATTTCATCCTCCTCAATTTCATTAAAAGTTGTTGAGGTCTTTGGCTCACCCAAATTTTGCCTCATTTTCAAAAAATTGGTCATCTTGGTTTGACATCATAATTCAAATTTGCATGCCTCTTTAATTTCCATTGGCATAGAACTGTTAGAAGGTTGAGATGCTTTCTTGTATAAATTTAAGTATGTCAAAGGCTTTGATTTGTGTGACGTTGATGTGTGCAATGTAATAATTTGGGATGATAATTCCTACATTGAAATATTATTCTTTGTTGCATTTTTCTCCATCTATTTCTTAACCTCATTGCATGAATCCATGTTCTTTAACTTTTTTATCAATGGCATCTCCAGATCTTGATATTTTCTTGCAGATTTCCCATTAGAAATAAGTCTTTTTTTTATTATATTTAGTGGACCGTAATTCCAGTGACTAATAAAATCAAAGCTAAAAAAATTACCAATTCATTTGCCACTTTGAAAGCCTTTCTCTCAAATGTGAGGCCTCCAATTACAAAAGGAGAGGAAGGAAATATCTTTTTTTTTTTTCTATCCACTAAAAGGATAATCTAAACTCTCCATCTACCATACATATTCTAGTGCAAAAACCATTTTTGTAACATGCATTAGAAGTTTGCACGGTCAACCACTAAACTATAAAATCTTAACATTGTGTAGTCTTCCATGAAGAACTAGTCAGCCAATTGAATTTGACTTCCTAGTTAAATGCAATCTTTACAAGACATAGGAAATCTAGGCATTCAAATGCCTATGATTTTTTGGTAAATAGGTGCCAAAAAGAAGTCTACAAAATGGTTGTAATTATTATTGTTACTAGTCATCCTCATCTTATGTGTCCACTCATATACTAGACTTGGAGTCTCTGATTTCTTATGGGTTTTCTCATCAAACTTATAGATCTTAATATCAAGCTTGTTGTTATTAGTTTCAAATATTGGGCAGTGCTTTTCTAAAAGAAGGTAGCATAGGAACTAACTTGTGAACCTAAATGTCTTCATCTTGCATGTAGTTATACTTTTTTTAGTCATTAGTAATTGTTCTTGCATAGATTCGACAATGTGCTAAACATAATTATATTTTACTTCTACCTTCTCAACTGACTAACCCCAACAATGAATATTATAAATAATTTCAAGAAAATTGGCCCCCACTTCCTTGTTACTATCTAATACCAAACAAAATGATAACAAAGAAATAGTATTCTAAACCCATGACACAAAAATATCATACTGATAAGGAGGCTTATAGTCTATGTCCAGTGTAACAGTAACACTAGTATGATTAGTAGATGATTCTAAGTTTATTAAACTCTTAATATATGAATATTTAAAACCTCTATCCAATTTTTCACAAGCCTGTACTAGTTTATCCAACTCAATGCACTCATTAAAGCTTTTTGGTTTAAACCCTAACAGAGTGAAGAAATCACTCTCAATTATGGATAAAATTTTCCCTTGAGTGTTTTGGTTTATAATTTCCTTTCTATTTTCATCATAATTCTAAGTGCATAGAATTACAATTTCAAGGCAAGGGAATACTTCGGGTACATCAAGTTTTGATAATCCACTAACCAAAGCATCTAGTTTATTTGTATGTAGGCCAATAATTTTGTTATATTTGTTATAATTTCTCCCCTTATGTGGATCTTTCCACTTATTAAACAATGAATATCTAAATCCCATGATTCCCAAATCTCCATGGATAATAGGATCAAAATATAATGACATTCATCAGTGAAACTAGGGGTTTGTAGCACTTTCATGAGTTCTATAATGTCTTTCTTTTCCTTTATGCTTGCACTTGTACTAGAGGTTTTTTACTTTGTTTTGCCCATGCTTGCTACTAGTTATTACACAAAATTCTTCTTCAAGAACTAGTTTAAAAATTTGTAAAGTGTAAACCTAAGACAATAAGATTTCTATCGTTACAATTGCACTACAAATTTTTTTTTTAAAAACTTAAATGTACCTAGAATCGAGCTTCGAGATTTGATAAAATTGATGCTAGCAGATACTTAGATAATTGGTGTTGTCTCATAATACTCAAGTTTTAGACTTTCACTCTTCAAAATAGAAAATGAAATTCGATCATAGGATTTGAGAAGTTGAAATTTGAAAACCCTACAAAATCGAACTCCCAAGAACTCTAAACTTCATAGTTTAAAAACATAAAAGTAAAAGGTTAATAGTTAAAAGTTAAAATGTAAGTAATTAATTAATAATGGTTTAAAGTATTGTACTCTATAAAATGTACATGTAACTATTGTTAATAATGTACATAATTATAATAATCAAAAGTAATAATTAATTAAATTATACATTTAAATTTTGAAATTTGTATATTTTAAATAAATTTAATAATTGATGGCCCTTGCCTGATGTGATTTTTGGGTCAATTTGTGGAATTTTATCATTGTTGTCAAGAGTCATCTGGAATCATGACACTTGTCATGGACATGTGTCCTTGACACATGTCACAATTTTGGATGTTTCTTGACAACAACGATAGAATTGGACCAAATTTTACCCTAAATTCATCTCAGGTCATCAATTTTTTTTACTTAATAGTTGGTATGAACTAATAAACAAGACTAAACATAATAAATAAGTCCTAATACTTAATTGAGCATTGCAATAATCAGATACATGTCATAATTACGAATCAACCTAGGCACATGGGAAAAAATTCCCCAAATCAATCTAAAATTCATCTCAAGTCGTTGATCTTTCTTTTATATAACTATCAGACATAACTATGAGAAGGAACCTTGGACTACACATGTCCCAATGTTCAATTTCATCAATCTCTTCATCAGAACTATCACTTTCACTCTTCACATGTTTTCTTTTTGTCTTACTAAGAACCAGTTGTGACTTGAAATAAGATTCAATGGTAGTAGGTGTGTAGTTATCAAAGTTAGCCATCTCAAAAGTAGTAAGTCTACCAATTACACCTTCTAAGGTCAAGTTGTTACCTGGTGTGCATCTCAGATCTTAAATTGCAAAGATTCTAATGGCATAGATGGGGAGTAGAGTCCTCAATACCTTGCTTATCATTGTTTCATCTTTGATTTCTCCATTTGCACATTGAATAGCATTAACAACCTCTTTAACTCTTGTGCAATATTGTACTATGTTCTCATCTTCCATCATTCTCATGTCATCAAACTTACCTCTCAAGCTTTCTTCTTTGGCTCTTAAAACATTGTCATCACCTCCATATATGGTCTTCAATCTATCTCACATCTTCTTTGCATTATTGCAATCTTTTAGGTCATCAAACTCATCATAGCTTTGGGCTGAGGCTATCTCTAACATTTCTTGGTTCTGTTCTAACTTTTTTTAAAGTTTTTTACTAGTTAGGGGAATAAATTTGATAGCAGCATCACTGATACTAGATATGTGCAACTTGATCAAGGTTTTCCATATAGGAAAGTTCATCTTGTTCAACTTGGGTACATCCCTCATATTCATCATGATCTTTAGCTTTAAGTACCTTCAAAAATTTTTTTGTAAACACTAGGTTATGATACCAACTGTTAGAAATATTTAGAATAACTTAGGGGGGTGAATTAGTTACTCAAGGCCTATATGTACCACTTGAACAATTAAATAGTAAATAGTTCATTGTTCTGTTTATCTGGTTGTTTCTTAGTCTCTACTATAAAACTATCATAAAATTCAACTTGCATTGCATAACGAAAACATTACTAAATGAAAATATTTATAAAATATTCATCACAATTTGACACTAGGATTTTACATGGAAACCTAATTTGGGAAAAAAAAAGCAACATTTCATTCTTTTTCACTCTTTATAAGTGAGCTTTGTTAGGAGCCAACCTTGTTAAAGGTTACAATACACACTATTAAATGTGACCTTGTTAGAGGATTTACATAAACTATTAATTCTTCAAATAACTTTTAGGTCAACCTCTATTAAAAGGATTTCAATACAAATTGTTTACAATGATAAGAAAGAAAATAGTAGATTTAATCTATGTGATTACAACTCACTTTTGTTGGTTCAAATCTTTGTTCAATCATAATGCTAGTTTACTAATAAGCCTCCCATTGTCACCTCTGGTCTTGATCTACTTAGATACCCTTTAAGCAATCAATCCATTATTCTCATCAACACTTAAGCCTTCTGCTCTAATTCACTTATCAATAACAACATCATATCTGCAAGCTTTCTCTTTTAGCTTCACATTCATACTTGTGTTTTTAGGATCAACCTTTCTCTATATACACTTGCACTCCGCGATCCTTCTTATTTGTTCAGTTTGTAACCTCTTTAAATATATAATTCATGCTTTACCATTTTCTACATCTAATGTAGATCTTAGGGTTTTTGATCAGATTCAACTCGATTCAATGTATCTATCCATCTTCTTAATCATCCTCTAGAAACTTCTCTAAAATATATTTGTTAGGTCTTGACCTAATCTCCTTCTTGAATTTAATGATCCAACTCATCTTATCTTCAACATGTCTTACATCTCCCAAGAAATCAACTAATTAACTTGATCTTATGATTTCTTTGATTTTGTTCTTTTACTGTCACTTGACAATCTCTAAACTTTTGATACTCAGTCGCTATAACTCTTACTGGCTTGGCATCAACTAACTTTCTTGGTCAATGCTAATGCTAGGTCAACACTAGCTTTTCTCAGCACTCACTATGGCTCAGTTGACACTTGCATTACTTGATATTCCTTAGCATTTACAATTTTACTCAGCTTGGCTTAGCTTTCTTGACATAAAAAATTACTTTTCTTTATCAAATTCTATCTAGAATCAAATGTCCATTCTGACTTCCTTTTCATAACTTCAACCTTTCCTCTAGGTGCTATAGTTATGAGCAATTTCTCTCTTTATAAGTGAACTCTATTAGGAGCCAACCTTGTTAAAGGTTACAATACACACTATTAAATGTGACCTGGTTAGAGGATTTAATCACCCTGTTAGGAGTGGCCTTATAAGAGGACTTTTATCATTCCATTTAGAATGTCACCTAATTAAAGGATTTACATAAACTATTAATTCTTCAAATAACTTTTAGGTCAACCTCTATTAAAAGGATTTCAATACAAATTGTTTACAATGATAAGAAAGAAAATATTAGATTTGATCTATGTGATTACAACTCACTTTTGTTGGTTCAAATATTTGTTAAGTCGTAATGCTAGTTTACTAATAAGCCTTCCATTGTCACCTCTAATCTTGATCTACTTAGACACCCTTTAAGCAATCAGTCCATTATTCTCATCAACACTTAAGCCTTTTGCTCTAATTCACTTATCAACAACAACATCACATCTGCAAGCTTTCTCTTTTAGCTTCACATTCATACTTGTATTTTTATGATCAACCTTTCTCTATATACATTTGCACTCCTCAATCCTTCTTATTTGTTCAGCTTGTGACCTCTTTAAATAGATAATTCATGCTTTACTATTTTCTACATCCAATATAGATCTTAGGATTTGTGATCAGATTCAACTCGATTCAATGTATCTATCCATCTTCTTAATCATCCTCTAGAAACTTCTCTAAAATATATTTGTTAGGTCTTGACCTAATCTCCTTCTTTAATTTAATGATCCAACTCATCTTATCTTCAACATGTTTTACATCTCCCAAGAGATCAACTGAGTCAACTTGATCTTATGATTTCTTTGATTTTTTTCTTTTATTGTCACTTGAAAATCTCTAAACTTTTGATACTCAGTCTATAATGAAATACTCAGTCGCTATAACTCTTACTAGCTCGGCATCAACTAACTTGCTTGGTCAATGCTAATGCTAGGTCAACATTAGGTTTTCTCGGCACTCACTATGGCTCGGTTGACACTTGCATTACTTGATATTCCTTAGCATTTACACTTTTACTCAGCTTGGCTTAGATTTCTTGACATAAAAAATTACTTTTCTTTATCAAATTCTATCTAGAATCAAATGTCCATTGTGACTTCCTTTTCATAACTTCAACCTTTCCTCTAGGTGCTATAGTTATGAGCAATTTCTCTCTTTATAAGTGAGCTCTGTTAGGAGCCAACCTTGTTAAAGGTTACAATACACACTATTAAATGTGACCTTGTTAGAGGATTTAATCACTCTATTAGGAGTGGCCTTATAAGAGGACTTTTATCATTCCATTTAGAATGTCACCCAATTAAAGGATTTACATGAACAATTAATTCTTCAAATAACTTTTAGGTCAACCTCTATTAAAAGGATTTCAATACAAATTGTTTCTAATGATAAGAAAGAAAATAGTAAATTTGATCTATGTGATTACAACTCACTTTTGTTGGTTCAAATCTTTGTTCAGTCGTAATGCTAGTTTACTAATAAGCCTTCCATTGTCACCTCTGATCTTGATCTACTTAGACACCCTTTAAGCAATCAGTCCATTATTCTCATCAACACTTAAGCCTTCTACTCTAATTCCCTTATCAACAACAACATCACATCTGCAAGCTTTCTCTTTTAGCTTCACATTCATACTTGTGTTTTTATGATCAACCTTTCTCTATATGCACTTGCACTCCTCAATCCTTCTTATTTGTTCAGCTTGTAACCTCTTTAAATAGATAATTCATGCTTTACCATTTTCTACATCCAATGTAGATCATAGGGTTTGTGATCATATTCAACTTGATTCAATGTATCTATCCATCTTCTTAATCATCCTCTAGAAAATTCTCTAAAATATATTTGTTAGGTCTTGACCTAATCTCCATCTTGAATTTAATGATCCAACTCATATTATCTTCAACATGTTTTACATCTCCCAAGAAATCAACTAAGTCAACTTGATCTTATGATTTCTTTGATTTTGTTCTTTTTCTGTCACTCGACAATCTCTAAACTTTTGATACTCAGTCTATAATGAAATACTCAATCGCTATAACTCTTACTGGCTTGACATCAACTAACTTTCTTGGTTAGTGCTAATGCTAGGTCAACACTAGGTTTTCTCGGCACTCACTGTGGCTCAGTTGACACTTGCATTACTCGATATTCTTTAGCATTTACACTTTTACTCAGCTTTTCTTAGCTTTCTTGACATAAAAATTACTTTTCTTTATCAAATTCTATCTAGAATCAAATGTCCATTGTGACTTCCTTTTCATAACTTCAACCTTTCCTCTAGGTGCTATAATTATGAGCAATTTCTCAAATCCTCTTTATCAATCAAATAGATATGACATTTAGATTAAGTAGCAACATGTCTCATCCATAGATTTGACATCAATGACAAAACAAAAATTGTTCCAATTGTATGTTTCCAACATATGACTCCCTCCCTCAACCATACTAGGCATGTCAAACAAAAATGTAAAATAGATACACACACCATACACATGTAGTATGGAGTAAGTATAATAGTAAATCCTAAATATAAATAACATCATATTCTAACTTGAACATCTCATCATCATGAGGACATTATAAACATCTTTTGAAGACATGTCATATGGCATCATCATGAATATAATTTCATTAACTAACCAACAAAAATCAAAACATCATCATTGCAAGTAGGAAATCATTACTACCTTACATAATAAATTACTAAAAATATCAAAGTATTGTATTTAAAATATCAATTAATGACTAATACATTTCATGAAAGAGTCATATAGGACTTTAGTAATGAATTTTACAATCATAGAAAGTTATGGGTATTACATCCTCCTCCCCTTAAAATAGGCTTACTTTTGAAAGCTGACTATTACTATTTAGTTAACTAAAATTGAAATGTACTATCCACAAGTAATACTAAGGATCAAATAGGAAATTAACACAACTAAATTTACTAAATATACACATCCAACTATTAAGAGAAATATAGCCCATGTTTAAGCTTAAATAAAAAACCACATTGATCAAACATTCACCTTGAAACAATTTATTAATAAGTTTAGATTCATATTCAATAAGCATCCTAAAATATATTCAAAGTTTATCATTACATTGAATAATGAGTTGAGAATCTTATGTGATCCTAATTAATGCAACGTTCATGATTTCATAATAAATGTAGCATTCATGCAACTTATGTGATCCAAATTCTTTTTCTTTCTCCATGCGGTCATAATACAGTATCATAGTGTATTCCCTTATACATACTATCAAAGGTCCTTAACAAACTTGATAGAAATAATACTTGTCACATAAGAGGGCCAACAATAGAAAATATTCAGATAGTGACCGTAGAACTCAAATGGAAAACTCAAGTGGGTGAATACCATGTGGACATATGCACCGAGTTGTGGTGCCAAAAAGGTGACAAGGAAATTTTTTTTTCCTATTTTAAAAAGTGCGTACGCGCTATAGCGTGCATGCGCTATGGCTTGGGCAACCCAAGCCATAGCCCGTGCACACTATAGTACGTACGTGCTATAGCACATACGCACTTTTAAAAAATAAAAAGTATATATGATGGGTTGCAAACCCGCAACCCATCATTTTCATCAGCATTTTCTTCTACTCCTACAGCGAGCAGCGCGTACGCGAGTTGAAGACTCAACATTTGCACCACCATTTGCCAAAATGCCTCCTCGTCGATGAAATCCAAGACCACAAGCGCACCCACGACGATGCCGTAAGTGATATAAACCTAACTTTGCATTGTTTGATATATTTTTCATATTATTTTGTAAGTTTTTTATATTCTTTTGTAGGGTTTTTACAAATTTCATTTAGATTTATTTATTTATTTGAATTTCAATTGATTTTTTATCAAGAAATGTTCATAATCAACCAAAAAATCCACAAGAACATCAAAACCCTCAAGAACCCCAAAACCAAAACCCTCCTCAAGAAGAAGAACAAATTCCACAACCCGAACCAATTGCAAGACCTCCACCAGGCACATAAGAAAATATAAGAAATGAAATAGAGAGAGGCAAAACTGAATTAGAAGGAACCATTGCTCGGTTGAAAGAATCTGGACAAACCAATCCAATGAGGGCCCAATTGGCATCATCCCTCGAATCCATTAACACTCAGATAGCCTCAGTTAGTGGTCAATTAGATATTTGGCAGGCTAAGAGGGATGAACAAAAAAGATTTTATGCAAATAAATTGTCATATGAAGATGTTAGAAAAAAGGAAATACCAAAAGGTAGTATATGTGCATTATTTAGAAAACCCAGTGAGAAAAATACTGTTAGAGAGGGTACTAAATGATTCCCCATCCATTGGTGCATACATGATGCTATTAGAAATAATTTTTGGGATAGATGGTGGATGGTTTTTGATGCCCCTCCTTGCAACAATCACGAGGCCCCCATGTATTTTTTGAAGAAATTATATTGTGAGTTTGTCCTTGGGGAGATCCCCAATTATTTTGATATGTTAGACTCCCAGGGTAGAGGTGGGGGGTCATCGTTTGAGAGGCTAGGAGCACATTGTGACCCTAATGTAGTTAGGGCAATCGTGGTCCATCCACAGCGCGAGCATGTGATTATTCCTTCAGTTGTGAAGGAACATGTAGAGGCCAGCACTCTAGGGACCATTAATGCTTTGACACAAACCCTCATCCATTCTATGAGCCCATTAGTTGAGGGGGAGCCTTCTATACATCGTGGTCACATGTGCACTTCATGCGGATCCCTATTCACATTTGGCACTCATGTCAGAGATGGTGCAGATGATGGGCTTGTCACCGATCAGTTCTTGAATGAGACATTTCGCATTGACACATAGGTAAATTACTAATTTTATCACATTTCATACGTATAGTGAATGATTAATTAATTAAGATTTATTGACATTGTTCAAAATTTAGGGTCAAAGTGTTCTTGGGCCTAGCAGCGATCCTCTAGGCCCATTTTTTGTCCCTTCGACGAGTCCTGAGGTATGTATCAATTTAATCATTTTAATTAATACATATATTTATTATGTAATCATATTAAGGATTGGCCAAAAAAAATATGCATGTGCATCAGTTCTCCAGAAGACCCTCAACCTTTACCCTAGACGCAGAGTAGAGACATCATACGAGCTTCACACAGGTATAGTTGTTTCATGTTAATTTAATTCATTTGATTATATTTATTCCATGTTTCATGTTAGATATAACATGTATTGTATGGCATGCAGCTCATGATGTCGAACACACCTCCTCATTTGCGACAGTCTATTGATAGTGGAGTGGCCACAGTTGTGGCTAGCTCACAGCCACTGACGGAGGTATGAAATAATTTTCTTCATTTTAGTTGTTGTTTATAATAGTTAATCTTAAAATTTATAATGTTATTTATAAGTGATTATATTTATTGAATTGTTGTAGGGTCTTGTCATGCCTAATCATCCACGAGCATTTGAGGTGGACTTATAGAGTGACTATTTGTTGGCAGTAAGAAAATAATTGATTTTTTGAGTACATATATTTGATTTCAACGTATAATAAATATTGATTCATATCTACTTTCTTTGTATCAGTTGGACCTGGAGAAGAGCCTCAACAAGAGGTCAAGTGAGTGTGTCCGGAGGGCCTCGTCATCTCCACTATCTCCCTCCACACGACGGCAGAGGACGTCGAGAGACTTGTTTCCTTCCCCTCATGGGAAGGAAAAGATGTAGTTGAGATATTTGATACATATATATATAGAGACTTGTTTCCTTCCCCATGTATATATATAGGCATCTGAGAGACATATTCGATACACATTTGATGTACATATGACATTCTATATTTGATGTATGATATTATTGGTTAATATATGATATGTTTGTTCATATATGACATTATTGGTTATCATAATATATTATGTGTTTGTTAATGTATATGACATTATTGGTTATCATTTTATATTATATGTTTGTTCATGTATGACGTTAAATTAGATATGTTCGTGTATGACATTAAATTAGATATGTGCATATATGAAATTCAATTCAATTGCTAGAGAGTTGCCATTATGTCTACCAACTAGTAGATGTTCTTTTTTGCTTTATTAGTATTTCTCAAAAATTGCAAAGAAGTTGTTTCTGGTGAATAGTTGTAAACAATTGTGATCATCGACTTCATGTACTCATGGCTTTGGTTGTGAACACTTGTAACTTTGGCTATAAGAATCCATGGCTTTGGCTATGTGCACTAGTGGCTTTGGCTGTGAGCATTTATGGCTTTGGTTGTAGGCACAATATAGCCTTGGCTGTAGGTTGTCTTTCTTGCTACATGTCGAAGTTACCTTCAAGAATATTATTAGTCTAAGGTCATTACAATTAAAATACTATGACATAATACCTTGGAAATAATAGTCTTTAACCCATTACTTTATTTGTTAAAACATCATGTAGTATCTACTATAGTCCTTCTACTCAAATATGTTTTCAAAAATACTTAGTATCGCAAAGAAATGTCTATGGAAAGCTTGTCAAATAGGATATTGAAGAACTAAATGTGGATAGTCATTAGTACCCATCAATAAGAACACAGACATCTTTCTCAAGCAAGCCATATGACATTAGCAATTAATTTATAAATTTCCTTTGCAAATAACTAGAAGATGCTATGAATCTTAATACAGAGTTAATCACAAACTCATTATTCCATCCAAGAAGCATATATCACCCTAAGCCAATTAACTGACAGGATAAAAATTAATTCAATTTCAACAAAATTTTGAGTATAACAAGCATCTTAGGGATTCTTACAAGAATTAACATGATGTTCACAAGAGCATTACAAGTTCTTGTAATGTTATTTCACATATTGTAATCATATTCAGTTTTGAATGGCCATTTGTGTTACAAGCATAAATGTCCTTTAAGGTCTTTTAATTCTAGACATGAATTTTATTTTGAAGCTTTTTTATGACAACCCACTCAATGCATATATTGTTGTTCCACATTATGCTAATTTGACTTTCATTGGTTGATTTGGGTCTAGACATGACGTTATTCACTACCTTTTTTATATATTATTTTTTTGTATTGAGGTTCTGGCCTGATTGAATGTATTAATCATCGAAGTTGTGAACCTTGGTCGAGATCCTTACAAATATATTTTCAAATTGGACCTCAAATAGTTTTCTCAGTCACCCCCTGTACACAGATACTAAAATTGTAGTTAATTACAAAATTAATACTGAATTAACACAATTTTAATTGAGAAGTATTATGTACCTCAATAGGCTAGATTATTATTCACCAGGAAGCTTTATCTTAGAGCGGTTGGTTTCCTAAATCTTTAGCGCAATGATAGTCTTATGGAATGTGGAATTAGGTCTGCTAGCTAAGGAACGTTCTTTAAAAGGTAGAGGAAACTCAAGACTCACGTGTTTCCAATCAATATAAATTTTTAAATCGATTCTCTAATTTTTTCTATTTATGATCTTCTTAAAACTTAACTTTCTAAATTCATTGATGGGGAAATAAAGATCTTCTAGGAACTAAAGGCTAATCATGTTTAATACTTACAATTCTCTGTTTTTATCTAATAATTTAAAAAATATTGTACAAGTGTTTTCAAAGAGCAACACTTGTCACTAACATCATAAGAAGGAATATCCAAGGAGACTTACCACTGATCCCCCACCATCAAATTCAAGAGAAAACAAAATTCCACTACTAAAGAGATAGTAACAATGATCATCCCTAGTCTCTCCCTTATCACAAAATGATTACCATCAAAATTTACATTTCCAATTGCGTCATGTGCGTTGAAGCGATAGTAACATTTTCACTCTCTTACCTAATGTCTCCCATTTCTGAAACTCCTGGGGAAGGGCAAGGCCATCTTCTCTGTACTTCAAAATTTAACGAGTTCCATTTTTTCACATATTGATAATCGTTGACTTAAAGTATAGTCAAAGTATTGACAGCCCATAGATATGCCCCGTCAAAGATCGCAGCCTTGTGGCATTTAGTGACCCTTAGGGACATTCTGGTTCAACATGCTTGAGAACATTTGAGCACTGAAGGGGAGAGGAAGAGGTTGGGGATAGGGTTTACCCAGCCACCCAGAGCTAATGGAGTAGATAGTTTTATCCCACGATGAAAGATGAGAGAGATTTGGCAGTTAGCAACTTTGTACTGGCCAACACTACAAGTTTCAGCATCACCCGAGATGGCATTGTAGAATGAAAATGGAATGTGATCTCCAAAAAGTGAGAGAGGTTATTGTAGGTCTCTGCAACATAGTCTTGTAGGAATTGGAATCTCATCCATATCTCGCACAAGCTCCAAGATATGCCCTGTCAAAGATCGCAGCCCTGTGGCATTTAGTGACCCTTAGGGACATTCTGGTTCGGCATGCCTGAGAATGTTCAAGCACTGAAGGAGACAAGACAAGGTTGGGGATAGGGTTTACCCAGCCACTCGGAGCTAATGGAGCAGACAATTTGATCCCACGATGAAAGATGAGAGAGATTTGGCAGTTGGCAACTTTGTACTAGCCAACACTACAAGTTTCAGCATCACCCGAGATGGCGTTGTAAAATTAAAATGGAATGTGATCTCCAAAAAGCGAGAGAGGTTATTGTAGGTCTCTACAACATGGTCCTATAGGAACTATAATCGCATCCATACCTCGCACGAGCTCTGAGATATGCCCCATCAAAGATCACAGCCCTATGGCATTTAGTGACCCTTAGGGACATTCTGGTTCAGCGTGCCTGAGAACGTTCGAGCACTGAAGGGGACAGGAAGAGGTTGGGGATAGGTTTTACCCGATCACTCAGAGCTAATGGAGCAGACAGTTTGATCCCACTATGAAAGATGAGAGAGATTTGGCAGTTGGCAACTTTGTACTGGCCAACACTACAAGTTTCAGCATCACCCGAGATGGCATTGTCGAATAAAAATGGAATGTGATCTCAAAAAATTGAGAGAGGTTATTTTAGGTCTCTACAACACAGTCCTATAGGAATTTGAATCTCATCCATATCTTTCACGAGCTCCGAGATATACCCCGTCAAAGATCGCAGCCCTGTGGCATTTAGTGACCCTTAGGGACATTCGGGTTCGGCATGCCTGAGAACGTTCAAGCATTGAAGGGGATAAGACAAGGTTGGGGATAGGGTTTACCTGGCCACCCGGAGCTAATGGAGTAGATAGTTTGATCCCACGATGAAAGATGAGAGAGATTTGGCAGTTGACAACTTTGTACTGGCCAACACTACAAGTTTTAGCATCACCCGAGATGGCATTGTAAAATGAAAATAGAATGTGATCTCCAAAAAGAGAGAGAGGTTATTGTAGGTCTCCACAACATGGTCCTATAGGAACTAGAATCGCATCCATACCTCACACAAGCTTCGAGATATGCCTCATCAAAGATCGTAGCCCTATGGCATTTAGTGACCCTTGGGGACATTTCGGATTGGCATGCCTGACAACATTCAAGCACTGAAGGGGATAGGACGAGTTTGGGGATAGGGTTTACCTAGCCACTTGGAGCTAACAAAGTAGACAGTTCGATCCCACGACAAAAGGTGAGAGAGATTTGGCAGTTGGCAACTTTGTACTGGCCCACACTGCAAGTTTCAGCATCACCCAAGATGGCATTGTAAAACAAAAATGGAGTGTGATCTACAAAAAGTGAGAGATATTATTGTAGGTCTCCACAACATGGTCCTGTAGGAACTAGAATCACATCCATACCTTGCACGAGCTCCGAGATATGCCCCGTCAAAAATTGCAGCCCTATGGCATTTAGTGACCCTTGGGGACATTCTGGATTGGCATGCCTGAGAATGTTTGAGCATTGAAGGAGATAGGATGAGGTTGGGGATAGGGTCTACCTGGCCACGCGGAGCTAAAAAAGTAGATAGTTCGATCCCACGAGGAAAGGTGAGAGAGATTTGGCAGTTGGCAACTTTGTACTAGCCGACATTGCAAGTTTTAGCATCACCCGAGATGGCATCGTAAAATGAAAATGGAGTGTGATCTCCAAAAAGTGAGAGAGGTTATTGTAGGTCTCCTAAAAGAGTGTTTAAAAATGCAAAAATAGTAGGGGGTCCTTTGTATGGTTTGGGAGTTTGATCGTTAAAACTAGAAATTTTCCTAGTAGTAAGTGCTGGTAACATTTTTGAAATTTGATTGTTGAGTGTTGAGAAACCTCAAGTTTGGGATTTTTCTTGTTGGTTTGAGTCTATAATAACCATTTCCATCTGAAAAGTCGAGTTTTGAAACCATTTAAGAAGTATTTGCATAGTTTTCCTTAAAATTTGAGTGCATAAAAAGGGGTATGTGATTGCTCCAATTGCATGTGTACTATCCATATGTTGACAAGTTGATAAAAGTTGCAAAGAACCACAAAATAAGCACGTACCATCCAAGCATGATGTCTTGTAAAATTGTTGGCCATTCCTTATTTCACATAAAATGTTGGATATGAATTCCCTTGAAGATCTTGGTGGCTCATTTATGTCACAATCCTGCAAAACAAACTGAGAATGCAAAATTACGCATATATGCCTAAAAACATCAAAATGGTTAGAAAATTCAATATGTATCCTACAACAACAAGTTGTGTGTGTGTGATTTATCTTCACATAAAAAGGTTTACCCATCTCAAAAAATCTTTGACTTATTCAAATTTGAGAATACATACCAATAAATTTTGCAAAAAATAGTGTCTGAGTTGTGTCCAAAAAATGTTTCGCATGTGGCTCGTGATTTTGGCTACCAATCCTCCTTCTTACAAAATCTCTTTGATTAGGGGAAACACGTGTGTTATTTTTCCAAAAATCTTCGATCAATGATTTCAAGGCTTCACTAATTTCTTTATCCTTTCGCGGTAGTCTACCGCTAAATGTCCATAACTCATTTTTTGTTGGATCTTCCAATCTCTCACGCCTTAGCATAGCTCTCCTTAGAGTACCTCTACCAATTTTTAATGTTTTTCTTGTCTTTCTCATGAGTCGAGCTTTCTTCATTTGGCTACTTACTATTTTTTATGTAAGTACTCATCTTGCGATATTACTATCTTTGGTGCATGATTTAGAACCCACTTTGTCATAAGCATTCATTAGATTCTTTACAATGTTTTTTTCATTTGAATCATCCATCGTTCTTAGCCCAAGAATCTTCATGATAGGCCTAAATTTTAAATTCCTCATCATCCTATAATATTTAATTCATTAAAAAATAATCTCCACATACGATTAACTTTTCTTTGACAAGTACGCTTGCTAATCTTGTCAAGCATTGATTTCAAAATGTTACTATCAATATCAATCAAATATTTTGGTCTTCTAAAATGAATTCTAGAAGGTTTTATAATCTCTTCAATTCTCTCAACATTTTTAACATCAACATAAGGTTGAGTGTATTGCATACCTTGAACCGAAGATGATGTGCCTTGGCAATAAGATGCAAAAGATGGAATATCACCTACTTGATGTGTTGATGTTGTGCCTTCAACATGACATGATGGAGTGTGTATATCGTCGGATCTACAAATCGGTGTCTCTTCAACATGAGAGGATGATATGACTTCAACATTAGAAGATGGTGTAGCGGACAATATGACTCCAACATTAGAAGATGGTGTACCTTCACAATTCAATTGTCTTCTTGAGCGTAACAGTCTTATTCATTCTCTTTGTCTTTCCAATTCTTCCTCTTTGTTTCTTGGTATCAGTGGTTCTTGATCCTCTTCGAAAGTCAATTCTTCATTATTGCTTTGCAATTTTCTTTGCTCACGTAGTAATTTCATTTTATCTCTTTTAATTGCCAAATCTCTCTCCCTATCTTCATTTGTTTGATTTTTTGGTTTCTTCCTTGGCATGATGATGATTTCTACATGTCAAATTATTCAAACATTTGAATTACATAAAATGTGTAAATTACAAATTATTCAAATACATATAAAAATTATAATTATTTGAATGAATACACAATATATATATAAAACGACTTGTCAAATTTCTAACCATTTCGAAATAACATTTCACTGAAACATACAAATTTCAATGAATTCACTATATATTAAACAACATGTCAAATTATAATCAAATTTGTATCTATATATCAACAAACAATATTTAAAATAGATTTCACTAACCTTTTCTATACAAGGAATATTCAAAAAGTCTTCAAATTGTGTATCCAATGATTGAATTTGGTGTTTGCTAGCTTCCAAAAGTGTTTGCCACCTTGAAATAGGGTTTGTTAGCTTGAAATAGTGTTTGCCACCTTGAAAGAGTGTTTGCTGTGTTGAAACCCGCAACTTCTGTCGGGATAACAGAGTGCAGAACAGAACAAAAGTAGAGAATGAATGAAACAGGCCCCAAAGTTTCTTTTTGACCATTTTTAGGTGATTTCACATAGTGCGTACGCGCTATAGCACATACGCACTATGTGAGAACACATCACTCTCCACCCTCCCTACTCTCTCTCTCTCCCTACTCTCTCTCTCTTCCTACTCTCTCTCCCCTCTCCCATCCCCTACACTCTCTCTCTCTCCTCTCTCCCATCCTTTACTCTCTCTCGCTCTCCCTCTCCCACCGCCTACTCTCTCTATCTCTCTCACCCTCTCTCCTCTCCCATCCCCTACTCTTTAGATCTCTCACAGACACTCCCATCCTCCCTCTCCCACTTCTTACTCTCTCTCTCTCTCTCCCCCATCTCCCTACTCTGTCTCACACTCTCACATATGCTACTCTCTCTCTCCCATCCCCTAAACTCTCTCTTTTACAGATACACACTCCCATCCCCCTCTCTCTCTCCTCTCCCATCCCCTACTCTCTCACACACACACTCTCTCCCATCCCCTACTCTCACTCTCTCTCTCTCCCATCTCATTCTCTCTCTTCCACCTCCTACTCTCTCTCACACTCTCTCCCATCCCCTACTCTCTCTCCCACACACTCCCATCCGCCCCTCTCTCCCATCCACTACTCTCTCTCTCTCTCTCTCTTGGGCTTCTCTCTCTCTCTCTCCCCTCTCCCACCACCTACTATCTCTCTCTCTCTCTCCCTCTCTACTCTCTCTCTCCCATCCCCTACTCTTACTCTCTCTCTCCAATCCCCAACTCTCTCTCACACTCTCTCCCATCCCCAACTCTCTCTCACACTCTCTCTCATCCTTTCACTCTATCTCTCTCATCTCGTACTCTCTCTCTCTCTGCCACCTCCTACTCTCTCTCACACTCTTTCCCATCCTTTCACTCTGTCTCTCCCATCTCGTACTCTCTCTTTGCCACCCCCTACTCTCTCTCACACTCTTACACTCTCTCCCATCCCCTACTCTCTCTCTCTTTCAAAGACACACACACACACACACACACACACACACTCCCATCCCCCCTCTCTCTTCTCTCTCATCCCCTACTCTCTAGATTTGTCACATGCACTCCTATCCCCCTCTCTCTATCTCCCTCTCCCTACTCTCTCACACTCTCTCCCATCTCCTACTCTCTCTCTCACACTCTCTCCCATCCCCTACTCTCTCTCTCTCTCCCCCATCCCATGCTCTCTCTTTTCCACCTCCTACTCTCTCACACACTCTCTCCCATCCCCTACTCTCTCTTACACACACTCCCATCCGCCCCTCTCTCCCATCCGCTACTCTCTCTCTCTTGGGCTACTCTCTCTCCCCTATCCCATCCCCTAAACTCTCTCTTTTGCATATACACACTCCCATCCCCCTCTCTCTCTCCCCTCTCCCATCCCTTACTCTCTAGATCGCTCACACGCACTCCCATCCCTCTCTCTCCTCCTCTCCCACTCCCTCTCCCACCACCTACTATCTCTCTCTCTCTCAAGTTCTCTCTCTCCCTCTCTACTCTCTCTCTCTCCCATCCCCTACTCTTACTCTCTCTCTCTCTCTCCAATCCCCAACTCTCTCTCACACTCTCTCCCATCCCCTACTCTCTCTGACACTCTCTCTCATCCTTTCACTCTGTCTCTCTCATCTCGTACTCTCTCTCTCTGCCACCTCCTACTCTCTCTCACACTCTTTCCCATCCTGTACTCTCTCTCTGCCACCCCCTACTCTCTCACACTCTCACACTCTCTCCCATCCCCTACTCTCTCTCTTTCACAGACACACACACTCTTATCCCCCCACTCTCTTCTCTCCCATCCCCTACTCTCTACATCTATCATGCACACTCCCATCCCCCCTATCTCTCTCCCTCTCCCTCTCCTACCGCCTGCTAGATCTCTCTCTCAAGTTCTCTCTCTCCCTCTCTACTCTCTCTCTCTCTCCCATCCCATCCCTTACTCTCACTCTCTCTCTCTCCCATCCCCTACTCTCTCACAAACTCCCATCCCCTAATCTCACTCTCTCTCTCTCCCATCCCGTACGAGCTCTCGCCGCCACCACCTACTCTCTCTCACACTCTCTCCCATCCCCTACTCTATCTCTCTTACACACATTCCCATTCCCCCTCTCTCTCTCCCTCTCCCACTCCCTCTCCCACTGCCTCCTTTCTCTCCCCCATCCCCTACTCTCTCTCTCCCCTCTCCCATCCCCTACTCTCTCTCTTTCATAGACACACACTCTCATCCCTCCCTCTCTCTCTCCTCTCCCATCCCCTACTCTCTAGATTTGTCACACACACTCCCATCCCCCCTCTCTCTCCCTCTCCCACTCCCTCTTGCACCACCTACTATCTCTCTCTCTCTCAAGTACTCTCTTTCCCTCTTTACTTTCTCTCTCCCATCCCCTACTCTCACTCTCTCTCTTCCATCCCCTACTCTCTCTCACACTCTCTCCCATCCCCTACTCTCTCTCTCTCTCACCCCCATCCTGTAAAAGCTCTCTACCACCCCCTACTCTCTCTCAAACTCTCACACTCTCTCCCATCCCCTACTCTATCTCTCTTATACACATTCCCATTCCCCCCCCCTCTCTCTCTCTCTCACTCCCTCTCCCATTGCCTACTCTCTCCCATCCCCAACTCTATCTCTCTTACACACTTCCATTCCCCCTCTCTCTCCGTCCCACTCCCTCTCCCATCGCCTACTATCTCTCTCTCTCTCTCTCTCTCTCTCTCTCTCCCATCCCCTACTCTCACTCTCTCTCTTTTCCACCCCTAATCTCTCTCAAACTCTCACACTCTCTCCCATCCCCTACTTTCTCTCTTACACACACTTCCATCCCCCCTCTCTCTCCCTCTCCCACTCCCTCTGTCATTGCCTAATCTCTTTCTCTTCCATCCACCCTCTCTCTCCCTCTCCCACTCCCTCTACCATTGTCTACTCTCTTTCTATCCCATCCCCTACTCTCTCTATCTCTCTCTCCCCTCTCTCATTCCCTACTCTCTCTCTTTCACACACACCCATCCCCACTCTCTCCTCTCCCATCCTCTACTTTTTCTCTCACTCGCTCTCCCTCTCCTACTTCCTACTCTCACTCTCTCTCACTCTCTCTCTCTCCCTCTCTACTCTCTCTCTGCTACCCCCTACCCTCTCTCACATTTTCACACTCTCTCTTTCTCTCTTACACACATTTCCATCCCCCCTCTCTCTCTCCCTCTCCCACTCCCTCTCCCATCGCCTACTCTCTCTTCCATCCCCTACTCTCTCTCAAGCTACTCTATCTTCCCCCTCTCCCATTCCCTACTCTCTCTCTTTCACACACATGCACTCCCATCCTCCTCTCTCTCACTCTTCCTCTCCCACTCCATCTCCCAGCACCTACTCTCTCTCTCCCCCATCCCCTACTCTCAATCTCTCTCTCCCAACTTGTACTCTTTCTCACACTTCCTCTCTCTCCCATCCCCTACTTTTAATCTCTCTCCCCCATCCCGTACTCTCTCTTTGCCACCTCTACTCTCTCTCTCACACTTCCTCTCTCTTGCATCTTGTACTCTCTTTGCCACCCCTACTCTCTCACATTTCCTCTATCTCTCATCCTATACTCTCTCTGCCACCCCTACTCTCTTTCTCACTTCCTCTCTCCCCTCTCCCATCCCCTACTTTCTCTCTATCTCTCTCACACACACAAATAGCCGTTCCCTCGGCCCACCCCCCTAGATCTCTCTTGGTTTTGGTTTGCAATTTAGGTCTCAATAGTGTGTGTGCACTATAGCACGTGTGCACTACCTCGAATTCAATAGCGTTTTAATAGCGTGTACGCGCTATAGGGTGCACGCACTATTCAAAGCTTTGCATTAAAACCAAGCCTAAGGCTTGGTTTTGCCTTGGAGATCCAACCCAAAGGTTTGGAGTTTATAAACAGGTCTGAGACGTGTTTTCCAGAAAACATACAAAAAATGATTGATTTTTCTTGTGTGCTCCCCTTCAAGATTCCTCATGGTTGGGTATCGATAAGATCAAGTTACATAACATTATAGGTCTCTGTGTTAGCTATCTAACCATATAATTTGTTTTTAATTTGAACTATTTTAAGTCTTTCAGATCTATTTCTTTTGAACGTATGTTCATTTTTTGTCAAAAACCACCATGTACTAATTGGGTTGTAGATTTTAGCTCATTCATCAAATTTTGTAACAACTTAGTTTTTTAGAAACTAGAATCCATTCTACACACTTTGAAAAAAATAAGTTTTGATTTTAGATTAGTTTTCAATCATTTCTAGGGGGAGCACACAGATATTTCACGTTTTTGGGATGGGTCTAATTAAAAAATTCATTAAAAAAAAATACACATTATAAAATTACCCAAAAAATTTGGGATAAACTACATAGTGTTAGGTAACTTTTGACAGGAGCGATTAAAGAATTTCAAAAAAAAAAGTTAAAATTTTAGGGGGGCCACGCTTTGTTATGTTTTTTTGGAATAAACAGTACCACTTTCTGTGGCCCCTTTTTTTGAGGACCTAAAACTAAACCATTTTGAAAAAAAATTAGTAGTTTAGAAACTAGATTCAAAGGACTACGACTTTTGTTTTTGTCATATCTTAAAATTTTGAGCGTAACTATCTTCAAATTCTTGTTGAAGTCCAGAATTTGCTGATTTTAGGAAAAAGGTGTCCACTTATACCCCCCTTTTGGCACCACAACTTTGTGCACTTACCCATGTTCAACAATAAATCAAGGGTGACCAGTGTCAGAAAATAGATAGTGAAAAGAGAGAGAGAGGTGACTAATCCACACATAATAAAGTTCAAAATTAAAATGCTAGCTTGCTCACAACATGAAAAAATCATTTTAAAAAATCACAAGAGCATGTTTCACATAACAAGGTGACTAGAGGTATCTATACTCTAGGGAGTAACTACTCCATGGCATCCGGGGGTCTAGTATACTGGATGCACTAGAGAATGCACTTTAAAAAAAATAGATAGACTATTAATGATTGTTACAATTATATTTTATGTTATCCCATGCAATTACGATCACTAGTTTACTAACAATCATGTGGAATTTAAATATTACAATGTTCAATAAGATTCAATTAATACACATGAGTCTAAGCATCAACTAGAAATCAATGTCACATAAACAAGTGCATAAGAAATAGATTTTATGATACTATCTTAATAATAAAATATCCAAGTAAGATAAGAGATAATAAAGATAACATGTACAACCACAAACAAGAGTTTTAAAAGTTAAGTGTTACAAATCCAAGTTTCATAGTTCAAAAGTTCTACTGTCTCCATTTTTTTTGTCTATATATTTCTATTGATAAGTCTTATTGTTTAATCTTTTTGCAAGTCTAACTACTTGTTAACTAATTACACACAATATGCCCATAGTTCCCAGTGTAGAAACTCAGGCTTTGATACTAGATGTAACACCTCATTTGAAGAGAAATTAACCTATTATATTACAATGTTTATTGAGCTATTTTTTATTAAATGTTTATACAAAATAAAAGTAAAAATGTGGAAGAAATATACACATACACATCAACTACACATAAACTATTACAATTACAATTTTCATTGCTCAAGGGTTCCTTCATGTTGAGTCATGTTTAAGAAAGTTTTATTAACTAGTTTTCATCTTAACTACAATGTCCACATCATAACTAAATAACATATACCTAGTCTCATGAGAATATGTAAAAATAAAATTGATACAATGAAGTCCATCCAAATAACAACATCTAGTATACATGTCATAGAGTATGTAACAATAATATTGTAATTATAATGATTTACAATACATCACCCCATAGGATCTCAAAATGCAACATTTCAATAGAAATCTCTATGATAAAAATGATAATGATAATGATACAACTACATCAATGAACATCCAACATCTACCAATCTAAGGGGGACCCAAATGGTAAGAAGTCGCTACCTCCCCACCACGTGGTCAGCTAATCAAGGTCCCACTTCCACCATGCATGGGAGATAATGTACGATTAACATATGGATATAAAATCATAAAATCAATCCTATACAAGGAATCTTAATACCTAATCTACCTCAAGGGTACACAACTACTAATAAAGAAAAGATAACCAAAGTTAAAATGATAATCGTCCAATACCAAAATCCCCACTTTCCAAAGTCAACAATAAGATACCAAGTATCAAAATCAAAGCTTGTATAATTAGTGAAAGAATACAAACTTCTAAATAAATGCTAAATGTCAAAAGAACAATAACCAAAAGATAACAATGGTCATCAATGAGAGTAAATCACCAATCATAAATACAACAATAAATACACCACCAATGAATAACTAAATCCTCAATAAAAGTCAACAATCAATAATAAATGGCACCCAATCAATAAGTAACAACTCACAATAAATACACTGCCAAAGATAAATATAAAATCTATGGAGGATACTATGGCTACATACTAGGGAGTGTCATCACATGGTCAAACTACTTGAGTTACTCTATGTTGATCTCACACTAGACTGCAAACCCTCAAGCATTGAGTTACCCTAGATAGGTCATTCTGGACCTTGGACGCTCAATGTGACATATGCACAACCTAAATATGATCTCATGAAGATGAGGAAACTAGTCATACCTTTCACTAGGTATCATCTCATTCCCATCCTCGACCTATACAAGCAATCAAAGCATGAGTGAGGAAAAAATGTTATTTATATTTTAATGTGTTTCTAAGTATTTTAATTACTATGTTATCACTTATTACACAACTTACAATGAGTTACCTTGGTAGCCACTTTGAGCCCTGACCCCCATTACAAGTCACTCCCACAGGGTGCACCTCACAAACCAAAATCGTGTCCCATATCATAAAAGCACTGATAATCGAATTTAGTTCCATGACATGCAACTTGAAATGCATTGGTTCTCAAACTCAAGTCATCATAAATTCTCATCAAAATAAGTCTCATAAATATAAAGCTCAATTTGAATCATAAGATACATCATGACATCCAATCTAACAATCATCATAAAAGAAATCTCAAAAGTCTTTGGTGTACACCTAGTTTAGCCAACTACACAAGTCACACAAAACCGTCACAAAATAAATATCACAAAACTTTAAACAAACATCAAGAAACATATAGTTTTCAGCCATATAGTTTAATTCCATTACTTTCTATGTTTAGATTGGGTCGTAAGTATGTATTTAGCAATTAAGTGATAATATACATGTTTATAAAAATTGCTAAGCTAATATACTTATTTAAATGAATAAGTATTTAAATGTCAAATATCTTTGTGCATATAAAATGACATGCAATATTATCATATTATTAATTTAAATAATCTTAAATTGTAAATGACTTAATTAATAACATAAATATATATTGTTAGATTAAATATTAATGTCGATTTCATTTGTAGAATATTAATTTAACTTCTATTTAAGTCCAATATTTATATTTTATTTTTCTTTAGTTCATAATGCAACTATAAATAACTCAAACTTGAAATTATAATTATAATTTTAAATTATTTATAATTTTAAATTATTTATAATTTCTCTCATAATATTCAATATTCATAACTAGATGATTACATAGTGAACTCCACTATAACTTCTCTTAAAATATAATTAAATCACAAATATATATATATTTATTAATCTGTACCTCCATGTGCATTAATAAATATATAATAAGTTGTCTTCAATTAAGAGTTTTAAAAAATATTAATATTAAAAATCCACTTATAAGAAAATAAGTAATATGTTTTATTTAATTTTAAAAATAAATAAATAATACTTTTTAGAAGTGTATCCCAGCAATTGTTATTTGGGCAATTTGGTGGGAGAGGAATAAAAGGATTTTTTGAAAGCAACCTTCAACATTGGAAACTATGTTGTTAGCATTAGAAGTTGCAGTAGGGGAAGTTGTGGTAGCCTATATCAAAAGAACTTCTTAACATCTAATTGTTACAAGGTGGGATATTGCTTTGGCTAATAGATGAACTTCTTTACCTTCTCCATCTTATCAATTCATTACATCTGGTGGGCCTTGTGAGAAAGTTAATGAAAGTTTGTGAAATGGATCCCTCCTATTAGGGGAGATTGCAAGTTAAATTTTGATGGCTGCTCAAGAGGCAATCCTGGTGAATCGGGAGTTGGAGTGTGTATAAAGATATCATAATGAGCAGGTGTTAGGTATGTTGGCTCAAAAATTGCCAGTTGGTATAAATAATAAAGCTAAAGCCATGGCATTCCTTCTTGGTTTAGAACTTGCACTTCACCTAAACATAGTTAATATTCACATTGAGGGAGATTCTTCAATGGTTATTAATTCATGTGTAAAGAAAAAATAAGAGAACTAGAAGTTTGGTTATATTCTAGAAAAAGCTTGGACAATGATTGATAAATTTAAGGGGTGTCCTTCTCTCATACCCTCAGGGAGGGAAACCAGGTTAAAAATAATTTATCTAATATTGGTTGTGACTTGAAGACTAATGAGGCAAGTATTTCAAAATTTATTCCTACCAACTTTCCCACTTTATTTACCTTAATTCAGCAAGAGAAAATCTTTTAACACTAGCTTGATCCCTTTATCATTTTATGATGGTTGCACAAAAAATATAAGTTCGACGTCAATATTGACCAAGTTACTCTTGGCTTAATGTTTACTGAGCTCAATATTGACCTAGTTATTGTTGGCTAGTATTGACTGAGTTACTCTTGGATTAATGTTACCAACTTCAGTATTGACTGCGTTACTCTTGGCTTAGTGTTTACCGAGTTCAGTATTGACTCAGTTCTACTCTTAGATTATTGTTACTGAGTTCAGTATTGACCATGTTACTCTTGGCCTAGTGTTTACCAAGTTCAGTATTGACTGAGTTTACTAAGTTCGAGTTCATTATTGAGCAAGTTAACCTTGGCTCAATGCTTACTGAATAAACTTGGGTTTACTATTGATCGAGTTACTCGAGGATTACCAAGCTATTTAGTATATTGATTATTGAATTAACCCAAGCGGGGTATTGACCAACTTCCAGCCAGGTGTTTTTTGAGTTAACAAGGAAGAGGCTCATGCCAAGTTATTTGTTCATAGTTTTTACTGAGTGCTCATGGGTATGCTAACCAAGCTATTTGATCTTGTTGATTCGGGTCCACGTGATAGTATGGTGTCCAAGTTTGCGAAGGTCTTAAAGAGGAATTGCAGTGGCATGGAGCTACTTTGATGTTTGAGGAGGTTCACATGTGCAAGATTATGGTGAATTCATACTAAATCTTTTCGCATTGTTCAGTATCATTTTTTGTTGTTGTCGCTTGAATACTTTGTGTGGCTTTACATTCGGCAAGATCAAATCTACATTTAAGTTAAAAGCATGTCTCAAGTTGATCAAGGATGACATTAATAGATGGTTATAAGGTTTTTTCCCATTCCAGTACATATGGATGCAGAATATTTGTTCTTTATTCAATTTTGGGATTGTCAGTCTTGCTCTTTGCTCTATATAGTTGCAATTGGGCTTTGATGTAATGGCATCTTATTTATTACTCATATGGGAGCATGTGTGTCATACATTTTGAGTGTTTGGTGGGGATTTTATAAGCAATCAATGGATTTCCTTTTTGATTCCTTCTTCCCTTCTCCCTTTGATTGCCTTTTCAATTTCCAGAATGTCATTCTCATTGGATGCTTGTGTGAAATTTGAGTCTTTTCATTAGTATCATAGGAGCATCCTACCCAAAAATTATAGAATTTTCCTTCAATTGGCGGTAGATGAAGATGCACTCTCTCATCACTTGGATGATGAGATGTTGAATATTATGTTCATTCTAGTTTCTTCTTTGACCTATCGTGTGATTCAGAATGTCATTGGAGAGGACTTCTTCTTTGCAACTTCTAGACAAGTGTTATATCTATCTAATGCTATGGATATTCTTCAATCAACATTGAGACTAGAAATCATTGCTTACAAGGTGGTTAGACTAGAGTTTTGGGCTCAAAATAAACTTAAGCGAGCTATGCAGAATTATGATTTGTCATCTGGAGTTTCCTTGGTAGGAGGACTATTTTGAAGGACCATGCTCATGCAAAAACATGAAGTTTTGGTGACTTTCGAGGCACTACAGAAGGCATGTGAAAAGCACAACTCATGGTTCTTGACTAAGACCTTGCAAGTCACGGAAAAAGCTCTGGGTTTTTAGATGTCTGAAGATGTGAAGAAAATTGGTTTTACACTACTTGACATTTTGGGTCTTCCAATTTCTGATGCACATTCAGTATCTGCTCATAAGAAGATTCCTTTGGCTCCCTCAATTCAGATGGTTCGTGAAACTAGTGACTGGTTAGTTCTTGCTCTAAGTACTATTGGCTCAGGACATCTTATCCAAAAACCCCATTTGGATCATCTCAAACCAATAGTCTAGGGGGTTATTTCTCATGTTGTTGTTGAAGGCTCGAGCTTGGGATGGGAGGTGGCTCCACTACCATGCTCTGATTTTGGCTGGGGTCACTCGGTACAAACTGCTACAAAGGGTGCTGAGGATATGGAAGAAAAATAGTTTATTGGCATTCTTCTATTTTTTTGGACTTTTCTTCTAAACTTCAAGCATGTTTCATAAAATATTTGAAAATTTTGATTGTTATGCTTGCTATTTTGATATGCTCAAAAATGCAAAACTCAATAAATAAAGGATGAATTTGGATGAAATTATGCTTTTTCCATTGATAAACTATGATTGTCAATATCGATGCTTGTAATTTGTACATACTACGATGATGCTGAGTTTCCTTTACTAGTTCTTTCCCAGTTGAGCTCTTGAACCAATTTTAAATTATATATATATATATATATATATATTTATTTATTTATTTATTTATTTTTAATATTTTTTTTTATTTTTGAAATTAATAAATAGTAATACATTTTTTAATTCAAAATTTATATCATATTTAAAAGGCAGCTCAAGATATGGAATAGGGAATGCTTTGGGAACCTTCACTTTATGAAGAGGCTTGCTCAAGAAGATCTTGATGTCATCACAAGGGAGATTAGAGATCGAGGTTTCTCAAAGGATCTTGGCAAGGTTGAATCCCTTGCTTCTAGAGCTCTAGAAGAATGGGAACTTCGAGAGGAAATTTTCTGGAAGCAAAAGGCTAGAGTTGATTGGCTCCAGGAAGGTGATCGTAACACTGCCTTTTTCCATAAAACAGTGCAATCTCGCCAAAATCAGAGCACTATCTCTTCTTTGTTTAATTCTCAAGGTATCCAACTGAATTCCTTGCCAGCTTTTTTCCAGGAGGCTATTGGTACTTCTCTACCCTCTTCTCTGAGGACTCTCCTCCTGCTGATAATGAAGAAAATCTGATTTTGTCCTATATTCCTTCCCTTATCACTCAGGAAATGAATGATTATCTCATGCGTCCTATTTCTTTGGAAGAGTTGGAGGAGGTGGTCTTTGGCATGCCTAAGGGGAAGGCTCCTGGTCCTGATGGCTTTCTAGTTGAATTCTTTCAGGAATCTTGGGACATCATTAATCATGATTTGTTGGAGGTGGTTAAAGAATCCTATGCTAGCAAGCAGATGCTGCAAGCTTTGAACTCTACATTCTTGACTCTTATTCCTAAGAGAGAGGGTGCTAATCAATTGGAGTTTTTTAGACCAATTGTCTTATGTAATGTGGTTTACAAAGTTATTACTAAGTTGATTGCTGAGAGATTGAAAAGGTGGCTTCCCATTATTATCTTAGAAGAACAAGGTGGTTTTGTTGCTGGCAGACAAATTCTGGATGGGGTGGTTATTGCTACTGAGGCTATTCACTCTATGGCTACTTCAAGGGAGAGAGCCATGTTTGTTAAGCTAGATATGGCTAAGGCCTACGATAGAGTTAAATGGAGCTTCCTAAGGAGTATTCTTCTTTCTTTTGGATTTAGCTCTGACTGGGTGAGTTGGATTATGAGTTGTGTTACTTCTGCCTCTTTTTCTGTTCTTATTAATGGTCAACCTTCTCAACTATTTGGTGCTTCTAGAGGCCTCTACCAGGGTGACCCTCTCTCCCCATATCTATTCATCATCATGGCTGAAGGCTTGGGAAGATTCATTAAGCATCAGGTGTCCCAGAATTCTATTCAAGGCTAGCGGTGGGGTAATGGCTTACCTTCTCTTTCCCATCTTCAATTTGTTGATGATTCTGATCTTGTTGGTCTTTCTAGGATCAAGGAAGCTGAAGCCTTTCGACATGCTTTGGACGTTTATTTGGTAGCTTTAGGCCAGAAAGTTAATGAGCACAAATCTTCCATTTACTTTTTTAACACTCCTGATTCTATTCAGCATAGGATTGTTGGTATCCTATGGTTTCAAATAGGATCACTTCCTTTGACTTATCTTGGCATCCCTATTGTTGTTTCCAGACAGCCATGTCTCTTCTGGAAATATTTGATTACCAAGCTTCAGGATAAGGTAAATCATTGGACTCATAGATGGCTTTCTACTGCTGCCCAGGTTACTCTTCTTCAAGCTGTTATCCAAGCTCTTCCTACTTATTGAAGCATGGTTCACGCTGCACCTATTTACTTTCTCAAGGAGTTCGATGCTCTTTCTCAACAATTCCTTTGGAGTGGTAATTTGCGTAGTACTAAATGGAGCTTGGTTAATTGGGCAACTATTTGTAGGCCTAAAAAGGAGGGTGGTCTTGGTCTTCGATCTGCTCTATTGAGTAGTCAAGCTTTGGCTGCTAAACTTTATTGGCGATGGTGCTCTGGAAAACATCAACTTTGGGCTCATATTATCACTCATAAATATTTTCATGGTGCTGATCCTTGCTCTGTTTCTACACTTCCTCTTGAAGGTCGTGGCTCAATGGTTTGGCATACTTTGAAGACAGGTGCGATGTTGGTAAAGAGGGGTCTGTTTTGGATATGTAAAGGAGGTTCTCAGGCTTTGTTTTGGTCTGATTCTTGGGATGGATTCCCTTCCATTTTATCCATATACCCTCATCTTCAACCTCTTTGTGACTCTTTTCTTGCCGCTAGATGGGATAAAGTGGCTCATTACAAGGCTCCTTATCAATTGGGACCTGTTGTTGGTTATAGATGGAAGCATTCTTCTGATTGGCCTCCTAGAGGTACAGACATGGATCCTCAGGAGCTTTCTCAAATTATGGCCTCTAGAGAGTGTTCTTCTTTGCTTGGTCCAGATGTTTTGGCTTGGGGCGGTACCTTGTCTGGTAAAAATCATGTCTTTGTCGGGTATCAGGAGATAACTAGACAATTATTTGGGGATGCTGAGGTCCCTTGGTAGAAGCAAGTTTGGAATAAAGTTTCTTGGTCCAAGTGCAATTTTTTCATGTGGCTAGTGGCTCACAACCGTTGTCTTACTTGGGATAATCTTTGCAAACATGGATTTCAGGGCCCCTCTTATTGTGTTTTGTGTGGTAATGGAGAGGAGTCTGTCTCCCATATGTTCTTCCATTGCTCCTATTCTACTCAGATATGGCACCTTTGGTGGCGCGCTTGGGGTTGCTCTTGTCGGCATGCTTCCTCTTTGCCTGAGTTCTGGGCCTGCTTGGGTACTGCTCCCTCCAAGTCTTCTTTTGTCCATGCTGCTTGGATTGCTGGCCCATCTTTCATGCTTTGGCATATCTGGTTGGAGAGGAATCGTCGCATATTCCAAGATGTTCGGCTTGGTGTTTTGCATCTTTGGTGGAAAATATCACATTCTCTTCAAGAAACTATTCTTGTGAAGTGTGAGCTTGATGGGGGTATGGATCCGGTTGATCTTGCTATCTGTAATCGCCTCAATTTTCATCTACAGGATGGGGCTGCAGCTCATAGGTTCCCTTCTATGTCCAGGCAGCTTCATCATCAGAGGAAGGGTCAAGTTAACCGGGATGGGCACTGGACTCCTCCTCCCTGTGGAGTTCTGAAAATTAACACTAATGGTTCTTCCCGTGGGAATCCTGGTCTGGCTGGTATTGGCGGAGTGTCTCGTTGTAGTTCTGGGGATGTTAAATTTTTCTTCTTCGTTCATAAGGTTGATTATACTAACAATCTCATGGAAGCTCAAGCTATTTTATATGTTGTGGACCAGTGTTGCTTGCGGGGATGGAGTAAGATTATCTGTGAGTCTGATTCCCAAGTAGTGGTGAACATGCTTTCTTCGCAAGAGCTTGAGGATGTTAGTTGGCAGCTGGCTACTATTGTTAAGAAAATTCTTTTCTTCTCTTCCTCTTTTCAGTTCATTAGGTTCACATATATTCCTCATGAATGGAATAGAACTGCTGATTGTTTAGCCAAATGGGCATCTAGTCATGATCCAGGTTGGAATATTAGGGATAGGAGGCAACTGTCCTTTGAGATGGTGCAAGAATTTGATGATCTTGTTGCTCAGGATCGAGCTCCTTGTTGAGCTCTCTTTGTTGTATTCCTTTCTGTCTTAATAAATTTTGACCCCTCTTTTTGCAAAAGAAAAAAAAAAAGTATGCAATTAATATTTTCACATGCCTCTAATCTTTGGAAATATGCAAGCATAATATGCTTTGTTCTCTATCTTGATTGTATTTCTTTTTCCAATTTTCTACTCTTGAGATTTTCACATGAAAATGGGTTTTAAGATGAATGGAAAAATCATAGTTTTATAATTTCTTTAAATTTCAATGTGAATTGCCTAATTGTTGCTCAAATCTAGATTTTCCAATATAAATTTCAACAACATGATTCTACTGTTTAATTCTCACAAAATTTCCCAAATAATACATGAACCAAATTCTATTTTTGAATGCAAGCCAGAATTATTCCATAGATATCATCATATATATTTTAACAAATAAATTTCACCAATGTGGTAGGCATGAGATAGACAAATTTTCTAAAATAATTTATTCTCAAACCCTACCTTAATTCGATAGCTTGACAAAATGATGAACACATACAATCCAAATATTCCTAATCCTTCAATAATTTATTAACTTCGATTCCCAAATTTCTCTTCCAAAACCTGTGTGTGTTCAAATGACCAAATAAAACCTCTAATAAAGTTCTCAAACCCTAGTTAGGGTTTCTAACCTCTGATTTTGATATAAAAAATAATTAACTTTATGAAATAATAAATAATATAATTTATTTAATCTTCTCATACACTTAATGCACTTTTTATTTAAAATATTATTTTCATTGTCTTTTCTCCACTTAATTATTATGCAAAACATTTTTTAAAGAACAATTTATTATTTTAATTTATAATACTAATTAAATCATATTATTTAAATGCAACTCTAATATAATCATTATTAACTAAACAACTACAATGAATCAATATTAAAACTTTAATATTTTAATTCTTGTTATCCAATTTCTCAAATTAGATTTTTAAAATTAAATCTTTTTAAAGCACACATTTAATTCATTTCCAACTAAACAAACATCATTGTATTTTAATTTCTCTTTAACCAATTTTCCAAATTATTATTTTAAATTAAGTCTTTTAAATTAAAGCACATATTTTAATATTTTCTTTTTAATCAAATAAAATTTAATAATTTTCAATATTATATGATTAATTCAAATATCATAATTAAATCGTTTACCAAATAAATCACATAGCCAGATGCACATAAAAGCAACATTAACAAAATTAAACAAAACTTAAAATCAAATAACATACTCAAAGATAAACTCGTATGTTTAAAATGGATAAGTAGTCAAATACATGTCCTCCTTCTCAAAACAAGTAATTAGGATATGGTTGGAACTAGACCTAAACATTATCTCTCCATTCTCACCATTGAGTTATGGTGATAGGGCACGTTCATCCTAACAATTCAAGAAAGTCATTGTCTGATGTTTATAAACCTACATAAAAGAAAAGCATGCATATGTGCATATATATCTAAGCTAAATAGGCAATGACATGGAGTGGTGCATTGTGTAGATCCTGACTAGCAAGTGAATATGAATCCCTCCCTAAACTATATCAGGCACGTCACATATAAAAGTAAAATAGATAAGCACACCATACACATGCAAGTATGGGGTAAGTATAATAATAAATGTTGAATATAAATAACATCATATTCTAACATGAAAATCTCATCGTTATGAGGATATAATAAACATCTTTCAAAGACAGGTCATATGACATCATCATGAAAGTAATTTCATTAACTAAGAGAAATTAAAGCATCATCACTGCAAGTAGGCAATCATTACTACCTGACATAATGAATTACTCAACATATCAAAATATTGCATTTTAAATATCAATTAATGACTAACACATTCCACAAAAGAGTCATATAGGACTTTAGCAATAAATTTTACAATGATAGAAAGGGACGAGTATTAAACTAAATATTAAGTGTCAATGTAAAAATCGATCAAAAAAATGATCAACAAAAATAGACTTTTTAGTTCAATTGATTCAAATAGAATAGTTTAGGGATTGTTATTTTTGGAAAAAATAATATACACTATAGAGTTGATAATGTTGTGCAAACATTATCTCCTAGGGTTTCTAAGGTTCTAGGTTAAAACAAAAAAGCCAAAATAATTTGCCTCACCAATTGGATTTTACAAAGGTTTGATTAAATATGCTTAAATTTGTTCACAAATATTGGCTTTAGTATTTGTCAAAAATATTGCAATTACATATGTAATTTTAAACTAATAAAAAATTCCAATGCAACTTCATTAGAGCAATACGAGGACATCCTTCAAACAAACTCACTAACCATGTTTGCAAAAAACATACTACAATAGCCAACCATAGAAGGAGATTTAACCACATCTATCCTCAAGATTCCAAATAACAATATTTTTCTTATCTCTTCCTTTACTCCAACTTCATTCCAAGCACAATAGGTTCCATTATAACCCCATCAAGACAAAGCCAACCAAAAGTATCTTCTAAAACCATAATTCACACTTAAATACAATTATTATATTACCATGTGTCATCCATCAAGTATAAGAACCTTGATTACCAACATCCCTTGTGACTCCCTAGGTCATATGAATCACATTTGAAGACAACTTCTCGTGCGAACTAGTGCAAGAGCACCTAAGGAACAAAAACACAAGGAGGATAAGATATCTTATGTGAGATATTTAAATTCAATTGAGTCATTTGTAATGTATTTGAGTCCATTTTGTCAAGGTGTAAAGGCTAGACAAGCCATTTTTAATGAGTTATCAAAATTGTGCAAGGAGGTCTTAATGTAGTCAAAAAGGTTTAAATGTGTTTGTAAACTCAAGTAAGAGTTAAAATATTGTAAATTGTGGTCAATATTCCATTATGACATATTTGTAATGTCGGCACAAAATTGTGAGATTAAAAATGTTGAAAATGTAAAAGTTGCTTAAAAGTTGCAACATTGCAAAAAATGCAAAAAGGGTTAAAAGCATGTAATAGGTTGGTTTAAAAGTTGGTTGGGCAGTTGTAAACTACCAAAAATTCTATAAAATCATTGTAATGGTCATTCCAAATCACGAATGGTGAATGAGAAGAAGGAAACATTTTGGATCTATTTTGGAGCTTTTCTAATATAGTGATTTTGATTGGTTTTTCAGCTTTTGTGTTCATTCTAGGTCTTGTATGACCATGTACAACCTAGAAACCATGTAAAATATGTATATATTTATATTATGATGAATAATATTCCTTTTGGTTTTTGGTTTGGAATTATTATGTGGAAAAATGAATAAGTTATGAGTGTTTTGGTAAAAGTTGTTATTTGCATATTTGAGGATGCCTGACTACAATCTGATTGAAATGCTTGGTATGGCCATTACAATGCTTTTTGCATTTTTTTGCACAGTTTAAAAGTTACAACTTTAAAGCAACTTTTACATTTTGAACATTTTGATCTCACAATCGACATTACAAACATGTCATAATGGAATATTAATCACCATTTACAATATTTTTACCCTTCCTTGAGTTTAAAAACACATTTTAACCTTATTAACCACATTAAGACCTCCTTGCACAATTTTGATAGCTTATTACAAATGATTTGTCTAGCCTTTACACGTTGACAAAATGGACTCAAATACATTACATATGACTCAATTGAATTTAAATATCTCACATAAGATATCTTATCCTCCTTGTGTTCTTGTTCCTTAGGTGCTCGTCCACCATGAACACAATTTTTTATGAGTAAAGATCATCAAAATTGCTAAAATGGTTAATGGAAGGCTTATAAGACAAAATATCAATCCTCATTTCCATCTATGTGAAAGGCATTTTCGTACAGGAACTCCATCAAGACCTTAAACCCAACAAAATCACATTTTTAAAAATCTTCAAAATCCTCCAAATGATTCTATATGAAATTATATAAGAGAGAACTTCTAAAAATCTCTTGAAACATCACTAAAGCAGTGTGGCACTAATCAATTACCACACAATAAACTACACATAATCTTGATTCTATAGTAACTCATGATCATAAGAATCAAATACCAATTCCGCATCATTATACTTGTTATAGCTATAACCTCAACATCTAATAATCAGCATAATAATATCACACTATTACATTGTTTAAGTAATGTTAACGTCAACACAAAATGTAATAAAAAAACATGCAATCAGTGTAATTTGATATTAACTTGCCAAGCACACAATAATTTAATAATAGTTATCATGTTTTTCTTGATTATACAATTTTAAAAGACATTGTAAAATCCTTAATTTCAAGAACATGGGGACATTTTATAAATCACAACATTTATATCTATATTAATATTCTAGCTCATCATCAAATTAAACTCTACTTCAAACCCGACTTAATTGTGACTTGTAACTAACCATATAGGTATGTACAATATTTGAAAGACTAGATTTTTCTAGATTATAGGATAAGTGGTTTATTAGTTTGTTTTGTTACAATAGGGGAGGCTAGAGAAATTCTTAGAAATATTATATGGTTTTCCCAAATAAGAAGATTCTAATCATATCCGTTTGAGGCTTGAATTAGCCTATCTTCATATATAAATTGAAACAATATTTTTGCCTCAGAAAGAAGGAGAAATCATGTATGAAAAATACATATCGTATTTCATTTAGAGGAATTCATACTTTCTGCAAGTGAGTGCTTTTCCTATGTGCTATAATTCTGGGTTACATGATTCTAATCATTTTGGTATCAGAGCCAAGTATTGAGCTAGTATTGGTGAGGAAATTGTTTTGCACGAAAGAATTCTCCAATTAGGAGTTGCACTGGAAACCAGTTGGACTGATAAGTCCTGTGTAATTTTTTCAGTATTGATTGGCTTCATAATAGCAGTCGAATTGGTCCCCTTTCCCCTAATTATATTGGTGAAGAGTTGAACTTGGGCAATTCCAATTAAAGCAAGCGATCATTATTTGAGAAGACAGATTGGACACTGGTTCACCTCATGTACCTGTTGCTCGTGTGATGTCTTGGATTAAAAGATCGGTGGTTGTATCCATAGATCATCATTTTGGGTACTTCATAAATTGATTTCAGTTTGTAAAGATCTTATTTGTGATCACATGGATTTCCAAACCCAGTATCCATATTGGTACATGTGTCAACTGAGGTCTTTTTTGTTGATTCTCACCATTTGTAGAGTATTTATTTTGTTGTGAATCGAATTGTTGTGGAGGTGTCTAGATAATTGAGTTTGAAGTTGATTATATTTTGCCAAAGTCAATTTGGATGAGCACAGAGGTGACAAATAGAGGTGAGGTTTAAGCATGGATTTGTTGGGTGAGCATAGAGATTTTTGCTACTCTTCTATTATTATTATTATTATTATTATTATATATATTTTAGAGATGCATAGTCAAGTTATTATTGGAGCAAAGAATCCGTATGAAAAAGATACTGAGAATTGTCTGGTTGTTGTGGAAAGTCACCAAGGAAAGGTGATGACAAGCATTTGATTGTATGTAGCAGCAAAAAGAGAAGAAAAATTTGGGGCAGCCCTTATATTAGAGGTTGCATCATCAAGATAAGATAAATATATTAATGTCCGACGAGAGAACAACTTCCAGTTAAGGTTGGGTAGAAGTTGTTGAGACAATTCTGCAAGCTATGAATGTGGGTAGAGTTGTTTGAGGAAAGAGCAAATGAAGCTCTTGAAAGTAGGTAGAGTGCCGAATCTTAGAAGAGAGGAAGTGGAAGCTCAAAGTTTCGAAGAGGAAAATCCAATGTTACCAAAAGGCCAAGTTTAGAAGAGAGGATCTTGGTGAGGTAGTTTTAGCAGGGTGAAACAGACTTGCTATTACAGAGGCTCCATGCAGCTCACAAGTGTATGAGAGAAAGGGGAAGAATGAAGATGAATAGTGATGATCATGACAAGAGTTTAGATGTAAGCCACAATAGTAAAGAGGAGAATGCCAAAGTAAATGGCATAAAAATGAGTCCAGAGGAATTAGACAAAGAAATTGTTGAGATGAAAGAACAACTTAATTTTAATGAAGATGTTACTACACGAAAGTGAGAGAGACCAGAGGTATGGATGGAGAATGAAGAAGAAAGTTATATGGCCTGTTAAGAAATTATTAACAAGAAAGATGAAGAAGTAGAAATGTGTGATGAATATTTGGTTGCAAGAAGAACTCGGAGAAACCAAGCTTGAGGAAGAAGAAGTTTACATATGTGAACCTGGATGAGGGGGATTTCTTGGAGGTATTAATGCTAGACATGATGATAGTCTAATTCATTATATAGAATGGTCAGATCAGTGCAAGGAAATGATGTTAAAAGGATCAATAGAGATTGAAAAATCTCTAAATTTTCAAAATAATCATTTGAGTGTGACTGCATGTGGTGATCATGGACAGTCCCTTGAAACTTTCATTAAGATAGAGGGAAGTGGAGGAGGGAAAAGTTCAGATTCCATTATAAGCAAAGACAAAGAGGAAATTTTAGATGTAATCATCACGAATATTGATGAAGAATTACAGTTGTTGAAAATTTTGCTAAAAGCACCAAAGGCAAAGGGAGAGATATGAATCAATGATAGAAAATATTTAGAAATACCGAATGTAGAAGAGATGCTTAAAGCATCTAAACATGGTGAAACGTTTATCAGTGATCAAATTGATTATGTGTATGCAAGTGATGCATAATGTGAAGATGAACAAATTCCAAAGTTGTTATGAAGAAGGATGCAACTAATGCGAAGGTTGCAGAAATTACAAACAACATGAGAGTAGAGTTCAATCAGTCGATTGAAATAGCACAAAGAGTTCAGATAGACTCTTTACAAATAAATGAAGATAGGAGTAAGTGTGAAGGTGTATTTGTTTACTCGCATCCACTTGATTTGATTGTTATCATAGTTGGAAGAGTTCCACTTGAAGTAGTAAGAAAAAGCATGATGAGACGTAGTAGCAGCATATCAACACATACAAGAGATGAAAATGATAGCAAGTAATGAGGACAACGACAACAAAAAGTTTGGGATCCAGGAGGGAAAAAGTCAAAGTAAATGTACCTACAATATAAAATTGTCAAGCAAGGTACAATCAACAAATGCAATTCAGTTGGTCATGGACAGGAGTTCATGAATAAATATTTTTGTTCCATGGATTCTAATCTGATCTGTTTCAGGCTTGAATTAGCTCATCTTCATGTATAAATTTGAAGCAATAATTTTGCCTCAGAAAGATGGAGAAATCATGTATGAAAGATATATCTCCTATTTCATTTAGAGGAATACATATTTTTAATCCTACTTGCTGATTATGTAATTGATGTGCTTCGGATATAGTGGAGAATGTGGAGAAGCGTTGGATGCCAGCTGGGCTAGGGTTTTTCCCTAGCCTGTTCTTGGTGTTTGATCTTTACTATTTTTCTGTTCTGTTTGGATTGCTAGCTACTGGACATAATTTACGTCGGTGTTTTTGGAAATCTTTTGCAGTCAATTTTGGATTGGGGTTTTATTGTTTGCATGGCAGGGCCTGGGATTTCTTCTCCGTTGGTGAGAATAGATGGTTCTTCTCCAACTATGCATGCAATGCAATCTGAATCGTTTTATTCAGGGGAGAGCTCCAAGCTGAAAAAAGTTAATGGTTGTTTTCCGCGTAGCCATGATCGCCCTGTTCTGGTTATTCCTCCAACGGCTGTAATGGAGGACATTGATTATTGGACCAAGCATGCTTTGATATGCAAATTTCTTGGAATCCGAATTTCCCTATCCACTCTTGAGGCATGGATCCGCCGCTCATTTCAGGTGGAAGGCGATATGGAGATCATGTTGGCGGGGAATAGTTATTTTTTTGTTGTATTCTCTTGCATGTCTGATCGGGATCGTGTTTTTGAAGGAGGCCCTTATTTCTACAACCATGTGGGGTTATTTGTCAAACCTTGGCATTCAGGTTTTAATTCTGCTGAGGATCTCCCTTCAACAGTGCCAGTTTGGGTTTGCTTGCCTCGTCTTCCCTTAGAATTTTGGCGTGAAGACATCCTTCGACAAATTGCTGCTTTGTTGGGGAAGCTGGCTGCGATCGCACATCAATCCCTCGATAAAAAGGTTATTTCTTATGCTAGAATTTGTGTTGAAATTAATTTGAATAACCCATTACCAGATTCTTTGGAAATTTGTATGGAGGATTTTTCTTGGGTGCAGCAATTAGATTATGAATCTCTCCCTTTCCGTTGCCGGATTTGTCATGAGTATGGTCATTTACTGCGTCAATGCCCTCGTAACTCAAGTTTCAAAGGAGTGGATGGTTCTACAGCTGGCAATACTGGTGGTTTGGCAGATACTATAGGGAAAGGACAATCTCAAATGGCTAATACTACCAAGGGGATGAATCCGCAAGATGCTACAGGTAAGGGTAAGGCTCAAATGTAGGATAAGGATAGATTTACACTTGTTCGCCCTCGTGCTAAGGGTCGTTGTCAAAAGAGGCCTTTGAAAGAAAGATTATCTGATTCAAGTTTTAACCGCTTTGAGGTGCTAGATAGTATGGTTCTAGAGGAGGGTATTCCTCCTCCTATCTCTTCTGATCTAGTTTGCCCAGATGAGAGATCTGTTCCTAATGATGCTTGTGGGGCATCCCAAGTTGTAGTATATCAGAACTGTGAGGTCCCTGTAGCTCCTGTGACAGAGGCTCTGGTGACTCCTGCAGTGTTGGAGGATAATGATGTTGTTTTAGTTGATTTGGTTAAGGATGTGCTACCATCAGGTAAGGGCAAGGGTTCTCCTCTCCCCTTGGGGTTTATGTCTCGACCCTTTAAGCGGGCTTCTTCTACTCCTCCTCTAAGGAGTGGGCGCAAAACAGACCAAGAGAAGATTAAACTCATAGGAGATATATTGATTGAGTCTGGTTCAATGAAACCTTTGGATTCTCATTTTCCCAATTCTACCCAATGATGATTATTCTCTCATGGAATGTAAGGGGGTTGAATAGCATCCCTAAACAAAAGGCTATTCATAACTTGGTGGTTGATCATAGCCCTGATGTTTTTTGTATCCAAGAGACTAAGCTCTCTGTGGAGTCTATGGTCCAACATGCCTCTAGTATTTGGTCTCGTGGCCAATGCCAATGTGTTGGGGCAACAGGCAGTGCGGGTGGTTTAGCTATATTTTGGGATCCTCAAAAAATTTCTCCTCTTGGCTGGATGTCTTCTCGCTCAGCTCTCTCTATGGTAGCTTCTGCCCTAGACTCAGGAGAGGTAATCATGGTTACTAATGTGTATGCACCTGTTGATCTTGTGGGAAAGGAGGAACTTTGGGAACATATTCAATATGTTAGAAATTCATCCTTATCATCCTTGGGTGTTAGCAGGGGACTTCAATTTAGTTTTAAGTCTGGAGGAGAAGCATGGTGGTTTGGCTAGATTGGGGCCTTCTTCTGCTCTTTTTCGGCAACATATATCTCTTTTGCATCTCTCTGATGTTAAGCCTTCTAATGGTCTCTATACTTGGAATAATCGCAGGACTGGTGTTGCTGCTATCTCAGAACGTCTGGATAGATTTCGTGTTTCTTGCTTCTGGGTTAGTGGCACCCTTACTATCTCTTCAGAAATCCTTGATTGGAGGGGTTCAGATCATTGGCCAATCAATTTTTTTGCTATAGGGGCTTATGTTCTGAAGCATCCTCCTTTTAAGTTCCAGTTGATGTGGCTTCGGGACTCCTCTCTTCATGATTGTGTTTTCTGTTGGTGGAAAGATGGTGCTCCTACATATGGTACTGCAATGTTCTCATTTTCTAAAAGGCTTCAATATGTTAAAAGGCAGCTAAAGATATGGAATAGGGAATGCTTTGGGAACCTTCACTTTATGAAGAGGCTTGCTCAAGAAGATCTTGATGTCATCACAAGGGAGATTAGAGATCGAGGTTTCTCAAAGGATCTTGGCAAGGCTGAATCCCTTGCTTCTAGAGCTCTAGAAGAATGGGAACTTCGAGAGGAAATTTTTTGGAAGCAAAAGGCTAGAGTTGATTGGCTCCAGGAAGGTGATCGTAACACTACCTTTTTCCATAAAACAGTGTAATCTCGCCGGAATCAGAGCACTATCTCTTCTTTGGTTAATTCTCAATGTATCCAACTGAATTCCTTGCCAGCTTTGTTCTAGGAGGCTATTTGGTACTTCTCTACCCTCTTCTCTGAGGACTCTCCTCCTACTGATAATGAAGAAGATCTTATTTTGTCCTGTATTCCTTCCCTTATCACTCAGGAAATGAATGATTATCTCATGCATCCTATTTCTTTGGAAGAGCTGGAGGAGGTGGTCTTTGGCATGCCTAAAGGGAAGGCTCCTGGTCCTGATGGCTCTCCAGTTGAATTCTTTCAGGAATTTTGGGACATCATTAATCATGATTTGTTGGAGGTGGTTAAAGAATCCTATGCTAGCAAGCAGATGCTTTGAGCTTTGAACTCTACATTCTTGACTCTTATTCCTAAGAGAGAGGGTGCTAATCGATTGGAGTTTTTTAGACCAATTACCTTATGTAATGTGGTTTACAAAGTTATTACTAAGTTGATTGCTGAGAGATTGAAAAGGTGGTTTCCCATTATTATCTCAGAAGAACAAGGTGGTTTTGTTGCTGGCAGACAAATTTTGGATGGGGTGGTTATTGCTACTGAGGCTATTCACTCTATGGCTACTTCAAGGGAGAGAGCCATGTTTGTTAAGCTGGATATGGCTAAGGCCTACGATAGAGTTAAATGGGGCTTCCTAAGGAGTATTCTTCTTTCTTTTGGATTTAGCTCTGACTAGGTGAGTTGGATTATGAGTTGTGTTACTTCTGCCTCTTTTTCTGTTCTTATTAATGGTCAACCTTCTCAACTATTTGGTGCTTCTAGAGGCCTCCGCTAGGGTGACCCTCTCTCCCCATATCTATTCATCATCATGGCTGAAGGCTTGGGCAGATTCATTAAGCATCAGGTGTCCCAGAATTCTATTCAAGGCTGGCGGTGGGGTAATGGCTTACCTTCTCTTTCCCATCTTCAATTTGTTGATGATTCTACTCTTGTTGATCTTGCTAGGATCAAGGAAGCTGAAGCCTTTCGACATGCTTTGGACGTTTATTTGGCAGCTTCAGGCCAGAAAGTTAATGAGCACAAATCTTCCATTTACTTTTTTAACACTCCTGATTCTATTCAGCACAGGATTGTTGGTATCCTACGGTTTCAGATAGGATCACTTCCTTTGACTTATCTTGGCATCCCTATTGCTGTTTCCAGGCAGCCACGTCTCTTCTGGCAAAATTTGATTACCAAGCTTCAGGATAAGGTAAATCATTGGACTCATAGATGGCTTTCTACTACTGCCTGGGTTACTCTTCTTCAAGCTGTTATCCAAGCTTTTCCTACTTATTGAAGCATGGTTCACGCTGCACCTATTTACTTTCTCAAGGAGTTTGATGCTCTTTCTCGACAATTTCTTTGGAGTGGTAATTTGCGTAGTACTAAATGGAGCTTAGTTAATTGGGCAACTATTTGTAGGCCTAAAAAGGAGGGTGGTCTTGGTCTTCGATCTGCTCTATTGAGTAGTCAAGCTTTGGCTGCTAAACTTTATTGGCGATGGTGCTCTGGACAACATCAACTTTGGGCTCGTATTATCACTCATAAATATTTTCATGGTGCTGATCCTTGCTCTGTTTTTACACTTCCTATTGAAGGTCGTGGCTCAATGGTTTGGCATACTTTGAAGACAGGTGCGATGTTGGTAAAGAGGGGTCTGTTTTGGATATGTAAAGGAGGTTCTCAGGCTTTGTTTTGGTCTGATGCTTGGGATGGATTCCCTTCCATTTTATCCATATACCCTCATCTTCAGCCTCTTTGTGACTCTTTTCTTGCCACTGGATGGGATAAAGTGGCTCATTACAAGACTCTTTATCAATTGGGACCTGTTGTTGGTTACAGATGGAAGCATTCTTTTGATTGGCCTCTTGGAGGTACAGACATGGATCGTTAGGAGCTTTCTCAAATTTTGGCCTCTAGAGAGTGTTCTTCTTTGCTTGGTCCAGATGTTTTGGCTTGGGGCAGTACCTTGTCTGGTAAATATCATGTCTCTGCTGGGTATCAGGAGATAACTAGACAATTATTTGGGGATGTTGAGGTCCCTTGGTGGAAGCAAGTTTGGAATAAAGTTTCTTGGTCCAAGTGCAATTTTTTCATGTGGCTAGTGGCTCACAATCGTTGTCTTACCTGGGATAATCTTTGTAAACGTGGATTTCAGGGCCCCTCTTATTGTGTTTTGTGTGGTAATGGAGAGGAGTCTGTCTCCCATCTGTTCTTCCATTGCTCCTATTCTACTCAGATATGGCACCTTTGGTGGCGCGCTTGGGGTTGCTCTTGTCGGCATGCTTCCTCTTTGCTTGAGTTCTAGGCCCGCTTGGGTACTGCTCCCTCTGAGTCTTCTTTTCTCCATGCTGCTTGGATTGCTGGCCCATCTTTCATGCTTTGGCATATCTGGTTGGAGAGGAATCGTCGCATATTCCAATATGTTCGACTTAGTGTTTTGCATCTTTGGTGGAAAATATCGCATTCTCTTCAGGAAACTATTCTTATAAAGTGTGAGCTTGATGGTGTTAGAATCTGATAAGATTAATAACCTAGAAAACTAGTGCAAAGAGTAAATATCTAAACTATGAATGCAAATGATACAAAATCAAAATAGCATCATAGAGTTAGTCTCCAAGAGAGTAATGCAAATGCTAAAAGCAAAATAGCATTAAGAGGATGCAAAAATAAGAGATATCCAAATACAAGCCAGGTAGCATGCTTATATAGGCTAGGAAGAGGGAGGAGGTGGCAACACCAACCAATAAGGAGCAACCATCTATTGGACTAAAGATAGCAAGGTATCTTTCCAAGATAGCTAATGGATGCTCACATGTAAGAAGGTGACACCTCACAACCATTCACCTAATAAGACATGCTTTATTAACCTAAGCGAGATTATTAAAAGTGTAGTAAAAACCTAGCAAAATAGGAAAAATAAAAAACTACACTAACACCCTCCCATAAGCTCAGCTTGGGAGGAAGCTAACCTAGCAAAGCTATGAAAGCAGGAAAATGGGTCCTGACAACAAGGCCTGATCAGGTACCCAATACAAGAAAAAGAACTAGATAAAGGAAACTAAGCCTCCAATCTAGGAAATGTCCCAAAGAGACGAACAAAAAAGAGCATGAAGCTGCAAACACTGTCAAAAGAAATTGCTAGAACCCCCACTGAAATAGTGCATGACCAGGTAGAGAAGACAAAGTCTGAAGAGCTGATCAATCAAAGAGGTGACCTCCAAAGGTAGGAATGATGAGTTTCTATATAGTAGATGAACCATCTAACCGAAATGCTTAGGTGCCTAGCCACTGCATCCGTCTAGTACATAGGAACAAAAACTTAATATGTAGATCACTCAACCAAACCAAGGAAGCAATAGAGCCAATAGGTGAACCCCCCCATAATGTTGAACAGGGAGAGGGGTGACAGGAACATTGAAATGCAATGCCAAAAACATCTGCAAGAAGAAGAATCAAGAACACCAATAGTGCAATAGAAGTACAAGCACAGAATAAAGGGCGGTGTCACCGACACACTGCATGGGCTAATGTCGTGGAAGAAAAATTCACTTGACAAAGGTGGATGAGCACAAAATGGCAAAACATCATGACCCCCCATGGCACTTTATAATTGAGTGCGAGTACAAACAAACACAAGGTGTACAAGATCCCAGATATGCAAAAGCAGGCACTTTATCTCAGTGCGTTTACAGAAAAAGGAATGCAACAGAACAGAAGCATACAATGCTCAGAAGTCAGAAAGAAGAGTGAGCCAAAAGAACAAAAGAAGAGATTCCAAGACCTGTAGAATCCAAGTAATCCGCCAGAGTGTGAAAGTGCAAAACTCGAAGGAGAAAGAACCTGGAGCAGAATCTGGATAAAATACCTCTGCAACTGAATAACTCATAGAATCAGCTTTCCAACGATATCTGGCGAGCCCAGAAAAGAGTCTGAATGAGCGAGATATGGCTCCCGGAAGGCAAAATAGAACATTTGGCTTTGACTGCCAAAATAGGCAACCAGACTATAGCAAAAATCAAAAAAACCTATACCATCATCTCCGTCTCAGAACCAGCTTTCCAATGCATTTTTTGGATCGAAAAAATACATCCGTATGCTCAAGTTACGGAAGAAAAACCGACAGGGCCTCCTCATGAAGAGCATATGCTAAAAGTGAAACTTGAGAACAATAATCAAGGAAAAAAACAACACCACTGCGATCTACTCGAAAAATCATGCACTTTCAAAAAAAGAATCGCCTCGATACGAGGTCGTATGAGAAAGTTATGATCCTCCGAAGTTTCCAAAACGAGAACTGTGCACAGTCACGGCTGAGAATCTGCAATTTCTGAAAAATTTATGCATGAAAATCAAAAACCAACTCCACTAGTGGATAGAGCACAAAAAAATAGCCAAGTTCATAACAAGAATCATCAAAATCGGAGTCCGTATGAGCAAGTATGAGACATTTGAAAACTGCGCGACAGCCAACGGAGAGGGGTATGGCTGTAGCTTTGCATGCTCGATTCTGCAAAATATACAGCTTGCATGCAAAATCTAAAAGATGCCCAGATGGTTTTTCGGGGCTGCGAACAAAACCCAAAAAGCGTTTTTCTTTTTGATATACAGAAGACGCTGCTGTAGTGTAAATTAGACGCCTTTAACAGTAAAAAACGGCTCCAAAAATCAAAAAACGACCCCAGCAACCAGAATATGACATGCAAATGTTGGATCAGCTTCCTAAGTCCATCAATGGTATGCTGGAACCTGCAAACCTGATTGAAAACTTCAAATATACAAGTTGGTTGTCAGATTTGATATTGAAACCCCAGAGAAAAATCGTTTTTGTCAAAACTTTTCTGATTCTCAAGATCATCCAAAGATGCAAGAGAAGAGCATACTTCATTTTTCAAAAAACTACAATAAAGTTTATTAGCGCCCTCTGAATCTCTCAAATAAGGAAACTAAAATCTACTCTTGCACGTAGAAAAGCTCTGATACCATGTTAAATTCTGATAAGATTAATAACCCAAAAAACTAGTGCAAAGAGTAAATATCTAAACTATGAATGCAAATGATACAAAATCAAAATAGCATCATAGAGTTAGTCTCCAAGAGAGTAATGCAAATGCTAGAAGCAAAATAGCATTAAGAGGATGCAAAAATAAGAGATATCCAAATACAAGCCAGGTAGCATGCTTATATAGGCTAGGAAGAGGGAGGAGGTGGCAACACCAACCAATGAGGAGCAACCATCTATTGGACTAAAGATAGCAAGGTATCTTCCCAAGATAGCTAATGGATGCTCACATGTAAGAAGGTGACACCTCACAACCATTCACCTAATAAGACATGCTTTATTAACCTAAGCGAGATTATTAAAAGTGTAGTAAAAACCTAGCAAAATAGGAAAAATAAAAAACTACACTAACAAATGGGGGTATGGATCCGGTGGATCTTGCTATCTGTAATCGCCTCAATTTTCATCTGCAGGATGGGGTTGCTGCTCATAGGTCTCCTTCTATGTCCAGGCAGCTTCATCATCAGAGGAAGGGTCGGGTTAACCGGGATGGGCACTGGACTCCTCCTCCCTGTGGAGTTCTGAAAATTAACACTGATGGTTCTTCCCGTGGGAATCCTGGTCCGGCTGGTATTGGCAGAGTGGCTCGTTGTAGTTCTGGGGATGTTAAATTTTTCTTCTCAATTCATAAGGGTGATTATACTAATAATGTCATGGAAGCTCGGGCTATTTTATATGCTGTGGAACAATGTTGCTTGCGGGGATGGAGTAAGATTATCTGTGAGTCTGATTCCCAGGTAGTGGTGAACATGCTTTCTTCGCAAGAGCTTGAGGATGTTAGTTGGCAGCTGGCTACTATTGTTAAGCAAATTATTTTCTTCTCTTCCTCTTTTCAGTTCATTAGGTTCACGTATATTCCTCGTGAATGGAATAGAACTGCTGATTGTTTAGCCAATTGGGCATCTAGTCATGATCCGGGTTGGAATATTACGGATAGGAGGCAACTGTCCTTTGAGATGGTGCAGGAATTTGATGATCTTGTTGCTCAGGATCGAGCTCCTTGTTGAGCTCTCCTTGTTGTATTCCTTTCTGTCTTAATAAATTTTTACCCCTCTTTTTGCAGTCAACCTAAAACCAAGATCTTTGTGTCACAATGTAAGCAATCAATTACACCATATGAAATGCAACACATAATACATCACAACATTTATGTATCTCAAGGACGCAATAAACTTATTTGAATGATGCAAAAACAATACTATTATATATGTAAGTAGCAATAATTAATTTCCTATTTCACATGGAGAATTTTTCTCTGTGTAATATATAAATCACACATACCAAATTTTTATATCAAAGAAGCTCTAATTTCTTTTTTTACAAGATTTAATAACATTATTTTTTTGTCTAAACCAAACAATTGCAAGAGAGCACTCCTACAACCATAAATGCAAATATACTAAACCAACAATTCAAGTCATAATAATGAATATATTATATAATTAACACCATCACAAGATACATGAAAGTTCTATGTATAATATATCATTAATTTACAAAAATTAAACATTTTAGAATTAATAGACATACAAGTAACCATCCATAGGGTGCATCAACTAATCAATAACGTAGCAAAAGTGACTATGGTGATTACTATATTTTCAATCAATTGATATACTTCAATTCATGGACATAGCACATTAAGTCTTATTACTATTTCATTTCATATCTTACCTCTAGAATCAAGGATATTTTCTAGCACCAAAAAAAACTTGTAAACTTTTATAAAGAGAACCAAAATATACAAGTCTATTAGTGTATTAGATAAGTTCTTATTGTTAGAAATATTAATTTCTACTCTAATCCATCAATAAATATTTCTAGAAGTTCAAGTTTAGGTTTAGGTTTAGACTGTGTCGGCTGTAGCAGTTTTCAGAATTCAGTAGATAATTGTCTTGTGGGCAAATGTCAGAAATTTCTAGAGATTGTAAACTTGTCTATAAAAGGGAGTGTTGCGTATCCATTTTGGTTAATCAATAAAAAAGAGTAATCAAATATTGTGCCGAAGCACATTGTTTCATATTTTATTTATGTGTGCCTCTACCCACCCATCAGAGTGGTATCAAAAACAGGTTAAGAAGAAGTGTTTGAAGGATTGTGCGTAAGGAGGACTGTATCAGAGAAAGGTATTGTGAGATCTGTAAGTTTCTTATTGCCCTATTTAAGGTTTGTTATATCTGTGAATTTTGTTTATAAGTTTCTATCAGGCATGGCTTCAATTCCAATGTTTTCTAGAAAGAACTACGATGATTTGGCTTTTAGAATGAAGCTTATATTTGATTCCTATGAGTTATTAGATATAATCTTAACTGGTTATGTTGAACCTATAGATGAGTCTACTTTAAATGCTAATCAAAAGAAAAAGCCTGATGAAAATAGGCAGAAGAGTAAAAAAGCATTGTAGATTATTAGACAAGCTTTGGATGACTCAGTTCTTGGAAAAATTAAGCCAGCTATTACAGCCAGGCAAGCTTGGGACATTCTTGAGACTACATATCAAGGTACAAGTAAGGTAAAGATTGTTAAGTTGCAAGCACTTAGAAGAGAATTTGAGAATTTACAAATGAAGGATTTTGACTCTATAGAACGATTTTCAAATTGTGTTATGAATGTAGTTAATCAAGTAAGGATGAATGGTCATGAGCTTTCTGACCAGAAAGTTGTAGAAAAGATTTTAAAAAGTTTGCCTCCTAAATTTGATAATATTGTGGTTGCAATTGAAGAATCTAAAGATTTAACAACATTGTCTATAGATGAGGTGTTTGGATCCTTGTATAATCATGAAGATAGGTTGAACAAGTGTAATGGCAATTCACTAGAGAATGCATTCAAAACACAAATGACATTTGGCAGAGGTAGAGGAAGAGGAAATGTTGGATTTAAAGGAAGAGGAAGAGGAACAAATAATTTTCAAAAAGAAGAAAGGAGTCTAGATTTAGGAGGAAGAAGAAATCAATACTCCTATTCAAGGGGAAGCTATGACAACCAGACATCACAAAGGTATGATGAATCAAATATTCAATGTTATTACTACAAGAAGTTTGGACATATTGCAAATGAGTGTCGGAAAAAACAAACTGATATGAGTAAGCAAAATGCAAATTTTTCTGAGAGTAGTTGTGAGACGTTCATTACTTGCAATGTAGCCCAAGAGAGTTCAAATGATTTTTGGTTTTTAGATAGTGGTTGTAGCAATCATATGACAGGCAATGAAGAGTATTTTAAAAATTTTGATAGATCAATTAAATCCGAAGTGAAGTTAGGAAATAATGAGATAGTGGAAGTGAGTAAAAAGGGCACAATTAATGTTATAACAAAGCATGGTAAGAAATCTATTTTTGATGCATACTTTGTGCCTAGTTTGAAACATAATTTTACAAGTCTGGGGCAGCTTAGTCAAAAAGGTTATAGAGTTATTTTTGAGAAAAATTTGTGCACTATATATTTGATATGCCTCCTACTAACATGGTGATTGCAAGGGTAAAAATGACAAATAACAGAATGTTTTCACTTCGGATGAAGAGCAATATGACTGATGAAGTTGCAACAAGTTTCAAGGTAGCAAGTCAAGATCAAACATGGATATGGCACTTGAGGTGTGGTCATCTAAATCTCAAAGGATTATCTTTATTGCAAAGAAAGGAAATGGTAAGAGGCTTACCCCCAATTGAAGCATCATTAAGTCCATGTGAAAGTTGTATTTTGGCCAAACATCATAGAGAGAGTTTTTCAAAAGGGATGTCATATAGAGCAAGGGTACCTTTAGAAATTGTGCATTCAAATATATGTGGTCCAATGAAAACACCATCATTAGGGGGGAGCACTTATTTCTTAACATTTATTGATGACTTTAGTAGAAAGACAGGGGTTTACTTTCTTAAATATAAATATGAAACATTTGACAAATTTAAAGAATTCAAGGCTTTTGTTGAGAAACAAAGTGGTTTACCTATCAAGGTATTGAGATCTGATAGAGGAGGAGAGTATAAGTCAAATGAATTTTTAGATTATTGCAGGGATCATGGAATCAAAAAACAATTTACTACCAATTACACACCATAGCAAAATGGCGTTGCAGAGATAAAAAATAGGACAATAATGGAGATGGCAAGGAGCATGTTGAAAGGTAAGAATCTTCCTAATGAGTATTGGGCTGAGGCAATTTCTTGTGATGTTTATATTTTGAATAGGAACCCAACAAAGATTGTGAGGGACATGGTTCCATAATAAGTATGGAGTGGTAAGATTCATAGTGTTTCTCATCTCAAAGTATTTGGTTGTATTGCATATGCACATGTTCCTAAACAAACTAGAAGTAAATTAGATGATAAGAGTGAAAAATGCATTTTTGTTGGCTATGATGAGCAGTCTAAAGCATATAAGTTGTTTAATCGTATCACCAGAAAAGTCATTGTGAGTAGGGATGTTGTATTTAAAGAGGATGAATCTTGGGCTTGAAATATAGATACAAATGTTATAGATGTTGCAACAATACCACATGATGAGAAGGATAAAAGGGATTATGAAGATCAAGAGGATCAACCAAGTGACCAAGAAGGAACTCCACCACGAAGTCCACAAGGAGATCACTTAGAAAATTAAGTTGAGCATGGAGAATCTTCAAATTCACAAGTAATAATTCAAGCCCTATACTTGCACAATTGAGATCAAGCAAGAAAACTAGAAGGTTGAGTGAGATATATGATCAAGTAAATTAGATTTGCAATCAAATTTTGCTTTATTTACTCAAGATCCTATATATTTTGAAGATGGAATTAAGAAAGAATATTGGATTAATGCAATGAATGATAAAATATAATCAATTGAGATAAATGATACATGGGAATTAGTTGATTTGCCTAAGAACAAAGATTGCATTGGTGTAAAATGGGTTTATAAGACTAAGTTTAAAGCTAATGGAGATGTAGACAAATATAAGGCAAGGTTAGTTGCTAAGAGATTTTCACAAGAATATGGGGTTGACTATAATAAGACATTTGCACCTGTAGCAAGACTTGATACTGTCAGAATAGTATTAGCTATTGCAGCCCAAAACAAATGGATGGTTCACCAAATGGACATCAAATCAACATTTTTGAAAGAATATTTGGATGAAGAAGTCTATGTGCAGCAACCACCAAGATATGAAATAAGAGGACATGAAGACAAAGTTTATAAGTTGAAGAAGGCACTCTATGGATTGAAGCAAGCTCCAAGAGCCTAGTACAGCATAATAGATTCATACATAATGGAGAATGGATTCAAGAGAAGCACCAGTGAACCCACATTATATACCAAGATCAATGAACAAGGTCAGATTTTGATTGATTGTTTATATGTTGATGATTTGATCTTCACAAGCAATTTATCTATTGTCATGTTTAAATCAGCAATGAAAAGGGATTTTGAAATGACAGATTTAGGATTGATGAAACATTTTCTTGGTATTGAAGTTACTCAAAATGACAATGGAATCTTTATTTGTCAAAGTAAATATGCAAAATATATTTTGAAAAGATTTAGATTGATAAATTGCAGTCCAGTTTCTACACCTGTGGTAGTAGGCACCAAACTTAATAGAGAAGATACTGAGAAAGGTTTTGATTGAACTATATTCAGAAGATTGGTTGGTAGTTTGATGTATCTCACTACTGCTAGACTAGATATTATGCATGGAGTGAGTTTAATCTTTAGATTCATGGATTCACCAAAGACCTCACATTGGCAAGTAGGAAAAATGATTTTGATATATATTGCAAGAACTATGAATCATGGCATTTTGCATTCTACTTCAAATCTAATTTTCAGTTAGTTGAATATACAAATAGTGATTTTGCAAGGAATACTGAGGATAGAAGGAGCACATTTGGATATGCATTTCATCTTGGGACAGGTGTTGTAGCCTGGGCATCAAAGAAGGAACCTGTAGTAACTCTCTCATCAGCTGAAGCAAAGTATGTAGCAGGAACAATAGCTCGAGCAATATGGATGCGAAGGATTTTGAAAGACTTAATGCAAGCTCAAGATGGACCTACTACAATCTGTTGTAATAACAAGTCTGCTATTGCACTTTCAAATAACCATGTGTTTCACAAGAGGACAAAGCACATTGACACAAGGTATCACTTCATTATAGAGCTAGTTAATAGTAGAGAAATTAATTTACAGAATTGTAGATCAGAGGAGCAACTTGCAGATATCTTCACCAAGGCCTTACCACAAGTACAGTTTGAAATTTTGGAGGCTTTGAGAGTTGTAAATATTAAAGAAGTTTTGTAATAGTTGATAGTAGAAATTAGGGGGGAGAGTTAGAAATATTAATTTCTACTTTAATTCACCAATAAATGTTTCTAGAAGTTTAGGTTTAGATTTAGGTTTAGGTTGTTTCAGTACTAGCAATTTTCAGAATTCTGTAGATAATTGTCTTGTTGGCAAATGTTAGAAATTTCTAGAGATTGTAAACTTGTCTATAAAAGGGAGTGTTGTGTATCTATTTTGGTTAATCAATAAAAAAGAGTAATCAAATATTGTGCCACAGCACATTATTTCATATTTTATTTATGTGTGCCTCTACCCACCCATCAGAGTTTCATATTTTATTTGTGTACCTCTGCCCACCCATCACTTATACAAGAAATCACCACATCAAAAATCCATTGTAATTTATGTGATTTTTTTGAGAAATCTTCATTGGAAGTTTTCATCAGTTTCAGCTTGCCAAAATGGTGACGCACTAACAATATGGAAAACGAGTACAAAGGGTCAAGGTAATCAGTCATCTAATAAATATAACATTGCTTTCATTTAGTTGTAAGAAACCAAAACCATGATCAATTAAAACCAAGTGCTGAAAAACCAAAATTTAGCAAAGTGAATAATGATGGTTTTATAACCATATGAGCAATTTCAAGATACATTTTTGTGACATCAGACTTGAGTGGGTGTGAGAAGGGGAAATAGAAACTTCCAAGAATGGAGTATTTTTGGAAGAAGAATTGTATATATTGATTTTGATGACGAATAAATAGATGCATAATAAGGAACCTGTAGAGTTTCCCACTTAAAAAAGACACAATATGATAATCTATCTACAAGTTTCTATTGAAGAAACAAGGACTCTTTTCTTTGAGAAGAATGCCATAATTTTAATATTTCACCTGACTAGGAGAGAATTTGTCAACAAGCTAGAACTTAATATTTCACCGACTATGAGAGAAATAGTAAACTGCCAAACACAGTCAACCACAGATTCCAAAAGGGATATTGATGAGCTTAAATGACCTCATTATACGATCAAACATAGTAGGTACACGTAGAACAAATATTAAAGGGTGAACCAAGAAAAATCAACTGTGACTCATAGAAAAGAAAAAGTCTCATAAAGACATCCAAAACGGGTATGGAGACACTCTTTCAAGTCAGGATACATTAGTAATCAATAGGAGTAGGACTATATTACATACATGATGTTTCCATTGCATGTGGGTAACCTGTCCTTGTCCTTATATTGAATTTCGGGGACTATGGTATGTAGCTAACAAGCATAAGAATGCATTAAAGAAAGCAACCAAAAATTATGTGTGATGATCATTCAAACATGTGAGGAATTTCGGAGACTATGGTATGTAGCTAACAAGCATAAGAATGCATTAAAGAAACCAAACCAAAAATTAGATGTGATGATCATTCAAACATGTAAGGAATTTCAGGGACTGTGGTATGTAGCTAACAAGCATAAGAACACATCAAAGAAAGAAAACCAAAAATTAAGTGTGATGATCATTCAAACATGTGAGAACAGTGCAAATTTGCACTGAACATTGGCAACAACCTCAAATAGGCCACCCATTCAAACATGTAAGTTTAAAAGAACACTTATTTCAAGCTACCATCTTCTGTACCTACTATAAACTCAACATGACGTGCTATAAAAGTTTCCAGCATAATGCCTTAGAGAAACTGAACTGTTATCTTCCTCTACAATTCCAGGAAAGTTTATTTCTCCTATACCAATGACTTTCTCTGCCTCACTTATCTCTTTAGTAATCTAAAATTTTAAATCTTTGACCGGACTACTTTGTCATCACCCAATGAACTGTCTCCAACGGAGATCATCACCTTACCCAAAGCTTTTCTTTGGAAAACTGCAGCAAATGCAAGGTTTGCCTGCCATTTACACAAAACACGAATTCTTCATCAAAAAGCTTACTGGGAAAAATCACTAACTAAGACCATTCTAAATGTACCTGAACAAATAAGTTCTATAAAACTACAATTTAGACAGATATCATTGCAATACCATTAATTTGACTTATCCATTTTATTTGAAAATTTCTTTATTTCTATTAATTAATAATTCAAGGACCATCTATCTTTTGAGTTTTAAGTTAATTTTTTTTATATATTCTGTTAGAATTTAAAAAACAGCAATTCAAGAAATAAAGTGAGATAAAATAGACGATAATTGAAAAGGATATCACTTGAGCATCAACCCAAAACTATGCAGTTGAATTGCATTTAAAGCTTAGTCAAATATGATAGAACTTGTTGCAGGCTATAGCTCCTTTCATGTTCCCGTTACTATTTTAACAACTGAAAAAATGAAGTGGATTGGCAATCTTCAAACCTGTGGGCAGATTGATCACTAAGGCATTGGCCGATTGGGGAGACCTCATTAGAATCTCAAAAACTGTGAGAGTAGAAAATGTAGCTAAAAAATCCCCTTTCACATGTAAGGTAAGGGAAGGATTCCAAACACCATCCACATCTTGAATTCTAATAGTCTGGGATAAAATATAACTCCTCTACCCCTTCTACTGTCCGAATTACAGGACAATTATTAAGAGTTGAATCATATACAATCGGACATTTATGATACCAATACAAACAACATAACAAAAGTATTTATAGGAATGTAGCTAATTGTTTGGAAAGGAGGTTTTTCTTTATAGCAAAAAAAAAAAAAAAACCACTGTCTTGATCAGAAATTGCAAAGGTAAGGGCTTCAATTCTCAATTGAGAAAGGTATGAAATTTATTCCTATCTATTTCGACTATGTAAAAATTGCATGAAAGAATCGTCTATGAAACTGTAAGAATATAACTTAAAATTTTGCTCGGCAATCAGGTTAATGTCAAGTGACAGGCAGTATGTGCTGAGTGGAGCTAGCTTGGCATGTTAAGGAGCTGATTAGAGCTAGCTTGGCAGCAGTGGATGCCGAACTCGGTGATAATGGGACCCAAGTGAACACTATCACCAAAGGAAAGGTGGAGCCCAGCAATGATACCCAGGCAATACTATGACCGAGTGAACTAGAGTCCCATTATTGCTGGCATTCACTGCTGCCAAGCTAGCTCCACTCAACTCCTTAACGTGTTGAGTTCACTCTGCACCTACTGCCTGTCACTCAGCATTAACCGTGTTGCAGAGAAAAATTTTAAGTTATATTTTCATAGACACGAGGAGATACTTTAAAAGAATTTGATTAGCAGTGAGAAATTTCCAGAGGACAATAAGGCTAACCTTCCTAAGGAGATTTTTGTACTTACAAATATATATGTTTATTGATATTCAAAGAGAGAAAGTTTATATTAAAGGCATAAAGTTGGTTCAATACCTCTGACAGCCTATATGTATTGGACACATTTATGCGTATTAATCCCTTTGCTAGCCATGTGAGCAACTCTTGCATAGAATTTGTATATACTTCCAGTTGATGATAATTTTCATAGGTTCCCCCGGTAAGCCCATGCACTGTCCAGTTCTGAAACAGGATTAAAAATCAGCGTGTCATCCTCAAAATCTCAAGCAATAGCAATGCCTGATATAAATATAATTATTTACTTGGATATATTCAAATGATCTTACATATAGAAATGCAAGAAATACTGGAAATTTTATTGATATCGTGATAACATACATCAACAATAAATGAATCTAATATATGAGAAATCAATTGAAAGGAATGTATTGGTTCAGTATAGAAATAATAAAAACTGGACTGGAATGAAAACAATGCATCTATTCTGAACAAGCATTCAAATATATTGTACAGTACATACTTGAAATTCTGCAAAAGAAAGGGATGTCAGTTCTACCTTTACAAGGGCAATGTTTGCAGGAATAACAGGAATTTCTCCACTTGCAAATCCTATGATCAAAATCTTGGCACCAAAACTCAAAAGCTTCGAGCTGTCTTTGAAAAGGTTACCTCCAACAGGATCATAGAGAACATCAACTCCCTTAAGATTTCTTGAATTGAGGAACTCCCGTACATTGGGAATTATACTACCAATGGTAGAGTCAACCACATGGTCAGCGCCTAATGACTTGAGAAGATGTTCCTTTTCAGGTCCTCTGCATTTTGTACAATGAAAAACTGATCATTACATAACTCATACACTTTCCAATGGCTTATTTCTTTGCAAATGGTTTATCAGGTGTTGCAATCTTTATTTCCTTAATGACCCTTCAAACAAAGAAACTTTCAGAATAAAAGCCTACAATGCCCTATCTGATTAAGGGAGACCAAATTTACAGAACAGAAAATAGCACACACAATGCAAAGATACAGAGTTGTGTCATGGATAATAGATCAACAACTTACCTCGCAACAGCAATTACAACTGCCCCACAAACCTTTCCAATCTGAACAGCTGACAATCCAACTCCACCTGCTGCTCCAAGGACAAGCAGAACCTAAATATCTACAACAGTTAGTAGTACTTCTACTGTCATATGACATAAAGATAAATTGGAAAGAGACACAAATTCACCAAATACAATTGATTATGCTTATATTTTCACATGAGAGTGAGTAGAATCAGCCTTGGTAGAGCTGTTTGTGGCATATTACCATATCCAAAATATTCAGTAGGTACTAGGTTCCAAGGGGAAACTTCGCTACAGTTTAGCATTTTGAGCGAAGTTTGTTAAGATGAAGGAAAATATTTAATGATGTATTTGATTATACATCAAAGAATGACTGAGATAGCTTCAGTACACATTACATTTCAGAGTTTGATTAAACTGACCTAAAATACTCCAGTTGACTTCTGTTGCTGAATATAAAGTGAATCATAAAAATGGACAGAACGGGCCTCTTTACAGCCAACTTACTAGAAACAACCATAGTTTGCAGTATACCAGAGATTGGAATAATCAGAGCTTGTAGCATCTTTATCAAGACTTGCATACTAGTACACAATAATCAGAGATTGGCACCAACATCATAATAGAGATCAGAGTTCTTAGAGATTGGCATTAACATCATATCCGGAGATCAGAGTTCACGGCGTACAAATCAGAGATTGAACATTCAAATTCGTGACATTACCACAACAGATCACTTATACATAGGCCATGACATTCACAGCAATTTCACAGCGACATGCTGATGCATGTTTTGTGACACTTGCCAACACAATAAAATTCCAAGTATTATATCCTCTTGAAAATGGAAACTTCCAATGCTAAACAATATGACAATGTGTGATCAAATAAGGCAACCCCAAGGTTTATACTTCGAACTAGTGACTTTTTGATCTGATTAGAATCTAGGACAATTAGGAATGCTTAATATAATTTAGTAAGTTAATCCAAAGCATTAATTAGCAAATTAACATAATTAGAATGCTTAAATGAACAAAGCATGATAAGGTAATGATCTGAAAGAAATAGAATAAAGAGGTAGAAGACAAAACACAATTGATAACGGAGTTTGTCTGTGGGTCGAACTACGTCTCTGGGTCCTACTCCAAAATCAATTACAAGTGTTTACAAGATTTTCCCTTCAAGCACAATGGCAAGATTATTCTCCAACGTGAAGGAATAATCAACAAGCCTTGAAGTTTATAATCTCTTTCTCATCACCTAGATAAATTTCCAAAGCCTACTACCTCCTATTATACATGAAATTAGCCATAATTAGGTTTTAACAATTAAAACCAATTAATCCCCCTTTTCCCATGGTGATAATATTTTGATAGTTTATGGTTTCGGATTCACTCCATTATTGGAGATTGGTTTTAAAAATAATCCTTATTTACATAAGGTTGGTGGGTGAGGCACTATTCAAATATAACTAATCTCGACTATTGCCTTGAAATTGTCACTGGTGCAATGGTTGGCTTTAATTTTAGGAGATGGTCTATTAGGAGTTCAACTCCCACTGACCTCCATTTTCTCTTGGCGGTTTGTTTGTTAAATATAAATGGATTTCCCTACTTTAATTAGTAAAGCCACTTGTGTGGTGTAGCGGTTAAGGAGGAAGGTTAAAATATGGAAGTTGAGAGTTTGAATCTCTTCAAAACAATTTTGCCACCCGATTCCCAATGTGACACATCACCATTCTGACTATAATGATGACATCCACCCAATTCCCAATGTGACACGTCACCATGCTGCCTGTAATGGTGATGTCATTAGAATCCATATTTTTATCTAAACTTCAAACTGGCATAACTTCCACATCTAGTGTTCGTTTTTGATGAAATGAATGTTAATGGAAAGCTCTCAACGAGTTCTTCAATTTGAAATCCATTCTTGAACACTTTTGAGACAATTAATTTTTCACCTTTTTACGGTCTCTATTGTTGGTTTCACCAAACTTTGATTGGCCATAACTTTGGCATCCAAACTCCAATTTTTCCTATACAATTTGCATTGGAATCAGAATTGCAAACACTTCGTAATGATGTTGATTCTTGGAGCATTGGGCACATTTCAATTTTAATTGATTTTTATCCCCCATATCACTTTTTGTGTTGGATATAACTTAGTGAATTGATGTGAAATTATTGTTAATACAGAAAGATACTTACATAATTGTTCCTGGATTTATCAACTCTTTTCCCCTTAACTTGAACTCAGCAGATTAAGAATTCAAATAGAAGGCAAAAAGGAATAAGAGTTTGGAGGATCTAGACTACTACTAACACCTAGGGACAAGATAAAAATGGATAATGTTTGGATGCTAGAATTCCTTAACTAGCTTTGCTTCACCACTAGGAAACAACTACCTAAAACTTGGTGCAATATTTAAAGGTAGCAAAGGATTTTCATATCATAAATGTTCATACCAATACCCAATAGTAGCACAATCCAAATTATCATCCACAATTGAACTAGTGCTTAAGTGGGTTTAGATAACCATGCACTGCAATCTGCAATCAACAAAGTACAAATGGTGTGAACCAAGGAATTCATCACATACTACCACACTTCTCCATTAAACTCAATAACTTTAAATGAACTTCAAGAAGTAGAAAGCATGCAAAATATTGAAACAATGCACAAAAAAGGGCCATATCTTCAACAAAAATTGTATATCAATTTCAACATAATCTTGGCAACAATATTTAATCTCCTCTTATTGCTACTTTAACATCTATTCTTCTATGAATTTACAAATGAGAAGGTCAAGCCTTTAGTAGACCTCTCTATTACAAACAAAAGGCCCAAATTGATTCTAAATCAACGGTTGAGATAATTCCATGCAAACCCTAGTTGGGGTAGTTATAATTATCACCTAGAAACATTTAATGTCCTCCAACAAGGAGACTACAAATATTTTAGTACATATCCTTTTAGGGATGAACCAATGAGAAAATTGATTGAAGTATTTCATTAAATGCCTTCAACATGTCCACTTGTGAATGAGTATGGTTTGATGAACTTGGACTTGTCTATTTGGAACCCTTTGCCTAGTTGAAGATGAGTGGGAACCACCTCAACATTCATATCTTGTATTGCAAAGAAGAGATCTCTTAACACTCAAAATTATCTTTCTTAGATTAACTCTTTTGAAACTTATCTTCTCATGATTGATTGTGATGGCTCATATTTCCAAATTGCTTCAACTTCACCAGTGTTCTTCATCCTTAGGAGTTCTTTGTCATCATTGAATTTTTTCCTCTTGGATGTCTTGAATTTGTAGTACTTGTGTCCTTTGTATTCTATCCTCACTACTTGGGATTCCTTGTCATCTTCATCTTCATGGCAATCTTCTACACCTTCAACTTGAACCTCCTTAGCTTTCATCTTCTTTAATGGCTTGGACATCATCAACCTTATGTTGATATTGGGTTTCCTTCATGTTGCGCATGGATTTCCAAAGATCCTTATAGCATTCTATTCAAATTAAATCTTGTCTTTCCTCAAACTTGCTTAAATTTCTTTTAAGTTGCCTTGTTGAATGACTAAGTGTTCCTTTTTCCCTCGAACTAGTCCTGTTCAATGACTAATTCAACAAAAGAGGGAATTACAATCCATCACTCCAGAGACCTCCTCCATTTTCCTTGCATCAATCCTAAAAAGAGTAGGAAACATTTTGAAACAACTTTACAAATACGAATTGAAATGCAAGCCTTAAATGTATTCAATTTGCATTTAGACTTGCCTCCTTTCCCACGAGTGGGTTTTGCATGTTTAGGTGGAAATAGACAAGGCTTAGATCGAAAATCCTAATTCTAGGTAGAAATGCAAATGCTCAGTAAGCGCATTTGAGAGTTTTAGCTGGAATTTGAAAGGGACGTGAGCATACTTTCATCTTTTAGGTGGAAATGACAATATAAGGTGGGTGCAAATATGAAGTTTAGGTGGAAATTACTCCTTGGTAGAATTTCTAATGTCAGTTGGAGACAAAATCTTTCTAGGGCAAGATGATGGATGGGCAGATTCATGTTGATTGGTATAAGGTGGTGGATGATGTCATCTACTACAATGATAGGATTTTCTTGGTTCCAAAAACAAAGTTAAAGGAGAAGATCCTAAGGGAGGTCCATGCGTCACCACTAGCAGACCACCTGAATATGTCAAGACATATAGGCACACACATGAAATGTTTTCATGCGAGTGCCTCATGGATGACATGTTACAATTTGTCAAAGAGTGTGTCACACGCCAATAGTACAAGTCTGAGCATACCTTTCTAGCAAGGTTACTTCATCCTTTACCCATTCCAAATCAAAAATAGGAAAGGATTTTGATGGATTTCATCATGGGACTTTTGAAGGTGCACAAAAATGATTTCATTTACATGGTGATTGAACGATTGACCAAGTATGCTCGCTTTTTTTTCCCAAGCCTACAAAGTTTTGAGTAGTTCAAGTTGAAGAGTTTCTCTTTTAGGAGAGTTTTTGATTGCATGGGCTTTCTGAGAGACATAGTAAACGATCAAGATAGCATGTTCTTTAAAGCTTTCTGAATAGATCTTTTTATATTGGAAAGCATCAAGCTAACTCCAAGTACTAGTTAGCACCCCAAATAGATGGACTAATTGAGATTGTGAACAAGTGTGTGAAGAGCTCCTTGAGGAACTGCATGGCAGTGCAACAAAAGACATAAGATCCATTGGCCACATCTTGAAGAGAACTACTACAACACTACCTACCACATGTTGATTGGGATATCCCCCTTCAATGCACTCTACGGATATGAGGCTACTTCATTTGTAGATCTAACATTAGGAGATAGTGGAATGCTTAAGGCTAAGGCTTGACTGCAAGGAGTCTAGGTACCCTTCAATTCTTGAAGTATAATATTGTTGGTGAGCAGATTGTCCTTTCAACTAATTTACCAAGTTTCCTCTATGCCCAAAATTATGAAAGTACAAAAATGCTCACAACAGTTGAGAAAGTCTCATGTTATTTAACTCTCTCTAAATTTCTAAAGGTACAACTCCCTTATTAGATCTGCAATGAATTTAAGATTATCTTTACACTTTTACCTGAAAGTGCATAAGGATCTCTCAACTACTCTTAGGCAGTGAGGTGAATATCAATACAACTTTCTCAAAGAAACATACATTCGAATTTACTCATACATAAAAATTACTTCAAAGAATGAATTATACCACAAACTGACATAAATCATTCAAACATTAGGACTGAAATAAACTTACAAAATGAACAACAATCAAGATCTCGAATCATCAAATCAACATTCACAAAGTAACAATGATTGAACACTCTGAACACCACATTCCAAAGTAGAATCCGAGGCGATTTATATATGTAAATTAAACCTTCCCGTGCACACAGTCATTTGAAAGCCAAAAATCCATATATTATCCTTGATCACTACTTAAATTTATCTACTTTAACAAAGTTTTCCTACTATCTATCTTCTAGCTATCTATTGCTAAAATTAAACCAGTTCAATGCCCCAACATTTATAGTTTTTCCAAATCCAAAAGGCCTCCATCAAAACCCAGCCATTTCGGATGATACAAGAAACAGTTACAAAATGAGAAAATAGTTATTTTTTTTAAAAAAGCGCCAAAAAGTAACTAAAGCAATGGTTCAGTTCAGGCATCTTCGCTGGTTTTCTCCTCCTCACCGACGGTCTGACATACCAGCTTCCAGCTTTGGAACATGTTCATAAACTCTTGCATCGCTTGGGAGTGAGGATTCTTTAGGCTCAGCAACTAGGCCCTACATGCATCTTTCTTCCACCTGTATTCCTTTACTTTTAAACTCTGACGTGACATCAAGTTCTTATTGAGACGCAACATTGATTCAATACTTGCCAATGCAGTGAAGTTGTCGGTACTTGGTGATTCATTATCCCTGATTTGTTCCATGGCTTCATTGAAGCTCTTGATTAGCATCTCAATGTCCATGTTCCCTTCATCAAATAGCAAGATCCCTGTGGGGTTCATAATCTTCATATCCTTCAAGAGCTCCTCGTGCATCTCTGTAATCTTGCTTTCAATACCTTGCACCTCCTTGATTGTTTCCTTGTAGACTATTTATTTCTAGCCCATATTGTTTTTCAGAAGGAACAACATACAAGGATCTCTTATTTTTCATTGGATTCTTGTTTAATAACTTGAGGACATTAAATCGTTCAACTTCCATTACTTGAAAAATGATCGCTTGGCATTGACCTAATTCTATTTCCCAAACTGGAATCAAGGTCTGAATTTCTCCCAACAATGTCTCCCTCAACGTAAACACTAGTAAATTCAGAGATGAACTTATTACCTTCCTTTATTATGATGTCTACCCAGCTCTTCACGTCATCGGCTAACAGCTTTCCTCTCTGCATTTGCTTCATCAATTGTTGACTTCCTGTCGAATTGGGATCAAATGGCTATGGAACCTGAACAATTGGTAAAGCTCCAAGGTTCATTAAGGAATCAATGTATGTAGCCATTGTCGTTACCATGCCTTTTAATTTCTTCTTCTCTTTACTATCCTTTTCAAATTGAGTAAGGATATGGTCAGCAAAGAATTTAAAGAAATGGTTGCCGGTGCTTCTATTAATAGTTCCCAGTTCCATCGAGGTAACTCTAAACCCTTCATCATCAATATCCCTGGACTCCTTTTGCTTGTAAGTAGCTATTTCGACAGTGATTTTTCCTATTACCGGTTCCTTAGTGAGGTGGGCATCTATTTTCAGCTTCTTTGCCTTCGAACCTCTAGCTACATATTTAGTGACGATGTCTTTCACTGGTGTAGATACCAGTTGCAGATTTCTTTTCTTGCTGATTGTGTTAGTTAGCCAAGAAGGAATAACAGGGTTCACAGACATCACTTGGGCATCTCTGGTAGGAGTTAGCAATCTAGGTTGTTCTACCTTGGGAACTTCAATGAATTGAACATTACCATCTGCATTGTCAGAGAAATTGAGGCCATCACCCAAATCTTGCCCCTAAGTAGACATTCTCTCTTTCTAGACTTTATGCTGCTTCAGGGCTTCAAACTTGGATTGAGACCTTGTTCTTGGAGTCGTAGTTTGCAAGTGAGGAGATGACTACTTTTGTTTTTCTTGAACCAATGTACTACCTGCAATAGGAGAAATTGGGATGTCAGATGGAAGTGATTCAGGGAAAGAAATCACCTCTATAGAAGGTTCATTGATATTTTTGTGTTCTTTCTCTGTAACCAATCATCTGTGAAAGTCGGTATGAACCTAGCCCTTAGATTAATATCATCCTCTTCGTCCTTACTCTAGTCAACTGCTAGGGACTTTAGTTCACTAGATTCCTCCCAACCAGGTTCAACTATTTCTGAGCCATCATCAACTACTCCCTTTGTTCTGAACTTCAACTTGAAGGAGTCGATTTGTTGCAAGGTTAGTCTTGAATGATCCTTCCTCATAACTTCTCCTTCATCCTTGCAATCCTGCCAAAGGTCTTCCAACCATGGAGTGGCTGATGGATTAACTTCAAGGCCAAGGATTTGGACTGCATACCCTTTATTGTCAAAGTTCCTCCTGCTATGGTAGAAGTCAAGGTTGAACCCAAGTAAATTACTTCCAATGATGGAAGCGCTATCCATGTTATTACAAACCAATGAGCCCAACTTAATAGGGAAGGTTGTTTCCCAATCTTCTTGCGGTAGATTATCTTTTATAATAGAGAAGAGTTGTCTGCATAGTTCAGCCAAAACAAAACAATCTAAGGCATACCGAGGCAACTTCTTAGGTTCATCGTCAAACCCGCCAATTCTCAAATACATGAACCTAGGGAACTGTATAAAGTAACTCCCATATTGCTGAATTAATCTTTGAGCTTCAGGGGATAGTCTAGGCATGGGCACTTCCTTCAGAGACATATATACCATTTCCATAAGCAAGTCATGAACCTTCCTAAAATCTTCCAAGACCCTATCTTTCTGTAGCAGGGGGCAATACTGAAAAATTGTCATTTCTGCACTCCATACTCCATGGGGAAGAGGGGTAAGATCACAGGTACATGCAATACAGTAAGTTAAATAGGAAGCCATATAAAAATCCTCTCGAAATTCTTTAGCACGTCTAAGTTGAGACCTCATTGAACTGGCAATAATCTCTGCCCAATCCATCCATTGTTCACCCTTCAAAATGATTTCTACATACCTATACATCCATTCTTCAAAAGGAAGTACATCAGTTGAACCTTTTACCCTATGCAATAACACCACTAGATCATGAATATGGGGCTTTAGGTGATCTTTAGTGATGACCTTGGGTAGCCTGGAACCTTCACCGTACATGGTCTCGGTCCATTTCCTAGCCATGGTATTGCGAAATTGATTTGGGGTTTCTTGGTATTCGATCTGAGCTTGAACAGGGGAGAATGCAGCAAAGGTATTCTCTGGTAAATGCAATACAGAGGCAATAGTGTCTCTTGAGATTGTGAGTATCACATTGCAATTTTTACTTATAATACTCTTTCTTTTAACATCATAGTGATCAATACAGATTTGTAGGAGTTCAGGACTCACAAAAGCTGAGGGGAAAGCGACAACCTCAACCAACCCACTAGTTAAGACCTCCATACATCCATTCACTTCATTAGCATATTCAAGAAAATTTTCCTGTAAATTCTCCAATTTCATCCCTCGCAAATTCGTATCACAGATGATTGGTTTTCTACATTCTAGGCTTGAGACATTATCGAAGAAATGCAATACTGACCTCATTCTCAACCAAACAACAAGGCTTCGAATAGATAAAGCTTGGAAAATATGTAGATTTGCAAAACAAAACAAGGATTGTTAAGTTCTCACCTATATTCCATTGAGAAATCAACAATTTTCTCTATCTCCCTTAATAGCTCCTCCACACTTTCAATTCTTTGCATGATAATTAAAAAGAAAACTGAACGAGTTTTTCTTAAAAGAAAGTGTTTACGTGCAGAAGTACAGGATGATTATTAGGCATTTATGACACATCACCTCTTGTTAACCTTCACACGTTCGAAAGCCTTGTTGCATGAATTTCTATTTAATGATTTCTTTTCCGGATGTATTGATAATGATTAACTTAATGCGACATCCAATCACTTTTCTAGCTGAAGATTTCCCACTTTCTCAATAATGATGACTTCCTTCCTTGGAAATAGAAATGTCCTTTTTATCATTATCCTCTGACAAGATCATTAATTGTCTCACCGGATGACGACACGCCGTTCAGGATTTGAAATGGCCAAACACCTTCGTCGTTGAACAACTTTGAACTACTTCGAAGTGGTTCAGAAGAAAGCTCCATTAGGTTGATGTACATCTCCTGCCAATAAGATCGTTAGTATAAAACCTTTGGTTGAATTGCCTTAAACTACTTTGAACTGAGGTTCGAAGTGGTTCAAAGTGGTTCAAGGGAAGGGACCGTGACCGTGGGCACTAGCTACTTCAACCATTCACTTCGGGAGATGGTGAATACATGGGCAACAAGTAAAGGACTTTAATAACTGAATGGGAAAACATTTGAAGGAAAAACCTTTGGAAAACGGCAACTCTATATGCAACTAACAAATATGCAAAAATATCAGAATCAATAGAAGATGTATGCAAACCAGCATTGGGTTTAGCATAGTTTGAATCAAGAGATATGGTCTATCATACTTTGAGCAAAGAGATTTGGTATGTCTTTGATTGCAACCCTATAGCCAGTCTTCTTTGAAGAGGAGTGGAGCAAAGAAGTTTAAGTCTCGCTTCTATGGACCCTATAGGATGATTTGAGAGATTGAAGCAGTGTATGAATTGGAGCTTCTAAATGATGAAAGGATACACAAAGGATTTCATGTCTCTTGCATAAAGAAGGTTCTTGGACAATGAGTTATAGTTTCAAAGGAGCTTTTGCCACTTGATGATGAGTACAAGATTCACCAAATTTCATCCAAGGAGTTTGAATTTCAACAAATTTTAACCCTTTCTGAATTTCATCCAAATTCTATGATATTTAATATAATATTATTATTTATAATAATATTATTTTATTTTGATATAATATTGAATTATTTAGTATAATTATTTAGCAATGCCAAACTATTTTGACAATTTTGTGGATATATTATAATTACTTATATTTGTAAATAGCTAAATTTATATAAGTACAATTTAATGTCTATTTTTTTCTGAATTTTTACCCTCGTCAAGTTTCATCCGAATTTTATGATCTACAAACTCGAATTCGAATTCGAACCTTGTGACTTAGCTTGTGTGTAACCTAAATCTAGTATGGTTACATATAAACATCAGCACATCTGATCATAAGACATTCACACCTCAAGCACACAAATACTTGATTTCCAAACATACTGGCATCTCTATATCAGTCATAGCAATATCATTACTTTCTGATTCCCAACACGGATAATTGTTAGAAGGCCAAGGTGCAAGGTCATTTGATCCATACATGAATTGTAATTTGCAATTGCAATTGTTGGAATATAATTGAGATCTTTGTTTTGCTGGTCCATTATTGTACACTGGTTCATTTTGTTTCTGTATATGTGGTTGGGATATTTTACTAAGGTGTTCTGATATAGTGGTGATTAGTTCCAAATGTTCATGACCAACCAAAGGATTAAAAGTTGGCATCAAATTGATTGGATCAGACAGGTGTATGCTGAGGATGAGGAGATCCAATTCATGACCAACCATCATGTCACAAGGCATATTTAGAACATTTTCAAAATTGGAGCCACTTAAGATAAGTTAAATAATAAATATGTTTCAATTTAGTAAACTTTTTAATTTTAGTTTTTGTAAATTTAATAATTTATTTCGATTTTCAAACAAGTTTTTACTACCCTTTTGGACTCAAACACAATTGTGATTAGACAACTTGTGAAAATTTGTGATGCACTTTCTAATATGGTAATCAACCTAAATTGGACAATATAAAGGAAATCTAGCAGTACAAAGCAGAAAAAGGTTTAAGCAAATGCTTGTACACGACATTTAGTGGGATTGTATTGCCTATCTCCCCAATTTCACTACATCCTTGGTGAGCATGATTTGTTTACCAACATAGATAGGCCTTGTTTGGGTGAGGTATATGGTGGCATCGACTATATCTCACAATATATCATATATATTACTTGTGAGAATTTGAAGCATCACATTATGGGGAAATAATTTCTCCTATCTATCCAACCATTTCATGAGTAGGCCAGATAACCAATGAAGTGGCCACATGGACATCCTTCATGTTTGTGTTTAATAACCCCCAATACCTTGTGGACGATGTCATTCATCCAATGCTATCACTGACATAAGATCTATGTTTAATCATAATGAATGTAATAAAAAATGCTTTGAGCTCAATTGCTTCATATGTCATCGAACACTTGGCTATTATTCCCAATGGGATCATATATATTTGATAGTAATTTTCTTCATTTGCAACTTTGTTTGAAAGATCCTTAACCTCTCTGTTGGCCTCCCTCTATATGTATTTTATAGTTGTCTCTTGAAAATGGTTCAAGGGTTCTTTTCCTACTATTAACATTGCTTATAACTGCTAACAATATTATCGGTCTAAATAAAGACTTGATAACAAATGATCAATCCCCTTCTATTTCAAGCTTGCATATCTTCATTTGAATCACCAATCTCGGTCCTAGTATAAAGGTTTGAAATTCTACTTCATTATTAGTCTCTTTTAACAATGGACATGCCATCTCATCTCTTGTTAAATCCTTCCAATCTCTAATAATGCATCCATCCCCTAATGTGCTTAGATCGCTTCTTGCAACCTTGTCAAACATTAATTTATACTACCCATATTGTGGTGGTGATAATTTTTTTGTTAGTCTAACAAGAATGTCTTAACAACTCCATCCTATTAACATGGGATTTTGTTGCATCTTAGTTCATTTTTATTGGCACAGGAGTTTCCCCATATAGAGATCATATAGTTGTGAAAGGGTACAAGGAAACACTTCATAGACTCTTTAACAATCCTAACATACAAGATGCAAGCAAGGCTTATTTCACAGGATTTGCATGCTCCAACAACTATGGTCTTGATGCTCTTTAGGGGAAATGTTATGTTGATGCACATGGTGGTACTTTCATGTTGTTATTAGTAAATTTCATTATATCAAAGATACCCTAAAATGGATTATCACTCAAGCCTTGGTCACAAGGTTTAGATAAATTCAAATATGAAGTTCAAAATTTGTCAAATATTCAATGATCACAAAAAATTGGTTGAAATTTGAGAACAAATTCACATTAAAAAAATATTGATTATTATTAAAATATGTTTTTGGTGGGCATTTTGCCTAGGCTTTTAAATAAATTTCACCACAGCTCAACAAAACACAAAAAAAAGTCTCGTCTAGATTGTTGTTGGCTCGAAATACTGAGTAGGAATTAGAGGGATATGGTTTTTTCTGCAAACATGAAGTTGTGAATAAAGAGCAGTTTTATTTGTGCAAATTGCAACACCACAAATAGAGGGTGAAAATAAGGTTTTCCCTTCATGAAAACTAAGGCGAATAGAGAGTTTTATATGTGCACTTTGAATTCCACCAACAACATTACAGCTCTAGCATGGTCCCAATTCCTACACAACTCCATGTAGGCAATAGTGCAATGCCCCCTTTTCGAGATAGGATTTAACAATAAACAATAATAATAAATTTAAAATATAAAATAATAAAAATAAATTTAAAATACAGCATATCTAGAATTTACTAATTTAGTTAAGTTACATGAATGCTCAAAAGTGTCTCCGTCAAATGTAAAATCTTGTGAAGGGCTATGACTCTTTGAAAGGGTAGTAATTATGACAGGTTGACTCTCTCATAGAGCACAAATGATGACGGTTGTGACTCTTTTGAAGAGTGACAATGGTGAAAGGTCATGACTCTTGCAAAGTGAAGATATGACGAAGAGGTGTGGCTTCTCCCTCACATTGGAAGATATAAAGGGAGAACATTTCATTTGAGAAGGATCCATTGGAGATCAGTTTGTGATAATTACATATTATTCTCAAGGGAACCAATCAAAAGTGGTATCTCATCTTATAAAAGTTAATGACCATTTCACCAATCAAATATAAAGGAGAAATTATTCCAAGCATTCAAGGGACTTATCTATCATCGCTCACCCGTATATCAAATCAGCACTCCCTCAATCATCACTATATGAATTCCAATTTATTCAATCATCATTAATTACATATCAAATCATCAAATCACAAGAAATCTTTCAATCATCCATCAAACATCAATTGGGAATCAAGCAAACAGACTGGCAATCAATTCAATCAATCTATATTTATCATTCAAATATTAACCAAGTTAGAACACCCATTAAGGAAAAGAAGATATAAGGGCTCAGACCTAGTTATACAGTCTTGTGCATTATGCTACTAATTCAATATGAATGATTTTTTCTATATGCAATCGAAGAATATGGTATTATTACGTGATCTTGCAAAAATGATGTGTAATTCTTTTTATGTTTTTTGTAATCAATCATGATAGGAATAGTAAGGAAATACAAGGAGGGGAAATAGTTATGATGTCCTCTTCCAAGCACACCACTTCATGGTGGTGACAAATAGTCCCACAAGGCCAAGAGAGTGCAAGGAGTGCCCCACCCTTGGGGTTAGAACGGAAGGACCTTTCAAACACCCTATTGTAGTATCCCAAACCTTACCATGGTTGACCATTAAGTTAAGGAAATCTAATCATAAGGAGGATGAGGAACAAGGGAATGGATTTGGAATTCTTCACTGGGTACACCCCCTAATTTGGTTGGCAAATAGCCATATGATTATCAAGAGGGATGAAATCTTCACGGAGGCCTAGGTGAGACGATCATTTAAAGCACCCTACTATGCTCTATATCGTGGCTCTCTTAGGGTTGAACTACATCAATAAATTAAATGTCTTATGATTAAAGTAATGTTCCTGACCCTAGTAGGAAAGATCTATGCTTTTAATATCTCTGATAAGGAAGACCTATTTTGTGGGTTATGTTTTAATGGTTTCCTAACATGTTGCAAGATCTTAGCCAACTACACAGTGTTATTAATTCTATTCTCCTTGTTCTACTTGGAATTTTCAGTTAAAGTTTCATTTCTTTAGAAAAAAATTAGCCTTTTTTTCATCTTTTGTATTCCATGAAAATTTTAAAATGTTTTTCTTTAGTATTTTAATTCTATAATAAATTGCTTTTTAAATTTGTAATTTTTATTTAAATATTGGCTTAGACATCAAAAAATACTTTAGATATTATATTTTACTAAAATTAATATTTAATAATACATATTTTTAAAAATTAATATTTCATAATAATAAATTTTAAATGCAGGTTTAGGGGTGACCTTTTGGTAAAATGGTGGGGCTTCTTGCCTATGGTGCCCATGACCAAGGTTCAAACCTCACAAGGTTCACCAAATTCAACAATTGAGGAGCCTACAAGATCTTGTATCTTGATTTACCGAAAAGATGTGGAGAGCGAGCATCAAAATTCTGCCTAGGGATAACATCCATAGCTTTAAAGAGAAATGGAACAAATAATTGGTGCGTGGAGGAATCAGGCAAACAAGGATTTTCTCTTTCCCTCTCATGATCAAGAAAATCTAGATCTAGGCCACACAAATTGGCAACCATAGATTGAGGCATAAAGGGGAGTGGACTATCTGCTGTAAGACATGGGAGGGATTATGGGAGACTATTCTAATGGTGAGGTCAATACAAGAGAAAGAGAGAGTCTTGATCAAATTTTGGAGGGAACAGAGGCAAAATTTTGGGTAGGGAACAATGGTGAATTTCAAGACTCTTCCAAATTGTTTCTTTCTAGTCGAGTATATGGATAGCCAAATGAAAGAAAAAATTTAAAATATAGGGCCTTTGTTTACCGGTGGAACTGGTTTCTTCATTTAAGATTGGAAGCCCAATTTTAATCCCTTCAAACAGTCGATTGAAGAATCACCTACTTGGGTAAGACTTTACAACCTGGTGCTAGAACTTTGAGATCATGAATCTTTGTAGGATATGAGAAATCAGTTAGGATCATTTGTAAGCTTCGATAAAACTTTGGAGGATAGAAACTATGGGATGTATGCTAGACAACACATAAAAATCAAACCAATTCTTCATATTTCAAAGGAATTAGAGATTGTTACCAAGTGAGAAGTTCAAAGACTAAAGGTAGACAAAGATGATCAAGTTCAAATCTGTCAAAGGTGCAAGTAAAAAGGTCATGCCATAAAATTTTCTAGCATAAGGAAGTTGCGATAAGAGACTCAAGAAAAAAGGGAGGAGGCTCATAACCAAGCCCAATAGGTAAGGGTAAAGCCGTGCAAAGCCCTTACAAAAAAAGGCTAGAAACTTCTCGGAAGTTAGTTTGGAGGAGGCTCCAAAAGAGAAATCTAGGGAGAGTCAAGGAAAAGAGAAGAGGCAATGTGTTTGAGAAAGAGGATCTACAAATGGAAAATGTGGATCAGACTTCAAAGACTATGGAGAAAGACAATAGAGACCAATAATTGGTAGCATTGATTTATAGAGGCTTTGGAATACGAGATGAAATGGTTGTGTAAAGAACATTGGAAAACATGGTAGAGGTAGAGGATAAGGTAATTCTATACTTTGGATTGGAGGAAAGTAGAAACTTTGAAGATGACAAAAGAGTTTTAAAAAAATCATAATCAAAACTGAAAAAGACAAACTAGGGGAAAAGAGAATGAAGGGCAAAAAATTAATCAAAGAAAAGTTGCAAGTATTGTTAAGGGAAAAATGATATTAAGATTGGTGGACACGAGCCTCTCTTCTTAGGTGGAAATGAAGACATTAGTATGTAATGTTAGGGGCAATGATGCCCCTAAAAAAAGATGCATAATCAAGCACCAAATTGATCAAATCAAAGAAACTTAATAATTTTGTTGGAAAGAAATTGTCAAAAAAGGAAGGACTCAAGTTCATGGACAAATAGAGACAATGGAAAGGGGTGTTTGTGGAGGCATTGGAGAGGATAGGTGCATTCTTGTGAACATTCATTCTCATGAAAGATGGGATCTTGCAAACCACTACTCATGAAACATACATCAATGAGTTTGACTCAAAAACTACAGAGTTGAATACTAATAGCGATATTAGAAGGATAGATATGATTTGTTGAACTCAAAATGAATTTCTGTAGAGCCTATTATAGAGGAGAAATACTAGCAACTGATTGAAGCCAAAGTGTTAATACGATGCATATCAACTACTTCCAACCAAATAAACTATGAAGGATAAGGGTTTAGAGAGTCTAGATCCTAGAATGCAAGAGATGATGAATATCTTTATGACTCTACAAAACTTAGTTCAGCTCTCGATATCAACCAAGTTAGTACAATCTCCTAAGGTAGACATAAGATGTTCAAACTATTAACATTCCATTAACACCATCCATTGATGCATATAAATATGCAAGCAATAATCAAAGTAAAGCTCACCAAAATGTCATTCAACCACCTAAGACAAACTTGCAATCATCAAGCAACCAATGGTTCAGTCTAAGAAAAGAAACAAAAATCATGACACTAGGCTCGGAAATAAATGCTATTAGATTTGCCATGATGCATTTAGAGGGAGAAACATATGATTGGTGGCATCATGGACTAGTCACCTAGGATCACAGTTTTATTACATCTTATGAGACTTTCAGCTCTAAGATGATCACCCATTTTGATAGGAAGGACATTAAGGTCTACTACAAGGATTTGACATGGTTGTGATAGGGCAGCTCTTTAGATGACTTCATTGATGAGTTTCAGTGGATCTTGGTTATGGTTCCGGATATGATAGAACAATGTAAGGTAATGTTGTTCACAGAGGGCTTACAAGAAAGATTTAGAGGTCTAGTCAAAGTCCTTAAACCATAAGTTTGCATTGGGAGTATTAAGGAGTCAATAGCAACACTCCTCAACTTATTTGCAAGAGGTAAGTGTTGATTTTTTTTGTATGTTAGTGTATTCATCATTTAAATTTTTTAACATAATCTATTTGTGACAATTCTCCTTATTAACAAGGTGTGATAGATATCGTAGCTATTTGTAGTATAAGGTTTAAATCCTCTATTGACATTGAGTTGGTTGGCTACATCTTGGATGAAATGGTAGAGGACATGAAGGTTGAGATAGAGAACCACCAAAAGGAATGGACTATAAAGGGTTGACTGATGGTTGTAAGGATAGGAGGAATAGAACACTCCTTAACTTTCATGTAACCTATGGAGGTGATTGATCATTCTACTTTTGTACATGCATTGTGAATTGTGATTGAATAATTTAAATTTTGATTTGTTGATTGCTAATTTGTTGATGATCCATGTCACATGATAACGAATTATTTTTCTCTATTTAAATTTTGGACTCGCCATATTTATCAAATCTATTGATGATTACTCTCATGTCAAAGATGTCACATATTTATGTGAGGTTATTAAGGAAGTCATAAAAGAGGTGGAAGAAGAGAATGTGGCACAAGTGGTGACAATTAATGCAACAAGTTATGTTGCTGCAAGAAAACTTCTAAGTTTTAAGTTTTAACTTATCATGTTTTGGAACTTTTCTAATTCTAAGTTTCTTAACATGTGTAAATTTCTAATTAATTTTAAATTGATGCAAGTAAACTTTTGATGGAGAAGCACCCCACAATATTTTGGCCTCCTTATCCAACACATTGCTTTGACCTCATATTGGAGGACCTGGGTAAGTTTGAGTGAATCAAATCATGCATAGAAAGGGCTAAAAATATATGCTAGTTTATCTACAATCATGCATTTGTCCTCAGTACAATGAGAAAATATATGGGAGATAGGGAGCTAGCTCATTTTGGCATCATGAGGTTTGCCTCGAATTTCATCACACTGAGGTCTTTGATGAAATCAAGGAAAGAATTGAGGCACATGTTTGTTGGGCTAGAGAGGACTACCTCTTCCTATGCTACGACTACTATAGGGATAGATGTGGTGAATTGCCTCATTGATGAGGATGGTTTTAGGGCACCTACTCAAGAAATAATCAAGGTGAATTTCTTACAATTTAATTTTAATGATTTAGTTTTAGTTTTAGTTTTATATTTAAGTTTTGACTCAAATTTTACTTTTACATTATATGCAGATCAGTAAGACCCTTGTATCTCTCCTACGAACTGTTGAATGGGGAAAATCCCTCTATGGCCTACATATAGAAGTAGCCCAACCTACGGTAGCAAGCTTACTTTTAGATAATGCTATGGCTATGTACGATGAATGGGATTTGTTCCTTGATCCGGTTAAGTAGAATATGACCTTTACTCAATATATGACTCAAAAAAGGGAGTTGGAGAGGACACAATAGGACAGGAGGCCAAGGGCGCAGAATAGAGACTTGAAGCATGCCATGAACAAGTTATCTCTCCCCAATTTTGATGGCAGCAATAAGACATCTGCTAGTTGGATTCACAAGTTAGACACATTCTTGACATTTAAACCCATGTCAGAAACAAAAACTATTAGATTTGCCATGATGCATTTAGAGGGAGCAACATATGATTGGTGGCATCATGTACTAGTCACCCAGGATCATGGTTTCATTACATCTTACAAGACTTTCCGCTCTAAGATGATCACTCATTTTGACAGGAAGGACATTGAGGTCTACTATAGGGATTTGGCGCAGTTGTGATAGGGTAGATCTTTAGATGACTTCATTGATGAGTTTCAGTGAATCTTTGTTATGGTCTCGAATATGATAGAACAACATAAGGTAATGTTGTTCACAGAGGGCTTACAAGGTAGATTTAGAGGTCTAGTCAAGGTCCTTAAAACAGACACCTTGGATGATGCTATTAAGATTGCACATGATCTGGACTCACCTTCTTTGATACTACAACCTCCTAAGAAACCTTATAAGGGGTCTACTTCAACCCAGAAGAACAAGAATCAGCATAAGACTCCCCCCCCCCCCCCCCGCTAAGTTGGACTTTGAGACACGGAATGAATTGAGGAGGAAGAAGCTATGCTTCACTTATAGGGAGCCGTGGGCACTGGATCACAAATGCCTTGGCAAGGATAAAATATATTATGTCGAGGCTCTTTCAGAAGAGGAGGATGAGCAATAGGGAGGCAATGATATTGATGGCAGCAACAAGGAAGTGAGGAGAAACCTCCTAAAGAGAGGAAGAAGGAATCCACTTCAAGATAGTCCCCTGTCATAGCTTCTCTTTCTAGTGATCCCACTAGTCACCCCTTTCGTTTGAAGGGCGTAGTTAGAGGGCAGCTTACTGCGTTCCTTTTAGATGTAGGTGCATCACATAATTTCATAAGCACATGTTCGGTATCAAAGAGGAGGTTACAGGTTGATGATATACCCAAGTTTGTAGTTAGGGTAGTAGGAGGTGATAGATTAAGGTGCATAGGGAAAGTACCAAGGCTTTCAATTCAATTTGATGACTTTCTTCTAAAGGCATATTTTTATGTTGTTGATTTGGATGGATTAGACACCATGTTGGGTAGATAGTGGTTATAGACTATTGGCAGGTATACAGTTGGTCATTGTAAGATGCAATTGGAATTCTTACAAGATGGTCGACAAGTGATTCTCAAGGCCATGCCAGATGGTGAACTCAAAGTGATTTCAGCTCATAGGATGGAGGCTATTATGAGGCATGATGACATGGAGTGGGCAGCACATTGTTTCATCTCCTCTAAGGCTACATCAGGTTTAGGAAAACAGTTTCACTATGACATTCAATCGGTGCTTGATAAGCACAAGAGGGTTTTTGAAGACATACCCCAGGTATTCCCCCAAATAGAGGGTTTGAACATATCATCGAGTTAGAGGAGGGTGCCAAACTCATCATTACCACTCCTTATTGTCACCCCAGGCACTATAAAGAGGAAATAGAAAGGACGATTAAGGAACTCTTAGACATGGAACACATCAGACCCAACTCCAACCCTTTTTCTTCTTTGGTAGTTTTGGTGAAGAAGGATGGTACTCTTCGCATATGTATTGATTACCAAACTCTCAACAAGAGGATCATTAAGAATAGGTACCTATTCCTCACATTAATGAGTTATTAGATGAACTACACGGGGCAGTCTATTTCTCGAAGATAGATCTTTAATTTGGATACCATCAGATACGTGTTTGTGAGGAGGACGTGTATAATATAACTTTCTAATGCCAGTATAGACATTATGAGTTCTTGGTTATGCCATTTGGGCTCAATAATGTGCTGACCACATTTCAGTCATGTATGAACCATATTTTTAGAAAGCAGTCGTGCAAGAGCATGTTGGTATTCTTTGATGATATCCTAGTTTTGAGCATAACTTGGGAGGAGCATTTGTAGCTCCTAGATGAGGTACTTAGCATTATGGAGGAGCATTATTTGTTTGCAAAGAAATTAAAGTGTGAGTTTGGATTGAATGAGATTCTTTACCTTAGACAAGTGATTGGTGCAAATGGGGTGAAGTTGCACCAAGAAAAGATACAAGCAATCCTAGATTGGCCACCTCTGAGGAACATATCAAATTTGAGGGGCTTCCTCAATCTTTGCTCTTATTATAGGAGGTTTGCTAGAGGCTTCTCTTAAAGAGTAGCTCCTCTCACCACTCTCACATGGAAAGGGGCATTTAGGTGTACAAATGATGCTCAAGAAAGTGATGAGCACATGCCCGATTCTAGCACTTCCCAACTTCTCTCGCCCTTTTTTCTTAGAGTGTGATGCTTTAAGAAATGGAATTGACGGAATTCTAATGCAGGATAGGTATCTAATAGCTAATAAGAGTCAAAAGCTCATGGACACTAAGAGATTGTACTCCACCGATGACAAAGAAATATTAGCCATTATGCACACTTTAACCAAGTTTAGACAATACTTGGTGGGTGGAAAATTCATGGTTAAGATAGACCACAATAGCCTATAATATTTCTTAGAACAGAAGGATCTGAATGAAAGACAACAAAAGTGGGTCAGCAAGATTTAGGCTTATGGTTTTGATATCGAGTATGTTAAGGGTAAGAACAATATAGTTGTTGATGCTCTTTCCAGGAGACCTTCAGTAGTAGCATGTTGTGCCAATTCTGAGATATCGACAGATTAGAAGTCCCAATTATTGGTTGAGTATTCTAAGATACTCAAGCTTTTTAGATCATAGATGGGTAGCTCTAGGATAGAAGGTACAACATAATTGATGATATGATTTTTATAAAGATAGGATTTACCTCCTACTAGAGTCTAAGCTCAAGGTAAAAATTATGGATATTCTTCATGATGCACCATCATCCGGACACCCAAGTTTCTTCAAAACCTATAGGCAAGTCAGAGAGAGGTTCTTATGGAAGGGCCTCAAGGATGATGACCTTTAGCATGTCCGAGAATGCTATACTTGTCAGTAGAACAAGTCGAAGTACGAGTTTCCAGCTAGATTATTACAGCCTCTTCCTATTCCAACATAGACATGGGAGAGTATTTCCATGGACTTCATTACAAGATTGCCAAGAGTTCAGGGCAGAGACTCCATTTTTGTGGTTATGGATAGACTGACTAAGTTTGCTCATTTCTATGCTATAGCGGTAGGTTGGTCGGCCTCTTAGGTAGCTGAATTGTTTTTTTGAGAGGTTTTTCATCTACATGGTCTTTCTTGGATCATTGTGAGTGATAGGGATAGAAAATTCCTTAGCACTTTTTAGCAGGAATTATTTCAAATGGCAAGTATGAAATTGACACCCAACACGAGTTACCACCCACAAACGAACGAGCAGACTGAGATACTAAATAAATAGGTGAAGGGTTATCTTCGGAACTATGTAGCGGGGTAATAGCGAGCTCAAGTTAAATGGTTGTATCTAAAGGAGTACTGCTACAACTCCTCCTACCACATGTCCATCCTAATGACACCATTTTGAGCTCTCTATGGTAGCAAACCACTATCATTCGTAGATCTGGTCTTACAAGGTAGCAGAGCACCGCTAGGTGGAGATTGGATACAAGATCAACAAGACATTCTTAGATATCTTTAGGAGAACATCCTATAGGCTCAAAATCAGTAGAAGATGTATGTTGATTGCCACAAGATGGAGCGAAATTTTGAGTTAGGTGACATGGTTTACCTTTGTTTCCAACCTTACAGGCAGAGCTCCTTGAAGAAGAGTGGATCTCAAAAGCTTCAGCCTAGATTTTATGGTCCCTATCACATTACCAGGAGGGTTGGAAAGGTTTCTTATGAGCTGGACTTGCCAGATGATGGTAGAATCCATAATATTTTTCATATGTCTTGCCTCAAGAAGGCGATTGGTTAACATGTAGTGCCTTGTGTTGGATTGCCCCCAGTTGATGTGGAAGGGAAACTGGTTTTGGTTCCAATCGAGGTGATTAAGATCAGAGAAAGGAAGTTGCATAGCAGATCCATCAAGGAGTATCTAGTTTGCTAGAAAGATTTGCCATATGAAGATGCCACTTGGGAGTGTGAATCAATCCTATAGCATCCGACACTAAGATTGTTTGAGGGTAAGAAATCCTAGGAAAGGAGGACTATAATGTCCCCTTCTCCTCGCCAAGCCTTACTGGCACCTTTTGGTCTATCTTTCCATTCGGATAGGCTAATGACATTAATCTTGAGGATTACAACTAGTCATAAGAACCTATTTGGTTTCATTGGGAAAATATTTAAGTTGTGGATCTTTTCTATAGTTAATTCACTTTATTTTATAAAGTTACTTTATGACTTAAATTCATTTTATAACAAAAGTAACTTAAGTGACTAAAAGACGAAAATCACTTTTATCCCACATTGCCTAGTTGTTTGTACTTGCCCTCATATCAAGGTTATAAAAGCAATGAGCTTCTTTGGGATTGACACCATGAAATATAATATTATGCAAATGAAAGGTTGCTTAAATGTGACTGGTTGCTTTGAGGATGAAACCCCTTAAGGTAGTTTGAGGAGCTGGACGTAGCCCCAACCTCTCATCGGAGACTTATTTATCTTCAGAAGTGGAGTGCATTATGAGATGTCACTATTATGTGGAATCCGCTTCCAAGAAGTAAGTTTATGAGCAAGTAGTAGCAATTGTGTATTCTAAAACTAATAAGAGTTAGCATGAATCGATTTTTAGTACAGCCCAAGACATGAACAGTATAGCAGCAAGGGATTCACAGCAGTGTGAGTATCAACATAACATGTAATATCCCCGATAGGATTATTGCTCCTTTTTTTCACCCAAAACTTAAAACTTCAAAGGTTTGACATTTCGTCAAACAATTAGCAATCGAGCTCGAATACCAACATACTGGAAGTAATCAAGGATAATTTGCAGGCATTTTTATATTCTGAGATTTTCCTCCCTGTTAGTGTTTCCCCTTACAATACCATTTGAACCAAGCTTTTCTGCGAATAGCTTTCCTTCCTTTGAATGCAAACGTTTATCAATTAATTTCTGGATCCGGATCATTTCCTTAATGTTGTCGGAAGCCAAGGAACAGATTTGGTCCAATGCAAGCATAGGGAAAGGCTCCTCAATTAGTACTCCAACTTCTTCGATGCAGAACAGTGATGCTGCACTGATGAATGTAGCTGGTACAACTATCCACTCACATTGGTCCCAAAGGATAATGGGAAGAGTGAGATACCAGAGGACTAAAAATCATGATGTCAAACGAGTATAAGATAGTGAAATCGGTGTTTCAATGAGACTTTGGCAAACAGCAATACTCTCATTGAATTTGGATAGATGTGAATCAAACTTATTGCGTTCATGATCATTCAAGTGCAGCGGCCTCAAACATTCGGACATGACTGAATGATACAAAGGGGTGGATGCTGCGAACTGAGTACAACAGATATGTCATTTTCTGGAAGGAAGCTTTCTAAATCACATCGGATATTTGATCCATAAATAACGTGGCACTGAAACTCGAGCTATATCTGGAACGTTGTCAGCAACCTTTGTCCCTTCAATCGGATTCAGATCTTTCTCTGGACCGCAACAATCTCACCGGCACACTTCCCATGTCCCTCTCCAACTGTTCAGCCCTTCAAATCCTCGACCTGTCATTTAACAGGATTACCGGCCCTGTAGCTTCTACCCTTTCTAAGCTATCCGAGTTACAGTAGCTCATCCTCAATGATAACAATTTCACTGGCCGAATACCCGATTCCCTATCGAACTGTTCCAATTTGGTATCTCTAGATTTGTCTCTTAATTCACAGATTCATACCTAAACAGCTCGGCCATCTCGCCCGACTGCAACCTCGGTCTAAGTGGCAATCATCTCTTCGATCCGTTACCTGTAGCCGTCATCTCAAATATGACTCAGCTCCGGATATTGAAGGTGAGTATTAACAATATGAGCGGCCCGATTCCTTCATGGCTCGGCCAAATGCCATTAATCTGGTCTTCCAAAATTCCGCTAGACTTTGTGCAAATAATTTCAAATGTCTTCTATACAAACAGCTCCATATACGGAAATGCTAGCTGGAAGGAAAAACTTGGAAACTCGTTCATGCCTCCAATCTGCTCATACCGCGTCTTCCTCTATAGAATGTTGAAGATATCGCCTTACTCCTCTTGCCACCTGAAATTATAATGAACTTCAAACCTTGCGAAAGCTTAAATCTACGAATAGCAATTCTCAAAATGATCCTCCGGATTTGGCCTTAGGCCACAAATTCTGCCCCGATGAAATGACCGCAGCGTCACCTCCAATCTGCAATAATTCAGATGATATTTCACACCCTCAAAATTGCGTACCAATTGAGAGTTATCGTTCTCAATGGCCAACTGTGACAATTGCCGAAACCCTAGGTTTCCACAATGCACCCGTGATTGAATCACAACCTGAAACAAAGAGATAAACCAACTGCCTGCTTCGAATGGAGCCCCGGGGTGCCTATTTATTCTTTTCCCTCCATCCTCTCCAGAGACTTCTAGAACCTTTTTGATCTTATCCCTCAAGTGACTTTATTAAATATTTTCCAAGTCACTTTATTAAATACAAGGTTATCTTTTAATATTTATTTATTTAATTAAAATAATTAATTAGTCGTCCTTGGACAACTAGATTAACTAAATTAATTAAATCGAACTGTCACCAGAAAATTGGGGACATGACATAACAGACTTCTTACTAACTTCATCTGAATTTTATTGCCACAGAACTTGAACTCAAGTTTGAACCTTGTGACTTAGCTTTAAGCCTTATTATTTCAAGTAATGTTTGTAATCATAAACATAATGATTTCCTAGAACGAATCATAATGATTTCCTAGGACAAATCACCACTGTTAGCATTTGTATACATGATGTTTACACAATCACACATTCTAGTTCTGCATTTATATGTGTTGAACAGCTGATTGTCATATCTCACTCATAAAAGTGAGCAAAGTGAGCCTTGTGTGTTGAGCTTCAATAGCAATCCATTGAATCAGCAGCATGGATTAACTCATAATTTTGTAGAAGCAAAGACTTCACAAACCTTATAAACCACAACTCCATAAAAAAAATTTGGCTAGAAGCTTCTTGTGACCCAACAAATACCATTGAGTAAAATTAAAGACGAGGAAAAAAGTGCTTGTTGACCTAGAAACTCAGAAATTGCTATAGCTAGGAAATTCCCACCTGGCCAGGGCATAGTCCAGCTCGGTATACAAGTCCAATATGTGAAGTGCCAAATGCTATTGGAAGCCCAGCAGCAGCAATCAAATCACATCCTGGGGGAACTACAAATCTGCACATCCACACCCCAATATTCAAAATCTCTCTTAAGTTCTTAGCAAAATCAATTTTCATTATTGCACAATCTGCACCAAAAACCTTTGAGGAGTTTCATTACACTGCAATAACTTAACACTTATTTCCAAGGACAGTAATTTTTGTATTACTCATCAACTAAATTTTCAAAAAACAATAAATGAGAATTCCAGATTCAGTACCCTTTTTTCCATAGCGAGAATCATGCCATCCAAATTACTATCAAAAGCCTCTCTATTACCATATCCTAATACCCTTCTCTACACATTCTGTGCCCCAAATGTATCGCGAATGAATGTTTATCAAGTCCCAACTTACTTCTTCAATAGAAATTTCTTTATATATTCTATATTATTTTAGCAGCCGAGTTATGCACTCAATATCTTTTTAGACACAACGGTAGTCTTTCGGGCTTTACACATCCAACTCAATTTGAGCACAGCGCTTGCTAAAATTGGTTGTTACAAAAAAGCTAAATAAAATAGAATACAACGAGCTTTATTCTAAAAATGAAAACAACTTATCTTCATGAATTTGGATTCCCTCAAACTATAAAAATGCCTATAAAAGCTAGAAGAACCCAACGCTTGGTTAACAAATGAGAAAAATAAACAGAACAAAAAGCTGCTTTCAGTGCCAAGTGAAGAATTGTATGTGGCCTCTAAAGATCACCTCAAAATCCCAAGATGGTTGAAAAAATCGGGATGGAGAAAATTGGAAAAGTAAAACATGTAGCACTGAGGGAGCTTAGAGGGCATTTTCCATACTTGACTACATCTAGTGGTAGAACATTTGTACAAAATTGTGATACCAAAATATGCAGAAAAACAAATGTGATTCTGAATGTTGAAGATGAAAATTTTTAAAATAAGGAGTGCATAGGATTCTCATTAATTACTAGACAATAAGAATTTAAAGTTGCATAAAAGAAAACTGGATAACAGTGAAAATTTAATCAGTTTTTGAAAGAACAGCTGAAGAAGTTTGAAAAGAGAATCATAATCCTGAGAATAAAATGCAGAGCTATCGAACATCAAATTCCGCTGAGCTCTTCCATAGGGCTTCCATAGGGCACCCAACGAGCATGGAGCATAAGCTAGTTGTTGATACTTTCATTGTCAATGTACATACATATTATACTCGAATTATGACAAAAATGCCCACAAAGGCTCCAAAATTCAATCATGAAATGACATAAAAATAAATTGTAAACAATAAATATAGAACTACAAAAATATAATAATATATGGGTGTTCATAATTAATAGATGATAAGTCTAAGCGTTTAAATCAAACAGATTTAATGCATTTACCTTCTCTTTTAACTGCTGTTCATTCCTTGACTAGCTGTTCCTTCTCTTGCTCGTATTCTTCTTCTTTGCAATGTGTAAATGAATTTCGTTTTTCCTTCTTTTTATTAGTTTTTTAAAATTAGACTGCAGTGATTTTCAATGTGATTTTCTATGGACAAAAGTATTGGAAATCTAAATTGGGCACATAGATCACAGGTCCATTTCATTAATTTATAATCAATTTGTATATTGATAGAGAAATCTGAAAACTGGAAGAAAATTCTAGAAAGTGTTAGAGATTGGAAGAATAATCAGAAGTGCTGATTTTTTCAGTGTCTGGAAGCCTCCTTGATCAATGGTCAAAGTAGTTGAAATGTACTTGGTATAATTAATTTATTTTCCAACAAATAGATCACAGTACAAATTTAATAAATTTCTTGATACTGAAAAAAGTGGGTGGACATCTATTACCTTTGTGAACTGTCCCATGCATTGTTTTATTTTATTTCTATAGACAGCAACTTTAGTTAAATTACCAGAACAAAACAAAAATTCACTTCAATACCCCATTTTTATAACAAGTTGGAAATCTCCCACCCAAATATATAATGTCTGTATACATCAATTTTATTTGTAGGAATGTAATAATCTGCTTAGTGATGGATGCTTATTTCCTAGGAATTTTTTTTGCTTAATCATAAACTAAATTCTCTTTACCATGTTCTTACTTCTTTATCTACACCACCCAAACATATCAAGTGGGGGTTGGTATGGAGCAAGTCACAGCAGTCATGTTCATAAAAAGCAAAGAATTAGAGGATAACCAAGCTTGAATTCATTTGAACCAAAAACAAATTTGAAAAAACCAAATGTCATAACAAAGTTGATTAGTTGGCAAGATTTTTTTTAAGAAAATGTGACAGAAGTTTTTTTATAGGTCATGAGAACATGAACAATATTTGTAAGACAACTAAAACTTATAGATATTAAATGAACTTAAAAGAGCAGAAAGTGAAAAGCTCAGTGAAAGAGGCTAGAAGGTGAATCGCAAAACATCGATCAATTCTACAATGACTAGAAATTGACATTTAGAATTCTTCTCAAAAAAGATATAATCTATAATTAATGCTTGCCAAAAAAGAATTCTTCTGAAAAAAGATATTTTATATATATATATATCAAATTACATATACACCATCTTGTCAACTACCAAAATAATAATCCGCACGGCACATGCTAGCAATAACCAAATGATCTTAGGCAAGAGCCTACAACACAACAATTGAATTTGAATTTGCTTAACATATAAAAATAATTAATTACAATAAATAACAATAACACTTAAAATTTATAAATGGCATGAATTTGTGTACTTACAGCCGCTTCTCCTCCACCACAACTTTTTCGGCGTAAGCGCCCACCTCCACAGCGAATACCCGGTCCCCAACTTTGACTCTTGTAACCTCGTTTCCTATTTCTTCCACAACTCCAGAGAAATCGGAACCTGGGACAAATGGAAGTGTACATTTTACCTGGTGTTTTCCCATACACTGCAAAACTGTGGCATAATTCACACTGATAGCCTTAACTCCGATCAGAACAGATTTGGGTGAAGTTAACTGAGGAATTGGGTAATCAGTTCTAATGTATATTGGGGAGGCTTCTGAGATGGGTACGGTAGGATCACCTAGATTTCTGCATAGCAAGGCCTGCATCTTGAAAGGCTTGGGAGAATCCAGCAAGTTTTCTCTGGGTTCAGAGATGTGTTGGAATAGATTTATTATTCCAATTTTAAGACCTATAAATAGGAATATAATGACTGACATGGAGGTGATTATATTCAAAGCATGTGCATTTGCCAAAAAAATTCAAAGCAAGAATTCAAAGGAATCGTAGACTATTGAAATGGTGCTATAAAATGACTCATTCTGATGTCATGAGGCCTGCATCTTGTAAGACTTGGAAGAATGCAGTAAGTTTTTTCTGGGTTCAGAAACGTGTTGGAATATATTTATTATTCCAATTTTAAGACTCATAAATAGGATTATAATGACTAAGATGGGTGATGGAAAGCTAAAAACCTTCAAAATGTTGTTAATGTGAAGCCCAACGGTCATGTGACTATTCATATTCATTTTTCTTTTTCTTGATTGTTCTATATAGTTCTATAAATAGGTGCACCATCCATGTATTAGATGTATCAATTAAGTATTCATAAGAACTCCTTGCTGAAGTGTGGATGTAGGCAAGTTTTGTCAAACCACAATAAATACCGTGTTTTTGCATTCTATCTTCTTCTATTATTTTATTCTATTTCTTTGCTTGTTTAATATTTACAATTGGTATCAGAGCCAAGGTGAGGCTAGAACAGAGATGAAAGACGGTGAAATTGATTCTATCATAAACGAATTTCTTGGGAATCTAAACTCGGTAGAGAGTGAGGTTGTGCATTGAAAGAGGAAAAAGAATCCGCCATGTGCATTGGTGGGATGGCTGGGAAGATAAGCTGGAAGTCGAAGCGGAAGAAGATTTTAAAGCTCTTAAATCTGAGCTTAATGCAGTTCTTGAGTGCACAGGTAATAGGGGAGAGGACCCAATAGTTGAGCGAGGTCCAATAGTCGATCACCCTATCATGAACATAGAATCCAATCTTCCAACACATTTTTACTATATATTGTAATTAGTTGATCTATTTGTAAATATAAAAAAATTCAAATGTTGATAAAAAATATACCAATACTTGAACACATGAAAACTTATAAATGTTATACAAAAAAAAAAAAATGAATTCATTAATGAGTGAAATAAATAACTTTTTGTCTCAAACAAAATATCATCGCTATCTAATATGTGTGTCACTCAAAACATAATGTGCTCACTTGAATAAACATTGATATCTTAGTGTACACATACTATTCTTATGTGTACAACTATTGGGGTAGCAATGTATATGCATAAAGTAAACCATATCAATAATATGTATCATCACAAATATAAAAGGTGAATACCTATAAATGCCTTGTATTTTCTTATGAAATGTGTGAGATTGTCAAAAAAAAATAGTGTTCAACTAATGGTCCCTTTCTGTTGGATATATGTTATATTTTATATAATAATGTGTTATTTTTATAACAACAAATAATTTTTTTGTGTTAAAGTATTTGTCTTTTTGTGTTATTTATAAAAGTTATATACAACAAATATTTATAATTAATAATAACTATTTGGTCCATTTAAGTTGCATATATGTTACATTTTATATAGTTATACAATATTCTATTAACAACAAATGATAATTTTAAATTCAATTAGTAGAGGATTTTAGAGTAAGCTTTGGTCGAATGTTCAAAAAGTTATTTTTTAGACACATTTCACTAGGTGCACTATTTTAATGAGTTGCGTGATGAGTCACACCTTCAAACTTTAGTTGTAGGTAGTTTAATGTCCATTTTACTTTTTTTTTTTAAACAAAGGTCTTATGACATCCCATGTAGCGGCTACATGTTGACAAAGTTAGCCCTCATGAATACTGGTTCCTCTCCCCTAGTGATGTGCAAAACAAGAAAGTTGCCATGCAAGAATTGCAGAAGAGAGCAAAGGAGGACAAGATTGGTGAGTCTGTAAAACACTTGGTGTTGGCTTTTTACAGCATGACTTCTCTTATTTTTGACTTCAAACTAGATGATCCAAAAAAAAGTTGCTTCTAAAGTGTACAAGATGTTGCAGTTGGAGAACTATACATATGTCCCTAACCCTGAAGAACAAAAGTATAGGACAGACTAAAGTTTGTTGTAGAAGCAAATGAGAAGTTTGCTATAGAAGTGGATGAAGGGACAGACAAGACGTTTTTTGTAGAAGAAGATGAAAGGGCAAATGAAGAATCCGTTCTGAAAGAAGATAAACGGGTGAATGAGAAGTTCGTTGTAAAAGAAGATGAAAGGACATACCAAAAGTATACTATGAACTAAGTTGAAGGGACAAGCGATGCCTACTTTTGAAATAAGTTGAAGAGACAACCGATGTAGGAGAAGACATGACTAACATCATAGAAGACACGGTTGTGAGAAAAGACTTGTATATTGACCAAGAATGTCAAGAGGCACAAATTGATGCTCATCAAGGAAACATTGGAGGCAACAACTTTGTGTTAGAAATAATAATTTCTACTCTAACCCATCATTAAATGTTTCTAGAAGTTTAGGTTTAGGTTAGTTTTAGGTTGTCGGCTATAGTAGTTTCCATAATCTTGTAGATTATTGTCTTGTTGGTAAATGTTAGAGATGTCTAGAGAATGTAAACTTGCCTATAAAAGGAGTGTTGTGTATTCATTTTTAATCAATCAAGAAAAAGATAATCAAATATTGTGCCACAACATATTTATTGTGTTTCATATTTTTATTGTGCCTCTGCCCACCTAACAAGTGGTATCAGAGCCAAGTTTAGAGCCAAGTTAAGAAGAGGTGTTTGAAGGATTGTACGTAAGGAGGACTGTAGCAGAGAAAGTTATTGTGAGATCAGTAAGTTTCTTATTGTCCTATTTAGGGTTTATTATATCTGTGAATATTGTTTATAAGTATTTGTCAAGCATGGCTTCAGGGAGTTTTCAGGCTTCAATTCCTATGTTCTCTGGAAAGAATTATGATGATTGGGCTTTTAGAATGAAGCTTATATTTGATTCCTATGAGTTATTAGATATAATCTTAATTGGTTATGCTGAACCTATAGATGAGTCTACTTTAAATGCTGACCAAAAGAAAAAGCTTGATGAGAATAGGCAAAAGAGTAAGAAAGCTTTGCAGATTATTGGACAAGCTCTGGATGACTCAGTTCTTGGAAAAATTAAGCCATCTGTTACAACCAAGCAAGCTTGGGACATTCTTGAGACTTCATATCAAGGTACAAGTAAGGTAAAGATTGTCAAATTGCAAGTGCTTAGAAGAGAATTTGAGAATTTACAAATGAAGGAGTCTGACTCTGTAGAACAATTTTCAAATCATGTTATAAATGTGGTTAATCAAGTAAGGATAAATGGTGATGAGCTTTTAGACCAAAAAGTTGTAGAAAAGATTTTAAGAAGTTTGCCTCCTAAATTTGATAATGTTGTGGTTGCAATTGAAGAATCTAAGGATTTAACAACATTGTCTATAGATGATATTTTTGGATCCTTGTATAATCATGAAGACAGGTTGAACAAGCATAATGATAATTCACTGGAGAATGCATTCAAAACACAAATGACATTTGGCAGAGGAAGAGGAAATGCTAGATTTAGAGGAAGAGGAAGAGGCAAAAATAATTTTCAAAAAGAAGAACAGAGTCTAGATTCAAGCGAAAGAAGAAATCAATACTCAAGAGGAAGCTATAACCATCAGACATCACAAAGGTATGATAAATCAAATGTTCAATGTTATTACTGCAAGAAGTTTGGACATTTTGTAAATGAGTGTCGAAAAAAACAAGCTGATATCAGTAAGCAAAATGTAAATTTTTCTGAGAGTAATTCTGAGTCATTGTTCATTACTTGTAATGTAGCTCAAAAGAGCACAAATGATTTCTGGTTTTTAGATAGTGGTTGTAGCAATCATATGATAGGCAATGAAGAGTTTTTTGAAAGTTTAGATAGATCAATTAAATCTAAAGTGAAATTAGAAAATAATGAGATAGTGGAAGTGAGTCGAAAAGGCACAATCAATGTTATAACAAAGCATGGTAAGAAATCTATTTCTGATGTATACTTTGTACTTGCTTTGAAACATAATCTTATAAGTGTGGGACAACTTAGTCAAAAAGGTTATAGAGTTATTTTTGAGAAAAATTTGTGCACTATATTTGATATGCCTCCTAGTAACATAGTGATTGCAAGGGTAGAAATGAAAAATAATAGAATGTTTCCACTTTGGATGAAGAGCAATATGACTGATGAAGTTGCAACAAGTTTCAAGGCAGCAAGTCAAGATCAAACATGGATATGGCACTTGAGGTATGGTCACCTAAATCTCAAAGGGTTATCTTTATTGCAAAGAAAGGAAATGGTAAGAGGCTTACCCCCCGTTGAAGCATCATTAAGTCCATGTGAAAGTTGTATTTTGGCTAAACATCATAGAGATTTTTTTCCAAAAGGGATGTCATATAGAGTAAGAGTACCTTTAGAAATTGTACATTTGGATATATGTGGTCCAATGAAAACACCATCATTAGGGGGGAGTATTTATTTCTTAACATTTATTGATGACTTTACTAGAAAGACATGGGTTTACTTTCTTAAATACAAATCTGAAACTTTTGGCAAATTTAAAGAATTTAGGGCTTTTGTTGAAAAACAAAGTGGTTTACCTATCAAGGTATTGAGATCTGATAGAGGAGGAGAGTATAAGTCAAATGAATTTTTAGATTATTGCAGGGATCATGGAATCAAAAAATAATTTACTACCAGTTACACACCACAACAAAATGGTGTTGCAGAGAGAAAAAATAGGACAATAATGGAGATGGCAAGGAGCATGTTGAAAGGTAAGAATCTTCCTAATGAGTATTAGGCTGAGGCAGTTTCTTGTGTTGTTTATATTTTGAATAGGAGTCCAACAAAGATTGTGAGGGACATGGTTCCACAACAAGCATGGAGTGGTAAGATTCATAGTGTTTCTCATCTCAAAGTATTTGGTTGTATTGCATATGCATATGTTCCTAAAGAAAATAGAAGTAAGTTAGATGATAAGAGTGAGAAATGCATTTTTGTTGGCTATGATGAGCAATCTAAGGCATATAGTTGTTTAATCCTATCACTAGAAAAGTCATTGTGAGTAGGGATGTTGTATTTAAAGAAGATGAATCTTGGGATGGAAATATAAATGTTACAAGTGCTGGAATAATAACATATGATGAGAAGGATAAAAAGGATCATGATGATCAAGAGGATCAACCAAGTGACCAAGAAGGAACTCCACCACAAAGTCCACAAGGAGATCACTTGGAAATTGAAGTTGAGCATGGAGAATCTTCAAATTCACAAGTAAGTAATAATTCAAATCCTATACTTGCACAACTGAGATCAAGCAAGAAAACTAGAAGGTTGAGTGAGATTTATGAGCAAGGAAGTAAATTAGATTTGCAATCAAATTTTGCTTTATTTACTCAAGATCTTATATATTTTGAAGATGCAATTAAGGAAGAACATTGGATTAATGCAATGAATGATGAAATAGAATCAATTGAGAGAAACGATACATGGGAATTAGTTGATTTTCCTAAGAACAAAGATTCTATTGGTGTAAAATGGGTTTATAAGACTAAGTTTAAAGCTAATGGAGATGTAGACAAATATAAGGCAAGGTTAGTTGCTAAGGAATTTTTACAAGAATATGGGGTTGACTATAATGAGACATTTGCACTTGTAGCAAGACTTGATATTGTCATAATAGTATTAGCTATTGCAACTCAAAACAAATGGATGGTTCACCAAATGAACGTCAAATCATCATTTTTGAATGGATATTTGGATGAAGAAGTCTATGTGCAGCAACCACAAGGATATGAAATAAGAGGACATGAAGACAAAGTTTATAAGTTGAAGAAGGCACTCTATGGATTGAAGCAAGCTCCAAGAGCCTGGTACAGTAGAATAGATTCATACATGATGGAGAATGGATTCAAGAGAAGCACTAGTGAACCTACATTATATACCAAGATCAATGAACAAAGTCAGATTTTGATTGTTTGTTTATATGTTGATGATTTGATCTTCACAGGTAATTTATCTATTGACATGTTTAAATCAGCAATGAAAAGGGAATTTGAAATGACCGATCTAGGAATGATGAAATATTTTCTTGGCATTGAAGTTACTCAAAATGACAATGGAATTTTTATTTGCCAAAGTAAATATGCAAAAGATATTTTGAAAAGATTTAGATTGATAAATTGCAGTTCAGTTTCTACACCTGTGGTAGTAGGCACCAAATTAAATAGAGAAGTTATTGAAAAAGATTTTGATTGAACTATATTCAGAAGATTGGTTGGTAGTTTGATGTATCTCACTACTACTAGACCAGACATTATGTATGAAGTGAGTTTAATCTCTAGATTCATGGATTCACCAAAGACCTCACATTGGCAAGCAGGAAAAAAGATTTTGAGATATATTGCAGGAACTATGAATCATGGCATTTTATTTTCCACTTCAGATGATTTTCAGTTAGTTCGATATATAGATAGTGATTTTGCAGGGAATATTAAGGATAGAAGGAGTACATCTGGATATGCATTTCATCTTGGGACAGGTGTTGTAGCCTGGGCATCAAAGAAGGAACCTGTACTAACTCTCTCATCAGTTGAAGCAGAGTATGTAGCAGGAACAATAGCAACATGTCAAGCAGTATGGATGCGAGAGATTTTGAAAGACTTAATACAAGCTCAAGATGGACCTACTACAATCTATTGTGATAACAAGTCTGCTATTGCACTTTCAAAGAACCATATGTTTCATAAGAGGAAAAAGCACATTGACACAAGGTATCACTTCATTAGAGAGCTAGTTAACAGGAGAGAAATTAATCTACAACATTGCAGATCAGAGGAGCAACTAGCAAATATCTTCACCAAGGCCTTACCACAAGTACAATTTGAAATTTTGAAGGAGGCTCTGAGAGTTGTAAATATTAAAGAAGTTTTGTAATAATTGATAGTAGAAATTAGGGGAGAGTGTTAGAAATAATAATTTTTACTCTAACCCATCATTAAATGTTTCTAGAAGTTTTAGGTTAGGTTTAGGTTGTCGGCTATAGTAGTTTCCAAAATCTTGTAGATTATTGTCTTGTCGACAAATGTCAGAGATTTCTAGAGAATGTAAACTTGCCTATAAAAGGAGTGTTGTGTATTCATTTTTAATCAATCAAGAAAAAGATAATCAAATATTGTGTCGTAGCACATTTATTGCGTTTCATATTTTATTGTGCCTCTGCTCACCTAACACTCTGGTCTGGATAATTCTCTGCAGCCATGGGATGTTGATTCCCATTCTTGCAGTCCGGAGACCTCCTGCTCGAGCTGGCCATAGATCCCGATGACGTATTTGCAAACTACTACACTTTGAAGGCCTAAGACGAATCCCTTTGACGATGAGAAGCATGGAATGGTTAATCCGAATATAGATGAACTTGAGCATACAATAATTGGGAATTTTGGTATGAGAAAAACCAAGGATCGAAAAGGGGTCAAGATTATAGGCAATGATAGATTTGCCACAGAGGTTGTACTTCCTATTAATGAGGAGCGTACACGAGAATGTAACCAGAATGCTTGTGTTGAGGATATCAATAATATGACACAAAAGAGCAAGCTTGATTACACTCTCTCTCTAGGAGTTAGTCCTACTCATCAAGAAGAGGAAGAGTTGCATACCCATGATGGTTTTTTCAGTGGAGGGAAGAAAATTGAGAAAGAGAAAACTGTGGATGAGTATATGGTTGAAGTACGCTTCCCTATTAATGCACTTAACAATGAGCAAACTAATGATTTGGATGCTTATCGCCAAGGTGGACATTGTGATCTACGTAGAAATGAAATTGGGCACGATAGATATTCACCCAGATCGACGGATTGTAACATGGGTGACTAAATGGTCAGTGAGAATCTGCAGACTCCACGCATGGTAAATAATAAACGACGAAATATTGTTCCAAATAAAGACATAAATTTTATAGTTGACTAGAATTTTGTGAAACAATAAGTTTGTAGCCAAAATTGCAATGCATGGGGTCTCGGGCACGGAAGCTGAAATGTTTCCGGGGGATGCAGGCAGTTACCTGGAAGATGTTGTATACTTAGCCAAAGGTCATGAAACTATACCAACAGTCAGTGTTGGGTTCACGTGTACTGCTAAATGTTGGCATGGACAGACTAGATTCAATCCTTCAGACTATGAGAAATATAAAATTCAAACTTAAACTCACAACCCTAAACCTAAAAATTTGCTTAGCACTTAAAAAACTGCTCGGCACATTAAGGTGTCGAGTGCTAGTTTTTCTCGGCACTTGAAGGTGCCGAGTCACAGATTGCTCGGCACTTGATGGTGCCGAGTGATAGGTTGCTCAGCACTTGAAGGTGCTGAGTGAGCTTGGCACTCAAAGAAATAATACTTGGCAACAATGGATGCTGAGTAAGCTCGGCTCCAAAGGAAATGCTTGGCAACAATAGATGATAAGTGAGCTCAGCTCCAACTGAGAAAGAGGATGCTGAGTGTTCTGTTTCAGACTGAAAAATTATAACTTAGGAAATTCCAACGTGAATGCTTTCACCATTTAAACTAGAGAGCCAAAACGTTAAGCTTCAAAAAATAAACTTGTCAAATGCAACATACAAGGGAAGAGTAATGGATTCAAGTGTGCGTGCTTGCTTTACTATTCAACTTGATTAAACCATTACAAAATCTGGGAGCATTTGGCTTCAACCAGAAAACTCTAAAATAACCCTAAACTGATAATACTTCAAAAAACTTTAAACCTGTAACTCTAATGGCTGCATACAATGGTGCCTGGAGCAATCACTGCTTCAACAGGACAAGTTCAACAATAACAAACTTACAGAGAGAACAGGGGAATCACGTGCAACTGGAGACACTGAACATACTTCCTTCTGTCTCTGCAACAAGTGGATCTGCTGACCACTTTCTTCTTCTTCCTTTTTTTTTTTGCTCTGCTGAACTGAAGCTCTACTAATTAATCTGACTGAATGAATGAATAAGTAAACATTCCTTTTTCCCCCTCTTTTTAGAATTTGAAAACCTCACCTACCCATATTAATTTTTCTATCTGTTCTGGACGTTAGGGGGGTAGGTGAGCATTTGGTTCTAGGGGCAAACGTCAATGCTGCATTAAATATTCCAACACAGACATGGTAACCTCTATAATGGAGTATTTACATACCCCACCTACAAACTTGTTGGAAGGTAGTGATACCTAGGTTGGTGCTCAGGTTGATATTATAGGGAATTTTACCCTGATAGAGGATATTAAAAGAGTATCTACAAATACAAAGGGAAATTTAGGAGCATGTGTCTTTATGATGAAAGAAGATATTTTATAACCCTGATCTAAGTGGAGAAGACTCGTTCATATGTAATGGAGCAATGTTTAGTGATCTTGAGATCATCTCAAGGCTTCATTCTCTAAGATTCGAAATAGGAAGCAGGGAATGTCATAGGGTACAGCAGCATAGCTGTACCAGTTGGACTTCACAGGGGACTTTGTTGGGATATGCAGCAGAACGGTCAGTGACTGTTCATTCTCCTTGTTGATTCTTCGCATTTGTATAATGGCTATGTGTAGCCTATGTAATGAATAGGTTGATTAATACAAGTAATTCCTTGCTGGAGTGTAGATGTTGACAAGTTTTGCAAAACCACCATAAATCTTATTTTCTTGCATTTTTCCTTCTGAGTTTCCGTTTTCATTCATTTATTTCTTAGTCTACAAATAATTTATAATGGGATAAGCCACTTGGTTTCAAGCTTCGAACATTCCAAATTGAAATCACTTATCTTTGGCCCAGAGTTTTCCAGCATGCAACTGTTTAAGCTAGAAAATGGGGAAGCAAAGGTCTGTGACATACTACAGTCAGAGACCATGCCAACATTTCCAATTTCCAGTATACTCCCAGTTTGCCGAATAATAAGGGTTTTGGAAGATAGCATGGACATCCATGAAATCCAAATAGAAAGGATGTTTTCTCTCAGATGTTGTGGTTATAAATATTCTGGTAGATATGAATGCAAAATGTGAAAGCATAGACGAAGCACATGAATTGTTTGACAAAATGCCTTGGGAAAATGTCATCTCATGCAGTGCAATTTTGGCACGATGCAAACAAACTGGCGTTATTCGAGGGACTAAAAACCTTCACGAATAAATTATTGGGGTGTGGATTGCAATGATGGAATTCTGTATATGAAATTTTTTCTCAATGGAGTTTAACGACTTATTAATGAATTGCGGGAAAGAAAAGTGGCTTCACGGAATGCAATGATATCACGGTGTGCGCAAAATGAAAAATAGATCTTTGAGATGGCCTTGTACACTTTGAAGTAGATGAAATTGACAATGGCAAAGCTAGACTCTCACGTTTGCTAGCATCCTTCCAGCCCGCTAAAAAATGGGCAATCTTAGAACAGGGTGTGATCATCCCTCGAAGCATAATTGAATGTTGATTTCAGTGAGATGTTTCCGTTTGGTTGGTGGCATAGGAATTGAGAATTATAATTGAAAATATGAATGGGAATGGGGATTTAGAATGAGAATTAAAAATTGCGATTTCAATTATGTTTAATTAACCTGGTATTTGACTCGGAATATGGTAATTCGATGTTTGGTTGTTCAAAATTGAAATTGGAATAGAGAATAGGAATTTAATTTATTTAAACATTTTTAAACAAAGAGATATAATCATGAAAATGTTGTCATCAAAACAAATGATAAATTGCTCTGTCATATCCAAAAATCTCTCAAATCACCATGAATTTGAAATTTTCTAAAGGGTAGAAGCCTAGCTAAAGAAATGCCTATCAATTGTTGAAAATTTTGGATCGTTTGCCCTCTTTTTAAAGCCCTTGCTTTTTCTGAAACATCAATCTCCATTTGAAAATGTACAGAGCTCATCTTACAGAATGACGGTGTAGTTTAATTCTCTATTCTGCTCCTAAATGCAACTCTAATTCTTCATCAATAATGCACCTTCTCAAATTAATATTGATGAGTTTTTCCACACATAAAGGTTGAATATTTTGGCAAGCCCTATCTTGAGATCTTTATTGAATCTAATGATCATCTTGATGTTTTGCATCATGTCTTGTTCCTCAAGGCATGGTAACATATCTGATTTTTAAGCAGAAAAGGCCCAATGTGGAAGAATATCTATGCAAACTGACATTTTACTGGAAAATGCAACAACTAGATTATCATCAGAGGAAGAGGAAGCTTATGTTGTCTCTTCCCCAATCTTGAAACACTCATATGTATAATTTTCTAAGAAAACTCTGTCAACAACAAGCAAGGGTTCTTAACAGATTTACAAAAGCAAGTGTGATAAAAGGGAATGGGACATTGGCTGATCATCTTCATGGGAGTCTAGGAATAGTATAATTTGGATTTTCTATTCATGCTTATGTCAGAAAAATCAACATATTTCCATAGGTTTCAATAGACAAAAACTTAGATTTCAACTGTTACTCCCCTCCCATGGCCTTTGATCGCTCCACCATGGATTCAAAAATAAATAAAAATGGAAATGTCGGATTGAGAATAGGAATAGTCCATTACAATAATAGGTATTTTTGGGAATGGATAAAAGTTCATTTTGGGGAGCTAAAATGGGAATACTTACTCCTATTCCCTATTCCAATTCTATCCACCAAATGAAGAATAAAAATCATATTCTAGTTTTCAATGACTACTCTTGTTGTATTCCAACAACCAAATGAGCCCTTACTTCTTGATATGCATTGTTGATAACAATTTGTTAATTGTGTATTGTCTTTGATGTTACACAAAATGTCATATTATTGCCAGTCAATATATGCCAAGCTCACTCAGGTAATGAAGGCAATCTCCTATGCCTATCAAGCATTCCAGAGTTTGCCAAGTTCAAAAGACAATGTCTACTGAGTTCACTTGGGTGTCAAAGGAAAGTTCAGAAGGCAGTGTCTAGCAAGTTCACTCAAGTGTCAAAGGAAAGTTCAAAGAAGATGAGTGTTAACCGAGCTCACTTGGTTCATGAAGGAAATGTTGGATGGAACCAGTGTTAACCGAACCCACTCGGTTACCAAAGGAATTTTGTGAATATGCAGTGCTAACCAAGTTCACTTGGTTAACACAAGAAAATCATTTTTGAGTTAGTGTCTATCGAGCTAGGTTGGCTAATGAAAGATTTTTTTTTTTGCATATTGAGTTTTATATATTTGTTGGTTAGTTCTAGCCGACTGAAGAGATGAATATTATGCATTCAAGCCAACTTGACAATGCATAAGGTATAAATATAAGGTCAAGTTGAGGATTTAAAGTATGCATGTGAAAGAAGAGAAGATGCTTAGAGGAAGCGAATTGGAAGGATAAGAAGAATATCCTTATGGAGCTGCAAAGATACATTTGATCAGAAATTATCAAGTATAAAAGCTAGAACAAAGATCTATAGTCGGCAATTCAGTTGCATCGAAAATCAGGTCATCTTATTGTTACTCTCTAACCATTATAGTAGTGATCAGAATCTCTTATCCAAGTTGGTTTAACAAACATTTGTAAATCCTTTAACAAGGTGGCATTTCTAGATTGAAGTGTCTAAAGACCTCTAACATGACCATTGCTAACAAGGTGATTAAATACTCTAATAGGATCACACCTAACAATGCATTTGGTAACCTTTAATAAGGTTGGCTCCTAACAGGGCTCACTTCAGAAGAGTGAAAATTAATAACTAGTTGCAATTGGTGGTTTTTCCCAAATTGAGTTTCTACGTTAAATCTTAGTGTCACTTCTCTTCATGCTATTTCTTTTATGCATATGAAACTAAGTTAAGTAAGATTAATCACAGATAATAACTTAAGATCTTCATGTTAAGCAGTTGTTGAGTTATTTTAGTGTTTGCTGAGTTATTACAGTGCTTACCGAGTTACAATATTTACTAGTGTTAACCGAGTGCTTGTGTGTTTGTTGAGTTACATCAGAATATAGTTTTATAAAAAGTTTATGTTTTGATTTTTTTTGACATCTAAGGTATCTAGGATTTATTTTTGTGGTAATTGATTCACCCCTCCCCTCTCAGTTACTTCACTCATATTTCCAACAATGCATGCATGCAAATTTTGCATATATACACAAGGCACTTACACTTTCTATTTAACAAAATGTCCCAAAGAAATATTGTATCATGTATTGCAATGCTTGTACGGTATTCAACATTTGTAGCCCTAGAAAAGCACTTTAAGTGTTTGACAAAATACTAACAAGACATGTGAGACATTCTTACACCCGTCAGTTCATTCTTTAATTTAAATGTTAAGATTTTTTTTTTAAAAAAAAATTTAAGATAATTTTTTAATTTGTTTTAAAATCTAGATTGCTATTTAGAACAATCTAATCAAAGACTATTTATTAAATAAAACATGTGAACTTATTTTACAATCATGCTAAAAATTTGATTAGTGTAAATATGTTTGTCATAATATAATAAATAATAATTTAATAAGTAGTTCATATTTTGATTGAAAAAAGGTAAAAAGTTTTCTCAAATACTTTTATAGACCTAAAGTACAAGGTTAGAAAAGTGCATATGAGAAACTTAAAATTGCTAAATGTTCTCTTGCCATATAAGTTATGTAGCCACACAATACTAATGGACATTTAACTTTAAAGAAATTGAATTATTTTTCCACATCAACAAAGTTATGTATTTTATTTCAACCGGTACAAGTCTTTTCAATGAGTAAAATAAGCAAATAATGAAACAAGTTCAACTTCGTAATTGAACAATCAATTTATGGGTTGTCACAGGTCTCAACTAGTTTTTGTGAGGTTCTATGTTAATGTAGCATTAACAAAACCCTACCCAACTCTTTGATTCTCAATTTGAGATTTGGAAAATACATGCAAGCACTAGCCTATGATGTTGTTAGCAGTGCAAGACCATGGGCCATACCAATAATACATGCAAGTTGAACTTGGCTAAGGAACAAAAAGATGAGGAGAAAATAACCTCCCTTGAGGTTGTCAATATCACCACTAGCAAGTTCTCTAACTCACTTCCTAGTGGGAACAACACTTTGACCTTGGTTGCGGGCGATAATTCCCCTAAATTGTCTAAAAATGTTGGACTAGAGGATAAATAAATTCCACAACCTCCTAAGATTATTGCTTTAGAAGAATAATGGCTAGTCCTGATACTAGTGATAAGAGGGGTGAATCCCACCAACTCCCTATTATGGATGGTGTGGCAAGAAGCCTTGGAAATATTGCAAACAACATAGTGGACCAGGCTTTTATAGATGATATTACAGGTACAATTAACCTCTACCCTCAAGGTGAGAGGTTACCCAGGACAAGGTTATCATGTAGTGGATTGGTACTTGAGGCTAAGGATGGGGGGCGGTGTGGTGGAAAACTCATAAAAAAATTTAGAAAAAAAAAAAACCAAAGAAACCTAAAAAAGTAGATGTGGGTTTTGAAACAATAAAAGGGAGACTAACATAAAGAGTAAGAAGGCAGAAAGTCATTGGAAGGGAGAATGTTGCAAGCAAACAATTCACCCAGGATGCCAACTAAAATGTAAGAAATTATTTTTCTTTCATGGAACAACAGGGGGCTCAATATCTCGAGGAAACAATATGATATTAGACAATATATATTTTTAATATAAAGTGGATATCTTGTTTCTTCAAGATTAAAATGTCTTACAATAACTTTGCTATCTCGGTGAACGCCCTTTAGTCAGGGGCACAATTCACATACTTTGAATCTATTGGGGATTCTGGGGGTATTGCTACCCTCTAGAACCCTGGTTGTGTGAAGGGTACTCATTTGTCCTTCTCTTAGACCTACCTTGCGGTTTCTTTCAATAAGGATCATAGTTTTTGGCATATGTTCAATATCTAAGCTCCTAATACAAGGGCGAATAGTAAAACACTTTGGGAGGAAATCAAGAACTACATGTTGTCAAACCCTTTGAAGACAACTTCCTATTGGGTGGTGATTTCAACTCCCCCATATACCTCTTAGAGAAGTCTGATGGTTTATTTGATTACAATGACAGTATGGGTGACTTGGCCAAATTCATAAATTATTCTAATCTAGTGGATAAATTACTTTTTCTGGTAACCTTTATACCTAGTCTAATTATAGAAAAGGCAGCCACCTAATCCAATCCATGTTGGAAAAATCCCTTGCTTCTTCAATCTTGGAAGCAACTAATGAGATACACCTCAAGTCCCTTCCTAGAATGATCTCTGACCATAACCCGCTCATCTTTAGATGGGTGGACTCACCTTGACATGGTCCCCTCTCCCTTTAGATATGAAATAATATGGACATCTCACCCTTCCTTCAAAGATATGGTCAAAAAATGGCGGGCTACTCTAATCACCAATTCTACTATATACAAGGTCACTACCAAACAAGAAATTATTACGAGTGAATTTAACAAATGGATTAAAAAATTTTTTGGGGACATCTTTATTGAGAAAAAAGACCTCTTTAGCACCTTGGAACACCTACAATTCCAGCTAGAAATGGGGAACACACCTCTTGATGTGCAAAACAAGGAAGAAATGTGTTGACAAGAATGGAAGCAACTCATGATTAAGGAGAAAACTTATTGCAAAGAAAAGATCTTGGGTGCAATTGCTAAGAAAGGGGGATCGTAATATGTCCTTCTTTAACTAATCTATGACCAATCATAGAAGAAGAAATATTATTGACTCTATTCAAAATTAGATGGGGGAAACATTAATGACAAGATGTTGAATGGTCCTTTTATTGCTAACTCATTTAAGAACTTTTACTCTACCATGGGAAGAGATAACAACAGGTTCTAGGACCCCCTCTTGTGGCACCTCCCAAATGTGGTCACAAGAGGGGACAATGACTTTCTTCTTGGTCATGTTTCTAATGGAAAGGTAAAAAAAGTGACTCTTTCTATGAATTCCTACAAAGACCTAGATCTGAATGGCTTCTCTCCATCATTCTTTCAGGAATTTTGGGATATTATTAGGATGGATGTGTCCATGGCTACAAGACACTTCTTCCTGATAGGTGAAATTATTTGACAACATAACAAAACCTCTATTGTGTTGGTCCCTAAACATAACAACCCCAAGTCCATGAATGACTACATACCAATTAGTCTATGCACAACCTTCTACAAAATAATCTCCAAAATTATTGTGAACACAAGTAAATCATTGTTGGATAAAATCATCAGCCAATCTAAAAAAGGCATGGTTCTGGGTCGACAAATTTTGGATGTGGCCATCTCTATGATGTAGAATTATCCACTCTATGGTCAAAGTAAAAATGTTGTTGTATGACTCTCAAACTTGATATTTCCAAACCTTATGATAATGTTGGTCCCTTCTTTAAGAAGATCTTTCTTGTTCAAGATTCAATGATAAATTCATCACTATAATTAGAGAGTGTGTGGAAATAGTTAGTTATTCTATTATTTTCAGTGGAACCCTGATTGAATTCTTGATGCAAGAGCATCCCAGGGTAGTTGGCTATCCTGCATGACTAAGGGATTTTAGTAGGGTTGAGTGGACCTATTTGGGTCTTGGTAATTAATTTTTATGTATTTAATAAGTATTGTAAGCCTTTAAAGGAATTTGGTATTAATTTCTGCTAGAAGCCGACTTGTGTCTCTTCAAGTATTTAATGTAAGGGATATTTAGTTTTTAGCTTACTAGGTCAACTTGTGGCTCAAGTTGGTATAAGTAGGGGTTGTGATGAAGTCTTTAGTCATTATTCATCCATCTTGGGGAAAAGGAGGTGGTAGAGGAGCAAATTTTGGGAAATACTAGTAGTCGAGGCTTGGTAAACAAGTTTCTTGGCGGGCTTGTGAGTACTAGTTGGATCATCGTTGGAGGTTTCTACTAGAGTGTGGATCTAGAGTAGCTAGGGTTTGGATTCAATCTCGAAGGATCTTGTGGAACTATTAATTGCTTTATATTTGGCCATAATTGGGAAGGCCTTACAGCCTGACACATTGCATGTAATCAGTTATATCTATGAATAAATTATTATGACTTCGCTTCAAATCTTGCATTGTTGCTTATCTTCCGTTGTGTAGTTATTTGTTAGGGACTAGGACATCTCCTTTGGGAATTCTCCTACCTTGCATTGCATCAAGTGGTATCAGAGCAAAGATTGTTCCTAAGTGTGTAGACCAAGTGCCGAAGTTGAATCAATTTGCACTAGGGTCTTGTGAAGTGGATTTATTAGGGTTTGCAAAAATCTTGGAAGATGCCTCTGAGAAGATTAGACCCTAGGGTGATTGATGATCTTAGTGATGTTGTCGAAGAAAGGATCTCAGAGAAAGTTAAAGAAAATTTTAGATCTAAAATAGAGGAGGTTAATGCCAATTTTAGATTTGAGATGGCATTCATGAAGAGTGATATGATCACTGAGATCATAAGTGCTATAGATGGTGTGCCTTGGCATATGGGTACTAAAAGAAGATATGAGGAAGTTGCTAAAGATTTTGAAGTTGCTGGATCAAATGGTGATGGTAGAACTGATTGTGTGGAGAGACCTATGGGAAATAGGGTTGGTCAATTTTCTAGACCTAGATCTCAGTTGAAGTTGAAGCATAGGATGGAGGTTTCTAATTTTTTGGGTAATTTAAATACTGAAGACCTAATTGATTGGATTGGTGAATTGGAAGACTACTTTGAGCTTGAGGATATTGAGGATCCACTTAGAGTAAGGTTGGCACAAATTAAGCTTAAGGGACATGCTTCTCTTTGATGGAAAGAAATGTAAAGATATAGAGAAGAAGAAGGTGAAATGAAGATAACTAGATGGAGATTGATGGTGACCAAGTTGAAGGCTAAGTTCATTCCTACTAATTATGAACTTGAGTTGTTTAAGAGGTTATAGAATCTAAAGTAGAAGGATATGACTATGAAAGATTATAGCAAGGAGTTATACAAGTTGACTATTTGATCTGGGCATAGAGAATTGTCAAAGGAGAAGGTAGCATGGTATATTAATGGTTTGAGATTCAATATTTAGGATGAGGCTGGTATGTTGAATATTTCTTCGATTAAGGATGCTTATCAACATGCTTTGAGGGAAGAGGAGAAGTTGAAGAGGAAGAATCAAGGTAGTTCTTGAGGGAAGGAGAAGCAGGACTATTCGACAAAGGCTAAACCGAGTGCAGAAGATGAACCATAACCTATTGATCAAAAAAGGATAGGTAGAGGTGAGTTTAGGGGTACTTGTTTCAGATGTCATGAAGAAGGACATAGATCTCATGAGTGTTTGTAGAAGGATGGTATAGTTGATAATGTGAATGAGGTTGAAGACCATGAACCTAAGCAAGGAGAGAGTTTATTGGCTCATCGAGTATTAGTTGGTTAGAGGAAACTGGATTCTTATCAGAGGAATAATCTTTTTGAGACTCATTGTAAGTTTGGTGGTGAAGTCTGCAATGTGATTGTGGATGTTGGTAGTATTGATAACCTTGTTACTGAGGAGATGGTTCAGAAACTTGATTTGAAGAGAATGATACATCCTTATCCTTATAAGACTGGCTAGTTGCTTTGGAAGTAAGGGAGTAGTGCCTTATTGATTTCTAGATTGGGCAATATATAGATGGAGTGTTGTGTGATATTGTGGACATGAATAGTTGTCATGTGTTTCTTAGTAGACCTTGGCAATATGATTGCAAGGTTTTGCATGATTGTGTCAAGAATTTGTTTATAATTGAAAAAGGTGGCAGGAAGCATTCCTTGACTCCTTTGTAGAATAAAGAGGTCGATAGAAGGAACCTGAGTATTGGTAGTTGAGTTGAGTTGGCAGATTCTGAAAGGGTTAGCGATTAGTATGGATAGAAAACTTGTGGAACACCGAGGATGGAGGTGAAGAAGAAGAAGAAGAGCAAGGGAAAGAGTGTACAAGTTGAAGACTTGGAGGACATATATGTGAAGAACTAGTTTGGGATTTATGTGTTGAATCCCAGAAGATGTTCTTCTAGCTACTGAGAACATCTTTTCACACCTAGGAAGTCTGATGCAGGAGCATCCTGGGGTAGTTGGCTATCCTACATGATTAAGGAATTTTAGTATGGTTGAGTGGACCTATTTGGGTCTTGGGTAATTAATTTTGATGTATTTAATAAGTATTGTAAACCTTTAAAGACATTTGCTATTTAATTTCTACTGGAGGCTGACTTGTGACTCTTCAAGTATTTAATGTAAGGGATATTTAGTTTATAGTTACTAGGCCAACTTGTGGCTTAGGTTGGTATAAGTAGGGGTTGTGGTGACATATTTGGTCATTATTCATCCATCTTGGAGAAGAGAACGTGGTAGAGAAGTGAATTTTGAGAAAGGCTAGTAGCTAAGGCTTGGGAAACAAGGAGATTGCTTGGTGGGCTTGCGAGTACCGGTCGGATCTTCATTGGAAGTTTCTACCAGAGTGTGGATCTAGACTAGCTAGAGTTTGGATTGAATCTTGAGGAATCTTGTGGAACTATTAATTTCTTTGAATTTTGCCATAACCAAGAAGGCTTTACATCCCAACACATTGCATGTAATTAGTTATATCTATGAATAAATTATTGTAATCTTGAAGTATTGTTTATCTCCCATTGTGTGGTCATTTGTTGGAGGCTAGGACATCTCCTTTGGGGATTCTCCTACCTTGTAATACATCAATTCTTCTCCCCAAACAAAGTTCTACAATAAGATGACCCCCTCTCCCCTACCTATTCATCATAATTGGAGAGGTCCTGAGAAGGAATATGCAAAATCTAGTGGACAAAAGAAGAATTAAAGGTATTTTTTTAAGTTGATGAAAGCTCAACCCCATAGCTCACAAGAATCACTACATGCAAACACCCATCACAAAAAGAGAGGAGAAAAGATATAGAGGTTGGAATTCATAGATCCATAGAGGAGACATTCTTGATGAGTAAAAAGAGAAATTTTTATTAGTAAAAAAGTGTTGTTTTAAAGAGGTGTCTATCCTTTTTTAAAGGAGATCAAAACCCTACTAGGAATCTCTCCTAGGTTGCATGCTAATAATTAATAAAATATTTAATTATTATGTAACTAAAGTTTATCTTGACTAAAATAGAGTTAATAAGAAAATACATTATTACTCTAACACCCACCTTAAGATAAACTTAGGGAGTAGCTAAAAACCTAGAAACTACTACTGAAAGTAAATTTGGGTTTTGACATGATGCAGGGTAGTTTCTAGGTAGGAATAAGGTGTAATAAACTTAACTTAAACCTACTAACACCCCCTTCTTAGAGTTACACACATAATCTTTACTCAAATAAATCATTAGGGAACATAAAATCCATAAGAAACAATTTAGCAGTGCAATTATTTAACTCCACATGTAAATAAAAAAATACCCTTGACTATGAGGCCTTTTAGGTTGTCGCCTTATACAAAGAAAATTATAAAAGTAGAGTCTAGGTTCACATCTTCTATCTTCTCCTCTCTCAAATGATTATTTTTTCCTACATTTGACCAAGTTTCTTATATAGCCAACTAAGCCACAAGTCAGCTAGTCAGGCACTTAATTGCATTATAGCTTTAGACTTGGAAGAGTAAACCAAAATCCAAGAAAAGGACAACATAAGATCATGGTCACTTAGGAATAGGTTCATACGTGAGTTAGGAGTCAGCTCCTAACTATGCAAGATGTCACATTAGCATAAGAGACCATGCCAACATAACCAATATGCCTCATTGGATTAAAACTGTAGGAAACTAAGTCTACAAAGAACAACATGAAACTCAAAGAATATGAAATGTCAACATACATGCACATAGGACAAGGATCAAGAACAAGTCCTCAACGTGATATCAACTGCACATTATGTGAAACCAAAAGAAGAAGCAATTACTTCACAAACAATAGACTAGAATAAAAAATAAGAAACATTTTTGGTTGATGCAAGATTGCTCAAAAACCCAAGATGCTCATGCATCAAATTCATAGAATTAATAAAGATTTGATGTCCACATTAGGTATTCCTAATATTCTAACCTGAATCATAAAGATCCAACTCATCTTGTGTAATTCATGAACTATCTTCAATTGGTTTGTCTTTCAAATGAACTAGGTATTCCATGTAGTCTTTTCGTCTAATACTTTTATATTTTTTGGTATTCAATATCCTTTCAATATTGTCTATCATTTTCTTAGGATAATCTAGGTTTTCTTTCAATTAATCATCTGATTCAAAATACTCAATGATATCTACAATATTGAATATAGGTGAAATATCCATATCTTCTAGTAATTCAACTTCAAAGGTATTTCCACTGTCAAACTTCCTTAGAATCATACAAGGACATAATTTCTTCATTTTTAGCTTGTTGTAGGTTCCAATTGGAAATCTATTCTTTTTCAAAAGAATCATAACCCCATCTCCAACCTCGAAAGATTTATGTGTCTTTCTCTTATCTTCTCTCTTCATATATTCTAAATTACTATCCTCCACTTCCTTGTCCAATTTTTTCTCAAAATCTACAAATTGCTCAGCTTCAACACTTCTTTTGATCTTAGTGGTCAAATCCCTTTATTCAATATTTATCTTAGGATTCATTCATGTTTCAATCTAAAAAGGTGTCTTCTTAGTGCTCCTATTCATAGAATTATTATATGAAAAATCTTCTTGTGCCAATACCTAATCCTAATTAGAAGGCTTATCTCCAACCATACATCTCAACAAGTTACCCAAACTTACGTTCACAACCTTAGTTTGTCCATCTATTTGTAGATGAAATGTAGAACTGAACTTTAACTAAGTATTCAACTTCTTCTAAAATGTCCTCTAGAAATAACCAATAAAATTAGTATTGAGTTGTTTTAAAAATAGTCTTAAGAAAACCATGTAATCTTAGCACTTTCTCAAATAATAATTCAACCACATGTACTACATTAGATGTCTTCTTACAAGGTACTGAATGAGCCATCTTTAAAAGTTTGTCAACCACTACAAAAATAGAATCATTACCTCTTTGAGTTCTAGGTAAATCAAGAATAAAATCCATACTAATATACATCTCAACAAGTTACCCAAACTTATGTTCACAACCTTAGTTTGTCCATCTATTTGCAGATGAAATGTAGAACTGAACTTTAACTAAGTATTCAACTTCTTCTAAAATGTCCTCTAGAAATAACCAATAAACTTAGTATTGAGCTATTTGAAAAATAGTCTTAAGAAAACCATGTAATCTTAGCACTTTCTCAAATAATAATTCAACCACATGTACTACATTAGATGTCTTCTTACAAGGTACCCAATGAGCCATCTTTAAAAGTTTGTCAACCACTACAAAAATAGAATCATTACCTCTCTGAGTTCTAGGTAAATCAAGAATAAAATCCATACTAATATATTCCCAAGGCTTACTAGGTATATGTAATGGTGAATACAATCCCAAATTTTGACTAGTTCCCTTTGTTGTTTGACAAATTTTGCAACTTAGATAACCATCTTCTACACATCCTTTTAAATATACAACCATAAGTACTTGTTTGAAACTGACTTTACTATCTTATCAATCCCAAAATGTCGAGCAAGTCCAACATAATGCTTCTCTTTCACGGTATTCTCTCTCATAGATCATCTAGGTATGCATAACTAAATTATTTTAAACAACATGCTTTCCTGAATGAAATAATCAATCCACTTATCTCCTACAATATAATCTTTACAAGCTTTCCAAGGTTCTACAAAATCAGGATCAATTTCATACAAGTACTTCAAATCATCAAAACCAAGTACCACAATCTCATTTATGTCAACACTTCCTTCTTTAACTCAAAGCATTAACAAATTTATTTGACTATCCACTCTTATGCTTCAATAAAAAGTAAAAGTTATGCAAATACTCAACCCACTTCATGTTAATCTTAGATTGGTTTTGACATATGAGTGGCAATATACTTAAGTCATTTACTTTGTTCATGCCAAACAAGTAATACATGTCGAGCATAAGTTGTCAAATAACATATGCCAAGCGATAGATATTTAGTGTGAGCCACGTAACTAGTAAGTGTTGAGAATATGGTATGTGTCAAGCTATTTAGATTCCAAGTGAGTAGTGGATGCCGAGTCATTCAGAGGTTGAGTTACAACATTGAAGTTGTAGTTGATGTTAAGCATCAGGGACTTCAAGTGCTGAGTTATATAGTTTTGAAATAGTTTTTTGTGATGGCACAAACTTCTATGTAAATCATTTTTGGGCTGACTTAAATATTGTTTTACAATATATGTTGATAAAGAAAATTCTTAAATGTGAATCCATATGCATTACATGCATCTGATTAGAAAAAGGGAAGGTTTAAGTGACAATATGGGTGAATCACTCCTGTTGATTCATACCTAACCCTAAGTCACCTAGGTCTTCTTAAGGAAGACAAACCCTAAACTTTTTAACGAATACTTAAGGAGAATCGAAGAGAGTTTGCATATGTAAATAGAGAATTTCATGGTGATTAAGGTGTTATGAATTGAGTTACATTGTAGAATTAGTTGAAGGAGAACAAAAGAAAAGAATCAGAGGACAACAAAGATACATCTAATTAGAAAATATCAAGTACACATTAGTATAGAGGTGATTTGACATCAAGAAACAAAGTGCTAACCAAAGGATCATTGATGAGACATTTTAATAGGTGAATTAGTTAAATCTCTTAATAGAGTAGTCTTAATAGGCTATTGTAAATCCTTTAACATGGTGCTTACTTTGTTGTACGTTAAAGTCCTCTTACCAAACACACTTTTAGTAGGGTGTTTAAATCCTTTAACGAGGTAAGATCTAACAATCTTGTAAGCCTTTAATAGGGCAGACCTTTCATAGGGTAGATCATGTTTCATAATCAAACATTCTAACCTTCATTATATATACTTTATTACTACAGTAGTGAAGATTTGTGGGTTTCATCTCCACCCCAATTTTACCTTCTCCTTGGAGGGTTTCTGGGTAACCAAATATCTTGTGTCATACATGTGTTGAATATTTTACTTTCATGCTATGGATGTATATGTTTAATTTGGTATTTTAGTTTATATGCATAGATTGTGAGATGGATATGTGGTGAATAGTTTTTGAGGTTGAAACTTTTAAGTGTTGATTCACCCCCCAACCCTTCCCCCCCCCTCTTAGAGTTTTACTTCCTTATTTGCATTTCCAATAATTGATATTAGAGCCTAGTTCTCTATGTTAATGTAAATAATTATTCACTATTTACACTTACTTAAGTTTACTTAGGTTAATGCATTATTTTAATATTTATTTATTAGTCACTTAGGAGTATGTGTATTCTTCTGAGTTGTCATGTTGACAACACAGGAGTTAGCACACTAATTAAGCACATGGTGTCTACAACATCTCCACTTGAGATACACCTTGTCATTCTTATCCTATCATCTAGAATGATGGATAAGACATGTTCTTAGTTGTCATGCTTATCTTATCTCCTTACTCTTTCTAGAGACATTCTAGGTACTTCTTGAGAGGCCTTTATATACAGACAATCCTAGTGTGTTTAGACATACAATACAGAGAAATGTATGAGGACATGCTCTAATATATTGATCATACTCCTTTTTGGTCTACAGTTGTGCTTGTGTTTGAGTTCTATGATCTTGGGTGAATCTTGCCCTAAGACAAATTCTTACATGGTATCAGAGCTCTTGGAGAATCTTTCTTCACATAGCCATTTGAGACCTTTGTTGCTTTAGCACCTTGGCCTAGATCCAGAGTATCACAAAAATTGGGAGCGTCTAGAGCTAGAACGGACCTTGCCATTACGTCCAAAATGTTGATTAAGTACAAAACAACAATAAATTCAATTATCTTAGGCCAAAGTCGATCATGAGGCAAATTTTTTTGCAAATCGGCACCCAGAGGCACCGATTTGCAACTTGGGTATGATTTTTTCTATCTGTAATTTCATTCAATTTGAATCTATTAAATTCTTTGCAAGTATTTTTGAATTTTTCTATTTTCAAAAAAAAAAAAAATTTGCCTAGTCAGGGTAGTAGAGAATTTTTTTTTGCAGAACTAGGCAATCACTTCTCAGCTCCACACTTGCACAAAATATTCTCTCAGTATTCCATCTCAGTGGGCATATTTCACAATTTCTAGCATTTAAATCCGAACCAACCAAACTTAACTACATTCCCTACCATTTTTGGTGTATACACATTTTTACCAGTAGACTGCGGCCACATACAAGCCAACTTCAACTATGTTTTTGATTGCCATGGTTTTTGGTGTTTAAACCATCTTAAATCCTAATAAGGGGTGCATGTGGCACTAAAGTCCCCTCATTTGTTGGCATCTCTTCCAAATCCATTAGCGACATTAAGAATCTAACACTTGGCAGTAAAGATTCCCTTGACAACATGCAACATATTCCTACCTATGTATTGGTTAATTTGGCCCGTGATTGAAGTTTTTTGATGATGATCTTGATCTTCGACACTTTTCTTTCCGACAAGTAGCCACCGCTAAATTCCTTTCTAGTGCTCATTGAACCACTGGCGACCTACAAATTGCACACTGGTGATAGCTTCCTACAACCACGAATTGATCTTTTGGCAACCCAATCTACATTCTAGTGCCCCAAAAAATCTTCGAGCAGCTCCACGTGGATGTACAATGCTAGGAGTGCCCAGTTAGCAGCCTTAACCCTCCACATGGATGACACGTGGACATAGTCCACATCACTAAACTAATATGTTTTGTACCATGTGGTAGTTTCTCCCAACCCCATGCAACAACACAGTAAGACCACGCAAACCCAGTCCCACTGACATGTGGACCCTTTGCAGCTATCCACCTTAGCCATGAATAGCCTCGTCAGTTAGCAATTGAAGTGCCTCTTCAATGTCACCTATGCACCCACGTTAGTAGTGGCACATGTCACATCTATATGATCGTATGCCTAGTCAGCCTGCCACATCACCCAGGCAACTATTTTTCACTGACGTCAACCAAACATGGTGTAAAATTTAATGGCCATTTGACCGTCATTCCCAGGAAATTTCTAACTACTGTGATGGTTGTTTGACCATAAAATTTAAGCTATCAATTTTCCTTCCAAACCCCTCTTCAAATTCAATTTTGAATTGGCAACTCAACTTTGAGAGCCCATAACTCAGTCATCCGGACTCCAAATTAGGTGTATTTTTTTGATTTCGGGTAAAATTTCCTGAACTCTTCAATGGTGGTGTTCTTTTCTAGTTTTGGTGCAAGGATTTTTTAGAAATTACATTTTTTGGCAATTGTACCTATTTAATCCTACATTTTGCAACTTGAAATGCTCTGTATGGGCTCATTTGGACATAAAAAAGGTTCCTTTTTTTTTGAAAGTGCATTATTTTTTGTCTACTTTCTAGTTCTACAATCAAACAATAGGGTTATTTGGACAAAAAATCACTTTCAGCACTAGGGCCTTGTTTGCATTATATTGCTTTTCAGAATTGTTGTATATCTGAGCTATAATGCTTAGTTCCATATTTAGGCCTCAAAAGGTAGTCGTGACTAACAAAATTAGAAGTTCGTCTTGTACATTTTGACAAGTGGCCTATTGTACACGCACCACTTATATAGCACCAAATCATTCATTAGGGGGGGGGGTGTGTTCTTTGATTCTTTGGGAGGTTCATTGATTGATCTCATGGAGTCTTGTTAGATATGTCAGTCTGGTATTAGATCAAAGTTGACAATAAGGAACTATCACACATGGAGTTCTTTCATACTTGATCATCTAAGAGACCATCAAGAATTGCTTCCTTGTCTCTATTCATTGCCACCACATTTTAATTGGACACATCTAGTGCACCTTTGTCACTCTCTATATAATAGTATGAGTAAGGAATCTTTTGCTCCTCGTAGAATGGAAATTTTTCCTCATGATATTTGGATGTCTATTTGGGAAGCATATGGAGATCCATGTGTTCCTCCATCTCTAGAGGACATTCTACATCCGATCACTCCAACTATGGTTTCTTCAACTCCAAATGTGATCACACCTCCAAATGCTCTTGTTACTCCTACTGATCTTGTTTCAGCCATAGATGCTTTGGATTTAGTGAAATAGGGCCCTTTATGTCTTCCTACTCTACCTTCATGTGATGACTTCCTTTCCACCATTGCAGGCCTATTCATGGAGTCTCACATTGAAGATGTGGGAGACATTCTAGGTGCTTCCTGAGAGGCCTTTATATATGGGCATTCCTAGTGTGTTTAGACATACAATATAGAGCAATGTATAAGGACATACTCTGATAGATTGATCATACTCCTTTTTGGTCTACATTTTTGCTTGTGTTTGAGTTCTACGATCTTGGGTGAATCTTGCCCTAAGACAAATTCTTACAGTCTCAAAGTAAAGCTTTGTCACTTTGAGGAAAGACCTTGAAGATGGAAATCTACAAGTTGGGAAAGACTATTGAGAATCAGATGATTGAAATACAACCTTCCCTACATCAACTGAATGAAGCAAGAGATGAGTTAAAGAGATCATTGAAAATAAGGAAGGAAATTGACATTGAAGAGAATAACACATAATACCAAGAGATTGACACTATTGAATTATTTGCAAATGGAAACTCCAATGAATTCGATGTAGCAATTGTAGATCTAATGAAAAAGAATGGAATCCTAATTGAAGAAGTTAGAAATCTAAATAGAGAAAAAGAAGTCCAAACAATATTTCTATGTGAGGTGACCGAGTAAAAAAAGAAATTTGAAGAGAACAAAGTTATGATTGAAGATGACAAAAGGATTTTGATCAATAGAATGGAAGAGAAAACATCAGAGGTAACTAGGATTGCTAACATGCAATTGGAAACTTTGGGTCAAATGATGATTGCAAATCATGAATTGAATGCAAAGGATATTGAGATCAAAACACTAAATTTGTAGAATGAACATCTAAGAAATGATCTGAAAAGAGAAAAGGAGTTTGCTAATAGTTTCAACAAACCTGGTGAATCTATCAAGTACTTTGAACAATTGTCGAGATCCCCTAGATCCAATAGTGATACTTTTGGATTAAGATACACTAGCATTAAAGAAGGAGAATCATCCAAAAGTGGGGAAGAAAGAAGTAAGAAAGGTAATAACTCAAAACCTATTGGTCATAGTTGTGGTAAGATAGGTCATACTACTAATTTTTGTTGGAGCAAGACTGCAAACTAGAATCCTAAGTAGAAGTTCATGGGTCATTGCCATAAATATAGAGAACAAGGACGTTAGACACATGAATTTAGAACCAAGACCATGAGCACACAAAGATGTGAATGATACTACTATAACTGTTAGAAGTATGGATATAGAGTATATGAGTTTAGATCAAGGCTTAAATGATCATCAAACAAGTAGACAAAGGTAAAGCACAATGGAAACTCTTATAATTGGGACTATAATACAAGGTATAGTTGTCACTACTATCAAGAGTATGGACATGTTGCTGAAAATTCCATAAGAACACATTTTAGAAGTGACTACAAAAGGTGGTTTAGTCAAACCACATGTTTTAGTTGTTTGAAGACTGGTCACATAAGCATAAATTGTGCAAAAAGCTCAAAGGCACCAAGTAGTGAGTTCAAAAAAGGCAAGGGAAGGTAGATGTTGAGAATGTTAGAGATGAGATGCGCAAGACATGGAAGAGAAAGGAAGATTGCAACACATCAAGTTAAGGAGGGATCACTTCACCCAATGGGTCAGGTGATCACACTTCCTCAGATTAAGCAATCAAGAGGTAAGTGGGACTGATATTTAAAAGGATATATTATACATTAGTTCTAGGGATTAAGTTCTAAAAATATTATAGATGCATGAAGAAAGATGCAAAGTGTTGATTATAATCTAGAAGAAATCTTTAAGTTTTGGTAGTTTCATGTTACTTCCAAGCATGAAAAGTTTCACTATGGTTGCCGAGTGAAATATTAGTAGATGATGAGCTATCAAAGGTGATATTGCTGATTGAGCTTGTAGTGGTTTTTGAGTGAAAAGTAAACTTCATGGAAGCCAAGTGAGTCAAAATCTTTATTGAAGCCAAGCTTACAATTGTGTAAGCACTAAGCATTAAATGCAAGGTTTTAAGGCCCATATGATCAATTTCTACTCATTTGACATCATTCAAATTTGAAGGAGAGCACAAAGAGCTAAAGGCAAATTGAAAGAGATCATAACAACATTTGTAAGCAGAATTGAATAGTTTCTTGACACAATAACAACATATTTGTAAAGGTATTTATTGTGTGCCGAGCTATGTAGTTTGAATTTTTGCAAACCCTAGTTTACATAATGGCATCTAATTCTTTAGCACTTAAGGTTAAAGAGGGTAAAGCAGTTTTGAATGTGCAATTGGTAAGAAATGAGATTAGACAACCAAACTTTAGAGCCATTCTTGATACAAGCAAGATCCATCTGGTGCATTGCTGATGATACCACCTTGAGTTTTGATGATTCAAGACATAATATATTGCTACACATGCAAGGTGGGTAGTATAGGAGACATGGAGATTAGGCAGACCTATGGGAAATTATGTGAAAATGGATCATTGAAGGATGAATTCAAGGTAGTAGAGAGAATAGGGTTCACCCATGCCCTAATTTTCCAAATATTTTCAAGACTAAATGTATTAAGATAGTCCTTAGTAGAATTCATGATAATTCTATATGGTTGGATAATGGACCAATGAAAATCACAAATAAAATTGTACATAGAGTAACAAGGTATCCAAAACTTGACCAACCTAAAACCATGGTAAGTAAACCTAAAGAGGTCATTGAGAAGAATACAGGGGTAGTGTGGAACAAACGAGGCATGACAATTGATACTATCTCTGATCCTCTAGTTGCATTTGCAATAAGGATAATATCACATAAATTCTACCAATCAAGTAGGCTCAATAGTGTAACATAGAATGTTCTTAACATGGGCTATAAGATAGTAAAGAAGGATCATACCTATAACCTTACCGAGTTGTAGTTGCAACAATTATCACAAAATTTGGGAGCCATAAGGAAGAATAAAAGTGCACAATGTAAATTTGGTTCAATTCTTGTATTTATGTTCTTTTATGTACAAAATATATTCCCCATATTTGGTAAAGTTTCCTAGAAAACAAACAGATCTATTGTAGTGTAGATAGATGAGTTTATTGAGCAACTAGGAAACACTTTTGAGTCAATTATGGCCAGCTATTTTGAGGACTTCAAGCAATCAATGAAGAAAAGACTGAGGATACTAGTCTCACTAGTTGAGAAACATTTCAAAGATGTTTTCTTCCTAGTTAACACTGATTTTACATATGTTCAAGTTGTTGTTCCACGGACAAGGTGGCTAAGGCCACTAGGCTATGTAATCAATGTTGATGAAGCCTTTGCAACAATAGCAACACTACTTGTAGAAGATGTAGATGCTAAGGCTACTGTCTTTGGAAACTATGATGTGGCCAAATCTAGGATAATAATGGATTTAAAGACTGCCTCAGTCATTGGGAAGAAGAACAAAATTATCAAGAAGTTAAAAGAGAAATTTGGTAAAGGGGAAGATGATGAAGAAGAAGAAGTAGAAAATGAAGACTAAGAAGACTAGCCCAATCACCATTGTCCTTAACTCAAGGTCAAGGAGAAGATCAAGTAGAAGAAGTAGAGATTAAAGAAGTTGCCAAGGGAGAAGAAGCCAGTGAAGCGCCTGAGAAAAAGAAGAGGAAAGCTAAGACCCCCTAGCTACTAGAAATCCAAGGAAGGTTGCAAAACCTAAGTCTATAGTTGCCTCTACAAGAGAAAACACAAGGGATACTACAAATAATTCTCAAGAAGAAGACAAGCCAAAAAGGAAGAAGGCTAGACCAACTAGCAATGTAGTGGAGCTTGAGAAGAGCACAAGGAGAGACTACATAGGTACAATTGTATCTAATGAAGAGAAGACAAAATCTAATGACAAAAACCAATTTCAAGTGGTAAATCATTGTGCTTCTTTAGATTTAGAGAATATTTGTGAGAACATAAGGAATAATGTTGATTTATCTAGTCTTGCACATATTGAGTTTGACAAACTTGGAAAAGTTGAGATGACCCAAGTGGAAGAGTCAATTTATGCCATGACAGAAACATTCAAACAAACTCCAATTGGGATTTCCAATTCTCTACCAAAGGAATTATTTGATAGAGTTGAGAAGAAGTGGCAATATAGTCTCCATACCAAAAGACAAATTCGAGAGACTATACTTGCACAAGTGATGCCAAAACTGGATAAGGCACAAATGACAAAGGCAATAAAGAGGCATTCTGAAAAATTTGCACCAAAATAAAGGGCATTCAACATATTGTAGAACAAGGTTGAGGATGTTGTAAAAAAGACCACTTTAATTTGGAAATCATTATATGGTTTGACAACAAGGCAATTATACAAGCACCTATTGAGGTAGGTGAAGACAAAGTTGAGCAGAAAAAAGTACCTGAAGTGATTATAGTTGACACTAAGATAGTTACACAAAAGGAAGACACTAGAAAAAATGAAGAAACACAAGCACTAGCTGAGGAAGAGCAACAGATAGAATAGAGTGTGAAAAATATGCTAGTATCAAGTGATAGTCCTCAACATGAGGTGAATATAAAATGTGATAATATAAATATTATTGATGTTTTTGATACTGTTACTCAAAAAATCAATCCCCTCATAGAGGATAACTTGAAGAAGATACTAGTAGAATCCACCACCCAGGCTAAACTTTGTGAAAATCTTGTATTTGTGAGTATTGATGAAATTAAGAAGGCAAAAAAGGCATCTATAGGGGGAGAAGTACAAAAACAAGTAACATCTATAGTCCCTCCTCAATTCACATTTTTACAACCATCATTACCTATTGTGGTATATCAAAGGAAGGAGACAACAACTTCCATTTTAGTGCATTGATGCAAGGTACTCCAATCTCAGTTAATATATAGGAAAATAAAAATGATAAGGGTGAGATAGTTAGAGAACACAAAGATGAGACATAAAAGAATGAAGGAACCCAAATTCTAATAGGTTAAGTAGATGTTTCTACACCTACAACACAAGATCAAGGTGCATCTATGAATGTCAAGAAGGCAAAGGATAAGACTAAAGAGCTAGGTATGACTACCAAACCTAAGGAGAAAAGTGCAATACAAACACTAGTAACTTTATGAGAAACTACTACTCATCCTAGTCAAGCTCTTCATAGGTTGAGTATAGAAGCTATAGCCCTACAATCATCACAACCAAGTCCAAGCACATCCAAGGAAGTGAAAGTTTCATCATTTGTTGATGTGAACTTGGATGAAGTGATTGAGTTTCCCAAGTTTGATTTTGTAGCTATCATTATAGAACATATGAACATACTTCAGGATGCTCTTGCAAAGAAGAAAACCAAGAAATGCTCAGACAGGAGCATAGGTCAAAGCAAGCCTTGATAGATATCAAGGAGATTTTTATTGATGCATTTAATCTGCCAGTACCAAAAGCAACAAAGTTGATCATAGAGAAACTAACCATATTAGTAGAGAAGCTAAATGAAATAGACCTAGATTCAAATGTTAAACTACTTGAATTTTCTGAAAGGAAGCTTTAACATAAGGTTGATGAAAAGATATCAAGTGCTATTGCACTATCATAGGTTGAGTTAGCAACCAAAATTGATAGTGTGAAGAAGATACTAGAGAATATTTTCTCTTTGTATACCAAATTGTGTAATCCCACACTCTTCACACAAGAAATAAGGAATCACATACTAAATTTGGAGAGTCATATATAGTCATCTGGTATTAATCTACCTAATTCTCCAACCTAGTGTGAGAAACATTTTAGAAACCTCCTCAACTCCTAGAGTCAATTAGCAGTATTACACATAGATGAAGCTAACATCAATGATAAACTGATCAACATCCAATCTATTTTGACTCCACATATGGAGATATCCCACAAGGAACTAGCCTTTGTAGAAACACTCATGAAGAGAGATCTGCATCTTTCTACTCATGAAGGCTTAGTTCACCTTGCTACCAAGTTGGCCATCCATATCAATTCATTGGAGGTAGCTTGTGATAACTAGGATGCAGCTTTGAAAATAATGCTAGAGATCCATAAATCATTTTTGGAAAAATACACTCTTAATGTATAACATTTTAACCTAAGTGTCAAAATGGGGGAGAATAAGAAATGAGGAAATGAGAAATGAGGAGAAATATGAAGAGAAAAAATAAGAATTATGGGGGAGCTACTATTTTTTTTTTGAAGAAAAGAGATGTCAATGATAGAAATAGAGTACATATACTCAACAAGAGGAATAATTTTGATTCAGACATAGGACAACACCATCAACTCAAGGGGAGTTATTGAATTATGAGGTATGACTGATGAGTCATAAGCTTTTGCAAAATGTTGAAGTTCTTTTTGAAAATTTGTATGTATATAGATATTATTTGAGTTATGCTTGAAAGTCTAAAGGTTATTCATACATGATCAAGTATTTCTCCACTCATGTCCAAGGAGGAGATTGTTAATCTTAGATTGGTTTTGACATGTGAGTGTTAATATACTTAAGTCATTTACTTTGTTCATGTCGAACAAGTAATACATACCAAGTGTAAGTTGTCAGATGGTATATGATGAGTGACAGATATTTAGTGTGAGCTAAGTAACTAGTAAGTGTTGTGTCACTCAAGTGCTGAGCTATTCAAAAATTGAGTGATTAGTGGATGTTGAGTCATTTAGAGGTCAAGTTACAACATTGAAGTTGTAGTTGATGCCAAGCATCAAGGACTTCAAGTGCCGAGTTATACAATTTTGACATAGCTATTTGTAATGACACAAACTTCTATGTAAACCATTTTTTGGCCAACTTAATGATTATTTTATGATCTTTGTTGATAAGGACAAATCTTAAATGTGAATCCCTATACATTACATGCATCCAATCAGAAAAAAGGGAAGGTTTAAGTGGCAATATGGATGAATCACAACCGTTGATTCATACCTAACCCTAAGTCACCTAAGTCTTCTTAAGGAAGACAAACCTTAAACTTTTTAATGGATGATTAAGGAGAATTGAAGAGAGTTTGCATGCACAAATAGAGCATTTCATGGTGATTAAGGTGTTATGAATTGAGTTACACTATAGAATTAGTTAAAGGAGAATAGAGGAAAGGAATAAAAGGGAAAAAAAGATACATTTGATTAGAAAGGATCAAGTACACATCAGTATAGAGGTGATCTGACATCAAGCAATTGAGTGCTAACTGAAGGATCATTGCTAAGACATTTTAACAAGTGAATTGGTTAAATCTCTTAACAGAGTAGTCTTAATAGGCTATTGTGAATCCTTTAGCATGGTTCTTACTTCATTGTAAGTTAAAGTCTTCATACTAGGCACACTTTTAGCATGGTGTTTAAATCCTTTAATAGGGTAAGATCTAATGATCTTGTAAGCCTTTAATAGGGAAAAATTTTCATAGGATAGATCATGTTTCATGATCAAAAATTCTAACCTTCATTGGATACACTTTATTACTATAGTAGTGAAGATTTGTGGGTGTCATCCCCACACCAATTTTATCTTCTCCTTGGAAGGTTTCTATGTAGCCAAATATCTTGTGTCATACATGTATTGAATATTTTACTTTCATGCTATGGATGTATATGTTTAATTTGGTATTTCAGTTTATATGCATAGATTGTGAGATGGATGTGTGGTGAATAGTTTTTGAGGTTGAAAGTTTTAAGTGCTAATTCACAACCCCTCGCCCCCCTCCTTAGAGTTTACTTCCCTATTTCTATTTCCAACACTTCATGTGTCTCTAGTTCAACTTATTTTGACTTCCAAAATCCTGTAAAGTTTTGTGATTAATGTACAACAAAATTTTTTAGGCATCAAATAATGTCTCTATTTCTTCAAGGCTTGAAAAATAGTATAGAATTCTTAATCATAAACTAAATATTTTCTCTTATCATTATTTAACTTCTCACTCAAGAAAGCTACAAGCCTTCCTATTTGACTCAAAACAACTCCAATAGCACTTCCACTAGCATCACATTCAACTTGAAAAACTTTAATGAAATAAGGAAAAACAAGTGTAAGAAATTTTGTAGCTCTCTATTTAAATATTTCAAAACTCTGTTGTATTCCATGTGTCCATTTGAAATCATTTTTATCCCCTCTCATAGTCTCAATTATAGTATTGCAAATAGAACTAATTTTATTTTATAAACTTCCTATAGAAACTTGCCAATCCATGAAATGATCTTACCTCTGCAACATTCTTAAGTGTATGCCAATTAAGAATAACTTTCACCTTTTTGGGATCCATCTTCAAATTATCATCTAAAATTACACCAGGATACACAATATCTTTCTTCATGAATGAAAATTTATTCAAGTTAATCAACAACTTTTCTTCCTTCAATTTGAACAATACTTGTCTAATATGTTCGAGGTGTTCTTCTTTAGTTTTATTCAATATCAAAATGTCATCAAGGCATACAATCATAAATTTGCCCAACAATTCCCTTAGAACTTCATTCATTAGCCCCATAAAAATATTGGGTGCATTAGTCAAACCAAAAGGCATATATAACCAACCAATCATATTGTAAGAATTTGCCTTAGGGAAAAATTCACCCAAGATCAAAGAACTCAAGCACAAGCAAAATAGTAAACCAAAAAGAGTATGATTAGAATATCGATGTGTATTCAATTCCATGTAAAAGTACACTAGGAGTGCCTGTATATAAAGGCCTATGGAATGCTTCTAGAATGCATAGAAATCATCATCATGATAAGTCATACAACCAGATAAATGTCCACCAGATGTGGGTTATCCTCCATTAAGCACAGGAGTAAGTGTGATGATGAGAGGATAAGCCTACAAAGGTGTATCACATAAAATAATGTTGTAGACAACATGTGCTAAAATGGGATTGCAAATAATTGTGTTGTCTACATGACAACTTAGTTAATGATGCAAACTCCAGTGTTCTAGACACTATGTGTTGAATTAGAGTTGCTTACTTCTGTGTTGCCAACATGACAACTCATAAAAGTATGCAAAATCCTAAGTGTCTCACCAAAGAAATAATAAAATAATGCATTAACCTATGTAAACTTAAGTAAAGTGTAAATAGTAAATACTTATTTACACCAACACCCCCTGTTAAGTGCAACTTAGGGGAATGTCCTTAAGATTATGAAAACTAGGATGAAATGCATGATGGGTCCCAACTACTAGGCCATGTTAGGTACCCATGTACATAATGAAATGCAATCTCTCATAAAGCAGGGAAAGAGGGAAAACCTCATGGGAAAAACCCTCTCCTAAAAAGAGAGATGAAAAAATAAGATACATGGATGGATGGAGTAATCAAGACCCCCCCCATTATGATATACATCAAGTATATAAAAAAGTTAAGTATCAGAAGAACAAAACCCCATAAGAGGAAAAAGTCCCTCCTATGAGAGAGAGGAAGAAGAGAGACAAGGTAGTCCCCCCCCCCCCCAATGAAGAGTGTTGATCAATGATAGATGCTCGAAGGTAGAAGCTGGTCTATGAGTGCTAAATAATGTTTTATTGGAATTTACAAGTGGGAAGAATACTTCTAAGGGGGGGGGGGGGGGGGTTGTGAATCAGAAGTACCAAACTTTAAGCCATAAAACTTTTAATTGAAATCAATACATGCATGTAAAATATCTAATTAACATGAAAGTAAAGGCATGCATGAAAATAAACACAATATTTGATCACCCAGAAACCCTCCAAAATGAGAAGGTAAAACTAGGGTGGGGATGACACCCGCAACTTATCACTACAACAATATGTACTTGTCAAGGTTACAAAGTTTGACCATTAGTAATGGTATGCCCTATTAAAGGCTCTAACACCTTGTAAAAAGTGAGCTATCTAAAGGATTTACAAACATTTACTTGGAGTGTCACCTTGTTAAAGGATTTACAATATGGCTGTCAAACCAAACTATCTTTATAGGATTTTCATTCTCCTGATACAATGGCTAGAAAGTATAGTAGAATGTGATGACTTGATAACTTACAATCTTCAATTTCTGATTTTAGATCCTTGTTCTATCCATTCTAATCTAATCCTTCTTGATCTGATGTGATTATATTTGAAGTACTGATACTATGTTCTTGTTAACTAATGCTGCAATGTTGTTCTTCCTCTAAGTCTTTTCACCCCTTTTCACTTCCTTCAAACTTTGCTACTATTCTCTCCTTGCATGCATTCTCTACTCGCATACTCTATCATGTATTCCTATACCTTTGTCACTCAATTATGGGATTTCAACCTCCTTAAAAAGGTTTCATGACTTAGGTTTAGATATGAATCTATGATTGAGATTCATCCATCTTTCTCGCTCAAATCTTTCCATTTTTCTAATTGGTTGCATGTTGATTTCATAGGGAATAAAAAATATTCAATCTTATCTTTTAGATCCTTTGAGATTCATCTTGAGTCGGCTCAAAAATGGTTTACATCTAAGTTTTTGAGGGCACAAACTTTTATGCTGATTCTATGTTACTCGAAACTTACTAATTACTAATGCTCGACACACAATTCTGTATTGCTTGGCACCTATAGGAATTCTATCTTCCTTGGAACCTATAGAAATTTTGTCTTGCTCAAAACCTATAGTTTACTTGGCACATATACTAGCTTGACATTCATTAGTTACTTAGCATCTGGAACTTATTCAACACTATCTATCTACTCAAAATATAAATGACTCGGCACCTATTGAATTTTTGGCTCAACACATACTATAACTAAGCATCTATATTATACTCGGCATCAACTTAGAAAATTTCTTAAGTGTGTTGACAATCAATTGTCAAAACCAATCTAAGACCAACAATCTCCCCCTTTGACATGAGTGTCAAAAAAACTTAACTATACATGATGAATCTAATCTTTTTGAGTATAATATACATTTGTTTGACATATATACAAAAATTTTAACAATTGTTCAAAATTTTGTGAAGATACCTCAAAATTTGTAACTCCCCCTAAGTTGATGTGCCTTTGCTGTAACCAAAACTTCTTGTGCTAGATTTGTCTCATGCTGATTTGGATAGTGAAGTACCCTTGCTACTCTTGTTGAGCTCAAGCTTGGTGCTAAAATTTGCAGTGGCATGACAATAGTGCTCAACTTTTGAGGCATTATTGGAGTCCCTGTTGTAGGAAAATTTACCAATGTTTGTATTGCCTCTTGCTCCTCCTTTGGGGTCTTTTCCACTATTCTTCCTTGATCAATTATTGTGATATTTGAGGGTGCACCTTATTCCTATGCTATAGAGATAGAGGTATCCATTTGTCTTATTTGATCCCTTATGGGTTCTGTCTCCTCTGTCCCTTGTGTCTTTTGTTCAGTCATCAAGACTTGAACTATGCAGTCAACCTTTGTAGATGTATCATGTGTAGCTTGCTCTTGGGGTTGTACACTTGTGGCTATTGAGATATGAGAAGGTGGTTCTTGTGGATTCACCTTGTCCCTTGTTATGTCTGCTATAGCCTTTTGCAATTTTTCCACACTCACCAAGACTAGATTTGTACACAATTGTGCTTGTAGTGTAGTCTTGTGGAGAATCTTTTTGAGATCCTCTATAGTTAGTAAATTTATGTTTTGACCTGAATTGTTAGGGACATCTTGTATAGTTACTATATCTGCAGGTGTGGGAGTCACATGTGGATGACTTGGTGGTGGCATTTGTGTGTCTTTCACACTCTATTCTTATTGCTCCTCCTCAGCAGTTGTAATATCATCCTTTTGTGTCTCATTTTCCATTGTAACATCTTCCTTTTCTTTTTCTCCTTCTTCCTCCTTATCATTTTCTTCTTCCTCTTCATTGTTTCTTCCCTCAAAGGGGTTTGCCTCTCCTTATTTGATGATTGTGAGGCCATAAATTAACTTCCACATCTAAGTGGACTTTTTAACAACATCTTCAATTTTATTCTGCAATATACTAAAGGCTCTATACTTGGGTGCAAATTTTCTCCCATGTTTCTTATTTGTTATACTAATTTTCCCTTTAGTAAGTTTAGGCATGACTTGAGCCAATGTTGACTCTCTTATTTCTTTTTCCATATTGAGGCAATAATGCCATTTATTTTCTAGAATTGAATGTAACTTCTTAGGCATTGTATTGTCAAGTTCAAGTGGAGTGTTCTTGAACTTTTCCATCATGGTGTAGACTAACTCTTCAACCATGTTCTACTCCTCTCTATTTAACTTATTAAAATCAATGCTTTTTAAGCATGACAAGTCTCCATTATCCCTAATGTTATCACATATGTTTTGCAAATTAGACTTAGGGGTGTGACTTACCACTTTGAATTGGCCATTGTCATCAAATTCTATTCTTTCTTCATCTAATTCAAGAGGTGCAAAATATTTTCTTCTCAGCTTCTTCTTGGCTAGACCTTCCTACTTAGTGGCCTTCTTCTTTTCTTGCTCATTGGCCTTCTTTGATGTGGCTCATGTCCTGGACCTTGTGGTAGGCTTTTCTAGGCTTGGCTTGGTAACTTTCTTAGGCTTGGTAGTTGGTTTGGTGGTGTTTTTTTTTCTTTGCCTTTGGTTTAGGTGCTTCCTTGGTTTCATCTTCCTTCTTGACACCTTCTACCTCTTCCCATGCCTTAGGTCAATGCAAGTGGCCCTTGATCCTGATCTTCTTCATCATCATCTACCTCTTCATCCTCCTCCTCACCTTCTATAGTGCCTTCCCCAAATTTTTCCTTAAGCTTCTTGACCAATCTATCATTTTTCTTCAATTTTGGAGCATTTTTCATTTCCATATCCACCTTGGATCTGAATACATCATAAGTGCCAAAGGGTTTTGCACTTTTAACAATGTCTTCTACTAGCAATGTTGTGATTGCTGCTAATGCCTCATCAATATTGATTTCATAACCAAGTGACCTTATCCATCTCACACTTGGTACTACTGCTTGGATGTATGTGAAATCAATATCCACTAAGAAACATATATCATTGATGTGTTGTTCAACAAGAGAGATAGGCATTCTAAGTCTCTATTTCATTGACTTCTTGAAGTCTTCAAAGTAGCTAGTCATGATTCTTTCAAAATTTGCCCCCATCTACTCTATGTATTCATTAACTTGTACTACTATTGACCTATTTTTTTCTAGGTTACTTTTCCAAAAGAAGGGAATTCATTATATACATAAAAGAATAAACATATCAAAATTTCTCCAAAATTCTCCATAATCTATTGTAATTGCAGTTCAGCTAGATCATAAGTATGATCTTTCTTAACAATTTTGTGTCCAACATCTATTACAATACAAGGTACACTATTGAGTTGACTTGAGTAGTAAAACTTATGAGATATGACTCTAATAGAAAACTCTACAAGAGGATCTTTGATGGTGTCAATTTTCATCCCTCTCTTGTTCCACTTTGCCCCAATGTTCTTCTCTATGAATTCTTTAGAATCACTCCTTAGGGTCTTTGGCCGATCTAGGGTTGGGTACTTGGTTACTCTATGTAGAATCCTTTTCAATAGTTTAATGGGTTCATCCTCCAACCATAGACATCCATCATGGATTCTACTTAACAAAATTCTCATCCATTCCATTTTAAACACTATAGGGAAATCTAGGGCACAGGTTAAGCCCTTCCTCTCAACAATTTGAAACTCGTTCTTCAAAACTCTATTCTCACACAGTTTATTGTATGCTTCCCTTATCTCCATTCCAAAAATTGCACCGATTTTGCAATTATAACACCCCTAACATCTTGTACCATCACAACTTTAGGTGGAATCATGGATCAAGCTCCGGTAGGGTTGTTCTTATAAGCAACTTTAGGAATTGGTCTAAAATTGGGCTTTTTAACTTCATTACTAACCAATTGAACTTCAAATAGCTCCTTATCCAAGGGTTTCCTAGAGCTAGATGCCATTTATTCAAACTAGGGTTTAAAGATGCAAAAATTTCTTAACTGCATAGCTCAACACTAGTGTAAATACCTTAAATAACCAAAAAGATGCTGAATCTTGGCTTGAATCTGCACAAAAGATTCAATCTCTACTTGGAAACTATTTCTACACTCTTCTTGCTCTTTCTCTATATTCATGATGATGAAAAATGATTGAAAATATGAGCTTATACCCTCCATTTCATAAATTTTAATGCTTAGTACATATATAGCTATCCACTCGGCTCCTTATGCATTTTTGTTTGATTCAACTTCCATTGATTTTCCAACACTCAACATACATTGGATTTTTCCCTTCACTTAGCTTCCACTAGAATTTCCTCTCACTCAACTTCCACTACTAACTCAACTTCTACTGACTTTGCTAGACAACCTGACATCTGAAGGCAACTTTCCTTACTTGACAACAATGTGAAAATTATTAATATTTAACCTTACATCTCTATTCATGTTGATTTATCCTTTTTAGTAGTGATTTAATCTTGGAACTAATGTACGATAAAAAATTTAAATATTAGTCCCACATATCTTCTTTTGCTTAGTTGGATGAAGTGTGACCACTTGACCTTTTGGGTGAAGTGATCCCTCCATTGGATGTGTTGCCTCCTTCTTTCTTCTTCCATGTTTTATTCATCTCTTCTCTGATGTGTTCAACATCTACCTTACCTTTTCCTTTGTTGAACTCTAAGTTGGGTGCCTTTGATTTTGTTGGGTAGTGCTTGCTGATGTGACTGGTCTTCAAATAACTGAAGCATGTAGTTTGGCTCAACTAGCTACTATAGCTCCCACTTAAGTGTGTTCCTATGAAATTTTTAGAGATGTGTCCATACTCTAGATAATAGGGACAACTTTGCCTTGTGTTGTAGTCCCAATTGTAGTGATGTCCATAATTATTTGTCTTTGCTAGTTGGTTTGGTGTCCACATAGGCTTTGATTTGCATTCAAAGGCTCTATGTCCATACTTCTTGCAATTATAGTAGTGCCCTTCAAATCTTGGTGTCCTGATGGTTCTAGTTGTTTAGTCATGTGCCTGATGACCTTTTTTATTATAGTTGTGATAGTGACCCAATTTTTAAGGTTTGTCATGCTAGTTGGCATTCTTGCTCCTACACACATTAGAGGTATGTCCCTTTTTACCACAAAAATGACAAGTCAATTTTGTGTTCTTACCTTTTTTATTTCTTTCTTTTATAGTCTTAGATGACTCTCCTTTTTTAGTGCTAGTGTATCCTAGTCCTGAAGTGTCATTGCTAGATCTTGGTGATTTCAATAGCTTTTCAAAGTACTTCATAGCTTCATTAGGTTTTTTGAAGCTCTCTACAATTTCCTTCTCTCTTATCAAGTCATTTTTTAGTTGTTCATTTTGCATCTTTAGTATGGAGATCTTAATGTCCTTGACATTCAGCTCATGATGGGCATTCATCATTTGGCTTAGGATGTCTAGCTACATGTTGGAAATTATTGCAAGTTCAATTGACTTCTCCTCCAATCTATTGGCTAGGTTTCTCTTGTCATCTTCTATCATAGCTTTATCTTCAATAGCTATTTTCTTCTATTCAATCACTTCACAAAGCAGTATGGCTTGTGATTCTTGCTCAATCTTGAGAGTTCTGATCTCTTCTACTTGAGCTCTATTCTTCTCCATCATTTTTGCAATTGCTACATAAAACTCCTTGGAATCTCCATTGGCAAATACTTTTGAGGTCTCAATCTCCTTGTACTATGTATCATTTTCAGCTATGGCAATTTCATTTCTTCTCTTTAGGGATTTCCTCAATTCTTCCCTAGCTTCTTCCAAAGAATGTACAATGAGATGTATCTCAATTTCTTGATTCTCTATAATCTTCCAAACTTGTAGACCTCCGTATCTAGATCTTTTCTTCAAGATATAAGTTTTCTCCTTGTAAGAACTTGGCTCTAATACCAATTGTTGGAATTTACAAGTGGGAAGAATACTTCTAGGGGGGGTGAATCAGAAGTACCAAACTTCAAGCTATACAAATTTGAACTAAAATCAATACATGCATGTAGCATATCTAATTAACATGAAAGTAAAGGCATGCATGAAAATAAACAACACAATATTTGATCACCCATAAACCCTCCAAAATGAGAAGGTAAAACTCGGGTGGGGATGATACCCACAACTTATCACTGCAGCAATATGTAACTTGTCAAGGTTACAAAGTTTGACCATTAGCAATTGTCTTCCATATGAAAGGTCTACCTTGTTAAATGCTCCAACACCCTATTAAAAGTGACCTATCTAAAGGATTTACAAACATTCACTTGGAATGTCATCCTGTTAAAAGATTTACAATATGGCTGTCAAACCAACCTATCTTCATAGGATTTTCATTCTCCTAATACAATGGCTAGAAAGTATAGTAGAATGTAATGACTTGATAACTTACAATCTTCAATTGCTGATTTTAGATCCTTATTTTGTCCATTCTGATCTAATCCTTATTGAACTAATATGATTATGTTCAATGTACTGATACTTTGTTCTTGTTAACTGATGCTACAATGTTGTCCTTCCTCTAAGTCTTTTCACCCCTTTTCACTTCCTTCAAACTTCACTACTATTCTCTCCTTGCATGCATTCTTTTCTTGCATACACAGTCATGTATTCTCGTACCTTCATCACTGAATTATGGGGTTTCAACCTCCTTAAAAAGGTCCATAAGTCTCAAGATCCATAAGTCTGTATGCCTCAACACCATCTTCATATCCGATGAAAGTAAAAGGCCTAGGTGGTGGTGCCTTGCATCCCCTGGAAGATATGTTTGCCCATGCTTGACAACACAAGACTCTAAAGTGTTTTGCAATTTGTTTTCTACCGCACCATGCCTCAAAAGGAGTCTTAACATCTAAGGCATTATGAGGAGACCTATTAAGTATGTGAATGGCACTACTTATAGCTTTGACTTCAAGTGTAGGATCAAGAGACTTGGCTTGTACCATGCAACTGGCCATGGACTTAAGAGTTCTAATCCTTAGTGTTGCAACATCTTTCTTGTGTAGACTAAATGTTGGTGGATTCTGAAGATCAATTCCCTCAAGTTTGCAAAAGTCTTTAAGTCTTATGTCCACATATCTAATTTCATTGTCCATCCAAAGAACCTTGATGGCTTTCCTTGATTGTTGTTCAACATGACTCTTGAAGGCTAGAAGCTTATCAACTACTTCATTTCTATGATGAAGAAAGTAGACCCATGTGTAGTGTGAAAAGTCATCAATGAAAGTAAGGATGTAGTGGCCTTGGCTGACTGATGTCACTACAAAAGGACCTGCTAATACCATGTGAACCAACTAAAGAATAATTGGTGCTCTTGAAGACTTCCCTTTATCATACTTCTCCTTGAGATGCATATCCACTAAACATGATGAACATTCATCCCTAGAAAAGTTGATTGGAGGTAGAACTTTGACCATGTTTTTTGAGAAAATTTGTTGAAGAGAGAAAAAGACAAGATGACCAAATCACTTATGCCATAATTTGATTTGTGAATTAGATTGAGTTAACAAGGAATGTGAAGGAGACTTAGGCACAAAGTGGGAGAAGGAATAAAGCCTCTTGTCACGATTGACTTTCCCCACTAAAACCAATGAATCATCTTTTAGACTTCACACCATTATTGAATCTAGAAGGAATTCAACTTTGTTGCCATCTCCAAGGTGAGTGATTTGGTAAATTGAGAGGATCTAAGGTTTGGAACATAGAGAATGTCTTTGAATTCCCCATTTTCCATCTCCACATGTCCTTTCCCTTCAACTTCCATTTTTGTATCATCTCCCACAAAGATGTGCAATACCTGTGCCTACTTCAATGAAGAAAAGTCTCCCTTTGAAGAGCCCTTATGATATGAGGCACCTGAGTCAAGAATCCATTTTGATGAAGAACTTGTACAAGTCATAGGTGCTTTCCCTTTTCCCTTTGAAGTGGGTGGAGTTGAATCCTTGGAAGCATTTGACACTTGAATTTTTTTCTTCTTGAGTAGATTTTTCAACTCATCAATTCTCTTAGTCTTACAATGATGCTCATCATGATTCAATTTCTTGCAATATATATATATAAAAATTTCTTCTTTTCATTACTTATGTTCTTGTTGGAAGAAGAATTTCCTTGCTATGAGGAGGATTGTTGTGTCTTAGATTGTGATTTTTACTTCCATTTCTTTTTCTTGTTGTTGCTAGAACTTTTGCCTCTTTGACTTGATTGTTTCTCATCAATAGCCACCAATGCTTTGGTCTTTGATGACATGAGAAACCCCATATTTATCAAGTGTGATTGTTCAAAAATCAACATTTCTACAAATGCATCAAAAGTAGGCTTTTGGAAAGTACTTCCCATGGTCAACCTATGAGTGTTATAACTCAAAACAAAGGAAGCATAGTCTTAAGGTAGCCTCTTTAGGATGTGATGAATCAACTTATCATTCTTCATGGGATTACCACAATCTTTAAGTAGTGCTCTAAAATCATTGGCTTTGTGGATATAATCTTGAATTGTGTCAAAATTCTTAGGATCCAAGAGAAGTATGTCATCCTCAATCCGGTATCCCTTTCCCTCATCCACCTTACCATACAATGCTTCAAGTTTGTCCCATGCAGGTTTGGATTCCTTGAAACTAGAAATGTCAAAGAAGAGATCTCTATGTACACAAGTTGTGATAATTCCTAAAGCCTATTGGTCTTTATTTTTCCAATCAATGAGTGTTGTAACATCAGTGGGTTTAGAAATTGTACCTTCTTCCATTAATCTACTCCATGCAATATCTTTCCATGTAGAATAATTATGTGAAGTTAGAAGTGGACCTTTAGGTGAACCCATGATGCAAAAAATAAAAAGAGCACACAAAGAGAGACACAAAAAATATAGTAGACACCCTCCCTTTTCACTCAATCAAAAGAACCCCCCCAAAAAAAGATGCTTCTGGCACTTTATATGTAGTGCGTGTACAATAGGCCACTAGTCAATATGTACAAAGTAGACTTTTGCTTTTGCTATTTACAACTACCTTTTGAGGCTCAAATCTATCACTAAGCACTGTAGCTCAGATGTACAACAATTTTGAAAAGTAATCAAAGCAATATAATTCAAAAAGGCCCTTAGTTTGAAAGTGACATTTTTGTCCCTACAAACCTATAATATGATTGTAGATATAGAAAGTAGACAAAAAATAATGCACTTTTAGATCAAATAAAACCTAAAAATGTGTCTAGATGAGCCTGTACGAAGCATTTCAAGTTGCAAAATGTAGGATTGAACAGGTATAGTCGCCAAAAAATGTAATTTATGAAAAATCCTTACACCAAAACTAGAAAAGAATAGCACCACTAAATTTTTTAGGAAATTTTACCCAAAATAAAAAAAAATTGCACCTGATTTGGAGTCCAGATGACTGAGTTATGGCCTCCCAAAGTTGGATTGTCAAATCAAAAATACATCTAGAGAGGAGTTTAGGCAGAAAATGTGAGCTTAAATTTGATGGTTAAATGACCATCACAAAAATTTAAAAATTCTTAGGAATGATGGTTAGACAGATGTTAAATTTAATCTTGTGAAATGATGACATCAGTAAAATAGGCTGCCTGGGTGATGTGTCAGATGATGTTAGTGTACAACTTGCTAACTAGGATGTATGGCTGGTGATGTAGAAAATCTGACATGGTTGTATGAAAAGTACAAACATGGAAATTTTGTCACCCAGTGACATGTCACTGTGTAGGCAAGTACATTGAGTTGGCGGTCAACATGTGCAAAAGCCCTGCATGGTGGGTATATGTGTCAGTGCCACAGGGTTGGTGATGTGGACCTATTTCTATCAATGTGGCCATTTGCTAAGGTGCCACATGGAAAAGGGTGGAGATGCATTGTGTGGCTAGAGTTCAAAATTTTTGTCATTGGTGGTGTTTGATCATGGTGGCCGAGAGTCTTTTGTCAGTGTTAGAGATCAAATGGAGCTCAGAGGGAAGCGAGCTAGAAAAAGGACATCACCATAGTTTTTTTGACTGGTGAAGTTGGTACCACTGATGAGGGGCCATCGGGGACTACCATGCTAGTACTACAGAAGTTTGGTAGTGGTCGGGCCCTATGGGATTAGTCCCACATTGATCTGCAAACCAAACTCTATGGAGTTTAAAAATAATCACTACCGGTAGTGAATGCAAAGCAAGGCCACTAGTGGGTGGTTGAGGTAAGCCACTCGGGTCATGTGGGTGTTCACCAAACTTGAGAGTTATGTGCCAGCTTAAATGAGAATATTCTCTACAAAATAAATGGTGCAGGCCAAATTGATGCAGATGTCGCTGAGTGTAGGAATATTCAATGCAAGGTATAGGGCCAGGGTGTGACTACTTGGTGCTTGTACAAAAAAAATTTCTTTGCTCTGAATAAAATTAAATTATATATCTAAAAGATCATACCTGAACTTGCAAATTGGGCCTTTGGGTGCCAATTTTGAAAAAAAATTTGAATTTGGGCTAGGGTAGGTGAATTTATAGCCGATTTTCACCGAATCAACATTCCAAATGCAATGGCGAGGTCTGTTCTAGCTCTAGACACTCCCAATGACTGTGATACTTCAGATCTGGGTCAAGGTGTTGAAGAAAAAATGGTCTCAAATGGCTATGTGAAGAGAAATTCTCCAAGATTTGATACCATGTAAGAATTTTCCTTAGGGCAAAATTCACCCAAGATCAAAGAATTCAAGCACAAGCACAAAAGTAGAACATAAAGAATATGATCAAAATATCGATATGTATTCAATTCATGTAAAAGTACACTAGGAGTGCCTGTATATAAAGGCCTTTGGAATGCTTCTAGAATACATAGGAATCAACATCATGATAAGTCATACAACTAGGCACATGTCCACCAGATGTGGGTTATCCTCCATTAAGCACAGGAGTAAGTGCAATAATCAGAGGATAAGCCTACAAAGGTGTAGCACACAAAATAATGTTTTAGACAACATGTGCTAAAATGGGAGTGTGAATAACTGTGTTGTCTACATGACAACTCAGTTAATGATGCAAAATCCAATGTTGTAGACACCATGTACTGAATTAGAGTTGCTTACTTTTATGTTGTCAACGTGACCACTCATAAAAGTATGCAAACTCCTAAGTGTCTCACCAAAGAAATAATAAAATAATGCATTAACCTAAGTAAACTTAAGTAAAGTGTAAATAGTAAATACGTATTTACACCAACACATACAAACCTTAATTTGTCTTAAAAGATGTTTTCCATTCATCTCCTTCTCTAATTATGATATGATAATCTTTCTAAAATACTTTGATCCAGTCAAACCATCTTAGGAAAATAAAATCTATACTTCATTTTTATCTTGTTTAAAGCTCTAGAGTCAGTGCATATTCTTCACTCTTCATTCTTTTTAGGTGCTAACATTGCAGGTAGTACACAAGGTTTCAAAATTTCTCTAATTATAAATTTCTCAAGAAATTATTGCACTTGTCTATTCAATTCACCCCTTTTAGTATGTGTAAGGCTATGTAGTGTTTTATTAGGAAAGCTACCTCTAGGTATCAAATCCATATAGTGACTTATGCTCCTTAGAGGAGGTAAATATCAGGTACATTATTACAAACGATGCCTTGGAGCTAAAGAAGGGGTGCCATGCGGGTACATGTTGACTATAGACTCCAAAATGGAGAGCACAAAGAAAATTTAGGACCCAAACATATCTTTTGCTAACTTTGTACCAGTGTTAATAGGCCCAAAATAACAACACATGTACCTTTTGGTAGGGGTATGAGGCCTACTTACCCTTGAAAAAAATGTGCTCCCTATTCTTTAAAAAAATCCACCAAACTTGCTTTTTCAATAAAAAGGCATGTACATTTGATTTAAATTTTTTTACTAAAAAAAAAGCCACAACATGAAATATATATATATATATATAAAGTGTAACTATCTTGATTTGCATGCCCAGGTTGTACGACCTAGGTGTAAAAACCATTTTGGCCTCAGATTTTAACTTTTTCCAAATGGGACAAATTTTATATGGAACCAGGGGTTTTTAGATGATTTCAGCTCAACAATGATGTCTTTTTGGGCTCAAATTGACTGGAAACAAAATGCTCTATACCCAACACAAAACACATCTAAAAAATGAAGCACTCTAAATGAAAGAAAAAAACCACAAATCTAAAAATCAAGCTAAACCTCTCATAAAGAGAAAAGGGGCATGAATATCTAGAGCTACAATACCATGTTCAATTTTATAAAATCTCAACTCCACAATTCTTAAGAATCACTACGTGCAAACGCCTATCACAGAAAGAGAGAAGCAAAGCTATGGAGGTTGGAATTCACAAATTCACAGAGGAGACATTCTTGATGAGCAAAAAGAGAAATTTTTATTAATTAAAAACCCTTGTTACAAAGAGGGATCTATCCTTTTGAAGGATATCAAAAGAATAATATGAATCTAACCCAAGTTGCATGATAATAATTAAGACATGATTTAATTATTATATGCATAAAGATTAGCTGAAGTAAAATAGATTTAATAATAAAATATCTTATTAATCTAATAGTATCAAACTAGCTTCAACCTTTTCCCCCTCAGCTATCCAAAAAATTATTGATGTTAGTTTCATCTTTAGTGACTCCTCAATGGTGTAGGCTAGGGAATAGAAAATTTCATATTGGATAGATATGTTGTTTCTTTTGGAAAAAGTATTAACTTCAAAAGAAGTAAAATAATTAGCTTCAATATGGACTCTAGTATACAAATAATGGTCATTAGAATCCTAGGAAGTCAATCAACTAACCTCTTGTCAACCTACTTGGGGCTCCCACTTACTATCAAAGAGGTCAAAGCTGATTTCTATTCTACTATTATAAAACACACTCAAGAGAAGCTCACGGGATGGGAGGGTAAACTCTAAAGCCATGCAAGAAAACTTCAACTACTTGAATCCTCACTTTAGGGCACACTAGATTATTTCCTATCACTTTTTAAAATTTTGGGAGTTATAACAAATAAACTTGAAAATATTCAATGCAATTTCCTTTGGATGAGGACAAAAGGAAAAAAGGAAGATGTCCTTAGTCAACTAGCACATTGTTTGCACCCCTAAAAAGGATGGTGGTCTTGGTCTAAGGAAAATTTGTAATGTCAACAAGGCACTAAACTACAAGATGACCTAGAAATTGATCATGGGGAAAGAGGATTGATGTAACATAATGAGTGCCAAGTATTTGAATTAGGGTTCATTTTATGAATGGTTTATGAAAGAGAACCTACCCTATGGGTCCAAGATATTTAACAATCTCAACAAAGTTAAAAATATTCCTACACAAAAGTATAAAATGGTAGTTTGGTAAGAGGGAAAACATTAGGTATTGGAAAGACAACTAGACCAACATATCAACTAGACCAACATCTTGTCTATAGAACCTAAAAAGAACCTCAACATGTGTAATCTACTTACTTCAGTATTGGGTAAGAAAGTGGTGCGGTACCTCAACCATGGGAGGTTCTCTAACTTTGTTCAGCTGGTGGGTGATAATTTGTGTATTCAAAATGACACACATGATATCTTGGATTAACTATAGCATACCAGAATCCTTCAATTTGGGCAAGAAGATAGGATCATATGGTCCCCCATTACTTCTGACATGTTCACCACTAAGTTAGCCTATGACCTAACTATAACATGTATCAATAACTAAATTGGTTCACATGCATGTGTGTGTGTGTTTTATTATGTTTGTCCATGACAGTCTAATTGGAAAATTAAAGTCAAACCCTAACTAATCCTATTTTCCATTTGTTAAACTTTCTACTGTAGAATTTTTACCAATGACCTAGGGTTTTAGATATATTTAACAAGTATACTTTCCTCTCAAATTCCCAAGAAATTTTTACTAGGTTTGACAAATTCAATAAGGTTTTTTACATAAGCATACAATTAAATTTATTCTCTCAAATTCTCAAATTAATATAAAATACACCATTAAATTTCTTTATCAAAATATCACACAACTCTATTCATGGTTTCACAAATCAATTCAACAATATTTAACAATCAATTTTTAAGCAATCTAACATATATGAGGTAGGCAATCCTTACAAATGAAATTCTACACCAATTTCTCAAACCCTACCTCAAAACCTGATAATTGAATTGTGGAACAATCTAGTTAATTCTCATGATCTAATAAATTTCTAAGCTTTCAAAATATTCTTTAAAATTAATCCATTTATTTTTTCTCTCCAAAAACATGTCTATGTTCAAATGACCCAAAAATCTCTAATAAAGAAAAATGAACTCCTCTTAGGATTTTCTAATCTTTTAATTTTCTAAAAAGTAGCTCAACTTAAATTAAATATTAAATATTTGATGTATTAAATTTCTCATGCAAACTTAAATACCTATTTCTAAATTATTATTTTATTACTATTATTACTTTATTTATTTATGTAATGTACTTTTAATTAGTATAATTATTATTTTAATCAATAATCATATTTATAGCATCCTAGTTATGTCCAACTATTAATTTATTAGCACTTACGTAATAGGAGTTGCAAGGGAACAATTGAAAGGCAACTTTGGATGTGACAATTTTAATAATTGTTAACTTGTTAAAAAATTAAATCTCTTTAAAAATATTTTAATTATTTAACTAACATTAATTTTATATAAATTAAAAAATTCATGTGTGATCAATATGTAAACATTGATTCATTGGTCAAAGTCTCTATTAGAGTATTTTTTATCTTTGAATATACTTGATGTTGTTATTTTTTGTACAAATTTTAAGGAAATGTTATTATATAATTAGAATGAGATTTTTTTGCAATTATAATGTTTAGATATTTTTTTGGAAAAGTAAGCATCATTTGGTTTTGTGATATTTGTTTTGTTTTCATGTTTATAATATTTGGACATGACATTGTATGTTACCATCAAATATAAATCCAATAATGTGTATTGTTAGCTACTACACTATGCAATAACCTTAAATTTTAAAGTAATAGTTTGTAAATATTTTAATTAAATACACATAATATTTTATTATGTGATGAGAAATTTGTGAACAACTATATTACAATGGGTTGTTGTACCAAATATTTATAGAATGTACCATTGAAAACTACCTTTTTTAGACTCACACAAAAAAAACAAAATTCTTACATACATGTGTGGCCTTAAGGCTTGGATGGAGAAATATGAGATGTGAAAGGGCATGACAAACATGGGAAGAAAGAAACACTTGTATTAATGAAAAATCAAGAAAGTTCAAAAATTATGGCATATAATGAAAAGCTAAATAGTTGTACCAATGAGGGGAAGAGTGTGGTGGTAACTACAATGCATAATACTTGACAAGCCTAGTGATAAGATTAGTATTGATATTATCAAGCTACAAATTCATAAATTGAGAGGTAGATTTTATATGTCATTCCATCGTAGGAGTTGAATTGAGCATTCATTCCATTGTATCTCTAGAGAAGGTCGACTTCCTTACAATTAGGATGCACCTAACTACTCTTGAGAGGAAAAAGGAGAAGGAGATGTATGAAATTAAAATACCTAATATAATCTAAAGGGGGTGATGCACCTAGATTGAATGGTCACAACTCTACCTACAACTAGACAAAACATCAATGAAAGCCCAAGATACACTAGTCTTGACTCTATTCTATCTCCAAGGAACCACATGTAAGCTTCAAACTAATTGAAGTGCTAAAAGGAAATATATTTCACTATGCAACAACTACTAAGAGACTTAACACAACATATGTGTATCACCTAATTTAGTAGTGCAAATTGAATACTAATTATTAACGAAAGCATTCACAATACTAAAACAATTAACACTTATAATAGGATGAGGTTCACACCAAGAAGGAAGGCAAACCAAGAATGGTAGGCTCCTTAGGTATAACCTATGATGACATTGATATGTCCCTATTTGGATAGGAGATGTATGCTCATAGTGTGCTCAAGCTTCCAATAGATGGGTGTTTTTATCAAGCATGTAGATAGGTGAGGGTTTCAACAATGGAGGTGTGGATGAACTTTAGCATTATGATGGTATTTTGGTAGTTTTTAGGGTCTCAAAATAACATGATAACTTTAGCATGGAAGTGGATGATGATGGATTGTGAGAGGGAAGGGCTTTATTTATAGGCCAAGGGGTAGTGAGATGGATGATCAAGATGCAAGGATGGAAGAATGGTGAGGGAAGGCTAGGATGCTTTGAAAGGGGAGCACATGGATTGTGCTTGTTTGAGGGTCTAGCCTTGTGACAAGTGTCACAAGGGGATTGGGTGGTCAAAATGGAGGGTCAAGGGGAGTAATGAAGGAGGATGAGTGTGTAAGAGGGATGTAAGAGGCATTAATGACATGGAAGATCCATTAATGCTCTTAGATAGGGATGGAAGAGAACAAGGGAGACTTGTTGACTTCGGTTTGGGTTAGCAAGTCTTAAACCTTGTTTAAAGTTGTGCACATGTGTAGGAGGGGGTTTAGACTTAGCTTAAGAAGGGGGTTAGGGGGCAAGTAGCTTAGCTTTGATGGGATGGGTTAGTTAGGTGGCTAAGTGAGGTTAGTATGGGTGAATGTGTTGGATTAGGGATAAAGATAGGGTTTTAGGGATGTTTTTAGGGGTTAGGATAATTTATTAAATGATTTATTTCATAAATAGGGGGATGTGAGACTAAATTAAATAGATTTGGACATTTGTTTAATTTAATAGAGGAATAGAGTTTTAATTAATAAATTGATTTTGGGTTATCCTTTGATTTGATCAATTGGACTTATAGTTAATTAAATTAATTAATTAACTAGGGGATGATGATTAATTAATTAAATGAGAAATATTTGATTAGTAATGTCCTAGGAGATGATTAAATATGATTATCTAATAGTGTAATCAAATTTAGGTATCTACATTTTGCCCCTCTTTGACTTAGTGTTGGAACAACATTATTTCAAAGGAGTTTGAATATAAATGACATGAAGAAGACCTTTTGAAGCAACTTGGTTGCTCTAGTCTCGAGTAGAAGAGGAGAGAATGGGCTGCATGATGTCCTCTCATAAAGGTGGTGCGGAGAGAAGGTGAGGCCCAAAAAATTCTTGAAAAGTACAAGAATCTAGGGTGAGCAGGAGGACTGAGAGTGGCCAAGAGAGGTGGTTTAAGGAAGCTCATACTCTCACTATGGGAGAATGATACAAAAGAAAACCTTGTGCACAAGGATAACCAAGGACTAAGAATACTGGTTATAGGGGGAGGGAGGCTATTTTAAATTGAACCTAGGGAAGTGATTTGGAAGATGGTAGGGTTTGGGAGATTATGATTGGTGATGACTAAGATTATGATTGATGCAGGAGCTATGATTCTGATTAATGCAGGATTAGATGCTAATATGGATAGAACTATGGGATCATGATTGTAGGATTGATTAGATGGGATGCTTGGCTAAGGTGGGATGTTTGATAGGATGGGATGCTTGGATAGGATGAGAATGTGAAGTAATCCATTGAAGCTTGAGTGTGGGGGTGTTCCAAAGGGGAGCACCACCATGTAGTTGAGCACTTATTTTGAAATAGGAGAATGGGAGATATGCCAAGGTTATGGTACAAAGAACATCAAGGAATTTGTGGAAATGTTACATAGGATTGACATCAAACAAACGCACAAGGATTTTCCTAGCATCACACATGAATCCTGGAGGAGTCAGAGTGGAAACAATGCTGGGTGACCCAAAAGAAAACAATGTTTCCCAAGTGCACCATGTAACCACAAGTGATCGCATGTTTGAAATATGAAAGAGTCATATCTGACTGACTCACAAGTAGGAAAAAGAAGATAAAAGAGACTTGATCAAAACCTTGCTCTCAAATTGCCCCATTTGTAGCACACCATGATATAAAAGATCATGGTGACTTTGAGGAGGGAATAACCCAAATCACTTGGAAGAGATACTTTAAGAACCAAACCAAAAATCCAAAAAAGAAAATAAATCAAAAGAAAATGTAAATCCATGAAAAAAAGACCTTTTTCCAAAGATATTGGTAGGACTAGATACTAATGGAACAAGATTAGATGAGAGGATGGATGCATCCTGCAAGGATCTATCAGTAATATCAAGGACTAGGATGAGCTGAGCAATCAGAACTTTTTAGGTCAATTTTTATTTGACAAAGGATCTCCTACAAAGATTTAATAAAGAATCTAACTAGGAGAACTACAATTTGCAATAAAAAATGAACTTAAATAAAGAGAAGAGAGATATACAATGGTACTAAGCTAAGGACTGGTGTGCAAGGAATAGACAATTCATAGACCAAAGTATTTACAAGGGAGTACCATACAAAAGCTCAACATGATAGGATAGTGGCAAGAAAGATAAATATGAGAAGATAGTGGATTAAAGGTTTGGGATGAGAAGATTAGCAGATAAAGAGATCAGGATGAGGAGACAAAGGAAACGTGTGGGATAAGAAAATAGAGGAAACCATTGAAATGAGTAGATAAAGGGGATGAAAAGCTTGGGATGAGAAGATAGTGTATGAAAAGCTTAAGATAGTGGATGAGGTAAAGAGAGAGAAAAAGTGTGGGATAAGGAGATAGAGGGGATGAAAATCTTGGCATGAGAAGATAGTGGATGAAAAGCTTAGGATGAGGAGATAGTGGGGGTAAAAAGATCAGGATGAGGAGATAGTGGGGGTAAAAAGCTCAAGATGAGGAGATAGTGAGAGAACATGGATTGCTGGTGGATAGGATGATATGGATAAGGGAATGATATACCTAAAGACAAGGAGTGGGAATGATGTACCCCAATGATGATGATTTGAGTGTGACCAAAGCTTGCGACAAGGTTGGGCAGAACATTAAGCATGTGATTAGATGAGTTGAAAGAAATAAAATGGGATTGTGTAGCAAATGGTAGATTTCTAGAAGCATTGGGATATGAATGGATGACATTGGGGTATATTGGGGATAGCCTAGAGCTAGATACCAATGAAAAGGGATGTATTAGGCAATGGAAAGATGGAGAGATGGTGAGAAGTGCAAGGATAGAAGAAAAGGGATGACTGGTTTGGGGATAACAAGGTAAAAATAGGGCTACAATGGGGAGGATGGAAAGATGGACATGGCACGGGCTCCAAGGAATATAGTGCCCCCAATGATCATATGTTACTCAAGAGGAGGTTTTATAAGGGGTGTGATAGGATGGAAGATTGCTCAACCAAAAGATGAGGGAGATAGATAGAAGCTAGGATGTGAAAGGTGAATGAGGTAGAGGGTAAGTATGATGGGTGGATGAGGCCGATGGAGGGATTGTATGGATGAAAGAATAGGTGGATAAAGGATAGGTGGATACAAACTTTGATGGGAAATGGATGACAAAAGGATGACCAAAAGCATGTATCTGGTGGTGGACTTTATTTTTATCAAGATCTAAAGGAGGATGGTGGGTGAAATGGATAAGATATGGTTGGTATGGTGGGATGAGATGGGTTGTAGTGCCTCTTGGGTTTGTAGTCTGTACCTTGTCTATTTTGTTTCAAGAGATACTTGATACTTGATACTCTTATTTTATGTACCTTGTGCTGACCTAAGGGTTGAATGTTATATTTTGATTCAGTACCATAGATACTTTATTGCTATGTTGTTCAGTTTATCATATTTTCATTTTGATGACATTTTGAGATGACAGTAGATCTATGATGATATTTGATTATCTGGCATTTGGACATACTTTCTAATTATGTTATGTAACAGATCTTATGCTATGGCTATTTATGTCATTCTTGTCTTTAATGATTTATGAAAATGTGAGTGATATAAATGGACTAATTAGGTATTTAATGCATTATTTCTTTAGCTGTGATATTATATGCAATTGCACTTGATCATGTGTTTTAGTGTGCAAGAATTATATCCCTAGCAGTGGCCTATGGAGTTAGTGATCCAGCTATTGATATTTTACCAATGTCATCCCTATATGGTTGACATATCCTTATTTTAATTGTTTAATTAAACCTTTGGGTGATTATTAAATCCAAACTCATCTACATTATGTGATTAGACCAATGAGCATGTCTATGCATTTAGAGGTTCACATTGTCATTAAAATTGTTAAGTGATTTTTTGTGACTTTGGGTTTTTTGGCTTTAAATCTTTTCAAATTTAATTTCTAGCAATTTTTCCTTAGGTGAATTCCCATTACAAGGAATAACCTATTTTCATTTGGGTTGATTTAGAGTCTAGCTAGTCTAACTAGCTATTTGTCGTAATCGACTATTCACTCAAAAAATGAATAAGTATTGAAAAAAGGATTTTATTATTCACTTGTCACTTTTTGAAAATACAAATTTGAAAGCTTTTTTTTGCTCATTCTGAGAGCTATGAGTGTGGGATATTCACAAGGTCGGTCTTGTTGGATCTAGCTCGGGTAGACCTTTCTTTGTTATGATTTTTGGTAGCTTTGGTGAGCATTTTATTTTATTGTGTAAGTTTCAGTTTCTGCCCCTTTTGCTATCAGGTAGGGCCTTCCTATTTTATTGTTTTTGCTTCTATTTCTGGTGTCAGTCTATTAGGAGGCTAACAACTAGTGTTCCCCTCCATTTCTATTTGCTAGTTCTGCGTGGTTGGTCAGGTATGAATATTTTTCCTATTTTTGGGATGGAGGTTTGGGGTTTTACACTGTTACGTTGGCCATTTTTGCATATGGTGTCCAAACCCAAATATTATTATATTTTTGGGGGGTTTTGTACCCAAAGGTCAAATGGGTTTTAATTTTGAAGTTTTCCAAATTTGGGGGGTTTTTACCTCATTTTGCATACCACCCTATTTTCTCAGGTTTTCTTGGCATGATGTGGGTCATGGACCTAGACAATCCATTTGCATGTCATATAGACCATTGTTGCATTTTTATGTTGCGTTGGGATGTGTGTCACATCCATCATCCTGATTTTGTTTTCAGTCGAGTGACTTTTTACTTTGTATTCTCATCCAATCATTATGTTATGATCTTTGTGATGGTGGTGCACCACACACGAGTACATGCGCGTACATCTGTTGAGTGACTTGCAAGGCCTGATCTTCCAAGGTACTTCTAAAAGTTATGATCATTAGGGTTGGGTTGTGAATTTGCATGCCTACGGGCACTCATTGTTGGATGAGCATATGTAGGGTAGCGTAGAATATGGAGGGGGCTTCTATCTTGTAGCCCGGTGATCATGTTGCCATGGGTTGGTAGAGGGAGCTTTATATAAGTGATAACTAAATAAAAGACTAGGTGGTAATAAAACTTAAGATAATGAGAAATCTTTTTTGCTTGAGCCTTCCATTAAGGGAGTTGAATCCACATATCTAAGCTTGAGCTTGTCAATGCCAAGTGACTCTCCATGATGTCATCCCCTACTTAGTAGTCCATTGAGTGTCTAACCAAGACCTATTGTTTATGCATTATCTATATCTTGGTTTCTATCATCATACTACCTAGTGTGTTTTTTAGCCATGGATCTTTACTTTGTGTGCATTTGTGGTTGGATCATTATCTCCATCATCATGATGGGAGTGGACCTATGGGTGCCATGTGGTTTGGAGGCATAGCTACCTATACCACTATTAGGGATCAGTGTACAAAGATGGTCTATTATCCTAGTATGATCATTGATGGATGTTTTCACTTGGTACTTTAGTTCCAAAGTATGCTTCTTGTGATTTATGCTTTCATTGAATGCTTGCATATCATGTTAGATGATGTTAGTTACTTTCACATTTCCTTATTATGATGATTAGCATATGATAGTTGATGCTATCTATATTTGTAGGATTATCTTATGCTTTACTTTTATCATGTTATATTTCTTTATTCTTATGTTTTAGCATATTTTAGTAGTGATTTCCTTTTATGATAGTATCAATGATTTGGTTGGTAGCTTGGGATGTTATGCATGGGGGATGGATAGGGCCCACGATGGTCTTGTGATGCTATTATGGTTGGGAGGAATGGTGTACTTAGTTTGGTTTTTCTTCTCATTGTGATGTTAATTCCATTTACTGTGATGTTTCTTTAGTACTCTACAATGTTCACTTATGTACGTTCACTTTTCTACTTGTTAGATGGTTAGATGTTGATTTCATCTTTCAGTACAGTACTTGAGTGATTATGAATCAAATTGTGGATCTAGTACTCCCCTATGTGGAGGAGATTAATCCCTTAGCTTTTTACCATTTCTAGTTTTGGCATGTTATTTTGGAATTTCATGTGAAATTGTGCTTCCTCACACAAGGATGCAAGATCTTGTGTGGTGTGTTAGGTTTCTTCTCATGACTTGGCACTTTCTCATGCAATACCCAACACCAATGTTGGGTGCTTTGGCTATTTGGCCAAGTATTTTCTTACACTGCATGGTGCACATCCTCACATGGAAGGAACTTCCTCTTGGGGCATACTACACATCTTTGTGTGAAAACCTATAAATTTTTGGTCCTCACAAGAAATATAGGGGCTATCTAGGCTTGTTTGAGAAAAGTTCAAAAGTTGGTTTTGGACACCCTATTAGGTTTTATACCTTCCTAGTTCAAAATAATTTTCCTATGGGGTTTAAAATATAAAATTTAAGTATACTTAAGATATATTTTAATAAATGCAATGAATCTTTTGGGATAGGTTCCAGACCTCTATGAGCTAAGATAAAGATTATAGGAAATTTCAGGGCTTCAAAATTTTAGACTTAGCCAATTTTTAGGAGTCAATTTTCATCCTTCAGCTTGGTGTTCTTTAGTTGAGTTGTGCTTCCTTTTCATTCCTCAATGTGTGTGAGACCATGGTTGGTCTCTATTGTTTTCTTGTCTAAGTGTTGGTAAGTGGTGACACTGGGAGGTCTTTGGTATTTGGTTGTTTGGTTAGTCTTCCATTGCGATCTTTTGATCTGCGTATGATGGTTGTCATGTGCTTTCATACTTTTTTTTTTGTTAAATTATCTTGGCTTATATTTCATCCTTGTTCCAAGGATCTCTAGGTGGGGTATTACATCTAGTATTAGAGCCCATGTTGAAACATTGGGATCTCTATGTTATGCTTCCACTATGGTTTTGTTTCATTGTGTATTTCTATATTATGTTTTACTATTTGATATTTTTGTTGGTTTATGCTTTTGACTCTTATGCTTGTGATTTGATTTCTAATAGTATCTAGTTGTTGCCATAGTGATGCCTCCTATGTGTAGACTTGGTGGTCAAGGTGGTACTTGTAGTGGTAACTGTGGAGAAGAACAATAGGAAGAGGGATGTTGTGAAGGAGAGGGAGAATAGGGTAACAATGCTAATCAAAATTTCATGGGGGCATTGATGCTAATGCTCCAAGAAATTCTTGCTCGATTAGTTCCTCATGTAGATGAACACCAACATGATCATAACCAGGAGGAGGGGTCCCATTATTTAGAGCATAGAGAGGAGGAACATGAACATGAACATTCCTGTACTTCGGCAAGTGGAAGAGGGAACCATTAGGGTGGTAGGGACTGTAATAGTGAAGATTCCATCAGGTTGGATATCATGAAGTGTCTTCATCTATCTAAACTACCATTGTTTGATGGTAAGGGAGGTGGCCTCAAGGCTGAAACTTGGTTATTAGACATGGAGCATTGCTTCACCATGTATCCATATGAAACCTATATGAGGCCACACATCTGTATGGTGGAATATTGAGAGTCAAAAGCTCCAAATCAGTGTTGTAGATCTCACCTATGAGATCTTTGAGGAGAGGTTCCAAGAGAGATTCTTCTCTCCTTAGTTTAGGGAGGATTGTGTTGATGAGTTCCACACAATTTGGTAAGAAAACATGATAGTGGATCAATAAAAAATCTAATTCTTTGAGCTTAGGTAGTATTCTTGCTATAACCATGATGATTTGCTCCTGGCACATCATTTCATCTAAGGCCTTAAAGATTCCCTCATTGGAAAAGTTTGTATGCATCAACGTATGACTCTTGTTCTCACTGTTGAGAAGGCATGTATTATAGAGGAGAATTTGGCTAGAGGTTTCAGTAGCAGATTTGGTTCTCATAACCAAGGTGTAAGGAATTTAGGGTTGGATGTGTAGTTTACCCAATCAACAGGAAAGGATCAAGCCCAATAAGAGCCCTCTCAAGGTGGTTATTATGATAAGGGTAAGAAGAGGCTTTGGGAAAATAATGGATAGTCTTTTGGTACCTTAGGAAAGAAGGGAGATAACCAAAATTGAGGACATAAATCTTAGCAGTATCATCCCCTTTAGAGTGCTCAACAAAATTCTAGCAGGGGTAGTGCACCTTATCTACCTAGGGCAGTCACTGAACAGGTTCAACCTTTATAGGAAATTGTTATTCTTATGGCCAGCCTAGCCATAAATCTTTTGACTGCTCTATCAAACCATCCACAAGATGTGGTAAGGGCATAGTGAGATATAAGCCTACTATAGGAGATTTTGGAAGGAATCAATGAGTCTTTGTAGTGATTGACAACCATCAAGCTTATCATCAAGGTATAGTAGTCGAGGCTACATGTATCTTACATGGCATTTTAGCTTCAATTTTGTTTGACTCTGGTGCTTTAGATTATTTCATTTCATCATCTCTTGTTTAGTGATATGAGCTAATGGTAGTATGTTAGGTTGATAGGTGGTAGGTTGAGTTAACCACAAGTTCCAAGGTGGCTATAGATTTTTTGATCAACTATTGTAGTTTGAATTTGGGAACCTTAACCACCATAGTGGATCTATGCATTCTACCTCTTCGATTGTATGACATTATGCTGGGCATGGATTAGGTAGCCACTCATCAAGAAAATATAGATTGTCATCATAAGATGGTACAATGTGTTGATGATATAGGTTAGCAAGTGGAACTTATGGTAGTTCTGAGACCAGTCTCACTTCATATGATGTCATCCAATCAGTTGAAGTAGTGTGTGGAAGGGTTATTAGATGTTTCTTGTTTTTATTAGTGATCTCAAGGAAGCTAAGATCTATACAGTAACAATTGTTAATCACCCACTCCTTCATGAGTATGCCGATGTGTTTTCTGGTGAGATTCTAGGTATGCTACCACAGTGTGACATTACTTTTTGAATTGATCTTGTACTAGGATTAGAGCTGATTTCACAAGGTCCTTACCACATGACTACTTAGGAGTTGAGTGAGCTTAGATTGTAATTGGAGGAATTTTTGGCCAAGGACTATATTCATCCAAGTTTATCCCTATGGGGTGCACCAGTTATCTTCGTGAATAAGAAAGATGGTTCCTTGCATTTGTGCATTGACTATTAGTAGTTGAATAAGGTGATGGTGAAGAACTGTTATCCTTTGTTGAGGATAGATGAATTGTTTGATTGGATAAAGGGAGAATGAGTGTTCTCAAAGATTGATCTAAAGTTAGGATACCATCAGCTTTGTATCCAAGAGGCTGATATTCATCGAACAAATTTTTGTACACAGTATGGGCAATATGAGTTCATGGTTGTATCCTTTGGGTTAACCAATGTGCCATGAATGTTTATAAGTTTGATGAATGGTGTATTTTTCACTTATCTCAATCAATGTGTCATTTTAATCTCACGTGACATATTGATCTATTAAAAGATTATGGAGTACAATGAAGTCCATTTATGTATGTAGCTATTGTAGTGCTTGAGAGACCATTAGTTGTATGGCAAATTGAGTAAATGTGGGTTCTTCCAATTTGAGGTGAAGTATTTGGGACATATCTACACTAGTGATGGAATTTTTTTGGATCCAAAGAAGATTCGTGCTATCATGGATTGGCCGATACTCACTAATGTCTCAGAAGTTCATAATTTCATGGGATTGGTAGGTTACTACAATCACTTTGTGAAAGATTTCTCATGAGTAGCTCATCCCATCACTTCTCTTCAGTGGAAGGGGAAGAAGTATTCTTGGTTAGACTAGTGCAAGGCAAGATTTGGTGCTCTTAAGAAGAATTTGACCAGTATTCTAGTCCTTGTAGTCCCTAATCCTATAGGTGATTTCATGGTTTGCACAAATGCTTTATTGGAAGGCATGGATGTAGTGTTGATGCAAGATGGTTGAGTGATTGCATATGAGTCTAGGAAACTTAAGGACCATGAGCTTAACTACCCCACTCATGATTTGGAACTCATGGCCATGGTGCATGCCCTTGTCCATTGGAGGAATTTTCTTTTGGGACATAGGTTTGAGTTGCATAGTGATCATAGAAGCTTACAATATATCATTACTTAGCCAAACTTGAACGCCCAAAAACGTCACTGGATGGAGTTCTTATGTGACTATGACTTTGATGTTCAATACATTAAGGAGAAGGAGAATGTTTTCATAGATTCCTTGAGAAGGAGGTAACATGAGGTATCAGTGTTGTCATTGGGAGTGGATTTGCAAAGCCATATCTTGGAGGCTTTTCCTAGTGACACTTGGTATCAGGAAGTGAAGGTAGAGGTTGAGTCTAGACATACCCTTGAAGGGATATTTTTAGGTTATATGCTTGAGTCTAATGGACTAATATGATACTTGAGGCATATCTATGTACCTATGTCAGGTAATCTTTGTACCTTGGTTTTTTCAAAAGTGCATCGTGCACTATATTCTACACATCCCAGTGTTAAGAAGATGCATGTTGATCTCAAATAGTTGTACTTCTAGGTAGGGTTGAGGTGCAATGTTGTTGATTTTGTTGCTACATGTCTTGAGTGCCAGAGAGTGAAGGCAGAGCATCAACATTCGGTGGGTCTTTTACAATCACATACCATTCTAGAGTGGAAGTGGGATACAATATCTATAGATTTTATCACAAGGTTGCCTATGTCATCACAAAGACATGATTGTATTATGGTGACAATGGACAAGTTGTCAAAGGTAGCACATTTTTCACCCATCAGAGCATCCTACACAACTTCTTTTGTAGCACATGTTTTCTTGGAGGATATTGTTCATTTTCATGGGATCCCTCATCAGATCATTTTACATAGAGATCTAGTGTTTACTTCTGCACTATGGATGTCTCTCGAGCATGCTTTGGGTGTGCAACTCAATTTTAGTTTGGCTTATCACCTAGAGACTGATGGTTAGATTAAGAGAGTGAATTAGGTTCTAGAGGATATACTTCACATGTATGTTATGGATAGATAGGTTAAGTGGGAGGACTATTCATACCTTGTTGAGTTTGCATACAACAACGTGTATCATAGTTCTCTTGGTAGGTCACCTTTTTAGGCCTTATATGGTAGACCATGGCATAACCCTTTGAGTTGGGATCACTTAGAGGACTGAGTCTTTTTAGGTCTAGAGATGCGTTAGGATATGGAGCAATAGGTTGGTCATATTAGGGAGCATTTAGTTACTGCTCAGGATAGACAAAAGAAGTATGCAAATGCCCATAGGTTGAATTTTCAATTTTTTGTTGGTGATAGGGTGTTTTTACGAGTGCATTCGAGGAAGAGCCCCATCCATTATGGGAAAGGCTCTAAGTTGGTGACACATTTTGTCAGACCTTTTGATATCCTCAACAGAATTGGTCCTATTGCTTATTGAACAGTGTTTCCACCTAGCCTAGTGCACATCCATGATGTCTTTCAACTTTTTGTTTTGAGGTAGTATATTCTACATGTGACCCATGTTCTTGATTGGGATGCTTTGCAAGTAGTGGATGAGCAACTTACTTTGGAGCCCATATGTATCCTATAACACTAGAGGTTGACCTTGCAAGGTTAGTACATTGAGCATGTAAGGGTCCAATGGGACCAAAGCAATGAGACCTCTACGACATGGGAGGATGCTACACAATTGAGGGGATTGCACCCCTACCTTTTTGTCAGCTTCTATGAGTAAGCCTATGCTAGTGCGGGAGGATGTAGTGCCTCTCATGTTTGCAATCTATACCTTGTCTTTTTTTTGAGAGAGATATTTGATACTCTTATTTTGTGTACCTTGTGATGACTTGAGGGTTGGATGGTATACTTTGATTTAGTACCATAGATTCTTTACTACTATGTTGTTCGGTTTATCATATTTTCATGTTGACACCATTTTGAGATGATAGTAGATCTATGATGATAATTGGACATACTTTCTGATTATGTTATGTGATGGATTTTATGCTATGGTTATTTACATCATTCTTTTCCTTTATGCTTTATGCAAATGTGAGTGAAGTAAATGGACTAATTAGGTATTTAATGCATTATTGCTTTAGATATGATATTAATGCAATTGCACTTGATCATGTGTTTTAGTGTGTAGGAATTATATCTCTAGTAGTGGCCTATGGAGTTAGTGATTTAACTATTCATATTTTACCAATGTCATCCTTATATGGTCAACCTATCCATATTTTAATTTTTTAAGTAAACTTTTCAATGATTATTAAATCCGAACTCATCTAAATTATGTGATTAGACCAATGAGCATGTCTATGCATTTAGAGGTTCGCATTGTCGTGAAAGCTGTTAAGTAATTTTCTATGATTTTGGGTTTTTAGGCTTTAAATCTTCTCAAATTTAATTTTTGGTAGTTTTCCTTAGGTGAATTCCTGTTATGAGGAATAACCTATTTTCATTTAGGTTGATTTAGAGTCTAACTAGTCTAACTGGCTATTTGCCCTAATTGACTGTTCACTCAAAAAGTGAATAAGTATTGAAAAAGGGATTTTATTATTTACTTCTCACTTTTTGAAAATACAAATTTGAGAACATTTATAAGATCCTCCTTCTAAAGGATTGGTTTTCTACTCGTTTTGAGAGCTGTGAAGACAGGATCTTCCCGAGGTCAATCTTGTTGGATCCAACTCAGGTAGACCTTGCTTTTGCCATGATTTTTGGCAGCTTTGGTAGGCATTTTATTTTATTGTGAGGGTTTAAATTTCTACCCCATTTTCTATCATGTAGGGCCTTCCTATTTTATTGTTTCTACTTCATTTCTGGTAGCAGTTTGTTAGGAGGTTGAGAACTAGTGTTCCCTTCTATTTCTATTTAATGGTTCTACTAGGTTGATTAGGTATGAACATTTTCTCAATTTTTGGGATGGGGGTTTGGGGTCTCACATTGTTATGCTAGCTATTTTTGCATATAATGTCCAAACCAAAATATTATTGGATTGTCAGAGGTTTTGTACCCAAAGGTCAAATGGGTTTTAATTTTGATTTTTTCCAATTTTGGGGGTTTTTTCATTTTGCATGACACCCTATTTTCTTGGGTTTTCTTGGCATAATGTGGGTTGTGGACCTGGATGTCAGTTAGAGTAATATTTCATTTTTATTTTGCATTAGAATATGTGTTGCATCCATCATCCTGATTCTATTTTTGATTGAGTGACTTTCTAGTTTGTCTTCTCATCTAGCCCTTGTGTTATGATCTTTGTGATGGTGGTGCACTACACATGAGTACGTATGTATACATTTGTTAGGTGACTTGCAAGGCCTAATATTCCATGGTACTTTCGAAAGTTATGATCATTGGGGTTGGGTTGGGAATTTGCATGCCTAACGATAGTCATACTCATCATTGGATGAGCACGGGTAGGGTAGGATAGCATATGGAGGGGGCTTCTATCTTGGAGCTCAACGATCATGGCACCATAGGTTGTTAGAGGGAGCTTTATATAAGTGATAACTAAATAAAAAACTATGTGGTAATAAAACTTAAGATAATGAAAAATGTTTTGTGATTGAGCCTTATGTTGAGGGATTTGAATCCACACAATCTAATTTTGGGCTTGTCAATGCCAACTAACTCTCTATGATGTCAGCCCCTACTTAGTAGCCCATTGAGTGTCTGACCAAGACCTATAGTTTATGTATTTTCTATATCATTGTTTCAGTCATCATACTACTTAGTGTGTGTTAGCCATGGATGTTTACTTTGCATGTGTTTGTGGTTGGGTCATTTTCTCCATCAGCACAACGAGAGTGGACCTATGGGTGCCACGTGGTTGGGAGGTGCCACTACCTATACCACTGCTAGGCACTGGTGTGCAAAGATGATCTATTGTCCTAGTGCGATCATTGCTAGATGTTTTTACTTGGTACTTCAAGTTTCAGAGTATGCTTCTTGTGATTTAAGCTTTCATTGGATTGCTTGTATATCATGTTAGATGATGTTAGTTACTGTCACATTTCTTTATTATAATGATTAGCATATGATAGTTGATGTTATCTATATTCATAGGATTATCATATGCTTTAGTTTTAGCATGTTAGATTTCATTATGCTTGTATTGTGGCATGTTTTAGTAGTGACATACTTTTATGATAGTATCAACAATTTGGTTGATAGCTTGAGATGTTACACGTGGCAGATGGCTAGGGCCCATAATGGTCTTATGATACTATTATGGTTGGAAGGAACCATGTACTTAGTTTGGTTGTTCTTCTCATTGTGATGTTAATTTTTTTTACTGTGATGTTGCTTTAGTACTCTGCGATGTTCTCTTTTGTACCTTCTATTTTCTTCTTTTTAGATGTTTAGATGTTGTTTCCATCTTTAAGTATAGTACTTGAGTGTTTATGCCTTGAATTGTGGATCCAGTACTCAGTGTGGAGGAAATTTATCCCTTAGCTTTTTACCCTTTTTGGTTTTGGCATGCTATTTTGGGATTTCATGTGAAATCATGTGTCCTCATGCAAGGATGCAAGATCTCACATGGTGTGTTGGGTTTCTTCACATGGCTTGGCACTTTCTCACATGAAACCCAACACTAGTGTTGGGTGGTTTGGCTATTTGGCCAAGCACTTTCTTGCATCGCATGGTGCACATCCTCACATGGAAGGAACTTCCTCATAGGGAATTTTGCACATCTTCACGTGAAAACTTGTTAATCTGTGGTCCTCACATGAAAAATACGGGCTATCTAGGCTTGTTTGAGAAAAGTTTGAAAGTTGGTTTTGGACACCCTGTTAGGTTTTACACCTTCCTAATTCAAAAAAGTTTTCCTATTGGGTTTAAAATATATCATTTAAGTCTAAGTTGAACTTAAGATATATTTTAATATATACGATGAATCTTTTGGGATAGGTTCCAGCCCTCTATGAGCTAAGATAAAGATTCTAGGAATTTTCAAGGCTTTAGGATTTCAGACTTAGCCAATTTTTAGGAGTCAACTTTGTCCTTCAGCTTGGTGTTTTTTAGTTAAGTTGTGCTTACTTTGCATTCCTTGACATGTGTGAGATCATGGTTGGTCTTTGTTGTTTTCTTGTCTAAGTGTTGGTCAATGGTGATGCTGGGAGATCTTTGGTTGTTGGTTGTTTGGTTAGTCTTCTGTTGCAATCTTTTGATCTATGTATGGTTGTAATGTGCTTTCGTACTTTCTTTTTAAATTTTTTTTTATCTTGGATTATATTTCATCCTTGTTCTAGGGATCTTTGGGGGGGCATTACATGGGTATGGTGGGTGATGGAACATGCCCTAAAGTGTGCAGATAATTTGGATGGAGGGATTACACATGATGCTTGTTTGCTAAATTTTCATCATGGTACTTGTCCAAGGCACTTGAATTTCCAATTTTTTACTAGTGGATGCTTATTTTTATTTACATGATTTTTTTTTGACTTTTTTGATGCATTTTTACTCCTAGATGTTGGTAGGATGGGTGGAAGTTTGACAGATAATGGATGGGAAGACATGATATTTGTGGGTAAATGGATGAGGAAAATGGAAAGATCATCTTTGGCACACACCTTGAGAGGTGATGAAGTAGCCGAAAAGATGGTTTTGAATGAGGTTAAGGAGAAAATGGAGGAAGAGAAATATAAGGAATAATAGTAAAGTTGGAAGATGGAGGATGGGAAATTTAGGATAAGCAGCATATGGACTAAGAGTGGATTAGGGGGTTGAAGGATATATATATATATATATATATATATATATATATATATATATATATATATATATATATATATATATATATATATATATATATATAGAGAGAGAGAGAGAGAGAGAGAGAGAGAGAGAGAGAGAGAGAGAGAGAGAGAGATTTGGATAGAGTACGAATGGATGAGGCTTTTTGAGTAGCATGAATGGATACCAATTGGGATTGTGCTTTGAGATGCATTTATTTTATGAGCATCCTGGGTATCCACATGATTTTTGACTTTTTTAGCATGGGTCTTTTTGGCCTCTTGGCTTTTTCTTTCATTTGGATCAAATGTTTCTCTTTTGGAACATGTATTATAGAAGGGACACATCAAAACATGAATTTTTGTGGATTATTGGAGTTATGTTTTTTAATTTTGGCATCCAATATGCTTCTATTAGCCATGGTATGGGAACAAGAGCATGGATGATATGGAGGGATTATGGCTGGAGTGATAGAGGTTGAAGTTTGGAAGGGATTCAAGGATGAGTGCCTTTGATGATCTAGCTTGTGGATTTGAGGGGATGGAATTATGAATTGGAATACAAGATATGGATGCATATAATTTCCCAAAATGGATGGAGTGAATGAAGGATAAGAACCTAAAATAGATGGAAGTGAGGAAGGAGTAGGTCCTGAGATAGATGGAGGAGATAAAGGTTTTAGATTAGGTATATAAGGACCCAAAATGGATGGAAGAATGGTGGATTGAGATAAGGGATATATGGACCAAAAATTGAGGGATGTAAAGAAGTAGTAGGATAAGGGCCCAAAATAGATGTGGAACAAGATGGATGGGAAATTTGGGGTGAAGATGGAAGGACTTGGGACCATGAAGGGGTAGGAGGGATAACAACATGTAGAGATACTCTTTTAGTTCTTTCTTCAATATGATGTTCATTATTAGGAACACAAGATGTGAGTCCATTACTAGCTGAAGGAGTCAAAGCTTTGGATATGATAGTTGGTTCTTCTTCTATGGATCTATCATCATGGATTATAAGGTATGTATGATCATGAAGAAGAGGGGATGGAAGGTTAGGATCTTGATTTGGATGGGTTGATGGAAATGGATCTTGAGATGGAATAGGTATGATGGTAGGATTTAGATATGCAGATCATGTCGAGGAAGAAGTGGGATGGTGGGATCTTCTTTTGTTTCATGGGACATTTCAACATACTTTTGGAAAAGATCTTGATAGGAATTGATGGGAGTGGATGGTATGATAGGAGAAGTATGGATAGTTTCTTGAGGTAAAGGTAGATGGATGGGTAGGAGGTTCTTTAATGGTGACAAGCTGATGGGGGAGGAACTCATTAATTTATTACATGGGATTTGGGTAATGCTAGGAGGAGGAGATGTGGATGGGATTTGGAGGGATTCAATGGATGGGAAGTAGGATATGGAAGAGGTTTGATAAGTGGGGCGGATGAAATAGGGATGATAGTGATAGGATGATGTAAGAGGAGTGATGGGTGTGGGAGAGGGATTTTATTTGGGTTTCCTTGAAAAAATCTTTTGACATGTGTGTGTCAAACTGGAAAGAGTAAGGAAATTAGGGTGTTGAACTGTATAACTAGGATTGGTTAGAGGATTTGGAAAGGGGTCTGGACTAGGGATGTAGCTACTAGAATTGTTCTAGAATGGTGGAAACTAGGATATGAAGGTGGAGGAAGATGGAGAAATGATTGATGTATAAGAGGAATATGTGGGCACAATATAGGAAGGAGGTAAGGATGAGGATAATAATGGATTTCCCTTGTCAAAGACATAGTAAGGAGTACTAGTGGGTATGCATAGAGGAATGATGGAGTATTTTGGAGGAATATCTCCAAAGCTTTCAATATACCCATCATAGTCGACAAGATCTTCATCATAATTGGAATAGGATGGAGTGGAAGAAAATTTGGGATGACTAAACTCATCATAATAGGATCATGACATGATGTTTTGGGGATGAAAGATGCATATAGATGAATACAGAAATGAAAATTAAGATAAGTAGAGAAACTTAGATTTGGATTTGGATTAAGATCATGATAGGAGGAAAAACTAGCTTCAAAGGATATGGAAGTGGGGTGGGGATGACTAAGAAGATGTAGCTAGCTTAGGATAAGGAAGACTTGATGGATGAATAGAATGATTAGGATGACAATATTTTTTGAGGTTTGTATGAATCTTTGATGAGGCAGTGACTACACTAAGTATGCCTTTCATTTAGGTTGAATGATTTACCAATGGATAAAGTAGAGAAAAGTAGAGTTAGGGTTGTTGTGAATGGACTTGCTAACAACTGTCTCAAAGGACATATAAGTGATCTCTTTATAAAAAGGACTTGAATTTGTTTGAAATGTGGAGAGGGTTTTGGAACACTCAAGCATGTCAAACACATCAATAACCCTATAAGGTTTTACTAGGATATACAAGCTCAGCTAGGGGTGTCCTCGATATACACAAGTTATGTGAGGTCCAATTCTATAGAGGAAAGAAAATAATGCCACATAGATGGGAGGAGAAAATAACGCAAATCTCCACCTTCACTTCCCAAAGGTATAAAGTTCTTTGGGGCTTAGCCAAGAGTGATAAGATTATGCTTCCAAGAGAGGTGTCTTTCAATTCACCTTCTGATATTTATACTCTGCTAGAATGCTAGAGTTGAGGTTGTCCCAAGGGGTGATGAAATCCCCAAGTAGGCCTCTTTAAAAATGTAAAACAAGACCACATAAGTGATCTTGGGTTTAAAAGAAACTTGTTCTTTTCCAATTGACGATTTAGATTTTGTAATCTACTATTAAAGACACACGTGTTTATGACATACAATGTTCTTTCCAACTTAACAATGTCATCAACATGATAAATATCAAGAGTTTTCCAACATAAGTAAATCAAGAGTTCATCGACCATAAGAAATTTGATAAGGAAGGAGGCAATTCCTTTAGGCATTCAAGATTAGGTCATTTCTTTTTAAGCCCCAAAGTTGATGTGTGAGGTATAGCAATCATTATTTGATACTTGGCATTCAAGATTGCATTTGTTATTTTAATCATGTATTCCAATAAAAGCTTGATGTTATTCCATGGCATTTAAAATTGATTTGAGCAACATTCATTCAATGAAAGATTTGTCCATTTGATTTAGGCACTCAAGATTGTATGTGTAATGTTATTTTTAAATGCAGCCAAGAGTTGATTTGGATTTTGATATTAATTGGAACAATCATTCTGAGGACAAATGATTAGACCATGCAAGTTAATTTATTCAAAAGAACCAAAACATTAAGAAAACCTACAAGTAAACATGGTTAGGTGATTCTAGAATGTTATCATTTCGAATGTTGCAAAAAAAGCACCTTGATTAGCATTATCCAGAAATACCCAAAATCAAAGCTTAACTGTAGGAAAAAAAAAAAACTTTTTTGGTTCTTTTTAATAGGCATAAAATTTCTTAGAACAACCCCTATCCTATAGAGCCACCAAAAGTCAAAATTTGATTTATACTCTTTTTAAAAAAAAATTTAAAACAGCAATCCCACGAGTCAAATAACGATTTTGCAACATGGTAATGCACTCAAATAGTGTGAGATCATGGTACAAATATTGGTGAAAACAACAAAAAATTGGGCCATGAGAAATATACTTACAAAGCAATCCCATGAAAGAGCAATACCGCAGGTTTGTGGAAAGCATTCCCACTAACAAGTGTATATGTAGGATTGAGGATGAAAAGATAAAATTGGATTTCTGGGCTCAGCTATTTTGGTAAAATATTATTGTAGGTTTTGTAATGATCCCACTATTAAAAACTCATGTTCCCACAAGAGGATTGGTTAACGAGATTGATGGGGAGGGTTAGCACAAATTGCAATCTCACCCTTTCAAGTTCATGTTCCCTTGAGTAAAAGATCACAATTTCATGATTGCAAGCTTGCAATTTCATGGCTGTGAGATCATGAATATAGGGTGTTTGCAAGGTGTTTGAATAGGGATTTGATTGAATGGCCTGGAGCATGCTTCCTAGTTGGGGATTTTGGCACCTGCAAACAATGTTAAAACACCACCCATCTTCACAAACAAGCATCAAAAATTAGGTGGGTTAGTTTAACAAAAACAAGAAAACAAGAAAACAAGCATGATTATGGTGACCCAAATGTAGATCCCATTGAGCATGTCAAAATGTATCACCTAATTTAGTAGTGAAAATTGAATATTAATAATTAATAAAAGAATTCACAATACTAAAATAGTTAACAATTATGATAGGACAAGGTTCACACCAAGAAGGAAGGAAAACCAAGAATGAAAGGCTCCTTAGGTGTAACCTATGATGACATTGACATGTCCCTATTTGGTTAGGGGATGTATGCTCATGGTGTGCTCAAGCTTCCAACAGATGGGTGTTTTATCAAGTGTTGAGAAGGGTGAGGGTTTCAAAAATGGAGGTGTGGATGAATTTTAGCATTATGATGGTATTTTGGTAGTTTTTATGCTCTCAAAATAGCATGATAAATTTATCATGGGAGTGGATGATGATGGATTGTGAGAGGGAAGATTTTTATTTATAGGCCAAGGGGTAGTGAGATGGGTGGTCAAGATGCAAGGATGGAAGAATGGTGAGGGAGGGCTAGGATGCTTTGAAAGGGGAGCACATGGATTGTGCTTGTTGTGACAAGTGTCACAAGGGGATTGGGTGGTCAAAATGGAGGGTGAAGGGGAGTAATGAAGGAGGATGAGTGTGTAAGAGGGATGTAAAAGGCATTAATGGCATGTAACAAACATTAATGCTCTTAGATAGGGATGAAAGAGAATAAGGGAGACTTGTTGACTTGGGTTTAGGTTAGCAAGTCTTAACCCTTGTTTAAAGTTGTGCACATGTTTAGGAGGGGGATTAGACTTAGCTTAAGAAGGGGGTTAGGGGACAAGTGGCTTAGCTTTGATGGGATGGGTTAGTTAGGTGGCTAAGTGAGGTTAGTATGGGTGATTGGGTTGGATTAGGGATAAAGATAGGGTTTAGGGATGTTTTTAGGGGTTAGGATAATTTATTAAATGATTTATTTCATAAATAGGGGGATGTGGGATTAAATTAAATAGATTTGGACATTTATTTAATTTAATAGAGGAATAGAGTTTTAATTAATACATTGATTTTGGGTTATCCTTTGATTTAATTATCAATAGGACTTATAATTAATTTAATTAATTAATTAACTAGGGGATGATGATTAATTAATTAAATAAGAAATATTTAATCACTAATGTCGTAGGAGATGACTAAATATGATTACCTAGTAGTGTAATTAGGTTTAGGTATCTACATATATCTTCCTCCACCATCATATCTCACTCTCCACCATTCTACAGTAATTCTAGTAGCTACATCCCTAGTCCAAACCCACCATCTCAATATCTCCAAAATCCTTTCCAAATCCTCCAACCTATCCTAGTTATACAGTTCATCACCTTAATCCACTTACTCTTCCCAGTTTGACACACACATCTCCAAGGATTTTTTCAAGGACACCCAAAGAAAACCCTTCTCCCACACCCATCACTCCTTGTACATCATCCTATCACTATCGTCCCTATTTCATCCACCCCACTTATCAAAACCCTTCCATCTCCTATCTCCAATCCATCAAATCCCTCCAAATCCCATCCACATCTCCTCCTCCTAGCATTATCCAAATTAGGATGCACCTAACTACTCTTGAGAGGAAAAGGGAGAAGGAGATGTATGAAATCAAAATACCTAATCTAATCTAAAGGGGGTGATTGACCTAGATTTAATGGTCACAAATTTACCTACAACTACACAAAACATCAAAGAAAGCTTAAGATACACTAGTCTTGACTCTATTCTATCTCTAAGGAACCAAATGTAGGCTTCAAACTGATTGAAGTGCTAAAAGGAAAGATATTTCACTATGCAACAACTACTAAGAGACTTAACACAACATATGAATCTAAAAAATGGAAAAGAAACATTTTCCACAAGGAAAATCCATGCACTAGACAGTAGAATGGCAAGAATAGGTAAGGAACATAGATTTTAATAATGGAGAGGCAAAAAAAGCAGAGGATAATTTTGCTACAAAATCTTGATAGGGAAGAACCTTTACAAATATTTATAACTTCATTTTTATAGAGTTTGGGCATAACTTAGATATTACATTGAAATTCCAAATCAACTACTAAGTTCAATTGCATAAAAGTAATGACTACTGATCATGGAAAATCATGATCAAATGCACATTCCCATGCTAGAAGATTTGATCTTTACATGCAAATCTGGCTCTTGTAGATAGAAGTGGCAACCATTGTCATCTAATTGGGTGGTTGGACAAACCAAGTGGTGATGGAGTGTCCCTTGCATTGATTAGGCATGGAGAACACTAAAGGTGACCTACAAAAGATCGAAAGGATTTGATTTTCCATTAAAGAGTTATTTTCCTTTGTTCTCAACATGTCATGTTAAATAAATCAGCAAGTCAATAATATTTCACCTCTACCCTATACCCTTCCTGATATTTCATTGGTCAAAAATCCCTTTGTCATATTCTCCATCTTGGACAAGAAAAATGTCCTTTCAGTCAACCTAGGGACCTACAATCTTATGATCATCATTGAAGTCAAATCCCCCATATCATCATTAGTTGGTAACCTAGCCCTTATGACCTTATGATCATCCATATATCTCATGGTCAAAGACACCTTTTATATCCTCAATGATCTTATGATCACAATTTATCATGATATTGTAACCTTCTTCCTCCTTCCCTACAATCTTTTGAGCACAACTAGTGGACCATCCCATAACTTTGATAGTTACCCCAATGCTCTATCATTAACCTATGATGGTTATCCTTCTATATCATAACCTCGGTAGCATCAAAATTTACCATCACAACCTCATAATATACCACAACTTTGTGTGGTCGAGTATCCCATCTCTACTTTCCTTTGAATCTCATGATCTTATTACCATAGGAACACACAAACACCTAGCAACACCTTGGCATAGCATCAAGAATAGGTATCTAAACTCCTACAATATTTTGATCCCCTCCTTGTCATGTCATTGGGCCTTTCTCCTTTTTCTTTTCAGTCATACGATGTCGCAACAACAACCTTTCCTCATAGCTTCAGAAGCCCCAAGAATCACCTTTGAGATCTTAGGATCTACCTTTGTCATAGCATCAAAACTCCTCAAAATCTGAACACTTTTTTTTCCCTTACAATCCTACCATCACTTGATTCTATGACCACTCAATTCCCTAATAAACACTTACCTTGTATGGTTGCAAACCCCTAGTATTTTAGCTTACGATCTTACGATCACCTCCACTTCACAACATCTTGAATCTACCAAACCCGTGTGATGATCCTATGACAACTACCTATCATAACATATGGGAACCATCTTGAGCCTTCATACTCATCTAACCTTAAGATGCTACAATGAACTCTTCAACTCCTTGTAAGATCATAACTCTTTAGCTTTATCATAAGATCATCATCTTCAAATATCACACCCGTGACACTATGATGAAGGTACATCATAAGATTAGAAGACCATTTATCTAATGTTATGACCATACAATGACCAACCTATCATAGCATCACAAAACTATCTTCCATTTACTATGAGACTCCTTACAATGTCACAACAAAAAGGGATATCATGAGACCATAGCCCCTGAAACCTCTACCCATGATGCTACAACAAATAGGGATTTGACTGAGTTGTTGACCATAACAAGATCACAACTTAACCTATGAAGCTTTTTGAAAGAATGCATCAATTAAAAGAAAAATTCCTCACCTGATGAATTTTCTTTGCCCTTGAGATGACATGACCACAAATAGTTGTAGGATCGGGCCCACCAAGACACATGTCACAAGGTTGTATTCACACATTCGTTAAACTTCATGCAATTCCAAAATACAAGAATATGCTAGCCACTGATTCTAGAAAATCTAATGGTCAGAATAAAATTGGAGCCCCTTATCTAGTTTAGCACCCTTGACCAACTAGGTATGCCATCTTGTCAAACCTCTTGACACATTTCAACTTATGATCTTACGATCGCTCCACATTTTTTTGCCTTGGAGGCTTTACCATTTGATCTTACGATCTTATGATCATTGACCACTTGTAGCATTGGGCATACCTTTTCCTTGCCTCACAATCTTACGATCCCTTACAATGGCATGACTCCATGATGTTATAGACACATAGAATTAGCTTACAATCTTATGATCATCAATTATTTCATATGGTCGAGGGTCCTCTTTCAAGCTCCTTCTAATCTAACGATAATAGTATATTGTAATATCACCAACATAGACTTTAACATCTATGATCTTATGATTGTGGCTAACTAACCTTGTCATGACTTTAGCAAATTCCCTTTTCCTTCTTACAATCATACTACAACAATTAGCTTACCCTAATTTATTGTCATGACATTGGAGCTCTTCATGTTTGTACCTACGCTCTTATGATTAACTATCTATTGTAAGATTGGGAGACCATTTCCATTGTGCAAAAGTCCTTATGCTTTATTTCTAGCCCCACCATGCCATGCAATAGATTGTCATTTCTCTACTCCATTTAAACATCAAACACCTCTAGAAGGAATGCTTACACCAGTCATTGATCTTGAAAGATTTGATGATAGAGGCCATAATTGCAAACAACCCTTAATATTCACAACATCACAACTTGAAGCCCTAAAGCCTTTTCAAAGGAATACATCGATTGAATTTTCTTTTCTTTATCTAATGAACAACTCATTCAAAACACTAATTAATTGTTAAAAAACTTCACCTTGCGACACTACAACCATTGAAAAGTCAAAAAGACAACCTTGCCTATTCACAATGTCAAAACTTGACATCTGACTCCATCACTAATGTCTATGATCATACAAAGACCATCCCTTAACCATGAATTCTTAGTTGCCATCTAAAACTTTAGCTCCAATGCTAATCTTGTAAAGCCACACCTAGAGTGATCACTACTTTGTCATCCTATCCTAGGGTTAGAACTAAATCCCTATAACTAGGCGATCAAGAGAATTTCACAGCACCACTGCTCTAACCATGGTTATCCCTTAATACTTTGCAATCATATAGAACACTAAATTTGACTAAAATAGTTGACCATTGCATAGTTGCAACTTAAATTCCAAAGCTCATATTGATGGAGTGCATCGATTGAAATTATCAACTTTACTTGATGGACATCTCCTTTTAAACAAAACCTTGTGACATTTTGACCAAGGATGATAAGGTAGTAGGCTCATAAAACTAAATCTTGTCCCACCTATCCACATGGCAGCTACTCACTTTCCTGCTTTGATTAAACATTAAGCATCTTTGAAAAGCGTGAATACACTGAGAGTTGATCTAATTTCATCTAATGGATAGGAAGATGTGGACCCCTTAGGGTATTCTAAATGTAAAACATGGCCTGTGATCATGTGAGCAAGGATAATCATGACCTTGCCACCATAACATGAATGCTAGCCCAAACCATAGTGAAAATGCACACAAGAGACATTCACCACTTTGCAGCATGAACCTTGGGTCAACCTTAATCACTTGCAATGGAGAAAAATACTAGAGATGACTACTATGGTTTAATCACAACCTCACAACCCAAAACTACATATTAGCATGAATTTTTTTGAATTTGTGTTGACTATGGAGATAATTGTTTTGTGTGCTCACAGCTTCCCTAATGGTTAAGTACTAACAACATTTGACCAGGCAATGAAAGGTAGTCGCACGATCACAAATTACAATCTTCATATGGATAAAACATGTAATATGAAATACTTGAAGACCTAGGGATACAATGAATATGACTACAGTTGATATATATCACTTTTATGCATGCATGGAAATTGAAATTACAAAAATTAAATTTGACCATTGAACATTTCTAACACCCAAAAAAAATTCAAATTTTGGAGGCGGTGGGGGGGAGGTGGGGCAAAAATGGATAATAATTTTAGTGACTCAGAGGGGAAGCTAGCCTACTAAGCATGGACTAGTGGCCTTAAGCATCCATTGGGCTATAGAGTCACAAAATGAGACTGCTCTTTAAAACCAAAAAAAATTGCAACCTCTACAACTACAAAACTTCAAAACTTTTCTATCTCACAGAGAAAAAACCTGTGCTCATGCACTTCTTGGAAACCAACTTGAAAAACTAAAAAAACACCCACTCTACTATGTGTAGAAATTTACCAGATGGGAGGTTAAATAAACCCATTGACTAGTTTGTTGAAATAGCTTCCCTTACTCACCAGTTGATTTCTTCTCCCATGCATGAGGGCAATTGAAAATGACAAAAAGCATGACAAGTATATTACTACATGGAATACCTCCCTCCCAATGCTGAAAATAATGAAGCTTCTCTCTAGCACTAGGACACCTTGACCCTGAGAAAAATAGGCTTTCTCTTCTTTGTAGGCTTCTCCCTCATGCTTTGGAATGAACATGATTGGGCGAAACTTGCTAATTTTTTGTAGAGCTAGATGCCTTATGGGGCATTCTCTTGATGGTACAGAGTCAAAGGAATCATGTCTAGCCATATTGTTCTCTACAATGGTAGTAACCAACTGATTTGGAAGTGGCTCCTCTTCCTATGAAGAAAAAATCTCCACCTTGTCCTAATGTTGTACATGAACCACCTCCTTTGGAGCTACTAGTATGGTGTGACTTTCCATTTTTTGTTCCCAAAGAACATGCCCTTCATAGATAGGGGATGATGACTCAACATCTATGGAAGAGATGATAGCATCAAAATCATCCAAAAAATAATTCTCATCATCAATATACTCCATTATAGCTATAATAACATGCATAGGTTGAGGGGAAACCTCATGCATGTTAGCATACTCTTCCTTAAGGATGAAGCTATCCTTGGGACTCACTTACTCATCCACCAAATCATGGAGGGTTGTCTACTATAGAAAATGGTTCTCTTCTTGCTTAGCTTGTAATAGATCCTCATCTTCTTTCACAGGCTCAAGAGCCATGAATTATTCCTCAAAAGAATGAATAGCCTTTGCTTCTTCTTCTTCAACAAAGGACAGAAGCTCTTCAAATAAGAGGATTGGATCCTCTCCTTTCTTTTCAACTGCTACCTCCATACACTCTTCCTCAATAGGCTAAAAATCTTCCCATGATAGATTTATGGGCTTGTTCTCACTATTTAAGAACTCCATATTTAGGCCATTAGTGTTCCATACAACTAGTCCACCCTGAAAGAGTAAAATGGTGATAGGTTCAAGAGGCTTATGATCTAGCCATCTTCCTTGCACATGGGGTGTAGGAGCTACAACAATGGAATCTTGTAATGGAGGGGGCTTCTTGAAGCTTTGGATGACATATTTTGGAGAAGGGGTTACCTCTACTTCTTTGGTCTAAAAATGAGCCAACTGTAGCCTCATTTCTTCCTCTCTTTCTGCAGCAACTTGTATAGAAATTCTCTCCTTAATGTCTCTGTATCTCCCTCTCTTCCTCTTGTTGTTAGAGAGAGGCCTGGTATGCCATCTCCTCCTATTATCTCTCTATCATTTGGAGAAAAGTCTCTTAAGCCTTTATGAAGATATTATAAGTCTCCTATACCATGTTACAAATATGGGGGTCATTTTCCCACATCTCCAAGTCACAATGCATCATCTCCAACTAGGAAATCATGAGGAATCTCACATAAGCAACATGCCCCATGATTGAAAGCTGATAAGGATTCTAAATTTCTTCAAAATTCCTTCCTAGGATAGAAAAATTATGACCCACATCACTAACATAGTTTAGGAGCTCCTTACACTTTGATCTAAGGTCATTAGGGGGGCCTAAGGAAGACTGGACATGTTGAGGAATAGCCTCTTCATGATATGGGGGAAGGTAGTTATTTTTATGAAATGGATTCATGATTAAAGTTTTATAAAAAATTGAATTTTCATAGAGCTTTGAAAATCACATAAGATCAAGGGCGATCTTTACATACCACCGTTGTGTCTATATGAAACCAGTAGACATGCACTAGAGTCACCATGGTGTTTTCTTGAAATTACTCCAAAGGCTAATTTCATTGAGAATAACACCCAAATCCTCAATGGATCAAGATCAACTAAGTAACTAGTGGACTTATGTAGCTAAAAATGATTGTCCCATTGGGTGTGCCAAAAACTGTTGACACAGATGTCTGCACCCTTGCTTGAGGTATGATCCTCAAGAGACCTTGTGTAACATGAAAATGACCTCCAAGTGTGGAACTTGTGCTCTAAGGCTGAATCTCCAAAGAAGGTTGACTTCCTTACAATCAAGATGCACCTAACTACTCTTGAGAGGAAAAGGGAGAAGGAGATTCATGAAGTAAAACTACCTAATCTAATCTAAAGGGGGTGATGCACCTAGATTGAATGGTCACAACTTTTCCTACAACTGCACAAAACATCAATGAAATCCAAAGATATACTAGTCTTGACTCTATTCTATGTCCAAGGAACCATATGTAGGCTTTAAATTGGTTAAAGTGCTAAAAGGAAAGATATTTCACTATGCATTATGATGCAGGAGCATCCCATGCTCATCAGGGGCACATTGGAGATTCAAGGACCTCTTTGAATATTAACTGGGATATTTTAAGGCCAATAATGACATATTGTAATAGACAAAGTGTAAAAGGTCATGATAAAGCCCTATGGGAAACATAATGTAAAAATGGCCAAATGAGCCATAAGGGATAGTTGGGAGTAGTTTCTTGTTTTGAGGCATTTAATAAGGTCATAGGACCAATTCCAAGTCAGTAGCATAAGTTAGAAGGTTAGAAAATGCATAGAAACCATAGTTTTCAATTTGGATTTTAAACTCTAATGGTCACTTGGTATTTTGGAGGGAAACCTTCTAATTTGAATTTTATAAAGGGATAGGTAGTAAAATGAATTGGAGTCAATTAAGAAGGTTGAAAACTAACTCCTGAATATATAAACATGTGTTGGTATGGCCTGTACCTGAAGAATGTACGGATTGTTACAAGAAAGCAATAAAATCTTTTCATTTTCTATCAAAACTTGTTGTTCTCTGAGTTTCTTTGGACTTGAACAGATTGAGGGATTGATATGAAAATTTTTTGAAGGTTTCTTTGAAATTTTTATGCATGATCAATACATTTTGAGGTTCTAAAAAGATTAATACTTTCTGGTTTGCATTGGCTGTCACAGGCATACAACATTTTCTAACTATTTGGTGACTTCTCAAGGATGTTTGGGTCCATCCTATGAATTTTCTAGTCTGATTCTCATAGTATGGATGCCTCTTAATATGTATGATAGGACACTAACCTTTTCATGACAAGAATGAAGTGAAATTGCAGGTGTACACCATGGGAGTTGGTTGAAAAGTGCATTGAAGGGCTGCCATAGGTATAGCAGTAGAGAATATACCTTAAGGAGGAAGGGTTTTTATGTTGGATAGAGTTATGGGATGATGAGTGAATGGTGAAACTTGAGTCTTGAATTTTGGAAGTGAGTGATAAGCCTAGATTGGGGATGCCCTAGATTTTGAGGGTTTCAAGGCTTGAATTTGGGGGTTTTATATCTAAAGACCTCACAGGGTGAAATTGGTGAGTGATTTGTCTAATTGGGCATAAAACATGATGTTTCCATTAATTTGCTGAAGTTTGGATAGGTATTTGGGATACTTTATTTGTTAAACCCCATGATTTACCCTTGAAAAATAGTCACAGTCATGATTATTGGTACATTTTCCAAAAGAGTCAATATTGAGTTTTGGGTAAGTTAGAGAACTCCCAAAAGGGTACTTGAAATGCTGAATTTTTTTGCAAGTATTTTGAAAAGTTTTTGTGAAAAGTTGGGAAAACAGCTACTGGAGGGCTAATTGGGGCTCGTAGACCTAATTGGCAGTTTTGTTGAAATTTCTTACTTGGAGTTGCTTGGAAGGTTAAAAGTGAATGGAACCTACTTGATTAACCTTGTTAACCTATTTATAATCAATATTGAAGAATTGGAGGCAAGAGATAGTTCTTTGTGGGTATTTTCCCTTTGAGGTGTCTTAGAACCTAATAGAAACCTTATGAGTTTGAATTAGTTCTGTGGGTGTCCATCACCTTTTGTTTGCCACTCTACATCAAGTGGTATTAGAGCATCAACAAGATCTCATTGGGAATTGGAAGTTGAAGTTTTCATCATCCTTGAAGTCTTTTGGTGTCTTTTGTATATTGGTCCCATTGTTGAAACCTTGGAGTGTTTAATTCATCCTTGTGTGTTCCAAAGTTGAAAGGTATACTTGAGGTGTCAAAAGGGTTCTTGGTGAGGAAAAGGTAATGGATAGAGAGAAGTCAGAGGTTTACTGACTTGTTTGAGATAATGGCTCCCAAAAATGCAGGTTTGGTAAACGAAGTTTAAGAATTAAAGGAGAAGAATGCTAAGATGTTGGACTCCTATAATGCACTATTGGCAAGGCTAGAGGCAATAGAATCCAATTAGAGAAGGATAGAAAATGATGATGAAGATACTAAAGAAGAAGAAGAAGAGAACAATGAGGAAGAACAATAAGAATAGGTTGATCCTGAAGAGCAGAGGACACTCAGGATCCTGAAGGCTATGAAAGGGAATAACCACAAGGTAAGGAAGGATATTCCAATGTATGATGGAAGTCTGAAGGAGGAGGAAATCCTTGATTGGATTGCATATATGGATGCTTACTTTGAAAGTGAAGATAAACTTGAAGGACAAAGGGTCAAGTTGGCAAAGACCAAACTGAAAGGACATGCACTCCTATGGTGGGATCATGAGGAGGTTGAAAGGAGAAAAAGGGGTAAGTCTAAAATTACTTCTTGGGATAGAATGGTTTCAAAAATGAAGAATAATTTCCTTCCTAAAGATTTTGAGGTCCAAATGCATAAGAAGATGCAGGGCTTGAAACAAAAGAACCTAGATGTGACGGCATACACAGATGAGTTCTACAAGCTTAGCATGAGATTAGGTTTGGAAGAAGAGGAAGTTGTTAAATTTGCAAGGTACTTAGGAGGTTTGAAATTTTCCATTCAAGATGAGTTTGTTGCTGCTAATCCTTGAAGTGTGAAAGAGTGTTACCAGATGGCTTTGAGGATAGAGGAAAACTTAAAGAGGAAAAATGAAAGGCACAACAACGCAAGGGGAGGATCTTCCATGAGAGGAAGAGGAGGAAGGCCAACTCAAGTTTGGGAGGAGAAGGAAAAAGGTCCAAGTTCAGATTTAAGAGGAGGAAAAAATTAGAGAGGTGGTAGGAATGGACAAGGAAGAGGAAGTGGTATATTTATAGGTACATGCTTCACATGAGGAGGAGTGGGGCATCAATCCTACCAGTGCCCTGAAAAGGGAAAGGAGAAGAGGATACACTTAATTTAGGAGGAAAATAAAGAAGAAGAGGAAGTAAGGAAAATGGGTAAGGCAAACCCTGAGACAGGAGAATCCTTAATGATTAGGAGAGGCAAGGAATGGACACCACAAGTAAGTATTTTTAGGACTAATTGTTTGATACAAGGTGAGGTTTATAAATTGGTCATAGATTCAGGTACTTGCAGCAATTTAATTTCATGGGATGTTGTAAATGCATTGAAGTTGCTTATTCAACACCATCCTAAAACATACTATGCTACATGGGTGGAAGACAATCAGAATTTCATAGTGCATCATCAGGCCATGATAACCTTTTCAATTAGTGAGTACACTGATAAAGTACTATGTGATGTTATCAATATGAACTGTGCACATGTCATCCTAGGTAGAACTTGGCAAGTATCTAGGAGAGTTACACATGACTGCTACACCAATATTTATACCCTATGGAGTAATGGGAAGAGGGTTGATTTGACACCATTACCTTGCAAAGGACATGAGTCCCTTCTCATAGGGAGCATGAGAGAACTTGATACCGAGGGTAGAATGAAGATGAGACAGCAGCAACTAGTGACAAACAGAGGACAGAAAATACTGAAGATGAAGGAAAAATTTCAAGGTGGTGAATGACTATGGATTGGTGAAGTCTATTGTCCTATCAGAGGACATGAAAGGTACCATGAAAAGAGGATACAATAGCATGTGGGAAGACAACAGGAGTACTGTCTCAAGGGGACTGAAATAAAGGCTGACCAAGTAGACAAAGTTGAAACATCAATGGTGGCTTCTCCAAGAGCAGAAGTTAAGATTTCTAATAAATGCTTGAGTGTTTTGCATGCAGGTAACAAGAAGAAAGGGCATTTTACACTAGTAGATTTCATTCCTAAGCAGCATATGCAGAAATATGGAGACAAAGAGACCATCTATGCAAGACAAGGTTCTTGGGAAAAGAACACTTTTCAAGGTGGTGAATTTGATGCAAGAGCATCCCATGCTCATCAGGGGCACATTGGAAATTCAAGGACCTCTTTGAAGATCAACTAGGATACTTTAAGGCCAATAATGGCATATTGTAATAGACAAAGTGTAAAAGGTCCTGATAAAGCCCTATGGGCAACATAATGTAAAAATGGCCAAATGAGCCATAAGGGATAGTTGGGAGTAATTTCTTGTTTTGAGGCATTTAATAAGGTCATAGGACCAATTCCAAGTCAGTAGCATAATTTAGAAGGTTAGAAAATGCATAGAAACCATAGTTTGCAATTTGAATTTTAAACTCTAATGGTCACTTGGTATTTTGGAGGGAAACCTTCTATTTTGAATTTTTAAAGGAATAGGTAGTAAAATGAATTGGAGTTAGTTAAGGAGGTCAAAAACTAACTCCTAAATATATAAGCATGTGCTGGTACGACTTGTACTTGAAGAATGTACGGACTGTTATAGGAAAGCAATAAAATCTTTTCATTTTCTGTCAAAACTTGTTGTTTTCTAAGTTTCTTTGGTCTTGAAGAGAATGAGGGATTGATATGGAATTTTTTTGAAGGTTTATTTGAAATTTTTATGCATGATCAATACATTTTGAGGTTCTAAAAAGGTTAATACTTTCTAGTTTGCATTGGCTATCACAGGTATACAACATTTTCTAACTATTTGGTGACTTCTCAAGGATGTTTGGGTTCATCCTATGATTGTTCTAGTCTAATTCTCATAGGATGGATGCCTCTTAATATGTATGATAGGCCACTAACCTTTTCATGAGAATAATGAAGTGAAACTGTAGGTGTACACCGTGGGAGTTGGTTGAAAAGTGCATTGAAGGGCTGCCATAGGTATAGCAGTAGAGGATCTACCTTAAGGAGGAAGGGTTTTTATGTCGGACAGAGTTAGGGGATGATGAGTGAATGGTGAAACCTGAGTCTTGAATTTTGGAAGTGAGTGATAAGCCTAGATTGGGGATGCCCTAGATTTTGAGGGTTTCAAGGCTTGAATTTGGGGGTTTTATATCTAAAGACCTCACAGGGTGAAATTGGTGAGTGATTTGTCTAATTGGGCATAAAACATGATGTTTCCATTAATTTTATGAAGTTTGGATAGGTATTTAGGATACTTTCTTTGTTAAACCCCATGATTTACCCTTGAAAAATAGTCACAGTCATGATTATTGGCACATTTTCCAAAAGAGTCAATATTGAGTTTTGGGTATGTTAGATAACTCCCAAAACAGTACTTGAAATGCTGATATTTTTTGCAAGTATTTCAGAAATTTTTTGTGAAAAGTTGGGAAAACAGCTACTGGAGGGCTAATTGGGGCTCATAGGCCTAATTGGCAGTTTTGTTGAAATTTCTTACTTGGAGTTTCTTGGAAGGTTAAAAGTGAATGAAACCTGCTTGATTAACCTTGTTAACCTATTTCTAATCAATATTGAAGGATTGGAGGCAAGAGATAGTTCTTTGTCTAATACAAACCTTGTGAGTTTGAATCAGTTCTATGGGAGTCCATCACCTTTTGTTTGCACTCTACATCAAATTAACTACTAATAGACTGAACACAACATATGAATCCAAAAAATGGAAAAGAAACATTCACTACAAGGAAAATACATGCACTAGATAGTAGAATGACAAGCATAGGTAAGGAACATAGATTTCATTAATGGAGAGGCAAAATTTGCAAAGCATAATACTACTAAAAATTATAGATAGGGAAGAACCTTTACAAATATTTACAACTTCCTTTCTATAGAGTTAAGGTATACATCAGATATTACATTGAAATTCCAACTCAACTACGAAGTTCAAGTTGTAGAAAAGATATAACTATTGATCAAGGGAAATCATGATTAGATGCACATTCCCATACTAGAAGATTTGATCTTTACATATAAATCTAGCTCTTGCAGATAGAAGATATTAGATTGAAGAATATTGTTAAAGAGGGAGATTGTATGTTTCAATCATTGTTTTGTCACTGATGTCAAACTTGGTAATACAAGTACTTATATGATTTATGTACTATCACTTAGTTGATTGATGAAGAGGATTTGATCAAAAGATGTAACAATAGCACCTAGAGGTAAGGTTGAGTTATGATTATGTAAAGAAGTACAAGAATTAGTTAAGATAGTGATAACATGATGTATTGGTAATCTACTTAAGGTTACAAATGCTAGTTACATTGAGAAAGTTTAGAAGAACAAGTTACACAAAGTTTGTCTACCAAGCTTAATTGAGTGGATAGTAGGTGCTAAGAAAAGTCAATGAAAGTCAAGCAAAAAAATAGTTGGAGCTAAGTAAATGCTTATTCTAGTGTATGCTGAGTAGAATAGTGGATGGCAAGAAAAGTTTAGTTGATGTCGAGCACTAGTAAACTTTAGTTTGTGCTGAGTGATTTTATAGAGGATATCGAGCAATGCAGTATGTGTCAAACATCAAAAGCTAGATAATGTCGAGCTGTTGCATTATTTAAAAGATCATGAATTCAATGGATTTGAGTTGACAAGTTTTTTTTCTTGGATTATGTGAACTAGGTGGAAGATCATAAGATTGATGAGTTGGTTGCACATAATTCAAAATAAATCATTTTTAGGAAAATTCAAAGAGGATTCAAGGAGAAGTTTCTAAAAGAGATATGGAATGTAGGGTAGATTTATTTTATCTTACCTAATCCATCCTAACCCTAAATTGGATGCTAGAGAATGAGTGGCAAAGATCTTAATTTCCTATTTATGGGAATGGTTGGTCATGAAGCAAGGTTGCCATGTGTGAGAATCTAAGGAAAACAATGAGTCAAGGGTTTTGATTCATCAAGTGACCTAAGAGAAGAGTTTGCATTGGCATGTTAAGAAAGAAGGCTTAAGGATATGAATGCTTGAAGCGTGACCAAGCTATTAGAGCTGAAATGTGTGAAGGCTAGGTAGAATGGAGGACTAAAATAGTGATCTATAATCTACAAATGGAGTCATAAGTTGTTATTAGATCAAGCCTTACTATTACTCTCTAATAATTGTATTAGTCAAGGGTAAATCCTTTGGATCAAGGTTGACCTAACTATCATTTGTAAATCCTTTAACCAGATGACATTCCAAGTGAATGGTCTAAAGTCCTCTAATAACGTTCACTCCTAATAGGGTGATTAAAATCCTTTAACAAGGTTGGCCTTTCACAAGGCATCACTTCAAAAGAGTGAAAAAGGGTAGCATGTTACTGGTGGTTTTTTCCAAATTGGGTTTCCATGTAAATCATTATGTCAAGTGTGTTGATGAATCTATTATGTTTCATGCTTACATTTCTACAAGTTGATTTAATAGCAACCTAAAAACTTTGAGTGATTTCATAATCTTATGGATGCATGCATGATGATAAATGTTTTATGGGTTCACTAAGCTGTGAAAAGTTTTATTTATACATCTAGACCTTGGATAATTGATTCACCCCCCCTCTCAATTATTCTAAAGTATTCCAAAAATTGGTATCAGAGCCATCTGCTTAAGAGGACTAGTTTGAAGGTACTAGAAGCACAAAGATCAAGATGTCAAAAAGAGAAGTACCCAAGCTTAATGGAGATAACTTTCCTGCATGGAAAAGTTTGATGAAGCTACAACTTGGAGGACTTAGAGACCATGTACAATCTACCATTACTACTAAGCATGTTGACCCTATTAGAGCCCCAACTACTGAGGATATAAAAAAGAAGAAAGAACATAACAAGAAAATGTTTGAGATTGCCTATGACCTAAGCTATGTCAAATTTGATGATATCAAAGGTCTTGATAGTGCAAATAAAATGTGAGATGTTTTAAGTGCAATCTATGGAGGAGACACCAATGTTCTAAGAGCCAAAGCTAAAAGTCTCAGAGGTAAGTTTAATGATATTAGAATGGAAGAAGGTGAAAATTTTGCCCAATATGTTGAAAGGATAAAAGAGATTGTTAATGCAATAAGAGGAGCCAATGATATATTAGATGATGATACTGTGCTAAGAAAAGTTTTAAGGACACTATTGCCTATATATGCTATTAGAGTTTCTACAATTCAAGAACTGAGATGTATACCAGGGAATGATCTATCACTTGAAGGGCTTGTAGGTAGACTCACTACTTTTGAGCTATCTAAATTTGATAATTATAAACCTAAAAAGATTGAATCTACTTTCAAAGCTAAGGTGTCATTGAAGGAACCTGATGAGAAGAAGAAGAAGAAAAAACATAAAGTATGTGTCTAGTGAGAGTGATACAGATGAGGAGGATGTTGAACAACTTGAAGCACTACTGGCAAGAAGATTCCATAGAGGTAAATGGAAGTTCAAAGGTAAATTACCTATCATTTATTTCAATTGCAATAAATTTGGTCATATTGCTACTAGGTGTCTAGAGAAGAAGAACTACAGAGGTAGTGACAAGTACAAAAGTAGAAAAGATGAATACAACAAGGACTACAAAGACAAAGGCAAGAAGTCTTGCTACATTGTTCAAGAGGAAACAAAGGATGAATCTGATGAACATGATGATGAAGGGGTGTATGTTGCAATGAAGGAAAAATCTAATGAAGATGAGGCAACTATACTTGTAACTTGTGTGAACAAGAATGATAGATGGATCATTGATAGTGGGTGTTACACATCACATGAATGGAGACAAAAGTAAGTTCATTACCCTAAATTTTTATGATGAAAATAGTGTAAGATTTGGTAATGATGCACCATATTTGATAAAAGAAACGGTTCTATCAAGCTCATAGATAAGATTTTATGTGACAATGATTACTATGTTGAAGGTCTTAACTATAATCTCTTGAGTGTCACAATTGAATAATTTGGGATGTAAGGTTGAGTTTGAAAACAAGGTTGCTAAGATATATGACACAAATAAAAAACTTATTAGAAAGAGTGATAAAACTAGGAGTAATCTATTCTATCTTGATATAGAGGATGCTACTTGTCTAGTTGTAAAATTTGATGATGTATAGTTATGGCACAAAAGGTTATATCATGTCAATTTTGATAACCTAGTTAGTACCAGCCACATGAGAAAAGTTAGAGGTTTTCCTAAGTTGAAGAAGCCTAATAATATAATGTGTAAAAAATGTTAGTTAGGAAAAATGTCAAAGTCAAGTTATAAGAGTAAAGCTCATACTCTAAAGAAATACTCGAGATTGTTCATACTAACTTGTGTGGACTAATTGATGTGCAAAGCTACAAAGGAGATAAGTATATTATGCTACTTGTTGATGACTATTCTAGAATGATGATATTTATGTTTTTGAAACAAAAATTTGATGCTTTTAAAATGTTTAAGTGGTACTTAGCAAGAGTTGAGAAGGAAATAAGTAAAAGTCTAAAGTGTTTGAGATCTGACAGAGGAGGAGAATTCACATCAAATGAGTTTGAGATGTTCTATAATGACAGAGGAATCAAAAGACAGACATCTACACCTAGAACCCCTCCACAAAATTGAATAGCTAAAAGGAGAAACAAATCTATAATGGACTATGCTAGAACACTCATGATAGAGAAAAATGTTTCTTTGAAATATTGGAGAGAAGTTGTAAGTACAAATATCTATACCTTGAACCGTTTACAAGTCAAGAAAGGTACTCATTCAACACCTTTTGAACTATGGTAAGGATACTGATCCAATGTGAAATATTTTAAGGTATTTGGAAGTAAGTGTTACATTATTAAAGTCTTCAAGAATGGTAAAATTGATGCAAAAAGTGAAGAAGGTATATTCTTAGGATATTCCACAAGAAGTAAAGCTTATAAGTGTTTAAATACTAATACTAACAAAGTTGTGAAAAGTTCAAATGTGAATTTTGATGAATATATAGAAGTATATGAGGCTAAATAAATGAAAGAACTAGAAGAATACAAATCATTTGTATACTTTTATTAAGGTATGCCTATTGAAGAAGATGTTGCAAATCAAGCTACAAATAAACAAGTTTTAGTGACTATAGAGTCACATACTATGAATGCCAAGTTGCATTCAAGAACCAAGCTACATTCAAATGCCAAGTTATAGAATGAAGTTGAAGCACATTCTAATTCTGAGATTAGTGTACATGAAAGAGATACTGAGTTACCTGATAGAGATGCACATAGTGATGTTGAAGTTGAAAGACACAATGAAGAAATGAGAGCTAAACCAAGATTTTCTAAATATGTCAAGAGACATCATCCTCCTACACAAATTATTGGAGATAAAGATGCTAGACCAATGGCAAGAAATAGATTAAGAAATGATACATGTTTATTGAGCATGAAGGAGCCCAAATTAGTGAGAGATGCTTTAGAAGATGTAGACTAGAGTAAAGCTATGGAAGAAGAGATTGAACAAATTGAGAAAAATAAAACATGGACTCTAGTTCCTAGACCAGAAGATAAAAATATGATTAGCACTAATTAGGTATTCAGAAATAAGTTAGATGAAAATGGTGAAGTTGCAAGGAACAAAGCAAGATTTTTTTGCAAAGGATATGCACAAGAACAAGGAACTGACCATGGAGAGACATTTTCTCATGCTGCTATATTGAAAGGAGTAAGAACTTTACTTGCTTATTCTACATACAAAGGTTTCAAAGTTTATCAAATGGATGTTAAATTTGCATTTCTGAATGGTATATTAGAGGAAGAAGTTTACATAGAATAGCCAAAAGAAATTATTGATGTTAACAATAAGAACATGGTATGTAGATTACACAAAGCTCTATATGGTTTAAAATGAGCACCAAGAGCATGGTACGAGAGACTTCATAATTATCTTGTGAAGATTGGATTTGAAAGGACTGATGATAATAGAAATCTGTACATGAAGATAGAGAAAGGAAAAGGTATTTTTTTATCTAAAATTTTTGTTGATGATATCATATTTGAAGGACAAGATGCTTTATGTAAGACTTTTGCAAATGAAATGAAGAAAGAATTTGAGATGTCTATGTTTGGAGAGATCAAATTCTTTCTGGGTTTGCAAGTATATTAGATTAAATATGGTATATACATCACTCAGTCAAAATATGTCAAGGAAATATTAAAATTTTTTGGATTAGAGGATTCCAAAATAGTAAGTACACCTATGGTGATAGGACACAAGTTGTCAAAGAATGATGATTCAACTGAGGTGAATCAACATTGTACAAGTCTATGATTGAAAAACTATAGTACATAGAAGACCTGATATTGCATTATATATAGGGATAGTTGTAAGATTTTATGCTAATCCCAAAGAAAATCATTTGATGACTATAAAGAGAATAATGAGATATTTGAAAGGAACAAAAGAGTTTGGTCTATACTATAAGAAAAATGAGAAATTTAAATTAAGAGCCTATATTGATGTTGATTGGGCTGGAAACATTGATGATAGGAAGAGCACCAATGGAGGAGAATTTTTCTTAGGAAAGATGATGGTTACATGGACTAGCAAGAAACAAAATTGCACCTCACAATCTACTATTGAAGATGAATATGTTTTTGCTACTGTAAATTGTACAAACATTGTATGGATCAAAAAGTTACTCAAATGTATGAAGGAAGAGATCAAAAAACTAGTAACACTTTATTGTGATAATACAAGTGCTATCAATATATCAAAGAATCCTATGATGCACACAAAGACTAAGCACATTGTAATCAAGTATCATTACTTAAGAGAGTTAGTTCAAGATAAAGAGGCAGAGATGGAATATGTCAACGCAAAAGAGAAAATTGCTGATATCTTCACAAAAGCATTACTGAAGGATGCTCATGAGTATCTAAGAGGTAAACTAGGGGTGATACCCCTATCAAAGGCTATCTAACTAAAAAAAGGAGTGCCCTGCATAAAAAAAGCTAATTTTTATATGTTACACATTGATGTAGTAGATCTTACTTTAGGAGCTACCTAAAGTAATCAAAGAACTAAAAATAAAAAGCAGTCACAAGTAAGGTGACAAAGGGAGAAACTAAAGAAGCACTATATCTACATGTTAAGATGGCAAATCTTTGGAATTGTTGTCAAAGAGAGAGAATATTGCAAAAGCAAATAATTGTTGATCAAGAGAATGATAAAGGGAGAAATTTACTAATCAGAGGGAGATAATTGGCAAGATTTATTGATTTGAGAGGGAGATTAGAGATAGTTATTGATTAGGAGAATACAGAAAAAGAAATCCTAAACATCTACCTAGTAAGAGGGAGATACAAGAAGTAATTTAGAGGGATTTATAAGAAAGAGTTTTGTAACCTATTTAGAAGGTGGAAGTTTTTGATAGAGGGAGAGATTTCAATACAAGTAATTATTTTCTTTTTGGTATTTTTTTGGTCTTACTATTTTAACCTAGTCAATTTGGTTGAATAAGGTGTTTTCCATTTGGTTGATCAGTTTCATTTGCATCAATGCTAAAGAGGGAGATTGTTGATATTAGATTGAAGAAGAATGTTAGAGAGAGAGATTGTATGTTTCAATCATTATTTTGTCACTAATGTCAAACTTGCTATTTGTTGGTAAGACAATTGCTTATATTATTTAGGTACTATCACTTAGTTGATTGATGAAGAGGATTTCATCAAAAGATGTAACAATAGCACCTAGAGAAAAGGTTGAGTTATGATTATGTAAGAAAGTACAAGAATTAGTTAACACAGTGATAACATGATGTATTGGTAATCTACTTAAGGTTACAAAGGTTGGTTACACTTAGAAAAATAAGAAGAACAAGTTACGCAAAGTTTGTCTATCAAGCTCTACCAAGTGGATAGTTGATGCCAAGCAAAGTTAGCACAAGCTGAGCAAAAAATTAGTTGGAGCCAAGTAAAAGCTCATTATGCCAAGCAAAATAGTTAATGCCAAGTAAAGTTTAGTTGATGCCGAGCACTAGTAAAATCTAGTAGGTGCCAAGTAATTCCATCATGGATGCCAAGAAACATAGTATGTGTTGAGCATAAGAAGATTGATAATGTCGAGTTGCTGCATTATTTAAAAGATCAAAGATTCGATGAATCTAAGCTAACAAGTTTGTTTTCTTGAATTGTGTGAACCAAGTGGAAGATAAGATTGATGAGTGGCTGGCACAGAATTCAAGGTAAACCATTTTTAGGAAAATTCAAAGAGGATTCAAGTAGAATTTTCTAGAAGAGATATAAAATGTGGGGTAGATTCATTGTATCCTACCTAATCCATCCTAACCCTAAATTGGACAATGGAGAATGAGCAGCAAAAGATCTTAATTTCCTATTTAGGGGAATGGTTGGTCATGAAGTAAGGTTGTCGTGTGTGAGAACCTAAGGAAGACAATGAGTCAAGGATTTTGCTTCACCAAGTGACCTAAGAGAAGAGTATGCATTGGAATCTTAAGCAAGAAGGCTTAAGGATATGAATACTCGAAGGGTGAACAAACTATCAGAGCTAAAATGTGTGAAGGCTAGGCAGAATGGATGACTGAAATAGTTATTTGTACTCTGCAAATGGAGTTGTAAGTTGCTATCAAATCAAGTCTTATTGTTACTCTCTAATAACTGTATCATTCTAGGGTAAATCATTTGGATTAAGGTTGACCTGACAGTCATTTGTAAATCCTATAACTGGGTGACATTCCAAGTGAATGATCTAAAGTCCTCTAACAAGGCTCACTTCTAATAGGTTGATTGAAATCCTTTAATAGTGTGTATTGTAACATGTAATAGGGTTGGCCTTTCATAAGGCATCACTTTAGAAGAGTGAAAAAGAGTAGCATGTTATTGGTGGTTATTCCCAAATTGGGTTTCCATGTAAATCATTGTGTCAAGTTGTTGATGAATCTATTGTGTTTCATGTTTATATTTTTGCAAGTTGATTTAAGAGTAACCTACAAGTTTTAAGTGATTGCATAATCTTATGGATGCATATGTGATAATAAATATTTTATGGGTTCACTGAGCTGTGAAAATTTTTATTTATACATCTGGACCTTGGATAACTAATTCACCCCCACACCCCCCTCTTAATTATTCAAAAGAATTCCAATAAGAATTGATAGCCATTATCATCTGATTAGGTTGATGGACAAACTAGGTGGTGATGGAGTATCTCTTGCATTGATTAGGCATGGAGAACACTAAAGTTGACCTGTAGATGATCAAAAGGATTTGATTTTACATTAAAGAGTTATTTTCCTTTGTTCTCAACACACCAAGTTAGATAAATTGGAAAATAAATAATATTCAACCTCTACCATGTACCCTTCTTGATATTTCATTGGTCAAAAACCCCTCTATCATATTCTCCAACTTGGAAAAGCAAAATGCCCTTTTGATCAACACAGGGACCTACAATCTTATGATCATCATTGAAGTTAAATCCCCCATATCATCATCAACTAGGAACCTAGCCATTAAGATCTTATGATCATCCATATATCTCATGGTTGAAGGCACCTTTTATAACCTCTACAATCTTATGATCATAGTTTATTGTGACATCATAACCTTCTTCCTCCTACCCTAATATCTTATGATCACAGCTATGGAACATCTCATAACTTTGGTAGTTACCCTAGTAGCTATCATTGAACTACAACCACATGATAACAATTATCCTTTTTTACCATAACCTCAAAAATATCAAAATTTACCCTCATGATCTCACAATACACCACAACCCTTTCTAGTCATGGGTCCCATCTTCTCTTGCCTTTTGATCTCATGATCTTACAACTACACAAGCACACGACTACATAGCACCACCTTGGCCTAGCATCAACAATAGGAATCTAGATTCCTATGATCTTTTTATCATCTCCTTGTTGTGTCATTGGGCCTTTCTCCATTTTCTTTTCAATCATAATATCTCATGATCATACGATGTTGTGACAACCTTTTGTTGTAGCTTTGGAAGCCCCAGGAATCACCTTTATAATTGTACAATCTACCCTTTGTCATATCATCAAAACTCCTCAAAATCTCAACATTTTTCTATCCTTACAATCCTACAATCACTCGATTCTATTACCAATCATTGACCCAATAAAAACTCGCCTTGTATGGTTCCAAACACCTAGCATTTTAGCTTACAATCTTACGATCACCTCCACTTCATAATATCTTGAATCTTCTTAGCCTGTCTCATGATCCTATGTCAATTTCTTGTCATAACATTGGGGAACCATCTTGAGTCTTCACACTCATCTAGCCTTATGATGCTATGATGAACTCTTCAACTCCTCATAAGATTATAACTCTTCAAGTTTGTCGTAAGATAGTCATCTTCAAATATCACACCTATGACACTCTGATGAAGGGACATCATAAGATCAAAAGACCATTTATCTGAAATTATGACCATGTGATGACCATCTTGTCATAGCATCACAACACCATCTACCATTTACTATGAGACTCCTTATGATTTCACAAAAAAAAGAGATATCGTGAGATTGTAGACCCTAAAACCTCTACCCATGATGTTATGATGAATAGGGATTTGACTGAATTGTTGACCATCATAGGATCATGACTTAACCTATGAATATTTTTGAAAGAATGCCTCTATTGAAAGAAAAAGTCCTCACCTGATGAAATTTATTTACGAACAACTACAAGATCAGGCCCACCTAGACACATGTCATGAAATTGTATTCCCACATTAGTTAAAATTCATGCAATTATGGAAAGTGGGAATACACCAACAATAGATTTTGGAAAATTTAATGGTCAAAATAAAACTAGAGCCCCTTACATAGTTTAGTACTCTCGACCATTCAGGTATGCCACCCGATCAAACCTCCTGACATATTTCAACTTACGATCTTAAGATTGCTTCCCATTTCGTACATTTAGAGGCCTTACCATTTGACCTTATGATCTTTTGATCATTAACCACTCATAGCATCAAGCATAGCTTTTCCCTACCTCATGATCTTATGATCCCTTATGATGCTATGACTCTGTGATGCTAAGATCATACAACATCAGCTTGCAATCTTATGATCATCAATTATTTCATATGGTCAAGCGTCCTCTTTCAAGCTCCTTCTAATCTCACAATAACAACATATTGTAACATCGACAACATAGACCTTAGCATCTATAATCTTACAATCATGGCTAACTACCCTTGTTGTGACTTTAGCGGTCTCCCTTTTCCTTCTTATGGTCATATGGCAGCAATTAACTAACCCTCATTGCTTGTCATGACATTAGAGCTCTTCATGTTTGCACCTATGATCTTACGATCAACTATCTATCATAAGATTGGGAGACCATTTCCATCATGTAGAAACCCTAATTCTTTACTTCTGACCCCACCATACCATGTAGAAGATCATCATTTCCCCACTCCAGTTAAATACTGAGCACCTATAGAAAGCATGCATATGCCAGTCATTGAACTTGGAAGATATGATGGTAGAAGCCATAATTGCAAATGCCCCTTAATTTTTGCAATGTAGTGACTTGAAGCCTTGAAACCCTTTCAAAGGAATACATTGATTGAATTTTCTTTGATTTATTTGATGAACAATTCTAATTCGCACCATCACAACTTGAGATCTAACTACATCACTAATGTCTATGACCATGTCAAGACCAATCCTTAACCATGATCAATTAGTCACCATCTAAAACTTTAACTGTAATGCTAATCCTATGAAGCCATGACCAGAATGATTACTACTTTGCCATCATAACCTAGGGTTAGAACTAACTCCCTATGACCAAGTGATCAAGAGAATTTTGTAGCATTGCTACTCTAACAATGGTTATCCCTTAATCCTCTGTGATGACATGGAACATTGAATTTGATTGTAGTAGTTGACCATTAAATGGTCACAACTTAAATTTTGAATCTCATATGGATGGAGTTCATCGATTGAAATGATCCACTTTACTCGATAAAATATCCTTCAAAATCAACCCTTGTGATGCTATAACCAAGGATGATTAGGTAGTAGGCTCACAAAACTAAATCTGGTCTCACCTATCCACATAGTAGCTACTCACTTTCTTGCTTTGATTAAACATTCAGTAACTCTAAAAAGCATGAATATGTTGAGTATTGATCTACTTTCATCTAATGACTAGGAAGATGTGGACCCCTTGAGGTATTCTAAATGTTAAACCTAGCCCGCGATCATGTGGAAAAGGATAAATCATGACCTCACCATCATAACATGAATGCTAGCCCAAGTCGTCACAAAACTACACACAAGAGACATTCACCACTTCGCAGCAGAACCCTAGATCAACCTTAATCACCTGCAATAGAGAAAAACATTGGAGATTACTACTATGGTTTGATCGCAACCTCACAACCCAACACTTCATGTTAGTGTGAAATGTTGTGAAGTCACACTGACTATGGAGATAACCATTTCATGTGCTTGTAGGTTCCCTAATGTTTAAGTGCTAATAGCCTGTGACTAGGTGATGAAAGGTAGTTACATAGTCACAACTTATAATCTTCATAGGGAAACAACATGTAATATGAAAGACTTGAAGACCTAGGGATGTAATGAAGATTACTAAAGTTTATATATATCACTTTTATGCATGCATGGCAATTAAAATCAAAAAAATTGAATTTTTGCGAGGGTGGGGGGAACAAAAATGGCTAACAAGTACATTTGCCTGGTGCATGAGGATTTCCCCATCAATTAATTTGCAATAAAATAAGAATTTATGCATGTCAGATGACTTGGTGAACTCTAATTGTAGGAACTATAATAATAGTCTATGTTTAGTTTTGAAAATTTATTTGTTAATAACTTTGACAGTTTGTTTGTGATAGAGTCAACTTTTTCAATGCATATCCATTTCCACCATTAAGAAGCAAGATATTTTCTCATGTTTGGTAATGCCTTTCATTTGTTAGTCTTATTCAAATTATCCTATTTTTGAAAATGAATGTAAAATATTCTTTTCACACCCATTAAAACATTGAAGAATTTAATTGAAAATAGTACAATATAAAAAAGAATACACAAAATAAGCACTAAACCAAAAAAAATGGAGAGCATTGGAAAAAAAAAACATAAATATTCCCTAACACACAAAGGACATCATTGAAATAGCTAAAAAAAAAAAAAAAAATTCTCTAAAGATTGAATGACAAATACATCTCTTTATGTCTATACCTCCTCTAGTTTGAAATAATAAATGCAAACCCTTTCTATAGAAAAAATAAGAAAGTCAATAGTCACTATATTAAATGAACAATTGACACTTAACACTACAAAAAAATAGACAACTACCAAGACATGAACAATTGAAAATTCAATTTGAATCTCATTCATATGAATATGTCAAATACCTTTTAGTGTGTGAGTCTTATCAAATTTGTGATTTTTTAAAATATGTTGGCCCTATATTTATAGACAAAAGTTTAACACATGAGAAGATTTATGCATATTTTTCTAAGAAAATTTAAAACACTCACAAAATAGACATTTATTTATTTATTCTAATTTTGGTAATTTTGTTTAATAAAATAGAGAATTTATATCAATTATTTTAACTATTAAAAAATAGATAAAAATGATTTTATTGCCAAAATTAAAATTTAAACTATATTTTTCAATTAATACAAATCTATTTTATTTATTATTTTAGAGATTTATATATCTTATTATTGTTTGTTTTAATTTTGATTTTTTTATTTAATAAAAAAGATAATTTATATTGATTATTTTAATTATTAGCAAATAGATAAAATGGAATATTTTATTATTAGAATTAAAATAAATATTTTTTTTTCAATTAATACAATTTTTTTATCGATAAGAGGCTAAAGCGAAGATTAATTATTATGTATTTGAATTAATTATTATTATTTATTTATTTAGTAGATTTGAACCTAAGACCTCCTAAATAAGAGACTTACAATTTACCATTGTATGTTGGAATTCTTTAGGATAACTGAGAGGGGGGGTAGGGGTGAATCAATTATTCAAGGTCCAAATGTACAAATAAAACTCTTTAGTGCTTAATAGACTCATATCCATAAAACCATAACATGCATACATCTATTAGATCATACAATATCTTAACTTAGTAGGTCACTATCCTAGGTCAAAATAACTTTGCAGTAATGTAAACATGAAATACCATAAACACATTTATAGAATTTGACACAAGGATTTTATGTGGAAACCCAATTTGGGAAAAATCACTAGTAACATACTACCCAATTTCACTCTTCTAAAGTGATGTCTTGTGAAAAACCAACATTGTTAAGGGTTATAATACACAGTGTTAAATGTGACCTAGATAAAGGATTTCAATCACTGTATTAGGAGTGAGCCTTGTTAGAGGACTTTAGAACGTTTTATTAGAATTTCACTTGGTTAAAGGATTTACAAATGGCTGTTAGGTCAACCTTAATCCAAAGGATTTATCCACACTGGTACCATTGTTAGAAAGTAACAATAGGGCTTGATCTGATAAAAATTTACAACTCACTTGTAAACAAATCTCTAATTCAGTCCTCCATTCTGCTTGGCATTCATACTCTTCAGGCATGACAAATTGTTCACCCTTCAAGAATTCAACCTCTTAAGCCTTCTTGCTTTTTATTCCAACTATAGTCTCTTCTATTTGACCACTAGATGAAGCAACACCCTGAACTTCTTGTCTTCCTAAAGTTCTTGCACATGACAACCTTTTCTTCTAGCCTACTATCTCTATAAATAGAGAATTTAGATATTTTTCTACTTAATCTCAACCATCCATTTTAGGGTTAGGTAAGATTCTAGTAATCTACCCACTTTTCTATTTTAGTTCTTCTAGAAACTTCTTCTACAATCTTCCTTGAATTCACCTAAAAATGGTTTATCTTGATTTTTGTGCCACCAGCTCATCATAGTTATCTTCCACATGCTTCACATAATTCAAGAAATCAAATTAGTCATCTTAGATTCATCAAATCTTTGATTTAACACTTTTTTGTTGTCACCTAGCACTTACATTATTCTATCACTCGACCAACACTAGTTCACTCAACAAACACTAAAGTTTACTAATGCTTGACATTAACTAAACTTTACTCAGCATATAATAACTTTCACTTGGGTTCCATTATTTTTCTTCTTTATTTGAAACCTATTGATTTTCACTCGACTTCTACTATTTTCTACTTAGCTTGCACTATTTTCTTAGCTAGGCTTGGCAGACACTTTTTTTTACTTGATCTTCTTCTATCTTGTTCTTAAGTAACCTTTCATTATAGAATTTAAGTAGATAAACAATACACTATAGTATCAATGTAATACTTGGTCTTAGTGCTCCTTTTATACACTAAATAACTAAACCTTTCTCTAGGTGCTCTTGTTATCTTCTCTTTTCAAATCCTCTTCATCAATCAAACAAATGATAGCATTTAGACCAAAAAGCAATTGTCTCACCAACAAGTAGCAAGTTCGAAATCATTGACAAAATAATGATTGTTCCATGATAGGTTCTATACTTCAAAAAATCTCTTTTCAACATTGTATTGTAGGCTCTTGCCTTAATACACTATTTTTAATACAAATATATTTTATTTAATATAAACCTATTTTACTTATTATTCTTGAGAATTAGAAATCCTGTTTTATTTATTTTACAAATTGTTTTAATTAATAAAAAAATAGATAACAAGTTTTTTAAGATTTTATTGTAATAAAAAATTTAAATTATTATTTTTTTCAATTAATATAAATCTATTTTATTTATTAGTATAAATATTTGTGAATATTATTTTTGTTAATTTTTATGTAGATTCCTTAATTAATTAAATACACAATATTTCTTTTATGAAAATTAAAATATTGAAAAAAATATATTTAATGTTTAATATGAAAAATAATCTTAACTTTAGTATAGAATTTTTTAAATTAATCAAATAAATGATATTTAGTTTTTTATGAAAATAAGAATATTGAGAAACTATTTATTTCATTTTTAATGTTAAAGATAATATTAAAATTAGTATATACAAGGTTAAAAGCCATTAAACCTTGGCTTCATTAAGCAGGCGATGGGTTCAAAGATGGGCTCTCCATGAACCAACAAAACCTGTTGTGGTTGCATTTTTTTCTTTCTATCCAAGGTGTACCTCTAGTCAAAATTCAAGAAGCTAGCACAATGCATTTGTTTAGATGGATAATGAAGACACCTAATGATCTCTTTTCTAAAGTTACTATAAGTCTTCACTCATGGGAGGACCTATATGTACAGTTCTATCTTAACTATCTAGATCAGAAGATAATTAGTTTTCTAGTTTCTACAGTGCATCCCCATATGTTCCACAAGCTTGGTATTCAGTCATCTCGCCCATGGTAGAAGGATTGGGAATGGTACCCTATTGGTCCTCTAACCAATTATGACCCAAGTTGGGCTATTGATGGCTGGTTACCCACCTTACTATGGTTGAAATCCTCAAGTAGCATTGGAATTTGTAGTCCTCTCACAAGACTTGGAGTATTATATTTTCCATAGTTTGGCAAGCTATCACAGAGGAAAAGATAGCTTACTTTTATTGGTGTATTCTCTTCTAGGGCTTGCCTTTGGGCCCTCAACTTTGAAATTTGCATGTCTTAGACCCTAGATCTCCTTTTTGTGGGAAACCAAAAAGCTTCCTACATATTTTTTGGTTATGTAGGCATGCCCACAATTACTAGCACTAGATCCATGATTTTTTCAAACCCTTTTGCCTTGAAGCCTTTTCCTAGCATATGGCTATTTTGGGAGATTCGTCTATGCTCCTTTTTAAATATTCCTAGATCTAGCATGCTTTACAATGGATATTTCATTTACTATCTAGAAAGATTAAAATGCAATTTTATTCAGTCACAACTTTCTTGATATAAATGTTGCTATGTACACTAAAGAACGTATTTGTAATAATGACATGATGTAAATTCAAGTACAAACTGACAAAGTGGCACTACAAGTGGCCCACCTATAGGATCTTTTGTCTCACTAGGGCAATTCCCCCTGCACAGTTGCCAAGGCACCACCAGACACTTTAGTTAGTGATCAACACCTCCTTGTGTTACTAGAGAGGTTGTAGCAGCTCTGCTCACCTCTCGGATACTCTCATGTCATGGCCTTCATGTTGCTCTCCTAGTGATGAAATTGGTGGTAATCACTACTTGACCTCTCCTTTGTAGAAGTCAAGTTCAAGCTAGTCCTTGATGGCTCCTCCTAGTGCTCCTAATGTGGGTTGGCCCTATGTTTACAGGGACCCTAAATGGCCATTCCCTTAGTCAGATTTGGCTATCTCCCCTCAAAGGCCGATGAGAGAAAAAGAAAAAAATGATGTTACTATCATCGTTGCTGATAGTTGGGCTCCCCCTAAGTCATCCACCAACCCTACTGATTTTTGGGGTTTTGATAATAGAGATCCCCTCTCAATTGGAACTACTCTGGTAGCTTAAGAGCTTTATTCTTGTTTTGTGTTATGTTGCTCCGTCATCTTTTATATTTCTTGGTAAATAGTCGATGTTTTCGGCCATGTGTTGTTTGAACTTTCGGGATGATCTCCTATTCGCTGACCTTTTTTTTTGTGACTATATATCTTTAATATTTAATTACTAGAGAAGGGATTATTCATCAAAAAAGTTAGTATATACAACAGTTTTGAAGGTATTATTGTTTTAAAATTTAAAGATATTATCATTCCATTTATAGTTTTTCTATTTTATTCACTCAAGAATTGTTTTATTTAATGAATAAAAAATAAATTTGTAATGATTATTTTAATTAATTAAAAAATAAATAAAGATTATATTTTTCTTTTATTTCTAAAAGAACATTTAAATTAAGAAATAAATAAACTTGTTATATGAAGACACACAAACTTCTTTATACTATCAATTTATTTATACTTTTAATACTTTCTTCAATTAATAGATATGTTTTTAATCTAAAAAATACAACTTATAGATTTTATACAATTTATTTTATTCATTTTGCTATTATTTTATATATTTTTTTAAACATATTTTAAAAAATTGATTAATAAAAATGATTATTGGTAATGATTTTTTTATTGAATAGAAAAATAGATAAAAAGTTATTTGAAATAAAATTAGAAATATATAATGTTGAACATCATTTTCTTAACTAAACAAATTATCTAACTATCACAAAATAGTTTTATAAATTTTTAAAGGTTATTTTGTGGCTTTTAAAGTAGTTTCATTTTGTAAGAAAATTTTATGGTCAATTTATTTGCTTTAGTAATTTTGTTAATTAATAAAAAATACATAACAAGATTTTTAAGATTTTATTGTCATTTAAAAAAAAATTATTATTATAAACCTATTTTATTTATTATTATAAATATTTATAAATATTATTCTTGTTAATTTTTATGTAGATTTTTTAATTAATTAAATCCATGACTTTTTTAATGATTGAACAAATATTTTAAAAATTTTTAATATAAAAATAATCTTAACTTTAGTAAATAAAGTTTTTTAAAATTAATTAAATAGAAGGGAAATACATCTGAGTAATTCATTCTTTTGCCTAATAGATTTGGAGTGATACTTCCCTTGCTATTTACTGAAATCTAATGAAAAGGGGTGGATCTTAGTATTCCCGCTTTATTTATGTGTGGTTGGTATGCTTCCATTTTCCAATCATACAAGGAGAAATTACAAACACCCATTTAAGTTATACTTAATTAAGAGTAGCACTATCCTAGTTAAAAGCTAGGATCATAGTCCTATTAAGGACACCATTTTGAGGGATTTCAAACATCTTCTAAGAGCTACCTAGTTAAAGGATTTAATATACATATCTTTTTTGATATCCTTCTCACCTTGTTAGGAGTGACTATGGTAAGGTTGGTTATACAAAAAATATGTTCAGAATTTAAACTATTACTATGAATTACATACACTTATGATGGACAATGCTATAAATAGCATAATTATGGTAATAGTAAGAATGAGTGTAGATTCAGGCCTAGTAGTAGATCTAGTAATAATAGAGTTGATGAATAGTGTTAGGCATGAAATAAATATGGCCTCAAAGTTGATGGATGTAGGTCTAGAGTGAATATCCAAAGGCCACTTGTGAACTAGGAAAAGAAATTTAATGTGACATGCTTAATGGGTGGTAATTATGGTCACCTAGATGTGGATTCCATAATAAGGAAACAAAGAGGAAATTTATGACCATGAAAGTCAACTAGTATGGCATGCTTTTACTATCATCTAATTGGCCATATTCCTATGAACTATCAATTCAAGAACTAATCAACTAGCTGGACAAAGAAATAAAGAGGAAAGGAACCTATGAATGTTGAGGAGGTAAGAAATTAGATGAATGAGACATGGAAGAAGAAAGAGGGTAATAATTAAAGAATTAAGGAATTTGATAGTACCACATCATCATTAGGTGTGGATATTTCATCACCAAACTACACTATCCTTTGGCTTAGAGGGAGAAAGTATTGTTCAAAATATTTCATAACCCCCTTCAGATATACAATTAGATCTAACAACATTTTAAGATGTAATGAGGTAATCTTGAATGTATTACAAAAATTTGATGAATTTGATGATTTTTTGATCAACCTATATCAATCTAAGAGTTAGTTAGTGAAAAAGTAAGTTCTATAAGTGAATAAACTTAATACATGCATGTGAGGGTGAATAAGAGGTTATTTTTTCATTTAATTTTCACCTTGCATATTTCAAAGTTTTTTGGAGTAGAAACAACATTTTTCAAGAAATTGTTAAGGACTCCATCAATAGGAAATATTATTTGTACTTATTTGGAAGAGGAGATTAATTGATATCATTGTATTATCATGAAGAACCCTAGTTTCACAAAGTTTGAGGTATTTAATCAAATATCTACTCTTTTTACTAATTTTTTAATATGTATGTACTAATTTTAGTTGATAAAAGTTAGAGGCATCGCCTTGAGTTTAAGAGGCATCCTTATAAGTCCATGGAGAATGATCCAACTAGTGCCCTAACTAGTATTCCTTATGGTGTCTTAGACATTAAAGATATAATAAGTTATATTTGCTACAAGATGGAGATTTTAGATGTGATGAAAACTTGGAATTAAAGGATAAATACATGCATACTGTAGATATAGGATTACATCATGCAATTAGCTACCTAGGTGATCTTGAAGATGAAAACATCATATATGTGCTAAGAACAATCCATAACCAATTAATGCATTTGGATAAATTGCACACAATTATGAAGGAATCTATCCATGTGGTAAACAATATTTATACAACCAATGATGTGTCAATTCCTTAGATAACCCCTAAAGAGAATGTTATTAGATTGACCAAATCTAGGTGGGATGGGTGTTGAATGACTAGTAAATGATATAAAAGATAAAGGAGTAAGCTTTGTATCTATGATAATTGGTCATAAAATCTATCACACCAGTTGGTTGAATAGTATTTCTAAAGGTTTCATTCATAAAACATATTTTATAATGAAATAAAATGAAGATTTTGATCTTTTTGAAGCAATGAATGAATAGTTGATTGTTAACTTAGAGAAGGTCAATAAGGAGAGAATAAAGGAATTTAATTTTAGCAAGTTAATTGTCTGTCTATTCTTCTACTTTTAGAACATATCTCCTAACATAAAAATATTTAGTGAATAGTAGATTCCCTAGTCTATATTTAGATCAATAATTGCATTAGAATCCCAAGGAATTATGTCATTAGTATAGGATGGGGTTATTTCAAGGGTTTCTCGAAAATGATTTATGAGAAGGAAATGATACCTTCTAAGATTGTGGATAAGTATACTAATACAATATGCTTCATGGTTAAGATTGATACATGCTAGTGTTGACATTATGGTCAATTTTTTTATTAGTGACTCAACACTTAGTTAGTTGGTTTCATTGCTACCAAGATCTACAATTGCTACCAATCTTAGCATTCATCTAGAAATGTTAACCAAGTGTTTTAGTTGCTACCAAGATAAATAGATAGTTTGAAGTTCATGCTGAGCTTCATAGTGTCTACCGAGCATCTGAGACAATTTATAGTATTGCCCAAGCATTCTACAGTCTATCGAGCTATCCTATAGTGCTAAACAAGTTCATCCTACTCGAAGTGATCAATATGGACTAAGACTCAACATCAAATAAATGTAAAAGTTTTCTAAGTGTTGACAATGTTTTTTGAGTATCAGAACATCACCGAGTTTATCTTCTAAACTTGAGTTATAGCAGTTGGGCTGACTTTGTAAATTATGATGATTTTGGTATTGTAGCTGAGTCTAGAAGGTAATTATTTGGATTGATATATATATGTAATTCATTGTATCATATCCAAGTATGAAAAATAAGAAGATATATGAAGTGTATGAGTGTGAATTGAAGAAGGCTACAAGCAATATAAGGGACAACAGAGATTTATCTATCATAACAAGGTGATCATTGTAATTCAAGGAATCTCATTCAATAGATCAAAGTTGTAGATCAGAGATCAACTATTGATTCATCCTAATAGGTGCATCGGTCAAATCCATTAATCATGTGGACTTAATAGTCTTTTGCTAAATCTCTTAATAGAGTGCATACTTAACTATATGTTTGTAAATCCTTTAACAAGGTGGACCTAATCATCCTTATTGCTCCTAATAGGGTAGATCACTAGAAGGGGTCAATTATAAGCCTTAATAGGCCAATTTTATACTGCAGTACTAAAGCTTGTGGGTATCATCCCCACCCAAGTTTTACTTTCTATTTGGAAGGTTTTTGGGTCACCATATCTTGTGTCAAAGTGTTATGAATGTTTTATTTTTTTCATTCTTTCGTGCATGAAATTAGAACAGAATAATATATGAAGGATTAATTGGAGAAGTAAGTTAAAGTTTTATTGGTTCCTAATTCACCCCTCCCCTCTCAATAACCTAGCCTACTTTATATTTCCAACAATTGGTATCAGAGAATATGGTTCTCCTAGAAGAAGTTTAACATCTTGAGATAAGATCAAAGACAATGGAGGTATACATGCTAGAAAAAACTATTGAGAATGAAAAGTTAGATCTAGAATTGACCATTAGACATCTCAAAAAAGAAAAGGAGAAACTCTCTCAATAATTGCAAAGAAGGAAAGATATAGCAACAAAATGGATGAGAATCTCTACATTGAAGAAAACATTGAAGATTTATGCATAGAAAGAAATTCAAATGAAGTTGACGCAACAATCAAAAACCTATTAGAGAGTAATTTTAATCATCAAGAAGAAGTAAAAAATTTGAAAAGAGAACAAGAAATCCAATCAATCAGAATGTGTAAGGTCATGGAACAAAAGGACAAAGCCAAGGAAGAGATAGAAGGAAAAAACAATGAAATCCATCAACTATCCCTTCAACAAGTAGACTTTATTGATTAGCTCAATGATGGAAATCAAGAGCTTATCAATCTAAGGATAGAGAATGAAAGACTCCAAAATGATCTCAACATTGAAAAGAAAACCAATGAGAGAATGATGAAATCTAAAGAAAACATTAATCAATTGAATGAGAAAACTCAATATAGATACAAAGGCAAAGTTGGATTAGGATATATAGATGAAGGTGAATCATCTTAGCAAGGAGATCAAACTAATAAAAGACCTACTTGCAATCATTGTGGTAAGATAGGTCATACATCAAAAAAATGTCAAAACAATGATAAAGAAAAACTCAAAGGAAGGTATTAAAATTATAATAAGCATGGACATAGAGAAAGTGAATGCAAAGAGAAACCTAAGTTTGAAGGAAAATGTCACAATTACAATAAAAAGGGCACAAATATTCAAAGTGCAAGACTAAGAAATGAAACCCAACAAAACAAATTGTGAAAGCAATATTTGGTTGGGACATGGTATAGGTGTCACTATAGTGGTGAGTTTGGGCACATTGGAGTAAATTGTGTAAAACATCACATGAGGAAAAAGGACACTAACAAAGAGATTTTTTGTTTGTAGAGAACCTTGACATCTTATCAAGAATTGCATGAATAAAGGCAAAGTTGAAGATGAAAAGAAAGCTAAAGCTAATAATGTTAGAAAACAAACGAGTTAAAAATGGGTGCAAAAACCTATAGAGAATGCAAGACAAAGTCATAAAATTGTTGACACCCAAGTAAATGAGTTGGATGACTCAACTATTTCAACTTAAGTTTCCTATGGAGATCACTGAAATTGTGATTGAAAAGAAGTCATCTAACATCAGTTACATCCATCAAGCAAAAAGATCCATATCAATATTCAAGATGCACAAGGATCATTGAGTGATAATCGGAATTTAGGACCTTCCTGAGCAAGGTTAGGTCACAAGAACTTACTAAGCATGACCAGGTTGCATATCTTACTCTAGATGTAGATGTCGAATTGGTGACTCTTCTGAGTATGAAGTTTAGACTGAGTGGTTGTAATCTTACTAAGTTCAAAGTTCTCTAAGTTGGTAGTTCCTACCAAGTCAAGAAGACTTACTAAGTTGAATGTGTCTTTTGAGCATTAAAGACAAAACTAAGTGGAGGACAACCTATCACTGAGTATGTGTATGAAGCGTTTATGGAAATCAAAATGACAAAAAGCAATTAAAAGGAGGAAATTGAAAATATTGTTTTACCACAAATTTTTAGAGCAAAGAGTATAGAAGTGAATTCAGAGCCTCCAATCAATTTAAGAAGTTGTTGTTGAAGATTACTTCCATGTTCAAAACCCTACTGAGCAATGAAATCTTTAAGTAACAAGGTCAAGAAAGGTTCTAAAATGTTGGTTTTTGGAGTGGATTTTAAGGCTCCCACATTCAAATTGAGTCTAGCTATAGTGGAAGCACTCAACCTTGTGGAACACAATCTCATATTCCACCTAAGCTACTACTTGTTCACAACATCCATTAATTTTACCACTATTTTGTTCAGGAGTTGGGAACCCTAGAGATGAATGAGGCATACAAAAAATTGTTTGTGGATGGTGTTTTAAAACCTAAGCATAAACATTTGGAAACAAAGGGTTTTACACATTCTTTTCATATACTGAGGGAATTTCAAGTGAAGTGGATGATCAGATTCATCTTGAGTCATGTTCATAACATAGAGTTTTGGTTAGATCATCCTATTTTGATAACAAAGAATATGATATATTGGATTATTGGATTGCCCATGTTTAACAAAGCAAAGACCACTAAAATCCTAGGTTGGGTTGAACTAACAAAGAGAACTTCTGTAGAGTGGGATGGAAGAGGAATGAAGCTAAGTGATATGACTAACATGGAATTGAAATTTGGAATCCATGTGATAGCTCACAAAATCCATAGCTCAAGGTGGTTGGACAACATGTCATATGAAGTGGTTGACTTGGAGTACAAGGTGGAAAAGAATAATTTATGCTTTGACCTTGTTGAGTTGTTGTTGAATCAATTGAGCAAAAACATGGAGAGCATCTAAGTATCAAAGAAAAATTTGTAAGTTGGGTTCTCTCTTGACATGTCTATTTTTCTATATTCAAAAGTTTTTCCCTCCTAAAAGATTTGTAGTATGGAAGAAAGATATTCCAATACTATATCAAATCAATGAATTTATAGAGGAAATGGAAGAAAACTTTGATAGTAGTTGTAAACACCCAAAATTGTCCAAATACCCATTTCATGACCAATTAAATAAATATTAATTATTTATTTAATTCCCTTGCCTTTTTTAAAATAAATTTACATTTATTTATTTATATTCATCTTTCCTTGATTTAAATAAACTTAGGTCTATTTAAATCCTAGCCTTTCCCCTCATTCCACTTGCATCCTAACCCATTCACTTTAATTAAGTAAAGTACTTCATTTACTTAATTAACCCCTTCTAATCCCACTTGGAATTAAATATTAAATTTAATCCTATTTGAGCACATGGCTCCTAACCTTAATCCTCACCCAACCTCACTTTCCTAACTTAACTCATCCTTCTAAACCTACCCACTTCCTAATCCCACTTACTTTTCCTAATCACCTTGCTAATCCCCTTTTAATCCTAAGTGTGTGCTCACACATGTGTGAGGAATGCTCACACTTTCCATACCCCTCATGCCTTCCACACCTCTTACACATTTTTCCCCCTTCATATGAGAGTGGAGGTGTCTCACACATGTGTGAGAAGCCATGCTTCTCACACCTCTTACACCTATCATTGATCTATCATATTAAAAGTTTCTCACACATGTGTGAGCATCTTTCCCTCTTTGAATGGTAAAAAAACCCTAATCCACATGGAGTCCACTTGGCCTCCACCTCATTGACACCTTATTGATCCTAAGAGATCTTAGCCCTTCATCTTGCATTGAATCTCAACCATCCATGTCATCTCATTTCCTATAAAAGGAGAGCCCTCTCCTCATTTCCATAAGCACTATCTAGCCCATTGTTATGCTGCAAAATTTTTAGGCAACCGCATCCCACAACAAGGAAACCATCAACACCTTGGTGATTTCATGAGGTTTGCATTAGTTCTATTTTGAATGGTGCAAGCTCTTTTGATTTCATATCATCATTATGCACATGTTTTCCTTCATATTTGAGGTTTGCATGAATATGTAGGAATAGGCTTTAGCTTCTTATTGTTTATTCTGTTGTTATATTTTTATGCAACACAGTAGTGGATAATTATTTTGAGACATTCAAGGAGAAAATGCAAAGTAGATTTTGGATACCAAGATAGCTAGTAGAAGATTATGAGTAGGATTCTTTTTTATGGTTGACTATGACAAAGTTTACATTCAAGTAGTTAGACCTAGAGTGGCATGGGTTAAACCTTTGGAATATGAGATTAACATAGATGACACTAAAGATATCATTGATGCTCTACTGAATGAACTTGAGGATCCTAATGCAACTTATTTTAGAATATATGTTGAGGCTAAGGCTAGAATTGAGCTTGAGATAAAGCCACCTCAAGCAATAAATAGAGGAGGAAAGAGGGTAGAGAAATTATTGAAAAACACTAGGCAATCAAGCTCTCATCTCATGCTAACAGAGGGAAAAGGAGATGATATAGAAGATGAAGATGAGGAGGATGAATCAAAAGAAGTAGAACATAAGGAAGAGGAACCTCTCAAGAAGAAAGGTAAGGTTACAATAACCAAGCCTACAAATTAAAGTCTTCCCCTATTGTGTTCACAAGGAGATCCACCAAATCCAAGATAGATGAGGATATGAAGGCAAGTGCACACCAGCTATCACTTGATCCTAGTTGGAGTTCTATACAGTTTTCAAAGATTGATACTTGACAAATCTACAGGCATAATTGCTAAAGGAAGAATCCATAATTAGGGCGACACTTATAGAAATTTAGGGCATGATTCTTCCAAACATGGATGCAATGCAAAAATATATTGCACACGCAGAAACATTGGTCCATGATAGAAACTTATCCATAGTTGACCACATGATGGAAATATCAACAGAGGTATAGATAGCCTTGCATGCATCCAAGGTATTGCAAGAGAATTGGGACCAGATGATGCTAATAATTTTGAAGCTAAATACTGATTTCTTATCACATTTTGGTATTAACTTATAAATATTTTACACCATTGGAATTACTATCAAAAAAGGGGAGAAGATATTATTTATTGATAAAAAAAAGGGAGAACATTATACTCCAGATATATGTATGGGGGAGTAATATAGTAATATGGAAACTCATGTATAGATTAGTAGTAAATATCTTTACAAAAGCAATTTTGAAAAATTAGAAAAATAGAGTAATTATAGAGTGATTGCAGTAGAAAGTCAAAACTGAGTTGAAAACACGAAATGTTGATAAAGGAAGTTTTAGACTTGTAATTTTGAGAATTCAGATTTTTGGTATGATAAGTGTTTTTATCACTAATGCCAAAGGGGGAGATTGTTGACATTAAGGTCAATTTGTCTATTAGCTGTTTAATGCCTAGTCAATTGGCTACATTGCTACTAAGCTCTATGATTTCTACCAAGCTTATCATTCATCCAACAATGTTAACCAAGTATTTTAGTTACTACTAAGCTAAAAAAAGAGTTTGCAGTTCATGACGAGCTTCATAGTGTCTACTGAGCATCTAAGACAGTTTACAATATTGCTCAAGAACAATAGAGTCTATCGAGCTATCCTACAGAAGAGATGAATATTTTAGTGTCTACCAAGATTGTAGTGATAATGAAGTGAATCTAGTATTGACTAATTCATGCAGTGTCAATTGAGTGATTTTGATTTAGGATCTACCAAGTTTCTTAGTGTTTACAGAGTCATATAGTGCTAACCAAGTTTGTGCTACTCGAAGTGATCAATATGGACCAAGCTCCAATGTCAGTTGAGTGTCAGAGTTTTCTATGTTTTGATAGTGTTTGTCAAGTATCAAAACATCACCGAGTCTATCTTCTGAACCTAAGTTATAGTAGTTAGGCTAACTTTGTGAATTATGATGAAAATAAGAAGATCTATGAAGTGTATGCATGCAAATTGAAGAAGGCTAGAAGTAGTATAAGGGACAACAAAGATATCATTATAATTCAAGGAATCTCATTCAAGATATCAAATTTGCAAATTAGAGATCAGCCACTTTCATCCTAACAGGTGCATCAGTCAAAATCTTTAACTAGATGGACTTAACAATCTTTTGCTAAATCTCCTAACATAGTGCATATTTCATTGTATTTTTGTAAATCCTTTAACAAGGCGGACCTAATAGTCCTTATGGCTCCTAACTAGGTAGACCACCAAAAGTAGTCAATTATAAGATTTAATAGGCCAAATTTATACTATAGTACTAAAACATGTGGGTATCATCCCAACCCCAATTTTACTTTGTATTTTGAAGGTTTCTAGGTCACCATATCTTGTGTCAAAGTGTTATTAATTTTTTAGTACTTTCATTCTTTCATGCATGCAGTTAGATCATAATAATATATGAAGGATTAATTGGAGAAATAAATTAAAGTTTTATTGATTCCTAATTCACCCCTTTCCTTCTGAGTAACCTAGCCTACCTTATATTTCCAACAATTAAATGGAAGTAGTAGAACCTATAACATTATGAATGATGAAAATGGGATATGAAGTGGAAGATGATATTATTACTCTGTATTATGAGAATTTACTATGTGAACTTGAAGATCCCAACACTCAAGGGTTTAGAACTTCTATAAAATCTCTACAAGTGTATATTGATTTGATTAAATTGATAATAGGTAGAAAGGTATGAAATAAGGTTGAAAATTCCATGACTAAAAAAGGATTTACTAAGGAACAAATAGACAAAGAAAGGGAAATACATGTTGTTGAGAAAGTAAGTGCATCTAGTACAACTCAAGATGATGATGTTGAAGTGGTAAGTACAAGTAGTATTACCCCCACCAATCAACAAATAAGGAGAAGCACTCAAGTAAAGAAGGAGAAGCTATCTCCACCTATAAATACTCAAGTAAAAAAAAAAATAATAGGTGCAAGCCTAAATATTCACTAGTGAAGAAGGAATCCAATAGAGAAAGGTATCAATCAATAAAGGAAGAAGGAAAAGGTAAAGAAAGAAAGGTAATTGTTGAATATGAGAGAAAAGAAATAATACCAAAGAAAGAGGTGGAAGAACTCATAGGTTCTCTCAAAACAAAAACTCTATGCTATATATTTAAAAAGGTAGTCACTATAAATTAAATAATTCAAAATATTCGTAAGTATGGAATTCTAGTAGGAGTGAAAAATTATCATCATTTATTTGATAAGGAAGATCAAGAAAAAATTGAATATGTTGTCATTTATAGTATGCATAACCTTAACCAAGTTCTAATGTAATTACAAGGATAAATACCTAATAATTTTTACAAAAATATAGATGCAAGATGAAAGGAAGATATGGCACAATATTAATAGATAATTAAGTTTTTTTTACTAAGTATTTTTCTTGATACATTTGTTAAAGAGATTGAGGACATGGTTAAAAGTGTGAGATGTCTTTTTAAGACCAAATTGATGGTAGTGGGTCAACATCCCTGATAGGATTTACAACATGGCTTAACTACTCTTGTGGTTCTAGAAGACTATTGGATGTATCAAGTATTGATAGGTCGATATTTTGGTGCAACAACTACAATTGGTATCAAATCTTGGTCACATGTTTGAATTCTGCAAGCCATGGTGAGTGATGCTGGGAGGGGGATTATTGGTAGTGGGCCAACATCCCTCACAAGATTTACAACATGGCTTAACCACCTCTTGTGGTTCTATAAGACTATTGGTTGTATCAAGCATTAACAGGTCAATCTTTTGGTGCAAAGACAACCTTGACCTTTCTAACACAAATCTAGAGTAACAAGGTTGTTGATTGGAGACTTAAATTCAATAAAAGATGGTACATAAAAAATTCCATGAGAACATCTAATTTTTCATAAAAATAAGTATGAATAAGATCATATGGATGAACCATTAAAGTAAAATTAAGGTGACACCATGGTCATAATTTTTTAAAAAGATTTTATAGCTGATGGTGTGAAGGTCACACTTGAGTTTGATCAAAGTATAATGGATAATACATGTGACATGTATGAAGTAGATGTATAGGGTGAACCATAAATGTTCAAGATCAACTAAAATTATTGGAGCAAAAAAAATGTAGACAAGAAGTAGGAGAAATAGTCAAATGACAGTGGTTTTAGTTGAGTTATGATTGATGACACTCAAGATAAATTGTCTACAAGAGATAAGTAGAAAGAAGCAATAACAAAAAATGAAATGTATGACATTGATATTAAAGGAGAATATGAATAATTTGAGAAGACCAATGTTAAGGAACCAAAAAAGAGGAAGGAAATTATTTCATCCCAATTGAAATAGATCATTGATGCAAATGAGATTTTGTGTAAGGGACAAATAGACTTGACTATTGTGAGCCCTAAGGATTGTTGGCATTATGTTGTATTTTTCATTAGCGAAAATAATTATTTGATTCTAAATGGCTACCGAGCTCATCAATCAGTCAACAATTTATACTGAGCTTTCAGTGGTTACCTTGTAAGTTCAACAATTAAGCAATTCACACCGAGTATTTTTGAAGCTACCAAGTGAATGTGCAGTTCAACAATGTTTACTGAGCTTACAGTGCTCACAAAATAGATAATGGTCACTGAGCTTCATAGTATCTACCAAGTCATTAGTTTTTATGATATGAATTTAGTTTCTATCGAGTAATGAATGTGTAGTGTTTACCGAGTGACAACAAGGTAAATGAAGGTTTTAGTAATTACCAAGTGACACTATATCTACCAAGTCTCCAATGGTTACCAAGTTCCAAGCTACGTTGTGTGATTAGTATAGACTAAGCTTCTACTTCTACTGATTCCATGATGATGCCAAGTAATGTAGTGGATGCTGAGTATCAAAAGGTCACCAAGTTAGCTTGAAGAGCTCAAGTTTTCTACTGTTTGGCCAACTCAGTAATGTTTTGTTTACTTGTGTTTTAGCCGACCTTGCAATTGTAATTATTGGAATGGTGTATATGTAATGTATTGTATCATTTTTAATGTATTAGTATTATTATCATGAGTATGTTAACGAATGGACATATAATGTTTTGAGAAGAGTGAATGCGAATTAGTAGTAGAGCAGAGTTTTCAACAAGCTCATTAAGGAGCAGCAAAGACATCTCAGTCACAAGAGGTGATCTATACTTCAAAATCTATTCAGCAATCTAGTTGTAAGTCAAATCTACTATTTCATCCTAATAGGTGAATCAATTTTACAAATCCTTTAACAAGGTAGGCTTAACAGTCTTTGTACAAATCTCCTAACAGAGTGCATACTTCATTATATGTTTGTAAAACTTCTAACAAGGTGGACCTAGCAATTCAAATTTCTCTTAATAGGGCAGATCATCAGAAGTGGTCAATGTAAGCCCTAATAGGCCAACTTTATACTACAGTAGTGAATTTTTGTGGGTATCATCCCCAAACTAGTTTTACTTTCTATTTGGAAGGTTTCTAGGTCACCAAAATACTGTGTTCATGTGTTATGAATGTTTATCTTGCATGCAGTAGATTAGATGAATGAATGGTGAATGATTTATATGGTAAACTGCTAAATTGATTTAAAGTTTTTGAGGTTACTGATTCACCTCTCCCCTCTCAGTAACCTAGCTAGTCTTGATTATTTCCAACAATTGATATCAGAGCTTTATGGTTCTCAGGATAAATTTTGGTAGCTTGAGAAAAGATCAAGGGCAATGGAGATATTCAGACTTGACAAAGCTATTAAGAATGAAAAGCTAGATCTAGAAATGGCCATAGATCAACTCAAGGAAGCAAAGGAGCATCTTTATCAATCCCTGAAAAGAAGGAAGGAGCTTGCAAGAAAAATAAATTATCATCAATATGTTGAAGAAAAGATTGAAGATTTTTTCCCATCGAGTAGCTTAGATGAAGAAAATAAGGCAATCAAAGAACTCCTAGCAAAGAATGGATCTCTGTAAGAAGAGGTAAGAAAATTGAAAAGAGAACAAGAAGTTCAGTCAATAAGAATGTGTGAAATCTTGGAACAAAGGAATAAGGAAAGTGAAGAATTCGAGGAAAGCAACAATGCAAATCAAAACCAAACCCTTTAGCAAGAAAGTCTTATCAATCAGCTCTCCAATGCAAATGAAGAAATCATGAATCTCTAAAAATGAAAGCTTAAGGAATGATTTAATCACTACAAGAAAGATCAATGAAAGATTGAAAGCTGATCTAATTTCTAAAAAGCAAGTCAATGTAAGGATGATGAAATCATGGGAAGATATGGATCAATTGAATCAACTAAGTGAGCAGAATCTCTATAGGCAAAAGGTAAAGTAGGACTTGGCTACAAAGAAGAAGGTGAATCTTCCAAACAAGGTGCCTAAAGGAATCAAGGACCTACTTACAATCATTATGGTAAGTTAGGTCATATATCAAAAAAATGTTAGAGAAATGGAAATGAAAAATTCAATGGAAAATGTTACAATTGCAAAAAACATGGTCATAAAACTAATGAATGCAAGGAGAAACCAAAATTTGAAGGTAAATGTCACAAATGCAAGAAACAAGGTCACAAAGAATCTGAATGCAAATCCAAACCATTCAATCCAACTAAACAAATTGTCAAAGCTATATTTGGTTGGGATTACAATGCTTGGTGCAAATGTCACTATTGTGGAGAATATGGACACATTGGCATAGATTGCACAAGGCATCACTTAAGAAAAAGAGATTCAATAGTAAGATGTTATACATGCACTGAAATTGGTCATATAGCTAAAAACTACATGAACATAGGAAGAGTTGAAGATCAGAAGAAAGTTAAAGCTGATAACCTCAAGAAGTAGATGAGACAGTAGCAGATTCCTAAATCAACAGAGCAGAATAGTCCAAATGATGGCAATGTCACTCAAGAAGTGGGCGACTCCACCATTTCCAATTAGATTCTTCAAAGGAGGGACTAGAATTGCATCTTCAAGCTAAATCTTGAGCAATTCCAAATGGAAGAAAGTAGAAGATCCAAATCAATATTTCAGATACAAAAGGATCACATGAGTTTAGTTCATATCAAGCAATGTTGGTCACAAACTCAATCGAGCTAGGTTGGGAGTAACAAAAGTTTTGTTTGATCTCTGAGTCTCAAATTTCTACCAAGCTAGTGAATGGATGACATTCTATCACACACTATGTCAGTATGGTACCTAGAATTAATGGAAAATATTCATCAAAAGGGGCAGAATTTGACTTCATTTTTCACCACATTTTCAGTATTCACAAAGCAAAGAGGTTTCCAAGTGTAGACAAGCAATTCCAAGAGATTTCAAGTGAATTCACAGCAAAGAATTTGTTTGAAAATTTCCATCATCTACTGAGTAGCAATGGCATACATAAGCACTAATAGAAAGAAAGAAAAAAGAGGTTTAGAAATGTTGGTTAAGGGTGTAGAATGGAAATTTCAAAGTAGTTCCAGTAGTGACAGAGCCACTCAACCCTAATGGTGCACAATCTCAAATTCCACCAAAGGTACTTTTGATTAATGATATCCGCACTCATTTTAAATTTTCTATTCATGAGATAGGAACCCTAGAAATGGATAGTTCTTTAGAGGAAATGTGTGTTGATGGCTCATTAAAACTCGAGCACAAACATCTTGAACCAAGAAGTTTTTAGATAAAATGGATTAGGTATATTCTTAGCCGTGTACACAGTGGTCAATTATGGTTAGATCAGCCCATACTGATTACCAAAAAGATAACTCAAAATATTACTAGCCTTCCCATACTAATCAAAGAAAAATCTACGAAAACCCTAGGTCAAGATGAACTCCGGAAGAAAACCCTAGTCGAGTGGTACGGTAGAGGTTTGAAAATCAGCACTATTTTTGATGTGGAGTTGAGGTTTGGTATTCATGTAATTGCCCACATGATTTATAGTTCTATTCATTTAAAAGTGTGCCATGTGAGGCAGTGGACTTAGCATTTAAAGTTGTGAAGAAATAAATAAATGAGTTTATTGTAGAAATGGGTGTAAATTTTGATAGTATAATGGACAATTATTTTGAAGATTTTAAGGAAAGGATGAACAAAAGGTTCAAGATTCCTCCTAAACTCATTGAGGATTATAAAGATGATGTGTATTTCATGGTTAACTATGATAGAGTATACATTCAAGTAGTTAGGCCTTGAGTTGCATGGGTGAAACCTCTCCCTTATGAGGTCAATATTGATGAAACCAAGGATATTATTAAAGCACTGGTAAATTAACCTGTAGATCGTAAGAAACCAGTATTTGGCACATATGATGAGGCAAAAGCCAAAATTGAACTAGAAATAAAGCTACCTCAAACAATCAGCAAAGGCAAGAGGAAAATAGCTAAGATGAAAACTACCACTAGTCCCCTAATGCTTACTGAGGGAAAAGGAGAGGATGAAGGAGGAGGAGGAGGAGGAGGAGGAGAGCAAGAAGCTGAGAAGGAGGTAGAGCTAGCAAAGAAGAAGGGCAGGGTAATTATTACCAAGCCACCAAAGGCCTCCACAACTATTTTCACCAGGAGAGGCAAAGGTAAAGGTGAAGTTATGTTCAGCAAGACCCCACTTACCTTCCAAGAAGGGATGAAATAGATGGAAGAAGGAGTTGGCATCAAAAACTTCAAGGCTTCAAAGTTTGAAACAAGAACTGATGCCGAGAAGATGCAGATTGAGGAGTTGGTACTCACAAAAATGGGAAAATGGAAGTATTTCCCAGACCAAATTTTTCCCCAAATCTCAAAAGAATTGTTAGTGAGATTGCAACCAAGGTGGGAATTAGTTGCATAGATAGCCAAGGATATCTATGAATAATCTTAGAGGAAATTATTTCCAAATCTTATTGATGTAGAAGTAAAGGCAGCCATGAAGAACAATGAAGGTAAAATGATGATCAGATTCCACACATGTTTGATTTTAATTAAAGATATTAAGCATGTTGTGAGAGATGCAACAAACATGTGGAAGAATATATATCATCTACATAAACCTAGTGATGATCTAGTTGAGATCAAGGATGATGATCATGAGAGTGATGATGAAGAAGATGATAACACTCCATGTGCTACTATTGATGTCGAAGACTATCAGACACTAAGGGTTGATGATGAAGAGAAAAAGGATGAAGCTAAAGAGGAAGACAAGAAGGAAGATGAAGAAGATGATCCAATGAAAATTGTAGCAGAAGTCATTCTTCCCTTCCTCACTCTCCACCTAAGCTAGCAACATCATCAGGGTTGGAGTTAGCTTCAGTAGGAATGATTGTAAATATATCAGAAATATCATTTGCACCTACTACCTCATAGCTCCAGGTATATTCAGTAGAAGTGTCAATCACTTCATCTACCAAGCTGCAACCCTCTTCATCAACACTCAAGCAATCTACCTCAGTAGTGTGCATAGCTGCCAGTTCTACAATTATGTCAACTTCTACTATAGGTTGTTCAGTAAGTTTTCTAGTTTTTTCTACAATTTTGTGTACCACAACTTTAACTACACCAATTTTTGTTCCAGTTTGTACATTAGCTATTGGTACATCATTTTTGGGAGGAACATCAATTTTGGATACAGTTGGTACTTCTCTCAAATTTCCTCTAGTTGGACCAATTCAAGCTATTGTTTCCATTTCTAAATCCATGGAAGTAAAAACAAAGATCCTCTAAAACTTCTACTTATTGGCAAGGCAATTGATGAAGATATAGACTTGGATAAAGAAATTGTTATCCCTAAGATAGATTTGGAAACTGCCACAACAAATGAAATGAGATTGGTCAGTTAGCTTTTAGAGAAAAAGGCAAGGCAAAAGCAACTAAGAGAAGAGAGAGAGATGGAGAATTTACAATAATTGAGAATGCCAAAAACATAATTACTGAGGCTATACGTGTTGATGGTGATCCATCTCAACACATTTTGTTACAATTAGAAGAGGCTATAAATAAGTTCAATGAGGACACTTCTAGTCAAGAGAAGCCCATTGAGAAGGTAGAGAAGAAATTTGACAATAAGGTTCTTAAGCACATTGCTCAGCACATTGCAATAAATTAGGTAGAATTATCCACAATTTTGAGCAACCTTGATCAATCCTTCACAAATGTAACATCACTTTTTGGCAAGCTTTGTGATGTTACCGAGTATACCAAGGATATTAAGGAGAAATTGAATAAGATTGATGTGGACACAAAGGCTAGTGCTAAGAGGTTTTAGCTTGACCCTAGTTCAAGCTTAGCACATCACATGAAGGTAAAATTTTTGTCAGAAATGTAGGCAAAGCTACTTAGAGAGGAAACCAAGATCAAGTCTACACTGATTGATATCTAGAATATGATCCTTCTAGTTATGGACCCAATGCAAAAACATATTGCATATTCAAAAACATTAGTCCAAGATAAAAAAAAATTCAATAGTAGATCATATGATTGAACTTTCTACAAAAGTTCAAGTGGCACTCTCCACCTGCAAGATTTTGTAAGATAACTAGGATAAGACATTGGCTCTTATTCTTAAGGCACACTGAATTTCTCTCACGTTTTGATGTCTCTATTTGAATATATTGCATATACCCTTTGGCATTATTGTCAAAAAGGGGGAGGATGAAGATAGTAAGATCACATGGGAGTAAGAGAGACTTGTGGAGAAATAAGAGAGAAAATAGATTGATATATGTACAGATAAAAGCTATGTATATATTATGCCATATGTATGGGGAAGATATGTAAGATATGTATATACAACAACTTTACAAAGATCAATTTTTAAAAATAAAAAATCAGAATGTCAATGTACATAAGTTTTGGCTCATAAGTGTTTTTGTCACTAATGCCAAAGGGGGAGATTGTTGGCATTATGTTGTATTTGTCATTAGTGACAACACTTATTTGATTCTGAATGGATACCAAGCTCATCACTTAGTCAATAGTTTATATTGAACATTCCATGGTTACCTTGTAAGTTTAGCAATTAAGCAATTCACACCGAGTATTTTTGAAGCTACCAAGTGAATGTGCAGCTCAATAGTGTTTACTGAGCTTATAGTGCTCACTGAATAGATAATGGTCACTGAGCTTCACAGTATCTACCAAGTCATTAGTTTGTATGATATGAAGTCAATTTCTACCGAGCAATGAATGTGTAGTGTTTACCAAGTGACAGCAAGGTAAACAAAGGTTTTCAATATTTATCGAGTGACACTATATCTACCGAGTCTCCAATGGTTACCGAGTTCCAAGCTATGTTGTGTGATTAGTATGGACCAAGCTTCTACTTCTACCAAGTGCATGACAATGCCAAGTAATGTAGTGGATGTCGAGTATCAGAAGGTCACCAAGTCAGCTTGAAGAGCCCAAGTTTTCTACTGTTTGGTCGACTCAGTAATGTTTTGTTTACTTGTGTTTTAGCCGACCTTGAAATTGTAATTATTAGAATGGTATATATGTAATGTATTGTATCATTTTCAATTTATTAGTATTATTATCATGAGTATGTTAAGGAATGGACATATAATGTTTTGAAAAGAGTGAATGCGAATCAGCAGCAAAGTAGAGTTTTCAGCAAGGTCATTAAGGAGTAGCAAAGACATATTAGTCACAAGAGGTGATCTATACTTTAAGATCTATTTAGAAATCTAGTTTATTACTAACTTTGATCCATTACAAGAATTTTCTATTGATTTTGGCACCAATATCACTATTTTGAATCAAAAGTTGGCACACTATAAGAATGAGGAAGACAAATAGATAGCCAATCTTATGATGTTGTAGAACCTATTGATTCCCAAGTTGGACAACTTAAAACATGGATTGAAAGAAGAATATCATGAAGCTTTTTCATCTCCACATGTGCCTACACTTGAAGAACTAGAGGGAATTTCATTTATACTCAATGAGAAGATTACACTATAATGGGGAATAAAATCAAGGAATGAGAAAATGATTTGAAGATTCTTAAGGATGACTTCAAAGATATTTTTAGTATAATTTAATGTTATGTAATGACTCTTTGCTACGTTTTTGTCTTTAATAAAAAAATTGGCATACTTTTTCTTTTCCTTTATCATTGTTTTCAAATGGGGAGTAGCATAATGTATGTTGGGAGTAGTTTAATGTATTTAAAATTGTCTTTGATTAATGGTTATGGTATGAAGGGTAGTATTATTCATGAATATAGATAGGAGGATAGACACTTAGCAATTTTTTCTAAGTGTTACCATCATTGATTGTTGGAATTTAATATAGATTATCTATATTTAGATAATATGGTTATATTTTTGTTCAATTTATTAGATCAAGTGAGTATACATGAATACATCTAGGTAGCTATAAACTTAGCATTATTTTTTACGTGTTGTCATTGTATATTATTGCCATTTGATGCAGATGATATATGTTTAGATAATATGGCTATATTCCTAGATTATCATTTATGGAAACATTTTTTAGTTTAATTTATTAGATTAGTTGTACCAATAGAGTTGAAGGGTCATATCAATAAATTGTCTAAGTGTCAAAGGAATTACTGAATAATGATTACCCAGGTAGAGTAAATCAAATCTCAAAATGGACATTTAGTTAAGGTGTTTGATCATGGATTTATCATCTAATGTGTATATCTAGGTGTATCTATGACCACAAGGTTTAATATAAATATTTGTATGAGTTATCAAGGAATCAAGTAGTACTTTTAGGTAGAGCAAGAGATGTGATGAAAAGTTTGGTTTGATCGACCAACTAATCACTTTTATCGTTGACATTACTTTATTTTTTTATGTTTATGTTTAAAGGTGACCTTTGATATTTTGAATTTGGGCTTTGGTGTGATTGGTGGAAACTTAGTTGGAAGTCAAATTAATCTAAGGTGGTGGAAAAATCATTTTTCCCAACTTAAATAGGTTGATACAAATGAATAATGAAATTAGGTTTTCATGTGGTTGGTAAAGTTATGATTGTCAAGTTAGCTTTTTAATGAAAAAATTGAAACATTATTAATACTAAAGAAGATCTATTAGGAAAAAGTGTCATAATTAAGTCATTTCATCTTAGGTCCATCACAAGGAAAACCCTAATAGGTTTATAGGTTAAATCCTCCAACGAAGTCACTTCTAACATGGTGAGAAAGATCTCCAACAAGATATGTATATTAAATCCTTTAACTAGGTATTTCCTAGAAGTTTTAAATCACTTGATATGGTTTTCTTATGAGAAATTTTATTCTATCTTTTAACCACCTAATGATACTCTTAACTGAGTATACCTTAAAAGGTTGTTTTTAATTGTTCCTCATGGATTAGATTTCATCAGTGCACCAATAGTAGAATATTGTTGGAATCAATCCCATACATGGTTTCCTACATCTAAACAAGGTTTCCATGAGAATAATCTTATGAAAAGTATTCTATTTGTGTGAATGTTTTATGTGATATATTATTATTTTTTCTTATTATTTCTAAAGTTGTTGCAAAAGAGTTTCATGTTTTTGGCTTCACTAATTCACACACCCCCCCTTCTTAGTGCCTTTAGGTCTTAAAAAATCTCATTTTGGTAGTTAGTTCTATATCCGCATTATATTTTTTACATTTGATAAATAGATGTGTTTTTCATTAAAATGACATTTTATTTAATTGAATTGCATGTCTATTTAAAATCTTGTAAATTATTTATATAAATCCTTCTTTCACTTTCTTGTTCATGAGTGTTATGACCTTGATTCCTAATTATAGCATTCAAGTTAGGAGAAGTTGTAGACTTATGCATTCCTTGGATTCTACATCCTCTATGTTTCCTAGGAATCTTGATAAGACCGTAATGCCTACCAATCACATTAATCCTATTATTTGGAACAACACTTACCATTCTCCCCATGATTAAGATGATACCTTAACATCTCCAATGAAAAATTTCAAAAACTTTCATATAAAGTTGAAAACTTTGAGCACTAGTTATAACAAGACAATCTTAGTCATGTGGTTAAATATATTGTAGAAGGTTTGAGGAAGGTGATTCATAATGATGAACATGGTCTTAAGATCTTGCATAGTATCTCTCATTTTATTAATAATAATGTAAATACTATTACAAATTATTCTCAAGAGATAGTTTTTATTCCACCTACTACTAGTTTTGAAACCTCCATGCCTATTTCTACCTCCATTCATATTATATCCACCTAAATGTCACCCATTACCACTACTCTTATTCCTAATACTACTATCACAACTATTCATTCAAGTTTTCCATGTGTTTCTTCAACTTCATTGAATACCACTTACAATAACTTGTTCATTTTCCTATGTTCCCTCCATTTCTCATAATGATCCAAAAATTTCCCACATATCTCAAACTACTCTTTCTACCAATTATTTTATTAGTAGCTTGGCTCAAACCATATCTTCCTTGCAAAAAATAATGCTTTTTTTTGCCCATTTAAAATTTAAAATTTTCTAATCGTTTATCCTTGGATATCATATTTGTTTCCTCACATAGATTCTTATAATAATGGAAATGGTGATCTTTTGGCACATGTCAAAACCTTTTAAACATTGAGTAGTGATTTCTCTCATGATCATAGGTTCATGGATAAATGTTTTACTATATCCTTCCAGGTGAAGCCTTGTAATAGTATTCTTTGTCTCCTTATTCTACTAATTCCTTTCAAAATATTTTTTATCCTTTCATCAAATAATTTAAAAAAGTTTTGGTCCTAAAATTTATTTAACTAATTTAATCCATTATAAACAAAATGTTAAGGAAAAAGTGATAACTTTTATTGGTAGATCTAAGAATTTGCATAATTAAATTTCTTATCATGTGCTTGATACTATTGTGCAATGAATTATCATTCTAATTTACACAAAAAAACTAGTGGTAAAAAACATATTTCTTAACTTTCTTGTTTTTCTCAATTATGTATAATGATTCATAATTATAAACTTTAAGTAAGTTAGTTTGAGACCACCACTCCAATAGCTCTAGTTGATAAGAGTGATATAGAAACCTATAAAAGGATTCAAAAACTCAAGTGATTCATTAAAATCAGTAATTCATCCAACAATATTGATGAGCTACTAGAAACAACATCCAAATGTGTGGCTACTTAGAATTCTTTTTTTAGACCTCATAATTTTACTCATCTTTATGAATATTTTCATAATGTGATGTTTAAGTTGATTAGTGATAAAAAAAAATTACCCTTTTTCCTATTAAACCAATTGACACATCCAAACCTTTTCCCAATTCCTTTGATCACAAAGGATTTTATCAATAACATCATCAACTTGATCATGATACTAAACTATGTTCTTTTTTAGAATCTATTTTTTAGAGCCTGAGTGATTCTAATAATATATCTATTGATGGTGTTAACTATAAAGGAAAAAAATATTTAGCACCTCCTAACCAAAATTTTCAAATCTATAATCTATTGTCATGTCATTCAACTAATAACATTGAGTTTGCCCATTATTTTCCTCCTTCTTCTACCCATGTTGTTGACTATGATGATAAGTTGTTGAAGCTAATAATATTGTCAACCTCATTGATCAATATAAATTTTAACCTAAAGTAGAGCCCCTACTTATAGTGAGATAATTAAATCACCTAATTGTCTCCTTTAGATTGCTTCACAGGATAATGATATTTATTCTCATAGTGGTATTATTGAAACTACTTTCATAATGAATGTGATAAATGAATAACATTTTTACAATGGATAATTACATTGTAGCCTCTATCACAAATGTTATAAGATGATCCAAATGCACAATGGTTTCACCTTTCCTACTCATGCCTTTTGTTGGAGTTCTTACTAGTAAGGAACATACTAGGTTGCTTTAAACCTAATACTAGGGTACATAAGACAAAAACCAAGCCTAAGGAATAGCTAAAACCTATACTCAGTTGGGTTTATCCTAGCTCTAGACCAAATTCAACAGAATCACTATGACTCCCTTCACTTTAGGCTGTCTAGCGCCAAGGTGAGGAAAACTTAGGGATTCATATGACTAATTCTATGATATTCCTCTCTTTGAGACAATCCCCTATAACAAAATATGGTCAATGTTTTTCTATGATTTTCCTATAACTTCCCTATCATAGTAGTCAATTATAACTGAGAAGATATTGAAAATAAGTAACAACCAAAAAATTTAGTTCTTCATTACTTGAAATGGTAAATTGATTGTTTGTAATTTGTGTATTCAAAAACTATATGAATCATCAATTTGCAACTTAAAAATGAGTGACTAGTGCCTTATACATTATCATATAGAGTCAAAATCAATAGCTCAGATCGATTTAATCAAATTGTAACTAAATATGTCAATAATGAGCTCTGAATTTCATTCTTATCATATCCTCATCATAAACCCTAACCCCTATCACTTACAAAAAGAAATTACTTAATTATTTGAATTAAAAACAATCAATAAGAGATGCACAATTCATTCAAATTGAATCAAACTGAAAGGAACTTGTTCATTTCAATCTCAAGATCATAGATATATAAAGGAGGCAAAACTCAAAGGCATAGATATGCAGGATTTCCTTTTTGTATTGATTTGACTTTGAAAAATGAATACAATACTGATAAGACTCAAAATATAACTTAGAACTAGACCACTAATACTTGGTATTCAATATATTCTAAGGTATACAGAACTGATTACATTCATATAATTACAAAAAATGGATGGACTATAAAAGGCATAAAACATAAAAATTCTATAGACTACCGACCTTTGCTCTACATCCTAGCAATCCTTATATAAAGGATTGCAACAAGATTCAAATGAGAGGGTAGGTGTCAAAAACTATCGAGTCAAAAACAAAAGGTAAAGACCTTTGAGAGCTTACATTAATACTCTTTTTTGTAGCTAGCAAGTAGACAAGAAAATAGGTGAAAAATGTAGATGACATTTATTATGAGTCTTTACATCAAAAATTTTGTCCTCTTTCATCCCCTTCTATCTTCTAATAGCAGCCTCATAGTTGTCTTTGTCTATATATTCTCCTAGGATGGTAGAGCCTTAATATCAGCTATTAATTCCCATATAATCAGATCTGATTCTATTTTTGGCCAAGTATCATCCCTAACTACATTCAACTCCTCTATACATTTATTCCATTTAGAATCAGTAATGGCCTTTACTTCTCCTGAACCTTTACTCATATTTCATTCTATCCTAAAAATGAAATCAATGAAATCATAAACAACACTTATATCTGCCTCACTACTACAATAGGCCAAAAACTCATATATCTCAAAATATATTCAAAAGAAGAAGACCATTCCTGCTATCCTTTAAAATTTTGATTACTATCTATAATACCTGGAATGAAATTTGGTATCCCCACAACAATTATTTTCATTTTTTCTTGGATCAAAATCAGCTTTCCTATGGAGAAACCATGTAGCTCTCTTGTACCCTATTTATCAATTTTCTGTTAGAATCTAATAAGATTAATAACCTAGAAAACTAGTGCAAAGAATAAATATCTAAACTATGAATGCAAATGATACAAAATCAAAATAGCATCATAAAGTTAGTCTCCAAGAGAGTAATGCAAATGCTGGAAGCAAAATAGCATTAAGAGGATGCAAAAATAAGAGATGCAAATACAAGCTAGGTAGCATGCTTATATAGGCTAGGAAGAGGGAGGAGGTGGCAACACCAACCAATGAGGAGCAACCATCTATCAGACTAAAGATAGAAAAGTATCTTCTTAAGATAGCTAATGGATGCTCACATGTAGGAAGGTGACACCTCACAACCATTCACCTAATAAGACATGCTTTATTAACCTAAGCGAGATTATTAAAAGTGTAGGAAAAACCTAGAAAAATAGGAAAAATAAAAAATTACACTAACACCCCCCCATAAGTGAAGCTTAGGTGGATGTAGAAATGGGTCCCGGCAAGTCAAGCCTGATGAGGTACCCATTACAAGAAAAAGAACTAGATGAAGGAAACTAAGCCTCCAATCTAGGAAATGTCCCAAAGAGAGGAACAAAAAAGAGCATGAAGCATCTCCGAAGCATGAAGCTACAAACACTGTCAGAAGAAACTATCGGAATCCCCACTGAAATAGTGCATGACCAGGTAGAGAAGACAAAGTCTGAAGAGTTGATCGATCGAAGAGGTGACCTCCAAAGGTAGGAAGGAATGAGTGTCTATATAGTAGATGAACCATCTCAACAAAATGCATAGGTGCCTAGCCACTGCATCCACCTAGTACATAGGAACAAAAACTTAATACGTAGATCACTCAATCGAACCAAGGAAGCAATAGAGCCAATAGGTGTACCCCCCCATACTGCTGACCAGGGAGAGGGGTGACAGGAACACTGAAATGCAATGCCAAAAACATTTGCAAGAAGAAGAATCAGGAACACCAATAGTTCAATAGAAATACAAGCACAAGATAAAGGGTGGTGTCACCAACACATTGCATGGGCTAATGTCATGGAAGAAAAATTCACTTGACAAAGGTGGATGAGCACAAAATGGAAAAACATCATGACCCCCCATGGCACTTTATAACTGAGTGTGAGTACAAACAAACACAAGGTGTACAAGATCCCAAATATGCAAAAGTAGGCACTTTATCTCAGTGCACTTATAGAAAAAGGAATGCAACAAAATAGAAACATACAATGCTTAGAAGTCAGAAAGAAGAGAGAGCCAAAAGAACAGAAGAAGAGATTCCAAGACCTGTAGAATCCAAGTAATCCGCCAGAGTGTGAAAGTGAAAAACTCAAAGGAGAAAGAAACTGGAGCAAAATCTAGATAAAAGACCTCTACAACTGAATAACTCATAGAACCAGCTTTCCAACGATATCTGGCGAGCCCAGAAAAGAGTTCGAATGAGCAAGATATGGCTCCCGAAAGGCAAAATAGAACATCTAGCTTTGACTGCCAAAATAGGCAACCAAACTATAGAAAAAATCAAAAAAACCTATACCATCATCTCTGTCTCAGAACCAGATTTTCGACGCATTTTTTGGATCGAAAAAATACATCTGTATGCTCAAGTTACGAAAGAAAAATTGAAAGGGCCTCCTCATGAAGAGCATATGCTAAAAGTAAAACTTGGGCACAATAATCAAGGAAAAAAATAGCACCACTGTGATCTACTCAAAAAAGCATGCACTTTCAAAAAATGAATTGCCTCGATACGAGGTCGTATAAGAAAGTTATGATCCTCCGAAGTTTCCAAAATGAGAACTGTGCATAGTCATGGCTGAGCATCTATGATTTCTAAAGAATTCATACATGAAAATTGAAAAAAAAACTCCACTAGTGGATAGAGCACAAAAAAATAGCCAAGTTCATAACAAGAATCATCAAAATTGGAGTCCGTATGAGCAATAATGAGACATTTGAAAACTGCGTTCAAATCTGCGACTGCCAACGGAGAGGGGTATGGCTGTAGCTTTGCATGCTCGATTCTGCAAAATATACAGCTTGCATGCAAAATCTAAAAGATACCCAGATGGTTTTTTGAGGCTGCGAACAAAACTTAGAAAGCATTTTTCTTGTTGATGTATAGAAAATGTTGCTATAGTGTAAATCAGATGCCTTTAACAATAAAAAATGGCTCCAAAAATCAAAAAATGACATGCAAATGCTGGATCAGCTTCTTAAGTCCATCAATGGCATGTTGGAACCTGCAAAACTGATTGAAAACTCCAAATATGCAAGTTGGTTGTCAGATTTGAGATTGAAACCCCAAAGAAAAATTGTTTTTGTCAAAACTTTTCTGATTCTCAGGATCATCCAAAGATGCAAGAGAAGAGCATACTTCATTTTTCAAAAAACTACAATAAAGTTTATTTGCCCCCCCCCCCCCCCCGAATCTCTCAAATAAGGAAACTAAAATATACTCTTGCACATAGAAAAGCTCTGATGCCATGTTAGAATCTGATAAGATTAATAACCCAGAAAACTAGTGCAAAGAATAAATATCTAAACTATGAATGCAAATGATACAAAATCAAAATAGCATCATAGAGTTAGTCTCCAAGAGAGTAATGCAAATGCTGGAAGCAAAATAGCATTAAGAGGATGCAAAAACAAGCCAAGTAGCATGCTTATATAGGCTAGGAAGAGGGAGGAGGTGGCAACACCAACCAATGAGGAGCAACCATCTATCAGACTAAAGATAGCAAAGTATCTTCTCAAGATAGCTAATGGATGCTCGCATGTAGGAAAGTGACACCTCACAACCATTCACCTAATAAGACACGCTTTATTAACCTAAGCGAGATTATTAAAAGTGTAGGAAAAACCTAGCAAAATAGGAAAAATAAAAAATTACACTAACATTTTCTAGTATTAATGATTACCAAATTAGGTAAATCCTTTTTCTCAAGTAGTAGAGGGACCAAATTATCAAAATTTACCATAGGGCCCCTAAGTTGTAAAAAGAGGGGATAGAAGGTCTAATTCCTCTAAGCACCTGTATTCAGCTCCTTGCAGGCTAATGTAGCTACTGTGCACAATTTGTGAAAGAATCTGTAGGGCAGCAATCTTGCACATAAGGAAATTCTACATTGTCTTTATTTCCACCTCCTTAGCACCATCCCACTCATCAATATCCATATGTTGGGCCTTTCCGACAACTACAATCTCATCTTCAATCCAAGTATCCCTTACCTTAGTAACAGGTCTAGTTACAACCTTTAAGCTCCTTATTTCTTCTTCCATGTTAGCAATTTTCTTCTCTAGGACATAGGTCCTCTTCACTTATTTATCATTTTTATCCTAGCATCAATGGATATTCTATAGGTTGTATACAATTTTTCTTGTAATATATCCATTTTTCTCTTACCATTAAAGAAGTTGTATTTACCAATTGTGGATTTGGTCATTGGATATAGTGGAAACATTCCACAAATTTACATTTCCATGGGGGGTCTCCATTATTTCCATAAGATTTGGTTTATTATCATCTAGAGCCATGCTCCATATTGCCATTGTTTTGTTGTCTATGTTAAATCTAGAGCCTTGTAGCTCACTAGTGATATTAATTTCTTCAAAAGACACTGATCTTTCTTGTTTCATAATCTAATCCAACATGAAAGAGGAACTAAGTTCCCAACCATGAAAGAGAAACATTTGATTTCTTGTTACCAATTCTCTTGCCTCCTCAACTGTGAGATTCTCACTGTTGGGATCACAATCCTGCAACCTTTGCACTATTTCTACAATTTTCTTGGGTGAATCTCCAGGTTGTAACTATAGGGACAATTCATTCTATTTTACTTTATAAAGGAATTACTTAAATTCATTAGAATTTATAAATTGTTCACCCTTCACAAAGTTCTCTACCTGAGTTATTTTTTCATCCAACATTTGAATCTACAATTTAGTCTTGTTGGGTATCTTCTCATGCTCACTTATCTATTTGATTAGAAAATTGTGTCTAATTGTGTCAAAGAATTTAGATCCCTAAGGCATGATTTGTAATGCCTTTCCTCTGACCTTATTAGGGATATGAATTATCTTTTGTTTCTTTTTCCTTTTGGCCCATGTAGAGCTTTCTAGTTGGTCATCCTCAACCTCTATAGTTATAATATCCTCTTACTAAGGAGGTGGGATTTCTATTCTATCCCTAAATTTTGCAGGCACTTGTGTCATTATTTTATTAAAATTAGCCAGACACTTATTAAACCTATCAAGGTATGGTACGTCATGGTAGAAACCCTTGAAAGTTTAGTCTTCTACTCTCATAGCTTCTTCTATCCTTATTACCTTTCTCCAATTCTGATTCCTCTCCCCACAAACCTCTATTCACAAGGATTTCATGATACAATATTCCTCCTAATTTGTCTTGCTATTAGGAAGAGTATACTTTCTCATTTGTTTAAGAGCATTCCTCACCAAATCATTTGGGTCTTAAGTTCTAGCTGGGGTAGAGGGAGGTTTAAAATTACCCAAATACTGATCTATCTCTTCTATGGCATCCTTCCTTATCATAAAATCACCTAACTTTGTGTTCTTGGCTAGAAAAGATCCTTTCCTGATACCAAAGCCCAAATATTTTCTATTCATCATTAGTAATTGCCAGAAGAATTCTAACTAGCCTAGTCTCTCAGGGACATGTGTGGGTAATACATGGGGAGGCTAAGGACAACCAAATACTCTTATAGTTGAAAAGTTTTCAAATAAAAAAAAAATATCCCAATCATGGCTAAGTACCTTATCCCCATTTGGGCAAGTAGATGGTCTAATTAACATCCTTACTCCCCTAGGTATTCTCTTATTTATATCCATTAACATATTCATGATCAAAAATACAAAATCATTATAGAAAGTAATAGTACTAGCATAGGGATAAAACCTTTTCTAGAAGTGAGTCCACAATTGCACAGGTAGGGTTTCTCCATTCTCCTTAGTAGCCTTAATAAAATTGTGACTAATGTGCCCTAAATTCTTGAAAAGGATAATGTGCATCAGCAATGAAGAATAGAAAAACCTAAAGTTTCCCATATCTTCTTTCTGAGTTTCCTCAATCTCTTCATGTATCCTATCAATAATGGATTCCACAAAGTCATAACAGCCATTATGATTTGGGTCCTGGATTTCCAATGCCATGATATGAATGTAGCCTAGGGCATTTATGTTTCCAACAACTCCCAACACCTTTTCAATCCTATGGATGGTATATCTAAAATACTTGTAGAAGAATTGAAATGGCATTAGTTCTCCCACCTTCTTAGGAAACTTCCCCTTTTCTTTGTTTGATTTGGGAATGTGTCTCTTCATGAAATGTCCAGTTATAAACTTTTGGAACTTTTGATGGTTTCATTCATTCTTTCCTTCTCAATTTTCTTAGTGAGAGGTCCTCCTAGGTCAAAAACCTTAGCAAAGGTCTCTCTATCAAGTCTACATAGGATATTCACATCCTTTCTGCGGAAGGCCTTGGTTGTGGGATTATAGGACTTGATTAGTGTCTTCACCAAATCAACATCAATTATCATCTCTAGCACTATCAATTATGCCATGTTTCTGATCCATGGGTTGCAGATTGCAAATTTTGCATACCTATTTTGATAAAAATACTACAATAATTCATTCATGTTGGTGTCAAGCATAGTGGCATCCCTACAGAAGTAATATACATCTTCGAAGACATGGACATTTAGAGTTTGAGCATGTGAGGACCCTAGGAGAAAATACACCCACTCTTCTACATATAAAGTTTCCAATTTTGGCTTTGCTTGGTCTATGGCCTATGAAGATTCTTCCACATCAACCTATGCTATCATCTTTCCTTCCTCTTATGCCATGATCTCTGCAACTAAATATTTTGAAACAATTTCTATCAATAATGGCTCTGAGAACTCTAAAAATCTTTGCGAATTCTTGGCACTCAAATTCTTGTATCTGACTTAATGCAAAAAACTATAACTCACGAATTTGTTACATCAACCTTTTAATGGAGAGAAAATAATAGAGGAGAATTTATGTCTCTTAATGTCAATATGCATGGGAAATATCAAAATTTTCAAAAGTGCAAAGCCATGACATTTACAACCAGCCATTTAATTCTTTTATGTGCCTTTTGATAAGACATAATCTTTGAAATCATAATGGGGTTCCAATAGTCATATTTTACTTAAAATTTCTTCCCCATGAACGATCGTATCATCTTTCTTCTTTTCACCACTTTGTAGTTTGTCCTCTGTTGTTGGTGACAAACCGTGTGACCATATGATCATACATACTAATCCTTTATTTTACTTCAATCATGCAATCACCACCTCATGTTAGCATCTAAACTTAATATCAATGACCCTGGGATCACCTTCACCTCATAAAGTCATGGTGTCACACATGGTTAAGCATTTCAAGAACGTTGATCTTATGACCTAGCAACCTTCACATTTAGCTTTAACTTTTATTACATCGCATGTTTGTAGTCAAATTTCCTTTTATTTTTACAAACTGCATGACCAAGTGATCAAATCCTTCTAACCATCTTCATTGGATCATTAAGTAAACAATTCTTATTCCTTTTGATGAAGTGACTAGGTGAAAAAGCATCTTATGTATCTTTATAACAATGATTTTTGGGTTGCCACTTACTTCCTTTCCTAGCTAGCTAACATCACAACTATGAAATTTAGCATTTCTTTAAACCTTTCACCATTTCATGGTTAAATAATTTAACTCTTAAGCTTACCTTGCAACCATGCAAACAAATAGAAATCTCTTTGAAAGCGGGCCATCATCACGTGTCATACTATTGTTATCTCTTCATAATTAAAACACCTCCATTTATGTAATGACAAAGTGACAACCCTTGGATGATCTTTAATCTAATGGTCTTGGAATATTTCAGCTTTCCATCCATGTTATTAGCTTCTAACTAGTTAGGAACTATCTTTATGCCTCATCACCTTAACATCAAACTGCCATGCTACCAAGTTCAATCCATGTGGCTACATGTTGCCCCTTTATCACCTTAATCCATGAGTTCAATCTAACTTTGACTACTACATGATTAAGGCCATCTTAGCTACCTTGCTAGGTTGCACTTAGGAAGAAACTTAATTGCCAACTTACAACAACTCAGCAATCAAAAAACAAACTTGACTTTGTCAGGTTACACCCTTCGTTGCCACAATATAATTAGTATCCTTGACTGTGCAACTAAATATAGTCACATGGTCACATATTTAAAACATAAGAGCCTTTATTAGAAGACAAAATATATATCATAAAGTGTCACCTTATGAGGTATTTAAAAATTTAAAACTTTGAAGGTCTTGGGCCTAAAAACAAGGTTTGCCTAGGGTAATGCATTTTATAAAAAATCATAGAGAAACCCTAAATGCCTATCACAGATAATACATGTAAAAATGAGGGATTTGCTAGGGAATAAAAACAACCTATCATTTAATCCAAATTACTCAATGGTTTAGCACAATTTAAAAACATAATTTGGATAAAAAGGCCAACTAAAAATGAGGGATAATAGTGACTATGTCTGCGGATGATGGATAACTTATATCCATGTGAGAATTTAGATTCTTTGGGTAAAGAAGACCCAAAACATGACAAACTAAGGAAACTTTCTGAGACTGTACAGAAACATATACATATATGCAAGGACTATGAACATATGCATAGAAAATTTCACAAATGTATGAGGATATTCACACCTAACTATTGTTCATGGAAAATAAATACCTTCAATAGAAGTATTTCTTCAAGAATTGTTCATAAACTAGAAATTCAAGAAAGCTCCCTAATAGTTCCTTGATAAAGTATGAGTCATCACCCCAAGTAGAATCAACCAGATATGGACCAAGCCATAGAGGATCATATTTTCCATGTTTTCCTTTATCCTTCATCCATGCATTCCACATCAAGACAAGGTCCATTGGTTCAAACTTTCTTTCCATTATCTTTCTATCATATAGATGCTTTATCTATAATTACAATTTTATGTTTTTGGTAGAGGCTTCCTTTCTTGTTTCGGTCAGCCCAACCAATTCATCCATCCTTTCTTGCATATCATAAATGATATCTTCATCATACATTTGGATGTAATTATATAGACCTATGAGATTGTTCTGGTGCATTCTATCTTGGATTCCATATACAAGATCAAAAGGTGAAACACCTTTTGCCTTCTTCATTGTCACTCTACCGGCCCAGACTACTAAATGAACTTTTGAATCCCATGCTTTCTTGTTATCTTCCAAAGTCCTCTTTATGACCTTCAACAAACTCTTGTTTGTAGGTTCATCTTGTCCATTTCCTTGGGGGTGATAAGGTGATGAGGTTGACCCAGTAATGCCATACTTGTCACAGAAATTAATAAATTCTTTAGATCTAAAACACATTGCATTATCAGTCACAATGCTTTTAGGACACCCAAACCTTTGATGCATGATGCTCCTGCATCCGACTCCCATGGTAGGAAAATTTTTGGGAATATGGATTCACAAAATGAAGTAGCCACTGTTGACACAATTTTTTTTTTCCTCTTTTTTTTTTTAAAAATTTTAATAATAAATTTTGGAAGATTTGCATGTTGGTTTTCTTGTCCCTATTGAGGTGGAAGCTTGTGGTGAAGATGAAGATGGTGGTATATCTTTCTTTTGGCGTCAAAGTGTGGGACACACTTTTCTATCTACCAAGGGAGTCTGATGCAAGAGAATCTTGCAAAAATTTATTATTTAAAAAAAAAAAAAAAAGAGGAAAAAAAATTGTGGAGGAGAGAGAAAGTGACGAAAATAGAAAGAAAATAATAAAAAAATTGAAAAATAGGAAAAAAGGAGAAAAGAGGAATTTCTATTTTCAAGGTGCATAGGTGGCGTAAATAGAAAATAAAAATAGGAAAAATAGTTGTCATTCCATTAATCAAGGTGTGCAGGTGGCATCTTAGAAGTTTGTGGAAAGTTCCTTAAATCATGCATTTAATATTTGTTGTGATCCATAAAGCAAATGTAATTTTCTAATTGGGCCACATGGTGGTGCTTAGTTGTATTTAGGTGGAAATTCTAGAAGGTTGTGGATATTGTAGGAGGTTGTGGATATTCTAGAATGTTGTGGATAAATCATCCATTGGGTGGTAAGTGCCTATTTAAGGAAGGCTTATGTTCATTTGTAATCAAGCTCTTCAAATAGAAGCTCTCAAGGTGTAGCTCTTCAAGTAGAAGCTAGAGAAGTAGAAGTTGGGAAGTAGAAGCTCTTCAAATGTAATCTCTTGTAAGGAAGCTCTCAAGGTGTAGCGAACAAGCCCTTTGTTGTAAGCTCTTCTAGTTGGAAGCTCTTAGTGAGGAATATCTCTTATATTGTAAGAATTTGGAGTCCTTTCATTTGGAGGATATTGTAATGAATTTCAAGTATTAATGGATTCTTTATGAAGTATTTTTTTTCATCTCTTTGTCTCCATATTGTTGTGATCTTGGTTGTGAGTTGGTATGGGTAGTGTGACCCTACATCAGTGGTATCAGAGCATACCTTTATTAGTGGTAGTAGAGCAGTACTTCATCAACCTTGTAATGATATTATTTAGTATAAAATTATTTACCACCTTACTGATGGATTTTCTTGTGGAAGTTTCCTCTACCCACTGTGAAAAGTAATTAGTTGCCACCAAAATCCAAGAGTAGCTTGTATTGGATTTGGTTGAGATTTCACCTATAAAATCCTTCCCCCATTGTTGAAAGGGTGCCTTACTTCTACCAATTTCAGTGGAGTTTTCCAAAGAACTTTAACTTTTCTACAAATATCTAGCAAGGGTCACATTTCCTAAGTAAGATTTGGGCATCTTTAAACAAGCTAGGCCACCAAGAGCCAAATCTCATAATTTTGTGGGTAGTAGTCTTTACTATATAATAGCCCCCACATACTCTAGAATGCATCTCATTTAGCACTCTTTCTGATTTTGCTCAATCAATGCATTTCAAAAGCACGCCTTCAAAATTTCTCCACCATAAACTACCATTAATAATGATGTATCTAACTAAATGTAACTTCATAAACCTATTTTGATTATCTGTCAAGTGAGGTGGAGCCTGCATATGATGTAAGTAGTATATCACATCTTTATACTAGTCACATTGATCCATATCACATTTATCAAGGTTAAGGTCCTCATAAATAGCATTTATTTGATTGGCATGTAAATTTGATCGAGCCATTAGTTTATCTAATCCTTGGCCCCTTACCAATTTGGTAATTTGGATATCTATATTGAATTCTTGGATTTTGTTGATCCATTTGCACCTTCCAACCAAACACCTCTTCCTAAGAAAAAATTTTCTTTACCACTACACTAGGTATAAAGGCAATAATAGCAACACCCACTAGATAACACCTGAAAGCCTTAGTATCTTTAACAAGTGCATATGCTTGTTTCTCATTAATTTCATACTTAAGTTTTTTTGATTGAAGAGACTTACTAAAAAATTCTATAGGTTGTTCATGTCCATCATCATTTTTTTGTAATAAGATAGCAGCAATAGTGTGGAAAGATGCAAAGGAGAAAATATGCATGGGCTTTCCATAGTCTAAGGTCCTAAGGACTGGTGCATTCTTAATTGAAATCTTAATTTTTTAGAAAGTAGTAGTAGGCTCACCTTTCCAACTGATAATTACTCCCTTCTTGATCATTTTGGAAATTGGTCTACTAATCTTAGCAAAGTTGGTCACAAATCTCCTTAAGAAATTTACTTGTCTAAAGAAAGATTGTATACCCTTGACATTCTTGGGCTTTGGTACCTTGTCAATTGTTGTTACTCTTGTTACTCTCACAGGGTCAATTTTCACCCTATCTTTGGACACTATATGGCCTAGGAACTTTCCCTTTATAACTCCAAAGGTGCATTTCCTCAGGTTTAAGGAAACACCATATTCTAAAGCCTTGATAAAAATATTTTCTAGATGTTTGCAATGATCTCCAGCTTTCTTTGAGTATGTAGTCAAATTATCTTTATATACCACCATGAATTTTTTAATATATTCTTTAAAAGCTACATCCATGGCTCTCTAAAATGTTGCCCCTACATTAATTAAACCAAAAGGAATTCTTACATACACATAAGTCCCCCAAGGAGTAGTAAAAGTTGTCTTGAATTGTTCCTTCTCATCAACAAGGACTTGGTTGTACCTTGAGAAACCATCCATCATTGACATTAGTTCTAAGATAGTGATATACTGCAACATGGCTTCCATGTTAGGTAGTCCATAATTATCTTTCAATGAGGCAATGTTTAGGTTCCTAAAATCCACGCAAAGCCTAATGTCACCATTCTTTTTTCTAACTGGTACCAAATTAGAAACCCATGAATAATGTCTAATTGGCTTTATTATGCCCTCATCCCTAAGTTTCATAAGCTCTTCTTACATATTAGGGAATAAAGTGGGATTTATAGGTCTCTGTTTCTATCTAAATTGTTAACATCATCTTTGAGAGGTGTCACATGTTAGAACAAATCTTGTTTGTAAGCTTTGAAGTCATCATATGACCAAGTAAAGGAATGTCTAAATTTTTGTAATAAACCTATCAAGGTTTTTCTAATTGCAAGGGAAAAAGTTTTACCAATGTATACCCTTTTGGGAGCTTCAACAATGCCTAGATTGACTTCTTCAAGCTCTTGTGGCTTCTAATTTTTGACCTCTGATTGCACTCTATCTTGGTTATTGTTGGTCATTTTGGCCTTCCCACCAAATTTCCATATTTGAATTCAAACATAGTAATGTTCACATATTTGAAAATTCAAATAAAATAGGGCACAAAATACTTATACTAAAACCTTAGGTTATTCCCCTTTTCCTAAGTGTTGGTGCAATTTAATATATTTGCAGTCCCATACCTTACCCATCATCAGATCTTTTCGAGATCCATAGCCATCACTTTGTCACTTTGTAGATGTGCTCATTCTTTATTTTATGCAACAAAGTGACATCATGTCATGTGTATTTTTGGGTCCAAGTCAATGTGGTGGGTTGTAATGTGACAAGGTGATGAGTCAAACAAAGCTGGTGTATAGTAGGCATTTTATTGGTTGAGTCTCTAACATGTCCAGCTTGGTGGTTCCATGTTCTTAGTTTATTCTCTGTGTAAGATCAAGGATCATCTACAATCATCATTATGTCACTATGTAGAGATACATGGGAGTTTTTTATGTGACATAGCAACATTGTGACATGTGTATCTAGTGATGTCATTCCCTTGGCAGGCTACAAAAGTAAAAGTCTATTAGATAGGTTGGCATATAGATGAGTTCTAATTGATTTGGATCTTGGTATGATTAGTAAATTGGTTGCAAGTTTTTGGGCCATCAAATGAAGGTAGATCAATGCCTCTCATTATGTCGCTATTGAAAATTGATCAATCTTTAGTTATAGCAACATAACAAGGTTTTGACATGTGTCCCTGATGGGATCCATTTTGTCAGATTGTGGGAGGTGAAGGGTCAAAATGATAATTCAACTAGGTTCCCATATTACAATCTTATGATCCAGTGCAAGATCACAAAGTTATTTTCCAAGGTCGTCGATGTTACAATATACCATCTATCAAAATATCATAGAAACATATGGTCATAAGCGATGGTAAGGAAGGTTACAATCCTACAATATATGGTTTTCATACGATCGTAGATGGGATGCAAAGGTCTTCCAAAGGCACAAAGCTAAAATATTTGTCATAGTATCATGACAATCATAAGATTGTAAGGAGACTTCAAGGGAGGTCCAATAATAAGACAAGTTGATAATCATAGGATCATAGAGCCTTGGTTGACCATGATAAAATATTTCACTTGTCTGAGCTAGAAAGGAAAAAGGGTCTTTGACCAATAGAATTGAAGGAAGGGTACAGGATGAGCATTGGAAATGATAGACTTGTTGATACATTTGACTTGGTGTGCTGATAACAAAGAAGAAATAACTCTTTAATGAAAGATTAGATTTTTGATCATCTACCTATTTCTTTTAGCATCCCCATGCCTAGTAAATGCAAAAGGAGCATGCACTCATCACCTGATTATCCATCTACCCAACTATGCATTGATTGGCACTGTTTCAATCACCTCAAGGTTTAAAGAGATTAAATTTCCACAATCCATAGCAAATAAACTGATATATTTCTAGATTTGATGGTAAAAAATCTTTACACAATCGAATCCAGAAATATATCAGTTTACCTCAAAGTTTGTTCTAGTTAGGGTTTCCATGATTTTCATGCCTTTGCAAGTGTACCAAATCAAATCTATTTTTTGGATCATCTTAATTGTTCTTTAAGAACTTAATGGAAATGGTTGTGGAGTAATTTCAGTTAGAAATATCTTAGTTAAGCTATAAAGGTAAAGTTGTAATTCTTTCTTAGGGTCAACATTTCTCTATTTCTCTAATATTTCTCTACAAGTTCATTGTAAATTCCCTTTTCCTCTGCACCTAATGAGATCCTACCTTATCTCCTTTGGTCATTAATGATTGGGTAAGATCTATTTTACTCTCTTCAATGTTTTGTGGCTATCTACAATTTGCATGATTGTATCTCTTTGACCTATGGATGATATATAAGTGAATATCATTTTTTTTATGTCATTTATTTGGGTTTTCTAATCTGCATGTGATTGTTAGATTAAGAGAATTCTAGATGTGTATATATTTTGGTGTAATGATGGTTCAAAAGTGCATGTATGAGTAGAGATTGGTGTGAACACTCTATTTTGGTGCATCACTTCCTTAGAATAGATTAGGTAGTTTGCTTCTATGCATTCCTTCTCCCTTTTCCTCTCTAAGAGTAGTTAGGTGCACCCTGATCGTAAAGGAAGCCGACCTTCTTTGGAGATTTAACCTCATATTTTAGGTGCTACATCTTGGAGGTTGGTTCCATGTTTAACAAGGTTTTCCTGAGGTAAAAACTTTGGACAAGGGTGCAAACTTTTGTGACAACAGTTATCAAAGACATTTTCTAAGACAACCACTCCTGTAGGTACTTTATTGGTTTTTTACTATAAAATCTCTTGGCCAAAGATTTTCTCCTTTCCATCTACCCTCTCAATAAAAGCAATCCAATCCATTTCTTGTCCATGGTATTTATTTTCATTCAGGACAAAATTCAAGATGTCCTTATCATCTTCAAAAACTTGCCAACTTTCTATATTGTTAGGAATAGGTGGCCTATTCTGCACTTCAATTTTAGACACACCAACAAATGACATGTCATCTAGCTTGATGGCTATATTAGCCAATAGATCAGCCATCTTGTTATTATTTCTATCCTTCCAAGAAATACTAAAAGCATCAAATGATTCTATCTGATCCCAAGTAGCGTTCCTATACTATTTTAGCCTTTTGTTCTTGGAGGCATATATCTCTTTGATCTGAGAGACAATTAGTTCAGAGTCACAAAAAAATTGCAACTTTTTGATCTTATTACTAGCTAGCACTTTTAGTCCTAACAACAGTGTTTCATACTCTACAATGTTATTATTGCATGAGAATTTTAAAGTAAATGAATATATGAATGTGTTCCTTTCTAGAGATATAAAAAACAACACCAGCACCTAAGCCTTCTTTGGAATTAGCACCATAAAAAAAATGGTCCAAAGGCCTTGAGATTCCACACATTTGGTGATCTTTTGTGCTATGAGTGGGGAGGCTTCTAAATCTCATGGATAATCAATTCTTCTCTAATAGCATTAACCTTGGTATCCAGAAAGCATGTAGTATCTTTATGTATATTTTCTTCAAAAATATGCATCACCCTCAGTTCCCTTTCAATTTTGATAGCCTTATCCACTATATGGAAGATAACATATGAAAAATCACACTACAGGCTACCTCCCATCATAGCACTCCACTTCCTAAAGAGAAACATACCATAATAGGGAGGAATATCAACCACAAGGATGGTCATAAAAAACTCTACTTCAGGGTAATCAGGAAGTTTAAAAGGATAAGCATTGATAATACCTATGGCGGGTACTTCTCTAGCATCCATTTCTCTACATCTCCTCTATTTGGTATCTACCTCTAAACCATGGAGCTCCATAACCTTTAAGAGCATAATATTGTTAGATGCACTAGAGTCAATCATATGGTTCCTCAAAGTTCTACCATTTATAACCAAACTAAGGAAAAAATGATCAATATCTTCTAGGTAGGCTATAGATGAATTGTTCAAATACAATTGAGGTTTTTGGGACATGACTTCCTTATCCTCTTTATCTTTTATTATGGTTGGTCTCTGTTGTATGACTATTAGTTTTTGTGTGACAACTTTATTATTATTTATTCCTCTTAACCAAGATAAAGCCTTATTCTTGTGTTCCTCTATCCTAAACATTTTTTATAAAGGAACCTTGACAATAATTTGTGATAACATTGAAATCATGTCAATAGGATCATAATTGGTAGGCCTAATAGAAATACCCGTGGCTATAGATGTTTGAACATCAAGAACCTCCCTTTGCTTTATGGTGTCAAATTTTGGTTTTTTTTCTTGCATACTTGCCTTAATAGTTTCAACTCCTTGGAACTACACCTTTCTCTTTGGCTCCCACCTCTTACTCTTGTTATCCTTAAGCTTGGATGTCTTAGAAGTGTCCTTATTTTCATCAATTTTCTTAACAAAAGTATCCTTAATGAAGATGCCAACTGGTTTAGTTGGAGCACTGTTAATAGTCTGGTTTCTCATATTGTAAGTGTTATTGATCTAAGTGACCATCTCTATAGTGATTTTATCAATCTCCCTCTTAGATGGTTTTCTCAAATTTATGTGATCCACCCCCTACAATACATTATAGATAGTTTTCTCACCCTAATCTTCATCATCTAAAAAAACCTATTGATGATGCATCTAATAAAGCTTCCTCTAGTCTACAACATTAATTTTAGATTCCTCTATGTCAGATTCATATATGTTGTCACAAAGATTCACCATGTTTCATGTCACATACTCATGATTTTCTTCTTCCTCTCCTTCATTTTTTGCCTATTGATTTAATGCAAATAATTGAGTAATTGCACAATGGTCTGAGGAGTGAGGGGACCAACATATAATACACCATGGTATATTATTAGACATATTTACAATAGCTCTTTGTAATGGGTTTGATACATACATTTATCCTTGCTTCCCTAAGCAAGATTTGGGATGGGCTTCCCATCCTTCCATTATGTAGTATAAGGGTCGTTCTACATCCTAAGTGCCCTATTAAAATTAATTTTAAAAGGGGCCTTCTCAGGCTTTTTTTCTTGGTGGGTTAGTGGATTCATTTTCTTTAGTAAGCTTAGAACTTGCCCCATTGTATCTTCTTCAAGCTTCTTATCTAATACAGGCCTTTCACCATCCTTCTTATTCCCTTTTGGATAGAATAGCCTTGGGTCATCCCTTCTTCCCAACTTACTAGAAGCCTTTCTTTTTTTTTCAATATTGAAAGCCATTGTATAAGCCTCCCTCAAAGTTCTAGGATCTTTATCCCTTAGGTTATATGTCATCTTATTGTCAAAAGCATTGAAATAAGTTGTGAGACATACATCCTCACCCAACCTCATTACTTGGAACAATTTATACATCCCTTTATGAAATCTCACTTTGAAGTCAAATGTGGATTCATTTGGGCTTTTCTTGATATTGTTGAATTCATTCAACATGAAACTAGCATTAGTCTTATCATCATATTGTTCCTTAAAAAACTTCACCAAGTCGTTCAATGAACTGATACAATTATCAAGTAGCCTCCTAAACCAATTTCTTTCATCCTCTATTAGTGAATGAACAAAAAACTTCATCACTATATCTTCATGCTTCACCTCATAATCATTGAGCATGTCAATGAATTTCCTCAAGTGCTCCTCACAAGTTATGGCATTGTTTCCTTAAAATTTGATAACCTTATCTCTCAAGTCATTAGAGATAGGATGGGGAAAGATGAGAATACCCACAAAGGACATTTATTTGTATTTTTGTAAATATTTGGGTCTTCTATGGGGAACAGTGGCATTAGATGTGCTTGCTCCAACAACCTGACTTTGGATAGGGATTTGTGGCTATTGGAATTGTTGAATAATTAGGATTTTGTTAGTGGTAGCAGGAATGGCAGGGGTTCACTAAGATAATACAAAGGTATTTATATAATGATAGAGAGTTAATAAGGGGGCTCCTAATATATCTATAGTAGATAATATGATTGATCTCACAACAAAATTAGAAATTGAAATTCAAGCATTAGAGTCTTTAAGGACTACTCGGGATAGTACATTGGACATAATTTTGTAGATTCATAAACCAATTTTGGACAAGTATTTTTTAACCCCTATTGGTAATCTAGAGAAACCATGACAAAAACAAGTAGGAAAATATGTATGATAAAACACAAGTACAAGGAGAAATAAAGGATAATATACTGAGAAATAGAAGTAGAACATGTATATACCTGTCGAAGTTGAGTCAAGGTATGGAACACACCCTAAGGGAGAGTTTTTGCAAATTTCAAAGTTTTGATATGCATGAAATATTGATTATGATAAGTTTTTTTTCCACTAATGAAAAAAAGAGGGAGGTTTTTAACCCTAAAGGCAATCTTATTCTTGTATATTAGTAAAAAATACTTAGTTATTGTCTGTTAGGATTAAACCACGGACAAGTTACAAGAATATCATCAACATATAAACATAAAATAATGTAGCTATCATCATCAAACCTCTTAAAATAAACAAACTGATCGCAAAGACACCTATTGTATCCATGCTCATGCATAAAACTGTCAAATTTTAGATACCATTGCCAAGCTGCTTGCTTTAAGCCATATAAACTTTTCTTCAATTTGCACATTAAGTTCTCCTTACCTTTGACCTCAAATCCCCATGGCTAAGCCATATATATCTCTTTAGCTAAATAACCATGAAGGAAGGATGTTTTAACATCAAGCTACTCCAAATGCAAATCTTCAGTAGCCACAAGACTTAAAATAGTATGGATAGAAGTCATTTTAACAACAGGAGAAAATATTTAATCAAAATAAATTCCTTATTTCTATGCAAATCCTTTTACAACTAACCTGGCTTTAAATATTTTCTTACCTCCTTCCTCTTCTTTTAACTTATAAACCCACTTATTTTGTAAAGCTCTTTTACCTACAGGAAACTTGCATAAATCCCATGTCTGATTCTTCAACAAAGAGTCCATTTCATCTTTCATTGCAAACTCCCACTGAATCTTAGTATCCACTTGCAAAGCTTCATCATAACATTCAAGTTCACTAGCATCAGTAAAAAATTGAATACAAAGAGGGAGAGAATCTTTTTGGAGGTCTAATTTTCCTTGTTGACCATCAAACATTCACCAGTGTGTGTGGTATTTTTTGTTACGGTTGTTGTAGATCATGAGGAATGGCTAGAACATTAGCTTGTGGAGTATCATCCAGCACTACATAATCATCTTCTTTCTTCTCACATTGCTGCAACAGATCTTTATACAACACTTTCTCATTGAATATGACATCTTTGCTTCTTACAATTTTATGATTTTCAAAATCCCAAAGCCCATAACCAAATTCATTAATGCCATATCTAAAAAATACACATTTCTTTAACTTAGCTTCTAGCTTGGTTCTATTTTCAGAATCTATGTGATCAAATGCTTCACACCTAAAGGTTTTGAGAAAAGAATAACTCACCTTCTTATCAATCCATGCTTCCTCTAGAATACCATAGCCCAACGGAATAGAGGGGCCTATATTAATCAAATATATAGTAGTATTCATAGCCTCCACCCACATGTGTAAGGGAAACCCAAATGTAGCCTCATGCTCCTTGTGTGCTCCATTATAGTCCTGTTCATGTGTTTAGCCACTCCATTTTCTTGTGGAGTCTTGGGAACAATTTTCTATCTATGAATACCATTAGTGGAGAAATAATTTTTAAATTCATGACTACAACACTCACCATCATTATTAGATCTAAGACATTTTAATTTCTTACCAGTCTCATTTTCAACCAAGCATTTCCATTTCTTAAAAGTTTGAAATACGTCATATTTTTTGTCTAAGGAAATAAACCCATACTTTTCTAGTTGCTCATCAATAAATGTAACATAATAATGACAGCCACCAATAGAAGATACCTAAGTAAGTCCCCATACATTGGTATACACAAGCTCTAATTTCTCCTTTTTGTTTTTTTTCCCAATCTTCACAAAACTCACTCTCTTTTGTTTTCCATACACACAACTTTCACAAAAATTCCATATTAACACATTTCAAACCTAGTAAAACTTTCTTTGAATGAAGTACTTTTATACCTTTCTCACTCATGTGCCCAAGTCTATTGTGCCACAGTACTGTATTAGAATCTACAACAATTATTTGTTCTCCCTACTTAACTATAGCAATTATTCCTTAACATTCATTTTTCTCTAAAATAATTAAAGTAGAAGGAACAATATGACCTATACAAAGATATAAGGTGCCTACTTTCACACCTTTTTCTACTACAAGGGAACCTTTTGAAACCTTCCAATTTTTATCATTAAAAGTAACTACACAACCCTCACCACCAAGTTACCCTACTAAAATTAAATTCCTACTCAACCTTGGAACATGTCTTACCTCAAGTAGTAGCCAATGATTCCCATTCTATAACTTAATCTTAATTTTTTCCTTTCCAACAATCTGGCAGGGTTCATTATCCCCCAAATAAACAAGCCCAAAATCCCCTTGGACAAAATCAATGAAATAACCTCTATGAGGTGTAGCATGAAATGAAACACCAAAATCTAAAACCCATGAATCATCAACACTTTCTAAAGATAGAAGTGAAGCATCCTCTTTAGATTTGTTACTTATCACATTTGCCTCCTTGTCTCCATCTGGTTTATCTCTTTCATTTTTCTTTTGATTCTCACAATCTTTCTTTTTGTGCCCTGGTTTCCCACAATACCAGCAATCATTTGGTCCTCTTGATTGAGACCTCCTCCCCTTTGACTTTCCTTTTGATTTCCCACAATTTTTGGAATTACTTCCTCTCTTAGTCATTTTGCCCCTACTTTGTGCATTCAAAGCACTTCCTGATGTAGATCCACCTGAGGTTTTCCTACAAGTTTCCTCACTCAAAATAACACTAATCTCATCATCATATTTGATGGTACTAGATCTAGGAATAGAATTACTCATAGCCATTACAAAGCAATTCTAACTTTTAGGCAAAGAACACAAAATCAATAGAGCCCTAATTTCTTCATCAAAATTGACACCCACAGAAGATAACTGACTAGTAATATTATTAAACTCATTTAAATGATTTATAATAGATCTACCTTCTACCTTTTTCATATTAAATAAACACTTCATTTGAAATAACTTGTTTGAAGTGGAGGGCTTTTCATATAGTTTCGTTAGGGTTTGCATCAATTCTTCTATCATCTTCACTTTTGTAATATTAAATGCCACTGATGGTGCCAAGCATAATTGAATACTTCCAAGTTCCTTTCTATCTAAAATATCCCATTCATCATTTGACATAGATCCCTGATTCTTGGCTTTGCGTTCTAATGGCTTCCATAAATCCTTCTGATAAAGATACTCTTCCATTTGCATCTTCCATAACTAGAAGTTCTACCCATTAAACCTATCAACCCTTAGCTTACCCTCATCTACCATCACTCCCACTCAACCATGAGACTTTCCTGTAGAGGATAACTAAAAAAAAACCTTGCTCTAATACCACTTGTTAGGATTAAACCACAAAAGAAAATAACAATTATGTGCAAATATAACCAATAATAGAAAATAATAGATCACACAAAAAGGAACACAAGACACCAAGATTTTAATGTGGTTCACCCAATCCCTAGGCTACATCCACTGAATAGAAAGTCCAATATTATTATGATCTAGTGATTACAACCTAATTACAATTTATAATCCCTTACAACTCAATACAACCACAAGAACCAATTTTGCATCAAAACTATAAAACAATCCCTAACCCTAAGCTCTTTTATACAAGTATTTTTACCACTTTAGGGTTATAATTAATAATTACATGTTGGCCCTAAATCTTGATAAAATAGGGCCCAAAAGAATTTATGAAGTATGTACAGTACTTTCCTGATCAGTCACCACAAACTAACATTATCTAGGCCATGTTGGTTAGTTAATAGTATGATTGATCCACTATATAGGCTGAGAAAGTATAATGGTGAAGTACACATAATTAGTTCACATTGATCAATAGTTAATGTTGAGTATACATTAGAGTTGTTGGCCAGTTTTGTTAGTTTCGATCTAACATAAGACCCAAACAATTAAGAGAAGGAAGACAATGTAGTTGTGAGTGATTTAGGAGACAATGAATGTCAAGTGAGATAGAGGGGCTTATAGTATAAGTTGAGTAGAGATGAAGTTGAGGGACAATATGATGAATAGGCTTGATTGAGCATCAGAAGACTATTAGTACCGAGTAAGACATATTTTGTAGATAAGTTTATAATGGCACAAAATCTTATGTAAACTATTTTTGTCAAGCTAGAAGTGTGTTCTAGGTATCAAGGAGTTAACAAAGGAGCTAATTATGCATATATTTGAGGATCATCAATCCCTATGTGAGTTAATCAGCCAAGCATAAAATTAGAAGGATTAAGTGGACAAAAGGATGAATCTAGATCATTGGTTGAGATATAGAAGATTCTTCAAACATCTATTTAAGGAGGGTTTTAAACCTAAATATTTTTGGTTGTGAGTTAGAAGTTTGGATGCGACGATGAAGGTGAATTAAGTGGAGTTAAGTGTTGACAATTTGTAAGGAAACTGAGCAATGCAGAGAGAAAATATTGAAGATCAATCAAGGAAAGGTGATGTTACATTGGAAAAAGGAATTTGTATCAGCATTCTAGTGTAAACTAAAGGATCAAGGTACTGTAGCATTTTAATAGGCATTTTAGGGTAAATCTCCTAATAGAGTGGTCCTAAAAGAGTACTCACTTTGCTATGATATAAATCCTTTAATAAGGGTAAAACTAACAATCTTGTAATCACATAACAAGGAAGACCCTTCATAGGGTAGATCATCATAAGTGATCAAAATTTGTAGCCCTAACAAGCACACTTATTTTTGTAGTAATGAAGATCTTTATAGGTGTCATCCCCAACACAAGTTTACCTTCAGCTTAGAGGGTTTCTACATTACCATATATGGTCTCATGTGTTGATCAATTTCTTATATGTTTTATTCATGTTATTAGATGTTAGATATGATATTACATTGCAATATATGATTGATTTTATATAAGGTCAAGGTTTAATGAGGGTTTATATTGAAGATATCAAATATGATTTATGTTTGATGTAGTTTTGAAGATCTTGATTCACCACACCCCCCCCCCCCCCCCCCCCATATCTAACTTTCCCTGTTATATCTAAAATAATTTTAATAGAGGAAATTTGGTTAGTGATTATATTGATCTAATTTAATTTCTCTATAGTTGAAGCACATTTCTTCATATTGAGGTTGTATAACTTCTCTGTCAAGAAAACCTTATTTGAATTTGTGTTCTTCTCATATAAATCGTGTAATTTTTTTCATAGCTCTTTTATTTTATTCTATCTAGAAATATTAAAATACGCATTCTTGGTTAGGTTTTGATAGATGGTTGTTGTACCCTTTCTATCCAACTTCTTCCAATCTTCATCTATCATTTTTGTGGGTTTCTTTGATACTCCTTCAATTGGAAAATATTGATCCTTCAAAATCAAAATATCCTCCATGTAGGATTTCCTTAGGGAGAATTTAGGCCCATTTAATTTCTCTATATCACTTATTGTCATTGACTCTATTCCACTCAACCAAATCCCTTCACCAAACTCTTTATAATTTTCTAGGTAACTATACTTGAACTACTCTCTAGCAACAATTCACACTTTATTTCTTTGTTTCTATAGGCTAAATATGGTTAGTTAACCCTCTAACTATATAGGAAATGAACATGATTAGTTCTCCATTTGTCTCTATAGAATAAAAATACAAACATGACTATTTTACCTTAAAAAATGATCTCCTTTAGTCACACCCAACCCTCTACTCTCCTCACTTTGCTTGCAAAAAATTTCTCATAGTTGTAAACCCTTGGATTTTCTAGATCTCTAAACCTTTAGCTATGATTCCAATTGATAGGAAATCAAAGAGAAACAAATAGAGTAAGACGAAAAACATACAACAACAATCTGAGAATACATAGAAGCCACTTGAGAAACTAGTTAAGTTTCATTAATCAATCACTGTCAATTATCTATAAGTTTTGTAACACCCCACTTGGGAAACCAAAACAAATAAATATAATATATCAAAATGTTCACTAAACTATTTTAATTTTAATTTTAAACATTATAAAAGTAGCAATATGGAAGCAATACACACACACAACAATCACACATGAAATTACAATACATATTTTATTCCTCAAGGGTTCTTTCGTATTGAGTCACATCTGATAAGTTTTATTAATAGTTTAAATCTTAAGTACAGTATCTATAATCATAAATAAATAAGAAGCACATAATCTCATAAAAACAACTTATATGATAAAGTACATCTAGATAACATCATCCACTGCATATTTTGTAGGGTATGCAATAATAAATACAAGTGTATCAATATAAAATACAACATCCCATAGGATCTCAAGCTACATGATACACCAAATGAGTAGAAGTCTCATAGACATAAACAAGAATGATAAAGGTACAAAGGTATCAATGAACATCTACTTCCTAACTATGTGATCACCTAATCAAGCTCCCACTCCAACCATGTAGGGAAGATAATAAATAATCCACACACAAATAATCAAATCATAAGAGAATACTAGGAAAAGAATCATAAGAGCCAAATTTACTACAAGGGTAACATAAACTACTAATAATCGATGGTGTTGGTGTCAAGCACAAAGAGGGGTGGATAAGAAAATTTGAATGGTGCATGAGGTGTTGCTAGGGTTTGTGACAATGATGGACCTGGCAATGGTGGCGGGGATGAAGATGAGCTAGACTGGTGGATGGGACTTTCTTTATCCTTGGCTTCATTTTTCAGCAAGAGGTTGTTTAATGGAGCTTCAATTTTTGGGTTTGGATGTGGTTCTGGTGTATGGCTCATTTGGATGTTGACTCCTTGTGATCTCCCTTATCTTTGTGATGGGAGATCCTATGTTAGGTGTGTTTGTGTGGCCTTTGGGAAGGAGGGGGTGGGGTCTTCCCTTTTGTGCCCTTATTTTCTTATGGTTTATTTGTGCTCTGGTTGTACCTCAATTGTCTATGAATGAGGGTGTTTTATTGTAAGGGTTATTATATTTGGAGGCCATGTTTCATATGGAGTTGTTTTAGAATCACTTCCCCTACCTCTCCTGGGATCTTTGGCACTATATCTATCACTAAAAGATTTTTTTGGTCCTCTTTAATCCCTGGCTAATTTTGGTTAAGGATTAGTTCATTGTGTGGCATTTTTCCCTCTTCTAGAGTTTAGTGCTTCTTTACAATCATCTAGTGAAGAACTCAGTGCTCTCTTTTATTTATCACTTGGGAGACTTCTATAGAGGTGAAGTTTTTCCTTTAGCTTTGTTGGTACCTTCTAGAGGTTTCTAAGGTTATGATGATATGCTATTAGAGAAAAATTGATGGTTGACAAGGCATGTCTACTTGTTATGCTAGTGTTCAGAAAGTGGGGTAATTTTAGAAGCTGTATCTTTTGGGTCTCTTCTACTCTACTCTATTTTCCCTATTGAGGTAGGGTTTGAGATGAAAGGATGCGGTGAGAATTTCAGCTATGTTGGATTTCATATCCCTGTCAAAATGTATTTTTAATGGGTTTCAAGGCCCCATCAAAACTAGTTATCACTTCTTAAGGATTTAAATTGATGCTTAGAATATGTACTTTCAGATGGTTGATCATTTTGTGCTTTAATATTTTTTCTATGTTTTGGGACTGGGAGGTTTCCCCTCCTTCCCCTCTGATCTAATTAATCTTATTAGATCCGATTTTATCCTTTTGGGCATCTCTCTGTAGCCCATTCTTTAACTTTTTCTACCTTCCTATTATTGTCCTTCTATTGGCCATCGGTTGGCCTTTTACTCTTGATCTATTGTTGAATATCTATCTGTAATATTTCATCTATGTCTTGTTTTAGAGCTCAATAAAAACCTAGTTGTCATGGGTTTCAGGGCCCCATCAAAACATGATTTATCAATAAAAAATATAAACTACCAAAAAAAAAAGATAACCAAAGTAAAAAAAACACTCATCCAAGACAACAACACATCCCAAATTCAACAACAAATACCAAGTACAAATAAAGTATCAAAACTAAAAAGATATAGCCACCTCCAAATCAATGCCAATCGTCACAAGCACAATAACTAGAAGATAACAAATATCATCAATAAAATTAAATCACTAATTATTAACTCAAACAATAATAACACCACCAATGAATAGTTGACACTCATCAATAAAAGTGATATGTCTACACTAAATGAGGTCCAATCAGTAAGTAACAACTCACAATAAATGAATCACCAGAAGTAACATCCAACAAATACATCACTAGAGGAAAATATAAAAAAGACCATGAAGGAGACTCAGGCTACATATTAGGGATTTGCATCCTGTGAGTCAACTATAAGGATACTCTAGTAGTCTCTCTTGACCTCAACCCCTAATAACTCTATGTGGAACCATAATACTCTCTCATGAAGATGAGAAAACTAGTCATGTGTCTCACTAGGTATCATACCATTCCTATCATTAGCCTATACAAGTACTCAAGGCATAGGTGGAAAAATATCTCTATTTTATCTTTTTAATTTATCTCAAGGTATGGGCAAGGAAGATTTTTAATTCTACTATGTTATCACTTGTTACACAACTTATAATGAGTTACCTAGGTACAAGCCACTTTGGGGCCTGACCCCAATTGTAACTCACTCCCATAATATGCACCTATACTACCTTCCCAAAACTCACAAATCACAATTGTGTCCCATACCAAAAAAGAAATAACAGATCGAATTTGGTTCCATAACAAGCAACCCAAATATAACATTGGTTCCAAAAATTCAAGTTCTCATAAATGCTCGCCAAAGTATATCTCATAAAACCTAGATGTCAATTTGAATCATAAAATATATCATGATATCCATTCAAAGAATCATAATAAAAGAAAACTCAAAGATGCCTCAGGTGGATATGGCCAACTAAACAACCCACAAAGAAAACCATCTCGAAGATAAACATCATAAGACTATAAATAGAATAGAAGAAAACACAATTTTCAGCCATATGGTTTACTTCCATCATTTTCTATTGTTTAGATTGGGTCATAAGGATGTTTTTATCAATAAAGTAAGAATATACGTGTCAATATAAATTGTTACATTAATATACTATAAATAATCTAAATTTATAAATGACTTAATTGATAACATAAATATATATTAGTAGATTAAATATTATAATAATATTTCCATTTCAAGAATATTACTTTGACTTCCATCTAAGTCCAATATTAATATTTTCTTTTCTTTTAATTCATAATACAATTACAAATAACTCAAACTTGGAATTATAATTTTTATTTTTATTTAAAATCTTATTCATAGTATCAATTAATTATAACTAGATAACTATATAGATAAATCCACTATAACTTTTCTTAAAATATAACTAGATCATAATTATATCTACTCATTAGTTTAACTAACCTTGTATAAATGAAAACATTGCTATTTTTAAATCGGGTTATAAAAAAGTAATAATATTTATTTTTTAAATAAAAAATTATTAATAAAAAAATTATAAATGATAATTTGTTTATTTTGCTTACTTTCTTTATATATTATAAGACTCAAATTTTCTTTCAAAATATATATTTATAACCAAATTCTTCTTTTATCATAAACTCATATTATATATTTCTAAAAATAGAAATTCATTTATCTTTTTAGAAGACATGCATATTTTCCTCTATAAAAATACATATACTTTTAAAAGGTGGATTTTTTTTTCAAATATTGAATTTAACATAGTTTTATTTTCATAATAATGTCTAGTTGGCCTTTGACGTTCAAATTAGTTTTTTTTTTTAGAATTAGTAATCTTTCCTTTGTTTAATTTATTTACTAAATGGGATAAACCAAAGTATCCCTTATGTTGTTTGTCTTTTATTCCACATGTAAGAATGTGTTGTAAACTCATTTTTGTAGTTTTTTTTATAAGGAAAATAGTTTATTCCTCCTTAAGAGGATCATGACACTTGTTATGTACACACTTATGAATGTGGAAATCATTCACATGGGAGTTACTAAGTAACTACTCTTCTCATATCTATATAAGAGATCCTCATCTCTCATTCTCTACAATACACACACTTACTATGTAGTGCTTGTAATGAGCTCATGTCTCCATTTTTGCTCTCTTATTTTCTCTCTCTTCCATTCTTTAGGCTTTTTCCTCATTCATATAATTCACAAGGAGATTTATTTCCTTTCCCCTTTAAAATTCTTTGTCTCCTCTCTTGTGTTGGTCTTGGAAATCTCTTCTAAAGCTTGGAATTTATGGTAACTATTTTTCATAGAAAAACTCTCTTGGATTGTTTTATCTTCATTTCATTTAATCTTCATTATTTCTAATAAATTTTATAAATTATTTACAAATGAATTAACTTTAAATTGGACGAATAATCATATTTTAAAATTATTTTACATGTCTAAATTTTTAACAGGCTTCATACAAAATTAGTTTTGCTAAATTTAATACAAGTACTTCTAGTTTCAAGTTTTCCTCATGATATTCTACACAAGAGCCATAAATTTTCTACTTTTAAGTTATCACATATAATATAGGGGTTTTGAGATGAATATAAAAATTAGCTTTCCAATCTCCTCTTAACTTAATGTGAATTTTCTACAATATATCTCAATAAAGTTTTCTTTCCTAAAATCCACAACATAATTCTTCATCTAAAAATCAATATAAAAAATGAATAATCATTTTTGCAAATGCATAAGAAGATAGAAGCAAATAGATCTTTCAAATAAAAATTTACGATGGTTTTCAAACTTTAACTCTAAACAATAACTGAAGTCTGAGACAATCTATGAGTGCACACAAATCAAACCCTCCAAAAACTTTCATCGATTCTTTTGCTGCAATTCCAAATTTTCTCTACCAAAACTTCTATGTCTAAAAAAATAAGCTACAAACCCTCTAATAAAGAGACATAACCCTAACTAGGATTTATATTCCCTAATTTTTTAAAGTCATTTGGCCTTTTTTAATTAAAATATTATTTTCTTTTCTTTTCCTCCACTTTATTAATTAGTGCAAGCATTATTTAAAGTGTAATTTATTATTTAAATTAATAATATTAATTAAATATCATTCTTTAAATCCAACTCTAATTTGATTGTTATTAATTAAATAATTACATTAAAGTAATGTTAATATTTAATATTTTAATTATCTCTTTCTAATTTTTTAATTCAATTTTTTAAATTAAAACCTTTAATTTGAAGTACATATTTAATACATTTTTATTTAATTAAAAATCCTCTTAATATTATTTTCTTCTTTTAAAATCAAATCATAATTAATATTTATAATATCATAAGATTAATCCAAGCCTCATAATTAAACCATTTATTAGGTGAATCACAATCAAAATCACATAAAAGCATCCTGAGCAAAATTGACTACAAACCAAAATCAAACTATATATGCAAAGACAATTCATAGACTTCAAAGGGTAGACAATTAGATACAAGTCCTCCTTTTGAGGACAAGTAGGCTATGGCTAGGATTGGATCTAAACATTATCTTCTCATTCTTACCAATGAGTTATTACAATAGGGCATAGTCATCTTGGATATTCAGAGAAGTTGATACCCAGTAACTTAAAACCTATATAAATGACACGCATGTATATATGCATGTATAATCTAAACTAAACAATCAATGGCAGGAAGTGTTGCATCGTATAGATCTTGACTAGCACATGACTACAACTCCCTTCATTAACCATGTTAGGCACATCAACCAGAAATCCAAAATAGACACACACACCATACAAATGCAAGTATGGGATAAGTACCATAAATAATCACAAGTGCAAATAATATAAGATTTAACATAAATAACTCATCCTAATGAAGATTCAATAATTATGAAATAGTACATGAAATGAATCAACTACATAATTAATGCAAATATACAATCAAGTCATGAAATAATGTTTTATAACTATAAATCAAATATATATATGAGACTAACATGTGCATGAAATAGGCCTAAAAGAGTTTGGTAGTTAGAACTAAAAATAAAACTTTGGGTGGGTATTACAAGCTTCTTCAACACCTTCTATTGCACCACAACAAAATAATACATTAAATGTATAATGTACATGACCAAAAACCTATTTTAAAAAACTAAATTGGGTGCTAGCATCTGGAAGCTTCTCAAGGTCAAACTTCCTAATAAATGCCTCAACTACTCGTAGGCAAACAATATGTGTGTGGTTAACACGATGCATTAGGATCTGTTGATCTCATTTAAGATCAACGGTTCATATTAATTTTCAAAGAAACTTAAGAAACCTAGTCATGTGAACCTGCAAAAATCCAAATTGTTTCCACATGGTTGAGGTTGACATTATGATTTATCCCATCCTGATGACATGTTTTTCTTATGACTTCATTTACTTCACATATATAACATGATAAGGAACCTGGCTGGATACATTGAACTTTTGGGAGACGCCTCCTTTCTCTTTTCTAGTCTATTATTTTGAAATCCCTTTCTTTCCTCCTGATGAAGACATTGCCCTCTATAATCTAGCTGAGTGTCATCTTCACATAGATTAAATAAAATAAGATCCAAGTTGGTCAGTCCACCCAAAATTCCCCCTCTAAGATGTCACAATGCCTTCTTAATATTCAAACAAACATCCTTGGAATATTTTTAATATCCATGATGTGAGTCATTATTAGAGTAAATAGTTCTCCACACCCACACCACCCCCCCCCCCCCCCCCAAAAAAAAAAAGGGTTATAACAAACATATTTTAGCTACCACTAATCCTCTTTTAATGCCACCAAACGCATGAAGAAATGGAGAGAATAGTGGTTTGCATCTATTTATAACTGATCATCCATTTCTAACACTTGCATTCCATGAGTAATTTTATTTCAATAATTTATAAAGAATTACAAAATTGACAAATCCATTGGCATACCAGTGTATTCAAAATGGCAAATCTTTGTGCTTTGAAAAATGTAAGCAAGAAAAATTAGATCAAATCAGGAAATTATGTGAATCATCTGATCAAATCTACGCATGCAATTTCTAATCAAGTCCTAAGTGGTTAAATAAACATTAAAGCTTCAAACTAGCTACACTCTGCTAAATTTAAGGATCTTAGGAATTTAGAACATAGAAGTATAAACCCTTTATAGGATAATTCATCTAAATAATATTTTTTAAAAAGGCCAAAAAGAGTGATGAATTTTGCATACTATGAATAGTTTCTTAGCCCTAGCTAAGCTTCATGAGAATAGAGGGAAAGAGATCACACACACACAAATAATAGGGGGTTCTTTTGGAAAAGAGAATCAAACAATTAAAGAAATCAATGGATTCTAACAAATGTCAATCAATGCAAAGCCCCAAGACCAAATTGAAGGCCAAGGAGAAGGGTGAAGTTTTGTTCATCATAAAAAGGAAAAAAAAGTGTCAAGAATTTCAAAGAGGAAACCTCAAAAGAAGCATTTCAATAATCAAGATATGTTTAAAAAAGATAATATTAGAGCATTTCATGAGAAAAGTACCCTAGATGATGGGGAAACAAAGTGAAGAAGAAAGCAAGAATTACATTCTACCTCCACAAAATATGCAAAGCAAGGAAAAAAGGTATTTACTTAAATCAATCCAAAAACCCTAAGTAATCTTGACCTCTGTTAGTCCTAACCAAAATTCATTTCAGCAGCCATCAAAATTCCTATTGGATTTGGAAATCCCCCTTCCAATCCATCTAGTCATCAAAAATTTAGGAACAAAGCAAGAATTACCTTTTAAATAGATGAGAAGACACATATATTCTACCCATAGGAAATTTTATGTTGTAGCTACTAATATTCTTAGACCAAATCCCCAAATATAGCAAACAATTTTGAACCCTTCCTCCAAGATTAAGCAAAATGAAGATATCCCAACTCTAAACAAAATCCAGTAAATGTTGATAACAATCCACTCTCTTTAAAATACCAAAATCCCAATATGAAAGACATCCAAATCATATGTGATGAATTTAGTGAGAATATATGGTGGACATGTAATGATCAAGGATTGGACAGTTATTGGAATGGCCTTGGATCAAAAATTCCCCCAGTGTTAAAGTGGCTTCAAGATTACTGTAGGGTACATGTAATTATTTCCTTCTTCTCAAATTGTTTAGTTTATTTACATTGTCAAAGAAATCATATTAGGGATAAGTCTCTTTTAGATTCTTATTGTTTATACAAAGGATACTTGCTAAAATTCATAAAATAGGAACCTAATTTCATTGAGAAAATGATGCAAATACATTTTCTCCCTCTTGGATAGAATGCAAATCTCTTCCTCCTAAATTAAACCATATTTAAATCCTTAAAAAGATTGGAAAAGATTTATGCAATCTAATAGATATTGATTCATACTTCAAGATATCTAATGATATAAAATTTCTCCTCAACATAGAAATGAGTAAGAAGATATTCAATCCCCAAAAAAAACTAAAAGATCCATTTACAGACTACCTTTTGGAAAATATGAAGGTAAAATAAATGACATCATAAATATAGACTCAAATAGAATCAAATATCAAATCCACTAAACATCAAACCTTAAAAATTTATTAAGGAATTTTCACCCTCAAGGAAAAGATATCATTCAAAAGAAATCCATGGAAATCAAATTACCAATGGAATATATAGAAATTTGGGGAACATCAAGGAAACATATGTGGAAGGATAAATTAGAGAACCAAAAACAAAAGTGACAATAGTATACTATCTAATAAAGGAGGACATGGAAAAGGAGAGATCTTAGAGGAGTAAGGTCAATGAGTTGGTTTTAATAGATATATCCAATAAAAGTTGTCCAAGCTACAACATTGTAATCAATGCCACAAGGACATATCACTCTCTGAGGAAATTAGCAACAACATTAAAGATTATAAAAAATTAAATCATGATCTCTTGTTATCACTGAATGATATACAAGACCAAACTATCTTGGGGAGAAAGCACATGAGTAAATCCACAACATTCATACATAAGAACAAACAAAAAAGAAGGAAAATAAAATGGAAATTATAGAAAGAAGACATAGAGATACAATAGATAGAATAATAGCAAGAAATAAGAAAACCATAAATAAGAATTTGAGAAAGAATTTATTTGGGTAAAAACTTAGAATAGAAGTACCCAAAAGAAATAAAAAAGTGGTATGTTGGAAGTCTTATTAGGAAACAAGATACTAAGAGGGGGGGTGAGAGAATCAAGATCTATAAAAAAAATTCTCCACTTAAATAATAATATAGATAACTAAATTCACTACTAATCCATCTCATATCTTAAATCTCATGTCATATAATCATAAACTGTAATGTTAGGATTTAAATCTAAGTGTAACATCAATGAAAATATAAACACATAAACACTCCAAGGTGAAGGTAAAACTAGGGTGGGGATGAAACCCACAAATATTTATTGTTGCAACAACAAAGTTTTTTTGTTAGGGCTACAATTTGATCACTTTTAATAATCTACCCTATGAGGGGTCTACTTAGTTAAGAGATTTACAAGACTATTAGGTCTACCTTGATCAAAGGATTTAAACTTGCAATAAAGTAAGAACTATGTTGGGATATTTAAACAATGTCTATTAAAACCATTTTCTTAAGATATTTTCCCCAATTCACTTATTAGAATGTCTCAGTACCTATCCTTTGATTTCCTCTAAAATCTATTTATGGATCTCTTCTCTTCAATGTTCAAAATTGATCTCCTTATCTGATATGTTATGATATTCCCTTCATCGCTAGGTTACTCTGTATGATCTCTCTATCAAACTTAGCCTTCCTTTCTATATCCTTAGCTTCTTCACACCTTTATACTTTTTTCATGCTTGTCATACTCTTCCTTAATGATTCAAGGTTCGATCCCTTCTTAAATAGATAATCATAGAAGGTTCTAGTTCATAATCAATGATCCATATTTCATCCTTTTTTTGACTATCCCTTCTAATTTTCTGAATCACTTAATCTTCTTTTCTTGGGATTAATGCATTCTGAAAAAATGCATAATTTTCTCCTTAACTATCTCTACAATCTTTAGATTTTGCATAAAAGTTGGCTAAACCAATTTACGTAAGTGTTTGTGCCATTAAAAACACATTGTTAGAAACAATAGTCCGCCAAGATAACTGAAGGGGGGGGTCGAGGCGGTGTGAATCAATTATCCAATTAAAACAATTATCAACCTTAATTAAACTTAACTATTCGATGTACATACACAATTACACCATATTTTTTAAACTAGGGAAACCCTTGATCAGAGGGAAAACCCAGTGGGAATAATTCCCACAAGATGATGTACTAATATAAATATTCCTTGTTAGAGGATGGACCATGTTGGGAGTCTATTACAACATTTTGTACATATAAGTCCCTATTAGGAGACTTTTGTTGAAAATAGATTGATACAAATATGATAAATGTGTTTCAATCATTATTTTGTCACTGATGTCAAACCTGCTAGTTGTTGGTAAGACAACTACTTATATGATTTAAGTACTATCACTTATTTGATTGATGGAAAGGATTTGATCAAAAGATGTAACAATAGCACCTAGAGGAAAGGTTGAGTTATGATATAAAAAGGAGTACAAGAATTAGCTAAAATAGTGATAATATAGTGCATTGATAATCTACTTAAGGTTGCAAAGGTTGGTTCCACTAAGAAAGTTTAGAAGAACAACTTAAACAAAGTTTTCCTCCTAAGCTTGATTGAGTAGATAGTAGGTGTCGAGCAAAGTCGGTGCAAGCCAAGCAAAAAAATTGTTGGAGCCAAGTAAAAGTCTATTTTAGTGTATGTCGAGTAAAACAGTTGATGTCGGCTAAATTTTAGTTGATGTTGAGAACCAATAAACTTTAGTTCGTTTTGAGTGATTTTACAAAGGATGTCGAGCAATGCAATATGTTCTGAGCATTAGAAGCAAGTTAATGTCAAGTGTAAACATTATTTGAAAGATCATAAATTTGATAGATCTGAGCTGATAAGTTTGTTTTATTGGATTGTGTGAACCATGTGGAAGATAAGGTTCATGAGTTGGTGTCACAAAATCTGTGGTAAACCATTTTAAGGCAAATTCAAAGAGGATTAAAGGAGAAGTTTCTAGAAAGGGATGGGATGAAATAAGGGGTAGATTCATTGAATCCTACCTAATCTAATCTAACCCTAAATTGGACAATGGAGAATGAAAGTCAAAATATTTGAATTCTCTATTTATAAGTATGACTCATCAAAAGAAAAGGTTTTCATGTGCGAGAACCTAAGGAAGACAAGGAGTCTAGGGTATTGCTTCATTTAGTGAACTAAGTCAAGCATTTGCATTGGCATGATGAGCAAGAAGGCATAAGGATATGGATGCTTGAAGGGTGAACAAGCTAACAAAGCTAAAGTGTGTGAAAGCCAAGAAAAATGGAGGACAGAAATAGAGATATATAATCTATAAATGGAGTTGTAAGTTGTTATCAGATCAAGCCTTATTGTTGCTCTCTAATAATTGTAATTAGTCTAGGGTAAATCCTTTGGATTAAGGTTGACCTAATAGTCATTTGTAAATCCTTTAACCGAGTGACATTCCAAGTGAATGATCTAAAGTCCTCTAACAAGGCTCACTCCTAACAGGGTGATTGAAATCCTTTAACTGGGTCGCATTTAACAATGTGCATTGTAACCTTTAACAGGGTTGGCCTTTCACAACACATCACTTCACAAGAGAGAAAGAGTAGTATGTTACTAGTGGTTTTTCCCAAATTGGGTTTCCACATAAATCATTGTGTCAAGTGTGTTATTGAATCTGTTATGTTTCATGTTTACATTTCTACAAATTGATTTTATAGTAACCTACAAGTTTTTCAATGATTGCATAATCTTATGGATGCATGCATGATGATAAATGTTTTATGGGTTCACTAAGCTATGAAAAGTTTTAATTGTACATCTGGACCTTGGATAACTAATTCACCCACCCTCTCAGTTATTCTAAATAATTCTAACAAATTTGAATCCCTATTAGGAGATTCCAACCTTGTTAGGAGTTGTGCCAACCCTTTTAGGAGTTATAGAAGGTAGAAGGATCCACTGTCCAAACATCTTCTAGGGCAAGACCTCTGAACTCACTGTCCAACTGATCTCTCAACTATTTCTTGTAGAATAATTGTCTATACTATTCTTAACCTCTTTCCTCTATCATGTCAACTAGAAAAATCACTGCCAGACCTTGTAGACCAAGTTATGAGCCTCAGATCCAAATATCAAATCGCGGATCTCACAATAAAACCTTGGTAATGAAGTTATCTCCAACTCTGCTCTACTCTACTTATTTTTGCATTCTATTCTTTGTGCTTCTTACAATCATTCATACACTTTATACATGATCAAGGAAAATTTCCTTCCTTTATACAAAATCCATAAAATGATTCCTCAAGTCGGCTATTACACCTTCTCAATTAATTGTTATAGGACCTCATTAGGAACATGTTACACTTAGTGATAACATTAATCTTTCACCTTGTAACTTGAATAAGTTTCCATACGTGTGACATCATGATGAATGAGCTTAGCCCTGTCATCTCCATAATGTTTTCTATACATCTTTAACTTTGGCTTCTCAGAATATCAATTATGTTAAGAGATATTACAAGTTTGCCAGAACATGCTTCTGTAAACTCTATCTTAGAATAGTCTTCACTAAAACTTGCATAACTCCTTCTAGAATTAATATCTTATGCTTTCAAGGTTAGCTACATATACTAGACACTTAGTAATATCTCCCTTTAACCTCTCTTATTGAAAATTCTCAACTATATGTCTGTACCAATTGATTTTTTACCAATTTGCTTCTATTAGATACCACAAAAAACTACTAAGTTGACATCAATGACAAACACAATAAAAAATGTAACATATCATCATGATAATGATCTAATCATGTCTCTAAGATACTCCCCCATAGAATTATCATCAGCATTCATGCTTCCAACAATTTCCCCCTTTGGCATTGATGGCAACATAGATGAAAAACATCTAGTTCCAAAAATACCAATTGTAAAAGAGTATTATCCTTTCTTTTCAAATCCTCTTCATCAATCATTCTCCTCATTGATATACCTCAATGTACTCTATATCAATCTTCAATATACTCTATCTCAAATTGTTTTTTTATTTTGTAATCTCTCCCCCATTGACATCAATGTCAAAGGTTTTAGAAATCACCAATCTTGTAACAATTGTCTCTGACTTGATCAAGTGTCCAAAGACACTATTCAAAATAACATCCAACAAGAGTCATAGATGACTCTGTCCATCACAAATACTCCCTCATACAGGAAGCATCATCATTTAGTCCAAACAAAGAATGGTGCTCTATAACACTGGACTGATGCACTCTTGCATCATCTACTCTGATGTAGGAAGGGGCATAACCCCTAGCATACCTCAAAAATACTCAAAAATTTATTTGGGAAGAGGCTTGGTGAAAATATCTGCAATCCTCTCTTTGGTGCTTACATACTCTAGTCTAATTTCCTTTTTTGCAACTTTCTCTCTCAACATGTGATATTTGATAGAAATGTGCTTAGTCTTAGAATGTAACACTAGATTCTTAAACATATTCATTGTGTTTGTGTTATCACAATGTATGACAAAATATTTACTAAGTTCAATCCTTATATCCTTTAACATATAGTTCATCCAAATAAATTGATTACAATTGTTTTTTGCTACAACATATTTGTTTTTTTTGTACTTTGTGAGGTACAATCCTACTTCTTTCTTAACCAAGAAACCAATCTTCCTCCAAGAAAGAAGGCTCCACCATTGGTGTTCTTTTTGTCATCCATACTACCTGCCCAATCAGCATTAGTATTAGCATATAAAGTGAAATCATTAAATCTATCATACCACAATCTAAACTCTCGTGTTCCTTTTAGGTATCTAAATATCATTTTGACTGCTACATAATGTGCTTCTCTAGGATTAGTTTGAAATATCACAACAATTCCAACTACATTTTCTATATCTGGTCTTATGTGGGTCAAATATTGTAACCCTCCAATCATAGATTTTTACTTCTTTTTCTCAACAGTAGGTGTTTCATACTTTGTAGATAGGTTGTGTATAGATACCAGAGTTGTTCCAGCTAGTTTACATGTTTCCAAACTAAACCTTTTCAATAGATCTTTCAAATACTTAGTCTAAGAAATAAAGATTCTTTCTTTATCCTAAACAATTTGTAATCATAGGAAGTATTTCATCTCTCCTATCATGCTCATTTCAAATTCCTTCTTCATTTCTTTTTCAAACTTGTCACTTTAATCATCACTTCCTCCACATATGATATCATCAATAAATATTACAAAAATCATCAATGCATCATCTATATCTTTCTAGTATAGATTATTGTCTACCATACTTTTGCTAAATCCAATCTTTGTTAAATATTTTTCCAACCTCACATTCCAAGTTCTAGGTGCTTACTTTAAGCCATAGAATGATTTCTTCAGTGTGTATACCATGTCTTTGTCATCTATTAAAGGAAAACCTTCAGGTTGTTCTATGTATACCTCTTCTTCAAGCTCTCCATTCAGAAATGCTAACTTGACATGCATCTAATACACTTTGAATTTCTTGTGTTGCATAGGCTAAAAATAACCTTACTACTTTTATTCTCTCCACATGAGCATAGGTTTCATCATAGTTTATTCCTTCTTATTTTGAATAACCTTTACATACCAATCTTGCTCTGTTCCTTACAACTTCACCTTGTTCATTCATCTTGTTCTTGAATACCCATTTTGTTCCTATCACATTCTTCACTATCTGATCCAATTCTTCTTTCATATCTTGCTTCCAATAGTCATCTTTACATGCCTCATCTTTATTATTTGGTTCAACTTAAGATATCAGACTAGTTCTTCATTTATTCTACTTCTTTTCATTACATCTTTATCTCTGCTTCCAATGATCTACTCCGGTGGATGATTCTTTGTCATATTCTTACCAAAAGTAGGAGTTGTTATCTCAACTCTTAGGTTTTTTGAAGGTTATGAGCTTTGTTCCTTCCTTTTCTCACCTTCATTCTAAAAATAATTGTTAGTCTCAAAGAATACTTCATCATTCCTTGGTTTAGTAACAACATTCTCATCATCAGAATTGTAATCAACTACTCTTTCTTGTATCCTATATTTCTCATCAACTCTTACATATGCACTTTCAATAATAATCTTGTTTCTCAGATTATAACATCTATAAGCTCCATTTTTCAATGAATAACCAAGAAACATACCTTCATCACTCCCAGCATCAAATTTACAAACATCATCATCTCCTTTGATGTAACATTTGCTACCAAATTTTTTGAAATACTTAACTCTAGGTAAGTGACCAAACCATAGTTCATAAGGGGTATTGTTTGTGTCTTTCCTTACTTGCACTCTATTCATAGTGTAGACAACTGTATTCACAACTTCTCTCCAAAACATCTTGGATACATCATTCTCAACAAACATAGCTCTTCCTACTTCTATTATTGACCTATTTCTTCTCTCTACAATACCATTTTGTTCAAGGGTTCTTAGAGCTAAAAACTACCTTTTGATTCCATTAGCTTTACAAAAGATTTTAAACTCATTTGAGGTAAACTCTCCTCCTCTATCTAATCTTAAACATTTAATCTTCATACCTAATTCTTTCTCAACTCTGTTCTTGAATATCTTGAACTTATCAAATGCCCCAGATTTTTCTTTAAAAAATGCAACTCACGTCATTCTAGAAAAGTTAGCAACAATAATCATGAAATACCTTTCACTGTAGAATCCTTTATTCTTCGTAGGAACATTGACATATGTGTGTAAAATCTCCAACTTTGTTGTAGTAGTAAACTTCTTGCTAGGAAAAGTTGTGGTATGTTTTGCCAATACACACTCCTTGAAAATTGTGTTAGTAGGCTTTACAATCTTAGGCAAATCTCTAACTACAATCATACTACTAGTTTTCACAAAGATGTCAAAGTTTATATGACAAAATATCTTATGCCATAACCAATTATCATCTACTTTTGCAACCAAACATGCCATTTCAACGGGATTTAGCTGAAATACATTACCTCTAGATGTAGTTCCTATTCCAATTACCTTTCTATCTTTTTCTTTGATCATGCATGCCTTCTCTGTGAATTGTAACTGATGACCTTTATCCACTAGTTGTCCAATACTCAAAAGATTGTGTTTCAAACCATCAACAAAATATACATCCTTAGTGTTAGTCTTACCATCAAGATTTATAGATCCAATACCTTTAACATGGCAAGCTCCATTGTTTCCAACTTTGACAATGCATCCATCATGACTTTTGAAGTCAAAAAGCTTGTTCATATCACCAGTCATATGATTTGAACAACAACTGTCAATTATCCATTCAGATTTCTTTTCAACCTATGATACCAAATCCATTTTCTCTAGACTTTATTCTTTAATAGATACAAATCCTATTTCATCATCACTGGCACTTACTGTTTGTTCATCAGAATCATCTTCTTCATTTTCATATAAACAATCTCTATCTCTTTTAGGTTTGAACTTTCCTTTATACTTTTTCTCTCTTTTAGGACACTCAAATGCATAATTAACAAACTCATTACAAGTCCAACATTTAGAGATTTTCTTACCATCTATCTCTCTTCTTACCAGAAGGGCTACTTCTTCTTCTATCTTTCTATCATCATTAGATCTACTACTACTAGCACAATCTCCTCTAGAACTTGTGCTCCTTAATAAACTAGGTTGAATGTTTAGGGCACTAAAAGTTGTCTCTATTCTGGTCAATTCTTTGGACTGTCTAAGCTCATTCTCAACTGGTTCAAGTGTCCAAAGTAATGTTTCCTTTGTGAAATATTTGGTACAAGAGATCAATAACTATATTATTTGAACTGCTTGTTTAAATGGTGGCGTTAAGCTCTTCAATATCTTACAAATCACCTCATCATTTTCCTTGGTTCCTCCTTGAGATCTGATACCTTTAGTAATTTATGATATCTTGTCTACATATGTTCTTATAGATTCACATTCCATCATTTTAGCATCTTGAAATGTACAAATCCAGTCTGTAGTCTCAATTTCCTAGAATGTTCATCACCTTCAAAACTATTTTCCAAAGCTTTCCAAATATTATGAGAAGTATTAAGTGATTTTACCTAGTTATACTCAATTTTAGGAAGTGTAGATAATAGTGCTTCTCTAACTCTCATGTCACACATGAAAATTTCTCTCTCTTCCTTGGTACAAGTTTCCAAAGCACTTTCAACAATAATTGTCTTTTTTGATTTTGTCAACATCTAATATCCTAGACCCATACATAGCAGATGTGTCTTCATCTTTTCCTTCTATCTATCATAATTTTTTCCATCAAACTTCAGACTATCGTTACTAAATATTCTCTCCATGGATCTCCCAAAGTTGTTAAAATTTATCTTCAAGGACTTGATGCTTTGATACCAATTGTTAGAAACAATAGTCCAACAAGATAACTAAGAGGGGGGGTGAATCAATTATCCGATTAAAATAATTATCAACCTTAATTAATATTAACCATTCAATCAAAGTAAATAGCAACCATAACAAGATGTGCATACACAATTACACCACATTTTTTAACTAGGGAAACCATTGATTAGAGGGAAAACCTCGGTAGGAATTATACCCACAAGATGATGTACTAATATAAATATTCTTTGTTAGAGGATGGACCTTGTTAGGAGTCTACTACAAAATTTCGTACATATGAGTCCATGTTAGGAGACTTTGAATCCATGTTATGAGATTCCAACCCTATTAAGATTTGTGCCAACCTTGTTAGGAGTTGTAGAAGGTAGAAGGACCAACTATCCAAATAGCTTCTAGGGCAAGACCACTAAACTCATTGTCCAATTGATCTCTCAACTATTCCTTGTAGAATAATTGTCTATATTGTGCTTTAACCTCTTTCCTTTATCCTATCAACTAGACCAATCACTGTCAGACCTTGTAGACTAGGTCACAAAGCTCATACCCAAATATCAGACTCCAAATCTCACAATAAAACCTTGGCAATGAAGTTTTCTCCAACTTCGCTCTACTTTGCTTATCTTCACATTTTTTTCTTCATGATTCTTGAAATCATTCATGTAATTCATACATGATAAAGGAAAATGTCCTTCCTTTATATTGAATCCATAAAATAACTTCCTTAGTTAGCTATTACACCTTCTCAATTAATTATTATAGGACCTCATTAAGAACATGTTACACTTAGTAATAACATTAATCTTTCACCTTGTAACTTGAATAAATTTTTGTACATTTGAAATCATGATGAGTGAGCTTAGATACATCATCTCCAAAATGTCTTCTATACATCTTTAACTTCAACTTCTCAGAATATCAATTCTTCTAAGAGATATAACAAGTTTACCAAAACATGCTTCTGTAAACTCTATCTTAGAATAGTCTTCACAAAAACTTACATAACTTCTTCCAAAATTAATATCTTATGCTTTTGAGGTTAGATGCATATACTAGACACTTAGTAGTATCTCCCTTTAACCTTGCTTAGTGAAAATTCTCAACTATTTGTCCGTACCAATTGATTTTTTTACTATTGTTCGTCTGTTAGATACCACTAAAAAATGCTATGTTGAAATCAATGACAAACACAATCATGAATGTAACATATCATCATGATAATGATCTAATCATGTTTCTATAATACTCTCCCATATAATTATCAGCAACATTCATGCTTCCAACACACATATGCCAAAATTGGTTTACTCGGCAATTAAATGTTTTGACATTGAGTCATAACTAATATTCATGTTGTATCTTGGCTTCTATAGGCTTGGCATATACTGACTCACTTGGCATAAGTTAACTTTACATTGCTCGATCTCCATTGTTTTACTCATTATGTATACTAATTTAGTCTCTACTAGGGTGCATGACAACATTTGACTTGCTCGACATGTAGTGAAATATAAACAAGTCCTTTAAAGTTTTACCTTCTCTGGATGGCTTGGTCATAGTGATGAATGATCAATACTTCCTAGAGAATGACTAAGTGTTGGGAACTAATAGGTAACTATCCTTAAAGATTAACAATCTCCCCCTTTGCCATTAGTGGAAAAAGAATTGTTGTGACTTAGCAATCCATTCAAAATTACAAAATATCAAAAATATTACTCCCTCTAAGACTATAATTTGATCTTCAAAGACTTATCTTTTCTATATATACATGTCTAATATTGACTCATCTGATAACTTTTATTTTGATTTTATCTTTTTACTTATCTTTCCTCCTCAGCTTGGCATGAGTAGCTTTCCCCTTTATTTATGTCATGAGGATATTTCTCGCTTATTTTTTATACTTATGGCTTGGGGTTTACAGGGGCTAGTTGGTATTTATCCAAAACAAATTGTGACTAACCAAAATCTCTTCAAGTCCTTGATGTCATATGTATCTTACTAATTCCATGACTTGAACATGAATTTATAGCTAAATAGCTAGATCAATTAGGCTCTCTATAGTTGAAAGATGTGGATCTCTCCTTATTAGATTCTGAGCTACAAATAATTCCTTTTGATTTATCTCTATGTAAGGTAATAGCATGAACTCAATAGAATCAATTTATTTCATATGCTACTATCTTTGGCCATCAACTTGTCTAATCTCTTATGATCAAATTTTAATTTATTGTATGAAGGTGAGCTTGAACTTTCATTGTTGCCCAAAGAAATAGTACAAACCTTCATATCTACCTATATTAGATCAATAGAATGTTGATTCTCCAATGTGAAGAAATCAACATCACAAAGTTTCATATTCAAAGAATGAATTACTTCAAAAATTCCTTCCATACTAGTGGTAAGGGTAGAAATCTCAACATGCCTAATTACAAGTTCAGTTGAGACTTTCTCCAAAACATTGTGCTCAAATATCTTCTCAGACCATCTCAACATTTTATCACTGGTCTCTATATCTGTTGTTTTTATTTTATCAACTATATACATGAGGTGATCCAAAATTTTATTTTGCTCATTAACATCATGAATCTCCAAAGAATCAACAAAAATGTCCTTAATATCATGTAATACCTTCTTTTTCTTGAGTTCTCTCCTCAATTATTCTTTCTTTGTCTTGCAACTCGGGAAATTAATTCTTGAATGTGTTCCAAAGTCATATTTTTTAGGTCATACCTGAGTAGTGTGATGATCTCATCCAAACTCACTATCTTCTTTGGTGTAACATCTTTATGTGCCACTATTTCTGACCGAGGGATGCTATCACTATGTAGTGATATCTATAGTTTTTTCCCTTTGCACTCAGTCCAGATGTTTATCTTGTCTCCTTTGGAACTGATATATCATGTTGTATAAGTGTAACAATTAATGTATCTATTTGCATGGGTCTCAATAGCTATATAAGAGTTTTATTAACCTCTTTTTCTTTTGGTTTCTTTATCTGTATTGACTCTTTCTCTTCTTCTACCACTTTCTCATATATATTACCTTCTGTGATATGGGTGAATTATAGAAATGCAATAATTTCCTAGCCCTATTGTTTAGCACTCATTTCAAGAACCACTATTACTAATGTAACTTGAAAATAATTGGTTTGTGCACTTTCAATCCATGGATAGTCTTGTATTTATAGAAAAATTGGATCAGTGCTAGCTAGAGAGGTGTCTGAGGCATTTGATTGATCATTTCTCAAATCTTCCTTAGCTAATACATTTTGATTCAGTGGTGATGAATCAAGAATGTCCTTAATATTGAAAAAATCTTGTTGTTCACTTCCTTCTACCAATTTCCTTATTTCTTCTTCTATCGTAGCAGCTTCTTCTTTATCATCTTTCTCTTCTAACTTTATAGCATTTCTTCCTTCTTCATCTTCTTCTTCATCAGTCGATGGAACAAGAAATCCAAATGCTTCCTTCCATATAATAATGCTCTCTTTTTCTACTTCATGGGCCTTATTCTTCGAAAAAATTCATGCCCTCTCTTTAGGTATAAATTTCTTTAGAAAATCTTTTAGGGCTATAGACATATGTGTCTTGCCTATGTCAGGAATTGTTCATGCTAAAGTAGTTTCCCTAATCTATCTTTTAGTGGATAATTCTTGTTGACTGATGGAGGTATAAATAGAATAACAAGATACTGAGAGGGGGCTGAATCAAAATCTTAAGCACTTTTTCTTTTTACAAATTCATTCACACATTCACCAGTTAAGTTATGCATGTAAAACTTGTAATAATAAACTTGTTGTAACATATAAATCTGATCTATCACATGCATGAAAATAAACACATAACACAATATTTGTTATCCAAAAACCCTCCATGGTGAAGGTAAAACTAGGGTGGGGATGACACCCACAAATCTTCACTATTGCAATAATTTAAAAAATATGTTATGGTTACAATGTTTGATCATAAAATATGATCTACCATGTGAGGGTCTACCTTGTTAAAAGCTTAAGTGATTGCAAGTTCACACCTTGTTAGAGGATTTAACACTTACAACAAATTAAGGACTCTATTAGGAGATTTACAAATATTTTTTAAGACCACTATGTTAAGAGATTTACCCTTATTCAAGTTGGTTAGAAATGATTCAGTACTTGACTCTAAGTATGCTCTATACGTTGATTTTGAGTTTTCTCCTTTCTAACTGATCCTCTCCTCTAATATGATAATACTTGTCTCCCCCTTTCAGTGCTCTAATTAGGTTACTTTCTCTATTAAGATATAACATAGCATCTTCACTAACTTATGATCGCATCTTGATCTTTAACTTTTCTATTTGCATATTACTCCTTGTTTGCATGTATACACTTCTCTTCTCATCTCCATGCCACATCTCTCTATGATCTAGGTTAAGATCTATTCTATTTAAAGATTTCTATAAAGAGATTTCTAGATGCTTCCATAATAGCCTCTCCATCTAAATTGTTGATCACAAAACATAGGGATCTTTAATCCATGTCATTTATACATAAAACTTTTTGTAACAACCTCTACAAATATTAAATGTTCCTTCCATGCAGGCTCAAAAATTATTTACATCATAATCTATTCCATTCCTAACTTTTATGTAAACTCTGCATTTCTTGGCATTTACTATTTTACGACACTTGGCATTATTTTTTCTTAGTCTATATTGTGCTCAGCACATACTATGTAACTCAGCACTTGTATGCTTGAAATTGCTTAGTCACTGTTGAGCTTGGCTTTTATAGAAAATACTCAATAACCATACACTTCCTTGGCTCCTATAGAGCTTGGTACATACTTTCTTATGTACATGACTCAGCCTATATAGAGTATCTTGGTCACAATGATGACCGTCTGACTCGACCTAGTAAATGACTAAGTGTTTGACACTAATAGACAACAATAGTTAGAGATACCAACAATCTCCCCCTTTAACATTAGTGGAAAAAATACTTTGTCATTTTTTCATCATTACAAATACAATTTGATATAAGCTCTCCCCTAAGTCTTATGACTTATGCCAAAAATGAATAATGAATAAACAATGTAAAATAAATATGATAACAAATTCATTTCCCTACTTATTTCTCCTTTTAACAAATCTATTTCCCTCTTATTTTTCAACACTTATGTCATGATTGTTAGGATTGAATGGATGAAATCAATCCATATTTGTCAATGAATATCTTATGAACTTGGGTGATCATGGATAGTGCATGATCCCATGTGGTTCTTGTTGCTTCCAAAATGTGATTTTGCAATTGTAGTCATGCAGCTAAATCAATTAAATTGTCAGCCACTAAAAGATTGTGATATTCTTTGATAAGATCTTGGGTTGATTGCAACTCCCTTTGCATGACCTCCAAATGAGTATCATCATTGCTAGAATAGAGATCAATTTAGATCTCATGTTGATGTTAGCTAACTTTATCTCAGCCAATGTGCCTTGAGAATTCAATAGATTATTGTAATGATCTATGCTAAATCCTACTAACTAATTAATAATATTGTTGGATCTCTTCCTCTTAGCTTGAATTTGGTTTATTTGTGCCTAGAGATCACTTGTGAATCTTGGTGTGTCAAACAAAATGTTGTACAAATGTTATACCTTATGCATTAGTTATGTCAACCTATATTTGCTCTTGGAATTGCACTTTCTACTCGATAATGGTTACAAAAACTTTGTCCATGACCTTATTATCCAATTTTATTGCAAACCAATCTATCAATTTTTCATTTGACTCCATATTACCAGCGTTTAATTGTTCAATAGTACTTATAAGTTGGGCCTCTTTATCAAAATTTTGAATGTCAAAAGAATCAACCAAAAAAGTCACATCATATAGTACCTACTTATTCTTTTGTTCTCTTCTTAACTCTTCTTGTCATTTCTTCTTCACCAAAACCTCTTGTAACAAAATTATTTTCTCCAAGGTGATATTTTCCAAGCCTATTGTGGCATCTCAATTATTTTATCTAGACTAACATTAATATCTGGTGAATTATCCTTTATTGATTTACCTCTTCTACTTAGTGAAAGAGTGTTGTTGCTAGGCACTACTTTGGGAGTTGGTGATGGAGTTTCACCACTTGGTCATGTTGGTGCATCAATGCTCAAGACAATAATGGTTGTACTCGATTCATCTCTACTTATTCTCTTTTGTCCTCAATGTGATGTGTTGAGTTTTTCTATCTACACTTGTTTAATTTACCTTGATTCATGCCTATGTATTTGTGATCCTTGATTGCTTGGCCTCTGAAGTGTTAGGGGTGTTGGCATGTACTAGTGACATGTTGGCTTGTGAACTCAACACATCTAAACTTTCTCCATTGTTGTAATCATCTTCAATGTTTACAGTATCAGTCTTTGCCTTGGTTGATAACCAAAAAATGTTTTTTCCAATGAAATTCATCCTACTATTCTATAGCTTCCATTTTATTCTATAAGATCAAAAACATTCTATATTTAGGAACAAATCTACTTGTATGCTTTACCAAAAATGTTTCCTTTTGATCTTGGGATAGATTAGGCATGACTCTAACTAATGTGTCAGCCATTATCATTTTCTCTTCTAATTTTGTCCATTGTCATCTTCTTTCTAATCTCTCATATAAGTCCTTAGGTATTCTATTATTGATTTCACTAGGAGATAATTTATGATTAGCTTGATCATATCCACCATAATCTTCTCAATTTTGGTTCAATTAGCATTATCCAATGTATCATACTCTACAAATATAAAATTAGATAATCCTAAAGATCTTTGTAGATCTACATATACCTCTTTAATAGACTTAGATATCCCTTTAGTTGGTCCTCTGACCGATCTCCTTCTCTTTGGTTTAGGGGCATTGTGCTTAGTAGTTTCTACTACTCTTTATTTTGTAGTATGCTTGGTACTAGTAGTTTCCCTGGTTCTTGGCTTATTTGGTGGTGGAGGAGAGAGGGTGTCACTACTAGCTTCTTTTTTGTTCCTTGAGCCTTCTTTCTTGGTAGAATGATAACAACTAGGACTTTACCCTTGTCTTCTTTTGCTTCTTCCTCTTCCTCATAACCATTGTCTTTGTCTTCATCCTCTCCAAGACCTTGTGCTAACTATAATGGTTCCTTTCCCTTTCCTAGGGTGTCCAGTTTTGCTTCTAGGTTGTCAACCATTCTTTTCCTTAGAAGCTATTTTGATATTTGTAGTTATTTTTTCTTTATCTTCCTCATATTTCCCAAAAGTTTTAGCCTCATTGTCTATCTCTTCATTCAATAGTGCAATAATGTTTGCACTCACTAGATCGTTGTCAATTTCATAGTCAAAACTTTGTAGCCAAGCCTTCCTTGACTTTACTATATTTACAATGTGTCATTTGTATCTACAAGAAAATAAATGTTATTGTAATAACTTGTGACCAATTCTTCAGTTATCCTTATCCTCATCTTCATTATTTTCTTAAATTCCTCAAAGTAAGCATCTATAATATTCTCAAAATTTACTTGTAATTGAGTATTGTATTCATTTATTTGTCTAGTTGCAAATTTTTCTTGTTCCCAAAAAATGTCACCAACACCAGGAAAATACTTCTAGATATAAAATAAAATACATACAACAAGGGATTAAACTTACACATTGAATTCTTTTATTTTCTTATAGATGAAAATTTCTCTACTAGTTGCAATTTTTGCAGCTTGGTAAGATCAAATTCATGATCTTTCATCACCTTCTTCCATGCTTGATCTACTGCCATGCACCACACATTGTTCAATTTCTTTGACTAGTAAAATATGTGAGCAATAACTCTCACTAAAAATTCAATTAGTGGATCAATTTTTTTTGTAATTGATAGACCTCATCCATTTCACTTGGCTCATGTGTTTGCCTCAACCTTTTCATGACTCATGCATTGCATGGTTTTCTTCTTATTTAAGGTTAGATAGCTTGTCACTATGTGAATCATTTTCATTGTGATCTCCATGGATCTATTCTATAACCAATACTTTATATCATGGATTCTCCTCAGAATAATTTTAATCCATTCAATCTTGAAATTCTCCAGGAATTCTAGGGCATAAGTTAACCCTTTCCTCTCAATAACTTTATATTCACCCTTCAATATTCCTTTATTACATAACTTCTCATATGTTTTTATGATCTCATAGTCTCCCACTTCTTCAATATTACACATGTTAAATCTCCTAACATCATGGATCATAATAACTTTGGGCAGTATCGAGGATAATGCATCCATTGAGTCTCCTTTCATTACAATTTTTGGAATAGCATGAAACTTTGGTGGAGGACAAGCATCACTCTTTACCAATTGAATTTTACTAACTTCTTGGCTCATTCCACCAATAAATGAAGTTGCCATATTTATTGTTAGGGTTTGAAGTCTTTTTGTTCACCTCACTTGACATGGTTCAGATCTTCACTGTGTTTGAGATTCTTGTCCAAATCATTCTTGAAATCTTTGTTAGTTTCTCAAATCACCAAATTGCTTTGTGCTCTAGAAATTGGTATGCAACGTGTGAGATTATGTCTTCAAAATTAGATATATATTTTCTTTTGATCAATTTAGGGTCTCCATTAATGTTGTGTACTTAGATAGGAAAAATCCAACTATCTCTATTGATATTAGTGCATTTTGAACTAGGTATTTTCTTTATATCTTGGTCTCTTCCATATCACTCAATTTCTACCATTTCACTTTGGAAGTTCTTGGTATATGTTGCAATGCTCATTCAACATAAACAATTTTACCGATGTTCGACAATCCTTCATAAATTTATTCTTATATAAGGAACTATTGTATGATATATCATAAATTTGTTCTTATATATCAATTGAATATATATTTCCATACATAATTTTCTTTCTTAGTTTGAGATGACATGATCACCTTCTCCATTGGATTGGGTGACATCAGCTCCATTTGCTCCACTATTTCCATCTTCTACTCTCTTTTTCCATTTTTTATTCATTTCCTTCTCAATTTTCTCAATATCTATTTTTCTATTACCTTTTTCTTTTATTTGATTTTCTAAATGTAATTGAGTCCTAGAATTCTTGTTTAGATTTCTAAACTTGTGACATTTGGAACCTCCATTATTAGGTGCATAACTTTTCTTTTGATTTGTCCACTAGGGTTTTTTATGAGATATGAATTCATATGCTCTATGCCTATACTTTTTATAGTTATAGAAATATCCTTCAAATTTAGGTGTAGTAGATGCATTCTACATTCTTGACCTACACTCATGTATTTGATGTCCTTTTTTCTTGCAGTAAAAAATAGTAACAAGTAAACTTAGGTTTAGGATTTTGCATACCATGTTTGCTTCAAAAAATCTTTGCAGTATGACCAAATTTTCCACAGTGAATCATGTTGGTTTTTCCTTTAGCTTTGCATTACTTAGGTCTCCCTTCCTAGATGAGTCTCCTCGTTTAGTGCATGGTTGTCCTGACCCATCAAAGCAGCTAGATAAATTCATAAGTTCTTCAAAGTACTTCATTGCCTCTTTAAGTTTGTTGAATCTCTCCATAGATTCTTTTTTATTTTTCAATTCATTCTTCAGCGCATCCTTTTGTGATTTAAGATTTGCAATTTCCACATCCTTGTGATTTAATTCCTAATTTGCAAGCATTATTTGATCCATCATGTCCAATTGTGTGTTTATGAGATTTTGGACATATGATATCCTTTCTTCAAGTCTAGTAGCCATTACTTTTTTGTCTTCCTCACCCATAGTCATCTCATCTTCAGCTTTATTCATTTGTTCCTTCACTTCAATAATCTTACTAATTGGATTACATGTTCTCTTTTTAGTCCTCTTATTTCTTCATTTAGGAGTTTGGTCTTTTCAAGTAGATCTGCAGATGCTTTGTCATTTGGATTAATTGATTCAAATAGTCCTTCACTCTCAACTTCTTTAGAGGAAATTTTTTTTATCTAGATAGAAATTTTATTTCTCCTTTTTAAGGAATCCTTCAGATCTTGTCTTGCTTTCTCAATTTTCTACGATATGAGTTGGATGTCAATCACCTGATTGTCAATAACCTTATCTAGTTTAAAAGTCTCCATCTCCAAGTGTTTAATCTTCTCTCAAGGAGCCAATGATCTGATACCAATTGTTGACCAATGGAGGTATAAATAGAATAACAAGATACTAAGAGCAGGGTGAATCAGAATCTTAAGCACTTTTTCTTGTCACCAATTCATTCACACATTCACTAGTTAACTTATGCATGTAAAATTTATAACAATAAACTTGATGTAACATATAAATTTTATATATCACATACATGAAAATAAACACATAACACAATATGTGTTAGCCAGAAACCCTCTAAGGTGGAGGTAAAACTGGGGTGGGCATGACACCCACAAATCTTCACTACTACAGTAATAAAGTTAACCTGTCATGGTTACAATGTTTGATCATAAAATATGATCTACCCTATGAGGTGTCTTCCCTATTCAAATATTAAGAGACTTCTAGGTCTCACATTATTAGAGAATTTAATAGTTACAACAAATTAAGGACTCTATTAGGACATTTACAAAGATTTGTTAAGACCACTATGTTAAGAGATTTACCCTAATTCAATTCGGTTAGAACGGATTTAATACCTGACTCTTGGTATGCTTTGTAAGATGATTTTGAGTCTTCTCCTTGCTAATTGGTCCTCTCCTCTAATCTAATAATGTTTGTCTTCCCTTTTCACTACTATGATTAGGTCACTTTCTCTATTAAGAGATAATAAAACACCTTCACTGACTTCTTATCTGATCTTGATCTTTCACTTTGTTATTCACATATTACTCCTTGTTTGCATGCATAGAGTTCTCTTCTCATCCTGATACCACATCTCTCTATAATCTAGGTTAAGATCTCCTCTATTTAAAGAGTTATGTAAAGAGTTTTATAGATGCTTCCATAATAGCTTCTCCATTAGAATTGTTGATCACAAAACATAGTGATCTGTAATCCACATCATTCACACATAAAAACCTCTATAACAACCTCTACAAAGATTAAATGTTCCATCCATGCTAACTCAAAAATGATTTATCTTAAAAAAAATTTCATTCCTGACTTTTATGTAAACTCTTCATTTCTCGGTCTTTACTATTTTCTAACACTTGACATTGATGTTGCTCAATCTGTATTGTCCTCGGCACATACTATGCATCTCGACACTTATATGCTTGAAATTTCTTGGTCATTTTTTAGCTCAACTCATATAGAAAATACTCGGTGACCATACACTTACTCAGCTCCTATAGAGATCAGTACATACTTGCTTATGTACATGACTCAACCTATATAGAGTATATTGATCATAGTAATGACCATCTGACTCTACCTGGTAAATGACTAAGTGGATGACACTAATAGACAATAATAGTTAGAGATACCAAAAATTCCACTTCCATTTAGCATCTAATTTATTGTACAAATCTTTAGGAATGCCTTCACCTAATTATATAGGTGTATATCTAAATTTTACCATCATATCCATCATAGCTTTTTCAAGCTTCTCTTGTTCATCTTTATTCAAAGAATCATAATTAAACTTCTTAAAGGCTTCCATACTAGATGATTCTCTAATATTCTCACATACCTAATCAATAGTCATTGGAGGTACTCTAGGTATAATTTGAAATTTTTCTCAAATCATTAGACTCGATTTCTTCATCATCTTCCTCCTCCTCATTAGGTGCCACGACTAGTTTTCTTCTTGGCGTCTTAAGTATGCTATGCTCAACTTATTTTTCCTTTTTCCTCTTTGTTAGGATTCTCTTTGTCTTAGTAGCTAGGGACTAGGTTACCTTAGATCTAGTAATCATTCTCCCCTTTGGCTCAAGCTCTCGAGGTGTGACAGCTTTCCTCACATTTTTCTTCAAATCCTCCTTTACCTTAGGATCAACAATGATTACCTTCCTTTGCTTGGTTGCCTTAGGCTTGGAAACAACTAACTCCTTACCTTTTGATTTCTTATCTTCTACTTCTTTATATGACTCTTCATCCTCTCTTTACCTCTAGTTATCTAAACCTGACCTTTTCCAAGATTTCCCTCAAGATCTTTAGACATCTTCTTTCATTTTCTATCTATCTTGGGTGTTTTGGTTTCTAATAGCCTTTTTGACTTGGTCATCTCATAATTATTGAAGGTCTTGGTATTGTTGTCTATCTCCTAAGATAACAATGTAGTAACTACTATAGTAATTTCATTGGCATTAACTTTTTATTACATTGGCCTCATCCATAAAACCCTTGGTAGTACTACCTAAACATAGGTGAAATCAGCATCCACCATGAAGAATATATCATCAAAATAATGATTTTTCATTGATTTTTGTATCGCATCCTATTCTTCATCTTATTTTTGAATTTATCAAAATAATTATCCATGATAGCCTCAAAATTTTATCCCAATTGTTTGATAAGGTCATTTATCTTCTTAATAGTCGGTCTACTCCTATCCCATGCAACTATGTCGATAGTAGGGAATAAATTATATACATAGAAAAATATACAAACAAGTAAATATAAAAAATTACAAGAAGTATTCTTCACCTTCCGTATCACTCCAAGATTTCCTAATAATTGATGCACTTGTAGCTCAACCAAATTGTAGTTGTCATCTTTCTTTACCATTTTATAGCCTACATTGACTACCACACAAGGAACATTGTTTAGTTGGCTCGACTTATAGGATTTGAGTGCAATAACACATACTACAAATTTGATAACTAGATCTTCAATCCAATCGATTGACATTCCATGATCATTCCATTCAACCTTTGTTATTGTTCAACCATGTCTTTTGTGGCATACCTCATTGTCTTTGGTCTATCCAAAGTACGATAACGAGTCACATGGTAAGTGATTTCCTTGTTAATCTTTACTGCTCCACCTTCTAACCAAATTTTCATATCATGGACTCAGCTTAACATAATTTTGATCCACTCACTTTTGAATACCTTTGGAAATGCTAGTGCATGGGTGGGCCCTTTCTTGAAAACAATATTATTTTCATTTCTCAAAAATCCCTTTTCACATAGCTTATCATAATCTACACATAGTTCATAGTCTCCAATTTCTACAATCTTACACATCTAACACGATCATGCATTGTGAATCATTAACACTTTAGGTTGAATTGATGACAGGGCTCTAGATTCATCACATGTCATTGTAGTATTAGGATATGTTGTAAATTTAGGTAGAGGACACTAATTGTTCCTCACAATTTGTGCATTACTCTCGTTCAACATTTCCTTCCCAGATATGGATGTGGTGGATGTCATTTCCAAACTAGGGTTTAAAAAAATTTACTTTAATCAGTAACTTCAAGAGTAGTTTAAAACGTGGCACTTAACACATTTCTTACTAAACTATTTGAACTTTTCCTATGACACACTATAATCACTTATAATATCATTGAAATCTCCTTAATCGCATGTGCACGAAAATCGATTGGTAAATGAAAATAAACTTGAAAATTTTGATATATACCTTCAATCTATTTATTTAGATCCACAATAAATATTTTGTACTATGGTAAGTGTATAATAGCCATCTTGGCCTTCACAAGTTATGCTTGCACCTCTTTTCAAAATACTTGATCACTATCACCTTGCTTAGTCAATACTATTTAGTTTGGCCAAGACATCAGCTTGATCAATGTAAGCTCTTGGTCTATATTGCAATGCTCAGTCAATACAAATAGTATTATTGATGCTTGACACTTAATAGTGTGATTTATTTTTTTGTTCCCCTCTTCCCTCATCTTTTTCCTAGTGCATCTTGATTCATGTTGATATGGACTTTTAATCACATTTCTCATTAGGAACTGGTGTATGATATATCATTCAAATATACTATCTCTTACATACCTTCTTTTCTTATTTGGATGTGGTTTGATTACCTAATCTATTGGATTGGGGATCTCAACTTTGCTTGATCCATTATCTCTAGTTTCTACTACATTTTTCCATGATTGTTTCATCTCAACTTTTCCTTTTCCATTGTTGTTTTCATTATTTGGTGCTAGTACTCAAGTCCTGTAGTTCTTACTAGCATGTCCAACCTTGAGACAACTAAAATGAACTAGGTTTCCATTCAACCATTTCTTATAGCTACCTATAAAATGTATCATAATGCTATTTTATGGAATGCATCCATACTCTTCATAGTAATGAAAATTATACCATGTGGTGTAATCCCAATTGTAAGAGTTTCCTTTCTTAGGTACATTTGTTTTCCTTTTAGATCTCTAGGTGGATTTTTCTTTGGATCTGCATTCTTGAGCTCTATGTCCATATTTCTAGTGGATGTAGCAATGTCCTTCAGATCTAGGTGTAGTAGGTGCATCACTTGTCTTTGTCCTACATTCATGTGCTTGGTGTCTTTATTTCTTGAAATTGAAGAAATTCCTAGTAACTTAGGTTTAGGGTTGTGCATACCTTTCTTAATTCTAAAAATGTTGGTTTTATGTCCAAGTTTACCACAATGATGATGTTGGGACAAAAAATTGCTTTCTCATTTTGAGCGTCCATTTAAAATTTTGAATCAAGTCAAGCCTATGAATGCCCATAATTGCATGTGTACCCGGCTGTACCTATGAGGCCCCTAAGGTGTTTAATGTGTCTAACACCCTCCATGCAGCCTATTTATTCTTTCCATGAAGATCAATCATCATTCCGAGCTATTTGGCAAAGTCCTGTTTCAAGCATTTGTCAAATTTGCAATTCTGCCCTAGTGTCAAACAGCGACAGGAGGTTGTGTTTGCACCTAAATATCTTGGACCCAAAAAAAATTTGTGATTCACTGCTTTGGGAGTATCTAATATCCATACTTTAGAACCTATGTTTCAGATTTTGAGTCATTTCAAATCCATTTGATCAGTTTTCAAATGCGATTCCAAACGCAATTTATGACTTTTTACTGGTGTCAGCACTTGCAGATTTATCAAAACCCCTGTTCATGGCATTATAACTTGAAATTCATGATTGACAAGATCAAATGGTTTGTTCCCCTATATTTTCCACTAAAAATACTACAAGTGTGCCAGTTTTTAGAACTTGATGAAGAAATTCTACTGGGGAGTCATTAAGTCTTACCAAATACTACAAGTGTTACCAAAAATGGCGACTCTGCTGGGGAATCATGAAGAAATTCATTGATAAAAGGACAAAGATCTTTGGTGTAATATATTTCAATCCAAAAATTTGCATACTCAATTTTGTATGCAAGGTTTCATGTTTCCCAGTCAAGAATGTGTTCTTTCACTTTGTTAAGGGTGTGATGTTCCAAGGTTGTGTGTGAGTTTTCAAATACCTGTTATAAATTTTGGACCAGCTTGTTGTCTTATGCAAGCTAGGAAAATCTTTTCTCATTTAATGAGTGGCGACTCTAAATTATATCTCTGCACCAGTGTAAATTTTTGAAGTGAAGGGTATTGTGAAAGTTGCAGCAGTTGGAATGCAGATTTGAAGAAGTTATCTTAGGCCCTTGGCAGTGGTTGAAAGAAAAGGGTGATGTTGTGCAAGGGTTACTAAATCAAGCATGATTTGAATCTGTTGTTATTTACAGAATTGAAGTAGTTGTAGGCATCCTTATTGAGAGGTATTTTCCACTTTCATGTCTTCTCATTTACATGAAAGTAAGATTTCAAAAGTTTCTCCATCAAATGGTTTATAGCATTAAACAGGAGATTGGTTCAGTACAGTTCAACATGCTTTGTGGAAAGTAGATTCAACAAAAGTGTTTTATATGTCAAAGTATGTTTGAAGTTTTGAATTGGTAGAAAGAACTCCAGATCTGCTACAATTAATAAATTTTGAAAGTGTCTAATGGTGAATGAGTCTTGAGTTTGAAGAATGTCGAGTTTCATCTCATCTAGTATGTAGCCTGTTAGTGAAAGTTTTAGATCTGTTTCTACCAAGCGGTATATGCCATTAAATTTTAATGGTATCCATGGTTTCCCGAATATTATGCCTTGTAACCTTAGACAGTATTTGCCTAAGTTTGGTGGAAACCATAAAATTTCAGCCAGTCATCATGTTCAGTTGTTTAGTGACTTGGTTGGTGATTTTGAAATTGCTCATGAAGACATTTAGATGAAATTGTTTGTTCAAACTTTAGAGGATGATGCTAGGGACTAGTTTTCATTCCTACCAGCATGTTCAATTTCATCCTATGATGAATTAACGTCAGCCTTCATGATGCAATTCGGGGAAAGAGTAAGCATCTCTGATTATTTTGATAAGTTTTTGAAAATTCAAATCAGGAATGGTGAGTTAGTTCCTAAATTTAATATCAGATTTGCAAAGATTTTAAATGAAATTCCTGAAAGTTACAAGTCGGATGATCAAATGTGTTTAGTGGTTTATCTTGGTGCATTTGACAAGAAGATGAGCTATCTGTTGAGAGATAAAGAACCCAAGACTTTGCATCAGGCATTCATGACAGCGATAGAGATTGAGAATAACATAAAATATGGCTTAACCCACAGTCACTTCTCTATAAATATTCGCCAGCAAGATGAGGTGCAAAGAATAAATCAATGTCATATAGAATGTTTAATTTCAGATCAGCAAATAAGTACCCCTGCTGTTGTAAATAGTTTTATTGAAGATTCAGAAATAAAAACATGTGAGCATGAAATCTCTTTGTTGCAAAGAAGAAATGATTCCATTCCTGCTGAATTGAATGCACATGTTTATGGTATTACAACAGTGAATGATAGAATTGATTCACTTGATGAGTTATCCATGCAAGATATAAATCCAGTCATTCATTTTCCCATTGATGATTTGCATTGTGTTGAAAACATAACGAATCAGGAAGAGGAAAGGTATTTATCTCAGTATGAGGATGAAGAACCTGGAAGTGATGTATCAAGTGATAAAGATGAAGTTTCTGATCTGACATATTGTGAAGAAGCATCATGTGAAGACAATGGTGAGACTTGTTGCTCAAGTCAAGAAGAGGATTGTGATAGTACATATGTGTCTTCATGTGAATCAGATGCTGACTGGGAAGAAGAAAGTAATGATAAAAGTGAGTGCTCTTATGTCAGTAAAGGTGTGAATTCTTTTCTTAAATCTAAAAGTGAGTGTCCATTTCAGAATTGTGTAAATCAATTTGAGATTGAAAATTATGAAGAAAATGCGTCTACACAATATGAAGCCAAAGAGGTTATCCATAGAGACATATTACCTAATTGTGTAGAAGAGTGTCTTGAGGATGAGTGCAGTGATGATCAGTACATGATTGATCCTAAGATTAATGCATCAGCACCTATTGGTAAGATAAATGGTGATTTTCTTGCAAGACATTTGAATCACCTCTATTGAGACAATGAAAGTAACTTTGGTTTGTATTCTACATGCTTCATTGACGGAGTGGATGTTGAGTCTTCATGTAGTTCTGATTTTTCTTCATATGTTGAAAGTGTCCATGACAGTGATGTTAGAAATGGTTTTAAAGTTTTCACTAATCCGTTATATGGTGAGGAGTTTGATGTTGATCAGCACATCACTTGTCCTAATGTCTACAAAGGCGCTTTGCATGGAGTTATCAATCCTCTTTTTGAAGAACACATGGACGGTTAAGATTTAGCAGAGAATAAGTTTAATGATGATACTTTTTCTTATTGATGTAAGAGGTCAGACTGTTCTTCTTCCAAATATGACAGTGAATATGATCATGATATTGCATATGATTATGATAACAAGGTGTTTGATGAGACGGTTATTGAAAATCTGCCTATAACTTGCAATGATTTTTATGATGAATATTTTAATGTGATGACTAATCCACTTGCTGATTTCAGACAATCATTTGAAGATCTCAGATTAGTTTCAGACATTGATATTGATGACATGTGTGAGTACAAGTCAAAGTATTCATTTGAGTATCATCCGGTTATGCATAAGGAAACACATTTTCAAGGTATGAGTGATTCTTTTCCCCATGTTCAATATGATACATTCATATTCGAGATTGATAGCATGTGTGATTCATTGAATGAAGAGAGTTTTCAGTTTGAGTCTAATAGTTATAAGCATGCTGATCAGAACTTTCATGATGTGAGAATTGTGGAGAATGAAGCAAGTTTTTATATGCATTATGAAAGTGAAGTTGTAGATTCAGTTTTGCTAAGTGATTCATTTCAGAATGTTAATCTGATTGGTGAAGCTGATGTAAGTAATAATTTCAGTTTACCTCATGATGAAAGGAATGAAAATTAGGTATATGATAGAGGTAAACAATTTTGTTGAAGTTAAGTGGCCCTGGGCCATCGCTTGTGCATAGTAGAGGTAGTTGTTTCCTACTTTCAATAAAGATGTTCGAGAGAGAAAGTTTTTGTTGTCAAGTGTGTGGTCTGCTTCCTCTAGAGATCTAAAATCTTGCCATGCCTGCAAGGGACATGCATCCCCAGACAGAGCCACTGTTGGGACGAAAAATTGCTTTCTCATTTTGAGCGTCCATTTAAAATTTTGAATCAAGTCAAGCCTATGAATGCCCATAATTGCATGTGTACCCGAATGTACCTATGAGGCCCTTGAGGTGTTTAATGTGTCTAACACCCTCCATGCAGCCTGTTTATGCTTTCCATGAAGACCAATCATCATTCTGAGCTGTTTGGCGAAGTCCTGTTTCAAGCATTTGTCAAATTTGCAATTCTACCCTAGTGTCAAACAGCGACAGGAGGTTGTGTTTGCACCTAAATATCTTGCACCCAAAAATGTTCTGTGATTCGTCGCTTTGGGAGTATCTAATATCCATACCTGAGAACCTATGTTTTAGATTTTGAGTTGTTTTGAATCCGTTTGATCAATTTTCAAATGCGATTCCAAACGCAATTTATGACTTTTTACTGGTGTCAACACTTGCAAATTTATCAGTACCCCTGTTCGTGGCATTATAACTTGAAATTCGTGATTGGCAAGATCAAATGGTTTGTTCCCCTATATTGTCCACTAAAAATACTACAAGTGTGCTAGTTTTTAGAACTTGATGAATCCGTCTTCACACTTTACCAGGGTCATTCCATTCACAAAAAATGATATTTTACTGATGTCCTATGTCCTGCAAATCCAGGTAGCCTACTTTGAACTTCCGCCATTTCTGTCCAGTTATTCACCATAAGCCTAAATCATAGATCTATAATGTCCTCATGACATAGAATCAGTGTCCCGGTTTTCATTTCCCCATGTGCTCATTTGCCTAGTTTTTCGAGCTAAATCCAAACCCAGTCTATGGTATTCTGACATGTTTTGGTGCAAGTAATTCTGAAGGGGTGACTTTGATGGTCAATATCTTTTGACCCTTAATTCATCATGAGACGAGTTTTGGCATGGTGCAAGAGTGCGGAGCAAAGAATCAGTGTGCCAATTTTCTAAGCTCAATCAGGTGTTCTGGTTAGTTTTTAAGGCCAGTCAATAGACCTCCTGGCGCAAAATTGATAGTCTATAAGAAAAGGATAAAATAAGTTTTAATTGTTGTTTCAGTGATGGATTTTGTTTGCAATCAGTTCAGGATGATTGGTAGATCAGTCTGGGATGTTCAGTTTTTCAGAAATGAAAATTTTTTTAATCGAACCCACTCGAGGTCTAACTTATTTGCATCAGATTGACAAGGATTGTGTGCAAATTGAAGTTTTTGAAGGGGAGAATTGTAATGATTCTAATTGCAAGCCATAGAGGATAAATGGATGTTTTGAAAGGATATGTGGAAATCAAAGAAAGATAAAATGAGTTGTAGTCAGATGAATGCTTAAGATTGAGGGAACACTCTCAGAGTATTTGGATTGGATTTTGAATTAACTTATTCAATTCCAATGTTTAATTGAACCCAAGTGATATTCTTAAATTATTAAGATGCTTATTCATTTGGAGATGGGGATTCATAGTAAACCCAAGAGACAGATGCATGAAAGGTGAAGTTCAATAATAGTTTGGATGATTCCAATCTCAATCTAGCAAGGCTAATGAGAAAATCGCTTTATGGAAGTTCTCCAGTTATTTCTGGAAGTTAACCTTGTTTGTGGTACCTGCAAACATTTACAAGCTATGAGACCACATTGTCTTGAAGGATACTATCATGATTTGTTTGCTTTCATGGACATCCATACCCAGTTTCAAAAGTTTCTGTTCTAACTTAAACGGAGAGAATGTTGGCGAAGGTAGGAGAATATGCATAGTATCCAAGATTTAAAAACAAGCCGCAGTCCAAATAATGAAGAAGCTAGTATTAAAGTAGGCAGCCTGCACATTCAACAGAGAAATCAACATAGTTCAAAAAGCGTCAACGTAGAGAGCATTCCACGCAAGGAGGAAAATAAGCCATGGTTTGTATTAAAAGAACATCATGGTTTGTATTAAAAGAACATCTACACATCATGAAAAAGACAAGCTACGGTGTTAAGCAGAGCAGCTGGCTGCTAAGAAGCAACAGATTTAAGGACCCCAATCTTACGAATATAAAAACAGGATCTCACGCCAAGTAAAGCAGGTGGAACTGATAAAAAGGAGCACGTCAGCAACAAGAGATGACATGAGAAGCACCACGCATTACAAAAAGCTGTCAGTCAGAGCATGTAATGGCAGCAGGGGTATTTGAGAACAGACCCGTGTGAGAGGAGCAGCCCCTCGCCTATGCAACAAGGCTCACATCATACGCTGAAGGAAAGAAGAAGATGCCTACAGTGCATGAAAGAGCAAACCCCATGCTAAAAAAAAACAAATGCATCAAACGTTTAAGCAGGGGACGTCAATAACAAAATGCCAACTGCAAAGAAAATTCATGCAATGTAAAAAGGAAAAGAGAATGAACTTCACAGGTAGCAACGTCTGTATTCAACGAAAGGGGAATCACTTGCTCCAGACAGTTGTCAGCAAGTTGCTCAATGTCTGTAATTTGTAAAGATCATGCCAAAATCGAAGGAAGTTTGATTACCCATTGTGGTTCAAATCTACAAGGTTTGGATTCATGCTTTTCCTCTGCAGCTCGAGTTCCCAATTTTTCCAGATAGCTTCTTTGGATCCATGCCTATAAAGATTGATTGGAGACGGCAGAAAGTAAGAAGCATCTCAGACCAACCAAGTTGAGGTAGCCCACATAATAAAAGACGGAGGTAGATTGCAAATCACAAGGAGAATAAAAAGAATGTATTGCCTAGACTTATCGCTTGGGGCATGCCATTGCTAGGGATCGAACCGCAGACTTTCTATTATGCCCTGGTTCTGCAGTTTACATCACACGTTTTCTTCGTCGGGTCATTGGTGAGATTGTTGCTGTTGAGTTTAAGAGACACTGCAAATCAAGAAAATGTGGAGCTCACAGAAGCAAGAGAGCAGAGGACGGTTAAAGTCTTTTATCCCACATTGAGCAGGTGTGGAGATTTTTAACTTTTAAATACAAATCTTCACATAATATATACTGTCTTCAAAAAGGGGTTTTTGTAAGCTGCTCAAGCATGTAGTGGGGTCTGCTCATGACGTCAGATGCATGAAAGGGCATAATCTTTGAGCAAAAACACATGCATGCTGAGGTGGACTCGGGAAAGAAGATTGCAACACGTGTCTTGATCATGCGGCTATCATTACTTCGCCATGCGAACATGCTCGCTAGTTAATTATAGCGAGATAACGAGGCTGACGTGGCAGCAAGTTTCGGAGATGATGATGTGGCACGAGTTCCAAAGTAGATGATGAGGTGGCAGAGGATGACACGTGTCGTTCCGTTGCTATGTCGCCAAGGACGTGGAGGTTGTTAAGTCAAATAGCGACATAGCGAGGGAGAATCAAGAAATGACATGTGGCAAGTGGTCTTGGAGTAGTTGGTGACATGGTGGATGATACAGATTGAGTAACCAATCAGGAAGTGCCACGTGGCGTTAGTCAAAATAGTTTGACCCCGAGTTCTGTGGGGTGAAGGGAAATTTGAAAATAATAAAAATTTCTTTTTTATTATTCATATTCAAACTAGACGTGCATGATTTTTTTTAAAATCAAAAGGGCATTTTATAAAGTTTGAACTTTAACATATTTTAAATTTTTCAAAATTTAAAATCAAATAGGTTGCAAGTCTGAATTTTCAGCCAGAGGAGTGTTTTTCAAATGAAAATTTCTGGCATTTTTGAGAGGCTAGATATGCCTTATCATATACCGCCGGAATCGTGAGAATCCAAATTTTCCATTTCTGAAGTCAATTTTTGCACAAGTACTTCCTAGTTTGAGCTATAGCTAGAAACGTGAATTTTGGGGCTTTCTCAATGGAATGGGTAAAAAATTGAAAATCTAGTTAGGGGATCAGTAAAACTTGGTAAGAATGCGGTTGGAGTTCACTTTTCTCACATTCACTCATTTTAACCTGATTTTTGCCAAGCATTTCAATGGGTAAATCAGATATTTTGGTGACTCAACAAGGTTTCATCATTTCAACAGAGATATTGTGCAAGTTAGTAACAGAAATGATGAAACAAGATCAAATCAGAATGGGAGATGAAAGAAAGAAGTTTCTCAGTTGCATAGGATTGAATTTCAAGTGGACACTTGTCATCTTCAGAACAGATCCGAGAATTCACCCTTCTCTATATCATTCTTTCTTTCTATCATTTAAGGGGTTCCAATTTTTGCACTAAGAAACCATTCTTCAGCAAATTTCTCATGTAGTGAACAGCAAGAAATAAGAATACAGATAGTCTGATCTGTTAGGTAGCTTTGCATTTAAATGTCATGCATCTTATTGTAATTTGTTTCAAGGAAATGAATGATAAGGCAGCAGCAAGTCAATCTTCATTCTAATATCTTGTCTCCCATTCATACTGTTTGTGATCTTTTGTGTTTTGTAAACAAAGAATATGAAACTCAGTTGCAACTTATTGGTTGTATATGTTGATTTATTTTGCTTATGACTCAAAGAGTTATGTAAATTCTTGATTCTTCATCATAGGATTGCAGATTTCATGAAGGGATAAGTCAAGTATGAGGTTTAGAAGGATGCAGATGTCTAATTCACAAAGTGGATAGATAGATCAGGAAGTCCTGATGTATCGCATATGTCAGTGATTTTCAGTTGATGTGTGTTAGGTTTTTGTGTGAATTGCCCAATAGATAAGGCACTGATCACTTATAGGATCACCTGTTATACTGCTGCATATTTGAGGTTTTGTTGAGATCAACATCAATAATCAATCATCTTTACATTTTATGTTGAAGAGCTAGAACGGTCAAACCCTCACTCAGCTTGTGCATTCCATAGATTTTCATTCAGCTATTGTAGATGTCTATTATTGCATTAAGTCTTTAGGAGATATAAAGGGTTTCAATCTACTTATTAGATTTAGGGATATGTTTTGCATTGGTACAGTATCAATTGAATCTCAGGTCTATCCACCTAGGTTTTGTAGAGCCTGAAGAAGAAGGGTCTAGCCTTATAGTTGGCCTGGTGTTTGAAGTGATATGTTGATAATGGGAGTTAGTTGCCCCTAGATGCATCAGTTTCTCATTGGGATAATTGAAAGCCTTCTAGTGTTTTCAAACACCAACAGATGACAAGTAGGTTTTCCTTTAGGTATTTTATTTCTTTGTTCTCCACTCTTTGATGAATCTCCTTCCTCAATAGATGAAGAGTGCTTGAAATTTCCTAGACTAGAAGTATCACTGGATGACCTTGATGATCTCATTAGTTCTTCAAAGTACCTTATGGCTCAACTAGGTTTATTCATTCTTTCTAGAAGTTCTTTCTCAGATCTCAACTCGTTTCTTAGTTGGTCACTTTGTGATCTCTATGTCCTTACTGCTCAACTCCTGATTTGCAAGTAATAAATGATTCATCATATCCAATTGATTGTTTGTAAGCTTCTATACATCAAATGTTCATTCTTCAAGTCAGTTGTCATTTTTCTTTTGTCTTCTTCATCCATGGTTTTTTCTTCTTCAACTTTCTTCTTTTGTCCAATCAACTCACATAGTCTTACTGATTGAATTTCATGCTCCCTCTTCATTCCTCTAACTCATTCATTTAGAATTTTATTCTTTTCTAATAGATATTTTATTGTTGCATCATTGTCACTGTAATTCCCACTATTAATAAATTCTTTGGTGTCAACTTTCGTAGATAGTGTTTCATTTTGTTGAATGACCATGTCTTACCTTTTCTTTAAGGATTTCTTAAGCTCATCTTTTGTTGTTGCAAGTTGTTGCAGTATGATCTAGATTTCAATCATTTGATTCTCAATGATCTTTCCCATTTTTTAAGCCTCCATCTCCAAGATTTAATCTCTCAAGTTGTTCAACTCCTTTCTAGAGAACAAAGCTCTGATACCAATTGTTCAAAGTCTTATTGGGAAACAAGATACTAAGAGGGGGGTGAACCAGAATCTATAAAATATTTCTCTACTTAAACAATATAACATATTAATTGCATTCACTCCTATTCCATCTCATATCTTAGATATCATATCATATAATCATAAACCGTAATGCTAAAATATAAGTATAACATTTATGAAAATATAAACACATAACACAAAGATTTTGGTAACCTAGAAACCCTCCAAGGTGAAGGTAAAACTAGAGTGGGGATGAAACTCACAAATCATTACTACTGCAAAAACAAATTTTGCCTATTAGGGCTACAATTTGATCACTTATAATGATCTACCTTGTGAGGGGTTTTCCCTATTAATATCTTTACAATATTTTTAGGTCTACCTTGATTAAAGGATTTAAACTCATAATAAAGTAAGCACTATGTTAGCAGATTTGAACAAGGTTTTTTAAAGACACTTTGTTAAGAGATTTTCAATAATTTACTTTTTATATGTTATTAGTACCTAATCCTTCAATTTTCTCTAAAATTTGTTTATGGGTCTCCTCTCTTCAATGTTAAAAAATGGTCTCCTTATCTTATCTTCTATGTTATACCCGTCACTACTAGGTTGCTTTGTGTGATCTCTCTATCAAGCTTAGCCTTCCTTTCTCTATCATTAGCTTATTAGCACCTTCACATTTTCTTCTTGCTTTCCATAATTATTTAGGGTTATATCCCTTCTTAAATAGATAATCATATAAAGTTATAGATCATAATCAAGGATCCATATTTCATCATTTTTACATTTATCCCTTCTGATTTTTTGATTGGTTAATCTACTTTTCTTGGGATTAATGCCTTCTAAAAAATGTGGAATTTTCTCCTTGATTGACTCTACAATCTTTAAATGTCCCATAGAAGTTGGTTAAAATGATTTGCATAAGTGTTTATGTCATTACAAACACATATGCCAAAATTGCCAACTTACTCTGCAATTGAATGTTTAGACACTCAGTCATAACTAACGTTCATATTGTCTCTTAGCTTCTATAGGCTCGGCATATACTAACTCACTTGGCATAAGTTAACTTTACATCACTTGGTCTCCATTTTTTTACTTGGCATGTATACTAGCCCAGTCTCTACTGGGGTGCTTAGCAACCTTCGACTTGCTCAGCATGTAGTGAAATATAAAAAATTACTTTGAAGTTGTCCCTTCTCTAGATGGATCGATCGCAATGATGACCAACCAATACTAACTAAATAATGATCAAGTGTTGGGAACTAATAGGAAACTAACCTTAGAGATAAACAGTGGTCATCAATAATGAAGAATGCTCCATAGGAAAGAGATCTCCAATCTCCCTATGTATCAAAATATGGAAGGATTGTGAGGTTACAAGAAAACCTATAACTAATTAAATGAATACCAAAAATAGAAGATTACAATGTAACATAGGTAAATAAATAAACAAGTGAATCTAATAAAGACAAAAATTAGGAATAAACATGTTTTCTCTAGGATGGTCAAAATGGAATAGATAGTAAGAATGGTCATTATCTAGAGAAAGGGAAGAATATATATGAATTATCAACCTAAAATAATAAATAAATTGTTACATAAAATGAAGAATTAGGCTTACAATAGTGGCCTAACCCCAGTCTACTAATATCCCTCCAACATCTTCAGAACATTAGGGAAATATCACTATTACGAAAATCCCAATAAAGAGATCCCTCAAGTTCTAGAAGACCCCTCTAAATGGAAAAGACCCATTTGATGAGGTAGATGGAAACCAAAAGCTAAACATTAATTAAAAATTGGAGAGAATTAGGGGACCCAATATCCTGATAGAGGTGGAGACTTTGATGAGAAAGGTTATATGGTAATAAACCCAGAAGATAGAGAATCTAGAAGGGATAATGAAGAAATAGGAGGGGAAGAGTTAGATGATAAGCAATAGTGGGAAGATTTTGGGGAATTAAATGACATAGAAAACAATAGAGGAAAATATAAGAATAATAGGAAAAAATCATCAGAAGGGATAGAGAAGGAAATAGATCATGAAGGAATGGATATAGGGGATTACATATTACAAGAACTATAAATTAAAGAAGATGATATGATATCTAATAATATCAAAAATGTTAGTGAGAATGTGGATAATTTAGGCATTTCAGCCAACTAGGAAGGTATAGAAGTTCCAAGAAGTGGAAAGAAAAAATGAAGAGGGGAAGAAAGACCCTTATTGAACTAAGATCAGCTATAGGACAATAAAATAAACAGAAAAAGATTGGTGACATACTAAATGTTTGGAAGGGGAAGTTCCTTCACACTGAGAAATGAAGATAACATGGAATGGTAGGGTACTAAATGCCCCTAGTAAATGAAACTTATTAAAGTGAAATTTAACCCTATTTCATTTTAAAAATGTTCTAATCCAAGGTACTAAATTAAACAAAGAAGAGTGGCCAAAGCTAGGAACTTGGAAGATAGAACTAGAAAAATGAAATGGAGCATCAAGAGGAATTGGTATTATATGGAACCCTTAGAGAATAGATTTTTGCAAAATAGTCATGAAAAATAATTGGATTGGGGGAAGGGTCAAAACCCTTAAAAATAATATCCATCTAACTATCATCAATGTATATGGGCCCATTTAGACAATAAATCAGAAAGAAATTTGGTAATAAATCAACACATTTATGGAAACCAATCACATGGACAACTTTTACATTGTAGGTGATTTCAATGCAATCCTAAATCTAGAAGAAAAGTATGGTGGATCCCAAATAGTAACATAGGTCATGGTAGATTTTAGAGAGTGGTTTGACAGAAATAGTCTCATGGACATACCACCAAGCAATGGAAATTATACATTGAATAAAAAAAGAAAAAGATTTTGTCACATTGTAGAAAGATTAGGTAGGATTCATTTTTAAAGAAGACCTAAGCATTCTAAATGTGGCACTTCACTCTACCATCCTATAGAATGCAAGATCAGATCACTTCCCAGTCAGAATAGAGTTTGAAGAAGTACAAAAAGTGACTAGAAACTCATTCAAATGCAAAAAATATGCAGTTTATGGACAATAATCTCATGAACAACATCAAACAATGGTGGCAAGAAAGTTCCCTTGAGGGGTCCAAAATGTACTACTTCATATCTAAACCTAAACCACTTAAAGAAAACATACTTAGATGGAACAAAGAACACTTTAATAACATTTTCAAAGAAAAATTAAAAAACAAAGAAGATCTTAAGAAATTAAATGAAGAAATAATAAAAAAAGGAATGAATAATGAAAAATACATCAAAGAAAAGGAACTATTAAGTAAACAAGAAAGCATACTAACAAAAAAGGGATTTTTTTGGAAACAAAAATTGAGAGAAAATTGGCTAACAGGAGGGGATTGAAACACACAAATAAATCATAATAACCACACAAATTATATAAATATAAATAGAATAAATAAAATTAAAAATATGGAAGGTAACTTGGAGGAGGATTCCACAAAAATAGTTGAGACATTAGTGGACAATTATAAGAACATTCTTAATAGCCATGAGAGATCTAATTGAATTGCCCAAAATATTATGTTAAGTGTAATCCCTAGAGTAATCATAGTAGAGGACATAAAGTTTCCAAATAAACCCTTTACTATAGAGGAAATTTTAAAAACATTAATTAGCCTCAATCTAGATAAATCTCCTAGTCCTAATGGATTCCACTCATTCCAAAAGTGTTGGCATATTTTAAGCTATGACCTTTGGAAATCTATAGAAGCGTCACAAAATACAAGATCACTTTTGATAGAAATTAATCATGTCTTTTTAACATTAATTCCAAAAAAAATCAATTCATGAGGAACTTGGTGATTTCTGACTAGGTGCCCTTTGCAATACTATCTACAAAATATTTTTCAAGGCACTTGCCAATAGACTTGAAAATTTTTGACCAAACTCATATTAGAAGAACAAACTGGACTTTTTCTAGGAAGCTCTATCCTAGATGGGATTATTATCATCTAGGAAACTATTCACTTAGCTCAAAATAATAAGGAGGCATGCATGCTTATGAAATTAGACATTCAAAAGGATTATGATAAGGTATATTGGATATTCTTATGCAAGACATTAGAAGCATTTGGTTTTTCTTGACAATGGATAAATCTCATATATAGTTGTATCTCTACAACCAAAATATCTCTATTAATAAATGCCTCACCAAAAGGATTCTTCAGCACTTTTAAAGGAATATAGCAAGGAGACCCTACCTAACCTTTTTTGTTTATTATCATGGCCAAAGTGTTTGGAAGAGCAATTAAAAAAGCACAAGAACAAGGTAAAGTTAAAGGGATAACTATTACAGAAAATATGCCTACAATAACACATCTACAATTTTTTGATGACATAATCCTTCCTAGGAAAAGTACAATAGAAGAAGCCCAAAACTTTAAATATATAATACACATGTGTATGGAAGCTTCTAGGAAAATGGTTAATGCCAAAAAAATAAAAAATAAAATATTTTTTAATACATCACCAAACATGGAAGAGGGTATTTGCAACAATATCACAAGTTTTAGAAAAGGAGTGTTTCCCTACAAATACTTAGGAATCAATTTAGGAAAAAGTGCAAGAGGATCAAAAGCACTAGAATCTTATCCTAGAAAAAATAGACAAAAAAATTTGAAAGGTGGAAAAGGGAAATTGTTAACCAAGGTAGGTAGAACCACAAAAATCAAAGTAGTTCTATCAGCTATACAAACATATTAGATGCCTTGCCTCCCATTAGCATAGGGGGATAAGGAGAAACTAGATTCTAAGCTCAAAAACTTCTTCTGGAAAGGGTTGGAGGACAAGAAGGAACTAGTCATAATCAAATGGAATAATATCTGTAAACCAAAATATTTTCGAGGGTTAGGGATAAAAAATATTAGCTGCCAAAATGAAGCATTAGGAGACAAACTAATCTGGAGAATGTACCAAGAGAAAGAGAGTAAATGGGCAAAAATCCTTTATAACAAGTACCTAAATAGCTCTAATCCATTGTCACTCTTTAGGACTAGAAATCCTTTGAATAATTCTAATTCATGAAATTTTATGCTATAATGTCATCCCATTATTAGCAACAATCTAACCTGAGTAATAGGGAGAAGCAAGGAGGCTCTATTTTGGGAAGATTTGTGGGATGGACTCCCAACTCTTGATAGTTATATCCTTCTAGTCAATATCAAGAATACTCTTATTAACTTATGGGAGATTCATGTGAACAATAATAAGAGAGTCTTACAAGAAGAGGGAAAAGAAATATGAGATTGGGAATCAAAAAAAGAAACAAATTTAACTATTCAAGAAAAAGAGGCTTTCCAAAACTTTCTTAGACAAAGAGTAACCAATCATGAAAATAGAAATGATAAACTAATCTAGGGAGCATTGAAGGGCAAGAAATATAGTAGTAAAAAGGGATATGACCTTATCACTACTTTTCAAACATTGGAAAAGATCAACATACCTCTAAAACTATGTTGGGACTCAACATGCCTACCTAAGGCAGGTATATTCTTATGGATTGTGACATAAAAAAGAATACTAGAAGAAGATAGGCTTACTAAGATGGGTTTTGAAGGTGCATCAAGATGTATTTTATGTGAAAAGGATTCAGAAAATATAGAAAAATTATTATGTCAATGCCCATTTGCAAGAGAAAGTCAGAGCTAGTTATCTCAAAAACTTAAATGGACCACAACACCACCCAAAAATTTGGATAGTCATTTAAATAGCTATCCCAACTTTGGAGTTAATAAAATACAACAAACTCTAGAATATTACTCCTTCCATTGTTATGGGAAATTTGGAAGGAGAGAAATTGGAGAATTTTCAATGAATCTAAAATGACCATTCCCTCTTTTCTCAATAAAGTAGAAGAAAGAATCATAGAGGATTTGGAAAATAATTTCATAAACATGGTAAAGGAAGAAGGATAATTTTCATATTAGAACTGACATGCGAAAAAAATTGGACTAATCTAATTATCTCCCAATGGCATATACCAAAAATAATAAGCAAGCATGAAAAGAATGTAGATGGGAACCCCCCACAATAGGATGGGCTAAATTAAATTTTGAAGGATTCTCTCAAGGAAACCCTAGAAAAGTAGAACTAGTGTGTATTATCCAATCAAAATTAGAAGACTAGATCACAAAATGAACAAAACCATTAGGAATCGTATCAAATAATATAGTAGAAATGGAAGCTCTAATGGAGGGACTTAGCATCATTCTAGAGTTGGGCATAAAAATGATTATAATCAAGGAAGACTCACAAATATTCTTAAATACAATTAGGAAGCATAGTACCCCAAATTTCAGAATTAATTCTAAGATCAAAAAGGCTCTACTTCTATTAGACAAGTTTGAGGAAACAAGAATTCAACACATATATAGAGAAGATAATAAAGAAATAGACCAATTAGCCAATCTAAGAGTTGACAAAAGGGAAATCTTTCTTAGATATTTACCTAGGTAATCCTTCACCCTCTATATATTTACCCTGGCTAGCCCCCCTTGTACTATTTTATTAGTATCTTCTCTCATGACTAACCCCTAAATTTTATAGTGTCCTACTTTGACTCTGCTAACTTTTTTCCTATTTTGCCCTCATTTAAACTATATAATCCTTGATAATATTCAATTCCCTAATCTTAAGGATTAATTTTAGATCAGCCCATCATCCTTTAAAATCTCATTGGAGACAATGCTTAGAATATGTTTGTACCTTGAGTCAAGATTCGAAAGATAGTATTTTTAGATGAATACATATTAAGCCTTAAAGGAACCCTACCTTAACCTCTAATAATTATAATTGATTTAAATAAGTAGGACATTAGTACCTATCATCTGATGATTATATTTTTCAAGCTTCGATCTTTCTCTATTTGGAAACCTTTTAAATCTTTGTTCCATTTCATCATTTCTTTTACTTAGTGTATTTTTGTTTTGTTTTATATATTCATTATTATTTATTCAGTCCTTTTTCCTTATGAGAGAGACTCTTAGCCTCTTCTAGATCCTTCTAGTTGTTTCTTGGAGGTGGGAGAAGTTTCCTTCTTCATAAGTGATACCTATTTAATTTGAGTCATATCATACTATGGGAACTTGTACTCATTCTCCTTGATTCTTTGCCTATCTTTCAGTAGTTTTTTAGCCTGAATTAAATTATGGATTTTTTCATTACCCTTTTCTATTCCTATGAAGATAGAACCATGGCCTTTAGAGGATCTCTTAAAATTGAGAGATGGAATAGGATTTTGAACCCTGTAGGTGATATGACTAGGTTGGAAGTCAGTAGGGTTGTAGGTGAAAAGGTGTTTAACTATGAATGGACTTGTCAAGCTAATAGTTTGATTGTTGGCACCTTAATTTCTTGCATGGTTAGAGAATGGGTTGGACATTGGGACATCATATATCTCTGTAATAATTTTTTTGAAGAGACATGGTTTGATGGATTGGAGCAAGTTGTATTAAGTATAAATAGAAATATGGAAATCCCTTATGCTAAAGACTATATGTCCAAGCCTCCTAGCACCCTACTTCAGGATAAGATTCTTAGGAGGCCAATTCTACATATTAAAAACATCAACCATTTTAATGAAGCATGGCCAAAGATGGAAGCTAGTATTTAGTTTTTGATAATGGAGGAACGCTATAGAGGACCAGAACCAAGATTGGCCCTTAAACTATTTAGGAGCCTTCAGTTTCTATGTAGAGCCAAATGTGGATTTTTGTGATCTAAGTAAGTTGGACTTTTCTCTTTCTAACCTCAACAAATCTAGCAAGATAAAAGATGTCTTTGTTCTTATGTCATGCTTGTTGAAATTTGATATGAAGAAAGTAGAAGACTACATTAGGATCTATATGAAAGAAGATCTCTAAGTTAGTTGAAAGGTTTTTTGGTAGAGAATGATATAAATTTGGATATCTTGTTTTAGTTCCCTATGTATATATAGTATCTAGGGTTTGGTTTTAGTTTTTTGTATAGTGTTGTAATTATCAGGAGCCAATAGGGACTTTGGCATTTTGTTTCCTCCTGAGTAGTAAATCAGCTATTGGTCTCTTATTCCATCCTTGGTTTCATATATGTTATATAAAATATGATTTTTTTGTAGGTTTGGGCTAAGAAGGGCATTTGTGTCTATCATATCCATGGATTGTCATCTAGTAACTAGTAAAGATTGGAGCTTCTCTTTGGTTGTCTATTAAAAAAATAATTGTATGTTTAATAAATAGTATGGTTGTACTATCTTTTATGACCATAATGTGAAATTATATTGTTTGGAATTTATCTCTTTTATTTCCCTTGAATCTAAGTGTTTAGAAAACATAAATTCCATAAATCTTGAATTCATTCTTTAGAATAATGGAAATGGTTTACTTCTTTTCATAAGTGAATTTGGATTAGTATATCTTCAACGTGATCCAAAATTTGAATTTTTGTCTTTAGCCCTGCGAACTAGATCAAACAGAGCAATTTGGTATCTAACTAGAAAATAACTAATTTAATGACCAATGAAAATATTAAAATAATAGAAGTGTAACCACTTATTTAAAACTAATTTTAATATGGAAACCCAATTAATGTGGTTTGCTCCACTCCTCGTCATAAAGATCAATTGGATTGGAATGACAAGAATGGTAGAAACCTGCATGCTAATTAACTTGGTCCTAAAATCATTCGAGATTGAATGAATAGGAGATCTATTTAAAATAGACAAGGATCTAGGCATATCAATAAGAAGGAATATCAAGACCATGATCAATTTAATTCATAATAGAGATCATCAAGGTATTAAAAAAATTGGAATCGACGACTTTCAATCTTCTATTTGCCAAAGCATTTCCTTTTGCTATATTAAGATTAGAAGATGGGGAATTTTTCATTTTCTGATATTTGTATTGTCCTATGCTCCCCCTTCATTATTCAAATCCTTCTTCTTTTTATCATTGTGTTGCTAGTTAAGAAGGTCTAAGATTGCTTAATCTTCATGGGTTGTCCATATGAATTCAATTATTAAGATGATGGGATCCTCTCAATTTTCTTTTGATGAACCCATTTCAGATGGTCACCTCTCAATAGCACTACACAACTCACATTTCCTGATAAAGAGACTAGTATAAAGAATTTCAGGCAAGGAATTTCTAAATAATACTCATTGGTATAGAGTTCTTAGTGACACACCTAATATGTTTCTAGCTATGGCATGTCTACTAGAATCAGATAGATTCAACATCTCAATCTATAAAGCATTGGCATGTATTAGAAATGATATTTATGTTTTGAGACCTTGTCATTATGATGTCCCTATTGATCAAAGCCAATTTATTCCTTTGTATCCTCTCGTATCATCCTTCAATTCCAATAGATTGATTAGATGGTTTCCTATCATCAAAAGAAATTGTGTCTTCTTGTTAATCTTCTTCCACGTACAACCAGCTAGCTGCAACAATTAGATGGGCATATACTTAGCAGAAGAAGAGATTGAATTTTGGGATAGTAATTTCACTTTAGATGTCAACCTGCTTAAGATGCCAAGACAAAACAGAGAAGAAGACGACGAAGATAATGAACCATCGTTGCCTCTGATAATGCCTAATTTTTCAAACACTTTATTTTGTGATGTAAATGTAAAACCAAGATTGAAAAGAATCAATGAAATAAAGTTGGATAAAGAATAGTTTGTGGATTTTATAAATACTTTAGAGGCAGACATAAGATTGCTAAATATCAAGATATGTTATGTTAGCTTTCAATCGAAATTATTTGTTGATGTTTGATAGCTTTTGTCAGATAAACATATAAATTAAATTATATGAGATATAAATATATGAGAGCATTTCCTATTGTCAATATAAATGTAAGTGTTTGATGCATTTGGAAAACACAAACCACATATTATGGCACTATTAGTACATTTGCAGTGGTCCTTTGAAAATTAATAGTATCCACTAAAAATATGAATCGATATCCATTTCCAATATAGAATACATAAAGTGCTCTATTTCTACTTTTGTTAATATAATCTAAACTTTACAAACCAGTAATTAACCGAGGCCGATACCTCCCTTTTTTTAAAAAAAAAGATGGGAAAGAGTTGAAGAATTTGGCACTTTAAAATCAAAGTGGTAGAAACTGAATAGAACTTTAGACTTTGTATTTAATGTAAGAACCATATCAAAAGAAACAATAATCTAATATAAAGGAATTAAAAAGAAGTAACCTATAAGATTTGTTTCTAAGAATCAAAAATCAAAAGTTTAATAAACAATAAAGAGAGAGCCATATAAAAAATCAATTAACTATATCAAATTTGTATCTTTGAAACTTCCTAGCCTTTTGTTACCAAGGTATATTGATATGTTTTGATTATTCACTAACGGCTAACCTTTAATCGAAAGTATTTGGTAAAACAAAATGCAGAGCTTAAAAAGAAATTGAAAAATAGCTGCAATAAAGTAGAAGAGGCATTCCGAGAAAGGATAAAAAGTTATTAAGAAAGAATAGTGAAATTGTTGTGAAATTTGTAAGGAGATGCCCTTCCAAGTTCTTTATGAATAGTTAAAGGCAATTGTATTCTAATTTTCTTCAGACTTAAACAGTCGCGGGCAATACTGAGGTTTTCTTCCTTGTCCTTTGGCACACCAAAAGAGACAGATTTTATAAATTTATTTAATATAATATAAAAACTTTTAAACAGATAAACAAATAAAAAGAATAACAAATTATTTCGTTTATGAAATAACAGGTTGTGAGAGTCTAACACAACACTCCTCATCTTCAACAAATAAATTCAACAATAATTTTTTTTAAATAGTCACTTTCATATCAAAAGGATGTCATCTTTCTAAACTATCTTCTCTCCTTCACACAGACCTTTTTGTCTATCGATTTCTGATTCATGTAAAACGAACTGTTCTATAACTAGTTCTGAATTGTTCAAAGAAATTGCATGTATCTTAAGTAACATATATATGTAATTATAAAACCGATTTAGAAAATAACATTAAACTTATTTTGAGCAAACTCGGTTTGTCTATTCAAAGACCAACAAAAAACAATTAGTAGAACAGTCTTTGTTCAAAATGAATGGTATCATTTTTCTGCAGCGACCAGTTCTGATAAAGCTGAGATTATCAATTGTTGAATACGTTGACAATAAATTAATCTCTTGAATGAGCCACATCCCCATCTCTTTAGACTAGGATCGCTTTCTTTAACAAAATTTAATATCATTTTTAATCAAATCTTTTTTTCCCAATGGAGACAATAATAACTTATCTCTAAAGTAAAAATTAATATTATATACTTGACTTTCACAACTAAATGTTAATGTATGATTTTCCACTTCACCTGCAACTCATGTTCTTTTATGAAACAGAAATCCTCTCACTGGGATGGGATGTTGGGGAGTGACTTTCAATTTCTATATTATTATTTCATTGATATCACATCACTTCTTGAATACTACATCTTGACTTTTAGAATTAATGTATTATAAAAAGAGGACCATTAAATTATTATAGATTTTAAAATGTTGATATATACTGAGGAGTTGGTAAGATATTGATGAGGTATGCTAGCATTACTGTTTTCTCATTCATGTCAACATATTATTTGTTATTCCAAACAGTGTATTGTTTTAATATTTTGGATGATTTGACTATTACACTAACGGTCCTTTGAAATATCTTAGTTGATGATTGTCGACTTACATAAGTTTGAATGGTTGTATGAATGAGTATTGGTCATTCATATTACAATGTTCCTGTGTGTAGCGGTTAAGTGGTTAGTTCAATATGAATTGGATTTGTTGATTTAGAGGTTATGATTCTAGTATTATCATTGTAAGTTTTTATTGTGTTTGTAATTGCAATTGTTCATAATTCTACGTATATCAAGCTATCTTTTGATTTGACTAGGTTCAACAGTTTAGTGCTCATGATTTTTGGTGCTAAAGATGAGTTTGGATATTGTGTTGGAGATGTCGTGTTTAGGTTTTGGATGGTATTCATGTTGCTTGTTTGTCTTTTTGGATTGTGTGATGATCGTGTTGGTAGTCTACATTGAGTGAGGAGATTGGAACTACTTTTTTGGTAGCATGTGGGCATTTCTTCATTTAGGTCCTAATCGATTTGATGAAGGAACTTGTTGTGAATCTCTATGTTGTATTGGTGTTGGTACAGAATGTTCATGTGGATTGAATATTTGGGTCTTATATAAGCCCTAACCAAAATATTTTTATTGCATTTGTTATGCTAAGTCAGTTGTTACACCTAGTGGATTTTTATTCTAGTAATTAATATAAATAAGAGATCAATTTATAATTGTGAATGTGTCTATGAGATATGGAACAGGCAAGTATGTGAGGATGATATGATCAAAGATAAAATGTATCTCATTGCAATTGTATAGGCATTGAAGATGGCATTTGTCAGTTCAGTTGTAATTGGGTACTTAAACATCTTGATGTAGTTGTAATGAGATCAAAGAATCCGACTGAGGGCTATATATAAGATTGTAATGTGATCAATGTTCTTTGAGTAGTGTGCCTTGTTGATTCAGTTGCAAACCTTTGGGTATGTGCGCCATTTTTTTCTCTATTTTTATTGCTCCTAACTGTGTAGTAATTTTAGTAAAGTACATCATCTTGTGGGTTAGATCCCCACTAGGGTTTCCTACGGAAGAAATATCATGTTCTTGTGTTATGCATTAAGGATCTTGCATTTATTGTTTATTATTTATATATATTAATGTTTGAGAGCTTTTTTTTGCTAAGAATTGATACAATTGATTCACCCCCCAATTATGTTTTCCTTCTTTGGGCCTATCACAAACAATTAAAAATGGTAAATCCTCCTGTGTTGTCTTTATGGGAACCTATAGTGTCCTGTATATGTTATGCAAATCAAACAATGTACTTTTTCATCAATGATAGAAAATGGGTGGATGGTCTTTTAGTTGCATTGAAAACATCATTCCAAAATCTTAACTTCTGGAGACTAGCATCTACAACCCTTATTCCCTCATCTCTAAGAATGTCTGGTGCTACTAACTCATATTTACCTAAGGCGGAAATCTTCTTCATGTTCCTTGTTATGTATTCATGGCTGGTGATATTGATATCCCAAGTATTGAATTCCTTCCAAACTTGTTGCAATGTTTTCATTGCTTTGAAGTAGTGGTTGATAGACCTAGAGAGGAAGCCCTTAACCTTCTCAACTTGACCAAAGATCGATTGGTCTATGATTTTGTATTTTCTCTTTATTGTCTACAATGAATCAATCTCATACCATGAGAAAAATGTTGGGAGAGTGATGCTTTGAGGGTTATGAAGGAGATGGGAGATGTGAATTCCCTAATAACATCCTCCCACTGGGATAATTAGGCCATCAATTTTGTCTTTCACAAATATTTTTTTAATACGCATGTGCATAGTGATGTAACATTATTGTGTTTTTCTATATCCCCCTTTTTTTTTCTTTTTGAGTGGTCTAGCAATTTTTTATTGTGACTTTTGATTGATCCATATCTGGAAGTGTCATAGAAACCTCGCCCATTGTCTCTCCTTATTCATTTCTCTAGGAGGGGAAAATGGTTCTCTCTTTTACCCTTCCATTGAGGCTCAAAATTGGTCATGATGTCCTAGAGGGCAATCTTTTTATACTCCAAGGGTTACTTCCTTTTAAAACCTAACTTGAATCACTATGGTGGGGTTGGTGCATTGAGTTCCATAGTTGTGGTGTCTCAAAAGGAAGACATTTTTCCTCTCTCTACATTGGTATCTCTAGGAGGAGGGTTCTTGGGAGTATTTATTTCTATCTATACAAAGTATAGTATCCAAGATGCAAAGTTATAGATAATCCTGATGGTCTATTTTTCACTTAACCACTACTTGGTTTCTTTGTATCCTATTTTTCTTGCTCCTCTTCCTTTTTACAAAACTCTCCTTCTTTGGAGATCTCATCTTGCATTCTCTTCTCCTTGACCTCAACAACATTCTTAACAAGTATCCTCTTGTTGTCTTTTTTCATCTTCCTATTTCTAGAGGGATTCTTCCTACCTAGACCTTTTATTTTCCTCTTCTTTGTGGATAAACCTCATGGCCTCTACACTTTTAAATTCCTCATCCTTTTGGGAAGCCTCCTTTTTTTTGAGTAGTTGGTTCTCTTTCTCCTAGAATTCATGTTCTTTGTTTGCATAATCCTCTTCATGCTTTTACTTTTCTTCTTCTTCCTCTTTTTCTACTTCCCTAAAGAGAGTGGGTCACTCTTTCTCGGTGAGCATCATGCTCACAGCTTCAGACTCCAAAGGGCCAGGATCTATATACCCCTTGGCATGTTAGAAATATGGGTCCTTATTATATGTAACTTTTTGTGACAGAGGATCCAGGGTTTCTAAAGAACGGACATGTGGTGGTAAATCTAGAATAATTATTTCTCTTCTTTTTGAATTATGTCAAACACATAAGATATTTGTTAAGGAATGAACAAATGGAAGGTCATCATCAGAAGGAGAAACCTCACTATCCTCGTCAAAATTCAATGGGATGATGGGGATTCAAGAAGAAGAACCTTATCCAAGTGGGTGGTTGTCATGGCGATCATACCACCAAGAACCTTCTCTTTAGATGATCTCATTATGATTTCTTCCCTTGGTGGATAAATGGATGCTAAGCCTCCATGATTGATGCATTATTCTCCCTAGCTCCTCCATTACATATTCTTCTAAGGGACCTTCTAGTGTATCTTCCTTCTTGGATAGCTTTCCTCCTTTATCTACCTTCTTACTCCTTTCATACTTCTTTAGAGTGAGCTTTCTATATATCTTCGACTTGGAACCTCTAGGGAAATGAAGGTCAAAGACACAAAGTAGATAGGTTTTTGCACACAATTAAGAAGACACAAAGTAGACATGTCTTTCAAATGAAAATTTACAATGGTTTTCAAACCCTAACTCCAAACAATAGCTAAAATTTGAGACAATCTATGAATGCATGCAAATCCAAACCCTCCAAAAAAATTCATCGATTCTTTTGCTCCAATTCAAATTTTCTCTCCCAAAATTTGGGTGTCTGAAAACCTAAACTACAAAGCCTCTAATAAAGAGTCATAACCCTTACTAGGGTTTCTATTCCCTAATTTTTTTTTAAGTCATTTAGCCTTTTCTTATCAAAATATTCTTTCATTTTCTTTTCCTTCACTTTATTAATTAGTGCAAGTATTATTTAAAGTGTAATGTATTATTTAAATTAATAATAATAATTAAAGCTCATTATTCAAATGCAACTCTAATTTTATTATTATTAGTTAAATAATTACATTAAAGCAATATTAATCTTTAAAATTTTAATTATCTTTTTCTAATTTTTTTAATTAGATTTTTTAAATTAAAACCTTTAATTTGAAGAACATATTTAATTGATTTTCATTTAGTTAAAACCCATCTTATATTTTTTTTCTTTTAAATTCAAATAATATTTAATATTTCTAATATCATAAGATTAATCCAAGCCTCATAATTAAACCATTTATGGGTGAATCACAAGTAAAATCACATAAAAGTAACATGAGCAAAATTGACTAAAAACCAAAATAAAACTATATATGCAAAAGATAACTCATAGGCTTCAAAGGGTAGACAATCAAATATAAGTCCTCCTTCTAAGGACAATTAAGTAAGCTATGGATAGGATTGGATCTGAATATTATCTTCTCATTCTTATCAATGAGTTATTGTGATAGGGCGCACTCATCTTGGAAATTCAAAAAAGTTAATGTCTGGTACCTTAAATACTATATAAAAGACTACCATGTACATATGTATGTATATATATAAACTAAACAAGCAATGGTAGGAAGTGATGCATCATGTAGATTCTAACTAGCACATGACTACAACTTTGTCCATTAACCATATCATGCACATCAACCAGAAATGCAAAACAAACACGCACACCATACACATGCAAGTATTGGATAGGTATCGTAAATAATCACAAGTACGAATAATATAAGATTCATAATAAATAACTCATCATCATGAAGATTCAATAATTTATTTTTTTTAAATCAGTCAATGCAAAGCCCCAATACCAAACCAAAGGCCAAGGAGAAGGGTATAAGTTCATTCATCATAAAAGGGCAAAAAAAGTGTATCTTTTCGAAAATATGGAGGTAAAATAAATGACATCATAAACATAGACTCAAACAAAATCAAATATCAAATCCATGGAACACCAAAGCTTTAAAACTTATTAAGGACTTTCCACACTCAAAGAAAAGATATTGTTCAAAAGAAAGCCATAGAAATCATTAATATAGCTCAAATTATCAATGGAAGCAACATAAATTTGGGGAACATCGAGGAAACATACGAGGAAGGAGAAATTAGAGACCCAAAAAAAAAAAATGACAACAATATCTCATCTAATAAAGGAGAAGGACATGGGAAAAGAGAGATCTTATAAGAAGAAGGTCATGGGGTGGGTTTTAATAGATATATCCAACAAAAGTTGTCCAAAATACAACAATGTAATAAATTCCAAAAAGATATATCACTCTTTGAGGAAATTAACAATATCATTAAAGACTATAAAATGTTAAATCATTATCTCCTATTACTATAGAGTGATATACAAGACCAAATTATTTTAGGGGAGCAAGCACATGAGAAACTCCATGGCATTCATACACAAAAACAAACATGAAAGAAGGAAAGTAAATAGGAAGTTATAGAAAGAAGACATAGAGATACGATAGATAGAATAATAGTAGGAAATAAGCCAACCACAAATGGGAATTTGAGAAAGGATATATTTGGGGGAAAATGTAGAATAGAAGTAACCAAAGGAAACAAGCAAGTGGTCATCAATAATGAAGAATGCTCCATATAAAAGAGATCTATAGTCTCCCTACGTATCAAAATTTGGAAGGATTGTGAGGTTACAAGAAAATGTCTGACTAATTATGAATACCAAAAGATAGAAGAGACAATGTTACATAGGAATATCAACAAGCAAGTGACTCTAGTAAAGACAAAAATCAGGAACAAACATGTTTTCTCTACAATGGTCAAAATGGAACAGATAATAAGAAATGTCATTATCCTGAGAAAGGGAAGAATATATATGAATTATCAGCCCAAAATAATAATAAAATTATTACAGAAATTGAAGAATTAGGCCACCAAATATTAGCCTAACCCCAGTCCACTAATATCCCTCCAGTATCTTCAAAACATTTGGGAAATATTACTATTATGAAAAGATCAAAAAAGAGATGCCTCAAGTTCTAGTAGACCCCCCTAAATGGAAAAGAAATATCTAAGGAGGTAGATGGAAACCAAAAGGTAAACATTAATTAAAAACAAGAGAGGATTAAGGGACCCAATACCCCAATACTGGTGAAGACTTTAATGAGAAAAATTTTGGAAATAAACCCAAAAGACAGAGAATCAAGAAGGAATAAGGAAGAAATAAGAGGGGAAGCGATAGAGGATAGACAAGTATGGGAATAATTTATAATATTAAATGACATAGAACAAAATAGAAGAAAATATAAGAATAACAGTACAGAATCATCAAAAGGAACAAAGAAGGAAATAGAGAATGGAGGAATGGATATAGGGGATTAGATATTACAAGAATAGGTAAATAAATAAGAAATCATAGAAGATTATATGATATCTAATAGTACCAAAAATAGTAGTGAGCATGTACACAATTTAGGCATTTTAGCCAACCAAGATAGTTTAGAAGTTCCAAGATGTGGAAAGAAAAAAATGAAGAGAGGAAGAAAGGCCCTTATTGAACTAAGATTACCTATAGGAAAAGGAAAGAACTAGAAAAATATTGGTGACATAATGAATGTAGGGAAGGGGAAGTTCCTTCCCACTAAGAAATGAAGATAACATGGAATCCTCAAAACTAAATGACCCTAGTAAATTGTTCTTATTAAAGTGTACTTTAACCCTATTTGATTTTGAAATAATACTAATCCAAGGGACTAAATTAAACAAAGAAGAGGGAACAAAGCTAGGAAAGAAACTGAGAAATTGGAAGATGGACTAGATGAATTAAATGGAGCATCAAGAGGAATCAATATTATATGGAACCCTCGAAGAATAGACTTTTACAAAATAGTCACGAGCAATAATTGGATGTGGGGAAGGGTCAAGATCTTTAGAAATAATATCCATATAACTTTCATCAATCTATATGGGCCCATTTAGACAAAAAATAAGAAAGAAACTTGGGAAGAAATCAACACATTTCTAGAAACCAATCACATGGACAACTTCTGCATTAGAGGAGATTTTAATGCAATCCTAAATCTGGAAGAAAAGTATGGCGGATCCCAAATAGTAACACAAGTCATGGCAGATTTCAAAGAGTGGTTTGACAAAAATAGTCTAATGAACATACTGCTAAGCAATGGAAATTACACATGGAATAACAAAAGAAAAGGTTTTTGTCACATTGTAGAAAGATTAGACAATTTCATTTTTAAATGAGATCTAAGCACCCTAAATGTGGCACTTCACTCTAATATCCTACCAAATGCACAATCAGATTACTTCCCAATCAGAGTAGACTTTGAAGAAGTGCAAAATTTGACTAGAAACCCATTCAAATGCGAAAAAAAAAATGTAGTTTATAGGAAATAATTTCATGAACAACAACCAACAATGGTGGCAAGAAACTTTTTTTGAGGGGTCCATGTTGGATACAATTGTTAATTATGTATTATCTTTGATGTTACAACAAATGTCATATCAGTCATTAGATAGAGCCTACCGATCTCTGATGATCTGCAAAGCAATTTACAGTGTCTATCAAATGTTCCTGAACATAACAAAGAAAAGCTAATGTTTATCGAGCTCACTCATTTATCAAAGCAAAAGTGGCAGAGAGTTAGCTTCTACCGAGCTCCCAAGGTTAACAAAGAAAAGCTAATGTTTACCGAGCTCACTCGATTATCAAAGGAAAGTTAATATCTACTGAGCTCACAAGGTCAGCAAAGGAAGATCAGTGCTAACCAAGTTCACTCGGTCTCTAAAGGATTTTTGCAGGGTTTGCAGTGTTTACCGAGCTTCACTTGGTTAACACTAGAAACCCATGCTGGAGTAGTGGTTATCGAGCTAGGTCGGCCAATGAAGGATTTTATAATGTTTATATTAAGTTCAATTGTTCCATGTAGTTGACTGATGTAATGATTTTTTAGTTATTGTAACCTATATTTAAGCAGACTTGATAATCTAAAAGGTATACATATAGATGTTCAAGTTGTGAATTGGTGTGAGAGTGAATATACGGATAAGGATGGAATAAGCGAATTGAGTGAATTCTGATGAAAGATTAGATATCCTGGAGGAGATGCAAAGTTATATTCAATCAGCTAGGATCTAGTAAAAGTAGAACAAAGATCTGTAATCAGCAAAAGATAAGTTGCATATCATTTAGGTCATCTCATTGTTGCTTTCTAACCATAGTAACAGTGAATCTAGAATCTCTTAACAGAGTTGGTTTAACAGCCATTTTTTAAATCCTCTAACAAGGTGGCAGTTCATTTGAATTGTTCTCAAGACCTCTAACCAAGCCACTCCTAACAGGGTGATTAAATCCTCTAACAAGGTCACACCTAATAGTGTGTTTTGTAACCTTTAATAGGGTTGGCTCCTAACAGGGCTCACTTCAGAAGAGTGAAAATTGGTGGTTTTTCCCATATTGGGTTTCCACATTAAATCTGGTGTCTCTTGTGTTCATTTATTTTAATCTTTGCAAGCATATTAATGACTATGAATGCTAGATAATCAGTAATTAGTTAATCTATCGAGTTATAGTATTCTTGCACTTTTTACCGAGTATCATTAGTAAGTAAAGACATCTAAGGGATTTATTTTTGGAATTGTATTTTGTGGTAACTGATCACCCCTCCCCTCTCAGTTACTTCATCTATATTTCCAACAATTGGTATCAGAGCTTTTGGTGCTTGCAGGACAAGATTTCAAGGATCTACACCAAAGATTAGGATGTCTTATAAGAGGGAAATTCCAAGACTTAATAGGGACAATTTCTTAGCATGGAAAGGGTTGATGACACTTCATCTAGCTTCTATTGGAGATATAGGACTAAAATACCTTGATGAAAAATATGCAGAACAAGCTGGTACACTATCCGTCAATGATATTGCTGAAAAGAAGACCCACAACATTATGATGATAGATATAGCATCTGCTCTGAGTTATGAAGAATTTGATGACATTAAGGATTGCAAATCTGCCTTTGAAATGTGGGAGAAGCTAAAAGAAATCTATGGAGGAGATGATAATGTAAGAAGAGCCAAAGCAGAAAGTTTGAGAGGACAATTTTATCAAATGAGGATGAGAGAGGATGAAAATATTGCAAAATATGTTGAAAGAGTCAAAGCATGTGTCAGTGCAATCAAAGCATATGGAGGAGATATCAAGGAGGAGACAATACTAAGTAAAGTTCTTAGAACTCTACTTCCCATTTATGCAATTAGAGTTTCTACAATTCAAGAAAGAAGATGTGAAGCAAATCACAAGATAAATCTAGAGGCCATAGTTGCAAGATTGATTGCATTTGAACTAGACAACTTTGAAAACTATGTTCCAGCTTCCAAGAACATTGAATCGGCATTTGAAGCCAAGCTTTCACTTAAGGAGAAAAGCAAAAAGAAAAAAGAATCTCAGTCAGGAAGTGAAGATGAATCAGGTCAAAGTTCAGACAGTGATCTTGAAGTGATTGAAGCTCTACTAGCAAGGAAATATTCTAGAGGTAGAGGTAAATTTAAAGGTAAAGTTCCTCTAATATGCTTTTCATGTGAAGAAGTTGGTCATATTGCTGCTAGGTGCCCAAACAAGTAGAACAAAGATGACAAGAAAGGTTACAAGTACAATGGCAAGAAAGACTTCAAATCATTCAAAGATAAAGGTAAGAAAACATGTTTTATGGCTAAAGATTCTAATGATTCTAATGATGAAGAAGAAGATAAAATTGTCTACATTACTATGAAAGATGAATCTGATAATGATGAGGAAATGGCACTCATTTCTCATATGAGAAAAAATGATACATGGATCATAGATAGTGGTTGTTCTCATCACATGACTGGTGATAAAACTAAGTTTGAATACTTTGAAAACTATGATAGTGGCAGTGTAAGATTTGGTAACAATGAACCTTGTTGTATAAAAGGAAGAGGAAGAATCGCTCTAACCAAAGAACTTATATGTGATAATGCCTATTGGGTAGAAGGACTAAAGCATAATTTGTTGAGTGTGGCACAGCTACTCAATAATGAATTCAAAGTAGAATTCATGCATGAAAAAGCAAGAATGTTGGATGGCAAAGGAAAACTGATTGGATCAGGCACTCAAACAAAAGGTAATTTATTTTATCTTGAACTTGGTGAATGTTCATATTTTATTACTTAAGTTGAAGAAAGTTGGTTATGGCATAAAAGGTTGTGTCATGTAAATTTTGATAACTTGGTAAAAATAAGCAAATTCAAGAAAGTGAGAGGCATTCCTAACATAAAGCAACCTGAGGTCAGTCTATGTAAGAATTGTCAGATTGGTAAAATGGGAAAGACTAGTTTTTAAAGTAAAAACTATCAGTCTGAAGATATATTAAAAATTGTGCATACTGATTTATGTGGACCCATTGGAATTGAAAGCTATAATGGAGAAAAATTATTCAATCTTTTTGTCGATGATTACTCAAGAATGATGATTGTCATGTATCTAAGGAACAAATCTGAAGCATTTGAGAAATTCAAATGGTATTTGGCTAGAGTAGAAAAAGAAACAGGAAAAAGATTGAAATGCTTGAGGTCAGATAGAGGAGGAGAATTCATTTCACATGAGTTCAATAACTTTTGCATTGAAAGAGGAATCAAAAGATAGGTATCAGCCCTTGGAACTCCTAAACAAAATGGAATAGCTGTAGGGAGGAACAGATCTATCATGGATTGTGCAAGAACCCTAATGATTGAAAAGAACATTGCTATCAAATACTGAAAGGAAGCTATCAGCACTGCATTTCATACCTTGAATCGGGTACAGCTTAAAAAGGACTCATTTAAAACTCCCTATGAACTATGGTATGGCTACAAACCTAATGTAAGTTATCTAAAAGTATTTGGAAGTAAATGTTACATTTTGAAAAAATCTAGAAAAGGCAAATTTGATGTAAAAGGTGATGAAGAAATATTTTTGGGATACTCTTGCAAAAGTAAAGCATATAGATGTTTGAACCTGTCTACTTACAAAGTCATAGAAGGTGCACATGTGAAAGTTGATGAGTTTGTAGAAAGGACTAAAGAAGAAAGCAAAAGGGAACCAGAAGATTATAGAAGGTTTTTTTTCACTGAATCTGATACAGTACCAGTCAATCAAGAATCTTCTACTCCCAAGTCATCACTAACTGAGTTACAGGAAGTTCAAATTGAGCTATAGCAACCCGAGTTACATTCAGATGCTATCGAGCAAGTGTCTATCAAGTTTGAAGGACCCAAACCAATATCTACCAAGCCAGAACAGCCAGAACCTGAAGTTGAAATGCAAGGAGATAACAATGAAATTCTTTCAAAAGGAAAGGAACATGTATTAGCAAAATATGTTAGGAGACATCATTCAATAGATCAGATCATTGGAGACAAATTTGAAGAAACCATGACAAGAAGTAAGTTGAAAGGTACTTGTTTACTTGCTGATTTTGAACCTAAAAATATCAATGATGCATTGGAAAATGATAGTCGTATTGAGGCTATGAATGAAGAAATAGAAAAGATAGAGAAAAACAAGACATGGACTCTTGTACCTAGGCCTAAAGATAAAAATGTGATTGGAACTAAGTGGGTATTCAAAAATAATTTGGATGAAGATGGTAAGGTATCAAGAAACAAAGCAAGACTAGTATGCAAAGGTTATGCTCAAGAAGAAAGAATAGACTATGGAGAAATTTTTGCTCCTGTTGCAAGATTGGAAAGAGTCAGAACCTTACTTGCATATGTTGCTCACAAAGGATTCAAAGTTTATCAAATGGATGTCAAGTCAGCATTCCTCAATGGTATACTGGATGAAGAGGTCTACATTGAACAACTTGAAGGTTTTGTTGATTTAGATAAAAGGAACATGGTCTGCAAATTACACAAGGCATTGTATGGTCTGAAACAAGCCCCTAGAGCATGGTATGAAAGATTGCATAACTATCTTATTCAGATTGGTTTTCAAAGAACTAATGATAATAGTAGCTTGTATATAAAGGAAGGACCAGATAGTAAGATTGTTTTGGTAAAAATATTTGTAGATGATACTGTTTTCACAGGGAATGATGATCTATGCAAAGAATTTTTAGAGCAAATGAATAAGGAATTTGAAATGTCTATGTTTGGTGAAATCAAATTCTTTGTTGGTCTTCAAATTCAGCAGAATAAAAATGGTATCTACATCACTCAATCAAAATACATCAAGGAGATATTGAAAAAGTTTGGTATGGAAGATTGTAAACCAGTTGGGACTCCTATGTGTACTAGATTAAAACTTACCAAGGAAGATGAATTAAAAGAAGTAGATCAAACATTGTACAGATCTATGATTAGAAAGTTGTAGTATGTAGTTCATATTAGGCCAGATATTGCCCTTGCAGTTGGTATTGTAACAAGATTTTCAGCAAAACCAAGAGAAAATCACATGATGGAAATCAAAAGAATAATGAGATATTTGAAAGGAACTGAATATTATGGTTTATGGTACAAACTTGGAGGCAATCTGGATTTGAAAGTGTTTACTGATGCTGATTGGGCAGGAAACCTTGACGACAGAAAAAGTACAAGTGGAGGAGCATTCTTTTTTGGAAAAAGGTTGGTTTCTTGGACAAGCAAAAAGCAGAATTGTACATCTCAATCTACAGCAGAGGCAGAGTAAGTTGCTACAGCAGTAAACTGTTCTAATATTGTTTGGTTTAAATAGTTGTTGGGAAGCATGAAAGTATAAATCAAAGAACTAGTTGTTATGTTTTGTGATAATACAAGTGCAATCAACATATCTAAGAATCCAGTGATGCATTCCAAAACCAAGCACATTGCAATAAAATATCATTTTGTCAGAGAATTGGTGCAAGACAAGGAGATCAGATTAGAATATATTTATACAAAGGAACAAATTGCTGACATATTCACAAAGCCATTACCTAAGGATGCATTCTTGTATCTAAGAGATAAGTTAGGGGTCACTCCCCTATCTGAAGTTCACTAAAATGAAGTTTTAGTGATGCATCAATGCATACCAAGTTGAAGATCTATCAGTTGATGTAACATAATCAAGTAATATTGCATATGAATCAGTACTAAAGGTACATTCAAATCCATTTGAGCTGTGTTGTCTTTGACATGTGTTGTCAAAGAGGGAGAGTTTTACTGTCATATCTTTCTGAAATTTGTTTGAAAGGAAGAAGTTTGCTTTGAGAAGAATATGTTTTTCCTCACAAAAGGAGATGACTAAAAGAGGAAGATTTTTCTATCTAATAAAGAAAGTTGTTCTAATAGAAAAAGGTTTGTTAGACTTGTTTTCAATTTCATTCTGCTATGACATGTTGTGTTGCCATCAATGCCAAAGAGGGAGATTGTTGGATACAATTGTTAATTGTGTATTATTTTTTATGTTACAACAAATGTCATATCAGTCATTAGACAGAGTCTACCAAGCTCAGATGATCTGCAAAGCAATTTACAGTGTCTACCAAACGTTCCTGAATGTAACAAAGAAAAGCTAATGCTTACCGAGCTCACTCGGTTATCAAAGGAAAAGTGGCAGAGAGTTAGCTTCTACCGAGCTCCCAAGGTTAACAAAGAAAAGCTAATGTTTACCGAGCTCACTCGGTTATCAAAGGAAAGTTAATGTCTATCGAGCTCACAAGGTCAGCAAAGGAAGATCAGTGCTAACTGAGTTCACTCGGTCTCCCAAAGATTTTTCCAGGGTTTGCAGTGTTTACTGAGCTTCACTTGGTTAACAGTAGAAAACCATGCTAGAGCAGTGGTTACCAAGCTAGGTCGACCAGCGAAGGATTTTATTGTTTTAATATTAAGTTCAATTGCTCCATGCAGCCGACTAATGTAATGATTTTTTAGTTATTGTAACCTATATTTAAGCTGACTTGATAATCTGAAAGGTATATATATAGATGTTCAAGTTGTGCATTGGTGTGAGAGTGAATATACGGATAAGGATGGAATAAGCGAATTGAGCGAATTCTAATGAAAGATTAGATATCCTGGAGGAGATGCAAACTTGTAATATATATATATAATTATAAAACCGATTTAGAAAAAGACGTATAGCATGTATTACTTTTTAATTTTTGAGAAAAGCAATAACCATTCTTCTTTAAAAAAATCAGCAAAACTGATAACTTATTTCTTAGAAAAAATGATTGTCAATTTTTTAATTGAAGCAAATCTTTATTTATTAAACTCGATGACATTCTTTCAAATCAGTTTATAATTCACTTTATGAATTAAATCAATTTTTGAATAAAACTGATATCCTCTCTTCAATGTAAATCATTTTTGGTGCAAAATAATATCCAAAACCGATCACCGTGTCAAAGAAAATTAACATTAAACTTATTTTGAACAAACTCGGTTTGTCTATTCAAAGACCAACAAAAAACAATTAGTAGAACAGTCTGTTCAAAATGAATGGTATCATTTTTCTGCAGCAACCAGTTCTGATAAAGCTGAGATTATCAATTTTTGAATATGTTGACAATAAATTAATTTCTTGAATGAGCCACATCCCCATCTCTTTAGACTAGCATCGCTTTCTTTAACAAAATTTAATATCATTTTCAATCAAATCTTTTTTTCCCAATGGAGACAATAATAACTTATCTCTAAAGTAAAAATTAATATTATATACTTGACTTTCACAACTAAATGTTAATGTATGATTTTCCACTTCACCCGCAACTCATGTTCTTTTATGAAACAGAAATCCTCTCACTGGGATGGGATGTTGGGGAGTGACTTTCAATTTCTATATTATTATTTCATTAACATCATATCACTTCTTGAATACTACATCTTGACTTTTAGAATTAATGTATTATTGAAAGAGGACCATTTAATTATTATAGATTTTAAGATGTTGATATATTCTGAGGAGTTGGTAAGATATTGATGAGGTATGCTAGCATTAATATTTTGTCATTCATGTCAACATATTATTTGTTATTCCAAACAATGTACTGTCTTAATATTTTGGATGATTTGACTATTACACTAAGGGTCCTTTGAAATATCTTAGTTGATGATTGTCGACTTACATAGGTTTGAATGGTTGTATGAATGAGTATTGGTCACTGATATTACAATGTTCTTGTGTGTAGTGGTTAAGTGGTTAGTTCAATATGAATTGGATTTGTTGATTTAGAGGTTATGATTCTAGTATTATCATTGTAATTTTTTATTGTGTTTGTAATTGCAATTGTTCATAATTCTACGTATATCAAGCTATCTTTTGATTTGACTAGGTTCAACAGTTTAGTGCTCTTGATATTTGGTGCTAAAGATGAGTTTGGATATTGTGTTGTAGATGTCGTGTTTAGGTTTTGGATGGTATTCATGTTGCTTGTTTGTCTTCTTGGATTGTGTGATGATCGTGTTGGTAGTCTGCATTGAGTGAGGAGATTGGAACTACTTTTTTGGTAGCATGTGGGCATTTCTTCATTTAGGTCCTAATCGATTTGATGAAGGAACTTGTTGCGATTCTCTATGTTGTATTGGTGTTGGTACAGAATGTTCATGCGGATTGAATATTTGGGTCTTATATAAGCCCTAACAAAAATATTTTTATTGCATTTGTTATGCTAAGTCGGTTGTTACACCTAGTGGATTTTTATTCTTGTAATTAATATAAATAAGAGATCAATTTATAATTGTGAATGTGTCTATGAGATATGGAACATGCAAGTATGTGAGGATGATATGATCAAAGAGAAAATGTATCTCATTGCAATTGTATAGGCATTGAAGATGGCATTTGTCAGTTCAGTTGTAATTGGGTACTTAAACATCTTGATGTAGTTGTAATGAGATCAAAGAATCCAACTGAGGGCTATATATAAGATTGTAATGTGATCAGTGTTCTTTGAGTAGTGTGCCTTGTTGATTCAGTTGCAAACCTTTGGGTATGTGCACCATTTTTTCCTCTATTTATATTGCTCCTAACTGTGTAGTACTTTTAGTAAAGTACATCATCTTGTGGGTTAGATCCCCACTAGGGTTTCCTCAGGAAGAAATATCATGTTCTTATGTTATGCATTAAGGATCTTGCATTTATTGTTTATTATTTATATATATTAATGTTTGAGAGTTTTTTTTTGCTAAGAATCAATACAATTGATTCACCCCCCAATTATGTTTTCCTTCTTTGGGCCTATCGCAAACAATTAAAAATGGTAAATCCTCCTGTGTTGTCTTTGTGGGAACCTATAGTGTCCTGTATATGTTATGCAAATCAAACAATGTACTTTTTCATCAATGATAGAAAATGGGTGGATGGTCTTTAAGTTGCACTCAAAACATCATTCCAAAATCTTAACTTCTGGAGACTAGCATCTACAACCCTTATTACCTCATCTCAAAGAATCTCTGGTGCTACTAACTCATATTTACCTAAGGCAGAAATCTTCTTCATGTTCCTTGTTATGTGTTCATGGCTGGTGATATTGATATCCCAAGTATTGAATGCCTTCCAAAATTGTTGCAATGTTTTCATTGCTTCGAAGTGGTGGTTGATAGACTTAGAGAGGAAGCCCTTAGCCTTCTCAACTTGACCAAAGATCAATTGGTTTATGATTTTGTATTTTCTCTTTATTGTCTACAATGAATCAATCTCATACCATGAGAAAAATGTTGGGAGAGTGATGCTTTGAGGGTTATGAAGGAGATGGGAGATGTGAATTCCCTAATAACATCCTCCCACTGGGATAATTAGGCCATCAATTTTGACTTTGACTAATATTTTTTTAATACTCATGTGCATAGTGATGTAACATTGTTGTGTTTGTCTATTACCCCCCCCTTTTTTTTTCTTTTTGAGTGGTCTAGCAATTTTTTATTGTGACTTTTGATTGATCCATATCTGGAAGTGTCATAGAAACCTCGCCCATTGTCTCTCCTTATTCATTTCTCTAGGAGGGGAAAATGGTTCTCTCTTTTACCCTTCCATTGAGCCTCAAAATTGGTCATGATGTCCTTGAGGGCGATCTTTTTATACTCCAAGGGTTACTTCCTTTTAAAACCTAACTTGAATCACTATGGTGGGGTTGGTGCATTGAGTTCCATAGTTGTGGTGTCTCAAGAGGAAGACATTTTTCCTCTCTCTACATTGGTATCTCTAGGAGGAGGGTTCTTGGGAGTATTTATTTCTATCTATACAAAGTATAGTATCCAAGATACAAAGTTATAGATAATCCTGATGGTCTATTTTTCACTTAACCACTACTTGGTTTCTTTGTATCCTATTTTTCTTGCTCCTCATCCTTTTTACAAAACTTTCCTTCTTTGGAGATCTCATCTTACATTCTCTTCTCCTTGACCTCAACAACATTCTTAACAAGTATCCTCTTGTTGTCTTTTTTCATCTTCCTATTTCTAGAGGGATTCTTCCTACCTAGACCTTTTATTTTCCTCTTCTTTGTGGATAAACCTCATGGCCTCTACACTTTTAAATTCCTCATCCTTTTGGGCAGCCTCCTTTTTTTTGAGTAGTTGGTTCTCTTTCTCCTAGAATTCATGTTCTTTGTTTGCATAATCCTCTTCATGCTTTTACTTTTCTTCTTCCTCCTCTTTTTCTACTTCCCTAAAGAGAGTGGGTCACTCTTTCTCGTTGAGCATCATGCTCACAGCTTCAAACTCCAAAGGGTCAAGATCTATATACCCCTTGGCATGTTAGAAATATGGGTCCTTATTATATGTAACTTTTTTTGTCAAAGAATCTAGGGTTTCTAAAGAACCGACAAGTGGTGGTAAATCTAGAATAATTATGTATCTTCTTTTTGAATTATGTCAAACACATAAGATATTTGTTAAGGAATGAACAAATGGAAGGTCATCATCAGAAGGAGAAACCTCACTATCCTCATCAGAATTCAATGGGATTATGGGGATTCAAGAAGAAGAACCTTATCCAAGTGGGTGGTTGTCATGGCGATCATACCACCAAGAACCTTCTCTTTAGATGATCTCATTATGATTTCTTCCCTTGGTGGATAAATGGATGCTAAGCCTTCATGATTGATGCATTATTCTCCCTAGCTCCTCCATTACATATTCTTCTAAGGGACCTTCTAGTGTATCTTCCTTCTTGGATAACTTTCCTCCATTATCTACCTTCTTACTCCTTTCATACTTCTTTAGAGTGAGCTTTCTATATGTTTTCAACTTGGAGGCTCTAGGGAAATGAAGGTCAAAGACACAAAGTAGATAGGTCTTTGCACACAATTAAGAAGACACAAATTAGACATGTCTTTCAAATAAAAATTTACAATGGTTTTCAAACCCTAACTCCAAACAATAGCTAAAATCTGAGACAATCTATGAATGCATGCAAATCCAAACCCTCCAAAAAAATTCATCGATTCTTTTGCTCCAATTCCAAATTTTCTCTCCCAAAATTTGGGTGTCTGAAAACCTAAACTACAAAGCCTCTAATAAAGAGTCATAACCCTTACTAGGGTTTCTATTCCCTAAATTTTTTTTAAGTCATTTAGCCTTTTCTTATCAAAATATTCTTTCATTTTCTTTTCCTTCACTTTATTAATTAGTGCAAGTATTATTTAAAGTGTAATGTATTATTTAAATTAATAATAATAATTAAAGCTCATTATTCAAATGCAACTCTAATTTTATTATTATTAGTTAAATAATTACATTAAAGCAATATTAATCTTTAAAATTTTAGTTATCTTTTTCTAATTTTTTTAATTAGATTTTTTAAATTAAAACCTTTAATTTGAAGAACATATTTAATTGATTTTCATTTAGTTAAAACCCCTCTTATATTTTTTTTTCTTTTAAATTCAAATAATATTTAATATTTCTAATATCATAAGATTAATCCAAGCCTCATAATTAAACCATTTATGGGGTGAATCACAAGTAAAATCACATAAAAGTAACATGAGCAAAAGTGACTAAAAACCAAAATAAAATTATATATGCAAAAGATAACTCATAGGCTTCAAAGGGTAGACAATCAAATACAAGTCCTCCTTCTAAGGACAATTAAGTAAGCTATGGATAGGATTGGATCTGAATATTATCTTCTCATTCTTATCAATGAGTTATTGTGATAGGGCGCACTCATCTTGGAAATTCAAAGAAGTTAATGTCTGGTACCTTAAATCCTATATAAAAGACTACCATGTACATATGTATGTATATATCTATTCTAAACAAGCAATGGTAGGAAGTGATGCATCATGTAGATTCTGACTAGCACATGACTACAACTTTGTCCATTAACCATATCATGCACATCAACCAGAAATGCAAAACAACCATGCACACCATACACATGCAAGTATTGGATAGGTATCATAAATAATCACAAGTACGAATAATATAAGATTCATAATAAATAACTCATCATCATGAAGATTCAATAATTTTATTTTTTTAAATTAGTCAATGCAAAGCCCCAATACCAAACCAAAGGCCAAGGAGAAGGGTAAAAGTTCATTCATCATAAAAGGGCAAAAAAAGTGTATCTTTTCGAAAATATGGAGGTACAATAAATGACATCATAAACATAGACTCAAACAAAATCAAATATCAAATCCATGGAACACCAAAGCTTTAAAACTTATTAAGGACTTTCCACCCTCAAGGAAAAGATATTGTTCAAAAGAAAGCCATAGAAATCATTAATATAGCTCAAATTATCAATGGAAGCAACATAAATTTGGGGAACATCGAGGAAACATATGAGGAAGGAGAAATTAGAGAACCAAAAAACAAAAATGACAACAATATCTCATCTAATCAAGGAGAAGGACATGGGAAAAGAGAGATCTTATAAGAAGAAGGTCATGGGGTGGGTTTTAATAGATATATCCAACAAAAGTTGTCCAAACTACAACAATGTAATAAATTCCAAAAAGATATATCACTCTTTGAGGAAATTAACAATAGCATTAAAGACTATAAAATGTTAAATCATTATCTCCTATTACTATAGAGTGGTATACAAGACCAAATTATTTTAGGGGAGCAAGCACGTGAGAAACTCCATGGCATTCATACACAAAAACAAACATGAAAGAAGAAAAGTAAACAGGAAGTTATAGAAAGAAGACATAGAGATACGATAGATAGAATAATAGTAGGAAATAATCGAACCACAAATGGGAATTTGAGAAAGGATATATTTGGGGGAAAATGTAGAATAGAAGTAACCAAAGGAAACAAGCAAGTGGTCATCAATAATGAAGAATGCTCCATATAAAAGAGATCTATAGTCTCCCTACGTATCAAAATTTGGAAGGATCGTGAGGTTACAAGAAAATGTTTGACTAATTATGAATACCAAAAGATAGAAGAGACAATGTTACATAGGAATATCAATAGGCAAGTGACTCTAGTAAAGACAAAAATCAGGAATAAACATGTTTTCTCTACAATGGTCAAAATGGAACAGATAATAAGAAATGTCATTATCCTAAGAAAGGGTAGAATATATATGAATTATCAGCACAAAATAATAATAAAATTATTATAGAAATTGAAGAATTAGGAATAAAAATATTAGCCTAACCCCAGTCTACTAATATCCCTCCAGTATCTTCAAAACATTTGGGAAATATTACTGTTATGAAAATATCAAAAAAGAGATCCCTCAAGTTCTGGTAGACCCCCCTAAATGGAAAATAAATATCTAAGGAGGTAGATGGAAACCAAAAGGTAAACATTAATGAAAAACAAGAGAGGATTAAGAGACCCAATGCCCTGATACTGGTGAAGACTTTAATGAGAAAGGTTATGGCAATAAACCCAAAAGACAGAGAATCGAGAAGGAATAAGGAAGAAATAAGAGGGGAAGCGATAGAGGATAGACAATTATTGGAATAATTTATAATATTAAATGACATAGAACAAAATAGAAGAAAATATAAGAATAATAGTACAGAATCATCAAAAGGAACAAAGAAGGAAATAGAGAATGGAGGAATGGATATAGGGGATTAGATATTACAAGAATAGGTAAATAAATAAGAAATCATAGAAGATTATATGATATCTAATAGTACCAAAAATAATAGTGAGCATGTACACAATTTAGGCATTTTAGCCAACTAAGATAGTTTAGAAGTTCCAAGATGTGGAAAGAAAAAAATGAAGAGAGGAAGAAAGACCCTTATTGAACTAAGATTGCCTATAGGAAAAGGAAAGAACTAGAAAAATATTGGTGACATAATGAATGTAGGGAAGGGGAAGTTCCTTCCCATTAAGAAATGAAGATAACATGGAATCCTCAAAACTAAATGACCCTAGTAAATTGTGCTTATTAAAGTGTAATTTAACCCTATTTGATTTTGAAATAATACTAATCCAAGGGACTAAATTAAACAAAGAAGAGGGAACAAAGCTAGGAAAGAAACTGAGAAATTGGAAGATGGACTAGATGAATTAAATGGAGCATCAAGAGGAATCAATATTATATGGAACCCTCGAAGAATAGACTTTTACAAAATAGTCACGAGCAATAATTGGATGTGGGGAAGGGTCAAGATCTTTAGAAATAATATCCATATGACTATCATCAATCTATATGGGCCCATTCAGACAAAAAATAAGAAAGAAACTTGGGAAGAAATCAACACATTTCTAGAAACCAATCACATGGACAACTTCTGCATTAGAGGAGATTTTGAAGCAATCCTAAATCTGGAAGAAAAGTATGGCGGATCCCAAATAGTAACACAAGTCATGGCAGATTTCAAAGAGTGGTTTGACAAAAATAGTCTAATGAACATACTGCTAAGCAATGGAAATTACACATGGAATAACAAAAGAAAAGGTTTTTGTCACATTGTAGAAAGATTAGACAATTTCATTTTTAAATGAGATCTAAGCACCCTAAATGTGGCACTTCACTCTAATATCCTACCAAATGCACAATCAGATTACTTCCCAATCAGAGTAGACTTTGAAGAAGTGCAAAATTTGACTAGAAACCCATTCAAATGCAAAAAAAAAATGTAGTTTATAGGAAATAATTTCATGAACAACAACCAACAATGGTGGCAAGAAACTTTTTTTGAGGGGTCCATGTTGGATACAATTGTTAATTATGTATTGTCTTTGATGTTACAACAAATGTCATATCAGTCATTAGATAGAGTCTACCGATCTCTGATGATCTGCAAAGCAATTTATAGTGTCTATCAAATGTTCCTGAACATAACAAAGAAAAGCTAATCTTTATCAAGCTCACTCAGTTATCAAAGCAAAAGTGGTAGAGAGTTAGCTTCTACCGAGCTCCCAAGGTTAACAAAGAAAAGCTAATGTTTACCGAGCTCACTCGATTATCAAAGGAAAGTTAATATCTACTGAGCTCACAAGGTCAGCAAAGGAAGATCAGTGCTAACCAAGTTCACTCGGTCTCCAAAGAATTTTTGCAGGGTTTGCAGTGTTTACCGAGCTTCACTTGGTTAACACTAGAAAACCATGTTGGAGTAGTGGTTACTGAGTTGGGTCGGCTACCGAAGGATTTTATTATTGTAATATTAAGTTCAATTGTTCCATGCAGCTGACTAATGTAATGATTTTTTAGTTATTGTAACCTATATTTAAGCAGACTTGATAATCTAAAAGGTATATATATATAGATGTTCAAGTTGTGAATTTGTGTGAGAGTGAATATATGGATAAGGATGGAATAAGCGAATTGAGTGAATTCTGATGAAAGATTAGATATCCTGGAGGAGATGCAAAGTTATATTCGATCAGCTAGGATCCAGTAAAAGCAGAACAAAGATCTGTAATCAGCAAAAGATAAGTTGCATATATCATTCAGGTCATCTCATTGTTGCTTTCTAACCATAGTAACAATGAATCTAGAATCTCTTAACAGATTTGGTTTAATAGCCATTTTGTAAATCCTCTAATAAGGTGGCATTTCAGTTGAATTGTTCTCAAGACCTCTAACCAAGCCACTCCTAATAGGGTGATTAAATCCTCTAACAAGGTCACACCTAACAGTGTGTTTTGTAACCTTTAACAGGGTTGGCTCCTAACAGGGCTCACTTCAAAAGAGTGAAAATTGGTGACTAGTTACTTGGTGGTTTTTCCCATATTGGGTTTCCACGTTAAATCTGGTGTCTTTTGTGTTCATTTATTTTAATCTTTGCAAGCATATTAATGACTATGAATGCTAGATAATCAGTAATTAGTTAATCTACCGAGTTACAGTATTCCTGCACTGTTTACCGAGTATCAGCAGTAAGTAAAGACATCTAAGGGATTTATTTTTGGAATTGTATTTTTTGGTAACTGATTCACCCCTCCCCTCTCAATTACTTCATCTATATTACCAACAGTCCAAAATGTACTGCTTCACATCTAAACTTAAACCACTTAAAAGAAATATAATTAGATGGAACAAAGAACACTTTAATAACATCTTCAAAGAAAAATTAGAAGATTATGAATATCTCAAGAAACTACATGAAGAAATAATAATAAAAAGGAATGGATAATGAAAAATACATGTCAAAGAAATGAACTATTAACTTGTAAACAAGAAAACATACTAGCACAAGAAGAATTTTTGGAAACAAAAATCAAGAGAAAATTGGCTAACAAAAGGGGATCAAAACACACAAATAAATCATAATAGCACCCAAAATAATATAAATACAAATAGAATAGCTAAAATTAAAAATATGGAAGGTAACTTGGAGGAGGATCTAGTTAAGACATTAGTGGACTATTATAAGAACATTCTTAATAACTATGAAAGCTCTTATTGAATTGCCCAAAATATTGTTGTAAGTGTGATCCCTAGAGTAATCACAGTAGTTTAAATAAACCCATTACTATAGAGAAAATCTAAAAAGCATTATTAGCCTCAATCTCAATAAATCTCCTAGTCCTGATGGATTGCAATCCTTCTTCTTCCAAAAGTGTTGGGATATTTTAGGCTATGACCTTTGGAAAGCTATAGAAGTTGTTAGGAATAAGGTGTCTCAACCTTGGATAATTCCTATTCTTATTATGTGTTTTTTAAAATGTATTTCCTGTAAATAAGTTGATGTATCAGCATCTTGAATTGTAACCTTGTGTTGAAGATAATACATTGTGCAGGTTCTGGAGGGGTGGGGTTGTTTTACCGAAAGGTTTTTCCCAACCGAAAAATCTTTGTGTTATGTGTTTCTTTCTCTATCTATTTTCTTTATGCTTGCTTGGCTGAAATATTGTTGTTTACATGATATTGAATCTGTAAGTGTAAAAGATTTTAATAGGATTTGCACCATACTTCTCTTAAGAGATTAGTGTAGGAAGCTATTTTCGCACCTGAGTTTCCTTACAGAAGCATCACAAAATGCAGCATCACTTCTGATAGATTTTAATCATACATTTTTAACATTAATTACAAAAAAATCAATTCATTAGGAACCTAGTGATTTTCAACCAACCGTCATTTGTAATGCTATCTACAAAATCTTATTCAAGGAACTTGCCAATACACTCATCATTTTTTTACCAAAAATCATATCAGAAGAACAAATAAGATTCTTTCCAAGAAGATCTATCCTAGATGGGATTATTATCATCTAGAAAACTATTCACTCAACTCAAAATAATAAGGAAGCATGCATTCTTATAAAATTAGACATCCAAAAATATTATGATAAGGTAGGGTGGAGTTTCTTATGCGACACATTAGATGGATAAATCTCATATACACTTGTATCTCTACAACCAAAGTATCTCTATTAATAAATGGCTTGTCAGAATGATTCTTTAGTATTTCCAAAGGAATACTACAAGGAGCTCATATCTCACCTTTTATGTTTATTATCATTGCCAAAGCTCCTAATAGTTACAATCTTCTAATTAATATCAAGAATACTCTTATTAAGTTGTAGTGGGTACATGTGAACAATTATAAGAGAGTTGTATAAGAAGAGGGAAAAGAAATATGGTAGTGGAAATAAGTAGAAGAAACAAAATTAACTATTTAGGAAAGGGAGGTTTTCCAAAACTTTCTTAGAAAAAGACTAACCAATCATAAAAATAGAAATGATAAACTAATCTGGATTGCATCGAAGGATGGGAAATACAGTGCTAAAATGGGCTATGACCTTATCACTAGTTATTTAAGATGGGAAAAGTATCAACATACCCCTAAAACTATGTTCAAATTTGACATGCCTACATAAGGGGGGTATATTCTTATTGGTTGTGACAAAAAAAATACTAGAATTAGATAGGTTTACTAAGATGGGTTTTGAAGGCCCATTAAGATGTATTGTATGTAAAAATGATTCAGAATGTAGAAAATTTATCATATCAATGCCCCTTTGCAAGAGAAAGCTAGAATTAGTTATGTCAAAAACTTAATTGAACCACAACACCACCCAAAATATTAGAGGGTCATTTAAATAGCTAGACCACCTTAGGAGTTAGGAAAGTATACAAAGAACTCTGGAATATTACTCCTTCCATTCTGTTATGGGAAATTTGGAAGGAGAGAAATCAGATAATTTTTAGCGAATCTAAAATGACCATCCTCTCTTTTCTCAATAAATTAGAGGAAATCATCATAGATGTTTTGAACAATAATCTCATAAACACAGTAAAGGAAGAAGGGTCATTTTTAGATTGGGAGGCTGACATGTGAAAAATCTAGACCAATCTAATTAACTCCCCAATGGTATTTTCTGAAAATAATAAGCAAGTACGAAAAGAATGTAGATGGGAACCCCCAAAATAGAATGGGCTAAATTGAATTTTGATGAAGCCTCTCAATAAAACCCTGGCAAAGAAGGACTAGGGTGCATTATCCAATCAAAATTTGGAGATTAGATCACAAATGAGAAAAACCATTAGGAATCATATCAAATAATATAGTAGAAATGGAATCTCTTATGGAGGGACTTAGCATCAGTCTAGACTTAGGCATAAAAGAGATTATAATTAAGGGAGACTCTCAAATAATCTTAAATATAATCAGGAAGCATAATACCCTAAATTGGAGAATCCATTCTAAGTTCAAAAATGCTCTAATTATATTAGACAAGTTTGAGGAAGCAAGAATTCAGAACATCTATAGAGAAGGTAATAAAGAAATATACCAATTAGCCAACTTGGGAGTTGAAAAAAAGGAAATCTTTCTTAGAGATTTACCTAAGTAATCCTTTATCCTCAGTATGTTTACCTTGGCTAGCCCCCCTTTCACTATTTTATTAGTATCCTCTATCATGACTAACCCATAAATTCTATAGTGTCCTCCTACTTTGACTCCACTAACTTTTTTCCAATTTTACCCTTGTTCAAACTATATAATCCTTGACAATATTCAATTCCCTAATCTTAAGGAGTAATTTTAGATCATCCCATAGTCCTTTAAATTTTGATGGGAGACAAGGATTAGAGTATGATGGAATATGTTTGTACCTTGATTCAAGATTTAAAAGATGGTATTTTTAGATGAATACACATTAAGCCTTAAAGGAACCCCACCTTAACCTCTAATAATTATTATTGATTCAAATAAGTAGTACATTAGCATTTATCATCTGATGATTATATTTCTCAAGCTTTGATCTTGCTATGTTTGGAAACCTTTTAGATCTTCATTCCATTTCATTATTTCTTCTACTTAGTGTATATCATTTTAGTTTTATCTGTTCATTATGATTTGTTTAGAGCTTGGTCCTCATGAGAGAGACTCTTAGCTTCTTCTAGATCCTTTCAATTGTTTCTAGATTTTTCCTTCTTCGTAAGTGATCCCTTGTCACTTTGATTCATGTCATACTATGGGAACTTGTGCTCATTCGCCCTCACTCTATCTTTCTTTTAGTAGTTTTCCAGCCTCAATTGAAGCATGCAATCTTCCATTACCCTTTTCCATGTCTATGAAAATAGAACCATGGCCTTTAGAGGGTCTATTATACCTAAGATATGGAGAAGGATTTTGAACCTTGTAGATGACATGATTAGGTTGGCAGTCAACAGGATTGTAGGTGAAAAGGTGTTTAACTACGAATACACTTAGTGAACTAATAGTTTGATTTTTGGCACCTTTATTGCTTGCATGTTAGAGAATAGGTTGGATATTTGGACATCACATATCTCTATAGTAATTTGTTTGAAGATACATGGTTGGATGGATTGGAGAAATTTGTCTTAAGCATAAAGAGGAATATGGAAATTCTTTATGTTGAAGACTATATGTCTAAGCCTCTTGGCACCCTACTTTAGGCTAAGATTCTAAGGAGATCAATTCTATAGATTAGAAACATCAACCAGTTTAATGAAGCATGGTCAAAGATGGAAACCAGTATTTAGTTTCTACTTAGCTGGAGGAATAGTATAGAGGACCAAAACCAAGAATGACCCTTTAATTATTTTTGAGCCTTTGGTTTCTATGTAGAGATAGACATGGATTTTTTTGATCTAAGTAAGTTGGAAATTTCTCTTCCTAACCTCAAAAAATCTAGCAATATAAAAAATTCTATGTTCCAATGCCAGACTTGTTGGAATTTTATATGGTGAAAGCAAAAGACTACGTTAAGAACTATATGAAAGAAGATCTTTGACTTAGTTGAAAGATTTTTGGCAAAGAATGATGTATTTAGCTATTATTTTTAGTTCCCTGTGTATATATAGTATACAATTTGGTTTTTGTTTTTTCCTCATATTGTAATTATTGGGAGCCAATAGGGACTTTGGCATTTTTTTTCCTCCTGACTTGTGTCTCAGTTATTGATTGCTTGTTTCGTCCCTAGTTTCATATATGTTATATATACTATGGTTTTTTGTAGGTTTGGGTTGTGAAGAGCATTTGTGTCTATCTTATCCCTGGATTCTCATCTAGTAAATAGTAAATATTGGGGCTTATCTTTGGTTGTATATAAAGAAATTATTCTATGTTTAATAGATAGTAAGGTTGCTATCTTCTATGACCATAATGTAAAATTATGATTTTTGCAATTTATCTTTTTTATTTCCCATGTAATCTAAGTGTTTAGAAAAAATAAATTCCATAAAGATTGAATTCATTCTTCAGAATAATGGAAATTGGTTGACTATTTTTCATAAGTGAACTTGGATTGGTATATCTTCAAAGTGATCCAAATTTTGAATTTTTGTCTTTAGCCCTACAGACTAGATCAAATGAAGCAATTTGGTGTCTAACTAGAAAATAAATAATAATGGGAAATGAAAATATTAAAATAATAAAAGTGTAATGACTTATTTAAAACTAATTGTAATATAGAAATTGAATTAATGTAGTTTGCTTCACTCCATATCAAAAGATCAATTGAATTGGAATGACAAGAATGGTAGGAATGTACTAATTAATTTAATCCTAAATTTGTTTGAGCTTTAATGAATAGGAGATATGTTTAAAATATACAAGGACCTTAGCATGTCAATAAGAAGGAATACCAAGACCACGATCAGTTTAATTCATAATAGAGATCATCGAGGTATTAAAAAAATGGAATCGACGACTTTCAATCTTCTATTTGCCAAAGCATTTCCTTTCGCTACATTAAAATTAGAAGATGGAGAGTTTTTTTATTTTGTGACATTTGTATTTTCTTATTCTGCCCCCTCATTATTCTATTTAGTTGCTTGTAACCATTCAGATTCTTAGTTTTTTCAATTGTTGGGTTGCTATTTAGGAAGGTTTGAGATTTGTTAATCTTCAAGGGTTCTCAATATGAATTCAATTGGTAAGATGAGGGGACCCTCTCCTCAAATTTTTTTTTATGAACCCATCTCATATGTTCACCTCTCAATATTATTGTAAAACTCACTTTTCCTGATAAAGAGAGAAGTAAATAGGATTTTAGCCCAAGCAATTTGTGAATAATACTTATTGGTATAGAGCTCTTAGTGACATACCTTCTATGTTTTTAGCTATGTAATTTCTACTAGAATCAACTAAATCCAACATCTCAATCCTAGGTAAGTGGTTATTCAAACAAGAATGCATAGGGAATATTGATAAATTGTTGGCATGTATCAAAAATGATATTTATATTTGTAGACCTTGTCATTATGATGTGCCTATTAATCAAAGACAATGTATTCCTTTGTATCCTCTCACATCATCCTTCGATTCCAATAAATTGATTAGATGGTTTCCTATCATCAAAAGAAAGAATTCCTTCTTGTTAGTCTTCTTTCACATATGACCAGCTAGTTGCAACAACTAGATAGGCATATACTTAGCAAAAGAAGAGATTGAAGTCTAGAATATTAAATCCACTTTATATGTCAATATTCTTAATATGCTAAGACAAAACTAAGAAGAAGAACATGAAGATAATAAACAAACTATCATCACCTCTGATAATGCTTGATTTTCAAAAAAAAAAATCCTGAAATAAATGTAAAAGCAAGATTGAAAAGGATCAATAAAATAAAGTTGGATTAAGAATATTTTGCATATTTTATAAATACTTTAGAGGTAGACATAAGATTGCTAAATATCAAGATATGTTTTTGATTAAAAAAAAATGGTTTTGAAGGGTTTCTAAAACCCTGTACAAATCGAAAGATTTTCAATAAGCACAGATGCAAAAGTATAGTAGATAAAAGAGAAATCGGTCACCCCCCAAACAAAGGGTAACCACGCTGATAGAAAATCCTATCAATAGCCAAAACCAATCATCTAGCTAGGAGGCTAAAAACTAAACTAAGAGATCAGCCTCCAAAAACTAGTCACTACAAGGGAGCTCACAATTTGCCCTTTGATTTAGAGCCTCCCTTGCATGACCAGAGGTTCATTTATAAAGGAGGAGCAGATGGCTTACATTTCTTTCTTTTTATTGTAGTCCAACCATCCTCCACCTTTGTTGCCTCAGAAATCAAATCCCTAGAAGAAACTGAATAGTGGAAGCCAGGGGAAGTAGAAGCAACAACAATCTCCCTAGGAGAGCTCGTAGATGACTAGCCCCCAACAGGACCAAGAAGAGAATCTGATACATGGGGCAGGGACAAGAGAGGGAATAGGATCTAGACCAAAAGTTTGGATCTCCTCTGCTACTACTGGCACTGAATGTTCATCAGCAGGGGAAACGTCTATGGGGGGAGAGTCATCCATAGGTTCCAAGGACACATCCATGGACTTAAGCACCGTATAGTGCTCAGAAGAGGACCCTAACCACCAAGAATGTGGTCACCTTAATTTGGTCTTCATACTAGTACAATGAGCAGCAATGTGTCCTATCATATGACATTTTCTACAGCGAAAGGGATACATTCGTAATCCAACATTTGGATCCAAGAGCCCCTTAAGGAGTCAAAACAAATCTTCTCTAGAAGGCCCTTTGAATCATCCATCTCTACAAGAATTCATGCACACGTCGAATGGAGAACATCAAAAGTGTCTAAGTCCACATATAAAAAATCACCAATAGCATCCCCAATAGTTTTCTAAATAGAATCTAGCCATAGATGCATTGGGAGATTCGAAAGCCAAACCCAAATAGGAACCCTATAAAAGGATTTTGTAAGTGGATCAAAATCCATATGCCACAAGTTGGCCATAAGTGGATATCTATCCTGCCATGAAAAACTATTTTCACACATAATAGTCTTCCTATCTTTAGCACTTTCAAACTTTACTATGAAGAATCCTTTAGCATTCAAAAAGATGTCTACATTATGGTCTAAAATTGGTTCCCAATGCTTGGAGATCCAAGCATGAAGATCAGCAAGAGAGGGCCAAAAACCCTGAAAGTAAACAATAGCAACAAGAGAAGAGAGCTCTTCTATCGTACTAAAAATATCATCAACTATTTGTGGGTCTAAAAAAAACTTATAAGGTTTGAGACACTTACAAAGGAAACTTCACGAGGACAAGAAGGCCCAAAAAAAAGATTGGCATAAGGCATAGCACCATGCAGGCCGACTTCAAAGGAAACCACATCAACAAAAGACCTACCCTTAGAAGACATAAGAGAGGCTAGCCCAAGAGAACCTGTGGCACCTAGATGAGCACCTGAAGAAAGAGGGGCAGAAGGAGGAGAATGAGTGCCAGTAGGAAATACAGACGAACAAACCCTACCCCTCCCCAAAAAATGCTGCACCTAATGAATTTGTAGCATGAGCAGTCACACCAGTAGAAGGCCACACCACACCCTCCACATATGGCTTGATAGCATCCACAAGAGCATTAGATGAACCATGGTAGGAGAAAAAATAGGAGACACATTTTGAAATCACCCTTGGGCAGGAATAAGAATGCAAGCAGGAATAGGGATGTGAATGAGAGCCATAGTTTCATATATGTTATGTTAGCTTTCAATGGAAATTATTTATTGGTGTTTAACAACTTTTGTCAGATAAACATATATAATTATATGAGATATAAATATATGAGATAATTACCTAGTTTTAATATAAATGTAATTGTTTGATGCATTTGGAAAATACATATCACATAATATGGCATTTTTAGTACATTTGTAGTGGTCCTCTAAAAACTAATATGGTATCAGACCCAAGTTAGCATGCAAATGTAAGAAAAGTTGTCAAAGAAATTATAGAAAGATTTCATACATGCACTATAGAATTAATAGAATATAGATTTCAACCCATTGAACCAATTGAGATATTTCTAAATGTCACATGGAGAGCATCAATCACTACAATATTTGAGGTCAAATTGTGATGGAAATTTGCGACGGGAGTATAATTTGCATTTTTTTCATGTTTTTTTTTGCAAGTGTCCCTGAAATTATCGCAATATTGATGGGGTCATCATTATTATGGCACCCACATGATTATAAACAAAAAAAAAGGTCATTTGTCATTTTCCCAAATCCGTTTGTGTGCGCAAAGAGGAGCTATGGCCATTCTCTTTTCTAATTTCCTTTTTCCCCTACCAAGGGAAAAATAGAGTTGATTAAACAGGCGTATTTATTAGCATTCACCTTATACTTGAGCCAGGTAAATCACATTTCATGAGGCCACATTTATTTTAGGTTTTCTTTTCTTAAAAATGCTAGCCAATCAGGAAATTTTTTGTATGAGTAAAGGCATTCTTGAAAAACCCATTTGTTTTCATTGTATTTTTGTGAATGAACTAGTTGTGGAAGAATTGAAACAATTTGTGTTATTTCTTGTGTTTCTTGCTAATTCACTACATGCTTCATGTGCGAGTGTATTTTTTCTATCTATTTCACATTTGAAAGAGTGATGCCTAGACAAAAACACTCCCTACCTATCCCTTTCAATAAACAAAGGTTTTTTAGGTTGGATATAATCATCATGTATTTTCCCTAACTTTCAAGTCAAGGATGCCTCAAAGAAGAATAATGGTGACTATCTAATGCACACATCTTGGCAAATGATGTAGATGATAGAGATTAATTGAAAAATTCACACACTTTTTGTGTGATTAGGTGAGTGGATTGAGAAATGAATTTGATAAATGAACAGATTAGGTAGTTTGGATCACCTCATGTTTTAGGACCATTGTAAGATGTTCAATTCCTTTCATTCAAAAGCATCGTCAAAATGAAAAAAAAATGCCTCAAATCTAAATATTATTAGATCCTTTTTATACATGTAGCATATGCTTATCAAACATCCACCATTGATCTATACATCTCTTACATGCTCCCTACTATGGTTATAAGAGAAATTGGAATGATGTCAAAAAGAGAAAAAAAATTTATACCTGTGCATGCATGTGTATCTTTGATCTATGTCTCCCCATACTTCAATGCTCATGGTGGACAATGAATGGAAAAAATTGACTTGCTTACTTTTTTAAGTGAAAAGATGAAAAGTGCATTATCAATATGTCATTGATTAATCCTATTTTGATTTATTTACCTTTTATTCAACTTTGTTAGCTTGAATGTTAAAGTGCTCTTCCTTTACACTTCAACAATGTTGATACTTTTAACTTCTTTACCATTGCTAGTAATGATATTTCTAACCTCTATTTTGTTTTTTTTATAATCGATCACTGTAGGGAAACACATAGACTAAGGTTCATTTTCCTCCATTTTATAGATGTTGTGATCTACTTGTATGTTGATTTGGCTGTGATTTTCCTAGTGTGATGTTTTTTTATCCTCCTTGGCACAAATGGTCATTGAACATTTTGTAGTACAAAACTCTTTCATTCCACAGTTTATTATCTTCATTGAAATTTTCATCTGTACTTCCAAGGAGATTGCCATTGTTATCCTCATAGGGACATTTGTTAGATATTTTGGCCATTTTCCTAAGGCCCCTTCTAAAAAATCATGGATTTAATTTACCTCTGGAAGTGTAGTTATACAATTTTCCATCCTTTTATACCTTTCATTTAGCAAGAATTCAAATTGTCATTTATAATGCTAAAATGGTGAAAATAAACTAGACAAAGCTAATTAAGCTACAAAGTTGATATAACAGACTGTCATATATTCCTAATTTATACTAAAAGATGTAGGTGATGATCTAATACCAAATTCTTATGTTTCATTCTAGAATACTTCTATTTCTAAAATTAAAATGGTAAAACTATGTACCAAGAAGCATGAGGATTATCATCTTTGCATATTTAGGGAGTTTTGTATACACATCTATTTTTAACACAATAAATATGGTTTGTGATATTTTTCCATATTACAAGGTCACCCTTTTGAATAAACTTCTCTCAACATAAACACTTTACAATAGCTTCATTTGCATGATCAAACCATGTAACATAACTATTTACATGACTTCACCAAGATAGCTTAGAAAACCAAATTTCATCCATTACTAAAGCTATACTGAAGAAGCATGTTGGATTTAGGTTATTACCATAGTCTTTCCATGGAATAAGAAAATGAGAATAGTGAGCCATATCAAATGATCTTGTTGTATATGGCATCCTCTTAGAAGCCATGATACCAATCATTATCAGAACACCATGTTCTAGAGAAAATTGCACTTGTTCTTGATGTGTATCCCTCGATGAAAATGACATGGTTAAAAAAAATCTTTAGTAGGTACACACCCCAACTAGCAACCTACAAATTATTATGAAAGAGAGTAACTTTCCAATTCTAGTAATTGTTGTGTGCAATCAAATGAGCTGAAAATTCCAATTTCATTTTATTTATGTAAATCTAAATACATACCTTATTATGCGTCTAGGTTAATAGAAAGAAAGTCAGTGCAATCAATGAGAAATTTTAACTTGTAAGAAATCAAGTGGTAATTGATCTATTGGTTAGCTTCTTTGATCATTGAACTTCTATAAATTTGCACCAATTTGTTTATCCCTTAGTTTTACATTATATCAACAGATTACATTGTCTTGAAGTCATAAATGCATTTCCACAAGCCATGAAACTAGCACAGGCCATGAGATGGAAAATTTTAAAACCATTGTGTAAAACATTTTGTGTCTCTTATCTCTATTTTATGTCTGAGTATTGTATTTAGAACATAGCATCAATTAAAAAGTTTAGCTTTGTAGCTACCAATTGCACTTACTGAGAAGTCTTTTAAACTATTTTATCAATTTTATTTTCATAAATGATTCTATCATGGCATCCCATGCAATAGCATTTCTCTAAGGTGACATTGCTAAATAGTAAACAACCTATTCTCAAGGCACTCATATTTTGTACACATCTACTAGTGCATTATCCACTATGTTTGTGCCATAGTTTGTCTCATTTCTTGTAAGAATTTTTTCAATCATATCAGCTATGTGAATTGATTCAAAAAATTGTTGATATTGCTTTAAGAACTTAGTCAAACCCTTATCGAGATCTACATAATTTTTCATTTTGCATGAATGCCTATGCTTCAACAAGTTGTGTCACTTAAAGCATTTCAATCAAAAACCTTTGAAAAAAATATCCCTTCACTGATGCATAATTATATCGATGTTTCAAAGTTGTGATTTCAGCAACAAGCACATTGGATGATGTCAAGAGTTGTAGAGTTTTGTCTTTCCAACTACTAGTCACAGTTTCTTAAGCCTATGAAACCTGTTCAAAAAGACTTTTTTGTGCCCTTTCTACGACCAAGAATCATTACCAATATTTTCTTTCAACACATCATGAGAATAATGGTAGCATTTGTAAAAACCTCTTTCTTTTCAAATCTTTAAAGGTTCTTGAAAGATGGTAGCAAGTTCTTGAAGTTGGGATTTCAAAAGTCCAAAAATTTGAAACAATTTGGGAACAAAAGGAGGTCCTCTCAAAAAATGAAAATTAGAGTTTGGAGTGTAAAAATGTGTAAAGTAGAGATTTTGGTAAAATCAACATGAAAGTTTGGTGTTTGAATTCCAAAAGTACAATAGTTATGATTTAAGCTTGCAAAAGTGTGAAATTTTAGGTTTTGAATGATCCTATGCAAAATAAAAAGATTTTTATAACTTTTGGGTACAATGAGTCATTAATGAATGGAATAAAACTTCACACAAAAACTTTCACATGCAAAGGAGAATTACTTACAAATTTTCACGTGTTTCAAACATGATTGCAGAGTTTGATGCAAAATTAAGCAAACTGAGGTTTTATTCTTAGCATTAAAATCAAACAAGAAATAATAATGCAAGGTTAGTGAAAAATGAAGTGTTAGTGGGAAACATTTAAGGTAGAAATGAAGCAAGATGTTGAAGTTGTTAAACAGAAAGAAATATTGCATTGTTTTGGTGGGTTTGTCAAAGTTCAAGCATTGATTTGGAACTTATCTTAGAGATTAAAAAATTATGGAAATTCCCCCAAAAGGCTTGAAATATATTTCTTCTCAAGAACCATAGGCCTCTAACTATGAATGTCTCACTATGCTCAAGAACCATTTTGCACCCATCCTTGTAAATATTGCCTAAATGTGATACTATCAAATGCGCCATACCCACTATTGGCAAATTTAGTAGACCTTTGCTAAAATATATTCTTAAAATTCTAAGAAAAATCACTCATATGCTAGCCACTATTCTAATACAAACTACCTCCAGAGCTTGGACGTCTCTATACAAATCTAATGCACACTATAGATTATAGCAAGAATAATATGCAGCAGGATGGCAATAAACATATCATATTTTAGGATGGCACTATAAACATCATTTTTAAGATGAAACTTGTTTAATGAATAGTAGACATTTTTTAATGAATCCACCAAAACAACCATGGAAATTTAATGTGGAAAACTATTTACCAAACACAAAGAATACACTATAGAAATGTGTACTCTTTCCTTAGGCACATCACCATCGATCAATTTAAATCAAAAATCAAGAACACTCCAACCACTATGTTAAAAATTCAAAATGTAAAAGACATGCAAAGAAAATTCTTTGATGGCGTGCTTTTGAATTATTCCTAGAAGGAGATTGAGTGAAAGAGGTCAAAAAATATAACTTATACCTTCTACATATAATAGTGTACTCAAGCATTCAATGCATGATCAAAGAGCGGGTAGATGAACCAAATACAAGAGATAAACAAGTAGTAAATACAAATTAAATCTAGATGGGAAATGAAACTACCATTAAAGAAGATTTTTCAATTAGAATTATGTTAGACTTATGAAGAGATCATAACGAATTAGAATTTGTAATTTTTTGTTTGACATTTTTTGTCACAACTAAAGAGCTCTCACCATGAGAAAATAGAGTGACCATTTTCTATCAAACCATATGCGCAAATATAAACATTAAGTACATGTCCAATATTTTTGTAGATATACACATTAATTACACCAATTTTTTTTCTTTCAAAACCACATGTGCAGATATAAATATTAATTAAAATTTGTCCAATTTTCTTGCAGATAAATACACATTAAGTACACCAAATGTTTTATTTTAAAACCATATGTGTAGATATAAACATTAAGTACACCATGTCCAATGTTTTCAAGGTTTTCTCTCTAATGTTAATGTGTATGGTGAAATGGTTATCAATGATAGATTGAGCAAGTACAACCAATTCAATAAGGGTACAAGAATAAGTTATTCTTGTGAAGAAGGATCATGTCAAACAATACAAGAGAATTTGATCAAAAGAGGGAGACAATCGGTAGATTGTTGTCTAACTTTCAAAGAGAAGGTGATGACAATTGTTATTGTCCTTGCAAGAGTTATAATAGCTTAAAGACAAGAAGAATGGTCACATTGAAGGGGGGTTTGATTATCATACATTGGTAAGTTGTTTGTTATATTATTTTCACAATTAATCTACATATGAACCATGGAAGGGGGGTTTGATTATCACATTGAAGGGGGGTTTGATTATCATCATTTTTATATGGGTTACATAATATGGACCACCACATCTCAGAGGAACATGGAGGTTTGAATATAGAGGAACATGGAGGTATGAGTATTAAAGGTGAAGATCATGATCACATAGAAGATGATGATCATACGCTAGAAAACACATTTGAAGATGATGGTATGAATGCATTGATCCATGACACATGTGGTACCAGTATTGTTGATGATGATGATTATGATGAGGATGATATTGAGGTCATCTATGATATACCTCTACTTGAGAATGCAAACATGGCCCTTTACAAAGGATCCCAATCAACTCTTCTCTATGTTGTATTGTTGTTGTTGAATTTGGATGATATGAATGGTTTATCCAACATAACAATGTCATGTATGCTAAGTTTTGTCATATACGTCATTATAGTCTATAAAAGAAGTCATACAAAAAGAATTGATTTCCCATAGGATTTGCTACAAATATAAATAATCTCATATCAAAGAAAAGTAAATTTGGGCTTGGGCTAAAAATTCTAGATTGGCATACCTTCATCAAGGTAAGTCATGGTCTTTTGTATTTATAATATATTTGTGAAACTGCATTCAATTTTCATTGTATTGTGTTAGAAAAGAATGAAATGATCAGTTGACAATTTTTGCAGTATGTGCTACCACTATCGCTTCCAGAGAACTTTGGCAATAATATCAAACAAGTGATATATGATCTTGGAAAATACATGAGGTAAGAAATGATATTTATTGAATGTATCAAACAAGTAATGTATTGTAAAGTCTCATATTTATATATTTTTGTGTCTTGAATCCCTTGCAAGTGGTTTTCATCTAAATAAATTTATAAAGAAGATATAAAATATTGGAAGAAAAGAATTCATTGACTAATGTGTGAAATGTAAAAATGTTTACCTTCAACTTTTTTCAATGCACAAGAACAATACCTCATACACCAAGTTGAGGAGATTGAATTGTGTAGACTTGTGTAGCCTAGGTCAATGTGGATGGTTGAGAGACAATTGAAATTTTTGAATGGTTTGATTCAACAAAGAGAACATCTCGAGATTTCTATGGTTGAGGGATATATGGTATACCAAATGATGGTTTAGGTTACTCAATATCGTCCTAATCTTGTAGCAAAGACCCATATATATTGCATTTGGGATCTAGGGAATGCTATATTTAGGAAAGTGAAAGGTAATAAATTATGAGATGCTATTGTAGTTAATTAATTCTTAATATTCAAAATAAATCTATTGTAAGTTATCTATTTACTTTTGTACAGTTTCTAAAGAGTGGCGTGCAATACATTTGTTTATTGCAAACAATCAACGATTGTATGACAGTATGAATTGAATGATGTCAACATTTTGGTCATAGATTAAAATGGGAATTCATTCCTTTATTGGTTATACAAGATTATTGTAATGGAGATCCCAATGTTACATAAAAGAAAATAGATTTAGCATATGGTTTAAGAGATCTCTAGATACTTAGAATTTGTTAATCAACTGTATGTTTTTGAACTCATGATGCAATGATTTATACATGTTTGATGTTATTGTAGGTGAAACACCACAAGGCTATGTTATGCAATGGTTATAAATTTTGCATCAAAAAATTGGATGACACAAAGAGAACTTGTGATTATGGGATAAGTGTAGTCTTCCAGATGACCAATATTTCATCTAGAAATGACTTACATCCTCGAGAGTCTCAAAATTGATACTATGGCATTTTGGTGAATATATTTGACTATGACTTTAATTCCTTCAAATTATTTATTTTCATTGTCAAATGGTACGGACTACAACTCAATGAAAATGGATTTCCAATTATTAATACAAGGTTGTTTGAGCTAATTAGGAATGAGCCCTATATTCTTCCAAGCGAATATGAGAAGCTATTTTACTCAGAGGTTCCACATAAACTAGGTTGGTCATTTTCTGTTAGACATGATCCAAGAGGAAGGTCAAAAAAGTTTAATGTGATGGAAGAAGAAGATATGAAGGAAGAGGAAGAAGTGGATCATGATCTAGAGTTAGTCGATGATGCTCTTGATGCAAATGATGTTTCTACTAATCACATTGATAATGCTCCTATTTATCACAATGATAATGATGAGGAGGAGGAGAATGGTGATGATGATGATGATGATGATAACCACCACCACCACAACAATAGTCGTGGTGGTGATCTTGATGATGACGATGATCCTAATGATGAGATGGATGAAGAATAATATCAATGACATGGGGGTTTGATTAGTTAACATTGAAGGGGGGTTTGATTATCAATGCATGAATGAAATGTATAGTTATGTGATTAATGCCTATGCTATTCAACATTGAGTTCTTAATAGATCATTGATTAATCTAATTAACTTATCATGTACTTTTTAATGTTTATAATTCATATGTGATGCTAATATTAGATGTAATTTTGAATATATATATCACAAATTTTTTTTGTAACATAAGACAATTGATTTACATATGTAGAAACCTAAACCCCTTTCACAAGCATCCCACACAATCTCCTATATCATTAGGTATAAGTCAGTACACCCCATAGAGATTAATGTATTTTACCATTTGTAAATATCTCTCTCATTTCATGGAGTGCAGGTACAAGTGAATAGGTATTTATCAGATTTGTCTTCCTTGAGAAAGGCAAATGTAGGAATGGAAGAAGAAAGTGAGACATTTAGTATGTCTAAATCAAGGAGATTGACTCGAGGTCAAAAGATCATAAATAAATTCAATAAGTGTATGAAATTTGTCCTTTCTCAAGGGGGGTCATGTTCTTATGATGATGAGAGAAAAGGTGACTCCGATGTGCCCTTTAGGTAAAAACATCTACAAAAAAAATGGGTCCGTGATAAACTTCCTCCAATAAACATTGAATTTTTTACTACAGAGAGGATATATCACATAGGACCATCCTCATTACATGGTTTGGGACTACTTTCAATGGATGGCATAAAGGTCTCTTACAACAACCTTGTTGAATTGATTGAGTATGTCAAACCTTGGTTGATTATAGTAGTTAGATGTAGATTGTTAGATATATAAAAAGTATGTGTAGGAATGCACTTGTGTCAAATTATATACAACAAAAATTTAGTGAAAAAAGTAAAATAGTAAATGTATACATTGATGAAAGGAAAAAAGCATTAGGAAATATTGCAAATTTTATAAATAGTACTTGACCTACGTCAACAAAGAAGCAAACCAATTGCATATTTGAGGCGCACGAGGGAAATCACATATTTGTGTGTGCAATAAAATCAATACGTGGAGGCAAAGAGCTTCTTATGGATTACAAGTTTAATCACATAGATACAAACAAAGCCACTATCATGGGTGAGGTGGTACATACTATGCACATATAAAATCAACTTCAATCAATAAATCCAACATGCCATTATATTTTATTTATTTTGCTAACTCAGAATAATAACACATGTTTTAACATGTCTCAATTTTTTTTTCAAATACAAGGTTGTAGTATGGATCAACAGTCACATGATACGCAAGACAATAATGGTTCTCATGGGACTTCTTCTTCTCAATAGGTAAAACTCATTATTTTTGTACAAATTAGACACAAGAAATATGTTAATGTACATATTTTATTATGTTTTATTCTTCACTACTATTTTGGATTGATTTTAAATATATCACTAATAATATTGTTCTCACAAATAAGTTTTGATCAAAAAAAAGGAAAGGGACAAGTAGTCCATGAGGAATTGCAGGATGAGCAAGATCCATTCATCATTGATTTTACATCATCTGTTAATCTTGTACTGGCTTCATTGCAAAAGGTCCTTTGTGCACTATCAAGAGCATTAACTCAATTGGAATCAATTCAACCTAAGACTCCTTAAATATAGATGAGAGGGAATGAGTTGATGCACTTGGTTCAAACTTATATACTAAGTATTAATGTAGTTTTTAATTATAAGAAAAGTTCAATAATGGTTTTTATAGTATACTCTTTTATTTATGTCATTAAATAAAATGCATATGTGTTATTTTTATATAGGATGAAGAATAGTTTAAAGGGCCATGCCCTAGATGCAAATACTTTAGGTGGTTCAAGTACATCTCATTTTTTATTGTACACTTGTGTTTTGCTTGAACAAAAAAAAACTAAAAGCTCTAACAATGTTGTCCATGGTTTCCCATATTTTGTTATGCTCTAACAATATTATTTTTTAGTACCTAGAATTGATCCTATTATCAGTACATCACCTTCTATGAGGAACATAACCATAGAGGTAATGTCAACTACAATGTTGGCAACATGTAGCATGGCCACAAATGCAATGGATATGCCTATTGGTAAGTGTGGTTACAAAAGTTTGCACCCTTGTCCAAAATTTTTACCTAAGGACAACCTTGTGAAACATGGAGATAACCTCCAAGCTATGGGACTTGAACTATGAGGTTGAGTCTTTGGAGAAGGCCAGCTTCCTTTACTATCAAGATGCACCTAACCACTGTTGGAGGGAAAAGGGGAGAATGCATGCATAAAGCACTAACCTAATCTATCCTAAGGAGGTCATACACCAAAATGGAGTGTCCAAACCAATATTTGTCCATACATGCACACTTAGATTTTTATGACATCAAAGATATACAAATTCAAACATGTTTAAATCCAACAATCATATGTAGATTAGGCAACCAAAATGAATAACACAAGGAAGAAGATATTTCACTTATCAAAAGAGATACAATTATGCAAGTTTTAGATAGCCACAAAATGTTGAAGAGAGGAAAATAATCTTGCACAATGCATCAATGGCTAAAAGTTAAAAAAAAGAATGTCATTAGGTCTAAAGGAAAAGGGAATTTACAGTGAACTTGTAGAGAAATATTAGAGAAAATAGAGAAGAGTTGACCCTAAATAAGACTACAAAATGTGCTTTTATAGCTCAATCATAACTCAGAGATTACTTCACAACTCCATTCATACACTCAAAACTATCAAAGGGTGATTGGGTGAGATCTGGATGATAGATTAAATCTGGTACATTCTAAAAGGCATGGAAATCATTAACTCTGACTGAAAGAATCCCTGACCTTGACATGAAACAACGCCATTAATGCAAAAGATCCAATAGATGGATAACCAAGAAGTGGGTAGCATGTCTTTCACATCCTTCTAGCCCGATCATAACTCAGGAGTGGTTGGGATTAATCATGGAGATTAGATCGCATAGGAAAATCATCCCTTCATTACTCTAGGCTTGGTAAATAATTAGAAATCTACAATCAACTAAGTCACTCGACTAGAATAGGCCACGTGAACCAATAGTTTTATATTCTTTTTCCACCTTGTGAAGTCTTCCTACTTTCACCATCTTATACAGTCACAACCTCACCACATTTCCTTTCAACTAACATCAAATACCTATGATTGTGCAAACAAATAGTTATTCCTACTTCATGACCTACCCTTGACATTTCTCACTAACCACTATGATCTTACAAAGGCTGAGGCCCTAGCTACCATCGCACTGTTGCCACCTTAACCTGAGTTTCACCACTTCACATTGTGACCAAGAGAAAAAAAATGAAATTATTTTATTGAAACCTAATCATAGTTCCTTTCTTAACTCCTTGTGACCAAGCAGTGAAGGCAAGACAAATACTTGACCCACCTGATAGCTCAGCTACCAACTCATCAACCACATCCAATGAAATAGCACCAAATCTTCATCATTCCTTGACAATGTCTAATAAGTTACTAGCAACTTATATTAAAGCAAGGATGCAATCCACGTCACATCATCACTATCTTGCATGAAATAAAATTTGTGCATCCTCACAAAGTGACAAAGTGATAACCCTCGATGTGGCAAGATCTAATAGTGAACGGAAGATGCAGAGAAAACACCATCCCAAAAGCAAAGAGCAAATGAAAATATACCAAATGGACCATGTTCTAACAACTCCACCAGCCATGAGAAGAAAGGCCCACCATGGATAGGTGTCGCTTTGTCACTTTGTCACATAAGATAATGCCCATGCATTTCTAGAAAGTGACAATGTGATAGTCGTAAATCATTAAAGATTGAATGATGGAGATAATGGACCAATTGATGACTGCGTTGATCAAGGAAAGGGGCCCAAGGAAATATGTGGCAACTCATCACTTTTTTGCTATGACAAAAGGTTCTACAAATTCTGATAGTGACAAAGCGACAACCCTCAATCCTTTTACATCTGATGGTGGGTAAAACATGGGCCCGAAAAGATATTAAATCATGCATCACTTAGGAAATAAGGAATAACCCAAGGTTTAAAAGATTTCTTTTGTGTGCGCTAATTTGAATATTCAAATACATGTGACCATTATTCAAATATTTCCATTTTGGCAAGAGGACAAAAAATAGCCAACAATAAATAGATTCATATTTTTCTCTCTCATTTTTAATGTGTTTATTTTATTTGAACTATTATTTCTTAGGGAGCATTTTGTAAGTCAATGAGTACATGCATGGATGTACCTATGTTTGATGTATGGGAACAATAAAGAATTGTGATCAATTTCTTGTGAGCAATGAAGATGGACTTCCCCTGAGAGTATCCCAACTTGTAGGTACTTTAAAGATTGATCCTTTCTTTTACTATAAAATCTTATACTCATAATCAAATGCACTAACTTCCCATGTAGTCCCTTGCAATAACTACTAATCCCATTATTATTTAGGGAATAATCTATTTTATGAAAAACTTAATGATGAATGTTTACGCATATTTGGGATGACTATATGCACAGAGTATCATATTTTGATTTCATTTCTATATCAGATTTCCTTTGATCCATTTCTTCAAGTAAATTAAAAGGTAGCTTCAATTCATTTATGAATCTAACATTTATTTTTCTTAAAAGGTGGAATTTAGAAGCTAAAGAGTTAAACTCATTGGTGCTATGACAACACTTTTTGGACCCAACGTCTTTCAAAAACTTAGGCTTCTTGAGAAAGCATACCAAGATTTGAAGTATATTAGGTAAAACTATAGGACCTAAATGGAATGAAACCCTTATTATGAGTGGCCCCTATATATTCCTATTATTGAGTGGGAGATTCTTAAAAAGGATGTCATTGAGAAAAGAACAAGACATGATGGAAAAATAGTACCACCCAATCAAAGAAGGTATGTCATAATCTTAAGAATGAAATTATGTGCTAATTACTCTTAACATTTATGTGATTTAACATATTTCAAACTTTACATAGGTTACTTGACACATCAAAGGAAATCGAAGCAATAAAATAGAAGCATGAGCAATACAAGCTCGGCTTGGGTGGATATTCAAAACTTGATGAATGAATTGTAAGTATAAGTGAATGAAAAAGCATATGCAATTTTATATATATATATATATATATATATATATATATATATATATATATATATATATATATATATATATATATATATATATATATATATATATATATATATATATATATATATATATATTATAAACAATTTGGTCTTGATGAAATTAACTACAAAAATAATTCATGATACCAAGAAAAAATGTAAGCCTTGGAGTTTAAAAAAATGATTTTTGAAGAGGACAAGAAAATAGCCTACAAACAAGGTCATACAACTGTGGTTGAACAACCCCGAGAAATGAGTGCACAAAGTTCTTCTATTGGATCTATCGATCAAGTAAATAATTCAATTCATTTTTATTTCAAATTGAATGCTTTACCAATTGTTGTATTTGATATTAAGTTCCAAAAATATAAGTCGTTATATTTGTTTTAAGTAAGGAAACAATGATTATATATTTGTTTAAAACTTTAAAGTGAATATACTTATATGTATTCAAATGAATGACTAACATATCTCAATATTTGTCTTGTATTTATGTATATATTGTTTGATACATGTACTAATTATTTACATTGGATTGTAGCCTACCAATCGTGATACACCATCTAAGCACCATGGAGGCATCGATTTGAATGTGCATTGTAGTACTCAAGGTATATATTTTCTATTTGAATTTTGATTTCTAAATTATTAATACAAGTAAATATTTTAAATTGAATTTGGTGTAGTAGTACAGATTTAACTATATTATGTGTTGGGATTAAGAAAATGTCTTGTATTGCAATTGTAGGGGATGTAGAGGTTGTTCCTGATGAGTGTGTTGAGATTCAAGCCTTCAGGAAAGATGATGTGGTTGGATAGGGTAAAGAGTGCTATGTTTATGTTCTTTGAACTCTTTAAAGTCTCAATTTTTTTTTTAATTTAACCCTTTTATTTTTTATTGCAGAGGACCCACCTTTACAAAGGATAGTGAGATCACGTCCATAGGTGATAAGAAATGTCAATGATGACATAGATATGCCTCTGCAACATATAGGGAAGGAAAAAAAAAATACAAAAGCTAAATAATTCTTATTTAGTAACTTATTTGATAATGACTGATGTTTGTGTCTTAATGTTTTAATTATGGGGTGACCACAAGAAGTTGGGTTGCAATTCCATGGAAGTCAGATCTATAGAATTGTATTTCTCAAAAATGGGTACCCGATTTTTAAAAAATTGAGTACCTGTTTCTAAAATTAAGCTTTGGGCACTCGAGCTAAATTTCAAAAATTGGGTACCCAATATTTAAAAGTGGATTGGGTGCCCGAGGCACTCAAATATCAGGTGCCCGACTTTTTAAAAATTAGGTACCTGATTTCTTATAAATTGGGTACTCGATTACTTACAAATTGAGTACCCGATTTGTAAAAATCGGGTACCCGATTTGTAAAACTCTATTTAACCTCTTTTTTGGCATTTTTGAGGTCATTTTCATGACCTCAAAAATGGGAGCCCAATTAGAGACACATATGGGAGCTTGATTTTCAGCCCTACCGACTACCCCCTTATTGCTAGTTTTCGATACACCACGTATTTTAATATGTTTTATACTATTTTACTTTATTTTTTTCAATTTTCAATTTAATATGTATGTTAATTTATTGTTTTTTTCATTTTTAATATACGTAAAATTGTAAATTTACATTGTTAATGAGTAGATGTTTAAATTTTTGTATTTGTTAATTAAAATATAGTTTCGTAAATATTTATTTAAAAAATTATTATTTTAGATGTTTTGAAATGTATTTAATTTATGTATTTATTACAATGTTGACTGATTAGATTAGACGTAAATTCATTGTTTAAACATGTAATTTTACAAATAAATATAACCTCGACCTAGAACCATATAACCTCGACCTTGTTTTAATTATAACCTCAACCTAAATTCATTGTTTAAACTATAATCTCGACCTAACCATATAAATAAAACCCTAAACATATATAACTAAGTACTTAATCACATAACAGCCCGCCAAGGGATCCAAACAAAAAACTTCTAGTATTTAAAATGATTTTACTTAAATTGTATTGTACTTTATTTCATGGATAAAAAATGGATGATGTAAACTATTTTATAAATGTATATTCTTTCAGCCTTTCATACCCTATGAGATGTACAGTGGATGATTGTGCATTTCAAATTAATTTTCCAAGTGGCATTTGGAAGAAATGTATATAAATTATTTAAATCGATTGAACTGAAGTAGTTAATATTCTTTCATGTGGATGTGTTATTTATTTTACTTTTAGTACTTATAATTATTTAAAAATGAAATGTAAATGTGCTCATTAAGGAATGCAATCTCTTATGTTTTTTATAAATGTAAATTATTGTATATATGTTATTGCTTGCTTAGTAAAACTTTTGATTAGTTCTTTGGATCCCTTAGCTGGGTGTCATTTAGGATTAACTATAATGTTAATTTGTATTGAATTTAACTCTAATCATAACCCTTACTATCATCTTAACCTTAATCTTAATTTGCTAAAACCTACACCAGGTAATATATAAATAATTAAATAACTTTCCTATCTTACCTTGAGTACTAATTTTATAAATGTCAAACCCTAAAATTGTAACCTTATTTATGATTTAAACTAAATTATCCTAGAGGAGCATCATATCTACATCTACATGTCATGTACATGCGAATCTAAAAACATTTGTACACATATCTAATTACATCATTTATTGCATAGGAAGGATTTAAAATTTTCATTATATATATTATCCATGCATATCATATCAAAAGAATCATATAGAGATATGTCATTTACGACATGTCCATCATAGATAATCAAGAAGGGTACTTAGGTATATATATATATATATATATATTTATTTATTTATTTATTTATTTATTTATTTATTTATTTATTTATTTATTTATTTATTTATTTAACACTATATATTATAAGAAAAGAAAAACACCATATATAGGAGCATCTCATGTACATAAACTAAAAAAATTTACCATGACACATGTAATGAGATCAAATAATATTTGTAAGATTCATCACATATAAGTTATCAACATGTATAGGGGTGATATAATCAAAATATCAAAAAATGAGTGATATCAAAGAATTATATCTTAATATTTAACACTAAAATAAACTAACCCCTGGGTTAACCCTAAACCAAATTGAATATATCAAACTAGATTGAAAGGTAACCCTGGCCCTTAACTAATTAATATTATACTTATAAACCAAATTGAATTAAACCATGATCATAAACCTAATTATATATCCCAACTTAATAGTAGAAACCTTGAATTTAACCTTAAATCCTTTCCCCAACCATTAACCAAATTTAACCATTACCCTAAGATTGAACCAAGTTAAACGTTGACCTTAAGACTAAACCAAATCACCTTGAACTAGAACTCAATAATATATTGAACAATTTAAAACAAAATTCAAACCTAACTTTTTTGAATTAATGTTGGTTTTTAATCTAAAAGCTCTAATTATAATTCTATATCTAAAACCAAATTTAGCACTTTAAAACTTAATTCAATTAATTAACTCTTGTCCTAATTGAAACCTAAGCATGTAAACCTAATCAAACAGTACAAACCAAATTGAACCCTAATCCTAAAACTAATTAAACATTGATATCAAGGTCTCAAAATGATACATCATAAAAAAAAATTAGAAGAGACTTGAGCAAATCAGGCATCTAATTAAGTAACCCTCCCTCACCATCAAGAGGTGGAGGTGTCCACATCAGTGTGAGTAGGAGCTTGGACTGTACACCCTTGGATGCCTAAGAATATATCTAAAGAATTGAATAACTTGTCTTTCCACTGGATGCCTAAACCTTTATATCCTAAGTGAGTATTCATCATGTAATATCTAATTAGGAGGGTATTGAAGCACTCTAACACCCCAATCCCTAACTAGATAATTATGTTAGGGTGGACTAATTTTTATTTATCTTGGGTTCGAAGTGCCTAAAAAAAATTTTTGAAGACTGGAGATTCCCCTATTTGTTTCCTATTTTCCTGTATGGGTAGCCTAAATGTTTATTGCCTTTGCAGAATGGAAGGTGACATAACAAAATATTGCCTTATTCTATAAAAAGAAATGCCCACCCCCTAGTGATATATATAGTAAGATCTTTTTCCTAATTTTACTGTCAATTTTTTTGGTTAGAAGACGATAATAGTTCAAAATGATTTAGAAGATAGGGATAAAATGAGAACCATCATTCCTAGAATGAAGATGCATTATTCCAAGTGATAAACCCATTTCTATCATAAATCAACTCCTCCATCCAAAAAATTAGTAATGAGAAATCCCTACATCAATTAATCAATGGAGGGCTCATAAAATTGATCAAGTGATCAACGGAGGGCTCATAAAATCCCTAGGTCAAGTAATCAATTGATCCCCAAGGGGAGATAAGAATCTCATTAAAAATTAGAGACAGGACACTCCTAAATACATATCATACAAAATTATTTCCAAGGTCTTAGCCTCTAGACTAGAAGATATCCTACCCAAGATCATTAACCCTACACAAAAGTGTTTTGTTAAGGATATCTATGCATATTGGAGAACTTGATAACCTATTGGAAGACTTTGGATTGAGAAACATTTCTAGGATAGAGTGTAGGCATGCTCAAGTAATTGATTATGAAAATGTCTACAAAAGGATGGAATGGAGTTTCACTATGATGATGTTGCAAGCCCTCCATCCAATATTATGTCAAATGGTGTCCTCTCTTATGATTGGTGTCAGGTTTTTAGTAAAGAAATTAATGGGGTTAGATCATAATTTTTAGGACTCTCTAGATCAATTATGAAAGGGTGTCCTCTTGCATCCTCTTTATTTTTTATTGTTGAACATTGACTCATTACATTATCTCCTTAGAGATAACTAGTTGTCTCTAAAAGTTAGAGGATCTACTCTCCAAATAATTAATAAGTATCTAACGTACATAGTTTGTTGATAATATTTGTATTCTTTTTAAGCTAGAAGAGTGCAACACGAGTCATTTAATGATCAAATTGGACCTCTTTTCTTTGTATCGGGTAGTAAGATTAATGTCTCTACATCTATTAAGATTGGGGCTAAATATTGAGTCCCCTACCTTGTGTAGTAAATATGGTATTGGATGGAGATTTCATAATTAAGTGGTTAGGTACCTAGGGATTCCATTTGTAGTAAACCCTAACATATAAATGAAATGTGTCTTTATATCAACAAAAAAATCTTTGGAAAACTCAACAACTGGAACTCTAATTATCTCTTTTTGGTTGGTAGAATTCAAGTATGTTAAAAGATTCTCTCCTTGAATTGGGTGTAATTTTCTCTTCTTCCTGCTCATTTTATTTAAATCAATTCGGTCTTCTATATAAATCTATTAGGAACATTTTGTGGATAGCCAAGGGATTACTCTGGCAATAAAATGGATAGCCAAAGCTTCATAAGGTAATGAATTATGGATTATGATTAGAATTAGGATTATTATATGGTTAGGGATAGGGTTCACGTGTATTAGTTCATTACCTGACATGATCTACACTTATAGTTTGCATTAAAAAGGAGATAATAGTTAGGATTCAAACTACAATCATAAATATTTTTTAATCAAATCATAATTCTATCTCTAAGCTTTCATTAGATAATTGTAACCTTAACTCTCATCCTAACGCCATCTATTATATATCCTATAAACAGTAGGACCATAATAAATATCTAAAACCTAAATATAATTCTAACTAAAACCATAATCCTAGGTAAGTTCCCTAACATTAAAGGACCATAATCATTATAATAATCTTAAGCATAGCCATCATGAAAATAGTTAACATAAAAAAATTGTAAACCATAACCTTGTCATAATCTTAACTTTGGTTCATCCTCAGATGAACATGTATAATCCATAATGAGTTCATACAATCCCCTAGTGTCACAAAATAAGTGTACATGAAAGCAAAATTAGCTTGGTGGCTCCTATTTTAAGAAAAGAAACCTTGAACTAACCTAGATATATTTTTTTGGACTATTATTTTATGATTAGACTTAAAAATTTGGTATTTAATGTTTAATTTGACTTAAGTGTTTAACTTTATTTATTTAATTGATATGATTTTAATAAAGATATGCGCATTTATATAGATCTAGTTGATAAATTTTAGATTTAAATTTTATTAAATAGTAATTTTGTCATGTTTTACGTTGTGATGTATTTTTGTCATGTTTTATGTTTTATGTTGTTTAAACATATATGCATATTATATTTGATGGACCCACCGCCACCCCCTCCCATACCCCCGCCTCTGCCCCCTCCATCTCCACCTCCACCTCCACCTCCACCCCCACCTCCACCCACACCTCCACCACCCATCGCAGATGAGCTCTACGAGACCATGAGGCATAACCTCAACGACCTCATGCATGATATAGAGGCTATCTGACATGAGAGGCAACCCCCCCCCCCCCCCTCACCTACTACATCTTGCAGATAGCATGCAAGGCATGGTTGACTCCATCCATCATTTTGATTTAGACATTGATTCATTTAGATCGTGGAGGGAAAGCATGTGTGCCTTCTACTCTAACAGCTTATCATACAAAGAGGTTTATAACTTGCATATAGGTAAAGGGAATTTTCAACATTATTTTGTAAACCCTAAGATGGGTGAAGCAATTAGTGATAAGAAGCCTCGCATTTCCATTAGGTGGTGTACACATCCACGTATAGCAGCACATTTTTGGGAGTAGTGGTGGATGGTATTTGACCATCCACCGCACACTAACCATGAGGTGCCCATGTACTTCCTTAGGAATTTATGGGCTGAGTTTGAGTTGGGTTTGAAACCCAACTATTTTAATATGAAAGCATTTTAGGGGGTTGGTAGAGGGATGCCTCAGGATAGGCCTGGGGCAAAGCTAAGTGATAGTCTAACAAGAAATTGCAGGTGAGTTGAGCCCCTTGTACCTCTTCTTGCACCTGTTGTGCCTGCTCCTCACCATCATCAAGCAATTTCATCTGCTTTTACCCATTTGAGTGCCCTTTCAGGCAATTTAGTACAGCAGTGAACGCAGGTGATACATGCTCCTCCACTTGGACATGTTTGTACTAGCTATGGAGGCATATGCACAGGCCCCCAGAGTGATCTTGGTGCAACACACGATGGCCATTATGCTAAGGGTGCAAATTTTGATGATGATGTATACGCTACCCATAGTGATGGTAGTGATGAGATAGACGTGTCATCATTTGTTGACCTCATGCAACAGGGAGAGCCTGGAGAGAGTCAAGAGCAGCAGGTAAAATTTTAATTTCAATATAAATATAAAGTACACATAATTATTTACTTTCTACATACATGTGTAATTGTATTAACTATATTAATTTGTACTTGTCAAATAACAGAGGATGGATGATATTGTTCCTCCTAGGAGGCAGTATAGTCTTTTTCTGAGACCTACAGACGTTGGCATCCCTTATACGGTATGCACTTTGAATTACACTGTAAAAATGTACATTCAAATTCAAATTTAATAACATGTGCTCATATGTTCTTTTTATTTGATTTTGTAGGGATTGTCTGCATCTACACAAATTGATGTGAGTACAAGTCCTACTCCAATTACCACTAAGGCACAGCCTCAAATACATGCGGTATGAACTTTTGACTGAAGACAAATAATTTGTATTATTTTTATGTATGTACATTATTATTAACTTATAATCTAAACAATTGACTCACATGTATATATATTTTATGTGTTTTGATTTTACGAACAGGAGCCATATCATACTCATCCATGCAGGCCTCAGTATAGTCTATTTTCAACTCCATCTTATGATTATCGTGCTAGCATACCTGTAGACACATCTATGACATTGGCTACCACTCAGGTATGATATATATATTATATATACATGTTAAATTTATAGTGTATAAAAAATGTAGTGTACAAATTATGTACTTTATAATTATTCATGTATATTTAATTTTGACTAAACATTTATGTATCCATAATTTTAGGACTACATCACCATGAGTGTTGCTAAGAGCATAGGACTTAGCTAGATGGAGGTACCTACATCGTCATTTGAGGTCAGTATTGTGATTTATGTACATAATGTATAGTTCATTATGCTCTAAAATCAAATTTAAAAAATGTATGTATTGTAAATTACAGGACCTCACCACTGTTGCATTTGATAGTTTTGACAGTGCGCCTCCTCCCGTTACTAAGGGACACCCATCTCATGTGGTATAATTTATTTTATTATGTAGTGAATATTTAATTTATTTGCAAGCTAGATTTTGAGACCCATTTCAATTAAGCATGTACATGATGAAACGTGCCTCATGTTACACAGGGTGCTACATCTACCTCACAGGGTGTCCAACATGACGAGACGGCTCATATTACACATGATGATCCATCCAAGTCCTCTTCATGTGGAGTAAAGAGGACATTTGATCAGATAGACTAGGTCTTGTTGGCACCTATAGATTGTGTTTTTATGATGTATATTATTTATGATGAATACACTTTGTGTTAGGATAGTTAAAACTGTATGTTAGACCATGTATTTTTTCACTTCATAGATCATGTTATGATGTATGTTAAACCATGTACTATTTTTTTGCGACTTCTTATCATGCTTGTGTATGTAGTATATATTATTATGTTTCACCATGTTTTAAGTATATTCAAACTATTTTCTTTATTCTGACATATTTTATTCATAAACATATGATACATTTTGTAAGTATATATGCAAGATGAACAATAATTTTAACTATCTATAGAGCATTATTGGATAAATATCACATCAAATTTATGCATTGAGATTCATACAAATAAAATTGACCTACTAGATTAAAAAATGTATTGACAATGTACCTAACAATGTATCATAACTGATCTTAATGTGTTGTTTGGTAATGTAAGACTCATTATCACCTAATAAGACCTATTATGTGGTAGTAAACATATGAATACCTATCATAACCTATAATAGACATAATGACCTATTAGGACTCCCATGTCCCCTTAAGACACACATGTATGGATAATGTACCTAACAATGTATCATAAGTGATCTTAATGTGTTGTTTAGTAATGTAAGATATAATCAATACACTGAATACAATGAGTAATGATCTAACATATAATCAATACAATGAGTAATGATCTTTAAATTATTATCATGTGCAAGTGACTTGTTTTTAATATTACAATCAATAGTATTTTGAAACTTCAAACAAACATTAATCTAAACATGCTTGAATTAAAAGTAATGGAACAAAATAGGAGGTCATTACTTAAATTGACAATTAATTTATAGTTATGTAAATCAGTTTCTGGATTAGATTGTGTGGAGATTTTTACCATCAACGTTTCGAATCACACTACGTGATCCATCATCAGGATGAGAGAGCAAGAGATGTCAAATAAAGTAAGTGGCAGATTTAGCAAAGACTCACCATATAAAGGAGAACATGAGAGGTGAATGCACCAACCCCGAAACTAAACCAAAAATAATAAATGAATAAAAATATAAAAATAAAACAAGACAATAGGGCTGAAAGACTAAAACAAGGAACAACACACAAAAAAGGTAAACAAGAAAAAATAAAATAAAACTAAAAAATAAAAAATAAAAATAAAAATAAAAACGAAAAAATAAAATAAAAATAATAACAATTAATTAAAAAGGGAATTAAAAAGAAGACCAAGAGATTCAAAAGCTACAAAAGTTTATAAATATGTATGTATGTAAATATGTATATATATATATATATATATATATATATATATATATCCAAGCAACTATGTAATACACCTCAAAAACTAAAAAACATAAGAATGAGCAAAAAACATAATTAATAATATAAACTAGGAGTATATATGTAATACACACATTATCCATGCAAATAAGCATACAATATTATATATATATACACACGCACACGTACATACAAAAGTACACGAATGAATATATATGTTGATATTACATGTATTAATAATATAAAAGTAGCATGGGCTTATATGCAAACTAGATGAATATAAATACGAATCTACCTATCTAAATAACCAAAAAATGAAAAGCATGAGGAATAAACTCATATATGTAATACACCCAACACATGAAAATAAGCATCTAATATATTTATACTATATACTAGATGTATATATGCAAAGTGTAAATATATATATATATATATACCCACAACAAATATATGTCTATATTACCTATCTATAAGAATTTGTTATATAAGTGGTATAGACATATATTTTAACAAGAGATATATATATACCTATCTACTAAACGACAAAACAATAATACAAGAATAATAAAAAGTTTATCATATAAACTAACAAGTATTAAGCAAAAATAAGTAAACGCTAAACAAATAAGCGGGAAGAATAATATCTACACGAAAAAAGTGAAAAATCGAAGCCAGCAAGAAAATTTTAAAAAAAGAAATTTTAAAAATAATAATAAACTTTTGTAGCTTTTGAATCTCTTTGTGTTCTTTTTAATTCCCTTTTTAATTAATTGTTATTATTTTTATTTTATTTTTTCGTTTTTATTTTTATTTTTATTTTTTATTTTTTAGTTTTATTTTATTTTTTCTTATTTACCTTTTTTGTGTGTTGTTCCTTGTTTTAGTCTTTCAGCCCTATTGTCTTGTTTTATTTTTATATTTTTATTCATTTATTATTTTTGGTTTAGTTTCGGGGTTGGTGCATTCATCTCTCATGTTCTCCTTTATATGGTGAGTCTTTGCTAAATCTGCCACTTACTTTATTTGACATCTCTTGCTCTCTCATCCTAATGATGGATCACGTAGTGTGATTCGAAACATTGATGGTAAAAATCTCCACACAATCTAATCCAGAAACTGATTTACATAACTATGATGGATTGTAGAAATCTGATCGCACTAATTAATTTATAATTTATCAAGTGCATACCTTTAACTCTCAAATAGAAGTAAACTCTCATTTTTTAATTAGTTTGTACAACATATTTCACAATATATGTAAGACAATGTCAATGATATATTTATAGTTCAGTGAACTCATTTGAAACATAAAATTGGTTCAACACATCTCTTCAAATGAGGTCCTATAAAATAAAAATGTAAAACAAAAACACACATGTTAATAAACACATAAATTAATATTCAAGGTATCTGAACTATGTAAATATATGTGTAATTTGTATGTACTTACTATGTGAAATTGCTCAAGATGTTGATGTTTGATCCACTTTAACATTTAAATTTGCATAAATTGTAATTGAGACCTGAATAAGAGGCATATAATTTCTCTAAATTGGTACTAACAACACAAACATACATGTAATTAAATTATATAAGTACATATATATAAAAATAATACAATAATGAAAAATCTTACATGTGTTTGATTTAAGTATAGTCATCCCATTGTACCATCTGCATCCTCTCTCTTTTGCAATGCATCTATGATTGTCTTGTGCTCGTCCATTGAAATTTTCCATAATACCTTATTGGTGGTTCTCCCTTTGTATCTTTCTAATTTGATATTTGTTGCCACAACCAATGAGAATAGTGTAAAATCTTCTTTTCGTTTTGGTAGTCTTCAAATGCTGGCAAACCATTTCTTCTTGTTAGGTATCTACGTAGCTAGGTGCCAACTACAATGACAGACCCGATTGGATACTCAAAATCATCATCATCTACTAGATGACATGTCAATTTTTTCTTAGGTTCTACACATCTAGCTAGCCAATACTCAGTCTGTTCATCATTATCACTAGGTGCAATAACAGCATAAACATGTCCTACAAGATAAGATAAAGTATAGAAACACTTTAATCACATGAGTGTGCATATGCAAATTATATAAATTGAAGCATGAGATCGCAAAAAAATCTAATTAAATTGTGCATACCAGGTTCTATGAGGTCTGAAATATGATCATAGTCTTCTGATGCAAAAGTAACATTCTGGCCTTCATTTACTACATCATCTTCAAAATGTGTGTCAATAGGTGCTAATGATCTTTGTTGCCAATCTTCAACCCATTCTGTATTCTCACATTCTTCCCATTCACCTGCAAGACAAAATTGACAAAAACAAGCAAGCTCCCTAGTCCATATAGTCCAAGTGTTAGAATCTAAACTCCTAAATGAATGCCATTTAGCTGACCCACTAATTGTATCACAATCATATCTTGAAGGGATATTATTTTCTTCAACTAGGTAGAAGAAATGTTTGATTGTAGAGTTTTGACTTGATCCCGTGTATAAATATTTGTTACACCATTTGACAATCTCATGTGCATTTTTGAATTTATCTTTTTCCTCAAATTTTAATTGCTCTCTACTAAGGGCTCTCTTCACACATGCACCAACACCATCATGTTCTCCATTACATGTCCAGCCTCAAAAACACTCCACACATGTTGAATGTTAGTTTGCATGTGTCCTACTCAACCAATAGAACATTCTAGCATTCTTGAATTTTCCTGTACAATTATCTAACCTTATCCAATGTTGTGTCATTTGAATTTGTCTCTCTTTTAAATTATTATAAAAGACCTTGAAACAATAGTGGACAAACTCTGATGAATGGAGTTTATTATCACTTAAATAAAAATGGTACTCTCTCAATATTTTTTGATCCTCCTTGTACTATCAGGTGCATGCCTATAAACTATATGAACATAAATTGTTACTTGCACTAAATTGTAATATTGTGGTTGTACCTCTTCTTGCAGTGCAACCGTGTAGTTCTCTGCAAAGTCAACAACCGAAAGTATAGTACCAATTGGAAATGTATTCTTACATATGTGAAATTGTCCATCAAGCCATCTAGAATATTGAGATTGTTTAACATATTTTGGTATGATCACACTCTTAAACTCATCCAAAAATGCATGACAACTAACTTTATCTGTAACTAGATCACACCTTCTTCCAATCTTCCCATCCTTCAATGGATATTCAATAGTTTTGAATAGATGTTTACCTCAACTAATTTTTGTCCAAAATTAGTCAAAGCATTTTCATACAAACATTCATCTAACAAAGAAAGATTGTCGCACATATCACATGTACTAGAAAGACATGCATTGAAAAGAAAGTATTGATCATTAGGTGGCTTACAAAAAAAATCTGATATGAAATCTTTTATAGTTTGAGGTGGTATTTTTATACCACATTCTTGCAACATTTATTTACTATGCATGGTACCACGTATAGATCAAAATACATCATAATGGTAACAAAATTGAATGTGAGTTTTACAACAACATGTGATTCTTTCCTTGTTAATCCTTACATACCATGGTTTACACTTTTCAAAAGATCTTTGACTAATGGTAATATTTAATACCTTAACATCTAAAAAAAATTTAAACAATTCAGTTTGAGTCATGTCCAAAAGGTGTTTAGGATGTGGATCATGTATTTTTGACCCAATTCTCAATTTAAGAATATCTCTTGAATTAGGTGATACTCTTGTATTATCATGCCAAAAAATTTCAATCAAACTTTTGATTTCACTAGTAAGTTTCATATCACATCTCGAGAGTCTACCACTAGAAGTCCATAAAATATTTGTTGGATCACATTCAAAGTTAACCCTTCTCTTTACAGCTCTTTCTAAAGTCTTACGATTCACATTAAGATATCCACTTATGTTGCTAATCAATCTTTTGTCAGATGTTGATTTGTTAACTAAATCTAGTGTTATTGCTCGTCGTGTTGCATTCTTATCTTTAGACTGACTTCTCTTTTCGATAACATCAAAGGCACTAGCAACAGTGGATACAACTTGTTTTAAAGAATTTTTTTTATTCTTGAGTTTTGCATACATTCCCAACCTTCTCATTACTTTTCGCATTTTAGACATTTTAATTAGTTGCAACATTAGCTGACATTGAAACCCAAATTTCTTATTATAAAAAAAATGCCTATACAATCTATTAGCATGTGTCCTAATTTGTCTCCATGAAACCAATCCCTCAAGATTATCTAACACATCATTAGGAATATGAAAATTATGTTCAGACACTTTACTATCATCCTGACATGTTTGTTCAATAGTTGGTGTTTCTATGTCTACATTCATGTAATTTTTATTTTCAGACACTTTACTATTTTCACTATTATTTGGGATTTGAATATCATTTTCAAATTTTCCTAGTATTTCTTTCGGAGCAGGCATTTCAATTGGAGTGTTTTATGCATGATCGTTTGACAATTGCTTCTCATGAAGAAAATCTAAATCATTTAAATCGTAACTTGCTTCTACAAAATCACCAATTTCATCATGAGAGAAAATTCAAGAGTTTGGAGACACACCTGTATTGAATGCATGATTAGAATGTGCACCTAAATTTTCTTGTATTGGGTTCTCTTCTTTGACCTCTTCATCCATCATGGTATCCTCAATGTCTTTCTCCTTTGAAACATTGTTCAAGTCTCTAATTCTCTGTCTTCTCTCTCGTTGACATTGTGTTTCATTCTCTTTATTTTCTGCAATCTCCTCATTTGTCAGAACTTTTGCTTTCTTCTTTCTTCATTGTTTTGATTCCATGTTTGCACCAATTTTGAATTTGAATCAGTAGCTTGCAAATTGTATAAGAGGACAAGAAAATAGAATAAGCATGACGAAATTTGGTGTTGCAAATTGAAATTGTTATTTAATCATTTCAATCATTAAAATTGAGTCAGTGGGGCAGCTTTTGGGGCCCAACGGGTACATTAGAAATGGGTACCCGATTGCTTGAAAATTGAGCACCTGATTCTTTAGAAATCGGGTACCCATTTGTAAATAAGGTACCCAATTTTCAAACAATCGAGTACAAAGGTTTAAAGCAATCGAGCACCCAATTTTTGAATTACAAATCGGGTGCTTGATTCTTGAGACATGAGTGAAAATTTGGTATGGTTCTTGACTTTTGCATGGGGTTTTGCCTTGGGGAAAGGCATGGCATAGGCTTGGTCCCACCAAGCCATGCCTTTATGATCCTTTTTTTTTCTAAGGCATTTAATCGACAATTTTTGGCATTGTCGTAGTTTTTTTAAAGTCATTCCCATTGAATTTTTTGATGAGACAAAAACCCATTATAGGGTGACCTATGACCCCCTTTGACCCATTAAATGACGACATATCTTTAGGGGTCCTAGGACCCCTAGGGACATATTTGAATGGGTAATATGGGTCAAAGGGGGTCATAGGTCCCTTTGACCCATTAAATGATGACATATGTCCCTAAGGGTCCTAGCACCCCTAGGGACATATTCGAATGGGTAATATGGGTCAAAGGGGGTCATAGGGTGACCTATGACTCTCTTTGACCCATTAAACAACAACATATGTCTCTAGGGGTCCTAGAATCCCTAGGGACATATTCGAATGGGTAATATGGGTCAAAGTGGGTCATAGGGTGACCTATGACCCTCTTTGACCCATTAAATGATGACATATGTCACTAGGAGTCCTTGGACCCTTAGGAACATATTGGAATGGGTCATATGGGTCAAAAAGGATCATAGGGTGACCTATGACCCCCTTTGACCCATATGAACGATTCGAATATGTCTCTAGGGGTCCTAGGACCCCTAGGGACATATTTAAATCGTTCATATGGGTCAAGTGGGTCATAGGTGACCTATGACCCCCTTTGACCTATTAAACAATGACATATGTCCCTAGGGGTCCTAGGACCCTTAGGGATATATTCGAATAATTCATATGGGTCAAAGGGGGTCATAGGGTGACCTATGACCCTCTTTGACCCATTAAATGATGACATATGTCCCTAGGGGTCCTGGGATCCCTAAGGACATATTTGAATTGTTCATATGGGACAAACGGGGTCATAGGGTGCCCTATGACCCCCTTTGACCTATTAAACGATGACATATGTCCCTAGGGGTCCTAGGACTCCTAGGGACATATTTAAATCGTTCCTATGGGTCAAAGGGGGTCATAGGGTGACCTATGACTTCCTTTGACCCATTAAACAATGACATATGTCCCTAGGGGTCATAGGACCCCTAAGGATATATTCGAATTGTTCAAATTGATCAAAGGGGGTCATAGGGTGACTTATGACCCCCTTTGACTCATTAAATGACAACATATGTCCCTAGGGGTCCTAGGACCCATAGGGACATATTCAAATCATGCATATGGGTCAAAGGGGGTCATAGGGTGACCTATGGCCCCCTCTGACCCATTAAATGATGACATATGTCCCTAGGGGTCCTAGGACCCCTAGGGACATATTTGAATCATTCATATGGGTCAAACCCATTAAATGAAAACATATGTCTCTGGAGGTTCTATAACCCCTAGGGACATATTCGAATCATTCATATGGGTCAGAGGGGGTCATAGGGTGACCTATGACACCCTTTGACCCATTAAATGATGACATATGTCCCTAGGGGTCCTAGGACCCCTAGGGACATATTCAGAATGATGACATATGTCCCTAGGGGTCCGAGGACCCCTAGGGACATATTCGAATCGTTCATATGGGTCAAAAGAGGTCATAGGGTGACTTATGACCCTCTTTGACCCATTAAACGATGACATATGTCCCTAGGGGTCATGGGACCCATAAGGACATATTCGAATCGTTCATATGGGTCAAAGGGAGTCATAGGGTGACCTATGACCCCCTTTGACCCATTAAACAATGACATATGTCTCTGGGGGTCCTATAACCCCTAGGGACATATTCGAATCGTTCATATGGGTCAAAGAGGGTCATACGGTTCCCTATGACCTCATTTGACCCATTAAACGACAACATATGTCCCTAGGGGTCCTAGGACCCCTAGGGACATATTCGAATTGTTCGTATGTATATAGGTTAAAAAATGAAAGGATATATATATATTATTTATACTATTTTATGATAATAATAATAATAATATAAATAAAAATTAAATATTATTATTATTATATCTATAGCAATAATAATAATACTATTATAGCTATAATAATAATATATATATTAATACTATATTGTAGCATAATAATAATAATAATAGAAATAAACACTAAATATTTACACTATTATATCTATAGTAATAATATTAATACTATTATGGGTATAATAATAATATTGATACTATAGCTATATTAATACTATATATTAATATTACTATATATTAATACTATTATATATTAATACTATTGATACTTTATATTAATACTATTATACTATTAATACTATTATATATTAATACTACTACACTATTAGCTTAGTAATAAACCAAAGTCAGTTTCCCTCCAATGATTTTCATAATATTAATATAATTATGGCAAAAGAGGGAAATTATAGTAAGTTTTTCCCCCAAAAATTCACTTTACAAAATCGGATATCCGATTTTACTGGCACCAATTCTCAATAATTCCTTGTCCCTGTAGACCCGACAACATCACTTTTTCACTTCTTTTTTCACGAGTTCTAGAAAAAGTCGCGTTTTGGAGCCCAACTAATCAAAAAAAAAAAATTTAAATAACCTTAGGTGTTTGAATTTGTCATCTGAATGGGGAGCAGCAGCCGTCGAAAGGATAAATGCAAAAGGAAGATATCCAATGAAGACATTGCAGCATATAGGGAAAGGGACAAAATGGAACACCGAAGAAAAAGACAAGGTATGTTGAATATCAGTCAAGTTGATGATGAATTAACCAAAGGTGAAATCATAGAGTCGAATAATGAATATGTACAGTTGGAGAATGAAAATGTACCTATTGAAAACGATAATGCCAAAATTGAAAATTTGGAGAATGAAAATTTTGAAGAAGAAATGCCACCAAGTCATAATCCAAATTGCATAATTGACCATGTCGAAGATGGCAATGCACAGGAACCTAATGCACAAGAACCTTACATATCTCCTAATTATAATCGACATGAAGGTTCTAAAACACAAAAATGGATAATTGAAATTGATGAAACGATTATTACTAGTTTGGAAGGAAAAAAATCAGAAAGAACCATTTGGTTATGGGCTTCAAGACTATATCAGATGTTCGGCAACAAGACAGTGGTAGAGCAATGTCAACTTTTCATGCACTTATTAAAGATGCAAAAGATGAGACCTATGCTTTCGAAATTGAAGATTCGTGTCAATAAAAAGTTGGAAAAAAATGCCATTATCGTGAAGAATATTTTCAGTGCTCTCAATAACATTGGGAAAAATAGCAAAGAGAAGGATAATAGAGCTGCTCGAAGGGTCATTACAACCTCTTTGGTAAGTCATCATTTGAGAAAGGGTAGATATATGAGACAAACTTGTATTGATTTGAATCTAAATCATACTAGTTCAAGAAGAGCACTTAGTCGACGAGAGAAAATTGATGATCCTCTTCAAAATGAAACATGGGCATTTGGTGGAAGACTTCCACATTTTGATAAGAAGCTATGCGACGATGTGAAGGAAGAAATTACACAATTTTGGCACTCTAACTCACGAGTATCACCCAATGCTAAAGATGTCTTAAAGTTGAGAATTGGCATCAGAGACTGCACACCACATCCTAAACACCATTTAGAGGTAAGTCAAACTATGTTGTTCAAACAATTTAGAGAGAGTCATCCAAGTCTTCATATATCACAAAGGGCTTTTGAATCTTTGAAGCCATTTTATTGTGTGCCACTCAAAATTTGAAATACATGTTGTTGCAAATATCATGTTGAGTTTTCTATGCACCATGAACTATTAAGCTCCATCTATTCTACTTTGCATAGTAAAGAAATGTTGGAGGATTGTGGGGCTAGTGGGCTTCCAAAATCATCAAGAGACTTGCTAGATCAACTCTTATGTCGTAGAGTTGATGGTTGTTCCTTTTATAGATATTGTTGTGCACTCAATAATTTGGAAGGAAAACTTTATGTTCATATCACATGCATGGATAACATTGATTTTAATTACCAAGCTTAATGCAATTCTAAGCAAGGAAATCATCAAATTAATTTCATGATATAACAAAATGAAGTTTGTTGTAAGAGAAGACATAATAAAATCTATGAGATACATTGATGTAGGCATGCATTTTCCTCTCTAGAAAATGTATGGTAAAGGCAAATAAATCCCTTCCTTAATACAGAGCAATAAAATATTAAAGAATATTTCCAGATTCTAGACTGCTATCCAATAAAAATAAAAATAATAATAGCATATAGAGACTAACGAGTGTCCTAGACTAATATATTTCCTAAGTGACAGAATGGTACACATTACAATCTTGTGACCTCTAAGTCACATCCAACACTCAAATAATAAATTATTAATTAAATAAATAAAGGCATACTAGTGTGCATGTTAGAGAATATGACAAATTTAAATATTTAACTCAAAAATAAAATAAAAGCCAAGATTGATCTTGACCGCCCTTCTATAGTAGCCCCCAACATTTCCTAAGCCATCATAATGCAAAAAAAATTCTCCATTCCCCAAGGCGTATTGTTAAATCTGACATTCATTCTGACATGTCATGTCAAAAATTTTATCCTTGAGCTTGCATTCTTGAAAAGGGGTTTCATCCCCATTAATATACTTGGGTGCATAGGAGAAAGGGTTTATGTCACATCCTTGTCTTATGCACTAGTCGTCCCCCCCTTGTAGCAGTGGTCACGTGTTCCCAAGCATAGGTAGTTGAATTGAAATTTCTTGCAGCAGTGGTCACGTGTTCCCAAGCATAGGTAGTCGACTTGAAATTAAGGGGGAGTGGGATAGCAATCCCAAGGGATTTGTACTTAGGAGAATGTCAAGTTGACATTTAATATGACTTGTTCACATTAGGATTGTTGATTGGAGGGATGGGAAGAAGATGTCCTAAGGCTTGGATTAGTCAAAATTCTGCACATGACCCACATGGGACCTTGTGGGGACCACATGTAGGAAGAAATGTGGCCTTTGTTAGAGTTAGGGAATGATGAGGATTTAAGATAGATAGGAGATTCACCCTTTAGATTTTTTATTTTTTTTATCAGATAATTGTTTAATCATTTCAAGTCTTGAATAGAGGATAATGACACTTAGTGTATTTGACCTTAGTTTAAGGGTAATGTTTATATCAAGGGGCTCATTTAGAAACATGTAACAATTAAACCATATGGTAATGGAAAAGCTCAATATAGGAAAATAAATTAAATGAAATAAATAAGTTTACGAGAATGCATATATAATTGAACATGATGTTAAGTACGGAGGGTTTAATTAAATTAGTGTTAAGATTGTAAATTAGGATAGTTGGATGTACATATAATAGGGTTAATATGAAGTAATTTGTCGGAATGATGGGATTGGAGAATCAAGGATAAGGATGGATGGTGGATTAAAATAATAACTCAAATCTAATTTTATCTAGTCAATAAAGCGCATTGATAGATAAGAGTTACTAGATAGAATTGAATGCATTACAAACATGTGTAGATGTTGGATTTAATGTCAAGTGAATTTTATATTTGGCTTGAGGGAATGTTAGTTAGATAATGAATGTTGTGGATTCGATTGAAGATATTAGTAGAATATCAAAGTCGATAGAATATATATACCAATTTTAAAATGTAGTGTAAGCATTAGTTAGCTAGTATGTAATAAGGGTCAATAGGCATGTCATTAGAGGTAGCTCGTCAGCTCATGTGCCCTATGTATAATTAATGATAATATGATTCATGTACACCACTTTTTACTATGTTAGTTGCATGAAATGATGAATACATATATGTCAGAACGACAAGGTATGTTATATACAAACCTTATTTATATGCTTGCACCTAATCCTTGCATAAACAATTCATCTAACAAATTTAAATTGACACACTCAATATGATGGTGTAGTAGGATGTGTTTAAAAATAGATCGTGAATTATTATTGAGTTAAGCACTTTGAAATGGCCCTTAGACTTACTAAGAGTTCATCATTTTATGTGCTTACTAATTCGTACTATGAAACTACTTTGAATCTTAACATGCTTTGATAATAATAATATTGATAGTGAGAAAGTGAGCTTATGGTGAATAATTAGATGTAATAATGTAAAAAGTAAATGTAATAGTATAGTAATTATAGTAATTAAAATAGTAAATGTAAAAGCATGGCAATGTAGCTAGATTAGTTAGTAGTTGATGAGCTAGATAGTTAGTAATTGTCTTTTGTTAGAGTGAGTTTAATTTATGTATTGAAATAGTAATTTTTGTGTTTAGGAAATTGTAGTGAGTGCTAGTTTGGTGAGGAAGCAATGTTGATAGAATGCATAAGGATGACTAAATAGAGTAAAGAGGGAGAAAATGACTCAGTATTAGTCCAATCTTCAAGAGGACCTGTAACCAGTAAGATATGGATACAAGCACATGATACACGTTTGGCACATAAAACAAATTGTTTATTCCATAAGTTGTGTAACTAATGTGTTGAATGATGGATACTATCAATGCAAGTGTCCCCTTCTCCATCATGTAGACTTTGAAGCTACCTTTGGGGCATATCTTTTCTAATTTCCAATGGTTAGATCCGATATAGTGTGGTAGATAAGTGCACATTTTCTTATTTGACTAAGGATGCTCATGTGATGAGTACTAAATCTAAATTCTCTAGATACTTGTATTTAATTGATTAAGATATACTACACTTCCACACCAATAGTAATTGTCACATTAATATATATTGTAATGATTAGTGAATGTGTGTACATTGGTAATGAGGATAATAAGTAATTCTGATCCCCTTCCCTTACATGCTAGAATCACGACCTAGTCCATATGATACAACCGACAGACCCTAATAGAATATTAGTATCAGAGGCTTGTTAGGATATGAATTACCTCACTAATTTATGAGTGTTGTATCTTGAACTTCCTCGTTTGACTCGTGATGCTAACTTGAACTAGACTGTCATCCAATCTATTTGAAAACCACCTGTGACTAAAATGTTACAACCGGATGACACTATCCACGTGAGTCTTGAACTCCTATTCAATGATAACCTTGTTTTACAATATGTAATTTCTTATGCGACTTCATAAGCTACAAAAAAAATAAAAAATTGTTTTGTTTTTACTAGTAAAATTTAGGGCATGACACATGATCCACGATAAATTGAACAATACTAGATACTAAATTAATATGTATATCATTGTGCACATAAATGACAAAAATATATATCAAAATACATTTATCCATAGACAAAATTTTACACAAATATATATCAAAGATCATGTATCCATAGACAAAGTACTCAAATATATATCAAAATACATAGATCCATATACAAAATGTGGCTGATCATGCCATCAGAATGTGTATAATATCAATGTTTCTGTATACAATGTGGCATATGCCATCTCAAAATGTGTCATGATGCATCCTACGAAAACTATACTATCCTAGGGTGCTGGTGGATGATCAAAATGCAGCCTCTTCGCTGCACTAGGTGGATCGGATTTCCCCTACATAAACAAAAAAGGAAAACCCAAAGTTAGACTACTAAATTTATATGATTCTACATATCTAGCATTGAATTACTCAAATGCATAATGATTTTTTCCATAATGGAGATTAATACTATCAAAATTTCATAATAAATACCTCTCTCATCGACCTTCTACGCCGGTTAGGAGTCCTCTCGTATGCCCTTGGCAATGCTGGTACCTCTCTGATTGTGGGTTGTATATGTTCAAATACCTTTGTCAGATGAATCTACAATTTAAACTATAACATTATAATTCATAGCATGCTAAATTTATAACACATTTAATCATGAATTCAAACTACAACTTACTATTGTAGGCTCCTCCTCAGGAGTGAGTGGTCGCATCATCAAATCTACATAACTATCCCGTTGGACCTCATGTGCACTAGGAGTCTCCTATGAGATACAAAATAGTAGTTGTTAATATCACGAAAATTAGTTTTGAATTTATTTATGAAGATAAGTGATGTAGGAGCATCCCATGCTCATCAGGGGAACATTAAAGATCCAAGGCATTACAGAGGTCATGGAGCATCTCTTGAAGTCAATTGGGCAATCCTTGCACCAATTATGGCTCATGGAAGCATGCAAAGTTATAATGTTGGACTCATATGTGGAAAAAAGTTGTAATTGGGCATGAGATAGGATTTTAGGATTTCATATGGTAGATGAGTCATTTGATAGGTTCATGTAGGTTTTCATCATCATATCTTGTCATTAGACAAGTCAAAGCATTCAATAAGCCCATTAAAAGCATAGTTTAATAGTTAGAAATTTGAATAGTAACGGTTATGTATTTTTTGGAGGGAAACTCCATAATTTAAATTTTATGAAGAGTTAACAAATGAAACTGATTGGAGGTGGTTGAGGGGGTTACTAACCATCCCTTGAAACTTATAAATTGTGATTATACGGCTTGGAGGGTCAGATTTGTTCGGACTGTCTCAGAAAATTGAATGAAAGTGCTTGGTTTACAAGAGCAACTTGAAGAATCCTTTGTTTTGTAAGTGTTTTTTGATATTGGAATGACTGGTAATATCATCTTAGATATGTAAATTCATGGTGAATGTTGAAGGAGAAGTTCTAGAATTGAGTTTTGGGGTTTGAACAAGCAGGCCTTGGTTTTTAAGCCATTTTAAGGAGGGTTTTGAAGTTTGGGTGTTTAGGAGTGTGACCAAGACCTATAATCTTGAAAATTATTTGATTTAGATCATTAATAGAGACTATGAAAAAGTATTAATTCATATTTCAAGTTTGAAGGGTACTTGCTTTGTAAAAGTGGTCTAATTAGGCCTAATTTTGAGACAAATTGCCCTGTTCCGTACAATCTTTCCAAAGGAGTGATATCTAATTTTTGGATATGTTATAAAACTCAAAAAAGGGTATCTGAAAAGCTAGTTTATTTTCTTGGTGTTTTGGAAAGTTTGGGAGAAAATTTAAGAAAATAGGGTCTGTTGATCCAAAGAAGAGAATAGCCTAGTAAAGGGCAAAACTGGTCTCTTTTGTATCTACTAAATATTTGTGGGTTTGGAAACCTTAGAAAAATGTTGGTTTAATTTTTTTAAGGTGTGTAGAGGTGGACGGAACACTTGGTTAATGTAAATCCAAGTTTGGAGTCTTTGGTGGCATTGTGTGCATTTGGGAACACCATTGAAACATAAGGGTTGGGTCCATATTGTCCTTGAATTTGCAAGTTTGTGGTTATATCCTCAATCCTCTACATCAAATGGTATCAAAGCATCAACAAGGTCTTTTGGGAGTAGATAAGTTGTAGGTTTCATCATCATAGGAGTCTTTGTCATCCTTAGTGTGCTGGTCCCTTTGTTGAAGCCTTGGCGTGTCTAATTCCTCCTTGTGTGTCCTAGAGTTGAAAGGTACATAAGTGGTGTCCAAAGATTTCTTGTTGAGGAAAGAAAGAGAATCATTGAGTTGGCCCTTGGGAAGGAAGAAAACTTTTTGTGAAAATGCCTCCTAAAAATTAAATGGCTAGAGAACTTGAAGAATTGAGAGAAGAGTTGGCAAGAGAGAAAAGAGAGAGGAGAGAACTTGAAGCATCTAGAATGAGGGAAGAAAGACATATGAGAAGAGAGAGGCTGAAGCTTATTGCAAGGATAGAATCCTTAGAAAAGGAAAGGCAAGAACCTAGAGGAGAAGAGGTTAGAGGAAGAAATCATGGAGAGAACCATGAAGAAGAAGAGGTTGGTAATGCAAGGCAAGAGCATGAGACAACAGATGATCCTGAAGAAAGGAGATTTATGAGAATCATTAAGGCAGTACAAGGTAATGGTGGGAAGAACCATATTGATTTGCCAATATACCAAGGTAAAATGGATATTGAAGAAGTGCTAGGGTGGATAGAGGCCCTTGAGAACTACTTTGATCTTAAAGACATAGAGGCAAATAAGAAGGTAAAAGTAGCAAAAGCAAGACTGGGAGGAACAGCACTCACTTGGTGGACTAGTCTTCAGAATGAGAGAGAGGAAAGGTGGTGCAGGGCACCTAACCTATGTGGCAGGGGGGAACAAGTATCTATGTTGCCGGACACCTTGCCACTCCATGAAAGCGAGGATTCAAGTAGATTAGGAAGTTGGAATAAAGGTTTGGTCCATATTTTACAAGTTGGTCTATGTTTTTTAATAAAGGCACATGTAAGGCCCACAAACATTTTGGTGTGGTTATAAACCAAGTGACTCCATGGGACCAAAAGGCCTTAGAATAGGGTATTTAGAGTCTAAACAGTATTAGCAAAAAGTTGTTGTTTGTTTGTTTTATGGTTGTGAACACCTATATGGTTGTTCCAATGGTCATGTAGACTTTTATATATGTCATATGTGATCTCAGTTGAAAGGGGGAGATCAGAGTGTATGGTAGTTTGGAGAAAAAATAATAAAAACTTCAATTTTTTGGAAATTTACTAATAATCGCTCGGTTGTTATGCTGGTATGGATCCGTACAAAAAATTTATGATTACTAAGTGTATGAAATAGTTTCAAGGGTGAGTTAGGAAACTTTTGGTTTTGGTTTGACTCAAAAAGGAGTTGGGGTTTAAAAGTTATCTGCATTTTAGTAGAAGGTGGTCTGAAAAGCCTTATTTCCTAGACACTTCCACAAATGCATCCCTAACTTGCATTCCCACTGGTGGCACCCTCTAAAACTAAGGGATATGATAGTTAGGAGACTAGGCAACATAATGCCAGAGGTTGGAGGCCTGGAGAGAAGGGAAACTATTTTTCCAAGTCGGCCCTAGGTCAAGCAAGCCCATGTGCTTGACCAATTTTTGCAAGGTAATTGGTGACAGTCATGGTTGCAGGCACTTCTGATTAGTTTGAGTGCTAGAGTTGGATGCATTGACTATGTTGGAGATTTCCTTAAGTTTTTTGGGTCTTGGGAACCCACCTTGCCCATTCTTCCTTGAAGCCCTAGCCTAACTTGATCAACTAGACCTAGGTACCAAGAAGCAGTTTGGAGGGTGTTGGAGCAAGATCAGCCCAAAAGCTTTTGGATTCTTAGTAGGTGCCAAGAAGGGTGTTTGGACCTATGGAGAAGTCCCTATTCTGTTAAGGGATACTGGGAGAAAAGTGCAAAGAAGCTAATTGGAAGGCTACAAGGTTTGTAGGCCTAGAAGTGCAAAGGTGTGTTGAGAGTTTGGTGGAACCAAACAAATTGATGATTTTGGGTTGGAACAGTATGTCCATGATTGTCTCCATTTCTGGTGATAGTTGGTGAGGCTTTTGAAGTGGGATTGCCTTGTTTGGCTTGGAGGTTGAGTATACCTGGAGTGGGTAAGAGGACTTGTGAGAAGTCCTAGAATCCTAAGTTGGATTGTGATAGCCATTTATTGGCTTGTGGAAAGTAGTTGCTGCAAACTGTGCATCAAAAGGGGATTGAATAAGATTTCAGATTGGGAGAGAATGAAGACCATGGTGAGAAATCAATTCTTGTCATCTGATTTAGCAATCCAAATAAAGATAAGAAGGAACAATTTGAAACAAAGGGATATGGATGTCATGTCCTATACTGAGCAATTCCATACCCTGAGTATTAGGGGAGGACTGGAAGATGAAGATGAGAAGGTGGCTAGATACATTAGTGGCCTCAAGTACAATACTCAAGATGAAATAGGATTGAATGTACCAAGGACACTTGAAGAATGTTTTCAGTTGGCAATTCGAGCAGAGGAGAAGTTGAAAAGAAAGAATGAGAGGCAAGAAAATCAGAGAGGAGGTGGAACAATAAGAGGAAGAGGTGTAAGAAGTTAGTTTGACACTTCAAACAATCAAGACAAAGATAAAGGAAAAGAGATTACATCTGAGACAAGAGGAAGTTTTAGGGGAGGAAGATTTGGAAGTTGAAGAGGTAATAGTTCTTTCACAGGTAAATGGTTCACATGTGGAGGAGTAGGCAATCAATCCTACAAGTTCCCTGAGAAAGGTGTGGATTTGAGGAAGGAGGAGAGGAAAGTCACCTTGACCCAAGGAGAAGAGGAAGAAAAGAAGTACGATAATGAAGACCCTGAACTTGAAGGAGAATCTTTGATGGTGAGAAGAGGACCACAAATGCAGCAGCAAAAGGAGACCAGACCATCCATTTTAAGGACAAATTGCATGAGCCATGGTAATATTTGTAAGATGATAATAGACTCTGGTTCTTTTGATGATTTAGTGTCTTATGAAATGGTAAATAAACTAGGATTGAAGAAGTATCCTATTGATAGACCATATAGGGAATCTTGGGTCAATGATGCACAAAATATTGTTGTAAGGAAGCAAGCAATAGTGGATTTCTCTATAGAAGAATATAAAGATCAAGTTATATGTGATGTCATTCTAATGACATGCTGCCATGTAATCCTTGGAAGGCCTTGGCAAGCCTCAAGGAACACTATTCATTTTGGCTCATCAAATGTTTATATAGTACACAAAGATGGTGTGAAGTTTAAGCTAAATCCTTTCACTGGTCATGATGAGGAAAGAGTTATTTGTTTTGGCAAGAAAGAGTTTGTGGACTTGCAGGAGCAGAGGGAGAGTAAACATGATATGACAGATCTTCCACTGAAGCCATCTCTTTCGGTTATGAAGGATGAGATTGTTCAAGACAAAACTCAAAATTTTGCTTACAAGCAGACAGTGACAGAAAAAGGAGTGATTATAGGAATAGTATGGTGTCCTTTGGTGATGAGAGTGAACAAAGAAGTGAACATATCCATGGAGGATAAGAGACAGGGTCAGGATGACCTCAGACAACAAGTTATTCAACCTTTGTCAAGGATAAAACATGACTGTTCACAATCAGCAGGCAGTAAGGTTACCATGACTGGTAACAAGGATCCAATGCTTTTTGTTTCTAATGATTTGTATGCAGGTGTGCAGGGTAATACATTGCAGGTGCAAAGTTGCAAACATCCCTCTAGAAGGATGGGAGGAAAGAAGATAGTACCCCTTAACTCTTGGGACAAGAGTTGATTTGAAGGTGGGGTGTTTGGTGCAGGGGCACCTATTAAATCATCTAACAGAGCCTTGGTACTAGATGAAGATAGAGGATCAAAGACATCATTGATTGTTAATAGGGATATATTAAAACCAATAATGGAATTATGCAATAAATAATGTACTTTGAAAGACAAAAGCCATAAAAGTCCTAGTAAGGACCTAAGGGCAACATGATGTAAAATGGCCAAAAGAGCCATATGGGGTAGTCTTAGGATAGTTTCATACTTAGTTGCATTTAATAAATCCATATGACCAATTTTGAGTCAATGGAATAGTTTAGAAAGTTAGGGAATGCATAAAAACTATAGTTTGAAATTTGAATTTCAAATTCAAATGGTCATATTAGTTTTGGAGGGAAAGTAGTAATTTGGTATTTGTTTGATTAAATAAACCTTTGTAACCAACTTGGTCGGTTGGACAAGTACATATAAGCCTATTTAAGTTGTAATGAACATATGCAAGACATGAATCATTATTGGTATGGAAAAAATCATAGAAATTGTACGGAACAACAATCATACTTTCCTCTGCATCAATAAGAAAAATAAAAAATAAATGATACTTATACATACAATGGGGCTCTCTGTACGAATGGAAATCCCTGATGATCTAGGATGCTGAATCTGTACAGGCTCATCGCCAGTAGCCACACCCTATATACAATAAAGAATGTAATTAAATGAGATTACCACAAACATTTTACAAGAATGCATCGATATTTAATCAATTAGAAAACATCTAATTACCTTTCCTTTGTTAGTGCATGCTGGCTCACCCCTTGCACTTTGTCCCCTTGGGGCAAGTGGTATCTACAAGATAAAAGAAAGATTAGCAACCATATATGCTACAATATCAAATAGAAAAAAAAAATGCAAACACAACATAATGTACCGTAGATGTCTCAAGGCCAAATGAAATGGCCGAGAGTGTAGCATCGTCTATCTGTCTAAGCTCCTCTTCGATCATCAACTAAACATGAATGAAGATCACATACATGTAAAAGTCAATATGGATTTAAAATTAAAATTACTCTATTATAAAAATTAACTTTAAATCACATATGTCATAACAAAAAAATGCATACACATACTGACACCGAAGGAGTCCATGCCTCTGCATTCCCCTCCTCTCTCGCATCAGGGTCTGTAGCCTCTGCATGTGCGTCTGGTGTATCCTCATCTAATACAAAATGATACTTAGGAAGATCACCTATGGGACCCAGGAAAATATTCTTGCATGTAATGCAAGTGTGAGGCACACAAACATGTGATGAGCTAGCCGATGACGAACTAGCACCAACATCATCAACACGAGGAGGCAAGACTGACCTAGCCTGAGATATCATTAGGCTACTCAGCCTATGAATGGCTCTGATGATCTGAGAGCTAGCCTTTTCCATAATATCTAGATGTTGCACTCGAGGAGGGGGGGAGATATTGGGGGGTGGGGGAAAAAGTGCCAAGTTTCTTCTGTTGGGAAGAGGGTCTATCCTGAGGAGCTCCTAGTCCTAAGCCCATGTTGGGCTTCATGCTCCAATAGTTCACTTTAAGTTTCAACACAAATTTTGCATATAATTTTCTAAGAAAATAAAATGGTATGTCTAAATTTCCATGTGGAGGGATATCAAAGACCATCCACCAATGATCCCAAAAATTTGCACATATGGCGTCATTTGTGCACCATTTAATCGATAGTTTTATTTTTTTTGGGTCAACTGGTATACCTATTTTTGGGTTAGCAAAAAGGCTAGCCAAATCGTCTTTGGTTATGTTGAGGGTTGCGACCTCATCATAATCCAAACCATCATCAAACATCTGGTGCATTTCATCACACCAACGAAGAGTGGCATTTTGTTGGTTCGTAAGGGTTTCAATGTTATCCACTATGGTGTTTAACGTGGATAACATAGGAGCCAGTGTAGGTACATTATTATATGTTCTATGCAAACCTCTCAACTCGGTGAGATTTTCATTTATCAAATCCTCGATTCGAAGAGGGTTTTGAGCAGGTAGAGGATCATTTGGTGGACGATTTTGTGGGGATACTGGATCGTTTGGTGGTGGGTTACGAGGAATATTATTCCCTTCAGCCATTCCTATTGAATTGCAAACATAATATATATTTAAAAAAATCTAAATTTTAACCATTTTTGTCAAAAAAACTCTAGATTCAACTAAAACAAACAAAATCATCCTAAAATCTATTAAATTTAGGTTAAAAATGAGTTGGGGAAAAAAAATACCTAAATATCTGATATCCGATCTCGGATTTGATATCCGATCTCGGATTTGATATCCGATCAACAGTGGTAATACTGGCCCCAAATTCATGTAAAATGAGGGCCCGTGGGTCTGTGATTTTATTTAATCCAATGCACAGGTATCGGATATCTGATGCTAACATCAGATATCCGATATGCCTAATTAACATATAATGAGTATAATATATATAATATAACATATAACATATAATATATATTACATTATATTACATTTTATATATTTTTATATTATATTTTTTATATATTATATTAATTTACTATATATTATAATATAAAATATTATATTATATAATAATATTATTATTATATTATATTATTATAATTTATAATATATTATACTTTTTTATTATATATTATATTATAAGATATTACTTTTTATTATTATATTATATCTTATATATATATATATATATATTATATTACATTACTATATATTATAATATATTAAATATTATATTATATTATTATAATATAATATATTGTTATAATATAATACATTATAATATTATTATTATAGTATAATATTATACGATTATAATATAATAATATTAGTATTATTATATTATAGTATAATAATTATTATAATAATATTATTATATTAAATAATATTATTATTATAATATAATAGTATGATATATTATTTAATATTATTATTATTATTTAATATGATATATTATTTAATATAATAATAATATTATTATTATTATTATTTAATATGATATATTATTTAATAATAATATTTAATATGATATTATTATTATTTAATATAATATTATTATTATATCTTATTATTATTTAATATAATATTATTATTATATCTTATTATTATTTAATAATAATATTATATTAAATAATAATAATATCATGTAGTAAATATTAATATTAAATAATATTATTATTATTATTAAATAATATTATTATTATTATTATTAAATAATATATCATATTGTTATATGATAATAATAATAATTATTATTATTATATTAAATAATAATAATAGTGGTATGATATTATTACTATTATTTAATATTATTCGATTTAAAATCGGATATCCGATATTATCGAATATCCGATGTCAAATCGGATATCCGATGTCAAATCGGATATCCGATATCATATCGGATATCCGATATCATATCGGATATCCGATATCATATCGGATATCCGATATCATATCGGATATCCAATAAGGCTCGGCCTTACCTTCCAAGTTTGGTTCCTGGATAGGTGAAAAAAAGTCAGAACGGATTCTGAAGCACTTTTAGGCGTCTTCAAACTCTTTTTTTTTCACATCGCCACTTTTTGGCACACCATGATCCTGCACATACCCTCTAGGAGACTAATACTCTTGATATCAGATGTGATATCAAAATATTTTTAGTACTTGGTGAATATCATTGATATTCTGGGAGGTTAATACTCTTGGTATCAGATGTGATATCAAACCTTATTTGAGTACTTGGTGAATATCATGTGTTGATATTCTAGAAGACCAATACTCATGATATAAAATACAATACCAAATGGCGAAAAACTTCAAAGATATTAATTGAGATATCCATAAAATTTGTCATTTCTAATATTACCAATAGTGTAATATATGTATTATGTTTATCCTCCCTAGTTAAGAGGGGGTGTTGATGTTTGATAGTTTTTGTTGGATAAACATATATATAATTATATGAGATATAAATCTATGAGACAAATATATATATATATATATATATATATATATATATATATATATATATATATATATGATTAAATACATTATTATATTAATTCTCTGATTATCGAATAGACACAAGTCCCATTAAGGGACATGTTTATTCATTGCCTACTCCTAATATAAATGTAAGTATTTGATGCATTTGGAAAATACATATCACATATTCTGGCACTATTAGTATGAAAGAAGTAACCTATAAGATTTGTTTCTAAGTATCAAAAATCAAAAGTTTAATAACCAATTAAGAGATGGCCATATAAAAAATCAATTAAAGAGTAACCTACAATAACTCCATCAAATTTGTATATTTCAAACTTCCTAACCTTTTCTTACCAAAGTATATCGATATGTTTGATTATTCACTAACAACTAACCTTGAATTGAAAGTATTTGGTAAAACAAAATGCAGGGCTTAAAAAGAAATTGAAAAATAGTTGAACTAAGGTTGAAGAGGCATTCGAAGAAAGGATGAAAAGTCATCAAGAAAGAATAAGGAAAGTATTATGAAATTTGTAAGGAAGGTGATGCCCTTCGAAGTCCTTTATGAATAGTTAAATGCAATTGTATTCTAAGTTTCTTCTACACTTAAATAGTGATGGCAACACTGTGGTTTTCTTCCCCATCCTTTCCGCACAGATAGATTTTATATATTTATTTAATATAATATAAAGACTTAAATCATTTACCGATAAATAAATAAAAAGAATAACAAAATTTTTTTTTTTGAGATAACAGGTTGTGACAGTGTAACACAAACCTCCTCATCTTCAACAAATAATTTCAACAGTAATTTAAAGAAATAATCACTTTCATATCATTTCTAATTTGCAAAAAGGATGTCATCTTTTTGAACTATCTTCTCTCCTTCACACAGACCTTTTTATCTATCAATTTCTGATTCATGTAAAAAGAACTATTTTATAACTAGTTCTGAATTGTTGAAAGAAATTCCATGTATCTGAAGTAAAGCATTTGTAAGAAAGTGTTGTAGATCGATTTAGCTTTTAACACATGTGTAATCATAAAACTGATTTAGACAAAGACGTATAACAAGTATTATTTTTTAAATTATTTATGAAGTCACCATAATTTATTAAATTATTGTATAACCATAATTTTGGAGAAAAATGTTGGAATATTAATTGTAATTGATGTTTTCCCCTAGAGCCAAACGCCCACCTACCACCCCTGACGGATTGCAGAACAGACAGAAAACATGAATGCGGTAGGTGAGTTTTCAAATTTCGAAAAGAGGGGAAAAATATTTTTCCAAAAGACAAAAAGGAATGTTTGATTCATTCATTCAGAGAGATAGAGAAAAAAAAAGTTCAGCAGAGCAGAGAAGAGATTATAAGTTGCAGAGAAGAAAAGAAGTGATTAGCAGATCTAGTCATCAGAGTGCAGAGATAGAAGGAAGTTCATTTTGTGCTTATAGATGCACGTGTTTCTTCTCTAGTCATTATGTAAGTTTATTATTTGTTGAGTTCATCCTGTTGAAGTAGTAATTGCTCTAGGCATTATCGTATGCAGCCATTAGAGCTGCAAGTTTAAAGTTTTTTGAAGTATTGATGTTGTTTAAAGTTTTAGGGTTATTTTAGGGTTTTCTGGTTGAAGTTGAATGCTCCCAAATTTTGTAATGGTTTAATCAAAGTTTAATAGAAAGCAAGGAGGCATACTAGAATCCATTGTTCTTCTTCTATTCATTGCATTTGAGAAGTTTGTTTGGAAGTTTCAAGCTTTGGTTCTCTGGTTTTAATGATGGAAAAGTTCATGTTATAGTTCTGTCACTTGGTATTTTTTTTGGTAGAAGTCATTTTCTATAGTGGCTACCGGGTTCACTTGGTACTTTCTTCTACCGAGCTCCACCCTGTAGTGGCTACCGAGTTCACTTGGTACCTTCTTCTACTGACCTCCACCCTGCAGTGGCTACCAAGTTCACTCGATACCTTCTTCTACCGAGCTCCACCCTCTAGTGGCTACTGAGTTCACTTGGCATCCACACTACCGAGCTCACTCGACATCCATTAGTGGCAAGTTGTTCTTCATTTCTCGAGCTCACTCGGCACTCTCCTACCACTCGATTTATTAAGTTGCCAAGCAAAATTGGTACTCGGTAATAATTTTTGTCGAGCATTATTTAGGGTTGTGAAATTGATTTTTAGGGTTGGTAATATATTTATTCACATGGTATCAGAGCTTTAAGGCCCCATATCCAAAGTGAGTTAGGGAAAATTTTTCTGGGATATTTGACATGGCAGGAGATGTAGGAAAGATATGGCAGCAGCCACCACCCTTCAATGGACAAAATTATGATACATGGGCAAAGAAGATGAAAACCATAATGGTTGCTAATAATTTGTGAGAGTTTGTTATTAATGGGTTCAATGATGTGACAGACCCAACTCAGTATGTTGCTCTCACAAATGCACAGAAGACTCAGTTGAAGGAGTCAAGGAGGAAGGATGCTAAGGCATTAAGTTTGATTGAGGCAGCAATGACAGAAACTATTTTTCCCAAGATTGCAATAGAAAATTATGCAAAGGAAGCATGGGATATCCTTGAGACAAATTTTAAGGGGATTGATAAAGCCTGTATAGTAAAGCTACAAAACATAAGGAGGGAGTTTGAGAACCTTCAGATGAAGGAAAATGAATCAATTGTAGATTTTAGTTCGAGGACCTCTAATGTAATTAACCAACTGAAGTCAAATGGAGAAGACTATGAAGAGTAGAGGATAGTGGAAAAGATATTGAGGAGTTTACCTCATAAATATGACAATTTGGTCATGACCATAGTGTATGCCTAAAATGTAAGCACACTTCTATGAGTCATTATATTCAAGATTACTCAAAAATGAGGTCTCAAATGGCGACTCATAGCTCTCTATTCATGGAGTGCAAGGGTTTGTAATAGAGGCCCTCGGCTTGACCTAGTTTGTGCCCATGCAAGTACACCATGAAACAAGAGATTCAAAGATCCAAAAATATGCATGCAAATGAAAATGAAAACTAATCTAAATGATAACAATGCAAAACAAAAGCAAGATCTAATCTATGAAAGCAAATATGACTCTAAACTAATATGCAAATGCAATGATAAAAGCTCATGATAAAAGCCATGGGTGCAAGAGAGAATGAGACAAGAAGATAGAAGTTCTCCACAAAAGCTTTAGCATTCAAAACTTCTTCTTCAAAATTTGCTCTCCAATCCTATAGCATAACAATAGCATCATCCTGAGTCTTCAATAATGGGTGTCCAAAATGAGGAGAGGGTTGTCCCTTATAAAGAAAAATATGGAGGTGAGAGGCTTCTCACAACCAATATGGGATAATAGAGTTTGATCTATGTGAGACAAAATTCCACCAATGAGAAAAGAGGAGTGGTTGAGAAGAAAGTGGAAAGAGCATAAAGATAAGTCCCACTTAGAGATATGTGCATTTAAGTGTAGAGAAAATAAATAAAATATTTATTTAATTTTTTTCTTTTTTCAAGTGGATTTAATTTATTTAATTAAAAGGGAGCAAATTTTTTTAATTAAATAGGAAATATTTAATTAAATTAAAAGAGGGGTTTTTCTCTTAATTAATTAAATGTGGATGAATTTAATTAAAAGAGAGGTTTTCTTTTAATTAAATGGGGAATTATTTTATTTAATTAAAAGGGAGATTTTCTTTTAATTAAATAAAACTTAGGATAGAATGATCAACCTTAGAAAAATAGAATAATTGAATTTGATCAAAGAAATTGATTTAAATTGATTTAATAAAATATTGCAAACCATTGATTCAAGAAATTTGATAAATTGATAAATTGAATAATGGGGGCCCATAGTCTAGGCGACCATTTTAGGGTGCATACATTTGCCCCTCTTTGACTAATGTGTGATCGATTTGGGAACACATGTAGTCAAAGAAAAAAATTGAAGTGTGAGGTCAATTTGGGATCACAAAACAACTCAGATGTGTGGTCAAATCGGGAACACATCAGGACAAAGAATAAAAATAAATTTTGACTTGAAAAAGTCAAGGATAAAATTGATAAAATTGAATCAAAGATTGAATTTGATAATTATTGCCCCCTCGTAATCAAAATCGAAATGAGATAGAGGAGAAATAGCAAATTGATAAATTTGATCAAATCGAACAAAAGATAAGGTTCTTGATGTAAGATTAAAGATATGAGAATCATAGAACCAAGGTAGATCATAAGCATGAAATATTATGCCCCAAAGGTGATTTAGAAGAAAAGAAGTGGGGAAAAAGAAAATGGAAGATAGAAGTTTGAAAGATATAGAAAGAAATGGAGAAAAGAAAATGCCCCAAAATCAATCAACTATTTAAGATAGAAATTTTGACTGAGATCACGAAAGAAGATAAGGAAATGAAGGTCAAAATGTGGCCATAGTTGATTAAAAGTCCACAAGAAAGATGAAGGGAAAACCCTCTCAAACTCATAATGCAGCCTAAAAATGCAAACTAACATGAAGTCTAATAATGCAAGCTACATGAAAATGAAAAGGTGTACTTGCAAAAGAGCAACTATAACATAGGATTTTTGTGTTCATCATTCATTAGGGAATGTAAAAGAACTTATTTTCATCATTGGGCCATTATTAACGGACATCAAAAAATCACACAATCATCACTAGTCACAAGTGCAACTATGAAGATATGAATGTAATTTATATTGGATTGGAATGTGGAAAGATTTTAACATAAGCATCAAAGACATAAAGGTCAAGATGACTTTGATGTTAGCTTACCCAATTTAATGTAGCAAAATATGCTCGCATCAAGGCATAGATGCCAAGATGACCATAAGAATGGTTGTGCAAAAATAATCAAGAATGATGTCTCAAATCTCCTAAGTATTTCAAGGGGACAAAAAGAGACACTCTAGAGTTTCAAGACCACACCCGCAAGCAAAAAAAAAATAAAAACATGTCCCATGCCCCAAGTCCTCTAGCAATGCATCATGGGGAGACTTATCAGACAAGGACACTCAACAAAAATCAATAATAGTCAGCACACAAAGAAAAAATCATGACATAAGTCAAGCATTAAGTGTTGCGTTTAAAATTTAAGTGTGTTAACTGATACTGAGTTTGGAAGATAAGGATCAAATGCTTGCAGGAAGGGAAGATAACATGATGATACTGGGTAAGACCAAACCAATGAGTGTTGAAAAACACTCGATGTCAAAGGTTGTATTGAAAAATACAATTGGGGTGGTGTTGAAAAACACCATTTGCGAGGTGTCCTAAAGACTAACACATCCAAGAGTCCAAAGCTAACATAGTTATGCCCCCTAGACAAAGACCAATTCCAAACCAAGGCAACAAGGACAAGGCATGATGGAGAAAGGCTAAGTGTCGAGGACATGCGCTAAAAAATAAGGGTGCAAAGGCCTCAAGTAGCGCCCGTTTTCAAGTTTTCACCACTTGGATTCTTTTTTCTTTTCCTTTCTTTTTTCAAGACTTTTTATAAATTTTTTTGTATTTTTGCTACCATGGCGCCTGTTTCCAGGTTTTCACCAAGGCACTCTTTCTTTTTTCTTTTTCTTTTTTTTCTTTTTTTCTTTTTTGAATTTTTTTTTGTATTTTTAGAATATATGATATTTTTGGAGATACATCAAAGTGCCTATTGCTAGGTTGTCACTAAGAAGATCATTTTTTCAAGACATTTTTCAATTTTTAGAATTTTCACAATATATCATTTTTTTGGATTTTTTTGAAATATATCATTTTTTTGTATTTTTTGAAATATATCATTTTTTTGTATTTTTTGAAATATATCAATTTTTTTAATTTTTAAAATATATCATTTTTTTTGTATTTTTTCAGGATCAATAAATATGTACAAATAATATACAATGCCTCCAAACAAAAACAAGGACCAAACTCTCAAGCAGGATCATATCGTGCAGTCCCAATGTTTAGCAAGGTAGAGGACATGATGGAATAGCAAGCTAGTGGATATGATGGATAAGTAAGGAGTGTATGAAGCAAGTGAAAGTGATCTTCAAGGACCAAATCCTCAAGAGTACGCAAGCTAGGGAAAAATTGTCATGCAAAGCACATTTGGACAAGAAATGAAAGGCCAACATATGATAATTCATGAAAGCATAATGTAAAGGTGGGAAAGATGCAATCCAAAGGAGTAGACATGTCAAGAGACTTCATAGCATCATATTTTACTCTATTTTATTAGATCAAGACCAAAGGGGTAAATGGGAAAAGGGTAGCGAAAGACTAGAATGAATGGAAGAAAATAGATATGAAGGTTAAACATGAAAGGAATGAAAACAAGATCATCATAAGATATGTCACAAGATAGACAAATGTTTTTCTATAGGTTAACATTGTCAAGATCAAAGAGAGAAGACAGAATGAATGAAAGATGTAGAAGAACTACACATGATGCCTAATTGTTAGGTTTTCATCATGGTACTTATCCAAGGCACCACAAGGGAGTGGTTTTCACCATAGGATGAATTTATTTCTCTTTACTTTTGCTACCAAGGTGCCTGATTACCAGGTTCACCAAGGCACATTTTCAAATTTTTTTTTTTTTTTCTTTCTTTTTTTTTTCAATCTTTTTCAAAAAAAAATTTGGAAGAAGTCAAGCTTTTGAGATAATGCTCTTTGAATGTTTAAACCATGATATACAAAGGAATTCAAATGATATGATCAAAGATGCTAATAGGGAAAGGAAGATGGGAGACAAAAATGGAGGATATGGCTTTATGTGAAGTGAGTGAGATTGAAAAATGGAAATGAAAGAAAGATCAACATCAACACACGCCTTGAAGGGTGGTGAGAGGATGTAGAAAATGTGAATGAAGGAATACGTGAGTAGAAAGAAGAGGTTTTGGTTTAGGCACATGGAATGGAAGAATGCTTTTGGAAGAAGATGAAGTGGAAGTCTTTGGAAGCTTGAATTTCAACTTCAATTGTTGTTCAACACTAGACTCTCTCAAGAGAGACTTTGGAATCCATATAGCCATAGGCCTCTTTTCATTTCTTTTTGATGATTTAGAGATAATATCTTCAATGATTGATTTTGGAACCCATACTTGTCTTATAATTTTTTTCTTAGATATCTCTTTTGACTTTATGCCCCCATGTTGATTAGAGGAGACATGGTGGTCTTCCTTTTTATATGGATTCTTCAATTGCTTCTTTTTATTGTATTGAACATTCAGGTTACTTCTAAAAGACTTGGGACTTGTGGAAGAAGAAGGATGATATGACTGGTTTAGGTGAGTGGGTGGATGAAAAGGATTTAAGGATATGCATCTACGTTGATCTTAAGGAAAGATAGAAGAGGGAGGGATGTAAGGACCCAAGATGGATGATGAATTAGGAGAGCTGGGAGGGAAAAGTGAAGGGACATAAGGACCCAAGATGGAAGGAAGATGTGAAGCATTTAGTATCGGTGGGGGAGGTCCAAGGATGGATGTGGAAGATGCAAAAGGGTAATCAATAAGTTCATTAACATCTATATGACAGTCAAGGATATCAACATCTTTAGAGTGATCATTAGAATTTTCAATAGGATCATGAACATCTTGAATAAGAGAAACTTCTTTGATAGGAGCACTTAAAGCTTGAGAAGACTTAGGAAGAGTAGAAAGTGGAAGGGAAAATGGTGTGGTAGAACAAGAAGATGGAAGACTTTGATCTTGACAAGGATCTTTAGATAACATAAGCATAGAATTGTTCTCTTGATTTTCAATAGGCTCAACATTGGAAGTAACAACATCATTTTTAATAACCTTAATGGAAGTATCATCTTTGGAAGGAGCAAGTGTACTAAGGTCATTTTTATTGTCAATAAGCTCAGCAGTGCAAGAAGTAGCTTGATCTTGGTTAGGAGAAGACTTAAGACATGGTGGAATGAATGAGAAAGGGCGTAAGGGATCAAAAGAACCATGAAATGTATCAGAGACATCGTGAAAATAATTGGATGACATTGAGGGTTCTTGATCTTGATCTTTCTTTATATTCTTTTCTTTATCATTTTTAGAGTCCTCTTGACATGAAACCACTCCTAAGGAGAAGGAAGCATGTTGGAATTGTATAGAAGACTTTGGAATAGATGATGAAGGACTAGCTGAAGTAGGCATTATAGTGCATGAAGGCTTAGGCTCTTTAGGTTTAGCATTGTCAAAAGTATTTGTAGCCAAGTGAAGGTTAGCTTGAGTTTCTTTAAGAGGTAGACTTTGAGGATAACTATAGGAAACCACATGAAAAGCATTAGGATCATTGTTGGATGAAGGATTGGTAGGAGATTTGAAAGACTCAAAATCTTTAAGGGATGTAAATGTATGGGTAGTGGAGGAAATAGAAGATGAAAGGAGAGCATCAGAAGATAAAGGCTCAACATTAACATGATCTTGCTCAAGAGTGTAATATTTATTTTCAACATGAGGGTTCTTGGAAGAGGAACTCTTATCCCATTGATGTTGTATTTCAGCACAAAAAAAATCTTTCTCTTCCTCAAAAAATGCAAATTTATCATTTAGGTATTGTTCACAAAATTTATCAATGTTGTTTTCAAAATTTAATTCAGGTGGATTACCATCAGTATCTTTCTATGACTCATCCCCTTTAAGCATAAACATAGGACTGGAAGGACTTTTAGGATGTGTACGAATATAATAGTCATCATCATCATAATCATTGTCACTAGAGGAATTATAGATAAGCGTATCACAAGACTTTTCATGTTGTTCATTATGGTCTATCTCAATGAGAGGAATAAGACTCTTGGTAGAAGTAGAAGAAGAATGATATCGTGAATAAGAGGTAGGTGAAGACCTACATGAATGATATTTAGAAGTATCATCATAAGACTTGGAATATGAAGAATGAGAATGATATTTAGAAGAATCATGATAAGACTTAGAAGATGAAGAATGTGAATGATATTTAGAAGAATCTTGATAAGACTTAGAAGATGAAGAATGTGAAGGATATTTAGAAGAATCATGATAAGATTTAGAAAATGAAGTATGTGAATGATATTTAGAAGAATTATCGTAAGACTTAGAAGATGAAGAATATGAAAGATATTTAGAAGAATCATGATAAGACTTGGAAGATAAGGAATTTGAATGATATTTAGAAGAATCATGATAAGACTTGGAGGATGAAGAATCTGTATGATATTTAGAAGAATCATGATAAGACTTGGAAGATGGGAAATATTTGGAAGAAGGATATTGTGATTTGATCTTGCACATGATCCTAGAAAAGGTGTCTGATTTATCCTTTTTTTTAATCATTTTTGTTGCAACGTTAGCATCCATGTATCCATTGGAGTGACAACACTTTTCAAATTCAAGAAGGAGGTGGATTTCATCTGAGCTCAAATGAGGATCCCTAAAAAGATATCCAAGATCCATGGTTCTAGAAGAAGAAGAATCAAGCATAGAAGAAGAGAAAGGATGAATAGAAGAAGGTAGACTATATGATAATAGGAGGAAAAGAATCAAGAAGACATGAAGAAGAGGAAGAATGGAAATGGAAGACTAGAAAGACATGAAAGATGAAGAAGAAAGAAAACCAAGAGTCATTTTGGAAAATTTGATACCATTTGAGATCATTTGAATGTTGAGCAACATGTAATAGCACTTGTAATCAACATGAAAGAAAATGTACTAGTTGATAGGATAACCCTAAGAAACATTGGTACCAAACTAGGATAGTAAAAGCTCTCACTTGTCCAAAAGAGATGTGATAAGATAGAATTTTGCAATAGGCATAAATCAACACTGCCACAGAGGTGCTCACAAATTTGGGTGAATACCCTAGCACATATGGACCAGAAGAATGATTTACCTAAATTATAAATAATTAAAATTGTTTTTTTTATGAAAGTAAATGGACAAGAGATTACTAAGACTCTCCAAGTGTAATATCAAAGGATCCAAGTGTATATCTTTCTCAACAAGGATGGTTTCTAACTTACCAACTCCAAACAAGGTCTCTTGTGAAATCAATGACTACTAATTCAAGAGGTCAAAGCACAATAACCTAAGGTGCAAAAAGGCTTCTAAGAATGGGGTAAGTAGTCTAATCCAAATGGGATCAACCTAGGGAGACTGAAAATAATGGGATAACAAATTTATTTGATCGTAAAGTCTTAGCTCAAGAACTCATATTTTGTTCATTTTAAATATCCAACTAGATGTATCAATAGATTCTCTATCATGAACCAAGCACACAAGATAGCAATCATGGATTTCAAGAAAACAGTCTTCAAACAATGAGCAAGGGGCAAAGCAACCTTGCGCATGAACAAGTATAGTGACTTACTATTTCTACTCCTTAAAGGTTCTACTTGTGTATGTTCTTGACAATGTTTTAGCAAGCACTTAGAACACAACAACACCTTATCAAGTTGTCTACAAGGATATATGTGGCTTTCTAAAAAGATTCCTCGATATACGCAAGGTATGTGAGGCCCAAATTCGCAGATGAGAAAAATCTAAAATCACACAGCTGAGGGGAGACGGTAACCCAAATCTCCTCCTTCACTTCTCAAAGGTATAAAGTTCTTTGAGGCTTAGCCAAGAGTGATATCAAACTCAATTTTCAAGAGAGGTGTCTTTGGATTCACCTCTCGATATTTATACTCCGTCAGAACACAGGAGTTAAGGTCGTCCCTTGAGGTGGTGTGTCCCCAAGCATGCCTTCTAGAAATAAAAACTAAGTAATTCACTATCAAAAGTATTTAGAGCACTAAAGGTGGAACACTTAACTCTTCAAGTAAATGCAAAGTGAGTCCAAAAGTGGAACATTTAACCCTTCAAGAGAATGTGAAGCGAGTCCAAAAGTGGAACATTTAACCCTTCACAAAAACTCAAAGTGAGTCCAAAAGTGGAACATTTAACTCTTCACACCAACTCAAAGTGAGTCCACACCTTAGAAAACAAGTGAGTTCCAAAAAGCACAAAAGGGTTGCCTAGTGGAGCAATTAACGCTTCTTTCTTGTAGACACCTCCCCTTTAATGTGGTGTTGATCTTGCAACCACGGGGCGAAAATGAGGGGTCGACGGATTACAGATTCCAATAACCCAAGATAGCAATCTAGATCAATCACAAGTAATCTAAGACTGCTAATCAATACTACTCACAAATGAAAAAGGTTTTGAACAATGGAATATTTAACTTTCCAAGTAAACATAGAGTGAGTCCACAAAGTGATGCATTTAACTCCCTATGTAAACAAAGAATGAATCCATGCCCTCAATCACTTAATGAGATATTTGATATTGGAACCAAAAATTACTTAAGTTTTAAACACAAGCACTCACTTACACAAACTTGTATGAAAGCAAATCTATGTTCATTCATTTCCCATTAAGAGCATCAATTGAAATGTGTTTTATGAAAGCATGTAAAACACTCAAGCCAAACACATGAGAGGTTTAATTTTAATCCCAAATCTAAATATTTTAGAGTTCAAACAAAATACCTGATAATATTTGCAACACGTCTTTTCTTTTTTGTACTTTTTGTTTACGCTTGATCGCTCGCTCGTAATGAACAAAGCAACAAACAACACAAGCAAACACAAGATATGCAATATATGTCCAACTCATGCAAAAATAGGGTAAGATCTAAAAATTTAATTTTTAAGAGTGATAATAATCAGCAAGTAACCCAAATGAAAGTTCACATCATGCATTGACTCATATTTAAAATTAAATGCAAGCTATTCATTAAATGCCATTTTTTCAATTAATTTTTGACCTAGTCATAAAGATTGGATCTACGTGATATGAATTCAGATCCAAAACTCAAAATACAGAAAATTAACCCCAATAAAAAATTAGAGAGCTTTCCAAAAATGCAAAAAATTTGAAAAGATCTTTTAATTTGTGTCCTAGGGAGTCATTTTGTCAAAACAGACCATTTTTTGCAAATCAAATTATTGACCCATAATATGACCTCTAAAATTGAAACACAAAAAACAAACTCTATTTAAAATTACAAGAGCTTTCCAAAACTATAAATTTTTTCAAACAAATGCTGATTTACTCTCAAAAATGATTTTTTTATGAAAAATCAAGGAAAAATCATAAAAATTCGAAAATGTTTCAAAAAAACTTGAAAATTTTACCAAAGCGTTTCGGATACATTGCCACCTTGAAAAAAAAAATTCAGATCAAAATACTGAGTCATTTAAAATATATGATCAAATCTTTCAAATCTAGGGTTTCTTTGAGTCTACAAACAAATCTACACAAATACCAGCAAGCAAAGGTGGGTTGCCCCACGGTGGGTGCCAAAAATGTATGCCTAAAATGTGAGCACACTTCTATGAATTATTATATTCAAGATTACTCAAAAATGAGGTCTCAAATGGCGACTCATAGCTCTCTATTCATGAAGTGCAAGGGTTTTTAATAGAGGCCCTCGGCTTGACCTAGTTTGTGCCCATGAAAGTACACCATGAAACAAGAGATTCAAAGATCCAAAAATATGCATGCAAATGAAAATGAAAACTAATCTAAATGATAACAATGCAAAACAAAAGCAAGATCTAATCTATGAAAGCAAATATGACTCTAAACTAATATGCAAATGCAATGATAAAAGCTCATGATAAAAGCCATGGGTGCAAGAGAGAATGAGACAAGAAGATAGAAGTTCTCCACAAAAGCTTTAGCATTCAAAACTTCTTCTTCAAAATTTTCTCTCCAATCCTATAGCATAACAATAGCATCATCCTAAGTCTTCAATAATGGGTGTCCAAAATGAGGAGAAGGCTATCCCTTATAAAGAAAAATATGGAGGTGAGAGGCTTCTCACAACCAATATGGGATAATAGAGTTTGATCCATGTGAGAAAAAATTTCACCAATGAGAAAAGAGGAGTGGTTGAGAAGAAAGTGGAAAGAGGATAAAGATAAGTCCCACTTAGAGATATGTGCATTTAAGTGTAGAGAAAATAAATAAAATATTTATTTAATTTATTTCTTTTTTCAAGTGGGTTTAATTTATTTAATTAAAAGGGAGCAAATTTTTTTAATTAAATAGGAAATATTTAATTAAATTAAAAGAGGGTTTTTTCTCTTAATTAATTAAATGTGGATGAATTTAATTAAAAGAGAGGTTTTCTTTTAATTAAATGGAAAATTATTTTATTTAATTAAAAGAGAGATTTTCTTTTAATTAAATAAAACTTAGGATAGAATGATCAACCTTAGAAAAATAGAATAATTGAATTTGATCAAGGAAATTGATTTAAATTTATTTAATAAAATATTGCAAACCATTGATTCAAGAAATTTGATAAATTGAATAATGGGGGTCCATAGTCTAAGCGACCATTTTAGGGTGCATACACATAGAAGATGCAAAAGACCTCACTATTTTGACAATGGATGAGTTGATGGGTATTCTTCAAACCCATGAGCATAGGATCAATAGATCTACACATTCTTCTTCCCAAGAGAAAGCATTCAAGGCTCAGTCAAATCCAAGAGGAAGGGGGAGAGGAAGAAATGGCTCAAGTAGAAACTCCAAAGGTAGAGGTTGAGGTAATGGAGGACAAACAAATACTGCAACAAAAAGTTCAGAAAGAGTAGATGGAGCAAGTAGCTCACAAAATAATTCAAGAGGAGGTAAGAAAAACTACAACTCAAATAAGAGTAATGTATAATGCTACTACTATCATAAATATGGGCATTATGCAAGTGAATGTTGGAAGAAGCAAAATTATCAGTCAGGACAAGCAAATGTGACTGATGTGAACATGGGAAGTGGAAACAATACCACTGCCTTCATCATGTGTAATGTTGGTGAAGAAAGAAGCCCTGAGGTTTGGTACCTCAACAGTGGATTTAGCAACCACATGAGTGGTAATGAAACCTTGTTTTCATTCTTTGACTAGAGTTTCAAATCTGAGATTAAAATGGGTAACAATGGAACCCTACCAGTTGTGGGCAAAGGATCTATTATGGTCCGTACCAAGCAAGGTGAGAAGAAGGAAATACAAATATGTATTTTGCCCCTAGTATGAAGCACAATCTGATGATCATTGGTCAGCTCATTCAAAATATATACAAAGAGTTGATGGAGAATGACACGTGTGTCATTCATGAAAAGGATGGGAGCAAGAACCTACTTGCAGCAGTTCAAATGACAAAGAATAGAATGTTTTCCTTGAGGATAGAGACATGTTTCTCATCTCAAGTTGGTGCTACACCTCTCACATAATCAGCTCTAAGGAGTGTAATTGAAGACCCTTCATGGCTATGGTACCTCATGTATGGTCATCTTGGCTATGCTAGGTAGAAGGTTTTCCATGAATAGGAAATTCATCTGACAAGTATGAGGCTTGTATTTTGGGTAAGCAACATAGGCTTCCCTTTAATTCTATAAATTTTAGGAGGGCTAGATATCCATTAGAATTAGTGTATACTGACCTAGTTGGTCCTATGCAAGTTATTTCCATTGGGGGGAGTACTTATTTCATGACATTTATTGATGATTTCAATCGTAGAAAATGGGTTTATTTTTTGAAATCTAAATCTGAAGCATTTGATAAGTTTCTTGAGTTCAAAGCCTAGGCTGAAAGAGAATGCAGACACTATATCAAGGTCCTATGATCAGATAGAGGAGGGGAGTATACCTCCAATTCTTTTGTAAATTTTTGCAGGAAACATGGCATAAAGAAAGATCTCATAGCCAACTATACACCATAGTAGAATGGAGTGGCTGAAAGAAAGAATAGGACCATTATTGAAATGGAAAGGAGCATGATGAAAGAGAAAGGTCTCCCAACTAAATTTTGGAGAGAGGTTGTGGCAACAACAGTTTACCTAATTAATAGGTGTCCTATAAAGGTAGTCTGTGATAGAATTCCAATGGAAGCATGGTCACAAAGAAGACGGACAGTTGAACACCTAAGGGTGTTTGGATGTGTTGCATATGCACATTTGCCTAAAGAGCAAAGGCAAAAATTGGATAACAAAGGTGTGAAGTGCATCTTCACAAGGTATAGCTTAGAATCAAAGGCATATAGATTGTATGACCCATTGAATAATAAGATGATTCTCTCTAGAGATGTAGAATTTTTTGAAAATCAGTTATGGTATGGACCGACTAATGAATCACCAAGCACCTCAAGTAAAGTGTCAATTATGAGTGAAGAAGATGTTGATGAATAGCAAGAAGAAGGAGTAGATAGTAGAAAAGGCAAGCAGCCTCAGTCATTGCCGAGCTCCACACTCTCCTCCCTATTACCAAGAAAGACCAAGAGTCTTAGGGAGATATACCAAGATGAAAGGTATGAAGATCATGATAAGAGTGTTAATCTTGCATTATTTCCTCATAGTGATCCAATATATTTTGAAAAAGTTGTTAAGGAGAAGAAATGGTGTAAGGCCATGGATGAGGAAATAGATGCTATAGAAAGGAATGAGACATGGGAGCTAACTGAATTGCCTCCCAAAAAGCAAGTGATTAGAGTGAAATGGGTATACAAGACCAAATGCAATGCTGCAGGAAAGATTGATAGACATAAGGCAAGGCTAGTAGTCAAGGGCTACAAACAGTAGTATGGCAGAGATTATGATGAGACATATGCCCCGGTTGCAAGAATGGAAACCATGCATGCTGTCATAGCAATTGTAGCTCATCAAAAATGGAAGATATTTCAAATGGATGTGAAGTCTGCTTTCTTGAATAGTGTATTGAAGGAAGAAGTCTATGTTGAGCAGCCAACTAGTTATGAAATTACAGGTGAAGAACACAAGGTGTATAGATTGAAGAGAGCTCTTTATGGGCTGAAGCAAGCTCCATGAGCATGGTACAGTAGGATGGACTCATATTTGATGAGCAATGGCTTTAGCAAAAGCAATGGTGAGCCTACTCTCTACATCAAGGCATCAAATGGAAATGTGTTGATTGTTGTCTTGTATGTAGATGATTTAATTTTTACTGGTAATGATAAGGCTCTAATTGGTGAGTTCAAAGAGGCCATGAAAAATGAATTTGAAATGACAGATCTAGGTCTCTTGAAGTACTTTCTAGGCATATAAGTAAAACAGATGCATGATGGCATTTTCATCTCTCAAAAAAAAATGCAAGGTAGATCTTGGAGAGATTTAAAATGTAAAATAGTAAGGCAGCCCCAACACCAACAGCAATAGGTCTAAAGTTGAGCAAGGAAGATTCTAGCAAGAGAGTGGATCCAACACTATACAAGAGTATGGTTGGAAGTTTGATGTATTTGATTGCAACTCAGCCAGACCTAATGCATGCAGTAAGTTTGATTTCCAAATTTTTGGAAACACCAAAGGATTCCCATTGGCAAGTGAGAAAGAGGATCCTAAGGTATGTGAAAGGTACCAAGGGATTTGAAATTTTGTATACTGTAGCAAATGAATTCAAGTTGGTAGGTTATACAGATAGTGATTAGGTTGGAAGTATAGATGATAGGAAGAACACTTCCAGATACATGTTTCATATGGGATCAGATGCAATTTCAATGGCATCCAAGAAGCAACCTGTTGTTGCTCAATCTATAGAAGACGCTAAATACATAGCAGCATGTCAAGCTATTTGGTTAAGAAGGATATTGACAGATTTGAATGAAAGGCAAGAGGATGGAACCACAATTTATTGTAACAACATCTCTTCAATTACATTGTCCAAGAATCTAGTCTTCCATGGTAGAAGTAAGCATATTGAAATCAAATATCACTTCATCAGAGAGTTGGTGGAGAATGGGGATATCAAAATAGAATTTTGTAAGTCTGAGCAGAAGCTAGCAGACATTTTCACAAAGCCATTAGGCATAAGAACTTTTGTACACCTAAGAGAGTTTCTTGGTGTAGTTGATGTGGATCAGTAGTGATCCTTGTTTGTTTTGCTCAAGACAAAGGGGGAGTGTTAGAATATTAATTGCAGTTGACGTTTGCCCCTGGAGCCAAACACTCACCTACCACCCCTGATGGATTGTAGAATAGATAGAAAACATGAATGCGGTAGGTGAGTTTTCAAATTTGGAAAAGAGGGGGAAAATATTTTGTCAAAAGACAAAAAAGAATTTTTTATTCATTCATTCAGAGAGACAGAGCAAAAAAAGTTCAGCAAAGCAAAGAAGAGATTAGAAGTTGCAGAGAGGAAAGAAGTGATCAACAAATCTAGTCATTAGAGTGCAGAGATAGAAGGAACTTCATTTCATTCCTGTAGACATACGTGTTTCTTCTCTGGTCATTCTATAAGTTTATTATTTGTTGAGTTTGTCCTATTGAAGTAGTGATTGCTCCAGGCATTATTGTATGCAGCCATTAGAGCTGCAAGTTTAAAGTTTTTTGAAGTATTGAAGTTATTTAAAGTTTTAGGGTTATTTTAGGGTTTTCTGTTGAAGTCAAATGCTCCCAAATTTTTTAATGGTTTAATCAAAGTTTAATAGAAAGTAAGAAGGCATACTAGAATCCATTGTTCTTCTTCTATTCATTGCATTTGAGAAGTTTGTTTGGAAGTTTCAAGCTTTGGTTCTCTGGTTTTAATGATGTAAAAGTTCATGTTATAGTTCTGTCACTTTGTATTGTTTTTGGTAGAAGTCATTTTTTTCAGTAGCTACTAAGTTCACTATGTACTTTCTTCTACCGAGCTCCACCCTATAGTAGCTACCAATTTCACTCAGTACCTTCTTCTACTGACCTCCACCCTGCAGTGGCTACCGAGTTCACTCGGTACCTTCTTCTACTGACCTCCACCCTGCAGTGGCTACCAAGTTCACTCGGTACCTTCTTCTACTGAGCTCCACCCTCTGGTGGCTACTTAGTTCACTCGGCATCCACACTATTGAGCTCACTCGGCATCCAATTGTGCTGAGTTGTTCTTAATTTTTTGAGCTCACTCGGCACTTTCCTGCCACTCAGTTTATTAAGGTGCCGAGAAAACTTGGTACTCGGCAATAGTTTTTGCCGAGCATTGAAATTGATTTTTAGGGTTGGTAATATATTTCTTCACAAAAATAATAACCATTATTTGGTCTTTAAACAAATCAGCAAAACCAATAACTTCTTTCTAAATAAAGAGGATTACCAATTTTTCAATTGAAGCAAATCTGTATTTATTAAACTCGATGACATTCTTTCAAATCAGTTTATAATTCATTTAATGAATTAAATCAATTTTTGAATAAAACCGATATCCTCTCTTACCAAAAACCTTGAACTCTTCAATGTAAATCATTTTTGGTGCAAAGTAATATCCAAAATCGATGACCACAACAAAGAAAATAGGCATTAAACAACCTCATAACCAGTCCTAAACTTAATTTGATCAAACTAGGTTAGTCTTTTCAAAGACCAACAAAAAATCAATTAGCATAACAATCTTTGTTCAAAATGAATGGTATCATTTTTCTGCAACAACCATTCTGATAAAGCTGACATTATCAATTGTTGAATACTTTGACAATAAATTAATTTCTTGAATGAGCCACATCCCCATCTCTTTAGACTAGGATCGCTTTCTTTAAAAAAAATTAATATTATTTTTAATCAAATCTTTTTTTCCCAAATGGAGACAATAATAACTTATCTCTAATGTAAAAATTAATATTAATAACTTGACTTTCACTGACTAAATGTTAATGTATGATTTTCCACTTCACCTATAGTTGATGTTCTTTTATGAAAAAGAGATACTCTCACTGGGATGGGATGTTGGGTAGTGACTTTCATTTCTATATTATTATTTCATTAACATCACATCACTTCTTGAATACTATAGTGAATCTTTTTTATATCAATGACAAACACACTAAAAGTTAACACTAATGACACCTGGATGAATAAAAGAAAGAAGAATTTTGAGGCACTGGATCATTAATTCTAAAATCTAACAATGACTGAAAGAATAAAGAATAAAGGAACTAGGGTTTGTAAGGGTTAAGCATTCTAGAGAAACCACTTTTTTATCTTGATCCTCTTGATGCTTTGAATTCTTAATTCTCGATTGGTTATTTTAACCCACTAGATCAATACTAATGACACCTAAATGAATAAAAGAAAGAAGAATTTTGAGGCACTGGATCAATAATTCTAAAATCTAACAATGACTAAAAGAATAAAGAATGAAGGAACTAGGATTTGTAGGGGTCAATCATTCTAGAGAAACCACTTTGTACACCTTGATCCTCTTGATGCTTTGAATCATTTATTCTTGACTGGTTATTTCAACCTACTAGATCAATATTGATGACAAATGAATAAAAGAACAAAGAATTTTTAGGCACTAAAATCTAGCAATGATTGAAAGAATATAGAATGAAGGAACTAGGATTTCTAGGGGTCAATCATTCTAGAGAAACCACTTTGTACACCTTGATCCTCTTGATGCTTTAAATTATTAATTCTTGACTGGTTATTTCAACCCACTAGATCAAAATTGATGACATTGAATGAATAAAAGAACAAAGAATTTTGAGGCACTAGATCAATAATTCTAAAAGCTAACAATGACTGAAAGAATAAAGAATAAGGAACTAGGATTTGTAGGGGTCAATCATTCTAGAGAAACCACTTTGTACACCTTGACCCTCTTGATGCTTTGAATTATTAATTCTTGATTGGTTATTTCAACCCACTAGATCCAAATCTCAGCCTCCTTCAAAGCCATTTCCACATGGTCTGAGTGCATCTACATAATTAGAAACGTATCTAGAGCCTCATTCATTTCTATGATTGAACTTTTACACTCATACATGACTCCTTATAAAATTTTGGGAAGGACCATATTTCTCCTCCATTTGCTTCTTGAAAGAGGGCCAACAAATTGTTATAGATTTCTAGATTTTGATATATACTAAGGATTTGGTAAGATGTTGATGAGGTATGCTAGTATTAATGTTTTGTCATTAATGTCAACATATTATTTGTTATTACAAACAATGTATTGTTTCAGTATTTTGGATGATTTGACTATTACACTAAAGGTCCTTTGGAATATCTTAGTTGATGATTGTTGACTTACATAGGTTTGCATGATTGTATGAATGTGTATTGGTAACTGATATTACAATGTTCTTGTATGTCAAGGTTAAATAGTTAGTTCATTATGAACTAGATTCTATGATTTAGAGGTCATGATTCTAGTAATATCATTGTAGGTCTTCTTTGTGTTCATGGTTGCAATTGTTCATATTGCTAAGTATATCAAGTTATCTTTTAATTTAACTAAGCTCAACAGTTTAGCGTTTTTGATGTTCAGTGTTAAAGATGAGTTTGGATCTTACATTGGAGATGTTGTGAAGGTTTTGGATGGCATTCCTCTTGCTTTTTTGTGTTCTTGGATTGTGTGATGATCATGTTCATGGCCTACATTGAGTGAGGAGATCAGAACTGCTTTTTTGGTAGCATGTGGGCATTTCTTCATTTAGGTCCTAATCAATTTGATGAAGGAACATGTTGTGATTCTCTATGTTATATTAGTGTTGGTATAGCATGTTCATGTGGATTGAATATTTGGGTCTTATTTAAGCCCTAATCAAAATATTTTTGATTGCATTTGTTATGTTAATTTGGTTGTTACACCTAACGGATTTGTATTCTTTGTAATCAATATAAATAAAAGATCAAATTGTAATTATGAATGTGGCTATGAGATATGGAATGTGCGAGTATGCAATGATGATATTAACAAAGAGAAATTGTACCTCATTGCAATTGTATAGGAATTGAAGATGACATTAGTTAATTCAGTTGTAATTGGGTACTTAACCATCTTGATGTAGTTGTAATGAGATTGAAGAATTCAATGGAGGGCTAGATATAAGATTGTAATGTGGTCAGTGTTCTCGAAGTAGTGTTCCTAGTTGATTCAACTGCAAGCCTTTGGATATGTGCACCTTTTTGTTCTCTATTTTTCTTGTTCTTAACTTTGATGTACTTTTAGAAAAGTACATTATCTTGTGGGTTAGATTCCCACTAGGGTTTCCTTAGAAAAAATATGGTTTTCTTGTGTTATGTGTTGAGGATCTTGCATTTATTGTTTTTTTTTAAGATCTTTTTATGTTTGAGAGTTTTTTTTCCAAGAACTAATACAACTAATTCACTTGCCAATTATGTTTTCCTTCTTTGGGCCTATCACAAACAATTAAAAATGGTAAGCCCTCCAATGTTGTCTTTTTGGGAACCTATAGTGTCCTATATATGTTATGCAGATTGAACAATGTACTTCTGCATCAATAATAGAAAATGGGTGGATGGTCTTTTTGATGCACCCAAAACATCCATCCAAAAACTTAACTTCTAGAGACTAGCATCTACAAACCTTATGCCCTCATCTCCAAGAATGTATGGTGCTACTAACTGATCTTTACCTAAGGTAGGGCTCTTCTTCATGTTCCTCATTATGTGTTCATGCTTGGTGATGTTTATATCCCAATTACTGACCTCCTTCCAAACTTGTTGACATGTTTTTATTGCTTCAAAATAATGGTTGATAGACTTAGAGAGGAAGCCCCTAACCTTCTCCACTTGACCAATGATCAATTGGTCTATGATTTTGTATTTTCTCTTTATTGTCTACAATGAATCCATCTCACACCATAGGACAAATTTTGGGAGAGGGATGCTTTGAGGCTTGCAAAGGAGATGGGAGACATTAATTCCCCAATAACATCCTCCCACTAGGCTAATTAGGCCATCAATTTTGTCTTTGACTAATTTTTTTAAATACTCATATGCATAGTGACCAAAACATTGTTGTGTTTGTCCAGCTCTCCTCATTTTTTTATTTTCCCCAACTTTATCTGAGTGGTCTAGTAATTTTTGAGTCTAACTTTTGATTGATCCATATCTAGAAGTGTCCTAGAAACCTCATCCATTGTCTCTCTTTATTCATTTCTCTAGGAGGGGAAAATGGTTTTCTCTATTTTACCCTTCCATTGAGGCTCAAAACTAGCCATGATGTCCTAGAGGGAGATTTTTTTATGCTCCAAGGTTTTCTTCCTTTTAAAACCTAACGCAAACCACTATGGTGGGGTTAAGGCCATTAAGTTCCATACTTGCGGTATCTCAAGAGGAAGACATTTTTCCTCTCTCTACATTAGTATCTCTAGGAGGAGGGTTCTTGCAGGTATTTGTTTCTATCTATACAAAGTCTGGTATCCAAGATGAAAGGCTATAGGTAATCCTGAAGGTCTATTTTTCAATTGACCACTAGTTGGTTTCTTTGTATCCTATTTTTCTTGCTCCTCTTCCTTTTTACAAAACTCTCCTTTAGAAATCCCATCTTGCATTCTCTTCTCCTCGACCTCGACAACATTCTTAACAAGTATCCTCTGGTTGTCTTTTTTCATCTTCCTGTTTCTAGAGGGATTCTTCCTACTCCACCCTTTTCTTTTCCTCTTCTTTGTGGATAAACCTCATGACCTCTGCACTTTTAAATTCCTTAGCCTTTTGGGAAGCCTCCTTTTCTTTGAACAGCTGATCCTCTTCCTACTAGGCTTCATGTTCTCTTTTGGCATGATCCTCTTCATGCTTTACTTTTCTTCTTCCTCCTCTTCTTCTACTTCCCAGAAGAGAATGGGCCACTCTTTTTGGGTGAGCATCGTGCTCACAATTTCAGACTCGAAAGGGTTAAGATCCATATACCCATTGGCATGTTCGAAATATGGGTCCTTAGTAGATGTAACCTTTTGTGTTAGAGGATCTAGGGTTTCTAAAGAAGGGGCATCTAGTGGTAAATCTAGAATACTTATGTTGCTTCTTTGTTAATTTTGTTGAACATTAAAGATATTTATTTAGGAACGAACAAAGGGGAGAACACCATCAGAAGGAACAACCTCACTATCCTCATTGGCATTTAATGGGATTATTTGAAGTCAAGAAGACAAACCTTATTCAAGTGGATGGTTGTCATGGTGATCATACCACCAAGAACCTTCTCTTCATAGGATCTTATGATGATTGCTTCACTTGGTGGATAAGTGGATGTCAAGCCTCCCTGATTGATGCATTGTTCTCCCTAGCTCCTTCATTACTTATTCTTCTAAGGTACCTTTTAGTGGATCTTCCTTCTTGGAGGACTTGCCTCCTTTATCTAACCCCTTACACCTTTCATACTTCTTCAGAGTGAGATTTATTTATGTCTTCAACTTGGAGCCTCTAACAAAATGGACGTCAAAGACCTTTTGGTTGTATGTAATTATATCCATAGTGAGAGTTTGTATGTCAATTTCCTTGGACTTGTCCTATTTGATTAAGTGGACTTTTTCTTTATCTATCTCCCTTGTATCATAGGTTGAGTCTACAATCTCATTTTTATACTCAAAATCCTTTATAATTCCCTAAAGTTCAAAATCTCTCATCTATATGGGGTCATCCTATAAAATGGATTTTACCAACAATCAAAATCATTTAGAAATTTTTCTTTAAAACATTTGATGTGCAATTCTTACAAAGAGTGCATGTTGGGGAAGTTCTTCTTTAATGCCTGAATTTTGTGTTGTATTGTCGGATTCTTTTAGGCCAGTTTTATGATTATGTTTTATGATTAGCAATACTTGGTTACTAGATTTGATTAGATGTATTTCATATTCAATTGTTATATGTGGTGAGTTACATAGTTATTTCATGTGCTTATGTTTATCCTTACGATGATTTTACATGTATGTTCACAAAGTGATTTTAGTTATTTCCTGATGTTAGTTAGATGAATTATTTATATGCAGCTTCTATGGACACTTACCCTATACTTGCATGGGTATAGCATACTTGTATGTTTTACTTTATGATTGACGTTTCTGATGTGGTTGAGAGAGAGAGTCGTAGTCACTTGCTAGTTGTGATCTACATGGTGCACCACTCCCCACCATTGCCTATTTAGTTTAGAATATATGAGTATGTACATGCATGAATTTTATGCAGATTATAGGTACTAAGTATCGACTTCCTTGAATTACCAGGATCAGTGTACCCTATTGCAGTATCTCAATGGTAAAAGAGGGGAGATAATTCTTGAGTCCAAATCCTAACCCTAAGCCAATTGTCCTATAGAATAGGACAACTATATGAGTTGTATACTTATCAAAATTCATCAAGTGACGTGAATTTGTGATTTTGAACCTGGAGTTTGATTTAATATTCTGTACTTTTTGTATGGGTTTTCATATTTAGTCTTGTGGGTCTGTTGTGTTTTTCAGTTATAATTAAATCAAATTTAAAAAGTATTTAATGATTTAATTTAATGAAAATTTTATAAAGAAAATTTAATTATATTTAATTATATTTAATTAATTGAAAAATTAATTAAATAAAAGAATTAAATTTAAAGATATAGTTAAAGTTCTAATTTTAGCGTAATCATATTTATTTAATTTAACAATAACATATTTATGAGTTCATTTTTATAATAAACTCTAAATATTATTATTATTTAAGTTAATAAATTTTTATATTTTATCTAAAACATCTCGAGAATTAATTAAAGCAAGAAAGTAATTGATTTAATAAAGATATTTTAATTAAATTGCAAAAAGGTTGCACATGAAAATTAAAATATAATAAAGTAATTAAGGAAAAGGGGGTTTCATGTGATTGCACAATCGAAGCCCTAATTTGGGGAAAAAATCTTTATTAGAAAATTAGAGTTCATTTCTCCATACCGAGATTTGGAGAAGCAAATTTTTGGAGAAGAGGGTTTTCAAAAGAAGGGGAATTGCTTGTGAGCTTCATGTGTCTATTGTTTAGCATTATATCCAGATAGGATCTTGTGGATTTGTGTAGTAGTTTTTCGTTCTTTGATTTCTTTGTCTTCTCCATGTTTGTAGATCAATATTCAAAGTTTGTTTGGGTTGAAACCCCTGTTTGAAAATTGCATTGTTCTTCATTTCGTAATCATCTGTATTTGGATTGATAATTAGAAACCCTTGTTTGTAAATTTTTAGAGAGTTGAGTTTTGATGTGGGTAGGGTTTGGAAATCAATCAATAATATTTTATACAGATTTGATTGATTGTTTCTTATTTGTTCTATTAGATATATTAGGTAAATTGGTTTTTTTTTAAATATATATATAATATAAAATTACCATAGTAAATAAATTTACTGTGATAATTTTACATGTATATATTAAAATATGTTTTTTTGGGAAAATTATCAATAAAAGTTTGGACACGAAAATTTTGATAAGGGCGTTGGCTGCAGATTTTGTTTTATAAAACAAAAACATATATATTATTAAATGGTGGGTGGGGCCACCAAACCGCCACCCACCTCTTTCCTTCTCCTCTATGGGTGGTGGTTTGTTGTTGTTCGCACAACAGGTATTGTTACTGACGCAGCAATAATTTGTTGTAGCCCACGATGTTGCAGCAGCTTTTGCATAGGCTAACAAGCCTTTTAACACGTTAATATATGTTTGTTATTTTAGCTTTTTTATTATTTTTTTAAATGTATTATTTTTTATAATTTAATTATACTTTAATAAATATTTAGATTATAGTCTTAGTTTGATGTTAATTGATTTAATTAATTTTGTTTTTAATAATTATTAATTATTAAATCAATATTAATTGTTATTTAATAATAATAAATTTTAAAATGATTTAACGATTATGGTTATTGATAATTGTATTATTTTATTAATAAAACAATTATTATTATTTTAATAATTAATATTTAAATTATTTATAATATTTAAATAAGGTGGTAGTTTTAGAAGGTAGTGGTAACTATGTTTTCTAATTTTAAAAGGGAAATGAGTTCAGTTATATGGAAAAATTGTAAAATTTATCAAGTTGAAAATCTAGAACGTAATGTAAACTTGATCCCTACTTTTAAATCAAGATCGTATGTTTTCAAAACCAAACAAAATTTATGAAACTACATTGTTTGGATGTATGTTTTCTTTAGTGTTGACCAATCTTGAATTTCTACCAGAGGTCAGGAGTTACTGTTTGGGTGTGTCATGTGATGTCATGATGATGTTATGTATATGATCTCTTATAACCAACCATGGTGATGTGTCACATGTTTCTTATGTTGAGTTTTGATCAATGGTTGTTAGTGCTTTCTAGTTTCTTGTGTAGAACTGAGGTGTATGATGTGACTTTTTTGATGTAACCTTTAATTCTTTGATCAATTATCTTGAAATGCTTTCCAGTTGCTTGTATAAGACTAAGGTGATTATTGTATTTTATCTTTTGGTGATTTCCAGTTGCTTTTATAGGACTAAGGTGATATTGAGATTTTTCTATAGGTGCTTTCCAGTCGCTTGTAAAGGACTAAGGTGAAAATTATGATTTTATGATTTGTACTTTTATGAGCCTAGGCTAGGTAATCTATGTGTATGTTGGGAAGTGGCTTGCAATGGAGGTTGGAGCCTAGAGTGGTTGCATGGGTAACCCATTGTAAGTTATTTTAATAAGTGATAACATTTCATAAAATGGGTTTTTAAATAAATTAATAATAGTCATTGTTTTTCCTCCCCCATGCCTTCAGTGCTAGTACAAACTAGAATGGGAGTAGAGAGGATGCTTAGTTACAACCTTGCTTCATTAGTATGCCTTGTATGTATGAAAGGATATTAATGCCGCATAGAGACAGTAGGGGGTCAAAGTCCAGAGAGGCTGCCAGGATAACATTGGAGTTGGCTCATCCAATGACACTTGCCCACTTACATAGTAGATTTCCTATGTGTCTTTTTTGCCTCTGCGATTAGATGATACTTGTGTCTTGGTACCCTTTGAAATAGTTTGCTTTTAGGTATTTCCTTGACCTAAATGTTGGTTTTGACTTGTGTTTTGATATTCGTATGGGACTTGATTTTATCTCCTCAGCATGGTGGGAGTGGGCCATTTAGGTTCCATGAGGTCGGGTGGTAGTGCATTTTTCTTATACCATTGAGATCTGATAGCTAGACATCATTGCTGGAGGTGCTTGTGTAGATGTTCCTTTCTATCTGATCTTGTCTTTATGTTGGATGATTATACTCTTTTGTATGTATTTGATTTTCAAAGATCTTACAAGATGGTGTATTTTTTTAATGATGTATATTCATTTGAATTTTTCATACCGTGTGACTTGTACAGTGGATGATTATGCATTCTGATTATTTCCAAGCGGCATCTTATATAATGTATATTGTTTAAGTAGATTCATACTTGTAGTTATTCTTTGATGGTGGATTTGTTATATATTGGATTTAGTATTAATTAAACTTAAATGTGATTCAACATCATGGGACCCTTAAGAGATGTAATCTATTTTATGATGGTTGTTATGTATGTGAGTTAATGCATCTGCTATATTTTATCTCTTGTTGTTATTATCTTTCAAAAAAAATATTTGACAAACTTAGTGAAACTTTAGGTTAATTTCTTTTGGGTTCGCTAGTAAGGTGTTACATCTGGTACCAAAGCCTGAGTTTCTACATTGGGAGCTCTAGGTATATTGGAATGCCACTAGTTGATAACTAGTTAACTAAAACAAAACTTAAATTGTTTATGTAGCTATTACAAACTTGAACACTCAAACTAGTTGAGCTTAAATGTACTTAAACTGAGAAATAGGTAGAACTGAGATTGGATCTTGTATTGTATTCAAAACATGTTTCTTATATGTATGCTTTACAGTAGTATGTTATTATGTTTATTTTAACATCTCGTTGTTCTTGGATATTATTGTAGGATGGTATTTAGGACAATATTGTCAATAAGGGGTCATAGCTCTAGTCATGGTAGAGGTCGTGGGCGAGGCAAGAATGTTAGTGTGGATGAGTTTGGACATGGAGATCACATTCAAGAGGGGAATAGGGAAGAGGACCATAGTGAGCATCAAGCTAATTCATAAGAGGTTGACCTAAGGCAGATGATGAGGACCCTTATGGAGCGTCTACCTCCTCCTCGGGGTGTTGATCATGATGGGTCACATCATAGAGGGAATGAGGAGAGGCATAGATCTAGGAGTCCTCAGAGAGACCTTTATAGTGATAGATAGAGGTTAGTTAAGGCTGCGCAGATGAAGGACCTTCAGAGGTCCAAGATCAAACCTTTCAATGGGTTGGGTTCAGGATATGTGGCAGAGCAGTGGCTAATTTCTCTAAACAGGTGTTTGCTATACAAGACTTTGACTCTTATGTCAAAGCAATATTTATCATCAACCACCTAGAACTCTTTGGAGCTAAATGGTGGAGCATCAAGGAGAAGAAGATGGGAGTAGATATGAATACGATCACATTAGAGTTATTTCTAGAGAACTTTTGTGAGTTTTTCCTACCAGAAGAATGACAGCAACATAGATCAAATGAATTTCACAATTTGAAACATTACACTATGATCATAGAAGAGTATGGGTGGAAATTCTATGATCTTATACCTTATGTGGAGATCAGTGATAGCTTGCCACTGATGGCACAACATTTTATTTGGGGCCTTAATAACCGTCTCTTTGGGGGTGTTAAGGTATTTCAACCTAAAACCCTCAAGGATGTGGTACATCAAGCTATACTTGTAGAGTAGAGTGTCACCTTAGGATATGGTGGTTTTGTGGGAGCACCTACAGCATCAGGGTCCAAAGGTAATCAGGGAGTAGGTAGTAGTAGGAAGCCTCCTTCTTCTAGAGGTAATCAATAGTAGCAGTAGGGAGGATCTTATCCTCTAGCACAGAGTGGTGATAATGGATCACACTCTAGGGATTCCTAGTACTTTCAGTGCAATAAGCACAACCAATTTGACTAGCCATCGCAAAGTATGCAATCTTATGCTAGGGGGGGTAGCTTTCAATAGTCCAGTACATCTAGAGCACAGAGGAGTTTCGATGGAGAATATTTTTCATGCGGACAATGCGAACACAAGTTGTCCCATTGTCCTCAATAGAAACTACAATTTGTAGATCAAAGACCTACAACTTTAGAACCCATGGTTGGAGATATGAGTAGATCTGAGGGTATTTTTAGTGGAGTCTTATCCTCCTTCAGGGCGAAAGGGTCCAATGGGACCCGCATAGTGAGTGCTAGAGTTTTTTTATCTTTCTTGTAGGTTTCCAAGAGTAAGCCTAAGTCTAGGGGGTGGATGTAATGCCAACCACTAGTTGACTTTTCTGTTGTATTATCGAATTCTTTTAGGTCAATTTTATGATTAGCGGTACTTGGTTATCGGATTTGACTAGATGTATTTCATATTCAATTAATTTATGTGTTGAGTTAGTTATTTCGTGTGCTTATGTTTATCCTTTCAATGATGTTAAATGTATGTTCACATAGTGATTTCAGTTATTTCATGATGTTAGTTAGATAAATTATTTATATGTAGTTTTATGGATACTTACCTCATACTTGCATCAGTATGGTGTACCTGTATGTTTTACTTTATGATTGACATTTCTGATGTGGTTGAGAGAGGGAGTCGTAGTCACCTGCTAGTTGGAATTTACACGATGCACCACTCCCCGCTATTGCATGTTTAGTTTAGAATATATGAGTATGTACATGCATGAATTTTATGCAGATTGTAGGTACTAGGTATGAACTACCTTGAATTTCTAGGATGGGCGTCCCCTATCATAGTATCTCAATGGTAAAATAGGGGAGATAATTCTTGAGTCCAAATCCTAACCCTTAGCCAATTGTCCTATAAAGTAGGACAACTGTATCAGTTGTTTACCCATCCGAATTCGTCAAGTGACGTGAATTCGTGATTTTGACCCTATAGTTTGATTTAGTATTCTTTACCTTTTTGGGGGGTTTTCATATTTAGTGTTATGGGTCTGTTCTATTTTTTATTTATAATTAAATCAAATTAAAAGATTATTTTTAATGATTTAATTTAACCAAAAAAATTATTTAAAAAATTTAATATTTAATTATATTAAATTAATTGTAAAATTAATCAAATAAAAGAATTAAATTTAATGATATAGTTAAAGTTCTAATTTTGGCGTAATCATATCTATTTAACTAATAACAACATATTTGGGAGGTTATTTTTATAATAAACTCTAAATATTTTATCAAAAATTCTCAAGAATTAATTAAAGAAAGAAAGAAGGTGATTTAATAAAGATATTTTAATTAAATTGCAAAAAAATTGCAAATTAAAATTAAAATATAATAAAGTAATTAAGGAAAAGGGGGTTTTTCATGATTGCACAATCGAAGCCCTAATTTGGAGGAAAACTCTTTATTAGAAAATTAGAGTTCATTTCTCCATATCAAGATTTGGAGGAGTGAATTTTCAGAGAAGAGGGTTTTCGGAATAAAGGGAATTTCTTGTGAGCTTTGTGTGTCTATTGTTTAGCATCAAATCTAAGTAGGATATTGTGGGTTTGCGTAGTAGTTTCTCGTTCTTTGATTTCTTTATCTTCTCCATGTTTGTAGATTAGTATTCAGAGTTTGTTTGGGTTGAGACCCTTGTTTGCAAATTTCGTTGTTCTTCATTTTGTAATCATCTATATTTGGATTGATAATTAGAAGCCCTCATTTGTAAATTTTAGAGAATTGTGTTTTGATGCAGGTAGGGTTTGGAAAATCAATCAATAATGTTTTATACATATTCAATTGATTGTTTTGTGATTGTTCTGTCAGATATATTAGGTAAATTGATCTTAAATATATATAATATAAAATTACCACATTAAATAAATTTACTATGATAATTTTACATATATATTAAAATGGGTTTTTTTGCAAAAAATATCTATAAAAATTTAGACCCGACAATTTTGATAGGGGCATTCGCTATAGTTTTTGTTTTATAAAACAAAACAAAAAATTATTAAATGGTGTGCTAGGCCACCAACCCCCACCCACCTCTTTCCTTCTCCTCCACGTCCGACAGTTTACTATTGTTCACACAACAGAACTATTGCAGCAATAGTAGGTACTATTGCATTAGCAGCAATACTCTGTTGCGGTCGCAACAGGCTACTATGGCAGCTTTTGCATAAGCCGACGGGCCTTTAAACACGTTAATATATGTTTGTTATTTTAGTTTTTTTAATAAATATTTTTTAAATGTATAAAATTTTATAATCTAATTTTATTATATTATATTTTAATAAATATTTAGATTATAGTTTTAGTTTGATGTTAATTGATTTAATTAATATTATTGTTAATTATTAAGTCAATATTAATTGTTATTTAATAAACTTAAATTAAAAAAATATTATTTAACGATTATGGTTATTGATAATTGTATTATTTTATTAATAAATCAATAATTTTTATTTTAATAATTAATATCTAAATTATTTATAATATTTAAATAAGGCAGTAGTTTTAGAAGTTAGTGGTAACTATTTTTTCTAATTTAAAAGGGAAATGGGTTTAGTTATATGGGAAAATTGTAAACTTTATCAAGTCAAAAATCTATACCATAATGTAAATGTGATCCCTACTTTTAAATCAAAATCATATGTTTTAAAAACCAAGCAAAATTTACGAAACTACACTACTTGGATGTATGTTTTCTTTTGTGTTGGGTTTGGGGTTTAATTTGAGTGTTGACCAATTTTAGATGTCTAATTGAGGCTGAGAGTTATTGTTTGGGTGATGTCATGATGATGGTATGTATATGATCTTTTACACTTGGTCATGGTGATGTATCACATGTTTCCTATGTTGAGTTCTGATATGTTTTAAAGACCAAACAAAATCTATGAAACTACACTACTTGGATGTATGTTTTCTTTTGTGTTGGGTTTGGGGTTTACTTTGAGTGTTGACCAATTTTAGATGTCTAATTGAGGCTGAGAGTTATTGTTTGGGTGATGTCATGTGATGTCATGATGATGGTATGTATATGATCTTTTATACTTGGTCATGGTGATGTATCACATGTTTCCTATGTTGAGTTTTGATCAATGATTGTTAGTGCTTTCCAGTTTCTTGTGTAGAACTGAGATGTATGATGTGACTTTTCTAATGTAACCTTGGATTCTTTGATCAATTATCTTTAAATGATTTCTAGTTACTTGTATAAGACTAAGGTGATATTGAGATTTGTCTATATGTTCTTTCGAGCCACTTGTAAAGGATTGAAGTGAAAACTATGATTTTATGGTTTGTACTTTTATGAGCTTGGGATAGGTAATCTATATGTACATTGGGAAGTGACTTGCAATGGAGGCTGGAGCCTAGAGTGTTTGCTTGGGTAACCCATTGTAAGTTTTTTTTAATAAGTTATAACATTTCATTAAATGGGTTTTAAAATAAATTAATAAGAGTCATTATTTTTCATTGTCCATGCCTGAAGTGCTAGTATAAACTAGGATGGGAGTAGAGAGGATACTTGGTTGTGACTTCGCTTCATTAGTATGCATTGTATGTATGAAAGGATACTGGTGCTGCATAGAGACACTGGGGGGTCAGAGTCTAGAGAGGTTGTCAAGGTAACATTAGAGTTAGCTCATGCAATGACACTTGCCCACTTACATAGTAGATTTCCTACGTGTCTTTGTTGCCTCTGGGATTAAATGATATGTGTGTCTTGGTACCCTTTGAGATAGCTTTCTTTCAAGTATTTCCTTAACCTAGATGTTTGTTTTGACTTGTGTTTTGATATCCATATGAGACTTGAGTTTATCTCCTCAACATGGTGGGAGTGGGCCATTTAGGTTCCACGAGGTTGGGTGGTAGTGCATTTTTCTTATAACATTGAGATTTGACAACTAGATGTCATTGCTAGAGGTGCTTGTGTAGATGTTCCTTTCTATCTAATATTGTATTTTTGTTGGATGATTATACTCTTTTGTATGTAGTTGATTTTCAGAGATCTTATGAGATGATGTGTTTTATTTATGATGCATATTCATTTGAGTTTTTCATATCATATGACTTATACAGTGGATGATTATGCATTTTGATTATTGCCAAGTGGCATCTTATATAATTGTATATTGTTTAAGTGGATTTGTACTTGTAATTATTCTTTGATGGTAGATTTTTTTATATATTGGATTTAGTATTAATTAAACTTAAATCTAATTCAACGTCATGGGACCCTTAAGAAATGTAATATGTTTTATGATGGTTGTTATTTATGTGAGTTAATGCTTCCACTATATTTTATGTCTTGTTGTTATTATCTTTCAAAAAAAATGTGTGACAAACTTAGTGAAACTTTAGGTTTTTTTTTTTTGGGTTCCCTGGCGGGGCATTGCATCTTCTTTCTTTTCTTATCGAGATCATAAGGATCATGTTGGAAATAAAACCCTTGGAAGCTCAATCTTTTCAAACTCCAAAGCTACCTCTTTTGTTGTAGTGGAAGAGCACTTTTTTTTACTGAGAGTGAGAGAAATCCTACATCATGCCTATGCTTTGCTAAATTAGTCTTTGCAGTTCCAATATTTGTGTACATAATTCTTAACTCCATTTGTACAATGTTGGGGAAGTAGAAAGGACTTCACTACAAAACCTACTATCCTCAGGAATATACATGTGAGGAACTTCATGAACCAGTATCCTCATTTATTTATAAGGCTCATTTTATCTATCAATTTCTCAAATCTTATATCCCCAATCAATTTGTGGATTCTCTAAAAAATGAAGTGTCATTCACATAGGTAAAATTGGTTGTGTACTTGATCAATACACTTCTTCGTAGAATTCTTTTTAAGAAATGCACCTACAAAAAAGTGTCACATTAGTAATCTCCATAAAATGCAAAAAAGTCTACAAGGGTCAAGGTCATTGACCAGTCATCAATTTTAGTTTCTATTTAATTTAAAGTGCGCACACGCACGCACACAAATGAAGAAGAAAATAAATTGACAAGTCCTAAATTTAAAAAATAATAGTTTATCAAGATTTATGAACCTAATATGCCAAAGAGACCATAAATCATTTTCTTGAATACCAAGATGTTCTAAACATGACAACCAAGCTAATAAGAGCTTCAAAGCCTTCATAAAAACACAAAAGAAAATGAATATCGTAGAAGTTCTTTATCACCCTACCACAAACCTATTAAGCTTCCTTGAAATATTTCCTGACATGAAAGATACCCATCCCAACAATGAAAAAGTCTAAACAAAAAAAAAACTAAGGAAAGTAATAGAATTGTGCCTACACAAATAGTCTAGAATACACAAAGTGCATATTAAGAAATAGAAGCATCATTACTTTCCATTCATTCCACATCATGAAATCATATTATCTTCCCAAACATATAAATTTTATATGATATTTACAACAATGCAATAATACTTTTTCTATAAATATCAAGAACTCTTAATACCTATCCAACACATCATGAAATAACTACAACTATGAATACCTAACATGATAATTAAAGATCAACATTCTTATAATGATTCACCACTCTCTAATTATAATTAATAAAGTTAAGGTAAAAGAAATGTTGACTAAACATATACAAAATGGTGGACATGTAAACTTGGTTTGCAATGTGAGCCCCAAGTGCCCAAGCTATAACCAGTAGCCAAGAAATGATGAAGCGGGTATTCTCAAGTAAACATGAAGCTCTCATACTTGTCTAGCACCACAAAAAAATAGGAATAATGCATGTAATATCCTAATTAAGAGGAAGACAAAGCAACACTAAGCTAATGGCATGCACAAGAAGAAAACTCGTATGTTCCATTGTGCAGAGAGCTAGGATAACTCCTATGGTGTGAAAGAGAGTACGCTTGGTGGAACTTAAAAGGAAAAGGCATCAATCATGTTAAACATTACTGCCATGTCTTGGTAGGCATATATAGAGGCACCAAAGAATAACAAGGAAGATGAAACCATTAATCTAGTGTCCCTTAGTTTCTTATGTACATGATGTGCATGCTGACTGTGAATTACTTCTATTGGAAAACAATGCAGGGGATAAGAAGAGGTAGTGGTTATGAGAAAAATGCATCCCAAAACTTCACCTAAAAGGAGCATGCACAAGACATGTGTCCAAATGATTATGAATGCAAAATTAAATGTAAGAATATTACAGACAGGCATACGTCCAGGAACACAAGATGTCAATCCATATCTTCATTCTGAATAATAATAAAATGTATACTTTCAGAATGAGTTTGACCCTTTAAATCCATCGACCTCTACGAATTGCAATTACTTATTCCTCCTCCTAATAATCTATGCCAAGATAAGAGATTCATTTTCAAATGATTCCTACGTAAATTGAAAAGGAGGGGTTCTTGACTTTTTGTAGTTGACATGCAGTTGTTATCATTACATCTTTTTGGATATTTATTTGAGCGCTCACCTTATAATGGTTTTTTAAGGCATTGACGACCAATATAAAGTGTACTAAAAGAAAGGCGTCTAAGTTGAAAACCACACCAAGAGTTAGGATTAACAAAAAAAAAATTGCAATGCATGGGATTGGATTATCCCACAAGTTCTTGTGATTCTGGTTACATACACCCTCTAAATTCCCCTTTAATGCCTACCAATGCATGAAGGAAGGCAAAAGGATAATGGTATGAAGTTATTTAATATATGTAACGAGTACTCTTTCATTCCCTCTCTCTGAATTTGTATCCATCATCCCCACTAATTTCATTATTTATATTTTCTTGTCACATTTTATTTATATGAAAAAATAAATGGGCTCAACCAATCCACATGGTAGTGCAATACCAATTTATTCGGTTGGAGAAGAAATGGTTTGTGACATTCTCACACGAGAGAATCGTATATTTTTTCTCCTTATATTTCGTGGTTTGCAGACATTCCTTCTTATGCTTCAATCTAGACATAAACTAGACCAAGTATGATTTCATATAAACATGTTGTTTGCCACCATGATTAAGAGGAGCTAGTAGTAAAACTCATTTGAAATTGTATGTGTAGAATCAAAGCACACAATTATGTTGCATATGCAGTCGTTAAAAAGAACATACATGCCTGATAATATTTCACACTAGTTTCCTAAATATGCAGAAAAGAATTACAATGATGTCCCAGATTGGTGGGATGAAGTTGGAGTGTGGGACTTGGTTGTACATTTTGGTTTTGTCCTTCCATGAATGAAATAGACACCTCCTGTTAAGAAACTTTTTGTGTTTTTTTTCTTTTATCACATACTTAGATAGTGCTCCCATTTCATCTATAACTATGTTTTCTCCTAGTATGAGATATCGAGGATGGCATTGACTGCATTTGGAGTGAAAATGCTACCATATTTTTCCTCCGTGGTCACGCACTTTTCTGTGAATTAAGTATAGTAGTTGGAAATTGTTGAAGAGGATTGAATAACAAAAGTGAAAATAGAAGATAGAAGATGAATACAACTAGAAAACATAAATAAACGAGACACCAGATTTATCATTGTTCAACACAACTTGTGGCTACGTCCACACTGAGAAAAGTATTGTATTGGTTAAATAAGTTGACTACAAATGACACAGCAGCAACATATAATCAATCACATAATATAATGAAGAGTCTCATACTCCAAGAGACACGTAATTGGAGGGAAAAACTTATGATTGTTGGCCTTCACACTAACAATCTCTCACTCAAAGGTCAACCAATGTTTCAACTAATCAGCCAATACCCTGCTTAATAGTTGCTTCACCTCTTCTTAACAAGCCCAAGAGAAGTCCTGCCACATTCAAACTTTTCTTTGGCTACAATCTTTGTCAAGATTTCTATCGAATTGACCTTTGCATCTATCTTTTCAACTTTGAATTTGCCTTCTTCAACTACACGATGAACAAAGTGAGTATGTATGTCAATGTTCTTACAGTGATGTTGAGATGAATTATTATGAGCCATAAAAATAGAGTTGTAACTATCATAAAAATAAGTATAATTCTTCTGCTAAAATTTCAAATCACTAAGCAATGATTAAAGCCAAATTATTTCCCTTGCACCTTCAAAAAGAGCCAAATACTCAGCCTTAATAGAAGAAATAGCAATGAAATAATGCAACCTTAAATCCCAACTAATAACAACTCCAGCAAGCATGAAAGTATAACCAGTAGTAGACCTTCATTTATCAAAATCCCTGGCAAAATTAGAATCAGAGGTGTCTTTTAGATATTTTAATATCCATTTAACCACTTCCCAGTGAGCCTTATTGGGATTGCTCATGAACCTTTTCACAACTCCCACTACATGATCAATGTTAGGGCAAGTAGAAACCACGGCATGCATAATGCTGCCAACTACAAATTTATAAAGAATTTTATCCATAAATTCATATGCTTCTTGTGTTTTTGGACACAATTAGAACTTAACCAGCAAGAGGAATGGAAACAACTTTTGCATCATTCATGCCAAACCTTTCTACAACCTTACCAATGTATTGTTTTTGAGATAATTTGATTTCATTTTTTTTGTCTATCCTGAACAATGTGCATCCCTAGAATTTTCTTTGTGGCTCTTAGGTCCTTCATGGAAAACCAACTAGCTAATTTTTTTTCAACTTACCAACAATCCGAGGAAAAGAACCAGCTACCAACATATCATCAACATATAGTAAAAGTATAAAAAACATCATTGGGAAGTTGTTTGTAGTAGATACATGGATCTGATTCACACCAAATAATATTATGTTCAGCCATGAAGTGATCAAACTTAACATACCACTGTCTTGGGGCTTTCTTGAGCCCATACAAGCTACGCTTTAGACAACAATAAAGATGTTTATGTCCCTCTTGAACAAAGCCTTTTAGTTGCTCCATATAAAACTCCTCATCTACATCACCATGTAGGAATGTAGTCTTGACATCAAGTTGTTCTAACTCAAGATCCCATACTACCACCAATCCCAAAAATTGTCTAGATTGTAGTCATTCACACAATGAGAAATAAAATCTCATCAAATTATATACCTTTCTATTGAGGATAACCTTTGAAAATTAAACGAGATCAATAGCTCTTCTTTCCTTCATCTTCTTGTTTCAATTTGTATACTACCCATTTTTTCAATGGTTTGCAATTGGGTGGAAGCACCACAAAATCCAAAGTTTCATTAGCATGAAGTGAACTCATCTCTTCCTCCATTAAAATCATCCAATGATCCTTATCAATATCATGACATGCATCTTTAAAATTGGCTAGTTCAATCTAATCAAAGATCAATAATTCAAATTGTGCCTCTTCAGAATAGTGTAATTAATAATCTGAAAACTTAACAAGCATCCTTCTTTTCCTTGTAAACAACCTTAACTCATATTGAGTTCCTTGATTGGTCTTCAATTAATTCAAATGCAGAACTAGTGACTATAGTTCTTCCAATCAAATTTTGAATGCCCCCTAACTATTGTAATTGAAAGTCACAACCCTTTGTTTTTTTTTTCTTATTATTCCCTTGGTTGAAAAATGATATGTTTTATTATTCCCTTAGTTTGAAAATGATATTTCCAAATTGTTTTGTGTAACTATTGTCATTAATAGTGCTTCACCATCCAAACTAGTAGTGTCAACCTATGATTAAGGACCCTGATTTAGGAATTCGTGAAATAAACCATCGGGGCATTCCTGATTTCTTTTTGCCATGACTGTGTGCCAACATTCATCCAAAGATTCTTCACAGTGGTTGTCTTCCCATTCCTAACCACTTTCATTTTGACCGCTTTGAACTAAACTAGAAGTTCTCTTATCAAGTTCATGCAAGGGAAGATCATTATTTGTTATGTTATGTGTTGCTGGCACAAATGGCTCCTTCATGGCAGGTTGAGACAAATTGCCATGTGTCCCACCAAAAATAGTATGCATAGAACAAGGAGCTTCATGTTCACTATGAGCATGTCCTATTGTGTGCAATTTGAGGGCCATAGTAATGTGTGATTGTCATGAGTGATAATTCTCCAAATTCATTCCATTGAGAGGCATGATTTTTACAACAAGTGCATCTATTAGAGTTAATGTTCTAATAGTAGTCAATCAATACTTGTTGCACATGTGGCAAACCATGTTGAGTTGTTGTCAACATAAGTTAAGTTTAGGAATGAGTCAAAGAGTTCTAGTTTGAATCAAGTTCTTGTTGTAGATGTGTTTGAGTTAGGTGTCCATAAGTTTCAATTAGCTATCAAGTTTGTGTGTGTTGTCAATCATGAAGTAGTTTATTGTCAATCTAATTAGCAGTCATTTAGGAATGTTGTTGGGTCAAGCTATTGTATAAATTTGTATCTATTATGCAATAAAATCAAGCTGGAAGTCCCTTTTTTCTTTTTTCTTTTACTGTTGTTCTATTTTTCCAATATAGTATCAGAGTTATCTTCCTATTAAGTTTTTTTTGTTAGAGAAGAAGTTGTTAAGAAGATGAGGCCAAAAGAAGAACCATTGGATGATTATGTATTTTATTGAAGAATTTGTTTTATTTTGATGGAGTCTATGCTCTAAAAATAGGAAATAATGTAGTAGAGGCTAGTTGTATGCTCAAATAGTTTGAGGTGCTATAGGATCGGAGAAGCTATACGTTTACAAGGGTTTTGACGCATTCCATGTAGAGATAGTGTGTCCAATAGTTTGTGGAGATCTGAAAGTCTGGAAGCTCGGCATCATACCTTTACAAGGGTTATGAGACATTTCATGTGGAGATGGTGTGTCAAATGGTGTTTCGAAGCTGGATGATGGTTACATAACTATGAGAAAGTCTTACTCCTCTATGACCTATTTTCAAAGTATAATTCCTACATAATATTTCCTTTAATTGTCATATTAAGTGGGGGTGTTGGAGTTAATGTTCCAATAGTAGTCAACCAATAATTGTTGCAAATATGGAAAACCTTGTTGAGTTTATGCCAACACAATTTTAATTTAGGAGTGAGTCCAAGAGTTCTAGTTTGAATCAAGTTCTTATTGTAGATGTGTTCAAGTTAGGTGTCCATAAGTTTCAATTAGTTGTCAAGTTTGTGTGTGTTGTCAATCACAAAGTAGTTTGTTGTCAATCTAATTAGCAATCATTTAGGAATGTTGTTGGCTCAAGCTATTGTATAAATTTGTATCTATTATTCAATAAAATCAAATTGGAAGTTCCTTCTTTCTATGTTTTTTTTATGTTGTTCTATTTTTCTAGTAGTAGCTTCCTTATAAGACTCGAGCTCATGTATCTTATTTGACTGTGTATACCTCATATTGTTTGTTGGGATGAATTTATCTTAGCATATTGTTCATTCAGGAAAGTATGTGCCAATTGTGAATAAGAATGATCATTCACCAAATCATAGTTTTTAAAATCTTTCGCAAGGTGTGGTGAGTGCTCTATTTGCAAATTTTGTGAAGAACATAATTATTCAAAATTATTTGTCTTTTTTTCTTTCATGGAGAAAGCTAGGCAATCCATCTATGATTGTTAGTCTATGAATGAGATTTTTCTATGTGTGTGGAGAGAAATATAAAAAATTTCAAGAGAATGGAATTCAAAAGTCTTGATCATTTTCCAAAGACAGTCTAATGTTTTGAGATGAATTATCACTGTCACTACTCATACAAATGCTTCCTAATGACAGAGCAAGATTTGGAGATAAAACAAAGCTGGGTGAGGAGGGATTTACAGTTGTATGCTCTTTAGGTGAAGCGTTACCATTATTTATAATATCCTTGAGAGGGATATATTCTTTATTCTAAGGCTCTGCCTTTAAACATGAAAATGTAGTCTTATTAAAAACTACATCTCCACTTCTAGTTGTTTTATTAGTAGTCAAGATCCAAAGTCTAAAGACAAATTGATCTTCTCCATAACCAAGAAATATGCATGGCAATGATTTGGGATCTAGCTTTCTTCTCTTCTCCTTAAGGATCATGAATCAAGGCGTGACAACCACAGACCCAAAGATGTGAGTATGAAACTCTTCTTCCCATCCATTCCTCTTATAGAATTCTAAAATCCAAACATGTTAAAGGACTTTGATTAATAAGATACACAAATGTATTACAAGCTTCAGCCCTGAATTCTTTGCCTAGGCCACCATTTGAAAACATACCTTGAGCTTTCTCAAGAATGGTTCTATTGAGCCTTTCCACTTCCCTCTTTTCTTGAGGATTGAAGGAAACAACTTTCACCCTTTGAATAACATTATCTATAAAAAAAAGTTATCAAACTCCAACAAAGAAAATTTCACCCCCATTATTCATTTTCAAGAATTTAATTTTGTGACCACTTTTTCTTTCAACAAGAGATTTAAAAACTTTGAATCTAGAAAACACTTTAGATTTTCTAGCCATCACATAAATCCAAGCTTTCCTAGTACAAGCATCAAGGAAAGTAACAAAATAAATTGCACCTCATAAAGAAGTTACCTTGGTAGGACCAAAGACATCTGAGTGCACTAGTCTCAATGGTCTAGTCTTCATGTCATGCCTATACTTCAATAAGATGGCCCTTCTTTGCTTTCCATAGAGATAATGTTTGCAAAACTCCAAGTTTTCTAATTGGAGACTGATGTAACCCAATACCCTTCAAATAATAAATCAGAAAATGACACAACATAGAAGTTCCAGAATGCAAGAATTCTTCATTAAACTTTCCCAACTAAACTCTGCCTGTAAAATGAAAGAAAACTACTTATTACAATTTCAAAAATTGCCATATTTGGCATATTTTCAGGAAAAATAGATTTTTTAATTTTTGGTTATTTCCAAACCCCATGTTGTGAATCCTAATTTTTCCCAAGAAAATCCACCAACTAAGGTAAAATAAATTTATAACTAATCAATGAAATCAAAATTATGATTTCAGATTTGTTACAAAAACAACTTTCTAAAAAATTGGAAAAAAAACACAAAAATCCAGTTTCAGAGGTCAAGATGATATTTCAGTCTCCTCCTCATGCAACTACTTGTAAAATTTCAGCCAAAACCCACATCTGAGTCAAAAGTTATGACCCTCAAAAATAAATATTGACCAAAACCCACATTTGAGTCAACAGCCTTGACCCTCAGATGCCCCAGCATCATTCTTCTCTACTTGAAAAAAATGCAGCTCCTACAAGTTCTAGTCCTCAAACTGCTTCCATTTAGGCTCATCTAGCTTCTGCAAATCCCACTCCGTAATCCAGGTGTTATCTCTCGGTGCCAACCCTTCCCATTGCAAAAGATATCTATTGTAGTCACCATGGCGAATCTAAATAGTCTTCTTATCGAGAATCTGTGCAACCTTTTCCCTTTTCTTAATGGGGATGGTGTGTGTCTAGTCTACCACATCCTCCTTTTCAACAAAACCATCATCACCATGGAAAGTATATAAATCAAAGATATTTTACACAAGAGATATATCAAGACCACTAGGGAGCTCTACCTCATAAGCATTATCATTAATCTTCTTCAAAATCTTGTAGGTACCAATTTTCTTATATTTCAATTTATGATAAGTCCCGATAGGAAACCTCTCCTTTCTGAGATAAAACATCACTAGATCACCTACACTAAAAACTTGATACCTTCAAGTAGCATCTATGGAAGCTTTGTACCACTCATTGTTGTCCTACAACTTCTGTTGGACATCTTCCTGCAACTAGTAGAGTTACTTTGCAAAGGCTTCTCCATCATCACTGACTCTGTCATGCAAGGGAAGTTGCACCAAATTGAGAATACCCTAAGGATTATGACCACAAACAACTTGAAATGGTGACTTACCAATTGACTTGTTCACTGAGTTGTTATAAGCAAATTCTGCTTGGGGCAATGCCAAATCCCATTGTTTGGGCTTCTCTCCAACAATACATCACAACAAATTACCCAAACTGTGATTGACAACTTATGTTTGTCTATTAGTTTGCAGATGGTAAGCACTACTGAACTATAACTTTGTTCCCATCTTCTTCCATAAGGTCCTCTAGAAATGACTCAACAACTTAGTATCTTGATCAGAGGTGATCATTTTTGGAACCCCATGCATTCTGAATATTTTAGAAAAGAATAACTTGGCCACCCTAGTAGCATTGCTAGTTTTCTTACAAGCAATGAAATGAGCCATTTTTTACAATCTATCCACAACTAGAAAGATAGAGTCATTACATCGTTGTGTATGTGGCAATCCCAATACAAAATCCATACTCAAGTCTATCCATGGTCCTACTGGTACTGGTAATGGTATGTACAATCTAGTGTTCTTGGGAGTGGCCTCTAGCTACTTGACAAATTTGACAACTTTCCACAAACCTGGTGATATCTCACTTCATCTTTGGCCAGTAGTACTTATCTACCACCAAATCTATTATTTTATCCTTCCCAAAATGCCCAACCATACCACTACTATGAAATTCTCTAATAATATTTTTTGCATTGAGCCTACAGGAACACACAGATTCTTCCCCTTGAATAAATAACCATCTTGCATTAGATACTCACCTTGAATATTGTCTGCATCCCCAGGTATTGGATTCTTTAACTGATCAACAACTTCCCAAAAGTTAGTATCGAATTCATACAAGCATTTGATTACATCGAAGCCAACTACCTCCATCTCCATGATGGTCAGAAGAACAACTCGCCTACTCAAGGCATCTACAACTTGATTTTGTTTCCCTGATTTATGCTTCAGAACAAAGGTAGAGAGACCCACTTTGCATGTCTAGTGTTCAATTTCTTTTGTGTGTTCAAGTATTTCAGAGCAATATGGTCTGTAAACAACACAAATTCTTTGGCAACTAGATAATGCTTCCAATGCCTCAAAGCTTGTACAATTGCATGGAATTCTATATCATATGTAGAATATTTCTTTCGCACATCATTCAATTTTTCACTACAAAGGGCAATGGGCCTACCTTCTTGGCTAAGTACAGCACTAATGCCCACATTTGAGGCATCACAATCCACTTCAAACACTTAAGAAAAATCTGGTAGGGCTAGTATTGGAGCTTCAGTGACCTTCTTTTTTAGGTATTGAAAACTCTCTTCAGCCTCTTTGGTTCATGAGAACTCCTAACCCTTAGTGCAGACTATCACAAGTGCTACAATGCTACTGAAATTACAAATGAACTTTCTATAGAAAGTAGCCAAGTCATGAAAACTTCTCACCTCAATGATATTACGTGGACTATGCCATTTGCAAATGGCTCAAACTTTCTCTAGATCCATCTTGACACCATCTATGGAAATGAAAAACCCTAGAAAAATCAAGCTTCCTTACATGAACCTACACTTCTTCAAATTAGCATAGAGCTTTTCTCTTCTCAGTACCCCCAATATGATCCTCAAGTGTTGCAAATGTTCTTCCCTTCCCTTATTAAAAATTAGTATATCATCAAAATAAACTACTACAAACTTACCAATGTAGGAACGTGACACAGTGTTCATGAGTCTCATAAAAGTACTAGGTGCATTGGATAAACCAAAAGGCATGACCTTCCATTCATACAAACCATCCCTAGTTTTGAAATTTGTTTCACTCATCCCCCTCTCAAATGCAGATCTGATGGTACCCACTTCGCAGATCAATCTTAGAGAAATACATTGCTCTAGTAAGAATATCCATCATGTCATCCAATCGTGGGATAGGAAAATGGTACCTGATGGTTATCATATTGATGGATCGGTTGTCTGTGCACATCCTCCATGTTACATCTTTCTTTGGAGTTAAGCACTAATGAACTGTAACTTTCCTAGTACTTTTATTATCTCATAAACATATTTTGGAAGAGCATATTTTGGAAGAGCAGGGGTTTTGGATATGTAGAGGGAGATTGAACGCCTCAATAAGCAACTAATTGAAGACCCAATAGTTGATCCCTTTTGAGAATAAACTCAAGTCCTTTCTTACTCATGTGGCCTAGTCTTTGATGCCAAAGTGCCACATCATTTCCTACAACATTCATAGAAGCACCTACTTTGGTAGGTCTTTCAAAAAGATATAAAATGCCAACTTCATTGCCCTTGGTGATAATCATGGAACCTTTGGTGAATTTCTAAGAGTCTGGAAGAAAAAATAGATGGTATCCTTGTGCAAAGATATGACTAACTAAAATAAGATTTTGCCTCAACTTTGGAACATGAAAAACATCCTTTAGAAACCATTGGCCTCCTCCTAGCTGAAACATAATATCACCTTTACCAACTATCTCACAAGACTTTTTACCTCCAAGAAATACTTCTCCAAACCACCCTCCATGATAGTTTGTAAAACACTCTGTACAAGAGGTGGCTTGAAAAGAGGCTCTAGAATCTAACACCCAAGAATCTAAAGTGGCATCAATTGTTGAAAGGATTAAAATACTATCATCATTTTCATTGGTTGTATTAAATTCACCATTTCGCACGTTTTCTTGTTCCTTCTTGTAAGACTAGAAATTTCACTCTAAGTGGCCAGCGTTACCACAAAACTAACATTCAACTCCATTTGTGCCTCTTTACCTTGATCTATTAGTTGATTTGGATCTCCTTCGATTATGTTTGCTACCTCTATGATTGATTCTTCCCCCATTCTTAGTGGTGACCATGGTAAGAGCATCACCAAAATAAGTCTCTTGGTTTCTTCTTCTCGTATCCTCACTAAAACGAGTGGAAGCTACATCATCAAAAATCGGTTTACTTTTGGTTGAAACTGAAGTACTGACTATTGTCACAATGTCATCCCATCTGCTAGGTAGAGAACATAATAAGATAATAGCTCATGAGATACACCAGAAAGGTGACTCAACTCATTAGATACACCTTCAAAGGGAAAATTAATTTAGGGAACACGAAAACCCAAATAATTATTTCATTTGTCACACCCTTGTGTGGGTACGCTTGAACTTGGTGAATGTATGAAAATAGGGAAAAATACAACAAGGAAAAGAAAAATCTTAAATTTACAAACTTTACAAAATTCCCATGCTATATTATAATTTTAGGGCATCAGAAAACACAAACTCTAGCACCCCAACACAATTAGGGTACTATTTTTTCTTCAAAATAACTTCTTCTAATCTTAAGTATGTGAACCCTAACCAACATTACAAAATGAAATGAATAACACAAAAAGAAAATACAAGAATTTCAATAAAGCAGTGAGAAAACACTACCTTCTCGAAATCCATACAAGAAAACGTGAAAGAGCACATAAATGATCAGAAAAAGCCACAAAAACCTCTTGAAAGCACATGAAAAATTAAGATAGAAGACATCAGAAGGAATTTCATACTCAAAGCTTGCACTTTGATTGTTATCACTACGTGAGTTTAAAATGAGCTCCAAAAGACCTTTTATAGTGAGTCAAGGTAAGTACATTGAATGCACCTTGTCTTTAACAACTGTCAGGTCATGTTTCATGCACCAAAAAATGGGATCCCGATGTTCAAGCACCACAAAGAGTCAAGTGACTCATAGATCATTATTAAACCACAAGGTCAAGGATCTAGTAAAGAATGAGACAAAAATGGGAAAGACCCCAAAATCCCAAAGCTTTGGAGCACCAAAAAGGAAAACAAGGGAAAATAAAAGAAGAAAAAGGGAAAGCAAAAAAGGACCCAACATTTTTCCAAACAACATATTGGGATAGGTATGCAAAGCATAACATATAGGTAAATCCGGAGTACAAAAACATAGTAGAAAAAATGCATGAGTATAGATATTTGTATGGTGAAACACATAACAAGGAAATATAAACTATACTTTTTAATTTCTGAGATACATAGAAAAGTAAGTCAACAAAAATGTGTTAACATCAATGAAAACCAATATTATATAGCAACAAAATTCTCCTTTGTCACTGACAATTTTCGAACACTTTAATAATGGAATTTGATGGCCCGTCAATAAAGACATTATGTCTCGAGTTGAGATGTTATGCCCAATTTTTTTCCTTTTGTTTATTTCTAACAAGATGTATAAAAATTGTCGTAGTACAAAACATTTAAAGTTAGGAATATGGTGTCAAGTGACTACAATCTTAAAAGAAATATTCTTAAAGGAAAGTGCGTTCAAAAACCTCAAACCTCATTTTTATTATTCTTGTATAATTTTGAAGTTAGAGAAGTTTCATGTGAGTTAAAATTTCCAAAGGAAACTAAGATTGATAAAAGAATTCACATGTAGAATATGCATTATACCTTTAATATAGCTTCTCCCATTGGAAGAGAAAGATAAACTATATTTGATTCTTAAAGCACCTATAGGGGTAAGGGGAAAAAGGTTGGAAGGTTGAAGCATCAAAAAGTACTTAGTCAACTAGAAGAACTTGTCTATACAGAACCAACATGAGAAGGACCATAGATATTGAGATATTAAAACTTGTAGTTACTTGAGAATGATAAAATTTGAGTGGAGTGGGCTTGTCACATTTCATGCAGTCAACCATAATTCTAATTTCCTAACTCTAACATCTCATTGAATCTAATAACTTATATGTATTGTTCTTTCATTTTCTATTTGTTTTCCTAATATCCCCAAATTTTTCATGTATGAAGGCATGACCATCTTTTTAAGTTTGTTAATTTATTAAAGTTGTGATGTTGCCCTTCTTCGCATGACTTTCCTCCTAAGTGCACTTTCTATTCTATCTTTGTCACTACAATGGACTTCCCATCTAATTATGACCTTCACTTGTTCCATGCATGTGTTCCCTCTTTCATTGGGACTCTAGTGTTTCCCATACCATCAAACTTATCAACCAAACCTCTCTTTTTCCCAAACCTTCATAAGGGAATCAAACTTCCCAATGCTAGGATGACTCATTTTCAAATCTCCAAACCCTTACTTATTCCATAAGGCACAAGGTATCTTGGACAACCAAACTCTAACACTAGCATCTTTTCATTATTCATCTTTATCTTCTTACTTGCATGATCAAAAACCCAATATGTACAATTTGATTATGCATCCTTTAAAAGAAATCTTGTAAGAATAAAAATATTATTTCATGAGGTTAGAAATACTCATAGATTGAGCACTCAGAATCTTTTTAATTTGAAATGATCAGATTTTAAGCACTCATAACTATTTGTTCTCTTTATGCTTAAAAAATCTAAATCATAACCCCTAAAAGATTAGGATTGCTCAAATTTTGAGTGTTCCTATCCTCTAAACCTAACTTTCCCATCCTTTTCTATTTAACTATATGAAAAATTGTTTCAAGAAAATAATAACTATCAATGTTGTAGGTTCAACCACAATTGATATACAAGAAGAGTAGTTGTGTGGTATTGTCACAATTGGAGGGGTGGCATAAATGGTCTTGTTAAAGAAGGCTTTAGAAACTGTCATACAAATGCAAATGGCAGGTACAAAGCTAAATTATTTACTAGTGCCCTGTGTAGCTTTGGAACAAGTTAATAAATATATGTGAAAGCATATTGAAAGAGGTTCTTGATAGATATTGTGGCTAGAAATAGTAAACTTGCCATCCTACCAAAATCGGAGAAAATAGAAAACTTACCAACCTACCAAAGTGAAAGCAAATAGAAAAATGTAACATTTTCAAGTAAATAATAAACTTGGCATCCTACCAAAGTATAAGCTTTGAAATGTTGTCTACAAATTCATCTCGACATAGAGGATAAGCAATGAGCTATGCAAAGTGAAACCCTAAATTATGTAATGTATGGTACATATTAAGAGGTGCACAAAATGCATTTGTAGAACATATATATAAACTTTGAAGCAAGTCTGATTGGAAAATATAAAGCTAATTTTGTGAACCTTAGTCAATATTCTCCAACCGCACCTAAACTCAGTGAAACTACATAGGCAGTGATTTATTTTTCACAGTGTCACAAAGAGATTCGTCCACATGAAACACAATGGTTGCAAATATTACATAAAAATTATATGTTCAAAAGGCTTCAAAAACATTCAAGTAAATACAGTATTAATAACTCATGATTTTTCACAACTATAGAAAGGGTATAACAAAGTGCATAGATAGTTTAACCAAATCCTAGACAAACGTGATCATAGGGAAGGTGTGGTGACCATGTTAGTTTTAGTGCCCTTGTTTTGCAGAAGTTCAGCATGTTGAGGCTGAAATCTTATGAAGAGGGCTTAAGTTTTGTTTAGGAAGAGGGTGGTACCATGAGCAAAAAAAAATTTGGCTACAAGATTATTTGGAATCTTCTCCTTTGTACCATGAACAAATTTTTGTTTGGCTACAAGATTATTTGAAATCTTCTCCTTCGAAATAGGAGATCCTACATTTTATTGGGTGAGAAATGAGTGGGGATAAAAATCACCTCACTAACTTATGAATGTTTTTAACCACTAGTCAAACATTTAATTTAAAAAAAGAAAAATTGAAGAGAAAATTATTTTATTTTTTATTTATGTACAAAGTATAGAATGCTAAGATATTTTATTCATGAGACCACTAGCTTATTAGTGTTTAAATTTTTTAATTTTTTTATGTTTTCTTGGTTGAGGGTGAGGAACCCAATACGGGCCCACACGTACAGCACTTCAGCTTAGGGCCAGGGACTAAGGGGCATCCTTGCCATCAAAATCACCCGGAGCACTGGCATCATCCCTTATGGTGTCAGGCTTTGCACTTTGCAAGACTTGAGCCTTGGTGCGCTCTTTGTGAGTCATTCAACTTCACCAGTAGACCAAGGGCCTTTTGAAAGTGTTTAAATTTTTATTTTGTAGTAGACTATATAATCATGGAACCACCACCCTTCAAATGTTCCTAAAATCAACTCTGTTTTTAAGGAAGCCCCTTTCCCTAAGATCCCAACTGAATTATTTTGTCATTTATATTTCAATTAATGCCCTCCCATATCTTGGTGGATTAAACAACTAGAAAGGAGGTTGTTCCTTTGGATATAATTCTATGGATGTAATTGAAGGGCATGAAATTGAAGACAAGTTCTTGGAGAAAGCTCACACAAGGATTTCTTTAGATAGGGTCAAGAACGGTCATATGTGTGTACAAGGCTATTTATTGTTTTGATGTCAGATTACATCAGAGGGATTCCAATGAGTTGTGAGAACCATTTATGAAATTTTGGAATGAAAAACATTTTCCAAAGGTACTTGACATTAATATTGACTATCACGTAGAAAAACATAAGGATGATGGAGAATTATAATTGATTGGCCAAAGATTGTAAGAATTTGCCCCATTTCCTTACATCATGTGTCCATGTTTAATGTTAAGTTACATTCAAAATGTTTTAAATTTTACATAAAGATACTTTGTCTATAAACTTACCTTGTTTTTTCCTAAACTTCGTCATGTATGATTGATTGGAGCATTAACATAAATAGCCATTGGGATCATCTATTATGTGTGGTGAACGGAATTTGTTTTCTGACAATCACTTTACATGTGATATTGTGAATACCCATTTAATGTGAGAATATTAAAAGATAGTAAGAATGTAAAGTTTTACATAAATGAAGATCAATGTTTACAATGGCTGAGAGGTGGGAAAGTTGTGGATACAAACAAGCCCAACAAGGTTGAAGAAGTGCCTTAGTGTAACTCATAAATAAAAGGTACAAGTTTCTAGATGCTTTTTGTAAATAGTGAATTTTGATACTTTTGGTTAAGGTAAAGCAATCGACTCTTTTTGCACAAAAAAATTAAGGTTAATAACTTCATTCAATGTGCTCAAAAATGAGTTGGTTATTAACCTAAAAAAGAAAGTGGTTACTAGGGAGTTATCCTATGAAGCCTATAAATACAAGACCATTTATAATATAAAGGGAAACTCTTACAGAGGGTAAAATATAGAGAAAATTTCAAATAAAATTTTGGATTTACATTGTAAAAGAGAGTTTTTGAACTTGTATAATTTTTAAAGAGAATGAAGAATGCATTGAGTTGTATGACTTGAATGTATTCATGAGTTATTATTACTATATTTTTTGTATGTAATGGTGAAATTCAATAGTTATTCTTATCTACATAATTGAACTCAAAAAAAATCACTCATTTATTTGTATCTTGATTTGAATAACATTTTGGATTTGCACTGTACAAGAGAGTTTTTGGACTTGTATAATTTTTAAAGAGAATGAAGAATACATTGAGTTGTATGTCTTGAATGTATTCATGAGTTATTATTACTATATTTTTTGTATGTAATGGTGAAATTCAATAGTTTTTCTTATCTACATAATTGAACTCAAAAAAAAATCACTCATTTATTTGTATCTTGATTTAAATGTATAACATGTTTTGTCATGTTTCAAGGTCTGGTATCCTTCTTTCGCCATTGTTGCATCATGTACTTAAACCTCCTTTGTAATTAGTATCCATGAATCTCAAGTGGTATTTGTATGTCTACTCTAAGGGTTTCTATTATCTATTTCCTTTAATTTTTTACCAACATAAACATAATTCAAGGAGAAACGATGCTTCATAGGCACAACAACCCTTGACACATACCAATCTCATGATGGAGGACATTGTTACATATTTTGACATCTTTTTAAGTGTACAATGTGACAATAAACATAGTTAACCACTTATCAAATATACTTAACTAGAATGCATGTTTACACACTTCGATTCATAGATGTTAAAGGATTAAATCCTTTTGGCTAAAGGAGTTGTCTCACATAGGTTACATTTAAGCACTATTGGTGGCAATCCATTGACGATAACCAATTATGTAATTCCTAAGTTACATTGGGAGTGAGTGGAATTCCTAGTTTATAATATTATCATATGACTGAAAAATTTCAATTATCATAGCATTGTTATTTTCATAGCTAGCTTTTGATAATGCTTTTTATCTCACTTGAATTCAATGGAAGTTTAAAATATTGTCTTGTTTATAAGTTTGATTTATATGCATGGGAATCGTTCAATGTGAAGTATTGTTACAATCAAAGTATTTATTGGTTCCAAGTATATGTTGATATCTACTATTGATTTTATTAATGAATTCAACCATGTGATACTAGATATTTAAGCATTACTGTAAAAATAGGGAAAAATAGGTTGATGGATAAAAATAATTTTTTCTTTTGATTCCAACAAAATAATTTAGGGATTGTTGTATTGAGGTAAATTAAGATTACAATATAAGTTTGATAATGTTGTGCAGACATTAAACATTACCTCATATGATTTCTAAAGTTATAGATTTTAAGTATTTAAAGCTAAAACAAAATAACCAAAAATATTTGTATTTTACAAGGGTTTGATTAAATATGTTTTGATTTCTCTACAAAATTTGGCATTAATATTTGTCAAAAATATTACCCATACAGATATAATTACAAACTAATAACTTTATTAATATAATATTACAGTGGCTCGCCCACTTTTTCCTTTTTAAAACGAAAAAGAAAAAAACTACGAACTAATAAAAAACCTAAAATGTCTTCATTAAAATGATGCAAGGACATTATTCAAATAAACTCACCATGTTTGCAAAAGAACAAAAAAAAATTATTAACACAAGCAATCATACAAGAAGTTTCAACCACCTCAATCCTCAAGCTTCCAAATAAAAATATGTTTCGTATTTTTTCCTTAATTCCAACTCCATTTCCAAGCACAATAGGCTCCATTAGAACCTCGTCAATAGAAAGCCAACCAAAACTGTCTCATAAAATCATAATACATACATAAATACAAATATCATATTATCAAATGACATCCAACAAGTACAAGCCTAACTAGTATCATCACTCGTGACTCCCTAGGTCATATGAATTCACATTTGACGACATCGTCACATGTGAACACGCTTTTCCACAAGGAGTCATGATTGTAAAAGCCACTAAAATGGTTAAAGGGACATTTATAAGAATATATATCTGAGACTTGTTTCCATCTAGGTGAAAGGTATTTTTCATACTAGCCGTTTATGATTCTAGAACTTTTAGAAGACTAGTTTTGTTAACCCATCCCCCTTGGGACTCCTTGAAGACCTTAAACCCAACAAAAACACATTTTTTAAAATCTTCAAAATCGCCCATATATATACATACAAGAGAGAACTTGTGAGGATCTCTCGAACAATGCATAACATAACAAACCATAATCACATCACAATAACATTTATACACATTTAGAATATAAAATCACAAGGTTGGGGTAGAAATTACAAAGGCAAGAGTCTAACAATACATGCTACAACTTAACAAATCACAAACTAACAAAATTAAGGTTTCTCATCAACCAAGACCAATGAGAGTTAAAGACATTTAACACTTAGGAACTCTTTCGATCCTATTTCCTTCACATTTTAATAGCACATCAAATGCATCCACAATATAAACCATCACTAATTCATTATAACACTAATCCATTACCACAATAAATTACACATAATCTTTGATTCTAGTATCACTCATGAGCATAAAATCGAAATACTAATTCCACATCATTAAACTCATCTTGGTTATAACAAAATAACCTCACAATCTAAAAATTGCCACAATAATCTCACACTATTGCATTGTCTAAAGTTTGAATAATGTTAGCAACACAAAATGCAAACAACAAACATGTAATCATTATAACTAGTATTAACTCGCCAAACACAACACATTAGTAATAGCTACTATGTTTCACTTGATTATACAGTTTTAGATTAAGACACAACAAAACCTTGATTTTAAGCACATCATGATATTTTATAAATCACAACATTGATATTATAGTTAATCGTGCACTCAAACTCCATTTCAAACCAACTAAATTGTATCATAACTAACTAAATCAAATTTGTAATGATGTCAAGTCATTCAATCTCAAACGCATATCATTACTGAACCTAAAACCAAGACCGTGGTGTCACAATATGAGAAATCAATTACAACATATCAAATGCAACACATGATACATAACAACATTCATGAATCTAAAATGCACTATAAAATTATTTGAATGATGCAAAAACAATAATAATCTATGGGTAGGTAACAAAAATTAATTTGATCAACATGATTGTGTCTAGAAGTTACTTTCCCATTTCACATAAAGATTTTCACCATGGTTGATATACAAGTCACACATACCAAAATTTCATACCAAAGATATTCCCATGACAGCAATTTTTGTCTAAATAAAGCAATTGTAAGACAACACCCAAGAGATATAAATGCATGGAGACAAAAAATTATAAATCATCAAGTTATACTAAATATATCATTGAATTAACACCATCATAAGACACATGAAAGTTTGATGGTCAATCTATCATTAATTAATGAAAATTAAGCATTTTAGAATTAACATATGTATTAAAAAACAAACATAGGGCGCATCAACAAATCAATGACATAGCCAAAAGTTATCAACTTTGAGAGTTTCAAATGATATTGTGTCTAGGTTAATTTATTAGTAAGCTAACTTTGAAAGTTAGAAATAATCCCATGACAAAGAGAAATCAAAGCAAGCACTTTGATAATTCCAAATAATACTAATGTCCAAAATTCCAAATTACCTCCAAGTATGCTAATAAAATAAGGAGGTTATGACAATGTTGCAAGAGAGTTGGATCTTAGAGTTGGATCTTACATCATATGTCAAATCCATGTAATAGTTAATCCATGACAAAACAAATTTCTCATAGTTACTCCATGACAAAACAAATTTCTCATAGTTACTAGTAGACAACTATTAGTTTTGACTGGTGTGCTTAGTTTTCAAAAAAGATGGAAGGTACAAGGAGACAACTCTATAACAATTTTTTCAAAAGATGATAAATACAATAATACTTTAAATTAAAAATAAAACTATCTTAGATTATGAACATAGGTTAATTACATTGATATTGATAGTTGTCTTCATTCAAAAAAATATTCAAAACCATAATCATCTAGAAAGGGTAACCCAGTTATTTTCAATATCATAACATGAGTCTGAAGACCACTAAATTTTCAATCAATTGATTACTACTTCATATTACTATTTTACTTTATATTCTTCAATCTTTGGAATCAAGGAAATTTTCTAGCACCAAAAAAACGTGAACTTTGATTAAAAAATAAAAATAACATTACGATTCCATTGGTGTATAAGTTCTTTTATGAATAATCAAGAATGAATGGGATAATTTTATAGTTGTTGCTGCTGCTCCTTTGGGCGTTCAAACTAATTATGTTGCTGAAGCCATGGCTGCTTTACATGGGGTTTTGCTAGCAAGAGAAATGAGTTGTGAAACAGTGTGGCTAGAAATAGATTCCAACAATATTGGTAGAAGTATAAAAGGCAAAAATGAAGCTTCAATGTCTATACACCACATTGTTGAAAGAATAAATAATACAGCCTAAAGTTTTAAAAGTTTTCACCTATCACATGATTTTTGGGAAACTAATAATGTTGATAAGTAGGCTATATTTTCTACAGAAAGTCAAATTGTGATATTGCTATCAGGATTTAGCTGTGTAGTTTTTCAGTCAAACCCATTGATCTTGCCGATATTATTGCTTACTTTGGAACTAAAAATGTCCAAATCACTAAATGGATTGGCATAAAGGAAATGAATGAGTAAACTATAAACCTCATTAATTATGATGAGACAAACCACAGAGTTGGAACTATTACAATAAATAATGGACATGACAGATAGCACTTACAGTAATAATTATAGAACTGTACTCAACAAAGAGGTTTGGGTAATAACTAATATTGTTTTATTCTCCCACACTTTGTGTATCTAAAATTACTGCTATTTCTAAGTTTGGAAAGAACTCTTGCACAAACCAAAGAAATGGGAGGCAACTTGAATTGTGAAGAGTTGAATGTCTATGAATGGAAAAATGAAAAGGTATGGATAAAGCTCAAAAAGGGTGGAGCGACTCCTTATTTGGAGGCATTGCATGGGTCCGACAAAGATATTATGAAAAGTTTTGCAGAAAGCTGGGAAAATGGCAAGGTCACTCTTTGTGAAAAGACTATCGAGCTCACTGTGGAGTTCATTGCAGAGCTAGTTGGTTTGCCCGTCACTGGTATGAATTTCTTCAAAGATACTAAAATTTCGAAGAATGCAGTGATTAAATTTCCGAAGGAGGACAAGGAGAGAGCTATTCTGGTGAAAGGTAAGACTGATTTCTATGAAATGCACCAAGTTAAACCTATCTGGGATAAGATTTTAAAGGTGGCCATGGAGTATTTTACTGTTGACAGGAGGTTTATTAGGATTCACAATTTCCATTTTGTTTTTCTTAATCACTTCAGACACTTCAAACATAAAATTAGGGTTTCTTTCCCTTTTTATCTCCATAGTTCCTTGGTCAACAGTATAAAAAGGAATCGTAAAAAACCTTCCAAACCACTGATGCAAGATGGTCTCATCCTTCTGATTTATGAATATGTTAAGAGATAACAATGTGGGTACTAGTCAGCGCCTTCTGGAACCTAAAATGGAAAATTTGAAGAGGAAGACGGATGATTCTCAGGAAGGAAGTTAAAAAATGAAGGATCTGTTGTCGCAGAAAAAATCTAGAATGGATTCTAGCTCCCTTATTTTTGATGAGGTGAAAGATATGAAGACTGAGGATGACGAGGAAGGTGACTCACCAAATCTGAGAAGAAAAATAATAAAGATGATTCTTCGGTCAATAGCAAGTGTAAAGCTACCTATGTTGAGAAGTCTGCGAAAGAGGGGACAAAAGATGGTATGGAAATTGAGGATTGAAAAGATGATAAAGAAAATAACACTCCTAAGGAAGAGATAGCTTCTATTCTGCAAAAGATTGAGGATGAGAAGGGTATTGAGAAAAAGGAAGTTGAGCATGACAATCAGGTTATATAGTGTAACGCTGAGGAGAAAGAGAGTCCTCGTGTGGTTAATGAGAATTAGCAGAGTGAAAACAATCGACCAAGGTCAAGATACTATCCTGGTTTACTATGAGGACTCTGCTTCTCCCCCTCAACAGGGTATCGAAGATAAGGGCCCAGCTAACATCTTCCCTGGAGAAGGAGCTAATACAAGGAAGGAGCCCTCTGTTCAGCTGAGGTCAGAGGATTTTGATGTTGAAAGGGTTAGCACTATGTGCATTCTCCAAACTGCAAAAGCCAGGTATATTTACTCTTAAAGGACTGATAACTGGATGGTTAATGAAGTAAAGGATCTCCATGATAAGTATTGTGAGATTACAAATAAGGTATATAATCTCATTAAAAATAGGGAAGAAAAGAAAGGAGATAACATGGAGATGCCGAAGAGTGATGGTAGAGATGGAGCTGACATTATGGGTCTGGAGAAGTCAGACATAGATCTAAAATTCAATGATTTAGTGGACGCCACAATGCAGAGCATCATTGACAGGGTGGAAAGGAATGAGACTATGCTCAGAACTATTCTCCTTCACATCCATGAAAGACTGAAAGCATCTACTGCTAATCTCAAAGGCTTGTACGCGATGATGGAAAATCAGAAGGATGAGATAGTTATTAATGTGGAACAAGAGACTGTGATCTCTGCTGGTAATGTTGCTGGATCAGGAAAGCGCAGGAGGGTAGTTTGAAGAAAAAAGCCATTATGGAGCCTAAGGTACTGATCAACTTAAAGGAGTGATTCCAGAAGCTCGAGGACCTGGGAAGGGACACTGCTGATATGCTTAAGCAGTTCGTTTGATGGTTCTGTTTTGTATCCAGCCTAGCTTTTCTGTGTTCTGGTCTAGTCTTGTCTACTGGTTTGTTCTGCTGGTTGTTCAGCAGTTTTTGTGTTTTGTTGTCACTGTTATGGGATGGTGTTGTTTCTCTCTCCTGCTGTTTTGTTAGTATGTGCTTTAATGAATATCCTTATATTTTGAAGTTGTAAAGCGTTTCGGGGTCCCTTCAAAACCTGCTTTTTCCTTAATAAAAAAAAAATCAGCACATCAAAGATCCATTGTAATTTATGTGATATATTTGAGTAATCTCTAATGGAAGTTTTCAGCATCTTGAGGTACAAGAAATGCCAGGAACACTTTATTTTTCTTATATCTCCTAATGTAAGGAAAACTCTCCATACAACTCTCCAAGATGGTGACGTGTTAACAATATGGAAAACAAGTACAAAGGGTCAAGGTAGCAAGTCATCTAATAGATATAACATTTGGCTTCATTTAGTTTTGTAAGAAACCAAAACCATGGTCAATTAAAATCTAGTGTTAAAAAACCAAAATTTAGCGAAGTGAATTATGAGGATTTTATAATCATGGAAACAATTTCAAGACACAGTTTTGTGACAGCGGACTTGCAGGGGTGGGAGGAGGGCAAATTAGAAACTTCCAAGAATGGAGTATTTTTGGAAGAAAATTTGCATACGTTGATTTGGATGATGAACAAATAGATGCATAATTGAGAACCTGTGGAATTTCACCCTTAAAACAGATTCAATGGGGTAATCTATCTACAAGTTTCAATTGAAGAAACAAGGACTCACTTCTTTGAAAAGAATGCCATAATTTTAATATTTCACCTGACTATGAGATAACTTGTGCAGAAGCCAGAACTTAATATTTCACAGACACTGACAGAAATAGTAACTGCCAGATATAGTGAACCACAGACTACAAAAGGGATATTGACGAACTCATTATATGATCAAGCATGGTAGGTAGATATAGAAAGAAAAAAGGGTGAAGCGTAAACCAAAATAAGATCAACTGTGACACATAGAAAAGAAAGCAGTCGCATACAGACATCAGGAATCAAGCATGGAGACACTCTTTCAAATCAGGATACATTAGTAATCAATAGGAGTAGAACTATATTGCATACATGTAGTTCCCATTGCATCTGGGTACCCTGTCCATGTCCCTATATTGAATTTCAGGGACTGGTATGTAGATAGAAAGCATAAAGGCATCAAAGAAAGTAAACCAAAAATTAAGTGCGATTATCATTCAAATCAACCCTGTGATAACTAATTATAACAGGAGCACTTGTAGGAACGGTGTGAATCTGTGTTGAACATTGAACACAACCTCAAAAAGGCCACCCATTCAAACATGTGAGATAAAAGAACGCTTATTTCAAGCCACCATCTTCTGTACCTACTATAAACTCCACATGACATGCTATACAAATTTCCAGCATAATGCCTTAATAAAACTAAACAGTTATCTTCCTCTACAATTCACGAAAATCTTATTTCTCCAATACCAATGACTTTTGCTGCCTCATTTATGTCTTTATTAAATTCTTAATCTTTCCCTCTAACATCAAATCTTAAATCTTTGACCTGGCTATTTTGTCATCACCCAATGAACTGTCTCCAATGGAGATCATTACCTTACCCAAAGCTTTTCTTTGGAAAACTGCAGCAAATGCAAGGTTTGCCTGCCATTTACACACAACATGGATTCTTCGTCAAAAAGCTTACTGGGAGAAAATCACTAAGACCGTTCTAAATGTACCTTAACAAATCAGTTCTATAAAACTAGAATTTGACAGATATTATTGCAATACCATAAGTTTGACTTTTCCATTTAATTTGAAAAATTCTTTAATTCTTTACTTAATAATTCAAAAACCATCTATCTTTTGAGTTTTAAGTTAAACAAGTTTATATATTTATTTAGAATGTAAAAAGCAGAAATTCAAGAAATAAAGTGACATAAAATAGACGATAATTGAAAAGGATATCAATTGAACATCGACCCAAAACTATGCAGTTGAATTGCATTTAAAGCTAAGTCAACTATGATAGAACTTGTTGCAGGCAATATCTCCTTTCATGCTCCCATTACTATTTTATCTTAATAACTAAAAAAATGAAGGGATTGGCAATCTTCAAGGCTGTGGGCAGATTGATCACTACAGTATTGGCATATTGGCAAGACCTGGTTAGAACCTCAACAACTGAGGGAGAATATAGCTAAAAATCCCCTTTTACATGTAAAGTAAGAAAAGGATTCCAAACATCATGATAGAACTTGTTGCAGGCTGTAGCTTCTTTCATGTTCCCGTTACTATTTTTTTGAACAACAGAAAAAATGAAACGTATTGGCAATCTTCAAGGCTGTGGGCAGATTGATCACTAAGGCATTGACCTATTGGCAAGATCTGGTTAGAAGCTCAAAAACCAAGGGAGTAGAGAATATAGCTAAAATATCCCCTTTTACATGTAAAGGGAAGGTTTCTAATAGTCTGGGAGAAAATATAACTCCTCTAACCCTTCTACTGTCCCACTGTTTGTTCCTTTAGAGAAAAATAAATAAATGGAAATCACTTATAATCAGAAATTGCAAAGTTAAAAGGCTTCAGTTACCAATTCAGAGCTGTTATCAACATGGAATTCTCTACATCGATGTGTGTGCTAGCAAGATAGACAATGTGGGGAGTGAAACCATAAAAAATGCAAAAATTACATAGTACACAGAAATTGTGAGTCTTAAGAGCACAAGAAAATAGCACTGTAACTGTAACAGAGTGCCCTACAACAACCAACTCATAAACACTTCGATTTTTTTGTCTCTAAACTCCAATTGCTCATAAAAATGTCATATACATTGTTTAGTCAAAAAAAAAACCAGAGTGCACATTAAAGTGCACCATAGTAGCAGAAATTGAGAAACAATTTGAAATGCACTACCAGCCCCCTGCAGGGGAGACTAACCAACGTCCCTGAGAAAACAAGAGGACACCTAGGCATCCCCAGCTGTCCCTGAACAAATTTTCTCTGTCATGATAACATCTATGATTTGCATCATAGCTTTGAACAGTCACATGATGATGACACATACAAATGATTGAACCTGGAAGAAACAAGGAATATTTGCACAGTAACAATTAAAACCACTGTTACTTCTTTTTTCTACTTGAATGCATGCTCAATTAAGTTTAGGAAGTTGGCAATCAAATATTTTAGAATTTGTACATCACCAACACCTTGTGCTTAGTAAAGAGCAAAGAAAGTGGTCACTATAGGGTGTTGATGGATGTTATCAAGTTTCCATAAATGTATGTGAGTTTTTGCTCTGCTCATTGCTGTAATGAGTTTTTAAAAACAGAAAATAATATAAATAAAAGATTCAAGAATGACAATATCCATGTCTTCAGTTGCAAACTCCTTCATTTAATAACTCCATTTTAATCAGTTAGTTCCCCTAGATTCAGCATTAGTTCTAAGAAGAATGAAGATTTGGTTTGCAAATATAAGAATTTGGTGTCATATGATGATAAAATTATGAAGAATGGCATGTCTCATTAAGGTCCACATGGTCTCAAAGGCCTTAATTTGTGCTTTGGTGGTGGGGACTCTGCCCCTCAACCCTGCCTCTGATATAGCTTTGAAAATCAAAAACAACAAATTTGTTTTGAGCACTAGTTGTGTGTCCACTTGTGATGAAGATTTGGTGTCACAGTGCAGTAAAATCATAAAAAATGGCATGCACCATGAAGGTCTGAGTGGTTTTGGAAGCTTTAATTTGCACATAGTGGAGGCAGCTCTGCCCCTAGACCCTGCCTCTGCTCTATTTCTAAAAAGCGAAATATTTTGGGTGCAGTTGTTTTGTGCACGTATATGTTTCCACTCCCCAACACTCTATCCTACCATCCCCAAATCTGGGTTCAGAGTTTCCCCGTCCCCAAAACATGTCCCCCAATTCCAAAACCATACAACACGGTTGAAAACAGTAGCTGTGGCGCCCTTTAAGAAAGTTAACACTGCTTTAAAGAATGGTTTCATAATTTCTAATGAATTTTTTTTTGAAGGTATCAATAATAATTTCTGCTGAATGAATGACAAATTTAATTCAAACTTAACTGCAAAAGAGATCTTGAAATGGTATTCAAACAGTTTCAAGTCTGCAGCAGTTGGGTTTCTATTGCTATGGTGTCATTTGATTCAATTCCGAATGAGAACCTATGGAAGTCTTTTCCAAAAGCACTAGTGAAATCCTATGCATTAGAAGGCTCATTTTGTGAATCCTCCAAATGCACATTAAATGTATTTAAATTGATAAAACTAAAACTACCACATTTTAAATTCTTTAACTAATTCCTCAGTTACGTTCATAGAAGCACAAAAAGTATGAAATTTATTCTGACATATTTTGTATACATTAAAATTGCATGAAAGTGTCGTCTATGAAACGAGAAGATACTTTAATAGAATATGATTAGCAGTAAGAAATTTCCAGAGGATAATAAAGCTAACTTTCTAGAGGAGATCTTTGTACTTTCCAATATATACATCTACTCAAAGAGAGAAAGTTTACATTAAAGGAATAAAGTTGGTTCAATACCTCTGACAACCTGTATGTATGAGACACATTTATGCGTATTAATCCCTTTGCTAGCCATGTGAGCAACTCTTGAATAGAATTTTCATACACTTCTGGTTGATGAATTCTATAGCTTCCCCAGTAAAGTCCATGCACTGTCCAGTTCTGAAACAAGATTCAAAATCAGCAAGGCATCCACCAATCTCAAGCAATAGCAATACCTGATATAAATATAATTATTTACTTGGATATATTAAAATAATCTTACGCATAGAAATGCATGAAATACACAAGCATATGCTGGAAGATTTCTCAATATCATGACAGCATACATCAACAATAAATGAAACTGATACACAAGAAATCACTTGAAAAATATGTATTGATTCAGTATAGAAATAAAATCTGGAATGGAATGAAAACAATATGTCTATTCTGAAATAATAAGCATTCAAATATATTGTACAGTAAATACTTGAAATTCTGCAAAAGCAAGGGATGTCAGGTCTACCTTTACAAGGGCAATATTTGCAGGAATAACAGGAATTTCTCCACTCGCAAATCCTATGATCAAAATCTTGGCTCCCCAACTCAAAAGCTTCAAGCTGTCTTTTAAAATCTTTCCGCCAACAGGATCATAGAGAACATCAACTCCCTTAAGATTTCTTGATTTGAGGAAGTCCCGTACATTGGGAATTATACTACTAACAGTAGAGTCAACCACGTGATCAGCACCTAATGACTTAAGAAGACATTCTTTTTCAGGTCCTCTGAATTTTACACATTTCAGAACCGATCATCACATACCTCATACACATTCATATATATTCTGGTGGCTTATTTCTTTGCAAATCGTTTATCAGGTGTTGCAATCTTTTTTGACTTAATGACCCTTGAAACAAAGAAACTTTCAGAATAAGAGACTACAATGCCCTATCTAATTAAGGGAGACCAATTTTACAGAACAGATAGCACACGCAAAATAGAAAGATGCAAAGTTGAGTCATGGATAATGGATCAATAACTTACCTCGCAACAGCAATTACAACTGCCCCACAAACCTTTCCAATTTGCACAGCTGACAATCCAACTCCACCTGCTGCTCCAAGGACAAGCAGCACCTGAATATCAACAACAATTAGCAGTACTTCTACTGTCATATGACATAAAAAGAAATTAGAAAGACAAAGAAATTCACCAAATACGGTTGATTATATTTCACATAAGTTTGAGTAGAAATCAATTAATATCAATCTTGGTAGAGCTGTTTACAGCATATGACCAATTCCTAAATATTCACCATGTACTAGGTTCCATGGGGAAGCTTCACTACAGTTTAGCATTTTGACCGAAGTTGTTAAGATGGAAGGAAAATATTTGATGGTGTATGTGATTATACATCAGAGAATGACTCTGAATCGATGCATAGTAGATTAAAAAAATATTAAAAAGACATAGCTTCAGTGCACATTACATTTCAGAGTTTCAAAACTGACCTAAAATACTCCACTTGACTTCTGTTACTGAATACAAAGTTTCACATAAGTTTGAGTAGAAATCAATTAATATCAATCTTGGTAGAGCTGTTTACAGCATATTACCAATTCCAAAGGTACTAGGTTCCATTGGTAAGCTTCACTACAATTTAGCATTTTGACCGAAGTTTGTTAAGATGAAGGAAAATATTTGATGGTGTATGTGATAATAGTAAATACATCAGAGAATGACTGTGAATCAATGTGTACTAGATTAAAAAAATATTAAAAAGAGATAGCTTCAGTGCACATTACATTTCATGATTTCAGAGTTTTAAAACTGACCTAAAATAATCCACTTGACTTCTGTTGCTGAATACAAAGTGAATCATAATAATGCACAGAACAGACTCTTTACATCAAACTTACTGGAAGCAACCCAACTTGTGAATGGATACTTTAATTGCTTATGGATGTTAATTTAATTTAATTTCAGTCTTTCTATTATTTCTGTCAAAAGCTTCTTTCAGCTCACCATCTTGGTTGTTCCAAAGAATAATCGGGATGCAAATATTACGGGTAGTAATTGGTAAAATACTTGCTTATGATTAACAGAGAAATAGATGAATATATACAAAAGAATAAACAATATTTCCTTAGTAAACAATCGTCAAGAATAGAAACATTCTATTCCAGCTAACAAATAACTAAAAGCTAACTAAATATTAGAAAGATTCTAATATTTACAATAGATAACAATTAAATAGAAATAGAAACTATCTATTATTGTAATACCCTCCCTTAATGGTTAATCTATCCACTACACCAAGTTGTCCTCTGAATTTGACAAACTTATCTACACCAAGATGTTAAGTTTCCCCAATTGTTGCTGCACATGTACTAAGCATTGCCTTTAATAAGGTATATGTTTTCCATATGCAACATCCTCTCATTTATATTGAGCATAGGTTATTGAATAGACATGTCTATTCAATACTCTAATAATTAATATATATATATATATATATATATATATATATATATATATATATATATATATATCACATATAATAAGTTTATATCTCACATAGAATTATATCTCATATATAATTACATGTATATCCATAGAGTTATCCGACAAAAGCTACCAAACATTGACAATCCCTCTTAGCAAGGGAGGATAAACACAAGACAAATATTACACCAATGGTAATATTAAGAATTTAAGGATATCTCAGAAGTTTTCCACAAATTAATATCGCATAGGTTATCAAGAGTATTGATCTCCAGAATATCAACATATGATATTTATCAATTACTCAAACTAGGGTAGATATCACATTTGATATCAAGAGTCTTGATCTCCCAGAAAATCGACATCCGATATTCATCAAGTACTCAAAAAAACAAGGTTTGATATCACATTTGATATCAACAGTATTGGCCTCCCAGAATATCAATGATATTCACCACTTACTCAAAACATTTAGATATCACATTTGATATCAAGAGTATTGGCCTCCCGGAATATCAATGATATTCACCACTTACTCAAAATGTTTAGACATCACATTTGATATCAAGAGTATTAGCCTCCCAGAATATCAATAATATTCACCAAGTACTCTAAGAGTAATGGCCTCCCAGAATGTTGAGATACAAGATATTCACCATTTACTCAATTTATTAGATCTCATAATACAAGTTGATTGTAAGATCGTCACCTTACAACAACTTCTCCCAAATACAAGTGATGATCATTTGGAAGTTGTCACTTCCTCATGATGTACACAGGGGTAGGCCCATTAAAATCACATGGTCACAATTTTTGAATCACAGTCCTCATGATTGTCACAATTAATAGATCACTAGGGAATCCATATCAATATGGTGTACTCCCTCTCAATTAATAAAATCGGGTTCACTGAAGGTTAACCAAATAGCATCCTCAGTCTTCTCCCTTTGAATCTTAATCTCCCTCATTTTTGTTTATTAGTTTGGTGTTCAGTGAGCCCTCTTTACTCGTGGTTTTGGACATGAAGAATAGTTGTTTATGTCAATTATTGATTTCCACTATAATATTATCTCCACATCCTTCACATGGCCATTTACAAAACAATGTTCCTTCACTGGAAACTAAGGAGAGACCTTCAATATCAATCCGTCCACATTCAATTTAAAGCCATCCATCTTCCATTCATTGTAACTCTCCAACGAGCTCCTCGTGTCCTCTCTTGTTTTTTTTCTATTTACGAAGGACAAGTTCCATAGAAAGAGTGCCCTTGAGACTACTAGTTTAGGGTACTTGAATTTTTAATACAAGATGCTTGTCTAACAGAGCCATGGAAATCATTCCACAAAACCAATTTAGGACAAACATTTTAGTTGTCATTCATCAATGGCTTTAGCGATGCAAATTTGAACTATTGTCGTGCGCTTTCAAGTGTTCACATATTTTGACCTTTCTACGAATGAATTATTCAGGTTGATATCCAAAGAGTTGGGAGATATGACGTTGAATACCTATAATCATCATCTGTCAAAAATTGCGTGTACCCTATTTTCAAACCCTACCATCTGCGACCATAGCAGATTATGAGACCAAGTTCATTTTAGACATTCCTATTACGACTGCTCATGTGGCGGAAGGTTTAAAGTCAAGTTATCTTCAAATCACTAGACCATGATCTTCAATTCGTTATTTGACTAGCATCTCCAAGGAGTTGGTCAAACCTTCATTATCATACGCAGTGGCTTAGATCTGATCCTAGTTTGGCCTATGCACCTACGACAATAAAATCTTCCACACGGGTTCCTCTGGGCGAGCATCTCAGACAGTGCCTTTCTTTCCTACTAAGGTCATTGTTGAATGACAGTCCAACATAAGTTGTTTAATGTTTTACTAAATTTCACCAGGATTGAAATCTGCTCTGATACCATGTTAAGTTTCTCCGATTGTTGTTGCAAATGTACTAAGCATTGCCTTTACTAAGGTATATGTTTTCCATATGCAACATCCTCTCATTTATATTGAGCATTGGTTATTGAATAGACATGTCTATTCAATAATCTAATAATTAATTTATATAAACTTAATTATTGTTAGTTATATATATATATATATACATATTTCTCACATATAATAAGTTTATATCTCACATAGAATTATATCTCATATATAATTACATGTATATCCATAGGGTTATCTGACAGAAGCTACCAAACATTAACACAAGAGGCTTGGTGAGAATGTGTGCAATCTGATCCATTGTAGGAACATATTGTGAGTCTATTGTCATGTCTTCAACCAGCTGTCGTATGTAGTGATAGTGAACATCCACAAGCTTGGTTCGTTCATCGAAGACTGGATTTCGTGCTAACTTGATAACGCCTTCATTATAAACAAACAAAGTTCTTAGGGCTACTGGTGACATTTGCATATCCCCAAGCATCCAACGAAACCAAACAGCTTCACAACCTACTTTAACTGTCCCTCTATATTTAGCCTTTGTAGAGGAGAGAGAAACTGCCTACTGCTTCGTATTGATCCACATGACAGCACCGAATCCCAAACTGAACACGTTTCCAAAAGTTGACTTTTTATCATCAACAGAACCTACCCAATCTGAATTTGTGAACCCATTGAGTCTAGGATTAGAACTCCAAGAGTAAAGAAGCCCATAACTTGTAGTGCCCTTCACATAATGAAGGGTGCTCTTTGTTGCAATCCAATAATCAGCCTTGGGAGCTGTCATAAAGTGTGAAATGTAGCTGAGTGCAACGCTGATCTCAGGTCTAGTATCAGAGGTAGATGAGGTTGCCTACTAGCTTCGTGTTTGTAGTATCATCAACTGGAGAAAAACCAGAATTGGCTGATAACTTTAGACCTTTCTCCATGGGTGTAGATGCAAGGTTGCAATACTGCATACGAAACTTGTCTAATAGAGCCCTTGCATATTTGGACTGAGAAATGAATATACCAGAAGACTGCTGCCAAACTTCAACACCTAGGCAATAATGCATGAACCCAAGGTCAGTCATATCAAAAGACTGGCATAAACTCTGTTTGATTCCCTAAATCAAAGATGTCGAACTACTAGTGATGATTAAATCATCCACTCTGTAGTCTTGATGTACAAACTTGAGTCTGAAGAACTCCTCTGGAAGCCTTGATCTCTAAGGTACTTATCAGTTTTCATGTAACATGCCCTAGGGGCCTACTTCAAGCCATGGAGGGATTTAAAAAATCTAAGAACCTAATGTTCTTTACAAGCAGACTTGAAACCAAGAGGCTGCATCATGTAGACCTCTTCTTGTAGGTCACCATTCAAGAAAGCACTCTTGACATGCATCTGATGGACCTTCTAGCCAAACTATGCTGCCATGGCTAGAAGTGATCTAATTGTGTTCATCTCTGTTGTAGGATCAAAGGTCTCCTCATAATCAATGTCCTGACGCTGAGAAAAGCCCTTTGCAACTAAACGAGCTTTGTACTTATCAAAAGTGTCATCATACTTGTATTTTATTTTCTAGACCCATTTACAGCCAATGGGATTCTCCCCTAGTGGAAGATCATAAAGGACCCAGGTGTGATTCTTCAACAAACTCTAGTGTTCAAATGTCATGGCTTGTCCCCACTCTGAAATCACATTAGCCTCAAAGTATGTCTGAGGTTCAAACACACTATGAATATTGGCCATGAAAGCAAAATTAACTGACTCTATAGGTTTGCTCTTTTTCCAAGTAGTTCTCCCATCAATGAGCTCATCATCTTGAAGATTAGCGAGTGTCTTAGCTCACCACTTAGGCCAAAGGGGAGAAGGACCAACACTAGTATCAAGAGATGCTCTATGATCAAGTTCCTCATTAGAAGAATCTAGATCAAAATCAAGTGAAGCATTTGCAAATCAAGGTGATCTTGCAAGAGAAGCCAGAGGTGTCTATAAAGGAATCATTGGTATAACTGGAGTTGTTGGGACTATTGGAGCCGCTAGAACCATCCCATTAGGTGGACCTAATGGAAGCCGAACTCCCAAATCATGAGCCTCCATAGGCTGATCTACTAAATTAGGAATAGGAGAAACAGGCATGAATAGTCCTCACTGCTCATCAAAGACTACATCTTGATTGTACAAGAGACGAGATGTCTTGCTGTCAATCAAACAGTAAGCTTTGTGAAGACTGCAGTATCTAGCAAGCATGAGTTTCTGACTCTTGGCATCCAACTTGGTGTGTGATGCATCACAAATCCAAACATAGGTAAGAGAACCAAAACTTTTAGGTGATTGATTTTGGGCTTATGACCTAAGTAGGTCTCATCCAGACTCTTATGTCATGCCCAAACTACGTGGCAAAAACACACATCTTTTTTTTTTTTTTAAATTATAATTATTAGAATGCTCAAAGTTCAATAAGGTTAAATCACATTTCAAGAAAAGATTCTCTTCATTACATCTTAAGTTACATATCTTGTGAAGGCATACATCGTTAGAATGAAGCTCTCGTTATTAAAATAATATCGATGTTTATTTCGTTTCATATTAATCTTAAAACAATAGATTTATATTTCCTCTATAACAATACATGAAAATTATTTAAATAACAATTTAAATGAGTTCGTTCCAAATTATTTTGAAAATATCAGATCAAGAATTTATTAAAGGAAAATATTACATCTACCCATACCCCTATATAAACTATTAAGTTATGATCAATTATCAACCTATTAAAGAAAGACTAAATAATATTCAAAGACTAATTAAATTAACATTAATATTAAAACAACTAAATTTTACTATCATAATATATAACTAACTAAAACAATTTTAAATAAATTAACTAACTACAACTATAAACTAACTTTTGTAATAACATAGCAATTTTTTAAAAACAGTAATTAACAATGTCAATTTAAACTAACCTACAATAACAACTTATAAACTAACACTATTAACAAAAGATAAAACAAAATAAACTAACACCTAACTAAAATTATCAACAAATAAATTAATCTAAAACTAAACTAAACTAACATAATAAAAACTAACTCAAATCTTTATTAAATTAACTAACTTAAATCAACTTAGTTAATAACTACAAACTAAATTTAAAATAACTTACAATTAAATAAATTTTAAACTAACTAAAAACTAATAACAAAATAAAAACGAAATAAAAACTAACTAAAATAATTAATATACTAACTAACCTACTTACTAACTTGACCCCAAAAACATAATGACTCTTCCCACCTAAACATCTACATCCTATCCAACACATCCCAACACCCAAGCTAAGCCATGCATTTTGAAAAGGCCTACACGCTGCCCAAGCGCTGGCCAAGCCTGCCTCCTTGCAAGTCTGTCCCCCACCTTCCCAAGTACATGCAAAACCCAAGAAATAGGGGCATGCCTAAGAGGGAATGAAGGATAAGTTTTTAAAACAATTAATTTGTACCAGCTTAAATGCCCACTTGAAACTACTTTCCTCCAAACCACGTGGTCCCTTTGGATTGCAAATTTCATGGGAGTCTTCAAGGGTCGAATCACATTAATTGCATTGACTTTGTTTAAAGCTCCAATCTGCCTTCCAGCCACAACACTGACGCCTAGGAAGGGGGGTAAAAGGATATACATAAAGTTTTAAAGTTTTCCATCCCCTAAACACTTGGTGATGCGCTTTCCTAGTTCAAGATGACATTGACCATGGTGATAGCTGTCCCATTGCTATTGGCAGCCCTCTCAGATCCCAACGTGGGTATTGGGAGTAAGATATTTGTTGAACCAATGACAAGCTAGGAATTAATTTGAAAAGGTTTGGTAGCTCAAGTTTTAGGATAGGATTTTAGGATAATTAAGAATAGATATTAAGAATAATGATTATATATATATATATTCTTTCTAATCAAATTTTTTTTTTGATTTAAAATTTAAAAAAGCATCAATAGAGAATATTCTCTATTTCTACAAAAGTTTTAATTTTGCTTTCCCATACAAAAACCAGAGAGTTTTTACTCTCTTGGGACTTTTTTTTTTTTGCCTTTATTTTTCTAAGTATACATTTTGAAGTTGATTGATTTACTAAGAGGGGTTATATTTTTTTTTCAATAAATCTAATAGGACCTATTTCAAATTAAATATACCAAGGATTTGAATGATCCATTTTAACTATAATGCAAGAATTGTTTGCTTCCAATAATCCCGAAAACTGAACCTTCATTCAAAACATAAATTTCATTTTCAACATAAAGAAAACTTGAAATTCTACTTAATTAAACCATCATCATTTCATCCTATTTTTGATGTGCAATTCAAATAACTGAAAATTACGATTAAATCACATGATAAACAATTACGCTCGATCACCAATTTTATTGGCAAACCTGATTCAAAGGCTCAGCCGGGAAAGAACCAGGAAGAAAACCCGGCTTCGTTGCCATTACAACAAAGTTTGAAATACAAATTACATAGGGTATCAATCCCAAATTACAACAATTTAATTGAATTTCCTTCATGACCCTCATCAAAGGTTCCATACCAAATTCTGCAACACATTTCTACGAACCGTGGAGGAAACAGAATCTGATCAGATGACAACAAGCATAACCAAGAAACAAATCAAACATTGCATATTCATACTAGGTTTTCACAACAGAATTCACAATAAATCAAAACTAGAGAAACGTGGATTTTTCCAACAGGAGATGTCAGACACAACACCAAACCAGGTGCCCAATCGGGGCTATAAATCAAAAACTTCCGTTCTTCCATTCTTACATGCCAAAACTCATACGTGGTTTATGCTGACAGGTAGGGGCCCATAACACTCTACCCTCTCTCCCTCTTCTCATCCTGAGAAGAGACTCTACACTGTTGGAGTCCAACTAAAAGGACCTTTCCCGAAATTGGCCACTTCTGCCCTCTCCAAGGGTGAGTAATGCCAAAACACCCATACAAGAAAATCTCAAAATTCAAACATAAACATGAAAGGAAAACATTCAAAAAGCATGGTTTTCAAACCTTCCCAACATGCCCACATACATACAAGCATTCAAACAACAACAAGGTAGCATAAGCATGAAACAAACATGAAAATCTGAACAAGGGAGATGAGAATTCCTACCTTCACAAAGAGGTAATGGCAAATGAACATGTTTGAGTAGAGTTTTTCCCTTCCTTGCTTCAATCTTCCAAGACTCCTCTCTAAATGTAGAGATTGGGTAACAACCTCAACTAGTCCAAGAAGGGCCTCTAAATAAGCCTCAAACTCAACCACTAAAGGGATCAATAACTTCTCCCACCCACCTACAAATCTAGAAGCTCCTAACTCAACCCATATGGTTAACCACTAAGTGGAGGTGAGGTGAGGCAACTCAAAATAACAACTTGCAATTTTCGCACAAAGGTAAAATGAAACTTTTTGAGTGATCTCAAAAGTCAACAAAAGGGGCTTAGGGGTTGGAAAAGACCCCCAACCCATACCCATACCCCTTGGGTATAAATATTACATGTTTTAAAGCCTTAGGAATAGGTTTAGAGCCAAACAAAAGCTAGGAATTAAATAGGACCATCTAACAACTCTAACAATGCAGATTAGGCACTAATCCGGATTAAGGGTGACTAAACTCGATTAAGAACCCAATTAGCAAACTGACACTAACTTAAACCGACTTAGGTCCAGAGGTTACACAGATAACCCTAGCTAGCACGTAGAAGAACATAAACAATTCACAAGTGTCAAGCGACACTAAAGAAACATAGTTACGAACATTAACATTTACTGATCGCATAAGGATACATACATACATCTCACAATTAAAATACTTGAATTACGAACAACAAGGTTTCCAAGATTAGCACATAAAGATCAGTTTTGTTCCTCCGTCGGTTTTCTCAGCTAAAATATCTGCACACTCATTGCACACATGAGTAGTCCCATAAAATCACATGTACATATATATATACGTATCAAAAATTCACATAAATTGAAACATACATCAATCAGGGTTTCTTTCATCCTACTTAATTCTTAACCATTTAAAATCTCTTAAATCAAAGTATCAATCCTACATTTACTGATTTCATCAACATACATATACATAAAACATTAAATGATAACCATCAATATCTGAAAATAACATCACACAGCATGAAATAATATAATATGTTCAAAGCATCAAATAATGTCTCAACATCTCGAGTCGTGAGTATCAAAATGATAATAAGGTATCACCATGCTACGATGGGTCGGAGCGAGGCCTCACATCTTACCTTTGACCGCCACAGTGGGTGACCGGTTCAAAAGGTAAACTACAATTTTAACTACTTCAGCCCAAAACTTAATTGGAACGTGTCTTTGGTCTAGCATGGATCGAGCCATCTCGATGATTGTTTTGTTCTGACATTCAACTACATTGTTCTACTGAGGTGTGGTTAATTGGCACTTGATGCTAAGAATATCACAGAAGCTAGAGAGTTCATTAGAACAAAATTTTCCCTCATTATCTGACCTAAGAGCAATAATTGATTTCCCAGACTCTTTTTCAACTAGAGGTTTAAAATTCTAAAATACAATAAACACTTCTAATTTCTTTTTAAGAAAATAGACCCACATTTTTCTACTAAAATCATCAACAAACAACAGAAAATATTTGGACCCAAGAACAGGAGTGGCCATAGGGCCGCAGATATCGGCATGACTAAGCTGAAGTACCTGAGAATCCTACCATGAATCGTTGCTTCCTAGCCAAGCTGCTAAATCTAAAACTCTGGCAATCTAAGGATAAACTCTTCCCGAGCAAGCTAAGAAAGATAATGCACATTTAAGTACCCATACCGCTGATGGCAAATTGAACTATCCGAAAACCGTCGAGTGGCCATCGCTAAGTCCCAAGAATCACCACAATCAACAAGTCTAAAAAGACCACGATCCTCAAGACCAATTGCAACAACAAACTAAGTCTCCCTATCAGTGATGGTGCACTGATGTGAACTAAAGGTTACATCCAACCGTGAAAAGTGTCGCAACAACTAACTCATTGAGGGTAGATTTAGTTCTATCCCTAGAATGCAGTACACATGAGGAAAATGAGATTCCTCCTAGCAGATTGTATTTGGATGTTTCCTTTGCCAACAACAATGTACTCTTCCCCTCCACCAAAAATAACTGAATCTAAAAAAGGCTAGTAGTAAGTGAACCAATCTCTGTGATGGGTGAAATGACGAGAGGCACTTGAATCAATTACCAAGCAAACGACTTCACATGATCTGCAGGTCTTTTAGCCATGAAAGTGTAAAAGGCAGATTTTGTCTTCTCAGGACGCTCAGCATTGTTTGCTTTTAGCTGCAAACCAGATTGCTTAGATTGGGCAGCTAAGCGTTTCCGACATTCAACCTTCATGCGACCATACTTGTGGTTGTAGTTGCACTGAATGTTCTTTTTCTTGGAGCTTCTGATGCTGGAGCAGAGGACTTTTGTTGAGAAAATTGTTGTGAATGAGACTTGCCCTTATCCTTCTAAAAGGAGTTAGCAACAAAGGCTTTCTCTTTCGAAGTGGAGTTGGAACTGCTATCAAACTACTGTTTCCACCAATCTTTCTGAAGCAAAAGTATGCAGATATCTATGAACTTCAAATCAACACCAATAGAAGTGATGTTGAGAGTCTCAATAAAATGCTCATAGGACTTGGGTAAACTATTGAGGGTTATTAGTATGATGTCCTCTTCCTCCATCTTGCGTCCAATGGCAAGCAACTGATCACGGATTTCCTAAATCCTATTCGGGTGGTCTTGGAGCGATTTCTATTGATCCATGACAATAGAAAACAGAGTGTTCTTGAGAAAGAAGGCCCTGTTTTCTCTGAAGTCTCGTGAAGTTTCTTGAAATGCTCCCATATCTGGCAGTTGTCTTGCTAGAGGGAATCTAAGGGATTTGACCATCAGCAAGGGATAATTTGAGAAGCATCACCGCCTCCTGATTATTATGATCAAATGTATCATGATCAATACTAGCTGCAATCAGATGCTGTGTAGCACCCAAAACAATCTGATCAATATTCTAATATTCAAAGATTGTTAGCATCCGTTGCTTCCACATGTCATAATTCTGACCATTGAATTTTTTATTTCCCTTTAGCAGAATATTAGTCAAAGATGCCATAGCACGCTTTTTGAGTGAAAAGGCGTGAAAATATGTGAAGGTGCATACTTCGAGGCAAAAAATTCGAAGACCCAAAAATAATGAAGAAATACTCAGAAGAGAGCTTGAAAAACCTAGAAGGAATATGCTATCAGATTTTGGATCCACTTGCTCGGAAATCAAGGCACCCAAAAAAACGAATGACAACCTAGTTGAGCTCTCAAATAAGCCTACCAAGAATTTGTGAAGTAAATTTGAATCTAGTACTGAAATTTAGGGTTTTGAAAAAAAAAGGCATATTTTGTAGTTTAAAAAGGAAAATATTGACGCGGATCTAATACAACAGGTATTAGAAACCCTAGACATCATCATTTGAGGCAAATGTGCAAAAACAACTTGTCTGAGGCGGAGAAAACTAGGAGTCGCGATTGAAGAAAACTACGACTGAACAGAGCCCAAAAATGCATCCAAAAAAGGGTCAAAAATACAAAGAAATCGCATCTGAAAAACACATGTGAGTTGTAGGAAAAAATCGCTCAACGTCCAGAATAGGTTGCAGACTAAAAACGAACAAGAATGGTTGGGCTTTTCAGACCAAAAACGTCATTGAGAAACCATCTTAGGGTTCAATCATAGTAGATTTTTCCAAAACTGACCAACAAAAGGGCACGATTTGCAAACTAAACCTAGGCAAACAATTATTTTCAAACAGAAATGGCACTGATAATTTCTAAATGAAATTATTAATTTATATTCAAAAAAAATAGTATTTGCTCTAATACCATATTGCAGGAAGTAATTGGTAAAATACTGGCTTATGATTAAAAAAGAGCAATAAATCAATATATACAAGAATAAACGATATTTTCTTAGGAAACAATCGTCAAGAATAGAAACATTCTATTCTAACTAACAAATAACTAACAACTAACTAAAAGCTAACTAAATATTAGAAAGATCCTAATATTTACAATAGATAACCATTATATAGAAATAGAAACTATTTACTATTGTAATAGCAAAGCCTGTCCTCTTATACAGTAGCAATCAATACTAGGTACAATCAAATGCTGTGTAGCACCCAAAACGATATGATCAATATTCTGATATTCAAAGATTATTAGCATCTATTGCTTCCACATGTCATAATTCTAACCATTGAATTTTGTATTTCCCTTTAGCAAAATATTAGTCAAAGATGCCATAGCATGCTTTTGAGTGAAAAAGCATGAAAATCTATGAAGGCGCATACTTCGAGGAAAAAATTGGAAGACCCAAAAATAATGAAGAGGTACTCAGAAGAGAGCTTGAAAAACCCAGAAGGAATATGCTATCAGATTTTGGATCCACTTGTTTGGAAATCAAAGCACCCAAAAAAAAAGATGACAACCTAGTTGAGCTCTTGAAAAACCTACCAAGAATTCGTAAAGTAAAATCCAATCTAGTACTAAAATTTAGGGTTTTGAAAAAAAAGGCAGATTTTGCAGTTTAAATAGGAAAATCTTGACTCGGATCTAACACAACAAGTATTAGAAACCCTAGACATCATCATTTGAGGCAGATGTGCAAAAAAAACTTGTCTAAGGTAGAGAAAACCAGGAGTCGTGATTGAAGAAAACTACGACCGAATAGAGCCCAAAAACACGTCCAAAAAAGGGTCAAAAATACAAAGAAATTGCATCTAAAAAACACGAGTTGTAGAAAAAGATCGCTCAATGTCCAGAATAGGTTGCAAACTAAAAACGACCAGGAATGGTTGGGATTTTCAGACCAAAAACATCACTAAGAAACCCTATTAGGGTTCTATCATAGTCGATTTTTCCAAAACTGACCAACAAAAGGGTACGATTTGCAAACTGAACCCAAGCAAACAATTATTTTTCAAACAGAAATGGCACTGATAATTTCTAAATGAAATTATTAATTTTTATTTAAAAAAGAAAAATTAGTATTTGCTCTAATACCATATTGCGGGAAGTAATTGGTAAAATACTTGCTTATGATTAAAACAGATCAATAGATCAATATATACAAGAATAAACGATTTTTTTTTAGGAAACAATCTTCAAGAATAGAAACATTCTATTCTAACTAGCAGATAACTAACAACTAACTAAAAGCTAACTAAATATTAGAAAGATTCTAATATTTACAATAGATAACCATTAAATAGAAATAGAAACTATTTACTATTGTAATAGCAAAGCCCATCCTCTTATACAGTAGCAACTCCCTGTATTTGAAAATTATTATTATGGAATGTGAATAAAAGATTAGCATATACAAGGATTTGGAGACATTGAGATAAAATCATTTGATATTTTAATTATTTGAAATAACAAATAATTACTAACCAAAGGCATATTTTCACTGTCAATTTCTATTGATTTAATCCACAAGGAGAGATGATGCATGGTGAAACTTTAGGAGCAAATATTCCCAAGGCTTGTCTTTTGAATTTCATCAACCAGATTAATTGAGCACTTTGTTAGCATAATGAATCTCCTTCCAAGTAGATGGGTTTGTAGCCCTGGCCTGGACATCCCAATATCTGCCAATACCATTCTAATTTGGCTTAGCAATGGAAAGCATAGGAAACAATGCATTTCCCCTTTTTGTGCCTGATTTCAATTTTTGACAGCATTATTAATTCATAATCAACAAATTAGCAATTCAATGGTAGTCTAGCTGTCATGTCCCCTCCTTAGCCTGGACCTATATCTAATTTTGCCATTAGCTCATACGGTGTGACGTGCGCTAGTTGGCCTTGAAAGGGGGGCCCATTTTGAGGTTGCAAACCTGTGCGCTCTCTCTCTCTCTCTTAGCTTAGACCTATTTAATTTTACTCATTGTGGACACCCATTCGGTTTCGGCAATCAATCTTATTTGCGTTGCTAGAACATCATACATATATCGGCATTGTTAGTGCAACATATCCATCATGAACTTTCTTTCTATTTGTCTTTGAGATTCCTTTGTGGAATTCATTGGATGTGTCCAGTTTTAGAGCTGAAACATCCTCCCTAGTCTGTTGTCATTCCCAATTAGGTGAAGTCTCTTAGAGACATAATTGGACTAATAGGTTAAGAATTATTGTCAATGTTATTGCAGGAATAGCAAAAATCATGACCACCATGCATAAGAGTGGCAATCACCATTTCCAGCAATCATAAGAGCGGCAACATCTTCTGAATCCGGCGCCAATATCTCATACATGTTCATGACCAGCGATGACCTCAGATCACATCATCATAAAGGCAATAACTCAATATCAATTTGCAGTCACCAGTAAAAATATTTGCATGACAATCGGAGATCACAGCATCATTATTGCATATCAAAGTTCATGGCAAACAAATCAGAGGTTGAACATTCAAGTTCATGGCATTACCCCATACAGATCACTTATACATTGGTTGTGACATTTACTGCGATTTCACAGTGACATCCCTATATCCCATATTGTAACATAGATCAGATCGATAAGTAGGAAATTCCACAGCAAGTCAAATTGTGATATTGCTATCTGGGTTTAGCTATGTGATTTTGAGTCAAACTCATTGACCCATGTTTCATGAGTAGTGATTCAACATGAATCCATCTCTCATGAGAATAAATGGAACACTAAACACTCATTGAATCTAGGTGATGCTCACAGGGGTGAAGCACCAGGACTTCCCGGGAGGTCACCCATCCCAATACTACTCCAGCCTAAGCACGCTTAACTACGGAGTTTCCACCATGGTCAAACCCAAAGCTTGCAACCCCATTTGCAAAACCTTCACCAAGTGTTGTGCCTTATGAACCATTCATTAGAAAGCCCCTTAAGCTCATCAATTGATAAGTAGGAAATTTCCACAGCAAGTCAAATTGTGATATTGCTATCAGGATTTAGCTGTGTGATTTTGAGTCAAACTCATTGATCCATGTTTCATGAGTAGTGATTCAACATGAACCCATCTCTCATGAGAATAAATGGAACACTTAACACTCATTGGATCTAGGTGATGCTCACAGGGGTGAAGCACCGAGACTTCCCAAGAGGTCACCCATCCCAGTATTACTCTAGCCTGAGCGCGCTTAACTACGGAGTTTCCTCCATGGTTAAACCCAAAGCTTGCAACCCCATTTGCAAAACCTTCACCAAGTGTTGAGCCTTATGAACCATTCATTAGAAAGTCCCTTAAGCTCATCACACAGCTAAATCCTGATAGCAATATCACAATAGATCAGATCTTCAACAGTGACATGCTGATGTATGTTATACAACACTCACCAACACAGAATAAGTTTCCAAGTGTTCTATCCTCTTGAACAAGAAAACTTCAAATACCAAACAATATGATAATGTGCAATCAAATAAGGCAACTACAAGCTTTATATTGTGAACTAGCGACTTTGTGCTGGATATAACTCAATGAATTGACGTGAAATTGTTGATAACATACAAACGGAATTACACAATCATTCCTCGGCTTATCAACTCTTTTCCCTTATCTTGAACTAAACGGAATCAAAATTCAAATAAAAGGCAAAAAGGAATAAAGGTTTAGAGAATCTAGACTACTAATAACACCTATGGACAATGATAACAATGGATAATGCTCGGATATTAGAATTCCTTAAACCTATCTTTGTTTCACCATTAGGAAGCATGGGGAAATGAATACACAAAATTTGGAGAAATATCCAAAGGTAACAGAGGATTTTCATGTCATAAATGTTCATTCCACTACCCAATACTGGCGCAATCCAAATGAATATCCACAATCAAACTAGTGCTTGAGTGGGTTCAGACTAACCATGCACTGCAATTTGCAATCAACAAAGTAAAAGTGGTGTGAACCAAGCAATTCATCACACATTGCCACACTACTCTATTAAACTCAATTAACTTTAACTAATCTTCAAGAAGTAGATAAGATAAGATAATGATATTAATGTCCAACTAAAGACCACAAAGAGGTCTATGGGACTAAAGGACTACAACAAGAAAGCTGACAACAACAAGAGCACCAAATAGTGTCCGAAAGAGAAGTGTACAACAAAACAAAGAAGAAGAAAAGGAACAAAGAGAAGCCAAGACAAAGACTAGGAGTCCTTTCTAGGCAGAAAGAAATCAGTCACAGAAGGATACGCCTACCGATGGATAGAAGCTCTGCTCTATCTCTGTGAACTCATAGATGAGTGTCGTTGATGCAAAAGGCCAGTACAGGGTCTGACAGACCTAGAGTGACCAGAGGAACTAGTAGAACAAGATGATCTTTTCACACCACACAAAGGAGATAAGGGTGTGAAAAAGGCAGTAATGAGTTGAGTAGATGTATGACTGTGAGAAAGTAGTGATTGTAACATACTATCACGGAGTATAGTGGCCTCCTAAAGAAAAAGTGCAAGGCACCACTGGTCATAGTAACTGAAAAAATCAGAAAGAGAGAAACAATCCCAGAACAGGTAGAAAAACCTCCCTCTGATCTCATAATAGATAGTGCAATGGAAAATAAAGTGAGTCTCTATCTCAATCTCACCTAAAGTACACAACTTACAGATTCGTTCCCCGCTGTCAATATGATGGTCAGTTTGAGCACGAAGACAGTGAGAACCAACTCTGAAGGACCCCACAGAGATACGCAGGGCATGAGACCACCACCAAGAAAGGTAGCTAGGACGAACAATAATCCCATCAAAGATCTCCAAAAAGTGCTTCGCATAGAAGGTCATCCCCAGACATAGGCCACCAGGCGGGTTAATCCAGGTAGTGGTAATGTGCTATCCATAAATGTCAAGTCTAACATGCTTGTTTAACTCTTGTCGTGAGGGGAGGAGATGAGCAGGGACGTTCAGCGAGAACGCGCAAGGAGGGAGGTGGTCAATATCAATCCCAATCGATCCCAACAAAGAAAACACCTGTACATACCAAAAACGAGTACGAGAACATGAATCGGAACTAGCAATAGTAACAAAAGAACAATATGCCAAGTAGGAGTACCGATCACGTTTACCAACCAAATCTACAAAACCACACAGACGATGGAGGAACCAAATCAAATCAAATATGGCCATGAGACTAAAGGGATGAGCACTGAACTCTACAAGAATGATACTATGAGGAGTAAACTTGTGACATATAATGATGCGTCGCAAGAGGAAAGTCTAAACCAGCTCGATCGAGGCCCAATCAGAACCAAGGAGAGACGGGCCCTAAACCACAGATCCATATAGAATAGTCGGCCGCACAAGGGAGTCCAAGAGGGATAACTTGGATGAGGTATCCTAAAAGTAATGTCTAAAGCATTGTTTCTCAAGCATAGCAAGAGAGCCCATACCCTTATTGACTCTAGGTTGAATCATCAATCTCATACTGAAAAAGAAGTGAAGATGAGAAGTCTTTAAGCAATTAAAGATCATAACTTGAGTCTTACCCTGGTTAACCACAAGCTATCGCTAGACAAAAAAGGAACCCAAGCCATCAAGAAGTCTCTGCAAACTCTGTGGAGAGGAAGCAAGAAGAACTACATCATCCGCAAAAAGAAGAATGGAGATCATAACCAAATGTAAGTAGCAACCATCACTTGGGAGCGAAGACTTCAAAAGGAAGTCTTCAAGCTCATCAATATATAAACCGAACAAAGTAGGGGAGAGAGGACATCCTTGTTTGACCCCAATCGTGTTGTGGATCGGATCTAAGAAACCCTCAGGGGTCCTGAATCTGCCAATCACAGTCTCATACAATCTCATAATAGCGGTAACATCTCAGAAATCTCAATCTCTCGAAGCCTCTCAAAAAGAGCCATCCTAGGAACAAAATGAAAAGCCTTGCGAAAATCAACAAAGCAGTAGTAAACTTTCACCGCTCAATGTCTAGCCTCCTCAATAATAGCCCGTAAAGTGAAGATGCGATCCATGGTCTAATAGTCGGCCTGGAAACTTGCCTGCCCTCTAGCCCTACAACCTTTCTTGTCAAGTTCGCCAGATAACATAGCATTAAAGGTTGTCGCATAAAGTTTGGCACACATGTGCCCAATCATGATGGTTTTGTAATTCCTCGGATCAGAGATAGGACTACTCTTGTGAATAGGATAAATCAGATGCCTGGACCAAGAAATTGGGAACCCAATGCAAATCACTCTATTGAAAAGAATAGAGAGGTAGGGACCCAGAACCGACGCACCAAACTTGAAGAGCTCAGCCTGGAATCCCTCCTCATCCGCTACTTTGTTACATCTCATGAATTTGATGGCCTCATAAATGCAAGGGGTGAACAAGTGACAAAAAGGAGGCGAAGTGGGGTGGAGAGAAGGCTGCCCAGGGATGTCATAAAGAGCCGTGGTGTGAGAGGTAAGAGAGCCAAAGTCGAGGGTGAAGGGCAGAGGGGAACAACGAGGGAAAAGAGTGTGTTACAAAAGTTGGGGATTGTAGATCAGGGTGGAGCAAAGGGATTTGCACTGGGAAATGGTAAAGGATCGTTTCTTACTACGAAGAAAATGAAGGTAAGACAAACGAAGGTGAGCAAAGTCGAGGGAGCGAGCCTTGAAAGCAAAATGCACAAAGCGATGAAAAGCTTTGCAATCAACATCGAACTGTTGGTTCATGGGACAAGTATTACGGCGTTTGCTACGAAGGGGAAGCGAATGACGGTGAGGTATGGAAAGGATGGCAGACTTCCGAATGGTCGTCGCAAGCAAGTCAAACATGGAGGCGGTCTCACAGGAGTCAAAAAAATACGTTGGATTGAATCTCGAAAGACGAGAGGAAAAGAGCTCACAGTCACCATCGAGGAAGCGGAAGCAAATGGGTGAATGAGCAGCGATAGAAGAGAGATGAGGTGACTAAAGGCAAGGCAAAACAAGAGCAGAAATGCAAGTACGAATACTAAGGAGAGCATGGTCCGCAAGAGGAAGGTGTAAGATGGTGAAGTTGTGGATGACGGGGATGGAGGGACAAGTGAGGACATAATCAACACTAGCACCACCACAATGAGGCCAGCAAGTGAAGGGCTCAGATGCAGGAAAGCAAGAAAGATTATTCAAGATCACAAAACCAGAAGATTCACAAAGCTGCAATAGGTGAGGACCATAGCAGGAAAGCGGTCCAAGAGCATCAAACGAAGAACATTGAAACCCCAAAGTAGTCAAGATCAATCTCAGTGGAGCAAATGGAATCAACACTACGGTCATAAGGCAGAGTCTGGAGTTCTCTAGTCCTCGCATTGAAATCACCGATAATAATGATGTCTCCTAAACCAACAAAATGAGAGATAGTCTCAATAAGGTCAACGTAAGGGTCATCGTCCTCAATACCATGGATAGCATAATGGGAGGAAGGTGGTGGGAAATAACAAACAGCCATAAAGAAATCTCTCTAACGGTGACTCTTATGGGTAATGCAGACCCACAAAAATCTGGACATATCAAAGTGGACAATAGAAGTGCAGCTGAAAATATCATCCCTAATCAAACAAGCCACGCCACTAGACCCATAGACCCCACCAGAAGTACGAACCTCCTCTCTATACACAGATAGTCACTGATAACCTGTAAACCCCCAAAGAGGACGCACAGGGCTCTCATGAGTCTCAGTAATGACAAGCATATCCACGAACCCCACAGCATCGCGTAAAAGACCGGGTCATGACCATAACGAGCCATTACCATTCCAGTAGTTAACAAGAAGAGAGTAAGTTGGGGTCTCCCTCTTGTCCGACTACTGGCGAGACCATCATTTGGACCGCCATATTAAATGTTTAAAACAATGCATAAAACTCCACCATATCTTCAATGAAAATTGTATATTAAAATCAACATAATCTAGGCAACAATCTTTAATCTTCTCCTAGTGTTATTTTAACATCTACTCTTCAATGACTATAAATGAGAAGGAAAGCCTTTTATAGACCTCTATATTACAAATGAAACGCCCAAATTGGTTCTAACTCAACGGTCAAGACAATTCCAAGCAAACCCTACTAGGGTAGTTACAACTTACAAAGACCAACTACAAACATTTAATGTCTTTTAACAAGGAGATCACAAATGTTTGAATGCATGTTGTTTTAAGGATAACCAATAAAAATTGATCTAAGTATTTCATTATATGTCTTCCACGTGTTCACTTATGAATGAGTTAGGTTTGATGAACTTAGACATGTCTATTTGGAATCCTCTATTTGGTAGAAGATGAGGGGGCACCACCTCAACATTCATATCTTGTATCACAAAGAAGAGATCTCTTGATACTCAACACTATCTTTCTTTTTCCTCTATTTGGTAGAAGATGAGGGTGCACCACCTCAACATTCATATCTTGTATCACAAAGAAGAGATCTCTTGATACTCAACATTATCTTTCTTTGATTAACTCTTTTGAAATTTATCTTCTTTTCTTAAATGATTGTGATGGTTCATATTCTCAAACAGCTTCATCTTTAGTGATTATCTTCTTCATCCTTAGGAATTCTTTTTCATTGTTGAAATTCTTTCTCTTGGATGTCTTGACTTTGTAGTAGTTGAGCCCTTTGTATTTCCACCTTCAATGTTTGGGATTCCTTGTCATCTTCATCTTCATGGTGATCTACACCTTTGACTTGAACCTCCTTAGCTTTGATCTTCTTTAATGACTTGGATATCATTGACCTTGTGTCGATATTGGATTTCCTTCATGTTGATCATGGATTTAATTAGATTGTGATAGCATTCTATTTGAGTTAAATCTTGTCTTTCCTCAAACTTTCTTTGAATCTTCTAGGTTCACTTGTTGAATATGATGATCTTTGCATTTGTTGATGAACCCTCCATGTTGTAATTGCATTGTTCAGGTCATGAAGTCCCTCTTCTCGAATTGCCTTTCAATCTCCTCGAGTGTGTTGATATCATCTTTTGCATTGTTGAATTCTCCTACCCAACTTTTATTTGTCCATCACTCCACACACCTCCGTCACTTTCCTTGTATCAATCCTAAAAAGGGGAGGAAACATTTTAAATCAACCTTACAAGTACAAAGTGAAATCCAAGCCTTGAAGAACATAAAAAAATCATGATGGATTCGAATTCCAGATTCTTGGATTAGAGCTTGGGATTTCAGAACTTGAGATAATCTGATTTTGAATTTGGAATTTAAATTCAAATTGGGAATTAGATTTTATCCTTGAAACTTCTTGAAAATTATCCCCTTAATACAAATATGGAAATGCATAATTTCATTGTTAGAATTCACCCAAATCTGGTCTGATTGTGCATTTTGATGGAGAAATTAGCCCTTTTTTGCATTGAAATCTTACTGATTTTGATGCACTTTTACATTTACAATCTCGGAGCTTGTCCTTTGATCAAATTCAATTCGCTTTGAATCTGCTCTTGTTTTGCATTAGAATTCAGATTTGGAAAATCCTTGGATAAGAAATCTAGATTTATCCATCGTGTTGGCTTGAAAAGCTCTTTTGTAAAGGCTAGGAGACTCGAGCAAGAAGGGAGAATGCTCAGCGCCAAGCCCAATAGGCTAAGGATACAGGCAAGGAGCCCTTGCAATAAATGGCTAGGAACTTCATGAAAGCTAGTTTGGAGGACGCTCCAAAAGAACTGGATACAGAGAGTTGAGGCAAAGAGAAGGGAATTGTGTTTCAGAAAGGGGATCTACAAATTGGAAGTTGTAATATTCCATTCTTGAGACAATTTTTAATAATAAATAATAATATACAACTGTATATTGTAACCACATACTTAGTAAATGATTATATAAATAATAAATAAGGTCATTAATAAATGTTATTTTTCACAGATTATATTTACGTAATAAATGTGTTTACAAATATATATAATAAATGTGTTTACAAATATATATATATATATATATATATATATATATATATATATATATATATATATATATATATATATATATATATATATCTTTGGTCTTATAAACAAATTAATATTTATTATTAATAAATATATGAAAACGAATGTTTATTAATGAATATAAATGTATTCATTAATAAACATATTAACCAAAAACAAAATACCATTAATTGTAATATCGATTGAAGGAGTCAATTAGACTAATCAGTGCAAAATCAGTATTCATGGCAACAAAATGAAGAACCTTAACAATAACAAAGTATGCAATGGAGTTCATTACTAGATTGTTGAGATTATCTCAACTCTTTCTATGCGTATCAATCTCAATTGGGCTTTGCGTGGAGTATAGAATTAACAAAACAAGCCAAAAGGTTGTGGTTATAATCTTCAATCATTGACTTTGTATGCTTGTGTAAATCCTACTTGTAGTTCCTTAGTCATTGTGCAAGGGAACAATAGTTCCTTAATCGATGTACAAGGGAGCGACTAGTCAATAAAAGGAATTATCCAGCAATCATATTTTGTAATCAGTAATCTTGTGAGACCAATGGTTACAAAAGAACTCATTTAGAGGTGTCTTATCATTTGCCAAAGGATGTCACTGGTCTGGTTTAGAGATATAAGAATATGAATAGAGGGGAGTATGAAGACATGGCAGAATCAAATCCTATTGGGTAGTAATAAGAGAGGCTATTCGCTCTGCAACCTAGAATTCATATGATTTCTCCCTCCCCTTGCATATTCGGACAAGGCACCATTAATGGTGTCTACCTCTCTAAGCATTAATCATGCCAATGCCAATGTTGCAATTGTCAACAGAAACAAGTAGACTCTATACAGTGAAATTGTGGTTTAGAACCATAATCCACTAGCTGAAAAAACAAGTTTACTCTAGTCCTAAGGCTGTGGAAGGCAGCACGAAAATAGGGAAAGACGTAGACAACAATCCAATCCACATTTATTTAAACAAGCAGTCCAAAACAAAAGGAGCCTTCAAGATTGAGCCCAGTTCTTCACAACCACTACCCAAGGATTTGCTGCCAGTGCAGGAGATGGAGGTAAGGTTCCTTCTCCTCCCAAGCTAATCATTAAACCGAACCCTTGAATGACAGTAGCAATAGAAAAGGAGAAGGTAAGGCTTAGAAATTTGACTATTTTCTTTGTTGCTTTAGATGTCTCTAAGATTCCTTCGAGAAATTTTCTTAATGATTGGTTTCAGAAGGTATGGGGATGAAAAAATGGAGTTTCAATTTTTATATTGCAGAATGCTTCAAAAAGAGTTATTTCATATGCTTTTTTGTGATCCTAAGTCTCAACAAGCCATTATGATAGACAATTATGGAGAGTCAGCCCTTGCGAACTTCGTGCCATCCCGTGGACACTTGAAGCCCCCCATAATGAAATTATGGCATTATCAAGCCCCTAGGTGGTTTACAATTGCTAAACTCCAACCATTTCTACTGAGTCTTCTCCCTCGCGCTCTTGAATCTATGGGAAAGTTAAAAAAGTTGACCACTCAAATGGTTTAATCCCTAATACAGATATTAGGGTCCTTATATCTCTCAAGCCTGGAATTGACATCTTGGATATCCTCCACTTTGATCTTGGCAATTCTCCCATCAATTGCCCTATTACTCTCTTGGGTGGTATCATTGGTTGCTACGTATGCAGGAAAGGACACAAGCAAGATTGCCATATTCTAAAGAAACGAGAACCCCTTTGCTGATTTCACCCCCTACCCAAGGTGGTAACATTAAAAGAATCTCCCTAGCAAAACTAGTAACAAAACCCTTGTTTCTTCTTCGCAGGACACCTCTCAAGGGAAAATTTTGCCACCCCCCTCTTGGATACAAGAATATGCAGCCATCAATGCCACACTTGACAAACTAAAAGGCCAATTTGTGGATTACCCTACTCCCCCTCCTTTGAATACGCATGTCTTTGAAGCTCTTCAAAATGTCCCCAAAGCCAAGATCATGACTTTGGGTTGGCTAGTAACAATCACAAGCCAAAACATCGCACCCAGAATGCTCAGTAGTTGGCTCTTGAGAGGCTTAAATTAAAAGCAATTAAAATCAAGTCTAAACCTCAACCCAAATGAATGGTGTGTTCTATCATTCCTCCTAGTCAAGGCTCCACCTTTGATCAACCTGCCACCCTTACCCTATTTGTAGATAAGAATGGCAGTGTTAGCATGAATACTGATGATACTACATTGGGTGAGTGTCCTAAGTATTGGAGAGCATTGACATGTTGCATTCATGACTGTGTTTGTCATTGATGTCAACATAGCAGTAAGTCTGTGAAGATTGGAAGAGTAGCAGAGGGAGATCTTGGTTGTGCGGACAAGGTTTTGCTTGTCTAGTGATGCGCGGTCATGGACATGTTCCGTACAGTGTCTTGATGACGAGGTTCAATGCACAGCACATAAGTCAAAGATTTATGGAAGTTGTACTTGATTTACTAAGAGCAGTACAAAAACAGAGTGCTTGAAAAGCAGTTTCTGATGTTTGTATTATATCTTTCATCTGAGACGTAATAAGAAGATGCGCAGTCAGACAGTGACAAAGGACATTCAGATGATAACGTTAGCAGATGCGCAAGCCCTAGTATCGTGTGTGAAGTTTTGTATAGATTGTGAGGCGACAGTGCTATTGTAATTGTAATTAATTAATTATCTTATTATAATTAATTGGGAAAGCCTCAAGGCCAACTCAAGGAATTATTTTGAAGATATAGTATAAAGGAAAGATGTTTCCCTTGTTTGTAAAGTGTATCCAGTATTGTGCGAAGTGCTAAGTGCGAAGTGCAAAGAGGAGCAAAGTGTTTATTGAATGTGAGTAAGCGATCCAAGGAATTATTGGATGCACATTTTGTGATCTGGTTACAAAATCAAAAGGAGTAGAGGTTCGGTTGACGGGACAGAGGAAGGAAGTAATATTCGTTTCTATTATTCTACAAGCAATAATACATAGATCATTTGGACAGTGGGTTCATTGGTCTTGCCCTTGAAGTTGTTTGGGCAATGGTTCTAGTTGTCTTCCACAACTCCTAACAGGGTTGGCACAACTACTAACAAGGTCCATCCCCTAACAAGGAATATTTATATTAATACATCATCTTGTGGGTACCATCCCCACCGGGGTTTCCCCTCTGATCAAGGGTTTCCCTAGTTAACATATCTCGTGTTATTGTGCATGAATATCTTGTTATGGTTTCTAATTATATTGCTCATGTGGTTAAAGTTTAATAAGGTTGATAGTTGTGATATTAGTTGTATAACTAATTCACAACCCCCCCCCCCCCCCAATTATATTGGTGGACTATATATTCTAACAAGTGGTATTAGAGCATCAAGTCCTTGAAGGAAAAGCTTAACAGCTTTGGGAGATCATGGCAACAAAAGATAGTCCAAAATTAGATAGAGGAAATTTTGACACCCAGAAGATGGAGCTTCTTGGTGAGATATCAGAATTGTGTACAGAACTGAGCATCGAGTTTCCGAATCCATAATCCTTTTGTTGCATGCAAAAGAATAGAGGCGAAAATAAAGACAAATCTAGATCCGAAGAAGACCAGATGATCAAGGAATGTATTGATCTGCTTACAGAGCCAGAAGGTACGAAAATTTTCATTTATTGGACATGTAAAGAGTTTGGTCATTTTTCGTCTAGATGTCCTAAGAGAGAAAATCTAGAAAGAGTTCGCTTTCTGATAAAGATGAAGAATTTAAAGCAAGTATGGAAAGATTCTTGAATGATTGTGCTGATAAAGATAATGAGCTTGAATTAGTTAAGAAAGAGGAAGTAGTAGAAGAGATAGCTTTGGTAACTATTATTGATCCAAAGGCTAACCATGAAAATGTGGAAGTTATCATTGAGACTAACAATGATTTACAAAATGGGAATCAGATTGAAGAGCAAAGATCCATGTCTAGAGCAGAAGAAAGAGTTGAGTTGACAACTCCTAGCAGAAGTATATCAAAGAAGATGAATGAACAAGGCAAAGTTGTGAGAAACAAGGCTAGACTTGTATGCAAAGGTTACTCATAGCAAGAAGGCATAGACAATGAGGAAACATATGCCCCTATAGCCAAAATGGAAGCATAAAGAATGTTCTTAACTTATGCAGCAAATAAGAAGTTCAAAGTATATCAGATGGATGTTAAATTGGCCTTTCTGAATGGAGAACTTGAAGAAGAGCTATATATTGAGTAGCCCGAAGGCTTTCCTCTGACAGAAAACAAAGATATGGTATGCACACTAAAGAAAGCTCTATATGGTCTGAAACAAGCACCTAGAACCTGGTATGCAAGGTTGGACAGCTATTTGGCAAAACTTGGATTTGCTAAAGGTAAGGCAAATAGTAACTTGTATTTGAAAGAAATTGAGAATGGTTTGCTGATAATAGTAATATTTGTTGATGACATCATATTTGGAGGAAATGATGAAGCAAATGATAAATTTGCTGAAAAAATGAAGAATGAGTTTGAAATGAGAAAGATAGGAGAAATGAAGTTTTTCCTAGGATTACAGATTGTGCAGAACAGCGATGGTATTTTCATCTCACAAGCTAAGTACTTGAAAAATTTGTTGAAAAGGATTGGATTGGAAAGTTGTAAGCCTACCAGTACACCTATGGTAACTAGTCACAAGTTATCTAGCAAGGATGAGACACCTACAATTGAGCAGAAGAAGTACAGATTCATGATTGGACGTTTGCAATATCTGACTCACACCAAACCAGATATAGCAAATGCAGTTGGGATTGTAGCTAGATTTCAAGCTAATCCTAAGAAGTATCATTATGCAGCAGTAAAGAGGATATTGAAAGGAACATCTGACTATGGAATTTGCTATGATAGATCAAGTGATTTCACTCTATGTGCATATACTAATGTAGAATGGGCAGGCAATATGGATGATAGAAAGAGCACCAATGGTAGAGCATTTTTCCTTGGAGGAAGATTGGTTTCTTGGCTATCTACAATTGAGCAGAAGAAGTATAGATTCATGATTGGACATTTGCAATATCTGACTCACACTAGACCAAATATAGCAAATGCAGTTGGGATTGTAGCTAGATTTCAAGCTAATCCTAAGAAGTATCATTATGCAGCAGTAAAGAGGATATTATGCTCCACCATTGGTGCTCTTTCTGTCATCCATATTGCTTGCACATATGCACATAGAGTGAAATCACTTGATCTATCATACCAAATTCCATAATCAGATGTTCCTTTCAATATCCTCTTTACTACTGCATAATGATACTTCTTAGGATTAGCTTGAAATCTAGCTACAATCCCAACTGCATTTGCTATATCTGGCCTGGTGTGAGTCACATATTGCAAACGTCCAATCATGAATCTATACTTCTTCTGCTCAATTGTAGGTGTCTCATCCTTGCTAGATAACTTGTGACTAGTTATCATAGGTGTACCAGTAGGCTTCAACTTTCCAACAGATATAGCAAATGCAGTTGGGTTTGTAGCTAGATTTCAAGCTAATCCTAAGAAGTATCATTATGCAGCAGTAAAGAGGATATTGAAAGGAACATCTGACTATGGAATTTGGTATGATAGATCAAGTGATTTCAATCTATGTGCATATACTGATGTAGATTGGGCAGGCAATATGGATGACAGAAAGAGCACCAATGGTGGAGCATTTTTCCTTGGAGGAAGATTGGTTTCTTGGCTAAGCAAGAAACAAAATTGTATTTCTCAGAGTACAGCTGAGGCAGAGTATGTTGCAGCAGCTAATAATTGTAATTAAGTGATGTGGATGAAACAAATGTTGAAGGATATTAGGATTGAGTTTGCAAAACCTGTTATCATTTACTATGATAACACAAGTACAATGAGTATGTCTAAGAATCTTGTATTACATTCTAAGACTAAGCATATATCTATTAAGTATCATATGTTGAGAGAGAAAGCAGCAAAAAAGGAGATTAGATTAGAGTATGTAAGTACTAAAGATCAGATTGCAGATATCTTTACGAAGCCTTTACCTAAAGATACATTTGAGTACTTGAGAGGTATGCTTTGGGTAATGCCCCTACCTACTTCTGAGTACATGATGCAGAGAGTGCATCAGTCTAGTGGTACAAAGCACTATTGTTAGACTGGACTGAATGTTGATGCTTCCATGGGGGAGTATCTATGATGAGCTGAGTCATTGAGGACTCTCGGTATTTGGTCTTGAACAGTGTCTTTGGACACTTGAGCTGGTTGAAGACTTGGAGCAGTAAATTGACATAATGAGGACTTTGTCACTGATGTCAATGGGGGAGAGAATATGCATGAAAAACATATAAGTATGAACAGGGGAGATATGTACATGAATGGGGGAGAGATAGTTATTAGGGAGATTTAGAAAGATTCATGTAAAGGAGGAACATCTCTATGGGGGAGATATGCAACATGAAAAACTTTGATGTATTGCGAGTTGTTTAGTGTGAACAACTATTGCCGATCCTAAAGAAGAATGAGAATTGAGCAGTGTTCTGGAGGATTTCAGATTTGATTGATGAAGAGGATTTGAGAAGATGAGACCAATAGCAGCAATAGTAGAGTACTATTCGTATTCTTGGAACTTGGATGTTTTTCATCTATGATACCATCAATGCCAAAGGGGGAGATTGTTAGCATGAATGCTAATGATACTACATTGGGTGAGTATCCTAAGTATTGGAGAGTATTGACATGTTGCATTCATGACTGTGTTTGTCATTGATGTCAACATAGCAGTAAGTCTATGAAGACTGGCAGAGTAGCACAGAGAGATCTTAGTTGTACGGACAAGGTTTTGCTTGTCTAGTGATGCGCAGTCATGGACATGTTCAGTACAGAGTCCTGATGATGAGGTTCAATGCATAGCATGTAAATCAAAGATGTACGGAAGTTGTACTTGATTTACTGAGAGCAGTACAGAAACAGAGTGCTTGGAAAGCAATTTTTGATGTTTGTATTATATCTTTCATCTGATATGTAATAAGAAGATGCGCAATCAGACAGTGACAGAGGACATTCAGATGATGATGTCAGCGGATGCGCAAGCCCTAGTATTGCAAGTGTGAAGTTTTGTATAGACTACAAGCTGACAATGCTATTGTAATTGTAATTAATTAATTATCTTATTATAATTAATTGAGAAAGCCTTAAGGCCAACTCAAGGAATTATTTTGAAGAGATGGTATAAAGGAATGATGTTTTCCTTGTTTGTAAAGTGCATCCAATATTATATGAAGTGTGAAGTGCGAAAAAGAGCAGAGTGTTTACTGAATGCAAGTAAGCGATCCAAGGGATTATTGGATGCGAATTTTGTGATCTAGTTACAAGATCAAAAGCAGCAGAGGTCCGGTTGACAGGACAGAGGAAGTACTATTCATTTCTAACAGGCTTTTCTCTGCCTTCATCCCCTCAAATAGGTTTGTCATCCATTGCTCAAGTTGGTGTTCAAGGGGAGGGTTATTCTCCCCCTCGGATTGATCTAAGTGATAAACACAATGACTTCTTACTTGTGGTTATAACTCCCTCCCCTTCCCCCCCCTCCCCCCCGCTTCCACCCCCACCTACCTAACAAAAGGATGCCTACAGAGAACTCTACCCTATGTAAAGGTATGGTAGGAGCGAAGGATGACCAAAGGGAGGATCTTGAGTTGGAGGAAGGTGAGATTTGCAAGGATCGAGATGTCCCCAAGGAAGGAGATGAGATCTAATTTGTCTTTATTTCTAATAGGTAAGAAACACAAAAAGGCTATAAGTCACTCAAGGACCGTAGAGAATTTGTGGATGGGGTTAATATTAGGAGAAAGAGATGAAGGCCCCCTCTCCTCAATGGCAACCCTAAACCCTCCAAGGCCCCAAGGAATAAACTACCCCAGTGCTTCAAAAGTTTCCATACTCCCATAGAGACAGACAAATAAGAATTTGAGTTGTGCTTCTTGGAATGTTAGAGGCTTGGAATCCTCTAGCAGAAAATATGTGGTTAAGAGGCTCCTTAATTTACACAAGAATTTGGACATTTTGATGCTCCAGGAGGTAATAGCAGTGGGTTTTGCTCTCAACATTGCCCTAAAATGCATCTGGAAAGATGCAGTAACCTATTCAACCAAACATCAGAGGGTGAAAGGAGAGACATTGATTCTGATAGGTCCAGGTTGGAGAAAACATACTGAGGATTGGGGTTCCTCTCCCTGTAATAGAGCAGTTTGGGTCAACTTTGTAGTAGATGGTTTTGTTTTTGGAGCCTGCTCAATCTATGCCCGCAAGGAACATAATAATAGACTTAATCTGTGGAAATGGATCACAAAGCTTGAGAGCATTCCTTGGATCATTACAGGAGGATTGAAAAAGGTAGAGAGACCTCAAGATAAGCTAGGAGGATTAAGGTTTGAATGGAGAGGAAATGAGTTATTCTAGGGAAATAGAATGATTTAGTAAACTGAATGTTTTTGATCCTTGGCAAAAAAGAAGGGGGAACCCAAGGGGGTCTTGTATACCTAGTCCAACTTTAGAAAGGGGATAGAAGGATCTACTCTAGGTTGGACAAATTCTTCTTGAATAGACAGTTTTTTAGCTGTCCCCCACCTCCTGATGACAATTGTGTTGAATTCTTTCCCGTCACCCTTTTTGACCATCGCCCTATTTTTTCATGCATCCATCTGATATAGGACAATGGTGATATACCTATAAATAAACAAGGTTTTGCTTTAAATTCCTCTCTACTTAAAAATGAAGATGTTCTGGCAGTTGTACATATCATTGCATGGTATAATAACCACATTGTTCATCATGAGTCTGAAGTAGATAGGTGGAATCAAACTAATGACTCTTGGCAAAAGATGTTTAAATCTGTTGGAAAAAAGCCCAAAGATGCTAGGAGAGAGGAAGCCAATTTGGTAGAGGCCCTGCAGGAATCTGAAATGTTAATTCAGAACGATCCCTTTGATTCTGACTTAAATAGCAAAGTGATGTATGGTAGAGATTCCCTCACGAAGATTCAAAACAATAAGATCAAGGGAGCCAAGGTTAGATAAATTTGGCGGATAGAGGGTCTAAATTCTTTTTCCACACCCTTAAGAAAAAAGATGCCAGAAATAATATATCTTGTATTAGGGATCAAGATAAAACTATCACCTCTCACGAGGATATAGTGAATAATCTTTCTAGATTCTATAGCGATTTGTTTCCATCAAAGGATAATGAAGCCAATGTGTGGACTGCTAGGTTAAAGATTAGAGGTATTATCCCTAAGAAGCTGACAGAAGAAGATGCAAAAGTGATAAACTGGGGGCTGACAAAGAGGAAATCAGAAAACTCCATTTTAAAAATGGCCAATGACAAGGCTCTTGGGAGCCTTGATGGACTTTCAGTTGAATTCTTCAAAGCCAATAATAGTTGGATAGGTTGGGATTTGCTCATAATTTACAATGAAGTCATTATTAAAGTGTCATGTCCCCTCTTTAGTCTAACTAGCAAAGTTATGTGAGTTAGCCTATCATGGGGGTCTTGTAAGCTAGCAATTGTGGATAGATACTCATACAAGATATTCAATAACCAGGCTTGACTTTACATGCAATTGGGAGCCAGTTGGGTGTAGTTCCTTGATTTTAGGGGGTATCCCTACATTTTAGAAGGATGTGGCAGTTTCCAAATGTGAGGTTTCAGTTTTAGGATGATAGGGTGTGTTCCCTAGTTTCTAGGAGCATCCCTAGATTATAGGGAAGGGACTGCCAGTTGACCCATCTCATTCAATATCAGTCACAGACAGGCGACATGGTCAGTTTCACGTTTATTTGGTTGGTTTGGGCTTTCAAAGGCAAAATGGGGAATATTTAATATATTTAAATATTTTCTAAGATAGCATTTAAATAAATTATAATAACGCTATTTATATAGCCATTTCATAGTAATAAGGGGAATATGGCTTCATTTTGATCAGATGTGCCCTTGTGTTATAGCTCGTTGGAAAGGTCTTGAATTATTATAAACTATTTTCACTATTCGGAGATTTTTTGGTGCTATGAGTTATGACATTTTAATAAAGTGATGTTTTTCCTATAGCTTGGATGACTTTATTTGGGAAAATGTTATTTTATTATAAAGTGCAAAGTGTAATTCTCATCTAAGTTTCGATTTGCACTTGGGAGGAGTTATAAGGAGATGAAGACCTAATTGTTCATTATCTTTTGGCATTTTGAAACTTATGAATTGTGAAATTGCTTTGGAAGGGCAATTTTGTGGCTTGGGACAAAACCCTCGAGTCTAGACTGTTGGGATGCAAACCTCAACAAGTCTTGGTGATTGGAGTCATATTTTATTGCATTCAGGTTGACAAAGGTGTTCGATTTATCTTGGCATTATGAGTTGAACAAGGCACTTGCAGCTGGGCAGCCAGCTTTTGGCAACAGGGATTTCATTGCAACAGCTCACGTGGGGGTTGAAGGTCTTTTTTTCATCATTGAACGCCATAGCTTCTCTTTGGCATTGGACGGTTCATTGCAGCAATTTCTTTAAGGTTGAATCATTCTCAGAGCATCTCCCTGTAGCCGGTGTTGATCCCTGTTTAAGATAGTATTGTCTATTGGTAGTGATCTCTTTGAAGTTAATATATCAAGTTGCTGGTTGGTTCGGGTATGTACTATTTCAGAATTCAGTAAGGACAAAATTTGCAGCATATGTTTACATTTCTTAAGTGCTATTTATTTCCCATTTGTTATGCAATTATTTTATTTTCAAAAAAACCCCAAAAAAATGGGAAAAACAAGGGAAAAAAAAAAGAAATCAGAATTCAGCTAAGATCATTCAATGGTAAAATTCAGCTAAGATCATTCAATGGTAACAATCGCTAGTCATAGATTCAGATTTTGAAACAAGAGGAAATTTCTACGGTCACCGAAATTTGGAATCTTTCATAAAGGGTCTTTAGGCCCAGTCATCAATGTTGGTCTCATCAAACTAATTCCTAAAGAAGGGGACAGAGTGCTTAATAAAAAATGGAGGCCCATTACCTTCCTAAATGTTGGGTGTAAATTTCTAGTTAAAGCCCTAGACCTCAGAATTGGAAGTATTCTTCCAAAGGTGGTTAACAATACCCAAACAGAATTGTGAAGGGAAGATATATACTAGAAAACCTCACCACCTGTCAGGAAGCCATGGAATGGACAAAAGTGTCTGATCAGCAGAGTGTTATGTCGCTCATTGACTATGAGAAGGCTTATGATATGATTGAGTGGAAATACATCCTGATGATGCTGGAGGCACTAGGATTTCCACCTCACTTCAGTAAGATGGTTTCTATTCTACTCCAAGGGGCCAAGGCGGCAATTGAAGTCAAATGGAGTAAGATCAGATTTTTTTGAGCTTTCAAGGTCTATAAGGCAACGATGCGCTTTGGCTCTCTCCCTTTTTGTCATTGTCGCAGACTCCCTCCATTATCTCCTTAGGGATGATATCTTATCTCCTAGAGTGAAGGGTGTCACCCTCCCTAATCAAGAAGAGGTCTCCAAAATCCAATTTGCTAATGAAACCTCCATCCTTTTGTATCTTGAAGAGCATAACATGGGTTGTCTCATGAACAAGCTAAATGTATTCTGCTTAGCCTCAGGTAGTAACATTTCTCTGTCCAAATCTATTATGCTGATCATGACTAAGACAAAAATAGACGGAAGGAAGGAGAACAATAATAGCAATTTTGACCCAGGGCAAGATAAATTACTATTAATTATTCATGATTATTATACGATTAAGTGGTGACTCTTTCACTGAGAGGTGACTATGCCTCTTCACTGGCCAATGAAGAATATATATGTGGCCACTATATTATTGTAAAAGGGGGCATTGAATTAAAAACAACAAACAATATGAACTATCTCTAACAGCAGATAAGGAGAGATATTTAGGCCGGCAGAAAAATCCTCAAAAGAACAATATACATCAGTTGCAATTAGCAAGCAGTAGCTAAGGATATCAATTATTTTATTTATTCTCCTGTTCTATTTTCTTAGATCGAGTGCTTGCCTTTTTGGCCAATCCAATTACAGCTATCCAGTATCGATCAGAGATTACTCCCATTTCAGGTGGCAAGAATACATAATCAGATCAAAGAAAGGAACCTTATTATTTAAAGCAAGATCGCCATCCCTATTGCATGGATATATTGTCACGTCCACACAGCAACACATTGTGATTGTCCAAACATATCGATATAGCAGTCACACCACTAAACAATCGTTACATACTAAACAGATTATAAGGCAGAATTGTAAGAGATTTATCATTAATTATTATTGACATTTCAGAGCGGATCTAACTATGTAACTATATTCAACAGTAACTCTTATAACATTGAAAGATTATAAAGATAAGATTGACCATTGTCGATACAAACACACATACATAATCATTTTATATATTTTACTTGTCATACGAGAAATAGAAGCAATTTATCTATTAAAAGCATTTCCAAGAAATATCACTTAACAAATTAATCTCCACCCTTGAGATTGCAAGCAATTGTCCTTATTACCTACAGGGGACATTACAAGAAAATCAACCCTCATGGGGACTAGGGGAAATTATATATGTATGAGGACAAGTGGAGATTCTTCATCCGTAAGGACTTTCCTAACTTCAAACTCAAAAATATTCAAGCATAGAGTCTAGTGGAAAATCTATATGCATGAGGACTCTTATACTTTGTCCTTGTTCTTTTTGCTCAGAAGGGGGAAATTGACCTTCATAGGGACAAATTGGCCAAACACTACTTATTTTTTGTTCCAAAGAATTCCTCGTGAGTGGGTATACGACCCCTATAGGGACTTTCATGCAATGTTATGGGACTCGGACCCGCCTCTAACTTGGAAAGTCAAAATTGGGCTTGGACTCGGACTTGTCAAAGACTCGGAAAATTGAAAAACCCATTAAATTTAATGATTTTTAAGGATTTAAAGTTTTTTTCATGCATCTTATAGTCAATTAACATCAAATACACAATAATTGAGATAAATAGAAGCTACTTAACACACATACACAATTTTGCATAGCTCACCTAAGTATAAAAGCGAATTTCTCAAGGAAAAAAACTAAATAACATAATATAAAGTTAAGCATAGTATCACTATTAAATGTCTACAATATTCATGGATAATGAAATCCATGGAATCAAAAGTTCATAACATATATCAAAATAATAGCTAGAGTGTATAAGACTAAGGCTCATAGTAGCCTAAGTCCTAGAAGTACGCCTAAGATAAGTCATGGAAGACTCTAGAGCCATCCTCTCTCCCTGCATCTAAGGCTGAACCTCAGAGGCATCCTCATCCTCACCCACATAATCCTCATCATCAGACTCAGATCCATCACTCCTAGCCTCAAGGTCCTACATTCGATCTCCTTGCACTCTAGCTTCCTCAACTGCCATCACTACTACCTCTGCCTCCTGATCAACCCAATTCACGTCTTCATCACTAAAGACAGGATCAGCAATATCTGTGTTCCACTCTACATGTGGATCAACGGTCTCTAATACAATTGATGCCCTGGATCTATCTATGGCAAAGGTGAAGGTTGCAGTGAACAAAGACAAGATCATTCTATTTTTGCACAAACAATGGAAATGCAAGTTTGTAGAAGCCTCCTCTAAATGCTTCCTTTAGCTCCTCTCAATGCTTAAGTGTAAGCTACAAGGTGCACAAAGAATTAGCAATCGATATGGGAGAGCCAACCGGTTTGCTAATTTCTCTCTCAAAACCCCAATACTCTTCTCTACCTCTTTTCTCTCTATCACGAGCATTAGCAAAGGATGGAATGACCTTTTTAGGTCAAATAGATGTTATACAAAGCACAAACAATTCACTTAACTCTTTTATTTTATTATTTTTTGCACTTTATGAGACCTACTGCCGGTGAGAGTCTAAAGCTCAGGACTCTACAACTCAAGAGAGTCCCTAGACTTGGTGAGTCCATGGTGATTCTAATGAGTCTGAGGCGAAAGACAATCTGCCAAATCCGAGGCCAGAGGCAATCTGCCTCATTCTGATGGACTCTGGCTCGGACTAGGCGAGTCTTGCTCTAACTTGCAGAGTCCCAGAACTATGCTTTCATGATTTTCCAAGTAAAAATTCTATTTCCATAGGGACAAAGCACATTTTATAAGGAAATTTTGATTTTCATCAGGTTTTTGTATATTTTAAGTGTGGAAAATCAACTTTTATGGGGATTTTAAAGCCCTTTTGCATAAAATATGCAATTATAGTGTATTTCAAATTATTTGACTAGCTAAAATATTCATGCACTTTAAAATTTCTTCTCAAACAACTACAACCTATCCTAGTGAAAACCTTAACCTTGAGACACCTATTTGCACTTGCAACTTGACAATTTGATTACTTGACCACTTCTTAACCTTTTGAGCTTTGAATTGTCACCTCAATTGACAAAACCTAACAACTAGGAGCAGAGAAAGGGGGTCCCCATTTGCAATGGGGTGATGGTCTAAATACCTCACAGTAGATTTTTTGTGGCTAGGATTTGGGAGAGCTTGAAGGCTACTTGGGAATCTAGGATCATGAAGTTGTCTAGCTTGGATCACTTCCCTATGGTTCTAAACTTTGTCCCAAATGTAACTCCAATCAAGTGTCCCTTCAAGTTAAAAAAATATGTTGTTGAGAGTTGGGGATTCACAATCATATATACAATCTTTGTGGTCAAAGGAATTAAATCGTAGAGGTTCTTGTACATCCTCTCTATCAAGGAAACTAAAATATGTTAAAACACAATTGAGCCAATAAATCTAGACATCTCAAGAATATATTTTTAAAGAAAGAAAACGTTGAAAAGCAGCTCAGGAAGATCAATGATAAAGTGCTTGAGTTACGTATGAATTCGGAAAATTTTGACAAGGATCTTTTGCTCCAATATTCTAAATCTTGGCAAGAGAAGAGACCTTTTGGAAGCAAAAATCTAGGGAAACATAGCTTAAGGAGGGAGACAAAAACATAAAATTCTCCCCTAACTCAACCAAAGCTAATATGAGAGGCAACCGGATCTTGAAAATAACTTGGAGTGATGAGCAAATTCTTTCCACTAAATTTGAGATTGGGGAAGAGGAAGTCAAGTTTTGTGAAGATTTGTTGAACAAAGTTTTGAGCACAGATACTACAGGCAAAGCACAAATTATTTAAAACTTTAAAGTTTAAAGTATCCCCAGGCTAATTTTGGAGGAGCAAACTAGCTTCTTGTGCAAGGAGGTGACCACTGACGAAGTAAAGAAAGTTGTATTTTGTTGTCCTGCATTTTGTCACCACAAAATGTAGGTAACAGTAAGAAACTTTTCCAAGCTAATTTCGTATTTCTCTAAGCTTATTTCATTATTTAATTGGTTTGTATTGATAAATCAAACAACAACAATTGCTATAATGAATCTTTTTACTGAAGGCTTTCGTCAAGTCTTTTTCGTTTTTCTTCTTGTCGAGCCTATACTTGATTTTTGAGGCCTTCATCATCCTTTAATTTTGCTCAAGTCATTGCTTTCGGTTTCCCCTTTGATTTGATCCATCTTAGGGCTTAATCGGAGTTGGTAGTCAAAAGATATGACCAATTTAGTGCCCAAAAAGTGGACTTTTTATGCAACTGCATGAATTAAAAATATCATGTTATATTTTTAATTGGACATTCACTTCTTGAAAAATAGAACTTAAATTCAATTTATGCTATGTTTTCAAGTTACTTTATCATTTAAATTTTCACTTAAAGTAACTATAGTGCACTTTATGTTATATTTTTAAGTTGAGTTTTGTTTTTTAATTTTTCACTTAAGTAACTATATCAACTATATAGTTCAATTTAATTTTTGATATTTAAATCAAATGCTCTAGTAAATATTGCTTATTAAATGATGATATTTGCACTTATATTGTAAAATGATAATGTAAATATTATCATGTCCCATTTAAGTGATATTTCTTCAAAATTAAATTGACATGTGCTTAAATTACCACTTAGTTGTGTGCAACATGTTTTCATGAAAAATATGCAATTGCACCCAAAAGGTGCATTTTTTATGAAAATGCATGTAATCTCAACTTAAACATGCAATAAAAACATCAAAAAGTTGAGATATTTATGTCTTATGCGTTTGCACCAAAAAGGTGTGTTTTAGGCTTAAAAGCATATTTTCAAAACATGCATATGCACCCAAAAAGTGTGTTTTGGCCTTTGGGTTGTAAATGCAAGTTTTTAATATATGTAATTGCACCCAAAAGGTGCATTTGGCCAATGAGACATGCAAGTGCATCTCCAAAACCTGTTTTTGAGCAAAAAGCATATTTTTTAAAACATGCAATAGCACCCAAAAGGTGTGTTTTCGTTTTGAGAAAGCGCATTGTATGTTTTTAAAACATGTAATGGCCTCTAAAAGGTGTGTTTAGGTCTATGTTGCATATTTAAAACATGTAATCACACAAAAAAGGTTTGTTTTGCATTCAACTTCATGCATTTGTCCTTCTAAAACCCGGTTTTAAAGATTGGAGGCGGAACTTCATGTCACTGGACTCCAAGAACCCGTTTTTCGTGATTTCTCTTTAGATTCTTCCATGGAATGACTTGAAATCTTTCCCTCAAGACGCTTTTTTGCATCCTCATGCATTTGGCAACTTCATTCATGCTAAAAACATTTTGTTTCAACCTCATTTGGAGCCACGTTTTGGACAAAAACACCCAGATTTGGGCCTTTAAAGCTCACATTTATGCCAAAGGAAGGGTTGTTTTGGAGTTTTGTTCATTATAGATGACATTGGGGGGCACATTTTTGCATTCTAAGGTGAAAATTGATCCATGTAATGCCCTTTTAGAACCAAGGGTATCTTTCCTTGCATTTTGCCACGGGTATCTTTCCTTGTAGAACCATGTAATGCCCTTTTAGAACCACGGGTATCTTTCCTTGCATTTTGCCAAAAATGTTTTGTGTTTTGGTATTTATTGATCACGCTTTTGGGCACATACATGAAAAACGCCTCCTTAGATGCTCATTTCGAATTCATCATTGCAAGGTTGAAAAGATCCAAATTTGTTTGAGAATTCTTCAACATTGGAGCTTCTTTCTCCTTCATTTAGGGCATACAATCATCATGTAAGTGGACATTTTCCTTTTTGTTAATTAATTCATACTTATCTTGCTGATTTTACACATGTTTTGGCTTGATGCTTCACGTTTGTTGATTTAGATGCCATGAAAAGTGCATTTTTCCTTTAAAATGATGAAATGGCTCATTTTCATGTTTTTGGTTTTTTCCCAAACTCCAAATTCAAATTTGCATTTTGAAGTAGTTTGCTTGTTGACATGTTTGAGTCTTATACCAAAGGTACTTTTTTCATTTCGAGTTTGTCTTTGTGTTTTGCATGTTTGCATTTCAATTGTTCATATTTGTGAAGAACTTGCAAGTTCTTTCCCAAGAGCTTGGACATTTCTCATTTCACTTCATGCTTCATCCCATTCCATGCAATCGCATCATTTCAATCCATCTCCATTCTGTTCCATGTCATAAAATTTTGCATCTCACTTTTCACATATGATTACATGTATTTCCATCCATCATACGCACGCACATGTAATCTCATTTTCCAGTTCCATTCTCACTCATCTCACTTTCCGTACTCAATTGCATGACATGATTACATGGAAATTCATTTACATGTAATCACGTCTCTAAAACCTGTTCTTTATTGAAAAGTACCTTTCTATCATGTGCATGCATTCTCATGCACTTGGACTTTTCTTTTCCACAAAGACATTTATAAAAGCTCACTTCGCTTCATTTTCTCAATGCACATTGCATTCATTCCTTCCATATGCATTCACGCTTCATGAGCAAAAATACATATAATTCTGCTTCCCATGTCATAACGCATTTCATCTTATCCTTCACACACACTTACATGTAAGCTCATCCTCCATCCGCATTTGCATGTCATCTCACTTTTTGTTTCTCATTACATGTTGCATAGGCATGTAATCCACTTTCCGTGCAATGACATCTTGAAAGCCCAAGTCACTTTTTAAAAGTCCAGAGTTTTCATTGACACGCATTCCCATGCATTTCACGTTCATGTCCCAAAGCATATTCATCACCCACTTCATGTTTTCTCTCTCTCCACCTACCATTTTCCATCCTCTACATATGCTTTCCGGTTCATTTACAATCATCACATATGCTTTCCGGTTCATTTACAATCATCTATATTTTGAAGACCCACTCCTCATGGATTCGTCATTGTAACTCAAATCTCAAAGCTTTCATGGAATCAATCCCATTGAAACTTTCATGTTGCAACAAGTCAAGATATCCCAGAATTTCTATAAAGATTGAATACATCCACTAAAGAATGTGTGCTTCAAAAAAGCGGTAATTCATTTGGTCTCCATTTTCCCCATGGTTGTCTAAGAACTTGAGTTCGTGTGGGAATGCACTAAGAACTTTGCTTCAAAAAAAAAAATTAAAGGTGTTGACGGAAAGTTATTCTGAGTTTACATCCGGACACTATCAAGAAGGTTTTCAAAGTGTCAATGACTCTAGAATGTGTCAATCTACAAAGGAGAATTCAAGATAACTTGAGTGAGAAAAAACTTGATCACATCAAGATTTCAAATGACAACAGACAATTCATCAAAGAGAATCGGAGGTTATCAAAAGACGTAGCACCGTGATTATCAAGGTGAATGTAGTGGCATGAAATACAGGAACTCCCGATCCTATTATCATCCGAGATTGCATCACCAAGTACAAGGTCCTTCAAAACAATCCCTAGGATTGTTTCAATTCTCTTCTGTCTTTTTTCTTCTTCTTTCATGTTTGTAATTCAAGAGGATGTATTACATGAAAATGTATAATTACATGTAATGCAAGTTGTATGTGCAGTTGTATGTGCAGTTGCATGTAACCAAATAATTACTCTTTTAGTTAGACTAGGTCAAAGTTGGTTGAGTTGCTCCCACTTTTTCCGCCATCTTTTTCTCAACTCCTTTGCCTATATAAAGGAGTGCCCTCTTATTGTAAAACCATCTTTTGTTGTATGCAAGAAAGCTCTATCACATTTGTGCACGCATAACTTTGATTGTGTAGTATGAATTTAGGAGAAAAGCAAATAAAAGAAGCAATTGGATTCGAAGCTTTGACTAGAAGCAATTGTGATAAAGCAAATTAAAAGCTTTGACTGTAATTTGTGCCTATTGTCTTTGATTCATGTTATTATAGTGTTCAATAATAAGAGCGTAGTGAGTTAAGAAGCAATCGTAGCCAGAGCTTTGACTGGGAGTGATTGTGGTGATACATAGACTAGAAGCTTTGACATAGCTTGTATCACCATCTCAAATTCATGAAAAATAGTTAGAATTCCCCTACTTTTGGAAGTCTTTGCACCCTAATGGTAGAGACTTTTCTTATAGAATAGTTTAAAATAGGACCTAGACCCAAACTAGTACGCTTTCAGCAAACCTTTGAGTTAGTGTTAGTTTATCGGTATCACCGTTTACAACTTTAGATAGAAGTGTAGTTTGAGGTTTCATCTTGCCCATTACTCGCTCTGCAAGTAAATGGATTCTTTTCTTGATAGCTAAGAGGAAAGAATATTGGTAACACCCCTTACAAAATCTCTCAACTTCTTGCTTATCTTGAGTTGGTCCAAGGAACGGTGAGAAGGGGGAGCCTTCACTTTAAGGTAGGAGAGACTTTGTCTCACAAGCTGTGTCTAGTCATTCTATTTCGCAACTGGATTTTACCCAAAACTATCGGTTGCAAAATATCCACTAAACATATTTAAACTTGGAAAGGATAAAGCCCTATGGTCAGATGGTTTCCCTGCAAGCTATTACCAAACATTTTGGGACATTGTGAGTGAGAATCTTATCAAGGTAATGCAGGAATCAAGAAATAAATAAGTGATGCTCAGACAACTCAATAACATATTCCTTACCTTAATCCTCCAAGAAGATGAAATCTAACACTATGAACAAGTTCACACTAAGCTTGTTGTGTAATATAGCATATAAAGTGATCTCCAAAGTATTCACTAATAGACTAAAATTGGTTATTAGTGACATCATTTATGAAGAGTAGAGTGGTTTGCACAAGGCCATATGATGTTTTTAAGGAGAAATAATTGGCCACAAAGCCATGTATACAGTGCAATGAGCTGAAGTTGAGCCCATGATCATTAAATTGGATATTGATACAACCTATGACCAACTGAATAGAGATCTAGTACTCTTAGTTCCAGAAAGATTTGGCTTTTGCAAGAAGCAAAATCAATGGATGAAATGTTGTGTTCTAACCACGCACTTTTTAGTTCTCATCAATATAGCCTCATATGCATTCTCCCCCTCAGCCCTTTCTTTTCCTTCTCAAGGGCAGAAGTTCTAGGCAGGAGCATTAATCAAGCAAATATAGTGGGCAAGTGGCAAGGAATTAAGATCTCTCTTGGCATTGATCCAATTACACAAACAATTTGCAGATGGCATCATGCTTTTGGGGATTGCTAGCAACAGGGAAGCCAAGGAAATGAAAAGGATCTTGGATTGTTATTTCCTAGCCTTGGGCCAGAAAGTGAATAGGAACAAGTGAGATTTCTTATTCTTAAATACCTCATTAAAAAGCAAAGCGAAATCACGAGAATCTTGAAGCTAAGAATTGCAAGGCCACTTGGCACGTTTCTTGATTTACCCCTATTTCACTAGCATCAATAGATGTAAGTTTTAGAATCAACTAACTAGCAAATGCCTAAACAAGATTGGGGATTGGAAAGGGAAAGGCTCACTATGGATAGCAAAATCATTATGTTATAGGCAGTGTTTGTTGTGTTACCAAACTATACTATGTCGTGTATGAGGATCCCAAAAAATGTCAACATCATCTTGAACCAAATAATGAGAAAAAAATTCTGGAATGTGAGTGAAGATCAAAAGAAGCTCCCTCCATTTGAATGCACGGGATAGCATATGTCAACCAAAGGCTGCAAGTGGAGTGGGGTTGAGAAACTTTTTGTGCATATATTTTGCTATAGGTTAAAGCTTGTCTAAAGCATGTATTATAACAATCAACAAAAGGGGGCCCAAAATCTTCAAAATAAACATTTGGATTTGGCTTGCCCCACAAGGACTCTTATGATTTGAAACCGCAATAGAGGATATTCAATTTGGAATTTCATCATGGCATGCCTAAGTATCATAGCCAATCATGTTTCTTAGAACATCAAAACAGTTTGAAGGCAATATTTTGGAAAAAATCGTGGAATGGGTAGGAAAGTCCAGACAACCTCCAAAATATGGATAATTTGAAACAAGTGCTAACTGAACTATTGGAACTAAGGTCTATGATAATGTCGAGCAGGTGATAGAGGAGGAAAAAGTTAAGTGGAGATGGAAATTGATGCAATTTGTTGATGTCCCATTGGGTCAAAAAGAAATTCTTGTGACTAATCCTAAGGGATAGAGCAATCTAGATATCAGAGGATGAGGTTGAAATTGTGTAGTGTGGGGACACATCGAGCTGTCATTTGGTTAAATAGGAATACAAAATTTAGGAGAATGCTATCCAAAGAGAGAGTTGGTCCATCCATTTATTTTGGAAAAATAACTTCCTGAAGTATCAATTTATGCCGGACTGGCTTTGCAAGATAGGATCCATATTGGGGATAGTCTTCAAAATATCAGCTTTGCAGGTTCAAAATGATGCAGTTTTTGCAATTCAAATGAAGAAACTGCTGACCATTATCTACTGATATGTGAGATGGTGGGATTTTGTTGACAAAACATTATGCACAAGCTAGTTTGGCAGAGTCCACTCTTAGTCAATCTAAGAACTATTTGTGTGGCCCACTCCTTTCAAAAGATTGGTGTTTAGTAGTGTTTGGATTTGAGCTCCATCTATCATCATTTGTGAAATTTGGAAAGAAAACAATAGGAGGCTATTCCAAGGAAAGGAAATTCCAAGAGGTCACACTTAGCCAACTTGAAGCCAGCATTAATGAAAAACTATTAATGCAGCAAATAATCAAAGCTTGAGAAAGAGCAAGTAAACACCCTGGGATAATACTAGCAAGAAAAGATGGGATGGCTTGAAAATTTCCGGAATTTATGGGGCCAAACAGGTTAATTTGTCCTTTTAGGTCAAGAAGGAAATTAAGTGGAAACCTGAAGATGAAGAGTGGATCAAACTTTGATGGGGCATCAAAGAGGAACCCAGGAAAGTCAGGTTTTAGATCTGTGAGTGGGATTCATAAAGGGAAAATTCTTAAGATGCCAACAAAAAGCCTTGGTCAAGCTACAAATAATGAGGTGGAGAATCAAGCGCCCTGCTAGGATTCAAATTTGGGTAGGAACTTGGGTTATCAGAGAATGCACCTCAAAGGTGATTCCCAGCTCGTTGTGAATGCAGTTTGATCAAGCCAAATTCAAAACCAGAAACTGGGAGGATGGTTATGTCAAATCAAGGAGGTGATGAGCTTGCTCACAAACTTTACGTTATGTCACATATACCATGAGGGAAATGATACTGTAGACGCTAATGTTTTCCTTTTCGCCAAAGGTATCCCTGCAACCCAACCCATTGTCCAGCCGGCCTTACCTTGGTCTTACTTGCTGCCAAGGTTTGAAGACACTATTGTTAATGGTGTGGTTGATTTGACGATGGAGAACGGGGAGGCAATATCGAAAGAATAGTGGCACACATTGTGCTTCCACATCGCAGTCCCCTCGCAAACTCCCATGCCCAGATTGGTTAGATGAGACAACAATGTTATGAAACAAACTGCTACATTTATGACAGCCACAATGGCTTGTGTTCCCATGATGACATTAAGGCTATTACTGGGCAAGAAGTTGACACCATTGTATAACTTCCAGTGGCCACGATGGATATTTCCATCTATTTGAATGTGCTGAAATGGCAAGTGGCTTTTTTATGGGGAAATGTTGGAAAATAGAATCATGAAAGTGTTACTATAAGAGCGGGGGTGGTGTCACATGCCTTAACGGTGGTGATGGAGGTTGATTACCTAAGAAGTAATGGAAAGTATTAATTGAATTTGGATATCACCTCCATGTTCCTCGCCATGCTACTTGATAGAGGGGAAGCTCTTGAGACTAGGCTTGCCTGGTCCTATCGGTGCAAAGGACTGAAGGGAATTTCGCTACCCCACAACAATATGAGGTCAAAGCTTGGAGAATAGTGAGATGACCCACTAAGGATTTTGTGGTGTTGGCAGAGGCATAATGGACCCTAGGCTCGAAGCACAGATAGGAATCAATTTCCTAAAGGAATGAATGGAAGATGTGGAGGCGAGTGATGGCAATTAGGCAAATACACAAAATCAAAAAGAGAGCAATGTTGCAAATGACAATGATGTTGGGTAAGACAAAAGCTGGAAATGCAATTTATGTAAAATTATACCGTGTGAATAGATAGTAGTTGGTAGTAGTCCATGTAGTATTCTAGGTTTGTAGGTGTTATCGAGCATTTTTCAGTGGAGTGGCTGAGATGGGAATGTCATTTTCCTTTTGTCAAGGCAATAGATGGATGTTAAGGTTGTAGGCAAAGATGGCAGTAAGGAAGAATAGTTGCTATATGTCATGTTTTATTTTTCTAGAGTCACTTTTAGTCATACACTCTGCCCATCCGGGGGCTGGTAATGTAATAACTTTTACATTTTAATATATATGGGTGTGGCTTTAGAACATCACACTTACCAAAAAAAAAAAAAAAGATTCTCTCCTTTGAAAGATAATAGCCAATTAATATTTTAATAGTTTTCAATTAAATCTAAGTATAAAAATTAAATAGAAATAGATGAGTTTTTTACTTTTTAACTTTAAAATGCAAATAAAAAGATACAAAAGAAATATTTTTATTTTTATACTTAAAATGCAAAATATAACCAAAACAAATCTGAATCTTATTTTTAAAATATAAAATATAAAATAGTTAGCTTTAATTTTAACAACATAAAATAAAAATATATTAATTTTTTATTTTTAACTCCAAAATGCAAAATATAAAATATAAAATTTTATTTAAAATATATTTTTTTTATAACTAACCTAAAAGTCAAAATCACAAAATATTTAGGTTTTATTTAAAACATATATTTCTTTTTCTTAAATAGAACTTAGTATTCTTCAACGTAGTTTTTCAAAATTAAAAATTCAATAAGATTTCATTAATGTAAATACTTTTCCTTTGAGAAATGTAGGTTGTAATTTAATGGCTCCAAAAATATCTACTAAGGCATGGAAACATTTGACCCGCAGCCATGGTAAATATCTATTGTACCGGGGGTTGAAAATCTTTTACTAGAAGTTTAACAAGTGCAATGGAACTACTTACTTATTTGGTGTTGCAAGGGGTCCAAAGGGAGGTGTTACTGCATACTCAGGTGTGACTAGATATTGGAGCTGCTTTAGAAAAACAACAATCCTCTTTGATTGTAGGAAACATGTAAAGAAAAACAAATAATTGAAGTGAAGGTGGCTACATTCACATCTACTGCGTATTATCATCCAATATACCCAAAGCCATACGTGCATCTAAAAATAGATGAAAATTGAAAAACATTTTGAAACCAATAGAAAAGCAAGAAGTAGATGATGCATTAGCTGGTTTATTTTATTCAAGTGCCATTCCATTCAATGCAACTAGGAATCCCAATTGCCAACATGCAATTCAGAAAATTGCAGTGTTTGGCAAAGGACACACCTCCATCTTGAAAGGCATTAAGAACACTTTTGGAAAGTTCAAAATATAGAATGACCGAGAAATTAGCTGAGATCAAAGCCTCTTTCTTAGTGTAGCCCTGCCAAAAACGGTTACCAGATCGCAGCTCAAATGAAGTTATTTAAATGGTAATGACAAGAAAACACAGTCAATATTAAGTCATGGTCGTGGCCCTTAAAGCATAACGTAGGCCAATTAAAATGGGATACTAGTGCTCCATAGAAGAAACGAATCAAACCAATAAGAATTCATTACAGGATAGAGTTTTGATTAAAGTGAAACTATTATTTCTCTCAGTGCAGTGATGAAGGCTGCATCCCCTGCAAGAGCAGCAGATATGAAAGAAGGGTGTGACTCCTCCTCTCTTGAAGATATTAGAGGGAGGAAAAGTCAATTAGATAGGCATCCAAGAAGGGAATATCACAAGCATTAAGACAGTAATTTCATTTATGAAGTGACAGCAATTAATTTAGAAGAGACACATCTTCACAAAAGGTGAAATTCTTAATTAAGGTTGTGACCTAACAACTCCTCTTGAGGGCTATATCAGGCAGATCCCTCACTTGGAGAAAGGCATCCAAAAATAGATCAGCTCACAGAGTTTTAGATATAAGTTGCATTCGGAAATAAAGTGACCATTTAAATTTAGCTTAATAATTGGTATGCAATATAATTAAGTCCATTATTTAATCTCTTATACGAATCATTGATTTATCTATCTGATTAACTTGAATATCCACTGGGAGTTAAATTTAATAATCATTTGTCACTTTTAAATTTTTAGTAGAGCAATCTTATTACAAACGGGGAAGGAAACACAACAGGGAGATGCAGAAGTACAGGTCCTATCAATTCCATTGAGCTGGTTACTTGTGAGCTCTTATGGAGTTGGTTACTTGAGGACCCCCAATGAGTTAGTTGCTTGTGGCCCAAGGGGTCAAATTGAGTTGATTGCTTGTTCAATTCTCTTGAGCTTAACTATGGAGGATATCTCTTGGCACCCTATGGCATTTTCCCTCAAGTTTCTAATATAATTATAGCTATTGTGTGCATTTTTACAACTAGGAATCTTTATTGTCATTTTGTTTAAAGATTTATTAATTATTTTCCTAAATTCAATTTCAATCATGTAATTTAGTGAAAGAATACTCTTGTAAGTAAGTTGTATTTTTGGATTTGTTATTCTTTAGGGAAAAATTAGGTATATCCCAAAAAGGGGACATCATGAGTAACCGGGAAAGTGGAGGAAAGGTTTTATATGTATGTGGACCAATTGTTAAAACACTTTACATGGTTGATGGTAACACTCCTTGACTTGACATGCTTTATGAAAACATTGACCTTTGTAAGGAAGCTATCGAAAAAGGTAAGGAAGCTATCAAAAAAGCACTAACTAATGTAGAAGCGGAGTACATGAGGATATAACAGACAATTTGTTGCAGATAGAAAATGATGCATGCACCGTTACATGCAATAGTTTTCTATATGGAGTAAGTTATTGCATATTGATAGAGAAGGTGGTTGTAAAATTATGGTAGGGCTGACAAGTTCGACCAAACCTAGAAATTGTAGCGCTAATCAAAGATCAATGTTGGAAATACGAGAGTAGAAGAGATGTTTGGAATTTCAACAGCCAAATATGACAGGACAAAAATTGATGTACCTAAGTACAGATGATGGATGACCTATGAAGCACAAAATCCTTAGCTACAAGACTTTCCTATTTGAACATTGTGTCAGCAAGTTCCTCTACTTGTGAGTTTGACCACACCTATTCTAAAAAAAGGAATAATTACTATCCTCAAAGTTGGGAGATCTTGTCTACGTTGGTAGCAATTTGAAATTTTTCATGAACAAATCAACAAATGACTCTTCTTCACAACAACACAATCCTAAACACATGGCAATGCCAATTGCATGTGAGCCCTATTAGAATATTATAATGTTTCTTTAATGGCCATCTTAGTTAGTCTTTAATTTTAGGTAGTTTCTATTTCTGTCTTTAGTTCACGATTGTTTATTTTAGAAACATCGTTTTTTGTAAATCTATATAAGGTGCTTTCACCTCATTTGTTTGATACAACTACAACAACATTGATTTTACCATGACATGGTATCAGAGCAGGTTGCTGGGATTTTATAAATTTTGGCGGATTTTTAAGGAAATTTCAAGCCTCTTCTAATTTGGAATTTTTTCCAAAAATTTGTTTTCGATTTGTAGAAATAAAAATCGTGAAAGGTATTTTATGGAACTTTTGTGGTTAGTCTTTGAGGATTTTTCCTGGAAATCACAAGCATGGTTAAGGGTTTTGATCTCATGATTTCTTGGTTACAACACAAGTCTCTAATTTTTTAGAGTTGCATGTACTTTCAAATTTATCGCATGTACTTGCATGTTGCTTGCATGTGTTGGTTTACCATGCGAAGTCTCATGTTTTGCCTACTTTAAAAATTCTAGTGGGTTTTCATAATTTTTTCCCTTTAAAAAATTATGATGGGTTTTCATAATTTTTTCCCTTGAAAATTTTCTGATTCTGCAATTTGCAAAGTTGTGTTGGATTCCTTGGTGGGTTTATGATTTTTTCCTAAAGAATTATCCAGTGGGTTTTACTGTTTTTCCTAAAAAAATGAAGCTTTGTATTGTCTAGTTTTGATTGATTTTTCACCTCTAAAATCATGTTAGGTTTTTTCGATTGTTCACCTCAAAAATCATGTTCGGTTGCTTTGATTTTTCTCCTAAAATTTTGTGCCTTTTTACAGTCGGTTTTGGGGCATCGTGCTTATCTACAAAGTTTGAAGGGTTTGTCGATTTTTTGTTAAAATCATGCTAGTTGTTCTTAGTGTTCAACTCTGTCTCCAGGGAAGAGCAACTCCATTATCCAACATCAGGTTGGATATTTTATGATGATTTCTAGTCAGATGTTTTGCTTATTTTAGGAGGGTTAATAGCAGACTCATCTCAGTGGCAGAGTCAGTGACGGGCTCTCATCTCTTGTTGCAAAGCATACTGAAGAAGGGGGCACCCTTCTCTGTTCTTTTATGGGCAAATTTTGCCATCTTGGTCATTAACATTTTGCAGATCCAGGGAGGGTCTCAGCAGCAGCAAAATGTTTTGTAGAATTTATGACCAAAAGACAGCAGTTAAAAAATGACCATTAAGGGAGAGTATTAGAATCTTATACTGTTTCTTTAATGGTCATCTTAATTAGTCTTTAATTTATTAGGTAGTTTCTATTTTTGTCTTTAGTTCACAATTGTTTCTTTTATAAAATTTGTCTTTGTAAATCTATATAAGGAGCTTCCATCTCCTTTGTTTAATACAACTACAACAACATTGATTTACCATAACAAGCCTGACTTTTTAGAAGAAGATTGAGAACTAATACCACCGATGATGCTACAACATCTCAATCAAGTCTTTTTGGTGACTTCGACCTTCTTTTCAGTTCTAAGAATTGACTCGTGTTGTACCCTTTTGGAAAAAAAAACATCTTTCCAATTGTGACTTCACATGTTCCATACAGTTTACATTTATAAATGTCATCTTTTTATAGTGATTTTAAATCTAGTTACCAATGTTAATAAACTATTTTGACAAATTTTGTAGGTATATTAGTTATATATCTTATTTTTATTATATAAGGCTAACCAAATGCCAAAATTTTATCATTGTGGAACTTCATCTGAATTTTATTGCTGCCAAACTAAAACACAAATTTGAACCTGGTGACTTAGCTTTCCTTTTTATTTCAAGTAATGATTATACATTGTAATTATAAACATATGATTTCCTAGGATAAATCACCGCTATTAGAATTTGTGTAGAAGATCCTTACATAATCACACATCCTAATTCTGCATTTATGTGTGGAGTAGCTGATTGTCATATCTCACTTATAAAAGTCAGCCTTGTAGGTTAAGCTTCAATAGCAATCCATTGAATCAACAACACATGGATTAACTCATAATTTTGTAAAAGCAAAGACTTCACAAACCACGATTTAATTTTAAAAAAATTGGTAGAAGCTTATTGCACCCCAAAGAATAACATTGAGTAAGATTAAAGACAAAAGAAAAAAGTGCCTGTTCACCTAGAAACTCAGAAATTGCTATAGCTAGGAAATTCCCACCTGGCCAGGGGATAGTCCAGCTCGGTATACAAGTCCAACATGTGAAGTACCAAATGCTATTGGAAGGCCACCAGCAGCAATCAAATCACAACCTGGGGGGACTATAAATCTGCACATCCACAAACCAATATTCAAAATCTCTCTTAAGTTCTTAACAAAATCAATTTTCATTATTGCACAATCTGCACCCAAAACATACATCACAATCTTTTGAGGAGTTTATTTACACTGCAATTACTTAATACTTATTTCTAAGGATGGTAATTTTTGTATTACTCATCAACTAAATTTTCAAAATTATAAAAGAGAATTCCAGATTCAATACCCTTTTTCCTATAACAAGAATCACGCCATCCAAATTATATACCAAAAGCTTTTCTATTACCATATCCCAATATCCTTCTCTACACATTCTGTGCCCCAAATATATAGAGTCTGTACAATGCTTGTCAGGTGCCAACTTACTTCTCCAGTAGTATGTGTGTGTGTGTGTGTGTGTGTGTGTGTGTATAAATAAAGCTTAACTTTTGCCAAGCAGCAAAATTCTCAAAACAAAGAAAGACCTCCCCATCGTTTTTATTTTCAAACCATGGTCAGCAAATTCTGCACTCAGAAAAACAATCCTAGCTACATACTAAAACTCAATCTGAATGAACCCAAGTACAAACTAAAAACAAACAAACACTTTAAAAACTGTCATTTAGTAAACAGAACCTTAATTAAAGTTGAAACATATCTTTAAGACTTTATGTATCCTATATTTTTTCAGCTGCCAAGTTATGCACTCAATATCTTTTTAGACACAAAGGCGGTCTTTCGGGCTTTACACACAAAGTTATGCAGTCAATATCTTTTAAGAGACAAAAGCAGTCTTTCAGACTTTACACACATCCAACTCAATTTGAGCACGAACCTTAGTAAAATAAGATTTTCCGAAAAAAAAAAATAGAATACGAAGAACTTTTTATTGTAAAAACAAAAACAACTTATCTTCATGATTTTAGATGCCCTTGAACTTTAAGAATACCTATAAAAGTTAGACGAATCCAACACTTAGCTAACAAATGAGAACAATAAACAAAACAAAAAGCTGCTTTCAGTGCCCAGCTAAAGGACAAAAACACTAAAAATCTGAGATATCTAAAAATCTGAGATATCGGATTCACACCCTAGACCCTCGAAACAGGTCCGGGCTCATGCAGGAATCTGGGCTGGATGTGCATAGGGCCCATGCCCAAACCTATGGGTCTGCCCGAGTCCACACACTCACGGACCCATCTAGACCCACAGGTTCAGACATGAACCCTGCACTGATCCAGCCTGGACTCGGGAGGATCTCGCGTGGACCCATGCAGACCCGCATGAATCAATGACATAATGGGCCCAAAAAAGTTTTAAAACACTTTTTTTTTACTATTATTTTGTCTTTGTAACCCTAGAATGGCCCCATATAAAGCCTCCAAACACATTCATTTCACATTACTCTCACATTTTTCTCTCTCTATCTTGCCAGCTTGAGCTAAGGTGATTATATTCAAAGGAGATCAATTGCCAAGTGCCAAATACCATTCACAAAGTAGATTTGAGGGTGCAAGGAATGAATTTCAACCATATTCTTTAGTTTTTGATAGATTGTTTCAAATTTTTGATGAGTTTTAGATTTTTCTCAAGTTTGTGAAGAAGTTTTGAAGTATGTTTTTTTTTTCATTTTTTTAATAGATTACAACAATGAGTAGTCAAAGCTCGGTACACAGGAAGGCATCTCAAAAAAATTTAATTGATAAAGGATCTTCTTTATGAGGAAACATTGAAAGAATTTTCCAACATCTTGGAGGTAGGGGTTTTTTTTGGAAATGTAATTTTTGCAACACACAATATAGAAGCTCCTATTCCCGAGTCAACTTCATGTTTTCAGACCTGGGGCTAAAGGTATTATGTGTGAGGGCCCAGGGCCAGATAAAAAGGGGTTCTCAACTAGCCAAATCGCAGTATCATAAAAGAACAAGAAGACGCTAACAAATTGGTTGCAAAAGGAAATCAAGGTGGTTATAGTTCTATAACACAAACCTCTAGACATCCCATCTTGCCTATGCTTTCTAGGCAGGATGAAGATGTAGACGAACCACAAACCACCACCTACAAGAGAGGATAAGGCATTTCAAAATGAGGCAAGAGATATTACTAATGAAAAAATTGCATGTTGCCTCTATGCGAATAGTCTTCCTTTCAACTTAGTGAGACCACCTTATTGGAGGGAGATGGTGACAGCAATAAATAATGCACCTTCTAGTTACACAAGTCCTAAATTTGATAAGGTGTGCACCGCCTTATTGCATAGAGAGACAAAAAATGTAGAAGCCCAACTAAAACCAATTAGAGATTCTTAGGTCAAACGGGTGTCTATTGTTTCTAATGGATTGAAAGATTGTGAAAATCATCCATTAATCAATGTAACTGTTGTGTCCCCCAAGGAATCAATATTTTTTAGGGTGGTTAACTGTGAAGGGGAAGTAAAAGATGCAGAGTTTATTGCCAAGATTCTCACTAATTCCATAGAGTCGGTGGGTCATGATAATGTTGTCTAAGTAATTGCAAACAATGCCAAAGTTTGCAAGGCTGCAAATGCTTTGGTAGATGCTAGACATGACCACATCTTTTTAACACCTGCACTGTCCACTCAATCCCATCTTTTGGACATCGTGCACCATCCACTCACTCATTTTGGTGATGCAAGCAATTGGCACCCAAATCGAATGGGTGGAAAAAATATATGAGGAGGTGACAAACCACCATATGTCACAAGCAATCTTCAGAACTTTCTCAAGATTGGAATTATTGAAGGTAAATTTTAAAATTTAATTTCAGAATAATAGAATAATAGGGTCATCATTATCACCCCATATATTTTAGTTTGGCCCAGTTAACCATTATAAATTCTTTATGTCCGGTAGGGGCTAGCCCCTAAAATAGATTCTTCTGACTCATTCCATTTCAAACCATCAACTGGAAACTAAGATAGAGAGGGCCAAACCATCCAGTCGGGAGGGCTATAGAACTTTTGTCTCCATTTTTTGTAGGGGTAGGGGATTCTGTACCTAACATGCTAAGAGTTCTAGCTCAACTAACCAAGGGGCATGTTTGCATCATAACTACTGCACTTAATTTCATTTATCATTTTATATCATGTTTTACATGATTGAATGAAATATTTTTCGTGTTGTATACATATGTTAAATGTTTTATTAACTTACAATTAACATGCTCTTTGGTCGTTGAAACCCAATTTGCTTCTCATACAATCAGTGTTAGACGAGTTGTGAGGGTCAAAGGGGCATTGTCACATATGGTTATTAGCAACCAACGAGGAATTTGGAAGCAATCCAATACAGCAAGGACCCAAAAGGTGAAGACAATGATATTACATGATGATTGGTGAGCTCGTATAGATTATGTATTGGAATTCACCAAACATGTCATGTCTATGCTTCGGTTTCCCGTCATCAATGAACCATGCCTAGGGGATGTCTATAATAGCAAGGACACAATGTTACAGGAAATCAAATTGGTAATTTACACTTATAATACATTCCACTATCCTTGTTTATTGAGAGAAATCTAAATTGACATAACTTCCATCAAGATAGCTTACATGAATATCATTTGATATCTAAGGTCATACAAAGAGGAGAGAATGATCCTAAGGACATCTTATCCAAAAAGGTAGAAGTAATTGTTCTTCATCGTTGGAACAATATGACCATACCTTTGCACCTACTAGCATATGCTCTATCTCCCAAGTACTATAGTGCAAAAGTACTTAACATTCTAGGTAGAGTGCCACCATATAGAGATGCTAAGGTAGGAGAGAATTTGAATTGTTTATCTCAGGAAAAGATGTAGACCCTATTGCTATCACTGACCAAAGCAAAATGGATATTATTACATGGTGGTACCTTCATGGGCAAGATTTTACATTCCTCCAACCTCTTGCAATTAAGATCCTATCACAAGTAAGTCTTTAAGTTTTTTTTAGTTTTTTTTAGTTTTTTTTGGCCAATTGTGTTGTAGAATTTAAAACTTAACACTCTTGAATTCATCTTGTATTTTTTTTTGTTGATTCTCTCTAGGTTGCTAGCTCTTCTGCCGTTGAGCGGAATTGGACCACATAATCCTTTATCCACTTAGTGAAGCATAACCGGTTGGTTGCAAAAAAAGGTAGAAGACTTGGTGTTTGTTCACACTAGTTTGTGCCTCGTGGCATGTAAAGATCCAAAATACAAGAAGCGGGTAGAGAAGCTTTGGGATGTAGCATGTGAGTCTGCTGACTTGGATTTGACCATCCAAGATCTTGCTAGAGCCACTTTGCTTGATGTGGATGACAAAGAAAATAACAGAGTACCCTCTAGTGCTAGTAGAACCGGTTTGGGTTCTAATGATGATGTTGATCTACCACTTGCAGCTCATCAAGATCACATTGATGCTGACTTTTTTGAAAATGCATTTGATGATTGATGAACACTTTCATGATTGATGAAAATTTAATCATGTTTCAAACTTTAATGAACTATATTTTGAATTTTCATTTTGTAATTCAATTATTCAATGTGATGATTTTCTTTAAAATCATTAGCATAGCTAAATGATAAAGTATTTAAGTTTTTAATGTTTATCTTTGACATTTAGGATTGATCAACGATCAAGCATCATACTATTAAATGATTTAGTTTTACAATTCTGTATATTTCTCTTTTTTTTGTATATATAATGCATATATACACACACATATCGCATCCATATGTACCATAATGGGAAAAAATAATAATGCCAACATACTGGGTTGTTGTATCCAAATCCGTCCCCAAACCCGAACCGATAACTTAGCTAAAAATACAAAGCGATCTCTTGTGCCCAGCTGTACAAATACAACAGCCAAACAACACATTTGAAGATTTAACACTCCCTCTTTGCAAGGAAGGTGTTCTTCATTGAACCAAGTCTCTCTTTCAGTATTTCAAATCTCCCATTTGCTAAGGGCCTTTATCAAAATATCTGCGACAGTTTGTATACGTCGATTTCATTTGTAGGGATTTGCATAATCTGCTTCGTGATGGATATTTATTTCCAAGGGAAATTTTTTGCTCGAACATAAACTAAATTCTCTTGCCATGTTCTGACTTCTTTATCTACGCTACCCAAACATATCAAGTGAGAGTTGATATGCAGCAAGTTATAGTGGTCATGTTCGTAAAAAAGCAAAGAATGAAAGGTTAACCAAGCATGAATGCATTTGAACAAAAACAAATGTCATGCAAAATTATTGCTTGGCAAGGATTTTTTTTTTGTTTTAGGGAAATTGCGGGAGAGATTTTTTTAATTAGAACTTCTGCGGACAATTTTTACAAATTCCACATGAACGATAATTGTATGACAATGAAAACTTATAGATATTACATGAGCTAAAAGAATATTGAAAAAAAGACCAGAGAGTGAAAAGCTCGGTGAAAAGAGGCTAGAAGGTGAATTACTAAACATTGATCACTTCTACACTAATTTATTTAGAATTTTTGAAACGAAAAGAAGTTTATCAAAAGAACGCGAGGTCGTTATTTTCTTCACATTAAAGATTCCATCCTGCAATGCATCAAATAGAATTCAAAATTAAAAGAATGTACAGTTCTTCTCAAGTTGTTACGCAGAGCATGGAAAATTAACTTCGTCTAGAATATTTCGTTACAAACAAGATTCAATAGAAGAAACACAGTTCTACATTCACTTTAGAGCTTTGGCCCTGTAATGCATCAAATAGATAAATGACGAGGATAATCAAATGTGTTCGTGGAAATAGAATTCTACAGTACCGATCGGCTAAATTCTCAAAAAATTAAATGAAAGTTAGACCTCTATTATTCGTTAACAAAACAAAATTTTAGCAGCAGGGACTTAAATACTTACAGCTTCTTCTCATCCACTACAAATTTTTCGGCGTAAGTTCCCTCTTCCACACCGAATACCCGATCCCCAACTTTGACTCTTGTGACCGCCTTTCCTATTTCTTCCACAACTCCGGAGAAATCAGAACCCGGGACAAATGGAAGTGGAGGTTTCTCCTGGTATTTCCCCATACACTGCAAAACTGTGGCATAATTCACACTGGCAGCCTTGACTCTGATGAGAACGGATGTGGGTGAAATCAACTGAGGAACAGGGTAATCGGTTCTAATGTGGATTGGGGAGGTTTCTGAGATGGGTACAGTCGGATCACCTAGTTTTCTGCATAGCAAGGCCTGCATCTTGAAAGGCTTGGGAGAATTCAGTGAGTCCCGTCAGGTTCCAGAGCTGTGTTGGAATTGGTTATTATTCCATTTTTAAACGAAGCTCTATAAATAGGGAACAGTATGAAGCCGTACCTGCGGCAGATTACCTACTTGCCCATCGAACGAGGTAATTATAAGGGTGAAAACTGGCGTGGTCAGTGTGAACTCTCGTTTTTGTGAATTTGTAATAGTATATTAATTTATTAATAGAAAGAACTATTTATCAAAAAAATTAAAATTAAAATTTGTAACTAGTATATTAATTTATTAATAGAAATGACTATTCATCAAAAATATATATATAAGTATAAAATTTTAAAATTAAATTTAAATTGAATATTATTGATGAAGTTTATTGTATGGAGTTAGTGTCAAAGTAAATTTGGATGAAGGTGCATCATTCAAGGAGTGTAAGTTATGAAGGAAGATTTTCTTAGTGAATGAAATGAAATGAATGTTTTTAATGACTTCTATGAGACCAAAGCAATTTAAGGGACCGAAGAACGACCGCACTAGATAATTCTCAAATTCCTTTCTATTTCTAATCTTTTGATATGGATCTTAACCAAAAAATCAGCCATCTATTTTATCTTGTCCCCTTCAAATAAGCTAGGTATGTTGTCCGCCTTCAAGATGACAACATAGAGAGATCGGATGTTGTCGTATATTGCGCATTCTGAGAGAAATTGTCATTTTGTTTCAACCACTCCTGACCTACAAAATATGCAAGTTATCTCCTCCCAAGTCTCCTTGGGCCTCTTCCATCTTCTTGTCTCACACCTAAGGTGATGAGATATTGTCCTCAGTTGTGTCACTAATAACCTTGCCTTTCCTTTAATAGTAGTCTCAAGGTACATTTTTTTGTTAAAGTTCCCCAGTTGGATTGAATTCTTTAATAAAATGTATTTTTTCTACTCATATTATTGTTCCACATGGCATTGTGAAACTTCCCTTTGACAAACTTTCTAATGTCTGCATTTGTGTTCGAGCACTCTTGTAGCTTGATGTTCCATTTAGCCAACCATTTAATGTTTTGCTTCATCCATGTTTTCTTCCTTCGGTTAAGAGCCTCTCCTTTCATAGTTTTCCTCCAACAATGATCCTACATGTTTTCAATCTTATTTAGGTAATTAAGTAATCAAATTACACTATTGAAGCCTCTAACGGAAAAGTCCCAACCTCGGCTAGAAGAATTTCATAAGGTACAGAGCTCTTGACTTTGAGATCACTTGTGATTAGTTGTTTCTGAATTCTCTCTATTTGGCTGAACCTACATTTTGACACGTTGCCCCCCCCCACAAACACCTTGCAGCCATAAAAGAACCACCAAAGTGACCAACAAACCGAAGAAAGTCTTCTTGATTTTCTAGTCCAATAGTTTTGTTGTCCTACACTACAAGTCTTCCAAGCTTATAATGGAAGTCAATCCCAAGATACTTGTATTCTTTCACTATTTCCAGTGGGCTACCTTCAAACAGGAATGTGATATGCTTTTCTTTTCTCCTTAAAGAAAAAATTATGACTTTAGTTTTAGTAATATTCACCTGCATCTCAACTTTCTGACAAAATTGCTCTAAGGCCACTAAATGATCTCTTAGCCCTTGTGTCATTTTTTTATATCAAAATAAGACCAGCAGCACACAAAAGAAGCTTCACCATGTACCCTACCAGGTGAACGCCCTCCCCCTCTATTTTATCTAACCAAGCTTCTAGATTATTGATGTACAACCCAAACAAGGTAGGAGATAAAGGGCATTCTTTTTTAACACCAATGTCACTTTCAAAACATTCTGACATTTTGTTTTTGGCTCTAACTCTATCATATAATCTATGCACCGTTGCTCTATACTCATATAAAATTTCTAAATCTTTCATTATATTCCATAACTTGTCTCTAGGCACCATGTCAAAAGCTTTTTTGAAGTCTACAAAATAGTAGTAGGCTTCTTCTCCTTGTTTGTCCCACACTTTCTCTATTATGTGTCAAAGACTGATGCAATGATCAATTGTTGAGTGTTTGCATCTGAAACCTACTTGCCCTCTTACTCTCTTACCTTCATTTTCTATCCATTTGTTGATTCGACATTCTATCATGCTCCCAAAAAGTTTGTGTGTGGTAGTTTGATGGATTATTGATATTTCCACTCTTAAAGAGGGGGATAACCACACTAGTTGTCCAGTCTAACGGGTAACCCTTACAAGCAACATGGATTGAAGATATCCTTTATATGAGGTGCAAGGATTTCCACTCCCCGTTTTGAAAATTCAGGTTGTAACCCATCAATGTCCATAGCTTTACCATTTGCCAAATTATTTATCCCAATTTTGATATCATCAACCGTGAAGATTTCCTCTATTGTATTCACAAAAGGAGGGGTGTTCTCCTCTTGTGGGTGCTCATATAGTAGCTGAGCATACTCAAGCCATTATGCATCCATAATGTTGTTATTTATTTATTTTTTCTCCTCCTGTAATTCTCTCCAAAACTTCTTGGGGTCATGTTTTCCAAGGGATATTAACTTTTGTCTTCTTGTTGTAACATACTCTTCTTCTTTTTTGTGAATCAATTTTTTATACCATTTCTTGAGTTCTTTGTTTGTTTCATTCCCTTTCATATATCTCTTTGCTTCTTTACATTCCTCATCATACCATGGGTTAGTCAGAAAAGTATTAGTACTCCTCTTTTTGTTGTTTGACCTTTTACACGTGTCTAGAGCCTTATGTATACTAAAGGTCAGCAAGTTGCTATGAATCAATTCACATTTCTCATTAAAATTGTTATCCACCAAAAGAATATTACTTCCACGGAGTTGTTGCTCAAGCACCGCCTTGAAAATGACTTTGTTCTCTTGATTTAAAATGATTTTGCATGTGCCTTTGCCTTTGTTGGTTGTTGTCTTTTGTACATGAGAATCATGTTTATATTGTGGGTTGTTTGAGGTGAAGTCCATCTTTAAAAAAAGAGGCATGTGGAAGTTATGAAGTTTGTTGAGTGTACAAATGACAAGGAGTTCTAAGTTGCCAAGCTAAAGGTATAGTTTTGTAAGAAATTCAAATTTAATAGAATATACCAAGAAGGGGATTTTTAAATAGTGGTCAACACTATTTGCTAGAAAGATGCCACTATCAAAGTTGAAGAAGTTAGTGTTTTAAATCCAAGATGTGTTATCATCTTTCGAAGATGTTAAGATATCTCATGTTTATGGAGGAGGGAACCAAGAGGCAAATAGAATGGTAGATCGAGTGATTGATATGGTAAAAGTGGACAACACGGTGGGATGTACAATGAGTTTGAGTGGGAGGAGATTAATGATTGGTCAACAAAGGATGCTTGCATTAATGGTGATTAAGATGGTCACATTAATGGTAGGATGGGGGATAAAAATCTCACAGGTGTGGATGCCTCGCTTGTGGATTTATAAACTCAATAGTGGATGGAAACATGCATCTTTCAAGGTCTTGTTGATATGACAATTAAAAGGTGATGGAAAGGTAAAGGTGGATCACAAACATGCTTTGTGGAAATTTTCAAAGCCAATAATTCAAGGGAATCATAGGCTAGTGAGATGGTGTAATGATTCGATGTCATGTAAACCCAAGCATTGTATCCATGTTTTTGGCATGGATTTCAGAGCTAAGGGAGGACAAATCAATGATGAAGCTTCTGATGGAGTGTCTGGTCTAGGCTCATTGGAGGAGCAAGATCATGTATTTTATGGAAGTTATGATGCCTTGAATCAAGATTTTTCTTTAAGGTTGTAATTTCCTAGCCTACCTTGCACTATAATGGCCCCTAGACCCCCTTTGCCATTTGGGAACCTACAAAAGACAACATGACCAAGAGCTCAAGCAATGGGTGTTCTGGACTTCTTAAAGCTAGTGAATGGAGTTGGACATGTTGTGGTGGCCCCTTAGCAAACATATGGGGTAGTGACAATCAGGACATAAGGCTAGTGATTGTGGTGTTTCTTTGCAAGTCTATTTTTATTCTCTTTTGATCTTTTGGGCTCTAGGGCTCTCATTGTAAATCATGATAAAAAAATTTGCTTGTTAGTAAGTAATTTATATTAGATAATCTACACACACACACACACACACACACACACACACACACACACACACACACACACACACACACATGTATCTAATGATCTGAATATATAAGTACAGAATTTCACCCTTCTACAAATAACTCCCCCCTCTGTATTATCCTCATAATCAAAAGATTATAACTATTACCAGTTTCTTGAAAGAACCCATAATTCCTAATCACAAAATAGACTATATCCTCCAACAACCAAGCCAAGAATAATTTGTTATTAGACTATCTACCCAATCTCACTAATGCATCCTTATAAAAAAAATAGAGCTAAATAATCTCAAACAAACCCACCCTCCTATTCCCCTTGCTTGTTTTCCTTCTCTATCTTATGAATTTTAGAAACCACTAAGAAACCCTCAAGTATGAGCATGATGTCAACCTTGTGTTTCCCCTCCTCCCTAGAATAGTAACAACCCCACATGACTTTGGCTCTATCCTCTTTCTTCCTTGTTCATGTGCCTTACTATATTCCTCTATCTCTTTCACCTACACAAACTCCTTTAGGAGCACCTATATGTCATGAGCCTTCTTAAGTCTAGTTTCCTTACACAAAGTGGTACTCCATATTAAGAATCGTTGACAAGAATCTCTTGACCCATCAACCAACCTCCAACCTTCCTTTATCCCTCAAAAAACATTAGCACCATACCACCCATCTACTCTGACCTCAAAATAACCCTCATGTTGCTTCTTAAGGTTTGTATACAGCTATGAAGACAATGAAAACACCATCGATGAAACATTGACATTACCCCTATATCTGTAATCTATTTCCATGATTCTCCCAACAAAATGATATCAAGAATCCGTAAAAATTTGGGCTCCTTGTCTGTAAATATTCTTTTGAGCCATCTCCTAAACACCTTTCCATAGATTGGGTGTTGGTGAGTTGTTTGCAAAGTGAAATTGGCTTCTATTATATATCCTTTACTCGTGTCCCTTCACATCTCATCTCTCTTTCAAATTAGGAAGCAAAGACATAATACTCTTAGAGCATTTAATTAATTGTCCTAAAGATTTCTAGAAAGGTCTAAAACCTCAATGATATTTTCACTCTGCAAATTATGCCTCAGGGATCTTATTCACTTGGCATCAATGTCATTCATCATTCAATGTCATCTCGACATTTCTTTCATCATTAAAGGAGAGGATGTGAAGTATGCCACAACACATGAAAGGTTGTTATCCATGTAGTGCCTACCCATATTTCTTATGTTATATTGTTGAATTCTTTTAGGCTAGTTTTTCATAGTTATGTTATTTGATTTAGTGGTACTTGGTTACCTAATTGGTTGATACTATTTACATGTTTTGATCATATATTTGATGAGCTACTTTATACTTGAGATGTTTCACGTGTTACTGTGGTTCATAAGCATTATTTTGATGATGTTGTTCTAAATACTTTCATATAATAATTATGGTTATGTTCATGATGATGATATATATAGTGATTACTTACCCCATACTTGCATGTGTATGGTGTACATATATGTTTTACTTTATGATTGACATATTTGATGTGGTTGACAAAGTGAGTCATATCACCTGCTAGTCAAGATCTACACGATGTATCACTCCCTATCATTGTTAGTTTAGTTTAGATATATGTGCATATGTACATTCTCAACTTTTATGTAGTTTACAAGTACTGGGCATCAACTTCCCTCAATTGCCAGGATGAGCGTTCCATATCGCAATATCTCAATGGTAAAAAAGGGGAGATAGTTCTCAAGTCCAAATCCTAAGCCCGAGCCTATTTGGTCCTAAGATATAGGACAAGTATTTGATTTCTCTAAGGGCCCGTTCATTTATCGGCATAGGAATATAAAATTAGAATAAGAATGGAAATGCAGAATGGGAATGGAAAAAAAAAATCCTATTCTTGTTTGGTTAACCTGTTATTTGATTGGGAATATGTTACTCCCTTGTTTGGTTGTACAAAAAAGGAATAGGAATAAGGTGAAGTTTTGTATTTTTAAAAATATATATTTTTAAAAAAAAAAGGTTTTCAAAAAAAATTTAAAAAATTTAAATTGAAAAATAAAATTTAAAATTTAAAAAAAAATTAAAAATTAAAAAATTAACCAATTTATTTATTTATTTATTTTTATTTTTTAAAATCAAATTGGGAATAGGAATGACCAATTCCAATAACAACTATTTTTTGGAATGGACATATGCTCATTTTAGGGGCAAAATTGGAATGCGTTTGTCTATTCCCTATTCTAATTTGGGGTACCAAACAGAGAATACATTTCATATTCCTATTCCAGCAAACAAACGGGCCCTAACCTTTTAAATTTGTCAAAGTGATGTGAATTCAAGATCTTTGCCCTTGAGTTTTTTTTCTTACTTTGTCTTTTAGTTGAGTTTTTGTATTGGAGTATGTGGTATGTTTTGTGGTTTTAAAGTGTAATTAAACCAACCAAGGAAATTATTAAATGATTTATACAAACAAGAATTTTAAGAGAGAAAAGATAATTATATTATATTTAATAATTAAGAATTAATTAAGTAAAAAGAGTTTAAAATTGAAAAGATTTTATTATAAAAGTTTAATCTTGGAAATTTAAAATCAATTAAAATTGGTAAGGTTAAATTTGCGTAATTATATTTATTTAGTTTAACAATAAAATTAAGAAGTTGCATTTATATAATGGGCTTTAAATATTATTATTAATTAAAATAGTAAATATGTTTTCTAAAAAATCTTGCTAATTAAAAACAAAGTGGGAATAATATAATAAAATGTTATACTAATTAAAGGCACTAAGTGTGTACAAAGGAAATACTTAAATTAAAATAAGTAGTATAGATATATTAAAACAAAGTATCTAAAAAATGTTGATCTATATCCATTATAAAATAATTATTTTTATTAATTTACTACATCTAAAAATATTTTTATGTCCGTACATTTCTATTTATTTATTTTGCACTCACTTGAATTTGTTATTTTAATTTCTTGATGGAGACAAAACCCAAGCACCAATGGACACAATAGGAAAAGGGAAATTGAATTAACTATGAAAATAAGCTAGTACATTCAGTACAGAGAAATGGACTTCAAAACATGCCCTAAGGGCTTACAATAGCACAAAACTAGAGATAATTTCTCCTTTTGGTACCTCCTCTCAATTTCCACTCCGAACTGCCTTTTACAATGCCAAAAATGTCCTTAAATAGACCCGGAGGGTTAAGGACTACGAGTACATTCTAGAAAGTGGTAGTAGGCATCCACTGACCAAGTAGAAGGCTCCAAAAGCCGCGTTAGAAGTTGGTGCAAATCTAGAAGAATCCAAAAATGGTAACTGAACTTTCGGGAGGCATAACTTTCGAACCGTAGCTCCGATTGACGAACCATTTACATTTTCGGAAAGCTCTCGAAGCGCTCTATAGCCCTATGGACCAGCTTCGCTCCTCCCCCATATTTTGACCCTTTTTGAGGTCATTTAATGCCCCTAACCTGACTTTGAAGCATTCTTAGGAGGTCTCCAAAAATCGAAAAACTGCGATAACTTTCAAACCGTGGGGCCTTTTGACCTGATTCTTTTTCTGGAATGCTCTAAATTGCAATTACATTCATCTGGCTAATTTACACCTCCTAGTTCACCAAAATGATGACTCAATTACATACTCCTATTTTTTTAGCATTTACACGTATCCCAAGGTGTTCAAATACTCTATCCTAGAACACTGATAGTGGAACTGTGAGAGTTGGAACCTTTATTTGACCCAAATGGGTATCCAGAAACGAAAACACATGAAACAGAAACTAAGTCTAAGTACATTTCTTTTTTGGGTGACACAGGATTGCCCTTATACCTCTGGATGCTCCTACATCATTTCTAATAATATTATTATTTTTATCTCTAAACTTTATAACTATATCGAATATTTTATGCAATTTTTAAAAAATTATTTTTAGAAAAATACTTCGTTTATAATAAATGTTATGATTTTGACATATAAATGGTTGTCAAATTTAACCTAAAAATATAAATGTTAACATTAACACACTCACACCACTCCACTCCACCATTTCTCCCATTGTAGAATGCCTATCATCATCAATAAAAGTTTATTTTAATGAGAGGTCTTTGTGTTAGCATAATCGAAATCTTAGGTAGGGTCACAACCTTTATTAAGAGATTTGAGCTCATTTCTCCACACATGAATTTGGAGGAGCAACTTTAGAATTGAAAGACAATGATTTTTCGAAGGCTCTAGGAGATGTGAATTTTGCAAGCATGGAGGAATTACCAAATTGATAGCATTGTATTACGATAGGGTTCATAGAAATAATTCTAGGAAATCTTTCAAAACCTCTATATTGTTCGTGCCTACAAGAATGAAAATTTATTGTGGGGAAAGCTATGAATGTTTACATCGATATTGTTTATTGAAAATTGAAACCCTTGATTGAAAAATGATTGATCTTCGTAGTTAAATCATCTGGGAGAAAATGAGATTGAAATTTGTTTTGGAAAATTTGTAATTTAGAAAATGAATTCATAGGCAGGGTTTGAGAAAATGGGAAAATGTCATTTTTGAATTAACTTAATTGGTTGCAAACAATTTCCCCATTAGATTGTAATGTTGGGAAGTTTTTTTTTTTTTTTTTGTGTGTGTGTGTGTATTTATTTATTATATATATTTATTATCATAGCAATAAAATATTACTGTAGCAGGCAAGAACCTAATCAAGATTAATACATAATAATAATAATTAATCACAAGACATAATAATAACAATAAATCTTGGCTTCGATCTCTCTCTCTCTCTCTCTCTCTCTCTCTCTCTCTCTCTCTCTCTCTCTCTCTCTCTCTCTCTCTCTCTCTATCTATCTATCTATCTATCTATCTATATATATATAGTAATTTATTGACTTTTACTAGCAATTAATTTTGACTAGTTTTAAGTAAAATTGTTAAAAAAATGTATTTTTGGAGCTTTAAATATTATTATTAATTAAAATAGTAAATATTTTTTCTAAAAATATCTTGCTAATTAAAAAAAAAGTGGGAATAATATAATAAAACATTATACTAATTAAAGGCACTAAGTGTGTACAAAGGAATTACTTAAATTAAAATAAGTAGTATAGATATATTAAAACAAAGTATCTAAAGAAATGTCGATCTATATCCATTATAAAATAATTATTTTTATTAATTTACTACATCTAAAAATATTTATATGTCTGTACATTTCTATTTATTTATTTTGCACTCACTTGAATTTGTTATTTTAATTTCTAATAATATTATTATTTTTATCTCTAAACTTAATAACTATATCGAATATTTTATGCAATTTTTTAAAAATTATTTTTAGAAAATAAATTCATAGCTAGGGTTTCAGAAAATGGGAAAATGTTATTTTTGAATGAACTTAATTGGTTGCAAATAATTTCCCCATCAGATTGTAATGTTGGGAAGTTTCGTGCGCGCGCGCGCGCGTGTGTTTATTATATATATTTATTATCATAGCAATAAAATATTACTATAGTAGGCAAGAAGCTACTCAAGATTAATACATAATAATAATAATTAATCACAACACATAATAATAACAATAAATCTTGGCTTTAGCCTCTTACCGATCAAAATATATATATATATTACTATAGTAATGTATTGACTTTTACTAGCAATTAATTTTGACTAGTTTTAAGTAAAATTATTTAAAAATGTATTTTTGGGGTGGGGGCCACCACCTTCCCACCCACCTCCCTTTCTCCTGAGGTCATGATTGTTAAGGCAACCAAGGTTGTCATAAGTAGTTGAACCTGCCATGATAGCGAAGGCTGCCAAGGCAGGGTTAGCCACTACGTGCGGGCTCTATGAGCCACAGCACTGACACCCCTTAATGAGGGGAGTTTCAAAATAAAAATATATTTTTTTTAAAAGTATTTCTTATTCAATTTTAACTATTTTTTAAATTACTTTATTTTAATATTGTTTGATATAAAATTGAATTAAATTTAAATTATTATTTAATTTTAATTAAATTAAATTAATTTTTTATAGGTAAATGGTCGAAGCCTAGATTAATTATTGTTAATTATTGTAATTAATTATTTTTTATGTGTTATGTGAATTTGAACCCAAGACTTCCCACATGAGAGGCTCACGAGTAACCATTGTGTTGTAGGCTCTTGCCTAATTAAATTTAATTAATCCCAAATATTATTATTATTTTGAACAAATAATAATAATTAGTATTAAGACCAAAAGAATACCTAGTTCATTTAAAATTTAAAATTGTGAATTCTTTTTAAATCATGAAAATGGAGATCGAGTTGTGATCAAAGTAAACTTGGAAAAACTATTAACTAGAAAAACCATGTGAACGAAAACTTCAACTTATATTCATGTCAAACTTCATGATATTTTATTAAAACTGCAATACCCCTCATTTGCTATCGTTGTAGACTTAGTTATTACAGTTCTATATGCCTCTTCTATATATGTGTTAGCCCTTAATTGATATTTGAAATGCAATACTTTGATATGTTGAGTATTTGATTATGTCAAGTTGTAACAATTTCCTACTTGTAGTGATGATGCTTTAATTGCTTTTAGTTAGTTAATGAAATTACTTTTATGACGATGCCATATGGTGTGTCTTAGAAATATGTTTATTATGTCCTCACGATGATGAGATATTCATGTTAGAATATTATGTTATTTATAATTAGGATTTACTATTATACTTACCTCATACTTGCATATGTGTGTGTGTGTGTGTGTGTGTGTGTGTGTGTGTGTGTGTGTGTTTTATGTTTATGTTTAGCATGCCTAATATGGTTGAGGGTGGGAGTCATTGTCACCGCTAGGCAGGATCTACATGATGTACCACTCCCCACCATTGTTTGTTTACCTTAGATATATATGCACATGTATATGCGAGTCATCTTTTATACATATTTGTAGATACTAGACATCGACTTCCCTGAATTGTCTAGATGAGCATACCCTATTGCAATAACTCAATGGTAAGAATGGAAAGATAAAGTTCAGGTCAAATCCCATCCATAGCCTAATTACTTGTCCTGAGAAAGAGTACATGTATATGACTTTCCACCCCTTTTAAACTCATGAGTTTAACTTTGTCTGTGTTGTTTAATTTTGAGTTTTGCTCAGTTTTAGTAATGTTGCTTTTATGTGGATTTGACTATGTGATTTGTTTGGTAAATGAATTAATTATAATATTTGACTTAATCATATAATATTGAGAACTATTAAATATTATTGATTAAATAAAATATTAAAATATGAGAATATTTAATTAATTAACAACTAATTATATATGTGTTTTAATTTTAAATACTTAATTTGGAAGTCTAAATTAAAAAAATGGTTAAAGAGAAATTAAAATATAATAATATTTAATTAATTAGAAATTAATTGAATATATGCTCCACTTTAAAAGATTTAATTAAAAAGTTGGATTAAAAAAAAAATTAGAATATTAAATAGTTAAAAATTTAATATTGTTCTGTTATAGTTATTTAATTAATAATAATTAAATTAGAGTTATGTGTATATATATATATATATTTATTTATTTATTTTATTTTTATTTTTTAAAAGAAAGGGGTAAAAATTTATTCAAATAACTCCAAATTACAACGCAAAGGCTAGAGGCCCATAGAACCACTACATATGTCTATCGTCCAATAAATGTTGATCAATAATTCTACAATAATCAGAAGGTAATCCTTCCCTACCACTAATATCCCAATTATCCACATTCTCTGAAGCCCACTCTGCTAAACAATCTGCCACCTTGTTCCATTCACGAGGGATATGATGAAAGGAGACAGAATCCAAGGAACTACAAAGACTTAAAATTTGTCTTACCAAAGAGGTTAATTCCCAATTAACATTCTCCCAACTCTGGTTATTTAACATATCAACAACAATCTAAGAGTCAGACTCACATATGATCTTTTTCCTGCCTAAAGAGCATCCTCTCTCAACAGCAATCTTAATAGCTAGGGCCTCCATCAAATTATTAGAGTGTTGACCCTTATAGATAGATAAAAGAAAAACTACCCCACCCTCATTACTTCTACCTATAGCTCCAATACCAGCATGACCAGGATTCCCCCGAGAAGAGCCATATGCATTAATCTTCAAGATTCCAGCCGGGGAAGGAGTCCATCTCCCCACCCTACAAACATGTTGCTTACCATAACAATGCCTTTTTCTAAAAGTATGCCCCCAGTTATTACCATCCAGATTCAAATTCCTCACAATAGCTTGGTCACCCGGATCTATACTTTTAGACATATCACATTTTGCAAAAATAGTCTCCTGAAGCCTACCAAGAATCTTCCTCCATAGCTGAGGGCTATCCAATTTGGAATCACAAAAGATTTTGTGATTCCTTTCCAACCAAAGGTTCCAAAGAATAAGAACCGGTCCAACCATCCAGGCAACCTGCAAAAAGGAAGTCTTCGCTGGAGGTATGCCCAAGCCTTCCCAAAAGTCGGTGAGAGAAGTGGCATGGATACAACCATGGCACCAAGCCTCCCACCATCTATGCCATATTTTCCTCAAAAAAGGGCAGAGAAAAAACAAGTGAGAGATACATTCTTCATTGTGCACACATAAGAAGCAGATAGAAGGTCCCTGGAAGCCTCTTTTGTGAATATTCTCCCACGTGAGACACTTCTTCTGAGCTAACAACCATAAGAAAAAATTACATTTGGGCCAAGAAAAAAAATTCCAAACCTTCTTCCACCAGTGTACTTCTTCCAGACCATGCAGGTTCCTGCCAAGTGTAGCATAGCCTTGAGCTACCAAGAATTTTCCTTTAGGACTAGGACTCCAAGCCAAAACATCTCTCTCCTTGAGAGAGCTACAAAACCTACCCTCCAACACATGAACAAGAAGAGCATGATCCTCTTCAGAGCCACCAATAGGCCACTCTTGAGAATCCTTCCAGCAAGTCACCTCCACCTAACCCAAAAGCTTGACAGTTTTAAAGTGCTCCACCTTAAACCAACTAGCATTAGTAAAAGCGTGACAAAGAGGTTGAAGCTGGGGAAAGCTAGAGATCAAGGGTGGGTGACCATCCCAAGAGTCCTGCCAAAATAGAGCATCCGATCCACTATTACAAATCCAAAAAAGACCCTCCTTAATCAGCTGGGCTCCCTTCTTAAGGGTATTCCAAACACAAGAACCTTTCCCTGCCAAAGCGAACCTCGACACATCTAAACTCTCAACCCCAGCAAAGTACTTATGAGTAAGAATCTTGGCCCAATCCAAATGTTGATTGTTGCACCATCTCCAATACAGCTTAGCAGCCAGTTTCATGACAACCAAAGCCATAGACCTAAGACCAAGGCCCCCAGCATGCTTTGGCCTACAAACATACTCCCACTTAACCAGGCTCCACTTTGATGAGAGGAGGGTACCTAACCAAAGAAACTGTCGAGATAGAGCATCAAAATCCTTCATAAAGGAAGAAGGGGGAACTTGCACACAACACCTGTAAATAGGGAAATTTTGCACCATAGTTTTTAGAAGGACCGCTCTCCCAGCAGAAGAAAGCCATCTATAAGTCCAATGATTGACTTTGCTCCATAACTTATCCAAGATCCCCTGCCAATACACCCGATACTAAGATACCAAAGCCAAGGGGACCCCAAGGTATATCAGGGGGAGAGAGCCAATCTGAAATCTAAGGATCCTGGCAATCTTGTTTTGAATAGGTTGCGAGGTATTGAAGAAGTAAATGGAAGATTTGCCATCATTTATGCACTGACCTGAGGCCCTCAAGTAGATATCTAGAGCCTGCTTGAAGTTCACAGCTTCACTAACTTTGGCAGAGCCCATCAACGCAACATCATCCACAAACTGGAGGTGAGAATAGGAAGGGAGAGAGTCGTCCCAACTCTAACCTTGAATAAGACCCTGCTCCACTTGAGACTTAATGAATATTCCAAGACCTTCTGCCATGATAATGAATAAATGGGGAGATAAAGGATCCCCCTGTCGAAGTCCCTGAGAAGCACTAAACAAATCAGATGGTTCCCCGTTTACAAGAATAGAATAGGAAGTGGAGATCACACAACTAAGAATCCAATTCACCCACTCCTCAACAAAACCAAATGCCAATAGAATGTTTTGTAAAAATTCCCAGCTCACTCGATCATAAGCTTTAGCCATGTCAAGCTTCATTAACATAGCCCTCTCCTTAGAATTAGCCATAGAATGAATAGCTTCCATTACAGCCACAACACCATCCAAAATTTTCCTTCCTTCAACAAAACCCCCTTGCTCCGGAGAGATCAGAGAACTGAGAAGAGGCTTAAGTCTCTTAGTAATCAGCTTAGTGATAATCTTGTAAACAACATAACAAAGTGCAATAGGTCTAAATTGAGTTAGTTGATTAGCCCCCTCCTATTTAGGTATGAGAACTAAGAAAGTAGAATTCATGGATCTGAGCATCTATTTGTTCCTATGTGATTCTCGACCCACTTCAAGGAGTCAAACTTCACTATTTCCCAGAACTCTTGAAAGAACTCAATCAAAAATCCATTAGGGTCAAGAGCCTTACCTTTCTTCATGTTAAAAACCACTTTCTCCAATTCAGTTAGTGAGATAGGACATAAGAGAGCCTTATTCATCTCCGCAGAAACAAGGTGAGGAATGCAGTCCAAGATCTCCTTCTTCTCCTCCCTAGCATTAAGATCCTCTTTAGAAAAGAGATCTAAAAAATAGTTGATTGCAGCCTTGGAAATATCACAATTGGAAGAAAGATGATCCCCTTTAGGCAAGATCAAAGAGGATAAAGAATTCCTCTGTCTCTAAGCCTTGACCGAATTATGGAAGAATGCAGTGTTCCTATCCCCATCCTGAAGCCAATCAATACGAGATTTTTGCTTTCAAAAAATCTCCTCCCAAAGTTCCCACTCTTCTAATCCTTTAAGGGCCAAGGACTCAGCTTCACTTAGGCCAACAGTCCTCCCTTGATCCCGAATCAACCGAATAATGTTGTCTAACCTAGTTTGAGCAACAATCCTTTGAGCTTGTAGGTTCCCAAAACTTTGTTTATTCCACTTCTTAAGCCTGTACTTAACATGTTGGAGCCTCTTACAGAAAGTCGTGGGCAGGCATCCCCTCATACCACCAATCCACCATTAGGTCTTGCAAAGACTGGTCTCTTAACCACATTAACTGAAACTTAAAAGAAGGGTTTTTGGTAATTCCATAAGTAGTAGTCAAGAGCTTGATGGGCCAATGATCCGAACCTCTCCAATCAAGAATTTTTGAATTGGTGATCAACTTGCTATTCATCCAATAACAAGAAACCAAAAATCTGTCGAGTCTTTCTAAGATAGCCTCAGCACCACATCTCCTATTATTCCATGTAAAAAAACCATTATTCGGCTTCACATCAATGAGCTTCAAGGAGTCTATCGTGTCTCTAAGAAAATTTGCAGAAGGGTCCAACCTGGAAATCCCACCACATTTTTCATCTAAACTAGTAATAGAGTTAAAGTCCCTAGCCAAAATCCATGGGAGAAATGGCTCTAAGGCTCGGATGTAACTAATATGAGTCCAAAGCTATGACTTGCCTGAAATATCAGTAGGAGCATAAATATTGGAAAGAAGGCATCTTTCTCCGGTGTCCAAACAAGATATAACGAAAGAGATAGAAGATTGACTAGAAATCCACCATAAGGGGAGAATTTTTCTCGGGTTCCAGAAACAAGCAACTCCCCCTGAACTGTTTTGAGCTCCCACCCCTTGCCAGTTGCCCTAGGGCTCGATGTGAGAAGCACAATTAGCTAAGTCCTCCACTATAAGCTTGGTTTCCTAGATAAAAACCACATTCGATAACTGATAATCAATCAATCTACGAACAACCTTTTGTCTAGGGATGTTGTTAAACCCCCTAACATTCCATGATAGAACAATCATTTTTGGGGGTAAGAGAAATGAGAATCAATGGGTTTCACAGACCCAGATTCAACCAAAGTATCTCCCATAATCTTAACCCTCTCTTGATTTGTCTTCCTACCACTCCTTGACGATTTATCAAGAAGCCCCTTTTTAAAGGATTTCTTCTATAAGCCTATTGTAGGATGGGCTTTACTGCCTTTGGCCAAATCAGAGGGCCCCTTAGGAGCAGGGGGATCGAGAACCACCACTATCAAACTCATTAGAACCTGTGACCCCTGGTGGTCCCTGGTATCTTTATCCTAGAGATGCAAATCCATATCAATATGTACATTCTGAAGGTCCTTTGAAGGTAGCAATTGATCCTCTTTCTTTTCCTCTTCTTCCTGAACTTCATGCAGCCCCTTGTCACCGAAAGAAAGCCCAACCGGAATACCTTGCTCCTGAGCCAGGTCTTCAAGAACATCAAATCTGTTAAAAGTACCCTCATTGTGTCTATCCAACCAAATTCTCTTCTTACCTTTGCCTTTGTTACGGGATTTAACTTGAGTGAAACCCTCATTATCCACAGGATTAGTAGAAGTTGGAGCCTTCCCCTTGTCACCCTTAAGAGGTCCAGAAGTTGTTGGAAATATTCAAGATATGACAGGTTACTGAGAGGGGAGGGGTGAATTAGTAACCTTAAATTTTTTTATTAATTTACCATACATCCATCTATGCTACTGCATGCATTAGTTCTGAAACAAAAAACAATCATTACAAAAGAGAACACAATAATTTGGTGACCTAGAAACCTTCCAAATAGAAAGTAAAACTAGGGTGGGGATGGTACTCACAAAAATTCAATACTACAGTATAAAGTTGGCCTGTTAAGGCTCACATTGACCACTTATGGTGATCTGCCCTATTAGGAGCACAAAGGATTGCTAGGTCCACCTTGTTAGAGGATTTGCAAACATACAAAGAAGTATGCACTCTGTTAGGATATTGGTACAAAGACTGTTAAGTCTACCTTGTTAGAGGATTTAAAAAATCTGATTCACCTGTTAGGATGAAGCAGTGGATCTGCTTGCAACTGATTGTTGATAAGATCCTTCGTGCACTAGTCACCTCATGTGATGGTATAACTTTTTTGTCTCTGAATTGACCTTGTTGTGTTCTTTGAACTGTTGTTGATGATCTTTCGCATATACTTCACGTTACTTCATAATTCCTTCTCATTCCATGCATCCTACATTCATTCATTCCATCATGTTTGATATCTTACAATACATCTTACATATATACCTTTCAAATTTACAAAATCACAATGTCGGCCAAAATACAAGTAAACAAATACATTACAGAGTCGGCCCAATAGTAAATAACTTGGGTTCACTGAACTGACTCGGTGACCTTCTGATACTCAGTGTCCACTGCATTACTTGGCATCATCATGCACTCGGTAGAAGTGAAGGCTCGGTCCATACTAATCACTCGATGTAGTTCTAAACTCGATAACCACTAGTGACTCAGTAGATGTAGTTTCACTTGGTAGATACTATAGACTGAGTTTACCTTGCTTCATTCGGTAAACATTGAATCTTTCATCACTCAGTTTGCACTGAATCTTCATGACACAAACTATCTGCTCGGTAGACATTGTGAAGCATGGTAGATACTGAGAGGCTCGGTAGACACTGCTGGACTTCACATCGTCTGTATTTGCTCGGTAGCCACTGTCTGCTCGGTGTAAACTATTGAACTGCTAAGTTTACAAGGTCACCACTTGATGCTCGATAAGCATACAAAATTGAGTAAGTGTTGTCACTAATGACAAAAATAATCATAATGCCAATAGAAGCATCCAAAGGAATAGGCTTAAATCTGGGGCATTTGTGGAGTAAGTGACCATATTCATGGAAAATACGACATCTAAAAGGGAGGGTCTCATAATCCAGCTGTTGGATCCAAGAAGACGATCCCAGGCATATTTCCATAAAATCTGGTAATGGATTAGTTAAATCAACTTTTACACAAATACGAGCATAAGAGATTACTTTACGATCTTGAGTTTGTGTAGTTGCTCCCACAGGCTTTCCCAGAAGTAATGAGATTGAATGGAGAATATCCTCCCTCCAAAACTCCAATGGTAGTCTCAACAAACGAACCCACATAGGTACCCGCGAGGGGATCTCCTCGGCTGAATTAAAGCCCATGTGCCAAGGCTTGATAAAAAGCCCCACCTGATTAAAGAAATAAGGGCCTCCTTCAAAAGCCATGTTCCTATATGACATGCATGAGAAGATAACCAGAAAATAATTATTCGCAACTAGAATAATCTCCATATCACCTTCGGGATTCCAAACCCTACGAGCCCAGGAATCCAACACAGGTAAGGAGAGACGAAGGCCCAAAAACTTGCAGATAAGGGCATGATTCTGCCAATATTCAATATCCTCTGAAACCTGCTCAGGTTGGATGACTAAGACCAGACGATCTTCAAATCTTTCTAAACATCCATTAACTTTTTAAATTCAGGATACTCCCCTTGAGGATGAACCCCCATCCCCCAATGTGGATTTACTCAACAGATCTTCACCATTGGCTTGTGTTGAAGAAGACGGCTCAATCATCTCCCTATCCTCAGAAGCAATCTGCGATAATACTGAACCCTGATTCACCATAGGGCCAACTCCACATCTACGCATCAAAGAGGATGGGACAGGAAACCCACAGTCTCCAATCCCACCACAACCATTGATCAAAAAACCTGCTATAACGCTAAATCTCAGAAAAACACTTACCCACAATCAGCAAACCCCACACCCATCAATACCCCAAGGATCAACCAGAAACCCCCCTCCCCCCCACGCACGTAGACACTAGCCCCATCACTGCACACTAAACTTGGAACAGAAGCTAGGGCACACAGGCCCTAGCGCTCAGCTCTGCCCTGCAGATTTCCACCCTGCATGTTCGTCCCTCGTGAGCTACCATAAACATTCACAACTAAAAATTCCATTAGAGTTGTATTTAAATAATGAGCTTTAATTATTCTTATTTTTAAATAATAAACTACGCTTTAAATAATGCTTGCACTAATTAATAAAGTGAAGGGAATACATAAATAATTATTTTAATTAAAAAGTTTTTTAAGTGTGCATGAAAGACTTAAAAAATTAAAATACTAATATTTTTAATAAAGTTAGTGGCTTTTGAAATATGGGAGAATAGAAACCCTAGTTAGGGTTATTGTTCTTTATTAGAGGGTTTGTAGTTCATTTGAAGGAGACACATGTTTTGGGGACCATAATTTAGAATTGGAGCAAAAAAATTGTTGAAAGTTTTAGAGGATTTGGATTTGCATACATTCATAGATTGTCTCAGATTTTAGCTATGGTTTTGAGTTAGAGTTTGAAAACTCATTGCAGAGTTTTATTGAAAGATCTGTCTACTTCATATCTTCATGGGTGCTTGCATAATGCTTATTAATTAATTGTACTGATTCTGGATAAAGAATTATGTTGTAGATTTTGAAAAGGAAAACTTATTAATCAACAAAACTTGACTAGAGAAAACTGTAGAAAAAATTAGAAAATTATTTTGATTGTATTATTTTAAAACCCTTTCTAATATAGGAAAAATTCAATTATAGAAAATTGGAAGAAAATAACAAATTGAACAACTAAGGTTTCAACTTTAAATTTGTCATTAAAACCATGTGATTATCATGAATTTTCTAACTAAAGATAAATATTCTTCTTATATCTAAAATAATTTGTTTGCAAAATTTATTAGAAACACAAAGGATTAATTGAGAGGAAAGCATGTTGTTACTAGACTTATACATGCATGTGAAAAATAAATATACTAAAGATAGTTCAAACTAAGTATATTATGGATGCATGATTTGAGAGATCAAAGGCATGCGAAAATACTAATTGTATGTTTATTTTTATTTTATAAAAATATAATTTAATTTTTAGATTTATTTATTTAAAAAAATACACTTTTTTAATGATTAATTTTAAATTTTAAATTTTTTTAAAATGAAAAAAAATTGAAAATTATTTTTAAAATTAAATAAGTAAATACTATTTATTTTCTTATAAGTAGGGTTTTAATATAAATTACTTTAAAACTCTTAGTGGGATATAACTTATTTTATATTTATTAATGCAAGTGGAGGTATAAATTAATAAATATATATTTATGATTTACTTATATTTTAAGAGAAGTTATAGTGGAGTTCACTATATAATCATCTAGTTATGAATATTTAATATTATGAGAGAAATTGTAGATAACTTAATAAACATTATAATTTCAAATTTGAGTTATCTCTAGTTGTATTATGAATTAAAGGAAAAGTAAATATTAATATTGAACTTAAATAGAAGTCAAATTAATATTTTAGAAATAAAATTGATATTAATATTTAATCTAATAATATACATTTATGTTATTAATTAAATCATTTCAGATTTTTAAAAATGTGAATATTGCGAAAAGCAAAATGTTCCACTAAAATTTTAATAAAGGTAACCCTAAGTCTCGATGGTCGTGTTCCCCAAGCAAGCCTAGCTATACTGCTAATCCGGCGAATATCCCAGCACTGAAGAAATTCAAGGCTAAACAACTTCCCCTTAAAAATAAGTTTGAAATTTTAGTCGAGTGGCATGAAGAACAAATAAGAGAAATGGTTGAACAAAGTCAACAGCTATACATGAAACCTATGCGAAACCTTGATCCTCAAATGCATGAAATTGCAAAAAAATCAAAGAAATATTGAGGAAGAAGGGTGGGAGCAAGTTCACCCACGGAAGGAGGTCTGAAAACAAATAGATCTAAAGAAAAAAATCAACAAGGACCTCCAAGGTAGAAGTTTACAGAATCATGGCGAAAGAGAGAAAGAAAGACAGACAAAACAAGCAATTTTTTTTGAAATAAAACATTGCTTGCAAATGTCATTTACCCTTTTCCTCAAAAGAGGCATTCAAAACATGATGACATCATTGTTCCTCTCTCCCATGTACACTTGGATGTTGACTAAGTTGTGTTTAGTAGGCATTTAATAAGACCCCAACTTGGATGTTTCCCCCTTAAATGCCATTGGTGGAAGAAGCCATGTTTTGACCTTGCTAAAATTTGCACCTTCCTCCCCTAAACATACTTCACTTGGAAGCCCTTGTCCCCTCTTGGGCAGTGCATAAGGTACTTTGGAAAGAGTTCATGAAAAACTGGCCACTTGTCGTGTGTTGCTTGGGAAATGGGGATTAGTTAGTAGGTTAGTTAGTGTTGGTTGTAGTATTTATTTTGTGTTTTTCTTTTTTGAAGTTAATTTTTTTGTGTTAGTAATAAGATTTTCTTACACATGATGTTTTATTATTTAAATATTTAATTATTTTAAAATGGAATTGTTAGGTCTAGATAGGTGTTAGTTGTTAATTAATTAAGTTTAGACTAGGGTAAGAAGAAGTTAATTAGGATAGTAATAAAGTAAGTTGATGTGTGAGACATATGTTTTGAAATTTATCTTATGTTAATATTATAGTAATATAGTTAGTGATTGTTAGTATAGTTTAAGTTTCCTAATTAATTTACTAATTATGGCACTAACTTAGTTTAGTTGAGTTTAGTATTGTAGTTTTGGCATTTATAAGTATGTTAGAAAATTGTGGTTATAATATAGACTTAGGTTAGTATTGGTTAGTTGGTAGTGTTATTATAATAAGTTGGTAATTACTTGATATTATAAAGTGTTTTGTTGTGTCACATATTTCATATTGATAAAAGAATTAGGGACAATAGTCTATCGGGTTAGTAATAAGGCTAAATTGAATTAGGGTTGCAAGTAGAAAGTTATGATAGATAACTAGGGTTAGAAGTTAGATTGATATTAAACATTGAATTAACATATGAAATGGCATTATATTTCTTTAAAATAATAATTAAATATTGTATTTTAATGTCTTTATACTTGTACTCCAAAGTTCATTTAATTTGAATCGCAAGGGTTATAGGATCAGAGGGTCATTAAAAGGACCTTAGGTTGATAACCTAATAGTGGTTAAGAATATGATCTAAGGATGAAACAAATGTTGTGGATAACTTAATAATTAATATTGAATGATTTCAATTAGTATAATAGTTTATTTTAATAATGGGAGTCAAGGATTAAGGTATTTGATAAACTTGTTGAAGATGCAAAATTGGTTCCCCTAGGCGATTGAACTAACTTACTGAAACAAATAGAAGATAAAATAATAACCTAATGTATTTTATGAAATTTAACGAACATAATACTTTGAAATACTAAGTAGTCAAGAAAGGTTGACCTAATCAACAATTAGGGTTTAGTCAACCTGAACTCGGTGTTCCTATAACACCTTGACTTAAATGTTCTAAACTCATACAATATGGTTGTAATGACAACTCTGCATCTTATTGAAAAATAATAAAAACTCACTTTTAATCCTTTGTCAATTTTTGATAACCTATTCAATATAGTCTGTATTAACATAGTGGATTAATTAAACTATAAAAAAATCCATTTGTTTTTGCCCTGATATTTTGGGCATGACATTATGAATGTTCTGAACATCACATTTGACATCACTCCTAACACTAAAAATGAATTGAAAACACTGAAATTGTTTGAGCTATGTTGAGTTTTTCTTTGTGTGTTTTCTTTCGCTTCGTCATTCCCCTTTGAGCAACTCAAGGATGTCTAATTTGACTAGAGAAGCAAGGATTGGGGGCATGATCTTTTCTTTGTTTTATGTTTGTTGGTTTAATTCCAATGATTTGAAGGATCCATATAAAAGGGGTGTTCACTATAAGAGCCACTATCTCATGTTGGATGGCCATGTGTACCTCGATTCATTTTATATGAACACTTTAGCGAGGTTGGTTCTTTTCCTTGACTGTTTGAGTAAATTATCTGTAATATAGTAAAATATGAATACTCATCCTATGAAGTGAATGAACAGGTCACTGCGAGTATACTTAGCACACTTCTGTCTCAGGTTATGAACACAAGGGTCATTGTAGACATAATGCTTACTGATTACTTAGCATGAGAAGGATCTCTCACGTGTCTGGTGTGCTTGTACACAAGAAACATTATGGTCATCCTTGCTAAGATAAAGGGTGTTGCACACATTGCATAATATTGTTATATTATATTATTTTATTTTATTATGTAATCTTGCACCTAGATAGACGTGCAACATGTAAAGATTCTCATAGGATATACTTGATGAGTTTTATTGTAACATTGTGATAATATTTCATGTTATTATTTAATATTGAGTAAAAGAATTAAATTTCCAATATTAAATGTGGGGTCAATAGGTTAGGTAGTACATGGTTTTAACACATGATTTATGTAATACCACTTAGTGGTTTTGTGGGACTTGATACTATATAAGCAACCACAAGGGTATTTTTTGTATGAGAGAGAAGATAGAAGACAAAAAGAGAAGAGTCAAGTGGGACAAGGCTTAATAGTTTAGCCAAAGGAGTATTTGTAAAGGTTGGAAGCATGGCATGGGATGTGTGGATTCATTCTTGTTCACATGGATTGCTTGGTAGTGGCTATGATTTTGAAGACTTCCATGACTTATTACAATGGTATTTGTGTTGAATAATACATGGTGATGGATGATTTTAGAGGTTGGGTTTTTCCCTTGATGAGGTTTTCCTAGGGTATATCTTGTGTCACAATTTTTGTGAGTATGTTGTCTATTCTCTTGCATATGGATTTTAATTCCATAATTATTTTTAATCTATTATGGGTTATGTGGAAATGATTATGGTCTTTGTTGCGAGTTTCCTTACAAGTGGTATTTGAGCTAGGTTTTATTATTGTAACCCTAGATTGAATCCATGTGAATGCATGAGAGGATAAAAGAAAGGGCAAGATATATGAGTTGTTTATTGCAGATCTGAGGGTTTTGGATTTGTTTTTATTATGGGATATTGGTAGATTTTAGGCATGTGAAATTGTTGAACAAAAGGGTATTTTTGGATGTTTCATTTAAATGAGGGTTTTAGGGGGAGCTTGCAAAAATAACCTCTTGAGTAAAAACAAACCTAACCATTGGATTTGGATCAACAATTTCCATAAATTTTGATATATAATATGTCCTAGTTTGGCTATGTTCAGATGAAGTAAAAGAGTTTTTAAGTTTCAGCCCGTGATGGTCATCAAATTTAATCCCGTTAAAATTTTTGTCACAAAAAAAAACACAATGAAAATGGTAAAAAAATATCTTAGTAAAACGGCCATAACTTTCTCTCAGGATATCAGATTTCAAACTTCTTGCTAGCGTTGGAAAGCTAATTCAGAGAACTACAACTTGGTGTAGGTTTGGTTCTATGATTAAGATATTTTGTTAGGTTTTAAGAGCCCTAAAGTTAGATGTTATTAATTTTGAGCATAGATTAGGGTATAGCTTGGGCATACAGAGTCAGATTTTGGACTTTGAGCAGTCAATGGAAAGCTCTTGGAGAGCTCTACACATTGGTTTAGATTTGGTAGAGGTTTGGCATGGTTTATTTGGTCATATATTAATCTGAACAGTTTATCATATATATTGACTATGGTAACATTGTGAGTTTATGGCATTATATATTTTGGAGATTTGAATTTGATGTCATTGTATACTCAGTTCATATTTTAGTTTGGTCTCGTGATGATATGCTTATCAATGTTTGGTTTGGATATGTATGATGACTTGTTGGATCTATAAGTTGTGCAGTGTTGTAAGTGGTTTGTACCTACAAGTTGCATTTATAACTTGGATATGGGTTGCCTTTGCCCATTGATCTTTCTTTATTGATGCATTTTTAGATTGGCAGCTTGGATTTGGGTTGTCTATGCCCTAAGTCACATGATTTGCTGATTTATCTTCATGTAGAAGGATGAGATGTTGTTACTAGGTATAGTCATGGTGGAGGATTGTGGTTGACTATTTTATGTTGACAAATCAGACACATTGAGAGTTAGTTACTTAGTTTATGGATGTGATCATGGTGCCATGGATTTTGGCATGACATGATTGGATATACAGGTACATCCTTGATGTTCATTTGTTTGGATTTTTGATTTGGTTATGGTGGTATATCTTCTTGGTTGAGGATCATGGTTATTTGGTTTCTTTTGAGGAGCTCATGATGTGCACTTTGAGTTCTTTGATGATTTGATGCCTTGGTTGATTCTCATGGTTAGAGGATGGTATTTTTTTTTATCATTATGTCATGGATAGCTTGGATATACAGTTTAGTGGGAGCTTGTGACAGTGATGAGGTGATAGTGTAGGATTAGTTCTTGGTTTGGTTTGTATCTTCTTGGGTTTGGAGATCTTGGTTTCACTTAGTACTGACACTTTGGTTGTGTGAGTGTAGACCTAGAGGATCTTCATCTAGGAGATGGATTTTATGATGCCATAGGTGACTTGGTACCTATTGGGCATTCATTTTGCACGAGGTCAATTGCAGGAATCCATCGTGTAATTCCTCTCTTGAAAAGCAAATCGTTTTAAGGATCCACTCTAAGGTTCAGTGTTTGTCTTGTGACATACCAAAATTCGCTAGTAGAAGATAAATATGAATGTTCACGAGGAGGCCTTTGCTGGTTCCAAAAAACTCTTTTACCTTGGAATCAAGTAAAATCTGTTTGCTGTCTCAAAATATCACACTAAAAGAACAATATTTTTGTATTTTCTGTTTTTCAATGAATGCAACTCTAACAATGCAACTACTATGAGGTCCTATTCTAACAGGGGGGTTAGCAAAGCAAATAATGAAACTGAAAGCAAATAACTTGAAATTGAAATTCCTAAACGGACATAAACTATAGAACACAACATGCTGTGAGTTAAACCTTTGAAGAGATCGGTAAGAATCCAATGAAAACAGGAGCAGCGCTTCCTAGAATCCACTGATGCAATTGTCGGTGAGAATCTGTAACAAATCGAATGATATTTCACTCTTCATCAAATTGCAAGGCCACGGAAAGTGCACTCATGCGAGACAAAAAGCTATGTAGACACAATCAGGTGATCTCTTCTCAAGCTTGTTACGTCAACAGAATTCATATATCTGTAGCAAACACCAGAACTAAAAGATCGCACAACTAGAAACAACACAATAAACTTTTGGCTCAATCAAAATCTCATGAATAAAATCCACAAAATAATGACACATCCAGGCAAGAATAACTACACTCCGAATGCTAGCACCAAAAGCATAATTTTATTGCATAATAATGGCGGCCCTTGTTACATTTTACAATGGGGTATTTATAAGAAATCGTCTCCTCAATTTGTGTTGAGAGTGAGAGATATCTTGATGCAATAAAATGCTTTTAAAACATTAAAACAAACTAAATATATAAAAACCGGTAATCTAACTGGTGCTTAGAGGGACTCCATCCATATTTTATTCATTAATTGGATGCATGATCCCTTTACATGTCAAAAACAATGAAAGCATGAGAGATAAAGTAGGAGGAACCCATCAGTCAAAGTAGAAGTGCATGGAGACACCCAAAAATAAAAGCTGGCCCTTCACTTGATGTGTGTCGGAGTTAACTTGCCATCAAAATGAATTTCCAATGCATGGAAAGTGTTATTTTTGAAACTGACAGTCAACTATCGGTGCACCTCTGAATTGCAGAGTTGCATGAAAATGTGGAGCTGCGGAGCTGCGGAGCTCGACTGAGTCAAAAACCTCAAAATTTTTCTAAGTGTCAAAATTGAAATTTTGGCATCTGGGTTTTGTTCATCTTCATCCTAAAGATATGTTTGGATATTTTCCCTTGAATTTCTCTATAATCTCAGTAATCTTAGCATCATCGGGAAGATCCAAAGCCTCATACTTATCTTTAACCTTCTGTCTGTAGTTGTCCACCTCAATTCGAGTTTCTGCAAAATCCCCAAGTTTGGTATCCAACTCTAATAATGATTCTTCTGTCTTGAAGGCTTGTCTGATGTCTTCATCACTGGATGCTTCCTCTAATGTCTTTCTGAAGTTTTCTACAACTACCTCAACTGATAAAAGCTTCTCTCCTTCTTCATCTTCAAAAATATCCAAGCATGCATCACTATATAACTTTTCTGCTTCCAAAATTCGCTCTCAAGCTTGGTCCTTGAGCCTATGTATCTCATCATGCAATGTTTCCATCACTTTATTTCCTTCTACAATCTTTTCTATCCAATTATCTATCATGTCTAGCTCTTCGCCAATATATACATCAATCAGAGTGCGGTACCTTTGTCCTTTTATGGCCTGTAGAATTTGCAAATCTTTGCTCCAAACCCGTACCTCATCGATAATGTTGAAGTCTTGCCTCAAAATTGCCACGATCTTATCAACATTGTCTTGTGTAGCATGCAATAATTTCAGACTTCCTGTAATTATAGTGATACCCCTATCCTCAAGGTTGTCTCGCCAATCCTGACAAGCTCTCAAAAATGGATTGAGTCATACACCTTCCCCTTCTTTAAGAATGGTAGTCAAAGTCTCCTCAGGGCGTTCAAAATCAAGAGGACCAATAACTTCAGCTAGATATCCTTTCAAGATCTCAACTTGCCTTCAAAGTGCTCTGATTTCAATCTCATCATGTTCCATGTGGTTAAGAACCTCTTTGACTCCCATTAGTCATCATTTCTCGAGAAGTATCCCATGTAGGTTTCCCTAATGTGATATCCTTTACTTCATAGTCCTGAACGCTGACAACTTCTTCATCTGTACCTTTCGGGGGATGAGCCACTTGTGCAAATAGGTCCTAATTCTAAGTAGTGGTAATGAATGCAAATGGTGTTGCATCCTGTAATGGAGAGTCAGGCTTGCTCAAAATCTCTGCAATGTCACAGATATCATCCTCTGAAGCAAGGAATTGATGCTTAGCACTTCTCATTATTTCCTTCCAGAACCATCTTGGGATGTGTCTTTCTTCAACCTTAGCTCTAGATGATGAAGGGATGTGTTCAACTACCTCCTCCCCTTTGTCATTTTTTCTTGGAGTTTCCTGTTGTGAGGGTTCTTCTTCTATAGTCTCAGTTTCTATAGATCCCGTAGTTTGATACTCAACTTCCTGGGAAGGCTGTTGTATACATTCCATTACCTGTGCCTCTTTTGGTGGCTCATTAGTCCTTGGTTCTGGTTCTCCTTGTAATGATGATTCTTTCTGAACATGTTCCTCTGAACTCAGAGGTGGAGGTGTCATTGAAACCTTATCTACCATCATAGACTAAGGTGAAGATGGGAGCGTTGGATGAGGACCTTGTGTCTCAGGTGGCTTCTGTGTCCAATCTTGCTATTGAAATTCACCTGTAGGAGTATCTCTAATCTTATCTCCAACCAATTCTGTACCTACTGGCATGAAATCAAAATCTGGAATGGAGAGAATATCATCACCTAGCTCTCTTTTCTCATTCACCCATCGTTGTACTTCATCTTCTGACGAAGAGAGCTCTACTATTTCAGCTTGGGTGGGTGGTGGGGTATTTGTGACATTCTTCTTTCTTTCCAATTTTGTAGCTTTGGCAAGTCGGGTTCTCCCTTATAGAGGCACTTGCTCTTCCTCCCCATCTGACTCTGTTTCATCCTCATCTAATTCTTCCTCAGGAATGGTTTCAGGAACAGATGGATTAGGCACTAATCTTTTATGAACTCTCTGCCTCTTGTTCATTCTAACCTTGACCCTCCTTTGCTTCTGTGGAACCATAAGAGAAGTGAGCTCTTGATGCATTGGAGGAATGGATGTCTCTGAAATCTCTCCCTCCTCTTGTTGGCTTGACAAAACAAGAGGTAATGGAAAATCAACTTGGATATGAGAAATCCCAGAGTCATGGGGGTCCTGGGGAGTAGATTCATGTTGCTGCAAAGGGGCCTATTCTTCAACATGCTCTGTCTGGATCCTCTGAGGAGAGGCTCTCTTCCTCTTTTCTTTCTTCTTCTTTGGTGGATGGTAATATCCCACTGGACGATCAAGCTGGTAGACCATTTCTGGCCTGATAAGAGATTGGAGTGCAAAGATAGGAACTGTGACTTTCCTCCCCTTTACCTTTTCTGGGCGAGCATGTATATGGAATATCATTGTATCTAGAATTGGATCAAGTGGAAAGGGTTTCTTGATCCAACTCTTTGTCATTCTGATGACATGTCTTGCTCGATGATTAATATCATCTCCTTCCTCTCTATCAATTTCTGCATTCAGAATGGGCCTCTCGCCAACTTTATTTGTATTGAATAAGGGATTTAGTAGCTCCTACGAATCTTGTAGCCATATCTCATCCGGGATGGTCAAATGGAGATCCTTCTCTGCTAAATACAAAGTCATTCTACAATAGTCCCTGATACGGACATCATAGTCATTTGTGACATTCATCCAATGATATTCAATGGCATCCTTGTGGTAGAACTCTTTTCTTGCCAAATTTTCCACTTTACCAACACTGTCAAAGAATGGCCGGGGAGAGTTATATTCCTTAAGAGGATAGTTCTCCCACTCCCACTCGAAAGTTAGGATATCCTGCTTTCTCTTTACTTGGTATGCCCCTATTGCAAAAGGCCAATCCCAACAAGGCCTTCGTTGTTTCTTGATCCTCTCATAGGCTGACTCAATCTGTCGAGAAATTTCCATCAGAACCAACTTGTCACTTGGGTACCTTAGGAGCTTCTTTGGATGGATAGATGCACCACCAACCCAAATGTATGTGAATGTTCAGAACTGGATAAAATATGCACCGAGAGCCGTGATCTGTCCCTTGGCCTCATCAGATAATCTCTTTCCATAGTCGCCTTCGATGAATCGAATGATGACAAAGATAAAGGCATCATTCACAATCCTGTACTCTTTGCTTTGTGGTGAGAGCTTTTTCTTAACTAGATGAGGATAAACTATATACGACCATGCGTTAGGATCCTGCATACTGCCCCTTTTGTACAACTCGAGATAGTCGGTGGCTCTTGCTGCAAGTAGATATATCACATAAGAAGTCATATAGAACTTCTTCTTGTCCTTTACTATCCGCAACTGATCACACAAGTTCTCACTAAGTATGGTAGCCCAATCCAGTGGCATCTTTGCATGTTTGATGGTTTCAATGAAGTTAACCATGAATGGAGCGAGATGACCTATTGCAGGCAATCCCATAACTCTGCTCAGGAGAATGATTGAATATCCAATGTCATCCCTCATGTATCCTCGAGCCATATCTACTTTGCTGATTATCTTTCCTTGAGATGGCTTCTCAATGAAGTATGAGGAATATATGATGTCCATGGCCTCCTGGTGATGATCCTTATGCCACCTCTCAGCTGCTTCATATGAAAGCCTGATAAATTGATCAGCTCTAGGTAAGTGAAAGACTCTCTCGATATTATCAAGTCGTAGATCCAAGACTACTTCCCCAATGACACTCTTTACCACCCTTTCCTCGAGAACAAAATGTCGGGATAAGGTCATAATCAATTCAGCTGACTGAACAGTCCCAGGATGTGATGTTGCATTTACCAATCCAGACCGTATTAAGGCAAATCTCAAAGAAGATATTTCAGTTGGGTTGTTACAAACCCTCAAAAATTCTCCCAAGTCCGTGTGTCCAAGTTCTGTGTCTTTGATCTCAGAGTGTTCATTGTGCAATCGTGACTTCGGGGTTACGCCTTGGAACTTGTATACGACTGGCTTTTCTATTGATTCGGATGTGGATGCCATTTGATTGTATTACCTACAAGTCACAAAAAAAAAAGAAAAAATGATTAATTACTGGATACATAAAACACATTTAAAAAAATGATATTCAAAAACCAATTTTATTTTACTTATGATTTTTTTAAATTATTATTTAAAAAAAAAAAAAAAAAAATTTCAAAAATTTTAAATTTTTTAATTTTTTGTCAAATATAAAATAAATTTATTTTTTAAAAAAAAAAGAGGGCGGTGGCCGCGGCCGCATGCACCGCGGCCGAGCAGTGCTGCACACACATCGTGAGCCCAAAAGGGTGCAGCACCGCGTGTCCAAAAGGGCATCGCGGCGGTGCAATGCATGCGCAACCCTAAAGGTGCGCGCAGCGTGTGAATGGAGAGGGGGGGGGGGGGGGGGGGGGGAAGAGTTTTCTCACCTTCCTCTCTTAGCTTAAAAAAACAAAGGAAGTGAAAAAATGATAATGACTAGGAGGAAGGAGGGGGTTTTATAACCCCCTCTCCTTGCTTGTTTTTACAAAGCGCGTGCGCCTCGATATGCGCGTGCACAATTTTTTTTTTTTTTTTGAATTTTCAATTTTACTCTAACTGATTTAAATGAGACTTTCTCCTTCTTTCAATTTCTAAACTATGAGCCCGCGAGTCAGAAGAAAGTAGGGGGTCCCCATTCCTAGTGAGGAATGGGGTGTGTGTTGTGGATACCACAACAGTACCACGGTTGGGTGGGAGTTTTTGGCATTGATATATTTATTGAGTGTTTGTAGATGTTGAAGGTTTGTCTTAGATCCTATTGCTATAGAAGTATCTTTGACATTTACATGGTACACTTGTTATCTTCATGGTGTGTGGAGATGGTTGCATCTTGAGGACTAATGGAGTTCTTGGTAAAGGTGTGGTTTATGCTTTCATTTGACATGTTATCATTAGTGTTAGGATGGTTTCATTTTTATGTCATGGTATAATCTTGATACGTGTTTAGAGTTTTGACATGTTATAGTATGTTCATATGGAGCATATTATCTCTTTGGCTAAGATGGTTAGATCATGTTGTCATGTTTATGTTCTTGATCTACCATGGTTGGAACTTTGGCAATGATTTTGGTTTAGTTTCTTAGTATTGAGTACATTGATCATGGTTGGATACTTCATGATATTGTTATGTTGCATTTGGAGTTGGCATGAATTGATTGTTTATAGGTGCTCATGGATACTTAGAGATGGTGGTGATGTTGATTCCTCTTCAATTGGAGAATTGTTTATTAGGATAGTTGATGGCTTTAGTAGGAAGTTTGAGGGGCATTCACATGATATGGACTTGGGAGGAGATTATTCTTAGATGAGTCTTGGTTGGAGACTTGGATATCTTGATGAGCATTCTCATTCCCCACTCGGTCTTCTCAACGGTTTGCTACTTGAGAGGTATAGCCCATTATTTCTCTCAGTTGCATTATGTTTATGCTTTTCTTTCATGGATATGGATCTTGAGCTATGATACATGAGTTAGTTCTAGAGGGTTCATTTGAGAGATGGTTTAGCATTAGTTATCTCCATGTGCATATGTTGTTATGCTAGTTGAATTTGGGAGATGGTTTTATATTGGGCATATTCCTTGGATTAGGAATAATTATGAGTTTGATCTTCTTATGAGAGGCTTACATCCATGATTAGTTATATGGTATGGTTTGGGTGTTGTTGAGGCTTCTTGTTGGGGTTTTATGGAGGAGATCATACTTGCACAGTTTACATCTAGAAGTGTGTGTAGAAGGACATGATACAAGTTATGATTTTCATGGTTTCTCTTTGGTCTTGGTTATCTTCCTAAATATTTAGTTTTTCTTACATTGGATTTGAAATTGGTTAAAGATTATGATCACTGGTTTGTGCTCATGTATGTTATGTGAGAGATGACATGGTTATTCCTTTATCTCTTTCCTCTGTTGTTTGTAGAGAGCTTGGGACACTATTGGAGATTTTTTATGAGAGTTGTTCTTACAAGTTATTGGTTTAGGTGTTGTGGATGTCCTTGAGACTACATGGATTCACTTCTTTGAGATGTTGTGAGTGGATTGGTTATATATTTGGCATTATCTTTTGCAGTGGGAGCTTGTTGGTATATATTTGGTAGGTATTGCTCTCAAGGCTTGTGATTGCAGGTTACAGATTGGATATGTTGATGATGTGAGATTCACTTGGTATACCTCTTGGAGGTATGGATAGTTGGATGGGTTTGACACTTGCTATGGGTGCTATTTCAGCTATGGATATTTTGACAATTACAGATACATGTGATTACCTTTGGATCAAGTTTTTTGTGCTTGGCATTTCAATTGGTATAGGATTTTATGATCTTCTAATGCAACAAGTTGGGTGGCTTTCTCTTTGGATGGCCTCTATGTATGTTCAATGGCAGTGGCATAGTAGGAGGTGAGATCATTCATGTTTGAGATGCTGGATACTTTGATTTTGTTGCAGGAAGCAAGATGGGAGACTTTGTGTACTTTGATCCATGATGGTGGATGTGTTAGGAGGGATTGTTCTCTTTTTCATTTATGTGGCTACAAATTGATCCTATGCAATGCATACAACAAGTGGGAGATTGTTAAGATAAATGGTGTTGCACACATTGCATAATATAGTTATATTGTATTATTTCATTTTATTATGTAATGTTGCACCTAGATGGACATGCAACATGTAAAGATTCCCATGGGATATACTTGACGACTTTCATTGTAACATTGTGATAATATTTCACGTATTATTTAATATTGGAAAAAAGAATTAAATTTCTAATATTAAATGTAGGGTCAATGGGTTAGATAGCACATGGCTTATGTAATACCACTTGGTTTTTTTGTGGGACTTGCTACTATATAAGCAACCATAAGGGTAGTTATTGTATGAGAGAGAAGACAAAAGGCAAAAAGGCAAGAGTCAAGCAGGACAAGGCTTGACAGGTTAGCCAAGCGAGCATTTGTTAAGGTTGGAAGCATGGCATGGGGATGTGTGGATTCATGCTTGTTCACATGAATTATTTGGTAGTGGTTGTGGCTTTGAAGACTTCCATGGTTGTATTGCAATTGTATTTTTGCCGAATAATACATGGTGATGGATGCTTTTGGAGGTTGGGTTTTTCCCGCAATGGGGGTTTCCCAAGGTATATCTTGTGTCACAATTTTTGTGTGTATGTTCTCTATTTTCTTGCATGTGTATTTTAATTCCATATCTATTTTAGATCTATTATGGGTTATGTGGAAATAGTTATATTATTTGTTGCAATTTTCCCTACAATCTTAGTGTTTATGCTCTATGCTTATATTCACTTTCTACATTAATAGGAGAAGATGTTCTGGTCATTTTGGCTTCTTGTGCCTTAATGCTTACATCTAATTCTAACAAAACTATGACACATGTCATATTCATATTCTCATGATTGCAATGTTAGTGAGGATTGTGAGACATTCGGTGGTCTTAATGAAATGCTCTACAATGAAAATTATATCTTACCAGTTCAGTAGCTAGTCTTAGAGATTGCATCTAGCATAGGATTGCATTTCATACTAAAATTGCATTAGGACATGATCTCGGTTACGTATTTAACTACATCCCTCAACTTGAGAGGCTGATAATTTCTCACATGTATCACGTTTCATCTTGACTTCACAAGTGTTTGATCCCCTAGTCAATCTTTATGAATTTGTTGGAGCACCTGTCATGAGCAATAACTATAAACCCTGCATGAGACATTAGTACGTATCTATTTTGCATTATCATATCATTCTTTTACATTTCCACATTATCAAATCATGTCATAAACCTACATCACATATCTATATATAATCCATCACATATGCATCATAAAACACATCTCATATGTGCTATGCATTCATCCATCATACATATTTTCTTAAACCAAAATCATATAGGAAAACATCTCATGTAGGAACATCTCATGTAGAATTTTGAGATCGACAAAAATGAGTGCTATTCAAGCATTGTCGATCTCAAAATTCTACAAAATGATGCTAATACATCTCAAATATATGATATACAATCCAAAATGGATAGAAGAGAATGAGTTAACTGCGCCCTTCTCCTTCATCCCCTAGTGGAGGAGGAGGAGGAGCATTTTCTCTAGCTAGCAAATGTGCACCCTCTGAAGCTTTAAAATACTCTAAGAAATGGGGCACCTAATTCTTTGTCTTTGGTACAACATAGGTGCATATGCAGCATAATAGTACGTTGCTCACGTTGTCTACATCTGCGCCTCATCTCATTGTCACTCTAGCTACTCTCTCATCTCTCAGATCTCTCGATCTCGCTCTACCAACTGTGCGTCCTACACTATGACCTGAATTTGCATCTCTCCCAACTGCTACTATGTTGTCCTGACCTTGTCTCATGACTATCATAAAGCATCCTATGTTTGCACTAATAGGCCTCCTACATGTAGCCTAGGAGCAGGTTGATCCTGCATCTCCTCGTCCCCTCCTCCTTACTCACCCTGCTTTTCCTACTATGGAGGTTGGTCCTCTACTCTCTCTCTATGAGCATTGCCTCTGATGGAACCCAAGGTTCCCATCTCTCCCTAGGGTCTTCTCTAACCAAACCCTCTCCCACTAGCATGCGGATCTACCCTCATTTGATGAGACAAAAATAGAATCTGAGTAGTCCTCTGTCGAGGTCCATGTTGTTTTGGTTGTTGTGCCTACCATGGTGCTTGTTATGGAGCACGTATTGGTTGCACTGGTATTGCCATAACCACCGGATTTGTAAAACAAGGAAAAGGATGAATCACAAAATGCTCCCTAAACTAGTTATTCATCCCTCCACCATCTATTGTGGGCATATAATCCTACGATGTCAACGCTAAGCTCTGCACATCTATCATGGATCATTTAGGATCCAACCTCACTGACCAACCATTCTTCACCTCCTTGGTAAAGCAAGTGTATGTGCAGTACTCCTATGAGATATCATGTGGGTGATCATACAGTCTCCACATGCATGTCAACAAAAATATCTCGATCACTTGGATCGATCGACTGATAAGATGTTGGGATGTGAAGATATAACCTAGTTGTGCTCAAACATCATCCCAGGCCTCGATCTCTCTCCAGGGTCTCCATACAATTGATACTATATCATCCAATTGAACTCTCCACTGCTCAGTCTTACCCAACATGGGTTGGGTCATCTGTCCTTTGTATCTACAAATGTATGACTCATGAGGCTGTCTCATGTCCTCACAAATAGGTCTCATAATGGGCAAGTGCTCCCATGTGCACACCTGTAAAATGTATACACTTGCCGCCATGCTCTTTTCCTCTCTATAGGTGATCTCGTGCATCTCATGAAACATGTGGGCCAGCATGCATTGACCCCAACCAAAATGTGTGGGATACTCTAGCATATGCTAATGCATGTGGCCCCATCCACATTCTAACCTGTGTTGACCTTTGTTTGGCATCAGGTAACAATTGAGGAATGTACCCAGTACTATTGCCAGTCTGTGGGTCAAACCATACTATTGCACTAGCTCCTCCCATAGGATGGCCCTACCCATGATGATATCGTCCTAAAATATGGCCCTTAGTGCCGAAGTACCAGCCCCAGTTGTATTTCATACACTATGAAATAGGATCCATAGAATCTTGTAAATATCCTCTAGAGTGAAGGTCATCTCCCCAAGAAGCAAGTGGAATGTGTTTGCCTTGGATTGGAAACACTCGACCAATGTAGTTAACAAACCATGATTCACCCGAACATCAGGGATATGACATAGATGTGTGAGACCCAAAGAATCAATGTGTGCCACCTTTGAGGCATCCAACTGTTCGACCAAAGCCCCAATGGCTAGATAATGAGATCTAAAACTGATATCTAGAAATTGAACCTGTAAATATGTAAACAAAATAGCATAATTAGTACACAATCACAACAAAAATATAATATTTTCATACTACTACTATAAAAACATCATAAAAACATGCTACAAAGACTCACACTGATGCTAAAATACCAAAAATTATACAAATTTTCACACAACTAACTCAAAATAGTCCACAATCTTATGCAAGATTTCATAATCTCGTGCCAATGAGACATTTTCTCGTGCGAGGAAATATGTTGGTCCACACAAAAAACTTCCATCGCATGAGCTTTTCCAAAATATATGCGTAGTTTGACCCTATTCGATGGTTTCTCATATGAGACATGGGTATGTCTCACATGAGAATTCCTCACTATTTGCACAAGTTGGTGGTACTAGAGCATTGCTTCGCGTGAGTTATTTAAGAGGCTCACACGAGGAAATGAGTCCTTGCACAAGAACTCGACGCGAACATATTTTAAACAACCAAAAATAATTAAAATTTTAACCAAAATACATATTATTCTAAACAACAATGAGGTTTTTCAACTACTTACAAGTGGTCCATAGTTTGTTGGTCAATTGTGACACCTAGATCTCTCGAATCTGTGACTATGTATGTGGACCACCATTTTCACCTTAGAGCTCCTCTACACAAGACAAATGATCAAATGATTTGAAAATGACCCTTCGGGCCCTCCTATAGGTTTGGACCTAATTTTTTCAAAGTGTTTAGATGGATGTGAAAATCACCCCTAGCTAATTGGACCACTCTGAACTCATTTTCAGGATTTAAAAAAAAAAAAATTGACACACTTAAACAACTCAAAATCACATTTTAAAGTTTTGGGACAGATGCGATCGAATGCTTGTGAAGTCTATCTTTCTAATAGTATACTAATCTCAAAACACCATCAACTCAACATATTCTCCAAAGTTTTCAAAATTTTCATAACAAGTCAACTTTGGTCAACTATGGTCAAAATTGGTCAATAGACCTCTGAAATAGTCTGCATCACCTCAAAAATTTCTACATGCTCTTTTGATATGTTCTATATTCTTTTGAATCACTGATCACATCACTATCTTCAAATATATTGCTTTACATTACTATTCTGATGTGTCATCTTTTGATTTCACTCCCAAGGGGGTAGGATGATCACATAATTGAATCTTTCAAATCTAGCTTCAACTTAATATGAATATAATATCCTCATCACTAGGGGCATCTCATCACTCAAGGCATCTTTGTCCCCTCTATCTGACATCATATGTTGTCTATCTTACTTATTGATCAACCAATCAAACTCATAGCAGTCCTTTTCATAGGTCAGTTGACAGGTATCTAGATGTTCTATCTAGACTCCTAAGGATTAAGCCTTGTTCTAGGGATAATCCTACGACTCACGATAGGTCTTGTTATATTTTTTTTTATGGACCAATAGTCAGGTGTTATATCTAGACTCAGGAGGATTAAGATTCATTCTGGACATAATCCTAAGCTTTCTTTTATTCATTAATTAATGACATGTATCGAGGCATTCTAACCTCAACTCTTGAGGATTACGTCTCTCATTCTGGGGACAATCCTATGAATTGTGATTAATCTTGTCATCTTTTAATGAACATGTATCAGGGTATTCTAACCTTCACTCCTAAGGATTGAGTCTCATTTTGGGAACAATCCTACAAATTTTTACAATCTTTATTCTCTTGGACCGGTATCTAGGTATTCTATCTGAACTCCAGAGGGTTAAGCTTCGTTCTAGAGATAACCCTAAAAATATCATCTATTGGTTTTCATATTATTAGTCTCAGAATCTCAGTGCTTGTTCTATACTTAAGACTTTATTTCTTTGAATCAACGTGTTGCTTGCACATTTATTCAAAGAGGGGCAAATGTAATACCCCTAAATTGGCACATTGGCATTCTGAACCAATTTCAGTGCATCAATCTCACAACATCAATTTCTTGATCAATTAAGTCCTATTGTACTAGGCATTTCTGATTTTGATTGGCTTTACTTGACCTAAGTGTCAAATACATTAAACCTATAATCAATATTAATCACATACTTTATGTAATTCCTATATATTGATCCAAATTGGCTAAATTAACCTTCTAATCAAATTAATTTGATTATAACTCCTAGCACTTTAATTAAATTAAAATCCACCTCCTTTAGCTAATACACATGAAAAATGAATTAAATATATTGATTTAGTTAGATATTCTCATCATAATGGTTGAAACTAATTAATTAATTAATTAGAATAACAAATTATAATGTCATATTTAAATGGATCAATATTCTTTCCTAATTCATCTCAAATGAAAATGGAATTAAATATATTGATTTAATTAAATATCCTCATCATAATTGTTGAGACTAATTATTTAATTAATTAGAATATTAGATTATGACGTCATATTTGAATGGATCAATATTCTCCCCTAATTTATCCCATTCAACTCCATAAAAAATGGAGGACTCAATCTCTCCTCCAATCTGAACCATACATCTAGTTTAATCTTGACCATTGATTGGGTCCAAGATTCTATAAAAGAGACGCTCAACCTCTCATTTGGGAGGATGCAAGTGAAGAGTATTGAAGCATTGTTGGTTTGTGCACTCAAGCATTTTGCATTTGCATCTCCATTGCTTTTACATGCTTATCATATAGATTAGAATGCATTCATTTAGCTTAATTTTATTATCATTGTTCTTAGATTAATTCGAATATCATCTAGATTAATTCATATCTTTGCATATAAAATCTCAAAAACATAGATTAATCTTGCATTTGCATTTGTTTAATTCCTTCATAGTAGTTTGATTTGGTTACTAAACTCTCGATTCTAAGAGTGCATAATAAAACCTTGTCTAGTTAGAAGGCAATAGATTACCTGTTGCAGACATGTTGGATGAATAATCTCATGTTTATTCTGAGATGTCACTGATAAACAATGATCATGTTGAAGTGTGTGGTTGAATTAGAGGCCCATATTTAACACTCACAGTAGACCGTGATGACTACTAAATTCAATCTTGTTAGAATTTTCATCACAAAAAAAAAGGTTTATATGAGAAAATAGACAATCTTGTTCAAACAATCATAAATTTCACTCAAGATGTTAGATTTTGGACTTCTTATAGTTGTTGGAAAGCTAAATTAGAATACTATAGTTTGGTAAATGTTTGATTATGTGGTTCAAAAATTTTGTCATATTTTATGAGCCTAAAAGTCATATGTTTATTTTTAGAAATGATGTTGGATACTTCAATTTTGTTATAGGTACCCAGATGGAGCATATGGTGTACTTTGATCCATGATGGTAGATGCACTAGGAGGGATTGTTCCCTTCTTCATTTATATGGCTACGAATTGACCATATGCAATGTATACAACAAGTGGGAGATTGTTGAGATTATGTGTTGTACACATTGCGTAATATTATTTATATTGTGTTATGTAATGTTGTACCTAGGAACACCTAGATGGACATGGTTTTAGCACATGGTTCATGTAATGCCACTTGGTGGTTTTGTGGGAGCTTAATACTATAAAAGTAACCGAAAGGGTAGTTGTAGAGGCAAGGAAATTCGAGCAAGATAAAAGCGACAGGTTAGCCAAGGGAGCATTTGTGGAGGTTGGAAGCATGGCATGGGATGTGTAGATTTATGTTTGTTCACATGGATTGATTGGTTGTGGCTATGGCTTTGAGGGCTTCCATGGTTATATTGCAATGGTGATGCGATGCAATAGTTAGGGTGATGGTATTCAGAAACAAAGTGCAAGTTGCAAATTTCAGAGTTTTAGACAATTGGGCCTATCAACAATCCTAAATACTTCAAAGAAATGACCTATCAAGACTGCCTTCAAGGATCCTAAATGATGAATTTAGTTTATAAGACTTCCAATTTCTTATATTCAAGGAATCCCAAGGTTTTACTTCAATCTCATGCTCCCACTTCACAAAACTTCCTCAAATTGAACCCAAAAACCTAATAGGCTGTCCCAATACCCAATAGTAGACTTGGAGTATAAATAACTCTATCTTTTCTCACAACACTAAATAAGAAAATGATATTTCTAGACACCCTTTACAAAGTTCTATGACATATCAAAAGCTTCCATGTGCTTGTTTTGGACCAACACACCTATCCTTGATTGTACCCCTATTTTGAATACATATAAAATGCCCAATTTACAAAGGAAGTACCCCCCAATGACCTCCTATCAACCCAAACTCCTGGACAATGTCTTCTTATGTCTTCAATTTTCTTAATTCTCAAAGTAATTAGACTCTAGCACTTTGCAACCTAAGAAACCCCAAATTGTGCCATCAAACCCTTGAAAACTAGGGCTTCCTCAATCTTTTAGTTCTCCAAACTTTTGAACCAAATTGGAGACTAAATCACCTTTCATTATCCATACTCAAATGTCCCAAAGCATAAAATGTATGCCTTATGTGGACAAATCATCCACTGCTACACCTTGGTGTTCAATTTCAATAACTTTTCCCAATAACCTAACTGTGATCACCTCTATTCAATCCAATTCTGCATATGATCGGTTAGTCATTCATAATACAAGTTAGCTTAATTCATTCCATGAATATCAGGCCTTCATATTCATGGAATGTTATTCATTATTCTGAGAACCTTACAGCAACAATATACTTTAACAAAAACCCGACTGGTAACAGTTACTAGCACAACAACAAACTTAAAACAATTGTGAAATTGGTCAAATAGAAAGTCAAATGATGAAGAAAACTCTGTCAGCGCATAAGGAATTCAAACCAATTCCATTGAGATTCCAGGAATTGTGCAATTTGTAGAAAACAAAGTAGTTTTATTGCTTCATTCTCCAATTCAATACACCAATCTTCTCATACCAGTCTACCTTACTATCTCATGACAGAGACTCCTTAAATAACAACATAACTTCTTAAAACTAACTCAACCAATTTCATTAGTTGGAGCTTAGTTTAAGCCTAACATAATACTAAACACTAACTCCCTCCAAACACATTCCTAGTCGTTTATATTCAAATGTTTGAATTTGAAAATCATACAAGGCTTTATTAAACATTAAACCCTTTCCTAAAGACCTGAACTTCCACACTAGCCTTATTCTAAACTCTTTATACTATTTATTTATTCTTGGAAACTTTTGGTCCTTATACAATCAATATTTTGTCCAATTAGGACTTGTAAAAACTTCTGGGATTAGTTCCTATTACATAGAATCAAAAGCCATTATAGGCTTTAGTATTTTCCAATTGATTTGTCTTAGCCTTTGATTGTCTTGTCAACTCTGATTGTGTATTCAATCCTTTGGATTTGCTTTGAAGGTCTTGAAAGTTTGCATAGTCTTCTTCTCCAAATTGGTTGTGTGAGGTGCTCTGACACCATGATGAATACTTTTGGAGGCCGAATTTTTCCCTCAATGATGGTTTCCTAGGGTATATCTTGTGTCACATTTTTGTGGGCATGTTGCCTATTCTCTTGCATGTGGATTTTAAGTATTTTTTAATTTTAGATTATTGTGGGGTCGACCTCTTTGCCTATTATTGTGGGCCCCAGTAGCCCCCCATACCCACCATACAATAAAATTCTTGGGGTAGGGACCATAAAATGGCTAGGGGTCCCCATAAAATGATAAGCCATCCTATTAATTTCTCTATAATTTTGCCTCTACTTGTTGGTTTTTCTCTTGTAATTGTTCAAGTAAAGATATGTTTCCTCTTCCTTATCCTTCTATTTATCTACCTTAGGATTTTTAGGACTTTCAGTAATAGGGGGTTACTATAGAGTTAATGACCATGCTTCCTTTTGAGAGATATAGGTATCTTCTATATTGAGGTTATGCAGAGGGTATAATCTAATCTATGTAGCTACCATTTGTCAACAAATTAGAGCCACTCCAAAATTGTCACAACAGAGCTTCATGGAGACAAAAACAACTTAAAGTTTGCGATTTTTCTCCAAGTTCAATGCAAAACCTAGAGTTTTGAAAGATGCCACGAAAGAGAAGAGATGAAATAATACAAAATGAAAAAAATGATTTGGTATTACAGTTTCATATCTGAAAATCACCATATGAATAATAGGGCAATTTTTGCCTATCAATTTCATTCAGTATCAAAATTAATATCCCACAGGGTCACCCATACTCACTAAAAGCATAACATATTTTTGTTAAATATAATTTATATTTATTAAAAAGCTTGTGATGTACTATTTTATAAAGATAAAATACAAATATTAAATTATTATAGTATTGCTGAAATAATATTTATTAAATAGTAAATCTCAAACTATTTGATATATATTAAAATAATATTATAATATATTTTAAAATATTTCAAGGAGATCACATGTGGAGTTGACCTTGTATGAGTAAATTTTTCATTTTGGAAAAAGGAATTTTTTATTATTTACACAACTGGATGAGAAAGAGTTTTGTTTTTGCATGATACATATTGTGAATAATGTTGATTAAGGTGTTAATAATAAAAACTTCATAAATTTTATATTACTAGGGTGAAAACAATAGAGAAACGTGATTGCAATTTTTCAATCTACATGGTCAAAGTGGTTCAAGAGAAGTTTTCCTTTTTTGCATAATTGATGAGATATTTTGGGCAGTGTTAGGCTGTTGTTTTGCATGATGCTTAACGACAAGAATCCTTTCAAACTCCTCTCATGAAAAGCTGATTTAGGATCAACTCCAAAGTTTCGAGTGATCTTGTGGCCTACTAGAATCCACTCAATAGAAGATAAATATAAGTGTTCATGAGGAGGCCTTTGCTGGTTTTGATCGATTTCAGATGATTTTTTTGAATCTGCTTGCTATCTCAAAAGAAAAACCACACAAAACGAATTTTTTTAAAATTTTTTTTTCTATTTTTTAATGAATGCAGTCTAACAATGCAACTATATGAATTCCTAAATTAACCAAGTGTTTGTAGCAAATAACGAAGATAGGGTAACAAGAAGTTTAAACAAATAACTTGAAAAGTAAATTCCTAACAGACATAAGCTACGGAAACAACACATTTGCAAGTTAAGATTTTGAAAAGATTGGTAGGTAACCAATGACAATAAGAGCAACACTTCCTTAATTCCACCAATGTAATCATTGATGGGAATTCAATAACCATAAGATGTTTCACTTTTCATCAGATTGCAAGGCCACAAAAAGTGCACTCATGCGAGACAAAAAGCTATGCACAAACAAAAAGGATGATCTCTTCTCGAACTAAGTACATCAGCAAAATTTGTAAAACCATAGAAAACACTAGAATTAAAAGATCGCTCAATCAAAATAACACAATGAAAGTATTGGCTCCATTACACTCCATGAATGTACATTCACAAAATATAACACAATCAGGCAAGAATAACTACACTTCAAATGAGAGCACCAAAAGCATAGATTATTGCATCAAAATAATAGCCTGGAATACATGTTACATCCTTGAATTTATAAGAAATCTTCTCCTCAATTTGTGTTGAGAGTGAGAGATCTTTTTATGCAAACATATGCTTCTAAACTAATAAAACAAATCTATTTATGTATAAAATGACTCTCTAACTGATGCTAAGTAAAACTTTACCCTTATTTATATTATTTAATGGGTGCATGAGCCCTTACATGTCTTAAAACAAAGAAAGCGTGAGAAATAAGAAGAAGAAAACCATTAGATGATGTAGGAGTCTCTAGAGGTGCCAAAAATAGAAGCTCAACCTTCACTAGATGTTTGTAGTAGTTAAATTGTCGTCAAAATGCATTTCTAGTGCATGGAAAGCTCTAAATTTGGAACTAGTAGTTAACTATCATTGCACCTCTAAATTCTTCAAAAAAAAATTGAGCGCACCTCAGAAGCTTGAAAGCTAGCGCACCTTGGAAGCTAGGTCCAAAAAATGCAAAATTTTACCAAGTATGAAAAATGAAATTCTAGCTTCTGGGTTTTGTTCCCCTTCATACCAGGGCTATGTCTAGGTATTTGCTCTTGAATTTCTCTATAATATCTATGACTTGGGTTGCATCCAACAAATCTAAAGTTTCATATTTTTCCTTTACTTTTTGACTATAGTTTCCTACCTCTATGTAGGTTTTTGCAAAATCTCCCAATTTCACATCCAATTCTAGCAATGCCTCTTCGGTCTTAAATGCTTGTCTAATATCCTCATTAGTGGAAGCTTCTTCAAAAGTCTTTTGAAACTGTTCAACAACTACTTCTACAACTATTATTTTATCCCTTGAATCTTCTTCAAAAATATCCAAGCAAGCATCATTATAATATCTCTCTACCTCCAAAATTTGCTCTTGGGTTTGATCTTTGAGCTTATGAATATCCACATGTAATATTTCTATTACTTTATTTCCATCCACAATCTTCTCTATCCAATCATTTATTTTATCTAACTCATCTATTGTATATACATCCATCAACATTTGATACCTTTGACCCTTTATTTACTGTAATGCTTGTAGGTTTTTACCCCAGGCATGTACTTTGTCCATTAACCCAAAATCCTAGTTCAATATAGCAACCAGGTTATCTACATTATTTTTCATATGGTGTAGTAGTTTAAGATTTCCTTATATGATCTACACACCTTTCTCTTCAAAACTTCCTTGCCATTGTTGACAAGCCTTCAAAAATGGATCTAATTGCACATTCTCATTATCCCTTTTTCTCAATTGCCGCATTTAGAATCTCTTCAAGATTTTCAGGATCCAATGGACCAACTACTTCATTCAAATATCCCCTTAGGATCTCATTCTACTTCTAAAGGGCTATCAATTCAAATCCATCCTATTCTAAGTGCCTAAACACTTCTTTGATTCTCATTGTAACCATTAATTTGGTAGTATCCATAGTGGGTTTGCCAAGCACGACATCCCTGATTTGATAATCTTTTGGAGTCAAATCCTCAATATCTACATGTGGAGGAGGGATAGCAACATGGGGAAAAAAGTCTTGATTTTGATCACTCATGACAAAGGCCAGTGTTTGTGCATTGCCTACAGGTGACTCAGGCTTCTTGAGAGCTTCAATTAATTCTCCCATCCCCTCTTCCTTAGTAGAGTACAACTACCTCTTGTGCTAACCATTACCTCTTTCCTCAACCATCTTGGAGCATCTTCCATTGGAGATTTATCCTTAGATGAAGATGGAGCTTGTACTACTATACTTTTACCCTTATCACTCCTCTTTGGAGTCTTCTCCTTTTGTGAGAGATCCACATCAGGCATCTCTATATTTTTCAAGTCCACAGTTCTCACCTCTGTATCTTGGGAAGTCTGTTGAGGTTCTTCATATATTTTCCCTTCCTTTGACACTTCATCAGCAAGTATTTGCTATGGCTCTTCTTCCTATTTAGGTTGTACCTATTCTTCATTAGCCAGAGGGAGAGGAGTAGCTGACCCTTTACCCAAGCAAGATAAATCTTGACTTGATGATGGTGGAGCACTTGAAGGTCCTAGTGACTGAGTTGGTAATTGACTCCAATCCTCTTGTGGAGTTTTATTTGTCGAAGTATCTCTTATCTTATCGCCTACCAACTCAGTTCCAATAGGCATGAAATCAAAATCAGACATCTAAAAGACATCAACCACTTCATCCTCCTACTCATCAATCCATTGTTGTAATTCATCCTTGGAAGTTGTAATCTAAATAGGTTGTGTGGAAATGGATGTTGGCGTAATAGTGAAGCTTCTTCTCCATTCTAACTATGTAGCCCTAGCAAGATGAGTCCTTTGACTCAAGGGAAGGTTATCTTCTTCATCTTCATCATCCTCTTCTTCCTCTTCTGGAATAACTTTTGGAATTGATGGAAAAGGAATAACTTTTCTTATCACCTTTTGTCTCCTTTTAATCAGAGTTGTCATATTTCTTTTCTTGGCAGTCAATGGGGATGCTTCTACCTCTTGCATAGGCAGTGAAACGTCTTGTGTTTCTGCTTCAGCTCCTTGCCCTTGTTCTAGTGGTGGTACTTGAGGATTGTCCTAAATCTAGATAGTTTCTACGTTTTCTGACCTTTGTACATTCTCCACCCCTTGTTGTTCTAGTGCTTGAGTTGCCTCTTCTTTAGGCTTGGCTTGCTAAGGGGAAGTTCTTTCCCTCTTGTATTTACCCTTTTGCACTCTGAAGTATCCAACTTCTCTATCAAGTTGGTGCATTGTTTCTAGCCTCACTGGGGACTGAGCTATAAAAGTAGGTACTGTCACCTTTGCTCCTCTACCTTTCACTAAGCGGGTTGTAGCTTGGAAAACTATTGTTTAAGGAATTGGATCCTGCTTGAATGGTCTTTTGAACCAATCCTTGGCCAATTGGATGACATGCCTCGCCCTATAATTAATATCTGTATTTTCCTCTTTATCGATCTCTGCATTCATGATAGGTCGATCATATATCTTATCTCTATTGTACAATGGGTCTAAGACCTCTTCAATGTCTTGATGTACTATCTTTAAAAGGACCTTTATCTTTAAAGTACTACCTACCAAATAGAGAGTCATCCTACAATAATCCCTTATACAGATTTCGTAGTTATCCACTACATTCATCCAATAGTCCTCTATGACACCTTCATGTTGCAACTGTTTCCCTACCAAGTACTGAACTCTACCAATGTTATCAAAATAGGTGTGAGAAAAGTTATATTCCTCCAAGGGATACTAATCCCACTTAGACTCAAAATTCGCAATATCCTATTTTCGAACAATGTTGAATAGACCTGTAGTGATGGGCCATACCCAGGTTTTCTTGTGTTGCTTCCTTACTCTCACATATGTAGAAAAGAGTTGTCATGCAATCTCCAACAATATGAGTTTGTCACACAGATACCTAGGGAGCTTCTTTGGATTGACAATCGTACCCGCTACCTCAAATAAGTGAATGTTTTAAATTGGATACAATAGGTGTCAATTTCTATAATCTTTGTCGTTGCCTCATCTGACGTCCTTTTTGCATAATCTCCCTCAATGAATCGAATAATTGTGAAAATAAAGGTATCATTCACTATTTTGTACTCCTTACTATGCTCTAAAATCTTTTTCTTTACCAATTGAGGGTATACCATGTAAGGCCATGCATTTGCATCTTGCATGTTGCCCTTTTTGAACAATCTCGAATAATCTGTTGCTCTTGTAGCTAACATATACACCAAATAGGATGTCATATAGAACTTTTGATTGTTCTTGACTGCCACTAGTTGCTCATCAAAATTCTCACTGAGAATTGAAGCCCAATCAATTGGCATCTTTATTATTTTGATGGTCCCAATGAAATGTACCATCAATATATGCAGGTGTTCGACTGGTGGTAACCCCATGACTCTACACAAAAGTACTATAGAATATCTAGTATCATCTTTAATATAGCCCCTTGTCATGTCCACTTTGCCTGCTTTGTGTCTAACAGGAGTCTTATCGATCAAATACAAAGATTGGATGATTTTTGATGCTTCGTCTTCATGCTCTCTGTACCACCTTTTTGCCTAATGATATGTCAATCTTATATACTAATATGCTCTCGGAAGATGTAATACCTTCTCTATATTCTTAGGTCTTAGATCTAGGATGATCTCTCCAGTTATACTTTTCACAACCCTTTCCTTTAAAACATTGTTCTCTGCCAATGCCATGATCAATTCTGAAGACTGTATTGATACCGGGTGTGACGTTGTATTGACCAACCCTAATCTGATAAGCACAGATACCATTGGAGACCTCTTGGTTGGTTTGCTATATAAAACTAGGAAGGCGTTCCAATCAATATGATTGAGTTTAGTATCTTGGATCTCTGAATATTCATCTTGGAAGCATGATTTTGTTGGAACGCCTTGAAATTTGAAGACTAATGGTTTTGGAGCCATCTTTGTAGCGAGGGAGGACAATGAGGAAGCCATTAAATTTGCACAAAATCAACATCCATTAGTCCGGAGGTGGAAAAAACTAATATAAACCCTAATTGTGATAAAAATATAACCCAAAAACCCTAATTCTCAGAACTGCTAAAAAAACCAAAAAACTTATTAAAAACCCTAGAAAGACAAAATTTGGCACACCTTGCACACCTCAGAGGTGCGCTAAATGTGCCTTTTCCCTTTATTATATCTTCAGTACTAAGGGTGTGCACCTAGCTCACCTCGTGGGGTGCGTTAGGTTCGCACCCTTATGAGACAAAGGTAAGAGAAATGTAAAGGGAAAGGGTGCACTAAGTGCACACCCTTTACTTCACTTTAAGGAATGTTTAGCTCTTGTAAAAGTGCACAGGTGTGCACCTTGGATAGGTGCGCACCTACACACCTTTATCTTGGGCTTAGGTTTAAGTTTTGTTAGTTTAGGTTTTATAAAAGGAAGGTGTGTACCTTGGACACCTTCCCTTGTGTTCATTAACATGTTTGTGTTTTGTTCGCAAGAAATGGAACAGAGAGGTGCACCTTGCGGGGGTGTGGAGGTGCGATAGTTGGGAGCTAGAGGAGAGAATGAAGTGAGGAGAGGGGCGGGGTCCTAGGATTTATAAGCCCAAGATTTAGCGCACCTCGTGGAGGTGCACAACTGTGCACTTCCAAGGGGTGTGCACTTTCCTTAAGTAACTTAGCGCACTAGCGCACCTGGTGTGGTGCGCTAGGTGTGCTAATGTGCCCCCTTCATTGAAAATTTTGATTTTCTCCTTCAAAAACATGATTTCTGGCAATTGTATTTCTGGGCAAAGACCTAGATCAGGAAAAAAACACAAGGAAAAACCCTAAAAAAGACTCAAACCCTAGACTAGGGATCCAAAAAGCTAAAAAATAAAGTAGGGGGTCCCCATTTCTAAGAGAAATGGGGCATGCGTTGTGAAACCACAACAGGCAGTTACAATTTCACTTCATGGTTAAGATTTCACATGATGCATTCATGTATGAAGGTAGTTTTGATTGCATTCATATGCATATAGATTTAGTTTCATCACCTTTCATTCATGGAATTCGCCCAAGTCTGAGATTGGTTTTGATTATTGGTAGTTAGAGGCTATTTTGAGTTCTTTCAGATTGCAATTCCAATTCATGTCTCATGCTAAGTTTTGGCCTTGACCTTTGTCTAAGGTCTTTGATTTATATTATTTTAGTGGTCCACTCTTCTTTTTCCCATTATTTTTGGCATATTTTGGGAACTTACATGTTGTAGATGATTTTTTATGATTATTTCATAATTGAGGTTGGATCCCTTCTTAATTTTCTATGTTATGGGTATTTTTTGGATTATTTTATATTAACATTATGTTATGTCTTGATTTTGTCTAATTGATTGAGTAGTAAATGCATAAAATGGTATGTTATAGTGCAAGTTTGTGCTTGTGTTCAGGTTTAGTGGCCTACCAAAATTGTGAAAATTTTATATTTTTCTTGTTTTAAGCTTTATTGAATTAGTTCCTTTCATAAGAATCTCTACTATAGAGCATGTATGTTTTGGTTGTGAAATTATTATAGTCCTATTTAGTGGTTTAGTTGTGAGTTATTTAGTTGTATATTTATTTTGTCATTCTATGCATCACCCATTTTAGAGAAAAGTTTTAATTTTAAGCTTTTTTATATCCCATTATTGGCAAAAGATAGCTTTAGGTGATCATAAAGGGAAGCTGATCCATAATCCAAAGATTAATCTTCAAGATAGGCATACCTAAAAGACTAAATGTCTTTCCATGTTTCACAAGATTACTAAGCTTGTGAACTCGGCATAGATGATGTAATCTTACATGAAAATATGCATACTATAGTGGGCTATAGCATTTATGTAAACATCTCCAAGAATCATCAAGTTATTATATACAAAAAAATGTCAAAAATATAATTTTTTTTTTTAATGAATAGTCTCTTCTCTATTGATACAACTATTAAAGTTATATATTCGCAAAAAAGGGCCAAGGGATACAAGATCACCCTGCTAAAGTTCACATGACCCAGGGCCAAAAAGATAATCAACTATTCATTAAAAAAAACATATAAATTGCCCTTGGGAGACCAAAGTAGTGCTAATCGATGGAGGAGGATCATGTCGATCATCATAATTCCATACATTAATGGGGTTAGTGGGTGGCTCAAGAGGACCCCAACCATCATCAACAACAACAATCTTTTCTTTATCTTCTCCCTCCATCCTGGGAGGCAAAATTTCTAGGTCCAGGTGAGGGAATGACCACTTTGGGTCTTTGCTGGAGGAAGGCCAACCAAAATTAGTAGGATGAGCAACTAGGGACTGCCCATAACCTTGCTACGAAGAAACCAAGCGATGATGTTGGTCACCAATCCCACCACTAGGTGAGTGATACAGAGGCATATGTGAGTGAAGGGTAGAAGAGTTGTGACCCACTGATAACCATGGGGTTAAGTGCATTCCATAGAGGAAAAATATGGTAGCATTGTGGCAACTATAAATCGTGTGTTATCCAGTGATTAAGTAATTCCTAAAGTTGGACGATCTCTAGCGTGACCTTGTTAGTTTGTACTTGAATCTGCATCATGATATTATTACATATACAAGCCTTAGTATAAATAGAGACATTAATGTCCAAAAAACTGTGAGTGAGCAAAACAACATTTCTATCTTTCCACAAAGTAAATAGGATCTCCACTTTGAAAGCATACCAAACTAGAGAATACTTGAAGAACATTCTAGGAGAATCTCCCAATAAGCTCATGTACCAAGAGAATGGTTCTTGCCAAAGGGTTTTAAAAATCATGAATCCAGAACCAATATTATTGGGCCCTTCTACAAAACTAGAAAATGTGAAGAAAAGTCTCAAGCTACCCATAGAAAAACTTACATGATTAATTTCTCCTTGGAGTGTCATACACCTGTGTATGTAAAATATCTTTATAGGATTAGTTCAATCAATTCAACTAAAAAACATGAAAGATTTTAGCTAATTAAAACTTTTAATTGAATAAATTGATAAACATCTCATGGTTCTCTAATTAGAAGGATACTATGAATTTTCTTAGATACACATCAACATTATTAAAGTGATAGTTCCTCTAAAATAAGTGTGTTATTTAAGCTAAAAACATGATGAATTTCTATAAAATCGATCTAATTATGCATAAAACAAAATGCTTCTCAAAATGATACTAAAACATGAACTCAAATGACTATAATTTGGATGCAATATGAAACGATCATTTGCTTTTAGAATGCTTCCTATTTATGGGTTTTCCCAAGAATAAGGGATAGAGTAAGGGAATTCGTTGAGGGTTAGGTTAGTGGGTTCAATATTGGGACAGGAAGACAAAATGAGTGGTTGAGATTCAAAGCCAAGATAAAGGGTGGAGAATGAATTTGTCCTTATCCATGTGAGCTCAATTCTCTTTTCCTAGGGGTTGATTCAATTTCGTCCTTTTGTGTTTGGTGAGGGAAATCAATAATTAATAATTCTCATAATTAATTTAATTAATTATGTGTAGGATTTGAATAGTTTGGGTCCATTTAATTAAATTAATTATATAATTAATTGATTAAATCAATTACATAATTATTTTGATCTTTGGAATTTTATTGATCTAATTGGCTTTTATTAATTAATCAAAGATTTTAATATTCAATTGATATCTTTGACTTGATTTGACCACTCTGCCATTGGTTGGGCAATTTAGGGTGTCTTTAAATGCCCCTCTTTATTTTGAAGCACAGAGCTCACTAGTTCAAATAGTATCCAATGTTTAGTTCACTGATGCTTGATTCAAACTTGATTGCTAATCATATTGACAATTGATATGTTGATTACTCGATTTGATCATACAAATTTGATACAATGCCTTTACAAACTAAAAATGATTAAAATGCCTTGATGATGTTTCCACAAAATTTAATGTCTGACGTCCCTAATTTTAAAAATTGATCTGATTAACTTGACTTTGATGTTGTAATAATACTATGCCCCCTCATAAATGAAATTGTGGTTCAGTTTGAAGCTTTTCCAATTTCTTCAACAAAAAGAAATGGTAATAGGCCAAAGCCAAGAATAATAATAATAATTTGTTGTGATTAATTATTATTTGTTAAGATCGAGTAGATTCATGCCCAAGACATCCTAGGTAAGAGGCTCACAATATATCGTTGTGTTGTAGGCTCTTGGCTCACAATTTGTCATGATGTTGTAGGCTCTTGCCTTTTTAAAAAAAAAATCAATTTTATTTCAAATGTTACAAATTTTATTTTAAAAAGATCCCTTTCAGTAAAGTTTCCAATAAAGTTTTGCGAATTATAGTAAGATAATAATGCCCCTTATGAAAAAATGTCCATTAATATTAACCTTGAGGTAAATAAAAGTGATAACAGTGCTTCTAATTAGATCAAAATGAGTATATAAGGCTTCAACAAACCCTTTTTTCCTTGTCATTTTCACTTTTTACAATCCATTTTTACCATTTTTAGCTCTGACTTTCATATCATCAATTGCAATGCTGGTGCCAATTCAAGAGCACATATTTGAGTGCGACCATTGATTCTAGAGACCATTGAGCTATAAACCTCTAGTAAGTCTTCATTAACCTGTTCTTATTTGTAGCTAGATTTGTCAATTTCTACTTAAGGTTTAATTAATCTTTTACCAAATATGGTGTTTTAGCACCAAGGCTTAATGTGTACAATCTAGGTTAGGGTTTTAGCACCTATAGGATGTAAAATAACACATCCAAGTTCTAGCACCTACTAACGTAAACACTAGTTTAAATGACACCTAAGATAGAATCATATAATGTCTGATCTTGTTGTAGCGCCTAGGCACCATCCTATAGTGGGTAGAATGAATTCTTATAGTGCCTACTTGGTTATAACATGTTTTGGATGTTTGATAGTGCATAGTTGAGTTCAATTGATGAAAACATTCAACACGTAGCAATGCTTGATTTAGTGTTTATTATGTTTCAACGTATAGCAAAAATCAATTAACACCTATACAACTTCAAATAGCACTTAGTTTGAACTAGGGCCTAACACATTGAGAAATAGCATTGAGGTTTAGAACAACACCTAACACGTTGTGAAATAGTGCCTATGATTGCTTTTGTTATTTCTCATATTTTTGTATATTTTGCTTGTACTTTTTGATCATCATGTGCATTTTTGGTCTAATCAAAACAATATAGGTCAACTGGTAAATTTAGTGAAGTAAAAATGGAGTTTGGTTGTGTGGGACTATTTTGAAATAAGTTGATGACATTAGTCATAGACATGTTAGTGATGTTTTGATGATCAATCAAATAGGTTGATAAGGTAGATAGCTTGATTTTTTTCTCTCAAGATCTAGAGTCAAGAAAAATGATGAACTCATGATGAGTGAGTAGCTGATAGGATAGAATTTGAGATTGATTTTAGATGATAGTGTAGATGATGTCAAATAAGTGGTTGCATCTTGATTTGCAAAAGAAGTTTAAGGATGAAATCTTTACGTGTGAGGCATTTATCCCTGGCTTTTTGAGTTGATAGATTGATTGTCTACCCTGACTCAATATGTTATTGCTTGATGTGGATTCAAGTTACTCTGACATGCTTTTGTTGAGGACAAATAAAGCCTTATTGATAGTTGAGATCAAGCAATAACACTTAAACTACAATAAATTTTACTTGCCATTGGGAGAGATGACAATCACATGAGAGGAAGTGTATTGTATCCTTTAGATCCTGACAATTGGAGAGTTGGTATACTATGATCAAGTCTATGATGGCACAACCTAAAAACAAGTATTTAGTGACAATACTATTAGAAATGGAAATATTCCTTGGCATTAGATGCTAGCATATGATGCAGTTCACTTTGTTGTAGTCGAATTGATTAGCATATTCTTTCTTCTAAACATGATAGGTCATGGACTCATAGTTGGATGGAATCATATCCTAGATGATATGATTAAACAAACTCATTAATTTGCATGGGAATCTTGTTTGCTAGTACTATTATACCATGATTTGCATCATGCTATATATGACAAAGTGCAACTTTGTCAACTTATGCAATTTTGCTACACATTTGGACATGGGAGCAACTTCCCATTACATGGTCCATTGTAGTCAGAAATCAAGCTCCAACTATTCCATACATCTATACTTATGAGGGTATCATTATCTATTCTCAACTCAACAAGATATTTTATTGGCAACACATGCTTAATGATCTAGATGAGGTTTGTTGGAGACCGTATCAATATTATGAGAATTGGACAAATGATGATGAGGAGATGGTATGTATGTTCATGCCCTGATGTTTACCCAGACATAACCCTTAGGTGATTGAGAGATTCTACTTTATGAGGTGTTGAGACAGTATTGCTGATGACAAGATATGTTGTAGGGATTAACACACTATGCTCATGTTTAAGTAGAGAGACCCTTGTGGGGTTTGCAGAATGAGTTCAACATTGCTAGAGATGCATTCTTGGAGATACATATACATCCACTATAGTAAGACCAATGAGAGGATCCAATGCAATATGAACATGGATGATTTTCTCTTAGAATGCTTCCTATTTATAGATTTTCCAAAGGATAGGGGGTAGAGTAAGGGTAACAATGATTTGATGAGGGTTAGGTTAGTGGTTTCAAATATTGGGACATGAAGATTAAACAAGTGGTTGAGATTCAAAGCTAAGATGAATGGTGGAGAATGAATTTGTCCTTGATCCATGTGAGAAAAAATATCTTTTCCCATATGTTGATTCAATTTTTTTCTTTTGTGGTTGGTGAGGGAAAATAAGAATTATTAATTTCCATAATTAGTTAAATTACCCATGTGTAGGATTTGAATGGGTTGGGATATTTAGTCTTTGATTATGGAAAACAAGTTTTGATGGGGCCCTGAAACCTTACATACTTAAAATATTAACATAGATAAATCACTTAAATTATCAACAACATAATATCCATAGGATAAACAACAACCCCCCATAAGATAACATGATAAAACAAGAGAAAAAAACAAGGAAGTAGAGCAAAAAGCCATGAAAGGTCCAAAGCTAGGAGAACAACTCAAGCAATTTCTCTAAGAATTTTTGTAGCATGAATCTCCAGCTAAGACACTCTTCTAGTTACCTTCTTAAGGTCAGAAAGATCTTTATCAGGTTCTTAGGTGTCCTTTTCCTTTATGTTGGATCTGGTCCTCTTCCTCAATCCCTCCTCAGGAGACTTATCTTTACCACTATTGGGAGATTAGTCTTCCTCCTTACTAGCCTTGTGTTCCTCAATTTTGTTTATCAACACCTTTATGTTGTCATTAGAAGCTTTAAGAATGTTATAGCTTTGCTCATCAATTGTCTATAGGGTGCCCTCCATGCTTTGAACTCTCCTCTTCATTTCCTCCACTCTATTTTCCATATCCTTTTCCTCCATGGTTTTCTTGTTCTTATTGTTACAATTGTCCCTCTCCAATCTGCCCACTCTGTATTTAAGCTCCTGGATTCTATGGTAAGTCCATTTAGTGGTTCTATAACTATCAATTATGATGTTCTTTGCATTATTAAACACATCCATTTGAGGATTCTCCTTTGTGGTGTCACTCAAAATAACAAGGGTAAGATCAATAAGCTCCTCCATTTGAATTTTGCCCTCTTTATTCTCCTTAACAAGAGTTTTCATCATCTCTCTTTTTGAGTCCCATCCTCATAGAAACATTATCAAAATTCCTCCAAACCACATTCCTGTGTTTGCCTGAAATCTTGCAAGTGTAATGGCTAGACCCATATTCCTCAAAACCCTGCTCATTCTCTTCCCCACTCCCTTGATTCTCTTCTTCCTCGTCACTATCCTTCCCCTCCTCCTACCTTTCGTCAGATTCTTTTTTGATATCTTTCCCTCTTTTCAACCTCTTAAAAAGCTTGCCAACAAAACCCTCCTCTTTGTTGACAGGCATCTTAATCATAACGTTTCTCTTTCCTCTCATCCTCTCCTTATTTTCCTCTTCTCTGAAATTGGTATCTTCTTCCCTATCAATGTTGTCACCCTTCGTATCCATGCCCTCCACCCTCTCATTGTAGTCTTTGTCAGACGAGATCTCAAAGCTCTATTTTGGGTCAGGAGTCTCCTTTTTCTCCTTTTTGATTTTCTTTTTCCCCTTTTTGTGCTATGGGGTGGCATCCTCATCCATACCTGAATGCGTCTCTTGACTATCTTCAGTATTGGATGGGATATAATCTTCTCCCAACTTATCCACCTCATCTTTACCCTCCTTGCCCACCTTCGTATTCTTAATTTCTTTCCTCATTGTCCTAGCCTTAAAAAATTCATAGATTAACAACAAAAGCCCCTCATGGAAAGCTAGATTACCAATGGGCTTCTCCCTGAAATGGTTAAGTAGCACAAAGTGGTGAGTGCAAATGCAATCGAATCTCGTGTCCAGGGAGATGTACTTGATAATAACCCTCAACACAAACCTACACAACGGCTTGATTGAACTTGGCAGGTAGTAGGTACTTTTCTTCACTAAAGCCAGTTGGGATATTTAGTTAAATGAACTATATAATTGATTTATTAAATCAATTACCTAGTTAATTTGATCTTTATAATTTTATTGATCAAAATGACTTTTAGTTTATTAATCAAATTTTTAATATTCAATTCATATCTTTGACTTGATTTGACCACTTTGACTTTGGTTGACCAATTTAGGATGTCTACAACACCAAATATGCTATAACCTTGTTTGATGGAGTATACATGAAAGAGAATGCATCAAAATATTTGAATAGAAAAATGAAGTGCAAACTTATTGCTTTTTAAAATGTTTATTATTATTAATTTTTTATTAATATGTTAATGATTTGTAAAATAAATTAAATTGTGATCATTGTAGGAAAAAACAAGCAACTCTATTAACTACTAACTATTTTCTCCTTAATTTTATTTTTAAATTTTACATTAATAAACATACTTTACATAATTTTTTCAAAATATAAATATATTTTTTATAATTAATTAAGCTTTTATTAATTGCAACAATAATACTATATAACGACAAATACCAGTAATAATAATTTTAGACAAATACCTATTTTAATTAAAACATTACCTTTCTAATACAATAAATTAAAGTTCGATATTTATAAAAATTTATAATTTAGTCGATAGACTATATGTGGGAACTTTGTTCCCATATAATTACTTTTTTTTGCCAAAAAATTTTCAGCCTTTGACCGATAAATTGTTAGCCTTGCCGTTAATAATTTTTCAACGAATGTTCATTTCACTCCACTTTTAACTCTTATTTTTTTTTCTAATTATTTAATTCGATTAGTTATTATCTACACTGCTAACTATGTTTTTTTTCTGATTTATTTAACTTAAAAATTATAACTATAAATAATAAGATATGTCATACATTATTTAAATATTTCTATTTATTTAACTTACTTAGCTATTATCTCTATTGTTAACTCTTATTTTTTAATTTATTATTTAACTTAATTATTTTAAAAAATAAATATTATTTTATTTTAATTACATTTTTTTAATATTTTAATTTATTGAGATGAAATTTTATTTATTATTATTTATTTTATCTCCAATTTTAACTTTATTGTTTTCTTATTTATTTATAAACTTATTTACATGTTATCTCCACTTTTAACTCATGTTTTTCTTCTCTTTATTTAACTTTTAATTTTTTAACGAAAAAATGCTCAATAGTTAGCCCTAGAGCGCATTCGCGCTACCTTGCCTAATGCTAATAGGTTTGATGTCCTCAGTTCTCTCCAACAATCTGAATCTAATCCCTTGCCTTCTCCCTCTGAGCTCATTAACCTACATCATAGTGTTTCCCCCATGGAGGAGATAAGGGATTTCAGCCCTGACATGGTTCCTCCTCCTCCTAACCTTGAATTCAACTCAGAAGAGATTCCTCCCAACCCCACTGTGCCTTCCCTCAAAGAGCTTGATGATAATGTGGTTATCGAGGTTATTTATGCCAAGCCTAACTCGGTCCCTTCTAACTCTAAGATGACTCTTAAAGACTCTGCTCTTCTTACTGATGATATCAGTGAGGATGAAGATGCTTTGATTAAGTCTGGCTCGAAAAAAAAGGGTCGACCTCTCGGTTCTAAAAACAAGAAGAAAGGTGGGGATTTTGATCCCCTTACTAGCTCCAACAAAATGCCTTCACAATGAATATTATCTCTTGGAATGTGAGAGGCCTTGAGTCTCCTGACCATAAGATTATTGTGAAAAATTTCATGGACTCTCAGGCTAAGCTGATATTATGATGTTACAGGAAATTAAGACTATTGGCTTCAACCTTGATACTGCCCTTAACTTTATCTATAAGGATTCCTTCAAGATCATGACTAACCATACCAAGGGCAAGGGTGGAGTTGCTCTCCTTATCAACCCTAAGTGGACTCAATTTATCACAAATTCTAAAATCTCTCCTTGCAATAGAGCTGCCTGGGTGACTTTTAATATTAATAACTCTCACTTTGGCATTTTTTCTCTATATGCTTTTAATGATTATAATGAACGAATCATCCTTTGGGATTGGCTCACTTCCCTCCCTGGCATTCCTTGGTTTTTTGGTGGTGACTTTAATATGATTGAAAACACCAGAGATAAAATTGGGGGCTCCCCCTTTGAATGGAAATACACTGAAAAATATCACTGGGATAAGTTTAAGCATCACTTTCATCTCTTCGATCCCCTTGAAGGAGAAACACTTGGGAATAGGTCTCTTTGGTTCACTTGGTGTAATTTCCAATAGGGAGTTAACCGAATTTACTCTAGGCTTGACAGATTTTATGCTGACAGTAATTTCTTCTCCTTTTCTTTGAATCAACTCGGATCTCCTGTTACCGTCCTTCCTGCTACTTTATCTGATCATTGTCCCACCCTGGCCCAGATCAAATTTAGGTCCCTCACCTTTCCGGTTAGTAGTTACCCCCATAGATTCATCCTTAATACTTCTCTTCTTGAGGACCAAGATGTTAGTGTTGCTGTTAATATGATTAGACTCATCAACCTGCAAAACAACTCCTTGACTCATAGTGATAGATGGCAGCTAAATATCTCTTCCTGGACTAAGATCTTTCAAACCTTTGGCCAAATGAAAGCCAAAAACTACAGACGAATTGAGAAGGTGCTCTTTGATCGGCTCTTTGTGGCTGAGACCAATATCCAATCTCAATCAGACTCTACCATCCTTGCTGAGCAGGTGTCCCTTGCTAGGAACTCTCTCAGGAAACATCAACATATTAAAGCCAAAGGGGCCTTCATTAGAAGCCGCAATCACTGGCTTCAGTTTGGTGATAAAAGTACTAAATATTTTTTTAAGCTACTCAAAGAGAAACAAAGGAAAGAGAGGATTGACAGAATCTTTGACAATGATAAGGAGTTGCTTACGGGCTAGGATATTTCTTTGGCCTTTGAAAATTTTTATAAGAACCTGTTTACTTCTGAAGATGATGATAATTCTAGATTAAGGATACTTAGATGTTCTGAGCTTATTCCCAAGAAGCTTGCAGAGGATGATATTTTTGCCCTCCAAAGGCTTGTTTCCCAGCAAGAAATTGCTGATGCCATCCGAAAGCTAAAAGATAACAAAGCCCCGGGTCCTGATGGCATTCCTGTTGAATTTTACAAAGCCAACATTGATTGGATCTCTAAAGACCTCTATGATTTATACTTTGAGGCCTTCTCGCATGGCACTCTGGGGACTGCTATTAACACTGGTATCATAAAACTCATCCCTAAAGAGGGAGACAGAGCTTTGATTAAAAATTGGCGCCCTATCACTTTACTTAATGTTTCTTATAAAATTCTTGTGAAAGTTTTGGCTTCTCGGTTAGAGACTATTCTCCCCAAGTTTATCTGCTCCACTCAGACTGGATTCATTAAAGGCAGATTCATCCTTGAGAATCTCCTTACTAGCTGGGAAGCCATGGAATGGGCCAATACTTCACATCAGGAGGCTGCTATGCTTCTTCTCGACTTCGAGAAGGCCTATGACAGAGTTGAATGGGACTTCATCTTGATGATGTTAAAAGCTTTTGGATTCCCTGATATTTTTTGTAAATATATTCAAATTCTTCTAAAAGATGCTTCTGCCATGATTGATGTTAATGGTATCCTATCCAATCCTATTTCTCTGTCTTGGTCCATTCGACAGGGGTGCCCGCTTGCCCCTGCTCTATTTGTTATTGCTTCTGATGCTCTTTATTATATCCTCAAAGATGACACAATTTCCCCTAAGGTGAGTGGTATCACTCTTCCTAATGACTCTGAGCTTCTTAATATTCAATTTATTGATAACACCTCTTTGTTCTTGGAGCTCAGCCTGGATAACTTCATTTGCCTTCGCAATAAACTTGATATGTTTGGTAAAGCTTCTGGAGCTCGTATCTCTAGCTCTAAATCCATTTTGTTAGGATGGAATCGTCTTCCTCTGAACTGGCTTTCTCAATTTGGTTATTCTTGGGGAGGACCTAACAAGATTGTTAGGTATCTTGGTATCCCCTTTTCTGTGAGCCCTTCCCTTAAGGATATGTGGTTATGGATAAAAGGAAAAATCTTCAAAAAATTTAATAAATGGAATCATAGGCTCCTCTCCCTTGCTGGGAGAGTTCAGGTTTGCCAGAAGATTCTTTCCTCCTATAGCATCTACTACTCTTCTGTTTGGATGTTTAGTAACTATCAGATTTTGGAAATTCAGAAGGCCATCAGACATTTTCTTTGGTCGAATGGCAAAGGTACTAAGAAAGCCCATTCTGTTAAGTGGGCTTGGTGCCATCTGGAGAAAGGTCTTGGTGGGATTGGTTTGAAAGATCTCAAACTTCAGGGAATGGCTCTTGCCTCTAAATGGATCCTTCAATCCCTTGTTGGTAATGAGCCCTGGAAAGTGCTTGTTAGAAGTAACATTCAAAATGGTGTGCCTAAACCTGCTAAATCGTGGAAACATCTGCCCCTCAGTGATCTGATTTTTGGCAAATTCCACGTTTCTGTGCAGGGATCTTGGGTTTTTCGTTCCATTTGGAAAGCATGGGAGAACATTCGCCACCATATTGATAACTCAGCCTTTGACTATCACTATACTCTTCATGGTGAGTGATCATTATGGTGGAATCTTCTCCATCAGGGCAAACCTCTTGCTTTGACCAAAGGCTGTTCAACTAGATTTTGGGCCAACAAAGGTGTTAAATATATCATGGACATCCTTGAGCACAATCAGGTCATCAGCTGGGATGTCCTTGCCAATCAATATAATCTTCCTGCTTCTCATAAGCGTACTTACAATCTTATCAAAATTGCTTGTTCTTAGCTTAATCTTCCCCATAATACTGATGTGGATTCTCACCAATTTCTCTCCTTTAGATGGCAAGATGGTACTCTCCTCACTTCTGTCAAAGCTAAACATATCTACAGATTTCTTAATCATGATAGCTCTATTTCCCACCATCTTAATGGCATTTGGTACTGCTCCTTTACCTCCTCAGACTGGCATAAATTTTTTGATAAACTTTGGAAAGCTCCTATTTAGCCTAAAATTCAATGTTTTAAGTGGCAACTCCTGCTGGACAGACTCCTCATAACAAACCAGCATGCTAATCTTGATATTTGTTCTATCTGCAGAGTTCCTGAGACTATGAGACATATATTTTTTGATTGCTCTTTTGCTAGAGAAATCTGGCTCATGTTTGGTATATGCGTCACTCATTATGTTTACACTTTGGATATTATTTCTGGTTTTATTGAGGGCCTTAGAAAAGATGCTAATTTGTTATGGCAGATTCTCTCATCGCTCATCCTTTGGCATATATGGAAATTTAGAAATGATGCTAAGTTCCAAGGTTTTACCAGATCTCTTACTGGATTTCATAGAAATCTCATACATTTTAAAATTGCTTCACAGGTTTGCTATGTGTTGAATATGGAAAAAAGGAAGTTGCTTAGATTTCTGAGGGATGGTCGGGCTACCATGTTTATCTACGAGATGTAGAATGGTTACGAGCTGGCCACTATAATAGACAATCAGGTGGCGTTTGATGAAGCCCTTGCCAAACTCATGCAAGAGATCAAGAACAACAAGAACCCCTTTGCGGATAATCTCCACGTCTTTCACCAGCTGCTGAATAAGAAAAAAGCCATATGGATGGAGGGACCCCTCGGTTGGACATCCCGGATCAATAAGTTTGAAGATGCTATCCCGTAGCTTTCCATTTGCTATGACTCTGGCTCACCTTTCTCCTTGTATTACTCTGATGTGTTTGTATTTCGGATAGCAGTCCCTCTTGGTGGACTGTTTCTTTTGCTATTTTTTCGATTAGTTGGTTGAGGCTCTGCCTCCCTCCTTTTTGATGTACCTTTTTGATCCCACGATTTATAATATAAAAAAAATTGATTGAAGTTTTAGTTTTTTAATTAATTAAATTTATTTTTAAAATTAGTTTAGCTGATAAGTGAGAGGAGTTGTTATTTTTTAATATCTTTTTATATTTCTCATATTAATTTTTCATAATTAATTTTAAGTTTTAAGTTTTTATAGTTATTTTAGTTTATTTATTGTAATTGCCGTAGGCAATATACTATTGCATTCAGTTCTCCTAAAACTGAATTAGTTTCCATTAATGATAGATTATTATTTTTCTCTAAGTGACATATTTCTAAAGTTTTAATATTTATTGATACAATTTGTATATTATAAAAAATATTTATTTGAAATATGATTGGTTAAATTGGTTGGGTCTTATAAGACCCCTTTTTGCAGAAGCTATTTCCATACCACATTTTTTAGCCACAATTTTCATAATGCACATTATAAAAAAACCTAGACATAATGAATTAAGATGATTATTAATTTTTAAATCTTATTTCTAATTATTTCATTTCAAAACTTAATCTAATATTAAATTATTACTTTTAGATTTTGTTGATTTAGTTTTGAAATTTCATTTAGTAATATTCACTTTTATTACGATTTAATTTTGTAGTTTTAATATTAATTTTTAATTAAAATTTGTGATATTAAAATAATTTTTTTAATATCAGTATACAAAAGTATTAATTATAAAAAAAATGTAAGTTTAGAAAACTATATTATATATAAGTCTTGAGTAATGTAGTTTTTTATTCTCTTTTTTAATTGGTTGAAGATAACAATTATAAGAATGGAGAATTAAATAGTTTTTTTTTTCTATGGAGAATTAAATAGTTTTGAATTTTAAAACTGTATAATTAAATATATTATGGTTTATATTTAATGTACATATTTGATAACTATTGTTTTTATTTTTTGTTGATAAGATGCCAACATTAACTTTTATGTCATTATTAATTATTATTTGTTTAGTGCCAATAGATTCAAACCCAAGACCTCTTCAATAAGAGGCTCACAATTTACATTGTGTTGTGGACTCTTGACTATTTTAATTTATTTTTTTACTATTCACTTTATAAGAACTATTTTTTAGATGATAATTTATTAATATATAAATAATTAAATAAATAATATTTATTCAATTTATTAAAAGAATTAAAATTTCATTTACTTCAATTAAAAATTTATTTTAATTTAGTTTATGCATATTAAATTATAGTTTTAAAAAGTATTAGTACACCTCGTTGCAAGTGCTAGTAATCAATTGTGTTTGGCTGAGGGTTGAAATTTCAGCGAATTAATAGTGCTGATAAATATCATTAACTAAATTTTAAAAGATAAGTCTTTTACATAAAACGAAACGAGCGTGGACGAATAGGCCCCATCATCATCCTCTTTAATATTTATGCTGGGATATTGATTCTGCTGTTTAGAGTTCCCACACATCAGCTGAAACTCATGGCTGCAACTTCCACCCAAATGTTTGCGACCAATCTGCAAAACTTGAAGAGGGCAGTTTTTGCAACCTCAGCTGTTACAGTTCAGAAAACATGTTTATACAGAACTAAATCAGTCCAGATGAGAAGTATACACGGTACCAAGTTAATCCAGATTAAATGTATTTGTAGTAACAGAGAAAAACAGAAGTGGATTGTGTCTAAACCAAGGTACAGGACTCAATGTAATGCGGGGGCAGCTGAATTGGGAGGTTCAGGAATTGGGTCCATTGAAGGAATTCCTGGACAGGATTTAGATAGAGAAAATAGGTTTAAGAAGAAGAAAAAGAAGAAGGTATTTGTTGCTGGAGTAGACCAGGATGAGTTAGTGGATCCCCCAAGTTTAGCTGATTCGGACAGTCTTTTTGTTGAGTTCAATGGGATTCATTTACATCATAAATTGGCTGATTGTTCTACTGAAATTTCAGTTGCGGGCACTTCAGATTTGGACAACGGTGTCAATAGTATACAGAGTGATATTGGTAATTCAATTGGGATTCCTGCAATTTTATTGCATGGGTTTGGAGCCTCTGTTTTCTCGTGGAATCGAGTGCTGAAACCTCTGGCTAGGTTGATCGGGTCTAAAGCGCTTGCTTTCGACAGGCCTGCATTCGGATTAACGTCTAGAATTGAGCTCCCAGATAGTGGGAATCCACTTTCAAAGAATCCCTATTCAATTGGATTTTCCGCTGCAGCAACCCTCAGTTTTATTGACCTCCTGCAGTCACAGAAGGCGATTTTAATTGGGTAAGCAAATCAATTTCAAGTAATTGGATTTTGGATTGCAAGCAAAGTGTTCTGATTTTCTTTTTCAATTCGTAAACGAGTAACAGTTACTTCCAGATGGGAAGGTTCACTAAACTTGGACCAACCGGTTTATTATCACTTCTGTCTCTTTGCTTTTGCTACTAGATAATTATTTCCACTTTTTTGCCAAAAAAGTAAACTATTTTGAGCGGTAGAATCTCAAGAAGAAATTCTTTGATTGTAAGTGGAGATTTTAGCCAACTAACCAGGTGAACTGTAACGGCGCATGGCACAGCCTGATATGTAAGGTACATTGATAGAAACGTTTTGTTTTTGCATAAGACAAGAAATGAATTATGTATCCATGGATCATTTACGGACTGAAAAGCACATCAGTAGTTGATATGGTTTGATAATAAGAACTCTTAGCCATAAAATGAATTATAGAATGCAATAGAACCAAAAAAAAAAGAATAACCCAAGGCAAGTAAACCCCAAACAATTATGTACAAAAGCCATATAATACAAAATAATCCTGTAAAATGAAGTATTTTTGTCATACAAAACTCATCAACAGATCATAGTGCAAAGGGATAATGGAGAACGAAGCTGTAGTTTCGATTGGAGAAACAAGATCACATATCTCAACATCCATAGCTAATCCTCTGGGCATAGAAAGAATTGATTAAACTGTTTATGCTGTTATGGTTAAATATTCTTTAACCAAATATGAATTTTCGAAACAAAATCGGGCAACTGATAAATAAAACATGTGAATAATCTCTAAAATCTAATTTAATTGTTTCTATAAGTATTTCAAAAGCTAAAATTTACTGTAATATATGCAGCAAAAGCCTATTAGTAACAACTTTAGCCTCCTGCATCAGGCAAGGCAAGATAGATCTTGATCCATGTACTGAGCTTATTTGCAGGGATAAGTCTTAGTAGAGGTTGGTGCCTACAAAGATACACAGAAATTGGTATATCTAGTAGGTTGATGTCCACAAAGTTTGTAAGAGAATTTTATATAAGCAATTTTTTGCCATGGTTTACTCCCGAAAGTGTTTCCAAGTAAATCTTTTGTTCTTATGTTCTTAATTGTGGATATTCTATGATTGATGTTACTGTGAACATCAATTTGGAACAGTAAAAGGCTACCTCATACTGATTCAACCCCTTTCTCACAATAACTGCGTGCTCATCACTTGGTATTAGAGTAGATTTCTTCAAGCGTAGTTTGACCGCTAGAAGGTAGATCTTAAAGAGCACACACGGCCTGTGCAGAAGGGCTCTCCTCAAATAGGTCTCCATTGATTGATGGAAGAAACTGTCTTCTACAGCAGAAGGATGTGCACTTACCTAATGGCTCTTGGCTTTGATATTTGGCAATCAGAATGATTGGTTATGTTGCTCCAACTTCACCAACAGATCAAGCTGTAAAGAGATCTAGTGAAAATAACGCAAAAGCTATGAATGCAATTTTGTCTGGTCCATTAGAATTAGAATGTCAAGATGATGCACTATCTATTGTCAAAAGAATAATGTTATAAACTAAAGAATATCTGTGAAGGAGACAATAAGGTGAAGAAATCTAAGCTTCAAACACATTGAAGACAAATTGAGAGTGAAAGAATGAAGTACAAAGAAAATGTTGCAGCCTATCTTTTTCGCATGGACAAAATCGTCAACACCATATGAGGTCTTGGTGAGACGGTTGAAGATAAAATGATTGTGCAAAAAGTAGTAGGCCTCTTCCCTAAAGATTCGATGCAAAAGTTTCCACTTTTAAAGAGATAGAGGATCTAGATAAACTCACATTGGATGAACTTTGCATGGGATCCTCAAGACATATGAAATGAGGACTAGAGAGGAAAAATCATCTTAGCGAGAGACAGCTCTCAAAGCCTCAAAGAAGATAAAAAATATTGAGCCCAAGATAAGTGATACCTCTGATAATGAACTAGATGAAGAGGAATTTCACTTTGTGAGGAGGCTCAAGAAAGGATCCAACAAGTACAAAGGTAAGTTGCCCTTTAAATGTTTTAATTGCATAAAGTATGACATTTTGCTAAATGTCCTTATGAAAATAAAAGCAGTGATGATGAGAATGAGCTTTGTATGAAGAAAGACAGCATACATCATCATCATAAAAGTGACTACAAACAGGGAAAATGAGAAAAAAATAGAGCTTTCATAAACACAAGAAAATCTCTATTCAAAAGAGGAAAGTAGTTCATCCACAGAGTGCTTTTCCTTTACTGATAGGGAAGAGATTCTATTCATGGAATTAGGAAGCAAAAGTGATAGCTTGGAAAGTGGAGATAAAGAAAAAGAAGGGCAGTCAAACAAGGAAGACTATGCTAAAATAAACAGGGAAGTAGATTTGGAAAAATAGCTTATTTGTGCCCAAAGTGAATAAGAGAGTCAGGAAGAAGATCCTCAAACAAGAATTACAACTTTCAGAGGGCAGTGAATCTAAGGCAAAATTATCACAAAGTATTAAAGTATCCAAAAAAATGATCATTGATCCGAAAATTCAATTTTAAGAAGAAAAAAAGGATTGAAGAGGAGGTAAGAATCCAACTGAAGGAAAAGGAAGAAAATTGTGACAGTTTGGAATTCAAAATTGTTTCCTTAAGGAACTGGAAAACAACCACCAAGTTAAACAAAAGCCTTGAAGTTTGAGAAGAGCATCGAGATCTTAGATATCATCAATGGATAGAGGCCACCATTCATAAAAACCAGTTTTGTTTATGAAGTAAAGTAAAAGACTACTAAAGAAGATGTAGACCCAACAGAGCCATGAAAGAAGGCAAAGAAGGAAAAACCAAAGACCTACGCAAATGCTCTCAAAAGTCCTATAAGAAATGAAAGAAACAGGAAGAAAGAGAATCATCTCCCAGAGAATTCAAGCGCTTGTCCAAAAGGTAACAAGGATAATCTTGAAAATTTCTTTCCTCCAAGGCAAGCACATGACTGGGATTCAACATTCTTTCTGTAATCACTTCGGTCATAAAGGCATAAATTATAGGACACATACAAGAAATTTTGGTTGGAACAACAGAAAAGTCTTTATGGCTTTTCAAGAAGGAAGTCTTCGTCTCCGAAATTTGCACCCTGACTAAATTCAAGACTCAGTCACTTCAAGAAACATGGGATCTTTCCCGGCCTGTGGGTTACCCAAGTGGAAAGAGCCTCCGGAGAAGGCTGACTTCCTAAAGTGTCACCTAAAACTGGGCTCTAATTTTTCAAAGGGAAAATGCTAGGAAGAAACATAAATTAATGATTGAAAAAGTAAATGTGGTGATACACCAGAATCTTAAAGCTTGCAATATTAAAAAAATATGGCTCTTTGACTGTCAAAACATAATGGTAAACTTACACAACTTATTTCATCACACATATGCATAAGTATTTCATAGAGAAGTCTAAGGTAAATATATGCTTATGAAGGAATGATAACTTTCACTACAATAAATTATAACAGTACCCTTAAACACGGATTGCAACCTGCACAAAACACTTTAATCACAAAGAGGGTATAACATAAGATACAAACTGAATAGAAGCAAGATACTTTCACTAATAGCCCTTGTCAATCATACACTAATGCACGACTTTGCAACAAATAAGAAGGTCAAAACTATAAAAGATGGTCTCCAATATATTTTCTGCATCTACAAAACTGAGTTACAAGAAGTAAGCTAGAAGTGAGCAAAGTACTGAGAAAAAGTCACTAAGTCTCCCAAATCTGCATAAACCTAAACTCCATTTACAATTGAGCCTTCAACCCATACTTATAGCTTCAATCAAGCTGCACTTAGGAGAGCATTAACTCCTTGGTCAGATTCAATCAATCAGGCTACTTTTTGGGCCCCTATAAGCACTTTAGTAAGATGTATTAGTGGCCCAACAGCCATGCCTTATCAACTTTATCATAATGGCTACCAACTAATGTCCATTTATCTTTTGAAAAAGGCTCATAAAGACAAAAATCTGAAAAGCAAAACCCACCCAGATCTCATTTCCTATTGTTGATGACTGGCTAAACCATTAACGTTTGTCTTATCCCCATGACAACAACACCCATACTACATTTAAAAATCATAGAAGCTCTACCTGATTTAGCTTAGTAGCAAAACTCGGGTAATTATTTGGCAACATCAGCTATATGTCTACATGCTAGACGCCAAGATCAGCTGCCTAGACTATCTGTTGGGCACAGAGTCACTTATATGTGACAAAGACCTCTGAAAAACACATCTCCTTCACTGTTGAAACTCACTTCCAGATCGCAGCCTCCCCTAACTCATGAGGTATATGAGTATGGTTTATGATAGTTGACTAACAAACTCACTATCATGAATGTTATATGTTCACCTCAGAAACAATGCTTGAGATGAATCCAGTTCACTGGGATCCACTCCAAGTTGCCATCCAACCTTGAAAGCTGAAAAACATTATGCTGTTTACACTCAGATAATATAGGGCCCGTTCCAGAATACATCAAACATAGAATGATTCCCTGGCTTTCTTTTACATTCATCCCATTTCAGCACTGTCACCCTCTAGGGAAGTTTATGGAGATGCCCTTTTCTCAAAAGACCTCTTCATCTGTGCTTGACGGTGTTCAACTTTTCCTTAAGGCCTCAGTTCTAACTTCCTCCAGATCAATTAACTGAGCTAGCCTTGCAGTCATTGGCCCCTCCTCTAAAATATCAAGTTGATTGGCCAAGTCAAGAGCTGGAAGCTCAAGTGAATAGGTAATCGAGCCTCTTTTCCATAAACAAGTTTGAAAGGTGACTGTCCTGTTGACCTTTTTTGAGTAATTTGATCAGCCCACAGGGCTGATTTTAGCTGGGTATGCCATGCTCTCTAGTTACCCTCCATAGTCTTCTTACTGATTCTAATCAGATTGTTGTTAGTGGCTTCTGCTTGGTCACTGCCTTGCGGATAATAGTCTGAAGATGTATTAAGATAAGTTCCATTTCTTACAGCCCAATCAAATTTTTTGAAACTAACAAAAGCCAAACCGTTATTTGAGATAATGGATTCATGAATTCCAAACCTGAAAACTGGCTCTTCATTAAAATTCAGGACAACACTTTCATTAGCCTCTTTAAGCATCACTGCCTCAGTTCACTTAGTGAAATAGTCTGTAGCTGTTAGGACCCACTTGTGGCCAGCACTAGATGGGGGATTATAACTCCAATAAAATCCAGCCCTCATCTCATGAAGGGTTGTTCAACTTGAACGGGCTGTAAAGGCAAAGCTGTTAATTTCTCTTTCCCAACAAATAATGCACATTCCCTGCCTTTTCTAACCCATAAGTGTGCATCCTTGAATAGATTTGGACAATAATAGCCACCTGTCATTAACTTGAGAGTTGTTGCTCTAGGTGAAATGTGACCTTCAGCTGACCCATTGTCTGTTTGGTCAGCGTTAATGCATCTAACTAAAACACCAATAAAATCTTTTCTGAAAAGAAGACCATTCAATAGAATGTAAAGAATGGTCTGCAGTCTAAAATACCTCCTCTTGGCTTTATCCAAGCTCTGTGGACATTCACCAACCTGCAGAAATGAATCATTCGCTGCACCCAATCAGTGAATCAGAAGTTGAAAAAAAAAATTGTTCTTCATCTTGTAAAACCAAAACAGCCTCTTGGTCACTTTTTCCTTGCTGATTACAGCATCAACAAGCTTCTAACAGCATCAACAAGCTGCTTGTATAGTCCTTTTCCTCTGATCAGCTTGGTGAACTTGATCTCCACATCATATTCCATAACTGTAGTCACCCAACTGACTCTTTTATCATTTAAATCCTTACTCAGAAGGAATTTTTTCACACTCAGATGAGCAACCTTTAGAATGATTCTGTTATTAGACAACATGTGCTTAAAATTTCTCAAACTCCTTATAACTGCAAGTACATGTTTCTCTACAAAAGAATACCTTAGGTCGTAGTCCTTCAACTGTTGACTGAAAAATGTCACAGGCTGTTCCAGGCCTTCATCATTGCGCTGCACTAACATAACTGAGATAGAATCAATATCTCCATAGGCATACAAAACAAAAACCTTAGAAAAATCAGGATTTATAAGTGTAGGCACTGCTGCAAGTGCCTTTTTACTCAGCTCAAAACCCCTCTTTCCACCAGTAGTTCAGTTGAAGGGTACATTTTTCCTTAGCATGGCTGTTGATGGACTTAACAAATCTGCAATATCTGGAATAAACTTCCTAAGAAAACTTATCCGACCATTGAAACCTTGCAAACCTTTTTTTGTGCCAACAAAGGAAGAGCCAAATTTATTATTATTCTCAGGGTCAAAAGTGATTCCCGGTGTTGACACTATGTATCCAAGCAATCTGCCCACATGAACAACAAAAACACACTTTTTGAGATTAAGGGAATCCCAAAATCTCTGCATCTTTCAAAAATCTGTCATAGATGTTTTAAATGATCTTTTGATTACTTGGAAAAGACAATAATGCCATCCAAGTATACTAAGACAACTTTATACATCAGACTATCAAAAGCCATATCCATGGCCTTTTGAAAGTTTGCCTCAGCATTGGACAAACCAAGGGCATCTTTTTGTATGCCATGGTACCCTACTTGGTATTAAAAGCTGTCTTAAACTGGTCTTCCTCTCTTACTAAAATCTGATTGTAACCATTTTACACATCCAACAAGGAAAACCTCTCAGATCCTGAAACTACTTGAAGGATATGCTCCATAGAAGGCAAGGGGCGTCCATCTTTTAATGAGGCTCTATTCAAATCCTGGAAATCAAGACATAGCCTTATCTCTTCATTCAATCAATTTATTCAATTCTTTCTACATATGGGGCTCCGAATTTTGGGTCTAAAGGCCTATGTTTTTTCCTTACCAGTTTGGCATCAGGTACTAGTTCAATGGTGTGTTGAGCAAGTTTGGTATAAAACGCCTTCAAATCACTATACTCCCATGCAAAACTATCACTAAATTCTTGAAAAAGTTGAATAAATAAATATTGCTATTCTGAGGTACATACCTTGCCTAGCTCGAGTAATTTCTCTTGAATATTTCAACTTCCTCGTAGTTCTCCTGTTGAACTTGCATGTTGGCCTTGGACCTTTTGGTCTCATCATTAGTGTTGAAAATAGATTCAAGGGTGACCAAACCTTTAGGCATCTTATTGTTTGATAAGTAGGAGATATTTTCCACAGCAACTCATATTGTGATATTGCTATCAGGATTTAACTGTGTAGTTTTTAAGTCAAACTCATTGACCCATGTTTCATGAGTAGTGGTTAACACGAACCCATCTCTTATGAGAATGAATGTTTCTGTGAGCATCAACTAGACCTAATGAGTGCTAAGTGTTCTATTCATTCTCATGAGAGATGGGTTTGTGCGAACCACTACTCATGAAACATGGGTCAATGAGTTTGACTCAAAAACTACACAGTTAAATCTTGATAGCAGGATCACAATCTTGTTGGTTTAAAGAACCTCCAGAGAAGGTCGACTTTGTAAAGTGTCACCTAAAACTGGACTCTACTTTTTCAAAGTTTTTCAAAGGGAAAGGGTTAGGAAGAAACATAAATTAAAGCCTGAAAAAGTAAATGTGGTGATACACCAAAGTCTTAAGATTTGCAGTATTCAGAAAAATATGACTCTTTGACTATCAAAACATAATGGTGAACTTACACAACTTATTTCATCACACATGTGCATAAGTATTTCGCAGAGAAGACTAAGATAAATATATACTAATGAAGGAAAGATAACTTCACTACAATAAACTATATCAATACCCCTAAACATGGACTGCAACTTGTACAAAACACTTTAATCACAAAGAGGGTATAACATGAGACACGAACTGAAAGGAAATAAGATATTTTCCCTAAAAACCTTTGTCAATCATACATTAATGCATTACTCTGTAACAAATAAGAATGTCAAAACTGTAAAAGATGGTCTCCAATTTATTTTCTGCATCTGCAAAACTAAGTTACAAGAAGTATGCTAGAACTGAGTAAAGGACTAAGAAAAATTCACTAAGTCTCCCAATTCTGGATAAGCCTGAACTCCATTTACAAATGAGCCTTCAACCCATACTTATATCTTCAATCCAGCTGCACTTAGGACAACATTAACTCCCTGGTCAGATTCAATCAATCAGGCCACTTTTTGGGCCCTTAAAAGAACTTCAAAAAGATGTATTACTGGCCCAACAACCATGCCTTATCAACTTTATCATAATGGCTACCCATTGATATCCATTTATCTTTTAAAAAAGGCTCATGAAGACAAAAATCTGAAAAGCAAAACCCACTCAGATCTCATTCCCTATCCTTGATGACTGGTCAAACCATTAACATTTTTCGTATCCCTTTTACAACTCATTAAGGCATAACTCCACTTAGAAAAGAAAAACTCCACTCAGGTCATCCTTATCCCCATGAAAGAAACACCCTTATTGCATTTAAAAATCACAGAAGCTCTACCTGATTTAGCTTAGTAGCAAAAATCAGATAACAGGAACCTGTAACTCGTTTGCACCTTTAATGGATTATAATATTATACACTTTTAAGTGCAATAGTTCTAGACATACAATATGCTTTTGTAGAAGTGGTTTTGTGGAATTACCTAGACAACACGAGAAAGAGGATACCATGGCCAACTTAGTCTTTGTCGTGTCTCTTCTATAAAGTCCTCACTGCTTCTCACCCGCTGACAGTCAGACGAACCATGTTCTCCATTGGTCAATGCACCTCCCATGGCACTGTGGTCACCTTGTGTGACACCACCGTGGTCCCCTTCGGCAAGTTGCCTGAGCCTTTGCCTCCGTTTGGCTTGTTGGGCAAGAATTAAAGCCTAATGTGCGGCGTGTATGGCATCATTTTGCTCTTTTCTATTTCTATCCTTATTTAATTGGTTTGGCATCAATTACAAGGAAACATCATAAATAAGAAAGAACACTTTTTATTTTTTTATAATCTCTATACATCATGGGTCGTCTATGCAACCGTTTCAAAGTTACACGTGCTCTTTTCCTTAAACATTCTCAAGGCCTAAGGCTCATGGGTTGGACCTCCGTCAGGTCTTATCTCGGTCCTCTTTTTCCCTACAGTTACATTCTGCAAAGTTTCTCAGCGTTTGTTGCCAACGTTTCTCCCTCTTAGTTTCCTCCCTTCGCCTCGCCTGTGCAAGGAATGCTTTTGCAAACAATTAGGGAGACTAATGCAGAAGCCGGTTTGCTGTGGGACTCACAATCAAGGTGTACAACTTCTACATGTACAACTTCTCTTCGTACGAATGTTTGAATCATCGTTCGAAATAGTATTTGGAAGTTTTTCGTGAGAATGTACTCTCCTTTGAACAACTCGTTCACTCCGTCTTCATTCGTTCTAATATTCTCCTATACATGTATTCCCATTTAGTCTATGTATGCCATTCCCTGCACTGCTCTTCCCAAATTTAGTTAGCAACGACGCCAAATGTTTTCCCTTCAATGGTAATAAGGACTAATGCATAAAGACAAAATAAGACATTGAACATAGGAATTATAAGGAACTCAGTAGCAACTTATGTATTCATTCATCATCAAATGCAAGCAAGATTACATTTCCAATGCATAACATGTCTTTACTTGTGACAGAGACTAGTACATATAGTAGTCGAGGGATGCGAGGTGAACTGTCACATCCGAAACTATCTAACTACCCAATTACCCAACAACAATAACTTATTTTTAGAGGCTTGACTATTACAATCCAAATATAGGAAATTGTTAGATAGGGTTATGATACTTACTTGTGCCTTGAAAGCTTTAGACATCCAAGCGACAATATTGTTCATGGGCGATGAAGGGACACTCCAAAATGTGAATAACCCATACTTTCTACAATGATGCCATCCACCCCCTATATATGCATTACGTAAAACAGTCGTGACTTCACAATTAGAGTCCACTCTCCCGCCATAAACACCGTTACCACTCAATGATCTGACCTGTTAGGGAGGCAAAATAGGTTTGGATGATTTAATACCATCATGCTTGATCTTCTCTGGGATATTTGTGAAAGAAACCCTTTATTAGGGTTTTCAGGAGCTTTTTCAATTGTAGACTTAACCATTTGTGTCACCGATGGAAGGGTGGTCGGAGGTCACTGAAAATTTATTTCCTAGAGGTATCTTATTTGCACTAGTTGCACTAGGGTTATTTCCAAACATAGGAATAGCCCATATATTGCCCTGTGAATTTTTTACCCTACTTGTTGAATGGGCACGAGCAAATTTACGACCCTTCACCGTAGTCCATCCATCCTCATTTACAGTGTGATTGCAGATATGTAGTGACAAAATTCTAGGAACCTCATGTTCTATTTCCTTTGAAGAGTGCCCAAAAACAAATTAGGAGTCGTTTCTATAGACGATTTCCCCAAAAGGCTAAACTGATTGCCAATTGAGAAATCCTTCTTTCCATTTTTATTGATAGCCAACAAAGGGTTAAAAACCCCCTATTTATGTGGTTTTGAACGGTTTGGCATCATTCTGTTTTTGAAGGAAAGAGTATTCACATTTGCAAAGTTCACTATCAAGAGCAGAGCCATCTTTTTTATATGATGAGTTTAATATTATGTAATTTATAACTAATAAATTAGATATGTAAAGTTCAAGATCATTATTAATAATATATATATATATATATATATATATATATATATATATATATATATATATATATATATATATATATATATATATATATATATATATATATATATATATATATATATATATGTAGAATTTGATATTATTGAATATATAAGTTGATAAAACTCTATTATTCAATTATCATTATTAAATCTTATTTCAAATAGAGACATCACACATATGACTTCATAATATATTTTATTATGTACAGACACATACCCAAAGGCATCACACTCAACAACAAATGGGTGTGTGAAGTCAGGTAGTGCCAATATTGGGCATGTTCTCATGACTTTCTTGATTTTGTTACATGTAACTATAAGAAGCCTCACACAAATATCCTATAGTAACAATGCATACCAAGATCCTCTTAATTCATATATGTTCTTCAGAGGTGGCCAGTTCTTGGTGTACCTTAACACCATCAACTCCAGTCACATGTCCCACATAAAGAATCATAGTCATACTGAACTCACATTTGGAAGCCTTTGCAAATAGCGACTGTGCCTCCATGATACTCAAAACCACGTTCAAATGCTGCAAATGATCATTCCAAGTCTCACTCTATATCAATATGTGGTCAAAGATGACCAAAACATATTTCCTCAACTATTCATAGAATGTGTGGTTCATGCAGCGCTGAACATTGCTGGTGCATTGGTGAGTCCAAATGACATGACAAGGAACTCAAAGTGCCCATAGTGACAATAGAAAGAAGTCTTATGTATATTTTCTACGCAGACACTAATCTAATGATAGCCTAAATGAAGATCAATTTTAGAAAAGTACACAACTCTTTGTAGCTCATCTAGAAGCATCGATCCTACGAATGGGGTACTTATTCTTTATGGTCTTCTTGTTCAGTGCTTTGTAGTTTATGCACATGCGTAGCATTCCATTCTTTTTGGCCAATACAACTGAAGAAGTTGATGGGCTGGACCTAGAATCTATATGACCCATTTTCAGTAGTTCCTTGATAGTTTTTCAATCTCCTCCTTAAAATTGTGTGGGTGTTTGTAGGGCATAGTGATAACTACTTTTGTGCCCTCCTCAAGATCAATGACATTCTCGAACCCACTATCAAGTGGATGACTAGGAGGAATACCTCCAAACATTGTACTATGCTTATCCAACATAGTGTCGATATCAATATGATACTGCAACTCATTGCTAGGAGAAGATTTGCTGGATACAAACACTGAGCTTTCTACTCCATATCATCATGCCTGAATAGAGCCTCCGTCCTTGCTAAAACCACTTGTGGATCACCATCTACCAAGCCTGAAGCACAATTTTCTTACCATTAACAGTGAATTCCAATTGTTTTTGCTTGGAGTTTTGAGCATACCACTCAAGTGACTCCAACAATTGTAGTCCCAATATGGCATCCACATTGTTCAAACCCAGCACATAAAAGTCACCTGCCAATGTGTAATCTCCAATCTGTATATTCAGCTGTGGCACTATTTAGGTGCAACTTAGTGGGAAACCATCTGCAATCATAACACTGAATCTAGGAACTCTTTAGCTTGAAGCCCATATTTAATCACCAGTTCCTCATCAATAAAATTATGCATGGATCCATTGTGCAACTAACATATGTTGTCCCTTGAGGACACCTTTCAACTGGAAAGGACGGTTGTGATGTACTCCAGATAAAGCAGAAATGTGTTGTCTTTCTGACTACAGTATCCTCCACTTTAAGTTATTGGGGCTGACTTTCCCGTGCAACACCCTCATCAGTACTATCCTCTTGGTCATTCTGATCCTCACCATCAGAGTAGACCTCAACCAAATTTTGCCTCTTACAAGGCAACAATGACCTGACTCCCATGAATCTTTGCAAGAGAAGTATAATCTTCTCCTCCTTATCTCATTCCTTGACCCCTGTTCAGATTTAGAAGGATGTTCTTTGGCTGATTGAAACTTATGTTCTTTTGCTGATTAAAACCTTTCTTATCAGACTTCCATTGGCTGAAACTTTTTCTTTGGTGGCTGATAGGAAGGAGTGACATCCAAGTCAAGGGCTAAATCAATATCATCATCTAGTGAACTAGGCCTATGAGCCTTAACCAACCCTTTCAGCTTGTCACTAAAGCCTTCTACAAAAAGCATTGTGACTCTTTTTTGTGGCATATCAAGAATCATTATAGAATTTGGTTGGAACTCATTGATGTGAGATTTCAAATGTCCTACCTATGTCAGTTGAGCCATTTCCATGTAATAGACTTCTATATCTTTTCTATCAAAGTGAGTAGTCAGCCTTATAACAAATTCTTCATAGGAATGTATCATGGTATGATCATGGGAAACTAATCCATGGTGCCACTAGTCATATGCTACTCCCTCCAGGTGCATGGTAGCAAACTGTATTGCCTTTTCCTCTTTCTTGAGCTTGAGCGCCGAGAATGTGTGTAACTTATGAATCCATGACCTTTATAATATCTCTTCGCTTCCGTTAAAGGCTGGTAGAGAAATTTTATTTTAAGCATCCTTGTATTCCAGAGGCTGAGTGACCTGCCTAACTTGCCCTCTATGCCTCCTGTGTTGCCTAACTGCTTTACATCAGCTGGAAGGTGCATGTATTCAACATGGGCTTCCACAATATCATTTGTAATGTGTGTCTCCACTTGCTCTTCCTTCAGAATGGTTCTCTTTCAATTTGATGAGGTAGAATTGTGAGACGTAATTGTCGATCAGACCTAGTACCTGCTGTCCTTACAACGTTAGAAGTTGCTGTGTCTTGATTGCCATGCCTGACCTAACTCCTGCTGTGTTCAGTACTAGGCCTTCTTGATCTGTATGATCAATTCTCAGTTGACCCATAGCTGTGATCATTCAGTCCTAAAATTGTTGTAGCATTTTTTTGCTGCTGTTTGGCAAAGACCATCAGAAAGTTATTGAGCTGATTATTCATATCCCTAGGTGGGTTTTTTTCTCTTCTTTTTCCCATTGTTGTTTCAACTGGGTCACTTCCAACTCCTCCCACTTTCTGTCCAGACCTACTTCCATCTCTTTGTTGTAACTTTTAGTCCCTTAGACCCTTTTGGTGGCCTCTTGTTGGACATTATTAATTTGTCTTATCTGAATCTAATCTTATCTACCTATGTGGTTCAAACCCTCTACAGTTCATACACTACTTTAAACTGCCATGCGTTTGACTAGGAGTGACATGCAATCATAATTTATGACATGCAACCGCTCAGATCAGTCCCAAATTGACATGCACAATGAATACCACATAAGCTAGAGGGAAAAGTGGCACCAATACCACTGAAAATATTTACTAGAGATTTTTGCTAATAACAGATGTGTTCACAAACATGACTGGCTGTTCGATGAGATATTTGATAGCATTCAAAAAGGATTCTTACCATCCAGATTATCAAATAAAATTTAACCAGAAATACCATTAAATTTCAAGGATAGAATACAAGGCCTACCAATCATTGCATCAGGTTCAGGTTATAATCTTTGACAAAAGCTATTATGAATTAGATGTTGGAAATGGCTCTCACTATTTGAACTGCTCCTATTGATGATGTCTGGTCTGGATTAGCAGCAGTAATAGCCTTTGCATTGAGCATAGCATGTCTTCTACCAAGCTGAGGCAGTGATACTAATTGGACTGTCATTTTTGCTTCTGCCTGCCAAAATGAACAGCTGCAGCTCTTTGCGATATAACCCTCGAATAGTTTTATTGCTTCCAGAAAAGTACAGACTGCTGTTGCAGACCTGCGGCTACGTCCAGGACTGTTGATAGCAGGGGTTTCGTTCTGTTTGTATGCCAAATTGCAGAGAACTCATATATTAACCAAGAAAAAACATAATGACCAAAGAATAATTCCCTTCAAAGGCATTGACCTTCTTTATAAAAAATTAAAAAGCTGTGATTCTTCTAGATTATTCATGATGGTGACTAGGCATAATCTCCGAGGTTCAAAAACATATTTATTAACTACCACCACAGCGCTTCCTAGATGTAATAAGTTGTGGCCCCATCATTAGTCATAATGAAAAATTAAATATATTGCAAATAAACTTTTTCTTTTTGGACTAATATTTAATTATTCACTCATTCTCTTGCTATTCAATCAAATTGCTAGCCTTAGGGAATGAAAAAGGCTAGTTACTTCTTCTCTGCGAACTAGAGCTCGGAGGGGGACATTACATTGAGTCTTAATTATTCATCCCTTGATTCACAACACAATGTATCCCTTTCAATGCTTGGAATGTGTCCTCCTTTATTGGTGGAAGGGTCGTCACCTTTGTTAGGGATTGAGTCACCACTTTTCATTGTTTCCTTTGAGAATAAAATATTATTCCCTGTTCTGATCTCCTTTAGATGCCCTCCTAAAATAAAACCTTCTTCCCTTTATATCTTCCAATGTGGAGAAGAGTCACACCTAATCATCATGTCTACCCATTTGCAATAGTTACAACCTTTCATAGTTACCACATATTGAAAGAGTCGCAACTCTTAAATGTTTTTGCCCTTTGAAAGGGTCATAACTCTTCATAATTGCCCTTATCTGAAAGAGTCACAACACTTTGAAGAGTCAACCCTTTGAAAGAGTTACAATCCTTGATCATGGCTGCCCTTTGAAAGAGTCACTTCTTTATTTTCTTCACATTGCTTTCTTCTTCCATAAATATTTCTTCAATTCTAATGGTGTCCTCTTCCTTCCTTCCTTTATATCCACTTTCCAATGAACTCCCCTCCTTTTTATATCTTATGAAGAGGAGTCACATTCACAACTCTTCATTATGCATCTTTTGACCTTTCTCATTAACTTAATTAACTTGTTATTATATTATATTATTATTTAAAAATTTCTATCTATTTATTAATTTATAATATTTCAATTTAATTATTATTATTTATTATTAAATCCGATTTGACAAAGGTGGCATTACACCTATTCAAGCCAAACAGTGATAACCCTTTCTCTCAAATATGCAACATATACCCTGTAGCTGAAAAAATCCATTGAAATTTATAACTAATCTATCTAAATTCCTCTCAGCACTCAGTAGTCCTCCAGGGTGTTGATGCGAGTTTTGTATTACTTACATAACATATTAGGATTTGAATATTCAATATGGGATATCAAACATGCAACTCCTCTCTTGAAAAGTTATTACTCATGAAGACATAAGCAATAGCTCCAATGTTCCTTACACCGTTGGATACTCACTCAGTTTTATCGATGTGATTTGCTAGTAATCACATAGGCGGCCTTACGCTATTCATTCAAGGATGACTTGGACTTTGGTGGAATGATGGAGATGATGATGGGTTTGTGAAATATGCGAGTGGCAGATAATGTTGATGGTGGTGGTGATGAAGGATGTGTCTGCCAGGGATGATGTTGATGGGAAAGTGATGGTAGTGGAAGGTGAGTGGATGTGTTCTAATGCTTGACCTACTCCTAACTTGCTTCTCTAAGCTTCGACTACCCAACTACTTACTATTCTACTCCTACTCCTATGAATGGAAGGTTAGCAAATGGACGGGGATTGAATCTAATGAGAGCTGGCCAGCGGCCTCACTTCCATAGGTGCAATGATTCAAAGGAATAATAAACTAGCTTACCACACAAAGCTTCCCAACTAGCCGTTAGGATGCTAATGGTCTAGTATTGATCCCTATCAAACATTTACTAATGCTACCATACAACTATCCATCTACTTCACTCCTACTTAGCAACTTGAACAACTTGAAAAGAAATCTAACTATGTGGAAGTAGAAAACATGCAATAACACCCAATGTTCTTGATCAACATGCCAATCGCAACAATGAAAAAGAGAGCAATTTTGGTATTATCTTCGCAACAATTTCTCCAACCCTTTACAAATGAGAGCAAATGGCCTTTTATAGGGGCCAAAAATACAACAGACGGTGGAGATCAAAACAAGATCAACGATCCAGATTGGATCCTCAAAACCCTAATTAGGGTTGCCACCCCATCGGCCAATGAGAAGCTGCCACCTCATCAATGGACCAATGAAAAAAGTGCAAAAAGTGGTAACTAATGAGAAGGCACCAAAATAGTGGCCAATCAGAAATAGACACTTGTCCTATTCTAGAAGAAAGGGAAATTTGCCACTTGGGCTTACATCAAATGATCTTCTAATATAAATCTTCCCTTTTCTTTCATTTTCTTAGCTAAAGCAATGAACTTAGCTAGCCTTTCGGTCGTTAACTTCTTCCATAGGAGGACAAGGTGTGTGCTTCGCCCTGAGTTCACACCACTTGCTGCTTGTAGTATCCTTTCGTGATCTTTCTCATATTCTTTCACAAATCCAATAAAAGCATTGAGAGAGGAAAGGGTGCCCCAAATGCTTTTTCTTGATAGCAACCTTTTCTAGCTCATCCAATCTCGATTCAAGTCTTATCTCATTGATATCCTCTTCTCTGATGTCTTCAAAATCAAGGGCTGCTCCATTGTCGCTCATCATGGTCGTAATGGAAGTGTCGATGCTTGGGCCGTGATGTGCAACTGCCTGTTGTATATCCTTTTATTGTACCGCCATTGGTATCGGTTATTCGCCTCATTTTCAAGAAGAAGGGTGTTTTGGGCATCATATCCTCTTTGTTTTTCTTAGTGTTTGTCCGCTTGGGATTCTTACTTGCACTAACATCCTCCATGCTCGTCGCCCTATTACGGGATGGTAGAGTGGTGGACCAGAAGGCAAGTAGAACCAAGGGAAGCAATTCTAAGACTAGAATGAAAGAGAGAAATCCGCTTAAGGACCCCTTTCAACTCTAAATGATTTGAAATTACCTCTACCTATAGCCAAGGGGGATTGTCCTTCCTTTAGTTTGTCCTTCATCCGTATCATGTCCACTGTATCGATATTAGTGTCGGTTATTCTCTTCATTTTCGAGAAGAAGAAAGTTTTGGGCATCATATCCTCTTTGTCTTTCTTAGTGTTTGCCCGCTTGGGATTCTTACTTGCACTACCATCCTCCATACTCGTCGCCCTATTACGGGATGGTAGAGTGGTGGACCAGAAGGCAAGAAGAACCAAGAGGAGCAATCCTTAGACTAGAGCGAAAGATGGATGTCAGCTTAAGGACCCTTTGCAACTCTAGATGATGAAAATTCACCTTAACCAATAATCTTACTGCGACTTTTCGGAAGCTAGGATATGACTTCAAGAATTTCAAATCCCTTGCAAATCAGAAATTTATCATGCAATTCACCTCCAAATAAAATTACTCAACCTAGGGAAAAAATCACAACCTCTTGAAAAAATCAGAATTTTATCTCCCACAAAATTCGGCTCCCACAAATTTTGCCCTCCACAAATTTCGGCTCCCACAAATTTCACTTTCCACAAATTTCGCCAAGCAAGAAGAGTGCAGATCTGCTCTTGCAAAATCACCAACACCTTGAGAAGGAGAAGCGAGAAGTGAGGAAGAAATGGGAGAGAGGCCTCCTCTTATACCCAACTTTCTTCTTGGACCCTGGGAGCAAGAAAAACAAATAATTAATGCAAAATTATGACCCACAATTAAATACTTAACCAAAATTAATTTTACCATGATAAAAATTAATTTGTAAAATTGCCAATTAGTTCTAAATTGCAAAAAGAAATTAAATGGTGCCTTAAAGATGTTAAATATTTCCATTTAATGAGGATTTAGTAATTAATACGTCATTAAAATTGTATTTTGGCTAACCAAAAGTCATTTTTCAATTTTTTCAATATTAAATTACCAATTTCATTAAAGGCAAAAAGTTTTCAAGGCAATTTTAATCTATTAAAGCCAATTTTTTGCAATTTTTCTCAAATCGATTTTGCTATGCCAATTATAAATTTTGTGACAAATAAAATAAAATTGCTTCTAGAGCCAAAAATCGATTTTTGCAATTTGACTTCACCATCAAAAAAAATAAATTTCTTCACAAAAAAATATAATTAAGATTTTTCAAAAAACCAAATTTAACAAAAATTTCATTTTTTGAAAATTATCCAAATTTATACAATTATATCCAAATTTTCAAAAGAAAATGTCTAAGTACAAAATTCACAATTTTATCCTGCCAAGTATTGCTCTTTAAAATTTTGTTTGGCCTAAGGATGAAATTGGTTGCTCTGGAAAATCAAGTTGAAACTGGGTGAAAAAAAGCTAAGTCTGTCCCACTGGCCTGAAAGTGTCCAAGGCTCAAAATTTTCAAAAAATCAAAATTGTTGGACAATCCAAAAATTTGCCGAGGCGATAAAAAAAAGGGGGGGTCCCCAAAATTTTGGGGCAATGGTGTGAAAACCTCACAACACAGGGTTCTAGGAAGATGGGCATGGTGTTTGAATGCTGCTAATGCTTAATATTTCCCAGGTATGGTAGCTCAGCTGCCATCATTGTCTCTTCACTAACAGAGAACCATGGTGCTTGACCAAGATTTAGGGCTGAATGATAAAACTTCTAACTGAAGATTAACTCCTATTCACATGGCATTAATGTTACTAACTTCAAGGAGATTATAATCACACAGAGGATTTCCTTCTGCCAAGTTGACTATCATTAATTTCAGAGTTAGATATAGTTTCCAAAAATGCCCAAGTGAATTCAGATCCATAATTTTTTTGATGGGTAATTCTGATCCATATTACCCTATTTCCTATGTAACCTACTATAAATGCTCAGTATAATATTCCTGAAACATTATTGACCCACAGAAAATAACAGTCATGCAGGATCATTAAGACAATTTTGTTCATATGTAACGATCAGACCTGCATATAATTAAAGTCAAACCAAGAATCATCTGAAAAGATTCAAAGAACAATAAATATACTGACGACTCAAAATTGATTCAGTAATCATGACAGGCCTAGGATTTTCTTAATTGGATCAACTAGATGTCATTACCTGTCTGCCTGTGTCACTATTGAACCATGAAACATGATTCTTTCCCTCTACTTAGTGATGATACCTTGCAAAACCCTGCAAATTCAGACAAGTTAGTTTTCAGCATTAGTCATGATCAAATATTATCCAAGTTATATTATTTAACAGCTATACTGTCCCAACATATATCAAATAATCACAAGCAGAATTAACTAATAACTCAAATTAATCTAATATACTGTGAAATATAAAAGTATTAAATTTCAGAATTTAATTCTAATAATAATCAATAATCTTTTTGGGGTGCTATTACAATTTCAAGATCCATCGTTTTTGGCAACAGATAGAGGTTCAAACTTAATTCATTTTGTGGCAAGTTATGATTTTTTTTTATGACAGGAAAGCTTTGATCAGGTGGTCTGCCATAGATGAGTGCACACATAAAACACATACATAGTAGGCTAGGTTTTCAGTTAGTTTACTGCTACAGTGCTACTTAGCCAAACTTCTTGATATTTTTGATTTGTACAGGATGGAGTACTTCATAAAATTCAGTAATGTCTGAAACGTAGGGTGAAACATACATATCAAGATAAAGAAATGATTATGGGCAATATGCATCGAAATCTTATAAACCAATTTTTTTATCATATTCCTTGTACTACTCAGTTGCATTTGATTTGGAACATCAAAACTGTTCAAATATGAAAGGAAAAACAAGATAGAATCATATCTCTCTGTTTAGGTTACTCATATAGATTGTATATGGTCATACTTGTCAAATGGGATGATTTTAGTTGGAAAGTAAACCAAGGCATCGCAATCTAATTTATAACATCTAATTATGTAAACCATAGCTTGCAGACTCAGACTTGGAGAGTCCTTTGCAAGCTCAAACGTGTAAACTTGGCAACAACTTGACAAGAACTTAGCAAAACTTGGCAACTTAGAAAGTGCCAAATATTAGAATTTTATAGAAAAACATATTTGTTTTTGCAAAATTCAATTACAAAATGTATTGAGTTAAAATTCACATCTCAAAAGAGAAATTGCATGGTTTTATAAGAAAAAATGTGTGGGAAAACGGATTGTAACCAGAATTTTACTTGCACAGGCATGTTTACCCATGTTTTTCTTGTGTCGATAAAAACTTGCGAGTTGAACTTGTAAAAAACTCACGGATGAAAAAAATAGAGTACTCAGCAACTTGGAGAGCACTGCAGAGTCTGAAAATTGAAAACTATGGTGTAAACAGTGTGTTTGGCAGAAAAAGATTGAGCTGTGTGAATGTAAATATTTATCTATACATTTTATACTTTGTTCTGGATAAGGATGCTCCTATTGTTTAGTATCATTTATTGCAAATGAACAGAAAAAATTGATAGTTTATAACACCGAGTTGTCATGTATAAGATATAAAATGGCAGCCATTCAGCAGGCTGTCTAGTAGCAGCAAATGCATATTTTGAGGCTCCTGAACGTGTTGCAGCACTCATCTTGGTTGCTCCTGCAATTGTAGCTCCTTTAGTCATGGGAAAGAACAAAAATATGAATAGTAATCCAACGCAAAGGAATAGACAAGATGATAACTATAATTCAGAAGAGGGATTGAACCCTTCTAGAAAGATCAAAATGATGCTATTGAGGTTTTGGACAGTTACTTCTAGACTGGTTGCGAACATGGTTCAAGAAATGAAGTCAATGGCAAATACATTTTATCGGAAACTCTTGTCGAGCATCCTTCGTTCCAAGGTTGCAATTATGCTGGTAAGCATAAATGTTTATACTATGATTATGGAACTTTCTGATGTAGAGATTCAACATGGAATTATTGATCAGTGTTCACACCTGCTGATGCATGTGTTGAGAACTTTTGTTTACTTCTGGGTCCAGTTGCTGACCCACTTCCATGCTTGTAGGTGAGATTGATTATGGACAAGTACAGCAGAGAGGCAGTAAGATATGCATGGTATGATAAAAAGCAAGCAACTGACCATATCATACATGGATACACAAAGGTGAGTTTGTTTTTCATGTTATGAATGCAAATCTAGCTGTGATTTTAGCAGCAAGTTTGAAGTGGATGGTAGGAAAGCGTGCAAATATGTTTCCTGGTTTCGTTGGTTTTTTGTATTTGCAAAACTTGTGGGCTGAACTATTCAGAAAATTGGCATCTGAGATTCAAATTTGTATTATGTTCTATTCATCTACAAAAATGAGGATTTGTATTGATATGATTACCTTGGAAGAATTTCACCTGTGTGTCTCAAACATGATCACTTTTTATTTTGCCTTGTAGCCACTAAAATGCAAAGGTTGGGAGAAAGCCCTCTTAGAGTTTACCTTAGCCATGTTAACAGACTCTGCATCTGAAGGGAAGCTTCCACTTCAAAAAAGGCTTAAAGACATCTCCTGTCCTGGTAGTTCGCTCTTGACTTTCTTTCATCTGATATATTGTTTACATATAGAAGTTCAATTGATTCATTTACACATAATTGCTTATACAAAGAGCTGACTCATTGCATTCACCCACTGTATGATGCTTTGAAAATCAAGTGTTGATTGTAACTGGTGATACGGATCGGCTAGTTCCTGCATGGAATGCTGAAAGATTGGCAAATGCTATACCTGGAGCCAAATTTGAAGTTATAAAAAATTGTGGTCACTTACCCCAGGAAGAGAAGCCAGAGGAGTTCCTTGCTGTAATTCAGAGGTTCTTGCAATGGGCTTTCAGCACTTCTGAGAAACAGGCGCTTCAAATAGCTGGATAGTATCAGTTGTAAGACTTCAAGTACTGGATTTGGATAACTTTGATGGGGCAAAGATCTCTTCTCAGTAAGCTCAAGAAATGTATTACATGTGTAGTTATTATAACGATAGATAATAAACATTTTATAACTTTTAATAATGCTAAACCAGACATTTTTGGTGGAAAATATCAATCAATCTTCTCGTACAACTGAATACTACTTAACCAAGATTGCAGATTGTCCAAAGCCTGCCTTTGTTGAAACATGGTGTAACAAGAAAACTTGATGGTCTGACAGATCACTGTCATTACTAATTCAGCCTTTTCTGCTGTTTCTTGTGGCCTACTACCCATGTCAACAAGACACTCCTGTGGTCCAGCTTAAACTTTGTCATCGTTCAGGTCTGAACCTGGTGAATAGGCTTTTCCCAGAGTTACCGAATCCTCTTCCCTTAAGGGATCTTCCTAGGGCTCAGGAGCTTTTGCCTACTTCAATTTATGTTGCCTGAATTTTGGGCTATCTTCTTTCTTTCATGAACATTTGTCTTCCTCGATTAAATTTGTGTCTGTCAATTGCACCTTCTTTGAATAGCAAGCCATTAGGATTCATAATTCCTGGCATATTTGCATCTGAAGTTTATCCTTTAAAATTCAAGCATTTAGGTTCATTGATACCCAGTCCAGATCTATGTTTGCTTTGTCTATGATTTCTTCGATTAAATCTAGTTATAAACAATTTTTGCATAGACTACTGTCCATAATTTTCTTTTTCACATTCTATAACTTCATGTATAACCCACAAATTCATTATCATCTCTTATATTTCATTATGCCAAGCATTTATGGATAATGAGTGTTTTTGGGAGTGTCGTTCAAATGCGGAAAGCACTGATCATTACTATAGCTTTACTAAACTCCAGGAATAATGGCATCAAATAGAATCTGAATCTTCCTTAAATATATGATCCATTGATTGAAGCCTCTTTCCTAGCTTATTAGGGTGTTTTAAGTAACAGAACGAAGGAACTTCTTGTTAATGTATTTAATCTTGATGCCTGATCTGCTTGAACGATCTATAGAGATAGAACCATTTATCAATTTTTGATGGTTTTTTCTCATGATCAATTCTCATATAAATATCCATCGGAAGGCATACAAAAGGAACAGTCATGTCTATTCAAGTAAGTGTTTGTTTGAAGAGACGTGTGTTGGCTCTTGAATCAACAACTTTTCAATAACCCAATGATAGGAACAAATACATCTAGGGGAAGCTAATTCCCATGTTCAATATACCTATTCAGACATCGGGGCCAACTATATTGCTATCCTCCTTCTTCAGGCTCTGCAAGACCTAGGCGGGTGAACCTCAGATTTGTTCATATGGTACCAGTTGCTAAAACATATATCTGAATCTGGATAAAGCGGATTGAAACCCCAATTCTTCTAGTGCTTATGCAAACAACATAGACATGAAATAACTAATAACATGACCTATGAACTTGACAAGCTAAGTGAGGGTAAATCCTTTCAGCTTTTCAACATAAAAGGGAAAAGACTTTGATTAATGTGTTGATTATCAGCAAAACCAATGTATGAACAACAAACATATAGATCTTGTAGCTGATCAGTGCCTTATCTATTGGGCAATTCCACAAATTACTAACACATGTCCTTGGAAATCATTGATACATTTCATATATCAAGGTTCTAGATCTATCCTATCACTTTGTGAATCAAACATCTGCATCAAGACTGAATCTCATACCCGACCTATCCTTTCATGAAATCTACAACCCCATTACATGACTCCTTGAGTCATAAGAAAAATATACCAAACACACAACCTAAAATAGATTGTAACTGGATTTGTGCTCTTTGTTCACAAACCACAGAAGATTACAGACAACATAAACAAGAGACAAGAAATCAGACTGAAGATAAGCTCATTTGCTGCATTTTATTCATTTCCGTTAAACAAATACATGAGGATGCATGAAATTAACTCATGAAACAACTGAATAAAGTTAACTATCTCTGTAATTCATTACCTGTTGTTCATTACAAGAGAGAAATGTTGGGCATGAATGGTGGGATACAGCTAGAGCTCTGCTCAATAGTCTGGACAAAAACCAACCATCAACAACCCTAGAGAAAGAGAAGAGAAGAGACTAAATAGAATGGAAGAAATCCTGGATCTACTATGATGCTGCTATTTGTCCACTTGAAGAACTTCCACCCACTGATGTAAAACCTCTCTCTACTCTCTTCCTTCAACCGAAAATCAGATCTTCATCATTTTGTTTCAAAAATGCTTCAGGGATTGCCCAAATGATGGAGAAAACACTAGTTGAAAAAGATGCTAGATTTGCTGCTAAAAACACATGCCAAAATGAATTCTCAATGACTTTAGAGGCAAAATGATACTTTTAAAAACATTTTCCCCAAATCTGGAGCAAACAAACTTCTTTGTTTGCTCTCTAACTAAATTTGAAGCTCCAACGTGAAAACACGTATTTTGCTAAGAATGCCCATGTTTACAAAACTACCTATAGCTTTTACCACTGAAGACCTGCACACATTTTGACTGCAAAAACAGAAAATTCACTTTCTCCCCTTTCTAACGATATATTGCACCCTATATTTTGGATAAAAATGCCCCTCTGGTGTGCATTTGAAAATTTCAGGCCCTTAGCCATGAACAAAGCATTTTAAAAAGTTGAAAACTTTAAAATTTTATATAGTTTGGACTATATAATATAGTCAATTTTATTTTCAAACTTTAATCAAATCTAAGAATGCATGTGAATATTGAAGGGATTTTAATATTTTAACATTTTGAATATTTCATATCTACCTCCAAATCCACCTCAGTCTAACCTCCTGTTGACCTCCACATGAGCACTACGTGTCATCGCCAGATTGGCCGAATCTGCCACCTCACCTCTTCGTCACCAACTTCTGCCACGTGTCATCTTCTCAGGTGCTCGGGGCCTTAACTCCTAACCATGCCTTAACCGTTGTGATGAGGCGATAACCGTCTCCCTAACCGTGGATTAACCTTTCGCAACCTCACAATTGCTTCTCCTAACCGCACTTTAACTGCCCTGAAGTTGTAATTAGCCATTTTTGCACCCTTGCTACTGTTTCCACTTACTGCTGCCAAGTTGCGACGCGGTTAACTTAACCATTTTGTGGCTTCACCATGGTTAGGCTTAACCAAGCCCTGACCATTGCGGGCATGCAATCCACCGGGCCCACCTTAATTTTTGTGCCATGTGGCACATGCTAATTTGTCGTTCTGCTACCACATCACTGCTGACATCATCATCTACTACCTCCATGTTGGATCAAAATTTGTTTGACATCGTCGCCAGCTGTCCATTCGGGTGGGCCCTCACACGTGAGCCTTACCTCAAAAGAGGCATGTCTTTAAGACACTCTCTTTGTGTGCATTAAGGCATTTAAATACTAAAATTTGTCTCTGTATAGGTGATCTGGGATAACGGTCTGAATAAAACCTCTACCCAAATGGCTACTTGTGAGTGGTTAGATCTCCTTCAATCGCTTCATTCTGTCCTAAAAGTATTTCCTGTACTCCAACGTGACCCATTTGCACTCAAATCCATCATGTGCTTACTGCAAAAACCCGCAAATGTGGAAGGAGATGGTTTCAATTGGAGACTCGGCTTGCCTATAGCTTCATCTTTCCTTGGCATAATGCATTTTTCAGCTATTTCATCAGAAAGCACTTAGCAAATGTCACACGAGGTATAAGTGGGCAACGTTCAGGATAAATAAAGCAATTCCATTCTTCAAACTCTCCATACACCTTCAAAAGTGAAGCTTCTCGGCTGTTGAAACTCATTTGACCCCTGTTTGTTTGATCATGTATCCATTTGCTTATATAAGGATGATACACAATTGCTAGAATGGGCTCCTCTAATTTGGGCACAACTGTGAGGAGAAATAATGTGCATTAGAATTTTTAAAAAAAGCTCCATCCCACTAACTTCAAACTTCCTACAAGATCAAGGCTTGATTGTAAATCATCTCATTCTTCAAAACGCTACACTAACGACAAAAATGCATGCCTTCACATGCAATCCACACCATTGTGTTCTATTTGAACATCAGAGAATACTCCTCTACAACAGCATATCAAACTTCTGCAAAACGCTAGATAATAATCACAAATTTGGATCAACCTTCAATCGCATCAATAACTTCAAGATTGGGCTGGGCACTAAATAAAAGCTGGGGCAATTAGAAAAAAAAATGTCTGTAGACTTCGAATATCCATAAGCAAAATCAACAATCATTATGTTGGAGTAATAATGGCAACAATGAATTATCTTTCTTGCTTATGTAGTAACTTGACAAGATACTCCATATTTCATTGAAAACACCATTTACTAGGCATTTATACCTACGTTCTTTGCTAAGACATTCTACATTCCCCTACAGTTGTTAAAATGATGAAAGTGGGCTACAATTGAGACAATTCATTTGGTCCTTTGACTAATCAAATTCTTACTTGGTTCATATTGGCTCTATCATCTTTGGCAACAGGCTTCCATTTTCCAATTTTCTTATCCTCAACTTTCTTCAGTGTACTTGACGCCTCACCTTTGGCCCTTCCTCCTTTAATTATAAGAATATATTATCTTTCAATACGTAGCAGAATTTGAGCTCCTGACCCCGATCTACTATTATAGCAAAACCACTTTAGAGCCAAATAAAACTCTTCTTCACTCTCCCTTAAAGAGGTCCAAATCTCCACTTAAAAGTACCTTACAAATTGAATTCATGCCCATTCAAAATAAGGCATAAGTCAACGCCACAATGTTTTAACACAATATTTGAAGATTCGGCATACACTTTGCACTTGGAAGCTTTATCCAACAAGACCTTGAAGATCTTTGAAAATTTTCACTACACGCTTAATCCAATTTTTAGCACTATTATCTAAATCAAGATAATTTAAAAAATAAGTGCTAATGCTCTTGATGAAGATGTGACATTTTTTTAGGCCAAGTCGAGTCACAAAGTGACCTGGCAAAAAAAAATCCATTGATTTGACTTCTTGAACTGATTGGATTTGATCTAGATCAAAATCGATCATTAATTGATCATTTAAAACTCACTTTACCCCTTTTTTCAAACTTTAACTTTATGCTAGGGGGCCTTTGAGCTGGCTTTAAAAACTGACTAAAACCAACAACCGGGCCCTAAAATTAAGCATATTGATTCTTTGCTCCACATTCTTGTAGCCTGTCAGATTTTGCCTCATGACGAGATCTGGGTCAAAAGATATTGACTATCAAAGTTGCTCACTTGAAACTGCTTACAAACAAACATGTCAAAAAATAATAAAGTGCATTTGGTTTTGGCTTCGAAAACAAGTCATACAAACACTTGGGGGCACGAAAACTGGTGCATAAGTTTACTCTCACGAGGAAAGTATAAATCTGTGATTTGGGCTCATGAAGAATAACTAATTGTATTTGGCAGGTGTACGAAGTTAGGTGCTCAAAATTGTAGAACTGGGAACATTGGCAGAACAATGATTTTCACAAATGGAATGGACCTAGGAAAGTGTGCAGACAGATTCATCAAGACTTGAAAATTGACACACTCATAGAATTTTCAGAGTAGAACATAGTGGTAGAACCCATTTGGTCTCATCTATCACAGATTCAAAAATATGACATCCCGAAGAGGACCACCGATCAATTTGCACTTTTTGACACCAATAAAACTTTATAAAATGCATTTGGACTTGCATTTGCAAACTAATCAAAGGATTCGTCATAAGCTCAAATATGAAACATAGCAAGTTTCTGACCCCTAGGATGCAATACAAAAATAATTTTCTCATTTCGGTCAATTGGGTCAAAGTTATAACTGGTCAAACAAGGCTTCCCGAAATTCTGAGAAATATACATCAGCAGGACAACAGTAAACAACTAACTTTGTGGGAGTCAAATTCTAGTGAAAACATATCAAAACGACTTAAAAACTGAAACATAAGTTCTTTGATATGCATACAAAACACTCCCAAAGTGGTGAGTCATGAAACTTTACTGGGTGCAAGATATTCAATTGCAAACTAGGCTTCCTGTCGCTGTTTGACACTTGGACAAAAATGCAAATTTGGACAATGCTCAAAATGACATTTCATGAAATGACTCAAAATGACAATTTATCATCATGAGACATATGCATATACTGAATGAAAGGTGTTAGAAACATAAAACACCTCATAGGCCTCAAAGTGACAGTCGAGTATGCATGCAAGAAAAGCCTTATAGGGGCTCAGTTTGACTCAAATTTTAGAATGGTACTCAAAATTGGGGATGCACTTTTGAGTCCCATCAACGCGTAGATGAGACTAATTTATCAAACAAGCCCAATGATGATTGGGTCTAATTAGACATTAACTGATTGCAAATAAACCAATGATTATTGGTTATCTTATATGTTAAACATATTGTAATAAGGTCTCCGATCATAATGAAGCGGATCATTAACTCGATCCTATATAGTCTTCATTTATTCTGAAGCACACAGAATCAATAATGATCAGATGTTTACAACCTGATCTAAGTGAAGGATATGATCCAATTTGCTCATATTTTCATACTTTATTTATTATATTAATGCAAGGATGATCATTGAGACTTATGGCAAGAACAATGTTTATGTCTATGTATATGTGTGTGTGTGTGTGTGTGTGTTAGTTCACATGATGAACTAGTATACATACATGCACATACATATGCATGCAGTTGCTAGGTCTATCCTTGAATTCTAACCGACGCTACCATATTTTAATACTCCCTCTTAGCTAGGGAAGATAACTAAGTGTGAATTGATTTAGATATCACCTAACTCGTGATATCAAGGAGTATATAGAACATCAATTCACATGACATTTGTATATCCTTGTTAGGGCATGTGCACTAACATCACGTCACATGATGTCTACCATAACATATCATGGCATGTCCACGGATATTACATCACATAATATCCACCACAATTATCTCATAAAGAACATATTGATACACAATTGATATCAAGTCGACACGATATCTATCAATAAGTCCAAGAGATATTAACTATCAAGACATTTCCATGAATATCAAGTTAGCATGATACTCATCATGATGGTAAACATTGTAAATTCGTCACCTTACAATGTTGAATGCAAGTGTACATTATTAGAAAGATTGTCACCTTTAAGTAATGTACATAGGGGGGCATAAAGTCATAGAGTCACATATGTGACAAAAGAGTTTACACGGAGTCACCACAGACTCTCTCATGCAATGTTGTCATGGCATCACACACATGACATCCACCATGAAACATATCAGAGGGTGGAACAAGGTTTCCACTATAAGCTTCTCTCTCATGAGGAATAATCTAATAGAGTACATATCAAGAAATCATTGATGCCAAGACTCCCTTTTTTTGGCAAGGGCTTTATTCATCCCCACTCCAAGCTATTTTTCAAATGCACAAACTTTACTTTGGTAGGAGACTTGGGGAGAATATCAGTCGTTTATTCTTCAGTGAGAATGTATTGTGTCTAGAAACCATCTCCATGATCTACTCCCTCTGAATCACTATGGTCAAAGATCCACTTAGCAAATATTCTAGCAAGTCTTTCTCTTTTGATCACAACATTATTTGTAGGAGTAGTCTCTCGTACAAAAACATACTTGTATGATTTCGTAGTAACATGAGTGAATGCAATAAACTATGGATTTATCACCAAGCTTGGTGACACCAACATTCACGATAATGTAGCTCCTATTTGAAGCTTGAAGTACATGCATCAACCTCTTGACCTTCTCATCCAAGTTTGCCTTAGACTTTTTCTAAATGAGATATTAACCTTCTGACCTCCTTGTCTAAGGTTTCCATTGTAGATTATCGAACTCCCTCTAAACCAATATAATCCTTGATGGTCAATTTAAACAAATCCTCTAGATGCTTCATCTATTACAAACAGATACTTCTTATACGATCTCAACCATAGAAGTTATTTTTTCTTCAAAAGACACATTATCTAGCATGGCATGAGATCGAGTTCTGCACAATATTTTGTAGCATGCCTAAGGTACCAATCTTCTTTTCTTGGAAGAACATCCTTGCACATCTTTGATGGTGTCTTTCTAACATCTCCCCTCTAAGGATAGCTCAGATGGGAATGGAACATTGTTTATTATTCCCCCCTTCAATGTAAAATTCCCATTCTTACATTGTTGAACAATTTTGCATAACATCAAAAATGAAAAACTTCTTTATGTTTTTTTTTTCCCTTCTTTGCAAAGAATCATCCTTGGGGATCAAGGAAAAGAACAAGAGCATGATAAAGAAAATAACTCTTACATTGTATGCATGGGTATAGTTAAGAAATTGACTACAATATGCAAATAAAATTAATACTCAAGGATAATAACCAACAATACTTATCTCAAGATGCTCACACATCCCTCCTAATGGACCACTTAGCGAGATTGTTAGTTCCTACACTATAACCAAATATGGGTCAAATGTATTCCTAGCAAGCTCTTTGTCCAAGCGATACAGGTACACCTTGTTCGAAGTACCACTTGGTATTTCTACCTAATGTAGAATCTGTCACCTTGCTTCAAAAGAATCTCATCACATGCACAAAATTAAATTGTAGTCCATTCCCTCTTGCGGGGAGATCCTTCTTATCTCTACTCTTTTCTTGAACTCCTTGATGCTATCATCACTTTTGCAGCTATATCTTGAGTGGGTCCACATAGTCTTCAAATCCAAGGGTTGTAATTCTATAAAGCAAGTCATCTTCATTAATAGTCTTCTTCTAATGGTAGCACTTCTAAGAGGCTTCACTTGCAATGAATATAATGAACTCATAAATGATATCCTACATAGTCTCTTTCAGTTCCATCGAGATCTTTGTATTGGTTGACAATGCACACTTTATTATTTTTCCCAAAATTTTGCTATGGATAAGAGCCTATCTTACTCACGTACTTCATGTACTACCATTTTTTCAGCCATTATTGATTTGGTTCGTAGAGAATGATAATCATTATTGTAGTTTCTTTACATGTCGAGCATCATATTCTTCTAGCAACTAGGACAATGATAGGGAAGAAAACGAGTATAAATATTTCACCTGTTCAATTATAGTCGGCTTAACATATTTCTGCATCATATTGTTTGGTGTAGTAATAGGTTATAGCAGTAGAAACCTCCAAAGTCAATTGACTTGAATCCATGCCTTCCTCCTTATATTACATTGCATACTAGTATATGCAAATCTTGTCTGTATATAAGTAATCCATGTAGTGAACATTCTCTCCCTCACAACTGGTGAACCCCAGTTTTGAAGCAATTTAGAAGCAGATGTATCTCTGTAACTTTCTTATACAAACAAGTGATCACTAAATAATCTGAAATCCAAGTTCTCACTAATCTATCTAATGACTATAATCTAAAGAATATTCTTTACAACCTCTTTTGTTAAACACTTTACATAAATTATCTTTGACAAATCTCAGCTACAAGAACTAGTAACAATTTGATGTTTTCCCTTTTCTCTTCTCTGTGATGATTCTTTTGCTTCTTTCATCACTTCAACATGTACATTCGCCCTTTTGTATATATATGTCAAACAATTCAAGAAAGCATGTTATACAAACTCTCTATTCTTCTCCACCAGCAGGAGTGTCTTCTCCTTTTTATACACATTCTGATCTTTTCATTTCTAGTGATATAAATCTTTTATATCTACCATATACACATACCTTAATTGAATGAACACACAATATATAGATCATGTTTAGTTACACATTCCATTGGGTACATTAACTATACCCTTCATTAACATAAATATACTTGTTTGTATCCCCTAACCTTTATCAATTGACATCCTTGGATGTTTGTTAGCCCGATAACTAAGTATACAATTTGTAATAACAATTTAATGTCAGGACTATGTAAATTACTCTAACTGAGATATGCATTTACTTTTGAAAGTTAAAGACCGCTTTGGAGTAAAGAACTGAATGCCATGTCATCATTTTGTTAAATAGAAATAACACTCACATAGTCCGTGCCAAATCAAGCAGGTTCATTATATCGATAATTGAAGATCTACGTCAGTTTAAAGGCAACGTTTCGAATATGCACGCGTTATCTTGTCTAAACATGGCTTGGTATGCCGTCTAATAATTTTGGGCAAAGAAATATTGAATCTTGATTTAATTTTTCTCTCTGTTGTTCCATATGGCATTATCAAATCCCAGAAGTTTGCAACTTGATAAGTTTCTTGCCAATAATGATTGTTGCCCAGAACTAGAGAACATTATGCATTGATTGCAATTCCACTGGAGATGATTCTGTAACTTCACTATTCTGCAAACTGAAGTAAAACCAATGAAAAGTTGGCTACATATTCCAAACTTGTCTTCAAATTGATGGGTGTTGTGATGGGAAATTTTATCAACTCCATCATTTCTTTCAATGGAACCAAATAGGGAAGTATGAATCTTTTCTTATTAAATATTTGAAATCCTTAATGTTTTGAGTAAAGAGAATAAGTGCTTCAAACATTAACGATATAAATTTTTTGTTGGCCCAACACACAAATATCGCTCTGGCATATTAACTCAGATCACACCCAACTATTATTGTTGTTATTTATTTTCATTTCCCGCAATGAATAAAATTGTCTGAAATAAACATAAGCATTGAATGCTAATGTTTGGAATGATTGTTATAGATGAGAGCCTTTATTCGACCAGTAGTGTTTTTATCTACTAACACAATAATTTCATACCTCTCGTCTGATTCTCACAGTAACCTCTTCAATTGATATCAAAGCAAATATTGATTTAGAACCATGGCTCTGATACCATGTTGATGTATTTAATCTTGGTGCCCGATCTGCTTGAATGATCTACAGAGATAGAAACATTTATCAAATTTTGATGGTTTGCTCTCTTGATCGATTGACATATAAATATCCATCAAGATGCATACAAAAGGAACAATCATGTCTCTTCAAGTAAGTGTGTTTAAAGAGACACGTAGATGAGGCTAATTTATCAAACAAGCGTGGTGATGATGGGGTCTAATTAGACATTAATCGATCGAAAACAAACCAATGATTATTGGTTATCTTATTGCTAAACATATTGTAGTAAGGCCTCTGATCATAATGAAGAGGATCATTAACTCTGTCCTATATGGTCTTCCTTTATTTTGAAGCACACATACTCAACAATGATCAGAGATTTACAACCTTATCTAAGTGAAGGATATGATTCGATTTGCTTAGATTTTAATACTTGATTTACCAGATTAATACAAGGATGATCTTAATGAGACTTATGACAAGAATAATGTTTATGTCTATGTATACGTGTGTATGTATGTATATTAGTTCACATGATGAACTGGTAGACATACATGCACATACATATGCATACAGTTGCCAGGTCTATCCTTGAATTCTGACCGACGCTACCATATCATAACACTCCTAGAACAGGAATTTATGATGACCCTTGATATTTGGTCTCATGACTATCCAATTTTTTGGTATAATTTGTTGAGCTTACATATCTAGGTATATTCTTGACACTTTAAGATATTGCCTTGAAGTTGAGTCGATGTTATTTGAATAATATTGGGAATCACCTCTCTTTTTTTGTGAATTGGAATAATGTACAAAAAGAGGGTGTAGAGGCTTGTTTTGGCAAGAGAATAGTATAGAAATGTATCAAGTGAAACAAAAGATAATATTGTGGGGAATACAGTAGAGGAACAATGGACAATAAGGATAAGATCTACTCACTGACATATTAGCACAATATTGGATTACCATGACATCTACATAAAAGACAACATCCTCCATCCAACTATAACCTTTTTACCCATGCTCTGATTGGTTGTTTGTGTAAATGGCCTTTAGTAGACTCCATGTGTGATTTTATTCTAAAAAATGGGGTGGTTATGAGGATCTTTGTTTCTTGTCCAAAGAATTCTTCATTATTCTATGCAAAAATAAAGAAGATAGGGATGGAATAAGGAAATGAGGCACCCTGGTATTTGGGAATTTCAAATCTACTCATCCAATTTTGGATCCCAAGCTTTAGTTCTAAAGTGAAACTTGTAGATAGGGATTCAATTTGGATCAATATTTTTGACCTCCCTGGGGATTGTGGACAGGGACAAGGCTTTGGAGAATAAGAAACTCCATCAAGACATTCTTTGCATGGCCAAAACTACAAAAGAAATACAAGACATTTCTCCTATGAACATATTTGAAACTAAATGAACATAGCCAAGCCCTTTTTAATGGATGTTGAAAATACATCTTGGAGAGCATTCATTTGAGGATTGGATTATGAATTTTTGTTGGTTAGAAGCCCTCTTTTCGATAAAACTAGAAACTTGAAGAGGTTTTGTGTACTTAAATTGGTCCCACCTAACTCCCATAAGGATTCTTTGGCTTTCCAACCTAAACATTATGCTTGGAGGTTGAGGCATGGGTTTGGGAAGGGAGGCAATAGGTGATTGTTTCTTTTAGGTTGGAAGAAGATTTAAGGATTTCTTTAGGTTGGAAGAAGATTTAAGGAAAAAATTCTATGGAGACTATGGCTACTTACACTGTATAGAGTCAGGATAAAACTAAAGTGAGGGGAGAACTTGAAGAAGAGAATAGAATTGAGCAAAGTAAAAGACTGAGTGGAGGGAGGATACCATAGTGCAAAGAACAACAAAGTACTTATAGAAATTGAGCCTATCTAAGAAATTCGGATCATCAAAGGTATGGATGTTCGACCATTTTATTATTTGTAGATGTTGTCAAGGAGAGGGAGGCTCCTAATGCATGATAAACTTGTACCTTAATCTAGTATGAATACCACACCTAAAGAAAGGGATTTTTATGGAATCTAACGTTGATCTTAGTAACTTTAGTAAAAGTCCAATTCCAAGGACACGTGTATTCCTAGTGTTGTCTAGTGTGGAGTTTGATCAGTCCCCAAGTGGGGGATTGTTAGTTTATGGTGACTATTCAAGGAAGTATTGTACATACTTGTATAAAAGAGCTTAGGGTTAAGGGTTTTTTCATAAGGTGTGATATGAAGATTGCTTCTTGCGGTGGTATTGACCTATAAGGGATTACGGATTATAATCAGGTTGTAATCACTGGATTGTAATAATATTGGACTTGTTGTTTGGTGGACGTAGCCCAGGGTTTAGGTGAAACACGTTAAATCTTGGTGTCTTGTGTTCTCTTCTGTGTGATCTATTGTTTTCTGATATTGTTTATATTTGCATGTAATTGTTATTTTTTTCTGTGGTTAAATCCTAACACCTAGGGACATAGAGGAATCCAATTTGGAGGCAATTAAGGAATTATTACTCAACTCATACTTCAATTTAAGGAGGAACGAAAAAACCTTGATTATCGCAACAAAATGAAAATAAGTAGAATGGGCTTGATGTGGACTTTATTACCCTTTTAAGTGAACATGTCATTAGTATTATAATTGTTCTAAAGTTGGTTCTATAACCAATGCCCACTTGTTAAGGGAGTTAAAACTCCTAAGAGTTACTTGGTTCAATAGTTTCTTCTTCAAATCTTGCTAGACCCTATTAAGAGCAACCTTGTTAGAGAAGTTTGCTTGTCAACCTATTAGAATCAACAAGTATGGTTTGATCTGAAAGTTGTAACTAGTGCATGAAATATCCCTTATGCTCCTATTCTTTGCTCTAGATCAATGTAAACACACTATACATCAATTATACTTCACAAATTTCACATATCATCACATCAATTATCACTGCACACTAATCTAACAATACTTTTATATTGTTCTTGAGAGAGTGAAAAACCCTAAATGTGATTCCATAAATTGGCCTCAAAATCAATGAAATCTTATGAGCGAGAATTAATTCCTTAAACTTTGTGCCTTCATGTTGACCTCTTCACATCTATCCTCTTACTTTATCGATTACCATCATGAACTGTATCGATTCACCAAGTCTTTACAAGTAAAATCTACAAGTTTAATGTTCTTCACTCGGTTACCTATAAACCCAATCAAATCTTTCATTCATGTGAATACCCCATAAATATTATTTTACAATGATCTTTAGACATCTTTGATAAACATATCCTACAAGTCATTCATCATAATTCATCAAAATAAGTATCGTGCATCCAAACCACTCCAACTGACTGTCTTTACCTAACCAAATCAGCCCTTTGATCAATCCAATCACCAATATATCTGATCTATAACTTGTAGATCACTTGGTTGCCAACAATGAGAACACACAAATGATGATCCAAACCTAAACTCCTATCTAATTATCACACACATCATCATCATCATCATGCCAATACTCTACCGATCAACATAATGTAACACCCCGCTCGAGAATCCTTGGACACAAGGATCAAACATAAACTAACACACACAGACACACACATATATAAAAGCATACATACGTCATTCATAAATTAACTTCAAGCATAAGATAACAACAAACCAATGATTCCCAAATCCTCAATTACTTCTATACATATCATTTTTCACAAAAAACATGCAAGGTTCATTTTGATTACTATGTTAGCATTTCATTTGGTGTTCATTTAAAAGCACAAAGTACAATTCCTTTGTGGTTAACCATACTAGTTCATTTTCCAATTTTAAATGCATAGTTAAATATGAAATTACTTCTAACCACTTTGAATGTAATTAATATGTGATATGTTATGAATTGGGAAGATATAGCTACCAAATGGGTATTCAAAACACCAACTTGCAATTCCCAAAAGTGTTCAGAAGTACTCACTATCTAAGAAATGATGAACTTGGATCAGTATCGTATGATGAAACTTTCTATTAGTTGCAATAAAACACCCATACGATGAAATGCTTGAAATTGGAAAGATGAATCACGAGAAGTGGTGTGATGAAATGCCTCATCATATGATGAAAGCTCTAACCGACTGCGATGAAATGCCTTGATCATACAATAAAATACTTCATCGTACCATAGGAGGAATAACAGGTTGTATGAAATAATAGAACGCCCAAAAAGAAAGGAAACCTACACATTGGGGAGTATTGGATACACACAAATCCAAGAGGCAAGAACTCAATTACACTCTACGATAAAATACATCAATGCAACCATCTAAGTCATCTAACATTACTGATACCCATCCTAAGCAAAAATAATAAGGAATCTACACTGAGAGTATAAGTGCAAGATTAAATACAATAATCAAGAGAATGAGAGAAGAGAAGGTCAAGACACAAATCCTACAATTGGAAGATAATCATCCCCATTCTTTGATTCCCAATAGTGATATAGGTAGAAATGCCTCCCAACATTGTGGAACCCATTGGCCCACCCCTCTGTGCTCATGAAGATAATGAACCAACCACAGATACATTAGACATAAATATCCAAGGCTTACACACATCAAACAGTGCATTCCATATGGACACATATGATTGTGAATGCAATGCAATACATTAGGTCACTAGTTCGAACACTCTATAGGATAACTATGTAGGGACTATAGTGAAGCGTCATTACTTATTTCATAGTAGCCCAAGTAGCATTGATTCCTTGTTCCAACTCCCTGAAGAGGCTAGATATTGTGTCTTCGTTCCAACTCCCTTGGAAGGCCAAGTGTTCAATATAATATTACCTTTCATTAAGTTTTATTATAACACATGTTTATTTAGTTATCACTTATTAAAACCCCTTCACATTACCTTGTCAGCCACTTTTGGGCCAAGGTAACCTTAAGAAGCCACTTTACATGTCTACCCTATGTACTCTTCTCATTATATAACGAGTGTCATCTAGCATTGCAAATTCCCAACCCAACCCCCAAATGGCCTAAATCCAAGAGTTCGGGTCTCACAAGATCTCGCCATAGGCACATACACACATGCTTGTGGCTGGGCACAACCAACTCCACATGAAACAATGATATACAATATGCAAGAGTTGGATTCGAGAAATGCAACATCATAAGAAAAGCACACACACACCTGGGAAAGTAACTAAGTGGAAACCATAAGGAGAAACAATAAAACATATCCCAACCAACCACTTTGTTGATAGCACAAATTCCTATGAAATCCATAAATCATCTTGTACCATGCGAGGATGACATATAATGCCCAAAAAGGAACTAATACTCAATTTGACAAAAATATGACAAAAGGCAAAAATCTACATTTTATAACTGAAAGCACACATTCAGATCGAGTTGTAAAATCTTTTGGAATGACCTCTCTCCATTCTAGCTCCACAATCCTACCCTATGTAGAAAAAGGTTACTAACACAAAATTAAAGTCAAGCCACAAAAGGCAACAAATGATTACTTGGTGACACAAAATGAGATAATGCCCAAAATACCCAAAATAGAAACATCTCGAAATTTGATAGAATTGAAAGCCCACTTCTAAAATCTACCCAATTTCCCAAAAATCCAATAAAATTCTCATTTTATGGCCGCACACAAAATTTGACAACATAACAATACCAAAACATTCATTCTAATTCACAAAACCCACATAAACATTCATACTCGACCAACCAAGCTATGTAATCAAATGAAAATAGAGGGGAACACTAGTTCTCAACCTCTCATCATTTAGTAATCAAAGAAATGCAAAGGAACAAAGTAAAACAATTAAAATGTGAAAGCCCTTCCTCTCACCAAGAGATTGATTCTAAGAATCACAAGAAAGAAATGGAGAGAACTCTCTAGATGATGAAAACCTCGGCAAAGAAGAAGAATCTCGCTAGAAAACCAATGAGCCTATCTTCATGATGGACCGATGGGCCAATCTCCCATAATGAATAAATTAAGAAAAACCTCCAAGAGAGTTTTGGAGCTAAAATCCTAATTTCATAATTCATGAAATAAGAAGTGAGTGTAAAAACTCACTTTTTTTGCCAATATAAACACTTATAATTAAAAGTCGCTTATAAATTAGAATAATGCCCACTTGATTCTGTAATTGGCATTTTCCCAATTTAAATAAAATAATTTCAGATTTTTGGAGTTCAACTATGGAAAATCAGCTAGTAAATAAAATGAATTAAAATCACTCAAAATTCAATTAAATGAACATTTTAATTAATATTTTCCGTGGCATCTATAGAACCCTAAATGTGTATACATGCTCGTGGGTCAAATCACATAATGTATTATGAAGTGGAGGGTTAATAATATGATAATTAACTACATTGTCCATACAAAGATGAAATTGGCTTAGTATGTAATGTCAAAATCACTATCTCCTAGTGCCCACTACCAGAGGTATAAGTACACACCCAGATCTTGTCATTAGGGTCAATGTACATATTCAACAAACAAGGAGACAACAAGTGTAGATACTCATATATAAATAGTTGAAACACAAATAGACACCTAGTCATGTTTAAGGAGAACGGTAAACTATGTAGATCTCACAAGCAACTACGACTATGTTCCCGTTGCATACTAGCACCAATGGATAACAACGCATAATTGTGGTGCAGTACAATATAACAACATGATATTATATTTAAATTACAATATTTAAATAATCATTTATGTCTTATGAGCACATATATAACAACTAAAATTATAAGATAGATATCTAGAACACAAATGCACAATAATCATGAATTCAATAACATCCATCAGATACATAAATGATCACCCATAATCGAATATAAAATAACCATTTCCCAACTATTCTAAGCATTTATCAATGAAAATAAATAACTAAAATACTAAACAACATACATGACACAATACTTTATAAAATCCTAGATAGTCATCTTGAAGTGACATCAATAATCTCAAATGTAAGGTGCACTAGACATCATTATAAGGCACCATCATATAGACACGATCAAAACACTATTAACATCCTAATCTAACAAAAGCCAACACTACTACATGAATTAGAATCAAGTGTCATAGTCAAATACACCACAAAATTTAACCAATGTTTATGACTTAAGGGTACTCATGGAATAACATTGTGATGCCATACAATCTAGGCAATTATTGACACACACCTTAGTGAACCCATCAAATACATCATAAGTCTCATAAGTCAGACATAAATCATATCTAGTTTGCAGACATAAACAACATAAGTCAAATCCTAACTACATGTCTAGGAATTCTAACTCTTTGTTTCATTTCTCTCTAGAATTGCTTGAATAACCAAAATAAATCACTTTCAATCATTATTCTATGTTCCATTCTATAATGTTATGTTATCAAAGATGTAGTAGGAATGTCATCACTCAAAACATGAGGGTACATATTAGGAAATCTATGGATTATGTGGAAGAATAGGTGCAATATCAAAGTTCCAAATCTGAACACCTACAACTTGTCATGTTTCATCCTTTTGATGTTTTCTAACACTTGTTGCCTCAAGACCTCACATATATCAAAGTGTTCATTCTCAACTACCATCTTCTATGTTGTCTAAATTACTCTAGCTAAAACAAAATTGTTTATGCTACTACAATGCATCTTGTAACCTAGAATTTTTGGAAATCAATCTCACACCATGTTGCCTTATATCAATAAGGGTCATTACTCACTCATCCCACTTGGAACCCATGTTCTGTTTAACTTCCTTCACAAGTTTGGTCGCAATAGGTATTATGTTAGCATTATCCAAATTAATTACTAAATGAATTAGTTCCTTAGTGTGTTTGACAGGTTGATCATGTAGCCAAAATAACTAATCATGTATCCTGGTCAACACTTTCTTAATCCATTCCACTTGACAAAATCCTCAAAATCCATAACATGAACAATATTTAGGTTTTCCAGATGGTTGAATTCATCCTCAAATGACTTAAAATCATTGTAGATGTCTTTCAAATCTTTCAAAATGTATGCATTTCCTATTACTTCATACTCGCAATTGCAATTCACAGATACAATGCCAAATTCAACAACCTTCCCCAACATCCTCACATATTTTTTCAGTGTGGAAGCTTTGGAATAGGGTATGAGCATCCATCAAAACATCATGCACAAGACTAATTTTGTACAAATTCAAGACTATTTGTTGGAATCAAAAAATTCATTCAATATTTAAAAAAATAAATAAATTGTAACTATAGTAATAGCAATTTCTTATAAAAAAGGCTTAACTTTGTATTTTTTATATTTTAAAAAAGATTTTAAATAACTATAATGATATTTAGATGTAATGCCCCCCACCTGACTTAGGAGCCTAGATAATTTAACCTAACCAAGTTACTAAGTTTAGTTAATATTTTTTTATGTTTAAAAGTTTATACATCAATGATAGAAGTGCAAAATTAAAACAATGATTCCACATTACATACATACAACTCCATTACCAACCTACATTAAATTCCTCTAGGGCTCCATAATGAAGAATCACATGTATTAAATTTTAAATATTTAAGTTAATTATAAGAACATTGTCTCACAACCAATATGAACATCGTCTCACGACCAATATGAACATCAATACATCATCTCAATACATGAGCCATCCTTACAAACATGATTAAATAATTAAATTGATTCTATATGATAAGCTCAACATATGACATCCTCTACACAAGATGCAAGGGATGGCCTAGTAATCCAAGTACATGAATAAAAGTAATATCAATAAGGATCTTAATGATACAAGATACATGAATCAATATACAACCATGAGAATAAGAACATGTCTCCAAGTATGTTGAACATGAATGTACATGTATATCAAGGAATCATCTAGCACTAGTACCAAATTGTCAGAAACTCATATGGTAAGAAAGTTCACTACCACCCGACCATCTGGAACATAAATGGCCCACTCCCACTGTGAGATAACTTTAAGTCCCCCTCGAATACCAGTTTACATAACACATCAAAGGAAACTAGGCAAGGGGATATTGAAAGCTCTTTAACATAATGGGTGCTACATGTGCAATAAAGGTGGTAAACTAATTCCCAGAGGCAACCAACACATGTAGGAAACCTAAGATGTATATGAGGAAGTGTCATCACATTATCTAACTCTAAGGTTACCCTGACTGTCTCTTTGGACCTCGGCCCCCTAGTGACTCTATGCAGCATTAGAAGCATCTCACACAAACAAGGCTACTAACTATGCAATACCTCAATCAGGCATCTTCTCCCACTCCCATCCCATTCTTACTCCCTAAGCTACTAAATCAATTTAAACCCATGCATATATAATGTTCATGGTTAGATACAAAACAAACATCTGAAACTCATTTACTAGTCCTCAAACTAAAAACATCATATCTAGGAATTCTCCAGAATTCATGTTACATAAACATAACATCCATGGTTGGGTATAAAGATTAAATCGTATGATACACTATATCGCACATAAAAGAACACACATGAACACTGATACACAATCCACATACACATAAGTTTACACAAAATGTGATAAAAAAGATAAGAGCATAGAAGCTAAACACTTTGTCACTGAAAACAATCATATCCCAAGTCTTTGGTAAGATTTCCTAAGAGGTCTACTACAACTCCCAAATAAACATCATAAAATTGATCACTACAAAGATCCGCAAACAAGCACATATCAAATACACGTTTTCAACCATATTAACTAAGTTATTTTCTAAGGTCTAGTATGACCATAGAAAGTAAATTCGTATAAAAAATGATACATATGTCATCTCAAAATATTTTTTTAATCATTAATTTAATGCAAAATATTTATGAATATTTTAATATCTAATAAACAAATATTAAGTAATTAACAAATATTAATTTTAATATAATTATTAACTATTAATATCTACAATAATTAATAATTAATTAATGTTGATAGACATTCTACAATGGCAGAATGGATGGAGTGGGATGGTGTGAACATGTTAATGTTAACTTTTATCTTTTTAGGTTAAATTTGACAATCATTTACGTGTCAAATTTTTTAATTTAATTATAAACATAATATGCTTTTAAAAATAATTTAATAAACACCACATAAAATATTTGATAAAATTATAATGTTTGGAGATATAAAAATCATCGATTTTCTTTACAAATTATAATAAAAAGCTTAAGTTAATGAAAAAAATAGAGATAAAAGAAATATAAGTAGTTTTGGGTGTTGTAAATTAAATTTTAATAATTTTGTAGTGGACATCTATCGACATTCCTTTAGATAGATTTATTTAAGATATCTATAGCAGTTAATATATTAAGGAAAACATATATAAAAGTACGTAAATTATTAAATTTTTAAAAATATGTATATGTTTAAAAAATAATAATTAATTTATTCTTTTTTTATTTAATTTAAGTTTAAATATTTTACTTTTAAAAAAGTTGCTAATATATATTTTCATTAAGATGTTAATTAATAATTATACATATTAATATTTGATAATTAAGTCTATTAATGTTAATTTTTTGTAATTATTCTTAATTACATGTTTATTTATCATGTTAAATAATTATGAATAAAAAATTCTTTTGATAAATATTGTGTGTTAAATCAATGATTAAAAAAACTTTTTGTGATGACAACATAAATGATATATGTATCATTTTTGTATGTATTTTCTTTCTATAGCCAAATTAGACCCTAGAAAACGATTGAGTTAATATGGTTCAAAACTTGTATTTGATATTTGCTTGTTTGTGGATCTATGTAGTGATCTATTTGATGCTGCTTATTAAAAAGGAGTTGTAGACCTCTTAGGAAATGTAACTAGAGGCTTCAGATATGATTATTTTTGGTGACAAGTGTTTGGCTTCTATGCTTTTATGTTTGTGATCACTTTTTGTGTAAACTCATGGGTATGTTGATTGTGTATTAGTGTTCATGCATGTGACGATTGTAAATTTTCATACTCAAGAAGGGTTCTTGGTAGGTTGTATAAGGGAGCATATGCATTGGGGAATTTACTGTATTTGTAAGATATAGGATTCTTAGAGTTCGCCATGACACTATACTTTCATATGCCATCAATGGTATGGATGACCATCCTCATAAGCCTATGTGTGTCTTGTGTATTATAAAACCCTTGTATAAACTTGTACTAAAAATAAATGCATAAACATTGTGATGTCATATATGAACATAATGCAAAGTAATTTACAAACTATGACATAACAATCATAAAACATTTTATATAGCTTGATCATGAATCAATACATAATAAAGTCAGATTTTTTGGTTTATCAACATGACGAGTGATGTTTGGGGTACAATTGAATAATGTTTTGTTAAAACAAAATTTTCCATGTACCATTATAATATCATGTGACTTTATTTCAAGCATTGATAATTTAGATGATATTACTATGCATGATTTTATTGCAAATTAAAGAAATCTATGAATGGTGTAAACATGATATCCATTGACAATATTGTAAATCATTTTATTTTAAAAATTTGTACAATTTTAGTCCTAAATACTTGGATTTCAAAAATCAAGCAGTGCATATCTTTAACATTCCTTATGGTTCAAGTTCTATATTTCATTAGATTAAGGAAAATATGTCTATGTGCCTTACGAATCTATGTGTACACGTGATGACTAATTTAAGTCACTTTCCACAAGGATTAAAGTTTAAAATATTCAATAAGTAAGAACTCAAAATGAGAAGCATGTACCTAAATTTGGGTAACTTTCAAGAGGAAGTCAAGACAAGAGAAATGGTTTGTAAGACCCCATTCCTCATAAAAATCCTAAATTGACAAATGTGTATCTTTGATAAAGGATTAGCTATAATAACGGTGTAAATCGAGTTTGATAAATGGAAACATTATTTATTTACTTGGGACTTTTCATGGGAAGATATTGTTGGCATTAAGTTATTATTTCCATTAGTGACAACACTTATCTACATCAGTATAGCTACCGAGCTTCGCAACTTACACCGAGCTTCGCAGTTTACACCGAGCTTCATAGTATCTACCGAGCATCTCAGTATCCACCGAGTATCTCAGTATCTACCGAGCATCTCAATATCTACCGAGCATCTCAGTGTCTACCGAGCAGTCAGATTGTGTCATGAGAAGTCAGTGTAAACTCAGCGTGCAGTATCTACCGAGTAACACTACATCTACTGAGTCACCAATGGTTACCGAGTTTAGAACTACATCGAGTGATTAGTATGGACCAAGCCTTCACTTCTACTGAGTGCATGATGATGCCGAGTAATGCAGTGGATGCCAAGTATCAGAAGGTCACCGAGTCAGTTCAGTGAACCCAAGTTATTTACTATTGGGTTGACTCCGTAAAGTTTTGTTCACTTGTGTTTTAGCCGACCTTGCAATTGTAATTATTGGAATGGTATATATGTAATGTATTATATCATTTGGAAGATATGTGAATATGTTTTAAGGAATGGACATGTAATAAAAAATGAATCAACAGCAGAGCAGAGTATTTAGCAAGGTCTACAAGGAGCAGTAAAGATTCATCAGTCACAAGAGGTGATTTGTACTTCAAGGATCTAATCAACAATCAAGTTGTAAGTAGATCCACTATTTCATCCTAACAGGTGAATCAATTTTGTAAATACTTTAACAAGGTAGACTTAACAGTCTTTGTATAAATCTCCTAACAGAGTGCATACTGCATTGTATGTTTGTAAATCCTCTAACAAGGTGGATGTAGCAGTCCAAATTGCTCTTAACAGGGAAGATCATTAGAAGTGATCAATGTAAGCCCTAACAGGCTAACTTCATACTGCAGTAACAAAGTTTTGTGGGTATCATCCCCACCCCATTTTTACTTTCTATTTGGAAGGTTTCTGGGTCACCAAAATTCTGTGTTCATGTGTTGTAAATGTTTATCTTTCTCATGCATACAATAGATTAGAAGAATGAATGATGTATGGATCAAGTATTGAATTGATTTAAAGCTTTTGAGGTTACTGATTCACCCCCTCTCCTCTTAGTAACGTAGCTAGTCTTAATTATTTCCAATAGAAATATATCCCTTTGACCTACTTGGATTAAAATGCAGTTTGTAAATGATTATTGATAAGGGGTTTGAGAAATCTTGTATTTCACTATCAGATGTAATGATGGTGTATTACACTTTCAAAAATATTTTATACGAACTACGATTGAATGATGTATTATTGTATAAATTAAAACTATGGAAATACAACTAACAACTAAAATGATTTGGTATCGTGAGTTAATTATAATTGTGTTTATGTTACAAGAAAGTAGGTGATCCTATAAGAGGAAAGATAAAGTTCTATGTTAAGAAAAATATACCTTTGGGAAGTTAGAATCTTAACCATTTTGATTATAAGGTGAACTAGGTGTATGCTTGGAGGAGTTGTATAGTACAATTTATCTGTCAAGGATTTCCAATTGAGCCTTGTATTTAGGAAATCATATGGGGGATTGAATTTTGAAATTGACATTTTTGGGGTTTTAAAAAGAATTGAGAGGTCAATTTCATGATTCTTTGTGCAAAATCAGTAGTCAAAACCTTTGATAGAGGTACTCATAAAACTTATAATATTACATTTTGGTCATGATATGACCCTTAAAAATTACTCCTTAATGAGAGCGACGAGTTTGAAATGTGACATAAGGGTTGAAAGATGAATGGGGTGTCTGGTGCATGTTACCCTCTTAAATGGGGAGTTGGCTATCATTAATGAGGAGAGAAAGCACACAATTCCTTACCATTAAAGCCTTTCAAGTGGAAATTTCCTTTATAATGAGAGCTTACCCACTTCTTTTTTGGGGATTTTTTTTTTGTTGAGTGTTGAGAGGAGGGAGAGCTAGAAGGGTGAATCACTTGTGAGAAAATGTGGAGATCAACATGTGTAGATTTAGAGGGATAAGTTTTCCTTATTCCCTCTACCTTTCTTTACTATGTGTTGAAAGATAGAGATATGATGCAAGATTTATTCCTTATTTTGACAAGAACAATTATATGCTATTGTGAGAGTGATATTTACCTTTTGTGAAATTGTTGCAGTTATTTTTCTATAGCTATTGTGGCATATGAGAAGACTTAATGAATTTTACTTGGGTCTATATCAATTTTATCACTTAGGGTATGGCTAGGGTCCTCAAGACTTCATGATGCCGTTATGGAAGGGAGAAGAGAAAGACCTTCTATTGTATTTTTTCCATTTTCAAAACTATATAAGGATCTCTTGAATATTAAAAAATGATAGTTTTTTTATCAGGAAGATTTATTTAACAATATCATGGTAGATATTTTAATTTTATAATGGAAGAGTAAGTTTACTAAGTTAATTTAATGTTGACTATAATTTCTCAGTTATGATTTTTGTAAAGATTTAGGAATTATGAACTTCTTGAGTCCATTTATTGGAGAATGTTATATGTCAGTAAATTGTTTGGGAACTTGATGAAGGGTGCTCTTCTTAATACCACAACGCACAATTGAAATAAAGAAACAACACCAATTGAGAGAACAAAATATGGGCTTCTTATGATTGTCGTAAATGTGGAATTACAGAATTACAATATGCAAACCCACACGGACAACTTCCTTACAATAGTTTGCAAGACTGGGTTGTGACTATCACCTTGAATTTCCCTAGACAACCTTTGGCCCTTCTTTATTCAAGCATTTTTCACCACCCAGGAAGGTTCTAGACACTAATCCCTAACCCTTGAAGCCTACCAACCTAAGATTATATTATTTTATTACATAGGATCGGCTCAAGACAATTTACAAGTTCCATTTTTGGATGGGTCCACTTTGGCGACCATAACTAGCAAACCATTGACCCGATGGGCTATTATACCCCATTCTAAAATCCTTGACTAATATTCTATAATGTACTAATTGTTCAAGCATTCATTAGATAAGTTTTGACCTCATTTCAGAGCCATTTAGGCCTTATTGCTAGACTTGAAGTTTGGATAGCCAAAATTCATATTGAAAATTTGCAATAGCTCCACTAATACATATGATATGACAATGAAACTCATCTGGCAGGATAATATGTCTAAGGCAATTCTCCACACATGAGATTAGAACAATTTGAGCACATTATATCAAATTATTAAAATTAGCATGCTCCCACAAATAGTAACTTTGCACTGGAAGAGCCCTTATTAAAAACACAAAACTGGAAACAGAAATGTATTTGGGCAATGCAATACTGCCCTCACACCAAGGATTCTCCTACATCATAACTTCATTTTAAATAATGGATAAACAATCTTTATTAGTTTTTGTAGTGTGAATAAGTAAGCATTGCAATGGATTACAAGTTTAATTATGGAAAGATTAAGATATTCTCTATACAAACATAGTATTTAAAACTTGGAAGCTTCATTTTTTCATTGGCAGTGCAAACAATTCCTTGAATATTATTTGATTTGAGCTAAATGCTTATACTCAAGAAAACATAATAGTAGTCATTTTGAAAATGAGGTAGCTCTAATTTTTAGGTGGAATAAATATAAAGGTAGAAGATGATGTTGTATTCTTTATATAGTCATCCATATTATTATCTAGCATAATGAATCTTGTGTGTGTGGTTACCAACCCAACCCTACTAGGAAAAAAATGTTAATATAGTAATAGGAGGCTGGAAGCTTTGTCTTGTCAATATAGTAATAAGAGTGTAGAAAACTTTGTTTTTTCACAATGGCTAAATTAATATCTAGATTTACAATTGATAAGTATGGACATTGAACCTAATGCAAGCTAGTGGCTAGTAGTTATTGAGCATTTATTGAATAAGATTTTAGGATTATTTTTAAGTAGAAATCATGAATTTTTTAAAATAAATTCTTGTTGCATTAATGGGTAAAAGGAAAGTCAACCTCCATGTTTCAATACTACTTTGCTTTAATATTTTTTTGAGTATTCTTACTTAGTCATGTGTCGTTTTCACTCCATCTCACATGTCAGAGCCAATAGATGTGAATGCCTTTAATTTTTCAAATAGATCCTATCCTTACTATCACCCAATAGTGAACCCTTATCATCTTTTGTCTCTTTTTTGCAAAAAGAGGGGTAAAAATTTATTAAGACAGAAAGGAATACAACAAGGAGAGCTCAACAAGGAGCTCGATCATGAGCAACAAGATCATCAAATTCTTGCACCATCTCAAAGGACAGTTGCCTCCTATCCCTAATATTCCAACTCGGATCATGACTAGAAGCCCATTTGGCTAAACAATCAACAGTTCTATTCCATTCACGAGGAATATACATGAACCTAATGAACTGAAAAGAGGAAGAGAAGAAAAGAATCTGCTTAACACCAGTGGCCAGCTGCCAACTAACATCCTCAAGCTCTTGCGAAGAAAGCATGTTCACCACCACCTGGGAATCAGACTCACAGATAATCTTACTCCATCCCCGCAAGCAACACTGTTCCACAGCATATAAAATAGCCTGAGCTTCCATGAGATTGCTAGTATAATCACCCTTATGAACTGAGAAGAAAAATTTAACATCCCCAGAACTACAACGAGCCACTCCGCCAATACTAGCCGGACCAGGATTCCCACGGGAAGAACCATCAGTGTTAATTTTCAGAACTCCACAGGGAGGAGGAGTCCAGTGCCCATCCCGGTTAACCCGACCCTTCCTCTGATGGTGAAGCTGCCTGGACATAGAAGGAAACCTATGAGCTGTAGCCCCATCCTGCAGATGAAAATTGAGGCGATTACAGATAGCAAGATCAACCGGATCCATACCCCCATCAAGCTCACACTTCACAAGAATAGTTTCCTGAAGAGAATGTGATATTTTCCACCAAAGATGCAAAACACCAAGCCGAACATCTTGGAATATGCGACGATTCCTCTCCAACTAGATATGCCAAAACATGAAAGATGGGCCAGCAATCCAAGCAGCATGGAGAAAAGAAGACTTGGAGGGAGCAGAATCCAAGCGGACCCAGAACTCAGGCAAAGAGGAAGCATGCCGACAAGAGCAACCCCAAGCACTCCACCAAAGGTTCCATATCTGAGTAGAATAGGAGCAATGGAAGAACAGATGGGAGACAGACTCCTCTCCATTACCACACAAAACACAATAAGAGGGGCCTTGAAATCCACGTTTACAAAGATTATCCTAGGTAAGACAACAGTTGTGAGCCACTAGCCACATGAAAAAATTGCACTTGGACCAAGAAACTTTATTCCAAACTTGCTTCCACCAAGGGACCTCAACATCCCCAAATAATTGTCTAGTTATCTCCTGATACCCAGCAGAGACATGATATTTACTAGACAAGGTACCGCCCCAAGCCAAAACATCTAGAACAAGCAAAGAAGAACACTCTCTAGAGGCCAAAATTTGAGAAAGCTCCTGACGATCCATGTCTGTACCTCCAGGAGGCCAATCAAAAGAATGCTTCCAACTGTAACCAACAACAGGTCCCAATTGATAAGGAGTCTTGTAATGAGCCACTTTATCCCATCCAGCGGCAAGAAAAGAGTCACAAAGAGGTTGAAGATGAGGGTATATGGATAAAATGGAAGGGAATCCATCCCAAGCATCAGACCAAAACAAAGCCTGAGAACCTCCTTTACATATCCAAAACAAACCCCTCTTTACCAACATCGCACCTGTCTTCAAAGTATGCCAAACCATTGAGCCACGACCTTCAAGAGGAAGTGCAGAAACAGAGCAAGGATCAGCACCATGAAAATATTTATGAGTGATAATACGGGCCCAAAGTTGATGTTTTCCAGAGCACCATCGCCAATAAAGTTTAGCAACCAAAGCTTGACTACTCAATAGAGCAGATCGAAGACCAAGACCACCCTCCTTTTTAGGCTACAAACAGTTGCCCAATTAACCAAGCTCCATTTAGTACTACGCAAATTACCACTCCAAAGGAATTGTCGAGAAAGAGCATCAAACTCCTTGAGAAAGTAAATAGGTGCAGCGTGAACCATGCTTCGATAAGAAGGAAGAGCTTGGATAACAGCTTGAAGAAGAGTAACTCGGGTAGCAGTAGAAAGCCATCTATGAGTCCAATGATTTACCTTATCCTGAAGCTTGGTAATCAAATTTTGCCAGAAGAGACGTGGCTGCCTGGAAACAACAATAGGGATGCCAAGATAAGTCAAAGGAAGTGATCCTATCTGAAACTGTAGTATACCAACAATCCCGTGCTGAATAGAATCAGGAGTGTTAAAAAAGTAAATGGAAGAGTTTTGCTCATTAACTTTCTGGCCTGAAGTTGCCAAATAAATGTCCAAAGCATGTCGAAAGGCTTTAGCTTCCTTGATCCTAGCAAGACCAACAAGAGTGGAATCATCAACAAATTGAAGATGGGAAAGAGAAGGTAAGCCATTACCCCACCGCCAGCCTTGAATAGAATTCTGGGACACTTGATGCTTAATGAATCTGCCCAAGCCTTCAGCCATGATGATGAATAGATATGGGGAGAGAGGGTCACCCTGGCGGAGGCCTCTAGAAGCACCAAATAGTTGAGAAGGTTGACCATTAATAAGAACAGAAAAAGAGGCAGAAGTAACACAACTCATAATCCAACTCACCCAGTCAGAGCTAAATCCAAAAGAAAGAAGAATACTCCTTAGGAAGCTCCATTTAACTCTATCGTAGGCCTTAGCCATATCCAACTTAACAAACATGGCTCTCTCCCTTGAAGTAGCCATAGAGTGAATAGCCTCAGTAGCAATAACCACCCTATCCAAAATTTGTCTGCCAGCAACAAAACCACCTTGTTCTTCTGAGTTAATAACGGGAAGCCACCTTTCCAATCTCTCAGCAATCAACTTAGTAATAACTTTGTAAACCACATTACATAAGGCAATTGGTCTAAAAAACTCCAATTGATTAGCACCCTCTCTCTTAGGAATAAGAGTCAAGAAAGTAGAGTTCAAAGCTCGAAGCATCTGCTTGCTAGCATAGGATTCTTCAACCACCTCCAACAAATCATGATTAATGATGTCCCAAAATTCTTGAAAGAATTCAACTGGAAAGCCATCAGGACCAAGAGCCTTCCCCTTAGGCATGCCAAAGACCACCTCCTCCAGCTCTTCCAAAGAAATAGGACGCATGAGATAATCATTCATTTCCTGAGTGATAAGGGAAGGAATACAGGACAAAATAAGGTTTGCTTCATTATCAGCAGGAGGAGAGTCCTTAGAGAAGAGGGTAGAGAAGTACCAAATAGCCTCCTGGAACAAAGCTGGCAAGGAATTCAGTTGGATACCTTGAGAATTAACCAAAGAAGAGATAGTGCTCTGATTCCGACGAGATTGCACTATTTTATGGAAAAAGGCAGTGTTACGATCACCTTCCTGGAGCCAATCAACTCTAGCCTTTTGCTTCCAAAAAATTTCCTCTCGAAGTTCCCATTCTTCTAGAGCTCTAGAAGCAAGGGATTCAGCCTTGCCAAGATCCTCTGAGAAAGCTCGATCTCTAATCTCCCTTGTGATGACATCAAGATCTTCTTGAGCAAGCCTCTTCATAAAGTGAAGGTTCCCAAAACATTCCCTATTCCATATCTTGAGCTGCCTTTTAACATATTGAAGCCTTTTAGAAAATGAGAACATTGCAGTACCATATGCAGGAGCACCATCTTTCCAGCAACAGAAAACACAATCATGTAGAGAGGAGTCCCGAAGCCACATCAATTGGAACTTAAAAGGAGGATGCTTCAGAACATAAGCCCCTATAGCAGAAAATTTGATTGGCCAATGATCTGAACCCCTTCAATCAAGGATTTCTGAAGAGATAGTAAGGGTGCCACTAACCCAGAAGCAAGAAACAAGAAATCTATCCAAACGTTCTGAGATAGCAGCAACACCAGTCCTGCGATTATTCCAGGTATAGAGACCATTAGAAGGCTTAACATCTGAGAGATGCAAAAGAGATATATGTTGCCGGAGAAGAGCAAAAGAAGGCCCCAATCTAGCCAAACCACCATGCTTCTCCTCCAGACTTAAAACTGAATTGAAGTCCCCTGCTAACACCCAAGGATGATAAGGATGACAATTTCTAACATATTGAATATGTTCCCAAAGTTCCTCCTTTCCCACAAGATCAACAGGTGCATACACATTAGTAACCATGATTACCTCTCTTGAGTCTAGAGCAGAAGCTACCATAGAGAGCGCTGAGTGAGAAGACATCCAGCCAAGAGGAGAAATTTTTTGAGGATCCCAAAATATAGCTAAACCACCCGCACTGCTTGTTGCCCCAACACACTGGCATTGGCCACGAGACCAAATACTAGAGGCATGTTGGACCATAGACTCCACAGAGAGCTTAGTCTCTTGGATACAAAAAACATCAGGGCTATGATCAACCACCAAGTTATGAATAGCCTTTTGTCTAGGGATGCTATTCAACCCCCTTACCTTCCATGAGAGAATAATCATCATTGGGTAGAATTGGGAAAATGAGAATCCAAAGGTTTCACTGAACCAGACTCAATCAATATATCTCCTGTGAGTTTAATCTTCTCTTGGTCTGTTTTGCGCCCACTCCTTAGAGGAGGAGTAGAAGAAGCCCGCTTAAAGGGTCGAGACATCAACCCCAAGGGGAGAGGAGAACCCTTGCCCTTACCTGATGGTAGCACATCCTTAACCAAGTCAGCTAAAACAACATCATTATCCTCCAACACTGCAGGAGTCACCAGAGCCTCTGTCATAGGAGCTACAGGGACCACACAGTTCTGATATACTGCAACTTGAGATGCCCCACAAGCATCATTAGGAACAGATCTCTCATCTGGGCAAACTGGATCAGAAGAGATAGGAGGAGGAATACACTCCTCTAGAACCATACTATCCAGCACCTCAAAGCGGTTAAAACCTGAATCAGATAATCTTTCTTTCAAAGGCCTCTTTTGACCACGACCCTTAGCACGCGGGCGAACAGGGGTAAATCCATCCCTATTCTGCATTTGAGCCTTACCCTTACCTGTAGCATCTAGCGGATTCATCCCCTTGGTAGTATTAGCCATTTGAGATTGTCCTTTCCCTGTAGTATCTGCCAGACCACTAGTATTGCCAGCTGTAGAACCATCCACTCCTTTGAAACTTGAGTTACAGGGGCACTGACGCAGTAAATGACCATACTCATGACAAATTCGGCAACGGAAAGGGAGAGATTCATAATCTAACTGCTGCACCCAAGAAAAATCCCCCATACAAATTTCCAAAGAATCTGGTAATGGGTTATTCAAATTAATTTCAACACAAATTCTAGCATAAGAAATAACCTTTTTATCGAGGGATTGATGTGTGATCGCAGCTGGCTTCCCCAACAAAGCAGCAATTTGTCGAAGGATGTCTTCACGCCAAAATTCCAAGGGAAGACGAGGCAAGCGAACCCAAACTGGCACTGTTGAAGGGAGATCCTCAACAGAATTGAAACCTGAATGCCAAGGTTTGACAAATAACCCCACATGGTTGTAGAAATAAGTGCCTCCTTCAAAAACATGATCCCGATCAGACATGCAAGAGAATACAACAAAAAAATAACTATTCCCCACCAACATAATCTCCATATCGCCTTCCACCTGCCATGAGTGACGGATCCATGCCTCAAGAGCGGATAGGGAAATTTGGATTCCAAGAAATTTGCATATCAAAGCATGCTTGGTCCAATAATCAATGTCCTCCATTACAACCATTGGAGGAATAACCAGAACAGGGCGATCATGGCTACGCGAAAAACAACCATTAAATTTTTTTAGCTTGGAGCTCTCCCCTGAATAAAATGATTTAGATCGCATTGCATGCATAGTTGGTGAAGAACCATCTATTCTCACCAACGGAGAAGAAATCCCAGGCCCTACCATGCAAACAATAAAACCCCAATGCAAAATTGACTGCAGAAGATTTCCAAAAACACCGACGCAAATTATGTCCAGTAGCTAGCAATCCAAACAGAACAGAAAAATAGTCATCACTATCACAGATATAATAACAATAAAACTTGTTAATAAAGATCCCCATCTTTTGTCTCTTATGTGTGTTAGGAAATGTAAATAAATCAGGCAAACCTAAACTTGGACAAAACATTTGAGGGTCATCCACTAAAAAATGACAAGATGTGTAAAACATATAAATTGTAGTACTCTGAATCTACTTTCTAAACTACTAGAGTTTTTACAAAATGGATAAGATTAAGTGGGTCAAACCATGAGCACATGAAAAATAGTTCCTGGTTTTTTTTAGAAAACATAACATAGTTATTTTTGTGTGCAACACAAAAGACATAGTTATATTTAATATTTTTCATATCCCTTTGGTAGGATGATAGTTAAGAGTAATATCTAGAAGTTGTGTATTTTTTAAAGTTTATGATGAGTATTTTTTTGTTATGAATTATTGAATAGACTACATCCTAAAATTTTGGTACCTGTTCATGTGTTGAGCATAACTGGCATCAAAATAATTGAAAATGGAAACTTAAAAAAAAAAAATGTATATATAATCAAGTGTAGAACAATAATATGTAATTTATTTTGAATTTGGTTAAGTATATCCGAAGTTATTAAAAAATGGTAGACATATGTCAGTGAGGAATGTCAAGACATTGGTAAAAGTAATTAAAGTTTATAATGTTAGCGTTCTCCAAAAAAAGGAAAAATTATATGGTTAGAAAGCTAAGAAGACATGTAAGATTATGGTGGCGAATTTAGAGATATCCACTTCATCATTAGTGTACCTGATAAAGAAAAAGATGATAATTAATCTTAGATGATGAAAAACATCTAAAGGAAAAAAAAATTGGAGGGAAAACAGTCTCCCTAGCCTTTAGGTCATTTTCCTAGGCTATCAACAAGCCATAACCCAATTAGGTTTTTTGGATTCAAATAACCCGATCAAGTTACGAAAATAAAAAATGTATTTAGAACCCAATCGGGTTCTATAAAATCAGATTCGATTCTACAAAACCTGATCGGGTTTTGTATTAATACTTCACAAGGTTAGAGAGAGAGAGAGAGAGAGAGAGAGAGAGAGAGAGAGAGAGAGATCTGGTTATGTATTATACTAAACAAGTGTCTATCATATCCCCCACTCCTTGTCTCCATCCCATCCTCTCTCTCTCTCTTTATATATATATAGATCTCTCTCTCTCTCTCCCTCTCCCTCTCTCTCATTTTCGCTCTTTATCCTATCCTCATCTCTCTTTCTCCTATCCCCTTCTCTCTCTCTCACTCTTGATATCATATCCACTAATCTCTCTCTCTCTCCTATCCCCCCTCCCTCTTTCTCCTATCCCTTTCTCTCATTCTCTCACTCTTTCTATCCTTTCCCCAAATCTCTCTTCCCCCCTCTCACTCTTTCTATCATATCCTCTAATCTCCCCTAATCTCTCTCTCTCTCTCTCTCTCTCTCACACACACACACACACACACACACACACACACACACACACACACACACACACACACACACACACACACACACACACACACACATTCTTTCTGTTAATGTATAGATTAGTTTTAATTATGGATCTTGTGAATAGTTATTTGTGTTTAGATATTAAAATATATTCATGCATGCATACATACATACATACATACATACATACATACATACATGTGTGTGTGTGTGTGCAAATTCAACCTGCAAATATATTTTAATAAAGTGAACAGAACAACATATAATAATAAAGTGAACTAGATATATAACTTTTCTGACTTATGTTAGCAGCTTAATACAATTCAATAGCCTTAATGAAGGGTATCAGGGTGATATTAAGTCACACCGAATAGATGGGACTCAATCATGAATCACGGCTATCGATCGTGACTCACTAATTGCCCTCCCGCATACTTATATTCATACTTTCACTGATCTTCATAACACATAGTGAACACAAAAATATCTAAGTCTTCAAGTGGATATCTTGCAGATTAGCGGATTCATCTGAAACATCTCAGTTTTCCATAATCATCATCCCATATTATATTATACCTTTATCTTGAGAATTCATTATGAGTAATATAATTCATACAATCTGATAAATTAACATGGTATCAGAGAAAGTTTAAAGAAGTGATCTTGAAATCAGACTTTATTCAAACATTACTTAAAAATAAAATAGTGAATGGTATGAGGCTAAAAGATAGATTAGAAGGTGATTCAAATTTTGCAGGCTGGAAATTACGACTAAAACTTATACTGAAAGAACATGGCCTAAATAAGTTTATTGAAAAGTTTGACCCACCACCTAAAGGAATTGATGAACTGGAAAAATGGGAGAGTGACAACAATAAAGCTATGAAAATTATTGTGGACGATGTTAAAACTCATCTTCTCCCTATAATCTCAGAATTGGACACTGCACATGAGATGTACAATGCTCTTGGAAATATGTTTGGGATAAATAATGTTGTTTGGATTATTACATTAAAGGATAGAATGTCAAGTATTAAAATGAATAAAGGAGAGAAAAAATCCTCTTACTTTATGAGACTAGATGAACTTTGAAATCAACTCTCTTCCATAGGACACATCTGTGATGGAAAGGAGTTAACAATAATTACTCTAAAAGGCCTTCCATCATCATGGGATACCTTTAGACAAGGGGTATGCTCTTGGTCAAAACTACCTAAATTTTAAAGACTTAAAGCTAACTATACACAAGAAGAGTGTATGCAAGTAGCTCAAGGCCAAAACGTTTCCTCATCAAAAGAAGATTTAGAAGTTCTCTACACTCAAGTAAATAAGAAGAAAAGAAAATTCAAAGGAAAGAGAAAGCTACCTGACTTCTCCAAAATGCAATGTTTTAGATGTGATAAAATTGGACATCCGACATCTAGATGTCCTGATAGAATTAAGCCTCAAGCTTCATTTGCAACCACTCAAAACTCAAATGGAAATTTTGAACACAATGCTTTCTATTCAACTTTCTCTAGTGAAGCATCAACTAGATCAAGTACTTGGGTAATTGATAGCGGAGTGTCTCGACATATTACAGGTTTTAAAGGATAGTTAGACTCTATCAAGGAAGACTATGTTGATGAAGTAACCATTGGAGATGATACAAGCTATCCCATAATGGGAATAGGAACCTAAACTATTCATCTAAAATCAGGGAAAACAATTGAACTTACTAAGGTACTATATGTACCTGGGATAAAAAGAAACTTACTTTCTATCTCTGCTCTTGAAGATGGAGGATTCAGGGTTACATTTACGGAAGGAAAGGTCTTAGCTTGGCCTAAGAATTATAACACAAAAAATGCATACACGATTGGCTCTAGACATGGATGTCTTTGTCAAATTAACTCTCTCACTCATTCAACTCTACTTCATGATTCTTTTAAAGAAAATGAAATCTAGCATAGGAGACTAGGTCATCTTCATTTTCGAGGATTACCTTCTCTATAAAAATGGTAACAGGTCTATCTAAACTTCATTTGTATCATGAAGGAATCTGTAAAGGTTGTGCTCTGGGGAAGAATATTAAAGCTACATTTCACAATAGTCAAACCAAATCAAAAGAAATTCTAGAACTTATTCACTCTAACTTATGTGGTCATATGTTAGTTCCTTCCCTAGGAGGTTCTCTATACTATATCATATTTGTGGATGATTTCTCTAGGAAGACTTGGATCTATTTTCTTAAAAGTAAAGAATCTGAAGGAATCCTTAAAAAATTTAAAGAGTTTAAAGCCCTTGTAGAAAACCATTTTGGAAAGAAAATAAAAGTCTTAAGAACAACCAATAGTAAAGAGTATATTTCTGATATCTTTATAAATTATTGTAAAACTGTTGGGATCAAGAGGGAGTGTTATGTTCCCTAAAATCCTCAACATAATGGAATATTTGAGAGAAAGAATAGATCCATAGTTCATTTCACTAAAGCAATGCATTATGATCAAAATCTTGAAATCTTTCTTTGGGGAGAAGCCTCAAATACTGGTGTTTTCCTTCAAAATAGATGTCCTCACTCTCATCTTGAATTCAAGACCCTTGAAGAAGCATTTACCAAGAAGAAACCTGATCTTAAATACTTGAGAATTTTTGGTTGCCTTTTCTATGTACATATTCCTAAAGAGAAGAGAACCAAACTAGAGCCCTCAGGAAAGAAATGAACTTCTATAGGTTATAGTGAAACTTCAAAAGCTTATTGTATCTATATCCTTGGACAAAGAAATATTGAACTAAGTCAAGATGTAATATTTGATGAAGATTTGACCTTCAAAAGATCTAAAGATGAAAATGAATCAAATTCAAAAGAAACCCTAGAAGAAACTCTAGAAGAACAAAACTCTGATAATGAGAGGGAGTCTCTAATGGAGGAAGATAAATCAATTGAACCCATGAACATTACTCACACATCTAGGGAAAAGAAAAAAACACTATAGGCCAAAAAAATAATTGAAGAAAACAATTTAGGAAAAGAAAATGTCCTAACATATACTAAAGTTACATTGCATTAATGAGTGAAATCTCCAAATCTAAACCATTTGATGTAAAAGAAGCAATAAAACATCAACATTGGAAAGATGCCATGATAGAAGAATATAACTCCATACTTAAAAATGATGTTTGGGATATTGTTCCTAGACCCAAAAATAAACTAGTTGTCTCCTCAAAATGTCCATTTAAAATTAAACATGTTGCAGATGGAAGTATTGACATATATAAATCAAGGTTTGTAGCAAGAGGACTTTCTCAAAAGGAAGAAATAGACTATGAGGAAACTTTTGCTCCAGTAGCCAGATATACTTTAGTTAGAACTGTCTTTAGCCATTGTTGCATCCAAGGGATGAAAAATCCATCAAATGGATGTAAAGACTGCATTTTTGAATGGTGTTATAGAAGAGGAAGTTTATCTTGAACAACCAGAAGGATTTGAAGTACACAATAAACAATCTCATGTATGCAAATTAAAAAAGGCTTTATATGGACTGAAATAGGCTCCTTGAGCTTGGTATGAACAGATATATCATCATCTAACTAAGCTTGATTTCTCTGAAAATATTATAGATCCAAATTTATACTACAAGGTGATACAAGGGGATATGTTAATTATGGTTCTATATGTTGATGATCTTTTGATTACAGGAGAAGAACATCTAATTGAAAAATGTAAACAAGATCTCATATCTAAATTTGAAATGAAAGACCTAGGAATACTACACTACTTCTTGGGACTAGAAGTATGGCAACATTCAAAAGGAATCTCCTTAAATCAAAGGAAGTATACTCTAGACCTTCTTAATAGATTTGGCATGTTGGACTGCAAGGCAATGAAAACTCCTATGGAAACAAACCTCTAGAAACTAAAAGAAGCAACTGAAGATTATGAAAGTGACTAGGTACTCTATATCGACATATAATTGGTTCTTTAATGTATTTGGTAAACCCAAGACCTAACATCTATTATGATGTAAATGTTCTCAGTTCATTCATGTGCAAACCTAAACAAACTCATTTAGTAACAGAAAAACACATGCTCAAGTATCTCAGTGGTACAATTGGATATGGTCTCAAATACACTAAAACTGAACTAAATCTAAGAGGATATATAGATTCTTATTGGGTAAGAAATTCAGAGAATCGTAAGAGTACTTCAAGATGTTGTTTTTATCTTGGGCTCAACAATGATGTCTTGGTTTAGTTGGAAGCGGTCTTCAGTAGCATAGAGTTCTACAAAAGCCAAGTGCATAGCTACATCTATGGGAGCAAGAGAAGTTGTATGGTTGAGGAAACTTCTATTTGGATTATTTGGGAAGCCACTTCCACCTACTACTATTTATTGTGATAACTAGAGTTGCATCAAGCTATCTCATAATCTAGTGTTTCATAACAGATCAAAGCACATCGAGATACCATACCAGTATGTTCGAGACATGGTTGAGAAGGATGTAATCAAGTTGGAATATATTAGTACATAGGATCAAATTGCAGACACTCTTACCAAACCACTTGCTAAGACAAAAGTGGAGCATTTTCGTAAAGAACTTCACATGATTGTAAAATATGAGGAAATGTCTTAAAGAAATTGATTATTGTACATTTTTATATATTATAAATTTATAAACCCTATGTTAATCATTAAGAAGTGACGACTTCAAAATGATTTCACCTGTATCAGGAGAAGTTTTTGTAAAGTGACGTCCTTACAATAACTTGTAGCATGATTCATTTTGTGAAATTGTTTCATGTAAATGCTTTATCTTATAAATCAACAACTAGGCATTTGATATCATTAATTTGATTATCTACAAGTTGCTTGTATAGATATATTTTTGGTACTTGGTGAATATCTTGCCCTGATATTTTGATAGGCCAATACCACATTGAGTACTTGGTGATCATCATTCAATTGATGTTTTTTGATAGGCCATTACTCTCGAGAGCTTGGTGAATATCATATTGTAGATATTCTGATAGGCCAACTCTAATGTTATATGATGTCAAATATAAGTTGATGAATATCATTTCATTGATGAATCAACCCTTATCTGATGTTAAGAAGTCTTTTGATCAAAGACTTCTTTTGTGTATTTTTATTACTAATCTAAGAGGGAATGTTAATGTATAGATTAGTTTTAATTATGAATCTTGTGAATACTTATGTTATTATTATTTATGTTTAGATATTAAAATATAATCATGCACACACACACACACACACACACACACACACACACACACACACACACACACACACACACACACACACACACACACACACACACACACACACACACACACACACACACACACACACACACACACACATATTTATATGTGTGTTTGTGTAGATTCAACTTGCAAATATATTTTAATAAAGTGAACAGAACAATATATAATAATAAAGTGAACTAGATCAATATATTTGCTGACTTGTGTTAGTGGCTTGATACAATTCGACAACCTTAACAAAGGGTATCAAGGTGATATTAAGTCATGCCCAATAGATGTGACTCAACCATGAGTCACGACTATCGGTCGTGACTCACTGATTGCCCTCCCACATACTTATATTCATACTTCCACTGATCTTCATAACACACAACGAACACATAAATATCCAAGTCTTCAAGTGGATATCTTGCAGATCAGGGGATTCATCTAAAACATCTTAGTTTTCTATAATCATCATCCAATATTATATTATAACTTAATCTTGATAATTTATTCTGAGTAATATAAGTCATATAGTCTGATAAATTAACACTTTCTATCATATCCTCTAATTCTCCTCTCCATCCCATCCTCTCTCTCTCTCTCTCTCTCTCTCTCTCTCTCTCATTCTCACTTTGTCCTATCCCCTCCCTCTCTTTGTCCTATCCCCTACTCTCTCTCATTCTCTCCATCTCTCTCTCACTCTTTCTATCATATATCTCTCTCTCTCTCGCCCCTATCCCCTTCTCTCTGACTCTTTCTATCATATCCCCTAATCTCTCTCTCTCTCTCTCTCTCTCTCTCTCTCTCTCTCTCTCTCTTCCTATCCCATAATCTCTCTCTCTCTCTCATATCCCCTCTCTATCTTTCTCCTATCCCCTCTCTATCTCTTTCTCCTATCCCCTAATCCTTTCTCCATCCTACATCTCTCTCTCTCTAATTATTTCTCTTTATGCTATCCCCAAGCTCTCTCTCATATCCCCCCTCTCTCTCTCTCTCTCTCTCTCTCTCTCTCTCTCTCTCTCTCTCTCTCTCTCTCTCTCTCCCCCTTATTCCCTCTCCCTCTTTGTATCCCCTTCCATCTCTTTATCCTAGTTTCACCCTTTCTATCTCTCATTCTCTCCATCTCTCTCTCACTCTTTCTATCATATCCCTACTCTCTCTCTCTCACTATTTCTATTATATCCCCTACTCTCTCTCTCTCTCTCTCTCTCTCTCTCTCTCTCTCTCTCTCTCTCTCTCTCTCTCTCTCTCTCTCCCCTCCATTATCCCTTTCTCTCTCACTTATTCTCTCCACCTCTCTCTCACTCTTTCTATCATATCTCATAATCTCTCTCTCTCTCTCTCTCTCTCTCTCTCTCTCTCTCTCTCTCTCTCTCTCTCTCTTTCTCCTATCCCCTTCTCTCTCTCTCTCACTCTTTCTATCATATCCTCTAATTCTTCTCTCTCTCTCTCTCTCTCTCTCTCTCTCTCTCTCTCTCTCTCACTCCCTCCCTCCTTCAATCTACCTTTGTATAGTAGTAATACTGAACCCAATCGAGTCATACATGTCATGCCCAACTTTTACAAGGAAAAACATAACCACAAATTATTATTTTTTGAAAGGTGAACTAAAGATAGTATGTATAGACCTACATTTAGTTGTGAATGTTCTGTCAAACTACAAGGTTCTTGGAATAAACAACTCATATCCCTTAAGAATATTGGAAGGTTACTTTAATCAATTATTGAATTGGAGAGAGTTAATTTTTTTAGTTGTTGTGAAGGAATTTGTTTTCATTTCAAGTTTACTACTTCAAGATTTTGTAGGAGGCCAATTTGTTTTCTAAGTCATAATATAAAGACTAGATAATATAATTTCATTTTGAATCCCCATCCAAACTGGGAAGTAAGACTTTACATATATGGATGTGAAGTACCCATTTTATATTGATGTAGTAGCAATAATTTCATCTTTTGCGAATGTGACTATGTTTACAATTGTCCTAGATGTTCCGACTTTAAGTTGTATAACCTTACTCGTTACGCTCTAGGTTCAATAATATTACGGTATGGTTATTACCATTTTAATGAAATACTTACATTTTATCCTTTATTAATTTCAACTAATTTGACGTTTTATGCCTAGGTATTTTAAATCAATTCTTAATTATTTATTCTCCAAATTTCTTGAATGTGCTACCCATTTATCCATAATTAAGATTCTCATTTTTAATCACTAATTTTTTTTGATAATTCTCGAATGATCTATAACTAAAGATACCCTAACAATTCCCATGCCTCATCTAAGAGTCATACTCTAATTATATATATATATATATATATATATATATAAAATGTCATATCTTACTTTCAAATATAAATCCAATTACACAAATTACTTCTTACATCCTACTATCCTAACCAACCACCTATTTACATAAATGTTAATATAATGGTCAACCCATTAATACATCTCCATGAAATAAAATAAGACTAAATAAATAACACTAAACATCCCATTATTCTTGCAATTGTTTCCTGCTAACCCAACCTACCTCTTAACACCTACCTCCACCTAAGACTTTACTACTCCCAAGCACCTATACTCCTAGGAAAGTGCATGGACAAATGTCCCCAACCTTGTTCATGGGAAAATCCCTTCCCAAGCATCCAACATTCCAAAAAGACGTGAGGCAACCTAGGAAAAAGGTTACTAACATATGTCAGACCATGGACCAACTCCCTATACCATCACATGTGCCTAAAAGGGAGTTTCAAAAAGGAGATGTCTCATTTCAAAGGTGGATGCCATGTGTTAGAGGAGGTGTCTTGTCTAAGGTAAGGGTCAACATCAACATTTTCACGTGTGCCTAGGTGTTTTAAATAGAGTATGATGTGCTTAGACTTTCTTTTGTTTATTTTTATTTTTATTGTTTGAACTTTATTATCAATTGGTGGTGAAAGTTTCTTTTGAGCATATCCTAGTTTTAAGGGATAGGTGCCTAGGCCTAACATAGTCCTTGACTTTACATAGTTTTAAAATTTATGTATTATTATTTGTTTGTGTGGTTTTATAACATAGTGACATGTGATTCATAGAAGACTTTTCTTACAATCTCTAGGAGCTAGGTGTTCATTACTTGTTGAGTCTTATTCCTAAGCTAGGATATTATTTAATTAATATTTTATGCACAATATTCCCAGTATATTCCTCTAAATAAAATATTGGTCTATAATAGAAGAGACTTTAATTTCTTACCCTCATACAAATTCCAGAGGACAAAAAGTGCACATACAACATACCTTTCCTTATAGATTTAGAGTGTGAATTACATTGAAATTCCTTTCATCTCCACTACTACGAAATTTAGAGAGTTTTCTAAGTGATAAGTTAGTGATACTATAGTCCATAATGCATTAGTATCATATGACTTAATCTTAAAACTTACATGCACAAAGTTTCTCTTTAACAACTGAATCATATTCCAAGTATATGGAATAAACTATCAAAATATAATGCTTTCTTTTCTTAACATATGATTTTACAAGTCAATCACTTATGATTTCCAAATTGAGCCAACTATATCAACATAAAATCTCCCTCACAATAAATCATGAAATGTTTCTACCAATTGATTTATAGACCAACATAAGAAGGAATGTCTCATGAATTAACTTATTCATATTACACCAAATCACATAATGTGAAACTTACAATGATTTTACTCAAATCTCCCTTGCATAGTTGATACGAGGATTATCCTATATGAAGAACTCATAAGATTTAGCTTTAACTAAATGCATACATCTTCATGTGTAAAAGCTTGATCATCGAATTTTTAGCATACCTTTCCTTACAATAAATATTTCCATGCAAGACAACTATATACAATTTTCTCAAAACTCCACTTTACACAATCACAACAATATACAATAAGAAGTAAATCCCCTTTTTGCATTACAATGAAACAACAAGGGAAATTAAACATCCCAACACATGAGAAGGTGACATGGGCAGGATCAATCTCTCCCCACACTTGACTTTCAACATCTCGAAGAGTGAAACCTAATCTCTTCAAGGAATCCATCTTCACAAAATTTGCAAACAACACAAAAACTAGGAACCATGGAGGCTCACCTCCCATCCTAGGCTTCTATGAAGCCACCCACTGAGCAAGGGAAACAAGATTTAAACTGAGTTTCATTCCAATCTTACAAATACATAAACATCACATTACAAAATTTGAACAATCCCATCCCAAGGGTATTTTACAATTGTTCACCAATGGAACCTTGAACATAGGGTGAAGGTGTGATTTTCAAATGGAGACTTGCCATATCAAAAAATATCTGCAATAAACATATTTCATGGCCTTTTAGGGCTTTCACAAATAAGAAGATTACATGCCCTTTTGGGGCTTCCACAATCATCCTCCAAACACACTACCATCAATTGTAGCTTCTTTGGAGCCCATACTCCATAAACTTCCTTTCCATACTAGACTTTCCTTATCACCCCCAACAAGATATGAATGATTATGACATACAATGGAGCTCATACTCTAAGGTTCTCAAATACATTTTCAAGCCCAACTAAGCCCTTCACCTTGAACTTCTCTTCCCTTCCCAAAGGGTGAGTGAAGCCCTTACACCCATAACAACACTCATGCAAAAAATCATGAAAAATCTAAAGCAAAAAATAATGAAAATCCAAACTCATACTCATCACAACACAACACAACATGATACAAGATGATACCACACATTTTCCTTACAATGGCATTTTCTCTACCTAAATTCACATGAACTCAATACCAAGATTCAACTTCAAAATGGAAGGAATTAACTACATGGAAAGAAACACCAACCTTGAATTCCTTTGCAAAATGGAAATGTAAGGTTGTAGAAGAGCTCCCTTCAAGCTTCCAAACTCTAAGTGTCTCTAAAGTTAGAGAGTGGGTGAACACCCTACTAGTTTGTCCAAGACTCTCTAAAAAGGCCTTCCCACTAACTATTTTAGCAAAAAAACCAAGCCACTTTCTCTTAAAAACTTGTCTCTCCCTAAGTTTGCTATTTTTGACTTAATGGAAACATGGGAAAGAGCTCATGTGACAACTCCATTTTCGAATTGATGGAAAAAGGCATTGGTAAAGGGGCCCCCTAGGCTGTCTAAGCACTATCATGGTCAAAATCAGGTCCCTAACATGCTATACTATCATATGGGTTGCTCATTTTCACATAAAAGACACTTTGAGACCACCTAATGACCCTTCAAAACCCTAGTCAAGTCTAATTTCGAATTTCCTTTGATTGTGACTCATCCTTCCCCTTTCAAGTGGGTTTACTTAGTCATTAACAAGATGATTAGTTTAAAGATAAAATGCTACCATGACCAACCCTAGGTGACATGTCATTAACACACAACAACCTACAAGTGTCAAGTGACACACTAAAGCACATTACACATCATTATGACATGTCTCTAATGCATTTTGATATTAAAAATTTCACACAATTGAAAGCTTACATTTACGAAATAAAATACGTCACAACGAGGCTTTTGAATCCTCCAAAGATTCGCCTTGTCTAAACCATGTTCACATAGGTTTGGACCTTGTTTCCCCTAATAATTCCCATGGTTCCACTTCCTACACACTAAATTCGAGTATCTGTAGTCCAAGGAGGTCATATAAAACACATATCATAAATGTATACAAAATTCAAATGTTACGTAATCCGTATTAACATGATTCAATTAATTCCTTTTCTTAATCATTTCAAATAAAACATTCAAAACATTAAAATATCAAAATCTACACATCACATTTAATCATAAACCATCATAATCAATTTAACATTTTACATCACATCATAATCCATTTCCTATCAAAATGATGAAATGTTGAATCTATCAGGCAACATGAAAATCAGTTCCAATTACATACCTCAGATCAAAACCACCAAAATGTAATCATCACAACTAGTATACTTGATTCAATTAAATATAGTTTGATTACTAATAGTATCTCATTATCATTATGAGATATTACATGATAAGGCAGATGTCTCCAAAATCACTAATTGTCAGGAAATCAAGATGTTTTAATAATCATGTCTGCATAGGTTCAAAATCAATCATTAGATAAACCCATTATATCTGTTAGTCAATATATTATATTTTCATCTTAATCATCATGCGGTGTAGCCTATCCACCTAATACTACTTGTACAACAATTGACTTATTATATTTACATCATGCTAGCTCTACCGAGTATGCCTTTATCTAAATTGATAACAATTTCTATCTATAATTATTATTAGTACTCACAAGGGCGGGTGTTAATTCATTTTAACACAATGGCCACCTAAAACAATTGTCCTAATAGATCATAACATACTATGAACCCATCGACATAGTTTTCTAAGTTATAATATCTCGAGTTTTATTTCATAGGGTCTTAGCTTGCCAACTTGATAAAATTTTGAATACGATACTTATGATAATAATGACTACAATGTATATTAGTCTTAATAAGATCTTATATCCAATATTAATAAGAAGGATGTCAATCGTGACATACCTAAATCTCATAACCTACTTATCAACATTCTATCATAAGGTGTATGGTAATAGTCTATAATTCACATACCATCCATGACATCTCACCTCCTTACACTTCCTAGTTTTGATCATATTCGTGTTACTTAGGGTTTATAATATGGTACTGGGAAGGGGCCTTACAATACAAAACCCAATCGGGTTATTTGTCCATATGGATAATGTAGTTAGAACTCAATAACCCAGTCAAGTTATACAAAACCTGATCGGTTGATTGAAAACTATACATAAAATAACATGTCAATGGTTATTATATTGTTTCAGTGTGGTCCACCAAATTTTATTGCTATTTCACATGTATTTCTATACCAGGTATGCAAGTGTAAGGTTTTTTGTGCTTGGAAATGCTAAATTTTATATTTTTCATGTGACAACATCTTATTTTATGTTAGTATCTTATGATTGAGCATAAAATAATCATACAAATTTTTTTAGTTTTGTATTTTATTGTTTGTTTTATTCAGGTTATTGTTTGTAGGGTAATTTGCATCTATAATCATGGGAAAGAACAAGAGAGGAATGGTTGAAAAATGAGAGGCATCAAAGACAAAAACAAGAGAGCGTATGAGGAGATTACTTAAAGGTACATCATCAAATGCCTCCAATATAAGTGATGAAGATATACCTATTGATATTGATCTCACATACACACCTAATTTGACAGACAAAAAATGTTCAACATACCCCAATTGAAATGATTATGACAAATACACTTACGTCACTTGATGCCCCTAATGTGACATCTCAAGTTGAAATGATGAATGCACATGATGTGAGTAATAAAAATATAGAGCTTGCATTACATCAAAATCTCCTAGAATAATTCATAGAAAACCAAAGTTTCTAATTGACACTGATGAAAATATTTTGAAGCCAATGCATGATAAAATGTCAAAAAGAAATTGTAGGAGAATTGTTCAAAAGATTTGGAATAACTATTTTGAAAATTTAAATCAAAGTGGAATATGCCAACTTGTTGTTGAAATGGTTAAAAATCTGAAATTTAGAGAGACAATGAGTATTTTGGGGTTACGAACATCTAAAAATAGTAGTGAAGAAGTATTGTTAGAAATATCTTTGATGTGTACCAATCCATTGGTTCAAAAGAACGTACTAAAGATGCTAATACAAGTCTACGGGTCCTCACATAAACCATAATGGGAAAGGAAATGACAAAAACTCGTATGGAAACAAAAGCAAGGAAATCACTAAGGATAAGTAGAACAACGTTACTCAAAGCCTTAGTGAGGCGAGAGAAAATTGAGAATTCTAATGCGACTTCTTTTTGGTCATTCCATGGTAGACTCCCACGTAAGGATAAAGATATTGTTGATGCACTAAGAACATTAATAGAAAACTTTTGGTGTGACAATACAAGGGCTTCACCAAACCAAAAAGATGTTGTCAAAAGATGAATTGGAAAAACAAAAAGTGAGCCACGTGGAAAACATTTTTTGGCTATGACTCAAACATGATTTTATGAAATATTTCTTCAAGGATTTCCTCAAATTAAAATCAACCAAAGGTTTTTTGAGATGACAAAACCATTCTATGTTAAGATAAACCATACACACACTACATGTTGTTGTAGAGTGCATGTTGAGTTTTCTATGCATTATGATGTTTATCATTATATATGTTGTACTTTGCATACTAAAAAAATATTGCAAGAATGTGGTCTACAATTACCTCCTAAGTCACTGAGAAAATTTATTGCAAGTGTACTATGTAAACGAGATGATGAGTGCATTTATTATAAGACCATGTGTTTGAAAGGTTTTTGCCCTCAATGCAATGGTTTGCAAAATTTGTATAGATGCCTATATCTAGATAGACACATGAAATTGGTAAGACACTGGTTTCTCTTGGAAAGTACAAGTCAGTTATAAATGGTGTTAAAGATGGAAAAAAATTAAGAGGTTTGAATTAGTGAAAAGTGATATATGTGTAGCTAATTTTATAAAATTGTTTCAAAAGAAAATAGTTTATGACTACATAGGTCATACACATAGAGCTAGATGGTAAGATGAGCAATTCAAGTTATGTAAGGATACTTTTACCTTGGGTACAATTGTGTCGGTTGTTGACTTTTCTAAAAACTATACACTAAATCCTCAAAATGAAGTGCAACTAATTTATTATAACAAAATTAATTTATTCATGCACATGATAGCACAGAGGATGACAAAAAAGTATTAAGAAAGTATCACTTCTATATCAGCGATGATTGAACTCATTCATCAGAGTTTGTGCAAGGATGTTTTAGAGTTTTCTATGACAATTTGAGGGAAAGAGATGAAAGATACAATCAACACATTATATGGCTAGACAATTACACTGCACAATTCAAGAATGCAAGGATGTTCTATTGGTTGAGTAGCATGCATGTGATAAGTGGAGTGCGAGGTGAGACATGGAAAGGGAGAGCATGATGGTGCTGGAGCGTGTGTGAAAAGAGCCTTTAGTAGAGAAGAATTAAAGTATGAAGGTGGTTCAATATTATAAAATGTTGAAACAATCATCCAATGGTGCAATTATATGATTTGACCAAGTAATATAGGTAAGTCTATGGTTTCTAGATATTTTTGGTTGATATGTGAACCTAAAATTAAAAATTTGTAGGATTTTTGTACACTTACAAGATCAAGTGAGATGCATTCATTTCGAAGTTCAAATGCAACATCACTAGCTATTCATAATAGGAAGCTTGCATTTTTTTTCTCTTCATGTATGGATCATTTATAGGATGAATGTGAATCAAAAGAGTGGGTTAACCAATGGTCTTGTAGACCTTTGCATCCAACTGATTTATATCAACTTCCTACAACACCATAACTCAACCAATTTGAAGCATCAATAGATTTTGAGCATGTATATAACCTAGTTGAACTAGTTACTAAGTTATCAATTTAATACTTGGTTAAAATATATTACTTTCAAAATTTCCATTAACTTATCCTTCTATATAATGCAGGTCATGTATATGTTGTTATTGCATATGAGAATAATGATGAAGAAATAGATTACTTTCTATGTCGGTATATTGAGCCCAAAAAGAAACTGATAGTTGTAGTCATTGATGGTGAGGATATTGAATACCCAATAAGATCCGTCGTCGTGACAGGCACATGGGTTAAAATATAGTATATTTTTGTCCCCTTCCATGAAGATCTCTTTAAGTCAATTTTTCATATATAATGTATCAATTTTGACTTTAAACTATCTTTACAATTAAATGTAAGTACCTTATCAAGAATTCTACCATGTGGTTATTTGAGGATTTTCAGATACACGGACATATTCTTCATTACTCTAACCTAATTGTTGCAGATATTCAATTGATATCATATCATGGTAGGGCTTTTAACAAGAAGTTCTAGAAAATACATGAATCTAATCATGAGGTAATACTTGATACAATAAGGGTTAGAGTTGATCAAGAAGGTTCCCTTGATTGATTGTGTGCTATATAGATGAATCATTCTACATATGGTAGAATAATTTTGAAAATTTTGTATATATGTTATACGAAATGTTCCAACTTTGTAGTGATGTGCATATGTAGATACCAAGTTTTGTATATAAATATGATAAGAGATGTCACATGTGCATATTTAGATTCCAAATTTTGTATATAAAACTGATAAGACATGTAACATGTGGATATTTATACATCATATTTTATATAAAATTCCGATAAGAGATGTCACATGTGCATATTTATATGCCAAATTTTGTATATAAAAAAGAGAAGACATGTAACATATGCATATTTAGATGCCAGATTGTGTATATAAAACAAATAAGAGATATAATATTGTGTATTATTGTTCTAAATTTTTTATAAGTTTGTCTGTTGAACTCTTTTTTTTAGTTTGATGATATCCTTAAAAAAAATTCAATTATCTTCAACTTATATGGATTTAGATGGTTGACTTTTCTCCCAAATTTCTCAAAATATCAGGAAAATAAATTATAGATTTGGATACTCATTTGGCTTCTCTACAACATATGCAAAGCTTGGATAGGGTTGTTCTGGACCATGTCTTGTTGTTACACTATGTCACCTCTTTTTAGGCTTAAAATAACCCTCTGATTGGTAGAAGACATGATGATGATGTCATCATGAGGTCGATAGGTCTACGAAGAGTCAAGATTAGGTTTTTAACATAGGTAAGGTTTTTGGTTAAGTTTGAGATGATAGGAAGGTCATTTGACCAAATTTGTGAAACGTTGCGAAAAATGTAAAAGTTGCATTTTGCAACTTTGTAACTTTCAAAAGTTGCCAACTTTTGACAAGAAAGTTGCAAAGCATTGAAGAGGAGTTCAAAATATGTTCCCCATGCTCATATACCCAAGCATGGGTAGTTACAACTTCCCAAACCTCCATTTGGAACTTTATGCAAAAATTGCAAAAGCTGCTCAAGCAACTTTACAACTTTTGAATAATTTTTGGTCTTGACATTTTTTGGTCAAATGGGTCCATCTAGGACTATTCTAGGACCCTAGTTAAGATTCCTAGGACTTATTAAGTAACATAATACCTTAGTTCCCTATCCCTAACAAATTTTAATCTATTGAGCAACTTTTGGCTCATTGAGCAACTTTTGACCAACTTAGGACCTAATGAGCAATTTTGGCTTTTCCTAGCAATCCACAGCTACTCTTTCAGCTCCGGTTGGTCAAGTTTAGGCTAGGACCAACCACATTTCAGCCACAATGCCCCTCTGATGGTTTCAACCACACTGAACAGAAGCGTCCCTAAGGGTTTGTAAGCACCATCGGGCTGCGATCTTTGATTGAGCATTTTTTTGAGCTCATGCAAGATATTAACAAATTGTCAAGTACTACATGATTGCGTTATCTATGCCTCAAACAAGCTATCTCAAATTTTAGAGATTCAACTTTGTTTGGATTTGGCATTTGTATCCTGCCTATTGCCAAAAGTTGCAATGTTGCTCAGTTAAAATGAGCAAGGTTGTGCATATTTCAAACCATTGGTCCTAGGATCGAATCGTCTGCTCCATTAGCTCTGGTTGGTCAGGTTTAGGCTAGGACCAACCTCATTTCAGCCAAAAAATCCCTCCGACAGTATCAACCACACTGAACGGAAGTGTCCCTAAGGGTCTCTAAGCACCATTGGGCCACAATATTTGATTGGGCATTTCTTTGAGCTTGTGCGAAGTATTGATGAACTATCAAGTGCTACAGGATCATGTTATCTAGGCCTACAATAAACTATCTTAGTTTTTAGAGATTTAACTTTGTTTGAATTTGGCATTTGTATCTCACCTATTGCCAAAAGTTGCAATGTTGCTCAGTTAAAATGAGCAAGGTTGTGTATATTCAAGCTATTGGTCCTAGGATCAAAACATCTACTATGTTAGCTCCAGTTGGTCAGGTTTAAGCTAGGACCAATCTCATTTTAGCCACAACATCTCTACGACGATATCGACCACACTGAATAGAAGTGTCCCTAAGGGTCTCTAAGCACTATTGGGTTGCGATCTTTGACACAAATACAAAAATCATGACATATTTTCACTTTTCATGTCTTATTCCATCAAAGTAAGTAACATATGATTACATAATATGATGAATTTGATAAACATGTTACATTATTTGTATAAAGTAATGAACATTCATGTGTTTGATTAATTGTAAGAAAGTAAGTTGAAATACAAGTTTGTAATCATACATTGAACAAGTTGGATGGAAATCCAAGTTTAATGTATATCAAAATGAACAATATATTATGTCATATCAATCATATAGTTACAAAAAGATGTTATGCCTCATCGTTACAATATAGAAGTTGAATACCCAAAAAATGTAGAATGTGTACGATAGAAATGTCAAATGTGCACAATATAAATCTCAAATATATACAATACAAAAGTCAAATACCCAACAAATGTCAAATGTGTACAATAGAAATGTCCAATGTGTACAATACAAATCTCAAATATATATAATAAAAAAGTCAAATATATGTCAATGTCATGTGATGACCACAACTACATATGTATATCGCTATCAATATCTATGACTATGCAGGATCATCAAATTGAGCCTCTTTGATGCAGTTTGTGTCTTGTCAAATGTCTATAGAAGAAAAATTAAAATACACTATCAAATATCTTATCTAGAAGTAATATGAAAAAACTAGAAATTGGGTTCTAAATTGTGGATAGTTGAGTTGTTCATTACCTCATTCATTTGTCCCACAGTTGGAATAAATGATAATAGTAATGGGCTCCTTTGTCGATGGGTGGGACTCCTAACAAAATGATGAGGTAGAGCGACAATGTGAGACACAACTATTGATGAATGAATGCTTATGGGAGGCACAACCACTAATGAATCAGCTTGTATGGTAAGCAATAAAATGTTAGTATTATAGAGTGGCATTAGGGATTCCAAATAGAGTAAAAAACCAAAAAATGTATTGCAACCTGAGCTAGATCTCCCGTGCTAGTAGAAGGTACAACCATTGATGAAGTAGTGTTGGTATGAGGCACAACCTACATGGTAAGAAATAAAATGTTAGCATTATAGCTCTAGTGGCATTAAGGATTCCAAATAGAGTAAAAAATAAAAAACAAAAAAGTACTATAGCCTGAGCTAGATCTCTCGTGCTAGTAGGAGATACAACCGATGATGAATCAATGTTGGTATGAGGCACAACCTGTATGGTAAGCGATAAAATGTTATAATTGTAGAGTAGGCATTAGGGATTCCAAATAGAGTAAAAAACAAAAAATGTAGTACAACCTGAGCTAGATCTCGCGTGCTAGCAGGAGGTAAAACCATTGATGAATTAGTGTTGGTATGAGGCACAACGTATATGGTAAGTGATAAAATGTTAGCATTATAGAGTGAAATTGGGGATTCCAAATAGAGTAAAAAAAAAAAAAAAAAAACATACTGCAACCGTTGAATCTCTTGTGCTAGCATGAGGCACAACCACTGCTGAATCAATGCTGGTATGAGGCACAACCTATATGGTAAGTGATAAAATGTTATAATTGTAGAGTAGGCATTAGGGATTTATATCATACACACAAGAAATCCAAATTGAGATCACAGGAGGGTTCAACTAAGACTCTACATACATACCTCTAGCCTCTGTTGTGTTTGACCCAGTCTTTGACACTTGGGACTCCTAACAAAATGAAATTGTAAAGGATTTGCATGAAGTCTCAAAGAGTGTTGTAATAGGTAAAAGATAAATAACACATGTTAATAAGACAAATTTTTGATAATTACTATGAAACTGAAAAGAAAAAAAGAAAAGAAAACAAAGAAAAAATACATGTACTCATTTGTAAATATAGCTGTTTAATATGTATATAGAACAAATGCATACTATAACCTAAAATTTATGAGAAGGAAAATATGAAATTTTACCTCTTCCATTGCCTCAACATCAATAGTCTTAGGAACATCCATCAACTCTACAAAACTAAATTATTTCTACATATATACAACAAACAAGTCAACATGTATTCATCAATATTAAGTACATGTATATACATTCATTCATAATAAATTTCAAAATATAAACTTGATTTGTATTTAATAATTTATTTTTTGTTTTGTTTTGGTGTTCTTGCTGATTTCCTTCCCTTTACTCCAGACCTCGAGCTATGTGGAGTACCCTAAAAGAAAAAATAAATATAACATAAGAGGTATCAATAAGACACATCACAAGTTCAACTCAAATCGTAAACTTGATAGGTGTGCAAGCTATGATACCGCATAGCTCTCAAGGCCAAAGTTAATGGCAAAAAGTGTGACATCATCAATTTGAGAAGTTTCAACCCCCGACAAGCCCTATAAAATAGTAAAGAGTATTGTTATAAATATGAGATAATGTTGTAAATGGAAAGAAGGCACAATTACAACAAGAAGATCATAGGAGGGCAAGAAGACACAAGAAGGATTTGAAGGATGATATTGGAAGGATAGTTGAAAGATAGGAAAAATTGGGGCTCAAAAAGATTACAAGGCCTAAATTGAAAACAAAGAGATCGAGAAGGAAAAGAGAGGTGTGAATGAACTTTTGGCACCTTGTCAAGAAATAAAAGTGGAGATTCGTTATCTCCACACTCCTACAAGACACCATATCTAATATGGAGGTTCTTTGAGGCGGATGGGTATATGGAGGATGAACTCATGAGGTTCATTGGATGGATTTTGGGTATGCTAGGAGCAAGATATGTGGATGGGAATTGGATGGATTTTATGAATTTGGGAGGGTTTCCATAATGGCAGGAGATGGAAAGTTGTTATTATATTTTTAAGAATACCAATTAAGAAACAAAAATTTCAAAGCCAATGTATTATTTTACTTTTAAGAATATTTAAAAAACTTTACCTCGAGCGTTCTTGCCCCTGGCCTCTAATCTGTTACTTCTTGACTTAACAAGGTTGAGGATTTATTAATGTTTCTAAGACAACTTCCACTTCTAACTCACCAATGTTAACATCTTTCACCTTAAATTGATTCTCCAAGTCCGCTTGAATCGTCTTGGCTTCCTCATTCTGAAATGAGTACTATGTGGTGTTCTCGTACCACTTGCTACACCCTCATTGCATATCCCTTGAACATGTCAATCTAAAGTGCTCTATAAAATAAAATAAAATGTTTACTTTTCCAATATTAAGGTGATTAAATAATATCATGTCAAAACTCATGAGGTTCATTAGATGGGGTTTGGGTAATGATGTGGATGAGAATTGGATGGATTTGATGGATGGGATGGTTTCAATGATGGTAGGAGATGGAAGAGGATCTATAGGTAGGTTGCTAGTGTCATACAAATTAAGAAACAATATTTTTAAGCCAATATATTATTTTACTTTTAAGAATATTTAGAAAACTTTACCTCAAGTGTTCTCAATCCTAGCCTCGCACCTCTAATAGAACAAGTACTCCATGGTGTTCTCAAACTGCTTGTTGCACCCTACATTGCATATTGTTCACATATCAATCTAGAGTAATATCTATATATATATATATATATATATATATATATATATATATATATATATATATATATATATATATATATATATATATATATATATATATATATATATATACACACTTTTACAATATTTAGGTGATTAAATAATATCATGTCAAAACTCAAATAAACAAACTTGTGTATCCTGTCCATCGAAGACCATTGCCATCAAATCATCTGTGAGTGTGAAATCCCCACCTCCGTATGAATAACAAGTACACCCACAATGTACACATGGATGAGATGACACTCCATCCTCAGACGCCTCCATATCTATCCCATCACACATGTGCCGATAGCTAAAACAAAAATGTTGATTGGGCCCCGAAGACTATAATGATGCATGTGATGACAATGCAGATGGAAAAAGTGAGGATGACACTGGTGGTGCAAGTGACACAAGTAGAGATGACACTAGTGGTGCAGATGATGATGATGGAGATGTCGTAGGTTGTGATGATCAAGATGTCATAGGTAATGATGATGGAGTTGCCACATGTGATGACCCTGGTGCCATAGGTGACAATGATGGAGCTATCATATGCTGTGATGACCCTAAAGGTGCATCTCATGATGATCAAGGTGCCATAGGTGAAGGAAAACCACCTAATTGTGAGCCATGCTCAATGATAACATTTGTCAATTATGCAGCCGCATGAAGAGTATATAAATTAGTAGACTCATTTAAAACTGATGGAAGCACAACATGAGGCATGGTTTTTTGTGTTGTACATCTCCTCTCATTTTATGGTATCACCCTATGAGCCCTAGGTCTATCTTGTGTAGAGCCTCTCCCTCTACCTTGGAACTGATGGATGTCAAAGTAATTTGGCTTCTCACCAAGGATGAACTCATAATATAGCCTTCTCAAAACATTTAGAGGCACCTCATAATTATTACATGGTGGTAGGTCAAATAACATATACCACTTATCCCAAAAACATGATCTCATCCTAGCATGAGTGCATCAGTGAATAGGAAATGTTTTGGTTGTGTGTAATAGGAAGTTGTCAGATATAGGAATGGTGAAAAGAGAATGTATAGTACATTTCTTTATGTCTTTATCTTTCACTTGCTGATATGATAACCCATCAGCGTAAAATGCACGACACCTATCCCTCCATGTACCCCATTTTGTAACCTCCCTAGACACCTCGTTTGCATTTTGGGCCATTTGTTCAAAGTGTATTCATTAGGGTTGAGTGGTGAGAAAGTGTAGATGACCGCAACCTATTGACCATTTGGGTAATGTTAGCATTATTTTTTGAGAAGCGGTTTATGAGATCCTCTTTTATAATAGTTAAATAATGTAATTGTATGAATGGAGGGTTTATAGGAGGTGGTGGTTGTTGAATGGGAACATTGAGTGAAGGGCTTTGTGGTTGTGTCACTATGGGTGGAGGGTTTTGTGGTTGTGTCATAACAGGTGGAGTGTTTTGTGGTTGTGTCGTGATGGGTGGAGGGTTTGATTGTGTAGGTGGTCTTTCTTCTCTCCCTCGTTTTCTTGGATTTCTTAATGAATCTATATTAAAAAAATTATAAAACTTATAAATTACAAAATCACATTACAAAATTTGATAAAGAAATACATAAATGACAAACAAAATGAAGACTTACCTTGTTTGCGGGGCGCCATGGATGGAAATGCAATCATAAATTATTTTTTATGCTAACCCTAATCTGGTCTTGGTGTTATCCTCCACAATCAACGTGGTTGCTGTTGTTTGAGGGTATAAAAATGCCCTCAATGACAACAGTCACAATATATACTTTACAAAACCCAATCAAGTTATTAACTTAGATAATTCAAAAAATCTAATCGGATTTTTTGAATATATTATTTAATAACCCGATCAGGTTTTTTAAAGTATAATGGTCAGGCTTAAATACCAAGCCTACCCAGTATTTCACTTTTGAATAACCCAATTGGGTTATTGAAAACCCGATCGAATTATGGAAGATTTTGTATTTTTTTTGGTGTCCACTTTTTTGTACACCAACTTGATGCATACAACCATATATATATAATGATGATAATGATAAAAATTGTTTAGAATTGATGAATTGATTTGGTGTAGCTACCTTCCAATGTCTATTATTGTCAACTCAATAGTCATATTAACTATTGTCTATTCTTGTCAACTCAATAGTCATATTAACCATTCACCTTAAAATAGTAATAGACTATCAATGTCTAGATTTATTAAATACCTGAAAAAAACATATATTATTATTCGCTTGAATAATAAAATCTATAGAGATTTCTTAGAAATGAAATAAAATAAATATATACAAGTATAATTAGAAATCAAACAATCAAACTATATATGGAACCAAATCAAAAAATACTAATAGCGTCATTGAACTGATACAAATATGTCAAATATAAAAATAATAATAGAATTACACTATAAAATCTATGGAGGTATGATTACACAAAAATCACTCATATTCTATAAAAAATTATTCTTGTGATGAGTCTTCTCATTGTTCTTACACAAATGAGGCAGATTACATGTTTTGTCAAAGACATAGAGAACTTCGATATAATATAAACCATTGCATGCATATCGTTTGTTGATTGTTCTGGAATTAATGAGCATTCTTTCCTACGAATTTGTCTTACACATTACCCATTCTCCTTCACTTCATTTTATCTTTCCCCGACTTCTAACCTCTGACCTGTACTTTAATCTAGCTCAATATGTTAATCATTGAGAGTCATTCGATGCTACGGCTTCTATTTATCAATTTCATAAATTGTAGACTCATGGCTTTTCTAATATAAGGCAAAATCAATATCATTATACTACAAACATCACTAAATAAATAAAATAATCATGGCTAAGAATATATATATCATGACAGACAAATCCAAAGCCATTCTAAGGATTGCCTAGATAACACAATTTTGTGCAATACTTTTTGAAACATCGAGACTGTAGTGGACGACTTGTTGAAAGAAAGGAATGAGATCCAATGCCTACTTGTGCTTTATGGACGATTATGAAAATGAGATCATGCCTGACATTTTTGAAAATGATGGAGGATTGGATCTTTATGCTACTTTATTTCATTGGAAGGGGTATTTAATAGAAAATCCTTCCAATTTGAGATTTGTACCCATTTTCAATTTGACATGTATTGTTTTCTTAATATTATCAGATTTCTACGATTCATAAGTAATATCAGTTTATTTCTGAATTCAACTGTGTGGGTTTTATGTACCAATGGATCACACTCAGTAATCCATCACCAAGAAGAGAGAGTGCAAGAATAGTAAAAGAAAGGAGTGATCCATGCGAAGAAAAATGTTAATTATTATTTCAACAACCTTTTGAAACATTAAAATATGGTGATTAATGCTTGCTAATTACTGATCAGTCTTTAATAATGTCGGGTCAAAATGATGTTGTTGGCAGTTCTTTGGAGGTGATCTGTCCAAGATTGGTGGGTAATTTGAAGAGTGGCATTGTTGTTTGACCTGTATTACAATACTTAGGCAAGGGTCCTATGGGGGGGGGGGGCTGTAGGTCTATTTTTAGGTACAGGAGGTCCCATAAGAAATTTTTGGGAGGCTACAAAATTAATTAGAATCTTTTCCTTCATAATAGGAGTCCCACATTTTTAGGAAGCAGATGAAAATGGAGTGGGGCTAACAAGCTTAAAGAAAAAATCAGCCATTTGTCAAAAACAAAAACAAAAAAATACATCCATGTGACCCAGCCTCAGGTTGAGTTAACTTTAACTTTGCATTCAATATCTTTATTTATGTATACTAAAGTTAACTTTTGCATTTAATAATCTATTAAAATTATTTTAATTTCATATACATTATTCTCACAAATGGAAGAATGATTAATAAATCTACTTAATGCAATCTTCTTTATAAATCCTTTTATTAAAAATATATATTTAAATGGTGTTTACATACACAAATCTAAAAAAATTATTCAAAGTAATTAAAATTTCTTCCTTGCATAAACATTGAATTTCGTTGATTTATTAAAGATTACGAAGTTCCATTACATTTCTTCCCTTGCAAATGTATTCATGTCTTGACATGCTTACCATTCATTACCTACATCACAATAAATTTAATTAAACAAAAACTATATTTTTAAGTTAAGAATATATTTCTTCTAATCACAAAATGTCCATTGAACTTTTCACCATTAATTACTTTCTTAATTTGTAATCCATTTTTCAATAATTTCATTTGATACAACTTTAAAGTCATGATTGATATATAAGTGCGCTTCTTAACAAATAATCATGAAAAATATTATGAACTTGATGCAATTGAAAACTAAGAGTAAGTTATATGCTAAATCTATAAAAATTCAAAGAGAACACTTAAAAACAAAAAACTAGCTTTAATATGTTTTCTATGTTTTATACATGAAAATGATCCACACACGTTCTTATTCTCTTCCATTAGACAATGTATTTTATTAATCCATAGCTTTACATATGCCTAATATAATTTTAAAAATAAATGATATTTCAATTAATGACAAGTCTTAATTTCATATGTTATTGGAAAAATATTTTTTTATTTTAAAAATATATATTAGTTGAATGATCATGACAAGATTTTATATTATTTACCAGAGAATTTTGTATTTGTAAAAATTGGTAAAAATTATTTTATTAATTGCAAACATAAAGTATACATTAAATCTGATAAAAATGTATGCTCCAGGGGCATATCACACGAAAAAAAGAGTGAAGGAAACCTCGGTAACCTAGATGGAAAACCCAAGAACTAGAACACAATTACAATAGCATGGCAGATAACCATATCCTAGAACAATACATATGCTTGATGTTTTTACATTACTATGGCAATCAACCATTATCTAGCACACAACCTAAAGCAAAAAAAGACACAATGCATATCCATCCTAAAATATAGAACTATATTAATAGTTACAAGTATATATACACATTAAAAGAGATAGTGGTAAAAGGAATATCCAATCTATGAATCACATATATGGAGGTAAGGTGGCGGGCTATGATTGGGACAAGAGAGAGCTCTCTATCATGTTGCCTTGGTTCCCTCACCATCATATTGGGCCAAGATTTCATCTTATTGAGCCCAAACAAATTCAAGTGTAGTAAAATTCAAATTTTAAAAAAGTCCACAATTTATTACCTTTTAAATATTTGTATGGCCTTGATGCCTCCGGCTCATCTCCAGCTCCGCTCAGCACTTGGAATTGTTGAAAAAATGGGTTCAAAACACGTAATTTCGCTCTAACTCTCAACCTTCCTAACCAAAACACAAGGTTAATAAAAGTATTCCAACAATGTGTTTTGGCCTTCCAACATTAACCTCCAAAAGTAAAAAAAAAATTAGTCAACAGATCTAAAACTGTGTTTTGGAGGAAATTCTTTGACACCTCTAACAAATGCTAGAAGTTAAAAGTTAAGAGGTTAATTAACCTCTATAAAAGTTAGTTATTTTATGAAGAATCATGCATAAATACATCAATGGCACGATGCAAATGCAGATTACATAATGGATTTAATGGAATAGCTTTGAAAAGCTTTCAGATGTCTATCAACATTCTATCTATCTACAAAGGCATATGGATATCCATCAATGTTACAAGAGTGATGGCAGTTTGTTAAAGAAATTTCATCGCACCGAATATGTTTCTAAAACCACAACCTCCACAATGATGACAAAATAGCAAGTCTGAACTTAAGAAGAAAATGCACACATCAAGAGGCAAAGGTTCTTTTCCGATTATAGTGTGTCCAATGGAAGAGCCCGCGGCTTATCTGTTAAAGTGCTTCAAAGATATAACTGGAGGAAATAACATAAGTTCAAGATTCAATCATATGTGGCAGAGGTTATTAATGAGTTGATTTGTTGACAATTCATTAATGCTTGAACAACAAACATAGATTTACAGAGCGTGAGCGTAATGAACTAAGCCAGGGATAGCATGTCGCGTGTTTGGCAAAATTCCCATCGGAGATAATATACCATGATACAAGGCCTCCTGCAACACACACTACGATAGGAAATTTATGCAGTCTATGGAGTCATCAGAGCCCAAAATGTATTTGTTTTTATTTCGTCAATTCTAAATATGATCAGCAAGCACGAGCCATGGCAAGGTAAATAATGGCAACATGGAGGAGTGTTCAATGTGGAATTCATTATTACAGCAGGTAAGTTGATGGTATCTGAGAAAGAATCATAGTAAGGCACACGATAACTAGACTATCTTTTCTACAAATTGTACTACTGACTAGATTTCAAAAAAATGAAAAACACAATAAATTTTTTTTAAATTTTTAACATTTGATCTTCATGATCTGTATATTTTGTGATAAAAAACAACAAAGTCCGTGAAAAAAAATTTCACTGTGTTTTCATAAATCTGAAAAAATATCATGTTTGACTTTTTTTTAGTCTTTCTTACATTTTATCTAAAGATTAACCAGCACCATTGACAAATATCATACACATGTCCTCTTGAACATACCATACTAAAATACATGTGAATTCAAAAAAACACAATAGCGGCCTCATGACTGTGGAAATTGCAAGATATGCACCAAAAGTTTGATTTTGGTGGTTTATCAAAATTGATAGGCATCAATATTTGATCTAGAATGGAGAGAAAGTATCCTGCTCATTATGATCATTTCTTGCCCCAGTCACCTATGTTATCGTCTCTCATGCTCTTTGTTATTATTCTATGAACAGAAGGTCATTTGGATGCTAAAGATTCAACCCATGCTTGTTTCATGGAATTGGGTTTGAAGACTCTCCGCAACTTATCTATATGATGAATGTCTCAATGTCACAGGATATTGAAAAATGATATCAAAACATTGATGATGTTCTATATAGGTGTGTGGTGTTATAGGGAAATGTGCAAATAAAATGTAGAAGCATCGAATGAGCAAGTGAGTCATTTGTCAGAATGTCATTGGATCGAATGACTTTGTGAAAATCGTCTCATCTATGGTAGCGGACTTAGGAAGCTTTAACCCACCCCATTAAGCAGAGTAAAACTAGCGATCGCACCGGAAGGTGCGATGGGTACGCCGAAGTGTCAAACTTCTGTTACTTTTTTAATAAAAATTAATCTCGATGCTGAGATAAATTAATCTGTACATAATTTTTGGTGCTTCTGATCTAGACGCTACAATTAGAATTTCTGGAAACATGTCTGCATTTTATAGCTATAAATTTCTCGGATTTCTGGAGACTATTGTGCATTATTTCAAGAACTATTTCATTGAAGGTTTTGCAGCCACTGGAATTGTTTTTATTTGAAGTTTTTTTTCTTTGTTTCTTTTTATTTTCTGATATCAATTTGAGAATATCTCTACCTTCAATTCTTTTCCTTCACTTACTTTAAGTTAGAGGAGCTGGCTGCAATTTCACAGCCCCTCCCAACTGATGTAGTTTTTCTTTAAATAATATGCTGATTTTTTTCCCAGCTACTACTGTCGTGTTTTAAATTGCATTTCGGAGGTTCCTTGATTTCCATTACTTATCAAGAGTGATCCTAAGTGAACATTAATTCTAGAAGGTTTTCTAAGTGAATAATGTGGTCAGACATAATTAAGAAGATGCTTCAGAAGCTCTCAGCAGACTCCCTTTCCTCTGACAGAGGCTGAGGCAGATACGAGATCAGAAAGGTGGATTGGAAAATCTTTTTGTCCAATTTTGACAAAATTATTATGAATTAAGATTATTCTTAGTCCAATCTTGCTGACCAGGGAATGTGTATAGTTCCAAACCAGACTGCAAGAGAATATTTAGTTATAACAATAGCTTCTAATTGAGAATCAAGTAATTAAGAATAAAGTTATAACAATAGCTTCTAATTTCTAGGATTTCATGACATAGATTATGTTCCTTTGACATGTTTTATTAGACAGTTGCACTGTAATTGAGAATCTTTGGTGCATGTTTGGACCTGTATTCTAGCATGATGCTTAGCGACTATGCAGCGTGGACACATCTCAGTTGTATTTACTTTTATTGCTGACAGAGATATCTCAATGCACATTCATTTGAGAACACGCATCGTTGACACAGTTTAGAGAATTATATTTAACTCAAGAATAGAAATCTCAGTGTACATTTCTTTCAATTATTTTAGAACGTCCTTAGACATGTTTTTAAATAGGTGTCTAATTGTTGTTTGAATCATGTTAGCAACCTTTCTGTTAAAAAGGTGAAAAGTTCATTAGTAAAACATATTAAAAAATTGAAAACATGTATATTATAGTAAAAGTACAATAAAATAAATAATTACAATTTTCAAATATATTAACTTAATTCAAGACCAATATAACTAAAAAAATATAGGAAAAAATTGATAGAAATCATAGTTTCCAACATAACTTAAAATTAGTCTTATAGATTGTAGATAGCGCAGTGAGACTGTCATTTACATGTATTGTGGTCTTTCTTCACATGTTTGGCATGGTGTTTTTTTTTTTTTTTTTTTTTTGGGGCTGTTTTTTCCTGTTAAAATCAGATTTCAAAATGTATTAGGTTAATAGCAAATGGAAAAGGATAATCGTGCACATTATAAGTGATACTTTGGAGGGAATAGTTGAGCAGCGTCCATGATTTCACAGGCAAAATATGTATGTTCTACATTTTCCATTCAACGTACTTCAAAAGGAAGGGGATAAGATGTACTCGAATTTCCTGTATAACATCCTCTAGAGATTTTGAAAATAATAATTTGCCGTTGTGTGAATGATACTTGTGATTAACCTGATTTGACTTATGGTTTAATATCTGTCTTAAACAATGTTTATGCTCATCAATTGAAGTTCATTTGAAGTTTTATTTAATTTTTAAAATAAACTATGGACAATCGATTTGCGTTCAATTCAGGACTGTTATTTTTTTTCCTCTGTTCAAATTGTTGCTGCAGACTTCCACCATGAATCCCGAACAGTATCAGAGACCTCAATATTGACTGAGAAATCTTATTTCTTTGCTTAGTCTACTGGATAGAAAGGGTAATTCATTGGTGTACGTAGCTCATATCATAATATTTATGTGATTTCTCTTTGAAACTTTATCTTGGAAGTGTCCAACTGATAACTTTTTTATTATACTGACTTATCCCTCCAATGTTTGTATTTCTAATATTCATAGGGTTACCTGTTGTCTTTTTTATTATACACGATTCTTTCTCTAAGAAATATCCTCTACAAATTCTGAGAAAGGAAGTGGTGAAGGAGCACTCACATAAAATATTTTGGACGTGATTTCTGTATGAAGAATTTATCCTGATTTGTACAGATTATTGTGGGGTCATTCTTTCCCATTTTATATTGATTTAGGGTATTTCTGTAAGTTGTTATTCCTATTTTGTAATAATTTTGAATGTTTTGTAGACCATCTTAACAAGTATAAATAGAGTTTTTAGGTTTAGGTTTAGGGCAAGTTTTTGGATATGAAATTACGGAAAGAAAAAATTTGTAAGAGAGTAAGTGTATATACTGTTCATTTGATGAATTAATTAGAAGAATATTATTACCTATCTCTTTCTGGTCCTGGTTCCTTTTGCTTTTGCTTCCATTGAGTTTTTTCTCTGCATCATTTTTGGTATCAGAGCTTGAGAAAAACTCCTGAGGCAATTAAATTTTATGTCTGGATCAGAGTTAGAAGCTGAAACATCAAACATGGTCACCAATGCTGAACTGACAAAGAAGATGCAAGAACATGAGAAAATCAATAAGTGGTTATTAGATGAATTTGAGAAGATGAAGGGCTGGATGGAAAAGACAACAAAGATTTCCTCAGAGCAAGAGGAAGAAGGGGAAGAAGAGGATACCCTTGAATAGGAGGTGGTTAACTTACCTACAGACCAGAGATACTTCATAGAAGCCCTTAAAAGAGTTGGTAAGAAGGATGTCAAAGGTGACCTACCCATCTTCTCGGGAAAGATGGATGTTGATGTTGTTGTGGATTGGATAGAAGCCTTGAACAACCATTTTGAATGTGAAAATAAAGCAAAAAAGGACAAGGTAAAAATTTTCAAGTCAAAGCTGAAGGGACTAGTCCTCACTTGGTGGAATTTCACTCAAGGAGAAAGGGTCAAAGAAGGTAAGAACATGATAACTTCATGGGAAAGGATGTGCGCCAAGGTGAGAGAAACACACTTACATGAGGATTATGAAATCCAACTTCATCGAAGGAGACACAGTTTAAGACAAAAGGAGCTAGATGTCATTGCCTATATTGAAGAATTTCAAAAATTAGGGCTAAGGGCAAAGCAGAGTGAATGTGAAAGTGTAAAAGTTGCTAGATATCTCAATGGATTGAGGTTGAACATTCAAGAAGAACTTAATTTATTGTGTCCTGATGCAGTACATAAGTGTTATCAACTAGCATTGAACATGGAAGCCAAATTGAAAAGAAGGCAAGAAAAAAATAGTAGAGAAAGAGGAAGAAATCAAAGGGGAAGATGAAATTTCCAAGGAAGAGGACAAAACCATGAAGATCATAAGGAGATAAAGCAAAAAACCAATCAAAGCAAAAGAAATTCCAGAGGTAGTTCAAGAGGTGGATTCGGTGGTAGAAAGACAAGTCTGATTATTTGTTTCAATTGCAATAAGGAGGGACATTATGCATCTAGGTGTCCGGATAGAGCAAGTTCAAGTTCACAAGGTGAAAGAAGAACACATTTGGTACAAGATGATGAATACCAAGAGAAGGAGATGACTGACTCAGATAGTGTACCTAAAAGAGGAGAAAGTTTAATGATAAAAAGAACAATTTTGAAAGTGCCTACTACCATGGAACCACCACAAAGAAAAACCTATCTTTAGGACTGCTTGAAAATATGGAGGTAAGGTATGTAAAGTCATTATTGACTTAGGATCTACTGAGAATATAGTTTCTCTTGAGATTGTTCAGAAGTTAAAACTTAGGAGGATACCTCATCTTTTTCCTTCAAAGGTTTCATGGCTAACAAAGGGTCAATAAACTCTTGTAAATGAGTAAGCATGGGTTGATTTTTAGATTGGAAAGTATAAGGATATAATTGGGTGATCCCACAATAATGGGTTCCACTTTTTGACCAATTTTGACACTGAAATCAATATTTTTTCAACAAACGTCACGTTCAAGTCACTATATTTTGAAAACTATAAATAATTTCAAGATGACATGAACTAATGATTTTGAGTACTCTGTTCCTACTTTGTAACCATATTTTTTAATCTAAAAAAAATAAATTATTTATGTCAATTTTTTCATCTCCTTTGAAAAGTGGTACATAATAAAATTTAATATTTTAAAAGAGTGACAGTCTGTTTGACACACATAACTTTTTTTTTTTCTAAAAATGATAATGAAGTAATTCTTTCGATGTTAGATTCGTAACATCAATATCCAGAGGATACATTTGGTTTGATTCATTTTGGTTGAATATTATATAGTTTATGAAGTTTTGAAGTGACACAAATCGTAATTCAGACATATGTTTCGTTTGACACAGATAATTTGAAGTCAATTGATCAAAAACCTTTTTTTTTTTTTTAATAGAAAGGTATCTCAATAAGCTAGTTCCTACGTATTTTTTAAAAAATATTTGACCTAATTTACTAATTTTTTCAAGGTGTCGAAGTTGGTTGATGTTCAATTGGTAATGAACCTATGATGAGTTAAACTCATATTTGAAAGCCTTAATGATTAAAATATGTACTACAATTATAGTCGTTAGAAAGCTTGCTCCGAGCAGCACATTTTGACATTTTTTATTTTACAACTTAGGAGATAATTTATCTACAATTATGGGTGCCGAAAGAGCAAAAAAAAATTTAAAAGAAAAAAAGGCCCAAAAAATGTAATTTTGTATGTTCGCATGAACATTATGTTCGAGCGAACATAAGAAATATGTTCGTGCGAATATACTTATCATGTTTGCGCGAAGATATTTATCACATATGTTCGTGCGAATATATGAAATATGTTCGCACGAACATGATTAAAAAAAAAGTTCGCACGAACATAATTTAAGTATGTTTGCGCGAACATATGGTAAACTCAATTTCCCATTTTGAAGTTATTTTTATTTTTGTTCATCCCACTAAAGTGGAACCCATTATTGTGGGTTCACCCAATTTTGTATGATATAGTTGACATGGATGCATGCCACCTATTATTTGGTAGGCCTTGGCAGTATGATTTGCAGGCACAACATGATGGAAAACTCAATATATACACCATCAAGAATGATGGAAAAGTGATTAGATTGATTCCATTTGTTGATCATGAAGAAGTAGAAGAAAATAAAGAGAGGGAAGCCAAAATTATGATGGTTGATAAAAAGGAATTCTTACGGGACATGAAGGATGAACCTAAGCTTGTTTTCTTTTGATGCCTAACCCACAACCACAAGAACCTATTGATAATGATAGAAAGGAGGTTGAAACAACGAAGGCAATTTCTAATGAAGTGAAAGAACTTTTGAATAAGTATGAAGGTTTGATTTCAAAAGGTATGCCAAAGTCTTTACCACCTATATGAGACATTAGTCATTGTATTGATTTCATTCCTGGAGCTACTTTACCCAATAAGGCTGTATACAAGATGACACCTCAACAAAATGAGGAGATTGCTAGATAAGTAAAGGAGTTACTCAATTTTGGCTTGATTAAGAAAAGCTTAAGCCCATGTATTGTACCTATTTTTTTGGCACCCAAGAAGGAAGGAACTTGGAGGTTGTGCATTGATTCTAGAGCCATTAATAAGATTACAATTAGATATAGGTTTCCAATGCCAATAATTGAAGATTTGTTGGATTGTTCGGGAGGTGCAAAGTATTTCTCCAAGATTGACTAGAAAGTGGGTAAGAGTTAGAGATGAGTGGAAGACAACATTCAAAACCAATGATGGATTATATGAATGGAAGGTAATTCCATTTGGACTCTCTAATGCTCCTAGTACCTTCATGAGACTTATGAATGAAATACTCAAAGACTTCAATGGTAAATTCATCATAGTATATTTAGATGACATATTAATTTTTAGCAAGACAAAGGAAGAACACCTAGAGCACATTGACATGGTTTTGAGAAGACTTCATGAGGAGAAATTGGTAATAATTTTGGAAAAGTATTTGTTTATGCAAGAGGAGCTGACATATCTTGGTTTTGTGATCTCCCAAGGTAGCTTGAAGATGGATAAAGATAAGGTAAGTGCTATACTATCCTGGCCACCCCCAAGAATAGTTGGAGATGTTAGAAGCTTTCATGGTCTTGCTACATTTTATAGGAAATTCATAAGAAATTTCAGTCATATATGTGCTCCTATGTTAGAAACTATTAAAGGAGGAAGGAAGTGTAAGTTTGCATGGAGTCAATTAGCAAATGAAGCTTTTGAATTACTTAAGAAAAAGGTTAGTGAACAACCAATTCTTTCTTTACCTGATTTTAACAAATTTTTCCAAGTAGAATGTGATGCTAGCAAGGTTGCTATAGGAGCAGTTCTTAGTCAAGAAGGAAAAATAGTGGCTTTCTCAAGTGAAAAACTCAATGAAGCCAAGCAGAAATACTCTTCATATGACCTAGAAATGTATGCAATGGTTCAAGCTCTCAGAAGGTGGAGACACTACTTGTTGCCAAAGGAGTTTGTTGTGTATACTGATAACCAAGCACTTAGTTTTCTGAATAGCCAAGACAAATTAAGTCATAGGAACATGAAATGGGTGGAGTATTTACAGGCCTATACCTTCACCATCAAGTATAAGAAGGGCATATCAAACAAAGTTGCTGATGCTCTTAGTAGAAGGAATCTGACTATCTCCCAGATACATCTAGAAAGTGTGGGAATTGAAGCACTCAAGGACATGTATGTAGCAGATCTAGATTTTGGTGACATCTACAAGGTATGTATGGAGTTTGGTGAAAGATACCACGCTGATTTTCTTGATTTTTTGATACAAGAAAAACTTCTTTTCAAAGGAGGACAACTATGTGTACCCAGGTGCTCTATGAGGACAAACATTATCAAAGAGAAACATAGTGGAACAATGGGTGGATATTTTAGTTTGAATAAAACCTTAGAATTGGTTAGAAGGTACTACTATTGGCCTAAACTTCAGACTAATGTTAGAAACTTTGTGGAAACATATATGATTTGTTAAAGGGTCAAAGGAAGGGCTACAAATGCAAGGCTTTATCAACCTTTTCCAATACCATCTAGACCCTGGGAAAGCATAACAATGGATTTTGTAATGGGGCTGCCACAAACACACAAGGGGCATGATAGTGTATTTGTTGTAGTAGATAGGTTAAGCAAAATGGCTCACTTCTTACCATGTAAGTCGACCTATGATGCCTCTCATATAGCAGATCTCTTTTTCAAGGAGGTCATAAGGATTCACGGGCTACCTCTCAACATAGTTTCAGAAAGGGATGTGAAGTTTGTAGGACACTTTTGGAGAACTTTATGGAGGAAACTTGGAACCAATTTATCATTCTCATCAGCCTACCATCCTCAAACTGATGGCCAAATAGAGGTAGTTAATAGAACTTTGGGCAATTTGTTAAGAACACTGACAAGACAACATGCAGCAAAATGGGATGTAATCCTACCCCAAGCTGAATTTGCATATAATGACTCCATTAATAAAAGTACAGGAAAGTCACCATTTCAAGTGGTGCATGTAAATCATCCTAGAGGGATTTTTGAGTTAAGAGATATGAGTTCATAGCAACAAGTTAATGCCCAAGGAGAAGAATTTTCTACAGCCATAAAAGAAATCCATGATGAAGTCAAAGTACAACTGTAACAAACCTCTGAGAAGTATAAGAAGCATGCAAATCAAAAATAGAGACACTTCGAATTTGAAATGGGAGATTTAGTATAGGGAAATCTCAAGAAAGAGAGGCTACCAAAAGGTAAATCTACCAAGCTTATGTTGAGAAAACTAGGTCCTTGTCAAATATTGAAGAAGTTTGGAACCAATGCTTATGAGATTTGATTTCCATCTAAGATTAGCATTTTTCCCATCTTCAATATGGCAGACCTCACACCATTCAAAGCACCCATTGAAGAAATTGATACAGGACAGATTGTTGATATAGAAGACATTCAACGTCTACCATTTCAACAGAATAGCTAGAAAGGATACTTGACACCAAATTCATAAAGCAGACAAGAGGAAAGGAGTCCAAGTAGTATTTGGTAAAACTCAGAGGTTATTCAGATGTAGATGTTGTGTAGATGACCGAACAAGATATCAAGAAGCAAGGCACCACTCTATAAGCGCTCATCTCAATTGGGCTTGAGATAAAATTTCCTAGGGAGTATGGTGTAGGAGCACCCACATAAAATATTTTGGACGTGATTTCAGTATGAGGAATTTATACCAATTTTTGTCATTTTGATAAGATCTTTTCTTGGGATTCGTATAGATCATTGTGGGGTCATTCTTCCCCATTCTATATTGATCTAGGGTATTTTTGAAGTTGTTCTTCCTATTTTGTAATAATCTAGAATGTTCTATAGACCACCTTAGCAAGTATAAATAGAGTTTTTAGGTTTAGGTTTAGGTTTAGGGCAAGTTTTTGGATATGAAATTACAGGAAGAAGAAATATGTAAGAGAGCAAGTGTATGTACTATTAATTTGATGAATTAATTAGAATAATATTATTATCTATCTCTTTTTGGTGCTGGTTTCTTTTGTTTTTGCTTCCGTTGAGTTTTTTTCTCTACATCAAGAAGAAATACAAATGCTACAAGCTCAGTGGTAATATATTTCTATGCCCATTGAATGTACCCCTATAGTTTCAATGTTTCAAACATTATGTACAGAGTAAAGCTTAACTAAAACTTAGTGAAAATGGAAATATTGGGATGCTATATTCACCTTCAATATCTGTTAGACCATTGTGTATTTTTGCTTTGCATGCCTTGCAGTTCGTGCATGATTTCATTTCCATTATCTGATAAAAAGAAGTGGTATATGTAAGACATGAATTATACAATTTTACAAAAAATGTCCTACAACGTCATTTATTTCTTTAAGTTACATGATTTCTTCTCATGATCTTCAAATCTTTGTTCCTTGTTGTCCTTGGGTGACTGTTGTGATTGAATGCATTCATTGTTTCCCTATTTGGAGCCGTTCATCATCACTGTAGCTTTGATTACTTGTGTAATGACTCCTCCAATTGGCCAATTCCTCTCAAAAGGTTTTTGGCTTATCAAATATTTTCATGTTGCAATAAAGATATAGAAAATCAAAATAATTGATCACCTTGTTTTGAATAATAAAGAGATAAGAAACACACTTTCACCAAAAATTATAAATTTGTAAATTTTATTTCTCATGCATTTTGATCTTGGTTGTAATTATGCATTAGCCTCGGTGTGTAAGGTAACCAAATGGGAAAGACACTGGTGGATATTATTAAATAAAAATCACTTATCTATGCCTACTAAATGCATTATTTTGAAAGGCTTTAAGAACTTTTCAACCTGTCCACTTTGTGAACTACCATTGCTGACAGTACCTAGAAATTTGATGAACAATTCATGTGCCTTGTCTTTTCCTGTATGTTTCTGTGTGTGTATGAATGCAGGTTGGTCAAAATTCTGACCAAAGGTTGTTAAATATGGTTTTGCAACGGTAGATTGCATTTAACTGAAAGCTTATGAAGCCTCTTTACAAAACCTATTCATGATAGCGCCCCATGTTTACACATTTTAGGGAGACATTTTACCAAACAATTTGTGTCCCTTCTCCATGCTTCCATGCATTGCACTTTGCTTGGAGATTTGAAAAATTGTTTACTATTTTTTATTCCCTATGAGTTTGGGAAAAGTTGAATTTAGTGAGTTGACATCATTTAGGTGGCTAGCCTGTGAAGTGGTTCAAACATAATTTGTGGTTTAATATCCATAATGTATTGTTATATGTTGCATTATTGTTCCAATCCTCCTTAGGGTTTGATAATACCTTGAAAGAAAATTCCATGAAGTTTACTTACCTAGACGAACTTGAGAAGAAAAGAAAAATATGGGAACAAAGGAATAAGAAAAATCAAAACAATCAGGAATCCAAGAAAAGTAAATTAAGAAAAATACGAGCATGCAAATTCAAACAATTAGAAAGTGGAGAAAATCGATTTGGGGAAAAATAGTATTAGAAATTCACTTTGTCAAGGCATGTCGGCACATAGACAAACAATTGCATCACATGGCATTCAGTTAATTGAAAATGGTGCCTGCATGATGATGGCTGCCAAGGATGGGCTTGTGGTGCCAGTGCTGGTCTAAAAGGGAATCGTAGCTACTTGAATTCCAGCGACCAGCAGAGGTCGCTAATTTAACAAACATTAACTAAAGAGGAGTATGTCTGACAGTACTATCAAACCGTGCATTTCACAACACGGAATGCACCAAACATATTTAATCCAAATGGTGCAACAAAATTTTGAGGGAAACCAAACAAAAGAATCCTCCACAATCCCTCAAGAAAATACATCTACATTTCAAATTGAGAACAGGCCATAAAAAGAAACTTTCAAATAAATTTGCACATACCTAACAGGGAAAATGTGGTGAAGATGTTCAAGTCGATCCAACATTTAAGATAGAAGCATATCAAGCTAGAGCGGAGAATGGGTCGGAGATTGTTTGGCAACTAGAGGAACCATCCTTTAAATACCACGTTGAGCCAGGCATCGACAGTGGCAACTAGCTTGGTGGCAAGAGGCATTTTTATGTGTAGCAAGGGTAAAACTAGCTCGTTACTTGGCATGAGAAAGGTAGATCTGTCAATTTCTCCTCTACCAATAAAGTGGACATTGTTGTGCCACATAAGCCTAATTATTATTCAATGATAATAATAATATCTTGGGAGTTAGAGAGGGAGTTTATTACACATCTTAGGGGTGGGGACAGTTACCATTCAAGATGTGGAGAAAATCAATTAGCAAGAAAAAGGGGGATTGGGAAGAAACGATCAATTACCGGTCTTTTGAGTGGGACAAAGAAAATAAAAAGGGCAAAAAAAAAGAAAGCTGAAAACTACATTTTGTTGAAGGAAGTCACGTCAGGGTTTTCAAAAAAAAAAATTTCAAGGGATGACATGAAGGAGAAAGAGAACACAACATTGCGAACTACAAGCAGATTGAAAAGAAGATTGGGAAGTGAGTTGGAAATCATTGAACTTCCAGGTTTTCTTTTATTATTTGTGTCTCTCATTACCATGTTATCATTTCAGAGCTTGAATAATGTATATGGTACTTTGTTCTTTGTGTTGTCTATTCCAAATAATGCACTTTTTGCCCTGCATTGGTAAAGAAACCATTAAATATTGTGTTATGTTTTACTTGCTTGTGGGTTACGACTGTGCTAAGATGAGTAATCTTGATATTTTCAATTCAAGCAATTTTATTGCTTTCTATGATAAATTTTGTTCAAATGCCTAATAACCCCTTTTGGTAGCAATGTTGATGAAATCTTGGAAGGGAGTTCATTTCTTGACCAGCTCCTCAAGGCATATTGTGGAGGGCAGTTACCATCTATGGAAGTGGTTTTACTCGTTTCTATTCATAACTAAGAACTCGGTGTAGCCAATGACCAATCTAATCTCCTGTATCTATGTCATTTTACCTGTGAATAATTTCTTTGGTTGGAATATGTTAGATGTTAAACATGATTAAATATTAAACTACCATAGGGATGCTATTATAAAACACTGTAAATCGGGTGGGAGAAGCGGTTGTTGCCACTAATCCTACAACAAGTTAACTATTTCTCCAAAACGACTGGGTAAATGTCTTATTCCTTATCTTGTAGGTAAGACTTGAAGTCTTCTGAATATGCGAAAAATTTACATTGGACAAGCTAGTCAATCCATGGGGGCTCAGTAATGAACTTTGTGCAATTTTTTTTATGGCCTCACTCATATTTGTGCAAAACCATTAATATTGAAGTTGTCCAATGAATCAGATTACTATAAATAGTAGAGGAAATTATTTGTTGATTCAGTGCCTGAAAAGATTTTTGGTCATAATTAACAGATTGCAACTTCCAAGCAAACTATAGAATACTAATTAATTAGAAAGATTGAAGATAATTTTTTTAAATCTAATTAAGTTGTTTCGTTAGAGATGTTCATTATCCATTAACGTTGTTTTCATTTCTAGCATCATTGTTATTATCATTTTAGGAAGTAGTGTTGTGATCTTATATTGTCGCATTCTATTTCCTACTTTCTTAGGGATTCTGGTAATTATCAGCATTGCTACTGTCATATATTTATTTCCAGCTATTGATTAAACTAGTTAAACATCTACTCCTTGTTGATCAAATGTGAGAATGGTTGAACCCATATGTTGAACATAGATTGTATTAGAACAAATAAACCATAGAATATGTTGGAGCTTCAATTTCATTATTGTTTCATTAATGTTTTTAAATAAACTTAATAAAACAAGGCTAGGAGATTGTAATACAAAACTGATACCACGAAATAAACATGGAGAGTACATTAAACCAATGCTTCCATTTGTGGCTCTTTTGGGCCTTAGCAAAATATGTGTAAGTACTAGTTTTGAGATTTGGACTATTTTATGAATGCTACAACAATTACCTTAACTAGGGAACAAATGAGTAGAAGTTTAACCCAAATAGATAGGAATCAAACTTCTTTGTACTGCTTATAACCTGTGAGTGAATATGTACTATGAACATTTGGGAACTATTTTGAAACACTTAGATTCTAAGACCTGTTAAATGTCAGTTAACATCCTTAGTACAATCATTTTTATGTAATACTATAAAGAAGCTTAAGGATACGAGAGCAAGATGTATTATACTAAAGAATGAAAGCAAGCATCTTCGTAATAAAAACTAAAGATTCTCGTTATTTAAATTTACACCTTGTGTATCTAAGTTTTATGAGAGTAATTCAAAATATGATAACATATTTGGAATATTAACTGATGGGAAAAGAGTTTCATTGTTACCTATGGGATTAGCTTAATATATGTATTTATCACATATGTCAATAGAGATCTGATGGTACTAGTACTTGTATGCTCTTTTGGAAATTGGACAAATTTCCTTACTAGAGATGAGCTAAGATGATGTGATTCATTGATGCATGTTAATAGACTTTATGGTTTTATCCTTATACATTGATGGGTATATGTAACTCAATGTTGGATTAACCATGCTATATTTTTTTCTATAAATGTTGGAGATGAGACTATGATACCGAAGTGATAACTAATATTGTTGTCTTGTTGACCGATTAGTGTTCTTGACATTACTTTGTGTAGCATGATTCCATTACTATTCTAGGTTTTACTTGTTTAGACTATCTTGTTGCCGGGCTAGGTATCTTTCATGTTAGGAAAGATTCTGGGGAAGCTTAACAACTTCGTGGTAGGGTAGTAAAGCACTCCTACAATATTCTTGCCCTTGTTGTTCTTAGACAGGTTCTGGAGCTTTTGTCAAAAGGTCAACATAAATGGTACATCTCCATATTTTGGTAATGAAATTATGGTTTCTTTTATATTTGAGCATATATGTATATGTATCATTTTTGTTAAAGCTAATGCTAGTTAATCAACTAATGTTGACTAGTCAATATTCAAATGACTTTGACTCTCATTGACTTTTTTGCATTTTTTGGAGATTGTTGATGTGGCATTGGTTTTGCAAGGGCAGTCTTTACATATGGTATTAGAGCTCTTGGTTCCACACTTGGGCCTTGAGTTAACTATGCTAGACACACAACTGTAAGTCAACTAGTTTACCTTCTGCTGTATGAGATGATGACATGGGTTGCATGTTGTGTCTCTTAGCTATGATTACATTTGACATAGAAGGATATGATGTTCCTTATGCATGTCATGATTTTGAGTTAAAATTGTATTCCTTTAAAGATTGTCAAAATGGAAAGTTTATGGAATGATTGGTAAATTGTGTACCTCATATATTTATGATTATATTTACTTTAAACAATGTGATGGTATAATATGCATATTGAAGTATTAAATTTGAACGATTGAGATAGTCAAACGATGGTTGAATTTTGCACTAGGCTATGAGAGCCTACCAAATGAAGATTTGGCTGGTGATAGCAATGAAAAATGTCTTTTTATTATGTAAATGACATGTGATGCACATGTGGTGCAAGAATTTATTTCTATTTTATGTCAGATTCATGAGGTTCATTGAGTAACCTAATATGATAAGTAGGAAGAACATGAATTTCATTTGCAAAAGTATTGCCTATTCCATTATGCATTTAGAAATGTGTGATTATCAAGATAAATTGCATGTGAAGTTTGGTCATGTTCTTAGCGACCCTTGGACGCAAGGTGTCGTTAAACATCTACTCCCTCTTGGTGACTAGTGAGAGCCATTGTGCTTTGAGTGAATTGGATTTTCATTTTATTATGTTCAATCTCATGAACTTGGATGTGATGAAGGACTAGCTTAAAATTTTATGTTCTTTGTGACCACCAAGCCACCAATTTCTTATGTGACCTATTTATTGTGACTCTTCTTCACTTTTATTTTGGTTTTGTATCTCCTTTTTGGACTTTGACTTGAGAATTATGAATCTTGCTTTCAAGATTTCTTTGATCTTGAGATGGTTAGGGTGTGTGTGTGTATTTTGATGATGCTAGTCCTATGGTTTGAAAGTGATGTCATCTATCATGTTTAGTGTGAAACATTGAAATGATGTTGAAAGGAGTAGATTATGAAGAACATTCCATTCTTCCTTTTGCATTTATTTTATTTTATTTTTGGAAAGCTTACCTTCTGGTGTGAGTGTTGAATGTGGACAAACAGGGAGGGGTAGAAGTGATGCTTTCATTTTCCACTCTACCTGCTAGTGTAATACTAGCACTACAAAATGCTTTGGCCAAAGCTATGTTGCCCTTGTTTCATCTCCCTGTTGCATCCATGATTATGGCTACTTGGACATATGTGGGAAGTAGTATGTTTCATGGTTGCACCAGATACCTCCTGCTTTTTGTACTATTGGCCATTATTAGGTTGGGAATTCTATATGTTAGGTAGGATCCCACAAAAAGTACCTGTGGTATTGTGAGGGCATTGCTAGATTGGGAATTCTATGTGTTAGGTAGGATCCCAAGGAAGTGCATTTTGTATTATTTGGGCAAATTGTAAGGTTGGGCATTCTATGTGTTAGGTAGAATCCCATGGAAGTGTAAGGCTTCATGGTTGGGCAGGAAAGCACCTCAACCATATTTTATGTGATGATTGAATGGCGTGAAGGCCATACATCACAACTTGTGCTTATATGTTGGTTAAGCACACTATGGCAACGAGATAAGCTTGAGGGCCTAAGGTCACTGAATGGATAAAAATTGGATTTACTAATCCTTGCAAGTGATTGGTGAGCATACCTAGATGATTTACTTAATGTTTTTAATCATATGGTAGATGACATTGCTCTTGTATGATGTGGTTATTGTTCCATGTCTGACATGTAGGTCGACATTTTGTATGATGCCCATTGAGCTATGGTGCTTTAAATTGTACTTTATGTATTTATTAAATCATGCATCTTGATGGATGGATGATGTGTAGGTTAGCATCCTTAGATAATGTCATGTGTTATATTCTTAAATGGACAATTATTTGTTAATCCTTGATTATGGTAGTGAAATAGTTGTTGACTATTCAAACTAGGGTTTTGCTTGATTATTTTTATGTATTCTTGCAATTGATAATGTGGAAATTGCTTAGCAAGACATGGTTCTTACATACGATAGAATAAAGTTAGACCTATAGGTCACTTCTTCTGATATTTTCATTTATGGCATAGTCATATGACGACATGTTGTGTTTGACAATTTGGTCAATAATTGGTTATGAAATGTAATTTTTATTGCACCTATCATTTCAACATGTAAGTTGGAAAGTAGAATGAAGTTGCAAAATTAATTGGAAGATATTGTATCTAGTTGTTGATTTAACTATTTGTAGATGACTTTTGACTACCCTAACTTGACTTTTTGGCCTATGTGGCAAGTGTATGGAAATGTGGTCTTCCTATGAGAATGCAAAAAAGGGTATGTGTTAGATTGTGGTGACTGATCAGGAAAGTACTGTACATACTTCATAAATAGTGGGGTTCGGGGCATCGCCCCGAAAAAAATTTTTTTGGAAGTAGCCGACATCGACATGGTAGCCGACATATTATAGCCGACATATGGCCGACATGTTATAACCCTAAAGCGGTTTAATACTTGTATAAAAAGGGCTTAGGGTTGGGTATTTTTGATATGTGGTGATACGAAATTGGTTCTTGCGGCGGTATTGAGCTGTAAGGGATTACGGATTGTAATCAGGTTGTAATCACTGGATTGTAATAAGATCGGACTTGCTGTTTGGTGGACGTAGCCCAGGGATTGGGTGAACCACGTTAAATCTTGGTGCCTTGTGTTCATTTCTGTGTATTCTATTATTTTCTGTTATTGGTTATATTTGCATGTAGTTTTTTATTTCTGTCCGTGGTTTATCCTAACAAGTGGTATCAGAGCCTAGTTGTTTCTCAGTTATCCTCTGCAGGAAAGTCTCACGGTTAAGTGGGAGTCTCACGGTTGAGTGGGAGCAATGGCAGATGATGGTAAGCTGAGGGTTGATAGGTTTAATGGGCAGAACTTCCAGTTATGGAAGATGCAAATGGAAGACTATTTATATCAGAAGGATTTGTGGAAGCCGTTGGAAGGAAAAGCCAAGAATCAGGGAACTATGTCAGAGGCTGAATGGGATCTTTTGGACAGAAAGGCACTTGGAAGCATTCGGTTATGCTTGGCACCATCGGTGGCATTTAATATTACAAAAGCAAAGACGACAGAAGATTTGATGAAAACCCTAGCGACACTGTATGAAAAGCCCTCCGCTTCAAATAAGGTATTTCTCATGAAGCGTTTATTTAATATGAAAATGGCAGAAGGTGGATCTGTTGCAGATCATTTAAATGAGTTTAATACTATTACTAGTCAATTATCTTCTGTGGGTATCAATTTTGATGAAGAAATTAGGGCTCTCTTGATTTTGTGTTCTTTGCCTGAAAGCTGGAATGGCTTGGTAATGGCGGTGAGTAATTCTGTTCCTGGATCTAGTACCCTAAAATATGATGATGTGATTGGTGTTATTTTAAGTGAGGAAACTCGTAGAAAATCCTCAGGTGGATCTACATCAGGAAGTGCTTTAAATGCACAAAGCAGGGGCAGAACGACTGAAAGAGGAAGTAACTCTGGAAATCGTGGGAAATCAAGAGGAAAGTCAAAGGGGAGGAGGTCTCAATCGAGAGGACCAAATGATTGCTGGTACTGTGGGAAACCAGGGCACAAAAAGAAAGATTGCTGGACTCGAAAGAAAAATGAAGGAGATAAATCAGATGGAGACAAAGAGGCAAATGTGGTAAGTAACAAATCCGAAGAGGATGCTTTGCTTCTGTCTTTAGAGAGTGTTGATGATTCATGGGTTTTAGATTCTGGTGCTTCTTTTCATGCTACACCTCATAGAGGTTATTTCATTGATTATGTCCAAGGGGATTTTGGGCTTGTTTATTTGGGGGATAATGAACCCTGTCAGATTGTTGGAAAGGGAAAAATTAAGATTAAGTTGCAGAATGGGAATCATTGGCTACTACATGAGGTAAGACATGTTCCAAAACTAAGTAGAAATTTAATTTCAGTAGGGCAACTCGGTGATGAGGGTTGTGTAGTTACTTTTAATGATAAAAATTGGAAGGTTTCAAAAGGTTCCCTTGTAGTAGCAAAAGGTGTGAAAGTAGGCACCTTATATCTTTGTACAGGTCATATTGTTCCTTCTACTTTGATTGTTTCAGAGAAAAATGAATATTCAGGAACAATTACTGCAGATGAGCAGGGAGAACAAATAGCTGTTGTTGATTCTGATACAGCGCTGTGGCACAATAGACTTGGGCACATGAGTGAGAAAGGTATGAAAGTACTTCATTCAAGGAAAGTTTTACCAGGTCTAAAATGTGTGAATATGGATTTCTGTGAAAGTTGTGTGTATGGAAAACAAAAGAGAGTGAGTTTTGTAAAGACAGGGAAGGAAAACAAAAAGGAGAAATTAGAACTTGTGCATACAGATGTATGGGGACCGGCTCAGGTATCTTCCCTTGGTGGCTCTCATTATTATGTTACATTTATTGATGACGCAACTAGAAAAGTATGGGTTTATTTCCTTAAACAGAAATCTGATGTATTTCAAACTTTTAAGAAATGGAAATGCTTGGTTGAAAATGAGACTGGTAAGAAATTAAAATGTCTCAGATCTGATAATGGTGGTGAGTATTGCAGTCATGAATTTGAAGATTATTGCTCCACTAATGGTATTCGTAGACAAAAAACTGTTCCAAGGACTCCACAGGAAAATGGAGTGGCTGAACGCATGAACAGGACTATAATGGAGCGCGCAAGGAGCATGAGGTTGCATGCTGGGTTGCCCTTACACATGTGGGCGGAGGCTGTCAATACTGCAGTATATTTGATTAATAGAGGTCCCTCTACTCCTTTGGGCTGTGGTATTCCAGAGGAAGAATGGACTGGCAAGAAGGTGAGTTATTCTTTTCTCAAGACCTTCGGTTGTGAAGCTTTTGCTCATATAGACTCTGAAAATAGAACCAAGCTAGAAGCTAAATCAAAGAAATGTGTCTTTGTTGGATATGGCATTAATGAATTTGGTTATAGGCTTTGGGATTTTGAAAATCATAAAATTATAAGAAGCCGGGATGTCATATTCAATGAAAAAGTGTTGTACAAAGATCTGTTGCAGCAACATGAGAAGAAAGAAGATGATTATGTAGTGCTGGATGATACTCCAAAAGCTGATGTTCCAGCCATTCCTCATGATGTGCAACAACCGCAACAACGAATACCACATACACCAGTGAATGTTAGACGGTCAACAAGGCCAATTAGACCTCCACAAAGGTTTTCTCCCTCTTTGTATTCTATTTTACTTACTGATGCTGGTGAACCTGAAAGTTATGATGAAGCTGTGCAGGTGGATACTAAGATTCAGTGGGAGTCTGCAATGAAAGATGAAATGGACTCTTTGCTGAAAAATAAGACATGGGATTTGTGCAAGTTGCCTGCAGGTAAAAAGGTTTTACAGAATAAATGGGTTTACAGGTTGAAAGAAGAGGAAGGAGGTAAGAAAAGATTTAAGGCCAGGTTAGTTGTAAAAGGATTTGCACAGAAAAAAGGAATTGATTTTGATGAAATATTTTCTCCTGTTGTTAAAATGACTTCTATTCGTACTGTTTTAAGTCTTGTGGCTACTGAAGATTTGCATTTAGAGCAGATGGATGTTAAAACAGCCTTTCTTCATGGTGATTTGGATGAAGAAATATATATGGCTCAGCCACAGGGTTTTGAGGTCAAAGGTAAGGAGAACTTAGTGTGCAAATTGAAGAAAAGTTTATATGGCCTGAAGCAAGCACCTCGGCAATGGTATCTGAAATTTGACAGTTTTATGCATGAGCATGGATATAATAGGTGTCATTCAGATTACTGTGTTTATTTTAAGAGGTTGGATGATGATAGCTACATTATTTTATGTTTATATGTTGATGATATGCTTATAGCTGGGTCTAACATGGATCATATTAAGGGGCTGAAACGCCAATTAGCACATGCATTTGCTATGAAGGATTTGGGGGCAGCAAAACAAATCCTTGGTATGAAGATTTGCAGAGATAGGAAGAACAGAACATTGACGCTATCTCAAGCTGATTATGTTGAGAAGGTGTTGCAACGTTTCTCTATGGAGAATGCTAAAGCTGTCAGCACACCTTTACCTGGTCATTTGAAATTGACTAAGGAGATGTGTCCCAAGACACAGGAAGAGGAGGATAAGATGTCCAAGGTACCCTATGCTTCAGCTGTAGGAAGTTTGATGTATGCTATGGTATGCACTAGGCCAGATATTGCACATGCAGTGGGAGTCGTTAGCAGGTATATGAGTCATCCAGGTTTTGAGCATTGGAATGCTGTCAAGTGGATTCTCAGATATTTGAGAGGAACATCCAATAAGTGTTTACACTTTGGGGGCTCTACTACTGATTTACAGGGCTATGTTGACTCAGATTTGGCTGGGGATATTGATACCAGGCGGAGTACTACAGGTTATGTCTTTACTGTTGGTGGGGCAGCCGTGAGCTGGGTTTCTAGGCTACAGAAGATTAATGCTCTCTCCACTACAGAGGCAGAGTATGTTGCTGCTACAGAGGCCGCCAAAGAGATGATATGGCTTCAGTTCTTCTTGGAAGAATTGGGACATCCTCAGAAGGATAATTTCTTGTTCACATATAGTCAGAGTGCCATTCATCTTGCTAAGAATTCAGCTCTGCATTCTAAGACCAAACACATACAGTTGCGGTACCATTTCATTCGGTCTGTTTTGGAGGATGGACAGTTAAAGCTGGAGAAGATACATACAAATGAAAATCCAGCAGATATGTTGACAAAGGTTGTCACAAGGGAGAAGCTGAACTCCTCTTCAGCTTCAGTTGGTCTTTTAGACCAAATGTGAATAAAAGAACAGCAGAGTCCAGGGTGGTTTGATCCAGTGGGAGCCCCATGCGGTAGTTGTATTGCTACAGGATCAGTCTCCAAGTGGGAGATTGTTGTTTAGTGTGGAGCCTGATCAGTCCCCAAGTGGGAGATTGTTAGATTGTGGTGACTGATCAGGAAAGTACTGTACATACTTCATAAATAGTGGGGTTCGGGGCATCGCCCCGAAAAAAATTTTTTTGGAAGTAGCCGACATCGACATGGTAGCCGACATATTATAGCCGACATATGGCCGACATGTTATAACCCTAAAGCGGTTTAATACTTGTATAAAAAGGGCTTAGGGTTGGGTATTTTTGATATGTGGTGATACGAAATTGGTTCTTGCGGCGGTATTGAGCTGTAAGGGATTACGGATTGTAATCAGGTTGTAATCACTGGATTGTAATAAGATCGGACTTGCTGTTTGGTGGACGTAGCCCAGGGATTGGGTGAACCACGTTAAATCTTGGTGCCTTGTGTTCATTTCTGTGTATTCTATTATTTTCTGTTATTGGTTATATTTGCATGTAGTTTTTTATTTCTGTCCGTGGTTTATCCTAACAGTATGTATAGATCATTCTTTGATTTATTTTTAGAAATATATTGCATTGGTATTATGTATATGTGATGACCCACCATATATGTGACTTCTACTTTATAAAAAATTGTAGACTCATTTTATTTAGTCAACTTGGTTGATTTAGTCATCTTGAGTTGGTTGTTTCAAAATCCTAGTCAATATGTTGTTTGACATAGATTTGGTTATTATGTGTTCAACATAGATCTTTGGTTAATATGTTTGAGTGGGATTTGGTTTTATTACCTATCAATGGAGAACTTTGGGTCAATGTTGCTTGATGCATTTGACTATGTGGCCTTCATATCATCAATTTATTTTTCTTATTGATTAGACGTATATCCATAATTCTGAGCTATATGATGCATTATGATGTAATTATACTATAAGTCAACTTCTGCAAGCATTTGTATGCATAATGATGAGTACATTGATGATTTTATGTGTGGATGTTTTTGTATTTCACAATGATTCAAATGATGATGAATTAGATGTATCATGATTACATTACTTGAATATGTTTCATGGACATTGACTTATTGATGTGGACACTTACTCCCTTAATGAGCACCACATGTAGATGGTATGTATGGTTGATTAACTTTGTTACTCATGATCAAAGTTTGATTAAAGATGAGTTAAAGGAAAATATTGACTCATGCATTATAACTCAAAAATTAGCTTCTTTAGCTATTGACATTATGGATGAGATAAAGGTATTGTGAGCGCGTGTGTAAAAGTATAGTAGGATACATGGATAAGAAGTACCTACTAGTGAGGCAAAATCCACAGGTGATGCCAAGGTATGGTAAGTAAGCACAGGTATGTGTGTGATTTCCTTAGATAAGGAAGTATTTTATTTTATATTTCATTGGAAAATCAATTTGATTTATGATATATGATGGACTAGCATTTGTTGTTGTTCATGTAATGTAATAGAGGGAATGACACATTATAAGAAAGGGGAAATATTGTTGGAGAGAGGTAGCCTAACCTTGTAAAACTATAGAATAGTAATGGAATTCACACACACACACATAGAAAAAGTTGTTAACTTTAGTATTTATACATGTGCTTATATAAAATTTGTGTTTGTTACTTTAAATATGTGCTTGTGTTGTCTTTAAAAGATTATTTCCATGAGACTGTATGTAGATTTTATCAGAATGCATTCAAATGAAATGTAGATTTCATATAAGGAAAATAAAAGTTGACTTTATTACAATAGCTAAAAAATCAATATTTTTCTATAGAACTGAATGCAGATGCATGTGTTATTGTGTAAATGGAAGTTAGATATTGATCTTGTAGATTCATTTCCTTGTATATATAATTGGGTACGATTTTGAATTCTTATATATATCTACATCAAGATGATGCATTCACTAAGTGGGGAAGGATGTCATAACCCATTTCTCCTCTACCGAATAAAGTGGATATTGTTGTGCCACATAAGCCTAATTATTATTCAATAATATTAATAATATCCTTTTTTTGGTGGGGGGGGGGGGGGGGGGGGGGGACAGTTACCATTCAAGTTGTGGAGGAAATCAATCAGCAAGAAAAAGGGGAATTGGGAAGAAATGACCAATTACCAGTCTTTTAAGGGGGACGGAGAAAATAAAAGCAAGAAAGCTAAAAACTACTTCTTGGTTGAAGGAAGTCACGTGAGGGTTTTCAAAAAAATAAATATCAAGGGACGACGTGAAGGAGGAAGAGAACACAACATTGTGAACTACAAGCGGATTGAAAAGAAGATTGGGAAGTGAGTTGGAAATCATCGAACTTCCAAGTTTTTATTATTATTTGTGTCTCCCATTACCATGTTATCATTTCAGAGCTTGAATAATGTATATAGTACTTTGTACTTTGTGTTGTCTATTCCAAATAATGCACTTTCTGCCCTGCATTGGTAAAGAAACCATTAAATATCATGCTATGTTTTACTTGCTTGTGGGTTACGACTGTGCTAAGATGAGTGATCTTGATATTTTCAATTCGAGTAATTTTATTGCTTTCTATGATAATTTTTGTTCAAACACCTAGTAACCCCTTTTAGCGGCTGAATGTTGATGAAATCTTGGAAGGGAGTTCATTTCTTGACCAACTCCTCAAGGCATATTATGGAGGGCAGCTGCCATCTATGGAAGTGGTTTTACCCTTTCCATTCATAACTAAGAATTGGGTGTAGCCGATAACCAATCTAATCTCCTATATCTATGTCATTTTTCCTATGAATAATTTCTTTGGTTGGGATATGTTAGATGTTAAACATGATTAAATATTAAACTACCATAGGGATGCTATTATAAAGCACTGTCCATCGGGTGGGAGAAGCGGTTGCTACCACTAATCCTACAACAAGTTAACTATTTCTCCAAAGTGACTGGGTAAATGTCTTATTCCTTATCTTATAGGTAAGACTTGAAATCTTTTGAAAATGTGAAAACTCTACATTGGACAAGATAGTCAATCCATGCGGGCTCAGTAACGAATTCTCTGCAATTTTTTTGATGGCCTCACTCATATTGGTGCAAAACCATTAATATTGAAGTTATCCAATGAATCAGATTACTATAAATAATAGAGGAAATTATTTGTTGATTCACTGCCTAAACAGATTTTTTATCATAATTGACAGATTGCAACTTCCAAGCAAACTATAGAATACTAATTAATTAGAAAGATTGAAGATGATTTTTTAAAATCTAATTAAATTGTTTCATTAGAGATGTTCTAGTGTATTGCTGACCTATGGGGTTGTTCATTATCCATTAAGGTTGTTTTCATATGTAGCATCGTTGTTATTATCATTTTGGGAAGTAGTGTTGTGATCTTATATTGTCGCATTCTATTTCCTACTTTCTTAGGGATTCTGGTAATTATCAGTGTTGTTGTTGTCATATATTTATTTCCAGCTATTGATTAAACTAGTTAAACATATACTCCTTGTTGATCAAGTGTGAGAATGGTTGAACCCACATGCTGAACATAGACTGTATTAGAACAAATAAACCATAGAATATGATGGAGCTTCAATTTCATTATTGTCTGATGAACATTTTTAAATAAACTTAATACAGCAGGGTTAGGAGATTGTAATACAAAATTGATACCACGAAATAAACATGGAGAGTACATTAAACCAGTGCTTCCATTTGTGGCTCTTTTGGGCCTTAGCAAAATATGTGTAAGCTATTGGTTTTGAGATTTGGAATATTTTATGAATGCTATAACAATTACCTTAACCAGGGACCAGATGAGTAAAAGGTTGACCCTAATAGATAAGGATCAAACTTCTTTGTACTACTTATAAGCTGTGAGTAAATATGTACTCTAAAAATTTGGGAACTATTTTGAAACACTTAGATTCTAAGACCTATTAAATGTTAGTTAACATCCTTAGTACAATTAGTTTTATGTAATACTATAAAGAAGCTTAAGGATGCGAGAGCAAGATGTATTATATTGAAGAATGAAAGCAAGCATCTTCGTAATAAAAACTAAAGATTCTCATTATTTAAATTTACACCTTGTGTATTTAATTTTTATGAGAGTAATTCAAAATATGATAACATACTTGGAATATTAATTGATGGGAAAAAAGTTTCATTTTTACCTATGGGATTAGCTTAATATATGTATTTATCACATATGTCAATAGAGATTTGATGGTACTAGTACTTGTATGCTCTTTTGGAAATTGGACTAATTTTCTTGCTAGAGATGAGCTAAGATGATGTGATTCATTTATGCATGTTAATGGACTTTATGGTTTATCCTTATATGTTGATGGATATATGTAACTCAATGTTGGATTAACCATGTTATATTTTTTTCTATAAATATTGAAACTGAGACTATGATACCGAAGTGATAACTAAGATTGTTGTCTTGTTGACGGATTAGTGTTCTTGACATTGTTTTGTGTAGCATGATTCCATTACTCCTCTAATTTTTACTTGTTTAGACTATCTCATTGCCAGGCTGGGTATCTTTCATATCAGGAAAGATTCTAGGGAAGCTCAACAGCTTCGTGGTAGGGTGGTAAAGCACTCCTACAATATTCTTGCCCTTGCTATTCTTAGACAGGTTTTGGAACTTCTATCAAAAGGTCAACATAAATGGTACATCTCGGTATTTTGGTAATGAAATTGTGGTTTCTTTTAGATTTGAGCATATATGTATATGTATCATTTTTGTTAAAGTTAATGCTAGTTAATCAACTAAATTTGAGTAGTCAATATTCAAATGACTTTGACTCTCACTGACTTTTCCACATTTTATGGAGATTGTTGATGTGGCATTGGTTATGCAAGGGTAGTCTTTATGAAATCTCTTCTACTCATCGCAATCTCAGAGACCTCTTTGTGGCCCTATGAGCAACTCTGTGGCCTCTGTATGTGTGGTACGTAGAAGGCCTAGATACTGTGCCATAGAGCTATTCTCCCTCTAGGCACGTGGGCAAGGAGCTGGCTAGAAGGGGACGACCACGATGTTGGCCATCATCTTGCATTCATACCAAACATCCTCAACCATCAATGCAAAAAGCAAGTTGGAATTGGGGTACACCTTCAATGTAATTACATGTAGGTTGAACTTCCATCAATGTGTATTCATGGACGAACTCTTATTGCTATTATAATGTGATTGGGAAAGACTATTTGGTGTGCTGGAGCAATTGAAGATTGTTCCAATGTTCTATACTCTTCCAGATAATATGGACTCAACTTGATTGTTTGTTCAACATGGCACCTAGTGATCTACACAAAACTCTTATGGACAATGAATCGAAGATGATTATTGTAGATAAATTACACTGCTTGAAGAATGGTCATGTAAAAGTCAATCATGTGATATGCTACACAGGTGCTTCAACAATGTGAAGAGTAGTAAACATAGGGGTCAACAAGTATGCATTAGCGTTCAAACTAGCTACAATTTAATAGCTTATACCTTTCTCACTTTTGTCAATTTTGGTAGAAGGTTAAGGATTTAACTATTTTTGCGTAAAATTGTGAGGTTAATTAACTTCTCCTAAGGGCCAAAACACACAAAAGGGAGTTATTAACCTAAAGAGGAGTTAATTATGTCTAAAAGCCTACAAATATGAGGCTATTTGTAATGTAGGGGGGGAGAATTTTCATGAAGGGGAAATGTTGGAGGAATTTCTAGTGAACATTAATCAACTTTTGATTTTGCATTATATGTAATGATTTTGAGCTTGCATATTCTCGGAGATAATAAAGAGAGCATCCGTTCATATGTCTAAATCTCCTCCTAAGTTATGGTCACTAATTTCTCATATGTTAAGTTGGTGTTTTTTTATACATTTATGTGGGTCATAAATATTCTATGAAATTGATGCAGTGAAATACATTCATGTCCTGCTATCTCAATGTAAATTAGGATGGTGTAACTTTTTGTATGTTACGGTCTCATATCCATTCTTTGGCATCTATGCATGTTGTGCTAAATATCTCCTTTGTAATCATTATTCATCCTGAAATCTCATTTGGTGCTCGTATGTCTATCAGTGAGGTTTCTCTTGTTTACATTTTATGTTTTCTCCTTTATGTACTTTTTGATTAAAAGTAAACTTGAAATACAAATACATCCATCATACGAGTTAGCTTCCCTTCTCAAACATAGAGGAAGATTGCAAGTCAATATTAATAGGTTGCAATCTTTCCAATTGTTAGCATAGTCGTCACTATTCACAGAGCGAACAAGGCTAGCTTCAAAAATAATTTCATAGTGACAAATCTTTTTATTAACATATCCAAAATAATCCAATCCTTAAGAGTAGAGTAGCATATCTATCAAATTATAACCATCCCCACCATTTCAATTATAGATAATTGAGGAATTTGAACCATGATGACATTGTGTATACCAACCTGGAAAGGGTGATAATCGTTGGTTCTAAGAAATGTGAATGTCAAGAAGAAGTGAGAGAGCTTTGTTTACATGGTCAAGCTAGTTAAACATGCTAAGAGGTATGATGAAATAATGGAATCTATGAAGAAATTAGCGAAGTTGGATGTGGAGTTAAAAACAAGGGGAGATGAATCAACTATTTCAAAATGATAGAAGTGGAGATCAACCCAAGGCAAATAATCTTGCTAGACAAGATGAAGAGATGTGAGCATGCATACATAAAAACTAATGTAACTACTTGATCCAGACACTTGTGATTTCCATTAATGTATTTTGTAGAATCTATAAATGAGAAATATAGCCAAAATAATCCAACTTGTACAACCAAACATCAAGAGAAACTTAGAGGAGTTACATGGGAAAGAAGGTAAGGATTCCACATTAATAACTTGCAGAGGCAGAGCATCATCAATGGCCTTGTTCACAAGAAAATCAACAATATAAGTATTTATTTCAAGATAACAATATTTGAACTCATTTTGAGATAATGCACAAAGCTAAAAAATAATCTTGTCCAAATAATATTGCAAGTTCCAACAATTAGATTATCTATTATCAATTGCACGATAAATGACCATGGAGTCCCCGTCAATCAGAAGTTTTTTGTTATTTAATGCAAGGGAAAATAAATACCTAAACTCAAAGCCTCCATTTCAACAATGTTATTAGATTCAAGAGGAATATTTTTACAAACAACTTTAATGATTGAGCTAAAAAAACTAGTGATAAAACCAACTCCTGACAACAAGGATTGCCCGTAGAAGCACCATCAAAATTTAACTTATAAGAAAAGGAAGAGACCAGATAACATTAGACCTAGATTCATTGTTATTCTCTTATTCCCTACACCCTTGAGAATGAATAGATTTTAAAAGAGGCCAGGTCTTCTGAATAAGGCTATCCCAATGTGTAAATCTCTTAAGATAGATTATTCAATCTTACAAATGACATCAAATAATGGCGATCTACTTTTTCCTAACATTCCTAATATTTCTCTAGAGCCAAATATACCAAATAATTATGGAAGGACTTATCTCCTAGATAGAAGTAAGAAATGAGGTCCTATATGAAAATGACCAGCCCTTAAAAATGTCAAAAGGTTAGCTCCCATTATAAATGACCAACCCAACTTGAAAAATAACTAGTACCAACAACTCATTGAGAAGGGGCAATGTAAAAATAATTAAACTAAAGATTCCTTAAGGAAGCCATATAAAGTACAAGAAAACACAATTGTGATCCTAATCAATCTAACCTGATCCTAGTAAAGACTCTATCCTAGATGCCAACAACACAAATATACTAGCCTTGGGAAGGCATGCAACACCCCAAAGTAATCTAAAGGACCACAAGTCAACATGATCTATTACAATGCTAAACTCATAACTAGATTTAACTATATACTTCCCAAAGTGTTATTGGGTTCAAATGAATTCATCTTCTTGAAGGGATAAAATAACCATTCTTCAATTATGAGTGCAAACACGAATATCCCCCACATCCTTTAGGCGATCCTCCAAAGGAGACAAATTTTGAATTTCAAAGAAAGGAATGAATCCATTCCTAAAATCATCCCAAAAGCAACCTTTGGGGCCATCATGAACAAGCCAAGAGAGGGAGTGAAGAGTGTTAGAATTTTGCTAGATGAGATAAAATTCCAAACCTTAGAATCCTTAGGAAAGGAGGCAGTAGCAAAGAGTCTTCCCCTTGCAAGGGAATCTAAGTACTTAAAATACATAAGTTTGGTTCATTTCAATTTTGGATTATGATACAATCTCTAGAATAACTTAGCACCCAAAGCTTTGTTCTAAACGACCAAATCATAAATTTCACTCCCCCATATTCTTTAAGATGATAAACCTATCCCAAGACAAAAGGGAATTCCAAGATTGCAACTTATGAATTGATTTCTTTGGCATATCCAACATTGACATAAGACAGATGGGAATCACATTCAAAATTGATTTAATTGTCATGATTTTACCAAGGAGGGTTAGTCGTTAATGTTTCTAGGATAAGATCTTATTAAAGAAAGTAGATATAACCTTCTCCCAAAAAAATTGTTTTTCAAACGCTCTAAAGAAAGGAGTACACAAATGTTTACAAGGGAAGGAGCTCAAAGACAAATCCCAAAAGCAAATCAACCACTATTGTACCAGAGAAGCAATATTTAGCAAGAATATTTTGGATTTTTGGGGATTCGCCAATTATCTACTATATTTTGTTTGATGGCCCAAGATTTATCATAAATTGTTAGATTTGTTCATGTATTAATTTATTTTACTTTTTTATATCATCAATATAATATAAGAGTACAATCTAATGATTAATCCCTTAATTATTAACACATCAAATTATACAAAAAATAATAATATAAACCAACTTATTTATATATATATATATTTTTTAATTAAGAAGATCAACTTAAATAATTAAAATTTTGTAATTGGATGTTTAAAATGAAATCTTAAAATACATTAAACTAAACCGTTTGAATGAAATTAAAGAAATATGCATATAATAGTTCATTAGTGAAAAATAGATCATTCAATATATTTTCTCATTTATTTTATGTTAATATTTTAAATTATTTATATAGGCATGAAATAATATAATTTTATGTTTAGTACACTTGTATACTTTATCCTACTATTTATATTTCTATGTATAGGTAAAAAAAAGTATCTAATAGACTTTCTTGTCTAATTTTGATAATTACTCAATAAAATTGATAATCTTCCACTTCTAAATTAACACTAAGGAAAAATAAATAAGTGAGATAGAGATGGGTCAAGAGCATAGTGTGATTTGAATCCTTCCAAGGCCCTATAATGTATGTAGTAAACTAAATCTTCATGATAACAAACACAATTTGAAACACACACACACACACACACACACACACACACACACAAGGCAGTCATCTTATATAAACTTGCACTTTTTTCTCCTATCGGCTTACCCCTTCATATGATACCTTGAATTATACGAACAAGTCTAGGCATAAAGTGTTATTCTTTATAACAATAAACATAACCATTACACATTCATTACAGTCTTCATGCAATATAAACTTGATAATCTTGAAAGTTGAAATATCCAACAAAATAAAATTTTATTCAATATGACTAGATATGTAATGCATATTATTTTTTACACTCCAAACTAAGATATGCAATAGTGGAATAAATAAGTCTTTAGGGCTATGAAATTATACAAATAATTTTATTGATAGTGTGGAACAATATATGCATCACACTCAAATGTCAAATACCTTTAGGAGCAATTCACAATAGTTATCACACTAATAACCATATTTTGCCAAGAAGGTGACACTCAAACTCAAATTGTCTTTTGTCAAATGTTGTGAAATATGTGCAATGTTGAATCAACTGAACGAGATTGGGAATTAGTAATACAATGCACAAACAAAACACTATGTGTTTCTAAAAAAATGCATTTGACTAGCACAAAAAGTCTAGTAGGGCTACACAACAAAAAAATGTTTAAATTACTCGATCTTCCTAATGCACTTAGTACTGTAGTAAAAAGACACATGCAACCAAATGTTAATAGAAATGTCGACTTAGTTCCAAAAGAACTCTTGCTATGTAGAGGCCAACAAACCTCTAGAATCAAATGGGTCTTGTAAATGTATCTCTTGGGGAGGTGGTAGATTTTCTGTACACACCTAGTTGTAAACGCCTAGAACTACCTCTATATGTGGTTGTCTAATTTGATAATTAGATTGGCCCACCTTGGGACCAAGATGACCCAAAAAAAATTCCTATTACACCTATATCCTTGGGTAACCATAGATAAATACCACCATACATTTCATGGACATTCACCATACATAAATCTTAAGGATTGACGCATTAGAAAACAAAAATTGATATTGGTAAAACAAAACAACAACATTTGACTTTCACAACTGTATCAAGAGTTAAATCACTAAATAACCTTCATATAGAATCACCTTCTCCTTTGTTCAGCATTCAAGAATGCAAAATAATCCATATACAATTATTGAGAAAAAGGAAGAGTCCCAACTGCAACAACTCTCACTATAGTACAAAAAGGTACAAAATATCACATTTTCCCTTTTGTACACCAAAATTTATATTTTCTAGCTAATAGGATATTTTTTCATTTTTTATTATTTGGCACACTTTTCTACCATTTCTCTATTGTATACTGTATGCCTTAATATGTCACTTTGTGTGTTTAGTTCATCACTTTTTTATTGGCTACATTTATGCAATTTAATATCTTCTTTCCCTAATAAATACAGATGTTATGACAAGTATGGTGAGAAGATGCCCCTTGTAATGATGCAAATTGTGTTTTTTGAAAAACAGTTGTAAAATAAGTCTTTACCTAGGGTAATATTGGCTCAATGGTCATTTCATCCAAACTTATATTACTTGAAAGTGGCCCTTGGTCGCACTTTTGATTTTTTGGTTCTACGGAAAAAAATTACATGCAATTGAAATCCATTTCTTCTTCCAAAAATAAGCTACTCAAAGCCTTGTAATACATTCTATTAAACTTACAAACAAAAATGTGTGTAAATGCCTCTCCTATTTTGCTTCCAAAATAGTTTACTTTGAGGGCAAAACACATACCAAGTTAACTATCTTCGTTTTATGTTTTCCTCTTCTAAATTTCTTTTTGCTTTATAGTATTTATATATATGAATTTAAGATCAAATTATGTATGTGAGCCAGTTGTTTATTACATATTGATTTCAATTTCAATTTCAATAACATGAACACATTATTTAAAAGGAAAAATGAATTTAGACGGAATCCAAGATTAAAAAATAATCAAAGAAATACTTAATCTAAAAGAAGACCACCACTATATAACAATCAATTGAAAGGTTTAAAATACAACAATTATGACATGGACAACTTCAAGAGGAATAAGTAAGGGAGTTTTAATATGTCAATGCATTCAACATGATCACAATTGGTAAGGAACAATCCTATTGGGAATCAAGTGCAATGGGTGCACTTTTTGTGTATAGGAGACTTTTATTAGGGAGTGCTCAAGCATGCAAGGAAAAATTAGACAAAATAAACCTTAAATCAAAAACTAAAGACAAAACTTAAAATCTCTTTGAATAGATCAAAGAAGAGAGGTGCATTTTCCTTTGTGAGTTGACATAAACAACGAAATATTAAAATAAAATAATAATGATTTTCCTTAATATAGATCAAGAATAGAATTATGCTTCCTCCTCTAAGTTGATAATATAAATTAAACATTGATAATAATAATAATAAGACATCCCTTTTCGTTGAAGAAAGAAATACTTTATCATGTTAAGAAACAAACATATAATCTAATTCCCATAATAGAGGACAAATTCTTTTTATTGAATTGGTAAATAGAATTACAAGTTTGTCCTCTTTATTAATGAAATGGACATTAACACTAAAGTTGTACCATGCAAGAATTCTTAATCTTATAAACTAATTAAGAATTATGAATTATGAGTCTCTCACCTGACAACTTGTAAATATTGACTCATCTTAGATTTTTTATTTTTATTTTAATATACAAAGGCTACATATCTAACAAGAGTTAGAGAAGAGTTCATCTTTCTAATGATAGATTTTACTTGTCAAAAATCACACCCTTTGTTGAAAAAATAATATCTTCTATATCGACTAACTGAACTTGTATAATATCAACTCCAATTTAAAACAATTCTTTTTATTAAACTAATAAATTATATTACACATTATCTCTTTTATAAATGAAAGATGCATATTTTTATTTCTTTAATTAATGAAACAAGTGTTAACACTTAAATTGTACATTGTAGAACTCTTACTATTAAAAGGCTAATTGTAATGGGCACCCAGGAATGTCCAAAAACTGAACCAAGGCTGAAATTATATTGATATTGAGAATGTTGTAATCAATTACAAAGAGATGTATTCCAAAGGCCAAACCCTAAGGGAATGACGTCTAGAATGTTACAACAGAGAATGAACGTCCTCTATTGCCAAAAAAGAGTGTGATTCACACATCCAAGCTCTTATCAAATGCAAGTCATAATCATCCGATACAAAAATCCCATGCTAAACAATGAGACTCTCACCCCTATTTATCCTATTCCTTCACCCTTCTAGAAAGAACTAAAACATTAATTAATTGCAAGTGCTAGAAGCTTCACCACTGTAATGGGCACCCAGGAATGTCCAAAAGTTGAACCAAGGCTGAAATTATATTGATGCTGAGAATGTTGTAATCAATTACAAAGAGATGTATTCCAAAGGCCAAACCCTAAAGGAATGATGTCTAGAATGTTACAACAGAGAATGAACGTCCTCTATTGCCAAAAAAGAGTGCGATTCACAAATCCAAACTCTTATCAAATGCAAGTCATAATCATCCGATACAATAATCCCATGCTAAACAATGAGACTCACCCCTATTTATCATATTCCTTCACCCTTCTAGAAAGAACTAAAACATTAATTAATTGCAAGTGCTAGAAGCTTCCCCCTTCCAATAATTAATGCACTCTCTAGAAACTCCTCTTGCAATGATTAATTGTGCTTCTAGAAGCTTCCACCTTTCCAATAATTAATACACACTCTAGAAGCATCTCCTTTGTAATACAATAATTAATTAAATGACGAGAGGCTTCCGTCCTTCCAATAATTAATACATACCCTAGAAGCTACTCCCTTGTAATTAATAATTAAATTAATTAAATACAAAGTCACCTTTAAATTGAATGACTTTATAAGAAATTAATTTAATTTCTTTTTATCCTCCACTTAGACTTTGGAGAACGTGAGAGCTAAAAGATTGGATCATTACACTAATTAAGAGTGACGAGAGTCTGTCGTCCACAATTAATAAATCAAATCTTATCTTAGATTTTTCATGTTGACATATCCAAAGAATTTAGCAAGAGGAAGCAATCCCTTCAGTGGCATTTTTGACAAAACATATATTTTAACTCCAGAACAATTGTTTTTCTTAATCAGTCAATAGAATTATACATCTTCCTTTCTTTATCAATTGGCACAAGCATATTTCTGCTCCTTCATTAAGAAAACAAACACTAACGAAGCAAACATATATTTTGTGAAAAATAAAATAAAATTGTTGAACCAATAAATAAAATTACATATTTTCCCTTCTTTATTAATGAAAGAAAATACATTTTTTCTCCTTTAATATATACATTTTACACCACATTCAATTAAAATAGCAAATTCCTCCCAAACAAACGAAAGACCACCGAAAAAATTTAAGCACACCTAAGACTTCAACCCTTAAATAGACATGAGTTCCTGAAGATATTCAAAACTTACATTTCTGTTCAGAACTGGCATTCCCATTTGAGAACAGAGAATCCCCACAAATACTCAGACTCACTATGAGAGTGTGAATTCAAGGCACTATTGATCACATTATCGAATCCATCCAGCCCAAAAAACCAGATAAAAACTTAAACCCTTACCCAGACAACAATTCCAGAAAAACTTGAAAACTTACATTTTCATTTCAGATGAAATCAACAACTTACATTTTCATTTCGGACGAAATTAACGACTTACAGTTTCGTTTCAGAACAAAGAATCGCCATAGACACTCACATGCCCACCATGAAACTGCTGATTCAAGGCATCGTTAATCCCATTCTCCAACCCATCCAGTCCAAAAAGCATTCCACCAGCAAGCCCACCCGCCATAGTCCCAGCTGCCAAGCCCAATCCAGGCCGTTGGGGTCCTGCGCCATAATTAGGCCTTCCATTAGGCAAACCAAAGTAATTGTTCCCACCCAATCCTGGTTCCGGCGGGGGATAATGACTGTAACCGTAAGGCCCGCCTCCGTAAGGCCGAGGCCCGTAAGGAGCCGGAGGCGCCTCCCAATAAGGCGGCGGACGAGGCGGCGGGGGCCGAAAACTAGGGTTAGGATTAGGGTTTGGGCGTTCGGCTTCAGGAGGCGCCCCCAATTTGGGAGGATAACTGTAGGGATAATTCGGCGGGGGAAAATCCTCAGGCCGCCCAGACGGAGCCTTGGAAATCGGCAATGTAGCGGGATATGCCGTCACAGGCTCTTCCTTTTCTTCATCCTCTTCCTCTTCTTCCTCAGATTTACCGCTGTAACTGGAACGCCTGGCAGCAGGGGATCCAGCATCTTCAGATTTACCGCTGTAATTGGAATACCTGGCAGCAGGGGATCCGGCATGCGACTGGAACTTATGACCTACCCTCACGCAAACATCGACAATCCCCCGGGGCTTTCCCGAGGGCGATCTTAACTGGAAGCTGGCGGTCTCCGCGCTGTGGCCGCCGGCCTTGTCCGCCATGGCCACGAACTCCTTGAGGAGGACCGTGGCCATGCATTCGAGCTTGGAGAAGTGGAAGATTGGCTCGCGGCTGTGGACTTCGACTGTGAGCTTGGAGTCTGAGAAGTCTGCATCGGCGTCGACAATGGAGGAGAAATTGAGGTTCCAGATAGGGTGCGTGTCGTTGAGCTTGTCGATCTTGCTGCAGTACTTGTGCTCTGGGTCGATCCAGGCCGCGCACAGGGTCTGCAGCTTCCACAGAGGGTTTGAGCGCTTCAGGCCCCGCGCTGAGAGCACTGTCACCTCGATCGATCGCTTGGACATCTCGAACCCGCGACCTCCTGCGTCACAAATTTGGTTAAGGTGTTACATCCATAGCGTTGGATTCGATTCTGTAGTGGACGGCACAAAAAGGTGGTCGAATAAACAGTAGGGGCATAGTATGCCTACTACTCCTAGTGCTCTTTTGCTGTGAATGTAAATTTTTAGTTTTGGTTTTCTTTTCTTCTCAAAGAGTTCTAGATTCTTTGGTTGCTTGCTTTAGTTTGGTTCTAGGTGGGTCACATCGTGGATCAGAATTCTGGTTTGCTTAAGGTGTGTGGTGCTACAATATTTGTGTTCTAGATCATTATGCTACATTTTATTCAAAGTACCTATATAAATATCAATTTTTCATTTTATTTTTATTTTGTGATTTTTGTTGTGTTGCATTTTTTTATTTTTTTCTTTTAAATTTTTTTTTTTTTTTTTTTTTTTTGATGTTGTGATTTGTGTTGTGTTGTGTTTTATTTTTTATTGGATAGTTTTAGATTTTTGGATTAGTTTTTCTTCTTAGTTCTTGATTTAAGTAGTTCATATAATGGATTGAGTTTTTAGTTTACTTTTGTTTGTGTCCATGAGGACCACCTCCATATCATGTAAAGGTAAAGAGTTGAATTCTAATTATTGAGCTAATTCTGGATTTCTTATGTGGTGTGTCAATTTGATTAAATAATATGTATTTGTATACACACATTATATATATATATGTTTGTTTTGTGTGTAATGTGTGTGAATTTGATTAAATAATTATAATTATATCTATAATATGACTTCTTGTCAAAAACTAGTCACTGAGATAAATTATCAAGTATGTACTTTTTAAAATTCTACTTTCGTATACTTATGAGGACTATTAAAGATTGGATTTCTTTTTTTAATAAAATGATTGATGATTTATTAGGAAGTATTTAACAATCATCATTTTACTTGATGGGGTTCTTTGAAAATTTAATTTAATGAAAAATGAGAATAATATTGAAATCTTGTGATATTTATAGAATTTGCACACGCACACGCACAGTTACTAAAAATTAATGGTGAGATCACTATAAGAAGTTCTTTAGATAATTAGTTCATATTAAGTATTAAAATGTTTATCATACATTTTGATATATGAAATTAAATGTGAACAATTAGATATGAATATTGAAATTATTAATAGTTTCTATTATCAAGATAAATAAATAATCAATTAAAACATTTTAAATTTATTACAAAATATATTACTTACTTAACATTCATTAATTTAGAATTGTAAAATTATTAAGAAAACTATATTTTAAATTATCTTTAAAGTTTAAAAACAAACATAGCCTCTATACAATTTTTTTAAATATCAACTTATTATCAAATCAAATAAACAAAATTGTATAGCTTAAATCTATTTTTACATCTATAAAAATTCCATTATTAAATTAAATTAATTAAAATAAAATAATAAAAATTTCTTCCTGCACACATAAACCTTAAACTAGATACTAGTGAAGCTTAAATTTGTTACAACATTTCAAAACTCTATGGTATAGACAAAACAAGAAAACTTGTAGAAAATCACCTTTAAAAAGTTAAAAAGAAACTATTTTGTTATGTAAAAGAATAGAAAACTACTCCAACTACCTAGATAGTCATTGGATAAAGGGCAAAAAGAGTTAGAAAATGAACAAACGAAATGATGATCTTTAGCCCACATCTTTTGACAAAGGAGGGTTGTCGAAAAGTAATGTTATTTTAGACTTTGGAAATTCTAAAATTTAAAAATTAATAAAAATGTGTAGTCAAGATACGATGGGACCGGGACATTAAAAAAGTCTATAGCGTAGTAGTGCCTTTTGAGTAAAGAAAAGAATACCCTTGAAAATTAAATGAGAGTAATCATTAACAAAGTATCAAGCTATGCCAATTAGTCACTTCAATATGACATTTATAGAGAACATACACATTGTTTTGGGACTTTCCATTGTTTCAAATTGTTTGTTGATATATTTAGGTATGGACTTTTGATTGATCTAATGTCTAGTAAATTGTAACTATTTCAAGCATTCCAACATAGGATATACTTAGGGTATGTTTGGTTGCTTGAATATGATTTAGGAATTGGAATTTAAAATCTTTGATTTGGGATTCTGGAACTCGAAATCTATATTACGGTTTCTAAAATTTAGTTAGGGATTGTTTGGTTCAAACCCAAAAATATTTGATATTCGAAATTTCTTATTCCAAGCCTATTTGGTTCAAAATACGAATATATGGTTCAAAAAATGAATATAAAAGTTATAGTGATAAAGACGATCCATATCTCCAATTTGTTCAAGGACATGTTCATGGTGCTTTAAACTCCACACATGCCGAAAATGTCAATGTTCATTGCAAAATAAAATTTCAAGAAAAATTTAAAAGAAAGATGAAAGAAATTAGATATGTGTGGTACTAGTTATTTTATTTAATCCAAACATATGAGCAAGGCAACAATAGTCGAAATTTTTACCCCAATTTAAAAAAATTGTATTCATACAAATTTTAGCAATAATCTTTCTAATTTCTTCAAGCGGCACCTGCTAATTTTTACAAAATGGCATTCATTTCTTGAAACATCTCACTCGCTCAGTTACAACTCAATTAAATTTGAAAAATATGTGCAAAAATAAGTGCTCCCAAATGGGCATCTGGATGTCAAACCGAATTAAATTTCACTTTAGTTGAAATCCTAATTTTTAAAAATTGGGATTTAAAATGGGAATCGAAACATGAATTCCAAATAACAAGTATTTTGAGGGGAGACAGAATTCTTGTTTTGGGGGTCAAATGGGGATATCGAATCCACATTTCCCCAAATTTCAATTCTCATTTTGCAGACCCAAATAGTAGATTGGGAATTTTTGAGAATTCTGAATTCTAATTCCCTCTCAAATTCAAGATCCAAACAGACCCTTAGGCATTCCAAATGCAAAAATATATTTGTGATGGACCACTTTTCGCAGTAAAGAAATATTTTATTGTTTAGATATTATGTGAGAATTTATTCTACGTTAAAATTTGAACTTGTGATTAGTTGAGTAAACCTTTAAAAAATCAAGCATAAATTGCAATTGCTTGATGGAGATGTTGAGATAGAGGGTCTTGTTTAGGAATGTTTCATCTTATATTTTATAGATTCGCAATTGCATTCAAATTCAAATAAAATGAAATTTAGAAAATTGATAATAAATAAACAAACACATTTATTTTGTTTCAAGGGTGACTACAATGTTATATTAATAATGAACTAGTTCATATTATATATGTAGACACCTAAATCTAATTACATAAATTCATAATCTAATTTAGTTCTCTTCTAAGACATTATTGATTAAAAATTTAATATCATGTCCAACTTGGTGGTGATACTCGCAAAAATATTTAGAATCCAAGGAATAAGTAAGTGGTTTTCTTGTATCAGTTGGTTTTATTAGAGGAAGCTTAATCGTGTGAGCAATAACCGATTTTTTCATAATAGAATGATATGGCTCGGATAAATGAGTGTAAGAACGATTAGGTCTAAAAATAGAGGAGAATGAGGGTGCACCTTTAGATGTCATTGCCACTTGTTTATCTATTGTATTAGATGATTTTCTGATTTTGATGTAGTTGTAAGGCTTCTAAAATTTGCTTGGATGAGATGATGAATTGGGCTTATCAACGAGAATGTGAACCATCAAAGTGTTGTTGTCAAACTAACTCACTTGTAGCTAATAATGATGAAGAACTACACAGAGGTTTTAAAAGAATGAGAATTTAGTAAGAAGAATCTTATCCCTAATGTCTTTTTCCAAATTACAAATAAATAAGCCTCGTATGTTGACATCAGGCACTAGATAAGAAATCTAAGAATGCAAATATTAAATCTACCAATATTGTATCTAATGTTTCTTTAACACCCTATTGTCAATGCATAAAATCACTTAGAGATTTTTTTACCAATATTGTTTTAAAATTTTTGAATGTAGTCATTTGTAAGTTTCTAAAAGGAATCGATAGAATAAGCAAGTAAAGAACAATACCACTACAATGCTTTGTCTCAAAAAAAAATTAGTGAATAACATTGTCACAGACCCATAGTCTTTAGCATAGTAACTACATAAGGTTTAGAGTTTCTTGATGTAAGTAACAGGATCATCCTTACCATCATATGGCTTGACGTAAGGAATCTCCATGTTAGGAGGTAGAACAAATCGAATCATATCTAAAGATAAAAGATTAGCAATGTCACATGTGGGAACATTAAATTTGGATTGACTCAAGGATGTCAACTACTATTACAGGGAAGAAACAGTTTGGGCTAGACTATTAATAGTTGAATCAAAAGAAGATATGGTCAGGAGAAAAACATTAGACAATGGAGGAAAATTTTATGAAGAAGGAATGTTGGTTGTGTAGACACCTAAATCTGATTGCACCCTTAGGTAATCTTATTTAGTCATCTTCTAGGACATTATTAATTAAATATTTATTATTTAATTAATTAATCGTCATCCCCTAGTTAATTTATTTATTTAATTAACTATAGTCTAATTGATAAAATCAAATGATAACCCAAGATCAATTTATCAATTAAATCTCTATTCCTCTATTAAATTTAATTAAATTCTCAAATATATTTAATTTAATCCCACATCCCCCATTCATTAAATAAATCATCCAAAACCCCTAAAACATCGCTAAACCCTATCTTTACCTTTAAGCCAACCCATTCACCAATACTAATATCACTTAGCCCCCTGACTAACCCATCCCATCAAAGCTAAGCCATTTACCCCCTAAGCCCCTTCCTAAGCTAAGCCTAATCCCCCTCCTAAACATGTGCACAACTTTAAGCAAGGGTTAAGACTTGCTAACGCAAGCCAAAGTCAATGGTCTCCCTTGTCCTCTTCCATCCCTATCCAAGACCATTAATAGCTCTTACATATCATTAATGCCTCTTACATCCCTTTCACACACTCTTCCTCCCTCATTACCCCCTTTGACCATCCATTTTGCCCATCCTCTACACTCACCCTCCTTGTGACAAGTGTCACTCCTTGATTGGCTCCAAACAAGCACAATCCATGTGCTTCCCTTTCAGAGCATCCAAGCCCTCCGTCACCATTCTTCCATCCTTGTACATCCTAGCCCTCCATCTCAATACCCCTTGGCCTATAAATAAAGTCCTTCCCTCTCACAATCCACATCATCTACACATGCAAACTTATAATGCCCCACTAACCACTACAACATATCCATTTACACCATCACCATGTTAAAATCCCTCTTCAGCTCCATCGTTGAATCTTCCATTCACCTCCATGCTTGTTAAACACCCCATCACTTGAAGCTTGAGCACAACCGAGCACACATCCCCAAGCTAACTTGACATATCTATGTCATCACGAGTCACACCCAAGGAGCTTACCATTCTTGGTTTGCCTTCCTTCTTGGTGTTCACCTCGTCTAATCATGAATGTTTCTATTAGTTAGTATTGTAAATGTTAAATTATTATTAATATTTGTGGCATGTTACATTTTTAGCATTGCATTTTGGCATGCCCGATGGGACCCCGCATTCAAGTCATTCTAATCATGTTCTTTTGTTTATTTGGTTAGCTAATTGAATTAACGCATTGCACTTGTTTGTGCAGGTGCTTGTTTTCCTAACTTTGTTTGCAGGGATCAAAATCCCCAACCAGGAAGCACGCTCCCGACCATCAAATCAAAACCCAGTTCAAACACCTTACAAACAACTTTTATTCACAAACCTACAGTCACAAATTTGCGATCTTATACCAGCGGGATTGCAAACTCGTGCGGGCGGGATCGTGTTTTATCCTAAACCCCTCCACCACGCGGCATCAAAACTACCCTTAACATTCTCGCAAACTATTATTCCCACGAGAACGCAAGCTTTTATCAGCAGGATTGCTGTAAAAACCTATGCGAACGCTCGACTAGATTAACTAAACCCTAAATCCCACTTTTTCCTCCTGTCATTGAACTCGCAGATACACCTATGAGTGAGAACACTACCCCATTAACCCGTGGGATCGTGTTATCACAAGACTGCTCCGTGATTTTTTTCCCGTGGCCCACTTTTTCCTAAAGTTTCACTAGGTTTATGTATTGCAATCCCGCGTATTTTAAACTGCTTTCCTGCATTGGAGGAGCGTAGGTTAACACCCGCAGGTTCGCTAGTTTGATTGACAAGCCCTAACTGTTGACTGTTTTTTGTTGCAAGGACATCTTATTGGCTTCTTAACATTTATTTTTGCAGGTTTTCTTAATATACTTGTTAGAAAATCACTCTTAAATGCTTAAAAGAATAATTATAAGTTTTTTTGATGGAATGAATGTCTAGGAATTAAACATTTTTCATTGGAATGCTTGGTTAGATAATTACAAAATCAAATCTCGAGTGTTGAGTTTTAAAAATGAACCAATGCAATGAACATTTTGTTTAAATTACAAATGAGTATTATGTGAAAAACACTTTAGCTTTGGGGTTTAAAAAGAATTCATCCAATCTTGAATGCTATAAAAACAAACTCATCTCTTTCAAAGCTTTCACGTGCGATTTCCTTTTGTTGACGCGATTTATTTTGTTGGCCATCGCTGTAAGTTGGAAATGAACGTTGTATGTTAAAATCATGTATATTTTCAAGATTAGCTATTAGATTAAACTAAAATGTCCAAAATAGAAATGAACCAAGTGCCTTGTGTGTTTTGAGATTGTGCCCTTTAGCACATCTTCATCTTCTCTATTTTCTGCAAATTAAGACCTTAAATTATGTGACACATGTACCAAAAGTTATTAGCAAGATCATTTGCAGCAACCTAGGAGTGCTTCTACCGAGTTTATTCACCTTTAGGAAGTGCATCCCCTTTGGTCAGAAGCTCAAACCGGTAAAAAATATGGCCAGTATATAAATGAGGGGAAAGGTAAACTTTCTCGCTCTATTAGGCAAGTTCGGCCAATGTGTTTCTAGAGGTAGCCTTTGGTGGAAAAATTTTCCCATGATTTTAGCATGTTTGAAATAGATCCTTAAGTGGATCGCATATGTAACAATTGATTGGCTAACTCCACAGTGCTAATTACAAACCAACTTAGAAGCTACCCTTTTATCCTAGGTATGTTATTTGTGGTGCAAGGGAAACAACATCCCTCAAGATTAATCACCATCATGCTCCCCCGGTAAAGGCATGAGGCTACTTGGGTTTCATCTCCAAGAGTCATTGTCCCTGCAGAAGGGGGACTTCTATTTTCCATGCCTTGAAGATTAGTTGATGTGTATCATTTGTCGATCAACTCTTGTATCAACTCACCTCTTCGATTAGAGGGACATATTGCACTAGAATCAAGAGACATCAAGTTGTGGGCCATTAACTAACATATTGCAACCAAAATATGACCTTAGGGATAAAGAGTGTGTTTGAATTGTCTTTTTTGTGCAAAAGACCTGTGAAAAACATTTGTAAAACATATGCATTTTCTATGGTTACTATCGAATCCTTTTGTTAAATAGATCACTCATTTGTCTCTCTCAAAGTTGCTTTGTCCTTTGAGAGATTGTTTGCTCATAATTCGTTGCATTAGAAAGAATCCTTCCTTATTATCTCAAAAATAGTTTTTAGCAAGTCTATTCGCAAAAACTTTATTCTTGTTGGTTCAACCTTACCTTTTTCAAACAATCCTTGTTATTTCAAAAACAATTATTAGCAAGTCCATTTGCAACAAACTTCGATTTTAGGCCACTTTTGCTTCAACTATTTTCCTTGATTGAAAACCTTCTTTGTGAGCACCCAACAAACATTCATCTTCAAACCAAGTTTTTCCTTACCCTTTTCAAAGGATTGTTAGCAAGTCTATTCGCAACAATCTTAGGCCTAGGTTATCCCACTTTGCTACTTATATCCTAAAACCATCCCATTTTGCCCCTTTTATATAAAACACCATTTATTAAGAACTAATTTATATTTTTCAAGCCTAAGGTAAAAAGGTATACTTCGCGTAGTCACTACCTTAAAAACCCATAGTTGTGATAAACCCCATAAAGCTATCTCATGTTAGGCCTACCCAAGACTAACTTCAAAAAGGCTAAACTTCCACAAATACTAGCTTAAAAAGAAATAGAAATAGAATGCAAGAGGTATACCCCTAACCCAAGGATCGCTAAACTAGATCGAATTAAGAAAGACGGTGTTGACATTGCACTACAAACTGAGTGGGATTACAAAATTCAGAACTTAACTCTCAAATGCGATGTCAACCAAAGCGTTATCAAAAACTCTAGTGTTGTTTTAATTAGGTCATTTTTTCACACACACTTATGCACGTATCCCCTCATAGGCTTAGTCTTTCGCATAGCTCCTCATCCTATTTAAGTATTTGGTAGACTCATTCCCTCCCTTTTTGTCATCAATCTTAGGTTTTTAGAAATCATCCAAAATAAGCATCATAGGTCCAAAAATCCTCCATAATTTACTCATCACTTAACGCATTTAGTATCACCTCATTAAGAATTGTTTACCCTAGAAACTTATGTCCATCACACTATCATAGTTAAACTAAGTGTTGTTTAGGATAAGTTGTCACTCTCGTTTGTGTCCCTCATCACCTTGAGCAAAAGGTTGGGCTACGCACTTGGATCATTATTTATTTTTGAAAATGTCACAAGGCTACCTTAGGGTTGATATCGCCATCACATGTTTGAGTTCACACATAAGGGAAACATACTCTCTTTTACTTAGCACCATATCATTTAGGTTCCTTAGATATCATTAGGATCACCCCCAAACATTCTCCTTTGCATATTAGAAAGTCCCTCCACCTAGTGATACCTAGACAAATCACCTCCTCACATATACTTGACTCCATTTTTTTACTGCATCTTTAGGGAAGTTGTCATTTCATGCCACCTACCACACGTATCAGTAAGAATAAACAAAAAAAGAAGGACATGGATCCTAGTTTTAGTATTAGCACATCTCAGGCACAACCATACCCTGTAGTTTCCATGGCACCAGCAGATCCACCACCACAAATTCTAAAAGAATCGGGTTCTACCCTAGACATTGATGCTTTCATGAACCAACCTGGACATGCAATCATTGTTAATTCCATCATAGGTTGAAATAGGGAGACCATCATTGAAAACTTCTTAAGGGATTATGTCGGTACCTTTGATTTTAGAAGACCACCACCTACCAACATTACAGATCTCGTGCATCCTCTATTTGGATGGCAACCACCATCCACAAGGCCATCTGCCCCTCATGATCCCTACTTTTTACCAAGCAGCGGTTACCAAACAACATAAACAAAACTGGCAGACTCGAATATCCCTTCAAACCAAGTCAATGATCCTATTCCACAAAACAATCAACCCATCATCCCTCAACCCTTAGTACATACCACATCCCAACCAACCACAAGTATACCATTTGCATCTACTTCAACCACCCCTATCCCCATTTCACAATATACTCCTTTTCCACCTAGCAACATTGCATTTTCCCTTCCATCACAAAACACATCCAATCCATTCACTAGTGCCATAAATGTCCAACCTACATCCTAGTACACTATAGGAATGCCTCCATTAGGGTCGAATACTTCATCTTCCATCCCACACAACATCACTATCAATCCATTTGTCACTATCCAAATTACTCGTGCCTCATTTCCACTAGGACCTTGGAGTTTTGGTCTAGCATGAGGGCCTGCCATTAGTATGCCCTTTAGTAATACATCCATTCCTATACCTCAATTACATCCATCACTTCCGCCTCAAGTCTATTCATTACCACCCATTAACAACTAGTTTTCTATGCCACCTTAGGCAATATCCAAGTCATCCCTCTGTCACAACATCTGGTTGTCAACACCTTTCCTCACATCAACTACCTAGCACCTATTAACACCCAGTTACTTTCTCAGGTAGGAGCACAACCAACATATATTTGGAAAGTTGTACATTCTCAAGGCATGGCCCATGTACTATCCATGCTACCACCTTTTTAGTCACAATCATCACACCATCAGTATGCCTATGCACCTATGAAGAGTTATCTAGTTGGACATCAACCCCATACCTATATCTCCCAATCGCAACTCCCCTATCAACAATCTACCCAGTAGGTGCAATAGTATGCCCAACCCCCATTACAACAACCAATAGCATTCGTCCCCACAATTTTACAACCCATATTTCAACCATCACCATATGGAAGCCAAGGTTTTCCATATCGACCAACATCATCTGCTACATACCTCACACCGGGGACACCAAGATTGGGGGAACCCATTACCCTGCCTATAAACTCTAAATGGGAAGAGATGAAAAATTGTCTCAGAGCCCTCAAAGATGGGACAAAATCCAAAACCTTCAAATTTGAAAATAATTTTCCATACCCATTTGACAAAACCATTACTATGATGCCTTTTCCTAAACACTTTGAAACCCCAAAGTCTGATAAATTTGGGGGAAATGTAACCCAGTCATACACGTCAAAGAGTTCTATACGCACTGCCAGGAAGTAGCCTATAATGATGTCTTTCTCATGCAACTTTTCCCGAAAAGCCTAGGAGGCCCTGCTCTTGAATGGTTCTGTCGTATACTCTAGGGCACCATTAAAACTTTTGCCAATCTTTTTGAAGCCTTTGTAGCTCAGTATGCTCATTTGGTTGAGACCGAGTTATCTATAGTCGATCTAGTTCATACCAAACAGAAGGGAGGAGAAAGCCTTGAAGAATACCTATAATGATGGCAAACTCTCACCACTCGGATCTCATGCACCATCCCTGATTGTCATCTTGTCAAGATGTTCATTAACAATGTGCATCCTAGTCTTACCCATCATATGGTTATGAACTGCTTACAAACATACAAAGACATTAAGTAAAAAGGGATGGGACTCGAGCAAGGGCTCATCAAAGATGGTGTCATCAAAATTTACAAGGAAAACACTAAAGACCATTGTCCAAGCAATGACAAACCACGGTATTGGAACAAAAATAAGAACATAATTACTAATGACATCATCGACACTCGTCATGTTCATTTCCTCGAAGCAGTGACTAACATACCCACCACGTTTTGTCAACAACAACCTTATCAGCAACAACCACCAATCTATCAACAACCGCCTATACAAAACAATCAACACAATGTCCAAGTACCCAGCCATCAAAATCAGACTAATGCTATCACACTTTCGGCTAGACCCAAACCATGCATTCAGAGGCAACCTTGTGTATACACCCCATTTGGTGAACCCCTTGATGCAATTTTCAAGAAACTAGCCAAGGATAACCGTATTTGACATCCACAGACACAACCTTTAGAACCTAATTAGTCTAGGGCATCCTGGTATAAGGATAATGAGTTTTGCAAATTCCATCATGTTAAAGGGCATACCACCCTCAAATGCATGCAACTCAAGGACTATGTCCGGGACCTTGTTGATCAAAAAGAGATCATAGTTGGGGCACAAGCCTCACCAAATGCAGGGCTACTAATATACCAAAATACTTTCCTTCCCCATAATACAAACATAGGCAAAACACCTACAAACACTCCTGTCAATAACAAACCCAACAATGCTCAAAACAAACAAGGTGATAACCAAGACAAGTCCCAGAATTATACCTCAGCATACTTGGACTATGGAAACCTCATTGGATGCATATCACAAGTTGAACCTTCTATAAATGTTATAAATATCAAGGCCTAGGAGTCCAATGTGCAGCCACCACTCGACGAGCTCGGCTCAACATAGCTGGCCCATTTGTATCTACACCATCAAGACCACCTTCATCAGAACCACCCCCATTAGGACCACAATATAACATCTTAGACCACCTCGGAAATACACCAACTCATATTTTCATTTTAGATCATTTACGCACAAGGCCACTTTATCAAGAGATCCTTGATAGTAATGAGTTGCACGTCCACACTAACATCAATGCTACTGAATTCCACAACTTGTTCGGCTACCTATCTACATCATGTGCTCTGTCCTTCAAAACTGCAGACATCCCAACAGTTGAACACGATCATATACTTCCCCTTCACATAGTTGTCATGGTTTCCGACTTTGCAGTCAAATGGGTCATGATAGATAATGGATTGGCTCTGAACCTATGCACTTTAAAGTTTTTCAAACAGGCAGAATACACTGCGGTAGATATCCTCAATGAGGTCATCACCATCAAAGCATATGACAACTTAGAGCGCACCACTGAAGGAACCATCTTGCTACCTCTCAAAGTTGGTCCAGCCACTCAAGAAATAGTTTGTCATGTAGTTGATCTTAACCTTCCATACAACATCCTCCTTGGTCGACTATGGATTCACACCATGAAAACTATTGCATCCACATATCATCAGTGCGTCAATTTTTTGCATAATGGCACTGAGGTAACCATCCACACAGATCTTGAACCCTTTGCTTATTGCAATGCGGTAGAAGCTTCATACACCAACCATTGTCTTGGAATTAAAGTTGACCACACCCTAGCTAGTTCCTCTGGCACCTACCACAATCCAAATACCATTTTAGCATCCACCCTTTCTATGGTTAAGATTAACTACCAAGGTTGCATAGAATACAGTTTTTCAGATGCTTTTGTTGTCGGCACTTTACCACTTGATCTACATACTCAAGGGCACCCAACATATCAAGAGCCAAAGCCAGATACAACCCCTCAACTCAAAAAACTTGGCCCTACCATATTTGTCACCAAAAGTATCCTCAACGAAGAGGAAACAAGTCCTAACATTAGTACAAGGCTATACAGAGAACCACCTCCAAAAAGTGCAAAACTTCTTGATCACCTCAAACAAAAATACCCATGGTCACATCGCCTTGCTACCGAGCAATGGGATTATCAAGGAGGTGGTCTAGGCCATCAGGAATCAGGCATTAAGTAGCCTGTGGAAGCATACAAAGAAAAGAAAAAGAAGAGCTTAGGTTATGGACCGCCCACAACTGGGGGCACCACGAAAGAAGGCCATGCCTTCATAAACATCCAAAACAATCTTGTTGAGGTTGAAGACATTCCTGAGGAAGTAGAAAAGAAAGCCTATGATGATATCTTCCTTGATGAAATTATGTTAGGAGCCTCTGTGCTCTGCCAATTATCCCTAAATCTTATAGACTTACCACTTGCTCACCCTGAACTCATTAATTGGGACCAACCAAGTGTGGTCCATGTTGACGAATTCTCCACAAAGCATGCACTCCTTAGATTCATGGGTGCATAAACACCACATAAAAAGCTGCCACCAAAATTAGCATATGTCTACAAGTTGGATCCAAAAGGTTACTTCGAGCAGGAGGAAATCTCCAGTTGCAAAATTAAACAAAAGAATGAAACTAAAGAGCAAAAAACCACAGCAAAGACATCCTCTGGTGAAAACTCTTCTGGAGCACCATTGAATGACTCAAAAAATAAAAATAAAATAAAGGACACATCCATTGGTGAAAACCTTTTTAAGGCACCCGAGGATGGAGATTTCATCCTTCCCCCATAGGATCACAGGCTCGCAATATCATCAGTCTTGATGAAAGAAACTAGACCAATCAATATCAATCTAATCGAGATACCAAAGATTACATACATTGTGGCATCTCTACCACCTGAATAGGCAGAACTTCTCATCAAAGTCCTTTGTGAGAATGTTGGTCGCTCTGCATGGTCCTATCAAGACATGTCAAGGTTGGACCCCAAGTTAGTAGTACACCATTTGGTTATGGATCAAAAGGCTAAGCTTGTTAAGAAAAAACTCTATAAGATGCATCCCAAAGTTGTTTTATTGGTTAAAGTGGAGCTAGAAAAACTGCTAGAGACAAAAATCATTTGCCTGATTGATTATTCAGAATGGAATCTCCAACATGGTACCTGTCACAAAGCTTTCTGGTGATATTAGAATTTGCACAGACTTTAGAGATCTCAACAAAACTTGCCCAAAGGATGATTTCTCATTGCAAAACATAGACATGATTGTTGATCTCACCACAAGGCATGAGCTCTTGTCACTTGTGGATGGTTTCTTTGGATACAATCAGATTCAGATAGCAGAGGCGGATCAGCATAAAATAGCATTTACCACCCCTTGGGGGACTTTTTTTTATAACACGATGTTGTTCAAATTGAAGAACATTGGGGCAACTTATCAACGTGCCATGACTATCATTTTCCATGACCTAATCCACAAAACTCTTAAGGATTACGTGGATGATATTCTAGTCAAATCTCTTAATGCCCTTGATCACTTATCTCATCTCAAGGAACTGTTTGATCGATTGGCTAAGTACTGTCTCATGCTCAACCCCAAGAAATGTGTCTTTGGCATTACATCAGGAAAGCTCCTAGGGTCCATTGTATCATGGCATGGTATCAAGATCGACCCTAAAAAGTCAAGGCCATCATGGATATGGCTCCTCCTAAGACACTAGATAGCTTCGCTCCCTCCAAGGGAAACTATAATTAGTCAAAAGATTCATCTCCCAGCTCACTGATAAGTGTCAACCATTTACACATTTACTCAAAGAAGTTCAAAACTTCAAGTGGGATCCTATTTGTCAACATAACTTTGAACTAATCAAGCAATACTTGGCTAATCCACCTATCTTGGTTCCTCTAGTTGCATGACGCCCACTCATATTATACATCACAACTACCCCAACAGCACTAGGTGCTCTTCTAGCACAACTTGATGATGAAGGAAAGGAGAGGGCTATTTACTACATCAATCGTACTCTAGTCAAGTACAAGTTCAACTACACACCAATGCAAAAGGCTTGCTTAGTTGTGGTCTTTGCCACTCATAAGCTCTGTCATTATATGTTGAGCCACACTATGCAACTAATATCCAAGATTGATCCATTAAAATATATGTTGTCACGCACAGTACTCACAAGGCATCTAGCTAAATGGGTCATGCTTCTCAGCAAATTTTGCATCTAATATGTTGATAGAAAAGTTATCAAAGGTCAAGTTATAGTAGATCACTTGGTCAATGCACCTTTGGTTGTGGATCACCCTCTCATTATGGAGTTCCCAGATGAGCACCTCTACTTGATAGAGGAACAACCATCCTAGAAGTTATACTTTGATGGATTTTATGCGTCCCATGGCTCTAGAGCCAGCATACTCTTGGTCACCCCTCAAAGTGATTACATTCCTAAATATTTTAAACTATAGTTCCAGTGTACCACCAACATCTCAGAGTATGAAGCCCTTATTGCAGGGCTCAAAATAGCAGTTAAATGGAACATCATGGAGCTACAGGTCTTCAAAGATTCACAACTTATTATCAAGCAAGTTCTGGAAGAATATCAGACTAAAGATGACAAGCTTCAGCCTTACAAAGAATTGATAGATCAGTTGAAGAAATATTTTACTCAGATTCAACTCACATAGATATCTAGATTGCAAAACAAGGTTGCAAATGCCATGGCTACTATTGGTTCACTTTTGGTGATCCCTCAGGAAGCTACACAATATGAATTCTTAGTTGAGCAGCTACACGAGCCTGCATACGAGAATGATGAATCAACATAGTTATGCGTATTGGTTGGTCCCCAATCCCCATGGTACCATGAAATTCACGATTACCTACTAAATGGTATCATATCTCTCCATCTCACACAAACCCAATGCCAGAACCTCATTCGCAGAGCATCCCGTTACACTATCATAGCTAACACCCTATATCGCCATGGTTATCATGAAACTCTCTCTTGATGTTTAGATGAAAAAAAGGCTGCAATGGCTCTCAAAGAGGTACACGTCGGACTTTGTGGTGCTCACAAAAGCAAAATAGTCCTAGCTAAGCAGATACTTCGGGTTGGATATTATTGGCCTACTCTAGAGCATGATGCATGCAATTTTGTCAAAAGGTGTCTACCTTGTCAACAACATGCTAATCTAATTTGAGCCCTAGCTCAAGATCTTCAACCTATTACACCGCCATGACCGTTCACATGTCGGGGATTTGACCTTGTTGGTGTCATAACACCTCTCTCTTTAGAAGGACACAAGTGGATAATCACTACCAGTGATTATTTCACTAAATGGGTAGAAGTAGTCCCACTTATCACCGCCACGAGAGTTCAAGTGTCCAAATTCATCCTCTATCATATCATATTTCGCTCATCTTTTTCACTCATCCTGATCTTTATGATACATTTTTTAGGTCCTCCTTGCACTATTACAACTTTGGATCCCTATATTATCATAACCTCTCGATTCACTTTCCTTATCCTGAACATTAAGTTCATCTTCATTATCATAAATTTACAAATCATAAACCCTAGGCTAAGTTTTCACCATCTTAGTTGAGTTCACTTATCATATTCATCATCATAGTTTCTATTTATTTATCATGTTCATCATCATAGTTTATGTTACTTTATCATCCCCATCACCATAGACTTAAGTTAATTTATCATGTGTCATCATCATAGTTTGAAGTTCATTTATCATGTGTCATCATCATAGTTTGAAGTTCATTTTATTGTGTTTCATCATCATAGTTTGAAGTTCATTTTTCATTTTTCATCATTGTAGTTTAAGTTCATTTATCATGTTTCACCATCATAGTTTGAATTCATCTTATCATGTTTTCACCATTGTAGTTTGAATTCATCTTATCATTTATCACATTATTTTTAGTTTGAAGTTCATTTTATCATGTTTCATCATCATAGCTTGCAGTTCATTTATCATGTTTCATCATAGTTTGAAGTTCATTTATCATGTTTCACCATCATAGTTTAAATTCATCTTATCATGTTTTCACCATCATAGTTTGAATTCACCTTATCATGTTTTTACCATTGTAGTTTGAGTTCATTTATCACATTTTTAGTTTGAAGTTCATTTTATCACATTTCATCATCATAGTTTGAAGTTCATTTATCATGATTCATCATCATTGTTTGAAGTTCATTTATCACGTTTCATCATTATAGTTTGAAATTCCTGTTATCCTATTAAAATTTATAGGTGTTAAAACGAATTGTTCAGAAGCTTAGTGTTTTAACAATTCAAAACTCTTGTATGTTGTTTTAGTCCACTTAAAACTCTTTTATATCCCTTCCCATTGTTTCAGTCAAGGATCCATAGACACTATTAAAGCTTTTGATAAATGTTTTGTAATAGCTAGCCAAACCATGAAAAGATCTTACCTCACTAGCACTTCTTGGAGTAGGTCATTCGAGGATAGTCTTTTACCTTCTCTAGGTCCAATTTAAGACCTTATGTTGAACAAAACTACAGTTCTTCAAATTAATCAATAATTTATCTTCCCTCGGCCTCCCAAACACCCTACAAATATGCATTATTTGCTCCTCTAAATCTTATTGATGATCAAAATGCCATCCAAATAAACAATGATAAACTTACTCAAACTTTTTTAATGTCTTTATCATGAGCCACATAAATGTGTTGGGTGCATTGATTAGCCAAAAGGCATGACTAACCACTCATCCAAGCCCTCTTTTGTCTTGAAGGTTATCTTTCATTCATCTCTTTTGATCCAGATTTGGTGATATCCACTCTTCAAATATATCTTTTTCAAATACACAGATCCACTCAAACAATCTGTAGTATCATCCATCATTGGCAAGGGAAATCTATACTTGATAATGATCTTGTTAATGACTCAAAAACATGTACACATCCTTCATTCTCTATTTTTCTTTAATGCTAATACTATTGGTACAACACATGGACTCAGACTCTCTCGAATCAACCCCTTCTACAGCAACTCCTACAATTGTCTGTTCAACTCTTTACTTTTTGCCAATGGCATTCTATGTATTGTCTTATTTGGAAAATTGGCTCTTGGAATCACGTCCATCTGATGATTGGTCTTCCTCATACGTGGCAATCTATCATGCACATTATCGAATACAATATCCTAAAACTCATCCAACAAATATGTAATTTTTGTAATTACATCTTCGATTTCTTCTTTACCAACTTTTGGAATTAAAGAAAAACACATATGTTCATGTCACGTATCTTCTAGGAACTTCCTTCCATCAACTAAATGTATTCTAACATTACTATATATTTTTTCTTTTTGTTTCTTCCAATGACTTCAACTTATGTTGCACTCCATCCTTTTGTCAAAGAATAGATGTTTGCATAACCATCATGTACTACACGACAATCAAATTGTCAGGGCCTCCCTAATTGCAAATAACAAAATACTAAATAGTACTCACAATACCTCGTCATGATAGTTCTCAATCTTGAATTTTACCAAAAATTGTTCATTGACAAAGTTGTTATGATCCTTTTGCAACCAAGCAATAATAGGGGGATTTGGATGCTTCTATCTTTCCAACTTCAAATTATTATCTATGCTACCACTATCAAGAATGGCATTGCATAGTTTACAATTACAATTGCACCTGGTGTAGAACAAATTCTTCCTTTGTTTAGGTTCATTCTCATCACTGAACAAGGCTCTTCTGGTAACCAAGGCCTCTCCTCTTTCAACATCTTCATAATGTGATGGCATGGCATGTTCATTTAAATGTGCATCTCGTGCATTTCCTTCTTGTCTTCTATTGGTTCTTCACTGATATTGGGGACACTCGTGAGCTTTATTTCCTTTGCAATGAAAACATGTCCCACAAAAACCTCCTCTTCCTCTTTGATCTCTATACTTTTGGTCACAAGAATGATTGAAATTTCTTCCACTCTTATTCTAATTGTTGCTTGCCTCATCAATCTTTTTTTATCTTTGTTTCAGCCTCCATAAGACTGTCTACTAGATCTTTCAACACAACCTCTTTCACCTTGCTTCTTTCAAAGTTTAGCTTTTCTTCCACCCTTAGGGAAAACTGGTAAGCCTCTTCAATATTAGTATTTCTAACCAAACTCAACTCCTCTTCAATATTTGGCCTTGACCCATTAAAGTAACATGCAACTTTCTCCTTGTCAGCGTCTGCATGGTCTATTTTACATTTTCTTCAACATATCAAGTTCACAATCGACGAAAATGAGTTGTCTCTTTAATTTCTCCACCATTCGATCTCATCTTGTGATTTTCTTCTTTCCTCTTCTATTTTGCTCCAACCGAATCTCTTGTCACCAAATTTTTGCATGCCCCTTCACTTTGGCCTTCACAAATTTGACCCTTTTAAGATCTTTGGTACCTTCATACTCAAAATATTCTTCTAATACATTGATCTAGTGAATCAGTTCCTTCAAGTTAAGATTTCTCAAAAATGTGGGAACTTCAATCTTGGGCCTTTTTCCAATCTTAGAAACGGCCCTAAAAAACCTATCCTCCTCAAGGTCCCTAACCACTTTTGCTCCTTCATGTTCAACATGGTCTTCTTCAAATTCATCCTCACTTTCATCCCTTTTTGCAATATTCAATCCTCTACGTATCTCCACTTGCAATGCTTGCACTTGTCTCTTGAGGGCTCTAAAACCCTCTTCTGTCACACCTTTGGCTCTTCTACCACCCTTCCTTCGTGGGGGCATTTTCACGCTTATTACTGAAACCCACAACCACGATCCTAGTGGAAATTATCTTACGTTATAAGATCTATCTACACACTTAGGAACTTTTGCTTTGATACCATTTAACAAAGGTTACTCCATTTACTCACATCAACACATACAATTGAATAGAGAAATAATAACAAATTACGAGAATAGGAAATTGGCTTCTTCTTACCTTCACAAAAATGGCATTACGATATTCAAAAATATGACATGCAAAGCCTCATGGGCATTTTCCTTTGCAATATTCTGCAAGTGAGAGCCACCATATACATCCCCCAAATTGTCCTAAACAGCCCTACACTCCTTCCTTATATAGGCATTGTTTACTGCTCAAAAAAGTTCTAGAAATTTTAATCCTAAACTTTGAGTTTGACAAGTCCTAAGATATTATTATTCATATCTTTTTACATTAGAGTACGCCCCAACAACTTTCAAAACTCAAAAGAAATTTTTAAGGAATTTTGTTTTCTTTTATTTCAAGTGGCACAACTTTCAGAGACCATAACTCATCGTCAATTACTCTTGCCATAAAACTTTGCTAGCAAGCTGATATATCCTAAGTGAACCTCAAGGGAAAAAAATCATAACTTTCTGAGTTGAAACGACCAACTTAAAAAAATAGTAAGCTTCCAAAGGGACTTGATCTTGCAATAAAACTTATCTACCAATGAAACTTTATCTTGCATTGAAACTTTACCAACAAGTTGATATATCCAAAGTGAACCTCCAAGGAAGACAAACACAGAACATTTTGAGCTAAAATGACCAACTTGCTAAACATAGTAAGCTTCTAGAAATAACAATATTGCATAGAGATAGTTGCTATTAAAAAGACGAACTAAAAATATTTTTTCGAGATGCAAGATTGCCCTTACGCCCAAGATGCTCTTGCATTACATACATATAATAGTGAATCCATTCTCCTAGTAGTTGATAAAATATTCTTAGCCAACCATGTCCACACCTACTCTCGATGGCTACCATCTTGTTATAACCAGCTTGCTTAGCTCATGCATAACTTTATTTAGTCCAAATGGGGAAACCAAAAAAAGAATGTCAATCACTTCATGGTTACATTGTATGCTCCTTTGAAAATTTTGATAAGATATTATATATGAATAGTGACTACTACTAAAACTTGGCTATATGTTCACTGGCATGAATAAGATTCTTCTTGCCCAATACATTAAGCTCCGTGGACCAAACACTCTCAATTGCATTTGGAAGGTTTGGTAAATGATTGAACAAAAGTTGTCTTGGTTTAACCAAGCCATGGACTTAGCTTTGTAGCTCCGTCTATAGGCTGGAATTGCTAAATTCAATTCACTAATATGCCTTTAGCAAAGAATCTTCTGTTAAAAATAAACACCTATTTAAGAAAGGCTTCCAAGTGTTTACAAACTAATGGATCCATGTTCACATGAAAATCATGGAATCGACTTAAGGTATGCTTCAAGCTTAGTTGTAGGGACAACCATGGTGATGCAACTATGTCTCACTATCTTTGTGTCTTCTAGTTGACACTTGAACTTTCATGAGGACTGGAGATGACCTAATGAAAACTATATCAAAACTTTTCCTCTTCCTCTATAAATAGCACTTGCTTGCCTTGCCCCTTTCACATTAGCTTATCTACAATTGCCTTGCCTCTTTCACATCAGCTTATCTACAATTGTTAACTTCAATAGATCTTTATGAAATAAGCTTAGCTTGCAAATTTGTAAGGCAAAAACTGACTCACAATCCTTGGTCACTACTTGGAAGGTCATCCATGCAAAAACTCCCTATGGGATCTTGTCTTAAATTCTTCATCCCCCTTCCTGCCCTTTTTGTGGTAAGATCGAAATTTGCAAACATTTTTTCTAGTTCTACCTTCGTGCTAGATTATTATGGAAATCCTTTGCAACCATAATTACCCTATTTTGCTTCCCTTAGACATGTAAGTCTTCTCTTCTAAGGTCCTCAAAGCTCACAACATGTTATCCACCTCATGATGGTTTATTATAATATAAAAGAATTGGAAGATATGTTACCAAGTTGTTTTGTCCCACTCTTCTTGCCACCTAAGATTGAAGTTATTACCATTTGATTCTACTTACATATCCAAGTGTTTTGATTAAGTAAAACGGGTTTTGAAAGTACCTGAAACCTTGTACAAAGCGACAAGAAACATATAACAATGAGGATCTTAAAACAACTATGGAAAACCACCCAACAAACTAGAGGGACACACCAAAGTTCCCAACAAGAGGGCAAACAGCCCAAGAGTCCACGAACCATCAAGATTTACATTTTGGTCCAGTCTTTTGAGAACATAAAGACATATCAAATGAAGGTTTGGAGCATTTGCCTTTTTTTCCATTAACTGACATCCAACCATCCTCCACCTTCCCAACAGCTTTCTACCAATCCCCACTAACCCCCAAAACCTGCACAGCAGGAGCAGAGTCTAGACAGAGTCAGCAACAGAAGGGACAACAACAACATTCTAACTCAAAGCCACCAAAGGGACAACAAACTAATCAACAAAGTCAGCAACAAGAGATAGGTTAGCACAACATTCTGAGTCAAAACCGTCGTAGGGACAACATTCGAATCATCAGGGACATCAACAGAATCCTCATATATCCAAGTGTTGAACATAGCTTCATATGTGAATGAAAACATTACTGCCAATGATGATTTTTTCTGGCATGTAAAATGCTTGAGTCTTAGCTTCAAGCCAATATCTTACCCAATGGGCAACACAACAACTAGAGGATAATTTTGTTTGCTTCTATAACAAGTAATATGCATTACACTACAAGGGACATGATCTTCAAAGCCATGAGGTCTTTAAAGGTTGCATACGAAAGGAAAAGAATTCTCTTCCACCATTGATGTTTGAACAACAATGATAACAGAAAGAAACACACGAAGACAATAGGATTTAGGTGTTGGAGTTGCATCTCACTATCTTTGTGTCTTCTAGTTGACACTTGAGATTTCATAAGGACTCGAGTTGGCCTAATGAAAACTATATCAATACTATTCCTCTTAAAATCCTCTATAAAAAGCACATGCATGACTTGCCCCTTTCACATCAGCTTATCTACAATTGTTAACTTCAATAGATCTTTATGGAACAAGCTCAGCTTGCAAATTTGGAAGGCAAAAACTGACTCACGGTCCTAAGTCATTCCTTGGATATAATATCCCAGACGGATATTATATCCGTATTTTCTCACAAATGATTTTTAGAATGCAAATAGATAACACGTAATAAACTTTCAGATTTAAACAACAAATGCTCACATAAAAAACTTCTGAAACTTATGTTGTATTATAATTTTCGGCAATACAAAACAATAACCAGAAAATCCATAGACAAATTCCTCAAAAAGATGTTATTGCATTATACATCAACAATGCAAATAACAAACATCAAGTCTAATCTTCAGGAAACAAAAATACAATCAGATTGGAATAAACAGTAAAAAGCACTTGTAGTATCAAATGTGAATTTGAATCCACCATGGGTGATCAATTGTGGCTACGTCTAATCCACCTAGAAAATGAACTGAAAGTTGGTGTCCTCAGGTCTGACACAAGAGAAAGCTAGCAGCTTCCGAAAGTTCTCCAAAGAGAAACCAGAAATCAATCTCAAATCCAAGCTTGTTGAAAATCCAAGCTTGGCGTCCTCAACTTTGAAACAAGAGAAAGCTAGCAGCTTCCTAAAGTTCTCCAAAAAGAAACCAGCAAATCAATCTCAAATCCAAGCTTGTTGAAAATGAACTCCTCGTCCTTTTATGCTCAAAATGTTGACCCTTCAGTTTTCTTCTCCTATCCCTTCATCTTTTCCTTCTTGTCACCTTTAACCTACTTTATAATATTAATTTGACCCATTTAATTGAAGTGCATTAAGCTCCCTTAAGTCAATTAATATTTTATGAAATTTGTCTTCAGAATTCCAAATGTCCCAAAAAGGGGACATTACAAGTCCTCCATCCTCAAGATTGTTTGTCCTCAAGCAATCAATGTCAGGATTCGATATAAATCTGCAAGTAGCCTTGTAACCCAATCTAAAAAGTACTGCTACTGCCATCTCATCCTATCGATTCCCAAATCCAAGATGAACCTCGAAAAAATTGCCCCAACATCCAATTTTGCTAGTCTGAAATAAGTGGTGGGTCAAAAAATGTGAAGTCACTCACCAATTCGTTGTTGAAGTAAAGCCTCAATCATACCAATACCAGGTTACCACACTATTCTACTATCATGATCATCAACTATGAGATGACATGAATGTCTCAAGGAGCTATCAATACTAGACAACTCTCTGTCTTACGAGTGATCTCCCATGGAAATGCATTACTAATCTCCATTATAATTGTCAATCTTGATCCACTAATGAAGTAATCAAATTGCTCAATAGTTAAAATCGATACCACAGATGCAGAGAGGCCATACATCTCGTCATCGATCTGAAATACATCTGGGTATATCACTTTCATTAGTACAAAAAGGACTAAGAATCCATCCCCTATGATCTGATTATAACTCTCATCCATCTTCAACCAAGTTCTAATTAGTTGGTGAAGCAAGGAGTCTATCCAACTCGTGTCAGTGAGAAACTAAAACCATGTGTAAGGATCAAAGGATGAGAAACAATGTTAAATCTGAAAATCAAGTTACCACACCAATCCCGTGTACCAAGCTCGCCACTAGGAACTACAATTGGTCCTCCAGTCAGGATCATCCTCATCATGGGAATCTGAAAGATCTTTTATACTTAGCGAAAAAATTGGATTATCAAATGTCCAATCAGCATCCACCTCAAACAAGGAATTGTGAACTAGTTGAAAATGATCCAAAGTTTCGTTATTTGATTTCTTGGGGTAGTTATCCAAGTCGTAAGTCTATTGAATGCTATCAAGTTCCTTAATCATTTCCTGGAAAAACTCATGCCTTCTTTTATCCTCCTACTCCCTAGATTGTTTGGTGATAACAATCTAATTTTCTGCTTCATGAAGAGCAACTCATGGATTAATCAATGCCTCCTGAGCATTTTTTAGCTCCCTATTGAGTTTATTAACCTCGTCCTCTTTTTTCCTTAGTTGACCAACATATATTTCAGCAACTTTTAACCTATAATCCCTGTCTAAAATCAAACACAAATAATATGTTTTCGAAAATTCTAAAGCTACGTTAACCCTTTGTAAATCAAGAACAATATAACCACTTTCCATTCCCTTTTGCCTCTCTTCTATATGTGCCTTCCAGTAGATATCTTCAACAATTTTGTGACTATCATCATAACACACCAATATTGCAACAATCATCTCTTCATCAATTTTTAGCAAGTTTTTCAAAGAATCATTGTCGCTTTCGCATGTATTTTTCTAATTGGTCACCCTTAACACCATCATCCTAAAATTATGTTTTTGATTGTTCCACTAAACCATTATTATGTATAAATGAGTTGTTGTCATAGAATATACATGACTTGTCAAGGATGTCATCAATGTCATCGTATGCTTCAAGCTCCATGTTTGAATGAGTTGTGTGCAACGACAAGATAGCTGTCATCTTATCATTTTCAGGCAAATTCTCATCATTTGACGTCTCTAACACACTCTTTCCTCCAATTAAACCATCTTCCTCAAGATGTTTGTTTATAATCAACTCCAAGTCACTAATGTAGAGAGTTCCATAATCCATACTTGTGTTGTTTTTTAGGGGAAAAGTTGTCAGATTTCTGACTTCTTCTTTACTGGCCTGGATTCCTTTGTTTTCCCTAACTTCATTAAGATAGCTGTCATCTTATCATTTTCAGGCAAATTCTCACCATTTGAAGTCTCTAACACACTCTTTCCTCCAATTAAACCATCTTCCTCAAGATGTTTGTTTATAATCAAATCCAAGTCACCAATGTAGAGAGTTCCATAATCCATACTTGTGTTGTTTTTTAGGGGAAAAGTTGTGAGATTTCTAACTTCTTCTTTACTGGCCTGGATTCCTTTGTTTTCCCTAACTTCATTGTGATCCTCACAAATGTGATAAGGTGTCCAAGCTTGCTAACATGTAAAACAAATTTGCTCTCCTCTCATTTGGTTTTTACTCATTTTCAAAGGTCCTTCAACCTATATACCTGCTGATGTTAACTCATCTTTAGACATAAACCCCTTGAACATGTCAAATTAGTTCCTTCACCAGCTCGTAAGCTATAGGTGAGATTATGTTATCCCTTCTCCACATACCCAACAAATCAGATTTTAATTGCTTCCATATGTCATCGTTCTCATCAAGGATTAGTGACATGTTTGTTTTTACACAAACTCTCACATTGTTGGAATGATGTTTCCTAAAAAAATTTAAGGAAATTTGAAATAATTGTCGAATCATCTCCTCACAACCAAGGTCCAACGTAAGAATGAGAAGTCTGGTTTTTACATTAGTTCTAGAATATCTGTCTTCTTTCCCCAAGTAGCGTGTTTCTCATCACGTAACGCCCGTAGGCTGTCCACAATCAGCTGTAATGGCCTCCTTAATATGTTTTCATTGTAGGGTGACACTGGTGCTCTGATTTTGATAATTTCACTTAGACAAGAGGTGACTTTTAAACTTACTCCTACACGTGGATGCTCCATGAACCCATGCTGGACCAAAGCAATCATCAAAGGTTGTAAAGCCCAATTAAGAAGCCTGCAATCTGTTTGGCCCATTTTGGACAAATATGTTTCTAATTCTTCTAGGTTGAAGAGAACACCATCTAGGATTAGCATGGACTTCAATTGTAAATCAACCATATACAACCAATTGTCTATTCACATTTCTTTTTGCAAATCTCAAAGTTGATCACCATTAAATGTGTTATTGAATTTTTTTTAGAAGATAACACTTTTCAGATCTTCCATTTTGCCCTTTCCACACTGCAGTTCCACCCCTTCAATAATGCAATTCCCCTAATTTGATTAAATGGCAATAAGATATAAGACCAAATCTGAATGATTTGATTGGCATATACAACCACACTTAGCTTAAAACATAGTTGTGAATCCTTCAGCACTTTCCTGACTGTAAAGATTTAAGTCGCACTCCTTGTGTGCCACTAACTTCACCCTTAACTATTACGACCAGTCACTGTAGGACTGTGCCTACGATGGCATACAATTACTATCATTGCACAACAGTACATGAAAGAGTGATGCCCACTCCACAACAAGTCATCAATCTTAGTTCCTTAGGACTCGTAAGTTTAAATGTATAATGCAGTTCCCCAGATAATGCAATCCACACAATAAATTGGACTGGCCAATATACGTTTTCTGGTAAACAGACAAATAGTACGTTGAGCTCCCTCACGTACTCACAATTAATCAAGCAGCTTGATTCTCCTAGGAATTATAGCAGGCAAGACCCAGAGCCATTGACGTTTTCATACCTCTATGCTAAAGATTCAAACCTCCTAGTTGTAAATCAACAAGAAAATAATTGTTTGTATAACTTTGGATTTCCAACTGTCAGTACATATCATCTGCACTAGAGTGGGTTCCTTGTGATTTATAAATTCCCTAACTGTGTTCCTCACGTATAGTCAAAAGCTTTCTCAACATTTTCAAGTAATATGAGCTGTGTATTCTGCAAATCTTCTAACCTCAAACAAGAAATTAAAACGACACACACCTTCAGATATATTTATTCATACTAAATAACTCCTTCCAAGTGCTATCCAACTGTACCAACGTTTCTATCTGCAAACAACTCCTTACTGGCAGTTTGCAGAAATACCAACGTCCATAGGGCTCAGGAAAAATTGAAGTGTTGATATTTATATCCTCTGCCAAAGAATTTAGTTGAGGTCCAACGCCCAAATAAATAATTATCAACGGACTTGAGCCAAAGTTGCAATTTAAGGGGTAGGTCCCAGCTTACTTTCCCAAAGCGTTACACTTAAATAATATTCTCTTATTGTTAAGCGACAAATGGCAGACTTTACTTTCTGCGACTCATAGATTTCAAGAGCCAAATGGACAATCATGTCTTAAAAATTTGTGCTGACTTCTGTTTTCAACTAATACAATCTTGGCAAAAACCAAATAGAAATATAATATCTTGCTCTGAATTATTTTCTGATGATAACAATTGGTGCTTTTACCAAACTATCAGTTCTACCCTGAACCAATGCAATTCCTGTTGCTTGGCGTTACAGTCTTTGCCGGTTGGAGTCGCACAATAGTCCTTTAGCATAGCCTGGAAGAATTCTCAGACAACTATTTGGTGTCCCTCTGAATGTGACAAAATTCCAAGTTTGCACAGTGCAGTGACTCTGTTTCCTCTCATAAAACAAGACCTGACTACAACTGCATCATCTGAAATACCATTCACAAGCTACATATATGTGTTGACATTGATGATACTTCCTTGTTTATTTATCCGATGCAGAGGAATTGTTATCATAGACCTTTGCTGATAATGCTAAATATTTTGTCTTACCATTATATTTTCAAATTGTTTCCCATTCCATATGATTTCTCATATAACTCTTTGCAGGTCAGGTCATTGATTCGATATTACTTTCTCCCTTTTACACATCGGGAATTTGAAGAGTTGCTAAATGCATCTGCACCATGAAGGGACACCATGGCTACTAAGACTTCAAGTTTGATATTGCTCAGGAAAATTCATGCATCACCCTTTGTTTGAACCCAGATTTTGCCGACCATGGACAGAAAGAAACAGCACAGCAATGCCCAAAACCTTCATTGCTATCAACAAATGAGACCTGACCAATCATAGAGACTATCGTGACTTGCTTAAGCAGTGTCGTCTGGACTTCCCACAATCTTTCACGGCCTGCACCTTCAATTTGGCCTTCAAATACAGTCTTCATACCACCAGAAATGCTCTGCAGAAATTTGAAAAGACTTAGCAAGAATATTTCCAATCCACGTTCAGCTCCATACAAGTTTGCGACAATCTCTCAAGCAATTGGAACACCTAGAGAAGCTTTAAGGCAAAATTCATAACAAGAGATGCTCCCATCTTCAACAATGCTTCTTTGAATAAACTGTTCCCAAGCTTAGGATGCTTACACTATACATACAAAAAAACTCCACTCTATAAATGCAAAGATTAGACATTGATAGACCTTGTAACATCTGACGGAGTATTTTCTTAATAAAATGGTCTCCAACAAGAAGTTACAACATTGGGAATTATCTCACAAATCCAGTCAATCTGATTAGAACAATATTTTCAAACAATAACATATAAATCGATACTCTGATAAAACATATATTATTGTATGTTTTCTCTAGCTGAAGGCTTAATTGCATTCTTATAGCAACGATACGGTATTGGAGGCCCAAATATAATATGCCTGAAGAATATTGGATTGAAACTTAGTTATCTCTACAAAAGATATTTAAGCTGAATAAAGTATTTCTAGTCCTCAACCCAGATAAAAACCTTCAATGTTAATCTTTCAGCCAAGTGCGATACACTGCAAATTTGTCTCCAAAAAAAACTGAAAAAAAAAATCTAATAATCCTTTCTGTAGAAATGATTCTAATGAATTCTCTTATTATACCACACAGGATGGCAGGTTCAATGCTCTGATACAACTATAATATCCCAGTAGGATAGTATATCCAATTTTTCTCACAAACGATTTTCAGAATGCAAATAGATAACACATGTAATAAACTTTAAAATTTAAACGACAAATGCTCATGGAGAAAAGTTCTGAAACTTCTGTTGTATTATGATTTTCAGCAATACAAAACAATAACCAGCAAATCCACAGACAAATTCCTCAGAAAGATGTTATTAGCAATGCAAATAATGAACATTGAATCCACTCTTAAAAACAGAAATACAGTCAGATTGGAAGTAAACAGTAAAAACTAAAAAGCACCCGTAGTCTCAAATGTGAATTCTAATTTGAATCCACCATGGATGATGAATTGGGGCTATGTCCAATCCACCTAGAAAATGGCCTGAAGGTTGGTGTCCTCGGGTCTGAAACAAGGGCAGCTTCCGAAAATTCTCCAAAGAGAAACCAACAAATCAATCTCAAATCCAAGCTTGCTGAAAATGGACTCCTCATCCTTCTTTTATGCTCAAAATGGTGACCCTTCAATTTCCTTCTCCTATCCCTTTGTCTTTTGCTTCTTGTCACCTTTAACCCACTTTATAATAATAACCTGACCCATTTAATTAATGGGCATTAAGCTCCCTTAAGCCAAAATTAATATTTTATGGAATTTGTCTTTAGAATTCCTAATGCCCCAAAACGGGGACATTACATTGGAAGCTTATCCAAGCAAAAACTCCCTATGGGATCTTATCTTAAATTCTTCTATCCTTCATCCTGCCCTTTTTGTGGTACGATCGAAACTTGCAAACATAGTTTCTAGTTCTGCCCTCGTGCTAGATTATTAAGGAAATCCCTTGCAACCATGCCCTATTTCGTTTCCCTTGGACACGTAAATCTTCTCTTCTAAGGTCCTCAAAGCTCACAATATGCTATCCCCCTCATGATGGTTTATTATAATATAAAAAAATTCAAAGATCTGTTACCAGGTTGTCTTGTCCCACTCTTCTTGCCACCTGAGATTGAAGTTCTTACTATCTGATTCTACTTGCCAATGATGTTTTTTTCCACCAGGTGAAATGCTTAAAGTCTCAACTTCAAGCCATGATCTTACCCAATGGGCAGCACAGCAACTTGACGACAATTTTGTTTGCTTGTAAAGAGGTAATGTGCATTACACTGCAAGGGAGGTGATTTTCAGAGCTATGAGGTCTTTGAAGGCTGCATACGAAAGGAAAAGAGTTTTCTTCCACCATTGATGTCAGAACAACTAATGATAACAGGAAGGAACACACAAAGACGGCAGGATTTAGGTATGAAATACACAACTTTTGTATTTCAGTTTTGAAGACAGTTTATTTGCTGTTATGTGGACAGTATGTCCTCTGTATCAGGAGTACAAGTTGTGTATTTGAGACTCTGATTTTTGTTTTATGGCTGTGTGCCCTTTATATTCCACTGCATGATCTGAGTGTAGTGTATTAGCTCCTCTTTGGGCAGTGACGATAGTCTTTCTTTGTTTCTGTCTGCATGTTGTTAGCCGATAGAACTGTATAGAGGAGCAGCGATAGCCTTTCTTTGCTGCTGCTTTGCTATTGTTAGCTGCTTGTTTCATCTGTGTTTACTCTTATTCCAGTAAAAATTAAACTAGTCCGTTTGTAATCTCATTGTTAATGGAATTAAAGAGTATTTGTATAACACTATTGAACTCCTTCCATGAATATACAAGTTCCATGTGAAAAGCAGGTAAAACACAAAAAAAGTGTATACTGTGAATACATTTCTCTGCTTTTCTATGAAAGCTAAAAAGTTCAACATAAATTCAAAGTTCAAAATCAGCTACACTTGCTCACTGTGTAGCATACGTAATCTCAGTTATTCTATTATGCAACTCTCACCTAGAAGACATTAATTTGTGAGCAAATAAAGATAATAGCTTATATAGGAAAATACACAATATTATCTCTTCAATGAAAATGGTTCCAAAGGTGCAGGAACCAACAAAGGCTTTTGACCAAAATATTTGATGCACTCGCCCTCTTTTAAATTGGTAGTACTGCAAGAATAAAACATTGTTGTGGAGCTTAAGACATCATCAGCAAATCCACAAGCCTCAAAAAATGGTCTGCATTAAGGAAAACATTCATTAGAATGCAGTAGTCATAGAAGTAGAAGAGTGAAGCATGGCTTCCTATAAGCATTCAAAGAGCACCAATAAACAATTATGAGCTTCCCAATCATTTCATTCCCTAGTCTTGCTACGTCTCTCACTACCTCTCCCAACCTTTACCCTAAACTCTTCACAAAAGAAAACTCACGATATTTACAATGACAGAGAACGAAAAATGCTAACACCATAATACTAAGCTTGAATAGTTAAAAGTTTTTGTATTGTCACTGTTACATGATTTCAGTAGTTCAAGCAAACATGTGACTAGTGACTATTTGTAATGAATGGTTAAGCATAATGTTTATTGTATACTAGATTAATACAAATCGAAGCCAATTTTCATCCTCTAACTGTATATATGAAAAGGCAATGCCTATTTAAGATCCTGTGTAGTATCCATTTGAGATCAAAACACCTTGTTTCTATATACCAATAAGCACTTGCATTTTTCACGTAGCTTAGCCTCCATCCTCAGTACTTACAACACTAATAATCGATATGCATGTGCATTTGCAATGTGTTTCAAACAATTACATATATGTGCATGCACCATGTCAATGTAGGATGAACAAGATGCAATAAACATAAGATGAGACATTCTACTGTCAATGTAGGATGAACAAGATGCAATAAACATAATATGAGACATTCTACTAAACAATAGAAAATGAGAAAAAAAGGCACGTGCATCACACATGCTCTTAAATAAAATGTTATTGAGGAATGTGAAAGTAAATTACCCAAGCCAAAGAGATATAAATGTTTCTTAAACAAACCATAATTACTCTAAATATAATTTAAAACATTCACCAGAACCATGAAAACAATTAGAGAAGCAACCAAACCTACAACTAAAGTCAATGAAGAGCAATGCACTTTGCCTAATGTCAGCAATTGCAAAGGAAAACAATACCAACTACTCATGGGAGTCGTTCAGTAGTTCAATATCCCCATTTTAAGAGTATATATTCACAAAAGAGAAATAAGCATAGTCAAGCCTTGTACTGTTTTCTTGATGAAAAACAAACATACAGAGATACTTATACCATGACACATATCAGTTGTGCAGGTGTACAGGATATAGAAAATATAATTTAGTGTAACGGCACAAAGAAATGTGTTTGTAGTTGTACCTATGTTACATGAAAACGTGTTTCCTATCCCTAGTGTACAGGCTTCTGTTTCCGAAATGTTTATGGGACAGTGGGACGAAAAGGAAATGTCCCCTCGCTATCCTCAATTTCAAAACAAAAGCAGGAAACTGTAGGAAACATCCCCTGACCGAAACACCTAGGGGACACTTGAAACGTCCCCAAACCAAAAAAGTGTCCCAAAATTATTCAGGTGATTTTTGGCATTAAAAATTAAATAAAAACACAAAACACATTCTTTTAATTCTTTTTGTCAAATTGAATTTTTGCTCACTAATGAAAAAAAATTGTGATTTAATATTCAACAATGATATTCATGATTAAATATGATATATTACATTATAAATATTTAAAATATATATAAATTATAAGTCTAATATTTAATTTATGTATTTCTATAGTCATCACAATAAAAATATGTTAAACAAATTAAATTACATAAAAATGTATTATAATTATAAATTTAATTTGATAGCTTTAAAATATTTAATTATTATTATAAGCAGTAGTATTATTAATTTATTATATATATTAGTCTTTAAGACCATTGACTTTAAAATGAAGCATTCATTGGATGATCCATTTCTAGGCTCTAGCAGAGGGAGATAGAGGCTCAAATTAATCCGAGCCTTTGGATATTTGATAGCCAGAATAAGGCTTGGTTTCTTAGGCTGTGCTTGTAGCCTGTTATAATTCGATGTTTGAGACTTTTGGATACATGTTTAAAACATTTTGATTTGGATATTTATATTGATAAACAACGGCCTGATATAAAACATTTACCCATTATTTGATAAAAACATTTTGGAAGAACAGATAATAAATGAATGAAAACTGAACTGAATCAAATCACTTTGATTGAATTCCAATCATTCATTATTTTTCAGGATAGAAAATTTCGAACAATATTTATCCACCCCAAGCATGTTCAGATCTCAATTGCTTATGGAATTGTTCTCAACTGGATAGTTATATTAAAGAAACTTATATTCGAGGAATATTAGTACTATTTTTCAATTATATCCTATCGCAATCATTTTCCTTTTTCTTAATAAAGTCCAGGGTTAGAAGCCCTGGACCTCAAAAACAGGAAAATGAGTCCCTCTATAAAAACATTTGATCCTGTTCCACCTGCAACAAGTAAAAATGAGTTATTGCTCTCCCTTGGGGTTACTAGCCCGTCTTTCGAAACCTTATTCTACTGTTGTGAACCCATTGATCTTTTGACTTTTCCATTTAATTTGGTTTCCTCCATGTCTGCTTCGACTTTCCTATTTTCTCTTCTGTTCATTGGGTGACAATACAAATCACCCAGACATACAAGCGGCTTAGTTTTTGAAAGTTTTTAAGATTTTACCGAAACATTCTCTAAAAGGGGGATTTGTCCCACATTTTTGGGCTTGTTCAGGAATTCCTGGTGACCCTGCTTGTTTTAATGTTCCCTTGCCGTCTCCAAAACTTCAGGGTATCCCCACAGAAAATGCATAAGAAAATCAAAAAGGAATTTTAAAGGGTGTGGCAATGGGCACCACCGAGGTGCTAATAATTTGCACACAATTATACGAATGAGGAAGGGAAGGGGGTCGATCGGTATAAGACAATTTTACTTATCTAAAACTTAACAGCCATAAGAACTAAAAACATATAAGCGAGAGCTTCTAGTTTTGATTGTGTGTGTATTTATAGCATTTTGGATCACACTCTGTGATCCATCATCAGGATGTAAGAGAGTCCAAGAGATGCAAAAAATAAAAAGTAAGAAGCAAACAATAACCAACTCAATAGATATATGGAGGGATAGGGAGAGGGGAGCACAAAAATCAAGAATGATAGACAATGCAACAAATTGAAATAAAAAGCCTCAACCAACAAAGAAATCAAGACAAGAACTCAAATGAACAAAACAAGAAAAAAAACAAAAAAAAATCAATTTAGATAATAAAATAATAAAAATGATAATAAGATTTGAATGGAACAAATAACAAGCAAATGAGGAAGAGTAAGCCAAAAGAACACAAGCCCTATAACCTGATATACCTACAAACTTACATAAAAGAAAATGCATAACAGCCTTTATGCACATATGTTAATACTAAATATACTTAAGAAAAGCAAGAAAAAATATGCCAATAACAAAAATTTATTATAAATACATGTGTATGAATATATATACACACAAACAAATGCACATATATATATAAAAATTATCTAAGTACACTATATATACAACCATCAAAATTAACCACCACCCCATCAATCTCAATCGTGAGAATGGGTGGTCCTTAAGCCTCTCTTGGCAGCCTTTATTATCCGCTCTTGATAATTGCCATTGTCCTTAGAGTTGGTTGATTTTTCCCTCTTGTTTCGTTTTCCTCCTCGTCCCACTCCTCAGCCTTTCCCACTCTTTTAGTTTGTTGTCCCTGGCTCTCCCCTCAGCTCCATCGGTGGTCCTAGCCTGCCTCCCCCATGACCGCCGTGACCCTTCCTTCCTGTTGCATCTTTGGGTGTGCTTTGAGGTTGCATACTTTTGCTGTGATTTCGGTATGGTTCTTGGTCGCTTTTGTGCTGATTTTTATTCCTTTTGCATTAATGTTTATCTTTTACTTCATGCTCCTTAGTCTCTTTGCTCTTCGTCTTAAGCTAGAGCTGTAGCAATTTCTTCTTTAGCTTTGTTCGCTTATATTTAGATATTTTTGCATATGTATCTACGTAAATGTGTGTATATGTGTGTGTGTGTATATCAAGAACCAATGCATTAATATGTATGAGTATAAAACTATATTAATTTACATATATACTCATGCATACATACTTATGTATATATTTATATATAAAAACACATAGCCATTAATTTGTGTGTGCATATGTGTGTGTGTGTGTGTCTAATACAAATTTTTGCTTTCGAATTATTTTTTCTTGCTTTTCTTAAGTATATTTACATATATGCATTAAGGTTGTTATGTGTTTGCCTTTACATAAGCTTGTAGGTATATTGGCTCATGGGGCTTGTGTTATTTTGGCCTGCTCTTCATTTTCTTGTTATTTGTTCCCTTTTATTCTTATTTTCATTTTTAATATTCTAATTGATTTTTTATTTTATCCTACTTTTTCCATATGTTTTTCAATTTTTGTCATTTCAATCCTTCTCTTTGTTTCCGTCTTGATCGAGGCTTTTTATTTCTTGACTTGTTGCAAGGCCTATCCTGCTCAATTTGTGTGCTCCCAACTTCCTCTCCCTCCATATATCTCTTGAGTTGGTCCTTGTCTGCTTCTTTATTCTTGCACCTCTTGCACTCTTTCACATCCTGATGACGGATAATGGAGTATGATCTGAAATGTTAATGCTAAAAATACACAATCAAAACTGGAAGCTCTTGTTTGTATTTAACGGATTGTGGAAATCTGATAACACTAACTAAAAAACATACAACATTCACATAAAAGAGAACACCAAATTCACATGGAAACTGTGTTTCGAGAGAAAACCCCAACTAGCATCACAAAAAGTGATATAATGATCTTACAATATTTGTAGGCAACAACCCACTACAGACATCAATCTCCACTTTTAATATTTGCAGTTACCAACCTACTAGAAACGCCAAACGACACAACTGAGTGCCAACTTAGCAAGACACACCAATCTCTTTTATTAGGAGGCACCAACCTCTTCTACGAGAAAACACCTTCCAATGAACAACTGAAATCTTCTCATAGCTCTGCTGTGATTCAGATTATATTCGTGTTTCTCTGTTTCACATTAGTGCTGCACTTACCCAGTCTAAAATTGCTTTTAATACATCTGCTTCCTTCTACTCTACTTCATATAATGGAACAGTTTGCACACTGCAAAGAACATACACAAACAATTGTCCCAACTGCCTGAAAACTGTCTTCATTTACAGGTTTTCATTTCATAAAGAAGTCAGCCTTCGATAGATTGAATTCATTGTATTAATGTGCAGCAAATTGGTCAAGAGAAATTAAGAAATCATCCATTAAACCCTCCAGTCAGCATTTCAATATCAGTCATTGACCTTGAATTTTGTAAGCAGAATCGATGGTAATATGAGCCTTGACCAGTTTTAAATATTTCAAGCTGAAGGGCATGCTTCATCAATAATAATCTGCCAATCAAGAATGGTCAAGCTTTACAACTCATCGATTATGGTCCCTATAGCAGTCGGCATCCTAATCCAAGTTGGAACTCACAGACACACGTCAGCTTATCCCTATATCGCAAACATGATTGGCCTCCTCTCCTCTCTCGCATACTCAAGCAAAGCTGACAAAAACAAACATCTTCCATTGTCACAATCCTTCTTTCCTCCACACTCACCCACAAAGGTGAAACGCGGCATCATCTCACATCACCACAATCCTCCTTTTTCTTCTTACAGTCACATATGGCATCATCTTGTGCCATTACAATCCTCCTTTTTGTCCCTACGGTCAAATGTCGCATCATCTCACACCATTGCAGTCATAGAGAATATAGAGATGATACAAAGAAAAACATGTAATATAGAGATGATACAGAGAAAAACATGTAACTGGTGATCTTTTAAATGGCACTCTGTAGGGTATTCAGCAAGGGGATCCTCTATCAACTTTTCTTCTTTGTCTTGATGGCTAAGGGGCTATATAGATCCATTCACGCAGAAAATTTCCAAAATCTTTGGAAGGGGATCCTTTTACTCATTGCCCATTTGCAGACAACACACGCCTGTTTGGTAGAGCTACTATAGAGACTAGAGTTATCAAACATATAGTGTCAAACTATTTGGCTGCCTCAGGTCAAGTAATCAACAAATATAAATAAAGAAATAATAGATCTAAAATATGCCTTCTTGTGTTTGGAAGAGAACTTAAATCTTTAGGGGGTTTTACTTCCAAACTATTAACCTTGCATCTTGGATTTCCTTTCTTCTTGGGAAAATTCATTTTGGGGAAACATCACCTCTGCAATCTCTAAAAAAAATCTTTCTTCGAAAAGAAAATGGTTAAATCTACAAGGAAAAATCACTATGCTTCAAAGTATTTGTTGTGAGGTTCTCACATCATCACCCCAACATTTTGGGGACCCCCTTTTTCGGGTGAGCCTTGGCAATTTTTAGGGATTTTTGGAATTTTTTCAATTGCCTTAGCAAGTTTTTCGGAGTTGTCCAAAAGTTTTCGATTTGAAAATTTTACACTTTGGACGCCTTCGGGCCAAGAGGGATGTGATTTGTCTTTCTCACCCAATGCGAGACTTGATTTTCCAGAGCAAGTACTTTTATCCTTAGGCCAAACAAATTTCAAAGACAATATTTTTTGATTGTTAGAACAATATTCGGCAGGATAAATTTGCAAAATTTTGGACTTACACGGATTTTGGAAATTGGAAATAATTGTATAGACTTGAGCATTTTCAAAATGACATTTTTTGGATTTAATTGTTTTGGAAAATCTTGAATTTTTCGGTGAAAAAGAAATTTTTTGATTGTGAAATAAAAAATTGGAAAATCAATTTTGGATGCTAGAAAAATGATTATTTTGGTTATAAATTAAAATTGCATTGGAAAATTAAAAATGGATTAAAATTGCAAAATTTCATTAAATATTGCCTAGAATATTTTTAAATGTTGAAAGAGGTTGGTAAATTAAAATTGAAAATCGATTTTGGCTTGCTAGAGTTGATTTTAATGATATTTTAACTACCAAATTGTTATTAAATGAAAATTTTAACATCTCCAAGGCTTTCTTAATTGTATTTTGCAATTTTTGATCACAACCGGCAATTAAATAAGCAAATTTCACTATGGGCAAAATTAATTTTAGCATGGCATTTAAAGTTGGGCCATTATTAAAACACTAATTTAATTTTTCTCTCCTATAGGTCTAGTCAGCCAGCTTGAGGGAGCAAGATGATTGTGGTATAAGAGAAGCTCCCCCCTCTTTCATTTCTCATTCCATCTCATCTCCTCCTCCATGTTGAGCGAATTTTCTAAAGAGGGGCAGCTTTTAGTGTTTAGGCGATTTTTCTTCTAAGGCAGATTTTTCTCCTTGCTTGGCGACTTTTCCTTCTTTCAATTTGGGCAATTTTGGAGTGTATCTAAAGTATCTACCCTAGGCGATTTTAGGACAGATCTGAAATTCTACTCAAGCATGGATGATTTTCTCTTGAAGAAGACCCAATTATTGGTAAAAGACAAAATTAAGGTAAAATTCTACTCATTCTAGAGGTGAAGATTGGTTTAAAGGCGGATTCCACTCCTTGCTCTCGCTTGGTTTCATTTCTCTTATGTTCTTCTTGCATTCATCATCCACCATTTCATCATCCTATTGATAGGTTGAAGTTTGGAGAGATAAGTGTAGATCTCATGATAAGACACTTGGTGAGGCAGAAATAAGTGGTAGTCCCATCCCTAGGTTGAAGGTTGGAGATTGATAAGTGTAGAGATAGGACTTGGCGAGGCAGAAATAAGCTAGATTTCATCAATAGAAAGAAGATTGGAGATCGATAAAGGTAGTCCATATCACTTAGAACGAAGGGGCAGAAATAAGTGTTTTAGAATGGTAGATGTTAGTGTAAGCAAGAACCCAAAGGGAATTGCATATTTGATATCCCATATCAAGTGTTCAATTGCTACATGTTATGTAGTGGTACAAAACTGACATCAACAGTATTCTCAGTGCCATCTATATTTATCTCATGTCAGTTCTCAAAACACCTAAAAATGAATTATCAGATCTGCAAAATATGTTATGGTCTTTTCTTTGATGGAAAACTTAAGAAGAAAAGGTAAGATCCCACTAGTTGCATGTCATAAATTTGAATCTGCAAAATAAAGCTTTGGGTGATGTTGTCACAAAAGTTTGTGCCTATGCTTGAGACATTACCCGCAAGCAACCTTGTGAAACATTGAATCAGCCTCCAAGTGTGGGACCTTGTGCATGTGAGATTGAATCTCTAGAGAAGGCCGGCTTTCCTTCTTTTCAGGGTGCACCTATTCTACATAAAATAACAACTTTCAGGGAAACTAGCGGAAAGATTGGAAACAAGTAAAGCGGTGATGTACCATATTGAAACACGGTTGCTCCCTGCCAACAGCTGCACATAGCATAAATAAGAACAACCTAACATACACACTTTCTAATCCTGTTCTATCCCAAGAACATAGATGAAGGTTAAAACTTAGCAGATGTTGCAAGGAAAGACATTCACAAGGCAACAACTACAAACAAATTAACACAGCATACAAGCTAAGGACACTGAAAAGAAGCATCCAACTTTTGGCAATGAGGATATGCACAAGATAGCTGAATGTAAGAAAAGGCAAAAACAGAGAGTTCATTGATATATGGCAAAAGCAAGATTATAATTGCAGAGCATAGCCACTGCAAGAGAACCAGAAGGAGAACCACTCAGAAATTATGCTAAAATTGTCTTTATAGATCAGGCATGACTCAGATTTTGCAACGAGTTCAAACCCCAACCAAACTGGAGTTTGGATACAAAAGTGACAAAAAAAAAGAATCAGATCAAATCTGATATCTGCATGTACAACTTGAGCCATGAATTTAACAGAATCGGGCCAAATAAGAATGTATCCAATAGATAGATGGGACAGCCCATACCCTGCAGTCAGTTTTGTAACACAGATATGGAGTGGTTTGTGCCCTTGTTAAAAAAGAACAGCACTTCTGCAAGTAGTAAATCAGCAGGGGGCAGCATTGGATGGCAGTTATAGGGCCAAAAGTAGTTCAGCATAGAATTTTCAGTCCTCGGCCACGTCAGTCATTAAAAGTTAAATTGGGTCGCTGGCAAAAGAAGACATCGATGCAAATTTGTTCTTATTTCCTGCAACGCATAAGGGAACATGTAAACCCTGTGGCAATGTTTCATTTGGTTTTCCCATAAGCCTGCACTGAAAACACATCCTTAGTGTGAATGCACCATTGGGACATGGGGTACCTACTTATCTGCACCTACCATCATCTTATCCCCAAACACTAACATGGAAAACATTAGGTAACACTGCAGGGGTGTTCGGCAACTACAAGGGGATATAACATAACATATTAGCAACAAAACTTTGGATAGCACGACGAGTTAGCAACAATTGCTGATAAACACATGTTGGCCTTTCCCGTATGACAGTTTTAGCCCATGATAGAAGTGTCTCAAATCAGTTATCTATGATGGGCTAATGGTGGCAAAAATAGCCAACAGGTGCTAATATGTTTTGTTCGATTTATGCAAATCCAGATGCATAATGGTCTAAGATCATGAAACACAAATACTTAGATTATGTTGCTAGGGAAAGAATCTTCACTCTGAACTTGCCTAAAGGATCTTTAAATAATAATTTGATTTCTTCTTGCAGACATGTTACTCTTCCCCACCTTTCTTGGGTTATTGCAAATTTGTGGGAAGATGCTTGGAATGGGCATAGGCATATTCATAATTTAGATTATTGGAGGTTTGTTTAGTTGATTCTTAAACACATTTGGGCATCTTAAGTTAAAGATATTTCAAATTTGATCATTAATCTTTTATGATTTTATCCATAAAGTCTATTGGAGATCTTTGGATTCTTTGCCACTTCCCAATCACATGAAAATATCATTTTTTGAGGAGTTAAATAAGAGAGATTTTTTATTCAAGTTCAGATAATGAAATCATTTGGACAAAATCCAAGTCAGTGCTTTTAATGTAAAGATGGTAAAGACCCTAATGACAGCGGGGGTGATAAACAATTGGCCTTCAGATTTTTGTTACTATTTAAATTGTCTCCCAGAAGCTGGAGCTTTTGCTTGGTAAGCCTTAAAGGATACGATTCTCATGTGGATTAGAACAGATAGATTGGAAATTACTCCTCTCTTTCCTTGTATCATGTGTGTAAAATATTTTAAGAGTACAGAACACCTACTTCTCCATTGCATTGGCTTCAAAGTAGACTATTTTGGTAGGGCTCTTTTCATTGCTCCTAACTAAAACAACTCCAGTGTTGGCCCTCTTGATACTTTTTCCGATCTTTGGACTTTGAGTCCATCCATTATCATATGGCACATCTGTCTTGATAAATAACAGAATTTTAAAGAAGAAGAAATCAAGTTTGCAGCAAGTTCAGATTAAGATTGTGCAATCCATCTTAGAGTTACCCATGTTATTAATAAAAAATCCAAACCATAAGAAAGTTTTCGCTTTATGGGACAGCCATATTTTGAAAACTCGGGGTCTCCTCAAGCCTCCACTAATGGGTCATTATCATTGTCTAAAAAGATTAATAGGAAAGAAGTTTGCTGGAACCCTCCACTATTGGAATGGGTGAAATTTAATTTTGATGAGGCTGTTAGGAATATTGCATCATAGGATGCATAAAATAAGTATAATCTACGTAATAGGATTCGTGTAATTGACCCGCAAATTGGATTCAGGTCCGGACCAGATTTGGATTCGCAAGCCGGTGCACCTATAGAATGGTAGGGCACCCTTTTGGTAACTGGTTCTCGTTTATGCGAAACAGGGTTTTCCCCTAAGGCTTGACAAGAATCTGACATTAGTGGGGAAATGGTTGGTACAATTCTATCTCTGGTACATCTTGGGTCCGCACAGGATCCAAATTTGACCGTGAGTCTGCTCGGATCCGCGTATCATGAATCCGAGTGGACCCACAATATCAAATCTGGACCCTACACAGATCCGGCCTGGACTGAACAACAATCCCCACAAACCCCCAAAACTTGGAAAAAGCTATTTTTTAATTGTTTAACTTTATTTTGCTCTAACCCTCAAACAACACATTTCAACTTATTTGGTCTTCACAACACATTTCATCCCTCATTTTCTCTCTCATTTTGGTCTCTCCATCTTGCAAGTTTGAGGTGGGTGATTAAATTCGAAGGAGATCGACTGTGGAGTGACAAATACCGTCCTAAAGGCAGATTGAGTGTTGAAGGTATGCATTTCAACTATATTCTTTAGTTTCTTTATGGATTTTTTTAAGTTCTTGAAAAGTTTCAAATTTTTTCCATGTTTTTGTAGGAGTTTTGAAGTATGTTTTTTTTTTTCATTTTTGTTATTGATTGCAACAATGAGTAGTCAAAGCTCAATGGGTGGGAGGGAACTCAACAATTTAAAATTGATAAAGGGTCTCCTTTCATGAGACACACTAAAAGAATTTCTCAATGTGTTGGAGGTGAGGAAGTTATTTGGAAATGTAATTCTTGCAATGTACAATATAGAAGCTCCTACTTCCGAGTCGAACTTCATTTTTTGGGCCCTGGGGATAGAGGGATTAATATGTGTGAGAGGCCAAATAAGAAGGTGCTGCCACGTAGGTAAATAGCAACATTTGTAAAAGAACAAGAACATGTTGACAACTTAATTACACAAGGGAAACAAAGTACTTATTCTGAGAAACAAAAACAACACCACCCACTCAACAAGCCTCTAGACATCCCTTCTTGCCTGTGCCTTCTAGAGACAACGATGAAGTAGAAGAACCACAAATGACCTGCAAGAGAGGCCCATTAGATAAGGCATTCCAAAATGAGTTGTAAGATATTGCTGATGAAAAAATTGGACGTTGCCTCCATGCAAATGGTGTTCCACAACTTTGTGAAATCACCTTAATGGAGGGAGATGGTGCAAGCAATAAAGAATGCACCTTCTAGTTACCAAGGCCCTAGATATGAAAAGGTGTGCACCACCTTATTGCATAATGAGAGGAAAAATGTAGAGAACCAGCTAAAACCAATAAGAGATTCTTGGGTTCAAAATAGGTGTGTCTATTGTCCCTAATGGATGGGTAGATTGCAAAAACTATCACTTGATCAATGTTATTATTGTGTCCCCCAAAGGGGCAATGTTTATAGGGGAAGTAAAAGATGGAGAGTTTATTGCCTGGATTCTCATTAATTCCATAGATGCGGTGGGTAGTGATAATGTTGTCCAAGTAATTACGAACAATGCACAAATTTGAAAGGTCGCAGGTGTTTTGATAGAGGCTAGATATGACCACATGTTTTGGGCACTGTGCACCATCCATTCCCTCAATTTGGTGATGCAAGCAATTGGCACCCAAATAGATTGGGTGAAGAAGAAATATGAGGGTGAGGAGATTCAAATGTTTGTGACAAACCACAATATGTCACAAGCAATTTTCATAACTTTATCCAAATTGGAATTATTGAAGGTAAATTTTAAAATTTAATTTATTTGATTTCATTTACTATGTATCATTTTATGTCATGTTTTACATAATTAAATGTGTTACTAACTTACTACTAACATGTTTTTTGATGGCTGAAATCCGATATGCATCACACACAATCGTCCTTAAACAACTTGTGAGGGTAAGAGATACATTGTCACAAATGTTTATTAGAAACCAATGGGACATTTGGAAGCAACCCAATATAGCAAGGGCCCAAAAGGTGAAGACAATGATATTGGATGATGATTGGTAGGCTCATGTGGATTACGTATTAGAATTCACAAGCCTATTATGTTTATGCTTTGGTTTGCCAACACTAATAAACTATGTTTGAGGAACATCTATGATGTCATGGACAACATGCTAGAGAAAGTAAAGTTGGTAAGATATAATACAATCCTTTATCCTTGTTAATTGAGAGATATCTAAGTTTTTTATTAACATAAATTACATCAAGATAACTTACATAAACATTATTTGATATTCCAAGTCATACAAAGGAGAGAGAATGGTCCTGAGGACACCTTATACAAAAGGTGGAAGCAATTGTTCTTCACCGCTAGAACAAGATGACTACACATTTTCATCTCCTCGCTTATGCTCTATCTCCCAAGTATTATAGCCAAAAGATACTTGCTATTCGAGGTAGCGTGGCACCATATAGAGATGTTGAGGTTGCTATTGGGTATAAGAGGGCATTTAGTAGGATCTTCAACGATCCAAAGGTGGGGGCAAAATTTGGATTATTTATCTCAGGAAAAGATGCAAACCCTATCATTTTGAATGACCAAAGAATAATGGATGGTATTACATGGTGGTACCTTCATGGCCAAGATTATATGTACCTCCTGCCTCCTGTAATTAAGTATTTTCCTTTTTTTTGGCCACTTGAAATGTACAATTTAACATTTAACACTCTTGAATTTATCTTGTATTTTAATTTTCTTTGTTCTCTCTAGGTTGTGAGCTCTTCTCTCATTGAGTGGAATTAAAGTACATACTCCTTTATCCACTCAGTGATGCATAATCAATCAGGTTCAAAAAAAAGCAAAAGACTTGATTTTTGTTCACAACAACTTGTGCATCCTAGCACACAAGGATCCAAAATACAATAAGGGGTTAGAGAAGCATTGGGATATGGTACCCGAGTCCGTTGACTTGGATATGAGTATTTAGGGTCTTGCTAGAGCCACTTTACTTGATGTGGATACAATTGAGGATGACATAACACCCTCTGGTGCTAGTGGAACTAGTTTTGGTTCCAATGATGATAATGATCTATTACTTGCAACTACTCAAGAACCCAATGATCCGCATTTTTTTGACAATACATTTGATGATTGATGAACACTTTCATAATTCATGAATATTGAATCATTTTCCAAACATTAATAAACTATAAGTATATTTTGAATTTTCATTTTGAAATTCAATAATTCAATGTGATGATTTTGTTCTGAATCAGAATGATAAAGTTTATCTTTGACATTTGGCATTGATCAATGATCAAGCATCATAGATTCATATTGTGAAATGATTTAGATTTATAATTATGTATATTTCTCTTGATTTTTTGAATATATAATGCATATATACACACACACGCATACACGAATCCTTACAAATGATGTAACAAATTTTTTTTATAACAAAAAAAAAGATAGTTTATAAAGAGATTTTCTCAACGTTCATTGCATAGATAACTAAATTCCTTTTCATATGACATAAACTGTTTTAACTATCAACGATTAACTAAAATAACCCTGTTCAACTGTGATAACCATATCAATAATCAACTGAAGAACCTAGATTAACGATTAACTGAAAATATCTCTATCAATGATCAACTAAAATAACTAGTTTAACGATTAACTGAAAATAACTGTATCTATGATCAATTGAAACAACTAGTTTAACAATTAACTGAAAATAATTGTATTTAACAATAACTATCATAACAATTAACTATCTTTTTCTATATACAAGTGAATGCTTATCATGGAAAGAAGAAGAGAAACATACAAGTATTATCTGGTGGGTCTTTAGCTAGTTGTGCAAACCTCGGCTTTCGGTAAGAGGAGAAGCATTGACTTACACTTAACCTCCCAACCTCGAACCATACTTATCTCCACACAATCTATTAAATTAGAAAAGCCCTCCCTACCCCAAGATCAGCTTGGGATACTCTTAGTCCAGCGACCTAAGCATTCTGATGTTTAGAATGTCCACACAGTTATGGACGAACATGTTTGCATAACTGGCACCACTAACATCAAGTAATCAATAGATGGCAAACATGCCTTTAAACTACCTTGGCCAAGGTTTTCTGATGGGTTCAATGACCCAATCACCACCGCTAGACTTATCAACAAGAAACATTAATAAGGACGAGCATGAGCTATTTAGTAAGATTATTTAATTTATTTAATCATATCTGATTCCACTTTCGTGTTCTTGCAAATTTCATCTCACCTTTACATGGCTATACAACCAGTGAGTCCCAGGTGCTTGAAAATTTTGAGCAATCTACTATGTTCATTAATTCTAAAAGGATTCATTGAATAATATATCTTATCACAAACTGTGACTTGAAAGAATATGTTCTTTAAGACTAGCTGAAATATTATTGAATTCTGATTTCCATATGGTATATTTAAATCAGGATTTATTGCATTTAAATATCTCTTTTCTCAAGAGGTTCTATCTGATAATATCTATGATGATTACATCTACAGTCTAGCTGTTATGGAAGTCGGAAAAATAGTAGCAACTGACATGAAAATATTCAGCAAAGCTTGGAACATGGTTGATTACATAACCTGAGACTATTCTGGAAAAGAGAAAAAGTTTGAGCCTAGCTGCCCCTATGATTCAGCCCCTCCACGAACGTTCTTCAGGTGCAAAAATCCAATGTATAAATGTATCACGTCTTCTGCAAACAAGACTATAAAAAAAAAAAATCTTGGAATGCTATGGGCGGCAATGATTTTCAAATGATATTTGCAAATTATCGACTTATGAATGAAAGTCGGAAATGAGAGAGAGTCGGTCTCTTGAGAAAGATAGTCGGTTGCTTGAAAAAGATATATCAGCCTCTCACTCTCGACTTCTATATTAAAAAAAATGTGACTCTTGGCTTCTATAACATAAAAAATTATCTTGGCTCTTTGAACGACAATTAAATGCCAAGTGTTAAATCGGTTTTTAAACAAAAGAAGAACAAAAGGATGGAAGAAGATTTGAAGGTTATAATTCGAAAAATATTATGGTTTATATTTATCTACGTACACATAGATATATTGGTTAGGTTGCATCATTTTATTATAAGAAAATAATATTATGGTGTCATTTCATTTTTATATCTATGTGTACGTACATAGGTATATATTATAATAATATGGTGAAAGATCATTTAAAATCCTTCGAGGTACGTATTATATTTTTATTTATTTATTTTATGTTTTAAATTGTTTATTTAATAGCTCATGCGGGTCCTACAGATGTATCCTGAAGTTCAAGTCGTTAGGTCCTTACCAAAGAAGTTTAAGGTCATACCTGTCAATTCTATTGACTAGACTAAGCTAGTATCTCATTACGTTGATCCCGTTTAGCAATGCTTCCCCCCTTCATCTTCTCCTGCAATCACCCGTGAAACACTTCCCACCATAATAACAAGTTTCATAATATTTTCCATATAAACATTTTAAGGACTTTAATTATTAACCATAATTCCAAAATCAAGCAACTGCTAAACATCATATAACAAATAATGGTTAACGACCATCTTCATTAACAGTTAATACAATGGATATAAATAACTACCTCCTTCACATGATTATGAAAGAAAAACCCGTTAAATCCAACAGCTATAAACAAATTTAAAATTAGGTCAAAATTTGGGATGTAATAAATGATAATGGACAAAAACTAGTTCCACGAATCGAATTCTTGAACCCGAATCGACAACTTAATGTATAATAGTATGTGTTATGTTATGACAAAAGTGAGTTATGGCAACAACTCACTCATTTATTCTAGGTGTCATAGTAATTGGTTGTTATTATCTAATGAGTTGCTAAAACAATTCAATATATTTAGATAAGTTTTTAGGGAGTTTACTATAATGTATAATCCAAAAGCTCTAATAAATGCATATTACATAAGGTGTGGAATAAGTGTAAGTCTCTGTCCATATTTCTAATATTATATCAGAGCTAAACCAATTTTGTGCCTATAATTTGTTGATAATGACATGAAAGGCCATACATTGAGCCATTAGACTAGGAAAGGATTTTGGCGATGTCAAATAGGAAAACTATGTATATTTTGCAAGTGTGGGGACAGTTAAGTGTAGAAGAAAATAGCTAGTGTTGGCACCAATGCTACAAATCTCTGTTGAATATTATTTGTAGCCCTTCAAAAGCACTAACTCTAACTCAAAGATTGTGTATGGCCTCTCATTTGCTCATCATTTGTTGAGTGAAGCTTCTCAACAACTTGACCCCGGCATCAATAAAAATAAAAGCAAAAGAAAAAGTTAAGGTCTTGTTACAAATTGTGGAATTTGGCAAATCTGAGCATGAAGTTTTAGAGTAGATTTTTTTGCAAAGGCATCGTGGATTGCAACATGGAGCAACAATCATCCCAGAATCCGTTAAAGGATCAATTAGAAGAGAATGGCACCTATATTAGAATTTCAACACCTAAATTTGATCCATGAGCATGGTATTGAGTTGCATAGGATCTGCATCGTGAAATCAGATTTGTATTGGCAACTTGTCTTGTATGTACAGTCCAAGTGTTTGTTTTGGCCGGTAAAAATGTAGGAACTCATTGAATAATACAATATAGCTAGCATTATTTACATTGCCAGTAGGGCAGCTCTATACACTACCCTTTTGGTCATATATTATCTTACATCGGGTATTGCGGACTATGTTGCAGCCTCCTTCTATGATTAACTTTAAGGAACAAACTGACAAAATAGAGCTCCGTGCCTAGGACCATACTAGCTTTCATTGGCTCCTTATAGTGCCTTTTGTAACGATATCAAATGTTATTTAGGGAAGCTTGGCTCCTATTTGCGAAGCAAAGCCAAAATCATCAAGTATTGAATGTTAATGTAGTTTCAGTTGGATAAAACTCGTTGAAGATATTTGTGTATATATATGAAATATTTACTTTATTGATTATATATATAAAAGTTATTATCACACTCTTAATTGTGACAATAAGCAAATGTTATTGATAACTAATGAAAGTTAAAAAGACATGTCTCATCGGAGACATGCGTAGAGACATGTCTCTACAAGGACATGCGTAGAGACATGCCTCTTTAAATCATATACATGTGCTTTGAGGAGGTAACTTGAAATACACATAAAACCTACAAGTCCAGTTATAAATTACAGCATATCCAAAACCTATGATCTTAAACATGGTATCAAAGCTAGGTTGGAAGAAATAATCAAAAGAATATAAGAACGAATTAGATACGAAAAGAGGCAGCGATTTTTTATGTCTGAATTGACGATATGCATCAATATGAAGTTGACAACTATCTCTGTAGATCATGAGGAGCATAGGGTAAGTGATTCAGTGAGAGATATAGAGTCGGCGGCAAGAAGTTGTCACCAATAGTAGGGGAGACACAAATAAGGTATACAAGAGCAACATTTAAGATATGGGGATATAGAGGAAAGCACATATCTAGATAGAGAACGCGCTCTTTGGCATCATTAATACCTACATCATCAAGTGACAATTGCTAGAGGAAACAAAAGCAAACAAAAGTATTGAATAGAAGGAAACTTCAAAGCGATTATCAAAGAAGCAAAATTAAAAGTGTAAGCCACGAAAGGAAAAGAATGAAGGTTAAATGCAAAACTCTGAGAATGACTCACAATGCTTTGTAATTACGAACCAGAGAGACCAATTATTCCAAGCACGTACTGGCTAAATCAATGTTAACATCGATTACCATATATGCAATGAAAGCGAGCACAGAAACACAAGTGGCATTAAAAGCAGCGTCAAGTCTAACCCTAGCAAAATACACGACACAGCGAAAAGAGAACAATGAACTTTCTTATCTTGGTCGCCAATCAATCTAACGGAGAAATAACAACGAAGATCAGTAAGTTAGAAAGAAATGCTTCTTACCATGATCATGGGTAAAGAATCACACGTAGGTTTGACTCATTGCTTAGTCACCCGATAAAATGAATAATTGTGTTCGAGGAGATCGCCACGAGGAATCAGATGAGAAAAAATTCTATCAGGTCATACCAAGAAAGAAGGGGTGTCGAAGACACGCCCCTCCATATCTGCCCCTGATCATAATACATATTTAGAAAATAGCACATGTTATTAGGTTTATTGTCAAAGTGATGTTGGAGAAATTCCATAGTCATGGTCAACTCAAGATATGAAGAATAGATTTTAAAAAGACTAATTTAAACAAGGGAAATAAAGTAAAATTGAAAGCGTAGAACCTCCACGATCAGTAGGTGGCCACGTTGGAAAGGTGGACCCATCATGATTGGTTAATAAGGAGATAATATACGTGGCTGAAAATGTCAAGTGGCTATAGAGAGTGCCTTCTCAACAGTCAAAATCATGAAGCACCAGGTGCGCGTAAATCCCCGATGCAGGTGTGCCACGCACCTGAGTACCCCCACTGGCTCAAAAAGCGTGGCCACACCGCACGAGCACCCGAGTGGGACACTGGGACGCAGGTGCATCCGAGTGCAGGGGTGCGCACAAGGTGCCGCCGGTACATTGACTAAAAAGTCAAAAAAAAATTATCTTTTTGCCATTTGTTTTTTGTTGTTTTTTTATGCAAGGGAATCCTAATTGGATGTGGGTCCCATGTGGTCTATTTCAAGACTTAATAAGGCCAATACACCTCAATTTCATTTCATTGTTTTGGAGCAGCAAGGAGCAAAGTGAGCAAAAGAGGTTGGAGGAGTTTGTGAAAGCTTAGTGGGTGACTTCGCAAGGGATTGTAAGATCAAGAGGAGTAAAAGGAGCAAGAAGATTTGATTTGGCAAGTGTCTCATCAAGTTCAAGGTAGATTTTTTTTATTTTACAACATTTTTTTTGTTTTAGAAATCAATTTATAATTTACTTTCAGCTTTGAATTTTCGAATGTTTCATTCTTGAATCTTGTTGATAGTAGATAGTTGATAGTTCTATGATTTTTATTAATTTTTTGTTTTTAAAATAGGCTGAAACGTATTTAGCTTCCTTTTTTTATATTTATAAATAGTAAAGTTTTAAACAGGCTAAAACTAGTTTGTTATAATGTTTTTTAAATAATTATCAATTACTTGGGCAGAAATGAATCATGATTCATAATCATTTTTATAATTTCATTTTGTAAAATGCAGTCTTATAAATGGCATCTAGATCCAGTCAAAGTGCAAAAGACATGGACATTAATGAGGGAAGCTCATTTGATTATGAGCTTGCGCCTGAAGGAAGTGATCATGGGGCTAATGTAGATGCCCAATCTGAAAAAGAGCCTCCTTATGTTGCACCAAAGGTGCCTTCTATTGATTGCCCTTCACAGATTTTGGCATAGTTTGCTAGGGATCCTTATGATCCAAAGTCCCCTCTAAAATAGTTTGCTATGAAAATTACACGCTCTACACCTACAGGTGGTGGCACAAATAAATGGAAGTGTAATATATGTGGCGGATAATGGTTTGGCACCATTCTGAGAGTTAATGCACACCTTTTTTTGGACTGGTTTTGGTGTGAGCTCATGCATATTCTTGGTAAATCCTAAAAATGTGAAATACAAAATTGAAGTGAACAAACTATGGGGCATTTCTAATGATATTGAAGTCCCAATGCCTAGATCTTTGGCTGCTAGGCAACAGGTACAAAGTATACAGCAATTACAGGGGCAGCAAGATACATCTACTAGTATCTTGCCTCAGAGAGCAGAGACTATGTTACCTACACCATCATTTTCCTCACCAACACACAATTCAACAAGGGATAGCAATAGGGGGAAACAGAAAGCAACTACAAGTCATAGTGGTAGTAACCCAATTGCTCATTTATTTAACATGCACGCAAGGGAGCGGTTAGATGATGTTGTTGGTGATTTCTTCTTTTCCAATGGCATCCCTACACACATGGCTCGATCTCCCTATTTTGTGAGGATGATGTCCATGGCAGTGAAAGAGAGAGCGCCATCATATGTGCCACCAAGTGCCCCCAAGTTGAGCACCATACTGTTGGATAGAGCCTATGACAAGGTTGGGATCTTGATGGAGCAGATGAAGGCATGTTGGATGGATTCAGGTTGCACCATTATCATGGATGGGTGAACGAACATTAGTCATCATCCACTCATCAACATTATGGTTACATGCACCGAGGGCCCATTCTTTTTGAAGGCAGTTGATTGTTCAAGGCATCGTAAAGATGTTGATTTTCAATTTCATGTGCTTAGGGAAGCCATTGAGGAGGTTGGGCCACAAAATGTGGTCCAAGTTGTGATAGATGCAGCACATGTGTGCAAAGCTGCAGGGAGGCTTGTTGAGGCAACCTATAGGCATATTTGATGGACTCCATGTTGTGTGCATGCCATAAACAATGCACTCAAAGGCATGGGGAAAATTGACTCAATTAGACAGGTGGTTAATGATGGGAGAGAGGTGCAGATGTTTATCTACAATCACCATACATCACATGCACTTTTCAAGAGCTTCGCAAAGAAGCAATTCCTGAAACCAGATGAGACCAGGTACGTATCATATTATATTCTCTTGGAGGGAATGATTGAGTTGCAAGAGCCATTGCAACTCATGGTTATGACACAAGAATGAAATGGATGGCCTGAGTCCAGAACAGAGCTGAGGAAGAGGGTAAAGGAGATAGTGAAGAGTGATCAGTTTTGAAGTGACACAAAATACATAATCTCCATCATTACTCCAGTCTTTCAAGGGATTAGATATGGAGATGCAGATTCACCTAGCCTTGGAGAGGTTTATGAGTGCATTGATTCCATTCTTGGGCAGATGAGGGTTGTTATGCGTGAGAGAGACCCAACTCTAGCATTCTATAAGGAGCACATTGAGCCTATCATTTACTACAGGTGGGAGACGTTGAACACTCCTTTGGACATGGTTGCTTATGCATTGAACCTGAAGTGGTACATAACTAGGCCTGGTAGAGACACACCACTTCAAGATGATGAGGTGAAGAATGGGTTCTTTCAATGCATTGCCAAGATGTATAATACTAAGACTGCTAGTGAGATTCGCACCAAGTGGTCCAAATTTGCTAGCCTTTCAGGTAATCCTTAAATCTTGATTCAAGCTCTAAACTCTTTATGATTATAAGTTCTTTTAATTGTTACTTATAACTTTATTTCAGTTATTTTAATATTATGTTGTAAACTTTTAACTTGTAGGATACTCGGATATTGCAAAGGTGGATCTCAAAACTAGGGCACAAAAGAATCCCATTTTGTGGTGGAAATGTCATGGGTCACAGAAGTCAAAGATCACCTCACTAGCCATCCAATTGCTTTCTTAGGTTCGTAATTCCACCCATTTATAATCTTAACTTTTAAAGTTTTAGTTTTCTGATTTATGATTCATTGATTCAATGATTTACCATTTATCATTTGTTACAAATTGTATGAACGTTTGTTTGTAAGTTGTAACTTTCAACTTTGTTATCTCAGGTGTCTAGCTCCTCAGTTGCAAAAAGGAATTGGTCCACCTATAGCTTCATCCACTCTGTTAAGAGGAACAAACTTAGCTCTAAGAGAGTGGAGAAGTTTGTTGTTGTACATGGTTTCCTGTGGCTCAAAGATCACAAGACACGTGAGTACAAGGAGAGCCCAGTAGCACGATGGAATGTGGAGCCAAAGGATCCAACTCAGATTTATGAGGATGACAATGCAACAGAAGCCAATGTAGGGTTAGATGGTGTTCCTTTGGAGGATCAAGATCTTACCCACGAGGAGTCTAGTAGTTCTAGTGATGAAGACTTCGGTATAGGGGATGATTAGAGAGCACATGGGATGATTCATTTCTCATTATTGACATTTTGTCATTTTGTTGACCGTACTCACTTTGATATGGCTATGATACATTATTTCATTTCACTGTTTCATGCTACTCGGCTCATTGTCATCATGAGCATCTTTATGATATTTGAACAATGAATTTTGAACCTTGCATCTTTGTCATTTGATAAATTGATAGTCAATGGTTGACTTACATCATACATGGTACTATGTATGGTTTATATTCTTCATTTATCATTATCATTATTATGTTTAAAAGTTTTAATATTTTACTAAATTCAATGGCCATTGGATGGTTATGAAGTTTCAAGTTTCAAGTTTGAACTTACAGTTTGTGAATCGCATTTCAATTTTCTATATTGAACTATATTTGGTATGTTAAATAATATATTGAAGTATCATTTCATAATTAGCATTTTTAGTCATATATATATACACTATGCAACACCCCCCCCCCCCCACACTGTCCCCAAATTGAAGCCCTTTTTTTCCCGCACCCCCATGCCAGTGTAACACTACTTCTCAATGAATGGGCATGGATGTTAAAATATATAAGAAGATACAACAAAGAAATAAAGAGTACTATTAAAATGACATACGATTTGTATAAAGGATTTGAAGCATCTTGCATTAAGGACGATGATGAAAAGGAAAATTGCTATTACATTCAGAGAGTCAAACACTTCATCAGAGGCAATAGTGGATGAGGAGCTCAGAAGAACAATATTTAAAAGGACTCCAAAAATCCATGAGTAACTACATGATTTTGATGGGTCTACCCCTGCTGCAGAGATATCAAAAACAACAAATTTCTTTGTAAAACCCTTGGTTTTCAAGCAAATTCAGACCTTCTATCAAAGATTTTATCATATCTCACACATCCTAGCATCTCAAGACTTCAAATCTGATTCATTTGAAAAATATTCCAACCCCCTAAACATTTATGAAGGATTCAAACCCTTATCCTTCCACACAAACACGTGACAAAGCTGGAAACAAGGGGAAAAAAATATGAAGAACAATACCCAGAATTTTAACCACTGTTCAGTAAATTTCAGTTTTCTCCCTCATACAGAAGAGTTAGAACCTCCAACCGGATTTGTTGGAAAGCTAATTCGAATATCTATCCAACCATATAAGTTTTAGACCTTAACCAGGTCACATAGACAAATGGGAAAACGTTTTTTCAAAAATCAGAAAATCTCTCTTGTTTCTATATCCAAACTTGTCAAAAAAACCCTTTTTCGCTGTTCATACATTTTCCCTATGATATAATTCGACCAACAAAGCATATACAAATGTGACTCTTGGCCTTTTGAGTTCTTGTGTATTTAAGAGACTCTTATACTTCTAAAAAATTTAGAATTTCCTAATTTTAAAAGTGCAACTTTGTATTATGCAAGCAATATTAAACTACCATGCATTTCTATTTGTGTGACCCCTATGAAACACTTAGATGATCCTAATATTGAATTAAATGAACTAATTACATGCTTATAGACTAGTTGACAACTTGAACATGATGGCTTATAGGTGTGCCAAATCATGTAAGTGCCTTACACAATAAGCCTTTATTATAACTAAATGCAATTAAAAGACTAGATGACATGAACACAACCTATCAAACCTAGATGATATGGGTTTGCCGAATTTTGAACCTGAAGCCAAAAATTCAGCAAACCCTGTGACTTAGCCTGGATCAAGATGGAGAAGAGGATTTTTGTAATAACCTCGACTGGGTATTATCTTAAAACTTTCAAGTGAAATCTCAGAAAATATTGAACAGCAATGCAGGGAACTGAATCTCACAATTTTCAACAAAAGAACCAGCAATTCATCCAATATAACAATTTCTATAACCTCAAATCTGTTATTGCATTATACATCAGCAACACAATAAATTATTATCACCATAATCCAACCTTAAATACCATATTACAGTCAGATTGGAAATACTAGACCAAATACAATATAAGTATGAGTGAGACACTTGAAATGACGCCTCCACCACGATGGGTTTTTGTCCACTGTCTTCCGGCTTGTGGGGTTTCATCCTCCAAGCGGGCTGAAACCGAAGCTTCCAATTGACTCTCCTACAGAGATCAATAATCAGATCAAAAACCAAGTTAATATCCAAGCATGCCTGCGAAAGAATGAAGCTCCCTCTTTTAAAGCTCAATTGTGACTCTTCATATTCCTATTTCGTCTTTCATCTTTCGTCTTATCTCCCTTTGTCACCTTTTCCCCTTCTTTAGTTAAAAGAGAGTTTTTAAATAGTTTTAATTGAACTCCAAAGTCACTTTTAATTGTCTTATAACTTGGATGTGTAATTTTCTAATGTCCGCAAAAAAGGGACATCACAATTTTAAGAACATGCAATGGCATTCCACTTGATGGTCATCCAAGCTTTTTCAAAACATATAAGCAACGGAACGTTTTCATGAAAGGGACTTTAAAATGATGTGTTGCAACATGTAAAAGAGTGTATGGAATGTCAGCAAAATAAGGTAGAGCATGTGTTCCCAGTTCATTAATTGCAGACTTTACCTATCCCAAATCAAAAATGGGAAAGTATATCCATGGACTTTATCAAAAGGAATGTTTACATGTGATTGTCAATCGGCTTACAAAATATGCACACTTTCATATCATATTTTCAGAATTTAAATCTCCTCAAGTGGCCAACTTGTTCTTTAGGTTAACCTTCAGACTTAATGTGTTGCAAAAGAATATTGTAAGTGACAAGGACAGCATGTTTCTTAGTTTAGTTTCGCAAAAACTCTTCCATTTGACAGGTACCGAATTGGCATCAAGCGCTAGCTACCATCCACAAACTAATGGACAAACGGAGATAGTGAACAAAAGGATAGAAGACTACTTAAGAAACTGTCACAGGACAGCAATCATCATGGGTCAAGTGGTTGCACCTAGGACAACACAACTTATCATATGTCCATTAATATGGCTCCTTTAAAAGAACTTTATGGCTTGATGCTACTTCTTTTATGGATTTGATTTTGATTGACAGAAGCTAATTGTAACACAACAATATAGGGATTAGTTTAAATCCTCACATTGAAAAGATTTGGTCAGAACCATTATTGCTTGAGGACAAGCAATCTCAGGAAGGGGGGACGATCATGTCCCCCTTCCATTAATGCATTATATATAGTGAAACGTATAAGATAAATAAATATTTAGTCAAGGGGCCAACCTGAAAGGTCAATGAAAATAAGTTTAAATAATCAAATATTTGGTCAAAGGGGCTGACCTGAAAGGGTAATAAAAATAAGTTTAAAACAGATTAATAATCAGTGGTTGAGCTCCCTTCATAAATGTGCCACTTTGGTGACAAAAAAAAAAAAGAATAATTAACTCCCCTTAATAATAGCTGATTTCTTTGTGAGTGGTGGCCGACATTGGGTGAAAAGGCACGTGATAAGATATTTAAGAAGAATTGAATGTGAATCAGAAGGGGAACATAATGCAAAAGGATATAAGTGCAAATGCATATTTAAGCATACAATATGAAGAGAATGGCAGATTTGGAAATTAGGCAGTGAGTATCCAAAATAAGAAGCAGTTGAAGATATATGACAGCGATCATAGTTTTTAAAGTACAACAATTTATGTAAGCGTTGATGAGACTGCAATGAGCAGCAATTATTAATAACTGTGACTCATACAAAGCACTAAAATTGTCTTAAGAAAAGACTTCATGATATTCTGAATGTGAGATCAGGCATGGCAATAAGAACAGTAATTACTATAGCTTAAACAGGTAGCAGAAAAGGCTTGGGCTGTGGGTTTGCTCCCCATGCATCACGGATTCAACTCTGAGGCCCAGGCCTCCACAATGTGCCTGGCATGTGGGTTGCATGGTACATCTCCATGGACTAGTCTTGCCTTAGCTCACCCCAAAAATGGGTGCTGGACTAGGTTGGAGGGATACCCTAGGTGATCCAAAAAAGAAAAAAAGAACAGCAATTACAATGAGTAATTAGCAATGATTGCGCCAACAAGTGGTTATAGAAAATAAAGTGGTTTATGTTAACAGCAGTTCCCATGAATAATAAACAGAAGTTAACAAGATAATAAAAGCGGTATGTGCGACTTTATGAAGGAACATTTCTCATCCAAGGGGTTGCAACCATCCAGCCATTGAAGTGTATAAGAGGCACTACCTAGGCAAAAGAAAAAGGCATTGAAGATATGAAAGGGAGGAAAGAATAAAATACAGAGCAGTCAACGCTTACAGAGATCTGAAAACACACACAGTAGCACCAGCAGAAACATATATTCAGCAAAAGGCGCCAATCAAGATATCAGTGAACTGAAAGTGGGACTGAACAGAGGCAATATAAAAGAAACACAAACCAAGTTGTACCTATAGCAAACCGGGAGTATACGGCAGTATCAAGAGGATATAAGACAATCTATATTCTCTGGCACTCAGTAAGGGGTACTCAAACAGAAACACTATCAGAAAACATCTGCAGATGAATAATATTCAGCAAGAGGTTACACAGCAGAACTTCATGAACTTATAATTATATCTATTGTGATCACTCATCATGCCTATTAGATAAACATATGCTATCCATATGTCTAAATATATATAATGATTAATGCTACAACTACGTGACTACCATTATGGATGACACAATTGCTTATGATAAAGATCATGTGAATATACGCAACTCTTTGAATCCCATCTTGAAAAAGAAAAGGCCTGAGGTGTAAGAAAAGGGGCTTGCCAAGGGTACATAGTAGGCTGTCATAGAATGGACCAGAGGGTCTTTATGTCAAAGAACCAGGGGACCCACTTACAACCTCTACCCAACTCCACAAGATGGTGTATGTTTTCTAGAACATGAGGTGGGATGGAAAAAGCGGTACAAGAACCCCACCAGGTAGGATAACCTGGGTGGATGTCCATCTTCCCTGCCACTGGAACCAAGAGGGCCAAAGTTCCGCTCTTGGACTTAGTGTGGGATGACATTGGGCGGACCCATGATGTCTATCCATCCCAACTCTAACATGTTTGTGGAATATTTTTGATAATCTATGAATATAACGTGATGCCCAACTCTAATTGTATATATGTCTGTGTGTGTATATGTGGAAAATTGTATATATATTGTTTTTACTTGCGGGATGAAGTCTCAAGGTGCATTATCATAAGGATATTTGATTGGTGAGATGCAACCCTAAACCTAATTTGTTGCAATTGTGGTTTTAAGGCAAATTATAGGGAAAGTTAGGAAGGGGAGACCACATTGAACAACAATTTAATCAAAGGCCAACCTAGACCTATAGGTGAATTGAAAAAATGTAAAATCATATGTCTAAAAAGGCCAACCTCTTATGGAAAAGGCAAACAGAAATATCTGGTTTTAGACAACAAACTATCTTTCAATTTTTCATATAAACTTCTTTATAATATAGTATAAACTATATATACTGATCAAAGATTCAAAAGGGAAATTTTCAGGCTCCAACTAGAGAATTTGTGGCAAATATCTTTAATGCATACAACAGACATATGAATACACAACACTGGAAGTAGAATGTGCATATCAAAGCAGAATAATTCAAGCATTCAATCAAGTAAATTGATCTGTCAAATATTGAAGTCAAGAAGAACAGCAACAGTGTTTGACCTATTCAAGGAAAAGAGGTATCGAGGAACATAAGGACAGATTGCAGTATATAGGACAGAAAAGAGAAGAATAGAACAGAAGATCAAAGCAGAATAATGATTTGATCAAAACAATAGACTTACAGTATTGCAAGTAACAAACTATACAGCAGTTTACATATTGTTCAAGTAGTTGACGGTAAATCAGGACATTAAGTTGGCGATTTAAAGTTCAAGGTATACTGCATGCCTTATTTGGGAATTTAGAGCAAATTATCATAAAGCCCCAAAGTGGACATTACATCTTGTTATGTATTTTCTCTCACTTATCAAATTTATTTCATAACTATGACATTACCAAAGAGTGACTACAATAATAGTGTTGATGATTAAATTTTAAATTGTAGGTCCCAAATGCCTAAGGCCGGATATCCCAAGTACCATGGGTGACAAGCCTGAGAAGAATACCACAAAGCCTAGGCTTAAGTTGGCTACTTGAGAACCAATTGTTGAAGTGCATATGATCTTCTCCACTTCTGACTCTGCTGAACCAAAGGGGGCTTCCCCAATGTGTTGAAATAGATATTATCGCAGAAACTAAACATTTGTCCTTAAAACTTAGCCAATGCATAGTGCAACCCTATTTCAATTTTCATTTTGTGCATATATTCTAGTATAAAAAACTCAAAGTTGAGGACCTAATTAATGGAGATAATCATACATATGAGTGTCTGAGAATATGTTTCATAATAAACCCTTATGTTATTATATGCATGCAGACATGGTAGTAAGAACACAATAAACTAAATTACACTGATATATATTTATATTGAGTAGTTGCGAGTGTTAAAATGGTGGGAAAATAAAACCAACTGCCAGCAGTTCCTCTGATACCATAGTAGAGCCCAAGAGGTGAATGTATTGTTTACTTGAAAGAGTTTTAAATACATGAGAGATATCAATTATGATCAACTAACTTATTCAACAAACAACCGATGATTGGTGATTCTACAGTTAACAATGATATGATTAGCTTTATTATTGTTGTTCATACTAAAGTATATTATAATCTGATGCGAGATAAATTCCAACAAGAAAAACTCCAGCAGATGAATTCACTAAACAATGATACTATTAGCTTTATTATTGTTGTTCATATTAAAGTATATTATAATCTGATGTGTTATAAATTCTAACAAGAAAAACTCCAGCAAATGAATTCACAACTAAAAAATCAGTTTGTACAAACTTTCTGCATTCTTGAGCCTCCTAGGCATTCACTCACGCCTAATACTCAACTCCAATGTAGCTGTCTGCAATCACACAATCCTCAAAAGACATGACGATGGTCCCCTAACTTCAACACGATCTCTCAAGAGAATTCTACTACATAATCTTTCTTGTCTTAACAAAAAGGAAGAGGCCTCTCTATAAGGAGAAAACTCCTTAAAAAGAACTTTCTAGTATGTAAACCAATTTCTGTGTATACTATACTAGAGAATACGAGTTTAGTTGATCAAGAGGAAATGTATCATACGTCACACATTGATAAGAAGAATCATTTTGAGCCCTCCAATGACCTTTATGTTCTGTTGTTTTGTCCTGTATGGGACAAGCTTAGCACTTGTCAAGCACATTGCACAAAGAGGATATGAGTTGACCATGAGGAAATGTATCATACATCAAACATTGACAAGAAGAATCATTTCGAGCCCTCCGAGGACCTTTATGTTCTGTTGTTTTGTCCTTTGTGGGACAAGCTTAGCCACAGTCAAGCACATTGCACTAGTTTGATGCGGTTGAAATTGTACCTGCAGAAACCTCTTCCCAGTTTTCCTTCTTTCCTGACCCGATCTCTTGTGTCATCTTACACAGCATGTTGAATCTCTTGACAAACTGTCCTCAAGAGATTATCTGAAAATTTCCATATCAACATATCATGCTTAAGATATCACCATAACTTCTCAAAAGATTCCTACAATCGCTGAACTGCAGGCTTAAGATATCACCACAAGTTCTCAAAAGAGTCCTAGTTACTGTCTGACATATTAATTTTGTTTCAACAAAGGTTCTAATTCAAATATTCTTCAAATTATTATGCTTTTGTTCCTTATTTATAAATAGGTTCAGATCTTCAGAAATTCCAAATTCAATTTTAACATTTCCATATTTCACATATTATATGCTAGCTGTAGATGTTCTAGTTATGATAGCATATTCCAATTTGGGAACATAAAATGTTGATCGGATATAGAAATCAAGAAGTACCAATATAAAAAGTTAATAGGTAGGAAAGGAAATCAAGAGATAAAATCTTCTAAAAGACAAAAGGAGCTAACCAATACCTTTGTTTTTGTGAGCACATGGCCGCAATATCATCTATGCCTCGACTTGTAAGAATTCTGCAGATCAGAACAGAGCATTTAGCTTGGCCAGTTGATGATATGTACTCTCCTTGCAACTACAAGCTAGCAATAAAAAGTGATTGGAATTGGGCATAATCCTTTGCATATAAAGAGGCAAGCATAAATTAATGTGATATCTGCATAAATTAGTATCTCAGTTATGCAATGCTAGCAGAAGTTTACATGTGATGACTGTAAATAAGCTATCTGAAGAATTATTTTCTTATCTCTTGATATTCAAGATTTGGCCATGACTCTATAAAATTGACTTCATGTTTCTTCAATGTGGCCAGGATCCAGAGGATATTAGAAGTCCTCAGCTCATGAATATGTAAAATCAACTCCATTTTGCTAACCAACCAGAGTAAAGGGTATAGCAGAAGTCTTCAAAAAAAGTGAGAAAATGCCAAGAACTTCTTCTTTTGTCATTATACATGAATCAACAGTCAACCACATGGGATTTATTTAAATAAGAATATATGTGCCATATTCTGCAGATAACAGAAATGCAAAAGATCATGTTACTTCAAAGTTCGAACTAAACCTAAATATAACTGTATGGAGTTATTGTACACATAAGACTTGAGGCTATTCAAATTTTCCTGGTACTTGATTGCAATCTTGGTCATAGGGAAATCTTGTCAACAACCAATGCTTTGGACATAAACACTAATACATGGGGTGATGTTTGACACCACAGCCTCACCAGCTCAAATCAAAATCGACAATAGAACTAAAATCTGTTGTAATTGATCAATGATTTTGATAGATATTTTTTATACAAATGCACATCCACATAGAAGACCTCATAACCTGTAATGTCCCCATTTTTGTACCTCCCTTAGTGTCAGTACCAGCTAGCAGGATTGGCCTATAAGCGGAGTCTGGTATGTGAGTGTGATGGACAGGGAACCCTTTTCACAGGGCATGGCGACATTTTGGGCTTGGAGAGCCAGTTGGATCAGTTTTGGCAGTCTCCTAGATTTTAGGAGAAACCCCTATTTTCTAGGTATGGAGTGGGAGTCAGCAGCAATACACAAGGACAAAGAAGGCATTAATGATGGTTTGAAGTAGGTCTAAAGGTGATTTAGTGAAGAAGAAGTAATATAGAAGGTTTGCAGAAATACAATGAGGAAGGTGTGTGAAAATGGGATGTGGAACAAGATAAGGGAACCAAACATTACAGATATATCTAGATGCAGCATGAAAATTCATGAGTGAGTGAAGGAATGGATGAAACCTTAGTTGCCACAGGATACGAATTCGATTCGAGCACATGAATCGGATTCGTGGATTCAGGATTTTTTATTTTTCCCATTAGGATTCGTAAGGCTTCATGAGTATATATATCTGTGTGTGTGTAATTTATAAATATAGATATATATTCAATATATATATATACACACACACACACACATTATATATATTTATTCCAAGTTTGGACTGTGAGTCCTTGGGGATTCGTGACGGATTCATGTGGATTAGTGATGGATTCGTGTTGGATTCATGAGGATCTGCTTGGACTCATGACGGATTCATGCAGGATCCTTGTCTTGAACTATGGATTTGTCCAGATTCACGGTCCGCAGATCTAGACGGATCCACAGTCCAAAACAAGGATCCTGCCCAGATTCGGACGAATCCTGGCAAGAATCTGACCTCCCAAGTACGAATCCGGTTACTAGGGATCATGAAACGCATGCAAGAAGAACCAAGAGAAGCTTTCAAGGAGGTTAGTCCAAAAGAGGAGCAAATATCTTGAAGTCAAGTCAAGGTCTGCAAAGGGAGAAGTAAAGGCAAAAAGGCTACAGAGAGCTTTGTGGAATGACATATGATGTGAATGAGATGAGAGGGAAAAGGATATCCAGATCGAATTCAAAAGTCTGCAAAGACTAGGCTAAAAGAGATTTGTGAAGAATTATGGGGATATCCAAATATAGGATAAGGCAGGGGAAGTCTGGACCAACGACAAGACTACACAAGAGGAAAATCGAAGGAAAGGAGTGGAGTAGAGGACCTTGTGTTTTTCCTGTGGAAATAGAACTGGTTCCTGGATACTAGACATGAAGGAAATGTCCGATGGTGCAAGAGAAGTCTGCAACCAGCAAAAAATGATGGAAAGACCCTCCCAGGCTTCAATTTTTTTGGCTTTTTTGCGACTTCCAATAATTATCTTGGACATGATAAATGAAGAATTATAGCTCTTAAGCAAATCTTGACGATACAAGATTGAAACCCAATACCCTGGCTAACTGACTGTAATGATTGTGAGCTTTATATGTTTTAAATTTTGAGGTCTTTTCAATAAATTATATTAGGTATATGATTCTGGAAAATCTGCATTGACATTTTAGAGTTTATGATCTTGTTAGAAAGATACATAATGTTGAAGTTGTTGAAGTTAGCGTTGGGAGGCTAATGAATTGCCGAGACAATAATTATCATATCTAATAAACAATAATTGATCCTCCAGATGACATGAACAACCAGAACACCACAATCTGCTAATTATGAAGTCAACAAAACATGCAGCAAATATAATTTGTTAGTATGAACTAATCAATAACTTATTGTTATTGATCAAAGGGATGTGAGTTGCTGTTAATGGATGTGCCTCTTGACTTCATTTGAATATAAGAGGTCATTGTATTGTCTTCTATAATAAAGCAACAAGGTCATAAATAACATTGAAGATTGATATGGCAATCAGATATAACATAGTCTATAAATATAAATACATACGAAGATATATATCAAATTGTCGAGACTCGGACAAATACCTAAAACACTCATTAATATTTATACTGGTAACAATCTGATATACATTCTGTGATCTCAGTTACTTACAGTGATATTCAGACAGTTCGATATATATTCTTGAAGATCAATCTCAACATATATAGTCAATTGAATATATATTTCAGAGGTATACTTGTGTTGAATACATAAAATGAAAATTGCTATTAGTCTGATATAAAATTTAACACAAGTTATGTCACTGCTAGAGAGATCAATTCCTGTGATTGTCTGCACTATGTTTATTACACTCCCCTCATCGTGAGTTATTGGTATTTCAAGATTGTTCGTGCTGGCAGTGTTAGTTGGCTTCAATTGCATCTGTTGAAGAAGGGATTGCGCCGGAGTCTGTTCCCTTCTACACCTTCTCCATTAGTCTTCTTTGTATTTGATGTGTCATTAATGACTTGTTTTCATTGCTTCATTTTGTCTATCATTGTTCCTTATTGTGGAGGATGTGATAGGTCTTCTTGGATAGTTTGGCAGTGATGAGCAACAGCAGTCATTATGGCTTTCGTATGTGTCTCTTCAGTGACTTTGAAGAATCCATTTCAACACAGAAAATGCATACATTTTGGGTGTACAGTTGGTGGTTTCCTTCAGTGCTTATGGTTTATCTCATATGTGAAAGCTGCCTGCCTGGGTGTGTATCGGGAGCTGCTAGTGTTTGTGGGCAGTGAGAGCTGCCTGCCTGTAAGAGTATTGGGAGCTGACTGTGTGTATGGATACCAAGTTTTGATGATTCTGTATTTGTCAAGCTGTGCATGATCAATACTGTTGAGGATCATTATTCTTGTGTTAGTAGCATATGTGAGATGCTTAAAGCATTATATATGTTGTGCATACAGATAATGATTATAGCAGGTGTATTGGGACTGTGAACAAAGGCATCTATTGATTGACCATCAATCATATGCCTGAAATCATTTATTTGTTTTCTGATCATTCAATAAAGGATTGTGCTTTTGCATGTAGCTGGGTTTTTTGTCCCAGGGTAAATAACCGTGTCATCTGTTCATATACTTTTCTGGTTTTGTGTATATTGCATTTATAGTATTCTGGTTCCGAATTATTAACATTTATATTACTATAATATTGGTAGAAAGATATATAAGACCAAGGGATCGTCGTGTAATGTTAATGGTAGTGACTTCTAAGAGCATGGCCAATATAGAAAACCCTACAACACAATAAGACATCCCACAACTCCACATGTCGAGAAATTATGGTGTAGCAATTACGGGGTACATATGAGCATGACCCATGCTTACAAATCTTAACAATCCATGTCATCTGTTCATATGCTTTTCTGGCTTTCTGTATATTGCATTTATATTATTCTGGTTCGAAATCATTAACATTTATATTATTATAATATTGTTAGAAAGATATATAAGACCAAGGAATCGTTAATGGTAGTGACTTGTAAGAGCGTGGCCAATATAGGAAACCCTACAACACAATAAGGCATCCCACAACTCCACATGTAGAGAAATTATGGTGTAGCAATTACCGGGTACATTTGAGCATGACCCATGCTTAAAAATCTTAACGATATTGTCTACGTTACCCTGTACGGCATTAACTACATACCATAATCTTACTGAATATTAACTAGGCAATAAAATATTTAAGCAGATATCTGCACAGAAACAGATTGATGAAGCAATTACATTTCTACCTGATTATTCTTTCTAAAATTTTCCTCCCAATACCGAGTCCCTGCAATGCGGGATCAACCTGCCAAAAACAGACCCCAAATATAAGAATTGATTTGCCAACCTAAGCTAATTAGCGGGGATACAAATTAAAATGAATATGAGTTTCAGAATTTGATCCATCCATTTTATTAGATTGAAATCCACTAACAACCTAACCTATGTGCAGGCATACAACTCAGAACAGAATTGAGAGCTAATTCTTTGAAATTTTGAACGATATATTTTCCGTGGCAATTGAAACGGATAGTTTTTAAGATTAAGGATCTACTATTTAAGGTATGGACTAAAGATTTAGGGATCAAGATTTTCTCAAATTCTGAGCTAAGATGCTTTCTAAGATCAAGTAAATGAACTAAACTTGAAAAAAAACTCAAATCTTACCGCTAAGTCGTGGATAGATGCTGTCAAACTGGAATCGGAAGTAGCCCTGCCAAAACCCACCAAGAATTCCTGAGGCTTTTTCCCATGCAATAAATTTCCTACCCATTCATGAGGATTTAATCCTCCCGTATGAACTGACACGACGACAGTGCTATTCAGCAATGCAACTTTGAGCTTTCTGGGATCCACGGGCTTGACGGACCCATCATTTAATACCTCAGGAAATTGATCGCAATTTTGGTGAGTGTCTGTCAACAAATTTCTGAGCTCATCTACATTGATGCGCAGGGGATCTGTGTTCATATAGAAGCGAGGTGGCCTCTTTTTGGTTTTTTTCGGAGTTGATTTTATGCTCTGGGGATTGATTTTGGGTGACTTAAAGCTTTGGGTGCGTAGGAAATTGGAATTTTTAAAAAGATTGGGCGTCTTTAGAGGAAAATTTTGGGGAATTACATTGACCAAAACGCTTGTTTCCATCTCGTACGGTCACTTCCATTCTGTGCACCTCCCCTCTTCCCTGTTATAAATAATGATAATAAAGATAGATTGTCTCGAGGTCGTGAATGCATCGTGATCGTGATCAGGTAGATGATTGTCTGTATGACTAATATATCTAAAAAATTAATTCAAGTTTTTTTTTTAAATACGCTGAGAGATATCTAATTTTCAAAAGAATTAAATATTGTATTCAAACACAAAAAATTTCATCAATAAACTATTGTATTTGTTTTTATATTTACTATATCTTGATATTTCAGCAAATCAAATTTAAACAATGATTTATTTCACCGTGTACAAATTTTTAAAAAATCATATTTCATAAAGATGATAGTAATAAAAAAATGCATATTTCTTTTTTGTTTTTCTCACATGTAAATGAACATCAATTTTTTTTCAAAATGAAAAATGTTTACATTAAAAATTGCTACCACTGTAGAAACCCTCTCGGCTTAACTAGACATTCATTTGTGAGGTGGAAGATAAAAATGATAATTTTATTAAAAAGTTAATCCACTTGTCACAAATGTAGAATATTTACGATATATTATGATGATTATTATTTCCGTCTTTGGTAGGAAACTAATGGAATCATTAGATTCTATATTAGTTACATAAATTGAAGATATACTATTGTTTGCAAAGGCTATATTAATTTGCATATTGTTTTAAAAATGAAAAGTATAATTTTTTGAAAATTGTATTGGTCCAAAAAAGGCAATGAAAAAAATTCAATTTTTTCTAATAAAAATACAAATATTTTCTAACAATTCTATTAATGAATACATTAATTACAACTTTATCTTTTCCACATTTGTGATAAGTGGATTAAATTTTTTAATAAAACTATAATGATTCCATTAGTTACTAATAGTAATAAATATATAAATTTAAAGATATACTAATGTTTGCAAAAGCTATATTAATTTATTGTAATTTATAAAATATTTTTTAAAAAAAATTACACTATATTTTACTAGCTATCGTACCAAGTCCAAATATAGAGTTAAATAATTTTTATTTCTTATTTTATATATATTTCTTATTAGTTTTACATTGATGTTTATTTTTTACAATTGTAAAATGTAATTTTTTTTAAGTTTACACTATGTTTTACTAGTTACTATTTTACAATTTTGCTCAATTTTTTTTTATACCATTCATACTACCCCTTAAACTTACTACATGTTTTGGTACTTTGATTTAAGAAATCAACAATTTTTTTTAATTTAAGTAGCTAAAAAATTTTATCGTCAACAAGTTTTTGCTAAAAATTGTAACTAATTTAATTTCCCCTTCATGCAATACTACTTCAGCCAACCATAAAAACATGAAGGCAGGAACTTTGGCGCATGCGCCGCTTGTTAGTTTTTGCTTATGGTAGGTAGTATTGTTTTTATTTGGTTCAATTTTCTTTTAAATGCATCAACCAGATTTCAAAATTTGTTAAGTTTAAATAATTTTATTATAGTTTTAAAATGTAAATATAACTATTTATTTACAATTGTATTGGGTGTCAACAAAAAGATAATGAGGTTTCTCTTTATTGTTGATATATTGTAAGAAGTTTGACTTCTTCCTGTTCTTCTTTTAGGCCAGTTGCCCTATTTTAACTACTTTAATATCAAAAACAAAAACAAAACAAAAAATGAAAAAAATAGTTTTTGTATAAAAGAATTAATAAAATGATAGAATATATATATATGACAAATATCAATGAGTCAATAAAATTATAAAGTACATATGACAATTGCATATTTGAATGTCAAGATCAATATCAATCAATTGTCTGAAATACTCATTATGGGAAAATTTTATTTAGTTCTCTAGTGAGGTTTTCTTCTCCATTATTCTCTTTGACTTTAACACATTTGTTTGAATTCCTTTGTGTTGGGTACTTTGTTCGGGCATATTAATCTAGTGTTGGGCTTAGTTTGTTTAAAGAACATCTAGTATTGTGGGTATACTTAGTACTTTTGAATGCGTAAAAAGGTGATTAGTCATTTGGTTTTCCCCTTTAGTGATCTATGTAATTCCTCTATGTTGGGTACTTTGTTCAGGCATATTAATCTAGTCTTGGGCTTAGTTTGTTTGAGGAACATCTAGTATTGTGGGTATACTTAGTACTTTTGAATGTGAAAAAAGGTAATTAGTCATTTGGTTTTCCCCTTTAGTGATCTATGTGTTTTCTTTTGGAAACCAAAAATCTCAAATCCTTGCTTGCTTTGGTCCTTTATTTATTTAGGTTTTCATAATGTTGTAGTATTTTTCATAGTGAGATTTTGAAGAAGACTCGCCTAAAATCAAAGATTTTGGGTTTTTTTCTATAGTTGAGTCTATCGAAATCGTTTTGTCTTTGTAAAATATACGATTTGTATTGTTGTCAATATCATGTTAGAGGTAGCATTAGATTTTTTTTGTCTTTTTTTTTTTTCAATAAGATTTTAAAAATTAGGCCTTGACTCCATTATGAATTTGTTCTTTTTACATCTAAAGTTGGTGGCCATATATGTTGCAATCTTTTGTACTTGAAAAATGGTGGCATGGGTGGAAAATCAACTAATAATTATGGATGCAAAAAAAAACCCACAAAAACTACAAGAAAAAAAGGCATAGAAAAAGGTAGTCATGGGCCTTCTTGTGCATTGTCCAAATATCATTGCCACCACAAAATCTAGAAGCTTAGGCCTTCTGAAACTTTTTTGGCCACTACTAGAAAGCTCTTGCACTATTTTAAAAATTACAAGCATTAATTCATGTCATTGTATGGTGGATTGCATAGGCACGTTCCTGTTTTAATTCTTATTTTGAAAATCCCTCTTTCATAATCAAATACAATGCATTTCTAGCATAATTGTAGATTTGGTGGAGAAAAGGTACAAAAATTGAATTTAAATTACTTTTGATTTTCCCACAAACGAAAAATGGGCACGTCTAGTTCCAAAAAAATTCACCATTTCCAGTATTATCAATGCCTCCCTTTAGAATTAGGTATTTTCGATAAAGTGTTGAGTGAAGGGGCTTTATCAATGTTTGGAAAACTTTTAGTAGACATGTTTGTAAAATGTGGAAATAGTAACTAAGATCATGAGGGCTAAATCCATGATATGATAAAACCAATTTGTAGAAAATTATTCATTAAAGAACTCCAAAGAAAATGCAAGTGACAAGTTTGAGGGTGTTTGGATAAAGTGTAAACCAAGTACACAAACTTTAATTTACACTAAAAGCATTGTAATTAATGAAATGTATTAATTCTATGATACACTAGGATATTTTGTTAACCAAGGATTTTAGAACATTGTAATTTATGAGTGACTAAGAATAAAGGGTACAAGAGATGTTTGTCAAATGCTATAGTCGGTAACGTTCTAGTAGATATGTTTGCAAATCGAAGCAAAGACCAGATTTGCAACCATTTTCTTGTGTATCATCACAGGCGTGGGATTAAGATAAGCTTAAAGTATTTGAAGGTTCCTATATAGGGCAGACATAGCCATAAATTGTTGGGGATGTAAGGCTTTTCATTTTTGTGTGTATGTGCACTACCAGATCTATGGGCACATTTTGTACTTTTTCATTCTTACAAAGCACCCGCCTAAGCATCACACTACAGGTTTTCTATAAAAGGATACTATGTAGTTTTATTTGCATAGGAATTATTGTGGTCATCATTGTAAATCATGGAAGCACAGTAAATCAATTTGGGTAAGAGGGATCAACATGTCCTTTAATAAAACAAATTGTGTTATTGCAATTGGCCATAGAAGGGGCTACTCCCATAGTCTCTTTTTGTGTCATTGCAACAACATGTTTTATGGGGTCTATTGTGAATTCCTTAAATTATACAAATGTATCATTAATGGTTCTTGAAAAATATGGATAGAGATTTTGGGCATATAAGGCATGATGTGTTGGCATAATTGTCAAAAGTCTAAGGGATTGGGTCAATGAAGGTACTGGCATGACCAATTATGATTGAGTTTTCATTGATGTCAAGGTGAAGATAGAACATTGACCAATGTAAAGGCATGATTGGTGAAGCGTTGTGAGCACATGAGTGTGGCTCCAATTTACAAGCATGAACGAAGAAGTAAGAAGGACAAGCCAAGTTGAGGTAGTGAAAATAGGAATCTCGCTTAGATGAAATTGTGCTAAGTACATATGGACATAAAGGAAGTTTGTCAAGCAATAGGAATAGTTGTTATGACAGACCACCACGAACAAAGAATGAGGCACATTAGCAGGATGGTTATGTAAAGGCAAGATACCTGTGACTGCAACATCATGAAGCAGGTGGATCACACTTGATGTTGCCTATAATGGCAATGGTGATGGTGCTATCACATCAATGGCAGATGAAATAACTAAAATTTGAATTATTTCTAGTAGAGAAAGCTATTGAATTCATAAAACATCCATGACTTCCATTTGTACAAGGTACATCTAAAATGAGTAGCATGAGATAGAGACAAGAGTACGAGCTAGACATAGATTGGACAACTCAAATTAGGGTATTACAATTGAGCACATGAAGATGATATAAAAGACTATCATTTTAAAAGAACAACTCAGATTGCAAAGTGTAAGAGCAAGAAGCCACAAAGATGAGCTAATTGTAATCTCGCAAGGAGAATATTTACTAGAAGGTGTCAAGAACAATGTGTGAGCAGAAAGGGTGTTAAGGAGAGCCAATGTGTCGGTCAACATAGTAAAAGAGTGTGCTATAGCTAGTAGAGCAAAGAATATATTGATCATGTCTAAGTTGTAGAGCCAAGGGAAGGAAGAGAAAGGTATAGAAAGGTTCAAGAGCATCGAGGTGGTCTATATCTAGCTAAATATAGTAGCTACTCGTTTTATATCAAAACCTCTATTGTTTTCTAATCACTACAAAAAGTCCCTTTAAGGATGAACTTTAACAAGTTCTTTTTAGGAAAACCCCTTGACACGAGGACACATTTATTTGTATTCTAAATTCCTTTAACTAGGTTGCTCTTGACAGGGTAAGACTGTCACCAGTCTTATGATAGTGTCCTTGTAATCTTCTAACAGAGATAAGCTCTTGATTTAGTGCACTTCAAGACAGTGCAAATTTGGTGAGGATCGTCTCACATGTAATGCCTCTCATGTTTGTAGTTTGTACCTTGTTATATTTTTTATTCGAGAGATATTGGGTACTCATGTTATTATTTCTACATTTGAGATGACCTAAGGGTCACATTTTAAACTTTGATTTTAGTATCATAGATGCTTGGTTCAGTTTATCATATTTGAATGTTGATGCCATTTTGAGATGACAGTAGGTCTATGATGATATTTGGTTATCTGGCATTTTGGACATATCTTTGATTTGGTTATATGTGGATTTATGCTATGGTGATTTACTTCATTCTTGTTTCATTATGCTTTATGTGAACGTGAGTGATGTAAATGGATTATTTCAATATAATTGAGTAAATGGTTAAATTAGGTATTTAATGCATTTATTGCTTCGGCTATGTTATTATATGCAATTGCACTTGATCGTGTCTTTTAGTGTGTAGGATTTATATCCCTGGCAGTGGCACATGGAGTTAGTGATTTAGTTGTTCATTATTACCAATGTCGTCCCTATATAGTCAATGTATCTTATTTTAAGGTTTAATTAAACCCTCCGATGATTTGTTAAATTTGGACTCATTTGCATAATGTGTTTAGACCAGTAAGCATGTCCATGCATTTAGAGTTTCACATTGTCATTAAGTTGTTAAGGCCTTCTATGATTTTGGATTCACAATTTTTGAGCTTTATTTATTCGATTTTTAATTTATGGTAGCTTTGCCATAAACGAATTCCTATTACTAGGAATAACTTGTTTTTGTTTGGGTTGATTTGGAGTCTAGCTAGTCTAACTAGCTATTTACCCTAATTGATTATTCACTTGAAAAGTGAATAAGTATTGAAAGAGGAATTTAATTCCTCACTTCTCACTTTTGCAATTTGGAAATTTGAGAGCTTTTTCCTAAAATATTTTTTTGAAGGATTGGTTTTATGTTCATTGTGAGAGCTACGAGTGTGGGATCTTCGCAAGGATGAACTCATTGGATCTAGCCACTAGTACATTTGAGGTGATTTTGCGACCATTTATTAAAATGTTTTAGATTGGTCGCAATATGGAAGGAAAAATCTCTTCTTTTTTTAAATCCATGCTCGTGTTGGTCGAAATTTCGACCAACACTTAGCATTGGTTGAAATTTTGACGAACACTTAGTTGAACATGTCAAAATGAAAAAGAGTTGTGCCCGCCCATTTCATTGTTTTGTTAAATAAGGGTTTGGCTGCCCGTTTCATTGCATTTTGTTAAATTGAGAGGAGATTAGCGCAGAGGGTGGGAGGTATATCGCTCGTAGGGCATCTCAATTTGGATGTGAATACGCTTGGGATACGGATGTGAACACCATCTTTCTCGTCTTTGCTAGTTTGGAATATTCTACGAAGCACGCGCGAGGGAGCTGCACAAGCAATTTAGGAGAAGAGGCAAGGAATCAAGGTGCTTATCACATTTTTCTTTCATTTTTTGCTCAATCTTAGCCATGTAATATATGCCAAAAACAGATGAAGATGCCCATAATCATGAGTAAAATATAAAAGAAAGGCGGCCTTTGCAGTTTATTTTTGTGATGATAATGATGTTCAAATTTGTACTGTAATCCCCTTAGGAAGAAGTCGACTCTGTAACTCCCAAAGAAGCTATCAAAGAGTTCTAAATTTCATCTGGCTTTTATTCCTTCCCACTAACATTTAAAGGATAATCTGACTTCAATATTGATATAAGACAAATAGGGGAAATAAATTTTGCATCCTGATTTATGCTGCAAGCTTGAATGTCGTCACATCTATGTTCTATTGAAAGGTCATTTTCAGTACGTGTCTGGTTGAATGGGTTGAGGCTCCCATCATAGAAACCAAGGGAACTAATTTCTTCATTATGGTCCACTACTTTTCTTCCCTTTCTGAAAGAAGACTCTTTTAAAGATGAGGAATTCATAGAACTCTCAAACCTGTCATGCCCACCATTAATGTCATCATTAACTTGGCTTAGCAAGCTTTCCCTCTGTAGCATTTATCCCAGATATGTCAATGATATTTTGAGTGTCATTAAACTTGATTGTATCATGATGTGAGGCCTTCCTAATCTAAAAACCCATATGCACATAGTGGTCTTGCATTCTTGTCCTAAAATAATCACATGAAAGGAGCATATCTAACCACTATGACCCCTTTTAAACCAATATTTTTGTGGACATGAAGATCCTAAGAATCCTTAATTACTCATTACTTACTCAATACACACCTTTTTAAAAAATAATTCCAGCATGTTAGCGTCATTTTAAGGCCACCAAATATAAACGTTTTAATCGCAAAATGTTAAGCATCATTAACCACTAAACCTTTCTTGACTTAGTACTAGCTTAAAATTGAAAATAATGTATGTGATATATTTTGATCATTACCTTGATTTATATTTGAAGTGTCATAGGTGATTGCCTTGTTATTGAAATATATGATTATTCGTAGAAGACGTGTCCTCCAACTTTTTCTAGATCTAAGGAGCAACCATGATGACATGGGAAATGACCAAATTTTTTTTGCCACAATGTGAAAGATAATGCATAATTCTTTCATGGTAATTTTTATTTATGATTATTTTTACCAATGTCGAAAGCTTTCGTGCTAGTATGCTTTCCAACTAAGGAGATTACTTTTGTACAAAAAATTTCATTGGACATTTAAAAAAAATTCTTTATAAGTAAAATCTTAGGTTATGAACATCAAATCAAGCAATGTCAATATTAATCTATCATTAAAAAAAACTATATAGACCCATGCTTGAACATTTGCATTTATTGCTACTACATTATTACCTTAAAGATTCCAATTGCATGTCATGCCTTTAATCCTTATACACCAACAAAGATTTTTAATCTATAAGATAACTTGAAGTTCTATTCTTTTCATATCAGTAAAAAGAAGATCCAATTATTACTTTCAACAATGATTTTATTTTGGAAACTAGGCAAGTGTGAAGAAAAAGTTAAATTAACATCGACTAAATTCATTTTAATGATAAGTAAATAAAAGGTAAAAAGTAATAGTCATGACCTAGTCTAAAGAATATCCTTATTCACAAGGCATGTTTACGTAATTGCACACCTACATGTTGCTCATAGGAAACTAAAATGATTTATAAATTGAAGTCTCTAATAATTTTTTTTATCAAATTCAATGTTCATTTCATCTCTTATTTAACTTTAATTCTATTTCTTATTAATCATTATATTATTGTTGAATTTTAATAAAATATATTTTGCTTTTCCGCATAGAAATTACTATATCAGTAAAAAAAATTGAAATAAATTTCTAAAAATAATCGACTTATAAATATATATTATCTTTTATTTATTATACAATCATTTTCTTATTACTATAATAAATTTTAGAAAAATAAATAAATAAATACAATCCAAACCTATATATATATATAATTAATTAAAATAATATTTCATTAATAAAATATAAACGAAAAAATATGGTAATCCTACACCAAACTCTAGAAAATAGAAGAAACCATTAAGGGAGAAACTTGTGAGAAAAAAACTCATCTCGTAGTTGGAAAGCCCACTTTCCATTAACATAATTGTAATGGATGAAATAGGTCACACCTCTAAAGTCCAAACATCACAACAAAAAATTGTAATGCTTAAACCATTCTCACCAACTTTGACTAGTTGCACTTGTGCCTAACATGTCCAAGGGTTAGTCAATTATTGAGACCACATTCTTTTAGCTTAATACAATAATTAATTTTTTTAAAGTTTAAAATCAAGCCAATGAGGACACTAAACCCTAAGATAATAAGCCAAACAATGTGTACCAGTAAAAGGGTTTGTTCAAAGAGAAGATTGTTTCCTCCATTGCCCACTTTGCAAAATACAATCTTCACAACCTGAAAACCTGCACACTAAAGGCAACCAAACCAATATGTGATTCCATTAGTCCCTCACATTGGATCTTCCCTTAAACAACTCAGAGGACATGAAATAGAGTCACACTATTTTCCATTGCACGTCGTGATTATTTTCACAACTTGTGAATTGGGTAAGGCAATAATGATGTTCTCATTTTCAACTTCCAAGACAAGCATTAAACAGAGGAATGAAAGTAAGACTCCAACTAGGTGGATATGCAAAAAATTTCACCTAATTTCCATGTCTCTTCTCAACATCATTTCATATCCCCTTTGTTTATCTTTAGAAATAATTATCTAAATAAAAGAATAAAATAATTTTCCAATCAACTAGAATGTTAAAAACTTTCAGCAAATCCAATCTAATTGGATAAAATGACTCACCTCTGGATTTTTGAAGCAATGTTAGAATAGAGCAATGCCACCACCACCCATGACACCCATTCAAAATGCAATTCGAACCTGCCACAATTGTAAACCTTACAGAAAATCTAATGCAAATGGATATTGGGTCCACCCCTGAACCTCATTTGAAGCTCAATTTTACGAGGAAGAAAAGAAACTATACATACCCCAATTCTCTCCCTTTATACCTACATAATCAAAATACAAATTAAAACAAAACATTAAGATCAAGATTCAAGGATATGGAAGTCAAATCACAAAAAAAGCATTTATAATAAAACCTGGCACTATAATCTTCTCTAATTTGAATATGTATCTACCAAACGATTTAGTCCACAACATAGCTTTTTTGCTTTATAAACTACTATCAAACCAAAACTACTCTCGTAAGGAAGATAGGGCTCAACCTTTTAGACCAATAATGACATGGAAATGTATGTGAAATGTCTGATCCTATAACCCACTTCAATTTCCTGATCATTTTTTTTTGTTCTCTCTCATAAGATTTGGTAAACATTTGTTGGTTTTGTGTCTGGATGAACTAATTTTAGAAGTTTACATTACAATATTTGTGAAATTATCCTTCCAAAATTGAGAAGGAATTCCATTTACAGGAGAGATTCTTGGGTGAATCTATCCACTTATTTACAGTAGCTATCTTTATCTAAAGGAATTTGGCAACAAAGAAAACTTGAGGAAATATCACCCTTGTACAAATGCCTTTATGTCTTTGATATGTTGATTTGATTGTACAAAAAGCTAAGTTATCAGTTTGGCACTCATAGTCCCTGGATCTGGGTCTGATATAAAGGTTATTTGAGATCCAGTTCGGTGTAGTAATGCCTATGGGTTAAACCCAAAAAACTCAAAATGAACTGAGTTGGCCCCTCTCTGGAAGAATGCCTTTATATATCATCTTAAAATGAAAGGATGTTGATTTGTTTACCTAGAAAATCTTCTTTAACTCTCTGCTCATGCTTTTGTATAGACTGTTTGTAAGGCATTCTTCCTTGGCTAGGTAGGAGCTAATAAAGCCCTACTGTATTCAGTTGTCTACTGTCAGAGAGTCTTCCCCAAATCAGGCCTTTTTCTGCCGTGTGTCATCCAATTATTTTCATTGTCATTATTTTTGTTTTTATATTTCAATATGTGCGGATGGAATATATATAGACATGATGCAACATAAAGTACTGCAAGCAAGATCTTGGTGGGCATCAATATAGTAGGGTGTCAAATAGTGCCTGACAGGTTGTCATGTGTGCTGGAGAGTTAGAAAGTGCTTAAAACACTTTATGACCTCTTGAACTTCTCAATCAAACCAAGAGCAGCTTTTTCAAAATCAGACCATTGAAAATAGGTAAATACAATGGAAGTTTGTATGAACCAATTTTAATTATATTTAAGATTATGAAACAGACAACAAATGGTTGTGGGCGTCATTTCTTAACCTTGTTATTAAAGTAGCAATAATAGAGTTTTGTATCTTCCACTCACCATCAGGCTTTTAACTATCCAAGGGAAAATAGGCAAGAGAAGCCATTGATAAGGCATTGAAAGAGATCATTCAAAAGCCTTGTAGCATGGAAGGAGTAGATTGTGAAGACTTCTAGCAATTCTATTGGCTTACCAAATGGCATACGTTGTTACTATCAGACATACTTTTCTTCAGTGGATGAGAAGTAGAAATCCTTAGGACATATCCTAAAGTTGGATCTCATCCGCTAGATCCAATATGGATGAGAAAAAAGAGTCGACTTCCCTTAGTAATGGCAATCCTCTCATCACTTTCCCATATTCCCCTTGAGTTTTTTTTTCAAAGTGTTGGTTCTTAATAATTAGTAGGTAATTTTTCATGTTTTGATGGGAATTGTGCCATTTAACTAACAGTTCCCACATGGAGCAGTGCCTGCCAAACTGCATGTAGGCTTTTTATTTTCATCTTTTGAAGTTTTACCTATATGGGTGCATGTGTAGTTTTTAATGTGCATGAGAGTCCCTCATAGAAGACCTCAAGGGGATCATTTTTAAGTTTTTCAAGTTAGTAACTCTGAACTTTTGATCCTCTTTCTTCTCCTTATTATGTGACCATCTTATTCCATCAACTTGTGTGTTGGTCTAGGTCACAAAAGCCTCAGGCTTATCATCAAAGTAGTATTCTAAATCTCAGATGAGGATTTTTTGTATTATAATCTGGTATTATAAACTAGTATAGGAGTAGTTATGCATATAATTTCATACATCTGCACTATAATTTTATTTTTATGCATGGTTAGAAAACTAGCTATAGTTTCTTAGTTTAGGAATTGAAGCATTATATAAACAAGTATGTACAATGTAAAAAATATTGACAATTTTTTGGCAATAAAGCTTTATGCAATTGTTGCTTCACTCATGGTGTGAGAATGCTTATATCTATGTCATTTGATTTTTTTCCACATCTTCTTCAAAACATATAATGCAATCTCATCTATGAAGCGTATTAAAAGCTAAGGGTTTGGAGTGACTCGTATACAATTCATTTTTTGTCATTTCATTATATAGTTTGAACAAGTGTGGAAAAAAATCAAATTTTTATTACGAATTTTCTGTTCACCAATCTATGTTAAACTAATCAGCAAGGTCACTTTCCTAATACTTTATGAACTGGATGCTATTCGCAAGGTCAGTTTCTTAATACTCACTATATTACTTGCTATTTAATTGAGATAGACACGGCTCATTAGTTTGTTTGTATTCTCTTTGGATTTTGTTAAAGAAGACAGCTGAATGCTATATGAACTAAAATTTTTGTGGTGTCAACAGGCTTGTGCATCTCTTGAGCCAAATTACCAGCCCCAGTGACATTTGTTGTTGTTCAAAAGCGGCACCATACTAGACTATTTGCAAACAACCATGCAAATAGGCATTCTATAGATAGAATTGGGAACATCTTGCCAAGTCTTCAGTACATAATAAAGCAACTGAATTTCATAAATTGTTTTTTGATAGTTGATTTGTTTAAATATTGCCCATCAAAAATTACTTAGTACATCTCATCTTTTTTCTGCACAGGAGCTTGCAGTTCTGAAGAATCTGATAGCGAAGAATTTGAAGAAGATATTGTAGCAAAGATATATTTGGTGTTCTTTTTAAAGTGAAAATGTGATTGGAAATTTTGTATGTTGTCATATTTCACTTGCAGAAAGGTCAAATTGTAAATAGAGGTGAAGTTGTCTGGATTTAAGTTTCTTCTTCATTATTTATAATGCTCTCGATTCCTCCTTTGTAGCTGTAAAAATACTTGTTTATTTCCACCTTTCCAGATACCCTTTACCAGGTTCTTCAAGATTCCAAAATATCTTGGGTTGACCCCACTCCAGTATGTCCTAACTCCTAATTGGTTCAGAGACCTAACTCCTTTTTATACGTGTCTTCCTCTTACTACTCCATCTGCAGGTTGCAAACAAATTATCCTTCTTCCACCAACGAGTCATTCCATTCAAGAAAGACCATGTCTGACGATATCAACGCACAAAGAAATAGGGATACAATTGCTAGACTATGGTCTAACTTAAAAAGAAAAGGTGATGGAAAATGTTATTGTCCTTGCAAAATGTGTAAGGGCTTAAAGACTCGAAGATATCTAATCACAACAACTGAGCAACATTGTAGGCAACATGGTCACATTGAAGGGGGAAACAAGTATCACCCATTGGTATGTATTTTAATAGTTTATAAATTACATAAGACATGATTTGATGATGACATCGTGGTCATGGCTAATATAAGGTCATCATTTTCATATAGGTCAACATCCTTAAGTTTCATGTTATGGACCATGACAATTTAGAGAATGCGAATTTCCAAACGAGGGAACATGGAGGTGTGAATATTGAAGTAGAAGGTAATGATACCATGGAAGAAGACCAGGATGATGAAGATCACGATGATCAAGATGATGATGATGATGATGATGATGATGATGACGATGATGCAGAGCTTGATGTACCTTTACTTGAGAAGGCACAATAGTCCTTATATGAAGGCTCCAAAACAACTCTTCTTGTCGCTGTATTGCTATTGGTGAACTTGAAGGTTATGAATAGTTTATCCAACATAGCAATGACACATATGTTAAGGTATGCCATCGTCTTTCATTATTTTAGTTGTAGTTCCCTTACAATTAACATTGGGTTAGTGTAGCAATTGATATTCTTTAAATTAAGAAATTGTTTTTTTGGTCGTAGGTTGATAGGTGAATGTTTGTTACCACCATCAAACATTCTACCTCACTCATACTGAGAATTATCTGTCATTATGAAAGATATTGGAATGGAGTATCAAACAATACATGCATGTCTGAACGATCATATTATATATCATAAACAACATGAATTTGCAACACAATGCCCTACTTGTCATATTAGTAGATATCAATCAGATCGATTAACAAAAAAGGTGCCTCGCAAGGTTCTTTGGCATATTCCCATTATTCCACGTCTGCAACGATTATTCAAGTGCAATAGCTTGGCACAATTTATGGATTACCATGCACGCAATAGAAGTCAAGATGACATTATGCGAATGCCTACAGATGGTTTGACATTTAAAGAAATAGAGAAAAAATGGCCACACTTTAAAGAAGAACCTTGTAATCTCAAGCTTTCATTGGCAGCAGACTATGTCAATCCTTATGGAGGGATAAGATCTACTTACTCGATCTGGCCTATTTTTGTTATCAACAGTAACATACCTCCTTGGTTGTCCATAAAGAGAGAGCACATAATGCTGACACTGATTGTTCCAGGTATTTTTTTGTTTAGTGGTCATCTAAATTAATTTATTATTACTAATCCATCAAATGGTCAAAATAATTATGTAATGTTTTTGCTCATTCAAATAGGCAAGTACCAAGTTAAAGATATCAATGTATATATTGAACCCCTTATCAACGAGTTGGTGGTGTTATGGAATGGGGTTACTATGTATGACATTTGTAGACCAATAGGACAAACACAATTTCAATTTCATGCAATGCTTGTATGGACAATACATGATGCCCCTGGGCTAACACATTTTTGTGGTATGTTCTCTTCTTGACACCTCTTTTTTGGTATGTCAAAGTTAACACATTTAATCCAATTATACACGATCTTGTATGTCTTCGGACAAAGGGTAAATTTGCATATCCAGTTTGTGGTCCAAAGATGAAATCTCGTCATTCAAAAAGTTTAAGAAAGCAGGTGTTTGATGAGAATAGGCACTTTCTGCACAAAAATCATAAGTACCGAATTACAGAAAAACATCTTTTCAATGGTCTAGAAGAGACTACGTCAAAGCCATAGAGAATGACACCTCGCCTATGGAAGTTGGCATACAATAAAATAAATCGTCGAGGTAATGTCATTCCATTTGATGGTTTTTGTTTCAAATTTATATTTCGATATTGTGTTTTGTTTACTAATGATGTGATTGATGCTTGTGAAGGTCGTCAAGACATCAATGACCAACTTCCAAAAGGACTAAAAATTTATCCTACATAATTTACTAGGTTGCTGTACTACGAGCAACTCCCAATTGTGCATTTTTTTGATCCTATGCATATTGGAAAGAATGTAGCAGAGACATTATGGAAAATCTTTGATGGAAGGCGTGACAAAGATCAAATTGTCAAAACTTGTAGTGACATTGAAGAATCCAACAATGCAATGAAAAATGGCATTCAATCAAATAACAATGGAGACCAGATTGATACAAGTGCCCTTCGTTGGTTATTGTCAAAGCAGTAGAGCAATTCTATAAAAGAAGTCATAAAAAAAATACGATTTCCCACAGGATTTGCTGTGAACATAAACAATGTCATATCAAATAAAAGTGAATTTGGGCCAGGGTTGAAAACACACGATTGGCATACATTTATTAAGGTAATTCATGTTATTTTGTAGTCACTATATATTTATATACTGCATGTAGTTTCAATTGCATTCTTTTATAAAATATTGACAAGATCATTTTACAAATATTGCAATACGTTCTACCTCTATCTCTCCCACGCCACTTTGCCAACAATGTCAAACAGGTTATATATGATCTTGGAAAATACATGAGGTGGTTGTCATCTAAAGAAATTAATAAAGAAGATATAAAATATTGGAAGAGAAAAATTCCTCTTCTTATGTGTGAAATGCAAAAGTGTCTACCTCCAAGTTTTTTCAATGCACAAGAACACTACCTCATAGATCAAGTTGAGGAGATTGAATTGTGTGGACCTGTACCAACCAGGTCAATGTGGATGGTTGAGAGGCACTTGAAATTTTTGAAAGGCTTGGTTCGATAGAGAGCACATCCCGAGGGTTCTATGGTGGAGGGATATATGGTATACTAGACCATGGTGTACATTAGTGAATATCTTCCTAAGTTTGCAGCAAAGATCCATGTAGATCGTATTTGGGATCCCAACTCAATTAACAAATTCAAAGGGGAGTACTTGATGGGCAAAGGTAGACCGAGGAAAGTGAGAGGTAAATCTAAGATGTTATTGTAGTTAATTAATTCTTATAAATCTTCAATATAAGTTATTTTTAATTGGTGTATTTTTTTGAAACAGGTGGTCGAGAGTGGGATGCAATACATTTGTATATTGCAAACAATCTTGATGACCATGGTCACAGATTTCACATAAAAAGGTTGGATGACACAAAGAAAACTTGTGATTTTGGGATAACTGCAGTTTTCGAGGTCACCAATATATCATCTAGAAACGACATACATCCTCAACAATCTAAAAATCAATACTATGCCATCTTGGATGATATAATTGAGTGTGAATTTAACACCTTCAAAGTAGTTATATTCGTCGTCAAATGGTACAGGTTACAATTAAATCAAAATGATCCAAATAGAATGGTTATTCAACATGATAATGGATTTACAATGATCAATACAAGGTTGTTTGAGCTAGTTGGAGATGAGCCCTATGTTCTTCCAAGTCAATGTGAGCAAGTGTTTTACTCAGAGGTTCCACATAAATAGGGCTGGTCATTTTTTGTTAGATATGATTCAAGAGGAAGGCCGATAAAGTATAATGTTATGGAAGAAGAAGATATTGAAGATGATGAAGAAGCAGATGATGAAGATCAAGATGATGATGATGATAATGATGGTGATGGTGATGATGATGATGATGATGATGGTGATGATGATGATGATGATGATGATGGCGATGATGATGGTGATGATGGCGATGATGATGGCGATGATGATGGTGATGATGGCGATGATGATGATGATGAAGAAGAAGAAGAAGAAGAAGATAAACAATGACTACAAACGTCGTCACCCCTTCTATTGATGATCTTGCATTCCATATATAAGGTAAATTTGTTCATGTTTACGATGTTGCATATTGTTCATGTTGTCTTCTAAGTTATTTGTAGCATACACGTATCATGTAATTTTTAGCTAACTTAAGATAAATGATTAACATATGCAAAAAATTTGATTACATATTTATTGTGTTCATTTCTAATGATTACAACATATGTTATTTATAGTTACCAATGTTTATGTTGTGTCTGATTATGACCCTTTTTGCAAACAGTCAATTGACTACAGGTACATCGTCACCCCTTCTGTTGATGATCTTGCATTCCATATACAAGGGAAATTTGTTCATGTTTGCAATGTTGCCTATTGTTCGTGTTGTCTTCTAAGTTATTTGTAGCAAATGTGTATCATGTAATTTTTAGTTAACTTAAAGTAAATGATTAACATATTTAGGAAATTTGATTACATATTTATTGTGTTCATTTCTAATGATTAAAACATATGTTATTTATAATTACCAATGTTAATATTGTGTCTGTTTGTCACCCTTTTTGCAAACAGTCAATTGACTACAGGAAATTTGACCCGTTTGGCATGGATTGTGCACAGTGACATGGATCAGTAGGTATAAGTCAATAAATAGAAATAATTTTCTTATATTCTTCTTGTTTATCATTGAGCACGTATGTTATAAATAGACATATTATATAATCATATAATGTATATATAGACAAAGAAGGTCCGTATAGAAATATAATTGTATAATCACTTTCAACTTACTACATTTTATATTTGTCACTTTCACTTTCCATTTGATGGGTTGCAAGACCCACCAAATAGGTACTTGTCGGATCTATCTACATCGAATGAGGGAAATGAGGAACTGGTAGATGAAAGCTCTACATGTAGTACGACTAAAATAGGGAGATCAACTAGAGGTCAAAAGAATAGAAAAAAATTTGATAAACGCATGTAATTTTTCCTTGCTAATGGGGGGTCATGTTCTTATGATGATGAGACCAAAGGTGACATCAAGGTGCCCTTTTGGTACTCACACATTGAGAAAGAATGGGTACCTAATGAGCTACCTCCAATTAACACAGATTTTTGTGTTAATGAGAGGATATATCGCATTGCTCCATCCTCATTACATGGTTTGAGCCTATTTTCCATGGATGGGATAAAGGTAGGTTACAACAAAGTTGTCGAATTGTTCAAGTATGTCGGTCCATGTTACAATTACAATGATTGGATGCGGATTGTTCGGTATAAAAAAAGTATGCGTAGGTATGGGGTATCAACTAATTATATACAACGGAAAGAAAATGATCAAAGTAAAAGATTTTCTATGTACATTGATGGGAGACCAAAAGCAATAGGAAATATTGCAGGTTTTATAAATAGTACGCGACCTTCTTCAACTAGTAAGCAACCCAATTGCATATTTGAGGCATGTGAGGGGAATGAAGTTTTTGTTTGTGCAATAAAATCAATAAGTGCAAGGGAAGAACTGCTAATCGATTACCATTTAAATCGCATAGATACAAACAAAGTTACTATCATGAGGGCTGTAAGTACTATTTGCCATTTTGTTAATAAGTTTTTTTTTGGCTGTCTATTGCTTTCAGTTAGCTGATTTTTTTATGTTTAATCTTTGTGACAGGACGATATGGATCTGACAAATGATAGAGGTCACTGGGACGCTACTCCCACCCCTTCTTCAGCGAGGGTAAACCTTTTTGAAATTGTACAAATTAGATAGTTGAAAAATGTTATATTATTACGTTATTTTATTTACGGTGTAAGTACTAGTTACCATTTTGTTAATAAGTTTTTTTTTTGCTGTCTATTGCTTTCAGTTAGCTGAATTTTTTATGTTTAATCTTTGTGACAGGACAATATGGATCCGACAGATGATAGAGGTCATCAGGATGCTACTCCCACCCCTTCTTCAATGAGGGTAAACCTTTTTGAAATTGTACAAATTAGATAGTTGAAAAATGTTATATTATTACATTATTTTATTTACGATTTTTTAGTTTTTATGATAGTTTTACTGATATTCCTCTCGCAATTTGATGTTCAGGATAAGGGTAAAGCAGCATCAGTAAGTGCCGAGCCACTAGCTACGCCTTCTAATGAGGATATTGTTGAAACTCTCGATTTCATAAAAATGTTGAAGAAATTTTTTTTAAAAATAATTTAGAAGCAATGAAAATTTTGGATGAGGCAAATATGGAATCCGAGGAGATGATGAAGAGGCTATCAGATTTGAGAGCGCAAGCTTGTCGTTATGAAGTAAGCTCCAATGAATATTTAGTTATAAGAAAAGTTTAATAAAGATTTATATTTTATAATCTTTTATGTTGTGAAGTAAAATATGTAATATTGGCAAAAATACTTTATTGATGCAATTTTTTTAAAGAGTTTTAAGAAACTTTAACTACTAAATTCTTGTTATACAGGAATTTTTGGCAACTGATCCACAACTTGGTCAAGGACAATGCGGTGAGGCCAGTAGTAGCAAAGCTCCGACTGCCATTGGTAAAATAACCTTTTAGTTGACAAGTTAGAAGGAATTTTTTATTTCAAACATTCAAAACTTCTTAACTTCTTAACTCTTACTTTTATTATTTCATAATGTCTTTGCTAACAATGTATTGTTCAAGTCATCCAGTGCAGGAGACTCCTAAGAGGTTGATGGACGCCCGTACGAGATTGCCGACTGCAATGTTGGCAACAAGGGGATGTCTAGCTGGTAACTCCTTATTTTGCTATATTTGGTTTTGTGTTAATTATGAGTTGATAATATGTACTTTAATCTTGGGTGCATCACATAGTGTATTGTTTTTTTGTGGTAAGAGATGCACCATCTGGTATGTTGCCAAATGCAGATCATAGTGCATGTATTGGTGATAATTCACTGTTATTTCCTGAAGCTACCCGTATTTCTAGCACGGGAGCTATGCAGACATCGTTGTTGATTGACGATGATGAATCAATGCCTTTGAAATGTCCTAAGATTCCAGGTACTTTAAATAATATTGTTTTATATTGTAATAAGGATTTTCTTGCAAGACGTAAACATGATAGGAAGTGGTTTGGTAGGATCATCTAAATTATCAATGACCTTTTGTCTATACCAGTAATTCTCTAGTTTAGTAATTCGATGCATTGCAATTTCATGCTTTCAATAGAAGATACTAACCAATTTTTCTATAGAGAACCAATGTTCATCTTTCAATGATTTCCCACATCATTGCTATTGCCTGTTAGAGTTTTAGAGTGCTCACTTTCAGCTTCACTGTCTATTTTAGCAATATTTGTTTTCCATAATATCCCAGGTATGATCAGTGACAACATCAATTAAGAATGACAAAAAATGAAGCTCATGGCAAGTTATATGTATTATGCACTATATTTTTTTTTCAAGGTATGCTAATTAATATAGTCACAGTACATTTTTTAGTTTCAGAACATCAGCAATAGAACCCTGGTAGAGTTTGACTGGTTTTAGACATTTTAATTTTTTTTCCAAACTTCTTTTTTGGTCAATTTTGGTCAAGTTGATCCTCCAACCCTGAAATAGATCACTAAAAAGATGAAATGTATCTCATTTTATGTATTTGTTATTCACTATAAAAAGTAGTCTTTGCATGATTCATTTTAATGGTTCTTACTATTAATTATCCCATGACATTTTTTGCAGGAAACGATACAATTTATAGGAGGCTTTATGACCTCACGCTGCGAAGATTTGGGCCCACCATACGTAAAAGGTGGAACATCATAACTGAACTAATTTTATCCCACTATTTTTTTTCATATCATTAATTGGTGCAACATTTTTCCTTTCATTCGGGTCTTTTCTTATACTAGCTATATCTAACAATTTTGTGTTTTTTCTTAAAAGGTGGAACTACCAAGATAAAAAATTAAAAGATGAGCTCATCAAAGATATAGAGAATGAGTTTGGTAGTAATATTTTTGATCATAAGAAATTGTTACAAAAAGCTTCCAGACATCTTAAGGTTGTGAGGGACACATATAGAAAGAGCCTCGTCCTAAACCCGAAGTACGAGCGTCCTCCCTTTGTTTCAGTGAGGGACTGATATGAGTTCATTTTGGATGCAAAGGAGAAAAGGGAACACCCAAAAGAAAGTACACTAGCAGATCCAAAAGAAAGTACACTAGCAAATTCGAAAAGGTATGAAATAGTATTAACTACTAGTACATTAATGAGCAAATTTAGGGTTCAACTTCAGTATCAACAATTTCAAATAGCTTAATTTAATCTATCTATTGATGAAAGGTATGTAATTCATATGCTAACACAATTGCTTATAAATCTCAATCTCAATGCTAACACAACTGTATATATCTCAATCTGGGCATAAATCCTACATAAGATATAAATAGTGTGCTTATAACTTCACATATAGCTATATTATGTCTTGAAAATATAGTAATGCTCAACTACATGTACCATAGTTGTATGTGTTAGCAGTATAGGTGATAAATGATATTCAGTAATTGTAATGACAAGTACAATTTTTTTGAAAAACTTTGTAAGAATTTTACTAATGGTCAATCTCCTAAAAGTAATAAGCATCACGTTCAATGCCAAAAACACAAGTTAATGACAACAATCACGTTCCTATCTTTGAGGACTGACAACAACCCTTGTAGATTTATATTTATTGGTATTGTGGAGAGATGATCCAGCCTACACTAGGTAAGACAAACTATTTGAGACTTCATTTGGATGACATGATGTATGTTACCTATAGACCATGGCTAGGCATAGAGCCATAAGATGATGTCTTCTCCTAGCTAGGATTCATGTTGGTATCTTAGCCACTGAATGGCCATTCTTCATTGAAGATAGAGAGATTTCCACTAACCCATGTCTAGAGACAGTTCAACTATCAATATAGTATATCACAAGAGTACTGTAGTTACACCTGCTTCACCAAGGAGGTAAAGAAAGGTTGTTCTCCTAGATTGGATCCAATTAGATGTATGGAAGATGTTAGTGGCCTTACCATTTATAGGTGAGACTACTTTCAAGATGTAGTGAATGATGGTGTCACTCCCTAGTACATAGAGCATTTGGCCACACATTCATTTCCTCATATAACTAATCCTATAGGGGTAGTTAGTCAGGCACCACACCCTGATGTTCAACAACCACAAGAACATCCTTTGAGGGAGGAGAGACCATTATAATGGCCACTGGTAGTTCTTGTTACAATTCCTTCTTATACTATTAGATTGGATCTTAGATCGAGCAACAATGAATAGGCACATAGTCCTACTCATGTGAGAACTCACAGAGAGATGAACACCATGGGTGTAGTAGGAGGTGATGCCATGAGACATAGGGTAGAGGAGCCACCACAATAGGATGTGGGTGGAGGAGGGGATGATGACATGCCAAATTAGCCTCCACGGGTTTCACCCATAGGAGATGTATTAGCATAGACTCAAGATTCTCTATGACATGTGAGGGAGAGATTGAGGACTTCTCAGAGGTAGGTGGGCAAGTTACAGGTGCAAGTTATAGTTAGAGATGCATGACTAGCTAGAAGAGGGGAACTGTGAGATAGTAGATATATGGTCTGAGATCATAGAGCTAAAGAGATAGATAGAGTTAGAGCGATATGAGACCTGTCATCATACCTCTCAGGCTGCTCATGTCAATGATATATATGACACTGGATGTGAATTGTCAATGATATATAACTTCACATATAACTAGATTATGTCTTGAAAATATAGTAATACTCAACTACATGTACCATAGTTGTATGTGTTAGCAGTATAGGTGATAAATGATTTTCAGTAATTATAATATACAATGATATATAATAATTGTAATATAATATAGTAATCATACCTGAGACCTGTAGTTAGAGCGAGATGAGACCTGTCATCATACCTCTCGGGTTGTTCATTATTATGTAGTATATGAAAATGCAGTACCTCTAGCTCAACATGTCTCGAGGTTCTTTGATTATGCTTGAGCTTTTGATGGTGTAGTGCCTCTTGTACGTGCAGATGTTACTCCTCCTCCTCCTCCTAGTGATGAGGGGGAAGGCTATAGTTAGGTCCATGCTATCTTTTGTTCGTTTTTGTATCTTTGTATTGATCACGAGATTCATTGTATATTTGATGTATCATTTTGAGACTTGAGATATTGATAGTGCTCTGATTAGCACTTAGTTTTGATCTTTTGATTGTATCACCCCTCCGACATGTCAATGATATATATATGACACTGGATGTGAATTGTCCACTCTTAGAAAGCATTAGAATTATTGATTGCAGTTTGCCCAGTAAGATAATGGTGAGCTTCTGTTTACCTAAATGTATCTATTTGGAAATTGACACTCAACTTCTAGAACATTTTGCAAAAGTGAAATCGATCAGGAAAATCACCTGTTCTAATGATGAAGATTTTGCTAATGTCAAAGTTCTACAATGCTTTCCTTATTTGGAGGAGTTGTGCGTGCATTCTCCATTATTGGCCGTGTCCCCTACAAGTGTAAGCATTTATGTTATTTTAATCTGCATGAAAGCATTTGTTTGCAAGCATTTAAAGTTATGAATTTTTTTTTGGAAAACTCTAACCCAAATTTCATTCTTATAAATAATGCTGATAATTTTTGCTATTTCTTTCCACTCTATGAAATTTACTGTTTCTTAAACTCTTATACCTTATTTATAGGATCAAAATTATGTGGCATTATTAAAGCGAATGGTTTAAACATGATCACATACTAATTTTCTTAATTTCTACAGTAAAAGTGTTAAAGTTGACTTTTTTATTTTTTTCTATCCTTAATTCTTCTTTTACTGTGTGACTTTTAAGAATAGTTGAAGCTTATCTAAACAATTTTATATCCAAGTGTCAGCTTTGAAATCATTTGTTGTGGATGTAGACTATACGAAACATCCTCCAAACTATGATGTAACGTTTCTGATCTTCTCAAACATTCTGAATGGTGCTCCACTGCTAGAAGCAATCAAAATAAACATAGATTAAGACAAGTCTTAAGTCATGAGTCTTTTGCTGGAACAATGCTAGGTAGTTCCTGTTAGTTGCTAGTTATCTTAGCAAATCAGTGGGGATTTTGTTTCAGTTACAACCACCATTTATAAAATCAGTTCCATGTAGTGTGGAGGCTAAAGAAGCACTTGATGCACAAAGGTGATGTCTTTTAAATTGAAAACAAAAAAATACTTACTTTTCAGCTACAGGTAAAAAGGAATGCTACTAAAACAATATGAAATCTGACATTCGCCCTCAAGTTTATACCTGTTGCAGCCTTGGGGATAAAAACACTTTGAGTGTGGAACCTAGGGATTAAAATTTAATCTATAAAATCTACTAGTTGTTTCAACTTTTAGCTTATCATTTACTTTGTATGACAATGGATAATATAGACTATCGAAATTGATGTGTAATTTTATGGAGAGGCATGTCAAAATATGGATAAATACTTAGCATGTACTCCATGGACATTATAATTTCTTCCCTTTTTTCATATTTTTGGTGAAACATGCTACTTTATGCTAAAACCTTCATACCGTATAATAATCCACTATTTAGTATTGATCTTTATATCTATATCATCTAACATATTTCAAACTTTTCATAGGTTGCAAGACACATCAAAGGCAACAAAGGTGAGGCTGGAAAAGGTTGGGCAGCACAAACTTGGCTCTAGGGGATATTCAAAAATCAAAGCACACATTGTAAGTAGCAATAAACGAATTGCAAAGAAAAATGATTTATAAAATGCAAATAATTTTGTTAATTAATAAAAAAATGTAGGGCGCTGATTTTAATCTGGAGGCCACAGAAAAACACAAAAAAATTGCCTTCAAGCAAGGCTATGCAGCGATGGCTAAATGCCTATGGCAAACTTCCATTGCCCCAACCGAACAGTCTCCTACATCATGTGCACAGGTAAATATGCCAACATATATATTAGAAATTGAATACTTGAGCAACAATTTATTTGATAATAATGTGCATGACATTGCAATGCAGCCTGTTAATCGTGACACAAATCATACATAGCATCATGAAGCCCCTGATGTACATTGTACTATTGATGGAGGTGCTCATTTGTTATTTAAAACTAATTATATAATTATTAATACAATTTAACATCTTTAATTGAACTTGGTGTAACCTTTTTGTGTTGAGGATATAGAATCATGTCGTGCTGAATGAGTGTCGGAGGATGTTCATACTGATCAACAGGTAGATCATGTCACACATTCAGGTAAAGAAAATCTATGTTTTGTTCTTTTAAATTAATTTTTTGATTTATAGTTCTTTTACTTAAATAAAAACTCATAATTCACTAATATAAAATGTTGCAAATTTAACTCGTGGAGTACTTTTTATTGCAGCGGACCCCCCTTTGGTGCAACGGCCTCATGATGTTCTTGAACGGATGAGGAGAAGACGTGTTAGAACCAGTAGAAGAGGGGGATGACGGGGACATTGATATTCCTCTTAGAAATTTTATGAAAAAAAGAAACGGCAAGAGAGCAAAAAAGAAATGATTATTCGTGAATGACTTACTCTTGAATATTGTTAATGAATATTGTGTTAATGAATATTATTCATTAATGTTGGGTGTTAATGAATTATTTAGGAATGACTTACTCTTGAATGTTGCGTGTTAATGAATTATTCACGAATGTTGTGTGTTTATGAATTTTATGTGTTAATGAATGTTATCATGTGATTATAATGATTGAATGTTATATTTCAAAAATGGATGAATTGAATGTTATTAAATGTTAATGGGGATGACAAGGACATTGATATTCCTCTTGGAAATTTTATGAAAAAAAGAAACGGCAAGAACACAAAAAGATATGATTATTCATGAATGACTTACTCTTGAATATTGTTAATGAATATTGTGTTAATGAATATTATTCATTAATATTGGGTGTTAATGAATATTGTGTTAATGAATTATTCATGAATGACTTACTTTTGAATTATTCATGAATGTTGTGTGTTTATGAATTTTACATGTTAATGAATGTTATCATGTGATTATAATGATTGAATGTTATATTTCAAAAATGGATGAATTGAATGTTATTAAATGTTAATAGGGAATTTAGAGTGATGTTGGGGGGGGGGGGGTGTGGGGGGAGGGGCCAAATGAGCTTCCACCTTAACTATTCTCGAAACCAAGTGAAGCTCAAACTTCAAAGATAAGCTTATAGTTAATAGTGACAACCAATTAGTAAGTCAAAATGAAGTTCTTCATTATAGGTACCCTTTTAGTTTTTAAAGCACAATATCATGTTTTAATATTGTGTAGTTTTTTTTCTTAAGTTAAAGTATTCTTTTACTCTAACAACATAATTTATGACCATTTTAGTAACTATTCTAACATCACTTTATGAAAAATCCTATTTTGGCAAAGATGGCGATACGTGGTGCTGTCTATTCCTTGGGAGATTGGATTGCATAGGTCTATATCTCAACATCAACATGGCAAATGGTGTGAAATTACACTTTCCTTAGTCGTGGTTGCATAGCTACTGCACTCTTTTGTTTGAAAAATGAATAGAAATACCATATCTAGTAGCTTCTCTATGTTGTATTCATTTATTGGTAATGATTCAATGTCATGCCATTTGATGGTAGCTTCTAGAGTTTCATTTAGTTGTAAGGTGTTTCTTATCTTTTCAAGTTTGTATACTCCATTTGGTAGTTTGGTATTAATTGATGATGTTTGGGATCTTCTACCTTCACTATAGTCTTCATCATCATCCAACTTGTTCTTTGGTATTTTCCATGTTATCCTCTATTTCCATGGTCTTCAACATGGTTGTGTATTTTATCTATCTAGTTCAAAGACTCTATGTGCCTAAGGTGGAAGCCATTTAGAACTAACAGTTGGAGAGATCATGTTTCCCCCCGTAAAACTAGAAAATGTCATGAGTTTAAGGTTAAGAAGGAAGAAGTTGTAAGATTTTGAGTAGCACAATATGCTTAAAATTACATATTTAGTTGATTCTTTAGTGAAGTTTCTTATTTCAATTCAATTGATTTTGGTTGTCAACCAAATTCCTAACTCCAATGTATATTGTATTTCAGTGCTACATTTTCATAGGGATCTAAGTAAAATGACAATTGACTATTATTTATATTTGAGAATTTGTATTGTGCCTTACTATGATCCTCTGATAATAGAGGACAAATCAATCTGAATTTGTTTCTCATGTCCCATGTTCGATGCTTCTTCTTGTGTAACTAACCACTTTTGATGTGGGTTATGAACTCTGATGCTAGTATGCTATTACACTGCCATTTATTATAGAGTAGATATAATAAGTATCTCTGAATATACTGTAAGGGTCTCTAAACATGAGTAAAGCAGTATTACATAACATAAATCTAAACTCAAAATTCATGATGTTTTCCACTCAGGAGAAAGAGAGGAACTTAATATACTCATAACACACCCCATCAGAAGAGATCCATTGGATGGTTTTTGTTGGGGTTTGACTCTTCTGGTGTAGCGCTAAGCTAGGCTTCTAGGTGCTAGGATATTTGCTCTTGTTGGTGGTTTTAGACCCGCTGAATGCTCTAGATAATTGTCAGTTAAATTTTGGTTGAAGGAGCTATTCTTGGGTTGTCAAGTCTTATGCAAAGTTTGTCCTATTTTGTGGTGATAACATGGACTTTTATCAGTGCAAAAGTATGGTCTATAAATTCTTAGAGTCTCTAGTGCCTCTAAGATTTACACCGTTGGGTGACTAATTCTTTGAAGTCCCTAATGTTTGGTGACATTGAGCTATACCTATGTGAGTTATGTTTGGGTTTTCCTTCCTCATCTTCATTTCACTTTTGTGAGTTGTTTTGCCCGAGGCCATTGGAAATTCCCTTTGCTAGTTCCTAACATTGGATGGATCTAGTACAATTTTGGGCTATTCTATGTTTGTATTCTAGTTGAAATAGAGATCTTTCCACTTCAATCATGGTTGATGAGAGGCCATGGGTGAAGCATTGAATATGAGGGTTTTCCATTTTGTTGTAGAGATTGCATCTCTATAGGATACATGCCTAATGATTGCCATTTTGTGTTGGATAGGTGCTGTCACTTGATGGAGAGCCGTGAAAAATGACCATTTGACAATTAGATCTTCTGATTCTATGTTAGATTTTCCTTTTGAGGACTTTTTTTCTAATGAAGAAGAAACTTTTTTGATTATATTGATGCTTCTCATGCTGTTGGTCTGAGCTAGACTTCTATCGCTTCCATTCTTGTCACAATTTTGGATGTTAGACCGTATTTCAGGTGCGATGCCTGCTAGCCTTGTGGCCTATGTTGTTGAAGTTACTGCTCCCACTTCTGTTTTGAACAAAATTCTACTAATAATGCTAACTCTTAAATAATCACTCTTGGGCCTTGTTGACAAGTTGTAGTGGGATTTCCTTTGTTGCAATCCTAACAATAGCGTTTCTTAGACTTTTGTCCAAGTGCATAGGAAAAGGTTTATTTTGTTGTGTTGTTGATGCCCTATGTTTATGCTTTTATCCCTTGTTTGTGTAAAGGTTAACAACCCCTTGTTTTGGTTGTTATAGAAAAACAACATATCAATATCATCCTTTCAGATTGAACAATACTAGACGAGTAATGATACTATCTTGAAAAATACAAGAAGCCAAGACTACAATATACACTCGTTTGATGAAGCAAATAAAATCCTTCCAACAATAATCAGTCAGAACTATCAAAGTGAATTTTTAGGATTGTATAAACACAATTGGAAAATGGATCAAGAAGATTTCATGTCTTTCTCATGGAAACTTTGGTTATTATGTGTAAAATTGGCCTCATTCTTTTAACAATTATTTTCATGTTATCCGTAGAATTTATTTTTTATCATTTAAGTTTCTTGTTCTTGCAAGATGAACTACGAGATGCAGTGTTACTGGTGTTTGCAAATAAGTAGGATATTCCCAATGCAATGAATGCTGCAGAGATCATGATAAACTTGGGTTGCATTCTCTTAGGTAGCGACACTTGTGAGTATTACATTCTTTATAATTTTCAGTATTAAAAATTGTAGATACTAATCATCTATTATGTTGCACTATTTCTACTTTGGCGTCGCTTATATGGCACCGGCGAAGAAATGTAAATTACTTTCGTCGCAATTTTGACGCAAAATTAAGAAAGTTTATGTCAAAATTTCAACGAGCATCGCTCGCAAATGAGGAAATGCCAGTTCAGCTTGGACCAAGGAAATCGACGAAATTTGCATCAGTAAGTTCCCCTTTATGTAGTCAAAATTTTGACGTAGAATGTATGTGGCAAAAAATCAACCAAAAAAGATCAACAATAAGCTTGGTCGTCTTATCGACCTACTCTTGTCAAAATTTTGACCTTTTTGCGTCAAAATTTAAGCCTAAATTTACTAGTGAACTTAGAGAGGTCTTGCTTTTCCATAATTTTCAATAGTATTTGCGGATTATTTATTTTACTTGGTTGTTTTCCAGTATAACCCTTTTGGTTGTCTAGTAGGGCTCTTTCGTTTTCATGTTTCAGCTCCATTTTTAGTTTTGTTTCTGATAGTTGTTGTTTGGAGGCTGAGAACTAGTGTTTCCCTCTATTTCTATTTTTTGGTCTGCCTGGTTGGTCGAGTATGAATGTTTTCACAGTTTTTGGGATGGGGTTTGGGGTTTCGTATTGTTATGCCAGTCATTTTTTGTGTACATTGTCTAGACCCAAATTTTATTGGATTTTCGAGGCTTTTGCACACAAAGACCAAATGGGTTTTCATTTTGAAGTTTTTCGATTTTGGGGATTTTTACCTCATTTTGTTTGCCACCTTATTTTCTCAAGTGTTCTTGGCATGATATTGGTCGTGGACCTAGATCATCCATTTCGATGTCAGTTAAACCATTGTTGCACTCTTGTTGTTGCATTAGGATGCCTGTCACATCTGTCCTCTTGAATTATTTTCGTTTGAGTGATATTTTGCTTGTGTTCTCATCCAACCCTTATTTTATGATCTTCATGATGGTGATGCGCCACGCACATGCGTGCATTTGTCTGGTGACTTATGAGGCCCGAACTCCTAGTTCTATTTCGATGGAGTCATGTTCATTAGGGTTGGGTTGGGAATATGCATGCCTACGGGCACTCATTGTGTGATGAGTATTGGTATGTAGGGTAGGCAATGGAGGGGCTTTTCTCGCAGCCTTGGTGACTATTTCCTAGAGGGTTGGCATAAAGAATTTCTAAACAAGTGAAAACTAATTAATTTACTAGGTAATAAAATTAAGATAATAAAATGAGATGCCTATTCGATTTATATGAGGGCAAGTGTCTTATGGTTTGATTTCGAGAACACTCAATGATGGCCTCCAAGGGAGTACCTTGAGTGTGTTTCTATGATAGGTTATCTTGGGAGTCCCAAGTGTATTACTCTCCACTATAGCCCCTGTGTAGTTACCCATAGAGTGTCTAATCAAGGCCTATAGTACTCTCATTGTCTCATGTTTTTGGTTTTAGTCATCTTTACTATCTGACATAAGTGTTAGCCATGGACATTTTCTTTTTGTGTGTTTGCGGTTAGATCATTATCTCCATCAACATGGGGGGAGTGGACGTACGGGTTTCATGTGGTTGGGAGAAGTAGCTACCTATACCACTACTGGGGACTAGTGTACAAAGATGGTCTATTGTCCTAGTGCGATCGTCGCTGGATATTTTCACTTGGTACTTCAGGTTCTGGAGTATGCCTTGTGATTTATGCTTTCATTGGAATGCTTGTATATCATGTTTAGATGATGTTAGTATTGATGCATTTCTTTATTATGATGTTTAGCATATGATTAGATGATGTTATATTCTTGGTTGGAGTATCTATTGCTTTTGGTTAGCATGTTAGATTTCCTATTCTTGTGATGTTATTATGTTTTAGTAGTGACATCCTTAAAGGACAACTCTGACTATCTAGTTAGCAATTTGGGATGTTATGCATAGGAGATGGCTAGGAGCTTTGAGGTCTCATGATGCTATAATGGTTGGGAGGAACCTCATACTTAGCTTGTTGTTTCAGTACATTACGATGTTTCTTTCAATTCTTTCCCTTCACTGCTATGGTTAGATGGTTAGATGCAATTTCTGTCCCATAGTGATTGTTCAAGTGTCTATGCCTTGACTATGTATTTGGTACTCCTCGGTGTGGAGGTTCTTATTTATCATTGTATTCCCTTGTTTGCATTGGAGCATTTCTTGCCTTTCCTAGGCGACCATACATCGACATTGGGCGATACTTCAAAAGTATTGCACGCCCAAGGAAGAAGAATCGTGGGATACTAAAAAGTATTGCACACCCATAGAAACTCTATTGTATGATACTTTGAAGTATCGCATGCCCATTAGAGAAAGCTTGTACAATACTGGTAAAGTATCATATAGCTTCAGGAGAAGTGTCGCCCAAACCTTGAAAGTGTCGCACTCCTTTAGAAATGTCGTACGATACTGGAAAGTATTGCACTATGTTGTATTAAAGTATCACCTAGGTCTTAGAAAAACTTTTTTGGGCAGATAGCAGGCACTTTTTGGTTTGACCAGAAGTTTTTTGGAGGTGTTTTGGCTACCCTCTATGGTGTTCTTGAATACCTTGGAATTGCATTTTGATTTCGGAATGTTTTGGATTCGAAATCGTTTACATCCTTCTATGGTTAGTGGTTTTGGTCAAGTAGTGGTGTTTGGAGATTTGTTGGTGTTCGGATGTTTGTTTAGTCTTCCATTATGATCATTGTGATCCTTGTATGTTGTATGTCGTGTGCATCCATACTTTTTTCAAAAAAAATTATCTTGCCTTGTATTGAATCCTTGTTCCAAGGATCTCTGGGCGGGGCATTACATCTGGTATGAGAGCCCTTGTTGCAACATTGAGATCTATGTGTTATGCTTCCATTGTGGTTTTTTTTTTAGTTAATGTATTGTTATCTTATGTTTTCTTTTTGTTATTTTGTGTGGTTCATGATTTTGACTATTATGTTTGTGATGTATATTTATGACACTTATCCTTTGACTCCTTAGTGATGCCTCCTGTACGCAGACCTGATGGTCGGGGTGGTAATGCAAGGAATAATCGTGAAGAAGAACACTAGGAAGAGGAACGTTAGGTTGGAGAGGGAGAACATGGTAATAATGATCAGAATGGCATCGGGGTACTAATGCCAGTACTATAGGAGATTCTTGCTCAGTTGGGCCCTCATGTAGAGGAACACTGACAAGATCATGATCAAGAAGAGGGATCTCATCGTGGATATTCCACATGTTAGATCATAAAGAAGAGGAAGAATGTGGTTGTGAGCGAGAACGTTCTTGTACACCAATTGGTGGTAAAAGGCACCAATGAAGAGGTTGTGGTCGTAATAATAATGATGATTTCACTCAGGTGGAAATTATGCGAGAACTTTAGAGGTCCAAACCATCATTGTTTGATGGCCAGGGGACAGGGCTTAAGGTGGTTCCATCTAGTGGGATATGGAGTGTGAGAAGCTTCATATCGATGTGGTTGATCTCACTTGGGAGATCTTCGAGGACAAATTTAGGGAGAAATTCCTTTCTCCACAGTACCATGAAGCTTATACTGATAAGTTTCATGAACCCGAGTAGGGGAACATGACTGTAGATCAATATGAAAAGCTTTTCCTTGGGTTGAGATAGTACTCTAGTTATTGGCATGATGAGGCACTCCTCACATAACATTTTGTTAGAGGCCTTCAGGACTCTATTATTGAGGATGTCCATGTTTACCAGCCAAGGACACTTGCACTTGCTTTGGAGAAGGCAATTATTCTTGATAGTAATGTGACCAGAGGATTTGGTAGTAAATCAGGTTCTTAGAACCATGGTGCACAAAACTCAAGATAGGATGCACAATATTCTTAGTCCTCAAGAAAGGGCTAGACCTAGTCAACACCCTCTTAGGGTGGATACTGTCGTAAGAATCAAAAGGGGTTTTGGCCTAAGGGTGGTAAGAATTCAGGAGCTTTAGGAAAGAAAGGAGATGACCAGGGTTAAGGATAGAAATCTGAGTAGGATCACCCTCCTTCAAGTGGTTAGCAAAACTCTAGTAGGGGTAGTGCACCTTATCTCAGTGCTACTCAAGGTGATCATGAAATAGGTTCCAACTTTGCAAGAAACTATTATTCTTGTGGCTAGCCCAACCATAGAGCCTCAGGATGTCTGAGCAAACCATCTACAAGACCTGGTAAGGGTGTAGCTAGATTTGAGCCTATAGTGGGAGATGTTTTGGAATCATTGAGCATTTGTAGTGATTGATAACCGAAAAGCTAAGCACCAAGGTACAATAGTCGAGGTTACAAGTACATTGCATGATATATCACCTTCGATGTTATTTGAATCAGGTGCTTTAGACTCTTTTGTTTCACCATCTTTTGTTCAGCGATGTTAAAGGACTTCAGAACACAAACTAATGTGTCCTTGTGTCAGGGGGTTCACTTACAAAGAACTTGTCAAAGTTTTCCCTTAAAGGGACTAGTTGTAGTGATTAAAAAAATAATAGAGGTTTTGATATAAAAAGAGTAGCTACGATATTTAGCTAGATACATATCACCTGGATGCTCTTGAATTTGTCTTTACCTTTCTCTTCTGTCCCTTATCTCTACAACTTAGATATGATTGCTATGTTCTTTGCTCTACTGGTTGTAGCACACTCCTTCACTTTGTTAATCAACACACTGGCTTTGCTCAACAACCTTTCTTCTTACACACTATTCTTGACACCTTTGAGTAAATCTTCTTGTTGTGAGATTACAATTAGCTCATCTTTGTGGCTTCTTTCACTTACACTTTGCAATCCAAGTTGTTCTTTCAAAATGAAAGTCTTTTATATCATCTTCATGTGCTCAATTGTAAAACCCTAATCCAAGAATTTAAATTTGAATTCTCTAGTCTATGTCTAGCTTGTACTCTTGTCTCTATCTCACACTACTCTTGTGAGATGTACCTTATATGAATGAAATTCATGGATGTTCTATGAATTCAATAGTTTGCTCTACTAGAAAAAACTCAAATCTAAGTTCTTTTATATGTTCTTGATGTGATAGCACCATCACCACTAAATACAACTTCAGGTGTGATCCACCTGCTTCATGTCATGGGTATCTTGCCTTTGCATAGCCATCCCACTGATGTGCCTCATTCTTTGTTTGTGGTGGTTTGTCATAGCAACCAGTTTATTGCTTGAAATTTTTCCTATGTCCACATGTAATTAGCATGATTTTGTCTAAGTAAGATACATATTTTCACTGCCTCAACTTGGCTTTTCCTTCTTACTTCTTCATTCATGCTTGTGAACTAGAGTCACACTCATGTGCTCACAATGCTTCACCGATTGTGACTTTGCATCGGTCAATGTTCTATCTTCACCTTGACATCAATGAAAACTTAGTCATAATTGGTCATACCAGTACCTTCACCAACCTAGTCCCTTCTATAAGGCATCCTGATCTTTAGCTTAGGTCCTTGAAACCTTCTTTGCAAGCACCAAAATCTTTGATACCAATTGTTGGAAATATAAGAGGGGAGGGTGAATCAGTTACTACTAAACTAAATCCCAGATCCCTTAGATGTCAATACAAATCAAAATTGAACTTTCCTGACACTGAAAATATTGTTATAACTTGGTTAGCATTGAATCACTCAAAAAATGCTAAGAATCTCTCTTACTCGACAATTACTAAAATAAATGCTTCTTAAGATGTTTAATGTTATTAACCATAATTAACTTAGTTGCATAAACATAAAGCAAATAACATGAACACGTATGACACTAAGATTTAACGTCAAAACCCAATTTGGAAAAAACCACCAATTGCAACTACTTACTATTTTTCACTCTTCTTAAGTAAGCCCTGTTAGGAGCCAACCTTGTTAAAGGTTACAAAAAACATTGTTAGGTGTGACCCAGTTAAAGGATTTAATTACCCTGTTAGGAGTGGCCTTGTTAAAGGTCTTTAAACACTTCAATCTAGAAATGCCACCTTGTTAGAGGATTTGGCAAATAGCTATTAAGCTAACTCTATTAAGAGATTTGATACACTACTACAATTATTAGAGAGTAACAATGATACAACCTGATTACTGATGTAACTGTATTGCTAAGTTCATATCTCTTTTTCAGCTCGAATACTTGTTTTGGAATTATAACAAGAGTAACTAAGAGGGAAGGGGTGAATCAGTTACTACAAAAATAAATCCCAAATCCCTTAGATGTTAGCACAAATCAATACTCTATAAAAACTATATTCTGTTGTAACTTAGCAAACACACATGCACTCAGTTTATACTAGCAAATGTTGTAACTCGGTAAACACTAAAATAACTTGGTAATTGCTTAACATGAAATCTTTAAGATATTATCTGTGATTGATCTTACTTAACTTAGTTGCATACATATAAAAGAAAATAGCATGAACACAATTAACACCAAGATTTAACATGGTAACCCAATTTGGGAAAAACCACCAATTGCAACTAGTTATTGATTTTCACTCTTCTAAAGTAAGCCCTATTAGGAGCCAACCCTGTTAAAGGTTACAAAATATACTATTAGGTGTGACCTTGTTAGAGGATTTAATTACCCTATTAGGAGTGGTATTATTAGAGGTCTTTAGATAGTTCAATTAGAAATGCTACCTTGTTAGATGATTTACAGATAGCTATTAAGCCAACTTGGTTAAGAGATTTAGATCACTGCTACAATGGTTAGAGAGTAACAATGAGATGACTTGATTTCTAATGCAACTGGATTGTTGATTACAGATCTCAATTCTGGCTCGTATACTTGATCCTTTCTCATTGAATGGCTCGTATCTTTGCAGCTCAACAAGGATATTTTTCTTATCATTCTAATTCAATTCCTCCAAGCATCATCAAATCTTCTAATCACTTTTGCTTATGCTTCTCTTTCAATGCCTCAACTTGACCTTATATTTATATCTTACACATTATCAAGTCAACTTGAATACAAATTAGAATACTCAATATTCAACTTCTCAGTCGGTTAGAACCAACCATTAAATCAATTGAACTTAATATGCCAAAATAAGAAAATCTTTTTTTAGTCGACCATGCTTGGTAGATACTAACTCATAAATGATTTTCCTGTGTTAACCAAGTGAACTCGGTTAACACTACATATTCACAAAGTTCCTTTGGTGACCAAGTGAACTTGGTTAACACTGGTTCTGTCCAACATTTACTTCATTAACCGAGTGAGCTTGGTTAACACTCAACTTATGCAAACTTTCCTTTGATGACCGAGTGAACTTGGTAGACACTGTCTTTTGAACTAGGCAAACTCTAGAATGCTCAGCAGACATAGGAAACTATCTTCATCACCCAAGTGAGCTCAACATACACTAATTGGCAACGATATGACATTTTGCATAACATTAAAGACAATACACAATTAATCAATTGTTTCCAACAACTTGATCATCCTTTATCAGATAAAACTTTGCATCTCGATCAACTTAGGATACTTTGTTATCTTTCTAATTTGCTTCCTTGGTTTATCTTTTCAATCCCATGCTTCTCTCTTTCAATCCCACAACTTGACCTTATACTTATATCTTTTGCCTTGTCGAGTCGGCTTGAATACACTTACAGATTTTCAATTTTTATCCCTTAAGTCAGCTAGACTTAAATAAATTCATCAAACTAAATATGTTGATTCAAGAAAATTATTCGTTAGCCGACCCATCTCAGTCAACACTAACTTAGAAAAGACTTTCTTCAGACTTCCTTTGTTAACCACGTGAATTCGGTTAACACTGCATCCTGAACTAAATTCCTTTTGTTACTGAGTGAGCTTGGTTAACACTGGTTCCATGCTAACTTCTCTTTGGTGCTTGAGTAAACTTGATAGACACTGTCTTCTTGCAAACTTCCTTTGACGCCCGAGTGAACTTGGCAGATAGTGTCTTCGACCATGATTATCTCTAGAATGCTCGACAAACATTGGAAACTATCTTCACTACCCAAGTGAGCTTAGTAGACACTGACCGATAAAGACTTGACATTTTGTGTAACATCAAAGACAATATACAATTGAACAATTATTTTCAACAATCTAGATATTAGAGAGACCTTGAGATCTCTATACTGAAGAAATCGAACAGGAAGAGCTAGAGCTTTTGTTCAAAAAAATATTACCAAGAGGTAAAGGGAAGTACAAAGGTAAGCTTCCTTTAAAATATTTCAATTGCAAAAAGATAGGACACTTTATTGCGAGATGTCTCGAGCCTATCAAGAAAGAGAAGAACAAAATATGGACAAGCTTTAAAGGCAAGGAGAAGAAGCATTGTTACATTGATGAGGAAGGTGTGACTGATGAGGAGTCAAATAGTTCAAATGATGATGATGATGTATAGCATTCATCGCTATAACAAAGGAAAGGGTGGAAAGAGCCCTAATATTAAGCACTAGCCATAACAAGGATTAAATCATAGATACTAGATGCATCACCACATGAGTGGTGATAGGAGAAATTTATACAAAGTGGAAGAGTATGATGGAGGAATGGTAAGATTTGACAAAAACTCTATATATATAGTAGTAGGTAAGGGCATTGTATCCCAAAATGACTTCAATAACTGTGAAGATGTTTACCTTGCAAAAAGTCTCAAATATAACCTGCTAAGTGTATCTCAAATAACCACTAAATATTATAGGTTTGAGTTTGACAAAGGGTCTTGCAAAATTATTGACAAGATAAGTAAATTGTTGGTATAGGCAAATAAAGAAGAGAAAGTCTATTTTATCTCAACACTTATGTAAATAGTTGTTATATAGAAAAGTATGACAGTAGTTTGTTGTGACATGGGAGATTATTTCGTGTAAATTTTGAGAGTATTGTCATAGTAGGAAGAAAGAAATGTGTAAGAAGCTTGCCTCCAATCAATAAAATTGACAACGTCAGGTGTAAATATTGTCAACTAGCTAAGTTGGCTAGTTCTAGTTTTTCTAGAATATCATTGACTTCTGAACAAATCTTAGAGTCAATGCACCGTGACTTTTGTGGTTCTATGAGGACTAAGAGTGCATCTGGCGACATATATTTTATGTTGTTCATTGATGATTGTGCTAGAATGATGTTGGTTGTTTATCTAAAGGAAATGTCAGAAGTTTTTCACTTGTTCAAAGCCTAGAGAGAGTGAGAGAGAGGGGGGGAATTGAAGTTCTTGAGATCATACCAGGGAGGTATCAACTCATAGAACATTAAAATTGAATGGTGTTATAAAGATAAGAAACTAAAAAATCATAGATTGTGCTAGAACATTGATGATTCAAAGAAATATTGTACATATCTACAAGAGAAAAGTTGTAAGCACAATTGTGTACACCTTGAATAGGGTATAGGTGAAGAAGGTTACAGACAAAACACCCCATGAGTTATGGTTTGGACACTCACAATCGGTGAGTTACTTCAAATTAATTGGAAGCAAATGTTACATAAAAAGAGACAAATATCAAGGGAAGTTCAATCCTAAAAGTGATGAAGGTATCTTTTAGGCATACTCTACAAAAAGAAAGGCATACCGATGTTTGAACATTTGGACAAACAAAAATTGTGGAATTCGCTAGTGTGAAGATATATGAGTTCTTTAAGAAGGAATAAAGAAAGACTCATAAGACTACAAATAAGTTGTATACACTCCACTAACTGAGTCAGTGCCAGAGGCAATGAGAGAGGCTATACAGGATCAAGTGCCTATATAGGAAAAAGTAATATAACCTAAAGAACAAAGAGTTGATGCACCTGAACGAGAATAGGTGCTAGCTAAGTATGTGAGAAGACAAACAATATGTTTTCTTTCACACACAGAGCCCAAAGTCACAAGGGAAACTCTAAAGGATGAAGATTGGTGAAAGGCCACGGAGGAAGAATCTTACTAGATAGTGAAAATGATACATGGAGACCTTGGTGACCCAACCTATGGACAAGAATGTCATAGGCACAAAATGGGTATTTAAAAAAAAAAAGAATAAAGATGTAGAAGAGATCAAGGATAGGGCCAAACCTGTCTAAAAATGATATGCATAGGAGGAGGCATAGATTGTGGAGAAATGTTTGCATTGGTGGCAAGACTATAGGGAGTTAGAATAATCCTAGCCTTCATAGCATACAAAAATTCAAAGTGTACCAAATGGATGTGAAATCTACATTCCTGAATGGACTATTGGAGGAAGAGGTATACATAGATCAACCAAAAGGATTTGATACTAAAGAGGGGAAGAATCAAGTACACAGACTATAGAAAGCCCTCTATGGATTGAAGCAGGCATCAAGAGCTTGGTACAAGAGACTGTACTCATACTTAATCAAGATTGGATTTGTAAGAACCAATGATAACAACAACATCTACTTGAAGAAGGAGACAAAATTTGGGTTGTTGATTGTAGAGATATTTGTAGATGACATCATCTTTAGAGGAGATGACAAGATGAGTGCAGGGATTTGCAAAGGCCGTGAAAAAGGAGTTTGAGATGTCCATGGTTAGAGAAATCAAGTTCTTCATCACATTACAAGTGTCCCAGCTAAAGGGATGAATATTCATTGGACAAAAAAAATATGTGAAGGAAATTCTAAAAGCATATAGTCTAGAAGAGGCCAAACCAATAAAGTTTGGAAATTTAGAGCTCCCGAGTCATTAGGACCCCTCATAAAGTTGTCATGGCTTTGGCCTCATTATTTATTGCATTTCCTAAAACAAATATCTCAATTACAATAATGTTACCATTAAAATCTTGAGCCACACATCCTACCTACAATGGTCTTGAGTTACCTTTAGAGGATCCATCAAAATTAAATTTCATCCATAACACCTCTAGGGTTGTCCACTCAACCTCAACAATTTGCATTTTGAATGGGGAAAGAATCAACCCAAGAATACCTCCATTAATAAACCTTAATGCCAAAAACATTAAGCACGATTGGAGAAGAGATTCACCCCAACATCACATCTTTGAAGAGAATATATTTCTTTAATGAAGAAGCTCTAGGTAAGGCCATGCAAATCCCCATGATGGAGGAGAAAGTGTTAATCAAGGATTCCTACACAAAAACCTTGATTATAAATCCAATTATAAATGCATACACATATACCATCAAAGAGAACCCATAAAAAATCGTCCACAAATCCCCAAATCATTCACCACATTTCCTTAAATGCAACAAGAGCCCCCAAACAAACACATTGGAAAAACCCAAAATAGTTTCATACAAACTTCATACCAAGGAAGCCCTATCCCATGCCATAATTAGAACAAGAAAACAAGGAAAAAATCATAGCTAGGGTCTTTTGGCCCTAGCTAGCGTAACCCACACTTAACACAACAACAACAAGGTCTAGGTTTGAATAGATTTAGAGTCTAAGAAGTATTTTACAAACCTCTAGTTCATTGTTTGTATCATTCTTCAGATGTTTGAATGCATCATGCAACAAGGGTCTAGATTGCTTTTCAATGCTCCATCACCTCATTAATGAAAACTAATCAACTCAATTTTTTTTAGAGTGATCTAATAAATTAAAATATTAAACTATTAAAGAACAAGAGCTCTTTGGGAGCTAGAATCCTTGCCTTTTTGGGTCATAGAGGGGTTAGAGCTATTACTCCATGTTTAGAAAGGAAATCGTCTTGCAATCTTTATGTGTGAGACAAAACTATGGATGGATTAGTTTTGGATATACGTATGTAGAATTTTATATTTTGAGGTGGAGAACAGATTTGGTATTAACTTGCAAACAACATGAATTGTGCCAAATGAACGATGAATATTCTATTATGTTAAAAATAATTCTATATTATATATTTTTTCAAATAAAAGAGTCCATTTGTCTTTACACTACTTTAAATTATAATATATAATATTTATATTAAATAATTTGTAAGTATAAAAAATGATACAATAAAATATATTATTAAGTATAACTATGTAAACTAAATATCTAATTTTAATATTTATAAATAATATAACAAATAATGAGAACTATTGGCTTTTTGAAACTCTTAGATTTTTTTTTTGATCGATAAATGACCAAAGCCTAGATTAAGTATTGTAAAATTTTGTAATTAATTATTTTTTGATGCATTAAGCAAATTTGAACCCAAGACTTCCCACATGAGAGGCTCACAAATTGTCGTGTTGTAAGCTCTTGCCCAATTGAAACTCTTAGATTTTACTTTAGAATCAAAGAACTTATAAAAGTTAGAAAAGTTTTTAATTCAATTTTTTACTCTTAAACTAAAATAATTTAATCATTCTATACTATTAAGCTAAATATAAAAATAAATCATTTTTGTTTGTCTTATGTCTATATTCTATTTGCTTATATTCTTGATAGGCATGTTGACTCTCATGTCATATGTATTATGTTTCAATAAAAAAAGAGTTTTAGAAAAATATCTAAAATTATTTGTATTTCTAATTTATATCTAATTGTAAAAAGAATTAAATATATTTAAGTAATAATAGTGTTGAATATGTGACCTATAAATCTTCAATATATTGATTATATTATATACATGTTTACAAATTTCATCATTAAAAAATAAAAAGATTTCTATTAAGAAACCAATTTTTATACATAAATTCAAAAACTTTAATTTTTTTATAATGATATAGATGGAAGGTGGTAATAATTTTAAATACTATATGTCTATACTATGTACCTCCCCATTGTTATGCTTTGGCCTCATTATTTATTGCATTTCCTAAAACAAATACCTCAATTACAATAATGTTAACATTAAAATCTCAAGCCACACATACTACCTACAATGGTCTTGAGTTACCTTTAGAGGATCCATCAAAATTAATTTCCGTCCATCCCACCTCTAGGGTTGTCCACTCAACCTCAACAATTTGCATTCTAAATAGGGCAAGAATCAACCCAAGAATACCCCCATTAATAAACCTTAATGCCAAAAACATTAAACACGATTGGAGAAGAGATTCACCCCAACATCACATCTTTGAAGAGAATATATTTCTTTAATGAAGAAGCTCTAGGTAAGGCCATGCGAATCCCCATGATGGAGGAGAAAGTGTTAATCAAGGATTCCTACACAAAAACCTTGATTATAAATCCAATTATAAATGCATACACATATATCATCAAAGAGAACCCATAAAAAATTGTCCACAAATCTCTAATCATTCACCACATTTCCTTAAATGCAACAATAGCCCCCAAACAAACACACTGGACAAACCCAAAATAGTTTCATACAAACTCCATACCAAGGAAGCCCTGTCCCATGCCATAATTTGAACAAGAAAACAAGGAAAAAATCATAGCTAGGGTCTTTTGGCCCTAGCTAGCGTAACCCACACTTAACACAACAACACCAAAGTCTAGGTTTGAATAGATTTAGAGTCTAAGAAGTATTGTATAAACCTCCAATTCATTGTTTGTATCATTCTTCAGATGTTTGAATGCATCATGCAACAAGGGTCTAGATTGCTTTTTAATGTTCCATCACCTCATTAATGAAAATTAATCTACTCAATTTTTTTTAGAGTGATCTAATAAATTCAAATATTAAACTATTAAAGAACAAGAGCTCTTTGGGAGCTAGAGTCCTTGCCTTTTTGGGTCATAGTGGGGTTAGAGCTATTACTCTGTGTTTAGAAAGGAAATCATGTTGCAATCTTTATGTGTGAGACAAAACTATGGATGGATTAGTTTTGGATATACGTATGTAGAATTTTCTATTTTGAGGTGGAGAATAGGTTTGGTATTAACCTGCAATCAACATGAATTGTGCCAAATAAATGATGAATATTCTATTATGTTAAAAATAATTTTATATTATGGCTCTTTTTGGGCTGGAGAGAAGACTCGTGATGGCGATGGGGGTCTGCGTTTTGAGCTAGGGCATCTGTGCCCTAGCTTCGTCTAATCTTTGCTTCACTTTGCTAGGCTGGGGTTTTTTTAGCATTTGCAGGGCTGCGCGTTGGGAGGCTCTTCTTCCTGCACTTAGGGTCGGGTTGAGTTGTGGGAAGGGGAGAAGTTGTGGGTGCACAGGTTGTAGATTACGCTTGGTGCTATCCTTTTCCATGTACAGGGGGAGTGGGATCTCTGTCGCAGGTGGTCTGTTGATCCGCTGTCACTTGTCTACTGAGGTTGGGTGGGTTCGAAGGATTGCTGGGGGGAGTTGGATAGATTTTGACTCAAGGTGAGGGGCAAATTACCTCTTCAACATTTTGGTGTGGGTTTGGTACCTTGGTGTAATGGCAGAATCCAAGGATGAGAGGACAATGAGAAGTTCTCAGATGGATTTTTGAGCAACAATAGGCTCGAAATCAGCGAATCAAGGCACAAAGACCTTTGATAATAACTTGTTTGTGCCAAATTCTAGAAATTCTGATCTGGGACCATCTAATGGATCAAGGGTTACGAAGACTAATGGCTATCTTGAGAAGTGCAAGGAGAGGCCAAAACTAGTTATCCTAGTTGCGATGATTGCTGAAGATGTTGAGTATTTTTCTCATCACCCATTATACTGTAAGTTTTTGGGGATGAGGGTGTCATTGCAATTTTTGGAGGCTTGGGCTCGGAGGACTTGGGAACCGGAAGGGGAAATGGAGATTATGTTATTGGAAAACAATTATTTCATGGTTACCTTTAATTGCACTGTTGATCACAATCGGGTATTTGAGGGGGGGCCTTATTTTTATAATAAGGTAGGGCTGTTTATTAAGCCATGGCATGCTGGATTTAACCCCGCAGAGGAACTTCCAAATCATGTCTCGGTGTGGGTTTGGTTGCCATGTCTCCCGGTGGAATGCTGTTGAGAGGATGTGCTACATCTTTTGGCCTTTGTGCTTGGTAATCCTATAGGAACGTCATCGCAGACCCTAAGCAAAAAGGTAATGACTTTTGCACGTATTTGTGTTGAAATTGACCTAAGTAGACCTTTACCAGATGTAATAGAAATGTGTGCAGGTTCATATTCTTGGGTGTAGCAGTTAGACTATGAAACCCTCCCTTTTTGATGTCAGCTCTGCCGAGAATATGGTCATTTGTAGCGGAGGTGCCCAAGATTCAAGACTAGGGAGGCCTAGCCTTTACAGCCTATGAGTAATCTTCCTGTAGAAAACAAGGGAAAGGGTATTTCTTTGGATGAGGTCGGGGCTTCTGATCGTTTTGAGCAGGTTAAGTCTCACAATTTGAATAGGGGTCGCAAGAGGCCTTTTAATGAAAAGCATGATGATGGCACATTCAACAGGTTTGAGGTTTTGGATGAGATCAGTCAACAGGAAGTGAACCCAGGTTTTCTCAACTTGGATTAGGGGCTTGCAGATTTGGTCCAGGAGGAGCCTATTCTGGAGGCTTCTATGGACCCACAGGAGGAGGATTGTCAACACTTGGAAATATATCAACAAGGGGGAATCCCTAGGAGATAGAAACCCTTGGCCATTTTTACTACATCAGGAGTGGATTCTTCATCTATGGGAGGGAAAAATGGCTCAGACTTAGTAGCAAAGCTGAAGCCTCCGCCTAAACTGGGCATTTTGTAGAAGGATATTAAGAAGGGTGGGGCAGAGAAGTTTGCCAAACCTGGCCGTAAGAAGGATATGGAAAAGATTAAACTTGCTGGAGAGAATTTGGGAGAGTCAGGGGCTATTAAGCCTTTGGATTCTACTTTCATAAGCCCCTTGAAATGATTGTTCTATCATGGAATGTAAGGAGCTTGAACAGTGGCCCTAGACAAAAAGCGGTTCATGAGTTAATCAGAAGGCAAGGTCCTAATGTCATTTTTTTGTAGGAAACTAAGTTATCTATTGAGAACATGCAAGGTCTAACTCCTAAGCTATGGAGAAATGGGGAGAGTCAGAGTATTGGAGCTCATGGAGCTTCTACGGGTCTAGTTTGTTTATGGAATCCTAGAAGAATCCAACCCCTTTGGTGGATCTCCTCTAGGTCCTCTATGTCTATGATTGCTACTTGCCTGGAGACAGGAGAAGTCATATTATTATCTAATATTTATGCCCCTACTGATTTCCAGGGTAAACAAGGTTTGTGGTCTCACATTAGATTGGTTCGTAGTATGATGTCGTTCCATTCTTGGATTATAGCAGGAGATTTCAATGCAATTAGTGAGCTAGATGAGAAGTGTGGAGGTACTGGAAGGTTGGAGCCCTCTGCATTACTGCTTAGAGATAACATTAATTCCTTTAACCTTGTAGATATCAAACCAAATAATGGCCAGTTTACTTGGAACAACCGTCGGGTTGGTGAGTCTTGGATTGCAGAAAGGTTAGATTGGTTTTTGGTTTCTTGTTATTGGGTTGGAGGGATGTGGTCTTCTTGCTTGGAGATCTTGGATTGGAGAGGATCATACCATTGGCCTATTAAGCTGACTATAGAATCTACTCGCACGCTTCGTAAGCCTTCTTTCAAGTTCCATCTCATGTGGCTATGGGATCCTTCACTGAATGATTTGGTTTCTAGCTGGTGGAGGAGGGGGAGACCAACATATGGCATATCAATGTATGTCTTTGCTAAAGTCCTTCAATATGTTAAATTTGAGCTTAAACTGTGGAATCGTCTGTATTTTGGGAATGTCTTCTAGGCTAAGGTGTTGGCCCAAGAAGATATAGATGACATTACAAGGAGAATTAGGGAGGAGGGGCTCACAGTTGATCTGCTTCAGGACGAGGCTCGGGCTGTGAAATTGCTTGAGGAATGGGATCTGTAGGAGGAATTGTACTGGAAACAAAAGGCTCGAATTGAGTGGCTATAGGAAGGGGACAAAAATACTGCTTTTTTCTTCAACTCTATGAAAGCTAGGCGACAAGGTAATTATATTAATGGATTGGTTAATGACAGGGGTGACTGTCTTTATTCCTTCCTAGAAATCTCTAGTGAGGCAGTGCAGTATTTTGAGTCTCTCTTTTGAGAGGATTCACAAGGGGGGTCTCCTGAAGAGGAGCAAATTCTTTCTTGTATCCCTGCTCTTGTTTCTGAAAAGATGAATCAACAACTTATGAGGGAGATTTCGTTGGAAGAGCTTGAAGGGATTGTGCTTAATATGAAGAAGGGGAAAGCACCAGGTCCAGATGGTTTCCTGATTGCATTTTTTCAAGAATTCTAGGAAATCATCAAATTTGACCTCTTGGCAGTGGTTCATGAGTCTCAACATAATAAGCAGATGTTAAGGGCTCTCAATGCTACTTTTCTTGCTCTTATCCCCAAAATGGAGGGGGTTGATAGGTTGAGCCAATTTTGACCCATATCTTTATGCAATGTTATTTATAAAATTATTTCTAAACTGATGGCTGACAGGTTGAAGAAGGGGATTGTAGATTTGATCTCTGAAGAGCAAAGTGATTTTATTGCTGGTAGGCAAATTCTGGATGGGATTGTCATTGCAACTGAGGTTATCCACTCTATGGCGAAGTCAAAAGAAAAGGAAATGTTTATTAAAATGGATATGGCTAAGGCTTATGATAGGGTTAGATGGTCCTTCCTTTGGTAGGTTCTTAGTGTGTTTGGCTTTGCGGAAGACTGGATTCAATGGGTCAGGAGCTGTGTTACCTCAGTATCTTTTTTAGTGCTTATCAATGGGAGTCATTCTGATCTTTTTGGGGCCTCGAGGGGTCTTCATCAAGGGGATCCTCTCTCTCCTTATTTATTCATTCTTTTGGCTAAATGTTTGGGGAGATGGATTAAATGAAATGTGGAATTGGGCCTTATCCAAGGTTGGAAGTGGGGTGGTGCATTACGTCTGCAAACTCACCTACAATTTGTGGATGATATTGCTTTGATGGGGATGGCCACTATGAGGGAGGCCTCTAATCTTCGAAGGGTCTTGGATGTGTACCTGATTGCTTTTGGTCAGTAGATTAATGAAGGAAAGTCTTCTATCTTCTTCTTCAACACTCTGGGCCCTATTCAGCAAAGGATTGCTCAAACACTAAGATTTTAGATTGAGAATTTTCCACTGATGTATCTTGGTATTCCCATCTTGGTGAGTAGACTACCTAGAGAGTCTTGGCAGATTATTTTGGATAAATTTTGGGAGAAATTTAATCACTGGACTCATCGCTAGCTATCTTTTGTGGGTTGTGTCCAGTTGATTAAGTCTGTTGTGCAGGCTCTACCCATTTATAGATGTATGCTCCAGGTTGCTCCTATGGGCTTTCTGAAGGATCTTAATTATGTGGTGTGCCAATTTTTATGGGCTGGCTGCTTGGAGTCCTCTAAATGGAGTTTGGTTAGTTTGGAAGTGGTGTGTAGCTCGAAACAATATGGTGGAGAGGTAGTCGGCTTTGATTGGGGAAGCTTTGGCTGCTAAACTATTGGCGGTGGTGTAATGAGCAGGATAAGAGCTGGGCCAAAATTCTTTCTCATAAGTACCCTCCAGGAATTTCCCCTCTTGATATCTCTAGATATGCCCTTGTGGGAAAGGGATCTTCGATTTGGGACACCCTTAAGAAAGGAGCCATGCTTATCAAGGACGAATTATTTTGGATCTACAGGAGAGGGGAGGAGGCCCAGTTCAGGTTGGATTCTTAGGATGGGTATCCTTCCATCACTTCTCAATTTCCCAATTTGGGGCTTCTTTTTCAGCAGTTTCAGGAGGCTGGTTGGTTTTGGGAGAGGGACTTTAAGTCATTTTTCCTTGGTGGTCAGATGGAGATGGCAAAATGGAAGCCCCTAGAAGAATGGCCGATTAATGGGTTACAAGAGGAGTGTGATGTGCTGCATAATATTCTCTCCAGTCGAAGATGCAACTCTCTCCAGGGAGATGACATGCTTCTTTGGTCTCCCAATCCTAAGGGGATCTATATTGTTGCTTTTGGTTATTGCAGGTTGATGTCTCATAAGTTGGTTGGGCCTAAAATGCAATGGTGGAAAAAGGTTTCGAACAAGCTTTCATGGCCTAAATGTAATTGTTTTGTTTGGATGTTGGCTTGGAATAAGTTTTTGACTTGGGATAATATTCAGAAGAGAGGATTTCTTGGCCCTTCTATTTGTGTTATGTGTGGGCCTAATGAGGAGGATTTAGCCCACCTGTTCTTTCGTTGCTCTTTTGCCATGCAGCTTTGGCACTTTTGGTAGGGTGTTTGGACTACTCCTTATGTTCATGCTTCTTCCTTGATTGAGTTTTGGCAAGGAATGGGTCGACCCCCTTATGTGGCTCCTTTTCCACAGGAGGTGTGGTTTGTGGGGCCTATCTTCTTATTGTGGCAGATTTGGCTGGAGCGTAATCAGAGGATATTTTTTTGGGGAGCAGAGGCTAGTGCAACAAATTTGGCTAAGGATATTGGGCATGGTTCAAGAGACAATTGCGGCTAAGTGTGACATGGTATTCCCTTTCGAGAAGAGAGATACAGAGTTGGTTGAAAGATTGGGGATTCTAGGGTCTTCTATGGCCTTGGCCAGGGCTAAGAGATGACATCGTAAGAGGCAAAAAATTGACAAAGTTGGCAAATGAAAGTCTCCCCCCTTTGGAGTGTTGAAGATCAATATTGATGGTTCTTCAAGGGGTAATCCGGGTCCAGTCGGCATTGGGATTGGTAGAGACTCTCGGGGCTCTGTGGTCTTTATCTTTTCGATCTATGAAGGGGTACAAACCATCAACTTGGTGGAAGGCCTGGCTATTCTTGTTTCTCTTGAGAGAGCTCATGCTCTGGGGTAGAGAAGGATAGTTTGTGAATCTGATTCCCAGGTCTTGATCAATCTACGTATTGAATAGAAAGTGGTTGATGTTAGCTGGCAATTGGCTAGGATTGTCCAACAAATTTTAAGGATTAGTTCTCTAATGGAAATTGTGACTTTTGTCCATATCCCAAGGGAATGGAATAGGGTTGCTGACTGTTTGGCAAAGTGGGCTTTTGAGTATGTTGAGTGATGGAGAATTGAGGAGTGGGAGTTCATTCCTCGGGAGTGCCGTCTAGACTTAATGAATATTCTGGATGTGGATGGCATTGAGAATGGTGATAGATGATGGTGAGGGTTGTTAGTTTTGTGTGGGGAGGTGCTTTGGCTTTCTTGGGACCTTAGGTCCTTGCTTTCTTTGTAATTGTGTTTTCTGTTCTTTAATAAAGTTTTTACCCCTTTTTTCAAAAATAATTTTATATTATATTTTTTTCAAATAAAAGAGTTCATTTGTCTTTACACTAGTTTAAATTATAAATTATAATATTTATATTAAATAATTTGTAAGTATATAAAAAAATACAATAAAATATATTATTAAGTATAACTATGTAAACTAAATATCTAATTTTAATATTTGTAAATAATATAACAAATTATGAGAACTATTAGCTTTTTGAAACTCTTAGATTTATTTTTTTGGATCGATAAATGACTAAAGCCTAGATTAATTATTGTAAATTTTTGTAATTAATTATTTTTTGATGTGTTAAGCGAATTCGAACCGATGACCTCCAACATGAGAGGCTCACAAGTTACCATTATGTTGTAAGCTCTTGCCCAATTGAAACTCTTAGATTTTACTTTAGAATCAAAGAACTTATAAAAGTTTTTAATTCAATTTTTACTCTTAAACTAAAATAATTTAATCATTCTATATGATTAAGCTAAATAGAAGAATAAATCATTTACGTATGTCTTATGTCTATAATCTAGTTGCTTATATTCTTGATAGGTATGTTGACTATCATGTCATATGTATTATGTTTCAATAAAAAAAGAGTTTTAGAAAAATATCTAAAACTATTTGTATTTCTAATTTATATCTAATTGTAAAAATAATTAAATACATTTAAGTAATAATAGTGTTGAATATGTGACCTATAAATCTTCAATATATTAATTATATTATATACATGTTTACAAATTCATCATTAAAAAATAAAAAGATCTCTATTAAGAAATCAAGTTCTATACATAAATTCAAAAACTTTTATTTTTTTATAATGATATAGATGGAAGGCGGTAATAATTTTAAACACTATATATCTATACTATCTACCTCCCCATTGTTAACATATGATTCATGTTGCATAGAATAAAGGATATCAAGTAATCTTTAATTAATTTATTTATTAGCAAAATTGTAGGGCTTATTAACACCTTTAAACTCTCAAGAATACGTGCCATCATAGCTGTTTGTATTCCTCTACCTTGGTCCTGCCCACAATGGCGGATTTGAAGCAACAATCAAATTCGACTAAATATTGAAGACTAATTTTTAACAATAAATAAACATAAAAGAAAATTATCGATTCAAACAATTATGCATTTGACCAATTAATTGGCTGCTCATTCGACCAATTTATTGGTTGTTATTCGTTATAGGTGGTGATCAGAGATATCCCATAACAATTCGTATGTATCTGTATCTAGTTTCCTTCGACATTTTTCTCACACGAACATTATTTAGGAGCACTAATTTCATTCTTATCTTTTAGATTTTTTTACATTTTTCAATTCTAAAAAATAGACTTTATACTCAGGAAAATGGTTTTTGACCAATCAGAAAAATTGATTTCCATTTTGATAAATGAATTAAAAAATAACTAGTTTCAAACTTTAGAAATATGATTATTGAGAAATTCTCGCAGCTGAAAAGGATTACAAGGAGAACTAAGTGTTCTCCTCTAGCCCAATGAAGATCATAATGCAGAATGTAAGGGGGTTGAATGAACTTGAAAAAAGGTTTAGAATTAAGCAGCAACTAGATGCAACATCTGCTGATATTTTCATGCTAAAAGAGACTAAGCTTTCTAATAATAAGTATCAATATTATATTGGAAAATGGACGAACTGGTCTTCAATGCATTTGCTTGCACATTGGGCATGTGTTGGTTTGTCAATTCAATGGAAGCCTTCTAAAGTTAGTTTCAATTTGATTTCTCAAGAAGATAGTTGGCAAGTCTTATAAATAGTTCACTTTTAACTTAGTTTCTTAATTTTGAATATCCACGGTCCTTCTACATCTTTAGAGAAACATAGACTTTGGGAGTGCTTGCGAGAGATTATTCAAGGTTTAGATGATCAATTAATTATTGTGGGGGGTGACTTTAATGCGATCACTTCTACAAGTGAGAAATAAGGTGGGAGTTGTTCCCCAATTAAAATGATGGATGATTTTGCTAGATTTATCAACGAAAACAATCTTGTCGATGTTAAGCCCTCTTCTGGCATGTTTACCTGGACAAATAGATGGTTGAGTTTTCTTCAAATTGTAGTGAGGCTTGATAGGTTTCTGATATCTCATAGCTAGAAACTTTCTAAATTTAAACATGTATAAATAATCCTAGCTTTTATTAGGCCAGATCATTTTCCAGTTCAACTTAACATTCTTAGAAGGAAATGTCAGTCTCTATGCGAGCATAAGCCTTCTTTTAAATTTGAGAAAATGTGGCTTATAAATCCGTAGTTCCCACCGTTACTTCATCAATGGTGGGTTAGTTTCCCGTATCAAAAAGGGACCAAAATGTTCGAGTTCCACAAGAAGACGATTTATGTGAAAGGTTAGATTAAGGCTCGGAATCAAAATGTGTTTAGAAATGTCTTGGATGAAAAGGATATAGTCCAAAAACAATTGGAAGAAATTAATGCATTCATTATTGACAATGGACTTAATCACGAGACTTTTGTGGAGTAAAAAACACTTCAACATGAATGTGAAGAGTTTTGTAAGAGGGGGGAGATTTACTGGATAGGTATACAAGTTACCGTTGTGTTGTAAGCTCTTGCCCAATTGAAACTCTTAGATTTTACTTTAGAATCAAAGAACTTATAAAAGTTAGAAAAGTTTTTAATTCAATTTTTACTCTTAAACTAAAATAATTTAATCATTCTATATGATTAAGCTAAATACAAAAATAAATCATTTACGTCTATCTTATGTCTATATTCTAGTTGCTTATATTCTTGATAGGTATGCTGACTCTCATGTCAAATGTATTATGTTTCAATAAAAAAAGACTTTCAGAAAAATATCTAAAACTATTTGTATTTCTAATTTATATCTAATTGTAAAAAGAATTAAATACATTTAAGTAATAATAGTGTTGAATATGTGACCTATAAATCTTCAATATATTAATTATATTATATACATGTTTACAAATTTCATCATTAAAAAATAAAAATGTCTCTATTAAGAAACCAAGTTCTATACATAAATTCAAAAACTTTTAATTTTTTATAATGATATAGATGGATGGCGGTAATATTTTTAAACACTATATATCTATACTATCTACCTCCCCATTGTTAACATATGATTCATGTTGTATAGAATAAATGATATCAACTAATCTTTAATTTATTTATTTATTAGCAAAATTGTAGGCTTATTAACACCTTTAAACTCTCAAGAATTTGTGCCATCATAACTGTTTGTATTCCTCTACCTCGGTCTTGTCCACAACGGCAGATTTGAAGAAACAATCAAATTCGACTAAATATTGAAGAGTAATTTTTAATCATAAATAAAGATAAAATAAAATTATCAATTCAAACAATTATGCATTTGACCAATTAATTGGCTGCTCATTCGACCAATTTATTGGTTGTTATTCATTATAGGTGGTGATGAGAGATATGCCATAACAATTCGTCTGTATCTGTATCTAGCTTCCTTCGACGCTTTTCTCACATGAAAATTAATTAGGAGCATTAATTTCATTCTTATCTTTCAATTTTTTTTTACATTTTTCAATTCTAAAAAATAGACTTTATACTGAGGAAAATGGTCTTTGACCAATCAGAAAAATTTATTTCCATTCTAATAAATGAATTAAAAAATAAATAGTTTCAAAATTTAGAAATATGATTATTGAGAAATTCTCGCAGCTGAATAGGATTACAAGGAGAACTAAGTATTCTCCTCCAGCCCAATGAAGGTCATAATGTAGAATATAAGGGGGTTGAATGCTCTTGACAAAAGGTTTAGAATTAAGCAGCAATTAGATGCAACATCTGCTAATATTTTCATGCTAAAAGAGACTAAGCTATCTAATAAGAAGTATCAAGATTATATTGGAAAATGGACGAACTTGTCTTCAGTGCATTCACTTGCACATGGGGCATATGTTGGTTTGTCAATTCTATGGAAGCCTTCTAAAGTTAGTTTCAAATTGATTTCTCAAGAAGATAGATGGCAAGTCTTATAAATAGTTCACTTTGAACTTAGTTTCTTAATTTTGAACATCCATGGTCCTTATACATCTTTAGATAAGCATAGACTTTGGGAGTGCTTATGAGAGATTATTCAAGGTTCGGATGATCAATTAATTATAGTGGGGGGTGACTTTAATGCCATCACTTCTACAAATGAGAAATAGGGTGGGAGTTGTTCCCTAATTAAAATGATGGATGATTTTGTTTGATTTATCAAGCAAAACAATATTGTGGATGCTAAGCCCTCTTCTAGCATGTTTACCTAGACAAATACATGGTTGAGTTTTCTTCAAATTGCAGTGAGGCTTGATAGGTTTCTAATATCTCACAGCTGCAAACTTTCTAAATTTTAACGTCTACTAGAAATCTTAGCTTTTATTAGGTTAGATCATTTTCCAGTTCAACTTAACATTATTAGAAGGAATTGTCAGCCTCTATGATAGCATAAGCCTTCTTTTAAATCTAGGAAAATGTGGCTTATAAATATGTAGTTCCCACCGTTAGTTCATCAATGGTGGGTTAGTTTCCTGTATCAAAAAGGGACCAAAATGTTCCAGTTCCACAAGAAGATAATTTATGTGAAAGGTTAGATTAAGGCTTGGAATCAAAATGTGTTTAGAAATGTCTTTGGTGAAAAGGATATAGTCCAAAAACAACTGGAAGAAATTAATGCATTCGTTATTGATAATGGACTTAATCACGAGACTGTTCTGGAGTAAAAAAAACATCAACATGAATGTGAAGAGTTTTGTAAGAGGGAGGAGATTTACTAGATAGGTATACAAGTTACCGTTGTGTTGTAAGCTCTTGCCCAATTGAAACTCTTAGATTTTACTTTAGAATCAAAGAACTTATAAAAGTTAGAAAAGTTTTTAATTCAATTTTTACTCTGTAGTGCCTGCCCCTAGTTCACATTTTGTTTTCATTGCCAAACTCTTTTAGGCCAGTTTTATACTTGATGTTTAGTAGCATTACTTTCAGATTATCAGATATTGCTTTATATTCAGTTTATTATATAGTGAGATTACTTGGTACTCTATATTTCATGTATGTATGATGATTATTTAGTGTTTTCAATTATCGATGATGATTAGTTAGATGGTTTATTATCACATGTGTCTTTTTATGGATACTTACCTCATACTGCATGTGTATGGTGTGCGTGTTTGTTTTCTTTATTTATGGTGTTTCTGATGTGGTTAAGGAAGGTAGTCGTAGTCACCTGCTAGTCGGGATCTACACGATGCACCACTTCCTGCCATTGCTTGTTTAGCTTAGAATATTGTGTCTGTACATGCGTGGATTTTATGCAGGTTGCAGGTACCGGGTATCGACTTTCGTGAATTGCCAGGATGAGCGTACCCTATCACATTATCTCAATGGTAAGAGAGGGGAGATAAAATCTTAAGTCCAAATCCTAAACCCTTTAGCCATTTGTCCTAATTGATAAATAGGACAAGTATCTGAGTTGAGTACCCTCCGAATGCATCAGATGACGTTAATTCGTGATTATAACCCTTTGTTTTATTTAGTATGTGTTTTGCTATGATGGGTTGTCATATGTTGTTTCAAGAGCCCTTGGTGTATTTTCTATTAATTAAGTCTAATTAAAAAGATTAATTGATGATTTAATTTAATGGAAAATTATTATGACATTTTCATATTTAATTATATTTAATTAATTGAGAAATTAATTAAATAAAAGAATTAAATTTGGAGATAAAAGTTTAAAGATAAATTTAGAACGCGATAATATTTATTTAATTTAAGAATAATATATTTAGAGTTCATTTTTAAATAAATGCTAAATATTATTGTTATTTAAGTTAACTAAATATTTTATCAATTAAGTTTCTAAAATAAATTAAAAAGTGAAAATATATTAAATTATTAAAAGTTTCTAAATTGCATGATGCGAGCATGAGTTGAAAATATAAAAGAAATTAATTAAAAAGATAAAATAAGAGAAAATTATAATGTTGTTTTAATTTCATAAAGTGCGCATGGGTTTAAAAGTAATAAAGATTAAAAATAGAAGTCAAGTGAAGAAAATTAAATAAAATTATTTAATAATTCATTTAATGTGCATAGATTAATACAAGTTAATTTTAGAGTTAACTCAGTTGAGCAAAGAGTCCTCTCGGGTGAACGCACAATTAGTGCCCCGATTTGAGGAGAAGACTCCTTATCACAACTTTGGGGTTCATTTTTGAGGGACAACGAATTTTGGGAAAGAATTTTGGAGACAGGGATTTTAGGAGACATCTTTTGGCAGCGAATTTCGGAAGGAGAATTCTAAGAAAGTTTTTTAGAGGAAAGTTATTGAAGGAGAGCGAATTCTCTAATAGTTTTTTGAGGATTTCGTATTAGCATCAGGATGAGGTAGAGTCTGTGTCTTGATCGTTGATTATTTATGCAATTTCCCTATTTCTTGTCTTCTTCGTGTCTGTGGATTATAGACCTAAACTCTCTATGATAAATGTTTAAAACATTTCAATATTGGAATTTATCAGATGCTTGTCAATTAATTTCTGTATACGTGAAGAATAGTAGAGTTATCAAAGAACCCTCGTTTTATAGAATAAAGAAAATTAGGATTCAATTTGGGGAGGGTTCAAATTTAAAATTCTAAATTGAAAATTTGGATAGTTGGCAATATTTACTCTATCAGAGTAATATGGTGATCTAATTAAAAAAATAAAAAAAATAAAAAATTATATATATATATATATATATATATATATATATATATATATATATATATATATATATATATATATATATATATATATATATATATATATATATATATATATATATATATATTATTAACTAAATAGCAATATTTTTAAAAGATTCACATTATATAAATTTGTTAAAAAAACATAATAAAATAAAATAAATTAATAAATATGGGTGGGGCTATCCACGCACCCCCCATTTAAGACTGAGTATAGCAGGCTGACTGTTGTACGCAATCGTACCTGCTGACGCAGGACGACTGCGATAGCAACCTGCGTTGCTATTACTGCAGTCAGCGATTCATATATCGCTTGGGACTTTTTTTTTTTAAAAGAAACTTAAATGTATATCAAGGTCGTTTGTTTTAATATATGAGCTTTGTTAATAGTTTTTAGATATTAATTAATATTAGTTGTTATAAATATGTTTTTTTTAAAGATTATTTAATTTGCTAATAAATTTTTAATTATATTATAAATTTAGTTAATTTTTAATTAATGGATTTTATTAATAAAATTTATTAAAATTTAGTATTTTTATAAATAATTAATAATTAGTTTCATTAATATTATTCAATCAATAAATAATTAAATAATATTATAATGATATTTTAAAAAAAAAGATATGTAAGTATTAATTAATTTAGTTAAATTTTATTTAATTAAGATTAATTAATCTTTATGATCTTATTAACTTGTAAATTATTCTACTTGGAAATCGACAAATACTATTTAATAATTTGAATAAATTATTACTCGCTGGTTATCTTGGGGAGAAATTACTTAAATCAAATAGGTATAATTTGCGCGAATTATTTAGAATAAGAATGGGTTAAGTGGATAGGGTGAATTATGGAACGAACTTACTCGAATCATATATCAAATTGGAAATTTAAAACTTACTATTTCACTCTACTATGTGTATCAAATCAAACCTAATGTGAAACTATGATGTTATCTAGGTACTGATTGTGTTTGGGGTATGATGTTATCAAAGAACCCTCGTTTTATAGAATAAAGAAAATTAGGATTCAATTTGGGGAGGGTTCAAATTTAAAATTCTAAATTGAAAATTTGGATAGTTGGCAATATTTACTCTATCAGAGTAATATGGTGATCTAATTAAAAAAAAAAAAAAAAAAAAAAATTATATATATATATATATATATATATATATATATATATATATATATATTATTAACTAAATAGCAATATTTTTAAAAGATTCACATTATATAAATTTGTTAAAAAAACATAATAAAATAAAATAAATTAATAAATATGGGTGGGGCTATCCACGCACCCCCCATTTAAGACTGAGTATAGCAGGCCGACTGTTGTACGCAATCGTACCTGCTGACGCAGGACGACTGCGATAGCAACCTGCGTTGCTATTACTGCAGTCAGCGATTCGTATATCGCTTGGGACATTTTTTTTTTAAAAAGAAACTTAAATGTATATCAAGGTCGTTTGTTTTAATATATGAGCTTTGTTAATAGTTTTTAGATATTAATTAATATTAGTTGTTATAAATATGTTTTTTTTAAAGATTATTTAATTTGCTAATAAATTTTTAATTATATTATAAATTTAGTTAATTTTTAATTAATGGATTTTATTAATAAAATTTATTAAAATTTAGTATTTTTATAAATAATTAATAATTAGTTTCATTAATATTATTCAATCAATAAATAATTAAATAATATTATAATGATATTTTAAAAAAAAAGATATGTAAGTATTAATTAATTTAGTTAAATTTTATTTAATTAAGATTAATTAATCTTTATGATCTTATTAACTTGTAAATTATTCTACTTGGAAATCGACAAATACTATTTAATAATTTGAATAAATTATTACTCGCTGGTTATCTTGGGGAGAAATTACTTAAATCAAATAGGTATAATTTGCGCGAATTATTTAGAATAAGAATGGGTTAAGTGGATAGGGTGAATTATGGAACGAACTTACTCGAATCATATATCAAATTGGAAATTTAAAACTTACTATTTCACTCTACTATGTGTATCAAATCAAACCTAATGTGAAACTATGATGTTATCTAGGTACTGATTGTGTTTGGGGTTTGGGTGGTCCTAGAGTGTTGACCAGTTTAGGTTGTTACCAGAGGCTCGAGGGTTTTGCGAATGTGATGTTATGATGATTTGGTCTCGATCTTTCTTAACCTGACCATGGTAATGTGATGGAGTGCTCTATGATATGGATGTTTTTACTAGTTTTTATTGCTTTCCAGTTTCCTTTTGTGAAGCTGAGGTGTATGTATTTGAGTTACCTGACTTAACCATTTTTGAGTCATCGATCAGTTATACTTGGGTTGCTTTCCAGTTGCCTTGATGGGATTGAAGTGTTTTGCTATGCTCTTGATGATGTCATGTTGTGACATGTTTGACTTGACCATTTTGGAGTCTTTGATCAATTTTGTGTTCTATTATTGGGATTCTTTCTGGTTGCTCATTGGAGAACCATTGGATATTGTGATTTATTATTGATGCCTTCGGATGTTGATAGAGATTTTTTGTGATCATTATGTTTATTATTTGATGCTATTCAGTTGCTCATGGAGAACTGATTTGATGATTGTGGATTATATTTATGAAGTTTTCAGTCACTTGTATAGGACTAAGGTGATTTTATTATGATTCTTTGATTTGTGATTTCATGAGCCTAAGGTAGGTTATCTATGTGTAGTGTCGGGAAGTGGCTTGCAATGGGGGTCGGGGCCCTAAGAGGCTACCTGGAGAAACCCATTGTAAGTTGTTTTAATAAGTGAAAACATCTCACCTAAATACTAACTTAAATGAACCTAATAAGATATATGTATGTTCTCGCCCATGCCTTGAGTGCTAGTACAGACTAGGATGGGGTAGAGAGAATGCTTGGTTACGACCTTGCATTCCGTAGTATGCCTTGTCAGTACGAGAGGATACTAGTGGCCGTAGGATCACAGGGGACCCAAGATTCCTAAGGGATTGCTCGGGTAACTTCCGACATGACTTTTGCGATGACACTTTCCCGCTTGCAGAGTAGGTTTCCTACGTGTCTTTGTGTGCCTCTGGGTCTAGATGTCGATCTATGTTGGAACCTTTGATTTAGTGTTCTTTTAGGATTTTCCAGACTTAGAGAGTACTTGTGTTTTGTGTTTTGATATCTTGTTTTGGACTTGAGACTATCTCCTTAGCGCGGTGGGAGTGGGCCATTTAGGTTCCACGCGGTCGGGTGGTAGTGCTTTTTACTCTTACCATTGAGATCCATCCAAGACACCGTGGTTGGAGTATTCTTGTTGGCATATACTTTCATTCTGTTCATGCATTATTATGATGGATGGTTAGATTTTATGATGGATGTTATATCATTATGGATGTATGGATGTATCATGTATGTTATTAGTTGCATTTATTTTACTGTACTTTGTATTGTGGATTCGAGGATGATGTATCTCTATTTTTATATATGTATATTCTTTTAAGCCTTTCATACCATGTGACATGTACAGTGGATAATTGAGCATTCCGAATTAATTTGCCAAGAGGCATTCAGAACAAATGTATATTATAGACATTGGACTTTCTTATTATTCTTTCATGTGGATGTGGTAGTTGTTAGACTTAGAATTAATTAAATTTAAATGTGACTCAACATCTTGGGATCCTTAAGGAATGTAACCTGGTAAGTATGTTGTTGATGATTACATGTTATTGCTTCCGCTACTATGTGTTTGATGTGTATGTTATACTTTCTTACTTTAAAAAAAAAAAGTTTAGCAAACTTAGTAAAACTTTAGGTTAATTCTTTTGGATCCCTTGGCGGGGCGTTACATACTCTTAAACTAAAATAATTTATTAATCCTATGTGATTAAGGTAAATACAAAAATAAATCATTTACGTTTGTCTTATGTCTATATTCTAGTTGCTTATATTCTTGATAGGTATGCTGACTCTCATGTCATATGTATTATGTTTCAATAAAAAAAGAGTTTTAGAAAAATATCTAAAACTATTTCTATTTCTAATTTATATCTAATTGTAAAAAAATTAAATACCTTTAAGTAATAATAGTGTTGAATATGCTACCTATAAATCTTCAATATATTAATTATATTATATACATGTTTACAAATTTCATCATTAAAAAAAAAAATCTATGTTAACAAACCAAGTTCTATACATAAATTCAAAAACTTTTAATTTTTTGTATAATGATATAGATGGAAGTCGATAATAATCTTAAACACTATATATCTATACTATCTACCTCCCCATTGTTAACATATGATTCATGTTGTATAGAATAAAGGATATCAAGTAATCTTTAATTTATTTATTTATTAGCAAAATTGTAGGGCTTATTAACACCTTTAAGCTCTCAAGAATTTGTGCCATCCTAACTGTTTGTATTCCTCTACCTCGGTCTTGCCCACAACGACGGATTTCAAGCAATAATCAAATTAGACTGAATACTAAAAACTAATTTTTAATAATAAATAAAGATAAAAGAAGAATATCAATCCAAACAATTATGCATTTGACAAATTAATTGGCTGGTCATTCGACCAATTTATTGGTTGTTATAGGTGTTGATGAGAGATATGCCATAACAATTCGTCTGTATCTATATCTAGTTTCCTTGGATACTTTTCTCACATGAACATTAATTAGGAGCATTAATTTCATTCTTATCTTTTAGATTTTTTTACATTTTTCAATTCTAAAAAATAGACTTTATACTCAACAAAATGGTCTTTGACCAATCAGAAAATTTGATTTCCATTTTGATAAATGAATTAAAAAATAAATAGTTTCAAACTTTAGAAATATGATTATTGAGAAATTCTCACAGCTGAAAAGGATTACAAGGAGAACTAAGTGTTCTCCTCTAGCCCAATTAAGATCATAATGCAGAATGTAAGGGGGTTGAATGCTCTTGACAAAAGGTTTAGAATTAAGCAACAATTAGATGCAACATCTGCTGATATTTTCATGCTAAAAGAGACCAAGCTTTCTAATAAGAAGTATCAAGATTACATTGGAAAATGGACGAATTGGTCTTCAATGCATTCACTTGCACATGGGGCATATGTTGGTCTATCAATTCTATGGAAGTCTTCTAAAGTTAGTTTCAAGTTGATTTCTCAAGGAGATAGTTGGCAAGTCTTATAAATAGTTCACTTTGAACTTAGTTTCTTAATTTTGAACATCCATGGTCCTTCTACATCTTTAGAGAAACATAGACTTTGGGAGTGCTTGTGAGAGATTATTCAAGGTTCAGATGATCAATTAATTATTGTGGGGGGTGACTTTAATGCCATCACTTCTACAAATGAGAAACAGGGTGGGAGTTGTTCCCTAATTAAAATGATGGATGATTTTGTTTGATTTATCAAGGAAAACAATCTTGTAGATGTTAAGCCCTCTTCTAGCATGTTTACCTAGACAAATACATGGTTCAGTTTTCTTCAAATTGTAGTGAGGCTTGATAGGTTTCTGATATCTCATAGCTGGAAACTTTCTAAGTTTTAACGTCTGTTAGAAATCTTAGCTTTTATTTGGTTAGATCATTTTCCATTTCAACTTAACTTTATTAAAAGGAATTGTCAGTCTCTGTGCCATCATAAGTCTTCTTTTAAATCTGAGAAAATGTGGATTATAAATCTGTAGTTCCCACCGTTAGTTCATCAATGGTGGGTTAGTTTACCATATCAAAAAGGGACCAAAATGTTCCAATTCCACAAGAAGATGATTTATGTGAAAGGTTAGATTAAGGCTAGGAATCAAAATGTGTTTAGAAATGTCTTTGGTGAAAAGGATATAGTCCAAAAACAACTGGAAGAAATTAATGCATTCGTTATTGATAATGGACTTAATCACGTGACTTTTGTGCGATAAAAAAAACATCAACATGAATGTGAAGAGTTTTGTAAGGGGAAGGAGATTTACTAGATAGGTATACAAGTTACCATTGTGTTGTAAGCTCTTGCCCAATTGAAACTCTTAGATTTTACTTTAGAATCAAAGAACTTATAAAAGTTAGAAAAGTTTTTAATTCAATTTTTATTCTTAAACTAAAATAATTTATTAATCTTATATGATTAAGCTAAATACAAAAATAAATCATTTACGTCTGTCTTATTTCTATATTCTAGTTGCTTATATTCTTGATAGGTATGCTGACTCTTATGTCATATGTATTATGTTTGAATAAAAAAAGAGTTTTAGAAAAATATCTAAAACTATTTGTATTTATAATTTATATCTAATTGTAAAAAGAATTAAATACATTTAAGTAATAATAGTGTTATATATATATATATATATATATATATATATATATATATATTTACAAATTTCATCATTAAAAAATAAAAAGATCTCTATTAAGAAACCAAGTTCTATACATAAAATCAAAAACTTTTAATTTTTTAAAATGATATAGATGAAAGGCAATAATAATTTTAAACACTATATATCTATACTATCTACCTCCCTGTTGTTAACATATGATTCATGTTGTATAGAATAAAGGATATCAAGTAATCTTTAATTTATTTATTTATTAGCAAAATTGTAATGCTTATTAACACCTTTAAACTCTTAAGAATTCGTTGCATCATAACTGTTTGTATTCCTCTACCTCGGTCTTGCCCACAACGGCGGATTTGAAGCAACAATCAAATTTGACTGAATACTGAAGTCTAATTTTTAACAATAAATAAAGATAAAAGAAAATTATCAATTCAAACAATTATGCATTTGACCAATTAATTGGCTGCTCATTCGACCAATTTATTGGTTGTTATTCATTATAGGTGGTGATAAGAGATATGCCATAACAATTCATTTGTATCTGTATCTACTTTCCTTCGATGCTTTTCTCACATGAACATTAGTTAGGAGCATTAATTTCATTCTTATCTTTTAGATTTTTTTACATTTTTCAATTCTAAAAAATAGAATTTATACTCAGGAAAATGTTCTTTGACCAATTAGAAAATTTGATTTCCATTCTGATAAATGAATTTTAAAAATAAACAGTTTCAAACTTTAGAAATATGATTATTGAGAAATTCTCACAGCTGAAAAGGATTATAAGGAGAACTAAGTGTTCTCCTCCAGCACATTGAAGATCATAATGCAGAATGTAAGGGGGTTGAATGATCTTGACAAAAGGTTTAGAATTAAGCAACAATTAGATGCAACATCTGTTGGTATTTTCATGCTAAAAGAGACCAAGCTTTCTAATAAGAAGTATCAAGATTATATTGGAAAATGGACAAACTGGTCTTTAGTGCATTTGCTTGCACATTGGGCATGTGTTGGTCTATCAATTCAATGGAAGCCTTCTAAAGTTAGTTTCAATTTGATTTCTCAAGAAGATAGTTGGCAAGTCTTATAAATAGTTCACTTTTAACTTAGTTTCTTAATTTTGAATATCCACAGTCCTTCTACATCTTTAGAGAAACATAGACTTTGGGAGTGCTTGCGAGAGATTATTCAAGGTTTAGATGATCAATTAATTATTGTGGGGGTTGACTTTAATGTGATCACTTCTACAAGTGAGAAATAAGGTGGGAGTTGTTCCCCAATTAAAATGATGGATGATTTTACTAGATTTATCAACGAAAACAATCTTGTCGATGTTAAGCCCTCTTCTGGCATGTTTACCTGGACAAATAGATGGTTGAGTTTTCTTCAAATTACAGTGAGGCTTGATAGGTTTATGATATCTCATAGCTAGAAACTTTCAAAATTTAAAAGTCTAATAGAAATCTTAGCTTTTATTAGGTCATATCATTTTCCAATTCAACTTAACATTATTAGAAAGAATTGTCAGTCTCTGTGCCAGCATAAGCCTTCTTTTAAATTTGAGAAAATGTGGCTTATAAATCCGTAGTTCCCACCGTTAGTTAATCAAGAGTGGGTTAGTTTCCTGTATCAAAAAGGGACCAAAATGTTCGAGTTCCACAAGAAGATGATTTATGTGAAAGGTTAGATTAAGGCTTGGAATCAAAATGTGTTTAGAAATGCCTTTGGTGAAAAGGATATAGTCCAAAAACAATTGGAAGAAATTAATGCATTCATTATTGTTTTTATTAAGTAAAAATAGGTTTTAAGGACCTGAAACCTTATTAAAAAAGGACAGTCTCAGAAAAGATAGAGCATTTTGGAACAAAAACAAAACAGACCTCCAAAAAGAAACACAAGAGGTTACAGACAGAACTGCTGAAAAAATAGCAAAGAAATAGCACTATGAAAGCAAAAGGATAGCACAAAAGATAGAAAAGAACTAGCTACGTGGCCTTAATCAGGTCCAGAGCCTGATTAGCTAGCATCTACATGTTTTCTGCCATAGCCATCACCTCATCCTTCTTGGCTGTATCATCAGTCTTTTTAGAATGGGCCCTAGTGCGTTTGATGGGACCTTCGCTATCAACCACCGGAGGAGAGTCCTGACCTTTATCCATGTCCAATTTCTTCAACAAGGTAGACACATTGTCAGCCATTTGCTTAATTAACTTCTCAAGGTTGCACATCTTGGCTTCCCTCATAGTAACCTTCTCCTGATTCGCATTGAAGTCTCTGTCAATAGCCCTGTTCTTAGCCTCTAGTTGCGGAATCTTCTGCATAAGATTTTTAACATTCTTAGTGCTGCCAACTACTTCCATGAGCCTATCAATATGTTAGCCGAGGGTGCGCTCACCACGTGCAGTTTTACTAACATGCATGACAACCTTCCTTAGCTCCTGCATGTCACTGCCAAGTGTTTGAATTTGGCTCTTCATGACCCCAATTTCTTTTAGTATAACACTTGGGTTACCATGCATCCCTATCACAGGCTTAGGGGTACCTTCATGTCTTTTCTCCCAACCCTCATGAATCCCCTGTTCCTGGGAGTCCTCATCACCCGACTCCCCTTTATCTCCTAACTCCTTATTAGGGTGTCTGGATGGGTATCTTTTCTTTTCCAAGCATCAGGCTAGGGTATCCTCATCATCAGAAGGGGACGAAGCCCTCTTCCCTATACCATCCTTAACCCTCTTCCCCTTTATCTCAGATTTCTTCTTATAAACCCTTATCATATCCTCCACAAAATCACTCTCCTTATTAGAGTCAGAGCGACCTGCGACTCTCCTTTTCTTCTTAGATTTGTTGCCAATTCCCTTTACCACATAAACCTCATCCCCATCAGCCTCATCCTAGGTTTCAGAGTCATAACCCTTCTCTTGGGCACTCCCTTCTGTTTCATAGTCAGCATCTTTAATTCAACCCCTGCTCCTCACTATTCTTTTGGCCTTTAAAGTGTTCAAAATAAGCACCATAAGACCCTCATGGTAGACATGTTCACCATTTGGGTCTTTTTGTAAAGCTTGGATAGAGATAGTGAGAGACTACTTCAAATAATAGGGGAAATTAATTTTCACATTACGCCTAAAATGGTTGGCCAGCATGAAGTGGTAATCATAACATTTGGTAAATCTCTCATTCAAAGTTAAATATTCCATGATAACAAACATGACAAACCGCCATGGGCGTGTTATTGAAGCCAAGTTGATGAAGGACTTACCAATTTTAACTAGGCGAGCCTTCTCAATCTCAGAATCCACAAAATCATCCACGGCTCTGTCAGATAACTTCCACTCCTTGTAGAAATTGGGACCCTCAAGCTCTAGGCCCGTAGCCTCAGCAATCACCTTCTTTGTGATCTCCATGCCTTGGTTACCCACCATAATTGAGCCCTCTTTCCAAGTTTTGAGAAATTGTTGCGTGATGGCGGGATTGCCTCCATTCAATCTCTCCATAAACCCAATGAAATTACCCCTTCTCAAAATCTCCTACACCTCGTCCTTCTTCATCCACTCCATGCAATTTCCTGGTTCAACTTGTCTCCTCTTACCTCCCATTCGTAAAACTCCAAAAATCACAGAGAACTTCGTCTGCAACTCCTAAGTAAAGAGGGCCTCACAAATGATAGTGAACAACACCAGGGCAAAATAGACCTAGAATCCATGTGAGATATTACATAAATCATTGGGAATTAAAGCACAAAACCCATGGTCACATACCTCAGTATCATACTCCCGTACTGACATATTCATTATTAGAAAACCTTTTGAGATGACCTCCATTTATCATTATGGAAAAGAAGTCAAGCCTCCAATAGTAAGGGGTTATGAGTATCCCAAATAATAATTTGATCATTTCTACATGCCACATTCGCTGCCCAGTCAACCGTCCCATTAGCCTCTCTGAAGTTATGGGAAACAACACATAATTCAAAAGAATTAATGATTTGAATAGACTCATAAATTATATTAATAATTGTCCATGAAGGTGTAGTTTTTTAATTCAGACAATTAATAATATTGAGTGAATCCCCTTCTAACCAGATCCTTTTCAAGTTCAACTTTTTAGCATATAGAAGACCATGGAGAGCAGCTGAGGCTTCAGCAACATGATTTGTTTAGGTACCAATTGGAATAGCTAAGCATCCAACATTGTCCCCTTTGGAATTCCTTATCACAATACCACATCTTGCAATTCCAGGGTTACCTTTCGAAGCTCTGTCAAAGTTAATCTTGTACCAATCATTAGGAGGGCAATCCCAACTAGCTTGTTCCCTAGGATTGAGCCTCTGGTCACCCAAAATCTCAACCTTCAAATTCCAATTGAGAAGAACAATAGATTCCCAATCATTACAAGGTTGTTGATCTGGGGCTATATTTTAAATGTTCTCAATCAAAAGAGTCTTTATTTTATGGAAGACCTGAACTGGGCTAGATTCAACATCTCTAAAGATTCTATCATTACATTCTTTCCAACATACGGCATAATGAAATCCCACAGTTTACCAATCAAGGAATTTTTTGAAGGAGCCTTCCAACTATTAAAGAAGAGATGAAGATTGGAAGGGAAAACCCATTCAACCTTTAATAGATGAAATATAGAATCCCAAATCTTCACAAAAAAAGGACAATGTAAGGTAATATGATCAGCAGATTCCCCATCATTCTTACAAAGTACACATCTATTGATAATAACAATCCCATGCTTTTTAAGGTTATCCAGAGTAAGTAATTTGTTTTGCAGTAGGGTCCAAAAGAAAATGTTAACCTTGGGTGTCATACCCTTCATCCATGCTTTAGCCCAATAGGGTTCATCATGGTTATCAAAAGAGTCAGCATAGGTTGAGGCAACAGAAAAAACACCATTGGGTTCTTTTCCCCATATAAGTTCATCCTCCTTTTGATTTTAATAAAAAGGCATTAAGGCTCTTTCAGAGTTCAACTAAATTGGGGTCAATTTTAAAAAGATCCACCCAACCATTGTTTATCCAATAGTCTGCCACTAGAGAACCAAACTGGGTCTTACACACGTCCATATACTTGTTCCATCTTGCGTCATCACATAGGGGGTGATCCAAAAACCAAACATCTTCCTAAAAAAGAACTCTCCTTCCATTTTTGACCTTCCATTTTATCCCTTTTCTTATGATGTTTTTGAGCTGCTGAGAATTTTTCCAGATCATTGACCCCCCTTGAGCCACATTACTATTAAGGTAATGGTAGAGGTCAAGGTTATCAAAGTTGTATTTATCATTCCAGATATTCTTCCATTCCCCATCTCCATAATAGTTTAGCCATTAAGAAATCATTCATGGAAGAAACTCTATGAAGCTCAAGACCTACCTTCTTAAATGGCATGCAAACATTTTCCCAAGCAATAAGAGGGAATCTTTTTTTATTCTCCATACCCATCCATAAATTTTTTTTTTGAATCTTTTCAATATGAAGGGAATTTTTTTTAGGAATTTTGAAAAGACTCAAAGCATACAGCAAGGCACTTTGCAAGATAGATTTAAGAACAACCACCTTACCAGCCTGACTGAGTAAAGATCCCTTCCAACCTTCAAGTTTCAAGTGGATTTTATCTATCAAAGAATGCCAAAAACTGTTAGGAGGGGATAAACCCATAGGTAACCCCAAATAGGAGCCTAGAAAGGAACCAATCTCATAGCCAATATTATTTTTAATCTTCAATTGCCTTTCCATATTAACATTCATGAAGTAAATTAGACTCTTATTTCGGTTAATAAGTTGACCAGTAGCTAAGCCATAATCCACCAAAGCCTTCTTCAAAATCCTAGCATTCTTCATCGAAGCTTCTCCCATAATAATAGAATCATCAACAAATTGTTGATGGGAGCAGACTAATGACGAGGAGGAAGGATAAAGACCCACAAAGTCAACTTTAAGAACCAAACCATCTATAAATCTTCCCAAACACTCAGCTTAAAAAATAAAAAGAATAGGGGAAATAAGGCCACCTTGTCTTAAACCCATAGAAGCCTTGAAGAAAGAGGAAGGAGAACCATTCACAAGCACAAAGAAAGAAGTTGACGACACCAGCATAAAAATGAGATCACGAAATCTCTTATTGAAGCCAAAAGCTTCCAAAACTCGGAGGAGAAAATGCCAATCCACTCTGTCATAGGCTTTAGAAAGATCAAGCTTTAGCAAGAAACCTTCCTTCTTGGAAATCGAAAGGGAATGGATGTTTTCATGCACCGTAATAATGGAATCCACAATCTGCCTGCCTGGAACAAACCCATTCTGCTATCTAGAAATAATATGAGGAAAAAGAGTCATGGTTCTCAGCATAAGAACCTTGGAAATGATCTTGTAAAAAGAGTTACACAAACTGATGGGTTTGAACAAGTCCATACTATCAGCTCCTGACTTTTTAGGAATGAGAGCAAGGAATGTGCCATTCAACTCTTTAAGGATATTCCTAGACCCAAAAAATTCCTTCACCCCGTTGCAAATGTCCAATCCAACAATATGCCAGTACTTATGAAAGAAAAAGAGCGGGAAACCATCCGGACTAGGAGCTTTGTCTCCTTCAAAAGAAAAGACAACCTAAGAAATCTCAACATTTGAGGGAATAGAGGTGACAAAAGAATTTTGGTCCATAGAGACAGATGAAGGGATGCATTCAAGAAAATAAACCTATTTGTCCAGATCCAAATTGGATTCTTGCAACAAAGATTTGAAGAAGCCCACAACCTCCCTTTTTATGGTCTCTTCATCTTCTGTAGATCCCTCATTCGTTTTAAGTCTACAAATTCTATTAGCCATCCTATGCTTGAGAGTTGACACGTGGAAAAACTTAGTGTTACGATCACCTTCCTTAAGGAAGACCTTTCTAGAGCACTGCCTCAAAAACGTTTCCTCTCTGGCTATAATATCATGTAATTCAACCATTTTCCCACTTTCTTCTTCCCTTGAAAAGGTAACATAACCCTCCATTTGAATCTTGTCTTGAATATCTTTAAGCTCCTCAATAATTTTATTTTTATTCTCAAAGATATTACCAAAAGTATTTTTGTTCGAAATTTTAATCTTTTTCTTCACATTCTTGAGTTTTGTAGCAACTTTGACCATTGTTGTACCATCAACTTGAATGTCCCACCAATCCATGATAAGGGTCTCCAAACCCGGATGATGGGTCCACATTTTTTCAAATCTGAAAGGGAAGTTCTTACGATAATTAATCTTGTCAGCAACCAAAAAGATAGGGTAATGGTCAGAACCCACCCTAACTTGAGCACTAAGGTTACATTTATAAGAAAGGATCCAATCAATATTGATGAGAGCACGATCCAATATGACCTGAATAAGATCATTACCTGCCCTTCTATTTTCCTAGGTGTACTCAATACCATGTAAATCAATATCACAGAGAGTGTGCTAATCAATAAACTCCATTAAGTCAATCCTGTTATCCAGCAGGGTCTGTCTCCCTCTGCATTTTTTGTGTTCTTTAAGCGGAGTATTGAAATCCCCAATAACAATCCAATTGTCATCCTCAAAAGACTTCCTCTGATTTGAAATTTCAGTCCATAATGCCTTCCTACCCCATTTAGTATTAGGAGGATAAACATTTGTGAGGATCCAGCAAAAATTATCTTTGGAATTGATGAATCTAACATTCATAAAATTTGAGTTTTGAGAGATGATTTCTCCCTTGAATCCTCTTACTAGACCAAAAAATAGCCAAACCTCCTAAAGCTCCAACCGATTCATTCCCAATAATCTTCCCACACTGAAACATTAGGAGATTCTCCACCTTTTCTTTGAGCATTTTGGTTTCTTGAATCACCAAAATATCCGATCTATTATCTCTTATCAAATTCTTCAAAATATCTTGTTTATGAGGGTTGTTTAACCCTCGAATATTCCATGAGATAATATTCATGGTTTTTAAAAAAAAATTGTTTCCAAAATAGTTCTTTGACTACCATCTGCTATGCTTCTGATGGTCTAAGCTATTCTCCTTTGCTGGTTAGAAGGTCTGCCAACCGATGAAAGAGAGGAACCAACATCCCCATGCTTATAAGATATTTTGAGAGGCTTATCTTCTGAGCAATTCATGTCTCCTTTTGGCTTAGAACCTCTCTTCATAGGCTTAGGAGGTACTTGCTCTGCCTTCTCCCCTTCATTCTTCCTGTTTTTGTATTTTCCTTTGTTGTTGTTTTTTTTCCCAACCGTGGACTATTCAACATTAGAAACATCCTCCTCCTACTGATCTTCCTCAACAAGAGACAAGTCCTCAACTACTCCACTGACAAAATTTCCTTTCTTAGCCATATCCTTCATAGGGGAGTCTAAAGGAGAAGTCGAAACCATATGGGCTGCCACAAAAGAATGATTCCCACCATTCATAGTTGAAACATCTTGACCAACTAGGGTCATCTCCAGATTTTCATAGTGTTGTTGTTGTACAAGACACTCCTGGTCTTTCTCCAAGACTTCCATAGGAACCTTCCTAAGAGGGTTGACAGAAGAATCCTTCACTGAATGGCCAGCCTACAAAACACTAGCATCCATGACCATGGAAGATTCTCTGATAGCCTTAGTAGTCCTTGCATCCTTACTCAGATCTTGGGAAGAAGTGTTCCCATCTGGAGAAACCTGAGTCTCAGTACCTTTCTCGAAAATCGCAGAAGAATCCTGCACAGAATGGCCAGCTAGCAAGACACCAGCATCCATGATCTTGGTAGGTACTCCAATAGCCTTAGCAGACCTTGCATCCTTGCTCGGATCCATAGAAGTAGTGTTCCCATTTGGAGTAACCCCTCTGCAAACCAGAGGTCTAGTATCCCTTGCCACCTCCTTTCGCTGCCAAACTTTTTTACACTTCTCAGATTTCTCTCTTAGAGAGGGGCATTTTTTAACCCAATGCCCAACTTTTTTAAAATGAAAGCAAACAAAGGGGAAAGACTCAAACTCAATATGTTGATCCCATATACCCAACTTGGATGTTAACGAGATTGATTTAGGCATATCCACTCCTTGAGTTACTCTAACAAAGAATCTAGCATAGCTCATCCTTTTCCTAGAAATCGTAACTGGATCTAAAGAAAGAAGCTCACCAAAGGTTTGGGCGATCCCCTGAAACACATCTTCCACCTAGAACTCGAGCAGGAGGCCAGGAAAACAAACCCACACAGAGGCTTGAATAGCAGAGTCATCCATAGCATAAAGATTAGGAGACCATTTCTGGAAGACTAAGGTATGCCTCCCCATCACCCAAGGGTTGCAACAAAGAATGTCTTGTTTTTCCTCATCACAGGAAAAACAAAATGAGAGACACCCTTTAGCCATTGCAGAGACATCAACTTTACCTTTCATATTCCATTTCTTCCGCACAAAACTCCTTACATCATCAATGTTAGGTCTAGCCTCAATAAACTTACCAACCAGAGTAGAATCCATGATTAAAATGTTTTTTATCAATGATCTGGTCAGGGATTTATATAGAAAACTTACCTTTATCTCTTGTAGACATATCTTTAACGGGGGGAAAGCAAGATTTGCCAGTGGGTCGAACACCAAAAAGGCTCAACCATTTTTTAATGGGTTTGGGCCCTCCACCCAAGTTCACCAAAATTCCACCTCCACCTAGGTCCTCCAGCGTACCTCCATCATCAGCATCTCCTAGACCTACGAAGTCACCTGTAGACGTAGATCCCAGGCCTGGCGCAAATCTCGCATGTTTGAAATTACCTTTCCTGCCTGATTCCTTTCCACCGGTGTTGTTCGACATCATGTTCGATGCATTCATTATTGTTAAGGAACTTAATCACGAGACTTTTGTAGAGTAAAAAAAACTTCAACATGAATGTCAAGAATTTTGTAAGAGGGAGGAGATTTACTGGATAGGTATACAAGTTATCGTTGTCTTCTAAGCTCTTGCCCAATTGAAACTCTTAGATTTTACTTTAGAATCAAAGAACTTATAAAAGTTAGAAAAGTTTTTAATTCAATTTTTACTCTTAAACTAAAATAATTTAATCATTCTATATGATTAAGCTAAATACAAAAATAAATCATTTATGTCTGTCTTATGTCTATATTCCAGTTGCTTATATTCTTCATAGGTACACTGACTCTCATGTCATATGTATTATGTTTCAATAAAAAAAGAGTTTTAGAAAAATATCTAAAACTATTTGTATTTCTAATTTATATCTAATTGTAAAAAGAATTAAATACATTTAAGTAATAATAGCATTGAATATGTGACTTATAAATCTTCAATATATTAATTATATTATATACATGTTTATAAATTTCATCATTAAAAAATAAAAAGATCTCTCTTAAGAAACCAAGTTCTATACATAAATTCGAGAACTTTTAATTTTTTATAATGATATAGATGGAAGGCGGTAATAATTTTTAACACTATATATCTATACTATCTACCTCCCCATTGTTAACATATGATTCATGTTGTATACAATAAGGGATATCAAGTAATCTTTAATTAATTAATTTATTAGCAAAATTGTAGGGCTTATTAACACCTTTAAACTCTCAAGAATTTGTTCCATCGTAACTGTTTGTATTCCTCTACCTCGGTCTTGCTGACAACGGTAGATTTGAAGCAACAATTAAATTTGACTGAATACTGAAGACTAATTTTTAACAATAAATAAAAATAAAAGAAAATTATCGATTCAAACGGTTATGCATTTGACCAATTAATTGGCTGCTCATTCCACCAATTTATTGGTTGTTATTCTTTATAGGTGGTGATGAGAGATATGCCATAGCAATTCGTCTATATCTGTATCTAGTTTCCTTCAACGCTTTTCTCACATGAACATTAATTAGGAGCATTAATTTCATTCTTATCTTTTGGATTTTTTTACATTTTTCAATTCTACAAAATCTACTTTATACTCGAGAAAATGGTCTTTGACCAATCAGAAAATTTGATTTACATTCTGATAAATGACTTAAAAAATAAACAATTTCAAACTTTAGAAATATGATTATTGAGAAATTCTCGTAGCTGAAAAGGATTACAAGGAGAACTAAGTGTTCTCCTCTAGCCCAATGAAGATCATAATGCAGAACGTAAGGGGGTTGAATGATCTTGACAAAAGGTTTAGAATTAAGCAATAATTAGATGCAACATCTGCTGATATTTTCATGCTAAAAGAGACTAAGCTTTCTAATAAGAAGTATCAAGATTATATTGGAAAATGGATGAATTGGTCTTTAGTGCATTTGCTTGCACATGGGGCATATGTTGGTCTGTCAATTCTATGGAAGCCTTCTAAAGTTAGTTTCAAGTTGATTTCTCAAGAAGATAGTTGGCAAGTCTTCTAAATAGTTCACTTTGAACTTAGTTTCTTAATTTTGAACATCCATGGTCCTTCTACATCTTTAGATAAACATAGACTTTGGGGTTGCTTTTGAGAGATTATTCAAGGTTCTGATGATCAATTAATTATTGTGGGGGGTGACTTTAATGCAATCACTTCTACAAATGAGAAACAGGGTGGGAGTTGTTCCCTAATTAAAATGAAGGATGATTTTGCTTGATTTATCAAGGAAAACAATCTTGTGGATGTTAAGCCCTCTTCTAGCATGTTTACCTGGACAAATAAATGGTTGAGTTTTCTTCAAATTGTAGTGAGGCTTGATAGGTTTTTGATATCTCATTGCTGGAAACTTTCTAAATTTAAATGTGTATTAGAAATATTAGCTTTTATTAGGCCAGATCATTCTCCAGATCAACTTAACATTATTAGAAGGAATTGTCAGTCTCTATGCTAGCACAAGCCTTCTTTTAAATTTGAGAAAATGTGGCTTATAAATCAGTAGTTCCCATCATTAGTTCATCAAGGGCGAGTTAGTTTCCTATATCAAAAAGGGACCAAAATGTTCTAGTTCCACAAGAAGATGATTTATGTGAAAGGTTAGATTAAGGCTTGGAATCAAAATGTGTTTAGAAATATCTTTGCTGAAAAGGATATTGTTCAAAAAAAATTGGAAGAAATTAATACTTTCACTATTGATAATGGACTTAATCACGAGACTTTTGTGTAGTAAAATAAACTTCAACATGAGTGTGAAGAGTTTTGTATGAGGGAGGAGATTTACTAGATAGGTATACAAGTTACCATTGTGTTGGAAGCTCTTGCCCAGTTGAAACTCTTAGATTTTACTTTAGAATCAAAGAACTTATAAAAGTTCAAAAAGTTTTTAATTCAATTTTTACTCTTAAACTAAAATAATTTAATCATTCTATATGATTAAGCTAAATACAAAAATAAATCATTTACGTCTGTCTTATGAATATATTATAGTTGCTTATATTCTTGATAGGTATGCTGACCCTCAAGTCATATGTATTATGTTTCAATAAAAAAAGAGTTTTAGAAAAATATCTAAAACTATTTGTATTTCTAATTTATATCTAATTGTAAAATGAATTAAATACATTTAAGTAATAATAGTGTTGAATATGTGACCTATAAATCTTCAATATATTAATTATATTATAAACATGTTTACAAATTTCATCATTAAAAAACTAAAAGATCTCTATTAAGAAACCAAGTTCTATACATAAATTCAAAAACCTTTAATTTTTTATAATGATATAGATGGGAGAAAGTAATAATTTTAAACACTATATATCTATACTATCTACCTCCCCATTGTTAACATATGATTCATGTTGTATGGAATAAAGGATATCAAGTAATCGTTAATTTATTTATTTATTAGCAAAATTGTAGGGCTTATTAACACCTTTAAACTTCCAAAAATTCATGCCATCGTAACTGTTTGTATTCCTCTACCTCTGTCTTGCCCATAATGCCAGATTTTAAGTAACAATCAAATTCGACTAAATATTGAAGACTAATTTTTAACAATAAATAAAGATAAAAGAAAATAATTGATTCAAACAATTATGCATTTGACCAATTAATATGCTACTCATTCGACCAATTTATTGGTTGTTATTCTTTATAGGTGGTGATGAGAGATATGCCATAACAATTCATCTATATCTGTATCTAGTTTCCTTCGACGCTTTTCTCACATGAACATTAATTAGGAGCATTAATTTCATTCTTATCTTTTAGATTTATTTACATTTTTCAATTCTAAAAAATAGACTTTATACTCAGGAAAATGGTTTTTGACCAATCAGAAATTTTGATTTCCATTCTGATAAATGAATTAAAAAATAAATAGTTTCAAACTTTAGAAATATGATTATTGAGAAATTCTCACAGCTGAAAAGGACTACAAGGTAGAACTAAGTGTTCTCCTCTAGCCCAATGAAGATCATAATGCAAAATGTAAGGGGGTTGAATGCTCTTGACAAAAGGTTTAGAATTAAGTAGCAATTAGATGCAACATCTGTTGATATTTTCATGCTAAAAGAGACTAAGCTATCTAATAAGAATTATCAAGATTATATTGGAAAATGGACAAACTAGTCTTCATTGCATTCGCTTGCACATGGTGCATATGTTGGTCTGTCAATTCAATGGAAGCCTTCTAAAGTTAGTTTCAAGTTGATTTCTCAAGAAGATAGTTGGCAAGTCTTATAAATAGTTCACTTTTAACTTAGTTTCTTAATTTTTAAGATCCATGGTCCTTCTACATCTTTAGATAAACATAGACTTTGGGAGTGCTTTTGAGAGATTATTCAAGGTTCAGATGATCAATTAATTATTGTGGGGGTGACTTTAATGCCATCACTTCTACAAATGAGAAACAGGGTGGGAGTTGTTCCCTAATTCAAATGATGGATGATTTTGCTTGATTTATCAAGGAAAACAATCTTGTGGATGTTAAGCCCTCTTGTGGCATGTTTACCTAGACAAATAGATGGTTGAGTTTTCTTCAAATTGTAGTGAGGCTTGATAGGTTTCTGATATCTCATAGTTGGAAACTTTCTAAATTTTAATGTCTATTAGAAATCTTAGCTTTTATTAGGTCAGATCATTTTCTTGTTCAACTTAACATTCTTAGAAGGAATTGTCAGTCTCTGTGCCAGCATAAGCCTTCTTTTAAATTTGAGAAAATGTGGCTTATAAATCTGTAGTTCCCACCTTTAGTTAATAAATGGTGGGTTAGTTTACCGTATCAAAAAGGGACCAAAATGTTCGAGTTCCACAAGAAGATGATTTATGTGAAAGGTTAGATTAAGGCTTTGAATCAAAATGTGTTTAGAAATGTCTTTGGTGAAAAGGATATAGTCCAAAAAAAAGTGGAAGAAATTGATGCATTCATTATTGTTAAGGGACTTATTCACAAGATTTTTTTGGAGTAAAAAAAACTTCAACATGAATGTGAAGAGTTTTTCAAGAGGGAGGAGATTTACTAGATAGGTATACAAGTTACCATTGTGTTGTAAGCTCTTGCCCAATTGAAACCCTTAGATTTTTCTTTAGAATCAAAGAACTTATAAAAGTTAGAAAAGTTTTTAATTCAATTTTTATTCTTAAACTAAAATAATTTAATCATTCTATATGATTGAGCTAAATACAAAAATAAATCATTTATGTCTATCTTATGTCTATATTTCAGTTGCTTATATTCTTGATAGGTATGCTTACTCTCATATGAGATGTATTATGTTTCAATAAAAAAAGAGTTTTAGAAAAAACATCTAAAACTATTTGTAATTCTAATTTATATCTAATTGTAAAAAAAAAAAATTGATTTAAGTAATAATAGTGTTGAATATGTGACCTATAAATCTTCAATATATTAATTATATTATATACATGTTTACAAATTTCATCATTAAAAAATAAAAGATCTCTATTAAGAAACTAAGTTCTATACATAAATTCAAAAACTTTTAACTTTTTATAATGATATAGATAGAAGGCGGTAATAATTTTAAACACTATATATCTATACTATCTACCTCCCCATTGTTAACATATGATTCATGTTGTATAGAATAAAGGATATCAAGTAATCTTTAATTAGTTAATTTATTAGCAAAATTGTAACGCTTATTAACACCTTTAAACTCTAAAGAATTTGTGCCATCGTAACTATTTGTATTCCTCTACCTCAGTCTTGCCCACAATGGCGGATTTGAAGAAACCATCAAATTCGACTAAATACTGAAGACTAATTTTTAATAATAAATATAGATAAAAGAAAATTATCGATTCAAACAATTATGCATTTGACCAATTAATTGGCTCCTCATTCGACCAATTTCTCGGTTGTTATTCGTTATAGGTGGTGATGAGAGATATGCCATAACAATTCGTCAGTATCTGTATCTAGTTTCCTTCGACGCTTTTCTCACATGAACATTAATTAGGAGCATTAATTTCATTCTTATATTTTAGATTTTTTTACATTTTTCAATTCTAAAAAATAGACTTTATACTCAGGAAAATGGTCTTTGACCAATCAGAAAATTTAATTTCCATTATGGTAAATGAATTAAAAAATAAATAGTTTCAAACTTTAGAAATATGATTATTGAGAAATTCTCACAGCTGAAAAGAATTACAAGGAGAACTAAGTATTCTCGTCCAGCCCAATGAAAATCATAATGTAGAATGTCAGGGGGTTGAATGCTCTTGACAAAAGGTTTAGAATTAGGCAGCAATTAGATGCAACATCTGCTGATATTTTAACGCTAAAAGAGACTAAGCTTTCTAATAAGAAGTATCAAGATTATATTAGAAAATGGACGAACTGGTCTTCAATGCATTCGCTTGCACATGGGGCATATGTTGGTCTATCAATACTATGGAAGCCTTCTAAAGTTAGTTTCAACTTGATTTCTCAAGAAGATAGTTGGCAAGTCTTATAAATAGTTCACTTTGAACTTAGTTTCTTTATTTTTAACATTTATGGTCCTTCTACATCTTTAGAGGAACATAGACTTTGGGAGTGCTTGTGAGAGATTATTCAAGGTTCATATGATCAATTAATTATTGTGGGGGGTGACTTTAATGCCATCACTTCTACAAATGAGAAATAGGGTGGGAGTTGTTCCCTAATTAAAATGATGGATGATTTTGCTGGATTTATCAAAAAACAATCTTGTGGATGTTAAGCCCTCTTGTGGCATGTTTACCTAGACAAATAGATGGTTGAGTTTTCTTCAAATTGTAGTGAGGCTTGATAGGTTTCTGATATCTCATAACTGGAAACTTTCTAAATTTAAAAGGCTATTAGAAATCTTAGCTTTTATTAGGTGAGATCAATTTCTAGTTCAACTTAACATTATTAGAGGAAATTGTCAGTCTCTGTGCCAGCATAAACCTTCTTTTAAATTTGAGAAAATGTGGCTTATAAATCGGTAGTTCCCACCATTAGTTCATCAATGGTGGGTTAGTTTCTTGTATCAAAAAGGGACCAAAATGTTCCAGTTCCACAAGAAGATGATTTATGTGAAAGGTTAGATTAAGGCTTGGAATCAAAATGTGTTTAGAAATGTCTTTGGTGAAAAGGATATAGTCCAAAATCAATTGGAAGAAATTAATGCATTCATTATTGATAATGGACTTAATCATGATATTTTTGTGGAGTAAAAAAAACTTCAACATGAATGTGAAGAGTTTTGTAAGAGGGAGGAGATTTACTAGATAGGTATACAAGTTATCGTTGTCTTGTAAGCTCTTGCTCAATTGAAACTCTTAGATTTTACTTTAGAATCAAAGAACCTATAAAAGTTTGAAAAGTTTTTAATCCAATTTTTACTCTTAAACTAAAATAATTTAATCATTCTATATGATTAAGCTAAATACAAAAATAAATCATTTACGTCGCTCTTATGTCTATATTCTAGTTGCTTATATTCTTGATAGGTATGCTGACTCTCATGTCATATGCATTATGCTTCAATAAAAAAAGAGTTTTAGAAATATATCTAAAACTATTTGTATTTCTAATTTATATGTATTTGTAGAAAGAATTAAATACATTTAAGTAATAATAGTGTTGAATATGTGACCTATAAATCTTCAATATATTAATTATATTATATACATGTTTACAAATTTCATCATTAAAAAATAAAAAGATCTCTATTAAGAAACCAAGTTCTATACATAAATTCAAAAACTTTTAATTTTTTATAATGATATAGATGGAAGGCAGTAATAATTTTTAACACTATATATCTATACTATCTACCTCCCCATTGTTAACATATGTTTCATGTTGTATAGAATAAAGGATATCAAGTAATCCTTAATTAATTAATTTATTAGCAAAATTGTAGGGCTTATTAACACCTTTAAACTCTCAAGAATTCTTGCCATCGTAACTATTTTTATTTCTCTACCTCGGTCTTACCCTCAACAATGAATTTGAAGCAACAATCAAATTCGACTGAATACTGAAGACTAATTTTTAACAATAAATAAAGATAAAAGAAAATTATCATTTCAAACAATTATGCATTTGACCAATTAATTGGTTACTCATTCAACCAATTTATTTGTTGTTATTTGTTATAGGTGGTGATGAGAGATATGCCATAACAATTCGTCTGTATCTATATCTAGTTTCCTTCGACGCTTTTCTCACATGAACATTAATTAGGAGCATTAATTTCATTCTTATCTTTTATATTTTTTTTACATTTTCAATTCTAAAAAATAGACTTTATACTCAGGAAAATGGTCTTTGACCAATCAGAAAATTTGATTTCCATTCTGATAAATCAATTAAAAATTAAACAGTTTCAAACTTTGGAAATATGATTATTGGGAAATTCTCGTAGTTGAAAAGGATTACAAGGAGAACTAAGTGTTCTCCTCTAGCCCAATAAAGATCATAATGCAGAATGTAAGCGAGTTGAATGCTCTTGACAAAAGGTTTATAATTAAGCATCAATTAGATGCAACATCTGCTAATATTTTCATGCTAAAAGAGACTAAGCTTTCTAATAAGAAGTATCAAGATTATATTGGAAAATGGATGAACTGGTCTTCAGTGCATTCACTTACACATGGGGCATATGTTGGTCTGCTTGTGAGAGATTATTCAAGGTTCGGATGATCAATTAATTATTGTGGGGGGTGACTTTAATGCCATCACTTCTACAAATGAGAAACATGGTGGGAGTTGTTCCCTAATTAAAATGATGGATGATTTTGCTGGATTTATCAAGGAAAACAATCTTGTGGATGTTAAGCCCTCTTCTAGCATGTTTACCTGGACAAATACATGGTTGAGTTTTCTTCAAATTGCAGTGAGGCTTGATAGGTTTCTGATATCTCGTAGCTAGAAACTTTCTATATTTAAAAGTCTATTAGAAATCTTAGCTTTTATTAGGTCAGATCATTTTTCAATTCAACTTAACATTATTAGAAGGAAGGGTCAGTCTCTGTGCCAGCATAAGCCTTATTTTAAATTTGAGAAAATGTGGCTTATAAATTTGTAGTTCCCATCGTTAGTTCATGAATGGTGGGTTAGTTTCCCATATCAAAAAGGGACCAAAATGTTCAAGTTCCACAAGAAGATGATTTATGTGAAAGGTTAGTTTAAGGCTTGGAATCAAAATGTGTTTAGAAATGTCTTTGTGAAAAGGATATAGTCCAAAAACAACTGGAAGAAATTAATGCTTTCATTATTAATAATGGACTTAATCATGAGACTTTTGTGGAGTAAAAAAAACTTCAGCATGAATGTGAAGAGTTTTGTAAGAGGGAGGAGATTTACTGGATAGGTATACAAGTTACTGTTGTGTTGTAAGCTCTTGCCCTATTGAAACTCTTAGATTTTACTTTAGAATCAAAGAACTTATAAAAGTTAGAAAAGTTTTTAATTCAATTTTTACTCTTAAACTAAAATAATTTAATCATTCTATATGATTAAGCTAAATACAAAAATAAATCATTTACGTCTGTCTTGTGTTTATATTCTAGTTGCTTATATTCTTGATAGGTATGCTGACTCTCATGTCATATGTATTATGTTTCAATAAAAAAAGAGTTTTAGAAATATATCTAAAACTATTTGTATTTCTAATTTATATCTAATTGTAAAAAGAATTAAATACATTTAAGTAATAATAGTGTTGAGTATGTGACCTATAAATCTTCAATATATTAATTATATTATATACATGTTTACAAATTTCATCATTAAAAAATAAAAAGATCTATGTTAAGAAACCAAGTTCTATACATAAATTCAAAAACTTTTAATTTTTTATAATGATATAGATGGAAGGCAGTAATAATTTTTAACACTATATATCTATACTATCTACCTCCCCATTGTTAACATATGTTTCATGTTGTATAGAATAAAGGATATCAAGTAATCTTTAATTAATTAATTAATTAGCAAAATTGTAGGGCTTATTAACACCTTTAAACTCTCAAGAATTCTTGCCATCGTAACTGTTTGTATTCCTCTACCTTGGTCTTACCCTCAATGATGGATTTGAAGCAATAATCAAATTCGACTGAATACTGAAGACTAATTTTTAACAATAAATAAAGATAAAAGAAAATTATCGATTCAAACAATTATGCATTTGACCAATTAATTGGTTACTCATTCAACCAATTTATTGGTTGTTATTCATTATAGGTGGTGATGAGAGATATGCCATAACAATTCATCTGTATCTGTATCTAGTTTCCTTTGACGCTTTTCTCACATGAACACTAATTAGGAGCATTAATTTCATTCTTATCTTTTTTTTTTTTTTTACGTTTTCAATTCTAAAAAATAGACTTTATACTCAGGAAAATGGTCTTTGACCAATCAGAAAATTTGATTTCCATTCTGATAAATGAATTAAAAAATAAACAGTTTCAAACTTTGGAAATATGATTATTGGGAAATTCTCATAGTTGAAAAGGATTACAAGGAGAACTAAGTGTTCTCCTCTAGCCCAATGAAGATCATAATGCAGAATGTAAGCGGGTTGAATGCTCTTGACAAAAGGTTTAGAATTAAGCATCAATTAGATCCAACATCTGCTAATATTTTCATGCTAAAAGAGACTAAGCTTTCTAATAAGAAGTATCAAGATTATATTGGAAAATGGATGAACTGGTCTTCAGTGCATTCACTTACACATGGGGCATATGTTGGTTTTCTTGTGAGAGATTATTCAAGGTTCAGATGATCAATTAATTATTGTGGGGGGTGACTTTAATGCCATCACTTCTAAAAATGAGAAACATGGTGGGAGTTGTTCCCTAATTAAAATGATGGATGATTGAGTTTTCTTCAAATTGCAGTGAGGCTTGATAGGTTTATGATATCTCATAGCTAGAAACTTTCTATATTTAAAAGTCTATTAGAAATCTTAGCTTTTATTAGGTCAGATCATTTTTCAATTCAACTTAACATTATTAGAAGGAAGTGTTAGTCTCTGTGCCAGCATAAGCCTTCTTTTAAATTTGAGAAAATGTGGCTTATAAATCTGTAGTTCCCACCGTTAGTTCATCAATGGTGGGTTAGTTTCCCGTATCAAAAAGGGACCAAAATGTTCAAGTTCCACAAGAAGATGATTTATGTGAAAGGTTAGATTAAGGCTTGGAATCAAAATGTTTTTAGAAATGTCTTTGGTGAAAAGGATATAGTCCAAAAATGACTGGAAGAAATTAATGCATTCATTATTAATAATGGACTTAATCACGAGACTTTTGTGGAGTAAAAAAACTTCAGCATGAATGTGAAGAGTTTTGTAAGAGGGAGGAGATTTACTGGATAGGTATACAAGTTACTATTGTGTTGTAAGCTCTTGCCCAATTGAAACTCTTAGATTTTACTTTAGAATCAAAGAACTTATAAAAGTTAGAAAATTTTTTAATTCAATTTTTACTCTTAAACTAAAATAATTTAATCATTCTATATGATTAAGCTAAATACAAAAATAAATCATTTACGTCTATCTTGTGTCTATATTCTAGTTGCTTATATTCTTGATAGGTATGCTGACTCTCATGTCATATGTATTATGTTTCAATAAAAAAAGAGTTTTAGAAAAATATATAAAACTATTTGTATTTCTAATTTATATCTAATTGTAAAAAGAATTAAATACATTTAAGTAATAATAGTGTTGAATATGTGACCTATAAATCTTCAGTATATTAATTATATTATATACATGTTTACAAATTTCATCATTAAAAAATAAAAAGATCTATGTTAAGAAACCAAGTTCTATACATAAATTCAAAAACTTTTATTTTTTTTATAATGATATAGATAGAAGGCGATAATAATCTTAAACACTATATATCTATACTATCTACCTCCCCATTGTTAACATATGATTCATGTTGTATAGAATAAAGGATATCAAGTAATCTTTAATTAATTTATTTATTAGCAAAAATTTTGGGCTTATTAACACTTTTAAACTCTCAAGAATTCGTGCCATCCTAACTGTTTGTATTCCTCTACCTCGGTCTTGCCCACAACGACGGATTTGAAGCAACAATCAAATTTGACTAAATACTGAAAACTAATTTTTAATAATAAATAAACATAAAAGAAGATTATCGATCCAAACAATTATGCATTTGACCAATTAATTTGCTGCTCATTCGAACAATTTATTGGTTGTTATAGGTGTTGATGAGAGATATGCCATAAAAATTCATCTATATCTATATCTAGTTTCCTTTGACACATTTCTCACATGAACATTAATTAGGAGCATTAATTTCATTCTTATCTTTTAGATTTTTTTACATTTTTCAATTCTAAAAAATTGACTTTATACTCAAGAAAATGGTCTTTGACCAATCAGAAAATTTGATTTCCATTCTGATAAATGATTTAAAAAATAAACAGTTTCAAACTTTAGCAATATGATTATTGAGAAATTCTCACAGCTAAAAAGGATTACAAGGAGAACTAAGTGCTCTCCTCCAGCCCAATGAAGATCATAATGCAGAATGTAAGGGGGTTGAATGCTCTTGACAAAAGGTTTAGAATTAAGCAACAATTAGATGCAACATCTGCTGAGATTTTCATGCTAAAAGAGACTAAGATTTCTAATAAGAAGTATCAAGATTATATTAGAAAATGGACGAACTGGTCTTCAGTGCATTCGATTGCACATGGGGCATATGTTGGTCTGTCAATTCTATGGAAGTCTTCTAAAATTAGTTTGAAGTTGATTTCTCAAGGAGATAGTTGGCAAGTCTTATAAATAGTTCACTTTGAACTTAGGTTCTTAATTTTGAACATCCATGGTCCTTCTACATCTTTAGAGAAACATAGACTTTGGTAGTGCTTGTGAGAGATTATTCAAGGTTCGGATGATCAATTAATTATTGTGGGGGTGACTTTAATGCCATCACTTCTACAAATGAGAAACAGGGTGGAAGTTGTTCCCTAATTAAAATGATGGATGATTTTGCTGGATTTATCAAGGAAAACAATCTTGTGGATGTGAAGCCCTCTTCTGGCATATTTACTCGAACAAATAGATGGTTGAGTTTTCTTCAAATTGCAGTGAGGCTTGATTGGTTTCTGATATCTCATAGCTGGAAACTTTCTAAATTTAAAAGCCTATTAGAAATCTTAGCTTTTATTAGGTCAGATCATTTTCCAGTTCAACTTAACATTATTAGATGGAATTTTTAGTCTCTATGCCAGCATAAGCCTTCTCTTAAATTTGAGAAAATGTGGCTTATAAATCCGTAGTTCCCACTGTTAGTTCATCAATGGTGGGTTAGCTTCCCATATCAAAAAGGGACCAAAATGTTCCAGTTCCACAAGAAGATTATTTATGTGAAAGGTTAGATTAAGTCTTGGAATCAAAATGTGTTTAGAAATGTCTTTGGTGAAAAGGATATAGTCCAAAAACAACTGGAAAAAATTATGCAATTCATTATTAATAATGGACTTAATCACGAGACTTTTGTGGAGTAAAAAAAACTTCAACATGAATGTGAAGAGTTTTGTAAGAGGGAAGAGATTTAGTGGAGGCAAAAGTCTAAAGAGACGTGGATTAGGGAAGGTGCCAATAATACCACGTTCTTTCATATGTCAGAATAAAGCAAACGGGCAACCTGCACTATTTTCAAGATTAAGGATCATGTTTCAGGTTGGATTATTTTAGATAACCATGGTATTTAGGAAGAGGGGGTTAATTTTTTCCAAGGTCTATTGGCCCCCAATGATATCTCAATGCTTGCTATGAATCAGGAGGAACAACTACTTCATGCCATTCCATCATTGATCACCCAACAAGATAATTCTAGCCTTGTGACTCCTTTCTCTTTGGAAGAGATTGCAAAGGTGGTTTTCTTCATTCCCTCGGATAAAGCTATGGGGCCTGATGATTTTAGAATGCTTTTCTTTCAAAAGTTCTAGGACATGGTGGGCTTTGATCTTCTTTTGCAATAGAAGAGTCTCACAAAAGTGCTTTTATGTTGAGGAACTTTAATACTATAAATATTGCTCTTATTCCAAAGATATATAATCTGGAGACTTCAGCTGAATTTAGGCCCATTTCTCTATGTAATACAGTTTATAAAATTATAACCAATGTCATCTACCTTAGATTGTAACACTTGATCTCTAAGATTATTTCACTTGAACAAGGTAGTTTTGTCCCTGATAGGCAAACCACAAAAGAGGCCTTTGTTGCTCACGAAGTTCTTCGTTATATCTAGGTTAATTAGGTTTCAACAATTATAGCTAAGTTAGACATGATGATGACGTATGATAAGTCATGTTGGGTTTTCCTTGTCAAAGTCTTAAAGAAATTCGGGTTTACAGCTAAATGGTGTAAATGGGCTAAGGCGTGTGTGTTGGGACCCTTCTTGTCTATCATCATCAACAGTTATCCTATTGGTTTTTTCAAATCTACACAAGGGGTCTAACAAGGGGATCCTTTATCCCCATTTTTATTCATTCTTATTACAAAATCTTTCAGTAGGATCGTCACTTTTATGAATCAACAAGGTTCTTCGGCAGGCATCCACATAGAAGGAACACAATCCTCATTAACACATTCTTTATTTGTTAATGACTCCTTATTGTTTGGCCTGTCAAACATTAAAAAGTTAAAGAGGTGAAAAGGACTCTGGATCTTTATACTTTGGTTTCAAGGCAATATATAAATGTAGGAAATCAAAAGTCTTTATGTTCAACACTAATAAGGTCATGACAGATAAAATAATTTACATCTTGAGCTTTCCTCATGAGGACCTTCCATCTACATATCTTGTTATTCCATTTTTTTTGGGTTCAAATAAGATAATCTTTTGGAAGGGTTGTTGGCATTAAGCCATGTTTTTTATTAGTGACAACACTTACTCAAATTTTGTATGATTACCGAGTTCATCATTCAGTCTTTAGTGTTTGCCAAGCAATTCAGTGGTTACCAAGTTTCACAATTCATACCAAGCATTCCAGCGGTTACCAAGTGAATTAAGATAGTGCGAAGTCTAGCAATTCAAACCGAGTAGTTCAATTCTTACAGAGTAGTCAGTGGATACCAAGCTTCACAGTGTCTACTGATTCATTAGATCTTGTGATGTGAAGCAGTGTTAACCAAGTGATGGATGAGTAGTGTTTACCAAGTGAAAGCAAGGTAAACATGGTATTCAGTTTCTACCGAGTGACACTATATCTACCGAGTCTCCAATGTTCACCGAATTGGAAGCTACCTTGAGTGATTAGTATTGACCGAGCCTCTACTTCTACCGAATGCATGATGATGTCGAGTAATGCAGTGGATGTCGAGTATCAAAAGTTCACCAAGTCAGCTTTTAGAACCTGAGTTTCTACATTTGGGTCGACTCAGTAATATTTGTGTTAACTTGTGTTTTAGCTGACCTTGTAATTATGAGAATTGGGATGGTATATATGTAATGTATTGTATCATACTGAATTGTGAATGAGGAAGTAATGTTTTGAAAGAGTGAATGAGAATGTGAATCAGCAGCATAGAAAAGTATACAGCAAGGTCAAATCAGGAGCAATCAAGTTTTATCTATCACAAAGAGGTGATCAACATTTCAAGGATCTAAATCAAAAATTCATTTGTTAGTTAGATCTGTTGTTTCATCCTAATAGGTGAATCAGATTCAAATCCTTTAACAGGGTAGACTTAACAGTCTTTCTTTAAATCTCTTTACCGAGTGCATACTTCATTGTATGTTTGTAAAACCTCTGACAAGGTGGACCTAGTAGTCCTATTTGCTCCTAACAGGGCAGATCATCAGAAGTGATCATTGTAAGCCGTAACAGGCCAACTTTATACTGCAATATTGAAGTTTTGTGGGCATCATCCCCACCCCAGTATTACTTTCTATTTGGAAGGTTTCTGGGTCACCAAATATTATGTTCATGTGCCATGAATGTTTATCTTTCAGTTTCTCATGCATGTAGTAGATTAGATCAATTAATGATAAATGGATTATGTCGTTAAGTGGTGAATTTGTTAAAAGTTTTGAGGTTAGTGATTCACCCCTCCCTCCTCAGTAACCTAGCTAGTCTTGATTATTTCCAACAAAGGTATCATTGATAGAATCAAATCCAAAATTATGGCATGGAAGACATGTTGGATTTCATTATCAGGTATAATTTTGTTAGTAAAAACTAGTTTATCTACTATTCCAAATTATTTTCTTTCGATCCTTAAAATTTCATGTCTAGTATTGTTAATCAGATTGATAAATTTGTCCATAAGTTTATTTGGAATGGTAATATCTCAAAAAGAAATAAGATTCTCTTTTGGGTTTGAAAACTTCAAAGTTCTTGAGTGGTGTTGGTATTCTAAACATGGTAGTAAGGAACAGGACTTTCAGGGGGAGCTCATTTGGTAGATGTATGTGAACCTTTCAGCAAGGTGGTGTCAAATTATGCAAGCCAAATGTCTTGATACAATAGACCCATTAAGGATATATACAATTTCTAACCTTCCCTCAGGGTCTTTAGTTTGGGACTTTGTGATGGGGTCTAGAGATTTAATTTCTTGGGAAGTGAATTCTGGTGACAAAGAGTTTTTTGGGGAGGACTCATGGAATGGGTTTCCTCCACTTATCCATAGTATAATTTTCAAATATTTGGCTCAAGTTTTAAAGGATCATCGGGGAAGGTATATTGTAAATTATATTGGAGTAAATGATATATTGATGGAGGTAACATGGAAGTATTCCTCAACTTTACCAATTGGTCAGGATGAGAAGGATCTATGGGATTCGATCATAAAGGATAGAAAGATGATTATCTCTCATAGACAAGACACAGTGTTTTGGGCACCTTCCAAAAATGGTCATTGTAGTATTTAATTGGGATATGATTCTTTGAAATAGAGGGATAGCACATTTATTAAGAAGACAACCTTTCTATTTTGCTGGAATGATTTTGTGCTTCCTAAAGTAGGTTGCTTTGCTTGGCTTTCTCTAGGGAAGATAACTCTTACTAGTGAGTGTCTTTATAAGTTGAATATTGCTCGACCTTTCTCTTGTGTTTTGTGTAAGGATCGAGCGAAAATGGTTGACCATCTTCTTCTTCAATGTCCCTTTTCTTAATCATGTTGGGTCTTCATCACCAGTAAGCTTAGTTTGCAATTGCCTTTTCTTAATACTCTTTGGGAGATGTTCCAATTCTAGCCTATCAATTATCATAACTCCTTTTTAGCTTATATTTGGAGCATTCCAACTACCATTACCTAGGCCTCATGGTGGAAAGGGAATAAACATATTTATAGGAAATCCCTTTTATCTTTGGAGGTTGCTTTGGAAGGTTTAGAAAGGGCTATCTCATAAGTGGTTAATAGTTATTTCAAGAACATTAGGTGTTTGTATTCCTTTTCCCAATGGGATAACTCAGTACTCAAGACTTGGAAATATGTTTCCCTTCCTCCTTTTTGTGTCGTTAATTTCTTTCAAGGATCTTGTAGTATCTCTTAAGGATATCACTTGGCTACCTACGAGTTTGTAGTTCATGAAAGTTAGTTTTGATGGAGCCTCGTGAGGCAATCTAGGTATCTCAGGTTTTAGAGTTTGCATTAGAGATTATCGGGGTCTTCTGCAAGGTTTCTTTTTAGCTTCGATTCTAGTAGGAATGAATAATGTGGCTGAGGTACATGCACTTTTTGCTAGTGTATCCCTTTCCAAAAGGATGGATGTAAAAAGGTTCATATTGAAGGGGACTTGAGCCTCATTATATCAACTTGCATTCAACAAAAAATAACAAACTGGAGGCTAGGGCAGGTACTCCATCAAACATGGTTTATTATGGATTCATTTTTAGAGTGAAACATTTCTCATACTCTCTGGGAAGGCGATAAAGTTGCAAACATGGGGTGTGACAAAATGGTAGATTCACTGCGAGGTCAAATATGTGTATAAGATTTCCCTAAGATGCATGATTAGGCGAATCTTGAGAAAGTTATTAATTTTTGGGGATTGTATTAGCTGGTAAAGCAAAGTCTAAAATTAAGTGCTTATTTTATTCAATTGGTTGTACAATTAAAAGGTGGTAGTTTATTTCAGTTTTATTCTCTATATTTTGAAAGGAGTTTTTAAAAGAGAGAAGTACTAGTTGTTGTAACCGACTTGTTGTATTTTAGTTGACATCAAGGAGTCCTTCCATCATGTTCAATTATAGCTAGAGTGATTTTCATCATTTTGACAATAATGTGAGTGCATGAGTTAAAGTGAATATTTGGTGTCATGACAGTTCTTAAAATCTGAGATTTCTTCTGAGTAGGGGATCCACTTAGCTTTATGATTTCATCTCTGGATCTCGCACATATATGCAATGATTTAGTGTTAAGCCTCTGATCTGGTCATGTTGTTTCATGAGAATATGTCTTGTATATCTAATATGATGCATGTATCTTGTGTTTGGTGTTGTGGTTGTATGTAGAAGTTCTATTTGAGTGTCTTTTGTAGCTTAGTGGTTCGACTCTGTCTCTTCTAAGGTGGTACTTTGGCAAAATGGAGTATGGTGCTAGAAATTACATAGTCTACATTGTGTGATGGATATAGGGATTAGTCCTGTTGCTAACATTTCAACACACATTTCTTCTCTCGATTTTAGGGAGCCATCATTTCAAGCGACTTTCCTTACTGTAGAAAGGTCGACAACATTGCAGGAGCAGTGTTCCATTGTGCAACAGGGTGACCAATTGAAGATTTCTACAAGGCTTCTTAAAAACCTTTCTCTAGATAATTTTTATGCCGAATAATATAGTGATGGTTGGACAAAATGAAGAGGCCATCCCCATGGAAAAATGAAAGCTTAGGGGTTTGAAATCTTGGTTTGCAAAATTTGTTGAAGTTGATGAAAGATCAACCCCACAGCTCCCAAGAATCACCTACATACAAACACCTGTTATAGAAAGAGAGAAGCAAAAGCTATGGAGGCTTGAATTGTCAGATCCATAAATGAAACATTCTTGATGAGGAAAAAGAGAGATTTCCATAATAAAAAATGAATCAATAAATTACAAAGAGATCAATCCTTATAAAAAGAGATCAAAACCCTAACAGGTAACTAACCTAGGTTGCATTATAATAATTAATTCTTAAGTAATAGCTAGAGTAAACTAGAGTTTAGCTTAAGTAAACTAGAGATAATAAGTGGCTTAATAATTAAATCAATACGATTTAATTAATAAGAAAATACTTTATTACTCTAAAAAAATTTTGTATGAGTGATGACTCCCGTAGTAACTTGCAAAATTTTTGGTTGGATAATGCATGTAAGCCAGTGATTGTGCGCTATTACCCTACATTTATTGGAAACAATAATTGCCTTGTTTTTTGAGTTGGTGATGTTGTGAAGTTGGTGATGGACTATTATTATCAAGCAGATCTTTCGGTGATGGTGATCATTTGTGAAAGGGGTTCTTGGCCAGGGGTCTGAGGAATGGTGATATGACATCGGGCTCGATCATGGGTCTCAAGATATTTCCTTGGCTTTGAGTGGGTTGTGTGGTCTATTCGAGATTTAAGTCTGCATACACATGGCATATGTGTAGTTCTATTGAATTTAAATATGTTCAAATGTTCTTAATTAGTATAAGTAATAGATACTTTTGAGTTATTTGGTTTTTAGCATTGTTTGGTCTATGTGCTCTTATTTGTCCATGTAGCAATGTACTTTGTTCACTCATAGATATAAGGGTATATGTGTTCATGGGGTAGCATTTGGATTGTTTTTTGATTTTCTTATAGTTTGTATTTGGTTATGACTGGTGGGTTTCTTTCTAGACTCTTCCCATCACAAACTTTTGAACCAATTTGAATAAATATTATAAATATACGTGGCTTTCCATGTTTGCCTAAAAAAAAACACTCCTTGAATAATATACATTTAATTTTAACAATGCTATATTCCTACTCTTAATTAAACAAATACACAAACTATTAGATACTAAGGGCTCGTTTGGTTTGTGGATATCAACGGGAATTAGAATTGAGAATTTTAAAAAAATCGTAATCCATTGTTTGGGTTGACGAAATAAGAATTGGAATACGAGAAAATTAGAATTTTGTATCCTCATTTATCCCCCAATTTGAGGATTCAGTCTTCCTTCCAAATAGTTGGTATTGCTCAAATACTTGTTTTAATTCCAATTTTGGAAAAGAAAGCATTCCAAATTAATGAAAAAGAAACTTTTTTTCATGTCCGCCAGACCTATTTTTTTGGGTGCTCACTTTGGTCTTCTAAAATATATTGTCGTTGTCATTTTGCTCTCCATTTTATCTGCTCTGGTTTCTGAACATTGTTGTGTTGGTCTACAAACAGGTATGGATTTACATTTTGGGTTTGCTAGGGTTTATATTTGTTACAAATTTTGGTGTCTCATTGCAAGTTTTCCATGTGAGCAACGACTGAACAATCTTGGCTTCTTGTGTTTCGTGATTGCAACCAAATGGTGGAAAGGTATGTAAATGTGATTTAAGCTGAATTTTGCCTTCTTGTTCTACTTTGTAGTTATATCGTTTGGCTCTATATATATGTGATTTCATGTGTGTGCATCTATATATATGGTGGATTAACTTTGGGTTATCACATTTTTTTACCATTTTTTCTCTCCACTGATTAACTCTGTAGCTAGGGTGTAGATTCTCATACTATTTGCAGGATGTAGATTAAATTGATTTCATAAAAATGATTTTGAAACATTCAACCCTTCTGGTGTTTACTCTCCCTCCCTATCGGCGACGACCTACCTCTACTGACACCATGTTGTTTACATTTGAAGGCTCATCCTTAAGGAATCAAAAATCCTCTTTTTTCAAAAAGTGGGTATGGTAAAAGCATCTCCAGTGCCCTGCTTCCTCTGCTTGCCCACGCTTTCCATGCATCATGGTTTCTAATAACCAATCATGAAGTTGGTCTCCTTCCACTATTAATTTCTTCACTTTTTATCTTGGTCCAGGAAAAGAGTCCTTAAGAAAGTAAGCTAACTTTTCTTTCTGAGCATAATCCAAACCCTAGATGGGAATTTTATAGTAAATCAAGTAAAGTCCCAATAGGGGGGACAATACACTCTATTCTCCACATGCCCGCTTAAATAAAAAATGATGTTAGTAAAAGAATGACACCATGAGAAGTCCGTCTCAAGGTTGGAATGAAGTGCATCTATTGCTAAAGCTCTTCTTAATTCCTCACAAATTGCTTACATCTGCTATTCACCTTTTTCTTCCTTAGACATTGCAAACCATATTGGCCATTGTTGTGGTATTTGAGACACTTGATTTTGCTTAATTTTATCTTCCCCTATTGATAGGTTATTTCCTTTTGACCCTTGCCAAGTGCTTTCTTGAACCTTTTCCTACTTTACTGATAAATGCTTGTTTATGACTATCTAGTCTGCACATGCCACCGTAAACTATAAATGGTACTAGTAAAAGAATGACACCATGAGAAGGTTGTCTCAAGCTTGAAACATAGCACATCTATTACCAAAGCTTCTACATTCCTCACAAATTGCCTACATCTGCTATTCACCTTTATCTTCCTTAGACATTGAGAAACATATTGGCCATTATTGTATTATTTTACTTTTTAGACACTTGATATTGCTTGCTAATAAGATTTTGGTCATTTCCTTTGACCCTTGGTGTAATAACCCCCTCTACTGATGAATTTTAATATTAAGTCATAATAGCTAATAATTAAACATAATCAAGATTCGTAAATATTAATTATATATTCTAAATATTCAATATTATTGTTAAATAAGTATTGGACTGTGGTAGCCCTATTTGTAAGAAGCATTTAGTGAACACATATGTCAATATTTTATTTTATTTTAGATCAATAAACGACAGAAGCCTAGATTAATTATTATTATTTGTTGAAATTAATTATTATTATATGTTAAGCGAAGGTAGATTCGAACTCAAGACATCCCACATGAGAGGCTCGCAAGTTATCGTTGCATTGTAGGCTTTTGCCTAAACACATATATCAATATTGATTATTAATAAATAAATCATATATTATATATCTTTTTAAGACATCAATTGATAGCTAAACAAAATTAAATAATACTACAAAATAAGATAAGTACAAACTAATAGTCGAATAGAACTTATGTATGTAAACATACACTAATTATATATGTTTTAATTATTCCTCCATACTCCATAATATTAAATCTGAACTCAATGTTTATTATAACCAATTTGTCCATAGGTACAAAAGTCGATTATAATCATATTAATTTCTGCCATTTGCATAGTTAGATTTGTTCTTACCAAAATATATCACTCAGAGCTTAGAAGGAGTTTCATTTAAAGCTACACCAATGCCAAGTTTCTACCATAAAGCATCGCTGCCAAAAGTTGAGCTAAAGAAGGTAGTTATGCGAGGCTATTTAGCTATTTTGATGTGTGGGTTGTTCTATGCTATGATTACTAAAAACAATCTATAGTATTTAGTAATGTTTTTCACTTTATCAGTTAGTGATGAATTGTCTCTTAGTAATGTTTATCATCTGCAACCTCTAACAAGCCAACTGCGGGTAATGCTTACATTTAAACATGTACTTTATATATAGCAGTGAAATCTTACTATGTGATGCATCTAGTTTCTATTCAAATTGCTCTCGATCATTTGTCACAAAATAGATTGGACATTTTTATTTAGTTGTCACATTAATAGTCCATCGACAAGTTCTCTTTAATATGTCTGCCAATGTGGATGCAATGATTATCAAATAGAAAATGATTTCTAGGTTTTTATTACAAGAGTTTGGTAAGTTGGTTATCAACACATTTGCCATATTTTGCCACCTACCGAGGATGATGCCTTGTTTGTGGTGACTATGAAGATCACCATAAAAAGGATTAGTGCAATGCTTCTCCAAATTTTGCTTTAGAATAATAAAGAATAATAGTATTTTTGTGTTTTTATGGTAAGTTGAGGATCATTGAGCATAAAGTTTGATCAAGATTTATGATGTGCAGATACCTCCTACTTGTGCTAAATCACCTAAGCTAGGGCACAAAAAAAAGCAGTTATTGTCTGATTTACATATGGCTATTTATGTTCTACTATTATTTTGTCTTAAGTTAGAGCTTTGTAATATTGTTGCTAACACCTGTATTATTGTTAGTTCCTGCCATAGGCAGGAATACTTATGCATTCATGTTAGTGTTAATATGACATTAACATTGACCAATCAAATCAAAGAATTTAAAAAATTATGTGACACTTCAAATGTTTATATCTTTTTCTAATTTATTATTATTTTATAAATCACATTTTTCATTCATTCTATTGGTCCATATTATTTTTGGTGGGGGAGAAAATTATTTTTCTTTAAAAAAAATACAAAAAATTTCTAACAACTTCATCTTGCATTAATGAATGCATTAATTACAACTTTATCTTTTTCACATTTGTGACAAGTTGATAAGATTTTTTTTTTCAATTATTTTATCTTCCACCTCACACAACATGTCTAATCAATATTAATTCTCAATAGCAATATAATTTCAATATGTTATATCTTTGTATTTGAATTTCTAATTTTTTCATTTTTTAATAAAAGTAGTTAAATTATTACTATTATTTTACTTTTGTAAAAATAAATTAAACAATTTTTTTTTTTTTAATAATAGTGTTTGTAATATGTATAATTGATAAGTATTACAAATTGTACATTATATCATTTATTATTATTAATATTTTATGTTTAAATAATTTATCATTTAGTTTAAATATATTTAAAACTTAAATATATATTTTAATATTAAATTAATAATTATATTTTACATAAAAAAAAATACTAAAAGAAATAACCACAAAAAAGAAATAATTCATATGTAAATTATTATTAAGTTTTATAAATTATGTATTAAAATTAAACAGTTATATTCTATTTCTTATTTATTCATCAACATCAAATTTATATGTATTACATCTATTTATTATTTACAAATGTATATATTAAATTATATAGATATTATTTCATAATTAAAAATTACTTAATTTTATGGAAAATTTGGAAATACAAAACATTAAATAGTAAACCTTCTCTAATTGTGTAGAATTAAACAATTAGTTTTACTTATAAAATATTTTTATATTTCAATACATTTCATTTTTTCTTATACAAATATGAGCTTTAATATAAAAATTAAATTCTTAGTTTCATTAATTAAAATATAATATATTTTAATTTTTTATTATAACCGTGATTTTTTTTATTTATGGAGATTCAGCTTTTTTGCCTAGTCTCTTTGGTTAAGAACCAAAGACTGAGGGGTATCCATTCCGCCAAATTCGCCTGAGGCACAATCCCAGCCTCATCCCTTTTAGATGTCAGGGGCCTTGCACTCAACAAGACTTGATCCCTAGTGGGCTCTTTGTGAGGCCTTTCTATTTTGACTATTTGTTTTATTAAGAAAAATAATTATATTTAATTCTCTCTCTCTCTCTCTCTCTCTCTCTCTCTCTCTCTCTCTCACACACACACACACACACACACACACACACACACACACCTTATGTTGGTATCACTCTATCTTACTATTTTATCTCTCTTCCTCTTCCTCCTCTATATTATCTATCATTTTTTCCTTTGCATATATGTTTATGTTGTTATTGTTCTATACTGCTATTTATCTCTATCTAATGATTGAAAATAGTGTGACTTCCATTTGATAATCAAGATGAGAATAATACATAGTTGGGGGAGTTTTTCCAACTACTTATGGCTCTCTAGTAGCATGCATAACATGCTTAAACATATAAAGTGATACTCCAAATGCTTCATCACTTTTTCAAGTTCTACAATTCAAAAATTGGTATGGATATCTTTCATCATTGCACATATTTTAAGTTGTCAATGTAGAAGGTGCAAATTTATCTAAAGCATATGTATTGATCATAGTATGATATTAGGTACTTAGTGCCATATTGGGGACGTTGGCCCCTAAATGCCCAATGATATAATAATATAACACGAGAACTTAACAACAAAATATGAGCCATCCTATCATATCACAAGTGCATTTCTAGGACGAGAATTTAGCAACAAAATATAAGCCATCCTATCATATCACAAGTGCATTTCTAGGCAAAAATGAATGCATTCACAATGTTAATTTAGAACTATTTAACCTTATTCTCACTCATCTATACCTCTACAACCATTATGTGTTAGGTAGGAACTATGATGCATTGTGGCTCTTGTTACCATTATTTCTTAGATGTTCAACATCTTCAAATATAATCAAGGCACCACTAGTTTCATATAGTGTACTCATAATCAATAGTATGCTGTAGTATTCTATCTCTAATCTATTGATTGTGATTATTATATTGATCTAAGATTCTTCCTAACATGGCTTCATCTTTTGTCCCTCTGACATTGATAGTAGTTGTACTAACAATCTTATTCTTATTAGTGAACCCTCTTTTCCATCTTACATTTTTGTGAACCTAATGTCTCTTACTTTTGTATACTTTTGATGGGTAGATTTGATTTGGTTAATATCTTAATTGCACCCTTTGAGGATTGATTGACATTTTTAACTGAGCATTGTCATTACCAGGTATAATTATCGTTCTTACAATGAATTTCAACATCCACTATTTATCATAAGCTCTTTTTGATTTATGCCATTATTTATTTAATGGAGTTCTCTTTCTCTTATATTATGATGGTCACTGCTTCTTGCCCTGATCATTGTTTTTGATTTTTGTTTATCTTTGTTATGTCTACCTTATTCATTGTATAGATCTTTATCATCTTTTTAGATCTGCTTATGTTTCTTCTAATGAATAGACAAATATTCCTCGTGGCTTTCAAAGGAGATCTTCCCTTTACCTCTTCAATGGTTTGGAGTCACACCTCTTTACCATGGCTGCCAATTGCAATGGTCACAACCTTCCATCATTACCATCCTCTGATATCACAACCCTTCATCATTTCAACACTTTGAAAGATTCATAACCCATCATAATTGTCACTCTTTGAATGACCCATCATAAATTTTAGTTATAATCAACTCATGTAATTTTAGTTATTTATAAATTTTCAATCACTCGCAAAGACATCATTTTACTTCTCTTTGGGATCGCTATGTGTGTTCATCAATGTTGTATTGGATTCAATGAAAATTTCAATATGCAATAAACTATTGTATTATCTTAACACTGAATCTGTTATATATCTCCTACTTATATGGTGCAACTGGTCTGCTCTTTCATTGATCTCTACTATTTACTCTTAGAAAGTTGTTCATCATCATATTTTACCAAATCCATGGATCTAATGAAATGTCTCTCTACATTGGTTTTAGGTTATTGATGGATCTAATGAAAGATAAAAACATTCCAGGGCACATTGCTAGGAAGAGAAGAGTCATTTGTGCTCTTGTAGCCTTTGCTGCATCTATAGCAGCGACCTCACAAGAAGGTAGAAGAGCAATATGTAAGTGCAAAAGAAGCGAGATTACATTTTATAAACATATTATCTATTTGAATGAGACTGATTGTCATGATCAAATTCAAATGAGTAAACAAGCCTTCTTTCATCCAGTTGATATTCTTAGGCAATAAGGAAGCATCAAAAATATGATGCACTTACTGCTAGAAGAATAATTGGTGATGTTTCTCCATACTCTTGGCCACAATCTAAGGAATCATAAGATTGCTTGTAACTTTGGTCACTTAGGGGAGACAATCAGTCGATATTTCCACAAAGTGTTAACAACAATCTTGGCACTTCATGGAAATTATTTTTTGCCACCTGGTCCAAACACTCCTCCAAAAATTAGTAGGAATGACCATTTTGATCCGTACTTCAAGGTACATACCCTATTGGTACAATTTTTTTTCCTTGACTTTAGTTATTTTATTCCATCCCTTTGATTATAAATTTGCCCAATGTAGGATTGTGTGGGAACAATTGATGGAACTCATATTCCAGTCATAGTTGATGTCAACATGCAAGCTCCATATCGTGATAGAAAAGGAAATTTATCTCAAAATTTTATGGGTGTGGCTTCATTTGATTATAAGTTTCATTATGTCCTTACTGGATGGGAAGGGTCAGCTGTAGATAGTCGTGTTCTATCTTCGGCCCTGTCAAGATCCGATTAATCGGTAGTTCCCCCTGGTATGTCTAGTATGTTTATATACTGATACATGTGACTTTCTTAAAAAGTTATATTAATGAAATTTTATTCTTATGTAGGAAAATATTATTTAGTGAATGTTGGATATCCCAATGTACTTGGATTTCTTGCACCTTATCGTTGCACACATTACCACCTAAAAGAGTTCTCACGGGCAAACCCAATAAATAGCTCGCAAGAGTTGTTTAACCACCGCCACTCATCCCTAAGGAATGCAATTGAACGTACCTTTGGCATTTTGAAGTGAGGCTTCCCTATCTTAAGACATGCGATGTCATATCAAATCATGACCCAAATAAAGATTGTTTTGGCATGTTGCATACTACACAACTTCATTACCATAGAAGACGACATTTCGCTTGAAGTTGATGTTGAAGAGGAAGATGATCGTGAGGGGATAGATGTACCAATACTCGAGACATATGGGATGACTCAGTGTGATAAAGATGATTGGGGGAAATTTAGAGACGATATAGCCAAAAAGATGTGGGATGATTACAAAACTCGATCTTAGTTGTGATTTGGCAAGATGATGTTACAAATTATGGCCAATGATATGGAAAGATGATTCAAATGTATTGTAGTTAATGCCATATGGAAAACTTTGCTTTTATCGAATGCTACTTCATGCCATATTTGTCTACATTTATTTAAGAGAAAAACAAATCTATTTTACATAAATATGGAATCTTCCTTGCCAACAGTAGTGTTTGTTTCAAATTCTTATTTGCTGGTAAATGTTTATCTATTCAAAAATAAATTGCACCTCTTCAGTTAATCTTTTGGCTAACATATAAGTGTAGCTTTTTTAACGTTGATTCTTTTTATATCAATAAATAATATTGTCTTTAAACTTGACATAATTCTTGAATATGATTTCATCTCACAACCCAACTTTAGCACCAACTAGGGTTGCTTTGACTGTCATAGATCTCCATCAGTTTCTACCTCTGACATGGATCAATATTTCACCAAATATGTTAACGCTCCATCCACTTTTTAATACCATTGCAAACTCTTCTTACTTTCCAGATGGCATGGTTTGTAATCATATGCATTGTTATTGTTGCTAGGTCTGGAATGTTGCATGTTATTTCATTTATCTTTTATTTTATCGACTCATTGTTATGTAATGCCACTAAGACTTCTATCACAACCGATGAATCTATACAGTTACCATATAAACTGAGTGCCTCTTTTATATTTGTATTTGGACACACGACTCAACATACTTGTAATTTATAGACTTTATGCTTTGCTTCAAAAGTTTCAAAACCACAATGTCTGATGTAGTGCTCTATTCAATTTTTAGAAAAACACAAATTTCCTAAACTTATCGCTCCTTAAATATCTATTTACTTCTCTTAATATTACCATGTGTGATTCTTGTGGTTACTCCAAAACTTATTCTCTTTAAATCAGACACATGTGTGTTCATTCCAATCTATCTTTTTATGGATCGCAACATGTTGATATGTCTCTTAATTATTGTCTTAAATGCCAATGCATGGCTCAACAAAGCCTGGCATTCTTATTTGGAATTTCATTCATTTCAAGTCGCTTCTCTTGATTTTGGTAATCGAATTTGGTCATACTATTTTATAATCTTTTCTCATCATGAATGTTGGTAAACTCTTGAAATTGAAATTGAGAAGTAACTTGTGATTTTCTATTAGAGGTATTTCTGATATTTATTTCCACCATACAATACCTGATGCTTATAATAGATTCTGCATAGAGAGCCTAGAATATTGACTCTGTCATCTGTTTGTGTTTTGTCAACATAGTGCTTGAATAATGTTTTTTAGGTTTAATAAATTTTAACTTCTCACATTTTCAACTGAATGCAGGTTAGCTAACAGATTAATGGTTTTTGTTTTCCAATTTAATTGGACTAAAATAGAGCATCTGGATTAACTAGTCAATAGTTGAAAAACCTTATTACCATTTGGCTAGGAGACTCTATTTAAGGTGCTTCACCACAATCTTCTCGGTTCCTTCACATTTAAGTGGTAGCAGAGTGTTTCTAGTTATGCTATTCATGCCTAAGGCATTCTATGACAGATGCTCTTCTTTGTTCCATGCTTTTCGTAAACTTCACTCGCAGAGGGACTTGCTAGTGCTCAATGCCATGGCACTCTACAAGAGGACCTTGCCCTCTTCTCTTTCATGTAAGGTTGTCCTCTAATTATTTCACCTGTTCAACTTTATATGCTATTCTCTTTCACCTTTCATTATAGTGCCTATATCCCTGCTTTTTATGACTGTAGACGCTTAAAATCGTCCTAAAAGACTATATTAATTTATTTAATATTTCCCTTGACATTATAATTAATTAATTAATTATATTTGTCATATTCTTCTACCTATATAATTAAATTTATTTAATTAAGTGGGTTCAGTTTTCTAAGGTATTTAAATTTGATTTAAATACTTCCATCCTTAATGTGTTAAATTTATTTAATATATGATCCCCCATAATCCCCCTTTTAAAATAAATTTTATTTATTTAAATCCCTCCATCTCATTAATTCCTCTAAACTTATGATTAAATTAAATCTTATTTAATTTAATCTTAAACCTAGCCTAAAGCCTAGCCTACAACCATCACTTTCATCCTCCTAAGCCTATCCACCATTTTAATCCCACTTTTTTTATCCTAAACACCTTGCTAAACACTTTTTAGCTCCTAAGTGTTTGCTCACACGTGTGAGAAACTCTTGATCCAATAAAGCTTCCATTTTATTATTTTATTCTTACACCTCTTACATCTCTTACACATTTGTCCCCATTTCCTTTCTCCTAGGTTCCTCGAGCCATCACTTTCATCCAAAAGGCTTTTGTTGACCTTTGCATGGCTTATTTCCTTAGCCCATGTGTCTCTCTTGTGGCACCTATGTGGATGCCACATGGATGCCACCTCACCAAGCCCTCTCTCAAGCCTATAAATAGAGCCCTTGTCTCAAGCATTATCATCTCCCTCATTTTGCATTGTTATCATGCTAGTTTGAGTTTAGAGCTTTCATAGTGATTTTCATGTTGCATACTAACCTTTGGTAGTTGATAGATCATTGCATTTACATTGTTAGATTAGCTTGTTCATGCATTTACATCTTCATTTCACTTGCATATTAGTTTAGCTTGCACATTAGCTTAGTTTCTTTATTGCATTCCATCTCCACATCCACTTGAATGCTCTTAAACATGACTTCATCCATAGCCATTGTTTGAGGTGTTCTTCATTACATATAGCATAGTTTCATTATCACACTTGCATTTTCACATCAAGAGATTCAAACATAGCTGTGTTTGGGAGAGCACACCAAACATCCCTCCAATCCAACACACCAACAAGGCCTTTCATGGTTGCCTTTGTTGAGTTGTTTGAGGTTGCTTGAGGACTTGAGTTGTTGGTTACTTTGAGTTGAAAAACTCAAGCAAATGTTAGTTAGCTTTCTTTCATTGTTGAATACTTAATGCATGCACATAAACTAATGTTTGTTTGTTTGGTCTTGCTTCCAACAGGTCTAGTTTTCTAGTATACATTTTGGTATGCCTAGTGGGACCCACGTACTTGTTTTCATCTCAAAAATCATTCAAGAATTTGTAGTTTGTCACCAAAAAACCTCACATTGTCGTCTACATCGAACACAGTGTCATCTGTGTTATGTCGTCTTCACAGACTAGCATCTACGCAGACTAACGTCTGTGCATATTAGCATCTCTACCTGCTACTCATATTACATTTGAGAACCTAGTTTTAACATCTATGTGGGTTATTCTGTCGTCTGTGTCATGGGTGAGTTTTAAATTTAAAAAAGTCAATTTGTTGTCTGCGCGTAGTATTCGTTCGTCTGTGATCTTCCATCTAGTCTTTGCACTTATAACTGTCGTATGCGCCTAACAAACAATACCATCTAACTACAAAGCTATACATTTTTGTTTTCTGTCATCTGCGTTGTACAACATCTGCAAGTTTTGATGTTTGCGCAATTTGGCGTCTCCGCATATTGTCATCTACGCCTGTAATATGTCATCTGTGCTTTTTAACAAAGTTGTGAAACTTTGAAACATTATTATTTGCTAATTGGTGGTTTGCAGGGATTGCTAATGAGTTTTCATGCAGGAAATAGACCTTTAAAAACTTAAAACAAACCAATAGTGATTTTTATCACTAAGAAAAATTGTAATGATTTTTATCACTTTAGTATTAAAGGTTAATTAACTTGCATGTTATAATCATTTGTCCTTTGAATGAATGCTGCAAATTAGTGAGTAATCTCCAAACACACTCTTGAGTGTCTAAATGATTTTTTTAAAATCTAATTTTGAATGCCTTAAAGAAATTTATTCATATTTCATTGGAATGGATGTTTAGGTAGAAAACTCAATCTTGAATGCCCTTAAGGAATGAACCATATATTCATTGGAATGTATGTGTAGGGTAGAAAACATTTGGATTTGGTGCTTAAAATGAATTCATACACTCTTGAATGCCTTAAGGAAATTGACATGAATGTTTAAGTTGCCTTAAGAAAATTAATATGAATTTCTAGGCTAGCAAACATTTGGAATTGGCGCTTAAAATGAATTCACATACTCTTGAATGCCTTAAAGGAAATTGATTTCATTTTCAACAATTTGTTTATGTGCACGCTCGATTTTTTTTCTTGTTGACGAATTAACACTTTTCATTTATGTTGACGACGATTTCAAGTTGAAAAGAACATTGTATGCTTTAAACACGTGTGTCTTCAAAGTAGATTACAAAACCTAAGGCTTCATTGGGAAAGAACGTGTGTCTTTTAAACCCCAAGGCCACTTACTTATTCTCTTCCCTAGCGCCTTCGGGTGATTTTGAGTGCACAAGAAATAAGTAGTCTTGTTTTTCTTTTTCTTTTTTAGGAGGCCTACTTGGGGATTTCATCACCCCTTGGGACAACCTCAACTCTAGTGTTTTGGTGGAGTATACGAATTGGGAGGTGAATCAAAAGATACCTCTCTTTGAAGAAAAATCTTGTCACTCTTGGCTAAGTCCCAAAGAACTTTATACCTTTGGGAAGTGAAGGAGGAGATTGGAGTTACCGTCTCCCCTAGCTATGTGCATTATTTTCTTTCATCTATAGATTTAGGCCTCACGTACTTTGCATATATCGAGGACACCTTTTAGATAAGCCTTGTATATCCTATTTGCAACCTTATTAGGATTGTTGGTGTGTTCTGCGTGCCTATTCATTTAAACATTCAAAACCAACACAAAATATCAAAAAAGTGCAAAACGAGTGAAATTGTGAGCTAAACTTCAATGAGTGAAACAATGGTAAGTGGGTCCTCTTGACCCACGATTATTTTCAAAAGTCTTATATTGGTCTAGTATTTGAAATTGGTTGTCTAGTCATAGTTTATGCTTGAAACTGAGTCTTGTTTTGTTCCTATCATAACCGACAAAGTCAAACATAAGAAGGTGAAATTGTCCAAATAATTTGTCTACAAGGAAAGGAAGAACCTAGCACATGGTGACAAATAATTCCAATATGCTATCAGAGACATCCAAAAAGAAGAAGCTAAAGAAGACTGCTACAATAGAATTGAGTACAATGCAAAACTTTGAAATTGGTCTACCTTTCCAGGAGTAAACCCCAAGTTTTTGTTCCCAGTGAGTGAGGATTGAGTTAACTGTGTAAGTGACCACCACACCTGCAGTTTCCACATACCACTTTCTTTTTCCACATTTCTAGTCTGTCATTTGCAAACTTCCTCTAGAGAGCTTGATCATTTGAACCTAGAGACTTTGGCATAAGGACACCTTTTGAGATCACAACACTAGACCTTTTATCCACAAGCAAACACCTATCACTTATTTGGGATCACAAGTCCATTGCCAAATAGTGAGTAATCACACTTTGTTTGCTAAACCAAGGTCTTTTGTTTACATCTAGGTTATTGGTTCCCTTTCATTGCATAAGGTTTAGCAGTTCTCTCCCACATTCCTTGCTTTCTTCCACAGTCTTCCACCCATTGGTTTGGTTACAATTGTATGGTACATACGCAATCTGACAGATTCACATTTAATCTCGTGTCTTGTTTATTGGAATCATTAAGACAAAGAGAGATGGAGAATCCTTTTCCTCCACGCACAACAGCATTGGGGGGAGGATTTCCCTCTAGTTCGAACTTGGGTATGCCTAACTTAGCACCCACACAAGAGCCAGAAGATCCTTTTCACAACATGACTTTGGGAAATGAGGACGAAGAAGTATACCAAGAGGAAAGCCCTATTGATAGCAACAATATCCCTAATGATGTCTGAACATTCCTTACAAATCCACACGATGTTGAAATGATGGAAAAATCTATTAGGGCAAACAAAACTAAGATCTTCCTAAACTTGGTTAAAGATGGTGTTAATGTCCCCACAAGCTTTGATGAGACCACCTTGTTTAGACAAATTATGAAGGGTGGTGCTCCTGTATTGCCAAACACAACTCAAGTATCTAGCCAAGGACCAACAATGACAACTAGTGCCATATCCACATCAAGTGGCACCACACAACCGACTTTCCAATTAAGTGCAGAACATGTCCAAAAAATCATTAGTGTTACGCCCAACATTACTAGTGCTAGTCTTCCACAATCCACCTTGATAGGCCCAACTGTAGGATGCTTAAACATTGGGCAAATGTCTACTCAATTGATGGCAATTCCAACACAATTGATGTATTCCACTTATTCGCAAGTTCCAACAAGTATGATGAAAACATTTGTGCCAATTCCAACAACTGCATATCAATACATTGGCCAAAGCGGAGCACTTCCACCACCTCATAACACGTTTGGAACTCCTTATAGCTTGGGAGGTGGGGTTCCAAATGCTTAACAGTCACAAGTACAACCAAACCAAGATTTAGTCCAGCAATTGCATGAACTTCAAAACTTGGTACATTCTCTGACCAACAAAGGGGTGAAGGCTTTCTCTTTTGAGGAAGTTTGTCCCTTTCCATTTGATAAATCCATTAGCATGATACCATTCCCACCAAACTTTGAGATTCCTAAATTTAACAAATACACAGGAGAAATATGTCCTATCACACATCTCAAGGAATTCTCAGTTTTGTATCAAGAAGTAGCCTATAATGAAGATTATCTTAAGAGGCTCTTCATGCGAAGTCTTGTGGGCCCCGCACTAGAGTGGCTAATGAACTTACCCAAGGGTTCCATTACCTCTTTCAATGACCTAACAACAAAGTTTGTAGCACAATATTCTTACAACATTGAACACCATGCCTCATTAAGTGATTTGTGCAACACAAAACAATGAAATGGTGAAACATTTGCCAATTTTCTACAACGGTGGAGGCATCTTGCTAACCACATGCCCTACAAAATTGAAGATTCCCACCTTGTGGATATATTTATGAAGAACTTGATAGCAGAGATGTCCTTTCACATGAAGATGACTAGCCCTAAAGATTTCACTACATTAGTCAAGAGGGGCAAGAGCATTGAAAATGGGTTTTTAGATAAAGGTGTCATCAAACAATATAGCTTATCATCCTCAAACAATGACACAAACAACAATAGCAAACCCAAATTTTGGTCCAAGAACAAAGGTGTCACACACGACGACGTCACTGATGTTAAAAACATGCAAAACCTTCAAGGAGGAAACAACAACAACCATCATAACCGAAACAACAACAATTCAAATTGTGACAATTAGAATCAAAACAATCAACAATCTCGCAATCAAACACAATTTTTCCCTCACAACAACAACAATACCAAAAACAATTACAACTGTGACTATGATTGCAACAGGGTGTTCAGTAACTTTCGTGAACCCTTGGAAGCCATATTCCAAAAACTAGTGAATCACAATTTGATGGTATTTCCTAGCACATGACCCTTTGATGAGAATCAACCCAAGTCAAAATGGTATAGGGAAAATGAATATTGTAAATACCATCACATCAAAGGACATGACACAAACAAGTGTATAAAACTCAAAGTCTTCATTCAAAATCTTGTTGATGATGGGGAAATTGAGGTAGAAGGAGGACCATCCTCTAAAAATGCTAAGCTAAAAATATTCTAAAAGCCATTTATTGATCACAACAATGACAATAACAACAATGGAAACAACAATACGAACAATGCAAATTGAGCTTCCACATCAAATGCATTACCATATGACTATTCTACTAATCACATATCAGGGTTTGACTCCTTGTGTGGTAAAATAGAAACCAACGATATATGTGGATTTGACTCCATGTGTGGTCACATTGAAGAGGTAGACACTCATGTGAATATCCTTGTCCTACAAGCAGCTGATTGTGATGTAACCACTCGATGGGGAAGACTTACTTTGCAAGCTGCCACTCCCAATCACACTAATCCATCAATTCTACATGTGCCTGTTGCGCCATCCACTTCACAGAGGCCCGCTTCTCGCTATGATGTGTTATCCCAATTAGGTAAGACTCCTACACAAATATCCATTCTTGAGGTCCTAACCACATCACCCATCCACAAAGAAATCTTGGAGAAAGCTCTTTTATAGTCTTGTGTTCCTAAAAATATTAATGCCTCCCAATTCACTTCCATGATTGGAAACCTTGTTGCACAACAACACCTTGTCTTCATAGATAAAGATTTTCAAGGTTCTGATCCCCACCATAATTTTTCGCTCCACATTGAAGTCCTTATATAATGACACAAGATAAAAGAGTCCTTATAGATAATGGATCCAGTTTGAACCTATGTACATTGAAGATGATTTGTTTCTTGGGACTTCCCGAGGACCTCCTAGATATCAATAAAAGGATAACAATCAAAGCATATGATGAGAGGAAAAGAGAATCAAAAGGAGTTATCATGTTACCACTAAAGGTTGGACCAGCCGTCATAAATACTGAATGCCATGTCCTAGACTTGGATTTGCCATATAAAATTTTGCTTGGTCGACCTTGGATACATACACTAAAGGCAATACCATCTACCTATCATCAATGCTTGAAATTTCCTCACCAAGGAAGAGAGGTCACAATTCTAGGAGATCCCAAACCTTTTGCCTTTTGTAAAAGATTGGAAGGTGCACCAGCAAATTTTTGCCCAGTAAGTGAGTTTGCTAAAGTTATACCTAAGCCTCTCACAATAACAAAATCACCTTCCACAATAGTGCCAGAGTTAGCCAATAATGATTCCAATTCCCATAAAGGAAAAGAAAAGGTGGAAGATACTAAGGTCAATACTACAGGGAAGAAGGTTACTTTTACTAATTTAGGAATGGGAGAGTATAAGTTTGAAAATGCCTTATGTGTTAGACAACTACCACTCTCCCCTCATTCCATTGGAAAACCTTCACAATTACCACCTCCTACCAACAAAGAGACTGTGCATATTAACAAGACCACATTTGAACATTGGGGTTCACTTAGTGATGAACATATGGAATCTAGTATCCTAGATTGGCTATACTATGATGGAAAAGATGAACTTGTGGAATTTCCCAAGGATAAGTATGTTAAGGCCCCTCTCATTATCAGAAACATGGGATGTCACAGTACCGGCCTTGGACCTAAAGAAGATGGAATTAGACAACCCCTTGAGGCTAATAGCTGTCCTAAAGGATGTGGTCTGGGCTCCATTAAACCTAAGGTATCCTTTGCTGACAACTATTGTATGGTTGAATCTGATTCTGAGACTGAAGAGGAGGAATTCTTCAAAATACCCTTCCAATACATTGAAGATGGCCTAGATACCCATGCCCATGCCATTACCATAGCTGACCTTTCACCCACTGACCTACCTCTCACCAACCTTGACATGATAGACTGGGACCAACAGGACACACTACTAGCTCTCGATATCTATAAGTCTGATGAGGCAGTGATGGCACTCTTTGGCCTTAAGAATCTCCAAGATTATGAACATGAGATCCAATACAATGAGGAAGCCTACTTTGGTAGCCAAGTCAAAGCTCTTAGTCACAAAATTGAAAAAGAAAACAAAAATGGAAAAATAAAAGAAACATCCTCTAGTGAAAACTCTTCTAGGGCAATTTTGGATGAAGAAAAAGATAAAATAAAGGATGCATCTTCTGGTGAAAACCTCCTAGAGGTGCCAGAGGAGGGAGAAGTTGACTTGCCATTTAGATCTTTACCACCAGAAAAGTCATCTATTTTGAATGAGGACACAATTCCGGTCAACTTGGGTACATAGGATAATCCACAAATCACCTACATTGCAGCTACCCTAAGTCCTGAAGAGCAAAAGGCAATGATTGAATTTAAAAAAAAGGGTAAAATCAATTTTGCATGGACATATAGAGATATGCCTAGTTTAGATACAGATTTGGTTGTACATCACTTGATAATAGGTCCCAAGATTAAGCCAGTAAAATAAAAGTTGCGCAAAATGCATCTTAAGGTAGCACTTTTAGTCAAAGCAGAGTTGCAGAAAATGTTAGAGGCAAAGTTCATCCACCCTATTGATTGTCCTGAGTGGGTCTCCAACATTGTTCTTGTAGGGAAAGCATCTGGGGGCATCCGTGTTTGTTCAGATTTTTGAGATTTAAAACTTACATGTCCTAAGGATGATTTTCCACTTCCTAACATAGACATCATAGTGGATTTGACTGCTGGCCATGAGATGTTTTCTTTGATGGATGGTTTCTCCAGTTACAATCAAATCAAAATTGTAGAAGAAGATCAACATAAAACAACATTTACCACCCCATGGAGAACCTTTTGTTATCAAGTCATGCCTTTTGGCTTGAAAAATGCCGACGCCACTTATCAATGCGCAATGACTACCATATTCCATGATCTTCCACATGTCATAATGGAGGACTATGTTGATGACATCCTAGGAAAATCAAAGACATTTGAGTCCCACATTAATGTACTCACTACCATTTTTGAAAGATTGGAGAAATATAAAGTGCACCTAAATCCTAAGAAATGTGTGTTTGGTGTCAAATCAGGCAAGTTGCTAGGCTACATTGTGTCAAGAAGAGGCATTGAGGTAGATCATGCTAAAGTAAAAGCCATCATGGAAATGCCTCCACCTACTACATTGAAACAACTTCATAGTTTTCAAGGAAAGTTATAGTCCATCAGATGATTTGTGGCCCAATTTGCATATAAGGTTCATCCACTTCAACATTTGCTTCGTAAGGACACTAAGTTTTAGTGGGATTGTCTATGTCAGAAAGCATTTGAACAAATCAAGGCATACTTGGCTAATCCTCCAGTTCTAGTCCCTCCAATTGTAGGATGACCATTGATCCTATACATTTCAGCCACTTCAATTGCCTTAGGTGCCCTTTTGGCACAACTAGATGACAATGGCAATGAGCAAGCTATATACTATCTTAGTCAAACACTAGTTGGTTATGAGTTGAACTACATTGCTATTGAGAGAGCTTGTTTGGCAGTAGTCTTTTGTACGCAGAAGCTATGCCATTACATGCTTAATCATACTACGCATCTCATTGCCAAGATAGATCCACTCAAATATTTGCTATCAAAAGCCTCCCTTACTAGTCGAGTTGCAAAATGGGTCTTGATTTTGAGTGAGTTCGACATTGTTTATAAAGAACACAAGGTCATTAAGGGACAAGTAATTGCAAACTAGCTTGTTGAAGCTCCTCTTCAAGGTGACCATCCCATTGTAGCAAATTTTTCAAATGACACAATTATGACTGTTGCCCTGAGTACACCATGGAAACTATTTTTTGACGGTTCCTTTACACAAAAGGGATCAGGGGCAAGAATTTTGTTTGTTACACCGCAAGGAGACCTCATTCCTAAGTCTTCTAAAATATCATTCCCTTGCACAAATAGTATAGCTGAGTATGAAGGCTTAGTCACAGGGTTATGCCAAGCTATCATATGGAATATCAAAAGCCTTCTTGTCTTTGGAGACTCACAATTGGTCATTAAACAAGTTACAAATGAATACCACATAAAAGGATGAGAAGTTGTTGCCATATCGTAGGATAGTCGAGGATCTTAAACAACACTTCATAGAGCTAGTTTTCCAGCTGATCCCAAGGGCTAACAACAAAGCAACAGATGCTATGGCTACTATTGCCTCCATGATTGCCATGCCAGAATATAGTCCTAAATGTGAGTTTCTTGTTGAGAATCTTTTACTCTTGCTTATGAGCAAACCAATTCAGAGTTGGTGTGTGAGATTGTTGGTCCTGAGTCTCCATGGTATGCCAACATTTTTGCCTATTTACGTCACAAAACCATTCCCATAACCCTCACCTCGAATCAAAGCAAGACCTTCATCTGTCGCACAATCAGATATACTATCCTAGGTGACACACTTTTCCAAAAACATTTTGATGGAACCCTCCTCCGATGTCTCAATTCAGATGAAGCCAGAACAACATTAGAAGAGGTCCACCAAGGGATTTGTGGTGCCCATTCTAGTGGCCTTGGATTAGCAAAAAGGCTTCTTAGAACGGGTTATTATTGGCCTACTATGGAAGTGGATGCGTATCATTTTGTGAAGAGATGTGTTCCTTGTCAGTAGCATGGCGATTTGATACATGCTCCTGCCCAAGACCTCCAGCCCACCATTACCCCATGGCCCTTTTCCTGCTGGGGATTCGATCTTGTTGGTCAAGTATACCCAAATTCCTCAAATGGCCACAAGTACATTATTGCCGCCACTGAATACTTTACAGAGTGGTTCGAGGCTATTCCATTAACCTACACCATCGAAAAACAAATTTCGAAGTTCATCTTGAACTACATTATCTGTCATTTCAATATACCTCAAGACATCATAACTGATAATGGAACACCTTTCAAAAATTAGGAAGTTGCCACATTATGCAGGAAATTCAAAATCACCCAACATTTTTCTACCAAATACTACCCCCAAGGCAATGGCCAAGCTGAAGCTACTAATAAAACCATTTTGAAAATCCTAAAGAAAATCGTTGATGCAGCTGGCCATGATTGGCACCTCCATCTTGCACCCGCCCTTTGGGCCTACCATACCTCCATTTGTACCCCCACAAGAGCCACTCCATTTTCCCTTGTTTATGGTTTCAAGGCTATCTTACCCATCAAAATTGAGCTCCCTTCCCTCAGAATCTCTCTCAAGAATCTGATGTCCAAAGAAGAATATAGAGTTGCTCACTTGCAACAGCTGCAACTCCTTGATGAGAGATGCCTTAATGCCTTGAACCACCTCTACGTGTATCAAACTCACCTTCAACTTCAGTATCACAAAAAAGTAAAGCCATGAGAATTTGAGGTGGGTGACTTAGTTTTGCAGCATAACATGAAGAATCTCTAGAACCGTGAAAAGAAAGGAAAGTTTGAGGCTAATTGGCTTGGTCCATTTATCATTACAGCCAAATATGGTTCTAGGGCATATCAGATTGCCACTCCAGAGGGAGATCCGCTCCTTGAGCCTATAAATATCCAACATCTCAAGCAGTTATATGCTTGAGTTTTGCAGTTCCTGTATAGTGTTGATATAGTCCCACAAAACTACAAAAAATTAGAAAAATCCAAAAAAAATCCATAATATGTTCCTAAAAAAAAAGACTAAAAAGTAGAAAAAAATCCTTAAAAAAACATTTTGATCCATTATCTATACGGCTCATTTCCCTCCACCCCATTCCACCATTCCATTTCCTTTCTGCAAAGTCTTATCTAGCTTATGCTTTTCATACATCCAATAAAAGACCTCTTGTCTGCGAGGCTCCACTTCACTTCCATCTTTTAAAAGACCTCTAGTCTACGAGCCATTTTTTCGTTGAGTGTTTGTTCCAATCCCACTACACTGAGCTTTTTCACAACAGTGACCACACTGGACTTGAACAAAATCACCATTTGAGACTTAATGATTCAAGAAACTTGTTCTTTTCATAGCCCTTGCCAAAACAAACAATTGATTTGCGATTAGTGACGACAAACAAAACAAACTTTCATAGAATGAATCCTTCCTATAGGTGGTATTACAACATTCACTTCTAGACCTAAGGTTCTTGGCAGGAATTGTAACTGAATGACTACTTGGTCATGAGATCTCTTTTTGGTTGATTTCATTTTTTGTGTTAATGGAAGCCTTTTATGGTGCGCCTTGATCTTCCATATTTTGGTCATACCTGAATGACTCTCATTGACTACACGTGTTGTTTGTGGTATGATATGTTTTTAAGGCTTTAATACATATGTGTCAGCTTCAAGTTATGTTAATGCATTGCGCACTAGGGGCAACGGGTTAGTACACATTCCACCAAAGATCCCTAAAAAGACTTTGGGTGTACCTAGACCTCTCTAGGGTGTATATGACATTTGTTCCATCATGACTATGTAAACTACACCTATTGTTCTAAAGTCTCTAAGTCTACGCAAAAGAGTCATGTCATTTATGCTTCTATAGCATATAATGCATAGATTCATTTGCAAAATCAAACTAAGGTGTGCTCTTTCATATAAATACAACTGAATCTCTTGATATCATTTAGTTAGGGTTCATGTAGTATAGGGTGTCATTAAGCCATGCTTGAGACAAGGGTTCTGTTTATTCCCCCCCCCCCCCCCCCCCCCCTCTTATGCTACGCTACTTGGTTTCTATGAGTGAAAAGTTTTGATGAATAATTATTCATTAGGTCCATTCATTCTACATTTTCATTTTAGGTTGCATTCATTAGTGTTCATTAGGCATTTTGTTCATTTTATTAGGTTGCATCATTGGTTCATTAGTTACATGCATCTATTCTAAACATCACATTTAGGGGCATATACAGCATAAAACATCTTATAAATGCATCCATACATGTAAAATAAAACAATTCATACATCTCATAATCGCCAACAAACCTGCATCATCCACATGTTAGGCATCATATATATATATCATAGGAAACATCACATCACACACTTCCTGAATCACAAGTGTCAGTATCCACATCATAGATATCATATGCATATACACATAGGGCCATCAAATCATGTCATGTATATATCAAAAAATAATGTATGTACAATCGGTATACAAAATCATGTAGTATCATGTAGTACAAATGCATCATCAAAAACTTGATGCATCTGCACATATCTATCAAAAATTGATTACTATAAAAAATCAAGCCGCTAGCTGTGAGGGCCTAGCCTCCCTGTGTCCCCCCTCGGAGAGGTCTCTGTTGTCCTACTGACTTCTTTGATCTAGCCCTACCACTTGTGGTCCATGAGCTAGCACCCCTCTCAAAATATGGTTGCCGCTGATCAGTAGGTACGACCTCATGATATAGTGACCTATAATAGGTTGCCTCTCGTATGGCCCATGCCTCTACTCGACTGGCTGAAATGGCCTCTTGCATGACTGTGATGGCTGCCCTAGGTTGTAGCATTTGTCTCACTATGTCCCTCTGCTTGTGGTACCCATCCAGCTATGCATGATGGGTAGCTCGCTCGGCCCATAATGTGGCCACCTCTCCTTGGAGCCTATCTAACTCCATGAGCTCCTTAGCATCTGTGTGGACCTCCATGTTAGAAAACTCCCTGGCATCCACCCATGCCTGTAGGGTTGCTAGAGCCTCCTATGCATTGTCTCCTCTAACCCTCTGAGCCTGCAACTCTACCTGTATGGCCACCATGGCCTGCTCTAGGTTATCCACTCATGCCTACTGCACCTGTGCCACCCCCTATAATTGGGCTACCTCTACATGGAGGCTATCCTGCTCAACCTTCACAATGTCTAGATCCTTTGCCTGTCTCCATACTTATGGCCTTTGTACTGGTGCCTCTGCTGGTACTGGCCTTGGACCTCTCCGCGCACAAGCTCTGCGGCCTCGTGGCCCCTCCTGTGCTCCATGTGTTGGTGGTGGCATCATTGTTGCCTGGCCCCCATCCCCTGCTCCCTCTCCCTCTCTCTATGCCTACTTTTCCAGAGGAGATGCCCCAAGCACTGTCAGTCTCATAGGTTGATGAACTACCCACCACTATGCATATGCTGCTATCATGCTTGCATCCTCACGATCCTACCCATGTACCTAGGGCACTAGATGCATCGGTAACCATGAGCTCCGTGCTAACCGCAGTGTGGTCCCATGACCCCAGAGTTTGTCATACTCTTGAAACACGACAAGGTACAAAAACCTGTTTAGAACTACATCCTAGATCCTACCAAACTGTCGCCGTACCCTCGAAGGCATATAATGCATAACCATGTGAATAGAGCATCCAATAATCCAGCAGTTGGTCTATGTAAAATAAAGATACATCTGATCCTCTGAGTCATCCTCTTCACCTGCAGCCAAAATCATACCCCACCGCTCTACCCCATCATACGATGTCCAATCAAACATGATAATCTTGTTGAGACATCATCGCCAAAATCTCACAAACTTTGTGGAGGTATACTAGATCAAAGGCCAGTACCTGCAGGCAAATGGCTCGTAGAGATGTTTGGTCTCTTGCCTGGTAATGGGTCGAGGGACCCCGATGTGCTCCTAAGACCATACCATCAGTAGAGTCAGCCCTGACCCCATGGTCCTTTGTGTCTGATATGTACACATGTGCAGGTCATGATATAGCTCTACCAGAATGGTCTAGCCCCAGCAGTAGACCTCTCTGCCCTCCTGTTGAAGGGTGCTCAACACCTGCGCCTAGCCAATAAGAAAGCCATGCCCAACATGGTTTGGTAGCATCCTCTAGATAAGTGATGCTAGAAACACCGCTAATCTGGGTAGTCTCTGCTCCAAGGTTCCTCTCCACGACAACCATGTTCTCTGGACTAGTAGTCTCTACCATCGTCGTCCAAAGCACTTCTGCAAATATGGGTTTGAACCCTCCAGCACATACTCCAGATAAGCCCCCTGGATGGGCACTCGTAAAATTTGCCACACATCTAGCAAAGTGATTGTTGCCTCTCCAGTAGGCAGATGGAAGCTCCCTATAGGTGTGTGCCATCGCTCGATGATAGCTGATAACTGTGCTGAGTATGCCCTTAGGTTTGGCCACTCGTGGACGTGCTCCAACCTGCATAGTTAGATGTGTCCCTAATCAGCATCGGTCAGCCTCCCCTCCAACACCATGGTCGGCAGATAATGCTCCCTCGCCCTAAAAAGCACTGTCTCCTCCTGCAACATAGACATGTAGAAGGTCAGTCTCCTTAGCCTAAGTCGTCCCTAGAATGGGGCATCCTACCTTGTCCTCTGTCGATTTGTCCCAATTGGTGCAGATGCTAATCGACGCATACGCCGATATGCATAGATGTTGATCTGCGAAGGCGTCGATCTGCATAGACGTCAATCTTTGTAATCGTCAAGTTCCTGTCGGTGACTGCATTTTGTCGTCTGTAGAGACGATGAACAATAGATCATCGTCTTCGCTCCCCAATAACCCCTTTTGTCATCTGCGCAGATGACAGGGTGAACCCTGTCATCTCCGCAGACCCCCATTCCCTGCTCTATCGTCTGCGTAGACAATAGGATAGGTCCTGTCGTCTCTGCGGACGACGTGGTCTCCAGTTTGTCGTTTGCGCAAACGACAAGGTGGAGATTGTCATCTCCGTCGCAACTGCGTTTTTGCCTCATTTAGGGCATAATAAATGCCCCTACCTTAGCCTAATCAACCGAAATGATAAAGAGGATCATATGACTTACTGGTGAGCCCATCTCAGCTGCTTGCTGGTACTTTCGAACGTGCTCACCAAGCTGCAAATGATCAATCGCGTCCATCTTTACTCTGGATGCTTTGCTCTCTAGGTGTGAAAATGACCTTCTTTGAGCTCCTTGGAGGCTTAAATAGGCCCTCCAAGGCCCCTTTTTGAGCCTATGTCTTCCTTGAGTTGTGTTCATCCCCTGTTTGCTTGCAAGTCATGCAATGCCTTTATTTATATCATTTTTCTCCTATTCCCTTTCTTCCAAAGACCTTTTCGCAAAAATTGCACTTTTTTTTTTTTTTTTTTTGGCGCAATTTTTGCGAGGGGGCACCCTCCTCCTCTGTCGTCTCTCCTAAGACTCCTACTTTCTCTGGGGCAACCTATATTTTCTTTTCTTTGATATGATGTCGTTCCGACATCACATCAGAGAGGGGCAAAATGTAGACGCTTAAAATCATCCCAAAAGACTATATTAATTTATTTAATATTGCCCTTGACATTATAATTAATTAATTATATTTGTTATATTCTTCTACCTATTTAATTAAATCTATTTAATTAAGTGGGTTCACTTTTCTAAGGTATTTAAATTTGATTTAAATACTTCCATCCTTAATGTGTTAAATTTGTTTAATACATGATCCCCCATAATCCCCCTTTTTAAATAAATTCTATTTATTTAAATCCCTCCATCTCATTAATTCCTCTAAACCTATGATTAAATTAAATCTTATTTAATTTAATCTTAAACCTAGCCTAAAGCCTAGCTTACAACCATCACTTTCATCCTCCTAATCCTATCCACCATTTTAATCCCACTTTTTTATCCTAAACACCTTGCTAAACACTTTTTAGCTCCTAAGTGTTTTCTCACACATGTGATAAACTCTTGATCCAATAAAGCTTCCATTTTATTATTTTATTCTTACACCTCTTACATCTCTCATACATTTTTCCCCATTTCCTTTCTCCTAGGTTCCTTGAGCCATCACTTTCATCCAAAAGGCTTTTGTTGACCTTTGCATGGCTTGTCTCCTTAGCCCATGTGTCTCCCTTGTGGCACCTATGTGGATGCCACCTCACCAAGCTCTCTCTCGAGCCAAAGGGTTCTTGATAATGAGTGAAAAGGAGAGATTAAAATACGTTCAGATAAAGTTTCCAGGGCTTTAGTAACTTTATTGTTGTTGACATACTTTTGAGATTGATTTTATAATTGTTACATGTTTAATTTTGGTTGACCACATCCCATTTGATGGATATGGGAAAGGATTTTCAGATGAATATTGTAGTTATATTAGTAAATTATAGTCACTAATATCAATCTGAAATTTATATGTTGACTGTTTTTTATGATCTCCTATGTATCTATATAAATTTGTTTCGAGTGATTGGCTATATAAATTCATACAATTATTTTTTGTGTGGATGATGTTTATTTCTTTCTATAATTTAGGAATTGAATTTTATAAGATAAATGATATTGAATTGGTGCATACTATTGACATGACAAAGAAGTTCAATTTGAAGAGGTAGAGGAGTTTGTGCCTAGGTTTTCTTTATATGTGGTCGTTGTGAATATACCTTTGTTGGGTGTGTACTCTTGACATAACTGTCAATATAAGGCCATACCAAGCTGGTTGCACTTGATTGGGACATCAACTGGTTGGTTGTGGAGTTTTGTTGTTATTTTTTGCAGGGCATACACATTGTTGGAGCTATTTGCAGGTTGTATAGGTTTAAACACTCTTCTCAGATTGCTCATTGGGCAATACAAGGTTCTATACATTTGATGGGATTGTTCACTAAGCCAAACTAGGCCATACTATGGTATTCTTCCTAAGGTCGTGTAGTTTTTTGTGACAAATCCAACTAGGATGTAGTACTAAATTACCTAAGACTGAAGTCTCAACAACATCATTATCTCATACAAAAAATTGATGATACTTACATCATATGATATATCAGATTTTCCTTGCTAAGCATTCACGATGATGTGAATGTAGGTCAACCTTTGTTTTTGTCATTCTTGCCAAGCATTCATGATGATGACAATGCTACAGTAATCTTTATCATTTTAATACATCAATAAGACTTTCTACAACAATTATGAATTGGTGCATAGTATTGAAATGACAAAGATTGTTGAAGCAAGTCTTTTTGAAAACCTTATGCGGTAAAAGTTTTATACAACATCCAATTGCATATGCTTACAAATTTAGTTTAAATCCAAAACTTGAAATTTCAGATTTTTCACTGACTACAGGTTCAAAACTGTTATTGAGGAACATTTATGTTAGGGTAAAAGCATAGATCTGTGTCACCATTTGTGATACAAAAACCTAGTTTGGTCAAATCTCATTTCTCTATCAAAACTCAATTTAAAAAAAAATCTAAAAATACCCTTTTATAGATTTTAGATTCAATATCATCATTATATAAAATTTTGAGTGTTTTGATTAGTTATAATATGTTATAATCTCAAAATATTATAAGTCAATATTTCAACATTTCAGAAGATGCTCTCTCAAAAAATGAAAAAAAATAGTAAATCATATCAAAAAAATAAAATAAAAATATTTATCACTAGAGGAGAGAATCCTCTTCACGAATATGTAATTTATTTTCAAGAAGGTATAGATTTGATAGGGAAGTTTTGAAGAGAGGAAAAAACTTTTGGATTCTGACAAGGTCGAACTTGAGTACTTATAACAAAGAAAATATACATCAAAAATAATTATTTCTTTTTTCGTGCACTAGCTATTCATGTCATCTATAAAATATTTTCAAATTAGAACAAAAAAACGTGATTTGCACATACTTGTTTGACGAGAACTACATCCTATATTTTTTACAATTAAAAAAGGGACTTCAAAATAAAATAAAATGAATAAATTCTTAGTCAAAAAAATTATAAAAATTATAGGCATAAAATTTATACAATTCTACACATTTCATCAGTTTACATCATCTTCATATTTTAAACACAAATACCATTTTTTTGTCATTAATGTTGAACTGTCACATTCTGATATCACGTTTCTTTATAAAAGGTGACACAGGTTTGTGCTTTTACCCGTTATCATTAATGATTTGATTACAATGGGGGGCAATCATGACAATGTTTTCTTGGAGCTGTTAACTGGTTTTGTTTAAAACCTATTTGGTTTTCTATGCTATGACGTTTGATATGTTTTATACTATGTTCTTTGTCCTTTGTGGTTGTGCACTTGATACATTTTTTTCTTATGCTTGTCATTGTTTTTTGTTGTTTGGATGTATTTACTATTGTGTTGTAGATAGTTGATAAGATGACACAAATATTCTTGCATGTCATTCTGATAAGTTTTCATAGTGCATTGTTTTCTGATACAGGATTCATGGCTTTGACAAATGTGTCAATTCATAATTGCCTATGTGGTGCTAGGCCATGCCATTTAAAAGTCACGCACGAACAAAAATCCTGGGCGCTAGTTTTGGTGTTGTCCCGAGGGGAAAAAGGTTATTAATGACATGTAATCTCTTTACTATGAACTAATGTATATTTTTTTATTGTAGGGGAAGATGGTTGCAAACATTTCATGTGGGTTGATGTTCGCTCTACAACTGCACATAATGAAGGAGATGAGTGGAAAATGTGTAAGACACGAGAGGTGGTCAGGGATTCATGGCTTTGACAAATGTGGCAATTCATAATTGCCTATGTGGTGCTAGGCCATGCCATTTAAAAGTCACGCACAAACAAAAATCCTGGGCGCTAGTTTTGGCGTTGTCCCGAGGGGAAAAAGGTTATTAATAACATGTAATCTCTTTACTATGAACTAATGTATATTTTTTATTGTAGGGGAAGATGGTTGCAGACATTTCATGTGGGTTGATGTTCGCTCTACAACTGCACATAATGAAGGAGATGAGTGGAAAATGTGTAAGACACAAGAGGTGGTCAGGACTGACACTGGTTCACTGACAAAAGCTAAAAATATGATGAAGGACATGAGTTTCAGATGTGTAAGGCATGACATTAGTGTAAAATGTATAAGGCACAAGAGGCTGAAATAGTGTTTTTGCGTTGCCTTGTATGCTGCCTTCTATGTGTAATTATTGGCCTCCTTTTCTGCATTGTATATTAGAACCTTATGCAACAATGAGCTTAATAAAGACAAAAGTTTACTACATGTTTTATGAGTTACCTTGATCTCATAATTTTGTATACAAACATTTGACAAATTTTATTTAATGTCAAGACAATTTATAAATTAATGAAGTTTTTGGAGTACATATTTTCCATCTCTAGCATTGTTTTAGTGACAATAAATAAAATGACACTAAAATCATGTTAAGTATAAGATACATTCTTATCACATTTTAAATCATGCTAAAATGATGGATTAAAAACATATCACATTCATGTTGAAATTTAAAAATAAAAAAAATTGCTTATTCTTGTCGGTATTCCAATTCCAGAAATGTGCAACCAAATGGTGGAAATGTGTATTCTCATAATGAATTCTTGACGAACCAAACGGTCCCAAATCAAAGTTTCTGAATGCTAATTCTCGAATCATATTCCAGCAACCAAACGGGCCCTAAGGGAGGTCCCATGCTTAACTGTATCTTTGTGGAGCATAAGGTCCCACGACAATATTTTTTTTTACTATACGATTGTTAGAATCTTTTGTAGGAAAATATGACCTCTTACTTTTGGATTTGTAAATTCAAGGTAGGGATCCTATGAGGAGGGCTTAAACTCTATTTTTGAGGAAGAGGGTGTCCCATGAACAAAATTTTATGTTCTACGAGATTATTTGAAATTTCATCCTTAAAAATATGAACTATTCCTTTCTAACTTGCATATTTAAGGGGATCAAACATTTTAATTTCACAATTTTGTTAAAAGAATAATTTTGAAGGGACATTAGAAATTTTACTTAATAAATTATAGATGACATATTGTTTTCATGAGATTACCAACTTAAAATTTATTCTTAAACACTACCAAGTGATTCCAATTCTATAGGAAGCCCATTTTCACTCACTCTAGCCTAAACAAGTAAAGAGGTGAAAATTGTCCCAATAATTGTTTGTACCATGTGTCAATCATCTATTTTTCCCATCAAAAAAATTATGAATATTTTAAAAAAGAAAAAGTTTCTTGTATTACTATAATTTAAAAAAAAAAATTCAACTTCCTTAAATTGTTAATCTCAAATATATTATAATATTATAAACAATTAATCTTTACATATTCCTTTAAAATCACATCAACCACAACTCTAAGGGTGTAGTCCTATGGAGGGGCGCTTTGTAAAAAAATTCAGCGAGTACCCTAGAATTTTTTTAGGATTAATTCAAAGTGGGAGGTCCATGCATTTTGTATTGGAGTTAGGCTGGGGTTCCATGGAAGCCAACTTCCTTAAAAATAGAGTTGCACCCGCTGAGATTTTTTAAGAAATTTGTAAGCTAAACGGTCCTATGGATTTTATAATTTGAGTTTCAGCTCCCAAATTTAAGGAAAAACTTTCTAAAATTTATTTTATGATAAAATACTTTTTTAGTTTTAAAGTTCTAGTCTTTGACAAACGGCTAGATTTTTCCCTAAGCTGGTGGGGCTATTTCCAGCCCCACCCCATTTTCATCTGCTTCCTAAAAAAGCGGGGCTCCTATTATGAAGGAAAAGATTCTAATTAAACTTGTAGCCCCTCAAAAAATTTCTTATGGGACCTCTTCTACCTGAAAAATAGCCCTGTAGCCCCCCCTCATGGGACCCTTGCCTTATGCTTAAAAAGTTTAAGCCCCATAATTTATGGAAGTGGGTGGTCTCATGATTTTATTTTATTTTAACATATTCAATTTACTTACTAAATAAATAACTATGTTTAAAAAATATATTGATAAAAAATAAAAATTGGTATATGTTTGACAAATGACACAAGAAAAGCCTAAGCTGGTGGAGCAATTTCTAGCCCCCCATCTTTTCCACCCGCTTAAATATGCAAATCTACACCCTAAAAAGTAGGGGTTGCTACATTTGAGGAGAAGATTCCAATTAATACTATAGCAAACTTTTTTTTGACTTCATAAGACCACCCACTCCACAAAAATAGATCACAGAGGACCGAACCCTAAGCCCCTTCCACAATACCCCAACCAAATTACTCTCTAACTTAATGTGTCAATAACAAACATTTTCCTCTAGTTAATGAGTTGCCCATTACCAACCCCAACGATTTCACACAAAGAAATACAGTTTTATATATTATTATTATCATTTAACATATCGAATATCATTATAATTTTTTATAAAGGAAGGAAGGAATTGTTTAATTTTTAAAGAAAAGATTAGCTATCATTTACAAAATAAAACGGCGTACAGTTGTAAAACAAATCAATCTGAAACGCAGATATATTTATCCTCAACCTCAGGTTATTATACGCGGCCAGTAGCAGCAGGGAACTTTTGCTTCAGCACAGGAGGTATGTTTAAATCAGAACTCTACTATTCTGTAGATAAAATAAAATAAGTTGTTTTAAATCGATTTGCCACGGTTCGATTCGTTAGAACTGCGAAAACCCAAAAAAATCTATTGAGAATCCACTGTTTTTTGCCGCAGATGTTAAAAAAATGACTTTGGCATGATAATTGATTAGAACTTGCGAAGTCTGGTTTGTAATTCATCTTTTCTTGGAGTGAAGTTGGAAAATAGACGATTTTGGCATTAAAATGTATTATAATACCCAACCCTGGAAAATTTACGTCGGGGATGTGTTAAATGAAGGATTTTTCACTTTAAAAAGGATTGGAGCTCTAATTGCTTTGCGAAATTTTGGCGTGAAATTTGTTTCGTTTTTGGAAAGGGGTAGAAATAATTGTTTTAAAAAAAAATTTACCACGACTTTAAATGATTAAAATAAAGATATGATGGTGCGGGTGCGAAAAATAGAAGATCTGATAATTAAGAAATAGCCCAACACTAAAATTTAAAAATAATATTGTACTGAATTTTGTTTCCTTTTTTTTTTATAAAGTTTGGGATCGATCTTCTTAAACATCAGTGTAACCCCGAAAACACTGAAAATTTTGTTTTAGAACCATCTTTTTGGTATAAAAGATGATAAAACATGTTCAATTGACCGGAATACCAAAAATGTAAAGTAATATGATTTGGAATCTAGTTTTGATTATTTGGCGTTGAGGTGGAAATACAGAGTCTTAGCTAAAAGACTTATCTAAATCTAAAGGCCCTGAAAAAATAGTTCAGACTTGTGACTTTATTGGCGCAGACGTGCAAAAAACGGTTTTAATCTTTAAAGTCGTTTCCAACCCTCAGAACTTGAATAATTTGGTCTTTTTTTAATTTCGTTTTGTTCTTCTAAAGGTGGAAATAGATTGTATCACCCTAAGAATTTTTAATAACCCAAAATTCCTGATTAAATAGGCTTAGCATTGAGATATATTGGTTGGGTAATGTAACAGGAATGATTTTTGCATGGAATACTTTTGGAATTCTCCATGTAGAAAATTTCTTTTTTTGGTTTAGATTTAATTTTTTTTGTGACCCCTAAAGTGTGGGAGTTGGTCTAGAATCTAGGATTTTAGACTCTTCTGTGCATCGGTGAAAACTAAAAACAAGTTTTTTTCAGTTAAATAATTTATTGCAATCCAGAAAACTGTCAGAATTTTAGCATAGAGTTTAGATTTCTTGCTGCAGAAGTGGAACGTAAAGGAATTTGGATTATAGTTGTAACAACAAAAGTATTGTTGAAATGTAGAATGGTCTGTCATTTCATTTCTTTGGATTGTTGAAATGTAGAATGGTCTGTTATTCCATTTCGTTGGATTGTAAATTGTGAGAAGTAAAAGGAAGAAGGAAATATTGTTAATTTCTAATGGTTCCTGGGTTCGAGTTTCTTCTGTGGAGGTTGCAGTTCTGAGACATGGAATAATACTAGGCTTTGGCAATTGGCTTAATGCGATTGATTTGATCATGCTAAATATTTAGATCTTCTATGCATCATGGCCCGAAATTTTAGCTTTTTAAACATTTTTATCATTAAATTGGCCCTTTTAATGCACGGATGGAGCATTACTCAAGTTTAGGTACCATGATTAAGATTTGTGGTATGCCTTTAGGCTATGTTTCTCATATTTTACCTTTAATATATATTATATCCTAAATGTGTTAATAAGATTGCTCTGATTAGGTCGTCTACTTCTGCCAGGTGAATATTAAATTAGTTGGGGATGTGTGCCTTGGCTATGCTGCTTTATCCTTGTTTCATGTGTAAGTATGCTGTCTAAAATTTAAACAGAGGGCATTCTTGTCATCATTTCACCTATGTCATTTTTGGGATTTCTTGATTCTCATGCTTTGGTTCCGAGGGACATCAGACTGTCACAATTTTATTTACGAACTCTTTTTCTTGTGTTGGTATTTTTTAGTCTGCAGGAATCAGGTATAGCACCTCCTATAAACTATAGTGCAACAGTTGAACTTTTTAATGTGCTCAGTGATGTTGGTGTGACATGTTTTCAAGTACCATGTAGGGGGGACTATACTTCATGACCTTGTGCTTTACCACAAGGAGTTCTTGCCAATTGAGCTAGGCCACCAACCCCTTGTTTTACATTTTATTAATAGGTCTATTTCAGAATTTAAATATTTTTGAGAACATTTGGTTGGTGCATTCCAATGACGATTGCAAGATTCTCGGGATTTGACCTTTTTTCATATGTCAGATGAAAGTCAGCCAATCATATACTCATTTGATTCAATTTCTCTCATAAATTAATCATAAATTTTTACTCTTTGGACATTTGTGAATATCTAGAGGAAGATTTAATATTTGAATCATCTATTTATAGGCAAAAGAAAAATGTATTAAGGAATTTTGATTTCTCTCTTCAAGATTGTTTGAGAGAAGGAAACCTCCCTCACAAGGGGGTGACAAAATTGGCTTGTTCCCTAGAGACAATCTTGACTTGCACTTCTTTCCTAAGGGTCCCAATGAGTTTCCGACATGTTACCCCTTTGGGCTATCTTCCTCTTATTTTGGCACCTTGTACCTTGTATTGGGCTAGTGTGTGTTAGTGTGACTGCTCTTGTTAAGTGGCCTACATGTGGGAGGTAAATATTAAATCATTTTGGGAGATATGCATGCATGCTTTCACACTATGTGTTATTCTACTAAAATTGCTTGTATTGGAGTTGTTAATTAGCTCTTCATGTTTCAAGTTTGTGTAGTTGGAAGAGTCTCTTTGATGTAGTATCGTTGATTGCTAGTTGTTGGATCTCTTAAATATAATGGCATACAAAGCAATGTGTCCATTTTCCCTCTTGGTTCCAAGAGTTTACATCACTCACCCATTGCGATGATCTTACAATTTGTGGGGAGTTTGGAGAAAAGTACGACTTGTGATTGCTATTCCCTAGTTTTGCCTTGTGATGATTAAGTGTTTGGCTTGCAATGTACAGTAACTGAGGTGGTTGGTAGAAGCTCAGGGTAGATTAAGACATTTTATTAGCGCTTATTTTGGTATCCCTTGGACCTTTTGGTTAGTTGAATGGAGATATAGGGGAAAATGTATGAGAACTTTTGCTGACCATTCAATGCACCATTATCAATAGTCTAGGATTGTTTAGAGGCTGAGACAACTACAAATAGAAGGAAAGAGAATTCGGTGAGGCAATTATTTTGATTAGCTCATGATATTTTAGGGAGCACACACCAAGGAGAATTGAATATAGAGATTGGTAAGGATCAAAGGTTGAGGATCAAATATTTGCCAATGCATTGAAAGATCACCCACTCTACAAATACAAAGCTTGCAAATGCTTGTTAGCATGGTCAATAACTCAGCCACTTCTTCAGAAATCTAGTACACTTCATAATTCCTTTAGTGAAATTAGGTGGTTGTGCACACAATCATGGATATTTTCGGGCGAGATCTTAAATGTATTGGTATTTGTGAAGAATCTAGTGCTATTGATAGACAATTTAAATAGTCATACCTTCAAATCTTCTTTACAATGTCTTTTGTATAAATAGAGAATCATGCACATTGGTTGTGATGGAATTTTGTGTGCTTACTTTTTTCTGTTGACCCTTGTTTATAAACTTTTCTCATTTTCTTTTTCTATTTGTTATGTCTGAAGTTGGACTCTTCATGTGCCAAGGGCTTCAACCCCTTTCTTGTATGTGGACGTTTATCATTTTTGAACACTAATATAAGGATTGGCTTTTTCAAATTTATGATACTTCTAGAATCTACACCGTGTATGAAATATTTTCTGCCTTTTGTATTATTTGTAGTGTGTTCATCTTGTTGTTTGTTGATTATTGTTTCATATGTTTAGCTTCATTTGAGCGATTGAAATGACTTAATCGTGATGCATTGCCATTTTATATTAGGATTTCATTGTCATGTGTTTTTGCCCTTTAGGTTTACCAATAAATCATGTTTGTGCCACATGGTTGTCAGCCCACACTAGTTTTTTTTAGCTCCGTATGCCATGAGGCCATTGGATTCTCCTTGTATGCAGGCATGTTGCGATCTTTGAGAACTTCAAGTTTCTTTCCCCTCTTGTTCTTCTAAATTGAATGGATACAATTTTAAGTAAACCAGTTCCTTTCAGTATTAGATGAATTAGAAACTTGGGATAGCAGATGAATGGTTAGTGTAGTTAGAGACTTAGGCCCATGTAAGTCCATTGTTGAATTAGATCCTCCCTAGTCATAGTTTCCCTGTATAGCTTAGCAAAATCCCGCAAAAGGTAAATTTATCCACTTAGTATGAAGGATGTTGGAATTTGTAGTGCCATAGACCTTTTGAAGAGCTTAAATGAACCCCATAGGGGTAACTCTAATAGGCTTTTGCACATGCACCACGTAGAGTCAAATGCATTGGTGGCATTTGCAAGAGAGTAGTGAGCTTTTCACATATGTGGTGATTGATTGGTTGAATGTGTTCCTTGTAGAACTGCAATATGTTTATTTATTTTCTATTGTACAATGGTTTTCTTATACACTTATACATCTCTCTTAAACTAGGTGCATAACATCCCATACCTAATGACTTTGGAGATCAAAGTAGCTATGGAAAAATGTATCTTGCATCAATCCAAAAGTTTTTTTTTTCATCACCTTTTTTACCCTCCTCTCTTGCTTTAACTTGAATCAGTGACAAATTCCACTCTCCTGTCATGGCCATTAGTTGCAATGCCTCTTGCAAATCAAGCATCCTCTTCAAGATGATGGAGTACTATGCATATTTAGTCTCTACATTTTCAAAAACACCTTGGAGAAGGTTTTGGTCATGTGAATATCTACACATCTCTAGCATCATTAATTATTGCTTTGAGTCAATTGGTTTTTCTTATGCCATGAGCGCAATATTCATGGCACACACCTGCAAGGACTCCATCGAATATGTTTGTATGCCACCTTAATCCATTTTCCTTTGACTTGGCAAACATATGTTACATTTGTCACCGCTTGCAGGAATTTCTCTTGCTTAACATCCTCAGAAGCATCTATAATGATTTGAAACTAAAATTCAACATCCTTGTGGTGTAGTCAACAACTACAAGGAAGTAAGGGTCCTCTATACATGTGACCATTATGGTGATGAGCATGATGCTGCTTGGTATTTTTCCCCTCATCCATAACTATCCTACATTGATTAGTGACCTAGGTGGCTTTCATTTTTCCCAGTAGAATATTAAAATCAGAATATGTTGCTCTTATTTAATCTCATTTATTGTTGAGCTCATTTAATCTCTCTTAGTGGTGTTGCTATTATTATTTTTGCCACAACTTATAATAAGGAGAAAGAGCTACATGGAATGGAATGCCATTGGCAAGGAAGAATCTTCCTCATCCTTATTTTTCACACTGAATAACTTTACTATTATGTTTATGTTGTCATTACTACTATGTCTCCATTTACCTTTGGGCACTGTTGCCCTTACACTTCATAAAAAAGTATGAAGTTGTGGCCCTTGGAAAGTCTTAGTACTGGTACTAGTAGGAACCTGTTTGTTGTCCTTACACTTTGCAATTATGTTTATGTTGTCACTACTACTATGTCTCCATCTCCCTTTGGGCTCTGTTGCCCTTACACTTCATAAAAAAGTATGAAGTTGTGGCCCTTGGAAAGTCTTAGTACTGGTACTAGTAGGAACCTGCTAGTTGTAGAGTATAAGGTACAGGTATCTGGTCTCCATCAGATCCCTACAATCTCTTTATTTTTAACTCTTTGTTCAAGTAACAATTCCTAACATATCTCTACATCTTTGTCTTAGACTTGGAGGTGTGCATTAATTTTTGTAATTTTATCTTGAGATTCAAGTTGACAAAAATGACATTGCCAAAGTATAGTGTCCTTCATTGCCTTGAGTTTTGCTTGTAATTTGGTTGCAAATTGTCTTTAAGGTCCTGCTATTTGAAGTACAATTAACAAATTCTTCTTATAACTTGGAAGGGTAATCAAAATACACAGAAGCAATAAAAGGGCAAGTCGATTGGAGGTAAAAAAATTAGTAAAAGTTGGAATTCTCCAGAGTTGGTGACCCAAAAAAGGTTTTTTCTAGCCAAGGGGATAATTAGGTTTTTTTTTGGCAGGAATTCTTCTTTCTGGGTAATGAATTTTGAAAGATCAGACTGTATGTTGATGATTTCAAACTTGAACAGCTGTAGATTTATGCAATTTTAGAGTATTCGTTCTCTAAACAAATTTGATATAGGGGTTAAGATGAAGAGAATGACTAGTTTTACTAACCAGGTTTAGCATTTGATGGTTTGTTAGGGATCAAGCAATTGTAATTCTCACTATCAATTTGCAGTTATGGTTGGGACATCAGATTTCTTTACCGTCATAGCCATTATGTGGGGTGCAAAAAACAAAAAATGAGGAAGTTAATGGTAACTTTCTCAAATTTACTCCTATTTTGCCACAATTTTGTGATTATGGAGAGCAATTTTCAAAGAATTGACTGAGTTTTTGCAGAGTTTGGTTTTTTTTCTGATGGGAGGACTTCAGCAGGTTACTTCTGTAGGTGCCCAGCAATACAATGCTTTGAGCAAGAGCTACTAACCTCCCAGACTGATTTAGGATCTTGGAATTACATAGAGCTTTATTTGTGATCAATCTAGATATGTGCTGGCATTGCTCGGGTATAAGCACTCTTGGGGAGGGAAGGCTGTAATGCTCCTATTTTGACACCATATTGTTTTTTGGGTGTTGGCTGGTTTCTAGTGGTTTCCATAAGTTTCTGGCGAGTTTGCAAAATGTCAATGTTCTTGGAGAGATGAGTTTTGGGTTTCCTAAGCATAAGATGACAATTTGAATTTCAATTGCCTTTTAGGATTGCTGTCATGCTCGTTGTAGCATTTCTGGCGATCTAGGTACTACATTTCTCGGATAATATGGATATTTTGTGGTGAGTGTTTGGTTTGGCACCCAACATCTTTCTTTAGCATCAGTTTCTTCTCGGCATGGTCAATTTTATTTTTTTGTGTGTTGGTGACAGTTTTTCCATAGTGATTTGGATATTTTAAACTATTGCACCAAAGTATAAAATTTCATTATAATATTTAATTTAGTGTATTAATTTAATGAAGTTTTGTATTGTCCCCCTAATGGATGCCAAGGGAAAGAGAGACTTGGGCATAATTTATTTTTAAATTGCTAAATGTTCTTTTTTGACGGAAATAAATTGGTTTGAAACTAAAATTCCTCCATTTTCCCTCTCAACTCTATGAAAGGAGGATTTAGGCTCTCATTTGTAATATTGAGAGTTGTACACTTATTGAGATGTTGTCGAAGCGACCAATGACCTCTTCAAGGAATTGTAGGTCAGATAATAGATTTTTTTATCAATATTCACTAGTTTCAACTGCGAAAGATCCATCTTAGCTGGTTAGGTGATGACATGTGGGAATTACTTTGATTTCAATGGAGCTATGGAATTTGCCAATTTGGAATTTCAGGATAAACGAAAATCTTTGATGTGTTTTGATTGCAAACTTTCAAAGTCTATGTGGTTTGATTTTACTGAGATGTTGATTATGTTTGAAGTGTGCAGTCAAGGGGTTACTGTTACTCATGATGTTCCATCCAATTTTGCTTCTTGAAGTGAGGCAAAGGAAAATAAACAATTGAATGTGTTTTGATTGCAAACTTTGGAGGTCCATTTGGTTTGGTTTTGCCGAGATGTTGATTGTGTTTGATGTGTGTTGTCAAGGGTTTACTGCTGGTCATGTAGTTTGGGAATCGATGGTGCCCAAGTTGGGTTGTTCCATTCAATTTCCTTTGTTGAAGTGAGGTAAAGGGAAGGAAACAATATAAAACCTTTACAAGGTGAATTTCCATTGATTCTTGTCAAATTGAGGTGTTGTTTCTAGATGAATGGTTTTTTCAAAGCGGGCTGTACCATGTCCCTGAGCACCCCAAGACTGAAGTGCCTAGGTTTTTAGGACTTTTGCTTGTCTTTGGTGGTCCCAGACCTTTATTTGCCAGACAATGGTGCTTAGGGGGAGTTGTGGAGTCTTCTGTGCTGGCTACCTTTCATCTCTGAGTCAACCCATTGTTGGGCCAGTTTGTCATATGTTTCATAGATTCTTGTCTCTTGCCATTTCAAAATTGACAGTGAGAGTGACTGAAGCAATTTGATGCTTTCTGGAGGTGTTCTAACTTCTATGTAATGCAAGAAGGGTTTTAAAGAAAATCCAACATGTTACAAAAAAACATATAAAATGTTTAATAGGACAGCACACCTGCAACACAGATCTCTGTTAACAGACCTAAAAAAGGTTAACTCCCCACCTTTTGAAGTTGCCACAAAGTTTTGGAAGAGTCAGTTGTCAAAACAGGACTAGAAATCATAAACAAAATACAACAATATATCCTGGGAAAAACCCTCTGCAATGAGGGAAACAACCCAGCCCCACCAAATAAATCCTTATATTGAAGAAGTAATAATAATTACAATGCTTTAGAGACATAGCTTTATAATTCAGAGATACAGCTCTAAGAATCAGAGATACAGTTCTATGAACACAAGATTAACAATTCACCAATGAGCACCTTTGATCAAGACATGTGACTGTTGCTACGGAACACCTTAATCTGATCGAATCTCTATAATTTAGAGATACAACTCTAAGAATCAGAGATACAGTTCTATGAACACAAGATTAACAATTCACCAATGAGCACCTCTGCTCAAGACATGTGACTGTTGCTACAGAACACCTTAATCTGATCGATTCATCACCAAAGCCGAGAGCATCTTTTATCCTGGCTGAGATGCAGATCATAAATCTGATATGAGCCGTGAATGCAGAAAAAACATAGTTCCACTGATCTGTGCATATAAGAGAAACTTATCAATTGCGAATAAGGAGGATACATGCAGTGAGATAACGTTGCAGATGATCTGTATATTGCCGCCCATAACGTCAACGCTTGGAGAATGATTAAGTACCTGAAGCGAGTGGTGACGGGATAATAAACTTGCGCTTTGACATCCGTTACACAAGATTCGGGTATATATGCGATAACAAGAATAATCTTCCTCTAGGCAGTCGGTAACTGCAGCAGACAAGAATAATTCCAGATAAGAATATGCAGGACCCAGAAACCAAGTGAGGAATAGAATACGATGATGTAGAAAGACACCTGGAGGATAAAGTTAAATACAAAGATTCTCCAAAAATATGTTAGTGCATATTTAATATAAATTTGCCATTTCTAAATCATAGAATTCCAGAATATCATATAATGCTAAACTATTTAACACTCCCTCTTAGCGAATATGAAATTTAGATTCATATGCGTAACATAGTAACACAATTATTTATAATCATGGAATAGCTCAACATGAAAATTTATTCATAACTAATAATCATGGAATTGCTCAACATGAAAAATTTGTAAAACTCACAGCTATGCCTTTACTCACGGACTCTCTCAACGTGAATGGTCATGGAACCTCTCAACATGACATCCAACTCTCATCACGGAATTTCTCAACATGATAACATAATGGACTCTCTCAACATGATATTCACTATCGTATAGTGAAAGAGTTGTCATAGCTGATCTTACAACAATTATAAGTTCACACACCAAAAATGGTAATAGATAAATCTACAAAACCAGACTTTGTTCCATTTAAGTCTTAAGATTTACCATACCTAGCTTATCCCTAAAATAATGAAATTTCACCTTTGAAAGGGGCTTGGTAAGAATATCAAGAGTCTGATCATCAGTGCTGATATACTTCAGCTCCACAGCCTTTCGAAGTACCATGTCCATTAAATAATGATACTTCATTTCTATATGTTTTGACTTGTCATGGAAAACTGGATTTATAGAAATCTTTATGCAGCTTTGGTTATCATAGAAGATTGTAGTAGATTCAGAGGATTTTCCAAGTAATCCACTTAGAAGATTTCAAAGCCAAACAACTTCTCGAGCTGCTGAGCAGTCTGCCACATATTCAACTTCAGCAGTACTTTGAGCTACACATTTTTGCTTCCTGCTGCACCAAACAATCATGGCTGAACCAAGGCTGAAACAAGAACCTGATGTATTCTTTCTGTCCACAATACAACCAGCCCAATTAGAGTCTGAGAATCCATAAAGTTGCAGATCATTAGAACAAGAGAAACTCAATTCATATTGTAGGGTCCCTCTGACATATGTCAAAATATGTTTAGCTGCAATGAAATGAGATTTTCTTGGCTCACTCATAAACTGACTCAAGGTATTAACAGCAAAGCAAATATCAGGCCTTGTATTGATGAGATACATGAGAGAACCAATAAGCTGACTGTAAGGGGTACAATCAATTAATTCTGATTCAGCTGAAACTACTTGAAGTTTCTTCAAATTAGATTCCATGGGAGTCACATTTGGCTTGTAATCAAGCATACCAAACCTCGTAAGGATGTCTAGAGCATATTTACCTTCACTGATAATGATCTCATTAGATTTTTGCCAAATCTCTAAACCAAGGAAGTAGTGCATTTAACCAAGATCTTTCATCTCAAATTCAAAGTCAAATCTTTTTTGCATTTGACAATTAGTTCATCATCATTTCTAATAAATAGATTTTCAACATAAAGAACAAGGATTAACGTGAGATCACTAAACCTTTTGAGATAAATATTTGGATCAGCTTCATTTTTTTGTCTAACCCAGACTCAAGAGGTAGCTGTCAATGCGCTCGTATGAAGATCGAGGTGCTTATTTAAGACCATACAATGCGTTTTTTAGTTTGCATACGTGAGATTCTTTGTTATGAATAATGAATCCATTAGGCTGCTCTACATAAACCTCTTCATCAATAAAACCATTGAGAAAGGCTGTTTTGACATCCATATGATGAATCTTCCACTTTTTAATTGTAGCAATAGCAATAATGGTTCTAATGGAGGTGTATCTTGCTATAGGAGCAAAAATTTCATCATATTCTATACCTTCCTTTTGACCAAAACCTCTGGCTACAAATCTAGCTTTGAATTTGTCCACACTCCCATCAACAACATGTTTTGTCTTGAATAACCACCTAGAGGAGATGATTGATTTATCTTTAGGACGAGGGACAATCTCCCATACTTCATTTTTAAGAATTGACTATATTCTTCTAGCATGGAATCTTTCCAAACTTGCTGACCTATAGCTGATTCAAAACAAGAGGGTTCAGCGTCAATGAGATTACACATTAAAGCAGAATAATTATCAAATGTTTGAGGTCTTTTACTTTCTCGAAAAGTTCCCTTAGGAGCTGAGTAATTTTCAGCTTCTTGCATAATATTCCTTGCCCACAAGGGTCTCTTCTTTTCATTCATGTGAACACTAGGACCAGCTTCTGAAAAATCTTGAATCTTAGGAGGAGGACAAACCGGAGGTGAATCCTCCCTCTGAGAGAAATGAGAGGAAGTAGGAGCAGCAAGAGGAGGATTTTGAAGAACAAAAGGAACAACCAAATCAATATCGATAGAAGAATTAATAGATTTGCAACAATCAAAATTTTCTTTAAAAGAAACATCTCTACTTAGCTTTATTGATTTTTTCCCCGGAATGTAGATTCTATAAGCTTTTGAAGATTCGCTATAACCAACAAAGATTCCCCCTTTAATTGAAGGATCTAATTTAGATCTTTTATCTTTGGGAATATGAACATAAACTGATGAACTAAAAACTTTTAGATGACTTACGTCAGGTTTAGAGCTTAAGCTTGCTTGTTCTGGAGTCATATTATTAAGGACATGATGAGGACTTCTATTTTGAACATAGACTGCTGTCTTGCAGGCCTCTGCCCAACGAAAAATTTGCAAATTCAGATCATGAATCGTTGCTAGCAGCCTCAACAATAGTCCTTTTTTTCCTTTCAGCAACCCCATTCTACTAGGGATTGTAAGGGACACAAAACTCCTGCATGATTCCTGCTTCAACACAAAAGGATTGAAAAGAACTTGAAACAAATTCACCTCCATTATCAGATCTAAGAGTCTTAATTTTCTTTTCTGAAAGGTTTTCGACTAAGGCTTTAAATTCCTTAAACTTGGATAGGACTTCATTAGACTCTTTGGATTTAAGGAAGTAAATCCATGTCTTGCAAGAGCAATCATCAATAAAGGTGACATAGTACCAAAAACCACTTAAGGAAGCTGATGACATTGGTCCACACAGATTTGAATGAATCAGCTCTAATATATGCTTAGCCCTACTTTCACTTGAATGAAAAGGGCTCTCTGAAATTTTTCCCAGGGAACAACCTTTGCAAACACCATCATGAGAGTGGCTGAGAAGAGGGAGACCTTCAACAAACTTCCCTAAGGATGAAAGAGATTTAAAGTTGAGATGACCAAATCTCTTATGCCATAACAAATTATTATTAGAAGCAACATGATTTAGAACTTGAACTTGCCTAGCTAACAGAGACTTCCATGATGCTCTCCAATAATTTGAGCAAAACTGAAATCAGAATCTTTCTTCCAAGCAATCACACTTCTAGTAGAAAAAAATAATATTGAAACCTTTATCTTCTAAGGCTGAGATGGAAATTAAATTCCTCTTGATACCAGGAACAAATAAAACATCACTAAGATGAAGAAGAATACCGGATTTTAATTTTAAGAAGGTGTTGCCTGCCCCTTTAACAGAATAAGATGCATCATCACCAATGATCACTTGAAGATGAGAATGTGATTGAGAATCTGTTTCAATCAAATTTGAAATATGTTGTTTGAACTCGGAGATGTGACAAAAAGCACCACTATATATCAACCAAGTACTACGATCAGCTTGTACATTACTAGACAAAGCTGATATAAGTACAAGACCTTCTGAATGATCACAAGAATACTTTGAAGGAGAAGAATCTTTCGTATCAAACACAACCACATTATGAAGATTGGGCTTCACAGTGCAATGCTTTGCAAAATGACCAAGTTTTTCACACCTAAAGCATTTAATCTTGGAGAAGTCTTTTTTTCTTTTAAAATCAGAAGATGAGGAAGGATTTTATCTTCAAACCTTTTGAAATACTTCTTTCTTCCTCTTTTCCTTGAAGTGTGAGAAGTAAACACTTGATCTTCCACATTGTGACAGTTACGAGAACTCCCTCTAGCCTCCAGTTGACATTCCTCTTGAATACAATCAGTTCTCAACCTTTCAAAGGTTGGTAAATCACTTCTGCTGCTGATGCCTGGAATGAATGATTCCCAAGAATGAGGGAGACCATTCATTGCAAGCATGACCAGTTCTTTGTCGTTGACAATCTCCCCAATGCTACTTAACTGATCCTTTAACTCAGAAATCTTCAAGAAGAAAGAGACAATGGAGTTGCTTTTACACATCTTAATATGAAGAAGCTGCATATGAAGCGCTAGAGTTCTGCTAGTATTATTTATCTCATACACGCTATGCAAGGAATCAAACATCTCCTTGGCAGATTTTAGCTTGGAGATGGTGGGCACTAAATGATCCTTCATGGAGTCAATGATTATCCTCTCGGCCAGAATTGTATTCTTCTTCCAAGTTGCTTTTTCTGCAGGGTCAGTGGGTTCTTGAATTTCAAATTCCACAAATGAAAGAAGTTCATTTTCTTCAAGAACTAATAAGATTCTGAATTTTTTAAGAAATGAAATTAGATGCTCCTTCCAGTCTATCTTCAACCTTCAAACCGGGCACCATGGTGGAAATGAGGAAGCAGGATTGAAAAAAGAAATCTAGTCCAACCTTAAAGATCAAAAACCGAGCTCTAATATAATGTCAAAACAGGACTAGAAATCATAAACAAAACACAACAATATATCTTGGGAAAAACCCTCTGCAATGAGGGAAACAACCAGCTCCACAAAATAAATCCTTATATTGAAGAAGTAATAATAATTACAATGTTTCAGAGACACAGCTCTATAATTCAGAGATACAGCTCTAAGAATCAGAGATACAGTTCTATGAACACGGTATTAACAATTCACCAATGAGCAGCTCTGATCAAGACATGTGACTGTTGCTACAGAACACCTTAATCTGATCGATTCATCACCAAAGCTGAGAGCATCTTTTATCCTGGCTGAGATGCAGATCATAAATCTGATACGAGCCATGTATGCAGAAAAAACATAGTTCCACTGATGCCGTGCGTATAAGATAAATCTGATACGAGCCATGTATGCAGAAAAAACATAGTTCCACTGATGCCGTGCGTATAAGAGAAACTTATCGATCACGAATAATGAGGATACATGCAGTGAGATAACATTGGAGATGATCTGTATATTGCCACCCATAATGGCAACGCTTGGAGAATGATTAAGTACCTGAAGTGAGCGGTGATGGGATAATAAACTTGCACATTGACAACCGTTACACAAGACTCGTGTATATATGCGATAACAAGAATGACCTTCCTCTAGGCAGTCGCTAACCACAGCAGACAAGAATAATTCCAGATAAGAATATGCGGGACCCAGAAACCAAGTGACGAATAGAATACAATGATGTAGAAAGACACCTAGAGGATAAAGTTAAATACGAAGTTTCTCCAAAAATATGTTAGTGCATATTTAATATAAATTTGCCATTTCTAAATCATAGAATTCCAGAATTTCATATAATGCTAAAATATTTAACATCAGTTGCTGGTGGGTATTACTGGGTGGATCTGTTTCGGACTCAACAGGAGTGTAAAGGAGTTCCTATGCCCAGACCTGCAAATGATGGCAGTAGACCTTCAGTTCTACGTCCCATTTTAAGGCACTTCATGCTGGATTTCATGTATCTATATGATGGCAGTAGACCTGCAGTTGTACTTACAAATTCTGTTCAGACTTGTAAATCTTGTTCCTTCATTAATTTCAAGGCACTTACATGTATCTGTACAATATATAAATTTATAATTGAGGTTTCAGTTTGAAGAGTTTGTCCTTGAGGAAACTTGTAAACACAGTGATCTTCACATTGAGAATATCATAGTTGAAAAACTCACCAAAAAATCAATCGACTTGTGAGTACTACTGAGTCAAAATGCCAGGTAAGTTACTCACCCAAAAACTTGTCCAAATACACAATCTATTTTTTCTTGTTCACAGATAAATAAACACAATTTTCATTGGTGTTAAAGGTCTCAAAGGTCTTAATTGCTGCTGCGAGGGGTGCTTCCCCTTGATCTCGTTGGGTGTGTTGTCTTCAGACCCCATGAGAGGCACTACCCTTAAACCTCATTTGGGTCTCCACTCTCAAATCTTCATTAGTTATTGGAATCTGTGAAATGGAAATTTTGATCACAATAAGGTGGTGATGGGGAATTTTGAGATTTAACTCTTGAGTTGCCTACTTATATGTTATTGTTGCTCAACGTGCCAAAAGTCTTTTTAGTTCAGACAACTTTTACATATGACATGGTTAATGGAAGTGGCATTATATATTATAACACATTTAGAGTTGATCTTGTTTTTTGGTCTATGGTATTTATTAAATTATAACTTTGAATTATATGTGATCTAAATCAATAATATGCTTAACAAATTAAGTAAGATTTGTGTTATTGAAGAATATTTTTAAACGTTTATGCATATAAAATGTTTGATAAAACTGCCAAATTATTACCAAGTCTCGATTTTTAATATTTTGGACCTAACAAGTTATTGCCAAGTCTGTGTTTTTAACTGTGGATTTTTTGTCTCAGAACATTATGCCAATCAAATTCAATATTGCAGTTCATATCAGAATTTTGTGACAATGATTATCTGATTTGACATGCTCTTTGCATAATTCACATTGTAGTTTCATTGGCAAATAAAATAAAATTTTATGGTAGTTTTTCCAAACCAAGGGTACCATCAAGATCCCCTATTCAATCCAGAAAGCATTTGAATGCGGCTCAGAACTAGTTGACCCCTGTAGAGGTTTCTCTTCAGTAGATTTATATTAACCTATGAGGGATATCGTTCAGTCACAAAATAACCAATTGGAACTCAAACATATGGTTTTATCAATGCTCAATAATTCACGCCTCTACTGCTTGCCCTAAATACAAAGGTCAACAAAGTTTGTGAGGCAAAAACAAGCTACAGTCAATATGCCAATTGTTAACATGTAAAAAATGTTCAGGGGAGCAAGTTTGTCTTCCCCAATCCAAGCTTTAGTGAGTTGTGACAATGATGGAAGTGTATGCCCTTATTGAACTTGCCTTGACCTCTAGAAGATCATAGGTCCAATTAGACTACTTCACAAGATCTAAGAAGAGAGTAGTGGAAGAACTAGCCAAATGTGATTCAGTAAGTTTTAATAGAGAAAAGACATTAATGATCCCTCAATACAATGTTCTACTCGCTGCTCCATCCACACAGAAAATATTTATTGTAACCAAATTTGAAATTCCTGAGGTTTATAAGCAGCCAAAAATTCCTCCACGATAGGCAATATATTGTACAGTTGAAATCAGTTTAGTGGATGCTGCATGCTGCTCAAGCTATGCAGTTTTTGAGCACATTCAAAATAGTTGATCAGTTGGAGAAATCTAGAGTAAATGTGCCTCATTTTTAAGTCTTGTTACTTCAGGTATAAATGGGGTTGCGAACAAATACTTAGGGACAGAAGGTGATTGGCAGACAAACCAAGGTGAAGATATGCCAAGAATTCTTCAAAACTAGACTAACATTCTTCTGATCACTAAGGATGAGGCCCGAGCCCTTGTATGTAAACTTCACTATATAGAGACAACTCAACTCATAATTATAATTTAAAGTCTGGCATGTCAATTATGCCAAAGAAGACTACAGATGCATTGGGCGTAGTTTATGAGCTCATTGATAAAGGACTAATTTTTTTGGAGCTTACCCCTGTGGGCATATTTGGAGCTCTTAAAGAGTTGTCATTCTTTCTCTATTTCTTCCCAATCATGATGGTAAATTTTGGGCTCCCTACTACTTTGTGTATGATTTTGGAGAGGTTTTATTACAAAGGTAGGAGGATCATACTACTTCCATATATTCTTTAGGACACGGTATGGAATTGTGATGAAAATTCTCAGTTAGCCTTTGAATATACATCATAAAATTACAGTTTAGTAAGTTCCATTTGGGTATACCTGATCTTTTGTGGTAAATGAAGAGCAATTCCGTTGGAGGCATCTATAAATGAAGATGGTACAACTGTCTTTGTTGATTAATTAGACCATTGGGCAATGAAAAATTGGGCTAGACAGGGAGTTATCCCTGTCACTTTTGAGGAAATAGGCATAGGGTCATACACAAGCCTTGATTTCGTTTTTGCCATCCTTATGGTTATGAAACAAGAAGGCCTTTTTGGAATTTGGCTGCTATTTTTCTATGGTGGAAAGGGCAGGATTGGAGTTGTCGAGGTATGTTTGTTTGGTCTATTCAAAGAGAGATAAGTTTTGTAGTCTTATAGGTTGCAATTTAATTGCATGAACTATGTACTAGTGTACAAGATATGAACTCATTGCCTTTAGTTGTCCGAAAAATGGGGCATTAAGTTTCGACAAGTTTTTGGTGACATTGAATTGGTGATTAATCATTAAACAAGTAAACCTCAATGCTTGATATAAAAATTCTTCAATGAGATTGTACAGGTGTTGAGTTTGAGACTTGATTGAGTTGTTCGATGTGATAAACTTTTAAGCCATTCCTTGGGCTCAAAATCTTGATGTTGATTGAATGACAGTGTTAGGATCTCAATTTTTTTTTTTTTATATAATAGGAGCTGTATGCGCAAAAAATTTTACAATATAAGGAGCTCCTTCAAAACTTGTTGAAGGTCACCTAAATGAACAATCAAATGGTGTAGACAAGGTGCCTTCAATATGCTTGGAACCCAATCTTGTGCTTTAGCATCATTGTTGTTCTAGCTTTTATGAGGCAAATTGAACCAAGGAACTAGAGGAATACCCAGTCATTCATCTAGTTCCTAGGACTCTTAGATTACCACAAGAATCACTGTCATATTTTAGTTTGAGAACCTATGGAGGGAGAATCCATCTTGGCTGATTCCTACAATGGATAGAGGACTCTACTTTAGATAACTGTATATTTTTAGACCAGTTAAAGATTTTGACCAATATAACTTAAGAGATTGCCAATTTAATTCTTAACTTCTACACCTAAGGACTTGTTTTTCAAAAAATCTTTTGTCTTGACAAACACAACTTAATTCAAGGTTTACAAAGCAGGTGCTGTTATAATGATTCAGAATAATCCTTAGGGTCCAGATGTAGCAATTCAACTTTCACTAACTTCAAACATTTTAATCAATCTCATAAAACAACTCTGTCCATATAGCATTTAACTTTTCATGCAATTTCTTAACTCGCTTTTTCCTATATGTGCCAATTGCTTGTGAAATAAACTACTATAAAAATATAGCATGCATAACAATAACATCCACACATGAAAATAACATTTGACACTAGGATTTAATGTGGAAACCCAATTTGGAAAAAACCACCTAGTAACATGGTGCCAATTTTTCACTCTTCTGAAGTGAGCTGGGTTAAGAGCAACCCTGTTAAAGGTTATACAACACTGTGTTAAATGTGACCCTGTTAAAGGATTTAATCACCGTGTTAGGTGTGGCCTTGTGAGAGGACTTTGTATAATTTCATTAGAATGTCACCGTGATTAAAGGATTTGCAAAATGACCGTTAGGTCAACCTTGATTAAAAGATTTTGACTAATACAATGGTTAGAATGTAATAGTAGGTTTGATATGTAAAGTACAATTCACTTTGCAAATTTAGATCTCCATTAGCTCATTTGATGGTTTATTGACTGGCCTCCATTCGCATTTTCATCATTGATCTGCTTGGCATTCTCTCAAGTAATCAGTCTTCACCAAACTCTTCACACTTTTCCTCTACTGTTCTGTTCTTCACAGCTTCTTCTTAAGATTGCCAATCAACAACAAACCAACCTTAGGAAACATCTCTTATGCCTCCTTAAATAGGTAATTTCGATCCTTTGTTGCTTGAACATCATTGTTGATCTTAGGGTTAGGTCAGATTCATCGAATCCTTCCATCATCTTGTTTTCCTTCTTCAAGAAACTCGTGATCAAATCCTTGCCTTGGATCGCTTAACAAACTCTCCTTGTGCATTAAATATGCTAGCTCATCAATCCTTATCTTCCACGCGCTTTGATTAATTCAAAATTCCTATTATGTGAGCCTCAAAATCAATTCTTTCTCAAATTGTAACTTTCATTGTCACTCAGCAATCACTGTGTCCTTCTGCTCAGTCATCATTGTGTAGCTCGACATACACTATACTATCTCACTCGACATCAACAGACTTGCCCGACAATTCCTTTGGTTGGTCACTACTAACACTTGTTCATACATTTGCTTGGCAATAACTAACACTCGGCTTGAACTGTTTTGTTCGGCTTTTACTTAAGTTCCTTAATCTTTTGCTTCAACTTCTTCATTGATCAACCAATGTTGATACTTAGTCAAGCTCTTCCATTTGACTTGTTCCAATTGTAAGCTTCATCCAGCTGTCTTCTTTACTTCATGTATTGATTGAACAACACATTATTTTGTCAAGGACTAACTTATCAAGTGGCCATTGTAATTCCATGAAACTCAACTTCTTATCACTCACCAACATTCACTAGCTAACCTTGCTATCTCTTCTTTTCAAGTCCTCTTCATTAATCAAATAATATGGCACTCTACATTGTTAGTAAATGTCTCTCCAGTAGGTTTGGCACTCTGTCTAAACAATAGGTTTGACATCAATGACAACATAACAATTGCTCCAATTGTAGTGTCCGACATGCACAACTACTACCTATTCTCTAAAGATGTTGTTGAAAACCTTGGTGGTCCCATGCTCCGTAGCTACACCAGTCGTGCATTTCCATCCATCTTCTCTTGGCATCTTAGTTGTTTTAAAATTTTCTTTGAGTATTCCTTTTGTCCGTCATTCTCTAAACTTCCCTTTCATCTCTCTTTTTAGAGGTGTTTTCTGCAATCAAACTCAATATTTTCTTCCCTCCTGTGATGATAGTGACTGGAAAAAAATGGAAGAACTGACAAGTGATTAATATACCTTATGACATTGCTCTGTCCGGGACCAAATCCTTTATTCTATGGAATTTAAATCTCGAATAAAATCCTTTAGTCTGTTAGTCATTGCTTTGGAAATGGTTTTGTAGATATTGTTACACATAAACATTGGATGGAAATCAGTGGAGGAGGATGGTGATGATATCATGATCCTTTTAGAATTTTAAAGCAAAGGGCAATCATAGACCCTCTGAATTCTCTGGTATTTTTAGACTCTTAAGCAGCCAAACCCATATTTTTTAACAAACTCTAATACTGCGAGATGTTACCAGGAATATCAATTTGACTTGCTGTGAAAAGTGGAAGCAATCAAGGCTTAGTCAGCATGTTTCAAAGCTATATCCTGACCTAACCAATTGTTTATGTAAGTGGAGTTTTGGAATTAGCCTATGTTCCTACACTTCCCTATATTCCCAAAATTGTTCTTTCGCATTCCAATGATGTATTTCAAGATTCAGAATTTGCGAGTAGGTCACTAGAAAGGCAACCAACCTTGCGCTCTTTTGAATGCAAGAACCTATGAATGTACAAACGCATCACTCCGGAGCCCCTATCACTTGTATGAATCATGCAAACCATTGACATGATAGTCGTGCACCCATTCCCGTGCGTGCATCCATTCCTGTGCCTTAAATAAGAAGATACCCAATTGGATCTGCTGCAGGCTCTCACATCAATACAACTCCATTTACAGTTCCCAACTATTGAGACAGTTGATCTTGTTTACTAAGATATTATTTAAGCAGAGTGGGATCCTGTACCAGGGTCTGATTTGACCTATAAGCAGTTAATGATTCATATGCACATCCACCAGTCCCAGATTCAATTGTCTCACAAGAATCAAATTCTTCTATTACTACTATCAGAGATGGCTATGAGCAGACAAGTTTAAGTGTTGGAGGCCCACACCACATATTGGGTGGGGTATGAATGAAGCCTTGCTCATCACACATATAATATTATATTTTTTTGTCAGGGCGGTCTCTTCCTGTCAAGTATTATTTCTCGATTCCTCGAGCTTGCCAGATTCTATATGTAACATGGGTGGCCCTGCCCTATTCTATTATCGGAGACCCCATGAATTGTAGGAGCCCCCCTCCAATTATAGTTGCTAGAATTCACTAATTTAATCCATTCCTGCCTATTATTATAAAAGGGGTTTATGCCTCCAGATTCTATATGTAGCATGCTTGCCCCTGCAGGGCCCCTACTATTGCCCATTTCTAGTAATCACAAGTGGTGGAAAAACTAATAGCCCTACAATCAATAGCTAGGCTGTGGGAAAGTAGCCTGATGGAAACTAGCTGTTTTGAACCTACCCCTACACCCTATATTGGAAGGGCGCCCTTTCAGATTATCGGAAGGGAGTTTTTCTAGTTAATGAAGGCAGATTCTATACATAACATGCCTTAGGCACATCCCCCAACCCTTAAGGATAGGAGGGGTAGGTGGGAGGCCGTGGGATTGGTTGAGAGGCCCACCCATCTGTGCCCCTCTTATTAGATTCTTATTGTTACGTATATATTAGATGTACTGAGAGGGTGGGAAGCTATATTTGCCGGTAAACCTCATTTATCCTCATGGACACCCAACAGGAACCCACGCCTGAGTTTGGGTGAGAATATGGCAAGTTCCAAATCTAGTGGGTGGGCCCCTATCTACCCACACGGTCCCCAAGTTCTGGAGGAGATGTTGAGCCGGAAACTAGCTCCTTTTTGGAAAGGAGATGGTTCCTGAGGGCCCCCCCTAATATTTGATCATTGATGCCAGGTAGTTGTGGGTGGGTGGCTCTCCTCCCACCCCTTGAGGGATACCTTTATATAATGTGCCTTGTTGTTGGGAAATTGGTTAATTCCTCTCTATGTAACAACGATTGGTTCCAATGATCAAGCCCAAAGTCACTTGGACTCTAAAGCCTTGGGGACTGGTATATTGGTGTAGGGTGGGGCTCCTACTATATATAGGCCTTTAGGCACAGGTTGAGGGGTTCATATAGATAGAGACATCAGATCTTTATATAGAAATTACTGTTCCCCTCAACAAGAGAGGGATAATATAGATAGAGACATCAGATCTTTATTTTCAGCATCTGAGTTTAATCTAGGGATATGTTGTAGCAGCCTGTTTTGTTCATTCAAGTTCAGAGCTCACCTGCTCTGGATAAAGCCACCCCATATATTCTGAAATCATAAAGAACCTTAATAAGCTGTTCATTCCTAGATGGATTGGAGGAGATTTGATCAACATTCCTCCAAAATTATGGGAAAAAATAATGTTTGTGTTTTCCTCTTTCATCACAAATCTCTTAATTTTTGTCTTTATATATTCGGACAGGAGGGCTTTTTCATTGAAAGATTTTTGATTCAATTTCATGGCAAGCACAACTTGATTCATGGGTTGTACTCAAGTCTTACATTTTCTTAAAGATTTTGTTGATAACCTGTGTGTTCCACACCCTAACACAACCTTTGATGTTACCGAGATTTTGCAAGTACAAACATCTGTGAGGCAGTTAGCTCTGGAGCAGTCTGCCACCAGTTCTTTAAGCAATCTATAAAATTGGGTTTTTTCAAACCACACGTCTTTGAACTTGAATAGATACTTGACGTAAGTGCAAATCAATTGATGATATTTCCATTGACATGGGAAATGATCTGAATTGAAGACAGGAACAATGGCTTAACAGTAATCAATCTTTGTTTAATGACAATGGGGAAACCGAGAATCTATTGATCTTTCAGCAATCTGGCAGAAGCACCATTTTTATTTAGTCCAGTTGAAAGTTGACCTTGACTTTTGTTCAATTTCTGCGACTTCCCATGATCAACAATAGAAAGGAAATCCAGCTGTGATTGGGTGGCATGGGACATGTCTGCTTTTTTCTTTTGAAGACATAATTGGATTGAGTCATCCCGTAGAAGGAATATTTCCCCATGCAGAGAAGCCGTCATGGCACTAATTGATGCCACATCCTTTTTTCTTTGGGCAGATAACCAGTCAGCCCATAAATATGGAAGGAAACGAAGTTTGAGGTGAAGCTTTTTGCTTGACATTGCCAATTTTGGTTGGGACCCAAGATGTATACTTCCAGTGCGAAGGACTGAAGAATCCCTAAGCATCAGGACACACCTTCTGCAGTGAAAAAATCCTCGTGCAACATTTTCTTTAGAAAAAGCGGCAGGATCTGCTCGAAGATTTCAGCTTTTTGGATCTAACCGATTGTTGATCAATTGTCACTTGTTAGGAGCCTTCAATTCAAGCCTCTAATTCTAGGAGAAAGCTCTTCGTTATGGTCAAGGCCTTGTCAGTCTCAGAGAAGCCTTGACCTTATTAGAATCAGGAAGTAGAGTTTGTAAAAGGATCTAAGGGTATTCCATATCCTTCCAAGTTTCTCTCTTCTCTTTCTTCCGATCTGGACAGAATAGATTTGAAGTGTCCTTGCTTGTAACAGTAGATACACCCATGATAGGGTTCCTCAATTTCAATTTGTTTGTCACCTCAGTAATGATTTTTGGCAAAGGCTTTGAAATATTAACCTTGATGCAAATCTGGGTATAAACACCTTAACAACCTTTCAAGACATTACAACCATTTGAAATTGATAAGTAGGAGATAATTTCCACAGCAAGTCAAATTGTGATATTGCTATCAGGAATTAACTGTGTGATTTTGAGTTAAACTCATTGACCATTTGAAATTCACCAAATGAATCACTAATCTTCAAAGAACAGATAGATACCAATATTCTCGAGGCAAGTTATACAAGCTCAACCAACTGAAGTCTTTTTCAATTTGCAGCTGGAACAATCTTAGTTTCTTTTGCTAGTTTTGTAGAGAAAGGCTTGCTGCCCCCATTGATGATTGTATCTCTGGTAATGAGGTCTGGGCATGTCACAGAGAAGAAGTCTTTTTATTTTTCCCATAAAAGACCTTAATATATCATTTGAAATCCCCAGTGAGATGGCATTTACACTGGAATCTATCAAACTGGCTGCTGACAGAAACATTCATGACCTGATCTGATGCACTCTTCAAATTCTTTAATTAAGGAGTCTCACTAATATCTAGAATTGTTAGTTATAAACCTTTATTTTAAATATTAGCCTATATTAATATGTTATTAAGAATACATTATTGAAAAATCTGTACATTTGTGTACCTGAAATATCAGTAGCAAATAAACTCATTTTCTGTATGCTCACAATTTATTTTGTCTGAGTGAGAATTTGAACCAATGCGCCATTGTTAGTTGACTCTATATATCTTTCCGTTTGTTGTGTTTACTAATGTTTTCTAGGATTTACTGAATTATTGCAGATAATTAGCAGTAATATTTTTTTTGAATTGTGCATGGAGTACCTGACCTTGAATTTCTTTCGATGTATTACATTTTCTCTTCCTTTATTGGGTTTAGACACTAAATTTAAGTGGATGTTGCACTTCGATTGCTTTTTAATGTGAATCTACTTTCCTTACAGTTCCTAGAATGCAGTTTTCTAGGAACTTTTAGCTAAGTAGATTCACAAAATTTGATAAGCACTGTCAATAATTCTTATATCGCTTCTTCGATTTTTATTCTACAATACATATAATTCCTATTTTCTGAATGAAAAATCCTATTTTTATGTACTTACGAAACATTTGCGACTCATTTTTTTTCTATGCTATGTACTTACTAAATATTAGCTCTGAATGTGTTTGAGCTATACATCTAGTAGTTGCTAATATATATTATATTCATTTTCTTTTGTTGTGTTTACCATTGCTTTTTAAGGTTAGTGTTATAATTGTCTTGGGTTATCATGTTTGGATTGCATTATAGCAAAATTGAGTCTTGTTATTTTCTGTTTCTTTTGCAGAGAACAAATATAATTCAGTCCCATGGGAAGACCTATGTGATTGGATCAAATTGCAGCATATTTGACATAAATAGACAAAAAAAAGGTTTGATTTGAGAAGGGTGAGGCTTTGGCAAAGCACAGGATGCATAATCCTAAAAAGAAACCTTTTAAAATTGAGCCTTTTAAACACAGGGTGGAGATGGATCCGAAGTATGCTGATAGGACCTGGAAATTAATTGAGCATGCAATCCATGAAATATATAGTCATAATGCCAGTGGTTTGAGTTTTGAAGAGTTGTACAGGTAAGTCAAATGTTTTATTCCATTTTTTTCCTCTTTAATAACTGGAACTTTGCTGGGCTAAAATTTTGTTTTTTGTAGTTTCTTTCATAGTTCTTTTGTTTGAAATTTTTGTATTATGGTCCAAAATGATGTTTGGTTTATCTTTATTTTAACCACCCGAGTTCTGTAATTAGGTCTAGTATGAAATGTAATTAGGCTTAACTAGGTGTTACTAGGTATGAAGTTGAGTCCCCCTTTTTGGGTAGCACTCGCGTAGAAGACTCAAAATAGGTATGGAGGACAACAAAGATAACTACTACATGTGGTTTTTGTGTTGTATGTGTTTGACATTAATACATTTCATGACCTCGATTCTGCATGTTTAATCACATCCATTGAACTCTTTGGCCTTGCAGACACATTTAGTGATGGAATAATCATTATTTTTCTTTTATATATTGTTCTTGTTTTCTTTGGTAAATAAACTCCCATTTAATGGATTCAGTCAGAATTCTCTCTTTCCCAAGTAATTCTTGAGGTATTCTGCGAGTGCGAGGTCTACTGTTACTCTTCAGTTTGATTTTTTTCCTGTTTCTGAAAGGCATGACTATTCTTCATTAACATTAATGTGAAGTTGTGAACATAGTGACCTCTTTTAGATAGGCAAACACCTTTACAATGATATGTTTGCATATACAGGATAGAATAATATGGACACATGGATGTCTAGTGATTTTATATATAATTTATATCTAGTGATTTTATTAATTATTTTTTGTGAAACTAGGCATGTTTAGCTTGTCAAATTTGTTTTAATTTCCCGTCAAGAAACTGTTTTCTCTTATTCAGTTTTGATATTCTTTGCTAAGGTGTGAATCATGTAACTTCGTGTATTGCTATCCCAGTCTTACTTATTTTGCCTGGACAAAGAGGTTATTCTGAAGTGTCTTTTTGGGTTTTTGTTCTTAAAAATAATATAATCTGTTTGGTTGGATTGCTTTGACCAAGAACTATACATGTAGTTTTTGGTAATGTATTTAATCCAGATCTTGTGATAGTGTTGCTAATTGGTATCTGCATAACAGTAGAATTTAATATTTGTCATCTTCCATACGAATCTACTCAGGGCTCTTTGTATAATGACAGGATAGTTATGAATTCTAGTTTACTGTAATATCTTATCTGAATCTGCGGACATCATTTTTTACCATGACAAGACAGTTCTTTTCTGCTCTGGCCATGGAATGTATTATTTTAAGTCAAAATATGAATAACTAGGTTTTCATGAAATACGATTTACTTTTCTTAATTGCAGGAATGCCTACAATATGGTTCTTCACAAATTTGGGGATAAGCTCTATACAGGCTTGGTTACAACCATGACTAAACACTTAAAGGATATAGCATTATTGATTGAAGCAGCTCAGGGAGGTCTATTTCTAGAAGAGTTAAATAGACAATGGGCAGATCACAACAAAGCTCTGCAGATGATTAGAGACATTTTGATGTATATGGATAGGACATATGTCTCTAATTTCAATAAGACCCCAGTTAATGAGCTTGGATTGAATCTGTGGAGAGACCATATTGTAAAAATTCCAAAGATTCGTGATAGGCTTCTGGATACCCTTCTTGATCTTGTACACAGAGAACGGACAGGGGAAATTATCAACCGAGGATTGATGCGTAATATTATCAAAATGTTGATGGAACTGGGTGCTTCTGTATACCAGGATGATTTTGAAAAGCCTTTTTTGGATGTTACTGCTGATTTTTACAGAATTGAGTCACAACAGTTTATTGAGTGCTGTGATTGTGGTGATTATATGAAAAAAGCAGAAAGAAGGCTTAATGAAGAAATTGAAAGAGTTTCACACTACTTAGATCCAAAGAGTGAGGTCAAGATCACCAATGTGGTGGAGAGGGAGATGATTGCAAATCACATGACACGGCTTGTTCACATGGAAAACTCGGGGCTGGTGAGCATGCTTGTGGATGATAAATATGAAGATTTAGGACGTATGCACAGCTTGTTCCGTCGTGTATCCAATGGGCTGGCAACTATCCGAGATGTTATGACTTCTCATCTACGGGAAACAGGGAAGCAATTGGTAACAGATCAAGAGAGGCTGAAAGATGCTGTAGATTTTGTGCAACATCTTCTTGATATGAAGGACAAGTATGACAAAATTATTACCATAGCATTCAGCAATGATAAAACCTTTCAAAATGCATTGAGTTCATCTTTTGAGTATTTTATTAATTTGAATACAAGGTCCCCCGAGTTCATCTCTTTGTTTGTTGATGATAAGCTGCGGAAGGGTCTTAAAGGAGTAAGTGAAGAGGATGTAGAAGTAGTTCTTGATAAGGTTATGATGTTGTTTCGCTACCTTCATGAAAAAGATGTATTTGAAAAGTACTACAAACAACATTTAGCTAAACGACTTTTGTCAGGTAAGACAGTTTCTGATGATGCTGAAAGGAGTCTTATTGTTAAATTGAAGACAGAATGTGGCTATCAGTTCACTTCAAAATTAGAAGGCATGTTTACTGATATGAAAACTTCTAGGGACACAATGCAAGGGTTTAATACTTTATTGGCTGCCTCCAGTGAACCTAATGATGGGCCTTCTTTGGCTGTCCAAGTTCTTACCACAGGTTCATGGCCAACACAGCCAGGTGCAGGCTGCAATCTTCCTGCAGAAATTTTGGCTGTGTGTGAAAAGTTTCGAGCATACTACCTCAACACACATACTGGTAGAAGATTGACATGGCAGACTAACATGGGCACTGCAGATTTAAAAGCAACTTTTGGCAAGTCCAGGAGACATGAGCTTAATGTTTCCACTTATCAGATGTGTATTCTTATGCTGTTCAATACAGCAGATTATCTAAGCTATAAGGAAATTGAGCAAGCAACAGATATACCAACTGCAGACTTGAAAAGGTGCTTGCAATCTCTTGCTTGTGTGAAGGGGAAGAATGTATTGCGTAAAGAACCCATGGGAAAGGAGATAGATGAAGAGGATGTGTTTCACTTCAATGACAGTTTCACAAGCAAGTTTTTCAAGGTCAAAATAGGCACAGTGACTGCACAAAAGGAGAGTGAGCCAGAGAAGCAAGAGACCCGTCAGAAGGTGGAGGAAGACAGGAAGCCTCAGATTGAAGCAGCCATTGTTAGAATAATGAAAGCTAGGCGCGTTTTAGAACATAATAATATAGTTGCCGAGGTCACAAAACAGTTGCAATCAAGATTTTTGCCCAACCCAGCAGTTATAAAGAAACGCATTGAATCTCTAATCGAGCGAGAGTTTCTTGAGAGGGATAAAATTGACAGGAAGTTATACCGATATCTTGCTTAGTGGAAACTGGAGTAGTTAGCTGCGTTTTCCATTGGTCTGGGCAGTATTATGTTTTGCAGGTTCTGATACTGGTCATCTATTTCAAGGTGATCCTCAACTGACTTTCCTGCAATTTTAATTTGTCAAGACATGCTCAGCAGGCATGCAGTAGAGTGACATTATCTTGATTCATTTCTTATGCAGCTTGATTCTATCCACACTCAAGCGATTGGATACAGATTTTCCTGTCTCAATATTATTGCAGGCTTTGTTCGACATTTCCTGGTTCTGCCAGAAGTTGTTGAGCATTTGTAATGACATTCGCAACATGGTTACAGAGGTCAAATTGCTCATCCAAATTCATTACAGATTCTGTTCTTGACTTTTCCTCTGTCACAGATTGGATGATAGATTCCCTGTTGAACTACCAAATTTTCTTGTCTATTATTTGACTTGCATGTACGTCATATCCTTTTAATTGCCTTTTATAGGTGCATTTAATCTGATGAATGGATCATATTTTGATGTCTTAGTGCTCACACTAATAGTTTGGCATGATATCTGTTCTTATTTGGTTTCATGAAGGTGTTCGAACTGTGGGCAATCTAATATTGGAAGCTGTGTTATTTCCTATAACTTTTTAATGTTAGGGGTATTTTGAGTAATTCTTGTAAATACAGAATTTTGGTTTGGGGTATGAGATTCTATCTCATGTGATGGAAAGGTTCAAGCTCCTTCAGCTTGGTTTCTTCTGGCTGTTGTCTGAGGTTGCCCCCCTTCTAGTTTTTTGTGGTTCTATATAAGCTGTTCCTACCACCTCCCTGTTACAAAAGAAACTGACTCTAAAATTTGTAAATGTTGGACAAGAATATGGAGGAGAGATCGATTGTAACAGTGGTTTTTGAACTTTTTTGTTGACAATCCGAGTGCAATTTGCATTCTGCTACAACATATTTGACATTTTCCCTATAGAATAAAACACATGATGGGATATTGAATGCACATTTTTGGTTTATAGTTTAAGGTTTTACTTCAAATTGTAGTAAATGCAGGTTCTCTTTCTTCATATGTTGAGACTAATTTTCTGTTTGTTTAAATGGTAATATTTTTTTGCATCAATTAGTATGTTGTTTCCATACCATCTACATTGCATTTTGGGCTGTTTGGATGACGTATCTTTGTATCTCTGATGACCATAACGACATGATGCGAATATATTTTATTTAGAATCTAAGAGAGGACAATATTAAGATTTATAAGGTGGAGAATTTATTAAATTATTTCAAGCTGAAGTCAATGCTTATCAGTTATGTGTTCTTTTTTATGCCCTCCCCTTTCTCACGTTATCCACTATCAATAGTTTCCTTGCCTTTTAGGTGGGAAATTATACAAGACTGGAGACTTCAATGTGTTATGCCAACTGCATAAAATTTACAGGGGACAAATCGATAGACTGTAGGCAAACTAACGGTAGGTGGAATGTAAGGGTTTTGCTGCAGCATCAGCAAGATGTTATGTGGTTTCTGTTTTTGTTTTTTGGTTCTACAAAATTGACATGATGTAATGTAATTCAGTGATTGTTAATCAAATCTTATTTGAGGGCAGAATCAATCAGGTATTTTACAGGGAGGACTTTTTATTTTTATTGCTGTTATCCCTGTCGACAAATATTCTGTGCCAAATAAGTACCTCTCTTCAAATTAAGATTGCATTTGACCAGTTAACTTCCTACCTGTAAAAGTGCTCCTGTTGCAGTTTTAGCACAAGTTTTCTTGTAGATAGAGACATCTATAAATGGTCCAGATGCACCACCCAACAAGCTGTCCCTCAACAAACTCTGTTGGGAACATGGTGATTGTGGTGATGATCAGTTTTAGACAAACAGGCAGGTGAAAATTAGGTGGCATGGATGGTCATGAAGTGCAATGGTGACATCAGCGTGGACTGATCTTTTTTAAAAGTTGTGGATTGCAGGTGCTGTTTGAGGAACACTAACTTTACAAGGTGCTAATATTGGATTGTACATGAGAGATGTCAGATGTGTAAGATTAAATCTAAGTGGACGTTGAGAATTTCATTTTTGTTTTGGCTGTAGACACAGCTGATGTTGTTGGGGTGCTTTGGGTGTAGCTTGGTAAACATTTTCAAATTTGGAAGGCAGCTGCTGTGCATTTACCACAAGGGCAGTTGTGGGCAAATAGAATTGTCGTCTATTTTAATGCTTTTTGATTCAAGATATCACCTTATAGAAGGGGCAATGCATTAATATATCACTTTATCTATTAAGTCTCTTTGTATAATGGGGTTTTCATGTTCTGAGTTGAAAGTTGAAACTATGCAAGGATTGAATTGTTTGGGAGACGAGATGATTCATTTTGTTTAATAATGGCCAATCTATACAAGCTTTACTTTTTTTCTCAGATCACAAAATTTTTACCGGACAAATTATAGCTTCTGAGCCGTAAAGTGTTTACCAGTTGTCTGTAAGACATGTGGATACAAATTACAATAATGCTGAGCAAAGAAACAACAGGGGTCTATGATATCGAGGATTTTGAAATTAAGCTTATAAAACTTGGATGCTCCTCAAGTAGTTAGTTGTAGATGCACCATGTGTATGGGTGTATCTAAAAGTTAAATATCAAACATCAGACGTAGGATGAGCATTGTTTGAGTACTTGTTACAACTGAAGCATCTTAGTGAACAACTGTCTTACCTCCAAAAATCTGTGAACGATGAAGATGTGGCAGCATTGGTCTTTAGAAGATGGTCATCATTCAATGATTGTTTTGTGAATTGCTTGCATCTAGTTGAGAGCTGAAACACTTGGATTTGAGAGGTCCATAAGTCGCTTGCAAATAGAGGAAATGTGAGGTCATATGGAAGCATAATCCTCAGACTAATACAAGAAGAATATTGAATGCAAAGGTCAATGGCTATAGAAAGCAGAGCACAAGTGGTCTTTCAAATTACTCGCATCAAAGTGGCAAGACATTTAAGATACCAAATGCAAATATTTTTACTCACGGCCACGGCCCTGGCCATCATGATGGAAATGGACAGAAAATTTATGACGTACTAGAGGGAAGCAAAGCATGTAAATGCGATGAATGTAGCAAGGGGAAGTGAGGGGGATTTTGCGTGTAGTGATGTTCATTGACTTTACAGTATACAATGACGACTTGTGATTATCCAGATGCACTAGATGTTGGGATTGGTATGCAGATTTTAGCTGAACGGACTGGTATGCTGTTTTTGCTGCAGGGAAGGGTATTTGACTTCTGGTAAAGGTAAAATGTAGAAGTGAATCTGTCTGTATGGGAGAGTTGGATTAATTACTGAACCATGTGTAGTGTTTGTCAAGTTGATTAATACTGAGTTTACCATCGAGATGCTTGAAATGTTTTTTGATTTGTTCCTGACGAGGAACGTTGTCTCTTTTTGGAGTGAAATAATAAGAAATCACTCTCTTCGAGGAAGATAGAAGACAACAAATGTATGGTCACAATTACGAATATCCGTAATAATAACAAGGTGATTGTGGCTGGTGTTCGTAAGAAAGGATTGCATAAACAACCAGACCGCAAATCAACAAATATTTACACTGCACACATGGAGGATAATAATTTACTCTGGCTGTGTAGAAAACTATTGGTAGTTGTTTGAATATGTATTAATATTGATATGTCAAGTGGGCTTGTAAACCTCCGTCTGGATTTAATGAATGAATGAACGATTTTAATAATGTCCGTGAGGCTTGTGCCAAATCCGTCCTGCTTTGATTAATGGTTAATGATTTTTGAAAGAAAATTTGAGTTTCTGAAAATGTAAGGATATTTTTCCATTTTTCTGGCATTAGTTCTTTGAGTTGATACGAGTTTTGATTGGGTAGATCATATTGGACATGATAGACGTCATGGTCGTATTGGAAGAATTAATCTCTATCATACATGCGAAGTTGGTCCACATTGCTATCTTCGCAATTGCAAGGTTTACGATCTGTCTTAAAATCATTGTCACTCTTGAAAGTGCCATATCAATAATAAAAATCGTGTGGGTCACAAGGTGAATAACTTATCTCACATCAAAATGAATTTCGTTAAAGATTTACGTGCCTTAACTTTGAATAATTGAATAACCTTTGACATTAATTGAAATATCTAATAATCTTACAATCTCATTTATTGCAAACCTGTATGAGATATATTTTATTGCTTTGGTACCTAGCTTTTAAGTCTCGTTTTTCTCATAGATTACACACCTTTTGCTAATAATTAATCTGAGATTCATCAAGTTGAAATTTACCTTGAACAGTTTTTCCTTGCGTTTCTCGTACTAATTTCTAATAACTTAAATTCTACAATTTTGGCCAAGTTTGGGTCGATTTGAACCTCATTATTTAAAAAACAAATAAACAATCAAATGGTATCCTGGTTTCAAGTTTGCAAAAAAGTGAGAGTGTACCCTAATTTCAGAAACCTCCAATCAACATTGGCAATAGTTATGGGGATTGTTAGAACCACCAAAAAAGTTCCCAATTCCCTCTGTACCAACAACCATTGACTTATCTTCCACGCCTTGGAAATTTTTTGTTGAAGGATGTTAGTTTTTCTTACTCCTTGGAATTCTCATGAAGAGGATATTAAAGAGTGTTTCCAATCTTAATCTGGTAAGAATCAGACAGAAAAAATGCAGACATTACGATGATTTCTAGAGATTTCAAAAGATCAAGATATCATGGAAGCCTTTGACTTGCGTTTCGTTCCTACATTGAGCTTCAATGGGCCCCATTGCTTATGAAGTGTTAAACAGTCCTCTTTGTGGTGTTTCATAAGGCTCTGATATTGTATGTAAGAACCATGTCCCACTCAGCAATTGCCACATCATACAATTCCTACAAATGTGGAAAAATATATGAGCAAAACTCTAGTTTGAAAAGTCAAAAACCATTCTATTAACCATAATCAAGATTAACAATTGAGTTTACCATAACAATATGTAACTACATCACATTATCTAAGATTTTGACCTACACATCATTCATCTATCAAAATGTGTGATAAATAACTACATCAAGATTGTTATAGATATACTATCCATTGAACATAATTAGATACACTATCCATTGAACATAATTACATCACAATGATCATCATCAACTGATTGTTTACATTACATCAATGGTAAGAGTTATTATGGAGCCTCAAACATGTGTCCATCTGTGTGATCCTTTCTCCAAAGCCATCAAACGTCATCCATCCACTCTCTGAGACACAAAGAACGCCCTGATCCTGGCATGAGAATCCTAGCGACTCAGAACAAGAGGATCAGATGGGTCTAGTACAAACGTGAAACTTACTACTTTCCACATATGTTTTAAGTAGCATATTCACAGAGTGTTACATGTAATATAAAACAACTACAAATCTACTCAATATGTAGTGAAATAAATGAAAGCATATCTACTCATATGCATTGATAAAAGAAAGCATATCTACTCATGCAATACAAAAAAGATAACACATATCTACATCTGCAGTAAAAGGAAATGGCTTGGTCAAGCACTTAAACAACCACAATTAGCTGTTAGAAGAAATGAAAAATACCAAATCCATTCTAACAGTACTAACAGGTAGAGATAAACAAAGCACAATGTATCCATTTCTAACCCTCCAATTTAGCCACATTACCCCCATCTCGTAAAGGAGTAAATAAATGCTCAATATGGTAACATACAATCACATCTCAAAATCTCAAAGTTTGAACTCATCTACCTTTGCATATACAAACAATTTAGAGAATGCACTCAATTAAAGGAGTAAAGGAACACAACAATTCAGGATTATAATAGTTTTTACTGCTAAATCATGGGCACAACTAAGACATGTTTGCAAAAAAATTGAAATTATATTTGTTAGACACCTGAGTTGCCCATTAGTCAATCAGGTTAAGAGTACATGAAATCTTCATTACAACAATAATTTAGTCACTAATGACCCCATACGTTTAAATCTTTTGAAGTAATTCTTAATGAGTGAAAAGTAAAATTAAGGTACAATACTAATCAAAAAGTTAGGCAAGGGTCCTATGGGAGGGGCTTGGGCTCTATTTTTGTGGAGCGGGTGGCTCCATGGTAATATTTTAGAGGGGGCTAAAGCTTTAATTGGAATCTTTCCTACAAAGTAGGAGCCCCAAATTTTTAGCCCCCTAAATTTGAGCGGGTAAAAATGGGGTGGGGCTGGATTTAGCCCCACCAGCTTAGGGAAGATTTGTGCCATTTGTCAATCCTACTCTTCATTTTCTCACCAAAAATGAAATAATCCCACTAAACAAATTTGTGAAAATTTTTTTAATTTTTTTTTTTTCAAATTTCATGAGACAATCATCTTCCTTGAATTTAGGGGCTAATTTTTAAAGCAGATTCACATATAAATCTATAGGACCGCTTCCTTTTTTAAATATGCTTACAAAATCTCAGCGGCACCCGCTTTACTTTTAAGGAAGTGGGTGCCCATGAGACCCCAACCTTAGAAACTAAGTAATTCATTCTCTCAGTTTAACTAAGTTCGAGAGTTACTCTTCTATTCCACTCACAAGTGCCAGATTTATTATTTTCGTAAAAGATTCATAAAATGAACAGTGATAACATGATTTGAAGTTTAGCAACATTGCAAGGCAAAGTGGAAATGCAACAAACATGCCCAACTACTATCATGCATTCATTGCCCCAAATTATTATTATTCCAACTTGAAGGAAAGGACAACATAACTACGATTACTTCCAAGCTTATAAGAGCACAATTTTGCTATAGAAAAGCATTGCAAGCTGCAATGTTTCACACAAATGTACATTATGTTTGCTAAGTATATAAATAGAAAAATAGTTTACTATGGAAAAATAGTTTCAGTTATTCCCGCATAAGAATTTTGGTGTAGTGTACCGTCTCAAGGATAGTCCCATTCCTTGGGAACATCTAACTCTAGATTTCAATGGTTAACTTCTGAAACCAAGGTATCTTAAATCAATGTTAGTATATTGGAGACAATTGAATCAAGGTATGGGAGGAGTAATCACTACTAGTTATTTTAAAACTTTGTTCTCACCACCATTCATTTTAAGCTCAAACCCTCAGAAACGACAAGGTGAAATGGTAATCCAGGCATTGGTAGTTTTAAATGGTAAAGTAGACCTTGTTAGTTCCTAGTTTAGCATTGGATCATAGCTTTAGCCTCAAACAAAAAGGACATGCTAGTGTAGTCAAATGAATTATGCAATCTGCCCTCACAAGGACACGTTCAACACGATATTGGATTGGGTGAGAGACCATTCCTTCATGAGTGGTAAGGGTATCGATTCCACAACCAGCCTTTGATATGTATAGTTAATAAGCACAATTTAAATTGGCAACACTTGACACAAACTAATTTATGTAAGTTTGGATTTCCTAGTTCCTATGTCATTGATTTGTCCTTATGTCCACACAATGCTATGGTTTGCAGGGATAAAATATCCGTTTCTCTCAATTCATTCGACCATTAACACCTACTATGGATACCCAGTCATATTGATTCCCCGAAATTCGAAGGGAGAATGTAATGATCCACTTCAATAAAATTAACACAAGGTGTATCTCACAATGGCATTTTTTGTTTATGACTTGGTAAGTCATAATGCTCGACACCAAAGCCTATTTATGTTTTGCCTATTCCACTAGTGGTCGATTCAGGCAAAATCTAGACCAAAATGTTGAGCACATCTTCCCAAGCCTTCTAGTGGAATAACATAAGTGTTGCACAAAAGAGGGTACTCTCAATGCCAGAAAAATATACACACAAAGGAATAAAGGTACTTCCAAGCCTATTCATGTCTTCATTAAGGATACATCAAAAATAAAAATAAAAAAATAAAATCCTAAAATCAATATTGGATCCCATTTGGCAACGAGCATAACAGGGATAATCATGCACTCCTTATAGGCATCAAGATGACAAGACATTTAATACCGATTTCCACATTCAACTGAGATCTTGTTTGTCCTTTCTTTGTAGATGGTTACCATATTAATAGGGAGGCACAACATACACATTATAGATTTCGTGGGAAAGAAAATAATTGTCTTTAGATGTAAACTGATTGAGATTTGTTTACTGACAAACCTTCAATCAAAATACAACAGATGCTTAAACTTTTAGTACTATCATTTACAAAGATTTTGTTCACATTCAAACGAAACTCTGACATTCTAGATAAAGCAATCAGAATTTGCACAAACAACAAAAGAACCTGGTGCCTATTGCTTAATCCTTTTGTTAGAGCTCCAATCCTAAGCTCCCTTTTTTCCTTTCTCCCCTCCTCCTAGCCGTCTCTAGTTCTAGTGTTTTTTCAAGATTCAAGTTATATATGCATCTTCCAGCATAACTGGCACATTTTTTAAAAAAAAATCTAAAAAATAAATGCAACTGACCCAATATCCTCCTTTTTAGCCAAACAAACTGAAGTAATAGTCGATCTTAACTAACTATGTTATTAATGAAAGCAATAAAGTTATTAATTTAATCAATTTCCCCAATGATATCTACGTGGCAGTAAGTTTGTCCATTTCACTCGAATTATGCAAATACAGGTTGTGACATCTTTCCCCCCTTAGAAAATGCATCGTCTCGATGCATTGATATATATAAGAATTACAATAATTTCTAAAGGCAGATAAGAAAATCGAATTCATTACTCATAATAAGACATGCTACATTCATTTCTTTAAAGAATGGATTTTCAATTGAATGCATTCTAATATAATATACATCAATTGTACCTACACTACTAAGTTAAGCCAATGTAATTTGTTAGTGTCCATATATCACAATGCATAAAATAAAGTGATTTACTATCTACCATTTTATGTTTCCATCACAAGAGCTTTAAGTAGAAATAAAACTCAAAGTTGACTTGAGATAAAGAAGAAACAAAAGGTTAGTAAGCCAACGACAATAATAACTGTAGAAACCCTAAAATTGGCAAAGACCTAAAACAACACAAATTTCAAGCAAACAAAGCAAATTAAGGACAAAATCAGATAAAAGAGGAAAACAAATGACTTTCAAATCAGTGGTAACATCAAGTCATTAATAAAAAAAGAACTAAATAACTTTAAAGGAGGAAAAACAATTCATAAATCATAAAATGAAATTAAAAAAAGGAAAAAGGAAAAGGCAAAAGTTGAAAATAAATGGAACATTTAATAAATCAATAAAAGTCTTTTATCCTCACAAAAGTGAAAATCCTCCTTTTTACAATTAAAAGAATTAAAAAATCATCATTTATCCTCACAAACTAAGTCTGTTGGAGTCTTCCTTTTGGTGCTTTATGAGATATTTATAATTTCACCATTACCCTCCAGTGAAAAGTAAAATCTTGATCCTTACCCCAGCCCCCTCCTAAAATCCTATAAATAGGAGGGAAATTCAAGAGCAAAAAGATCCAAGTTTTAGGCATCTGCAATATAGGCACATTTAGAGTTATTATCCCTTTTAGCATTGTTATTATAGAAAATTCATGTCATTTTGATATCATTTTAGCATTCATTTAGTGTCATTTTATATCATTTAAGCTTACACATGCACATGATTCTAGCATTCTAGTGTTATTATCTTCACATAATCTCCATACTCATATAGATCTAGCATAGACTTTGATAGATTTGCATTCGTAACATACTCTCGTTCTAGAACTCTCACTAAGATGCTAGTCTGAGAGCAATTTTAGCAGTTGTAGTTAGGAAAATATGAGATGTTCGTGGAGTCTTTCTTTACCAGTGATTTCTTGAGTCTAGATTCGTTTATTGTTATTTTGATTGCACTCTACACTAAGGTCTCATGAATACACGATTCCACCATGTACAAATTGGCGCCCACCGTGGGGCTTCATCTTAAGTCTTTTTGTTCTTTAACTTTTCTTTCCAATCTTCTATTTTTCTTCTAGATTTGTATTTTTCTCTAGTTCCTTGTGCAGATCTGACTTGTTATAGGTTTTACAACATTCGGGAAGACCCATAATAGGAGCAACAATCTTTTGTAGACATTCTTGAGCTCACAAACATCGGATCTGAGACTTCTGTGACATTTTGATGCTTTTGAACATTGTTTTAATGCCTCACATTATCTTTGAATGCATTTGAAGTGTTCTGTAATGCATTTGAAATATTCTGTAACACATTTGAAGTATTCTGTAACGCATCTGCATTGTTTTATAGCGCATTTACATATTAAATTAGCGCTTTTGATTGATCTTATAACACATTTGCACATTTATGTAACGCATATGAAATTTTCTGTGCACATCAAATTAGAACTATAACTTGCATATATGATTGCTGGCTGCTTACAGGTCTCTTTTGGACTAGATAGGAACTCTCGGGCTACTAAAATCATGAGAAGGGAATGAAGACAATAAAAAATGTGCCTAGACTTTGCTAGCGTTGAATCAAGTAAGTTTGAACCCTTGTCCATTAGATTGCATCATTTCTAAATTCATAACCTAGTTTAAGTAGGAAGTTTGATTTCGCTGATATGTTCAAAAGTAGGCCTATGCTCTCAACTTACTAAGTTGATCAGAATGCCAAACCTTTTGTAAGGGTCAGTAGCAATCAAGCTGGGAACGAACAAACACGTAGATTAAATAGGAGCCTCCTATCTTTCGTAGGTAAAGGCTCGTAATTGAACAATTCCATTTGTTGTGTTTGAGAGATCAAAGTAGTAGGGATATTCTCCCACTCTCTTAGAGGGATCAAACTCTTGTTGTGAGGTTCTCACACCATCGCCCCAAATTCTTTGGGGACCCCCTTTTTTTTTTATCGCCTTGGCAAATTTTTGGGTTGTCAATTTTTTTTTGAGTTTTGAAAATTTCATGCCTTGGCACCTTCAGGCCAAATGTGGGGAGACTTAGCTTATTTTCACCTAGTTCTGCTTGATTTTTTAGAGCCACCAATTTCATCCTTAGGCCAGACAAAATTTTAAAGTGCAATATTTGGCAGGATAAAATTGTAAATTTTTACTTATACATTTTCTTTTGAAAATATGGATATAATTGTGTAAATTTGAATAATCTTTCAAAAGAAAAAAATTTGCTAGACTTAAGTTTTGGAAAATCTCAAATTTTTCTTTGGTGAAAATTTTAATTTTTGTGATGAGGCTAAATTGCAAAAATAAAAATAACAAAATTTGATTTTTGGCTCTAGGAGCAATTTTATTTTATTTTTCATCAAAAAATTTCTAATTGGCATAGCAAAATTGATTTGGAGAAAATTGCAAAAAATTGGCTTTAATAGATTTAAAATTGCCTTGAAAACTTTTTACCTTTAATGAAACTGGTAATTTAATATTGAAAAAATGGCTTTTGGTTAGCCAAAATCCAATTTTAATGACGTATTAATTACTAAATTCTCATTAATGGAAATATTTAACATGTCCAAGGCATCATTTAATTTCTTTTTGCAATTTGGAGCAAAATGGCAATTTAAAAGTGCAATTTTCCTTTGGGCAAAATTAAAGTTTGAGCTAAGTATTTAATTGTGGGCCTTAATTTCGTTTTAATTTTATTTTTTCTCTCCTCTAGGACCAAGTTGGCTGGCTTAGAGGGAGAGGGAAGTTGGGTATAAGAGATAGCCTCTCTCCCATTTCTTCCTCACATTTCATTTCTTCCTCTCCATGCTTAGGCGAATTTTTATTGAGGAGCAGATTTTTGGTGATTGGCGAGTTAGTTTCAAGGCATATTTCTCCACTACTTGGCGATTTTTCTCTTGGGACAGATTTTTCATTGTTGGAAGACTTGGCAAAGGGTAGATTTCCTCCATTATTTGGCAATTTTTGCTAGTGCATACTTGATTTATGTGCCATGAGCGATTTGTGTAAGGGTTTGATTTTCTCCATTTAAGGACTGCACTTTTCATATCAGACATAGGTGATTTTTTGTTGGGAGAGAAGATGCATGAGAAAGTCTAATTTTTGCTTTGTGGACAAGTGGAGGATAGCTTTAGATGTTTAAATTTCTGATTTGCAAAGGGGTTTAAAGTTCTTAAGGTCTAGTCCTAATTCTGAAAAGTTGATGTAAGATTATTGGTTAAGGTGAATTTTCATCATTTAGAGTTGCAAGGGGTCCTTAAGCTGACATCCTTCTTTTGTTATAGTCTAAGGATTGCTTCCCTTGGTTCTACTTGCCTCTGGTCCACCACTCTACCATCTTGTAATAGGGCGACGAGTATGGAGGATGTTAGTGCAAGTAAGAATCCCAAGTGGACAAACACTAAGAAAGACAAAGAGGATATGATGCCCAAAACACCCTTCTTCTCAAAAATGAAGAGAATAACCGACACCAATATCGGTACAATGGACATGATATGAATGAAGGAAAGACTAAAGGAAGGACAATCCCCCTTGGCAAAGAGGATATACAAAAGCAGAATTGTACATGCAACAACTTTTCCTCCTACATTTTCATGTCCGAAGTTGATCATGGAATGTGCATCTAGATTTGATCTAAATAGTAAATCCATCATTTTTGGTGAAGGGAAGAGAGTGTTGGCCAACATTGGCGAACAAGCAATCAAAGAAACATTCAACATTCCTTAGTACAAAGGCATGATGGTTGTGATGATGGATCAGACAACCAAATCATTACAAGATAACCAAGAGGCCTATTTCACACATCTAAAGTAGAATTGGATTCACGAGGTAAAGAAAGGTGTTAGCAGATCATCAAGGTTCACAATGGCAGACTTCAAACTAGAATATGGTGATCTCGTTGTTCTTCTCAGCCGGATCATGGGCCTAGCTCAACGGATGCAATTTGAAAACTGGATGTACTTCTTCATTGATGAGATTGAAAAGGGGAAAAGAAGGTTTGATTGGGATAAGATCATAAGTGAGAACTTAGAATTGCAACTTAGAACTGTGCAAAACCAAAGGCAATTTTATATGGGCTCCTATCTGTTCTACCTAATTGCTAGATTGTACAAGAGTCCAGGACTGAAGGCCTTGGGAGAAGTTGGTAGTGGACCGGGGCAATATTTGGTACATGAATGCTATCCACAACTCCATTTGCACAACAATAAGGATTACAAGATATTTTGCGATGCCTTCGCCATGAAGACAGTAAGGGTATTACAAGGGACACCTGCTAAGAGACTTTCACCAGAAGCAGAAGCAAGAATTAAGAAGTATGAGAGTTGGTTCATCCAATTTCCATAGTTTACATACATTAGAGTGGCAGGAAGTACAATTTTTCCCAAGAGGCTTTCAAGATACCCACCCAACAAGGTAGTTTTAATGGAATTGGCTAGGCAACTGGAGCACTATGATAGAATGATAAGAAATGAAGAGAAAACAAACATTACATTCTTAATCATAATTGGCAATGATAGTTGGCCAAATCGAGCCTCCTTTGAAGCTGCAGAGAAGGAATTGGAATAGTATCATCTAGGATGGTACAGAGCAAGGCAAGGATTTGATCCTAATGGTCTTATCAAGGTATCTCATGGAAATGAATTCAAGCATGTTCCCACCATAGAAGATTTTTGGGCCAACGTCAAAGATGACTTTCATGTGAGAAAGCTAGCTTTCTTAAGGCTGTCAGTGAACATTATGAGGGCTATCAGATGGAGAGGCCTTGATATTCTGGATCAACTGAAGGATGATGGAAATGTGTTGAGAGAAGACTATGATACAGTAGAAAGAACAAAATTGAATCCAGTGGATTGGGATGACCATCAGGATCCTTCCTTGGAGGCAGTCACGAGGGCAGTAGATTTACATACTGAGTTGTGGTATAATGAAAGACTAAGGAAGCTACAAAGGCAAATGATTCCCCTTACCTATGAGATGATGATGCCAAAGGAGAAACAAACAAAATCGATTGGACAGAAGAATGAAGGAAGTAGCTGGCAATAGGAAATGGTTAGAAACGACAAGAAGAAGGTTTTGGAGGTCAAAAAGGGAAAAGAACATTCGAAACTCCAGCCAAGAGATAACACACAACACCATCAAGAGAGAGTATAATCGAGGCTGGAAGCCAAGAGGTCAATTTAAATGATGAAGGAGCCGCGGTGGAGGTGAGCTCTGATTCAGAATCAAGTGGCTATAGTGAGAGCACCGAGTACTCCCCTCTCTCGGAGAACCAACAAGGAAATGATATGGCAGAAACTAGTAGTGCAGAAGATGGACCAATCGACATCGAGGCAATAAGTCAGGCACGCAAGGCCTTTGGTGATGCTTTGTTAGTCAAAGCAAACCCAGATTTGGGGAGATGCACTGCACCACTATGGTCAAGGCAAATGCTTATGCCAAGAGGCGAGGTGGTAAAAAACCATTAAGTTGAAGACATCCAAGGGTTAATGGAAAAGGGTGATAGCGAGAACCAAAAACAAATGGCAAAAACGGTGGCAAGGGTAATTAGGAGCGACAATAATGGTCACCGAAAGGTTCAAATTGCTATTCCAACAGTCAACAAAGTAGTAGATGAGATTGTGGCCTAGGAATATGAGATAATGGATCATAACTTGGGAGGGAATACCGATGACATGGAGTGTGAGGAGGTCCAGGAAGGTATAGCATCAATTAGAGAAAGGTTGAGGAAGGAAAATGAAAGAATAGCAAAGTTTGAGGTTGAGAACAAATATTGGAGAGATTGCCAGCCCATCCAATAGCTACACCAAGCATCCCTTCCTTAAGACAATGGGAGCAATTCAGAAGAGATATCAGCTCAGCTACATGAAGTTAGGGATTGGATCCATGATACAATCCAAGATGGCCAAAATTTCTTACCTTCCTTCGTCTCTACATTCCAGTCATTAGTGGTTGTTAGAGACAAGTTCAGATTATTCGAAGAAGAGTGGAAAGATTTCCTTCCCATCAAAGATTTGGTTATTCCTAGGCTACAAGCGTTCATTGGGCTACCAGAGGCATATCTGCAAAGGGCCAGGTTGGTTGATGAGAGAGGATTGAGTATAGTTGAATCTTGGTTTGTTGCATTGACTTCCATATTTAGAACACTTGAAGAAATACATAATGAGATTGCACGACACAACCCAAGTGTCGACACTTCTATTTCAACCATGATGAGCGATGTTGGGGTGGCACTTGATTTTGAGGATATCAGAGAAGAGAATGTCAACGAGACAGATTTTGGATCAAGGTTGGATGAGTTAGAAAAGGTTGCTATCAAGAAAAAGCATTTGGGCACCCTTTCCTCTCTCAATGCTTTTATTTGATTTGTGAAGGAATATGAGAAGGATCACAAAAAGATACTACAAGCAGCAAGCAGTGTGGCAAAGTCAGAAGAACTCAGGACGAAACACACACCTTGTCCTCCTATGGAAGAAGTTAATGAAAGGCTAGCTAAGTTCATTGCCTTAGCTAAGAAAATGAAAGAAAAGGGAAGAGTTAAATTAGAAGATCATTTGATGTAAGCCCAAGTTGCAATTTCTCTTTCTTCTAGAATAAGACAAGTGTCTATTTCTGATTGGCCACCATTTTGGTGCCTCCTAATTGGTTGCCGCTTTTTGCACTTTTTTCAGTGGTCCATTGATGAGGTGGTAGCTTCTCATTGGCTGATGGGGTGGCAACCCTAATTAGGGTTTTGAGGATCCAATCTAGATCACTGATCTTGTTTTGATCTCCACCGTCCATTGTATTTTTGGCCCCTATAAAAGGCCATTTGCTCTCATTTGTAAAGTGTTGGAGAAATTGTTGCGAAGATAATAACAAAATTGCTCTCTTTTTCATTGTTGTGATTTGCATGTTGATTAAGAACATTAGGTGTTATTACATGTTTTCTACTTCCACATAGTTAGATTTCTTTTCAAGTTGTTGAAGTAAATTTCATTTCAAGTTGCTAAGTAGGAGTGAAGTAGATGGATAGTTGTATGGTAGCATTAGTAGGTGTTTGATAGAGATCAATACTAGACCACTAGCATCCTAGTAGTTGGTTGGGAAGCCTTGTGTGGTGAACTAGTTTATTATTCCTTTGAATCATTGCACCTATGGAAGTGAGGCCGCTGGTCAGCTCTCATTAGGTTCGATCCCCGTCCATTTGCTAACCTTCCATTCATAGGAGTAGGAGTAGAATAGTGAGTAGCTGGGTAGTTGAAGTTTAGAGAGAGAAGTTAGAGAAGTAAGTCGAATATCAGAACTCATCCCATTCACCTTCTACCACCATCGCTTTCCATCAACATCATCATCGACAGACACACCCTCCATCATCACTACCATCAACATTATCTTCCACCCACACATTTCACAAATCGAGCCACCATCACCTTCATCCCACCAAAGTCCAAGTCATCCTCAACAATTTACGTAAGGCCACCTACGTGATTACTAGCAAATCACATCGATAAAACTAAGAGAGTATCCAACGGTGTAAGGAACATTGGAGTTATACTCATGTCTCATGAGCATTAACTTTTCAAGAGAGGAGTTTCATGTTTGATATCCCATATCAAATATTCAAATCCTAATATGTTATGTAAGTGATACAAAACTCGCATCAACAACTCCCAAATTTTCTTCTGATTTCTGCTTTTCCCACTTTTCACTAGGTAGATTATTCAGTCGTAGAAAGACTACCTCTTGAGATTGTTCTTAGTAGGGCCAGTGAGAGGGAACACCTTGCGTCTTTCATTTCTAACCGAATGCAAGTCAATTGTGTTTAAAACATAGCCTTCCTCTAGTAGTCTTGCAAGAGATTGCACCAAACCTCCTTAGTGCTGGTGGGAAGTTCTCTATCACCAGAGAGGTAAATTCAAACACTATTGGTTAAACACTAAAGCCCTGTAGTCACCAACTTTAAGAAGCCTTGTCAAGAAGCCATTTTTTTTTCATTTTCTAGGTGTGTGCGGGTTTATTTCATTGTCATTTCTACTATTGATTGTGCTTGAATGTATTTGCTTAAATGCATGTTAATGAACTTCAGACTATAATCCTTCCAAGCTAATTAAGACACAACTGCAAACTGGTACTAAATTGAATACAAACGCTATTATATGCTCTAAAATAACACATCCAATACCTTGACCAACGGATTTGCCCACTTCTATAATGCATTTACCTCCTTTAATAGCACATACGACTGATGCAACAACACATCTCACTGATACAACAATAGATTTGACTGAAAAACAACACATTTGAAAATCAAAATAACACATATGCCTATATAAAAATGCTTACACATTGCAAAAAAAATGCTTGGCATACCATACACTAGCGCATATAAGGACTAAAATAGCGCATTTGAAAATTCCTACAATGCATCTGAGAGAAATCTCAAAACAGAGGCTATTTGCACACGTAATGTTGATAAAAAAACATCAAATTTGGATACCCTTTTCCTTCATTGACATTCTGCAAAATTGAGGAATCTTGAAATTGACCACCATCTTTAAAGCAAGCAATGTTCCAACCCGACATTAGGTCTCTTATCCAATAGCCAACATTATCACAACTTCGTACATCAAGTCAACAATGAACGAAAATACACATCTGTCCCCTACCTAACTTCATGAAATTGAGACTTATCATCATCAACACCACTAAAAACCTTTTTAAAACATAACTTGATATTCCAACACATTTTGGTCTAGAAACAATCCTCATACCTTTGAAATGCAGAAGAATTAAAGGGATCTCATCCACGTCTCATGCCACTGCGTAAAATTAGTATAGCCACAAAACAAGAGAAACTTAAATGATTGCCCATATGGTTAAGTGCGAGAATAGAAAAATGAATTATTAAATCTGTGCAATCCCCAAGCATCATTGAACTTGTTACGCCTATTGACCATCTATCAACCTTGTTCAAATGACAAAACTCACAACCTTCCAATGAAATGGGTTCATCTCACATATGGGGTGAAAATGACCTTGAAAAAATTAGATATTTTCAACAAAATCTTGAGCTTGTGGACATAATGGAAAAAATACTCGAACAAAATAAAGAATGCCATTTGCTATCATTGGCACAATAAGGTGCAAAGTTGCCTTCAAAATTTGACGTATCCAACCTTAAGAGGGATCGAGAAGAATCACCCCTGGATGTGGTCACACAAAAAGTTCAAGATCTACAACTAGAGATGGAAAGAATGAAACACAGGAAGGTTCAACCTGTTGAATTTAGTCTTGAGAAAGAATATCCTATCTCGTTTGATAAAAGAATTACCTTGACATCATTTCAACAAAACATGCAACTACCGAAATATGATAAATATTTCAGCACAACTGATCCACAAGATTATCTCTGACAATTCTATACTTTGAGTATGGAATTTGTCCATGACACAACCTATCTCATGCAGATGTTCCCTAGGAGTTTGGGGGGACAAGCCATGGAGTGGTTCTCAAAAATCCCCTCCAACATCAAATTGTTTGATCAATTTGTTGTTGTGTTCATCACAAAGTATTCCTATAACATCAAAAGGGAGACCACCATGATCAACCTATGTGATACAAAACAACTCCCAAGAGAATCCTTCAAGGTGTTCCTACAAAGATGGAGGCATACCCTTGCCAAATATCATTGGGACATCCCAGATAAAGAAAAAATGGATATATTCATTAATAGCCTCTCCAAGCTGATGAAATATTGGCTACAACTTCAAGGTCCTAAGGACCTTAAAACCACATTACAAAATGAAGCCAAAGTAGAACAGACCTTAACAAATAATGACATCATCAAGCTATCAAAAGATGACAAGGGTTTCTCAAACAATTCCTCCTAGTCTCATAATTCGTTCTACCGATCGAGTGATAAACAAAAATCATGGTGGAGGAATAACAATAAACACATGAAAAATGAGGGGGTAGTTGAAGTCAATCATGTTAAACCACAACTCCCCCTCTCCCAATCAACAATGTCTAGCTATTAATAACACCAATGTGACTACTCGATAGGACACACCAAAGCAAGATCATGCTCGTCCTTTCTATTGTAGGAACACAAACACTCCTTTAAGCCAAAATATCTCCAACTAGTATGTAGCTTATAATCAAGCCCCTCCACAAAGAGGATACGAATGTATGGATCAACCTAGAGTCTATACTCCCACTGGGGAGACCTATGAAAGAGTGTTGCAAACGCTCTTAGAAGATGAGCTCATCATACTACCAGAAGCCAAGCCCTACAAACCATAGGTCAAACCTTATTGGCAGAGTGAAAAAAAAATTGTGCCTACCATTGTAACCGGGGGCATCTTACCAACAATTGTTATGCTCTAAAAGGAGCCATCCAAAAATTAATTGATAATGATAATATTGAAGTAAACATTCTTTGTAACAATGAAGACCACACAAACTTCAAGAACCCTTTCTTGAGTCATGATAAGGGAGAATCATCCAAAACCAACCAAGCCTCATCCTCAAATGATAAATTCAACTATGCCCATAACTATGATAACATGATTAACATGATCTCTTGGTTTGACGATGTTGTTAATGTCATCATTGTTAAAGACAAACATAAGAAACAACCTTTAAATGTTATAACTTGAGGTCAAGATTCAAAAATAGTTCTACTAGGGCCAACCACTAATCTAGACCAAGCCACCGTGAGCACCCCCATATACAAATATAGTCTGGTCAACCAGTTATTAGAAACTCCCACTTATATCTCTATTTTTGAGTTGCTACAAATATCTCCTAAGTGTAAAGAGATCCTCACTAAAGCCATAGTACCAAATAATTTGGATGTCAATAGATTTCAATATATGGTAAGTAACTTAGTTGCCCCTCACCATGTGTCCTTCTCGGCACAAGATGACATGTCCTTCACACATCCGCAAAACTCGCCATTGCACATTGAAGTCTTCATCCACTGAAATAGATTCAAAAGAGCTTTGGTTAATGGAGGGGCTAGTGTAAACATTTGCACCTTGAAACTGGTAAAGGTACTAGGGTATACAAAGGATGCTATAGATCCTAAGAAAAATATTACCATAAAATCTTATGATGATGAGGAGAGATCCTCTAAAGGCATGGTTATTATGCCAATCAAGGTTGGCCCAGTGGTAAAAGAAACTATTTATCATGTCTTGGACTTGAAATTAACTTACAATAGTCTACTAGACAGGCCATGGATCCATGATATGCAAGCAGTCTCTTCCACTTACCATCAATGTCTCAAATTTCCATACACAAGTATGGTTATGTTTGGTATAGGTAGTATTTTTAGAAAAAAAACTTGCTACAAATTCTATGAAATATTTGGGTGAAATATAGTTTTCGTGTCAGTATGCAGTTTCCATCATCTAACTTGTGGCGCATCTTTAACATAGTGTGAACGTTAGTTGCTGGTGGATCTAGTTTCTTTTGAATAATTATTTATGAAGTTTGGGGGCATCTTATAAATTTTGTACAAGTGTAGAGAGTCCAACCTTCTTCAATGTAATCTCCGTTGAGAATTTTTCTCAAACTTTTTCTAAAACTTCTTTTCAAACCATTGTGTCAACTTCTCATTAGCCTCAATATCATCATTATTTACCTTTTCAACAATATGAACCAATTGGGCTATGATAGGGGATTTTTCATCAATATCTTTAATATCATATACATCAACAAATATATCCTTTATGTCATGCAATACCTACTTTTCTTGAAGTTCTCTTCTCAATTCTTCTTGGTTGGTCTTCCTTACCAACAAATCTTGTAAAAAGTGCATCTCATCAAGAGTCAAGTTGTCAAGATCAAACTTTGGAATTACTATGACCAAATCAAGTGTCATTGGCTTCCTAGGTGACTTAGTCTTCTTCTTCAAGTTTTTTTTGTCTTTGGAATGCTACAGCTCAACACTAGTAATGATTTTGTGATGAGGTATCAACACTCGATCTCTTTTATTCTTGTGCACTACTAACATCAAAATTTGTTGAAACTGATTCTACCTGAGATGTTGTATCCTATTGTGTACGTGTAGCATCATTTCTTACTTCAAGTTTTGTGGATGTCACCACACTTGGTACTGCACTTGTAGTTACTGCCTCATTTGGCTAGTTCTCTTGTTGCTCAGTGTTTAGATCAACTGATGACATTGTCTCCTTTAATCCCTTGGTAGGAGATCTTGAGACATTTGGTCATTCATGACTAGTAGTAGATTTCTCTACTTGAACATTGTGCTCCTACAAGAGTCTTTTGTTGTTGTGTCTATTACAATTGTTCATTAAAGTCAAAAGTAAAAATAGGTGCATCAAAAATAGAAAGAATTACCTGTTGGGATTGGTTTTGTTCACGAATCTTTGGATACTCCTTAATTTGGACAATGATTGGATTGGTGTTGAGTAATGATTCAGGTGTAGATGTAGGAATAGGAACTTCATTCCTTTGTGCTTGCTCACTCATTACACTTGTATCTTGCCTATCATCACTCGATATATCCTCAACAATAATTCCTTCTTGTTGCTCACTATCTTTCACCTTCTATTGAGTAGCTTCAACCAAAGTATTTGTGTCATCCTATATGTCTTCTTGGCTATCAAGCTCTACCTATTTTGATTCTTCTTCATTATCATTCTGTTCAGCACTTAGTCCTAATATTACTTTCCAAATTTGTTTTCTTTGTTGGACTACATCCTTAATTTTGTTTTTTGGCACTTGAAAAGCTCTATATTTAGGGACAAATATCCCCCTATACTTATCCATGAATTGTGCAATTTGTTTCTTTGACATATCAAGATATTTTGTGCAAGTATTTCCTCTCTAATATTTCTTTCTATCATTATGGAAGACTGCCATATCTCATCAATATTACTATAGAGATCACTAGGCACATCATTTCCAATTTCTAGAGGCGTTGTCTTAAATTTTCTCATCATGTCAACTATTGCCTCTTCTATTTTTCTTTTATCTGATTTTCCTATATTTTCATATTTGACGAATTTAAAACCTAATTGTCTTGCTGAACTTCTAATATTCTCACATACCTCGTCAATATTCTGTGGTGGTTTATGCATAACAACTTGCTATTGGCTTGCTTGATCATGCTCTATTTTCTCTTCATCTTCTTCATTGTCATTTTGCTTAGCAACATATTTCCTTCTCTTTGGTGGCACGACCTTTGATGTTGGTGTCTTTCTCTTTAACCCACTTGTGCCTTCACCTGCTTTAACCATTATGGCCACTCCTTTTCTCTGTGGCTTCTTGACACTAGCTGCTATAGCAGCTCTCATTCTCAGTCTTTTTTGAGTGGAGTAGGAGGAGAGGAGGTTGGTTTGAATGTGAACTTTTTCAAACTTTGTTTAACCTTAGTCTCGACAATGGTTACTTGTTTTCCCTTCTTCACCTTAACTACTATCTCTTTGCCTTTCTTCTTGACAATTCCTTCTTCTTCCTCAACTTCTTAATCACTGCTCTTATCTTCATTGAATCCTTGAGTGATCTATAGGGGTACTTCTTTCTTGGATCCCTCACCTAGTTTTCCTTCTAGATCCTCAATCATTTTCTTTCTCTTCTTGTCCATAGAAGTAGTCTTCACATCAATTGTGATTCTATCCTTTGCTACTTCATATTTGTCAAATGGCTTGACCTCCTTATCAACTTTTTCTACCAAAAGTGTAGTAATGGCGGCACTGACTTCATCAATATTAATCTCATAGGAAAATGACCTTAACCATACTACCCTAGGTATGACTGCCTATACAAATGTGTTGTCTGTGTCTACCAAAAATCATACATCATTGTAGTATTCCTGTACTAAAGACCTAGTGATCCCAGTCCTCTTTCTGATAGTTTGCTTAAACTCATCAAAGTAACTATCCATAATATTCAAAAAATCGTCTCCCATTTTTTTGAATAAAGTCATTAATTTGCCTTGTAATAGGATTACCTTGTTCCCATACTATATTTCCAATGGTAGGAAAAAGGTTTTGAACATAAACAAGAGATCCAAACATACACATTAAATTCTTTTATTTTCTCACTAAAACCAAATTCTTTGCCAATTGAGTCCATTGCAACTCGGCAAGGTCATACTTGTGATCTTTCTTCACAATCTTCCATGCTTGGTCCACGGCTATGCACAATACGTTATTTAGTCAACTCGATTGATAGAATTTATGTGCAATCAAACGAACAAAAAAATCTATTAAGGGGTCTTTAATTTTTCCAATCCACATACCTCTTCCATTGAATTCTGCCTTCGTGTTTGCTTCAAGAATCTCCTTACTCTGACATCTCACGATCTTTGTTTGGTTGTGGGTGGGTTATCCAATCATGACATGAATAATATCTTTTGTGATCTTAATTGGGCCAGACTCTAACCATATCTGCATGTCATGAATTCATCTCAACATTGCCTTTATCCATTCAACCTTAAAGTTCCTTGGAAATTTGAGGGTAGGTGTCAACCCTTTGTTAGCAATAAATTTGAATTCATCCTTCAGTGCTCCCTCTACACACAGTTTTTCATACACCATTTTTATTTCAGAGTCTCCAACTTCTCCTATCTTGTACATGTAGAAAATCCTGACATTGTGGTTCATGATGACCTTTGGCGGGATAGATGGTAGGGCACCCATTGAGTCACCCGTCATTGTAGTATTTGGCATGACTCGATATTTGGGAGGTGGAAAAGCATCAGTTCTCACCAATTGAACATTTCTTACCTCAATTTCTTGCTTCTTCACAATAATAGATAAATTGGATGCCATTTTAATTCTCTTAGGGTTTGATCTTCAAATTCTAAATAACTTGGGAACACTAACTACCCACACTTCAACCTAATTCACCAAAAACTCACACAAAATTGCCTTCAAATTTTCTTCTTAAATCGATCTAATTGATCTACTCAAAAAACTCGAATACAAGGTGTGAAAAATGATTTAAAAAATTCACTATATACCTTAGAAAAGTCAATTGAAGGCACCATTAAATGCTACTTATTTAGGTGGCGTATGACTATCTCGGTATGCATTAGAAACCTTGGTCATTATACCCTTCTTTACTTGCTCGGTCAATGCCTTAAACTCTGTCACAACTGCATTCAATTCATATCTTGGTTGACACACCATCTCGATCAACATAGGAGCTCAGTTACATCATATAACAATATTGATGCTTGGCACCATTGTGCTTATATGCAAATATGGACTTTCCAACATTCTATGTTAGGAACCATTGTAAGATATAACATTTAAGTATATAGTTCCTTACATACCTTCATTGCTTAGTTAGAAGTGGCATGATCACTTGATCCATTAGATTGGGTGATCCCAACTTTACTAACTCCACTTCTACTTGCTTCTTCCTTCTTTCTCCATGTTTGATTCATTTGGTTCTTTGTTTGTTTACTATTTTTTCACCTTTGTTTTGTTCATTGCTTGGTGCTAGTGCTAGGGTCTTGCAATTCATGCTCACATGTCCAATTGTATGACAATCATAACAAACCAAACTTCCATCCATCCAACTCTTGGATTTGGCTTTGACATGTATCTTAATGTAATTTACTGCAACATGACCATACTCACCACATAACTAACAATTGTACCATGTGTTGCAGTCCCAATTGATTTTGTTTCCTTGCTTAAGTGAATTTCCTTGCTTCTGGGATGTTCAATTGGATTTTGCATTGGATCTACAATCTTGTGCCCTATGACCATAATTTTGACAATTTTAACAATATCCATCAAATCTAGGTGCAATTGGTGCATTACTATCTTTTGACCTATATTCATGTGCTTGATGTCCTTTCCTCTTAAAATTGAAACAATTACCAGTGAATTTGGGCTTAGAATTTTACTTACCAATTTTGCTTCTGCAGATGTTTGTTGTATGGCCTAGTTTTCCATAATGATAACATGTAGGTTTTTTCTTTGGCTTTGCATTTCTTTGTTCTCCACTCTTTGATGATTCTCCTTCCTTAGTAGATGATAGATGTTTGGTATAATCTAGTCCATATGTGCCATGATGTCTTCTTTGTGATCTCATATAGTATCTCACAAATTCTTTAGGTTTGTTCAACCCTTCAATGAGTTCCTTCTCATGTTTCAATTCATTCTTAGATTTTAGATTTTCAATCTCCACATCTTTACTATTGAACTCTTGAGTTGTAAGGAGCAATCTATTGGCCATGTCAAACTGATTTTGAGTAAGCCTTTGCACCTCATTGTTCTTTTTATCAAGTCTTGTAGACATATGACTCTTGTCCTCTTCAACTTTCTTTTTATGTTATGTCACTTCACACAATATTAGTGCTTGGATTTCATGTTCTCTCTTCAGTGCTCTTACCTCTTCATTCAGTGTGTTATTCTTCTCCAACAATTTTTCAATCGTTGCATCACTCTCACTAGAATTTCCATCATCTAATAGACCTTTAATGTCTTCCCGCTATAGAGTGTCATTCTACATGATTTCCAATTCTTTTCTCTTCTTTAGGGATTCCCTCAATTCTTCTCTTACTAACTCAAGTTGCAATAGTTAAGTTATATCTCAAGCTTCTAATTTTCAATGATCGTTCCCAATCTATAAGCCTCCATCTCCAAGATCTTAACTCTTGAGTTATTAGATTTCTGCAAATCTCTGATACCAATTGTTGGAAGTCTATTGGGAAAGCAAGATACTGAGAGAGAGGAGGGGGGTGAATCAAGATCTATAAAACTTTTTTTCTTTAAAACATATATGAAATCAAATATATGCACCTCTTATCCATCTTACATCAGTTCCATAAATCACTTAAGCATAATCTGCAATGTTGTAATAGATCTAACTATTAAGCACATCCATAAACCTGAAAATAAATGATAAACAAATAATGCAAAAAATTGATAATTCAAAAACTCTCTAAGGTGAAGGTAAAACTAGGGTGGGGATGATACCCACAAATCTTCACTACCACAATAAAAAATTTTGTCTGTTAGGGCTACAATTTTGTTCACTTCTAATGATCTACCCTATGAGGGGTTTTCCTTGCTAAGAGCTTAAAGACTTATTCAGTCTACCTTGATTAATGGATTTAAACTTACAATGAAGTAAGAAGTATGTTAGGATATTTACAAAGGTTTGTTAAGAGATTTATCCTGATTCACTTGCTAAAATGTATTAGTACCCAATCCTTTGGTTAGCACTCTAATGCGTAGTTACGAATCTCCTCTTTCCACTATTTGATCCTTTTTCTCATCTGATGTAACTCTTCTATGTACTTCACTACTTTGCTTTGTTGCTCTGCCTTGTGTCACCTTCAAACTTTTCTTTGGGCATCCAAACCTAACACATGCATACACACTCAAACTCTCTAAAGCTAGGGTTTGGATCCTCCCTTTTATAGATAACTAATGAAGCTTCTTCATCAAGATCAATGATCCAGATTTATCTCTTTTGTCATTTATGCATTCCCTTTTTTTTATAAGGATTAATGATTTTTTTTAAAAATGCATAATAATCTCCTTTAATGTCTCTACGATCATTAAATAATGTATAGAAGTCGGCTCAAATGGTTTACCTTGGTGTTTGTGTCATTCCAAACACATATAACAAAATTGGCTTTCTTGACACTTAAGCACTTTGATGCTCAGTCATAACTAATATCAATGTGTTGTCACTCGGTGCTAACTCTACTTGGCATAAGCTAACTTCTTGGCATACACTATCCTTGACATATACGTAACAAGCAACTATCATACTTAGCTCAATACACTTTGGAGTGCTCGATGACCATTGACTTGCTTGGCAATAGTAGTATGACTTAGTTTTTATTGAAATATGAACAAGTCTAAATACATTGCTTGGCCTTCATTGAATGGATTGGTCACAATGATGAGCAACCAAATATGCCCTAGAGATGACTAAGTGGTTGACACTAACTAGTAACATGACTTGGAGATCCACAAAATTCAACCAAGGAAATCAACCTTCCTTTATACCATTTCCTAGAATATGACGCAGGAGCATCCTTGGTGTAAGGGAAATCTTGCATCAACCAAAAATATTTCATTTTAGTTGTTTGAATAAGGGTTGTCTTAATGCAGAGTTGTTGTCTGTGGAGGCTTGCTTCTTAGCAAGTCAGTCATACGAGCTCAAATAGTCCTGATTTCAAAGGTAGATATTCATCTTGGATATATCAGCCTACCAGTTGAGGCTCAAAGCCATATCATGTGTATTTATGCTTTTATTACAGATTTTTGGTTCATAATAATTGGTATATAAACTTCAGGCTCATTGTTGAAGGCCTAAATGTGCCTGAATGAGGCCCAAAAACTTGATGGATGGGCACTTGTGTGGTTCCAAACCTGTAGATCATGAGCTAAGGTTTCTGAAAAGTGGTTATAGTAGCCAATCAGAGTAATGGTTTGAGACTTGTGGCCTTCCAAATTTGGCGGACCAAACCTTTCAAAATAAATGTCAAAAACGTATTTGGCTGGCTCTATATGTATTGTCAGGGTGTGTTGACCCTAGGTATTAAGTTTGAGTGTCTAGAACCTTCCCAAACAACATAAAATTGCCTATTTAACAAATACTCGAACATTGTCTAGGACAACTCTAGGTGATAGTTCGCAACTTGTCTTGTAGATTACCGTAATGAAGGTGCCCATGTGGGTTAGGATATTGTAATTCTAAATTCTAAAATTTTGCATTTACGACAATAATAAGAAGCCCGTATTTGTTCTCGCAAATTATTGTTATTTCTTTATTTCTGTTATGTGTTTATGGTATTAAGGGGAGCACCTTTCATCAAAATACGTTATTGAGTCCAACTTGAGGATTTCTCCATTTACAATAATAATATAGGACCAACTTAAGATATTACATTACAATATTACATAATTTTACAATTATAAGGAATTTTTTGGCTCATAGCCTTCATAACTCTTCACTCACTACTCATCTGAATGTGCATCCTTAATCACATCAACCTCAAAATGTCTTTTACCTCTGTCCAGGTCTGCTTGACCAAATTTCATCTCTTTTCCCATAAACTTTGTCTTAACATTGTCTTCACCAAAACCATCATAACTTTGTCCAGTCTTCATATTTCTATATGCACTCTTAACTATAGCATTTAGACATACTCTAGAATCCCAAGTACCCATAAGATTATCTTTAGTCGTTGAACTGTGCAAGGCCAAACTCTATATGTTACTCTGCTAGTATTTACACAATAACTAGTATGTTGATATCAATGACAAAATCTATCATGAATGCAATACACAACCTCTAAATCATGTCTCCAACATAGCTAGGGTATTTCCCCATAGGAATACCATCAATATTCATGCTAAAAAAACTCCCCCTTTGGAACTAATGGTAGCATAGATGAAAAACATCTAAGTTCCATGAATATCAAATGTATCTGCTGCAACTACTCCCCCATTAATGTTGATCATGAATGTCAAGTGTACTGTAACCATCATGCACAAGGAAGGTGTTAATCTCCACCATATAATAACATCTTTTCAAATCGTCTTCATCAATCAAATCTTCAAATCATCTTCATCAATCACATCTCTCCTTCAAAAATATCTCTCCCCCAAAGGATAGGCTCATCTAAATCTTCTTCTCCCATTTACATCCATCAATATACAATCATGTGCTATTCTCTCCAAACATACATGTAAAAGGATTTTCATGTGTTACTCTCCCCCATTGATAATAATCAATAAACAAAGTTGTTTTTCATGCATCACTCTCCCCCATTGACATCAATTGCAAAGGTATAATTATGTCAATTCTCTACATAAGATATGTTAACATGAATGTTGATGGTATTCCTTTGGGGAGTATCCTAATAATTTTTAGAACACTTGGGGAGATTTTTATCATGATTGACATGTTGCATTTATGAGTGTGTTTGTCATTAATGTCAATATAGTATTGTTTTTGTGAAGACTAGCAGTGTAGTAGATAGAGAAAAAGGTTGTACATATTGCATATTGATGATCAGGTCATGTGCTCTTGAGAACATATTCTACATTGTATCCTAATGAAGTGGAAAAGTGTGTGTACAAAAATTTGAAGACATGTGAAAGTTATTCAAAGATTATAGAGGAAAGTGTGCAAATAGAGTATTTGAGAAATGGTTTTTGATAGTTGGATTGTATCTCTTAACAAAGAATCATGATGAGTGAAATTACAAAATGATAGTAGATAGCCTGATGATGATGTCATCAATTGTGCAAGGTTAGAGGTTGCACATGTGAGAAGTTGTAAATATTGTGAGGTGATAGTGTTGTGTAATTGTAAAATGATTGTTTATCTTAATGAGGTCCTATTATAATTAGTTGGGAAAGCCTCAAGGAATTATTTTGAAGATGTGGTATAAAGGAAGGTTATTTTCCTTGTGGATGACAAGTGTTTGTGCATGTAAGAAGATTAATTCAAGTGTGAAATGTGAAGTACTTGGTAAATGAGAGTAAGCAATCCAAGGGATTATTGTTTGGAAGTTGGTGATCTAGTATTGTGATCAGAAGAGGATTGGTCCAGTCAAGAGGACAAAGGAGTTTGAGTTATTCATTTCTATTAGTCTAGAAGGAATATTACAAAGACCAATTGAACATTGAATCCGGTGGTCTTGCCCCTGAAACTATTTGGACAGTGGGTCCCTCTTCCTTCTATAGCTCCTAATAGGATTGACACAACTCCTAACAGGGTTAGAATCTCCTAATAGGAATTCAAAGTCTCCTAACAAGGACTGATATGTACTAAATATATTTCATTGGCTCTTAATAGATTCCATCCTCTTACAAGGAAATTTTATATTAGTACATCATTTTGTGGATACCATCTCCATCAGGGTTTTACCTCTGATCAAGGGTTTTCCTAGTTAACATATTTGATGTTATTGTGTATGTGTATCTTCTTATGGTTTTTGGTTATATTTTTCACATGGTTAAGTATTAATAAGGTTGATAAATATTTTAATGATTGGATAACTAATTCACCCCCCCCCCCCCCCCCCCCCCCCCCTCACCTCTTAGTTATCTTGGTGGACTTTACTTTCTAACAAGCTCAAGTGTCCTACGACACTATTAAATATTAGTTACCAAGAGTCCTTAATGACTCTTCTCAAACAAAAATACTCCCCCATATAGGAAGCATCAATCATCAAGTCCAGTTAAAAGAAATAGTGCTATGTTAGCATTGAACTGATGCAATCTCTACATCAACTACTCAAAAGAATGTTGGGGTATAACCCCAAGCATACCTCTCAAGTACTCATATGTGTCCTTCACCAAAAGGTTTATAAAGATGTCTACTACCTTCTCCTTTGTGCTAACATAGTCCAATATGATGTCTTTCTTTGAATCTTTCTCTCTCAAAAAGTGATACTTAATAGATATATACTTCATTTTTGAATGTAATAATGGATTCTTTGACATACTCACTGTAGTTATGTTATCATAGTGTATGATAATAGGCTCTGTAAACTCAATTCCAGTGTCTTTCAAAAAAAAATCCATCCATATAATCTGATTAAAACTGATTGTTGCTGCTACATATTCTACTTCTATCTTACTCTATAATATACAGTCTTATTTCTTGCTTAGCCAAGAAACCAATCTTCCTTATAAGAAGAATACTCCACCATTAGTTCTTTTTCACTCATCTACACTTTGTACCCAATTTGCATTCAGTGTATGCACATAAAGTGAAATCATTTGATCTATTATACCATAATCCATAATTTGGTGTGCCTTTCAAATATTTGAAAATTTCTCTTTATTATTGCATAATGTGACTTTTGAGGATCAACTTGAAATCTTTCCATGATTCCAGCTATATTATCTATGTCAGGTCTAGTATGTACCAAATATTGTAATCCACCAAATCATAGATCTATACTTTTTTTTCTCAACTGTAGTGGTTTTTGCTAGATAACTTATGTCTAGTTACCATACGTGTTCCAACAAGTTTTCAACTTCCCAAACCAAATCTCTCTAATAAGTCCTTAAGATACTTAGCTTGTGATATGAAAATACCATCTATTTTTTGAACAATTTGTAATCCTAAGAAATACTTCATCTCACCTATCATACTCATCTCAAACTCTTTCTTCATCATCTCCTCCAAAGATTATGTTATCCAAAAATACCTCAAAAATTAGTACCCACTGTCAATATTTTTCAAATACAAGTTACTATCGACATTACCTTTTAAAACTCCCAAACTTATTAGATACATATCCAATCTTGCATAGAGGCTTTAGGTTCTTATTTCAATCCATACAATGCCTTCTTCAATCTGCAAACCATATCTTCTTTGTTTGTTAAAGAAAAACTATCAGGCTGCTCAATGTATACCTCTTCTTCAAGTTACCATTTAGAAAATATGATTTGACATCCATTTAATAAACTTTGAAATTTTTGTTAGCTACATATGCTAAAAACATTCTTATTGCTTCTATTCTAGCAATAGTTGCACATGTTTCCTCAAAATTTATTCCTTCTTGTTGTGAATATCCTTTACATACCAATTTTTCTTTGCTTCTTGCAACCTCAGCTTGTTTATTCATCTTGTTTCTAGATACACATTTCATTCCAATAACATTCTTATCATTAGGTCTAGGAATCAATTCCCATGTGTTTTTTTTTTCAATCTGCTCTAGTTCTTCTTACATAGCTTTAATCCAAAAATCATCTTTACTAGCTTCATCAACATTTTTATGTTCTACTTGAGAAATTAAACATAGTTCTTCTTGTACCTTATTTTTTGTCATCACTCCTATGTCTTTTCTTCCAATGATTAGTTTAGTAGGGTGATTCTTGATAATAGACTAGACATTGCACACGCAATAGGGACAATGATTAGATGCTTGATGAATCCTAAAGAGTCACACATGGTTGTTGTAAAGAGGATATTCAGATACATGAAGGGTACTAAAGATTATGGATTATGGTATCCTCAAAAGGAAATGTTTGAACTCAGTATCTTCACAAACGTTGATTAGGAAGGAAATATAGATGGTAGAAAGAGCACACATGTTGGTGCATTCTTTCTTGGAGGAAGACTAGCAGAATGGACCAGCAAGAAGCAAAGTTGTATCTCTCAATCAACTGAAAATATTGAATACATAGTTACAGTAATAAACTGCACTTAGATTCTTTGGATCAAACAACTACTAGAGGGCATTCAAGAAATGGTGATGGAACTAGAGGTTATAAGTTGTGACAATAAAAGATCCATCAATTTATGCACTTAAAGACAAAGCACATCTATATTAAGTATCACTTTATGAGAGAGAAAGTGCAGGAAAAAAGGTCAAGTTGGAATATGTTCCAACTGAGGACCAACTAGCATATATCTTTACAAAACCTCTTCAAAAGGACACTTTCATTATCTTAGAGGAAAGTTAGGGGTCATACCCCTATCATGTTTGAAGTAGAGAAGAAAGGACAAACATCAATTCATGATCTACAAAGATTATACTTACACTAGATTAATGACCAAGTGGGACTACTTCATATGGGGAGAAGTCATAGAGATAAAGGTGCTAGGTTTTCACCTTTGGTATTATTTTCAAATGGGAAGAAGTAAGAATAGCACCATGAGAAGATTAAGGGGGAGCACCAAGTATAAGCAATGAAAAGAAAGGGAAGAGAAGAAGTGAGAAGAGAACCTACATATAACAAAGAGGAGAAAAGGATATGTACAGAGTGAGAAAAAAAGAGCAATGATGTTGCACCAAAAAGAATGAACTATTTGAGGGGGAAATGTTAAAGAAAAAGGAGAGCAAGGTAATGAAATATGCTATTATATACTAAGTATGTAGTAGTAAATAAAATTCCTTTAGACATTGTATAGAATATACTAAGGCATAGAAGAGTGTAAAAAGTGTTGAGCTTTCTATCAATACCAATAGAGGGGATTGTTGGCATAATTGTCTGAAGAGAAAAGTCTTGAGATTAGCAGAGCTTACCAATAAGACAAGTTATGTTTTGGTTGTCATTGGTCCCAAGTCTAAGATGAAGCATTGACCATTATGAGGATGTGACCGGTAACATCAAGGATGTATATAAGGGAAACTCCAATCTATAGTGGAACCAAAGTAAGATGAAGTTAATGTAACAAAGACAATGTTATTCTTGACTGATCATATAATAGGTAATGCTATGAATGTATGTAAAAGAGTCTTATCAGTTTTTATATTGTCATTGATGTCAAAGTCATTGATGTCAAAGTCTTAATTGGCTAGACATTATGCTAACTCAGTAGATTACCATATCATTTGACTAATGAAGATGATTTGATTGATGAAGAGGATTTGAAGAAAGAATAATGAAGACATAGTTGATAAGTATGAGATTCAATGGGTACTTGAATGAGTTGGACAATGATACTGTATTATTGGTTTGATTTTTTATAATCATATATTGTTGCAATGTATTGAAGTGCACAAGATTAAATGAGTGACAAGGTTAATGAAGGGAGAGTGTATTCACCAAGTGACTGCAGTATTTCCCAAGTGTTTGGCAAAGCAAAAGAGATACACATTATTTTCAAAGTGAGTTAGTAATAACTGAGTTCTATATTACCCAAGTAAATGTCTTATTTACCAAGTAACAATTGGATGAACAAGTTTGGAGAATCAGGATCTAAGGTCAAATTGTGATGGATATTTGGAAATTTTGAGATGGTCTAAAGCATGAGTCAAAGTTTGTTACAAGATCAATGACTGGGAAAATTCAATAAGAATATGATGATGGAGATTGAAGAAGGATAAGGATGTGCACAAAGTTCTATGAAAGTTCTATTTTCTGAATTTTTAGATACATTGCATGGAGTTTTGAATCAAGAATTTTGGTATGAACCTAAGATCAATGACTGTGATTAAGCAAAAAATAGATGGAATAATCTAGAAGCTTAGAGATGACTATTTAAGGAGGAGATCAAGATAGTTTTAGGTTTTTGATGTTGCTGGCTTGAAGATGATTTAATTGTTGATCATATTGCTAGATTGTTAAGTTGTTATGAATGCAAAGTTGAAGAAGGCAAAAGAAGATAGTTGAGCCAAGTGAACCAAGCAGTGGAAGGAGAAAGTGAAGGTGTTAGTCAACTGGTCAAAAGTATAGAGTGAAAGGAGATCTAAGAGAGAGATTAGATAGAGACAAGAGAACATAATAGAGATTTGAACAAGAAAAGGTAGTTTCTATTATTAACATATCATTTCTACTATTACTTTTTAACCATTGTAGAAAACAATCTTGGAAGAACTGAGTGGACCTAACAAGTCTGTGAAATCCTATATAATAACATTGATTAGTGGTGTTTATAAGTCCTTTAAATGCCACTCTTTAGTCAAGAACAAGGAGTGATAAGTTCTACATGATACTTTGGTGAAATCCTCTAATAAGGTCACATTGGCAATGTGTATGTAACCTTTAATAAGGTTGGATCTTAACAGAGCTTGCTTCAAAAGAGTGAATATGTCTAGGTTGCCAGTCCCGGGTAGTTTTTCTCTTCATAGGGTTTCCACGTTAAAAACATGGTGTTAAATGCATGAATGTTATTTGAGTTGGAAGTTGTTTTACATGCTTTACAGTTTACTGCAATTCGGTAATAGCTAAATTTTTTATAGGTAATAACTAAGTAGTTTTACTGAGAGTTGGTAATGCAAATAACAATAAGTTAATAGTTTGAAATAAATTGGTTGAAAGAGTTAATTAATGATATTATTGAATGATTATTATTAAATTTTATGAATTTTTTTTGGTACTAGAATTGTTTAAAGGGATTGTATGATAACTGGACATAACTGATTCACCCCCTAACCCCCCCAAATTATCTAACAATTGGTATTAGAACACAATGCTCAGAAAAAATAAGTTCAAAGAAATTGGAGCTAAGGATCAAAGATGTATAAGAGAGAGGTACCAATATTGAACAAGGAGAGCTTTTTGTCATGGCAAGACCGAATGAAGCTGCATCTTTGTGGCATTGGAGATAATGTCACACATTGGTTGGAACATGAATATACTACACCTATTAGTCCTATGAATGTGGAATAAATCAATGAGAAAAGAAATCTTAATAGCCCAATGATTGAGATTGCATCTTCTCTCAATGATGTCGAGTTTGATGATATCAAGAACTACGCCAAGGCTAAACTAATGTGGGTACACTGAAACTTGTACATGAGAGAGATAATAATATTAGAAGAGCCAAAGATGAAAGTTTGAGAGATAAGTATGATTATATGAGAATTAAATAAGGTGAGAATGCTGCATAAAATGTGAACCAAATAAAGGCTATTGTAAGTGCAATCAGATCTTCTGGAGGAGCTATTGTTGATTTTGAAATTGTAAGTAAGGTTCTTAGAACTCTTATGCTTGTTTATGTTATCAAAGTTTCTACAATCAAGAAGTAAGAGCTATGACTGGAAATGATTTGATGCTTGATAGTCTAGTTGGTTGGTTGACTGCATTTCAGTTTAGTAATTATAAAAATAGTATGGTTACAATGGGAAATGCATTTAAGTATTCACTAACCATTAGAATTCAAAGAAAGAGAAGAAATGCAAAGAAGAAAGTGAGTTTGAAACTGAAGATGATCTAGATGATCTTGAAGTATTGCTTCCAAGAAGATTATCAAGATGTAAAGGTAAATACAAAGGTAAACTACCCTTGATTTGTTTCAAACGTAATGAGGTTGGTCACTTTGCTGCCAAATATCCTAACAAAAGTAAGTCTAATAGAAATGACAGAAATGAAAAAAAAGATTTCAAGTATAGGAAGAACAAGGACTACAAGGACAAAGGAAATAAGTTGTGCTATATTGCTAAAGAGCATACCGAGTCCAATTTTGATGATGATAAGGAAGTAGTTGATATGGTTTATTTTACAATAAAGGAGATCCAAATGGTGAAATGTATGAGATTGAAACTTCCCTAATTTCACATGTTAGCAAGAATGACTCATATATTATTGATAGTGTTTTCTCACATCACATGACTAGTGATCTAAGTAAGTTTAATAAAATTTGAAGAAATTGGTGATAGTGGAGCTGTTAAGCTAGGAAATGATGTTCCATGCCCGGTGAAAGGTAAAATATAACTAATGTTGGATGATAAAAGCAGATGTGATGATGCTTATTGGGTTCAAGGACTTAAATATAATCTTTTGAGTGTTTCATAGTTGAATAACTTAGTCACAAGTTGGAATTTGAGAAAAGGAAGCTCAAGATCTTTGATGATGAAGGAAACCTGATTGGCATAGGAATGTAAAAAAAGGGAAACTTATTCTATCTTGATCCTATAGTTGAGACTTGCTTATTTGCTATAATTGAGGATGTGTGGTTAAGGCATAAAAGGTTGTGTCATATAAACTTTGAGAACATGGTGAGAAACAATAGAAAGAAGAGAGCAAGAGGCTTACCAAATCTACAAAAACTAGAGAATGCTACATGCAAAGAATTTCATCTTGATAAGATGACAAAAACTAGTTTTTCTAGCGAGACACATACTTCAAATGATATTCTAGAATCGGTACATAGAGATCTATGTGGTCCAATTAGTGTTGGCAATTACTATGGTGATAAATATATCATATTATTTTCAATAATTATTAAAGGATGGTGACTGTAATGTTCATGAAGGTGAAATCACATGATTTTGATATGGTCAAATGGAATAAAGATAGAGTTGAAAAGACAATTGATAAATATTTGAAATGTTTAAGATATGATAGAGGTGGTGAACTTATGTTTGTTGAATTCACTAACTTCTATGTTGAGAATGGTATTTAAAGATAATTTTTTGCATCGAGGACTCCACAAAAAAATGGTATTGTTGAAAGAAGAAATAGATCAATTATGGATTGTGCAAGGAAACTGATGTTTGAGAAGGAAGTTTCTTAGATATTCTAGTAAAAATCAATTAGAATTGTTGTTTACACACTCAACCGAGTTCAATGGAAGAAAGGAACAAACAAGACACCCTATGAACTTTGGTATACCTATCATCGATTGTAAGTTATGTCAAAATATTTTGAAGTAGATGTTATATTTATAAGGATGAAAGGAATGGTAAAATTGATGTTAAAGGAGATGGAAGTATATTCCTTGGTTATTCATCTAAGAGTAAAGCTTATAAATGTTTGAACAAAGCTACTAACAAGATGATTGAAAGTGTGAATGTGAGGTTTGATGAGTTTGCATAAAGGAATGATGTAGAAAGAAAGAAGGAACCTCAAGATTCCAACAATTTTGTAATAGACTACTACACACGAGCACTAGGAAATTCAAACCGAGTAGGAAATTGAACCCTATCGAGTGAAGGAAATGTTAAAAATCAAATAGCTAAACCTATATTAGCCAAATATGTGAGGAAGAATCATTCACCTGAATAGATAATTGGAGACAAAACTTTTGGAGTACAAACAAGAAGCAAGTAAAGAGAAGGTACATGTTTTAAAGATGATTTTGAACCAAGAATACTAAAAGCTACATTGGATGATGAATGTTGGCTTAGTGTTATGAATGAGGAGATTGAGAAGAACAATACCTAGACACTAATACCAAGACTTACTGATAAAAATGTAATTGGAACCAAATAGATTTTCAGAAACAAGCTAAATAAGAATGGAGAAGTGATAAGGAGCAAGGAAAGATTGGTTTGCAAAGGATATACACAAGAAGAAGGAATAGATTATGGTAAACAATCTGCACATGTGGTGAGATTGAAAGGAGTAAGAACATTGTTGGCATATGCTACATACAAGAAGTTCAAAGCATATCAAATGGATGTCAAATCTGCATTTTTGAATGTGATACTTTAGGAGGAAGTATATATTGAACAACATGAAGGATTAATTGAACCTAAATAGAATAACATGGTCTACAAGTTGAACAAAGCATTGCATGAACTAAAACAATCTCCTAGAGCATGGTATGAAAGATTACACTCTTATCTAATCGAGATTGGATTTGTTAGAACCAGTGAAATAATAATATGCATTTAAAAAATGAATATGAAGATATGGTGTTAATTGTTGAAATATTTGTTGATGACATAATATTTGGAGAAAATGACATGTTGAGTAAGACATTTGCTAAACAAATGAGTACTAAATTTAAAATATCATTTTTTAGAGAGAGAAAATATTTTATTGGATTACAAGTCTATCAAATAGAGAAAGGTGTATATGTGACTTGGTCTAAGTATGTGAAAGAAATCTTGAAGACATTTGGGATGGATGAATCAAAACTAGTTGGTATGTCTATGGCGACTTGAATAAAACTATCAAAAGAAGACATTATTGGTGAGGTAATGAAACACTATACAAATATATGATTGGAAAGATACAATATATTATATATAATAGACCGTATATGGTACTTGTTGTTGGAATTGTTGCAAGGTTTCTATCTAATCCAAAGGAAACTCATATGACTATTGTGAAAAGGATATTCAAATATCTCAAAGGAACTGAAGATTATGGCCTATGGTATAAACAATAGGATGCCATTAATCTTAAAGTCTACAAAGATGTTGATTGGGTTGGTTATATTGATGACAAAAAAAGTACAAGTGGTGGAGCTTTCTTTTTAGGAGAAAGATTGATTACATGGATAAGCAAGAAATAGATTTGTATTTCACAATCTACTATTGAAGTTGAATATGTGGTTGCTGCAATCGATTATTCAACTATTGTATGGATTAAGTAATTGTTGGAAGGAATGCAAGAAGAGGTAACCAAACCTATTGTTATTTACTGTGATAATAATAAATCATTATTTTGAGAGGAAACAAGTTCAAGAGAAACAAGTGAGGCTTGAGTACCTAAAGTCTATGGAACAAATTATTGATATATTTACCAATTCAATACATAAGGATTTTTTTTGTAATCAAAGAGGTAAACTCGGGGTCCTTCCCCTATCCAAAATTCACTGGGTGGAGAGGCATGTTGCATCAATTCACGTATGAATTGTAATATCTTTTAGGAATTGATGCATAATTGTTCACACTTTAGGAGCATTTATGAAGTTGTGAAAATGAATGTAATGGAACTGATGTAATCAACACATGCAAGGTACAAGGATAACTAAAAGGTGTTATAAGTTTCATGACAAAATTTATAATGATATTTGGCATTGTTGTCAAAGGGGGAGAGAGTAATCAAAGGGCAAGATGATTATTGTAAAGGAGGAGAAGTGCATCAAGAGATCATAAGGAAAAGATAATCAAAGGGGAGAGTAACTAAAGAAGTAGATGATATGGAGAGAAATAGTAAAGAGATGAGATTACCCAAAGAGGAAGAGAACATACTGAAGATGAAGATGAGATTAAGATTGAACCTAAAATAAGAGATCATATCCTAAGGGGGAGATACTTATCATAGTCACTACCTAAATCTGAAAGTTTTCCTACCAAGAAAAATGGTCAAGTTGATTCCCCACATCAGACCAACCAAAACCTAAGCTCACAAAGCTTAATTCATCATTATCATACAAAGAACTAGGAGTAGAACACAAAAGATTAGCACTCGAACCAAGACTTTTAAAGTAGCTCCAAATAGAGAAAGATGATATTGAGGTAGCTTTGCAAACATAGTGGGACTATAAGATCAACAACATGACCCTTAGGAGTGGAGTCAATCACAAAGTTATCAACTTCATGACCTATGACCACTACGATTAAATTCTTTTTTGCTTCCTCAAACACTTTCCAATATTATTTTCCCTAGAGTTATCATTTGGAGTCATCATATAGGTTATCATCCTTTAAGAATTATTAGATCAATCATGCTTAGAATCATATCCAAAATCCTCATCCAGATACATCTTGAATCACATCCTTTGTCACATCCTATCATTGGTATCATTATCCTAGAAGTCACCTATCCTGCATCTCACACCCATTGCATTATTATGACTATCCATTGGCTAGGACACTTGTCTAGGGTAGTTTATCTTGTCACTTGTGTCCCTCATCACCTTTTTCTATAGGTTGGGCTCCACATTTGATTATCTCACATCTTATGAAAGGTCATCCTGGGTTGGCACATACATAATCATCTTTAAAATTACATACAGGTAAAATCACATCCATCCTTGATACTGAGATAATCCTTATGGTCCTATAGGAATCATGCCCTTAGAGATAATAACCCATCATCATCTTTTTTATCATCCCCATATCCTATCTGTTTTCACTTAGGCACCATCTTTAGGTTCTTATAAACTTTGCACATCTTAGGTTGTTATGTTATCATGGCATTTGTATAAGATCTTAGACTTTACCTAATAACTTGCATCCACCATCATATCATCCTTGCATCTCACATCTAGGTATAGTTACATTTCATGTCACCAACCACACATCTTAATAGAAACAAAAGAAAGAAAAGGAACATTTCCAAATCCCAATGGTGGATCAGGTAGTTCACATCTTGACCCCAAGAGTGTCATAAACATGCATGACCCAACATCTCAAAACCCATGAACAAACACTAAAAACATCATGAGTTCAATACTTACAAGATCTTCCATAGAGGCATTCATGGATAAAATTGGGAATGAAACATTTTTCAATGTCGTGATTGATAGGAATAAGATATTATCATAGAAATTTTGTAAAGAGACAACGTTGGGGCATTTGACTTTGTGAGAACGCTATCAGTCTATTAGCATGAATGTTGATGGCATTACCACGAGAGAGTATCCTAAGAGTGTTGGATACATGATTTGGAGGTTTTTTCTTGTATTCATGACAGAGTTTGACATTGATGGCAACAAACTGATTCTTTTGTGAAGCCTGATAGAGTAATAGATAGAGTTTGGCTCTATTCAATTGAAGGATCGAAGATCAGCTTGTGCACACATGGGATTATGTTCTAGAGTATGTCTAGATTCTATAGTTAAGAGAACATACATAAATATGGAGACTAGAAATAGTTATGAAGGATTTAGTGAAGATAGCTTTCAGACATAGTTTTTGGAAAATGAGTATTGTTGTTTGGATTGTATCTCCTAAAAGAGATGGAATATGGTTGAACAAACTGAGATAGCGGTTGAAGACATGTTGAAGATGTTGTGGTTAATCATACACATTAAAATGATCAACAAGTGGAAATTTATGAGGACTGTAACCCAAAAAATTACTTATAATTATGAAAATATGTAATGACGTGATGTAATGTGTAATGTAATATCTTAATTTGGTCATATATTATGACTATAAATTGGGAAAGCCTCAAGGATGACTCAATAATTCAATCTGGGACTTGGTATAAAGGAAAGATATTTTCCTTGGTTGTAATCATCAGTGAGATCACTTGTGCGATATGCAGTCATATCTATTTGATGTATTCTATGAGCTTACATGTAAATATCTTTTGGATCAAAGAAGAGATTGGTGTAGTTGAGGCATGATGAGCTTACAAGGAACTGCATTTTGTAAGAGAAGTTTTTGGATAGTCGTTGATGTACATTTGTATTATTTAGTGAGGATATTACTAAAGTTTTTTGGAGAGTGGGTACTTCTTTCTTCCTTTCAACTCCTAACAAGATTGACACGACTCCTAACACTGTTGGAATCTCTTAACAAGGAATCAAAGTATCCTAACAGGGACTCATATGCATTGAATGTATTTCATTGACTCGTAACATGGTCCATCCTTTCACAAAGAACTTTTATATTAGTCATCTTTTGTGTACCATCCCCACTGGGGTTTTTCCTTTGATAAATGGTTTCCCTAATTAACATATCTGGTGTGTATGGTTATCTTTCTATGGTTGTTGAATCTATTGTTACATGTTTTAGAATTAAAGAAGATATTAAGAGTTTTTTTAACTGCATAAGTGATTCACACCCCCCCCCCCCTTCTAAGTTATCTTGGGACTTTACTTTCTAACACACACATCACTATCACAGAGCCTACTCATCCACTTTTTGAAATGCCAACATCATGTGGACCCATAAAGCCTGAAAATCCTCTGTGTGCTCCTAGAGGAGATAAATAATCATTGATACAATAGGTAATAAAACCTAGTGCAATATCCAGACAAATTAGTGCCTACATCCCCCAAGATAACCCATCTTCCATTACGCAATCAATAATCCATACCACATCACAACAAACTATCACACTACAAGTCGCATCTATCAATATTTGTGTTATCGTTATGTTGTCACACTACCCATATCCACATCATTGAACATGGCACAACCCACCATTACCCAAACACCTGGTCAAAATATCACCATTCAACAAACCATGTCTACATCCAACATCCTACCTATTAGCAATACCTTCATCGCATCTTACAAGGCTCATAATCAGAACCCTAATATACTAGAACAATGCGATTTATAGGGTCTACTACTCAACCCATCCCACCACCTAGTATTGTTGCCAATCCATTCATGATTACCCAAGGTATGCCCACATCATTTCCACTCACACCATGGGGATTTGATCAATAAAAAATGCATATTGTAGGCATCCCTACTTTCATTCCCACTACACCAACTCAACCATAAATAACCTTCTATGCACAACATCAACCACCCCCACCACCACTTGCAATTTCACTTCTACCTATCACTAACCAATTGGCCATGTCACCACTTAGAAGTAACCACAATATTCACCCACACATCAGTAGCAAAAAGGGGAAACCCCCACTATCAATTAATTTGTACCATCCAACACACACATATCTCCTCATGTGGGCTTGCAAACATCATACAATGGGAAATCTATAGCCTTTCAACCTAATGTGCTCTCTCATCCACCTCAACAAAATCCACAATAATAATACATGCAATGTGTACAACCAAAAACCTAGATGTTTGCATGACACTCACTCAATCACCTAGTACCACAATACACACAAAATCCACCCCCATAACAATAGTGTATCCAACCACATTTGTAGAAAACACAAATTCCTCTCTAGGAAGTATTGAAATCATTATCCCAACCACATCACTTCATGCAACAAGACCTTCCATATTCACCCGTTCCATTAGATACATATCATATACCAGGGGCACTTAGATTGGGGGAAATTCCTAAAACACTTGTAACTCTAGAGTGGAAAGAAATGAGGAGTTACATTAAGGAATTAAAAGTGGGCAATGAAACTGAGGCTTTCAAATTCAAGAATGTATGCCCCTATCCTTTTGACAAGTCTATCACAATGACAACCTTCCCAAAACATTTTAAATATGAAAAATTGACAAATTTATGGGGAAGTGAGACCTTGTAACACACATGAAATAATTCTACATGCACTGTCAAGAAGTGACATAAAATGAAGTATTTCCCATGTGTCTATTCCTAAAAAGTCTTTGGGGGGGGGGGGGGGGGTTGCTCTAGAATAGTTCTATTGGATACCTTATGGAACTGTAGATATATTTGTTGAACTTTATGAGACATGTTGCACATTATGCTCACCTAGCTGAGATAAAGCTATCACTAGTGGAGCTAGTCCACACCAAAATTAAGCAAGGTGGAATCCTTTTTGACTTCTTACAAAGGTGGAAAATGCTCACAACCTAGGTATCATGCAACTTGTTTGAAAAAAACTTGTTAAAATGTTTATCAGTAATGCACACCCAAAACTTGCACATCACATTGGCATGAACTATCTACGAACATACAAGGCCATCAGAGAGAAAGGTATGGACCTAGAGAAGGGACTCATTGAAAATGGGGTCATAAAATTGTACAAAGAGAATACCCAAGATCATAATCATTCCAATGAGAAATCTAGATACTAGAACAAAAACAAGAGTTGATCGTACTATTGTCACAAAGCATATTCATGTGGTAGGTGTTGCTCAAAATCAATCAAACCCTACATACCAAGAACAACAATATTATCAACAACAACCATATCACCAACAACCATATCAACAAAACACATGGGCGCACCCTTAACATGCACCCTAAAATAAAATGAATGCCATATCTTTTTGCAACACATAAACTACATATCAAGAACAATTCTAAATGATTTTTTACTCCTCTTGGTGAACCTATGGATGCTATATTTGATAGTATTGTGAAAAATAATCTTGTGGTCTTTCCATACACATAACAACTTGATGATAGTGTAACTAATCCCACTTGGTACAAAGAAGATGAATTTTGTGCCTATCATCGAGTAAAAGGACACACAACAGTCAAATGTATGAAACTCAAAGACTATTTGCAAGAGCTTATCAAACAAAAAGAAATAACTATAGGAGGAAATGTACAAACATCTCCAAATTTCAGCTTACAGATCTTCCAAAATACCTTTTCACCCTATAACAATAACATAGGAAAGGCACTTGCAAATTAACAAAAAAAAAAAACATAACCAATAACCATGACAATGATAAACACAAACAAGGCAACTTCAAAGACAACAAGGATTACACTACATGCTACATTAATCATGATAATTTAATCATATGTACATCCCAAAGTAAACCTTTTGTCAATGTCATACGTGTTAAAGGTGTTGAGCACTAATGTGTTATTACAACTTGGCAAATCCAAATAAATGTTGCAGGTCCACCTATGGTTGCTCCATTAGGATCTTGATAGAACATCTTGGAAAACCTTAGGAATACACCAACCCAAATCTCCACCCTAAATCTTCTTTGTAGTAGCCCACTCCATCAGAAAATCTTAAACAACACCCTCCCTGAATCTTGTTTCCCTATAGACATCAATTCCACTGAATTCAGAAACCTTGTGGGACACCTATTTGTATCATATTCTCTCTCATCCAACCATTTAACATTATTGTAATTGAGTCAGACCGCATCCTCCCACTTTGCATAGCCATCATGGTTGCCAACTTTTCCATCAAAAGAGTCATGATAGATAATAGGTCATCCCTACATTTTTGCACCTTGAAATTCATCAAATAGGTAGGTTACACTAAGGTTGAGACCATGGACTAAGTTATCACAATTAAGGCATATGATAACTTAGAAAGATCATTAGAAGGAACTATATTATTTCCTATTAAAATGGGCCCAATTATTCAAGAAATAGTATGCCACGTGGTTGATCTTAACCTACCATTCAACATCCTCCTCGACTGACCTTGGATTCATCTAATGCAGGTTATCCCATCTACATATCATTAGTGCATAATTTTTTTGCATCATGGTGCTGAGATAACCATCCATGTTGATGTTGAACCCTTTGCATACTACAAGACATTAGAAGCATCCTACAATAAACATTGCATTGGATCAAGAATGACACTTTTGTTGCTAGCCCCTCCAACACTTATAATGATCCACACACTATCCTCACCTCCACCCTATATATTGTTAAGATCAATGACCAAGGGTGAGGTGAATATAGTCTAATGAATGCATTTGTAGTTGGTGCCTTTCCCCTTAATCCATATACACAAGGGAACCCATCACATCAAGGACCAAAGAAGGACACCACACCATGGCTCAAGTATGTTAGACCTTGATATTTAATTCTAATGACATATTAAACATGAAAGAAATATCCCCAAACATCAATACCTAGTTTGTAATTTCTCCTTTTTCTAGGACATTATAATTTTGTATGTTGGCTCACTTCACCTAGGTTTTAGGGGCAGAAAGGTTCTTTACAGGGTTTAGTTTGAGGTCTAGCCTAGGCATTTCTAGTTTCAGACCCATCAGAGCAATTTTGGTAGGTTGTCTGGATACTTACTATTTTTAATAAGTAAACAGAGCAAAGTATTTTCAGAATCTCAATGTTGGTTTGGAAGCGTCTTGACGAGAGCTTTCCAATGAGCTATTGCATGTGATTATTTGAGTTCATTTGGTCAACTATTTTAATGCTTGATGATTATATGGTTTCCTAACTAAGTGACTATTAAAGTTATTTAATTTGTCACTTTATTTTAAAAAGTTACTATGTTCACTTAAGTGACTAAAGGACAAAAAAGGTGCTTTATCCCACATTTCTTAAAAGAGCGTGCATCACATTGGGAAAAGTGATAAAGGTACAACAATGCTCCACATGAGAGGATATATGAAGATTATAATATTCAAACAAATATTAATCTGGGAATTGGAAACTGTTGCTGGTTATTTCTTCTAGGACGCCAAACCCTTGAAGAAGCTTTGGAGGTTGGACGCAAACCTAGCCTTCTTACAGGTTTCATCTACATTTCCAATCTGACTGTTATTTCTATTTATAAGATTGGATTTTCTAGATTGTTGAACATTATTGTGTTGTTGTTGTATAATACAGTAACATTATTTGGCAACTATTTGTGTTAATTCCTGATTTATATATGTATTTCTGAATATTGGAAGAAATAAATGAACTTTCCTGAGTTTTCTTGTATTCAAATTTGCTAGTTATAAATCTATTGAAGTTCTAGAAATTGTATCAAGTATTGGTTTTCTGTTCACTTTTAAAAATTGCACATTTATATCAAGGGTTTCGGGTTACAATCCAGAAAGGGATACTACAGTGGTATCAGAGCTAGTTTTCCTACCAACCTATGAGATTTTATCAGCAAAATAAATTACAGAAAGCGTGCAGAACTTGATCAATTTGTTCCAAATGCTGAGCTTAGATCAACCAAGTTTGCAGAGAGATATGGTCAAATTCTTGATGAATTAGAAGTAGATCCTGAAAGCCATGGAGCAAAATGTTTAGAAAATCTGATAAGAGGAATATTTGCAGGCAATATATTTGATTTGGGAGCTACATAGCTTGCAAAAGTGTTTGCAAAGGATGGAATTTTTTTTGGGCGAGTTATGAAAACCTATTAACCATCCATGGGTAGTGATAATTGGTAGCATTTTTGAGTTTACCTAAGTGCGGGGTTCTTTCCTGAAGTCAGGTTTCAGTATTCACGCGAAGGATAAAAAAAGAGTTAAGAGCTAGCAGAGACAATTTGAAATGTGTGGGTCACGGCTTAGTTATGGAGTTGGTCTAGTGCAGGAGTCCATTAATCACATTCTCGATAGTGGTAAGACACACATTTTGAGAAGGAGCATATCACATCTTGCAAATGACCATCTTCACTAAGTATAAACCAGTTTACCTTCTTATAGTTGATACACATTTAGGGAGTCACAATGGAAAAAAAGGAAAAAGACAATGGAATAGTCTATGGAGGTAAGGAAAGATTTGAGTTAGTTGATTGTTTCTAAATCTGTGGGTTTCTTTAGCAAAATTGATCTTTTTGGTTTACTATGCTTATTGAAGAACCAAACTAGGTGTAGTAGTGAGAGGAATCCATAAAGGAGAACCTGACAACCTTGTTCTTTCAGGGTCATCATATTTGGAACCTTCACACCTTCTCTTTTAATAGGTCTACGTAATATAGCTTGGACATTGAGTATTCTTTCCATCACAGTCAAAATTCTGGTTGGGGACGTGTACTAATACACAAATGACTGGAATAATAAAGGTGCTTCCAGTTTATGATGCCATGAGTTTCTTCTAAACTCGTCCAGGGTTAATGCATTGGTGTGTTTGTGTGGCAAGGCTAGGACGAGTGAATGCTTCACCATTCAAACATAGAACTCAAGACACCTTGGCCGACTATCATATCCTGTCCAACAACAAAGATTTTTGAAGTTGAAGTTCTAGCTGACGGGTTACAAGAGTACAGAGAGTTTGGATATTATTGTTATTAACAACATAACAATCATGTTAGAGTAGTTAGGCCCAAGCCACTAAGAAGACAAGTCCATAATGTGTTCAAGAGATTTCTTGATTACTTGTATCGGCTGAGAATATGCAATATTTGTGACAAACATTGTTTAATCAGTTCTAGGCTAGCTAACAACTGTTTGAATTAATGCCACTTATCAAACTTGGTGAACATCATTAATGCTAAAATACTTAAATGTTACTCATGTGAATGTGTTAATACCAGTGATTTATTCCTGCGGGTGCCAATCATTTATAAGGATTCGAACTCTAGCATCCAACAACATTTGAAGAAACTCGAGAAATTGGGTGGTGAAAATTCCTTCATACATTAGATGAATATGCAAGTAACATATTATATATATATATATATCTACTGTTGGTGAAGTTTTTTTGAGTGTTTGGGAAATTGGTACAAGGTTTTAAAATTAATTTACAATGATATCTAAGCACATTAAGGCTACCTTCAAACTGTTTGACGAAATTCCTCACAGCCGTACAGTCAGTAATTTTTCCTCAATTTGAACTCCAGAATATTACAATGGTAACAGGGTATATTCAGGTTGCTTATGAATTGTTCGATTTAATGTCAAATACTAAACATTCAATATTTCTGAGGAAGTTTTAAGTGAGGAAGTCAGAACAACATTTATAAATGTGGGAACATTCAAAACGTGGGCATGAATAGAACCTAGGTAGATTGCTATCCAGTTCATGGTATGTGCACGTTTTGGAGTCATTGTGTGCTAACTTGACTTGCTATCGTAATTAGACTGCTATCATTCCAGAAAAAGGAATAGTTGAGTTATTGGGTAGAAATAGAAAACCAGGAATAGTTAGTTGTCTTCTTCTTATAATCCCAATTTTACTTGGTTAGTAAATTTTGGATGAGTCTATTCAGTAGTGTTAGAATTTGAAATATGGGTCTATGCTAACAATTTGACAGAATAGTTCGAGTGGGCATTCACATAAATTTTGTACTCTTTAAGTTCAGACTAGTTCAATGGGGCCAGAATGTCTTCAGATTGCTTGAAGTACATAAACAAAGTGAAACATCGTATCAACAAGCTTACAAACTGCTTAATAGGATTAAATGAGGAAAATACCTAGTTATAAGTTGCAATAGCAGTTAGCCCAAAATTTCCAATCTAATATGAGGGCTGAAATAATGGGCATATATGATGATTACCACAAATTCCTCCACAGATTCAGAAAGAATTACCTTTCATGGACTATGTTGACTTTCAGCTAGAGCTACAAAACAAGCCAAATATGATAAGAAATAAATACTTTGAATTGGATCGAGATCTCCTTGTAGAGGACAGTAAAAAAAAATTGCATAAGGAAGAGCAATCTTTGCATGATAATATGCAAAACAATAATAATGGCACAAGTATACTACTGGGTAATTGGGAGACAGAAGTATCTTATGGAGCTATTTACACCAGTCCTAATGAGCATGTTGATGTCCCATGTAGAAGAGTTGACCAAATTGCCAATGTTGGCAACTCCCCATCTTATTTACATGTGGAAAACACCAGCATCTTATTCGGTGACATGGAAATTAACTTGGATGAATTTTATGGTGATAGTAGGCCAAAAATTATGTCAAATCTTGAGGAGGAGCAAATGGACTGTAAGGTGGATAGGAGAGATGATCTAGCACATGTTGAGGTAGAGGACATATTTGAAGATGTTGTCTCCTTGAGTGATGAAAAATCAAAAAATTCTACAGAGAGAAACCCACTTGTGTTTGAAGGAGATGGTCAAAAATCATTTTCACTCCTTGACTTATTGGATATGCTTTTGGTCAAAGAGGACAAGATTGTCCAAGTGTTGACAAGAATGGATGATTCTTCCAAATTGGTTGAGGATCTTATGCGGAAGGCTGTGATAGAAGAGAGACATGGTAATGTATGTGGCATCACAAGTCCTCTTTTATATACTATCTTTGAAGCATTAAAAATGATAAAATATGTGTACTTGCAACTATTAATGGATAGAGATCTAGCAATAAAATTTGGAAGGGACAAGGAGAGTGAGGTAGATGAGCTATGCCTTCAATTGAGCTTAACACATTATTCCATCCACCAAGTTGAAAATCAAATAAGTGGGGCAGCCACTTATGAAGAAGATGGCAGTGGTTCAAGGGCACAAGAAATCATGCAAATCATTGAAGGAATTCATAAAGTGGGTAGATGTGAAGGCAAACAATGTGATTCAATCACGTGTTCCCTATTTGAGGCTTTCTATCATGAGAAAAAATCTATGGATCAGCAAGTTGATGAGTCTGAAAACTCTGATTTTTATGGTAGTAACTGAACATTTTCATAGGAGCACATGGTTAATGATACAACAAGTGAGGATAATTCAGAGATTACTATTAATGGTGAACCTTCTTTTCACGAAGACCTTGATGTAAGCAAGGGTACTTATGGTGGAGTAGGAAGTTTAGATTTATCCTTAGCATGCTTTGAGGGATTTTTAAGCTTACCCAGAGTTTTATCACCTAGCTTTTATGAGTTGGTCATGGGCTACTTGTTGATTGGTGATTTTACTTGTTGGTATATTTCAGCTATTAGTGGTTTGCCTGAGTATGATGGTAGTATATCCGCTGATTCTATTTGGCCTTTAGGGGTCAATGAGTTATTTGAAGCTGAGTGGGGAGAGCATACATCACCCTACGTACTACATGAGGTGTCTACATTTTTTACTCAGCAGTATACTGGAGACAATGTTAGCATTCATGATGTTGGTGATTCACCAACCATTCTTTCCTTTACTTGGGATCATATTGATTGGGTGATCGGGGATGCAGGTGCTAATAGTATCTTACATTTGGTGGTTTATGTTGTGTTGTTACACAATCATAGGGTTATGATCTATGTGTTTTAGCCTTTTGACATATCAAAGATCCAGAGATTAGGATTACTTCATTTTCCCCTGGGTGATATAGTGATTTAGTTAGATTGGTCGGATCTATCATTATCATAGTGCAGGGGTGGTACAATGGTATAATGGCATAGATATTACAAGATTTGGTCAGAGGTATCTCAGACAGCGTGTGAGTTCTCACTTGGGATCTAGGGGGGGCATCCTTATGTATTGCCTTTCATCAGGGAGCTAGGAGGAGAGTTTGGATGTTATCATCTTGTGGTGGATATTGGCATATTGTCGAGCTCCCATTTTCACTTGACAGTAGAGACTCGCAAGGTCACTCATGGAGTGAGACATTCATTTTGACTAAGGGTATAGGTACATAGGACAACAACAGATGGTAGTTGGTGACCTTTAATGGTGAGTCTTGGGATCCTGACATTCAGTTATTTGGCACATTGATTCCTCTTGTACTGTTTCACCATTTGGGATTTGAGATGACGCATGTCAAGTTACATCGACTGAGGAGTAAAATCGCCTTCTCAAGGTGAGTATGGGATCCTGGCATTTAGTTTTTGTAGGTATGAGCAGATTGCTTGAGGGCAAGCAGTCTTTGAGAAGTGAGGCTTTGTAATGTCCCCTTGTTTTGGGACATTATAATTCTATGTGCTAGCTCACTTTGCCTAGGTTTCAGGGGCAAAAAGAATCTTTACAAGGTTCAATTTAAGGTTTGGCCTAGGCATTTCCAGTTTCAGACCCATCAGAGCAGTTTTGATAGGTTGTCTGGATACTTACTATTTTTAGTAAGTAAATAGAGCACAATATTTTTGGTACCTAAGTGTTGGTTTGGAAGCATCTCGCCGAGAGCTTTCCAAAGAGCTATTGCATGTGATTATCTGAGTTCATTTGCTCAGCTATTTTAATGCCTGATGATTATATGGTTTCTTGACTAAGTGACTATTAAAGTCATTTAATTTGTCATTTTATTTTAAAAAGTTACTATGTTCACTTAAGTGACTAAAGGACAAAAAAGGTGCTTTATCCCACATTGCTTAAAAGAGTGTGCATCACATTGGGAAAAGTGATAAAGGTGCAACAATGCTCCACATGAGAGGATATATGAAGATTATAATATTCAAACATATATTAATCTGGGAATTGGAAACGGTTGCTGGTTATTTCTTCTAAGATGCAAAACCCTTGTAGAAGCTTCAGAGGTTGGATGCAAACCTAGCCTTCTTACATGTTTCATCTACATTGCCAATCTGACTGTTATTTATGTTTATAAGATTGGATTTTCTAGATTGTTGCATGTTATTGTATTGTTGTTGTATAATACAGTAACATTATTTGGCAACTATTTGTGTTAATTCTAGATTTATATATGTATTTTTGAATATTGGAAGAAATAAAAGAAACTTTCTTGAGTTTTCTTTTATTCAAATTTGTTGGTTATAAATCTATTAAAGTTCTGGAAATTGTATCAAGTATTGGTTTTTTGTTCGCTTTTAAAAATTGCACATTTATATCAAGGGTTTCGAGTTACAATCCAGAAAGGGATACTACATGGTTATACAAGTAACCACCTCCAAAAGAAGAAGGAATGCTCAACTATCTAAAAGACAAATATCCCTATTCACATTAACTTGCAAGAAAATTGTGGTATTATCAAGAGGGAGTCTTAGGCTAAAAATAAACAAGAATTACACAACCTTTAGAAGCATATAATCAAGTAAAACAAAAAGGTCTTGGTTTTGGACTATCCACGCCTAGGGGCACTAATAAGAATGACTTTTCTTTCCTCAACATCGAGAACAAACTTATTGAAGTTGAAAACATCCCAAAAGAGGTAGAGAAGAGAACCTATAATAATATCCCAGATGACATCTTCCTAGAAGAAAGTATACTATAAGAACTAGCCATCAACCTCATTGATCTCCAACTTATACATCTTGAACTCATAGACTGGGTCCAACCAAGCATATTATGCATTGAGGAGTTTCAAGGACACACTCCTAAGATTCATGGGAGAAGTGGTCCCACAAAAGAAAGAAAAGCCACCATCTACATATGTTTACAAACTACACCTAGAGGGATACTTTAGTGAGGATGAAATCTCTAGTTGCAAAAATGGAAAAAAAATTCAAAAAAGAAAAGAAAAAAGAAAGAGAGCCTCTTGGTGAAAAATCCTCTAGAGAACCAATTATATTTTCGGATGCTAGGCTAAGGTGATGGCATTGGGCATTTGCAACTTTTTGCAGAGCTAGGGCAGTTGTGCCCTAGCTCCTCTTTTTTGTGACTAGGTGTGCGCAGGGGATAGGAATGGTGTTTTTCCATGGGGAGGGGAGGTCTATCTTTTGCAAGTTCTGGTTCGTCGGTTTGGTGTGGATGTTGTGCGTAAATTGAACGGTGTGAGGGTCAATGTGAGGGCCTGGTCTAATCCCACTGCTATGGATTGACCAGGGCTGAATGGGAAATATGGTGTAGGGTGAGCCCTCTAGGGCGTTGCCTCTTGTAGAAACACATGATATGGTGGATGTGAGTATGTTGGGACATGAGGCTAGGGTTTTTGAGAATGCCCTTTTTTCTCAGAATACAAATGCTATGGATTCAAGCCTGCCTAGGGGATCACGAATCTCGAAGATCAATGGATGCCTTGAGCACTGCAAAGAGATACCCAAATTGGTTATTCCTTTGGAAATGATCATGGAGGATGTCGAATATTATTCTAAATATTCACTGTACTGCAACTTTTTGGGGTTGAGAGTTTCTCTTCAATTTTTGGAGAATCGGGCTTGGAGAGTGTGGGATCCAAAGGGTGAAATGTAGGTCATGATGCTTGCAAAAATAAATTTCATGGTTACATTCAACTGCCTGGCTGATCATAATAGGGTTTTTGAGGGTGGGCCTTATTTTTATAACCAAGTTGGACTATTCGTCAAACCATGGCATGCATGATTTAATCCATCTGAGGAGCTCCCAAACCGAGTCTCGATGTGGGTTCAGTTACCCAAATTTCCAATAGAATGTTGTAGAGAGGATGTTCTTCATATGATTGCATCGATGATAGGAAAGCCGATGGGGCCTTCTACACAAACCTTGGGGAAGAAAGTGATGACTTTTGCCCAAATTTGTGTGGAACTTGATTTGAGTAAACCATTGCTAGACGCGGTGGAAATGTGTGCGAGCTCACATTCTTGGGTGCAATAGCTGGACTATGAGACTCTTCCTTTCCAATTTCGTATTTGTCATGAATATGGCCATCTTGTGAGAAGATGTCCGAAGGCCAAGTCAATGGAGCAACAATCTCCGCCTCCTCCCCGTAACACTTTTGGTATTGATAAGGGGAAGAAGTTGGCTACAAGCGAGGGCATGGACGCTGAGGGGTTTGTTCAGGTTAAGGCTCAAAATTGTAATAGAGGTCAAAAGAGGACTTTAATGGAGAGACAAGATGAGGATACATTTAACAAGTTTGAGGTCTTGGATGAATTGGGTCAGCAAGAAGTTAACCCAGGATTCATTAATGCAGAACTATTGGTGGCAGAGCCTGGATGTGAGATTTGTTCTACCATCCCTCATTCTATATCTCAAATGGAATCTGCCATGCCTATGGTCATGGAGGAACAAATAGGGACTCAGAGGATTTTAGAGTTGAATGTTGTTTTGGGTCAGGGGATGGAGGACATAGCTCTTCTTGAAAGGACTGTGGCTTCATATACAGATAAGTAAGGTAAATCTACTTCTCACTTGGGCATTCTCCAAAAGGACGATAGGAAGAGTGTTTTAGAGAAAAATGTTAAAATGGAGTGCAAGAAGGACTTGGAGAAGATTAAGATGATAGGAGAGACTTTGGTGGAGTCAGGTTCTGTTAAGACCTTAGATTCCCATTTCTCAACTCCTCTGAAATGATTATTATTTCTTGGAATGTTAGGGGCTTGAACAGTGGCTCTAGACAAAAAGTTGTTCGAGAATTAGTTAGAAATCATTCCCCTAATGTTCTTTTTATTTAGGAGACTAAAGTTTTTATGGAATGTATGATGAGTATGGTGCCTAAATTGTGGAGAAGCGGCCAATGTCAATGCATTGGGGCCCAAGGATCTTCAGGGGGTGTGGCATGTCTCTGGAACCCACGGAAGATCCAACTTGTGTCATGGATTTCTTTCAAATCCTCCTTATCCATGGTGGCTTTATGCATTGAATCAAGAGAATCTGTCCTTTTCTCCAATGTCTATGCTCCTATTGATTTTCAAGGTAAGCTTTTGGTTTGGAATAATATTCATTTGGTTCGTAGCTTATTTCCTTACTTGCCATGGATTATTGTTGGGGACTTTAATGCTATTATTGATTTAACTGAAAAATAGGGAGGTAATGCAAGATTGGAGCCCTCTTCTATTTTTCTTCGAGATAATATGTCGGCACTCAACCTGGTGGATATCAAGCCTAGCAATGGTCAATTCACTTGGAACAATAGAAGGGTGGGTGACCGTTGCATTGCTGAAAGATTAGACCGATTTATGGTGTCCTATTTTTGGGTGGGAGGACTTTGGTCTTCTAATTCTGAGATATTAGATTGGAGAAGCTCGGATCATTGGCCCATTAAGCTTGTCATCTCTTCAGCCCATTTGCCTCAAAAGTCATCGTTCAAGTTTCAACTCATGTGGCTCAGGGACCCAGACCTTTATGGCTATGTAGCTGAATGGTGGAAGGAAGGTAGGCCTACTTTTGGGGCAACAAATTATATCTTTGCTAAGCTCCTACAATATGTAAAGTATCAGCTCAAGCAAAGGAACTGACAGTGCTTTAGGAATATTTTCCAAGCAAAATATGAGGCTCAAGTGGAGTTGAACAATATTACCAGGTTGATTAAGGAGGATGGGTTGTCAGAGAATTTGTTGCGGGAGGAAGCTAGGGCTCTAAAAACTCTAGAGGAATGGGAGCTGAGAGAGGAAATCTTTTGGAAATAGAAAGCTCAGGTTGAGTGGCTCCAGGAGGGGGACAAGAACACTGCTTTCTTTCTTCAATTCAGTGAAAGCTAGACAACATGGTAATTCTATTTCATCCTTGGTTACTGACAGGGGGGAGGTTATTTCCTCTACTCAGGATATTTTGAATGAAGCTACGTAGTATTTTGATTCTTTATTTAGGGAAGAAGTGCAGGGGGATTCGGTTACTGAGGCCCAAGTCCTCTCCTGTATCCTAGACTTAGTCTCTTTGGAGATGAAAGAGAATCTTATGAGCACCATATCTCTGGGGGAGTTGGAGAAGATTGTTTTCCAGATGAAAAAGGGGAAGGCACCTGGTCCTGATGGCTTCCCGGTTGAATTCTTCCAAGAATTTTGGAATATTACAAAATTAGATTTACTGGCAGTTGTTCAAGAATCCCAGAAGAATAAGCGAATGCTCTGGGCCTTGAACTCTACTTTCCTTGCTCTCATTCCCAAGAGGGAGAAGGCTGATCGGCTAAGTCAATTCTGTCCTATTTCTTTGTGCAATGTAACTTATAAAATTATATCTAAGTTGATTACTGAGAGGCTAAAAAAGTGTCTTGCAGTGCTAATTTCTAAAGAACAAAGTGGATTTGTGGAGGGTCATCAGATTCTAGATGGGGTAGTTGTGGCTATTGAGACTATTCATTCCATGGCTAATTCCAAGGAGAAGGCTATGTTTATCAAGCTGGACATGGCCAAGGCTTATGATAGAGTTCGTTGGTCCTTTCTTCATAAGGTTTTGGGGGCCTTTGGTTTTGAGGAGGAATGGATTCGCTGGGTTATGAGTTGTGTAAATTCAACTTCCTTCTCAATTTTGATCAATGGGGAGCATTCTAATCTCTCTGGGGCCTCTCGAGGTTTGTGGCAAGGTGACCCTCTCTCTCCTTACCTATTTCTTCTTTTGGTGGAGGGTTTGGGACAATTGTTTAAGAGGAATTTTGAAGAGGGTTTCTTTCAGGGCTGGCAATGGGGAGGGGGTCTTCATATTCAATCTCACCTCTAGTTTATGGATGATATGGCTTTGATGGGCATGGCTACTGTTAGGGAGGCTTCTAATGTGTGTAAGGTGTTGGATATGTACTTGGGTGCTTCAGGATAGCTAATCAACGAGGGTAAGTCTTCCATTTTTTTCTTCAACACTCCACCTTCCATTCAACAAAGAGTTGCTCATATTCTCAAGTTCCAAATTGGAAGCCTCCCACTATTATACCTTGGGATCCCTATATCAGATGGTAGGAAGTCTAGGGAATCGTGGCAGGGTATTTTGGATAAGTTATGTGACAAGGTGAAACATTAGACTCATCGTTGGTTATCTTTTGTTGGTCGAGTCTAGATGCTTCAATCTGTGGTGCAAGCTCTTCCTCTTTATAAGTGTATGATTTAGGTGGCACCGATGAGCTTTGTTAGGGACCTTGATTCCTTGGCTAGACAATTCTTATGGGTTGGAAATTTATCTTCAACTAAATGGAGCCTTATTAAGTGAGAGATTGTTTGTAGCCCAAAAGGGTTCGGTGGTCTTGGCCTATGACAGTCATTGTTGTCTAGTACTACTCTAGCAGCTAAACTATATTGGCATTGGTGTGTGGAACATGACCGGGTGTGGGCCAGAATTTTGTCTCATAAGTATTTTTTTGGGATCCCACAAAATGATATTCCCTGGTATAGGTTGACAGAGAAAGGCTCGGTGATCTGGACTACTCTCAAGAAAGGGGTTGTGCTCATAAAGGGAGGCCTATTCTAGATTTGTAAGAGGGGGTTAGAGGCATATTTTTGGCATGACTCTTGGGATGGCCATCCTCCCATAGTCATCCAATATCCTCATTTGTGCTTATTGTCTCAGAGGTTTTGTGAAGTTGGATGGACTAGGGTGAGTGACTTTAAATCTTTCTCCCTTTAGGGACAATTGGTGGAAGTAAGATGGAAGAACCCAGGGGAGTGGCCTAACTTTGGGATGGAACTAGAGTGCATTAAGCTTAATCACATTCTTTCTAGTTGTGATTGTAGTGCCCTTATGGATAGTGATGTGCTGGCCTGGTCCCCTAGTCCTAAGGGTGTATACACTATGTCTGTTGGGTATCAAGAGTTGCTCTCTCAACAATTGGCTGGGGGGGAGGTTCACTGGTGGAAGAAAGTATGGAATAAATTCTCTTGGCCAAAGTGCAATTTCTTCATTTGGACTTTGGTTTGGAATAGGTCCTTGACTTGGGATAATATTCGAAAGAGGGGTTTTGTTGGCCCTTCGAGGTGCATTCTCTGTGGTGGTGGGGAGGAAGATGTACATCACTTATTCTTCTGTTGTTCCTTCACCTTGCAATTATGGTATTACTGGTGGGATGTTTGGAAATGTCCATGCATTCATGCCTCCTCCTTGGTAGAGTTCTGGATGAGATTGGGAAGGCCTCCTTCTTGCACAATGCCTGGTGTAAGAATTTTCCTAAGGGAAAAATTCACCCAGGAACTAAGAACTTAAACACAAGCACACAGTAGACCAAAGAGAGAGAGAGTATGATTAGAATGAAAATATATTCAATATTCCATAATTCATGCAATGTAAAAGTACACTAGGAGTGCTTGTATATAAAGGCCTCTGAGATACATCTAGAATGCCTCATAATCAACACCATAATGTGTCATAAAACCAAGCACATGTCCACTAGATATGGGTTATCCTCCATTAAGCATGAAATTATGTGCGATGATGTGAGGATAAGCCTACAAGGGTGTGACATGCAAAACAGTGTTGTAGACACCATGTGCTAAAATAGAGTTGCATACTCCTCTTTTGTCTACATGACAACACACAAAGGTGCACAAACTCCTAAGTGTCTCACAAATAAAAATAATAAAATAATGGAAAATAATAAACTAATGCATTAACCTAAGTAAACTTAAGTAAGTGTAATAACTAAATACTTATTTACACCAACACCCCCCCTTAAGTGCAACTAGGGGAATGCCCTTAAGCTTACAAAACTAGGATGAATATGTGTAATGGGTCCTGGCTACTAGGCCATATTAGGTACCCATGTACATAATGAAAATGCAAATCTCTCATAAAGTGGGGAAAGAGGGAAAACCTCATGAGAAAAACCCTCCCCCAAAAAAGGAGATAAATAAGGATGCATCGATGGATGGAGTAATCAAGATCCCCCCATTACGACATACATCCAATATATACATAAGAGAATGAGAGAAGGAAGAGAGACATAATAGGCTCCCCTCCCAAAAGAAGAATGCCAACAAGTGAAAGTCGCTCTGATGAAGAAGTTGGTCCAATTATGCAAAAAGATGTTCCTCCCCTTAGGAAGAAACAAAGGCAAAACTACACTCTTGAAGATGTGTGTTGGCCCTAAAACTTGCTCAAGTATCCCTATACTGATGCTGAGGTTCACCCCTTCCAACTATGCTAAAAAGAATGAATGCAGATCTGGCAAGGATGTCTGTTGAACCTATTCCACTGAACCATCTCTCTCCTCAATTGACAAAGAGACCTCCACTAATTGTTGTTCATAAGGATCCACAATCATGCCAATCCGTGAAGATTGATCATGTAGAGAATGGACATGAGGGTCAGAGTGAGCCCTCACAACAACTGTAGAAGGATCAGCTTCATCAATCAGAAGATGTAAGTCCTCAAGTTTGTCTCCCAAGTCAACTGAAGCTATAGGTGGAAGACAAAATGTACCGTGCTGTGTTGGACCTTTCATTGTGACAATATAAGCATGTGGACTGGACTGATGTGACCTCTCACTCCAACTGTTGATAGAACCCCATGTGTCTGAACTTGTTGAAGCATTATCGCTGGTGTCACTATCAGTTTCCACTATGTATGATGTGCGGAGAGGAGTAGAGGATAATCTAGGTGAACTCTCCTCAAAGTGAACATCCTTCTCCACAAAAATCTCATGAGTCTCTGGATCCATAAGTCTGTAGGCCTTCACATTGTCTTTGTACCTGATGAAAGTACAAGGCCTAGGTGCCGGTGCCTTGCAACTGCTGGAGGATAGGTTAGCCCATGTTGGACAACCAAAGACTCTAAGGTGACTCACAACTGGTTTTCTACTGCACCATGCCTCAAAAGGAGTCTTGCCATCTAAGGCTGGATCAGGAGACCTGTTAAGTATGTGAGTAGCACTACTAATGGCTTGAACTTCAAGTGTAGGATCAAGAGACTTGGCCTTTATCATGAAACTTGCCATGGTCTTGAGAGTCCTAATCCTCATAGCTGCAAAATCTATCTTGTGCGAACTAAATGCTGGTGAGTTTTGAAGATCAATCCCCTCAATTTTGCAAAAGTTCTTAAGTCTTTTATCTACATATCTATTCTCATTGTCCACCCTTAGTACCTTGATGGCTTTTCTTGACTTGTGTTCAACATGAGTCTTGAAGTCTTTAAGCTTATGAACCAATTCATTCTTATGATGAAGGAAGTAGACCCAAGAGAATCTCGAAAGGTCATCAACAAATATGAGTATGTAGCGGCCTTGGCTGACTGAAGTCACTGCAAAGGGTCCTGCTAATACCATGTGAACTAGCTGAAGAACAAATGGAGCTCGAGAAGACTTCCTTTTATCATACTTCTCCTTGAGAGTCATATCCACAAAACAAGATGAACACTCTCCCTTAGAAAAGCTGATATTAGGTAGACCTTTGACCATATGTTTTGAGCAAAGTCGCTGAAGAGAGCGAAAGTCAAGGTGACCAAACCGCTCATACCATAAGTTGATTTGTGTAGTAGAGTGAGTTAACAAGGCTTGAGAAGGACTCGTAGGCACAAAGTGGGAGAAGGAATAAAGCCTCTTGTCATCATTGACTTTCCCCACTACTACCAATGAATCATCTTTAAGACTTCGCACCATCAATGAATCTAGAAGGAACTCAACCTTATGACCATCTCCAAGGTGAGTGATTTGGTAAACTGATAGGAGATTGGAACTTAGATTTGGAATGTAGAGAACATATTTGAATTCCCCATTTTCCATTTCTACATGTCCTTTCCCTTCAACTTCCATCTTAGCATCAGCTCCCATGAAGATAGTGGCACCTATGACTGTTTCAATGAAGAAAAGTCTTCTTTTGAAGAACCCATATGGTAAGAGGCACTTGAATCAAGTATCCATTCCGAAGAACTTGTGTTTTCCATAAGTGCTTGACCTTTACCCTTTGAAGAGGTAGGAGTAGAATCCTTGGAAGTACCTGGCACTTGAATCTTGTTCTTCTTGAGTAGATTTTCTAACTCATCAATTCTTTTTGTCTTGCAATGATGCTCGTCATGATTTGGCTTTTTGTAGTACACACAAAAGAGTTTGTCCTTCTTTTCATTACTTCCCTTCTTGTTTGAAGAAGAACCGCCTTGTTGAGAGGAGGATTGTTGTGTCTCAGATTGTGTTTTCTGCTTCTACTTCTTGTTGTTGTTGTTGCTTTTCCCCCCTTGACTTGATTTGTGATCATCACTAGCCACCAAGGCTTTGGTCTTAAATGACTTGAGAAGACCAAAATCCACCAAGTGAGATTGTTCAACAATCAACATGTCTGCAAATGCATCAAAGGAAGGCTTTTGGTAAGCAGATCCCATGGTCAACCTATGAGTATTAAAACTTGAAACAAATTTGGCGTACTCAGTAGGTAGCCTCTTGAGGATATGATGAATCAACCTGTCATCCTTCATGGGATTTCCACAATCTTTTAGAAGTGCCCTATACTCATTGACTTTGATGATGTAATCCTGAATTGTGTCATAATTCTTAGGATCCAAGAGAAGTAGATCATCTTCAATCTAAAATCCCTTTTCTTCATCCACCTTACCATACAAATGTTCAAGTTTATCCCAAGCTTCTCTAGAGTCTGAACAATTTTTAATGTGGAAGAGAAGATCGCTATGTGCATAACTCTTGATAACACCTAAAGCTTGTTGGTCTTGTTTTTTCCAATCAATGAGTTCTTTAGCATTAGTAGGTTTGGTAATTGTACCATCAACATAAAGACTATATCCTTTTTCCATTAATCTACTCCATGTAATATCTTTCCATGTAGACTAGTTGTGTGAAGTTAGAGGAGGACATTTAAAACCCATGATGCAAAAATGAAAAGAGCACAAAATAGAGACACACAAAACACAGTACACACCCCCCCTTGTCACTCAATCAAAAGACCCCCCCAAAAAAGATGCTTTGGCACTTTATAAGTAGTGCATTTACAATGGGCCACTTGTTAAAATGAACAAAGTGGACTTTCTAATTTTGCTTTTACAACTACCTTATGAGGCTAAAATCTATCACTTAAGCACTGTAGCTTAGATTTACAACAATTCTAAAAAAGAATTAAAGCTTTACAATGCCGAAAAAGGCCTAATTCTGAAAGTGAGAAATTGGTCCACACAACCCTAGAATTTGACTTCAGATCTAGAAAGTAGACAAAAAAATACGCATTTTCAAAAAAGAAAAAACCTAAAAAAGTGACCAGATGTGCTTGTATGGAGCTTCTAAAGTTGCAAAACATAGGATTATGCAGGTACAATCACCAAAAGATGAAAATTTTGCAAAATATTTGCATCAGAACCAAAAAAAAACACCACCACTAGAAAATTTAGAAAATTTTACCCAATTTAAAAAAAAATTGCACCTGAATCGGAGTTTGGACGTTTGAGATATGGGCTCGCAAAGTCAGGCTGCCAAACTAAAAAAGCAATCTGAAGAGGGGTCTAGATCAAAAATAGGAAGTCTAAATTTGATGGTCAAATGATTGTCATTTCATTTGTAAAATGCTTGGGAATCACGATCAAATGACTGTCAATTTTAAAATAGTGTTCTGTTGACGTCAGCAAAAATACCATGCCCTCGGGTGACGTGGCAGATGACGGGGCTGCTAACTGTAACTTCCATACTATACGAAATGTATGAATGACATCGTGGCACAAAGATGATTGACTGTTCACGTGGTGAATGTGGCAATTCTAGCTAATGATGTGGCCTCCTGTTGAGTTGGCTAAAAATCCACGTGTCACTGACTTATGTGTCCGCGTGGTGAGAAACTTCTATTGTCGTTGTCGGAATATCCTTAAGGCTGGCTAATTGGGCAGGAAGTTTGAATCTGCGATGCTAGGAGGAGACTCTATCATAGTTGCCAGAAAGTAGTGAATGCCACGTCGAAACCTTCAATCTACTACCAGAGAACTTCTGCGAGAGGGAAAGTTCTGTTACACATGCCAAAAAGTGGTAATGAGGGCCGAAAAAGCTACTCTTGCCTGCCAAATTTTTTTGGGAATCTGCAGGTTCCGAAAAGAGAGAGCAGCGTTGCCTAGAATTTGAGTTTGCGATTGTCGAACTTCTAAGTTGCTGTCAAAAAATCGTAGCAGCGATGCCAAAATTTTGCAGATCATCGAAGAAGGTAGTACGCACTGGAGATCCAATCTAATGTACCAAATTGACGAGTAGGGCCAAAAGTTCATGGGTTTAATCTCCAACATCGAAGTTGCAAATGGCGTGGCCGGTGAAAGTACTACGGCCACAGAATATTATGCAAATGCCGCGGGGTTTGGGATTAATAATCCCACATTTAGTAGGTGTGTGCTTTATGCGCTGTTTAAAAACAAACCACCGTGAATGCTGTTACAAAAGAGGTGCCAGCTGCCAGGAATTATGTTGTGGCCAGAATGTGTTCAGGGGGAAAATTTGCTAATATGGCTGCTGCGTAATTAAAATAGTGAATATCCCCTATGACAAATAAAATACCTTACTAAAATAGACAGTCGAGCCGGGGTGTCATAGCCCAGTTCAGCTAAAAAAAATTTCTCTGACCGAGTAATAAAGAAATTCAAAAAATAATAATTTGAAATATACCCAAAAAATGCAGAGATAAATAATGTTCAGATCTGAAAAACAATTCAATTAGATCCGAAATAGATCATACCTGATCTACAAATCGAGGCCTCTGGGTTCTGATTTGCAAAAAAAAAATTTGCCTCAAGTTCGACTTTAGGCCAAGGTAGCCGAGTTTATAGTCGATTTTCACTGGTTCAACATTCTGGATGCAATGGCAAGGTCAAATCTGGCTCTAGACGCTCCCAATTTTTGCAGCACTCCAAATTCGGGCTAAGGTGATGAAGCAAGCATGGTCTCAAAACGACTATGTGATGAGAAAGTCTCCAAGTTGCTCTGATGCCATGTAAGAATTTTCCTAAGGGAAAAATTCACCCAAGAACTAAGAACTCAAACACAAGCACACAATAGACCAAAGAGAGACCAAAAGTATGATCAGAATGACAATATATTCAATATGCCATAATTCATGCAATGTAAAAGTACACTAGGAGTGCCTATATATAAAGGCCTCTGATATACATCTAGAATGCCTCATAATCAACACCATGATGTGTCATACAACCAAGCACATGTCCACTAGATATGGGTTATCCTCTATTAAGCACGAAAGTATGTGCCATGATGTGAGGATAAGCCTACAAGGGTGTGACACGCAAAACAATGTTGTAGACACCATGTGCTAAAATAGAGTTGCATACTCCTGTGTTGTCTACATGACAACTCACAAAGGTGCGCAAACTCCTAAGTGTCTCACAAATAAAAATAATAAAATAATGAAAAATAATAAACTAATGCATTAACCTAAGTAAACTTAAGTAAGTGTAATAAGTAAATACTTATTTACACCAACACCTGGTATGCTGGTCCTATCTTCTTGTTGTGGCAAGTTTAGTTGGAAAGGAATCATAGAATCTTTAGAGGTGAAAATTTGGGGACTCAACAGGTTTGGACTAGAATTATGGGAATGATCCAAGAAACTATTGAAGCCAAGAGCGAGATTGTGTTGCCACTGGAAAAAGGAGATGCTGAAATGGTTAGTAGGCTTGGTATACAGGAGATATCTTTGGCCTCAACTTGTGTTAGGAGAGGGAGACGTGCAAAACAAAAAGTTCAAAGGTTGGGGAAATGGTGGCCCCCTCTAGAGGGCTTTTTGAAAGTTAATACAGATGGTTCCTCCAGGGGTAATCCAGGGTTAGCTGGGATTGGTGGGATTGGAAGGGATTCTTTTGGATCTATGGTTTTTGTTTTCTCGGCCAATAAAGGGATTCAGACTATTAATAGGATGGAAGGCTTGGCTATCCTATATGCTTTGAAGTGAACCTATGCTCTAGGATGGCGAAAGGTGATTTGTGAGGCCGACTCTTAGGTCCTAGTTAAAATGTTGCTGGAGAGGAAGACTTTTGATGTTAGCTGGCAGTTGTCTATGATAGTACAACAAATATTACAAGTTAGTTCTTTAATGGATTCAGTGTCTTATGCCCATATTCCAAGGGAATGGAATAGAGCAGCTGATTGTCTGGCAAAATGGGAGTCAAAAGCTATAGATGGTCAGAAGATTGATGAGTGGGAGAAGATGCCCTATGAGCTATATCATGACTTGGAGAGGATTTTGGTTGATGATAATAGTGGTACTGGGGAGTGATGATTATAGTGGTTGGGGGACTAGGGATTTTGGTGTTCACTGGGGCTTTGGCCCTTAGATGTTTTGTATTCTATTGTTCTAATTATCAATAAAGTTTTTACCCCTCTTTTTTCCAAAAATCCTCTAGAGAACCATTAGACCAAATCAAAAAAGAAGGAAAAATAAAGGATGTATCTAAAGTTGAAAAACTCCTTGAGGCACTTGAGGATGGATATTTTTTCCTTCCAATATAGGATTACATATTGGACATATCATCCATCTTGATTGAAGAAACAAATCCAACTAAAAATAGTACAACATAACTTCCCAGGATCACACACATATCATTAAAATTACCTTAACTAGAAGAGGAGGAACTTGTTGATGTCATCTAAGAAAATATTGGAAAATTCACCTGGTGATATAGTGACATGTCCAACTTGGATCCAACATTATTCATATATAACTTAGTAGCAAATCCAAAACTAGACCTGTCAAACAAAAGTTACATAAGATAATCCAAAAGTAGCCTTGGTAGTTCTATCATCTTAAAATGGAAGCACTTCCATGTTAAGAGTGTTTAGCCCTCCAAGTAAGTGGTCTAGGGTCATGTCAAGTGCCTTGAATAGGTCTTTGCATGGATCTAGTTGTTTCCCCTTGTTCAGCTTCTCTCTCCCTGTTGCTAGCCTCTTTCTGACAACTTTCTCTGTGAAACTGAAAACTTTGAGTTTCTGGGTCAAGGATGACCTCAAGGGTCAGGGTCAACCTTGTCCCTGATCCTAGGTCAAATTTTCAATTTCCAGAGGTTTCAGGATATTGTGCTTCAGAAAGTTTCATTTTCCCACTTCTAGGTCAGTTGTTTCAGATTTCAAAATGGTAGACTCTTAAATTGTTTTTAATCTAGGTCCATTTATAGGGTTTAAGGTTAATTGGTATTTAATTATCCATTGTTGGCCTTCTCTAGAAGTTTGTTCCCTATATCTCTATATAAGGAATCCTTCTTCTTTCATTTGACACACACAAGAGATCATTTATCTATGAAGTGAAGATCTACTATCCATCAAGTGTTCAAGCATTCAAGTGATCAAGTATTCAAGCATTTAATTCATCAAGAAGATCCATTGTTAGCCATTGTAGGATTCAATCTCTATGGAGCCCTCTTGTTGAAGATTTCTCCATCCACATCCTTATTCATCTAAGTCTTTTCCTATGCAAAGATCCATTCAAGATTGGTGTTGAAGATCTAATGCCATTGATTTGAGACATCCTACATTCATTTGGAGCATCAATACTTGTGGATTCAAGGATTTGAATCCTCCACAAGGATTTCAATATAAGCAAGGTGAATAGTTCCATTTACTTTGTTTATTCATATTGCAATTTCAATTATATTTCAAGGTAGATTCCAAACTAGGGTTTGACCAAAAAGGAAAATCCCCATCCAGACAAAAAAACTATTTTTCCTATAGGTATAGGTACAAAACTATGAATTAAAGTGAATATTTGGATACCCTTTTCGCCAAACTTGCTAGATCTATGATCATAATTTTTGTCTAAGTTGTATAGGTCAAGGTCAACTTTTTGGGGTACAATTGTGCCCTAGGGTAAGATTGTGCCCCACTATCTGGGTTAAGGTTGACCTACCCTTAGAAGGACAAAAGTTTTCTAGGTTTTCTCTGTCTCGACATTTCTAGTCCGGAGCAAGTTACAAAATTCTCCAAAACTATACATAGACATCAAAAATCAACATTTTCTAGATTTTCCCTACTTTGAGGTTAGTATTTGTCTTTTATTCATTAAAGGTTTCAGTTACTTACTTTCTGTAGTAGATTATAGGATTTCCTCCTTTCTTCATATTCTCCATTGTTTAATTCATTTGGGCATTGATCACTTCCTTGTGGTCAATCAATTTGGATTATTCTTTTTGGGAATTTGGGTTAAGGATAGATCCTATATTCCCCATCATATCATATTTCCCCCTACACATTTTTTACCTCTATTCAGTAGTGAAATTAGAACTAGAGAAAATTATCTAAGCAAAATTTATTAGACCCACCAACTACTTGGAGTGGATATCGAACATGGTACCCATCACCAAACCATTTAGTGATATCAAGATCTCTACCGACTTCATGGATGTCAAGAAGGATAGTCCAAATGATAACTTTCCATTGCTAAACATAGACATGATTGTGGACCTCACAACTAGACATGAGATGTCTCTTATGGACATATTTTCAAGATATAATCAAATCTACATGACAGAAGAGGATCAGCATAAGGTGACATTTACAACTCCATGGTAGACCTTATGTTACAACATGATGCACTTGAGACTAAAGATTGCTATCTTCTATAACCTAATCCACAAAACTTGTGAGCATTATGTAGATGATATCTTAGTCAAATCAATTCATAGTTTAGATTATCTGCATGACTTAGAGGAGATCTTTTACCACCTTACAAAATGTCATTTCATGTTGAACCCAAAAAAGTGTGTCTTTGGTGTCACATCAATAAAGAATTTAGGATTCATCATATCATGAAGAGGTATCAATATTGATCCCAAAAAGGTCAAAGCTATCATGGAAATCCCTCCAACCAGATATTGTGAAAACTTTTTAGTCTACAAGGTAAGTTACAATAGGCTAGGAGATTCATTTCACAACTTGACAATAAGTGCCAACCATTCACACACCTATTGAAGAAAGATCGGTGTTTTAAATGTGATCCCATCTACTAACATAACTTCAAAAAAATCAAGCAGTATCTAGCTACTCCACCTATTCTAGTACCACCTACCACATGAAGATCCTTAATCTTATACATATCAACTACTATGACAACACTTAGAGTAGTCCTATATCAAATAGATTATGATGTGAACGAAAGAGTGATTTACTACATTAGTCATACTCTTGTTAGTTATGAACTCAACTATACACCAATGGAAAAATCATGCTTAGTAGTGGTCTTCGCCACACAAAAAATTGTCATTACATGATTAGTCACATTGTGAATCTTATCTCGAAAATTAATCCACTCAAATACATGCTCTCATGGACAACCCTCAAAAGTTGCCTAGCAAAATAGGTCATGCTTGTTACTGAGTTAGACATACAATATGTAGACACAAAAGCATTAAAAGGGCATGTTATTGTAGATCAACTAGTTGATGCACCCTTAGAGTATACCACTCCATTGTTTATGGAATTTCTTGATGAATATCTTTGTATGATAAAAGAACAACCTCCATGGGAACTATACTTCAATGGGTCCTACACATCTCATGGATCTAGAGCAGGGATATTATTGGTTACCCCTCAAGGATATTACATCCCTAAATTCATGAAGTTACTATTCTAGTGCAACAATAATATTGTTACTCCCATATATAATCATGTTGCCACTTAATGTCAATAACAGAGTGAAGATTATATGAATATATTAGTCTATGATCATAGTAATTGAGTCAATATATTTCCCACACAATGAAGGAGGAGATGAATGAGATTTAAAGTTATACCCAAGCTCAATACTTACCGAGTGTTTCTATATACATCGAGCAAAAGACATCATTGAGCCAAATAAAGATCATCGAGTAAAGATACAATTGAGTGATAGCATAAAGATTAGAGCATTTACTGAGTGAAACAAATGACATCTAAATGTTTGAATTGGCACATAAAACAATGTGTAATGATCTTACTGTTAGAAATATGGAATACTGAGAGGGGGGTTGAATCAATATTCTACAAACTTTTTCACCAATTGTATATTATTTGTTACTTTAAACCATGCATAAGAAAGTAAACAAGTAATGTTGAATATTAATAATAACCATGCATAAAGAGAACTCATAACACCATATTTTGTTCACTACAGAAACCCTGGCCAAGGGAAAACATCGGTGGGGATGATACCCACTACATGATGTACCAATAAAAATGTTCCTTGTTAGAGAATGGACCTTGTTAGGAGTCTATAAAAACATTAAGTGCATAGAAGTCCCTGTTAGGAGACTTTGAATCCCTATTAGGAGATTCTAACCTTGTTAGGAGTTGTAGTACAATGGATGTAAGAAGAGCTCACTGCCCAAGCATGCACTTTCAATTACAAGAAGAGCCCACTGCCCAAACAAGTAACTAAATTTTAAGTTCCTAAAATATAGATGTATAGATGTTGTATCTTCTTCTCAGTTGATCTCTGACCTTAGCTTGATCTTGGATCACGAAATCAGGTTCTCAAAAACTTCACATATATCACTTCACAAAAAGTTTGCATAAAACTTTATCGCATCACAATACACATTCTTTTTTTTTTGACTTCGCAAAATGTCTTTGCATAAATACCATGCATTTTTACAAATTGTTGTTGGGCCAGCTAAGACCACAATATACTTGTCCAACTTAGAGTAAACATCAAGGATGTCAGCTCGTACTAATGTTTGAGGTTATACCCATCATCATAAATATGTATACTATTTCTATCTAACCTCTATCTCTCAGATAACATCATATCAACAAGTTATACATCAAAATAATGCACTATTGTAAACCAATTTCATACTTAGACAATTTTTTGAGTACTAAAAGCTAAGTATCTTTATTTCTGAGTACTAAAAGCTAAGTATCTTTATTTTTGAGGTTTTATACAACATGTACATCATGTGTTTCCATTAATGACAAAAATTACATCACTACATATAATCAATTGTCAACAATCTCCCCCTTTGGCATTAATGGCAACAAAATAAGGAAAATTGGTTGAGTGACAAAACTTTATCAAAACTTACAATACTCATCATCTGTTACATTACATATACTTCATATTACAAATGCTCCTTCTTTTGATATGATTACTACATACATAACTTACTACACAATTTTCTTCTACAACTTCTCCCCCTTTGACATCAATGACAAAGGTCAAAAAGTCCAAAAAACTTTCAAAATCTGTCAAAATTTCTATCTTGCTACCTTAAGCTATTATTATCTTCATACAATCATCAAAATTTTCCTTCAAATTATTCATACCTTTCTCCCATGAGTCCTTAGCTACTTTGGTAGTAGTGAGCATTGCACATAAGACATATGATGCAATCTCAATTGCATTAAGGTCAGAGTAGGTGAAACTAGCATAAATTTCCTTTGCTTTGACACATTCTTCCAACTATCTCTCAATAGATAATATCTTCAGATAAATTGACTCTCTGAATTCTGATAGTCTTCTCAAAATATTCTCTTTTTCAAGTTGCATTTTTTGGAGGTCTATGTGAACACCAACAACTTGTCCTTCAAATTGATCAACTCTATAAGAGGGTTGTTGTATTTGACTAGTTAGAGTATCTAGCTCACTTAGCTTCCCTTGAATCTTGCTATCCAAATATTTGGTCAACTTATGAGATAAAGTACATTTGATGTACAGTACCTTGCCAACTTGTTGACATCTTCAAAGTTCCTTGATACAAGTATCAAGACTTAGCAAATTATTCTAAATGTTTTGACAAATAGTGCTAAAAATATTAGCATCATGTGAAATTTAAGCCTTATACTCAACAACATTCAACAAATTTGTAAGCTCATCATCAAATGATTTTACAACTGCTCGAGCTCTCTATTTAGGGTCTGCTTCTGTATGCTTGGCTGTGAGAGTGTTGTCCAATCTATCAGTCACCTCCATTAATGCTCTCTGTAGACTTTTGACTTTTCTATTCTTCTCAATCAATTTTGTCAAGGATGAGATCAAGTTAGATTGATCATCATCATCACCTGTAAGGTCGGCAAGAGATATAGGAGTGGATGAGCTAGATGCTTTCACCTCATCTTCCTCTTGTTTCTTCTCTGCTACCTTCTTAGATTTTCTCTCTTCTTCTTCCTTCTCCTCTCTTTCTTTTCTTTATTTATATTTATTTTCTTTTTCTTCTTCTCTCCTCTTTTCTTATTCTTTCTGCCTCTTTTCTTCTTCAATCTTTTTGTTCTCTTCTACTAGTTGTCTTTTCTCTTCTCCAATTAGTCTCAACTAATCCTGAATATCTTTGAAATGGGGCTCAGGCTAATCATAACTTATAAAAGGGTTATCATCAATGTTAATTGTAACATTTATTTGATCAATTTGCATAGTGTCACCACTTATTGATACTTCTGAGGTTTTCTCTATAGTGGTAGGAGTTGTCTCTACCTCAATCATCATTTTATTGATAGCTGCAATAGTTTCAATTCTTATTACATCCTTATAACCGCCCATAGATAGAATTGGCCCCATTTTGTTTCATAAATAGGGTGCTAGTTTACCCATCAGTTTCTTCACTTCTTCATCATCTTCATTCTTGCACATAGTTCTTATCATTGATTTTTGAAGTTCCATATCTTATTCCTAAATTGGTGCCTTCTTTGCTATAAGTCTGTTATAGACTTCTTGATTAACAAAACCTTTAATGTCTTCAAGTTTCAAGTTATTAAGAATCATATATCTCACAGTAGAGATATCAATCTAATCTTTGTCAATATCATTATACAAATCATAAAGCTTATTCATCTATACAAAGTTTCCTTCATTAACAATGTCTGTGTTAATCTTCTCTATCTTAGGTTTCCAGGGTTGCCTTGTTTTACCTGTTGGCTGCATGGAAACAATAAAATTCTCTGGTTGTTTTTCTTCTTGTTCCTCTTCTTCTTCTTCATCACTTGAGTCTTTAATTGTCAAAAATTTCTTCTTTCTTTTCTTTGTTCCAATGGCTTGTTGCTTAACTCTTCTTGACTTCCTTTTAGATCCACTTGGTTGCTTGGCTGATATAGTAACATATGGGATGCTCTGTTTTGTACGAGTTTCTGCAATAGATACATCAAATGCTTGGCCAACTGACACATTTGTTACATACATTACACCTTGTTCACCAATTTATTTTAATCTAGAGATTGTTTGTCTAACTACTCGTGGTTCTTCTTCTGACATACCAGCCTCAAATAGTGCTTTCTTCATTATAGTTGCAATCTTCTTATGAGATTCCTTCTCTAATGATGCCTGGTAAGCTGATTGAGTTATCTCTTCATATGTTCCAAATTTGTATAATGCTTGATCTATATCAAATTTCAACAATAAATCAATATAACCAATAGCTATAATATCACTTAACTCATAACTTAAGGGCTCAAAAAATGTTTCCCAAGGTTCAACTACTTCAATATATGTTAGGTCTGTATCCACCATAAAACATATATTATTCTTAAATCTGTCAACAATTGCAAGGGTGATTTTGAATCCTTGTTTCATTTCATTCTAAAATGTCCTCATAATTAGATTTTTGTTATCCAAGATTTTCTCTATAGAATGCCTTCTACACACATCTATTATCTTGTCCATAATGCATCTTTCACTGCTCATAATATCAGTAACTAATAAAAATGGAAATCTCTTAAGTATGTGAAAGAAAATATAATTAATTAGAGAGTAGAATCTAAATACACCATTCTTAGTTCTCTTAATCTTCTCCAAATTCTCAAGGAGTTGTACTCTCAAAATCTCACTTAAATTTGCTTGCTCCTTCTCAACACAAAGCTTATATGTTGCATAGATAAAACCTATTGGTAACTCATCACTCTTAGAACTTGCACAAATAGAATATGCAATGGTTCTACTCAAAAATCTTACATCATATTGTCTGATGGTGATGATCACCATTGCCTTACCATTATAAACTTACTTAGTATAACTCTCAACCTTTTTCTTAACTAGTTTCTCACCAATAGGTACAATTCCTTGTTTGCTAAGACTAGTGACCTCATCAATAAGGTCGACAGAGATGTCAACTACATCTTCTCCCATCCAAATATTTCCATTATGAATTCTTCTTAGTATAAACTGAGTCAATCTTCAGTATCAAGCTAGTGGCAAAAGTGATATGTGACTAAGTCTAAATCCTTCAGATGCTTAGATCCGGGCTTAATAGTCATATCATGATTGAAAATAATTTCCATATCTTTGTTCATAAACTCACTTCCAATAGTTTCAAACCTACTACACAGGAAGCTTCCTATGTCTTCTAATAAAACTACGTTGTTCAAAGTAATTGATAAGGCCAAATTAGGGTTTTCCTCTAGGGTTTTCAAAGGAACAACCTCTAATTTGGGTCTCTCAACATTCTCAACATTTTGAACTACAAACATATCCATGATTACACCAAATAGAATTTGATCAAAAAAAATTATGCAAAAAATGATAAAATACCTTTTTCCTGAAATGGGCCTTTGCTCAAAATCACTTTCTCAATTCGCTTATGGGTGCTCTAAGCTTCTGAGATAATCACAATGCAGAAATAATCAAGTTTGTACTCCATTTATTCAACTAGAACTTGCATTAATTTCTCTAAAATCAAATATTTTCTCAAGATCTTTTGTTTGATCTTCAAATGTTATCTGATGTTTACCATAGATTCCTTTCATCATGACAAGGCTCCACAAAACTTTGATCCATGAAATTTTATGTAGAAACATAGATTTCATCTTCTATCATAGAATAAATTTTCTCTATTATAACAGTAACTCTTATTTCCTTCATAACTTGTTGCAATAAGCTTCAAATTGCAAGCGAGATTAGCTACCATCTAAACTCATCAAGATACATCTTCTCTTAACCTCACTACTCATAACTCGATCTCTAGATGAAGTTGTAGATTTTGGTGTTGTGAACAAGCTTAATTCAACTTGGTTGAATCAAACTCGATTGATGACTTCAATTTTCCTATCTCATTTTTATCTAACTTTTCCTCTGAGATATCTAATCATTTAACGAATGCCTCATTAAGTTCTTCTCAAAGTTCACTGACTACATTTGTTTGATCTTCATTGTCTTTGTTAGTTTTGGAGTTGCTTTCATGATTCCTTCTGTCATTTTTGAAGCTTTTCTATTGTTTCTTCTATTTTTGAAGTTTCTTTCATGATTCCTTCTATTATTCATGAAGTTCCTTCCATTGTTCCTTCTGTCCATTTTGAAGTACTTTGTTGTATGTCCAAAGTTGTTGCATAACTGACATACTGGGGTTCTGCTCCTAGGATTTTGGTGATAAATAGGTGCTTGACAATTCTGGGCTATGTGTCAAAAGTTGTTACACTTATAACACATGCTCTGCTTTCTTTCATCAAAAGGTCTTCCTTCTCTTGAAGTCCTTTCATTAGATCTTCTTATATTTGTAGGATTAGTATTTTCGAACATTCTACTATTTCTTCTATCATTATCATATTTAGGCTTCTTATAATCAATTGCTTTATGACCCATACCATGACAATTATGATAGTAAAAATTTGTAACATGATTGAATAACTTATTTGTACAATCTCTTTTCATATGACCAATTTCATTACATGAAAAACACTTACCTTGAAATTCATACCTAGTTTCCTTAGGAGATTCCACTTGCTTAGGTTCATCGGATTTTGCAATTTCCTTCTCTTGTTCAACTTATTTGGATTTATCATTAGATTGACTAGATTCAATCTTATCATCAGATTTATCCTTCAATTTCAAATCTAATTTACTTTTAGGTTTCTTTGTAGACATGTTAAATAGATAACCAAGACCAATCTTATTATAGGCAAGTCTTTGTATTAACATTGATTCATCAAGCTTTTCTTTGCTAGAATAAAGTTTTTCAAGTTGTACCTTACTTTGAGTTAGTTCACCTTTCACAATAGTGTTGTACTTTTGAAGTTCTTCATGGTCTTCTTTTAATGCTTCAAACTCATATGTCAACTTTGTTAGATTCCTCTAAGATCTAAATTTTCAGTCTTTAATTCATATTCAACTTTGCTAGAATCATTCCTCAAACTCAACTTTAGATTGGTAATCTTCAATTCATGCTTCAAAATCTTGTACTCTATTTTAAGTTTTGAATATTCATCATCACTAGTTTCAGATTCAATAGATTTAGACCTAGATTTGAGATGTTCAATCTCATCCTTCAATTTTCCAATGCATACTTTGGAGTCTTCGTATCTATCTTTCATCTTATCTCTTTCTTCAGTAAGGAGATCAATTTGTTCAAGTGCCTCTTCAAGGTTCTTCATCAACTATTCCATATCCATAGGGATCTTACTCAAGTTGTTGAGCCTCTTCTGAGTAACTATGCTCTGATACCAATAGTTAGAAATAGGGAACACTGAGAGGGAGGGTGAATTAGTATTCTACAAAATTTTGTTTCCAATTGGATATTATTTGTTACTTTGAACCATGCATAAGAAAGTAAACAAGTAATGCTAAATAGTAATAATAACCATGCATAAGAGAACTCATAACACCATATTTTGTTAACTAGGGAAACCCTGGCCAAGGGAAAACCTCGGAGGGGATGATACCCACTAGATGATGTACTAATATAATTGTTTTTTGTTAGAGGATGGACCCTGTTAGGAGTCTATAAAAATATTCAATACATAGGAGTTCCTGTTAGGAGTTGTAGTACAATGGATGCAAGAAGAGCTCATCGCCCAAACATACACTTTCAATTACAAGAAGAGCCCACTGCCCAAACAAGTAACTAAAATTTAAGTTCCTCAATAAATATGTATAGATGTTGTATCTTCTTCTCAGTTGATCTCTGACCTTAGCTTGATCTCGGATCACAAAATTAGGTTCTCAAAAACTTTGCATATATCGCTTCACAAAAAGTTCACATATAACTTTATCACATTACAATACGCAGTCTTTTTTTTTACTTCGCAAAATGTCTTTGCATAAATACCATCCTTTTTACAAATTGGCTAAGACCACAATATAATTTTCCAACTTATAGGATGTTGGCCCTAATTGGTCAAGTAATTATTTTGTAAATAAAATAATTCCTTTACCTTTAATTTTGTTGTTCTATTCATTGGTAAATCATGAATATCTCTTTTCCGTATTGTTTGTACTGATGTCTGAGGTTGTACACATCATCATCAGTATGTATACTATTTCCATTTGAACTCTCTCTCTTAGATAACATCATATAAACAAGTTATACATCAAAACAATACACTGTTGTAAACCAGTTTCATACTTAGGCAATTTTTTGAGTACCAAAAGCAAGTATCTTTATTTCCAAGGTTTTCTAAAACATGTACATCATGTGTTGCCATTAATGACAACAATCACATCACTACATATAGCCAATTGTCAACACTTACTAAGTGGGAAAGTGTGTTCAAACATTTCAAGGAAAATATTTCAAGAGATTTATTGACGAATGTGAATTGATTGTTGTATGATTTCAAGGCTGAAAGGGCCAATGAAAAAGAAGAAAGGAAAAGTACATAATGTGATTTACTCTAGATCATTGATTTTGATCAATGACACATTCTAGAGAGTTTTTGAACCCTATTTAGGTTAAAGATAGAAGAAGTAAAAGAAAGCTATAAATGGACCTATAAGGAACCACTTTAAATGTTTTTATTAAAGTGGGAAAAAAGGGCATTATAAATATTGTTGCTGAGAAAATTTTATGACAAAGGAAAGTGTTTAGTATACTAGAGGTTAGAGATTTGAATAGTGTAAAGAGGAACTAAAGATCAACCATAGGAGGTGATAAACAGTTGAGCAGAAGTGAGATCTAATCAAGCAAAGTAAGTTTCTATCATATAGATCATTTGCTACTGCTTTATAATAATTTTAGTAGTCTAAATCCTTGAAGAAGTTAGTCTTAACAATCTTATGTAGAATATCTTAACCAAGTACACACTTAGCATAGTGTTGTAAAATCCTTGAAGAAGGTAGATCTTAGCAGATATAATTGTATACTTCTAATAGAGTAAGTCACTAGAAGTGACAAAGGCATTGTATCCCTAACAAGGCACCCTCTTACTACAATAGTGATGGATTTATGGGTAGCATCCCCACCGCAAATTTCCCTCTAACCAAGGGTTTCTGCATGACCAAATATTTATGTTATGTGTCATGATTTTATGTTTAAGGTTTACATGGTTGATGCAAATTAGATTAGATAAAGTGATTTCAATTATAAAGTATTGTGCTCATTGTTATGAGCTTACCGAGTTGTGAAAAGGATAAGTGCATCATTGAATTTTTTAAGGTCAAAAGTTCTAGAGGATATTGATTCATTCCCCCCACCGCCCACCCCCACCTTAGCATCCTACCTCTCCTAATATCCAACAATTGATATCAGATCACAACTCTCTTGTTGAAGGTTTTACCACCTAAGACTGAAGATCTAAGTCATGGAGAGGTATAAAATTGATAAGACTATTAAAAATCATAAGCTAGAATTATGGATGGCCATGAACCAAATCAATGAGATGAAAGACAAACTAAAGCAATCATTGAATAGACGTAAGGAAATTTCTCAACAAAGGAATGAAATGACTTATTAGGAAGAAGTAATTGAAGAACTATATGATGATCTAATGCTACTATAGTTGATCTATTGGAGAAAAATCATGACCTTACCGAGCAAATAAAATCACTGAAAAGAGAAAAAGAATTGAAATCTACCAAGATGTGTGAAGTAATGGAACAAAAGAGAAAAACTTGAGGATGAGAAAACAATAATTGAAGAGGACAAGAGAAAAATCATTGCATGATTTAATGCCAAGGATGAAGAGATTTTTAGGCTAACTCAAAACCATTATGATATGGTGAATTAGTTACTTGATACAAATCATGAGATTGACAGGAAGATTGAATAAATTGTGTAACTGAGAATAGAAAATGAAAGGATAAAATGTGAACTAACATTAGAGAAGTAAACCAATGAAAGATTGAAGAGATATGAGGAAAGAATAGGAATACTAAATGAATAACTTAGAGGATAAAGATGATCAAGAGATGCATCTAGATTAGGCTATACCAGGCATTCTACTATTGAGAAAGGAGAATATTCAAAGCAAGACGAACAAAGGAGTGTGTACACCAATCCCAAACCAAAGAAACCTACATGCTATCACTATGGAAAGCCTGGACACGCAACAAATGTTTGCAAGAGAAAATATAGTAAGTCCAATGTTACTCTCAAGTTTGATGGTTATGGTTATCATTGCAATAAGTATGGTGACCAAGCACACGAATGTAGATTCAAGTTTAGTCAATCACCTAAGAAGTATGCATTATAGATATTGTCATACTTGCAACAAATTTGGACATAAGTCTCAAGACTGTATATCACAGATGAAGTTTAACTAGTCACCGAGAAAGAAGGGTAATAAAATCAATTGGGATTATAATACATGGTATTCTTGTACTGCATGTGGAAAATATGGTCACATTACTACTAACTACATGAGAGTACACTTTGGAGGAAGATCTGGTAGTTGGAAGAATCTTGGTATGATATATTATTATTGCCAAAAATTAGTCACTTAAGAAAGAACTGCATGTATCAAATGTCAACTCCTAATGAGGAAGATCCAATAGGTAAAGGAAAAGTCAATGTGGATGAAGTTCATGAACAAATGAACAATAAGTGGATAAGGAAGACATAAGAGAATGAAATGTCAAATGCAACGAATGGTGGCACCTCATTCAATGGATGAGGTGAAACCTCTACTTCCAAGTAAACCTTAGAAGAAGGTACAAAATTGTATTACAATTGATATATCTTAGATTAGTTCCTAATATACAATGGAAAGAAGTCCACATCTATATGATGAATTATGCAAGGACAACTTATGAAGTTTGGAACTGTTGTAGAGTTAATAAGTCACACTGAGATGATTGGTAACCAAAGGTATGATGTTAATCGATTTTGAGTTTAATCAAGTTATCTGTGGTAACCGAGTATGAGGTATGAGTCATTTATTATGCCCTAATGTGCATAAAAGCTACTTTTTGTGTATTAAATAGGGAAAGTTTAGTTCATTTCGCTACCCTACATTTTTCAGAGCATAAAAGTAAATTTGAGTTATCTATGAGTGAGATTAAATTTGAGACCTTGTGAGTGCAAATCCATTGAAGAATTTCAAGTGTGAAAGTAAATTTGAAGCTAGTTGAGTGAAGTGAAAAAGTTTTTTTTTACCAAAACCCTAACCTACAATAATGGCTTGAAAGTCAACTACCGTGAAGAGAAAGACAAAGGTAAATTTTATGAAATTGATTCGAAATGAAGTATGTGAAGAGCCAAAGTACAAAATATATCTTGAAGTTGCATGCAAACTCACAAGGTGGGTGCATTATCATTATGACAACCTAGGGTTTTACTGGTAAATGACATCCATTCATTTTATCATTGAAAATTGTGGAAGTTGGAGATCATGAACTACATGAAGTACATGCCAAGTTGTGTGTTCATGAGAAACTAAAAGAGGAACACAAGCATTTGGAAGCAAAGTGGATTCATATGGTGTTAAGAAAAGTCCATGAAATGCACATGTGGCTAGATGAACCAATCAAAATAACAAAGGATTTAATTAATATGGTGATAGGTTATCCAAATATAGAGAAGGAAAAATCCATTTGTATGCCCTTGAAGAATCAAATTGAAACTAACACCCAAGCTCAATGGGATGGATGTGGTTTGAAGATTTCCATGATTAGAGATTTGGAAACAAAATTTGGAGTTTATGTTGTTGCATAAAAAACCTTTCAGTCAAGAACACCCAATAGCATGTCGTGTGTAGTAGTTGATTTGGGGTATAAGATTGTTTTAAGAAAGGTCACAAATATGACCTAGTCGAGCTACAATTGAGGCAACTTACCGAGAAAATGAGAACTATTAGGGTTGTGAGAAAGAATACATGCAAATTGGGATTTTAATTCCTATGCATTTTCTTCTACATGCATAACTATTTTCCATCAATTGGTCAAGTAAATTGGAGGACATATATTCCTATTATTTATCAAATAAATGAGTTTATTCAACAGTTAGGTAACCAATTTAAAAGTGTTATGAATGAATGTTTTAATAATTTCAAGGAGAGAATGAATCCAAGGTACATGATACCTCTATAGCTAGTTGAGAAATATCATGATGGTATTAGATTTCTTATTGGTACCAACAATACACTTGTGAAAGTAGTGAATCCTAGGGTTGCATGGCTTGAACCCATGGATTATGAGATAAACATAGATCAGGCCACCAAGGCTATATAATCTTTACTGAGTGAGCCAAATAATAAGGAATCCCAACCGTTTGGGACATATGAAAAGGATAAAGAGAAGATCAAAATTGATATTGTTTCCCCTAAGATTAAATAGAAAACTAAGAAAATGATTGACACTTTGGGAAGTGCACTCAGAGCAAGTGAAGATAATCAATCCTTGATGAACAAAAGGCAAAGGAGAAGATGTTGTTGATTAAGAAGACAAGGGTAAAGAAATTTTTGTTGGAGAACTGTAGAGAAATAAAGGTAAGAAAAAACCTTTGGCCACCCCAATAAGTCCGAAGAATACTAGATCAAGAACCCAAGCTGTACAAGAGATTAGACCACCATTGAAAAAGGGTACAATTAGGATCACAAAGCCAATACAATCACAAGTTAAAATATAAAAAAGGAGAAGAAAGCTAATTATTAGAGAAGATAGTAAAGAGATTGAGGATAGTGAAAGAACCAAATCAAATGAAGGAAGTCACCTTAGAATTGTTGTACACAAGAGATGGGAAAATGCAAATAAAATTGTTGAATATTTTAGAGAGAATAATGGTCTATCTACTTTTAAATGTTTCAAGTATGAAAATATGAATGATGAGGACAAGAAGAAGATTGAAGATGCTATAATATTCATGATGACTAGAACTGAGTATACTCACTTGAAATTGGATACTCAATTCTAGAAGAGTTGTATCAAAGAATCAACAATAGATGGGATTATGCATTGTAGATTGAGAAAGAAATGAGAGGAAGCTCAAATGCAAGATTAATGCTCAAAATTACAAAGGAAGAAATATACGAGGCATTGGAAAAGAAATATAATAGATTTATATAGAAGAGAAGAGAAAACTGTGTTTTGATAGGACACCTAGAATATGTTGATGAAGATTCTCATTTGATCTAGAAATAGATATTTAACATTAAAGATTGAGAAGAAATTATTCAAGTTGACAATACTAAGACCGAGAAAAACATTGAAATTGACCAAAAAGAAGATGAGTATATCAATATTTCCTCATAAGAAATGGTAGATTATGTACATGAAATGGTTGAAGATATAATCGAGAGAAAGGTAAATGTCATTATTGAAGATCTGACAAAAGATGATCCAAGGACTTAAAGAAAGATAAAGATTGGTTACAATAGATACCGATCTAAATACCAAAGGTTTAACATTTATTGAGCCAATTCATGCACACATGCCTGGCTTTCCACTTGTTATTAAACATATCAAAGAATTTCCTAAGCCAGAAGCACAAATTGTAAGTGATATTCCCATTAGCTCATTACATATTTTAGAAGATATTATTTCCATGGACACTGAAGGATAACAAAAGGATACAAACACCAAGAAATAGGTTCAAGAAACACAAGGGGGAGAAATTATTGAAAATACTGACACCAAGGGAAAAAATGAAAATATTGATGATGAGCATGCTCAAACTAGAGGAGACTCAACAAAACATAAATCATATGACTATACTATAGGTGAAAAGCACCAACCCATAGACCTTTGAGTGAGGGAATTATTGGGCATTGCCAAATTGTAATTGCAAAGAAGAAAAAGTTTGAGGATTTGTGACTTTTGGCATGTACACCTAATCATGTATTCAATCCTATGTTGCTATATTCTACTACCCCATGGCTACCATAACTAAAGAATGAGGAGAAACCAAGTGAAGAACCTAAGAAATATGAATTTGTTAGTACTTTACTGAGTATGGCTCTAGTTCCATTTGTACAACCCATGGTAGTCTTTATTTTTGATCCACATAAAAAGAAGATGGAACCAAGAAAGAAGATGAAATTGAACAGAAAAAATTGGAAATACAAGTCCTTGTGCTACAAAGTGTATTATCGAGCACTAGAGTTACTGATTCCAAGGGAAAGAAACAAAAGAAGAAAAAGAAGGAGAGTACAACATTTTCCAAGTCAAATCCAATGCCACTAGATGAAGTCATAATCATACCAAACTAGGAACCTAATAATCTAGATTCTAAAGCCATGAAAATCTATACTTCTCTATGTAACAGGAAGATTGAGCAAGAAAGATTAAGAAAGGAACACGAGCAAAAGCAAGTATTATATGATGTGAAGGAAATATTTTTGGATGTCATGCTAGATGTTGTATTGAATGAGAAGGAACCAATTTTAGAGCAATTAGTACAAATTGTTGACAAGCTTAATCCACCAAAAATTGATGCCCAATCCAAGCTTATTGTGAAAGCAAGAAAAAAATAATTGAGCGAAGAGTTTTGGAGAAAATTTCTAGTAAAATTGCCATACAAAAAGTGACCTTGTCTACTCATATTATTGATTTGGAGAGCATTGTGAATAATGATTTAATATTGTTTAAGGAATTTTGTGATATTCCCCTTCTTACAAGTGAAGTTAAGAACAAATTGCAAAAGGTAAGTGATGATATGAAGGCCAGTACAAATGAATTGAAAAAAATCCAAGCACATAATTACTACACTATTCCTGAGTGATATTTTTTATAGGATTTCATCATGAATTACAATAAGAGAGAAATCTAAGGGGCAAGATCAATGAAATACAAGCATTACTACTAACTCATCTTGAGGTTATGCAAGATCATATCAAGATTTCCAAGGATCTCATATTCGCCCTGAGACTATTAATTTCTAATTACATAATAGATCTCATAGACAAACTAATGATAGAATAACATACTATTGAATTGATCAAGTCAAACTGGGACAATACAATTAGAAATCATCTCAAAATTCTTGATCACTTTAGAATGCATCCAAAGTAACTATTTTCATATTTGAAGTTGTTTTGACATCGATATCAAAAAAGGGGGGAATTATGTGTTCCTGTTTGTATGTATTATGTTTATTTACATAGTTATAAGGAGTTGATGTAAACTGTAAAGAAAATATTTTTGAATTTTTTTTCAAAAATAATTTACATCGAGGAAGTATATATATATATATATATAGGGGATGTTGTATATATTTTTGTACATAATGTTTTTTCCATTACTATCAAAGGGGGATAATTTTACTCCCATATATAATCATTTTGTCGCTTAATGTCAAAAGCATAGTGAAGATGAAGTGAATATATCAGTTAGTGAGCATAGTAACTTAGTCACAATATTTCCCAAGCAATGAAGGAGGAGGTGAATGAGTTTTACAGTTATACCCAAGCTCAGTACTTATCAAGTGTTTCTATATACGTTGAGCCAAATAGAGATCATTGAGAAGAGATACAACCAAGTGACCACATAAAGATCATAGCATTTACCGAGTGAAACAAAGGACATCTAAGTGTTTGAATCGACACATAAAATAATGTACAATGATCTTATCAACATGAGAAAGTGTGTTCACATATTTCAAGGAAAATATTTTAGGAGATTTCTTGAAAAAGGTGATTTGATTGTCTTATGATTTCAAGATAGAAAGAGCCAATGAAAAAGCAAAAATGAAAAGTATGGAACACATTTTATTCTAGCATTGATTTTGATTACTGATACATTCTAGAGAGTTCTTGAACCCTTATTAGGTTAGAGATCAAATAGGCAAAAGAAATCTATAAAAGGACCTATAAGGAACCACTTTAAAAGTTGTTGTTGAAGTGAGAAAGAGGGGTACTATTGCAACTATTGTTGAGACAAGTTTATGGTAGTGGAAAATGTTGAGTGCACCAGAAGTTAGAGATTCAACTAATGTAAAGAGGAATTGAAGATTAGTAATAGGAAGTGATAAATAGTTGAGTAGAAGTGAGATTTGATAAAGCAACGTAAGTTGCTATCATACAAATTATTTTATACTACTTTCTAATCATTAGTAGTTTAAATCCTTGAAGAAGGCAAACTTAAAAATCTTATGTAAAATCTCTTAATTGAGTGCAAGCTTAGCATAGCTTTGTAAAATCCTTGAAGATGGTAGATCTTAACAAATTTGATTGTGTACTCCTAACAAAGTAAGTCACTAAAAGTGACAAAGACCTTGTATCTCTAACAAGGCACCCTCTTACTACAGTACTAATGGATTTGTGGGTACCATCCCCACCGCAAGTTTCCTTCTAACAAAGGGTTTCAGCATGACCAAATATTTTTGTAATATGTTATGGTTTTATGTTTAAGGTTTACATGGTTTATGTAAATTAGATTAGATAAAGTGATTTGATTTAAAAAGTATTGTGGTTATTGTTATGAGCTTACTAAGTTGTGAGAACAATAAGGACATTATTGAATTAGTTTAAGGTCAAAAGTTTTAGAGGATATTGATTCACACCCCCTCACTTCTAAACATCCCACCTTTCCTAATATTCTAACATAATATATCAAACTATAAAGCTCTTATCGCAAGATACAGAACAACTATAGAATGGAACAACACAAAATTATAGGTTTTTGGTGATTCCCAACTCATCATCAAACAAGTCCTCGATGAATATTAAATAAAAGACAACAACTTGTTTTCATATAAAGAGATGGTGGATAAGATGAAGGAATTATTCACCAAGATTCAATTCACACAAGTGCCACAACTTCAAAACAAAGCAGCAGATGTAATGACTACTATCAACTCACTCATAGATATTCCTCTTGAAGCATCACAATATGAATTCTTAGTCAAGCAATTACCTATGCCATCTTACGATAATGACGAGTCCATTATGATATACATCTTGGTTAGTCCCCAATCCCCATAGTACCATGAGATTCATGCTTACCTAAAAGTTGATATCATATCCCCCCCACCTCATACAAACCCAACTTTAAAACCTCATACATGGATCTTCTTGCTACACTATTGTAGAAAACAACCTATAACATTGAGGTCATCACAATTGATACCCTTTTAGGTGTTTGGACTCGAACAAGGTTGTGATGGCTCTAAAGAAGGCACACATCAAACTTTGTGGTGCAAAAACAAGTGGTATGGTCTTAACTAGGTTGATCCTAAGAGTAGGATATTACTATCCCACACTAGAGCATGATGCTTATGAATTTATAAAGAAATATTTTCCATGTCAACAACATGCTAGATTGATACATGCTCAAGCACAAGATCTACAACCCATTACAACACCATGGCCCTTCGCATGCTAGGATTTGACCTTGTTTGGCATGATCACACCCTCATCTTTTGATGGACACAAATGGATTATCACGGCCACAAATTATTTCACAAAGTGGGTTGGAGCAGTCCCACTTATCAACTCCACAAGAGTTCAAGTTTCCAAATTTGTCTTATACCACATTGTTTTCCACTTTGGTGATCTTGTCACTATCTTCACACACCATAGATATAATTTAAAAAATCTTAATATGGGAGAATTGTGCTCCTATCTACATATCTACCACTGGTTTCCCAACCCATACTTCCCATAAGGTAACGATCAAGCATAGGCAACCAATAAAACCTTCCTCAAAATCCTCAAGAAGGTTGTCAATGATTTGGGTTATGATTGATACCTACAAATCATCCCCACCCTCTCAATTTAATACACCTCATTTCATACATCCACTTGCACAACACCATACTTGTTGGTCTATGGTGTCAAAGTTGTCCCACCAATAGAGGTTGAACTCCCATCCTTGTGTATTTCTTTGCAAGCAGAAATATTTGATGATGAATACCTATTTTCTATACTCGCCCAACTCGATCTACTAGATGAAAAATGGCAACAGGCTTGTGACCATCTAGTGGTATATCAAAACATTCTTGAGAGACGCTTCAACAAAAAGGTTCACCCTTATCAATTTCAAGTAGGCAACATGGTACTTAAAGGGAACATGAAGGTTTGACCAGATCAAGAAAAGAAGGGTAAATTTGAGCCCACATGGCTAGGGATCTATGTTATCCCAACATCTTTTGGCTCAAGATCATACTAGTTATCTACCTTAGAGGATGAACTTCTGAATGATCTCACCAATATCATTCACCTCAAGAAGTTCTACACCTCAGCCACTCAATATACCTTGCAAGTCCTAAAAAAGGTGCAAAAATTTTGAAAAATCCAAAAAATAAAATAAAATCAAAATATACAAAAAACCAAAAGAGAAAAATTGAAAAGAACAAAAACAAGCGTCCAATTGTGAAAACTTGGCAATTCAAGAAACTTGGATAGGTACCTTTGTAAAAAAAACTAGAAATAGGTGCTAGGTGTACTTAAACCTACCCATTATCTATCACATCTCATTCCCAATCCCCATGACATCCCAAAATTCACAATCCCATATTGCTAAGGTGTTCCAACATTACATGACAACAACACCTATATCAATCATCACACTTTACAACATAATGTTTAAACATTGTACTATACCATGCACTTTTTCCACCATGTACAATATCGTTTCAATCTTCACATGTATTATAACCAAATCTAAGTGTACTATATCTCGTGTATTACCTCATATCAATCACTATCACACTATTGTATGCTATTAAAGTTGTACTATAAAGAGTTAACCCACAATCTTTCTACCCCTGTAAATAGCTCCTATACAATGTCAACCTTATAAATATTTTAGCCAGTTCCATTGTATATACTACCCCCATATTTATCTTTGTTTTAGTTTTCCATTATAAATATTCTAGTTTTGTATTAGTTAACATTCAATCAAGACCTTCAGTTCTCTCAACTTTGTGTTTCAAAAAGGTCTCATGTGAGATCCCCTGTCATCAAAGTGTTGTCCTAAAGGTTTCAATTTGCTACTAAATCATGTCTCTAGGTGCTACCAAAAAGCCCTTGTAGTATGTATCCTTCCTCATGTTCAACTTTGGTCTGTCAATATTCAGTCCTACTGATCTCTCTAGAAAAAAGATGACATTTTATGGATTTCACTCTTTCTTTTGATTTTATTTCAAATTGTGGTTCTTGATTATCTTTTCCAAGCAGTTTGGTTTCTCTCTACTTAATGTCACCATGATCATTCATATCATGGTGTATAACAAATGAGGCAATCTAAGAGCAAAGTCTTAATCAGTCTTTCATTTGTTTCTCTTTTATGCTTGTGAGTCAATCGGGTGTAACCCTTACATATCCAAACATGTGATCATTAATGGTTACATGGTGCACTATGGAAATATCACTTGTTTGTGGGTTACCCAATATTGTTTCTACTTTGACTCTTGTTGGAATCCATGTTTGATGTTAAGGCAATCCTTGCATGTTTTTTTTGCAATGATGACGATAAGACCTTGATGTTCTTGGTAACCTTGGTAGGTCGCCAATATTTCTAAATTAAATTAAATATTTCTATATTAAATTAAGTGCTCAAATACATGATGGTTCTTACAGAGAACCCCTCACTCAAGCTTCAAATGGATTCCATCTCATCCTCCATTCACAAAAGGAAAGACAAAAAAGTTTGTTGTATCCCAATCAAATCATCCTACCGATATCAATCCTACAATCTTGATCCTACTAAATCCTACCTAAAATCCCAGAAAATCCTACAAGTTTCCAATTTTTTCATACGTCCACCTACTCCCATACTAAAAGTTCAATTTAACAGCCAAATCCGCTAATGTATCCCCCATATACTCCCTACTATAGAATAAATCTATCTAATTTGTGCAAGTGATCTATCCACACACTAGAGAATATTCAGTCAATGATATGTTGTATTACCCATAGTGTTTGTCATGGAAATTTCACTTTCACTTCATGCAACTCATCTTCATTTCAATGCATCCTCATTGCAGGTTCATCTTCTTTAATTACATAACCATTTGCATTTAGCTATAAAATGGTTGGCTTTCTACATAATGAGTCCATTACATTCATTTCATCGGGTTGTCCTCTTTACATGCATTTTATTTAGCATTCATTAAAACCACTTATTTGCATTGATATTAGTATTCTCATATCATATCAATTTAGTTACATTTCATGTGCATTTACATTCATTGAAATTCCACTTTATGTGTTATTAGTTAGGTGCTTTGCTTATCACATTCCCATTACATTGCATTCATTTTATCAAATCCATTATTGTTTTAAGTTGTCTTTTATTTATATTTCATTTTAATTAGACCTGATTGCATTATCATTTTCGTTGCATTACCATATTATTTCTATACTTTCATCATCATTATATGAACATTCATTCCATTCCATTAACATTCTTTAGGTACACCAATTCTTAAATTTTCATCACATTTTTTTCATTTCATTAGCCCTTAATCTAGTATCATTTTTATTGTATTTCATTTGCATTTATATTCTATTGAATTTCACTTTCTGCATTATCATATAGGTGCATTGGTTATCACATTAGCATCATATTGCATCAAATTTGTTATCATTTTATATTGCATTTCATGTTCATTTATGATCCATTTTAATTCCACTTAGTTGCATCATCATTTTTGTTGCATTACCATGTTATTTCCATACTTTCATCATCATTACATTACCACTCACTTCATTCCATTTATATTCTTTAGGTACATTATCATTCCATTATCATACAAATGCATTTTATTTCATTTCATTATCATTAGCTTATTCATTTCATAACATTTGTATCATTATCTTGATATCTATTTAGTTCCAATTTAAAAACATCTCATTACATTTTACATCCCAATTTTTAGGTATGGCCTAGCCTATCGCCTTATAGCATTCACATAGGTGTCATTAAAACATATAGAAATAAACCATGTGCATTTCATACATATTGTAAATGAAACATATGTACATAAACAAATTGTGTCTCATACATGTGCATAAAACATATAGACGTAAGTCATCTGCATCACCTCCATATAGAAATAACACATATGCATTTAAATCATACATAAATTAAATCACATTTTGTATCATACAATAAATGTAACACATAGGTCCACCCATACATGTCACATTGATCTGCATATACCACATAGGAAACCAATGCATCACATCCTACACAAATACATTAGTATCATAATCTATCTTACATAGCATAATAGAACACGTCAAATCCTGCAATCCAACACATGAGTAATATCATATAGGCCTCATATTTGCATCATATAAAATCATGGGAAACCCATAAAACACAAAGAGGCACATAATCCATAATACATATACATCTAACCTAATCAATGCTCAATATATAGATCATCACTCAAAGAATAAAGAACACATTCCAACCCATCAAAGAATAAAGAATACATCCCAACCCATCAAAGAATATAGAGTCCATCAATGTCCACAATGTCTATCATATGGTACATAAGGGTCCATTTCCCAAAAACATATATAAATATAAATCATGTCCAAATATATATCATACACCCCAAAATGCAACATATCACTACCCATCTGTAGGAGGTGCATCCTTTGCATCTGGATCTGGCCCTGGGATGACTTGTATCTCTTCCATCATACTAATAACTTCATGTTTCGCCACTGGGTCTCCCCTATTCTCTAAGATCATCTAACCCCAAAATTGTTGCTACTCGTAGCCTCCATTCCTGTGGTAGTCCTTATTGTCCCAAACCATGTCGACTGTCGATAATGCTCTATTTGGTCATCCAACATAATTGCATGATAGCCACCTCAATAAAATCCAACTCTCACCCTCAATTTATTCAAGATCAACATGAACACCCTGTGGTCACCTTAGTTGATGCAATACCCTACTTGATCAGTATTGCTCTACTATGTAATCCCAACGACCAAACACAAACCCATAATGGGGTAAGGAAATTGCAATTATTCCTTGGGACATGGCCCTAACCCCAAATATGGCCTCCATTGAACAATTATGATATTATCAAATCTCACTCTCTTATAGTCTAAGTCATCTATATGGTGATCAATCCTAACACCAGACTAACCTAATCATTGCTTTGTGCTCACATGTCCAAACCTAAAAGAGTAGAAAAATAAATAATCCTCCCCATACTAGGTCTATCTCCATGATATACAATTTGATGCAAGTCTCTATACAACTTGACCAACATCAAAGAACCCTAGGCTATCTGAACACACACATCTACAATCCACACTATGGTGTGGATCAAACCAAGAGTCACGCTCAGCCCAACTATGCCTGGGGAGAAGTACCCCAACACCAATCCACACACATATAAATAGATACATCTCTCTTGTGCTACATCCAAGTACTAACATCTGCATTGCTTGCTCTCAAATCATATCTTGGGTTGCCAAGACCTTGGTCCCTTGTACAAGCAATCTAAATATCTTGTATACATCCTCCAAAGTCACTGTCATCTCCCCTATAGGGAGATGGAAAGTGACCACATCTAAATGTTATCTCTTACATAGAGAAGTCACCATGGCCATGTAAGTATGTGAATGAGGCATTGATGCAAGATACCCCAACCCAATGACATCCACCCGCACCCACTCTGCTTGTCTGAAGTGCTCTGTGGTCTACAAAATTATTGCACACTTCTCACATGACACAAGCTTTTTTATTGACCATTATATCCACAAGTATAACATGTCAGTCCTTTCCCGTGCTATCAAAATAGTTATCCACCCAAACCCTATTTTTATAGTTATGACCCCCTGACACCCAATGTAGCTATTTGCAAACCTAGCCTATGTAATCATTTACCTAAACTACATTCCCATAGACCAAATGATGTAGGAGCATCATATGGTTGTTAGCAATCCAACATATTGTTGTGGATTCGGTATCCAAAGGAGTGGTGCACAATCGTTATTGGATGTAGTTTTGGCCGAGGAGCTCGATCATTGAAGGGGCTCGATTATTGTTGGAGCTCAACATCTTCTATTGCTTTGCACTTGTTGCGCTTGACATGTATTGGTTTCTTAACATGTGTTGATTGCTCAAAAATGCTTGGGAGTTTATTGACACTCGACAATGTGTTGTGTTAGAGTAATTATTTGTTCTAACTTATTAATTAAATCACTTTGATTTAATTAATTAAGTTGCCTATTACTCTAGTTTTCTTAAGCTATCTTGTAGGTGCATATAATTAATATTTTATTGATTATGTTGTGCAACCCTAGCTTTTTTAGGCTTTAGTTTCCCTTTTCGGGTTTCATGATTCCTTTATAAGGATTCACCTCTTTGTATTTTATTCATTCACTTATTGGATTATATGAGATATTGCTCTTTGCATGTCCATAAGATGGATCTGGCTTTTTGGCCTCCTTGATTTTCCCTTGCCTCTGTTCTTTGCTTCATCCATGTGACAGGGTTATGCATGTAGGTGTTCTTGGGAGATTAGTTTTTCACCTAATCTAACATGTTGGTGCTGACTAGAGTTCTTGTGGATTTTCTCGATCGAGTTGAAGCATTTAATGCATGTAGCATGTGATCGTGATGTGGATCAGTCCAAGAGTTTGTGTGGACCTATTTGGGATCTTGGTTGTCTCTCCTATGTGCATTTAATTTGTGTTGTAAGCCTTTTAAGGTGTTTTGGTATTTAATATCTATTGGATGTTGACTTGTGGCTCAACATATATTTAATGTAAGGGATTTAATTTAGTTTTTAATGAACTGGACTGACTTGTGGCTTAGTAGGGGGTCTTACAGAGTCTTTAAAGTGTTTTTTGTCCATCTTGGAGAAGAGGATGAAGTGTAGGAGTGAACTTTGAAGGGCTAGTAGTTGTGGCTTGGAAAACTAGGAGATTGCTTGGTGGGCTTGCGAGCAAAGGTTAATATTTCCTTGGAGGTTTCTACTAGAGTGTGGATCTAGACTAACTAGGATTAGTGTTTCGATTGGATATTAAGGGATCTTGCAAAACTATTATTGTGATTATTTTTGTATTTGGCTGTAACCAGGAAGGCCTTACAACCTAACACATTGAATGTAATCAATTATTTTATGAATAAAGAGTTGTGATTTGGTATCAAATCTTGCTTTGTTGTTCTATTTCCATTGTGTGGTTATTTGTTGGGGGCTAGGACATCTCCTTTGGGGATTCTCCAACCTTGCACTCCATTAGGTGGTATAAGAGTGAAGGTGTTCCTCAGTATATAGATAGATCATTAAAGCTGAAGTAGTTTTCACAAGGACTTGGGTAAAGGCTAGAAGAGAAGGTTGATCTAGCGGAGTTGATTGATCTTCTAGATTTGTGGATCTATTGCTTTGGGTTTGCAAAAATCTTGGAACATGCCTCCAAGAAGATTACACCCTAGGGAAATTGATGATCATAGTGATGTTGTGGAAAAAAGGATCTCAGAGATGGTTAAAGCAAATTTTAGATCTGAGATGGAGGAGGTTAAAGCCAATTTTAGATCTGAGATGGAAGTGATGAAGAGTGAATGATTGTTGAAAATGTAAGTGCTTTAAGTGGTGTACCTAAGAATGTGGGTACTGAAGATGGTTATGAGGAAGTTGTTGAAGACTTTGAAATTGCTAGATCAAGTGGTGAGGACAAGACTAATTGTGTGGAGAGACCTATTGGAACTAGGGCTGGCCAGTTTGCTAGACTTGGATCTTAGTTGAGGCTGAAGCATAAGATGGAGGTTTCTAATTTCTCACATACTTTGACTCTTGAAGACCTGATTGATTGGATTGGTGAATTGGAAGACTACTTTGTGCTAGAGGATATTAGGGATCCACTTAGATTGCACAAACTAATTTGAAAAGACATGTTTCTCTTTTGTGGAAAGAACTACAAAGTGACAAAGAGGAGGAAGGTGAAATGAAGATCACTAGATAGACGTTGATGGTGACTAAACTAGAGGCTAAGTTCATTCTTGTTGATTATGAACTTGAATTGTTTAAGAGGTTGCAGAATTTGAAGTAGAAAGATATGATTGTGAAAGATTATATTGAGGAGTTCTACAAGTTGACTATTTGGTCTAGTCATAAATAATTGTCAAAGGAAAAGGTAGCTCGGTACATTAATGGTTTGAGATTCAATATTCAAGATGAGGTTGACATGTTGAAGATTAATTTAGTTGAGGATGCTTATTAGTATGCCTTGAAGGTAGAAGATAAGTTGAAGAGGAAAAATCAAGATAATGCTAAAGGGAAGGAGAAGCAGGATAGCTTGACAAAGGCTAAACCAAGTGTAGAAGATGAACCAAAACCAGTTGATCAAATGAGGAGGAAAGGTGGAGGTGAGTTTAAAGGTGCTTGCTTTAGATGTGGTAAAGTAGGGCATAGATCTTTTGAATGTCCTCATGGTAGGAGATTTGCTATTGTAAATGAGGTTGAAGTCCAAGACAATCAACCTGAGCGAGGAGAGAGTTTACTAGCTCGACAAGTACTAGTTGGTCAGAGAATAATAAAATCTTATCATAGGACTAGTTTATTTAGGACTTGTTGTAAGTTTGGCATAGATCTTTTGAATGTCCTCATGGTAGGAGATTTGCTATTGTAAATGAGGTTGAAGTCCAAGACAATCAACCTGAGCGAGGAGAGAGTTTACTAGCTCGACAAGTACTAGTTGGTCAGAGAATAATAAAATCTTATCATAGGACTAGTTTATTTAGGACTTGTTGTAAGTTTGGTGGTAAAGTTTGCAATGTGATTGTGGATGGTGGTAGTACTAATAACCTTGTTGCTAAGGAAATGGTTTAGAAACTTGGTTTGATGAGAATGAGACATCCTTATCCTTATAGGATTGGTTGGTTGCAAGGTGAACATGCTTTGTAAGTGAGAGAGTAGTGCCTTGTTGATTTCCAGATTGGGCAGTGAAGGATCAGTGTTGTGTGACATTATGGACATGAACAGTTATCATGTGTTGTATGGTAGGCCTTGGCAATATGATTGCATGGTAGACCTTGGCAGGGCTATGCATGATTGTGTCAGGAATGTATTTACTATTGAGAAAGGTGGTAGGACACATTCCTTGATTCCTTTGCAGAATGAAGAGCTCAGTAGAAGGAACCTAAGTATTGGCAACCGAGTTGAGTCGGTAGATTATGAGAGGGTTAGAGATCAACATGGAAAGAAGATTTGTAGCACACCAAGGATGGATGTGAACAAGTAGAAGAAGAACAAGTGAAAGAGTGTACAAGTTGAGGACTTGGAGGACATGTATGTGAAGAACCAGTTTGGGATTTATGTGTTGAATCCCAGAAGATGTTCTTCCAACTATTGAGAACATCTTTTCAAACCAAGGGTGTTTGATGTAGGAGCATCCTAGGGTTGTTAGAAATCCAGCCTGTTGGAGGGATTTTGGCTAGGAGTTGTGGACTCAGTCATGAAAGGAGTGGTGCTTGGTCACAATTGGATGTAGTTTTGGCCAAGGAGCTTAGTCATTGAAGGGGTTCGATCGTTGTTGGAGTGTGGCATCTTTTGTTGCTCGACACTTGTTATGCTTAACATATATTGGTTTCTTGACATGTGTTGGTTGCTTGACAATGCTTGGGAGTTAACTAACACTCGATAGTGTGTTGGTGCTAGTTGAAGTTCTTGCGGATTTTCTCGATCGAGTTGAAGCATCTAATGCATGTAGCATGTGATCATGATGTGTATCGGTCCGGGAGTTTGTGTGGACATATTTAGGGTCTTGGTTGTCTCTCCTGTGTGCATTTAATTTGTGTTGTAAGCATTTTAAGATGTTTTGGTATTTAATATATGTTGGAGGCCGACTTGTGTCTCAACATATATTTAATATAGGGATTTAATTTAATTTGTAATGAATTGGGCCAACTTGTGGCTTAATTGGGTATAAGTAGGGGGTCTTGTGGAGTCTTTAAGTGATTGTCATCTAGATTAGAGAAGAGGATGAATTGTAGGAGCAAACTTTGAAGCGCTAGTAGTTGTGGCTTGGAAAACTAAGAGATTTCTTTGTGGGCTTGTGAGCACAAGTTAAGATTTCCTTAGAGGTTTCTACCAGAGTGTGGATCTGGACTAGTTGGGATTGGATCTTGTTGAATTGTTATTGTAATTGTTGTTGCATTTGGCCATAACCAAGAAGGCCTTATAGCTTGACACATTCCATGTAATCAATTATTTTATGAATAAAGAGTTGTGATTTGGTATCAAATATTTCTTTGTTGTTGTTATTGATATGTTGTTATTTGTTGGAGGCTAGGGCATCTCCTTTGGGGATTCTCTTGCCTTGCACTCCATCACCAAATTTGTGATCTCACAACAAAATACACCTCAAGCATTCCCACTAAATCACATTCTAGCAAGTACATGTTCTGCGATTTGGCCTCCCAGGTCAAAAACCCTCATCAATCCCATGTTGACTAAAACCTCTAAATTTGTTTTACCTTCCGGAGTGCATTCTCATGGGCAAGAACATAATCCCACCAATAATCCTTGTTGAGAATAAATTCTTGCATTAAATCCCTATGGGAATGTATTCCCATGACATAGTCAAAACAAAGCCCCAAAATCCCAAATAACCTCGACTCTTGTGCAAGATCATGATCTTGTTGGTCCCGTGCACATTCTTGCTGGACTTGAGCCTGCATGATTACATATTTAAAACACCATGAATGCTAAAAACATAAAAAAATCAAATCAAATTGACAAGCAAAGTTTTAGGCTCACTGCTATGTCTAGTGATCCTTGTACCCCTACGTGTCACACTATCTCAACCCAGTGCACTGATCCATGCACAACCATCTTGTCACTAAAAACTAGAGCTCTACAAGGCAATATCTCTATATGAAAAATAAAGGCAAATGATCCATTTCAGCCTTTTTAGGCCCTTATATTGTAGAAGTTGATGAAAGCCAACTTCATAGCTTGCCAAGATCACCTGCATGCAAATAACTTGCTGAAGAGAAACCAAAGAAGGAAAGGTGGAGCTTGGAGAAACTAAACAGACTGAGAGAACAAATATTGCAGCAAGGAAAAATGTATTGTTGTACAATATGATATGAAAATATATAAAATTACAATAAGAGAGCCTGAATATAAAGGCCTCTAGGAAGCTCCTAGAACAAGCTAGAAGATGCTAGGAGATAAGTATGACAACTAAGCATGATGCAGGTCCATCCTGGGTTGCCTTGTTATCCTACTCATTTATTCATTTTGCATGTTGATGTCGAGTTACTGTAGCTCTCATGTATTCCAAGTGACTCTTCATTCCCCAAGTTACCCAGTGTATGCCAAGTGACTCTTCATTCGCCAAGTTACGTAGTGTATGCCAAATGACTCTTCATTAGCCAAGTTACCCAATGTATACCAAGTGACTCTTCATTCATAGAGTTACCCAGTATATGCCAAGTGACTCTTCATTCACCAAGTTACCCAGTGTATGCTAAGTGACTCTTCATTCGTCGAGTTACCTAGTGTATGCCAAGTAACTCTTCATTCGCTGAGTTACCCAATGTATGCCAAGTGACTCTTCATTTGCTGAGTTACCTAGTGTATGACAAGTGACTCTTCATTCGCTGAGTTACCCAATGTATGGCGAGTGACTCTTCATTCACTGAGTTACCCAGTGTATGCCAAGTGACTCTTCATGTGCCAAGTTACCCAGTGTATGCGGAGTGTCAACATTTGGACATGATTTCTGCGAGCCGACTTGCAAGATTTATTTTGATCGCGACATTTATGTTAAGATATTTTCTTGGGATGCATCCAGATCGTTGTTAGGTCAACCTTCCTCTTATGTATTGTTCTAGAATAATTTGTAAGCCATTTTGGCAAGTATATATAGTTAGGTAAGTTTTTGGGAAGAAGATTAGAGAGCAAAACTGAAAGTGCAAATTTGCAGTTGGATCTTTGAATGTGAATGTATTTGTAATTGGTCATAACCCAAAAGGCCTTACAGCTGGGCATGTATGAAGATATTTTGATGAATCAATAAAAGTATTTCACTATTCTTCCTCCTTTGGTTGTTGTTCTTTGTGTTTGCTTCCTTTGTGTTAACTCTTGCAGGGTGGTTTGGATAATTGGGTGAGCTTTTGGCCCTAGTTATTCATCCTTTTCCTACGTCAATTGGTATCAGAGCTTGAGGTTCATCCTTGTGGAGATTGGATCGTGTAGAACCCTGATTTGGATTTGGTTATAGGGTGGTAGATCTATGGATTTGACCTATAACTTGCAAAGGGTTACAATCTTGTAGGAACGTAATTTGTAAAGATGGTTAATGGTAGAGGAAATAATATTGATAATGCTATATTGGATCAGTTGAGACAAATTGCAGCCAGATTAGACACTATGGAGATAGCCCAAAGGAGAGGAGCGCATCTGGAGGATATAAGTGATGATGAAGCAGCAACACCAAACCATAATCCAGAACTTGAAGAAGATCAAGATGAGGAAATATTGTTGCAAATATTGTCTAGGGAAAATTCAAAGCCTAGTGTAGAAGTTGTTCCTTATGGTGGAAAATTGGATACCAATGTTGTGTTGGATTGGATCTCTGATATGGAGAAGTTCTTTGAGTATGAAAACACTCCTAATAATAGAAGAGTGAAGATTGCAATCACTAGGTTGAAAGGTCATGCATCACTATGGTGGGAGCACTTGCAAACTGATAGACAAAGGAGAGGAAAGGAGAAGATGAGAGCTTGGCCAAAGATGGTGAACAAGGTAAAGAAAAAATTCCTCCCTATTGATTACCAAGTCAGCCAGTTGAGAAAGATGCAAAATTTGAAACAAAAGGACATGACTGTGAAAGAATATACCGAGGAATTCTATAGATTGGACATCATATCTGGACATGTGGATGATGATGTTGAGAAAATTGTAAGGTACATTAATGGATTGAGATATGGAATTCAATATGAAATAAGTTTTGTGAAGTTGGAAAGTGTAGAAGAAGCATATCAATATACCTTGAAAGCTGAGGAGATCTTGACAAAGAAGCATGAACAAAGACAAATAGGTAGAGGTGGTAGATTCCAGAGCAGTAGAGGTAGATCTTGTGGAGAAAGTGACAGATCTAACAGTTCTATGCAAGATAAAGGCAAATCTGAATGGAAGAATGATGACAAAGGCAAGACCGAATGGAAAAGTGGTAATTCTTATCGAGGAGGCACTAATTCTTATCGAGGAAGAGGTAATTCCTATTCTAGGTGGATTTCATGGTAATTGTTTTAGATGTGGTAAAGAGGGACATAGATCTTTTGAATGTAGATCCTTTGAAAATAGGCAAGGTAACATAAATGTTGTGATTCAGGAAGATGATGAGGGTTCACCAAATGGACCTGAGGCTGGAGAAAATCTGATGGTGAGAAGAACCTTATGTAATAAGGGAAATGATGAGGAACCTGTTTTAAGGAGAAGCCTTTTCAAGACAACATTAAAGATGGTTGGAAAATGTTGCAAAGTGATCATTGATAGTGAAAGTTCTACAAATCTGGCATCAAAAGAGCTGGTTACCAAGTTGCAGTTGCAAAGGTTGAAACATCCCAAACCTTATCATGTTTCATGGATCAAGGATGAGCATAAGATATTGGTAAGTGAGCAATGCCTTGTGAAGTTCAAAATTGGACATTACGTTGATGAAGTTTTGTGTGAGCAATGCCTTGCGAAGTTCAAAATTGGACTAAAGAAGCCTCCAACTAGAGGAATGTCCTAGAAAATAGGAATAAAGAGAAGATCATGAAGAGCATCACTGAAGCATGAAGAAGCTACAAGCTCTATCAAAAAAAAATTGTTGATTTGAGGATCTTCCACAGAAATAGAAGGCTGCGAACTGAGAGTGTCTATATGGTAGATTATCCATCTCACCAAAATGCATAGGTATCTAGCCACTACAATTGCTTAGTATATAGGATTAAATACTAAATACATAGCTCACACTATCAAACCATCAAACCAAGGAAGCATTAGAAACGATAGAACAACCACCCCCTTAATGCAGATGTGGTGAGGTGATAGGCAACTGAAAAGGTGGGCCAAAATCCTCTGCAGAAAGAAACAAGAACAATGAGAGAGAGTGAGAGGTACAAACACTTATAAAGGCATGTGTCACCAACACATCATGGGGCAAAAAAGGAAGAGGGCACAAAAGCGACATACAACTATCCCCCCCATGACACTTTATAAAATAGTGCGAGTACAATTGTCTCAAAACAACGTTCATGAACTTTAAATGTAAGAGTGACACTTTATCTCAATGCATTTGCATAAAGATTCTTACAAATGATATCAACAATGAGTAGAAAGGGAAAAAAGGTTGATATAATACATAAAATAGCCCAAAACAAAAGATCCCATGCATGAAAATGATCCTTAGACCTGGAACACCCAAGATATCCACCATAGAGCAAAAATACCAAAAACATGATAGAAAGAGCATAGGAAAAAATCTAAAGGAAATTACAACATTTCTAAAAAGTAGATAGAACTAGCTTTGCAAAAATATAACATTTTCAAAAAATGGAGATGGGATGCACAAGATAAGTTCATTGGAGTGAAAAATAGAACATCCAACTTTGACTGCAAAAACAAGAAACAAAACTACATCAAAACCAAAAAATACCTACACCAATGTCTCTGTCTCAGAACCAATTTTTTGACGCTTCTTTTGGATCAAAAAACTACCTCTGTATGCTTAAGTTTGGGCCAAAAAATTGTGAGTAGGTCAAAAAGGGACCTAAAGAGGATGTAGGAGTGTTGATGCAGTGCTGACATCATGTTAATGTCAGCATGTCACTGTGCTAAATTTGACAGCTTGGAGGCTGTCAAGGCAAAAAAAGACTACCACATGGCAGTATGATTGCAAAAACCTGATGACATGGCACAACCATGTAGCAGGTGCCGACATGGCACCTGTGCCACATGACACGTGTCGATTGTGCCAACTGTCTGTAGTAGTGAGTGGTTGTAGGGGCGGCGTTGGAGCGAAGCGGGTGGTGGCAGTTGGTGTAGTGTCATGGAGGTAGCAGTGACCTGATGGAGGAGGTGGCAGCTCGATTGAGAACAAAGGTGGCACCACGAAGGTAGCGGCAACTCGACTGTGTGGCGGTGGCGCGGTTGCGCTGCTTACAGAAGCGGTGCTAGGATCGAGCGCGAGAGGTACTGCGACAGTGCTAGGGTGGTGCCACGATGGCCACTGGGTGGAGTGGCTGCTGTGGCCACCCAATATATATTTTTAAATTTAAAAAAAAAAAATCATCAGTATAGTCTGTACGGCTTGCCCGGGGGGGGGGGGGTTAATTTTTTTTTTCTAAAGCTCCATTCACCAAAAGGAAATTTTTTTTATATGGATCTTGACTGTAATGAGCCTTTTGAACTCAATGGCAGTGTCTGTTTAGGCCCAAAATGCCCCAAAAAGCCACTCTTCCTCCCGATTGAAGAAAAAAATCACAAACAAACTAGGGTTTGTGTCTCCGAATCGCGGCTTCAAAAATCCTTCAAACTAGGAAGCAATAGGGAGGCTCTGATACCATGTAGAAGTTGATGAAAGCCAACTTCATAGCTCACCAAGATCACCTGCATGCAGATAACCTGCTGAAGAGAAACCAAAGAAGGAAGGGTGGAGCTTGGAGAAACTAAATGGATTGAGAGAACAAATATTGCAATAATGAAAAATGTATTGTTGTACAATATGATATGAAAAGATATGAAATTACTATAGGAGAGCCTGAATATAAAGGCCTTTAGGAAGCTTCTAGAACAAGTTAGAAGATGCTAGGAGATAAGTATGACAACTAAGCATACATCCACAAATGATGGAATATCCTCGATCAAGAAGATAAGTATGACTTAAATAGGAACAAACTCTCGTGTTGTCAACAACTCCTAGATGACTACTAATAAATTAATGCATTTAACCTAAGTAAACTTAAGTAAAAGCATGAATAATAATTATTTACTCTTAACATATATAGGACCCCTTCTAAGCCCTTTTCTCTTTGTTTCTTCTCCCTGATGACCATTTATCACCCCATCCCAACTAATTTTGTACCCTGATAGCAAAAAATAACTCTTTGACCATCTTTCTACATCCACCTTCTCGCCACATCTTTGTACTTTTCAACATGTCATTTGGTCCCGTACTCTCTCCCCATCACCTTCTCAAGAGGACACCACATAGTCGAATTCTTCTCTCCTCTTTTTAAGACCGAGGAAAATTTATTGGTTTAAAAATATTTTTACTTCATCTACTATTTAAAAATGTCTTCGAATTAGTGTTGTTTCAACACTATCTCAAAAAGGAGAAAATTGTAGACACCTAAATCTAATCAAACAAATACATAATCATATTTAGTCATATTCTAAGGCGTTATTGATTAAATGTTCAATTTTTATTATCCCTTAATTACTTAATTTAATTAATTAATTATAGTCCAATTAATAATCAAACAACAATTAATAGTTTGATTTATTAATCAAATCCCCCTTCCTCTATTGAATTAAATAAATCTACAAGCCATTTAATTTAGTACTAAATTCCCCCTCTATTTAATTAATTTGATTAATTAAATCCCTCAACCACAAACTGACCCTTAACCCAATAGTTAGCCTAACCCAATTCATGCACCGATAATTCCCCTTTTAATTAAATAATTCAATTTATTTAATTAAATCCTTCACCAACCTTTTTTCTAACAAATCCATTTACCAACCACATCACCCTCAGTAATTGAGCTACGTCAAGCCTCTTGTCTCAGCCATATCACCCCTTATCCATGTATAATTCTCTCTCTCATATCACTTGCACAAATCAAGGCATGATTTAAGTCTTCCTTACTCAAGCCCAAGTCCACTCTCATGCCACATCTCCCTCTCCCACCAAAGAAAAATGAAGTCTATTTCATACCTTATTCAATTAACAAATCCTTTACAAAGCCTATCTCCTCACACTCATTCTCCTTCTGACATTTGTCACTATTCTATGGATTTGAGAAAGCACAATCTATGTGCTCCTTTATCCTTGCATCTTGTCCCTCCCTCATGATCTCTTTGCTTTAGATCTTGGTAATTTGTTTCCCTTATCCTTGGCCTATAAATTGAATCCTCCATCCTTCACAAATCATCCACCTTTTGAGTAAACTTATTATACTATTTTGAGAGCTAAATATTATCAAAGCACTATTATTATACTCAAATTTTCATACATCCATCCATCATTTGCATCTATTGTTGAAGCTTGAGCACCCCATTTGAGCACACATACATGATCATTGAACCATATCAAAAGCATCAAGGAGGCAACAAGGATTCACAAGGTTTACATTCTATTGTTTTGACTTTCTTTTGGTTTATCATATATTTTGTTGTCAAATCTTGGTTTGTGAATGCTTGATTTATCTTCGTATTATTTACACACTAGTTTTCATATTACACAGTTAGTTCCTCCACAAGACAAGGTGAATTTATGCCACCAAGGTGGGAGGTGATTATTCCATCCTAGAATGATATATTTGGAGAGTAAAACTTTAGTTTGTGAGGCAACACAAAATAGATCTTATTTGTGTATTAAATTACTAATATTTTTTCTTCCAACTCAATTAGAATAGTGGCGTCTTCAAATAATTGTATGTTGAACAAGTCATCTCCATTAGGTAACATAATTCCCTCAACTCTAGGATAGAATGGTCTATCCCTTAATAGATAACATAGAGAATCAACAATAATCATAAATAGCACTAGAGAAAGAGGGCATCCCTTATCGATGGACCTAGATAGGTCAAAAGGTTCTAATCTATTATTGTTTACCTCCACCCATGCCATGACATCATTCATAAATGTCAAAATAATTTAAAAAAACAACTTATGGAAACACAAACTCTCCAACATTATGCATATGATATTCTACCCTATTATATCATAGTTCTTTTCATGGTCTAGTGGCATCATACAAACTCATTGGTTGGAGTCTCTGGCCTAGTTCGTGGTTTCCCAACAAGTGAGAAAATTCTTTGGGATGTAATGACCTTTTAAAAATTAAGTGTGTGTGTTAGGTTAATCATTTGAGGAAGGACGTTCTCTAGCCTTTTAGCTAAAATATTTATGAATATCTTATATGAAACATTAAGAAGTATAATAGGTCTCTAGTTCTTGATGAGATACCTATCACCTTATTTTAGATTAAGCTTAATTAGTCCATTATTTATCTTACATCCTAGTGATATTCTCTTAATTGATTTAGTATGTACACCTAGTGTAGTTCATTTCCAATCTAACTAATGCTATTCTTGTAAGATTCAATAAGAATCCTGTCAAGGCTAGAGCTTTTTCATTAGTCAAGGCAAGGATTGCTTTATTTATCTCCTCTAGTGTGAATGACCTATCCAAAATCTTGGCATACTCATTAGAAACTCTTTCGGGGACTATCTTATTAAGCATATATTTTTTCCTCTCCATGTCATATATAACATATTTTGAGGTGAAGATTTTGTTACAGTAGGGGGAAAACCCTTTAAAATATCTTATTGGTTAGTAAGATAGTTTTTCCATCTTATGATAAGTAGTCAATTATGGCTTTAACATATTTGCACTTAAGAATATAAAAATAATAATTTGGAACCTTTGTCCCCATGGTTAATTCAACTTAACTTGGATTTTGTCTTAGCACTATGGACTTTATTATTTTGAAGTTTTCTAAGGGCATCCCTAGCCTAGGATAACATCTCATGGTCTCTTGATAAGAAAAGTTATTTTGAAAATAATCTTCAAGTTTGTTTCCATCTCCCTATTATCTTTAGCTTTTTTGCCTTTGACCACTTGAAATAAAGCCTTCTAGTTTCTAGTGTTCTAAGCCCATCTATCTATAACATTGTTATTCTTGACCATCCATTTATTTTACAGCCTTATAATATTGACTCCATTCCTTTCATTCTCATAATTCATGAGACTAATATTTAGAGCAAAGGCATCCCTTTTTTCCTTGGGGGAAAGAGGTTTGTAAATATGAAATATATATATCACCAAAAATAGGGTGGCGATTTGATTATGTATAGGGAATAAACCTAAAATTGGACCCATTAGCATCCTTTTTGAAATCAAAGATGTTCATATGCACATAAATTTTTTCTAGTCTATTGTAGATTATGTTTTCACTCTACTAGCAATTACACCAAGTGAAAAGATTCCCTTATTATCTACCTTGTTTCTAGCCAAAGCATTATACAACTTGCTTCTGTTCAATATATTGTACCAATAGAACTTCTCAAATCCTTTACTCTCAAACTTATAAGCTCCTACTTTATCCCGATGTCTCTTTGCCATATTAAATTCCCGACGTAGAATCCACGATATATTTTCCATTTGAAAAATCCAATTCTACAGTTCCACCATTTCTCTATAATTATTGGAAACATGAACAAAATAAATTCCAAATTCCTTTGCCCCTAATTTAAAAATGACTTGTATCAGTTTGTGACAAGCTCAACATCCCCATATTAGAAAAATTCTCTAGTTGGAATCCACTAGAACAACAACCCCTCCCTTGCCTTTGGGGTGGTTGGAAGTGAAGTACTTGACATCCTTCAAAATGCACTTCATTTTAATGTCCATGTCCATGTCGTATCCAATATTTTTGATCTCTTAAAGCAACAAAAGGTCAAATGTTGTTCATCAATAAAAACCTCTTAATGATGTATTTCCTATCTAGGGACTTAAATCCCTTGACATTCCATGATGCACATTTGAACTCCATAAATCACTTTAAGGGTTAGTGGCCATTGGAGTTTTGAAGCTCTTGTATTAGCTAGCTAGTTTCTTTCTTGGGATTAAACATCTTTCTTGCAAGACATAGATCCACTTGGCATGCCCCACTCATTATTGATCTTATGCTATGGGGTTTGATCAGGTTTAACTGGTGCATCCACCAACTTCTCCTCACTAATAACCTTCTTAGTTCTAGCCTTTCTACTTTTCTTGTAAGCACCAAACACTAACACTTTAGGGTCCTCTAGAGTACCCTTGTAAGAAACAATGACCCAATCCTTAATCTCCCCATCTTCAAAGCTCCCATCATATTGTTCCTTACAAAGAGTGATATTGCCTTGTGAAGTGGGACCTGATATAGTCACTAGGTCTTGGCGAAGTTTGGGAGGGGGAAGAGCAGCAATGATAACCACCAATGACACATTGGGGAGGCAATCCTTAGAGTCACAGACCAACTCCAAAACATCAATATCATCATCACTTAAGCTAGAGGTTGACATCAAATCACATTAGCCATTTTACTATCACTCTTTCCTCCATACTCCTCAAAAACTCTATCATTATTCAAGGCCTCATTGTCCAAAGTACCATTTCTTTCCATGGAAAAAGAGAGTATGAGAGCATCATTATTGACTATAATCTCTTTATTCTTAGGGATGCCATCAATTACATGCCCAAGCTTGAAGTTGTTTCTTATCCTTTGTTTGGAGTTAGATTTTCTCTAATGCTAATTATTAGGCAATAAGTTTCTAATATAGGGAGTGAACCATTCTTGTTTGCATCAATAAGGATTGAGCTTTGTTCAAAGTTTCCTTCATATTGTCCATAGTGTTATCAATGAAGTTTTATCTAACTGACATTCAAAATCAATCATTTTTTGGGATTCACTTTTAATCGCATTCACATCCAATACTCCTTTGGGTTGAGTATGGTCTCTTGAAGCCATCGTGAGCTTACTATTAGTTTTAGGGTTAGCCTTATTTTTCTTTTTGAGTAGATGGAAATTATATTTCATATGGCCCTCACCCTACATAAAAAGACTACATTGATGTTGATAAGGATAACAACAATAGAAGTCACCATTTGGTCTTCTTGGTCAAATCTAATCTTTTTGGGTAGGTCTAAGCTGTGATTAATGGAAGTCAAAATCCCAGGATCAATATTTGAAAATAAAAATCTATTCTAGCTATTTTAATAATATTTCTGATGGATTTCATGGGACAAGGAATCCAATTCCAAAGAAATGGAGGAAAATTGTCTATCACAAGCCATTTAGGGCATAATAATGTAAGAGTTTATTCTTGGAAAGCCTCAAGAGACCATGAATTTTCCATAAAACAACATGCCTCAACATTCTTGAATTGCCTTTTGATGACTTCTTTTTTTCTATTAAGGTTTATGTTTTTTAAGGAAAATACTTTTTTGGAGCATTCAACAATATGAAAAGTGAAAACCAAGTTTCTTACCCTAGACATTATGGTTCTAACTATTCAAAAAGTTTTGAAAGTAATTTTATAATTTTTTTGAGACACTAATTTTTTTACAGAGTTTCTAAGCCTGCATTACTCATTATTGATAGGCATGACATTCTACAAGTTAGGTTTAATAATAATAGTGGCAATAGAGAGATGCTTACCTCCATTCTTTTCATTAGTTGAGTAAGTTACCCTCTATTTTGTATGGATAATGAGCTTTTCTCCCTCCAACAACATTGGTTTATCCACAACCACTTGCTTGAAGTATTTGGCCCTAGGTTCACCTTCCAGGGCACCATAAGAAGATCCAAATTGAATATCATTGCTAGGCGTTGAGTCACCCATACAATATAATCAATTTTAAGGGCAATAAATACCCTACATAGATTGTGGGTGAGGCTAACCTCCCACACACAGGGAAGGTCTCGTCTAAAGCAACCAAAAACTTTACACGTTGCATAGCTTCAAATGTTACTTTTTCCCCCTTAATTCTCTCGTGTTTATTTCCATACTGACAAAATGAACCAAATAAGATTAAATAAAGTGCAAGATCAAGGTCAATCTCTTGATATGTATTAAAAAAAATTTGAACAATTATCTACCAAATATATATATATATATATATATTCTCCATTACATAATTGATACTCATTTTATCTTAACACTACATAATCACATATTTAATTAAACCTTATCAAATAGAATTTTCCATCATGCATTTGCTTAACTTCCATTTAGTATGTGTATATGCCTTTATTGCTCTTAGCATAAATAAATTTAATTAAGAGGTGTGGGCACTCCATGAAGAATTCAAATAGTTACCACATGATAAAATGGGAGAGGCACCCCATTATAAAATTGGGCAGGTGGGGGAGGTCGTGGGTAGTAATCACCCTGCCACTTGCTTATCCTTTCAAAGACATGATTGCGAAAGATAAATGACAACACAATCACAAAAGAACAAGTAAAACATCAATGTCAAATAATCATTACTATCTGCCTTAAAAAAATGATTCTTATTATGTCTAATTTGTGTAGCTTCAGGCCAGGGTGCATGGCTTACACCCATTTTAATTCATGCGAGGTTTCTCATTTTTGCAGCTTCTAGCCAAGGTTTCCATCTTCCAGCCATTGTAATCTCATACGTGGAATATAAATTAAGAACTATGATAGGAGAAAAGAATATCTTGTCCTGAGTGCAACAAGTGAAACTCTAAGTAGAAGAAACCAAAAAAAATATTGCAATATTTTAATAAGTTAGAAAAAAAATATTTTGAAAAATATTTCTAATATTAAAATGTAAGATCAAGATTAATCACTTAGAATGTATTAAAATAAAATAAAACACTGATTACATTATTTACTAACTTCCAAACACAAGTATATTAATTTTCACCATTCCACAATTAATTATCACATTTTCTTAACAATACATGTTAATATATTTCAAAAAAATTATTGACAACATATAAAAATGATAGAAGTAATTAATAATCCCAAACAATGCAATATTAATAAGTTAGGAAAAAATGATTCAGATAAATATCTTTTAAATGCTGAATAAAATATATAAATTAAACGAATTTTCTGCATGTCCTCTTTACACAATGTTATCATACTTTTTGATCTCCTAATTATGGAATTGAGGATTTTTGTATCCGTGGTCTCATTGCCCCATCTATCTCTACGAGGAGAGCATTAGCCTCCAAATTTCGAACTACCTACTCGTTGAATGAATGGAAATTTCCTTTAGACACAAATATACGAGGGACGAAGAGATAGAGAGAGAGACTGAGTAGAGAGAGAATTGAGGGATAGTTGAAAGGGACAAAGCAAAAGGCTGAAGGAATATGTGTGCTTGGCATTGGGCAGAGGAAAAAAAAAACATGGAGAGAGAGAAGCTTTCAAAACCCACTGCAAAGCTGTCACATTCCCAAGACAATGATGATTTGAATATTAATCAAGCTGAAGAAGAAGCAGAATACGAAGAAGAAGATCATCAAATCAAGAAAAATAAAAAATTGAATGACCATGAAGAAAGAAGAGGCAGACCAAGAGGAAGAGGAAGACCCAGAGGAAGAGGAAGACCACGATTATCTGATACAGTTGCCCTAATTAACACGTCACCTTCTGCTTCTGCCGATGAGCATGATGATGATAACCAGAATCACAGGAGAGGGAGGAAAAAGAAAAATCTTAGGGCTGTTGTTGCGGCAGCTGCAGGAGGATCACAGGAGGCGGATGATGTTGTTGGTGGCAGTGTTTTGGGTAATGGGCAGTTTAGATCAAAGAGGACCTCTGGATCACCCCCTGAATCTTTGAGGGACTACAAGGTACGGCTACTGATTGGGTTTGACCGGATCTCTTTATTTAATTGCCAAATCATTGTCCCCATGGGAGAATAATTAGGAATTGGATCTACTCGCATGGGACCCAGTTGGGTCTTTTGAGTATTTTTAAATATGCATATTTTAATTTTTGCCTTTTTTTGGTGGACCCAGTTAGGGGTTTTTGTGTTTTCAATTGTGAAAATGGTGCCATAGCATGCCCTGTTCCTTTAACTGAAAGCAGTCGGCAGTATACACCTATCTGTGTATATATGCAAACACTTGCTTGCATGTGCAGATGTGTCTTTGATTGGGGCAATTATAGAACTACACATGAGCAGAGAAGCTTAGCCTTACCCACATCAGATGAGGATATTTATTCCTACATTAATAAAATAAATCTGGACTGTTCATTTTGGTATAAAAACGCACACAAAGCTGCATGTGTATAGGGGGCGTTGATTGTGGAACAAACTGGGCTTTAGTGTTACATCACCCACGTGAGTGTATCATGTAAATTTAACTAAATGGTCCACATCAACCGTAAAAAAATGCGCTTGCTATTATAGTGAAATCTGTACTGTTGATGTGTCTATTAATGTATATATCAACACAGGAAATCTGCAATATTGATGTTTGTACATACAAATCTTCAGTCCTAAATGCTGGATTGATTGGGAAATCGATTGGCTACAATGGTTTATCACCCAGAGTAGAGCAATTTATTCGGCCTGCAAATTGATCTACATCATCTATAATTTTTTTTTTTTTGCAATTATAGAGAAATTTGAGCTGCTGACCTATACCTGCACACAAAGAACTAAATTTTTATATCTCTCTTTGAACTTATTGGGTTCTATTGGTTGATTATCAACATGAGGGGATCAAAATGATATACATAAGCTTTGAAAATTTGCACCGATAATTATGATGAAATATGCACCATTGGTGTAATCTGTAATGAAGTTTGGGTAAACTGCATCCACATTACTTACTACCCAGATGTCATCTCTATAAGTAGAGAGGAAATTAAACGATTGATGTAATCTATTTTGAAGTCTAAGAATATGCATTTACATCTCCAACTACATGCAAACATGATGTTTCATGAGCCTTGAATTGTAGAAGTTATTGTGCTTTAATTGATTGATACCCACATGTGAAGAGCAACTTTCTAAGCTTGCAAATGACCCACATCAACTGTGCAAAGATATATGCACACGCTTGCATGTGTATATGTGCCTCTAATTTCGAATTTATTGGGCTTAATGATTGAGCAAGCACATGAGCAGAGAAAGCAAGTCATCCTGCAAAATCACATACATCAGTTTTGCAATTAAGTTGACTCAGTTGAATGTCTGTGTGCCTTTCACTGTGGAAGTTTTTTGAGCTTCAATTGTTTGGTCATCCATATAAGTATAGCAACTTAGGCATTCTGAATGATGACCCCCATTAACTGTGCAAATATGTATATGCACAGAGAAATTTGCACTAGTGATGTGATCTTTTTGGAAGGCTAAGAAAATGCTTTTACATCTTCAACTTCAAGCAAAGTTAATGTGTGTCTTGAATTGTGGAATTGTTGGGCTTCAATTGATTGATGACCCATTCAATAAGAGCAGCTTATTCAGCTTGCAAATGACCCACATCAACTTTGCAAACATACATACACCAATTTCCATGTGTATATGTATGTGCCTTTTGAAGTTATTGGACTTTAATAGTCGAGCATCTCATGAGTAGAGAAAGTAATTCATCTTGCAAAATCGCATACAACAGCTGTGCAAGTAGGTACAGTCACAGTTGAATTTGCATTGCATTCTGCACAATGACCATCATTAGCTTTGCGACTATGTAAATGTGATTTCTTTTGCTTCCAAAATAATGGCTGCACGTGAAGTAATTTCAAGGTAGAATGTTTTGCTTTTAAATAATTGTTATGACCCATCAGAAATTAATTCGACTGTCACTTTTTGATATATCATTATAAACATCATAATTAGCATATTATACTACGCTATTGATGGATACCCAAAAATGAATACAGGCCAATAGTAATGTTATAATAGATGAAGTGAAAGTGAACTGAAAAGAAAATAAAGAGCATCAACAATTCTTTGTTTATATTAACACCAACATTTTAACCATTATAATTCAAATAATTGGGGTTTAGAAGCTTTCCTGAAAATAACCCAAGGTTATATTCATCGTAAAATTAAAAAAACATGTGTGTTGATCCCAAACTTGGAAAATGATCTGAAATAGATTTGGATGTTCCTCTCTGCAATTGTTCAACACAGATACAAAAGTTACTTTTGTGCTGATCCTGTGCAATATGCCATTGAAATCAACATACAAAATCTTCCCTTGCTCAGAAAATTTACTCAAACAGCATTTTTTGCTATAGCACATTTATAATGGTGCTACAATTTTCCTAGATTGTTCGTCACAAGACAAATTGGTATAATTATACAAGAAAATGACTGAAATGAGACTCTAAATGCCAATTCCCACAAAAGCATGGAAGATGAAATGTTTTATACCTGCTCTGCTTGGGATATTTGAATTTGAATTTTGTCTTATGCGAGAACAATCTTTCTGTGTGCTGATAATGTACAAATCCCACCTTATGTATCTGGATGAGTATTTCAAATATGTATGTGCCAATTATGCTATCCCATCATGTTCGTTCAAATGTTGCATGCCAAGATAGCTTGGCTCATGCTGAGGTCTTTTTTTAACCTGGTTTTGCTTTAAATACTCTGCATTCACTATTTTACCAATTATTTTTCATTTGGTGAGTTGACACATATCTCAAAGCACTTTCTTATTCATGCAACATATGAATAAAATCTAATTATTTTGATCAACTGGGTTATGCTATATTTTAGTGATAAAATTTGGATGGGAAACTTTGTTATATTAAACCGTATGTGCTTTGAGTGTCAGAAACTTGTGTGTGAGAGTAGGTGACATTTGATGGGGCTCAAATTTTAGGAACCTGGTGTTTGGAAGTATGGCACATTTTCAAAATTTTTTCAAAATTTTAAATCTATATGTAGAAAATACAAAAAATTAACTAGAAATTACATGATCTTTGTTGAATGATTGATTGATTAAATGAATTCCTTTTATTATATGATTTGAGATATTGGTGAGAGATGCTCAAGTCATTGTCAATTAGATGATTGACTAGTGATTATGTAATCAGTGCTGGTTTTATATATTGGTGAATGATGATTGAATGAACGTTGATTTGATAGAGTTGTTTGTTGATTGATTGTTTGCTTGATTTGACAATTGATGATTGGTTTTCTAGATTCACAAATGATGATTTATTTGTGATCCTTGATTGATTGAAATGATTTCTCCCTTATATTTCATTTGTGAAAGGGTTACCACGTTTCATAAGATTTGAGTCACCACCCTCCACTGCCGCCCTTTGAGAGGAATAATTATTTCCCAAATTGATCTCTCTTCCATGTTCTCATATAAAACCTTCTTCCATTATATTTTCTGATGTGAGGTACAAGCTACATCATGTTTGTCTTTTGCAAGAGACAACGCTTCACGATTACCACCTTTGAAAGAGTACAACCCTTCATCATTTATGCCCTTTGATAAGATAAGATAACTTTATTAATGTCCAACAAAAGACCAACAAGAGGGTCCATGGGATTGCCAAAACAAGTAGAAGGATAACCTACAACTGGATCACCAAACAATGTCTGACGAAAGAAAATGGAACAACAAAAGCAAGACAGAACAAAAAAACCACCCAAATCGTTGCTTCGAGCAGTTGTTAAAAAATTCAGATTTGAATGATAGGCCCTAGGTTGGGAAGGGATCCCATGCCATTGTTGAAGACCTTTGGAAGAGAGGGTAATGGGTCATTGTTGTATGGAGGATCTACAAGTATGCAACCTTGAGAGGTTCAGTTGGGGGGTCAAGAGGTTACTTAGCACCTTGCAACAAAAAATGAAGTGAGCCTTCATCTCTGCCACCCCGAAATCACAAAGTTGGCAGATCTTGTCCTCCCTAGCCAAGTGATGGTCAGACTGAATGTGAAGCCTATGCGAACTAACTCTAAAGGAACCACGAGAAGTACAAAGTGCATGTGAGCAGCCGTGAGATAAGTATGAGGGGCGTACAATGGTCCTATCCTAGATATCAAGAAAGTGCTCTGCATAGAAAGCCATTCTCGAGCTAAGTCCCCCATGAGGGGGTCAACCCAAGTAGTAAGAATATATTTTCTGTAAATATCCAACTTGATGTGTATGTTTAGCTCTTGTTGAGGCGACAAGAGATGAGAAGGGCATCCAAAGTGTAACAAACGAATTTTCATAACCAATTTAAAACACCTAATAATCTGATTATAAAAGTAACTGATTCCATTTCATATGACAATAACTTCCATAAAATAAATATAACAAAGATAAAGTAACTATTTTTCTGCTCTAACTGTATTTCATGTTCAGCTGATATAACGAGATAGATAAATAAATACATTGCTAACATTTTAACCATTTCTAATTGATAACATATTCTGCTGAAAAATAAAGTAACGACTACTTCTATATCAACAAATATATTCATTCGAATTATACTATTTAGAAAACCAATCTATCGAAATATTCTTCTAAGGATTAAAGGTAAAAGTGTAAAAGAAACATACAAAATAACGGAGGAATCCCTTTATCATGTTGTTCAAGCCTCAACATTGGTGAGAGGAGAAGCATTGACATAAGCTTAACCTCCCAACCTCGGACCATACTTATCCCCACACATCCTAACTTAATAGAACGACCCTCCCTACCTCGGGATCGGGCTTGGGATGTTCTTAAGTCCAGCCATCTGAGCTACCCGGTGGTTTGAGTGCCCCATCAGTTATACCTATATAACTGATGTTTATGGACAAACAAAAAGATCTCATGATTGGCACATATGCCTATAATTACCTTGGTCGAGGATTTCAATTTGGGTTCGTAAACCCGATCTCCACCACTCGACTTGACAACAGATTTCACTATCAAGACATGCATGAGCTATTATGTATTTTCATTGCATAGTTATTTATATCTGATTTCATTCTTGGTTCTTGTAGGTTATCTCCACCTCTTCACCATTCATGGCTTCTTTGTTGGTGAATCCTAGGTAATTGAAGATTATAACCATTCTATTTAATTTTCACCTCTTCACCCTTCATGGCTTCTTTGCCGGTGAATTCCTCAGTGTTTGAGCATTTTGATATATTGATACACCTCTTCACCATTTCATGGCTTCTTGCTGGTGAATTCCTCGGTGATTATAACTCCATGAATATTCTGATCTTTATGACATCATGTTTATGAAAAACTGTTATCAACACTATTTATAGTTACAATTCGTTCTTGAAAGATATTATTAGAATACAGAGGTAAAATTAATGATTTAGTAACTCAAGGATTTGCAGTAGACTACTGGTAGAGTAATTTGGATGCTTGTGCATTTGATTTATAACCCAATGAAGATATCTTGTGAGATCAAATTACATGATGGTTCCCTTTACAGTCCTAATGATGCATGGATGGTTTCACTTAAGTAAAAGGACAATGATCATTTTCTTTTACATACTTAGCATAACATAAGCCGTCTGCAGTCGGTCTAGAATTCAGAGATGAAGACGTTATAATATGGAAATGCAATATTAAAACATGACCTGTGATTCTCAGCCGAATACCAATTGGGAAGTGACTCCTCTTGTCCTTGGCCGGAACTCCTGTCGATAATTATCACACCTGCGGGTTTGAGACTTGGTTCACGGAATGTAGATTATTGGCAGAGTAATGGAAGAGGGTGATGCGTCTTGGTTGGTTCATGGCTTGCCTTAAAGGCTAACCATGACTCTTCGGCTACTATTGGTTATCCAAGATATCCCATCGAATTCCAAAACTTAATTCGATTTGAAAGGAAGAGAAATAAGGAGGGAAAAGAGATAAGGAGTTGAAGAGTTTTAAATTTTATTTTATTATTATATGCTCTTATATATGTTCACGTATGTATATTGATAAGATGACATCATTAGATTATATTTTTATAATTTATTGGTGCCATTTCATTTTTATATTGTTCGTATTTTAAGAGTTTATAATAATGATAAAATAAGAAAATTCAATAATAAATCTCTAAAGGTATGATTTATATTTAATTTAGATTATGTTATGTTTTTTTAATATATTGTTTTCCTAATAGCTCATGTAGTACCATAATGTAACCTGTGGTCAAGTCTTCGTATCCTTTCCAAGAGAGTTTTAGGTCATATCTGCCGATTCTGATGATTGAACCAAACAACCATGCCATTTTGATGATCCCGTTTAAAAATGCTTCCCCTCTCTTCAGTCTTCTCCCGCAATCACCCAAGCAAAACATTCTCACCAACACATTAATTCAAAATATATTGATCATTAATTCAAATCAAATAATTGTTAATCATCTAATGGCAGTTATAGGTTACTGGTTATTTCATCAACGTCTATAATAACTAACTCATTTCACATGATCATGAAAGAAATAATTTGTTTTCAGTTGGTACAACGTATATAATTAACTAACTCGTTTCACATGATCAAGAAGAGAAATAATCTGTTAACAACGTATATAATTAACTAACTTGTTTCAGATGATCAGGAAAAGAAACAATTCGTTAAACCAATAGTTATGATCAAATTAAAAATTAGGGCAAAATTTGGGATGTAACACAAAGAGTATTGGAAAGGAGGAAGGCAATCAATGTCGATCCCGATAAAACTCACAAGAGTAGAAGCTTGAGCGAACCAACAACGAGCTTGCCCAATGGTATCCAAGTGGACAATAACATCTGAGGAGTGATAGGCAAAGTAGGAATATCCGTGATGCCCCTCTGAAGAGTTTGTGAAGCGTTTAGGCAATGTAAGAGCCAAACCAAGTCAGATGGTGCCAAACTTGAAAGGGTGGGCCCTAAACTCGGCTAGGACAATACTATGCGAAGTGGATTGCCAACAACGAATGATGCACCAATGAAAAGAATTGACCCCCCTTAATGGAGACACAATAGGAACTAAATAATGAAGGTCCCTAAACCAAACCCATAGAGCACCATTGGTCTGGTCAAAGTGTCCATGAGAGTCAATTTGAACCTATTGTCTTGGAAGTGATGTCTAAAACACTCTCTCAGCATAGGCCAAAGAGCCATACCCTTTTTTGGTACAAGGTTAAAATGTTGGTCTCATGTTGAAATGAGGGCCAAAAAACTTGACTTGAGATGTGTAGGAAGTTGAGACCTCAACCGACCTTTGCACGTTGGAAAAAGAAATGTAGGTGTGAGGCCTTGAGATAGTTGAAGGCTATCACCTTGGTCTTACTCAGGTTTAGTGTTAGCTATTGCATGTCATAGAAAGATGCAAGACCATCAAGAATTCTTTGTAACCCATATGGAGAAGAGGGCAAGATGACCACATTGGCCGCAAAATGCAAGATAGAGATCAAGACTTGGTGTAAGGAACAAGCATCCCTTGGGAAGGAGTGCGCCTAAAGAAACACCTCCAACTCATCAATGTAAAGTCCAAACAACATAGGAGATAGAGGGCAATCCTGCTTTAGTCCAATAGTGCTTTGAATAAAGTTCGACATCCTTTGAGGGGTCCTAATGCCACCAACTGCCGTCTCATAGAGTTTCATGATGGTAGTCAAGAGTCTTAGAAATACCATTTGCGCAAAGCCTTTGTAAGACAACCTCTAGAAGAGGTAGATCCTAGGGGGAGGCCAACAAAGTATGGTTGAGGAGGGCATGTTCTACCAGGGGAAGGTGGGTGATGGTAAATCGACTAATTCAAGGAATGAGAGAGGAACAAGAGTGGGCGTAGTTCACCATGCTCGTACCCCCACAATGAGGCCAACAAGTGAAAAAACTAGAGCCAGGGAGGCAAGGAAGGTCATTTAGGATCTCAAAGTCCAAGGAATCACATAATTGGAACAAATGACAGTTGTACCTCGTAAGAGGGTTTGAAGAATCATCAAAGAATCTTTGGAGACCAAGTGTGACCGAATTCAACTCAGTTGTGCACATTGAATTCGACACCCGATTGTGGAGTGGGGTCTACATGTCCCTAGTCCATTGTTGAATGTCACCAATAATAATAATGTTCACCACAATAGAGAACCTAGTAATACTGTCATGTAAGTTTGTAAAGGGATCCCCCTTTGGCTCATTGTGAATGGCATAGGGAGATGACATCAACAAGAAGTAACAAACAACAATAAAGAAATGTCTAAGATGGAAGGCCACCTGGCTCACAAGGGCCCACATAAATCTAGCGCAACTGTCGGAGTGAACCACAAAAGTTGCACTCTAAAGCCGACTGCTAACTAGGCAAACCACCCCACCAAAACCTCTCACACCCCTAGAACTCTGAACCCCGTCTCTACAAGCTGAAAGCTAGTGAAATCTAGCGACACTAGGAAGTGGCCAAGCGGGACTCTTATGGGTATCGGTGACAAGAATAAGGTCAATTGAGCCATCTGCATTGAGAAGCAATCCCAACATGGACCAAGACCCATTGCCCTTCTAGCATTTGACATGCAAGGAACCAACTCTACATTCCTTCATGTCTTACTGCGCCCATGACCATTGGCAGCAACAACCGCATAGGTTTCCCAACCTGGAGGGAAAGAATCTATAACCATTGCCTTTAGGTTCCTAACCCATGGGTCTTATTGCTGCCACAAGCTCCTTGGAATGGTTTAGTTCTGCCACCTGTGATCTTGTGAGGTCCTTATTTATATAAATCGTTGTGGGTAGAGGAAGCAATGTCCTCCTATTTGAGGGCCTGAAGGCGATCAACTGAGGACAAAAAATGGATGAAAAGAGTGTTATCAAAATCAAGCCACACCTTGTCAAGAGTGATATCCGAGATATCTAGCTGATCACTAAGAAAGTAGTATCCTTCATTAAGTGGATCAGACAAGGAGGAAGGAAGGCACCACACCTTCAAGTTCAGTTCACATACCCTCCTAATGTGTCCCTAGCTAATTTTGCATGAACCATTTCCTCTACCTCGACAAGAGGCATTGCAATGTTACTACTGTTGCAAACAAAAGCGTACGACTGTAGTTTTTTAGTTTCACATTTGAGTGACTCCTGTGTGGAAACCAATTCAGATTGCTTGTTTCAAAGTTATAGAATGTTTGAATTTTTTTTTTGAAACCTGGTCAAGCAAGGAAAGCCATTTCTTAAGTTTAACATTCTTAGCGGAAACGAGTTCAAGGCTGTTGGACACCCTCTGTAGAGAAGTTTTGAGCATTAAATTATAAGCCTCTAAGCATTCCACCCTATCTCCTATTTTCGGCAGAGTGACAACATCAAAGGTCAACTTGCATTGGTATGTGAGTTGAGGGAATAACAAAGGTTCATGTATTTCTTTATTAGTTAATGAAGATCCCTGTCGGTCTCCTTCTAAGCCATCCAACAAAAATAAAACATAGGTTAGGCACAGCCTGAGTCTTAGACAATTGTAGAAAAGAAACATAGAAGCCACACATAGGGAGAGGCCACAAGAAGCAAAGAACTTGCGAAGATCACCCAACAAAAAACACAACTCACCTACACAGACTTGTGCACAACTATGAGCCGGGAGAAGCTATTGGGAACAAACAAAGAACAACAAGCTACAAATAACAAAGGTTGAGCAACTGCAAGAGAGGTGACGACTATGACGCACAACAAAAACCACCACTGCAGAAGGAAGCTGATAACACTTGCTTGTCTTGCTTGAGCAGAGTTGTTGTGAGTAGTGCAGAGGCCTGAGAGCAACATGTTGGAGGCCAAAAATTGAGGAAGGCCAATGCGTGTGACCATGCGAAAAGACATAGTAAAGAAAATGTATTGGGAAATTTAGCTTCGACAATAGAGCTGCTGGGATGAAGCTTTAATAACAATGAATGCTGGAACATAATGTAGGGAAAAGATGATGGAAGCGCTGACATAGTCAAGGAAACACAAGGGTGACAAACACAAGGAATGCTCGAAGCAGTGAGAGCAAACAAATAAAGGCAAACGACCCAACGACAAGAGATTCCATGACCCAACTTGTAGACATGGAAGTAGTGACAAAAGAGGGAAATGTAAAATGTTATGATACACAATTTCATCACAATTACCATTCTTTGAAAGAGTACAACCTTTCATCATTTTTGCCCTTTGAAAGAGTCACCATCTTTCATAGCTAAAATGTTTTCCATATGAAAGAATTACAACCTTTCACAATTACCATCCTTTGAAACAATACAACTTTTCATCATTTCCGCCCTTTGAAGAGTTCATAGTTACCAGTCTCTAAAAGAATACAACCTCTTGTTGAAAATTAGCGCCAGGAGGACAAAATAGAAGTTATCAAGAAGGATTCCTCCTTAGCTAAGGGGGAGTTTTGATTTTATTGTAAATATGGTTGGATTCCTTGAGGTCACCATGGATAACATAAAAGTCATGATAGTATAATTATTGTATTAATAATAACTATATTATATATATTATATGAAATTGAAAATATAATTATTATATTGATTAAAATTGATAATATAATTATTATATTAATAATAATTAATAATATTATATTAAATTGATAATATAATTATTATATTAATAATAATAACTATATAATATTATATAAGTATAATTATACCATAATGAAATGTGGTGTGCCTTGTTTATATGTAGGAAGATTGAGTCTCCTCTAAAAATAATGATAATATACACATTCTAAAATTTTCATCATGGTATCAGAGTGGGTTCCCCACCGGACCAGTGAACTCTATATTTTGATTGTTTGTGATAATGCGAGGGAATGTTAAGAAGGAATCAACATGATGTCAATATGTAATTTATAAGAACGAAAATAATTTCTATATCAGTAAACATATAAGCACTTGCAAACAGATAAAGATTCTTAAATTCACTGCGATATTGAATGATTCTGAAATTTTACTGATATGCTATGAGCTTTGTCTAAAGAAATTGAGGTATCCATGTGCTGTGCATTGTAAATTTTATAGTCTACATATGAATGCTAGAAACTGTCAGTATTTAATGATAGAAAGGTTTAGTTGAGAAAATGTCAACATTGGATACAATTTATTTTCAAGCCACAATTCTGAGGTCTGTTGAAACAGCAGCAATAGTTTGAATAAAACCTTTAAAATTGTGTTAACAGTAATAAAATGGTTTGAATGACGCTAGGAATTAATTAACAATATGTGAACAATTTTTCGAATATAATTTGTGGAAGAAATTATCATTTAATGACAGCATCATTGGTCTTTGAAAATGTAGTGATTGCAGCATGATGGTGACTTGAACAGCGATGGGAAATAAAGTATATGGAGCAGCAAATTGTTTGCATACATATAAAATTGATATTTGAATTTATCAATTATGAATTGATAAGGTGCGAACAAAATTAACGATGGTATGGCAGCCACATTATCCAAAGTCATATCTACTTACATCTTGTATAAATTATGTCTACTTGTAGTGTATCCATGTGGCAACATAAATAAAAAACTCATATTGCCAATCTGAATAAAAGATCATGTTACCAAGAAAATAAAGTTAATTGACTAGTTAAAGTTGAAAGCTGTATCATTAGTGTATGAATGAGATTTTTTTGAGGTGCGATACACTAAAGGTTGTGATGGTAAAGGGCTGTCTAATTACTACATCAATAATATAATGATATGAGGTTTGAAGGATCATCATGTACGGATCACTTCCCATGGTGAGATGGTTACGCAGAATGGCTATCTGACTGATGCTGGAGAGACCATTAATAAGAATAATAGTTCTTCATTTGACAGAGACAATTCTGTTAATAATATTTCTAGGACTTATTTGCATTCTGATTGAGAATGAGACTGAGCACATCTATTGACTGTAATTGAGGTCTTACTGCAGATGCCAGTTTGATAGGAACTGACAGCTTTTAAGTTCATGGAACACAAATTTCTTTAGATGGTAATTCATAATAGAGTTGCACCTCCAAGTTATCTTCACTTCAAGGCAGCATAGGGAAGCACTGATATGACTGTTTTGGATAGACTTCATTTCTGCAGATAGCTCATCAACAACACTGCACAATTCTAAGGGCCCGTTTGGTAGCTGGAATTAGAATGGAATTGGCATTTGGAATTTAAAAAAAAATTTCTAATCCATTGTTTGGGTCCACACAATGAGAATTGGAATTGGGAAAAAGTAGAATCTGGTATCCCCATTTGACCCCCAAAACAAGAATTCCAAATTCCTTCAGAATACTTGTTATTTGGAATTCCTGTTTTAATTCCCATTTTAAATCCCATTTTTTGAAAATGAGGATTTCAACTAAAGTAAAATTTAATTGGGTTTGACATCCAGATGCCCATTTGGGGACACCTATTTTTGCACAAATTTTTTAAATTTAAATATTTGAAATGGGGGGAAAATTTTCCTATTACTTGCTCATATGTTTGTAAATTTTTGAAATTTAATTTTTTTAAATAGGAGGAAAGTTTGCTGCTATTACTGTGATAATCGAGCTGATGGCTTTGCATTTGACCTTTATGTGTCTGTGAGAGTTCTTGAATCATTAGATCAAGAGTTTTCCATCTAGGAAAACAGAGTTGACTATTGTAAATGTGATAATCCCATCCCTGGATGTAACACATACCATGATCCACTTAAAAAGGTTGATCATATTATCTTGGAAATAATAAACTTGATTAGGGAATGCTGTTCAGGGGGTCTGCAAGAAAGAGCGGAGAAACTGTTGGGAGATAATGATAGAGCAAGTTGTAAAAGGCCTCCCAGGTATAATAATTACTGAGAATCATGTCAACCAAAAAGTTGCGTGTGTTATTTGCTTGACAAAAAATGAAGCTGCAGAAGAGCCATGCCATTTGGCGTGTAATGAAGGCCACCAATTTCACACGAATTACATTGCAGATTGGTTCAAAAGGAAAAATTATTGCCCTGTCTGCAAGATGCCCGTATATCGGCCGGAAAAGTCTATCTATAGTGCAACCATGGGAATACTTGATTCCTTCTTGGACTGGCTTTGATTTCACCATTTACTCTAGTTTTAAATGTTTGCTCAATATATATATATCGCTGCTTTGCTTTTGTGTCTTTGCATCAGCGCACTTCACCACTGAGTGGAATATTTCAAGCCATCATGACTCATTACTGACTTCCATCTCCCGAATCCAAGCTGCTCTGAAGCACAAACTCTTAGTTTGAATGGTGATATTTATTTTACTTTGGTGATTGTATACTGAATCAGTGCTTGAACTTCTTTCACTTTATAACTGTGCATGTCCTTCTTTCTATTCAATGTTGAATCAAAACTTTTAATAATATCGGGCCTTCACCAATTATTATTGTTGCTGTGTATGCTCATTCACTTTTTAACTCATACGATTATTTTGACTAGTATTCTAATTGCACAATGTGCAACCAAACGGAGGAAATCTGTATTCTCACAATAAGTTCTTGGTCAACCAAACAGTCCCAAATTGAATTCCCTAATCATAATTTGGATTCCAAATTCCAGAATCCCAAAGCCAGCATTCCAATTGCCAATGCTTAATTTATATTCCAGCAACCAAATGGGCCCTAAGGGAATTGGAGTGTTACCTGAGATGGGTCCAAGATCAATTAAAGATAAAATGCAATGAGGTATACATTTCTAACAAGCAATGCATTCTTTGATAGTTTGGTAACTAAAGGAAGCTCTTATCGCGGGTCAAGTTATAGCTACCATATTAGAGAGCCTATTGAGAAAACAAGCCTTTACTCTTTGTTTGCAAGAAAGAAGTTGATGACATCATGACGGATGTTGATGAGTGTTTGCTCCAGAACAGTGAGATAGGTAGTCCCTCTTGAGTACTTTGTTGTATTTTTAGTCAGTATATTATCCATATCCTTGCATGTATTGTAAGAGTTATTTGCCTTGTTATGCTCTTGATTTTTTCTTAGGCCTCCGAGGATATTCCTGCAGGAAAAGAAAAATTGTGCATTAGAAATGATGCTAAGGCATTTATGTAGGTCAAGACAAGAGGGCTCTTTCATTTAGAGGGAGTTGACTATGAGGAGATTCGTTCAAACCTCAAGATGGTTATATAATTATTTGGTCTAGGGCTTAATCTTATGGTAGTAGGCCCAAGTGGTCTTGGATCTAGCATCTTCAGTCACATGTGAATCATGTTAGATGATAAGAGTCTCTTGGAGCAAGAAATATTCCATGATTGGGACTATGTGACAGAGGGAGAAACTAGAGGATTTGCTTTAGTTGACTATTGAGGATATTCATTATATCAGATTTAGATGGAGTCTGACATTTCATCAAAGACAACCTTGAACGAGGAGTGCAAAAGTTGATATTTGAGTTCTTTTTTGTAAGGAAGAAGTTTGAGGTGCAATCCCTCGTTAACAATTTCTTCTCTGTGAGGTAGAAATTCGAGGTATAATCCCTCGTAATTCTTTCTTCTCTATTAGAGAGAAGTTTGAGGTGAAAGCCCTTGATTCAACCTCTAATATGGTTTATAGTGGATGTCATGTGTGTGATGTTGTGACAACACCACGTGAGAGAACCTGTGGTGACTTTCTTATACCCATGATAAGAATATCTTTGTGAAGCGACGATCTCAAAATGATAATACGCTTATATATTACTATCTTCATTGCAAGGTGACGATCTCACAATGAAGGTTCATGTCTCATAAAGTAATTTCCATTACTTATGTAGATATCCTAAAATCAATTATGGTGGGTAGTGCATGTGGTGATACCTTAAATCCATTATGGTGGGTAACATATGTGGTGATGCTTGACGATATGCCGTAGCGGTAGATATCTTAAATCCATAATGGTGGGTAACACGTGGTGATACTTAACAACATGCGATAGTGGTAGATATCTTAAATCCATTATGGCGGGTAACACGTGGTGATACTTGACGACATGTTATAGTGGTAGAAATCTTAAATCCTTTACGGTGGACAAAGCAGATTGTGATATCCAATGACATGCCATAAAGGTAATTCTTCAAATCTATTATGGACGGTAGCACATGTGGTGATACCTGACAACATGTCATAATAGTAGTTACCCTAATCCATTATAGTAGATAACACATGGTTATATTTGACGACATGCTATAATGGTGGGTATCTCTAAATCCGTTATGGTGGATAACACATTTGGCAATATCTAACAACATGCCATAAAGGTATCCTTTAAATTCATTATGGTGGTTAGATTCTTGTAAGAGTTACCAACAACATGCCATAATGGTAGAAATCCTAATTCTTTATGGTGGATATCACATATGGTGATATTCGATGATATGCCATAAAGATAATTTCTACATCCACTATGGTGGATATTGTATAAGTTGATATATTTCCACCTAATATAAGAAGCCTCCCTAGCTAAAAGAGGGAATGTTGAAAATTAGTGTCAAGAGGACAAAATAGAAGTTATCAAGAAGTATTCCTCCCTAGCTAAGAGTGAGTGTTGATTTCATTGTAGCTATGGTCGGATTCCTTGAGATCGACATAGATAACATAAAGGTCATGATAATATAATTAGTATTAATAATAAATATATTATATGAAATTGAATATTTAATTATTATATTAATAATAATTATATAATATAAAATTTATATTATCATTGTTATTAATAATAATCATTTTATTTTTATATTATCTTATATAATTATAATTATACCACAATGAAATATGGCGTTCCTTGGTTACAAGGCACCACCGGCACCAACATATATATAAGAAGATTGAGTCTTCCTCTAAAAAAATGATAATATACTCATCCTAAAATTTTCTCCATTTCATAATTTCTACCCTTTGAAATAGTTACTTCATTATTATAGCATTCAATGCATTTGTCCAATTAGAACAATGTATTATTCAAATACTTTTTGAGCTATAAAGTTTTCATATTTATTGCATTAAGAATAATTCAACACAATATATTTATTGACATTTTGATTGGTTGTTGTATGCTACACTAGGGAGTGCAACTTTTTCATATGTTTGTCCAATCATAACAATTTATTATTCAATTACTTTGCAACTATAAAGTTTTAATATATATTATATTTCAAATAATTTACAAAAAAATATTTATTGACAATTTAATTGGTTGTCTTGTGCTACAATAGGCTTGCAATTTTTAGTACACAAAATACAACAAATTATTTTAGAGATTCTAAAAACATTAATTTTTTTCTAAAAAAATCTCTAACATTTATTTTAATTGTTAAACTACACTTACATTAATAGTATTTCTTTCTATTGAACTCAACAAAAATTAAAACTACTATCCGCAACACAAATTAAAACTACTAAACTACCATCGGTAGGAATTAGACGCATTGCGTCCTTCTTTAGATTCCATTCCTTTGTATTAAATTATTATTCCGTCCTTGATTTATATGCCCCATCTTGTCTTCCTTGACTATTGTTGGTTGAATGATTCTTGGATGTCCTTCTCAAATGGAATGATCTCTCTTTTATATCTCATGTTTGAGGGTGCCACAACTTTTCATTTCATTCTCTTTGACCATTCAGTTAATTAAATTTTAATTATATTATACTATATTGTATATATTTTCAAATTTTAAGTTATTATTATTTATTATTAAATCTCATCTCAAAAAGGGGACATTACATCATATATTCTTGCAATTGATAATATGTGACACACTGAAGTTGCATTCCTGCCACTCATGCTTTTGAGGAATCTAGATTTCTGTTTTAGATTTGCTTGAATTAATTGTTTCTTTGACATTACTAATAATGACCCCAAATATTTTGGAAGTGAAGAGTATGTGGCTCGGAATGAGACATCTTATGATCTATTTTTTCTTGCAGAAAGAGAAGCAAAGTAGCAATGGTGCAACAGAACCAATTTCAGGTTTGTTTCTTTCTGCCTTAGAATTATTGAAGTTCTTACATGCAGATGAGTTATTTGGCTAGTTGGCCTTGACAATCTCGAGACACAATCAATTAAAATTTACCATTTGATATGTATGGAATAGGAAAATCAGCAGAGCAGCCGATGGCAACTCCAATCCCAGAAAAAAAACTGCTTGAACTTGTCCTTGATAAGCTTCAAAAGTGGGTAGATTTTTCTTCTGCTGTCTGATGACTAGCCTTTGTGGTAACTTGCAAGTTTAGGTTCTTTATTTTTTGCATGTCTCTGAATGACAATTATTGGAATACACTGCTTTACCCTTGTTTTTCATGATTGAGTTTATAATCTTAGAGAGAATTTCATTTTCAAGCCTCATTTTGTTAAGCAATCTTGTGACTTCTATATATCCTTTTCTGACAGAAAGGACAAATATGAAGTTTTTGCTGAACCAGTTGATCCAGAGGAGGTATTAAACTCTTGATATGTCACTTTGATTATTTAACATTATCAGCACCATTGATTTTGAAAGTGACATTTTCCATACCACCAGGTTCCAGACTACTATGACTATATAAAAAATCCAATGGATTTTGGTACAATAAGGATGAAGCTTTCAGAAGGAGAGTATGCTAATTTGGAGCAGTTTGAGGTTGGTTAATAGCATGTTTGTTTAACTAACTTTTTGAAATAATGTTTCCTGCTTTACAATTTGTTTCTGAGAAAACAGAATAAAAAATAGGGGCCATATTGCATTTCTTCTATGCACATATGCTTAATTAACAGAAGTCAATTATATTCTTAGACCCTTCTGGAGCATAACTAAATCCTGAATTAATTTTGGGTTATTCTTAATAACAGTCTATCAGCCGGTTCCACATCATTGAGCTAATTATATGCTTTTTGTAATGTTTTGTTTGTAAAGTAAGGCATTAACTATCTCATATTAATCTTAATGTGCTGAGGCCAGTTGACTGTGAAAAATCCTTTCGGAATATATTTGTCAATATTGTTTGAAATTTTTTCATTCTCCAATTATTGTTCTAAAGGAGCTGTTCATTGAATTGTTAGCATTTGGCAAGGGTAGAGGTGTAGCTAGACAGAAAGAAAAAATTACTTTTTTCTTGAAGGTGATTTATAGGGCAGCAATGGGTGTTAACAAGGCTGAAATAATGTATTATTATTTATTACCTTCTTGTCATTTGAGCATATCAAGTGTGCAACCTTTTTCTTTTGCAGGATCACCGTTGAAGCTGAAAATGCATCTGGTATGATAGTAATTTGTAATGTTGCCAATGTGGGAATAAACTTCACTATGTATGTGGTCTCTTTGGTGAAGAAGGATTTGATAATAAAGATAATATTAAAATAATAATAAAAACTAAATAAATAAGAAAATCAAAAATAATATAATTCAAGTTAGTTAAGTTTAATGAAAGGTCAAGAGGAATGCAATGAATAGTTGTGACTCCCTTAAACATGAGATATAAAAAGGGGAAGGAGTTCCTATGAGAGGATATATGGAGGAAGAGGAATTAAGGAAGGAATGAGAAAAATAGAAGTGATTCTTTCAAAGGGACAGCAATTATGAAGGGTTGCAACCCTTTCAGAGGGTGCTTATTGTGAAAGGCTGTGACCATTATGAAGAGGTGTGACTCTCCCTCACATGGAGGATATAAAGGAGAGAAGATTTCATTGGAGAAGGGAATCGTAGGGAGATCAATTTGGCGAATAATATATGAATCTCAAAGGCAACAACTAAACATGTTGACTCAATCCTTATGAAAGTGGTGACCCTTCCACCAATAAAGCATAAGAAGGATTCGTTCCAAGCATTGAAAGGGATACATTGTGCTGTGAATTAAGGCAATAAATAATCAGTACTCAATAAGAAATTGGTACTCATTAAAGAGCAGATCAGAGTATAAGACGAGAGCAGATCGTTCCAGCAATTAAATACATTCTTGAGCAGTTCCATGGCATCAGCAAACACAATTTACAAGAAATATGAAAGCAAGTTAGCACAAGACACCCCCCCCCCCCCCCCCCAAGGACTAATATTGAGTCATAAGATTAACCAGCATTTTCACCGAAGAACTTAGCTGTAGATCGGCAGACTGATATTATATCAGATCTGCCATTTTCAGTATCTTTTCTTCTTCCATGTTGTTGTGGTATAATTATATTCATGTGCATATGAATAATATATAATGCTTAAATGAATGCTCATAGTAGAATATAGGATGTGCTCGACTGTGTGCGATTTATCTTGTAGGAAGGGTCTGAGGTGTCAGAGGAGAGTAAAGGTGGTCTTATAAGGTGGCCAAAAGGGCACCCACATCATTTAAGGAGGCCAAGACGACGACAATTACATCATGTAAGGAGGTCAAGAGAGTACATACATAGGACCAAGAAACCCCCTTACAACCTCTGCCCAGCTCTGTTAGGTAGCATGTCTCTGGGAGGATTAGACATTGATAGGGAAAGCAAGTGCAAATAAACCACTAAGCAAGCAAAGAGGAGGGCTGTGGGAGACATCCACGCGTGGTTCTCCAACAACCTTAATATGCTTGCATAATGATAGTGTATGGTTATGATGAAATTTTATCTAACCCTGACTATTGAATATATATATGTGAAGTGTGTGTGTGTGTGTTGTTTTGTTATGACCACAGTATTCAAATCCACGATCACAATATTTTAAGGAGTATGTCCCTAACCCTACTTTCTTATTGTGATTCTAGGGTGAATTCTAGGGCAAATTAGGAAGAAGAAATAAGGAAACAATTCCAAATATTTATTAAGTAAATGTCTGTTTCCTAGAAGTTGTTTCTAATATGCTTGAATCCTGTTTCCAAGTTTCTGAGATAATTCACTATCTTGAAAATTTATGGAAAGTTGTAGATGGGCTAGAAATTTATAGCAGATTTTTTTGGTTGGTTTAGAAATACTTGCAGAAGCTTGAAGCTATTTTCAAGCAGTTTCCATAAGTTTTCTGTGATGGAACAGCTTCTATAACTTAATGAAAATTCCAGCAATATTTTGGGAACGTCAGAAGATTTTATTTTTGTGTTTAAGAGTTTCTCTTAATTTTGTGACGTTTCCTCAAGAAATCCCCCTCAAACCTGTTCTTCCCTGATTTAGATGTCCCAGCTTTCTTGTTTTTGATTCTCATGAAACAGAGAAAATGATCCCAAAAAGTCTTGGAGGAATTTTCTGCCTTAGAAAGCAATGAATATGAATAGATCACTTTAGATGATTGGAACTCTTTATCTCAACAAATTCCATACTTGCCCTTAAAGCTTGAAAGTTTTCAGACTACTTAAAATGTTTAGATTACTCATGCACACTTCAAACAGATTTCTTTGCAGGGCGTAAAACATAGTAATGATTATTTTGCCAAGACAGAGACATTGAATATTATTAATTAAGGATTCTAGATGTTAAAACCTTGAGGGAAATGTTTATTGAATTTTTTTCAGGCCCTACCCTGGCCAACATGTCTAGTTGGCCTATGGAACCTCCTTCATGAGGAAGAGGACACGTGTGCTGGAAATTAGCCACGCTTGGAACTGCAATGAGCTAGCCAAGGGTGATGAGTAGCTCAGTAGAACACTCCAGTAGCAAATGCAAGGTCCTAGGTTCGAGTTCTAGCTAGTCCAAACAAGTTGTAGCTCAACAATTGGTATCAGAGCTAGGATAGGAGCTCCAAGCACCTGCAATGTGGCTTAAGGAGTGGTGTTAGAAATAAGCCACAACAACGAGCTGACCAATAGGTGCCAGTAGCTTGGTAAGGACCTCTAGAATAAATGGAAGGCACTGAGTTTGAGTCCTCTAGCTAGTCATTGGAACACCTTTTAATAGAAGCTTACAAATTAAAGTTAACAATGTAAGGAAGACATTGGTAAAACTGCCGAAGGGAAACACTGGTTTCTGGAATGAACTCTTGGTCCCAGAGGCATTTCTATTTTGTAAATCACAAATGAGTACTTTTTTGACTTTAAGAGAGATTTTGGTATCGTCCTTCAAGCCAATCTGTAGAAGAGCTTGTTTTTGCTTTAGAAATTATAGATGCTAGTTTTTTATTCTGTAGAAAAAAGGACACGACAAGTCTGAGGAGTAGGAATGATTTGTTTGAATTTTTGATTATATGAACTGTAGCATTTAACTCAAGCGAGATTGGCATCATTGTTATACCCTTTTTGGTATTTACAATTAAACAATGTAAATTTCAAGAAGGCAATTATTGAATTGTAAACTTCGTTATACCTTATTATACTAAATCAAATGATTTGCTTTGATTTGAATTTGAAACATCATAAAATTATGATGGACTCCTAGATTAAAATTAAGTGAAATTAAAGCTAAAGCATTGACTAGCAAGTCTTGAGTAACTCCTAGGTTAGTCATTTGCTTCATAGTTATCATGCCTTGCCTAAATTGCAGCCCTCATAAATTGAATAAGTGTTTTCACAGTCAACTTCAAATCGATTACTTTCTAAAATATATAGTTGAATGCTTATTTCATTCAATTGTGACAGTCAAAGTTAGATCTTCAAACAACATAGAAGCTTCAAATCTTGTGAAGTAGATACATGAAATTGCATAAAACATGAAAACCATATAATCCACAAGAGAATCATAACATAATATTTTTCATGAGTGTAAAGCTCTCATACGTATACAAAATCACTTAGTAAAATGCCTTACTGGCTTAAGAAACCCATTGTTTATAGAGTTCTTGTTGGCTACTTTTATGTCTCATTGACAAAACTTCATTGACTATAAGAATGTGCCTCATCGGCAAACCTCACTGACTAGAAAAAAGTGCCTCATTGGTAAAACCTTCACATCATCATTAATTGTTAAATAAAAAGACAAAGTATACTTTGTTTCAATACAACAAATTTCTTGTTTCCATTTGAGATTCAAGAACCTATGTATGCAAATATAATCAACACTATGGAGTGCTTTACAATTTAAAAAATAGATTGCTTAGTAAAGCTTTCAACACAATAATGACTCTTGGCAGAGTATAAATCTCATTGTCTTCATACCCATTTTAAGTGACTATGTCAGTTCTTTATAGGAATCAAAACATCGCAAAACTTTCATAGAAAAACACCTTATATAATTGTTTTCAAAAACTATCAATATAACTAAGAAAATAGTGTTCACAAATATGAAATACGGTATCACGATTGTCAAAATAAGCCATTGAAGACAATTCTCAACCTTTAATTAACAATATACCATAAGCTTCAAATTTGTTTGCTTAAACTTTCACTGAGAAATAGGAAACTTAGGGCTAAAAGTTGTCACCAAAAACACAAATCGAGTCACCTAAAATGAACCACCAAAGTCGCCATGCCATACAACTGCCTCAATATAATGTCTTGCAATCATCTTAACAACATGAGTGGCTTTGGAAGCTATTACACTCCTTCAAAAGGAACTTATGTGCCCTAACACAACTAGGGTTTGAAACAAAACAACCACAATGATGTTGGTAACCACCAACACAATGCTGCCCTAATAACAATGCCTTCATACTCATCATGGATGCACGAGTATAGTGCAAAATAATGTGGATGGTAATGCTTCAATAATAATAATGTCTTTAGTGCCAATGATAATAATTTGATAAGTTTGTATGCCCAAATTGAGAAGTCCAAAATCATCAACTTATCATGACTACAGTTTACACCAAGATAACAATATTTTAATGTGACTTCTTTTTTGCCAAGGTCACAAGCATTATACCATCGATATCCTTACATAAAATAAGTCACTAATTACGTAAAATTCCTTTTGTAAAATAAGCCATTGATATATTACCACCTTTGTGTAAATAAGTTATTGATAACTTATCAATCAAATGGTGATAGTATATCAGTAACTTTTTAATGAAAAGGATGCATAAGACTAATAAAAAGAATGATCATTGTCCATTGACCTCTAAATGAATCATACCATCCATATACCAAACATTATGTCAACTATGCAATGTAAAAACCACTCCTAGGCATTCAGTAATCATCTTGTATGCTGAGATGTGTAATTGAAACATACCACACTATATACTTGTCCACTGACATGACTCATCAATGTGTGTGTTACGCTTGTTCATGGAAATCACCAATTCTATTTACTATCATATACAATCAATGTTGCATGTTCTTGCATACCATCAATATAGTGATCTCGTATACCATCAATTGGCTTTTGTCTCCATCAAATGTCTTTTGGCATCAAGGACAACAACCAAAGGGAACAAAGAACAACATTCCTTGCCCTGGTCGAAATAATCAATATTTTAAATCTCTAATAAGGAAGATCTGTTTAATGGATTATGTTTCAATGATTTCCTAACATATTGCAGGGTCTGCAGGGTCTTTTTAAGTTCATCCTTAACTTGTTCTATTTGGAATGGTGATTTTGGGCAAAAACTAGGGCATCTACGAGATGAGATGTTATATTTGTGCCTCAAGAGTGGTTCAACGTCATCAAGTCCATGGTCATCATCAATATCGATCCTCTAGAGTGGATAGTTGAAAGAGTGCCAGTACCAATGCTTGTTGCATCTAAATGACATCATGTTGAAAAACAATAATTGTTGTTTCCCTGACTCAAAGGAGCTCAATGTTGGGGTGTAGTTAGAGTAGGAGGATTCTCGAAGAGGATGGTCCAACCATGCAACAAGAGTTGCACCAAAGAAACAACACAATGAGGAGCAACAAGGAACTGAGAGAATGCAAGAACAAATGTTCGCTTTATTATAGTTTCATGAAATTACATTCAATCGGCCAACAACATGCAGGCTTACATTCCAAGCATGAAGGCCAAATTATGGATTGAAAATTAAACTATCATTCAGATCGAAACTTCAAGAGTTATTCTTTCCTAGGACTATTGAGAACTCCCTTCCTAAGGATCAATTACATCAATTTATAGAGCCTTCGCAATCATCAAGTCGGCTAAGAAAGATCACATTCTCCAAGGAGAGGAAAATGTATTACCAAATATAGGTCAGGACCTAAATCACAAAGAACTCCATCATCACAATATGAATTTAAGCGTGAACTTATAGGCCACAAGTTTAGGAACATCAAACAATGCACCAAGAAGCTTCACAAATCAAGGAATCGCTTTGCAAGGTATGAAAGCTCCAACTAACCGTTAGAATGTGAAGCACACATAGGTATGAGTAAGAACCAAAGGAATCTTCACCGTGAAGAATCAGATTGAGGTGTGAACCCAGACGAAGGTCAAACATCATGTTTGGAACATGCCACGAGGTTCACAAGAGATAAGTTGCCAACTTGAAGGAATGCCATACCAAACACAAAAACTAACATGAATATTAGAAAAAGCAAATATATTTTTGGTTGATGCAAGATTGCCATGAACCCAAGATGCTCCTGCATCAAGTTGAAATGTTTTATCTTTGGAGTTTTCAGAAAAAAAAAACAACTTTTATAAAGATGAATAGACCTACTAAAGATCTAATAGTGATACTGGTGAGTGGTCAGTGTGAAAGTAAAAATCCATCCAGACATGATGGTAGATCAACCTGCACTACTCTTGGCCTACGTAAATTTTGCTAATTGCATAATTTATTGATACTTGATTTCTAGCAAGATTTTTCTCATCTTGTGGTTGTACAGAAGGTCCCTACAATGACTACCAATGAAAGAATATATCTGATCCACTTTGACCCCAGATATAGTTAAAATTGGATTGAAAGTTAGTAAATATTTGCTACGTCATGATATCCGAGTAAAGGGTACAGCTGTATCTCACGCTTTTTTGATTATATGGTAACATTTAAATTTTTTCAGCATCTAGATTCTTTTTCCGCTAATAGCATGTTCTTAGATGTGATTGGTGCTGGTTTCTTAATCCTTCCATCTGTACAGTTCGATGTCTTTTGAAGAATTTGCTTCAGTAAGTGAATAAGGTGGAAAGCAGAGGGATAAAAGTCAGAAAACATACTTTTCTGTAAGTAGTAGCTGTGAAGCAGCGATATTTTTTCCATTAGTCTGTCACAATGCCTTTTGTAACCTGTAACATGAATTTTACAACAATTAATACAAAGCTTTTTTGTTGATCCTTTGGCTAATCAAAGAAGTCAAGGGATTCTTCCTTGTCATCCTTCATCTTTATTGCTATGTCTCATCTGAAACTCTGCTTCCCTTTGGACATTGGCAACTGCTTTATTTTTTCCCTTAAAATATTCTGAATATTTAAAAATCCTTTACTTGAGTTTAGAAGGGTTAGTTCCTAAGGGCAACACAGGAGGCAGCCAAGGTCAAAACAATAACTTGTTTTTTTCCAAATCTGCTTTCTCAAACCATATAGTTTGGTGTCTGTAATTTTGAAAGCTAGTATCATTGTTCCATGGCATTTCCAACTTTCTGGTACGGGGATGATGGGTTTTTAACTAGGGGACTCAGAGGCTTTTGGCTGGGGACAGCAAGGGCCATCAATTAAAAATAAGGGAGAATTTCATAATATAGGAAATTTCAAATATACTTATGATAAGGCATAAGGCATGCTTGGACATTTTGCAACTGAAATCATCAACAAAATGTAATAAATTTTTGGACTAGTAATAGGAATAGCCATAGGCTGACAGATATGAGCATGGATAGTTGTAGTACCTTAGTAGCTCTCTAGGAGTCGCCATCCGAAAATGGAGTTTGGTGCTGCTTCCCAGCCTTGACATGCTTCACAAACTCTGAGGTTCTGGGTTTGGATCTCTGGCAGCCTAATGAGAAATCTTTCCAAGCAAGTTGGGAGAGATGGTGCACATTTAAGTTCCCATATCGTTGATGCCAAAGTGCTCTAATAGAGGACGGTTGGCGGCCATGGAAAGCTCTTGAGAATCACCACAGTCAATAGGTCTGAATAAACCTTGATCCTCAAGACCCATGACAATAGCGGATCAAGTATCCTGATCAATGGTACTGCACTGATGTGAACTGAAGATCCCGTTTGGTAGAGGAGAATGTCTCAGAATTTGATTGACTAAGAGAAGGTTGACTTCCATTATAGGAACATAATACACAGGAAAATTAATTTCCTCCCTCCAAACTGAATCTGCACATTGCCCTTTCTGACAACACAGTACCTTTCCCCTCCAAAAATAACAGAATTTGAGAATGATAGAAGGTTGGTGAGCAGACTTCGATGACAAGTGAAAGAGCATGGGGCACCAGAATCAATATAACAGGCAGAAGATTTCACATGGTCTGCAGGTCTTTTAGCCATGAAGGCGTAAAAGGCAGACTCACTCTGCTCTGCTACATTTGCTTTAGGTTGCCAACCACTTTCCTTAGCATTTGCAGAAAAATGTTTGCACTGCTCAATTTTCATGTGACTATAATTATGGTAGTTGTTGTAAAGAAAGTTCTTTTTTCGAGCCTTCTGATGACGGAGCAAAGGATTTCTGCTGAGAAGATTACAAGATTTGCCTTTATCATTATGAAAGGATTTGGCTGTGAAGGCCAGTTTTGGAAGATGAATTGGTACCATTGCAGAATTGTTGTTTCCAGCGATGTTGCTGTAAAAGCATTGTGCAGATTTTGGGAAATGTCAAATTAACATTAGTTGAAGCAATGTTGAGAATTTCAACAAAGTGCTCATAGGAAGATGGTAGACGTTTCAGGGTGATTAACGATTGAAGTGTTGGCTGTACAACAATCATTGCAAAAGATCGTACAGTTGCAGTAAGAGGAGACTGTGTGGTTGCAATGTGAAGGGAACTCGTACGGTGGTCGATCAAGGAAGTGATACATGAAAATAAGATGCAGATAAATCAGGTTATATGACTGAAAATCAGGATGTCAATGTTGGTTGTATGGTTTTAAACAAGGTGTTATTTTTTATTTTAATATGATTGCTGTATGGTGGAGTCATATGATGACCATATGATGAAAGTGAACTTTTTGTTTTATTTTTGATTATCTTACTTTTTGGCTGTGCTATGGATGAAAATTTCTTATTTTATTTTCTAACTTACTTTTGCTCTTTATTTCTCTATAAAGTCTACGGTTGTGATATTTTTCCCTTACTCTTAATATTAACTAAGTTACTGGTTCGAGTTCAGGTTTGAAGAAGTGGTTCGTTGGTATAAAAAAATTTTGAAATGCGATTTGGGTTTGTTTGAGTTCTTTAGTACAAAAACATGTAAAATATATATATATATATATATATATATGCATAAGTATCCAGTTAAGAAGAATGAATTAAGATGAGAATGCCACATAGTATCATAGAAACAACAAAAACACTATAGACTTGTAATCATAACATCATATCTATTATCAACACCAAAATATTAAAATAATATCAAGTCCAAGCATTGTTTTGTCTTTCAACAATTAGAACTTTATACTAAGTATTAATCATCTAATGCATTATCTAAATCTTCATCTTCTTCTTCACATCATCAGAGGCATTAGTTAATTCACAAATAGCGCCAATGCCAATGGGATCAGCTGCACTAAAGACTTTCTGCTTTCTAATTTGTTAAATACTTATTGCTTTTTCATTTTACAAAGAGCTTGTTAGTTTGTAATTAACATCCTACTTGAAAAATGTTATATAAGTAGCTTGCAAGTCCCTTCACCTATTGAAGATGTTTAATGTACAAAATATGATTTATCACAATACAAAGCTTCCAATTAATTGGACAGGGAACATTATTATTTTGTTTTCTAATGTTAAAGATCTTTATTCAAATTCTGTAATAATAATTTTCTGCACTAAATTATAAAATGTATCTCTGTGGAATTGTACCTGGTTCACACTCGGCTTGCCTGGGTTTGCCTTGGTTCGACCATGATTCTACTTAGGTTTGGCCTAGAGGAATGCCTGGGTTCGAACCCAAGTGGAACTCAAAAGGAAATCGGGACCAGAACCAAGGACCGGTTCGAAATTTGCCCGCTTCAAAGGGCTGCGTGGAGAACTGGGTAACTAAGCTTAATAACTAGAATTTTAATAAATGAAATTATCAAATATTTCAATATACTCTTCTGGACCGACCTAGTTAGATTTTTATTTAATAAATAAATAGATAATTATATTATGTTGGTTCCAAGGTCAACCTGCTTGCTCATGGCGGTTAATTGACCCAAGGCACTTTGTATATTTATATTGCTTATTTGTGCTTGAGGAGGCATCAAAGCAGTTTTGTTTTCTCAGCATTAAACGAAAGCACTCTTGCTTCTCCTAGGGCACTGATCCAAGGGGACCTCAGTCTGGTAGGGCGTAACACTTACAAGACAATCTCTTCAGCTTGTATCACATATATTGATTTTCTTTGTGGCTTTGAGGAATCAACACCAGCATCCCACAAGCAAGGGAAGAAGTATAGCTGCATATCTGCGACAGCAGACTTGAAATAATATTTTAATAATTAGTATAATGGTCATGTACATAACTTTCATTTAGATCAGTCAGTCAGTTTGTAGAATTTTTTTGTTCTTTAAGTTGTTTGTTTAGCTTAGTAACTTCCTATTATGTCTTAGTTCTTGGTCATTTTTGTTATATAAAGATCTTCTTGTGATTGCTTGTTTAAGGAGTATTCTGTCCTTGGTTTTATATTGAATATCAAACAATTATCATTTCATGGTATCAGAGCAAAGGTTGGTTTTTGATGATTTTTTCTGATAAAATTCACGGTATAATTTCCCAGAAATCTTGAAAATGTTGAGGGAATTTCAAAATATTTTGACTAATTTTTTTATTGAATAAAATTCATAATTTTCCTAAACATTTCGTGAGGAAAAATTCAGAAGAATTTTTGATTAGTTTTTGGCGATCTTGTCAAATAAAAATCATGGTTTCTGTGGATTTCATTGATCTGCAAGATTGGTTTACAATTCTTTTCATCAACAAGTTGTGGGTCTTGTTTGTGGTGTGAAGGTTTTTTGGTTTGTGCAATGTTTTTTCTGCAGTGCCACATTACCATGTGACAATGATTTTCATGACCTACAAAGGGTTTTGCATGTTTTTTCCCCCAAAATTGTGATTTTTCTGATCTAAGTGGGTTTTACATGGTAGGTTTTGAATGAATTTTTTCCCAAACATTGTGGTCTTCTTTGTCACGGTTTTCCTGGTTTTTGACGATCTTTTGAAAGTTCTGGGTTTTTATCGTCTTCTTCCCCAAAATGAAGGGTTTTTGACATTTTTGCACAAAATCGTTGCTTCGTCTTTGATATTTTTTTAAAATTGTGGTTTCTTGCAGATTGTTTTCTTTTGCACCTATGGTTTTTAGGGTGAACTTTTTTTCTGCAAATGATTTTTGAGTTTTTGTGCGTTTTTTATTATAATCGCGGGTGTGGGTTTTATAAATCTGCAGAAGGTTTTTGACAATTGTTTCTCGAAATTGTGTGTGACCTCAGCATTGCATTGAGGGTTTAAGGTTTGATGATTTTCCCCAAAATCACGATGCTGTTTCACAGCAGCTTCTTTTGATAATTTTTGGCAAAAGTGTGGTTTCAAAATTTTTGCCTATTTTTTATCATCAAAGTTCAATTTTTTTAAAGCTGATCTTGATTCCTGTGTCTCTAGATAACATGAGGGATGGTTTGATAACCCAACATCAGGTTGGAAGACACTCAACTTGTTCTTGTTTTTGGTAATATGCAGAAGTTCTGTAGAAAGTGGTTGGTTGATCACAAGTCCAATCATGAAGGATCTCAAAAGTGGGCTCATGTCACATAATGTTTTGAAGAGAAGAATTATGGCCAAATGACCAGCAAATTAAGTCAAATCTTTTGTAGAGTTTCTAGTAGAAGGACCATTAAGGGAGGTTATTAAAAGGATTGTAATATTGTAATTAGCTGATAGGCTTCTTTGTGCAGAGATAGCCACCTGTTTTCATAGTCCGACGCTGATGAAAGAAAATGCGGTGACCAGAAAAGATGAAAAAGCGGCGACATCAACATTTTGTAAGAGCATGGTAAGAAACTGTTGCCAACTTCGGAAGATCTGTATGGACGTGGCCGTGGGCATGCCCCTCCAACTCTGCTGTCCATGGATTCCAGTTCAGCTGCGCATGAAGAGCAGCAACAACAGCAGCATAAGTCCCCGGATACAAAGCTGCAGCTGGATAAATGCGCGCTGGGGTCATGGTTGTTGGAGCCCAGCGATATTGTCGACTTGGGATTACAGATCCATGAGACCAAGGGTTTTGCGTAACCTCTCTAAGAACAGCAACAGCAATACAAGTATTAACTGCAAGTCTGCACGGCATGGGGATTCAATCTGGAGTGCCTTGTTTTTTTTCAGTTTTTTACTTCAAGCCTGCCCTGACAGAGAAGGCAACGGCAAAGACTATAAATTCTAACTTGAACAGCGGTTCGATTTCGTCTACTGCATTTGACAAGAGTGACCTGAGGCTGGAGCTTTTCCTGGTTTAACTTTTTAAACCTTCGCAGTGCTTAAAAAGTGCTCCACCTATACTTACATGAGCTATTTTGCAAGCTTCCACATTATGTAACGATTCAAAAACACAAAAAACAGCAACTTTAAGTTTCAACATTCTGTTAACGATCTGCCCTTCGTAATGAGCTCTGATCCATCCACCATTCTGCTGTTGCAGCTCCCTTATTATTTCTGAAATCCACACTGTATTATTCTCCCATTTTCTCTCTCCCTGTTAATTTCGATTTACTTACTCTTATTTGACTATGTGTACCTAATCCTTCCTCCGTTTTAGTCCATACAAACTTCAAATTATCGCAGGCTGAAGGAAAAGTGTCATGATTAAATAAATTCTGATAAATTGGTCAGCATTGGGTTGAGATGCACGTCAAGCCTTTTAATTAGTCCACGTCAAAGAGAACATGCAACATTCGCCTTAATTTTTTTCTTATCCCTCTTACATTGAATTAAAAAATGAACTTTGAAGTTGCCCCCAAATCGATGTCCGGCATTGCTTCCAAATTTCTTGGAATGGATCTGAGTTGTCGCCATGCAAAAGTCGGCATTGTCTGTTGGAATTTAATGTATTTAAATTGCTGCTGACTAAAGAACGTGATTTGGGGCATTGACTAACGTATATCCATCTGTGCCTTTGCATCACAACATAGGAAAAGACATTTTTGTAGAATTGAAAGTGTGAATATATTTTGTATATTTGGTTAGCAGTGTGTATTTATTGTTTTAAATAGGTTGGAAGTCATGTGATTGGATAGATTTGAAATAATTAGAGAATTCTAATTTCAGAAGTTATAAAAATATAAAACACAATTAATCCTAATTTTATTAGTTGTTGGAAATATTAACAATCCTTGCAATAGTAGTGGTTGCAGATATATCATTAGAAATATTATAAAAATACATATATCTAAATAATCCCTTCCAATATACCATTTATTTATCTTTTTACAATTTTAAGCTTCTGGATTCTATTTTCTTTTTTGCATTACTGTTTAGGATCTTACCGTATAATCCATCATCGGGATAGAGAAGTGCCAGCAGGAAAAATGAGCGAATGACAGACTAAAAAGAATAAAAAGACGTGGGCAGTGTTAGAAGTTGTGACCTTAGTCACAAAGTCCAATGCTAGAGTTGACAAAAGAAGTAAAAAAATAAGGAAACAAAAGAAACAACTACATAACAAGTGAACAAACACAAATGAAAACAAAATAAATTACACCAAGACATAATTTGGAAAAAAAATGATTAAGTATTGTTTTGGTGCTAGTGTTAGTATTTACTATTTAGTATAGTAGTCATGCAAGTAACTTTTTTTTAAGTCAGTTTTGAGTAACTTTCTTTTATTTAAGTTGTATAGTTATTTAGCAACTTTCTATTCAGTCTTTAGTTCTTGATCATTTCTGTTATGGAAAGATCTTGTAATTGCTTATTTAATGTGTATCGCTTTCCTTTGTTTAAATTGAATATCAATCCATTACCATTTCAGCAATCTCAGGAAGATCACTTTCTCAAGTTTCTCATAGTCTAAGTATTATAAACAACTTCCATAATCTACATTGGTTCCCTGCTCAGGTAGCTGGGAAGAGGTTTGACGTCCCTTTGAGATGCCAACATCGTGACTACCTGCATGAAGATGATCAGACAATAGGAGACTTGACTTGGGATAAGATGATTGTGGATTTCAAAATTCTGAAATCAATATTTACAAGTGACAGCCAAGCAATCAAGTAGCATGGGTTTGTTTATCTATTAATCTTTGTGCATGATCAGAATGAGTCAAGGTCGATTGTTTATCTGATTATTGTTTGCTTAGAATCCTGCTTATTGGCACATAGATATGGTGTAATCTGAATTCTATAGTCTCTGTGCATGTGTGCTGAGAAGGCAAAATTATTATATCTGAAGCTCCAATTTCTGCTAAGTTGCTGAATTGGCAGTGGGCATGGGTATGGGTACATGGGTAGAAAATGCCAGTACTGCAGAATTTTCTTGGAGTAGTTCGGTACATTTTTGGTACATACATACATACATACATGCATGTGTGCAGCTAAAAGATAGAATTAAGTCTAGAATGTCATTTACCAATACATAAGCTAAACAAAAGCCATTACAAATTCCAAAATTTGGAACATATTCTAATTTAAAATCAGGTTTCTGTATTAAAAAGATCAAGCCAGAATCTCATGATAGGTAAGTTCAGAGTTCACCAACCAGCAGTCTAGGTCTTAAATTATCTATAGATCAGTGCTTTCGGCATTTAAAAACACAAATCCCGGATGTGTACCCACAGGAGATTCATTTCAGAATCTAATTCTGGTATGTTTCGTACCCGGAATCTCCCAGAAAAAGTTCCACAATTCAGCATTTTAGGTTTAATGTCTTTTGAAGTCAGTAATAAGGTTCACCGGTTTTACTGTGATGGTTATGTTTTATGTTTACATCTGTAATGCTCTGAAGTTTTCATTTCTTAGTCAAGGATTGCAAACTTGAGTTGAACTATTGCAGTGGTATCAAAGCCATCTTTCTGCCAGCCTATGAGGATTTGGTGATGTTGAAGCTATGAATCCAATAATATTCTTCAGTTTTTACATTATTCAAAGCCAAATTGCTTGAAAGATCAGACACGGAATCCCTGAAGGAAGAAAGAGGATTAGAAGAACTTGCTAGGAAAGTGGCCAGATGTCATGTCAACTCTATGAACTTAAGGCCAGACACACATCAAGGTCTATCCATTGCTGACTATTTCGAACTTCAAATGAATGTGAGAAGGAGAAGATATGGGTAGCAGCTCAGCAAGGAGAATTTTGAATTAGAACAATGGGATCCAAAGAGGTACACATTTGAAGCCATCAAAATCATTGAAGAGTATTTAGGGCTGTCTGATAAAATTAATCTGTAGTTGTTTTTGAGGATTTTTTAAGATATTTGAATTGGATAAATCCTAGGGAAAGGGAACTTTATGACAAATAAGTCAAATAAGAATAGAAGAGAAAAAATGAGCTACAGAAAAATTGCAGCTTGAAATGGAGAAGAATGCAGAAGCACAAGAGGAGGTCAAGAAAGTGTTGATAGAGGAGGAGAAAGATTCGAGCTTCATGCCATCAAACAAGAGGATTCCTCAATAAAAAATAATAGTTATGTCCAAGACTTATCAGGTATGGAAATAATCGCCTCATGTGAATATGATGGTTTGTAGCGTATGAGATTGATGAGACTATACGATATTATGCAGCATATTAGATGTGATTATGAGGTGACTGGTTTGTTTGGGATTAGGTGCCGAGAAAAAAAGAATTGCAGGTTTATTTAGGAAATCCCATAAATAGCATTTCAATTTCATGAAGGTGGGCCAAGAAAATACTTAGACTTCTTGGTTCCAAGATTGATAATATCAGTTGAGTTTGGGGTGGATATGCTTGTATTAGAATAGTGAACCAGAATGGAGGAGCAAAGATTCTCAGGTTGATATGTGATCCTAGCATTCAGTTTTGTTTTGTAGGTATGGATAGCTTGAGGACAAACAATCTCTGGGATAGGAGGACAATAAAGTCTCTGGTTGGTGTTAGTCACCCCTAATTTTTAATAATTAAAATTTTAATAAATGAAATTATTAAATATTTCAATATGTATTGTGGGGCTACTTAGAGTTTTATCTAAAAAATAAATAAAGAATTTTATTAAGTTGATCTTAAGTCTGACCCGTGCTCATGGCAGTTAGCCGACCCAAGGCACTTGTATTTATATTGCTTATTAGTTATTTGAGCTTGAGGAGGCATCAAAGAAGTTTTAATATCTCTTCATTAATCAAATGCACTCTGCTGTCTCCTTGGGTGCCAATCTAAGGAGGCCTTAGTTTGTTAGGTCATAGCTCCTACAAGATAATCCCTTCAGTTTGTGTCCCATATCTTTATCTGTCTGTTCTTCACAGCTTTGATGAATCAACATCAACATCAACATCAACATCAACATCAACATCAACATCAACATCAACATCCTACACAAGAGAAGGAGTATAGCTGCATGTATGTGACAGCAGCAATCTTAGGGAGAACACTTTTACATGGCCTAAGTATGAGGGCTCTTATATTCTACACATATTCGCTGGTCTGGTAGCTGGAAGGAGATTTGGCACCCCTTTAAGACACCAACACCATGGCTATCCGTGTGAAGGTGATTGCACAATAGGAGACTTGACTTTGGATATAAGAGAATTGCGGATTCCAGACTTCTGAACTCAATATCTAGCTGTGGCAATAGGTGATCAAATACTAATGGTATTGGTCTGTTTTCTATTAATCTGATTGCGTGATTAGAATGAGTCAAGGTTGATTCTGTATCTGATTATTGTTTTCTTAGAAACTTGCTTGTTGGCATGTAGTGACAATGGAATCGGATTTCTATATTCTGTGTGTATATTTATGAAGGAGGCTGTATTATTATATCTGAAGCTCCAATGTCAATTTGATAACATACATGTGTGCAGCCTTTTGGTATCAGTAATAAGATTCCCTGGTTTTACTGCTAATGCCTATGTTATATGTTTACTTCTGCAATGCATCAGAAGTCGTCATTTCTTAGTTAAGAACTAAAAACTTTAGTTAGAATATTTTAAATGGAAGAGAGAAACATGAACTAGCAGTGGCCCATGTTTTGTTATCTGAAGATTGTAACTTGAGTTAGATATTTCAAATGTATAAGAATTTTCCTTGGGGCAAAATTCACCCAAGATCAAAGAACTCAAGCACAAGCACAACAGTAGACTAGAAAGAGTATGATTAGAATATCGATATGTATTCAATTCAATGTGTTAAAAGTACACTAGGAGTGCCTATATATAAAGGCCTTTGAGATGCATCTAGAATGCCTAGGAATTAGCAACATGATAAGTCATACAACCAGACACATGTCCACCAGATGTGGGTTATCCTCCATTAAGCATAGGAGTAAGTACGATGATGAGAGGATAAGTCTACAAAGGTGTAGCACACAAATTTATGTTGTAGACACCATGTGCTAAATTAGGAGTGCGAATAGTTGTGTTGTCTACATGACAACTCAGTTAATGATGCAAACTCTAGTGTTGTAAAAACCATGTGCTGAATTAGAGTTGCTTACTTCTGTGTTGTCAACATGAGAACTCATGAAAGTGCGCAAACTCCTAAGTGCCTTACAAAATAAATAATAAAATAATGCATTAACCTAAGTAAGCTTAAGTAAAGTGTAAATAGTAAATACATATTTACACCAACACCCCCCCTTAAGTGCAACTTAGGGGAATGCCCTTAAGCTTACGAAAACTCGGATGAAATGCATGATGGGTCCCGGCTACTAGACCATGTTAGGTACCCATGTACATAATGAAATGCAATCTCTCATAAAGCGGAGAAAGAGGGAAAACCTCATGGGAAAAACCCTCCCCCAAAAAGAGAGATGAAAAGACAAAATGCATGGATGGATAGAGTAATCAAGACCCCCTCATTACAACATACATCAAATATATACAAAAGTGAAGAATGAGAAGAACAAAACCTCATAAGAGGAAAAAGTTCCCCCCATAAGAATGATGTTCCTCCCCTTTGGAAGAAACAATGGCAAAGGTACAATCCCTTAGATGTATGTGGCCCTAAAACTTGCTCAAGTGTCCCTGTGTCGATGCTGATGGTTGCCCCTTCCAACACTGCTGCAAAGAATGAATGTAGATCTGACAAGGATGTAGGTAGAACCTGTTCCAAAGAACCAATAGTTTTCTCAATTGATAAAGAGACCTCTGACAACTACTGTTCATAAGGATCCACAATCACGTCAACCTGTGAAGATTGATCATGTAGGGTATGGATATGAGGGTCAGAGTGAGCCCTCGCAACAACTGTAGAAGGATCATCTTCATCAAAGAGAAGATGTAAATCATCAAGGATGTCTCCCAAGTCTGCTATGTGTGACTTTACGAACAAACTTGCAATGTCTGCCATGTAGTCATCCCCTGTTGCTGGAGCTAGAAGACAAGGTGTACCTTGCTATTCTGGACCTATTATTGTGGCAATATATGCATGTGGACTATGCTGATGCCGTGATCTCTCACTGCAACTGTCGATAGAACCCCACGTATCTGAATCTGTTGAAGCACTATTGCTTGTGTCACTATCAATTTCCACAGTGTATGAACTGCGGAGAGGAGTAGAGGATAAGTTGGGTGAACTTTTCTCAAAGTGTACATCCTTCTCCACAAAAATCTCATGAGTCTCAGGATCCAAAAGTTTGTATGCCTTAGCATCGTCTTCATATCCGATGAAAGTACAAGGCCTAGGTGGTGGTGCCTTGCATCCCTTGGAAGATATGTTTGCCCATGCTAGACAACCGAAGACTCTAAAGCGACTCACAATTGGTTTTCTGCCGCACCATGCCTCAAAAGGAGTCTTCCCATCTAGGGCATTATGAGGAGACCTGTTAAGTATGTGAGTGGCACTGCTGATAGCTTCAACTTCAAGTGCAGGATCAAGAGACTTGGCTTTAATCATGCAACTTGCTATGGACTTAAGAGTTCTAATCCTCACTGCAACATTTGTCTTGTGCGGACTGAACGCTGGTGGATTCTGAAGATCAATACCCTCAAGTTTGCAAATGTCTTTAAGTCTTCTATCCACATATCTGCTTTCATTGTCCATCCATAGAACCTTGATGGCTTTCCTGGGTTTCTGTTCAACATGAATCTTGAAGGCTTGAAGCTTATCAACCACTTCATTCTTATGATGAAGGAAGTAGACCCATGTGAAGCATGAAAACTCATCAACGAAAGTAAGGATGTAGCAGCCTTGGTTGACTGATGTCACTACAAAAGGACCAGCTAAAACCATGTGAACTAACTGAAGAACAATTGGTGCTCTAGAAGATTTATTATACTTCTCGAGATGCATATCCACTGAACATGATGAATACTCACCCTTAGAAAAGTTGATGTTAGGTAGACCTTTGACCATGTTTTTGGAGTAAAGTTGCTGAAGATAGCGGAAGGCCAGATGACCAAACCGCTCATGCCATAATTTGATTTGTGAATTAGATTAAGTCAACAAGGCATGTGAAGGAGACTGAGGCACAAAGTGGGAGAAGGAATAAAGCCTCTTGTCATGATTGACTTTTCCCACTGCAACCAATAAATCATCTTTTAGACTTCGCACCATTATTGAATCTGGAAGGAACTCAACTTTGTTGCCATCTCCAAGGTGAGTGATTTGGTAAATTGAGAGGAGATTAGAGCTTAGGTTTGGAATATAGAGAACGTCTTTGAATTCCCCATTTTCCATTTCCACATGTCCTTTCCCTTCAACTTCCATTTTGGTATCATCTCCCACAAAGATGTGTGGTACCTGTGACTGCTTAAATGAAGAAAAGTCTCCCTTTGAAGAACCCCTATGATAGGAGGCACCTGAGACAAGAATCCATTCCGATGAAGAACTTGTATTTGCCATAAGTGCTTGCCCTTTTCCCTTTGAAGAGGTTGGAGTTGAATCCTTGGAAGTACCTGACACTTGAATTTTGTTCTTCCTGAGTAGATTTTCCAGCTCATCAATTCTCTTAATCTTGTAATGATGCTCATCATGATTTGGCTTTTTGCAATATGCACAAAAAAGTTTATCCTTCTTTTCATTACTTCCCTTCTTGTTTGAAGAAGAATTGCCTTGCTGTGAGGAGGATTGTTGTGTTTCAGATTGTGATTTTTGCTTCCACTGCTTCTTGTTGTTGTTGTTAGAACTTTTTCCTCCTTGACTTGATTGGTTCTCATCACTAGCCACCAATGCTTTGGTCTTTGATGTTGTGAGAAGTCCCAAATCTATCAAGTGAGATTGTTCAAGAATCAACATCTCTGCAAAAGCATCAAATGTAGGCTTCTGGAAAGCACTTCCCATCGTCAACCTGTGAGTATTATAACTCGAAACAAAAGAAGCATACTCTGAAGGTAGCCTCTTCAGGATGTGATGAATCAACTTTTCATCCTTCATGGGATTTCCACAATCTTTAAGTAGTGCCCTATACTCATTGGCTTTGTTGATATAATCCTGAATTGTGTCAAAGTTCTTAGGATCCAATAGAAGTAGATCGTCCTCAATCTAGAATCCCTTTTCCTCATCCACCTTACCATACAATGCTTCAAGTTTGTCCCATGTAGGTTTGGATTCCTTGAAACTGGAAACGTGAAAGTAGAGATCTCTGTGTACAGAATTCCTGATAATTCCTAAAGCTTGTTGGTCTTGTGTTTTTCCAATCAATGAGTGCTGTAGCGTCAGTGAGTTTGGGAATTGATCCATCAACATAAAGACTTAAACCTTTTTCCATTAATCTACTCCATGCAATATCTTTCCATGTAGAATAATTATGTGAAGTTAGAAGTGGACCTTTAGGTGAACCCATGATGCAGAAAATGAAAAGAGCACACAAGAGAGACACAAAACACAATACAAACCCCCCCTTTTCACTCAATGAAAAGACCCCCCCAAAAAATATGCTTTTGGCACTTTATATGTAGTGTGTGTACAATAGGCCACTTGTCAAAATGATCAAAGTGGATTTCTGATTTTTGCTGTTTACAATTGCCTTTTGAAGCCCAAATTTGTCACTAAGCACTGTAGCTCAGATGTACAACAATTTGGAAAAGTAATCAAAGCAATAGAATGCAGAAAAGGCCCTAGTTCTGAAAGTGAGATTTTTGTCCACACAACCCTACAATTTGATTGCAGATTTGGAAAGTAGATGAAAAATAACACACTTTAAAAAAAAACGAAACCTGAAAATGTGTCTAGATGAGAGCCTGTACAAAGTGTTTCAAGTTGTAAATTGCAAGATTGAATAGGTATAGTCGCCAAAAAAAGCAATTTCTGACAAATCTTTGCACCAAAACTAGAAAAGAACACCACCACTGAAAAGTTCAAGAAATTCTACCCAAAATAAAAAAAAAATTACACCTGATGTGGAGTTCGGATGATCGAGTTATGGCCTCTCAAAATCGGGTTGCCAAATAAAAAACGCATATGAAGAGGGGTTTGAGTAGAAAATTGCGAGCTTAAATTTGACAGTCAAACGACCGTCACTGCAGTTTAAAAAATCCCTAGGAATGATGGTCAGACGACCGTCAAATTTAACTTTGTGTCTGGCTAATGTCAGCGAAAAATGTCTCCCTTGCTGATGTGGCGGTACATATTGCTAAGTTGACTGTACGGATGACACATGTCATGTATGGAAGTACGAAAAAAGTGAGGTGTGCAACCACGTGCCTTGTTGAGGGGGCAATGATTGTTTCGATGATGACGTGTCCGTAGGCTAGCGTCTGCAGATGTGGCCTATCCATCTGGAGAGGAAGGTGGCATGGTGGGCTGCTAGTACAAAGTCGTGGCGGCGTTAGATGTTGTTGTGTGGCTTGTAGCTACACTGTCCATGTGGCGGAAGGTTTGCGCCAGCTTGAAAGAATTTGTGGGGTCGAAAAAGATATAAATACTGGTGGAAGGAGGAAACGGTGTCGGCAATCTTGTGCAGTGATCGGAGAACGACGGCCATGAATGTAGTGAACAACGACAGGGAGTGTTTGGCTTGCCGGAGTCCTATATTCGCTGCTGGGATGTATGTGAAGTGCCGGCCGGAAGAGCTTCAATGCCGCCGGGAATTGGGTATATAATCCCACATTCGCGGTGCAAGCAAATGTTGGGATGTATAAAAGCAAAGTTCGGACGTTATAAAAATAAAAGACTCTCCGGTGAGTGTAGCTTGATTTGTGGCTTGGATGCTGGGTTCAGTTTAATATGCTGCCAAAAAACGATTAATGTGCTGTTGGATTTGTATGTAGACCGCTGTAAAATTTGTGATGTGCAAGCCGCCAAATAGGAATATTCTCTGCTTCTCTGCGTACTCAGTGAAATATTCCTATTTTGTAGTATGAAATAAATTCCACGCAGGGTATAGGGCAGAGATGTGACTGCTAAGTGCTTGTACCAAATTGTTTTTCTTTGCTGGGCCGCTTGGCCAATTTTTTTTTGAAAAAAGCTATCCAAAAAATGCAGAGAAATAAAATAACAGATCTGAAAATTAAAATTGTAGATCTAAAAGATCATACCTGAACTTGCAAATCCTGGGTGCCGATTTGCAAATTTTTTTTGCCTTACGATCGACTTTGGCCTAGAGTAGATGAATTTATAGCCGATTTTCACCGAATTGATGTTCTGGATGCAATGGCGGGGTCCAATTTGGCTCTAGATGCTCCCAATTTCTGCGGTACTCCAGATCTGGGTAGAGGTGTTGAAGCAACAATGGTCTCGAACGGCTCTGTGAAGAGAAATTCTCTAAGCTCTGATACCATGTAAGAATTTTCCTTAGGGAAAAATTCACCCAAGATCAAAGAACTCAAGCACAAACACAACAGTAAACCAGAAAGTGTATAATCAGAATATTGATATGTATTCGATTCAATGTGTTAAAAGTACACTAAGAGTGCCTGTATATAAATGCCTCTGAGATGCATCTAGAATGCTTAGGAATTAGCAACATGATAAGTTATACAACCAGATACATGTCCACCAGATATGGGTTATCCTCCATTAAACACAGGAGTAAGTGTGACGATGAGAGGATAAGCCTACAAAGGCGTAGCACACAAATTTATGTTGTAGACACCATGTGCTAAATTAAGTGTGCGAATAACTGTGTTATCTACATGACAACTCAGTTAATGATGCAAACTCCAGTGTTGTAGACACCAAGTGTTGAATTAGAGTTGCTTACTTTTGTGTTGTCAACATAACAACTCGTGAAAGTACGCAAATTCGTAAGTGTCTCACTAAATAAATAATAAAATAATGCAATATAATAAAATAATGAATTAACCTAAGTAAACTTAAGTAAAGTGTAAATAGTAAATATGTATTTACACCAACAAAATGGAAGAGAGAAACATAAACTAACAGTGGCCCATCTTTTGTTATTTGAAGATTTTTTGAATAGCAAGTACGTTTGAAAGATGCTTTTCTTTTGTGCAAATCAAATGTGGCACATATACAATGTGTTTCATTTTTCAAGCTGCCAACAAACCTTTCAAGTGCAGTGAAAAATACTGCTAACATTTGCAGTAGTTTTTGAACTTCAAATCATAAATGTAGCTTAGAAGAAGACAAATGGAGCATCCCAAATTATAACAATTTCTTCAGGCAAACTTTCTACCTTTATCAAGGAAGTTAAGCATACATTGGTCTACAGGAGCATACATTAGTCTGCAGGTATATAAGAAAACACATTATATATCGTCTTGTCAATTGTTAAGAGTAAGCCTGTGGATATTATGACGATGAAATATTACTAATCAAGAAAATGCGTTACCATCCCCTGCCTTCTGCAATTTAAACAAACAGTTTCTGTTTACAATGCATTTTTTAATTTTTCCCTTGCTTAGTAGCATGTTGCAGTTCAATCATGACAAAACACATTATATATTGTCTTGTCAATTGTTAAGAGTAAGCCTGTGGATATTATGACAATGAAACATTACTAATTAACAAAACTGCATTCCCATCCCTTGCCTTCTGCCTTTAAACAAACAGTTTCTATTTCCAATGCATTTTTGAATTTTTCCCATGCTTAGCATGTGGCAGTTGAACCATGACACAATTCTAAAGTTTTTCTTTATTGATCAACTCAATAAGCTGTAATCATTTCTTGAGAATTAGAACTACAGTAATTCAAGTGGGAATAAATTTTGAACAAAACCACCATAAATTTGAAAAAATGATAAATGAATATAGCCCCCCCGTACAATCAATGTGTTGAACATTCAACAATGAAAATATTGCAAAACTTGACATTGTTTTCAGTCCTAAATGAGTTAGTATCTACAGCTTACTGGTTCCATGTTGTGGTTCTACAATCTACTATATCAGTTTTCAGTTAATTTCTATAGTTGTTTATTTTAGTAGTTAGCCAAAAAATTGGATAAATAAAAAATACTGCAAGGATCAAAGAAACTCCGAAAAAAGGAAAAATAAGGGAGCCCCACAAACTAAAGATGGAAATAATAGAGCAAAAGGAAAAATATTTAATGCAACATGAACTATTTTACTCAGTAAATGATATATACAGATTTCAAACAACAAATACTGGAAAGTGCAGATTCTAATTGATCAGTACTGTATGGAATATATCAGAGCTGTAATAGATAATAATCCTCTTTCCATATAAGCATTCTATAAACACTTCAGGATATGAACTTACCAGAAAATAAGTGTTTTCAGTTTATTGACAGCACGATTAAATAGCAATTTGATATAATAAACAACCGGAAAATATACGTGACCCGCTCAGATCAACCTAAACAATTCAAGTTTTTATCTCATATTTGGATAGCCACTGCCTGTAGATGATGTACAAGTACTCCAAAAAACGAATTGTTCTGATCAATTGCCCTGATTCATAATTTGACTGCTGAATTGAACTGGAAATTAAGGATCACAGCTCCTATGCGATTTCACCCAGGCTGGTGCAAACGATACTCTCCTTTCTGCACTTGATCTTGTCCTTTGCAGCTACATAAGCTCTCAACTCCGGAAAATGATAACTTGGGAGCACTGAAATAGGTGATGTTGGTTAGTGGTATCATCCTACCTTGAACAATGCCTCCTTATGTTTGTGTGTAAGAAGGCTGGCTTTGTTTATTGCACTTCAGTAAGAAATTTACTGGTGCCCTCAAATGGAAACATCTCCTCTCTTTACCTGGATTAGCCATAAAGGTTGTCCTGGGGGAGAAATAAACCTCACAAGTCGGCTTCATACAATGATAATTTTCTTAAAGACATTCCCCAAAGTCGGCCCAGGTTGACATTTGAAATATTTGGTAATTGCCAATTCTTAAATTTTCATATTAAATAAATATTGGTCATGCCAAGTCAGCCTAGGAAATTGTTTTATTAGTAAGTATTTTTAGTTTATTAATTATTTAATATTTAATTAATTTATTTAAATTATTGGTGCTGGTTGACTCAGCCACCACTCAGGGACATGACACCATTCATGTGTTGAGGAAGAATTTGAAAAACTTTTATGGCTGCACTGAGAATATGGACAGGCTTTTTTGCTGAGGGATTTTTCAAGTCATCTAGACTGGTCCCGTTGTGGAGAATTCCTAACTGCTTGCTGGCGTAAATCTGACAGTCAATAGGATGATTTTTGAATAGTTGTTTTGTGTGAAAGAAGTTTCTTGCATTTTGGATATGGCACCAACGAGGAGGAAAATTGGATGTATCTCCGTCAAATGTAGTACAGGTATATCTGCAATTGCATGGGGTTGAATTTGATGTATTAGTCAAACTTTGTCGTCTTGATCTGAAATGTTAATAAAACATTCATGCATTAACTGCATTTATGGTTTGAATTTGATGTATTAGTCAAACTTTGTCATCTTGATCTGAATTGTTAATAAAACATTCATGCATTAACTGTTACACAAACTTTGCTTGTACTGCATTCATGCATGCAATTATTTAGTCAGAATTTATAAATAAATGTAAAATACACATCAGAGGGTGACAACTGAAGCTTCTCAGAGCAAGTGAAATGCAGTTTGATAACTTTAAGGGCGTAAATGTACTGGATAATGGAGAGAAAGGCACTGCTATACACTGATCTACACCAAACTAAAGTATCTTAAACATGGATCAATATTGTACAATGATGAGTATGGTTCAGTTTCCATTACTTAGAACTATATGAATTACAACATGGGGTTGGGGAAATGGATAAGAGCTACAATTCTCACAATAGTTCACCATTGCAGACATTAAGTGTTGATTTCAGACATGCAGAATTGGACCTGGAAGATGTTCAGTAATACTGATTATGCTGCGCCTTACATAGCTGACTTCAAATTGTTTTATTGTGTGATGGTGTTCGCAATAATGCAAGTCAGAAGTGTCCACTTGGGAATTCTAACACCCGTGCACTCTATTATGTTCCATTTGCAAGGTTCCAAGAAGGCAAGAGGCCCAAGTAGAATGTGTTGTGCCATAAACTGATGAATTTCCTGTGCCATCCTACTTTCTTGTCTGCAATCTTGAAATTATCAATTATCATTTCAACCTCCATTCTTTTTTTTCATTTTAATATAATAGGTACTTGTTTTGAAAAGTATAGTAATATTCAACTTTGTTTGTAAACTAATAATTATTTTTAATCATCATTTTTATTACATTTTTTATTTTGAAATAATAAATTATTTTGTTAAGAGATACATTTTGTTACATATAATTTTTATTTTTCATTAAATATGTAATATTTATTTTTCTCTTAATAAATAATAAACATTGACCAGCATCAATGAGCAGATAATTGATGAACATACTAGTTGCATATATATATATATATCAAAACCTGTTAAAATATTATACTTCATCAATGGAAAATATGATACACGAAAAGAGTTATTTCCGACAAATATTTGAAAACATTATAATGGGCTGTAAATATTTGTCTATATTGGCCATATAAAAGCACCTTGATTTGCTGTTTCTTGTACTAATATAATAATTCTATTTTATGTTATTCTGTTAAAATGTTCGATGTGCTGATCTCATAATATGGATTCAATGGCACACCTTTATGATCTATTTTCTTTCCCTATTAATCAAAGCTTGTCTTCTGGATTGCAGGAGGATATTTTCCTGATCTGTAGCAATGCAATGAGTTATAATGCATCATCTACCATCTACTACAGACATGTAAAGTTAATACCACTCAAACCTGGTTTTTATTGGGTTTAATGTGAATTAAAAGAAAACTTGAGGAAACTGAGTTTTCTCTAGTATCATTATATAAACATCAAAAAAACTACCAAACCTTTATTTTCAGCTCGCTGACACACCTATTGTGAGATCATAATATGCATTTCTAAATCAAAGGAATCCTCTTTTCAGGCACGTGCTATACAGGAACTGGCACAAAAGTATTTCCAGATGTTACGGGTTGACCCTGAAAAAATTCATTTAGAGCATAAATCTCCACCAAATTCAAGATCTAATCATTCTGGCCAGAAAAATTCAAATAGGACCCCATCAGGAAGATTGCGTCTTGAATCTGGAGGATCAGACCTCGCCTCAGGTGAAACTCTGGCTACAAATGCAAACTTGCTCGATACTTATCTGCAGGATTCTATTAAATTAAAGAAGAGAGATGCATCTGAAAGGTCTGGGACTGGGTTTGAATATTCAAATGGTACTGGCTATCAGTGGCGTAACAATGTTGATGGTAATAGTTTAGCAGTTGACAGCAAAGCTGACCATTCAGACATTTTTTCAGGTTTTGAACCTTATTCTGCCTCCATTCTTTGTGGTTTCAATTCCCAAATTTGTGTTGCGTGTAGCTCAACTTCTGAAAATTTGTGTGTCTTCTTGATTCAAAAATTCGGAGGGACATGGAGATTTCATGTTCACTAGTATATGATATGTATACAACCACTAATCAATTAATTTCATGTGTCTTGCAATGTTGCGTCACATATATACATGGTGAAACTGTTGTATTTACATACACCTAAGATTTATCACCTTCACCATGGACTTTGTGATCACGTGGCATCTATCTTTGGTCATGTTTTGAGTCAAATTTTTCGTGAGATTAGGGTTATTAATAATTATTTAAATTTTGAAGCAGCATCCATACTGAAGACAAGAGCTGTGAAAGATGGCCGAAGGGCTTTCTTTTTTGAAGAAGAACGCCGTGACACTTACAGGCCATGGAATGATATAGCTAATGGAGATGAATCGGTATTTGCAATTCCTGGGGGCATGTCAAAATGCCTAATACCTGTATGTAATATGCCATTTATTTGTGGTTCTGACCATGGCATTTCAAAAGTCAGCTAGAAGATCTTTATTATTACTTGTGTTTGCTAACTTTGGTCTTATGAAATTTATCAGATTGGATTTCAATCAGAATCTGCATATGCAAAGAGCCTTGCTCGTTTCTCTGCAGATTTGGGACCTGTGGCCTGGAAAATTGCAGCCCAGAAAATTAAAAAGGTCTGGTCTTCTGGTGCTGGATCTCACCTGGAGAGCAACAGAGATCCCCATACTACTTCTGTAGATCCATTTTCAATAGAGAAGAACAAAGCTCAACCCAAACCAGTTCCTTCAGCAATACCAACTGATGAGCGTCCAAGTAGGTTCAATGGGACACTTTGTACTCAACTTGGCAGGAACGAAAGGTTTCTTATAAAGGGGACTTGTGAAGGCCAGTCAAATCAATTAACTTCAACAATGCCTTGTACCCTCTCTAAATCGCCAACAAATTCTGATGCACTTTGGACCTCAGCAAATTGTTCCTTCTTACCGACCAATCAATCTGTTAGATTGAATTCTGTCCGGGAGCCAACCATGGACTTGCCCTTTGAAACAACAAAAGACGCAGAAAGAAGATCTGGCAACTCAATCACAGCAGACACCAAATTTACTTCTGAAGTATCTCAGTCAAGATTGCTTGAAATTGTCTCAAGAAATAATAAGCTTATGCAATGGATGCCAACTCAACAGGCTGATGGAGGACAGTCCTTGATGAATTTTCGAGTCTCTGATTCTCATAGTGTTGCCACTGACAGGGGTGGTCCCAGAGAAGTGTTTGATACTTCAAAATTACCAACCAGCTCTGCCAGCTCAAATTTTGCAGTCACTGGACGCAATACTTCTATTCATGACTACCAAGATAGGTCAAGTGCCGCCTCCTCTACTCGACCTGCTGGTGAAAACTTTACTGCTAGGGATTTGAATTATTTGAGTCAGTCAGACAACAGAAAAATGTTCCTACCATTACAGAAAACAAGTCCTGATATATATGCTGGTACTTCTCTTTTGTCAGTTTCGTCAATAGAACCAATAGCGACTCAAGAGCACAATACAATGCAACCATGCATACAATCTCAAAATTTAGATATAGCTCTTCTCAATGCTGGTTCTCAATCGACTTGCAACACAATTCAAAATGTATCTAGTGCTTCTTTGAACTCAATGCAGAGTGAAACTCAACTAAGACCATCTCCTACTATTTCTCAATTCATGCAACAGAAAATGCTTTTGGATATGTCCTCTTATCTCCAATCACAGGCAATTGGGATGAACCCTCAAAATTCATCAATGGTGACACTCAGTAATACAGAAGAGAATGTAAAGCAAATATTTGAATCACAGGTTCCCAACATAATGGCAAATTTGAAGTCACTAGGGGGTAACGAGGCATCGCAGTCCCATCTCAACCCTTTGAAAGTAGTATGTTCACAAGAGAATGCAGGGCAACTATTTGAATCACATGTTCCCATCAGAATGACTAATGCAAAGTCACTAGGGGGGAATGAGTCACCTCGGTCCCATCTCAATTCTTTGAAAGTTGCATGTTCCCAAGAGCATTTCCAAAAGCTTTCAGACTTACCTCATTCTGCTCCCTCCAATATCTGCATTGGGTTTCAGCAGCCCAAGTCTCCAGTTAGAGAGTCTTCTGAGACATTGGTTCATTCACAGCAACCTGATTTGGCTCTACAGCTTTGATTCTTTCTCACCAGATTATTGTGGGGTATACTGATGATTTATCTCTTTGTTGAAGGCTTTGTATAACGTGCATTATATGGCAAAGCAGTAACACAATTTCCTTAAAATGGATCCATTATTTTGTAAAGCAGCTGTACAGTTGATGTGCTAATTCTTGTGCTGCAGGCAACTTCTCTATGTAGCATTACCGTCTTAACAGAAAAGTTTCATTTTTCTACATAGAAATTTTATGTTGTCTCGCTTGTAATGTACTACTGTTTTTGTAATCAAAACTCCATAACAAGTTAAACACTTACTTTCATTAATCCCATGCCCTGCTTTCATGGTAGGGTCTTTAAGGATGCTTGCTTTACTCAGGGCACTTGACTAGTTGCTAATGGGGTATACTCCAAGACAAGCCTTATGTCTATATTTTAAAATACATTTATCAACGTGTAAAAACTTTGTCAATTTAACTCAATATCATCGTCTGAATGTTTTGTAAATATTTTACCAGAAGAGAAATATGATCATAGGTTTCTCACAAGTCAGATAAGAAATTGTACACTAATGGCGAGACCTCAGCAAACCTACTCTTTGCTGTCCGATTGTCTCTATGATATATAAATTATAGGAAAGCAATAAAGTATTATCACTATAATTTACACAAGCGTGTTTCTCCTTTTTCTATGTACGATATTTTGACAGTTTATACCAAAAACTGATACAATTCTTTTCAACAAATTATATGCAGTTAATATAACAGAGTGCATTTCAGAGTCTTACAGAGATCAAGATCATTACTAAAATTAATTAAGTCATCTCGTTCCTAACTATGATAGTTTTTTCCAAGTATATCATAAATACAAGTTTGGGAGGGGATACAACAGGGCTTCTATACTAGCAGTTGAATGCTTTTTTCATGCAACTATGAGCAAATAGGATTTTGATCTCCAACAATACAACAATACATGAAATAGGAGAATTATAAAAACATACAATACAGTAAATAATAGAATTAGTGATCATGGAAACCAAGGTCTATTGATTTCTCATCTCTAATTAAATAGAGAGTTGTTTCATTTTAAGTTCTTTAGAGTGTCTTGTGTTGCTGAAGCAAATGATGATACATTTATTCATTCAGACTAAAGTAAGTAATGAAACATATGTTTGTTCTTCTAGTATTCATTTTCGTTTACAATTATTCTTATAATTTTAAATGCATTTTGTAAAATGAAAAAAAATGATATTTCATTGCATTGCTCAAACAAGAAATTTTTTATGTTGGAAATTTTGTTCAGCAAAGGAAATTTTCATGTTCAAGTTTTACTATAATTTGCTTAGCCAAAAAAGATATAAACTGAATCATCCACCATTGTCTCAAAACTAAATATGGCAAGAAAATTAGATATACTACACAAATCCACTTCTCTTTAAAAATGAACCATGCTACCATAAAATGCCTTACGTACAGATCTAAGCTATAATGTTATGCACAATTTTAAAGAAGATTATACATTTTTTAAAAAGAAACTATGAGGTTAAGATAAATTGCATAAACTTTTCTTGATGGGTTGCTAGGTGCCCTTTAATACCAAGTAAATAAGGGCACATAGAGAACAATTTACCAGCTAGGATGTCAAGAAAACCCAATAGGGAAAACCCAATAGGTGGGATTTGACACTGACACGTATCCCTTGGCTGCTCATTTGGCCAAGTTAATCTCTCCTCTGACAGGCAATTCTGACTCCTTTGTTAAAGACTCCTCTCACTTTGTTCAATTTGTCAAGGATACTCGGCTTGATTTCAATGATGTCTTGGTAAGCTTTGACGTGGTCTCTCTCTTCACGAAGGTCCCTATCCCTGATTCCATTGAAGTCGTGAAGTGCAAGACCAATGCGGAGATTACCAGTCTGGTCGAGCTTTGTCTCAGGTCAACCTTTTTCTCCTTCCAAGGGGTCATCTACGAGCAAGTTGATGGTGTGGCCATGGGCTCCCCTCTCTCCCCTGTCATCAACAACCTTTATATGGAGCATTTTGAAGAGGTGGCCCTTCGTTCGTTCCCTCTTCAACCTAAGTGGTGGAAAAGATGTGTAGATGATACTAATGTTTGCTGGCCTCATGGGCTGGACAAACTAGAAGAGTTGCACCAGCACATCAACAACTTGACTCCTTGTATTTCTTTCACCAAAGAGCTAGTGTCTAGCAACCAACTGCCTTTCCTTGATGTTCTGCTCATCAAGAAACTAGATGGCTCCCTTGGCCGTCGTGTGTTTAGAAAGGCCACCCATACTGACATGTACATTCATCCTTCCTCCCACCACCATCCTAGCCATAAAACTGGCACTCTTAAGACCTTGGCTCTAAGAGCCCATAGGATTTGTGATGATGATCATCTAAACCTTGAGCTCAACCACCTCCACTAGGGCTTTCGGCTTAATGGTTATTCTCCCAGGCAAATTTCTAGGGCCCTCAACCAAGCTAGGTCCCTCCTCCTTGCTTCCTCGACCCCTTCTCTTCCCCCCCCCCCCCTCTCGTGCTCTGCACGCCTCCCTCCCTTTCATGGAAGGCATTTCCCATAAAATTGCTAAGATCCTGTCTAAAAATGGTTTGCGTGTTGCTTTCAAGCCCCTCTTCAAGCTCAAGAATCGTGTCCCACCAATCAAAGACCCCACAGATTCGTATTCCAACTCAGGGGTCTACAAAGTGGTCTGCTCTTGTGGCACACCCTATATTGGTGAAACAGGCCGCTCCTTCCACACCCGTATCAAGGAGCATGTGGCAGACATTAGACATGATAGGGTTTACAAATCGGTGCTAGCTGAACATTCTTTCTTGACCAAACATCACATATGTTTGGAGGACACGCAAATCATTTCCTGCGAGGACAATTATTTTAAGAGGAAGCTTAAAGAAGCCGTTGAAATTATTAACCACCCCATCAACCTCAATTGTGATGATGGATGGCTTCTCAACCCCTCGTGGCATCCTTTGTTGACTTCTGCGGAGAAACACCCTCGTTGTGTTGGTTAATCTCTTTCTCTCTCCGTACCTTCTTGCTTGGTTGCTCCCCCTCTCCTCGGTTCTTGTCCTCTCTCCCCCTCTCCTCTCCTCTGGTGCCCTGCACCCTTCCCCTAGGTTGGCCACTTCTTTTGTGTCTTTGGTGATTCTTCCTCTCTCCTCCTCATTCTTTCCTGTCTTATTTGTTTTTGTCTCTTCGTGGGTGGTATGATTCCCCTCCCCCTTTTTCTCTAGTCTTCTTTAGGTCCTTGTTGCTGCTCTTCACCTCCTCTGGAGTTTGGGTCTTCATAGTTGGGTTAGTTGCGCCCTCCTCTTTGCCTTTTCACCTTTTGTGTTGCTCTTTCATCCTTCGTTCTTTTGTTGGAGTTCTTCCTTGCTTTGTGTTTCTATCCTAATATTCACTATTTAGAATATACTCGTACATATATAAAATTTTCACTTGTTACATATATATTAGTTTATTTCATATATATATATATATATGTTTGGCATTCTAATGCTTTTTGTATCATATGTATCTATTTCCATACGTTGGATATATTGCATACATATAAGTTTATATATATATATACAACATTTGCTTTCGGATGGGCGTTTATTTATATTTTGATGCAAGTTTATATTATCCACATGCATACATGCATATATATGTATGTATGTATGTTTGTTTGTCTTTTATGTTCTTATTTTTTATTTTTATTTTTATTTTATCTTTTATCTTTTATTTTTTATCTTTTTATTTTTATTTTTATTTTTATATTTTGATTTATTTATTTATTTTTGCACCTATATAAATTTTTTTTATTATTAATTAGTAGTATTATATTGTATATATTCTTACATTTATGTGGCATATTCATATGTTGATACTATGTATAGGTTTTAGTTTTGTTCTTATATAGGTAATATATTCTTTTACTATATATTTATATTTTTACATATACCAACTCTTTCCATTTGCTTTCTTTTTGTAGTTTATTGTCTTGTCCTATTTATTATCTTTGTTATCTTTCTTGGTACTTTCACTTTGTGTCTTGGTGGGTTTAGTCTCTCCTCGATGTTTGTTTGTTTTTTGTCTTTATTTTATTTTACTTCTTTTGACTTGCGTTGGGGCGTGTGCAGTCCCTCTCTTCCTGGTCTCCTTTAATTAGTGACCTTGTGCCAAATCTGCATCTTACATTGTTTGACACCTCTTGCTCTCTCTTCCTGATGATGGATCATGTAGTGTGATTTGAAACGTTGATGAAAAATCTCTACACAATCTATTCCAAAAACTTAGCATTATACTTCAAAATACATTTATCAATGTGTAAATACTTTGTCAATTTAACTCAATATCATCTTTCAAATGTTTTGTAAATATTTTACCAGAAGAGAAATATGACAATAGTTTTCTCACAAGTTAGATATGCAATTGTACACTAATGGCGAGACCTCAACCTACTCTTTGCTATCTAATTGTCTCTATGATATTAAAATTATAGGAAAGCAATAAAGTAGTATCACTATAATTTTTTTTTGGATTGGTTAGTATAACTATAATTTACACAAGCACGTCTCTCCTTTTCTTTAGGCACAATTTTTTGACACATTATACCAAAAACTTTACATCTCAAATCTTTATCACTTAAACTATTTATAAAAGGAATGCCTTGTAAACTGATATGAGTTTATAAAATGAAAGCCTTATAGACTAATACGATTTTATTTTAGTAATGATCCTGATCTCTATACTACTTTGTGGGAAATGCACTCTTTGATATAATTTTTTTAAAACAAATTGTATAGAGTTAATATAATAGAGAATATTTCAGAGTCTTATAGAGATCAAGATCATTACTAAAATTAAGTCGTCTCGGTCCCTAACTATGATAGTTATTTCCAAGTATATCATAAATATAAGTATGGAGTTAATATAATAGAGTGTATTTCAGAGTCTTATAGAGATCAAGATCATTACTAAAATTAAGTCATCTCGGTTCCTAACTATGATAGTTATTTCCAAGTATATCATAAATATAAGTTTGAGAGGGAATACAATAGGGCTTCTATACTACCAGTTGAATGCTTTTTTCATGCAACTATGAGTAAATAGGATTGTGATCTCCACCAATACATGAAATAAGAGAATTATAAAAACATACAATACAGTAAATAATAAAATTAGTGCTCATGGAAACCAAGGTCTATTGATTTCTCATCTCTAATTAAATAGAGAGCTGGGTCATGAGCTTCATTTAAAGTCCTTTACAGTGTCTTGTGTTGCTGAAGCAAATAATTCGTTCTTATTAAAGTAAGTAATGAAACATATGTTTGTTTTTCTAGTATTAATTTTCATTTACAATTATTCTTATAATTTGAAATGCGTATTCTAAAATGAAAAGAAAATGATGTTTCACTGCATTGCTCAAACAATAAAATTTTTATGTTGGAAATTTTGTTCAACAAAGGAATTTCTCATGTTCAAGTTTTAATATTATTTTCTTAGCTAAATGGAGAGCCACCCACAATATAGAGGTGAATTGGCATGGCTTCCTTCTGGGAGGTCAATGGTTCAAATCTCGCATTGTCAATAAAAATAAAAAATAAAAAATATCTTAGCTAAATAAGTTATAAACTGAACCATTCACCATCGTCTCAAAACTAAATATGGCAAAAAGTTAGATATGCTACACAAATTCAATTCTCTCCTTAAAAATGAACCATGCCACCAAGAAATGCCTTACATATAGATCTAAGCTATAATGTTATGCACAATTTTAAAGAAGATTATACGATTTTTTAAAGAAATTGCTAGGTTATGACAAATTGCATAATTTTTTCTTGATGGGTTGCTAGGTGCCTCTTAATACCAAGTAAATAAGGGTATATAGAGAACAACTTACTAGCTAGGATGTCAAGGAAAACCCAATAGGTGAGATTTGACAGTTATATAAAAAAAGGGAAGAAGTGCATATATTTAGTGGTTGAACTCAAAATCTAGACAATACAAAGATTTTTTTTTTTTTTTTTTTTAAGAACATATAACTACAAAAAAATTTCAAAGATTTCTCAAATGTTTCTAAATACTCATGTTCCCTTGCAATACAATAATGTTTAGAAGTGAAGGAAATTATTGTATGTAGTCAAAATTACCTTATGTATATTCTAAGATTTATTGTTTAATGTTAAAAAGAACTTCATTTTTAGATATATTTATCATAACATTGTCATGCTTTTAAAATAGATTCTTAATTATTAATAAGCTAAATTTATAATATTTGATAAAACATTTAAACTTTAACAATAAATATAATAGACAAGTAGAAAATTAATTAATTTTTAATTTTTATAACAAAGATAGGAAATTGAGATGACATTGTGTATAACATAAATAAATAAAAATTCAAAAATGCATATAATAAATAATAGATAAGTAACTTATTTTATATTGCTTTTCAAACTAAATTATACTTTTATTAAATGATTAAATTTATTGACAAAAAATCTAAATAAAAATAAATCTTTCTATATTTTTTAAATAAAAAAATGTAATACAATTTTAATTTTTTTATTAAAAAATGATTAAATTTGAGTTATATTTATCCTTACATGAATGCTGTACAAAAACAAAAAACCTACATATAAATGAAACCTTTCTATATTTTTCTCTTTTGCATTCATGTCATTTTACATTCTAAAATAAATTAAGCTAAATACATATTTAAAGTTTATTTATTTTATATTTTATATTTTTTAATTTTAGGTAGATTTTATTGTTGTATTTTTATGTCATGAATAAAAAATGTAATGCAATTTTACAAAATTCTATCTTTTAAATGATTAAATTTGAGTTGTATTTATCCTTACATGAATGTTGTACAAAAATAAAAATCTACATATAAATGAAACCTTTCTATATTTTTCTCCTTTGCATTCATACCATTTTATGTTCTAAAATAAATTAAACCAAATACTTCTTTTAAGTTTATTTAGTTTTTATTTTTAATTTAAGGTGAATTTTATTGTTGTATTTTCATTTGCTATGCAGGTATGGCTCCTTGTGTCTTAAGATTAATAAATGTTATACATGCATAGGGTAAGAGCCGGTTCTTGCATGTCTTGATTAATAAATGTTATACATGTATAGAGTAAGAGCCGATTCCTCCCTAAGATTTACATTCTCTTAAAAATTGTGAATACAAAAAATTGTGTATTATTTTTTATGTCAATGTTGGAAAAAAGATCTATTTGGTCGATGCTTATAACTAACATACTGGGGTTTGAAGGTTGTCTTTTGTGAGAGGTGCGATGGAGTCTCTGAGAAGCGTTGGCTGCCGGCTGGGCTAGGGTTTTTCCCCTAGCCTGTTCTTGGTGTTTGATCTTTACTATTTTTCTGTTCTGTTTGGATTGTTAGCTACTGGACATAATTTGTGTCAGTGTTTTTGGAGATCTTTTGCAGTCAATTTTGGATTGGGGGTTTTATTGTTTGCATGGCAGGGCCTGGGATTTCTTCTCCGTTGGTGAGAACAAATGGTTCTTCTCCAACTATGCATGCAATGCGATCTGAATCGTTTGATTCAGGGGAGAGCTCCAAGCTGAAAAAAGTTAATGGTTGTCTTCCGCGTAGCCATGATCACCCTGTTCTGGTTATTCCTCCAATGGCTATAATGGAGGACATTGATTATTGGACCAAGCATGCTTTGATATGCAAATTTCTTGGAATTCGGATTTCCCTATCCGCTCTTGAGGCATGGATCCGCCGCTCTTGGCAGGTGGAAGACGATATGGAGATTATGTTGGCAGGGAATAGTTATTTTTTTGTTGTATTCTCTTGCATGTCTGATCGTGATCGTGTTTTTGAAGGAGGCCCTTATTTCTACAATAATGTGGGGTTATTTGTCAAACCTTGGCATTCAGGTTTTAATTCTGCTGAGGATCTCCCTTCAACAGTGCCAGTTTGGGTTCGCTTGCCTCGTCTTCCCTTGGAATTTTGGCGTGAAGACATCCTTCGACAAATTGCTGCTTTGTTGGGGAAGCCAGCTGCGATCGCACATCAAACCCTCGATAAAAAGGTTATTTCTTTTGCTAGAATTTGTGTTGAAATTAATTTGATTAACCCATTACCAGATTCTTTGGAAATTTGTTTGGGGGATTCTTCTTGGGTGCAGTAGTTAGATTATGAATCCCTCCCTTTCCGTTGCCGGATTTGTCATGAGTATGGTCATTTACTGCGGTAGTGCCCCCGTAACTCGAGTTTCAAAGGAGTGGATCGGTCTACAGCTGGAAATGCTGGTGGTTTGGCAGATACTACAGGGAAAGGACAATCTCAAATGGTTAATACTACCAAGGGGATGAATCCACAAGATGCTATAGGTAAGGGTAAGGCTTCAATGCAGGATAAGGATGGATTTACCCCTGTTCGTCCTCGAGCTAAGGGACGTGGTCAAAAGAGGCCTTTGAAAGAAAGATTATCTGATTCAGGTTTTAACCGTTTTGAGGTGCTGGATAGTATGGTTCTAGAGGAGGGTATTCCTCCTCCTATCTCTTTTGATCCAGCTTGCCCAGATGAGAGATCTGTTCCTAATGATGCTTGTGGGGCATCTCAAGTTGTAGTATATTAGAATTGTGAGGTTCCTGTAGCTCTTGTGACAGCGGCTCTGGTGACTCCTGCAGTGTTGGAAGATGATGATGTTGTTTTGGCTGACTTGGTTAAGGATGTGCTACCATCAGGTAAGGGCAAGGGATCTCCTCTCCCCTTGGGGTTGCTGCCTCGACCCTTTAAGCGGGCTTCTTCTTCTCCCCCTCTAAGGAGTGGGCGCAAAACAGACCAAGAGAAGATTAAACTCACAGGAGATATATTGATTGAGTCTAGTTCAGTGAAACCTTTGGATTCTCATTTTCCCAAATCTACCCAATGATGATTATTCTCTCATGGAATGTAAGGGGGTTGAATAGCATCCCTAGACAAAAGGCTATTCATAACTTGGTGGTTGATCATAGTCCTGATGTTTTTTGTATCCAAGAGACTAAGCTCTCTGTGGAGTCTATGGTCCAACATGCCTCTAGTATTTGGTCTCGTGGCCAATGCCAGTGTGTTGGGGCAACAGGCAGTGCTGGTGGTTTAGCTATATTTTGGGATCCTCAAAAAATTTCTCCTCTTGCCTGGATGTCTTCTCGCTCAGCTCTCTCTATGGTAGCTTCTGCTCTAGACTCAAGAGAGGTAATCATGGTTACTAATGTGTATGCACCTGTTGATCTTGTGGGAAAGGAGGAACTTTGGGAACATATTCAATATGCTAGAAATTGTCATCCTTATCATCCTTGGGTGTTAGCAGGGGACTTCAATTCAGTTTTAAGTCTGGAAGAGAAGCATGGTGGTTTGGCTAGATTGGGGCCTTCTTCTGCTCTTCTTCGGCAACACATATCTCTTTTGCATCTCTCTGATGTTAAGCCTTCTAATGGCCTCTATGCTTGGAATAATCGTAGGACTGGTGCTGCTGCTATCTCAGAACGCCTGGATAGATTTTTTGTTTCTTGCTTCTAGCTTAGTGGCACCCTTACTATCTCTTCAGAAATCCTTGATTGGAGGGGTTCAAATCATTGGCCAATCAAATTTTTTGCTATAGGGGCTTATGTTCCGAAGCATCCTCCTTTTAAGTTCCAGTTGATGTGGCTTCGTGACTCCTCTCTTCATGATTTTGTTTTTTGTTGGTGGAAAGATGGTGCCCCTGCATATGATACTGCAATGTTCTCATTTTCTAAAAGGCTTCAATATGTTAAAAGGCAGCTCAAGATATGGAATAGGGAATGCTTTGGGAATCTTCACTTTATGAAGAGGCTTGCTCAAGAAAATCTTGATGTCATCACAAGGGAGATTAGAGATCGAGGTTTCTCGAAGGATCTTGGCCAGGCTGAATCCCTTGCTTCTAGAGCTCTAGAAGAATGGGAACTTCGAGAGGAAATTTTTTGGAAGCAAAAGGCTCGAGTTGATTGCCTCCAGGAAGGTGATCGAAACACTGCCTTTTTCCATAAAACAGTGCAATCTCATCAGAATCAGAGCACTATCTCTTCTTTGGTTAATTCTCAAGGTATCCAACTGAATTCCTTGCTAGCTTTGTTCCAGGAGGCTATTTCGTACTTCTCTACCCTCTTCTCTGAGGACTCTCCTCCTGCTGATAATGAAGAAAATATTATTTTGTCCTGTATTCCTTCCCTTATCACTCAGGAAATGAATGATTATCTCATGCGTCCTATCTCTTTGGAAGAGCTGGAGGCGGTGGTCTTTGGCATGCCTAAGGGGAAGGCTCCTGGTCCTGATGGTTTTCCAGTTGAATTCTTTCAAGAATTTTGGGACATCATTAATCATGATTTGTTGGAGGTGGTTAAAGAATCCTATACTAGCAAGCAGATGCTTCGAGCTTTGAACTCTACATTCTTGACTCTTATTCCTAAGAGAGAGGGTGCTAATCAACTGGAGTTTTTTAGACCAATTGCCTTATGTAATGTGGTCTACAAAGTTATTACTAAGCTGATTGCTGAGAGACTGAAAAGGTGGCTTCCCATTATTATCTCAGAAGAACAAGGTGGTTTTGTTGCTGGAAGACAAATTTTGGATGGGGTGGTTATTGCTACTGAGGCTATTCACTCTATGGCTACTTCAAGGGAGAGAGCCATGTTTGTTAAGTTGGATATGGCTAAGGCCTGCGATAGAGTTAAATGGAGCTTCCTAAGGAGTATTCTTCTTTCTTTTGGATTTAGCTCTGACTGGGTGAGTTGGATTATGAGTTGCGTTACTTCTGCCTCTTTTTCTATTCTTATTAATGGTCAACCTTCACAACTATTTGGTGCTTCTAGAGGCCTCCGCCAGGGTGACCCTCTCTCCTCATATCTATTCATCATCATGGCTGAAGGCTTGGGCAGATTCATTAAGCATCAGGTGTCCCAGAATTCTATTCAAGGCTGGCGGTGGGGTAATGGCGTACCTTCTCTTTCCCATCTTCAATTTGTTGATGATTCTGCTCTTGCCGGTCTTGCTAGGATCAAGGAAGCTGAAGCCTTTCGACATGCTTTGGACGTTTATTTGGCAGCTTCAGGCCAGAAAGTTAATGAGCACAAATCTTTCATTTACTTTTTTAACACTCCTGATTCTATTCAACACAGGATTTTTGGTATCCTACGGTTTCAGATAGGTTCACTTCCTCTGACTTATCTTGGCATTCCTATTGCTATTTCCAGGCAGCCACGTCTTTTCTGGCAAAATTTGATTACCAAGCTTCAGGATAAGGTAAATCATTGGACTCATAGATGGCTTTCTACTGCTGCCCGGGTTACTCTTCTTCAAGCTGTTATCCAAGCTCTTCCTACTTATAGAAGCATGGTTCATGCTGCACCTATTTACTTTCTCAAGGAGTTTGATGCTCTTTCTCGACAATTCCTTTGGAGTGGTAATTTGCGTAGTACTAAATGGAGCTTGGTTAATTGGGCAACTGTTTGTAGGCCTAAAAAGGAGGGTGGTCTTGGTCTTCGTTCTGCTCTATTGAGTAGACAAGCTTTGGCTGCTAAACTTTATTGGCGATGGTGCTCTGGACAACATCAACTTTGGGCTCGTATTATCACTCATAAATATTTTCATGGTGCTGATCCTTGCTCTATTTTTGCACTTCCTCTTGAAGGTCGTGGCTCAATGATTTGGCATACTTTGAAGACAGGTGCGATGTTGGTGAAGAGGGGTCTGTTCTGGATATGTAAAGGAGGTTCTTAGGCTTTGTTTTGGTCTGATGCTTGGGATGGATTCCCTTCCATTTTATCCATATACCCTCATCTTCAGCCTCTTTGTGACTCTTTTCTTGTCGCTGGATGGGATAAAGTCGCTCATTACAAGACTCCTTATCAATTGGGACCTGTTGTTGGTTATAGATGGAAGCGTTCCTCTGATTGGCCTCTTGGAGGTACAGACATGGATCGTCAGGAGCTTTCTGAAATTCTGGCCTCTAGAGAGTGTTCCTCTTTGCTTGGTCCAGATGTATTGGCTTGGGGCGACACCTTGTCTGGTAAATATCATGTCTTTGCTGGGTATCAGGAGATAACTAGACAATTATTTGGGGATGCTGAGGTCCCTTGGTGGAAGCAAGTCTGGAATAAAGTTTCTTGGTCCAAGTGCAATTTTTTCATGTGGCTAGTGGCTCACAACCGTTGTCTTACCTGGGATAATCTTTGTAAACGTGGATTTCAGGGCCCCTCTTATTGTGTTTTGTGTGGTAATGGAGAGGAGTCTGTCTCCCATCTGTTCTTCCATTGCTCCTATTCTACTCAGATATGGCACCTTTGGTGGAGCACTTGGGGTTTCTCTTGTCGACATGCTTCCTCTTTTCCTGAGTTCTGGGCTCGCTTGGGTAGTGCTCCCTCCAAGTCTTCTTCTCTCCATGCTGCTTGGATTGTTGGCCCATCTTTCATGCTTTGGCATATCTGGTTGGAGAGGAATCGTCACATATTCCAAGATGTTCGGCTTGGTGTTTTGCATCTTTGGTGGAAAATATCACATTCTCTCCAGGAAACTATTCTTGTGAAGTGTGAGCTTGATGGGGGTATGGATCCGGTTGATCTTGCTATCTGTAATCGCCTCAATTTTCATCTGCAGGATGGGGTTGCGGCTCATAGGTTTCCTTCTATGTCCAGGCAGCTTCACCATCAGAGGAAGGGTCAGGTTAACCGGGATGGGCACTGGACTCCTCCTCCCTGTGGAGTTTTGAAAATTAACACTAATGGTTCTTCTCGTGGGAATCCTGGTCCGGCTGGTATTGGCGGAGTGGCTCGTTATAGTTCTGGGAATGTTAAATTTTTCTTCTCAATTCATAAGGGTGATTATGCTAACAATCTCATGGAAGCTCAGGCTATTTTATATGCTGTGGAATAGTGTTGCTTGTGGGGATGGAGTAAGATTATTTGTGAGTCTGATTCCCAGGTGGTGGCGAACATGCTTTCTTCGCAAGAGCTTGAGGATGTTAGTTGGTAGCTGGCCACTGTTGTTAAGCAGATTCTTTTCTTCTCTTCCTCTTTTCAGTTCATTAGGTTCAAGTATATTCCGCGAGAATGGAATAGACCTACTGATTGTTTAGCCAAATGGGCTTCTAGTCATGATCCAGGTTGGAATGTTAGGGATAGGGGGCAACTGTCCTTTGAGATGGTGCAAGAATTTGATGATCTTGTTGCTCAGGATCGAGCTCCTTGTTGAGCTCTCCTTGTTGTATTCCTTTCTGTCTTAATAAATTTTTACCCCTCTTTTTGCAAAAAGATCTATTTGGTCTTTTCTTTCTTGCTTTGTAGTATATAAGACAATACAATGTCATATCAATATAAAGACAACCTTTAGTTAGAGTGTTGGATGACTTTGAATGGTTTAATTTTAGTATTTATGGTGGTTCTTCCTCATAAAACAATGCTAGAGTCAATCTTCTCAGTTTTGTGAGAAACCTTTTAACATTGCAAGATATAATTCTATAAAAGTGTCCAAAGTGCTTGAGATTTGAAGAAAAATTGATTGGTCTATTACAATATCAAATCATGAAAAAATTGGTGACAAAATACTCTTGAGGATCTAATAATCCAAAATCTTAATTGTATCCATGCAAACTCTTGATGCAACTTCTATAGACCACAACGTGGGCACAATTATGATGCATTTGGTCATGTATTTGCTTAAGAACCATAAAATCCAAGTCAATAAATATTACAACATAAGTTGTTAACTGCTAGGGTTTTCGTTGCACCAAAAGATTGACTTGTCAATGCTTGATATAACCACTTGACTTACTTGAGGCCCTTAAACCATGTCATGAATCCAACAAGGCACATCGATCCACTGCCAATAATCTCCCTCCCAACGTTACTTGCCGTAACTTGGAAGTAGTTGAACCTATGACCAAGCTCTGATACCACTTGTAAATCAGTAGGGTTGTTGCACCAAAAGATCAACCCATCAATGTCCAATACAACCACTAGACTTATAAAAGACATAGAAATGTTGTTAAACCATGTCATGAATCCAGCAAGGGACACTAGTCCACTACCAACGAGTTACATTATAACCTAATTTCGTCTATAGAGTAAAATAATATTGCTGCTAAAATAAGTTCCGTACTGGCACTCTTTTTTCTATCTAATTTTATATTTTATATTATAATATCGATGTCCTGAGCAAGGTATAATATAGTGGAAAATTTTCATATTTTGGCAAATTTGGCATTTTTCTAGTGTTATTTTTGGTGATTTGTGAGCCCTTTCATGGTTTCCTGGTTGCCAAGCTTTGTTGGGTTTACCTAGTTGCCTAGCATTGTAATCACCAAGGCAAATGTTACGTTTGAGTTTTTTCTTGGCAGCATTCGCCTTTCACACAGTCGACTAGGTAATGCTTATCGTTGAATGTTTGCCGGGTTTCAAGTTTCTGTTTCATGCAGTATGGGGGAATTTGCCATCCTAGTTTCATTTTACCGTGGAGGAGTTGGCTCGTTTCATGTTATGGAAAATGGAGGAGTTGGCTCGTTTGGCGTGGTAAATTGATAATTGTATTGATTTGTAATATGTATAAATCCGAATTCGCCGAAGCAATGAGACATTAACTAAATACCACTGGCACTCCATCAAATTTTTGGCAGCATAGGACACATCGCAGGCACGACTCAGACTCCAGAGATAGCTTCCACAAGTGGTGGTACACTAGTATGTGTTGTAGAATACTCTCCTTGAGTTTATCTAGTTTAATTTAATCAGAAGCTTATCTACAGTTTCCTTTCTTATCTCATTTTCATTAGAAATTTTTCAAAAAGTGGACGCAATGCTGGAAGTTGCTGGCGACGTTAATGGTTTTTAAAGCTTGCATGCATGGATATTGACCACCAATATTTCCTTTGCCATGGAATGTCAATTCACCAACTATCATAAATCAAATTTGAAATTTAACTTTTTTTCATTATGTTTCAATTCTCATTCTGAAAGTAATACTGCTTATTCTCAAGGAAGTAAATGGATTGTCAGTGGATTGAGATGTCAAGGGAGGGTGAGTCTGTAACTAATATTGCTCAGTCTCAGGGAAGTGACAAGGGTAAGACCCCCAAGGGCAGTGAAGGGATTAATCTTACATCAAAATGCTGAAAACTTAGAGATACTACCATAAAGGCTTTCTTTGGAATTGACAATGTTTTTGGTCCACCAACTTGTGCAAGTACAAGTGCAGAAGGAAATCACAATATCTCACCACCACTAGAAGACCAAGTTGTTATTCAATTAAATCAAAATGCATCAAACAAGGATAACAATGTTCGAACAACAGAAGATGTTGTAACAAAAGATAATATTGATGTTGGTAGGAAGAAAAGAAAAAGGAATGTAAAAATGGGGTGGGAGTGCGAAATGAAAAGGACTTTCCAAGTTGATTGGGTAGCAAAGTACTGGTTTATTGAACTAGTCACAAACAATGATGAACCACCAACATAATGTAAGTGTACGATTTGTACTTGGAAAACTAAAAGAGAGAAAAAGTTGCAGCTAAAGCTTGACACTATAGAAAAACATATTGGTAAGGTTTATGAAAAAAAATCATAGATGGAAAGGAAGTAGTTGTAGCGAGATGGAAATCAAAGGAAGAATGCCTTCATGTTAAGTATGCCATAGAATATGAAGAGCATTTCAAGAAAATAGTGGTAATTGGTAGTGGCAGTAGTGGCAATCCAATCAAGGATGGGCTTCAACATGCAGCCAATGATGCAAACTTGGCAAAGATCATTCAGATGAGTGTTATTTTCATATTCTATCTAGAGGGCGTCTTATGAGAGACTTTTTAGAATATAGTAATTTATTATCTTTTTTAAGAGTTCCTCACTATCCTATGTCACATTGGTCAATATACGCTAGATGGGAAATGGCAAGCTGTCTTGCTGAGGTGGAAAAGCAAAATATACAGGAGAGTAATAGAATCCAAGTTCATTTCATTATCCTTAGATGAAGTCACTGCGGTAGATAACATTGCTTGGGTCTGTATGCATGTATATACTGTAAAAGATCATGTCCGTCAAGCTAATCTACTTTGTGTTCGTAAAATGAGGGCCAATTCAACTGAAAAAAATTTATAGTTAGAAGTTAAGAAAGCTTTGATGAAATTGCTGGTATGGATGACTTGACAATTGCAAAGAAGTTAGTGTGTATCGGAGCTGATGGAGCTACAGTAATGCAAGGGCAAAGGACTAGTCTTTGTGCAAGATTAAAAACTAGTATTGCACCTTACATGCTTGGCATACACTGCATGGCCCACCAAATGAATTTAGTATATAAGATTGTAAGTACTTTTCCTACAGTGTCAAAAGTTGAAGATCTAATCTGTGAGCTCCACTCATACTTTTGTAGAAGTCCTAAACACTTTGCAAATTTTAAGATTTTTTTCCGAGGGATTAACAACAGGAAATAAGATTCTCAAAGATGTTGAGACCAGATGGATATCTTTGCATGGACTAGCAGAACGAGTTCTAGTAGAATATCAATCCTTGATTGGAGTTCCATATGAGCAACGCCTTACATTGGACAGAGCTCTTGATTTGTTGAATAAGTTAAGTGATATAAAGAACCCATTAACTTTAGCCAGTCTTCTCCCAATGCTGGATTTAATGAACAAACTTGTTAAGAAAGCCCAAGACAGAACTATGTATATTCATGAGTATTCTGATTTATGTCAAATGACATGCATGACTCTGGATTCTTTTATTCAGATCTCTCAAGTCATAGCCCAATTTTTTCAAGGTGGGAGATAATGACAGCTTTAAATCATGCTGAGAATTTTTTACGATTCAATGTAAAAAATGAGCTATGTGTGTTTGTGAAAGGATTTGAAATACCAATGCACCAATCTAAAACAACCAAGAGAGGCAGAGTACTACCAGTTAGAAAGGATGATTTTGACAAGATTGTTGAATCTATTGGTGAAAATGTGAAGTCTATTTTCTACCAAATTTCAAGTGAGATTCATGAAAGATTCCCTCGAGAAGAAATTATTGAAGCCATGAGTTGTGTGTTTCCTCAATTTTGGAAACACTTCGAACATAATCCAAGTGATGCAAAGTTGTTTCATAATAAACTTGATGAATTGATAACACAGTTTTCAAAGCATACAGATTGCAATGGAAAACTAATACAAGGAATCTTAGCTTCAAATAATCTTAAAAAAACAATGTAAACTTTTTGCATTGTGTATGAAATAGCAGATGGAAAACTTTGAGAATCCATTCGATCCTAGTGCAATAACAAGGCTCTGGAAAAGGATAAGTAAGAGTGAAGTATTACGTACTTCAATATCAAAATATTTCACACTTGTTGATTTATGTCAAACAATGATATCAAGGTCGGTGGAAGATGATAGAGTTTTCAGTGCATTGGGGTTTCTGAAATCAAATGTCAGAAACAAACTAGACAAAAATTTGGAAACTTGCTTGAGGTTGTTTGTAACTCAATACAATGTTAGAGATTTTTCTTATGATAGGTCATTGGCCATTTGGAATTCCACACGTGAAAGACGAGGCCTTTGCAACACTTTAAAAGATGGTGGTTCTACTTCTACTGCTGACTCCAACATAAATGATGAATTTAGGTCTGAAAGTCAGAATGAAGATGATTTTATGGATTTTGAATACCCAATTCAGAATGAAGAGGAACCTATTAGTACTAGTCAGTTTCAAGGTTTGGAGTCCATATGGGATATAGAAGCATCACATTTGAGACTGAGTCAATGAAGTGAATCGTGATTTAGCATTGTAGCATTCAGTTCTAAGGAATTCCTAGTTATACTCTACTTCAGTTCTTCCATATTCAGTCATATTGCAATTACAATTTACAAAAATTGAGTTCAAGATTTTTGTTACTCTATTGTTGACATAATGTTATTTTTGTACCTTTCTCTTGATTTGAGTTCAAGATTTTTGTTACTCTATTGTTGACATAATGTTATTTTTGTACCTTTCTCTTGATTTGAGTTCAAGATTTTTGTTAGTTGTTACTCTATTCATATTGTTGACACAATGTTATTTTTGTATCTTTCTCTTGATTTAGTGGTTTGATAATAAAAAAAGAGATAATATAGAAGTGTGAAAAGGCCATAATATCAGCACAAAATATGACACTTTTCATTAACATTAACATCATAGAGAAATACTAACTATAAAACATAATGGAAATACACAAAGTTGGAACAATATGTGCTCTTAATGAAAATTATACTTAATATGAAAAATAACAACAGATCGGACCATTTCTAAGCCTTGGGAACTCATATTTATATCACTTGAGTTACAACAAGCTTTAGGCTTAGAAAGGTTACATCATGATTCATTACAAAAGACAAATGATAACAACAATTAAGATAATCATTACAATTTGTTGAAACCTTTTGTAACATCTTTTAATAGAAATAGGGGAAACAATTACAAAATGTGACAAGTGGCAAGCAATCATTAAGCCTGTCTTCCAGTTCTAACTGCAGCATTACCCATAGCGAATGTACCGCAAAGGTAAGGTAATCTATTATGATGAACAACTTCTCTTTGATATTCTTTTGCAACACTTGTCCTCCAATTGATTCTCCAGGGCCACCATCTTTTCTACTAATCATCTTCTACCGAAGGGATTGCTTTGATATCTGCTATAACCTCCCAGATGGCAATATTTGTATCCACAACAGGCCACACTATATTTCTAACTGCCTCTAATTCACTAATGTTTTTAGTCCATTTTGCATCTGTGATGGCTTTACCCTCTCCAATAATTTTGTTCATATCTACTTCAATTTTGTATGTCATATCAATCATATCATATACAACTTGAGCACTTGATTCACCTCTTCAAAATGCTAGAAATCTTGGATGGTCTAATATTAGATCAAAAGATTTAGACCACTCTTGCCAAGATTTGACATACCCTTCATTGTTCAAAATTGTTGGAATGAATTCTAGGGTACCTAATGCTATGCTTTTCGATTTTCCCCTTATTGCTTCGATCTTACCATTGAAGAATGAATTCAATTCTTTAACTTGATTTATCATTTTCCTTATAGGAACAATGATCTCCTTAGGTAGTTCCTTTTTTTGTGTGAGTAAAGGAACTAACCTATCAATGAATTGAATGTATGGCCCCCATCGGGCAAACAATGGAGATAATAGTGATAAAACCTCAGAGCATTGGTATTTATTACTCTACAGAGTATTGTACATACTATGTACATTTATAGAGGCTCTCTTTAAAGAAGTGATTCTATGAATCAAAAACTATTTCATTGTCCTGATCTCTGCATCCTTGCTAATCTCAAAATCATCCACATCCATTTGTGTTACTAGATGTGGTTCTTCTACTATCTGATCAGTTTGAATATTCTTGTCTTGTACCTCTCTTACTCTTAGTGACCTTTCTTCTCTTTTCAAATCTTCATTCATCTTTTTTTATTCCTCCAAAGTGTGCTGCAGAACATATGTTCTTTTCATTCCTCTTCATACTTCTTCCTGGTGTCAAGGTACTTTTCATATGTTTGCACTAGTTGTTCTTGAAGAATATCAATCTTGTTCTTGCCTAGCATAGCAGTAATGTTTTGGAGGTTGTAAATTTGATTTGAAGAAGTTGAATGTGCATTCCAAAAAATTGCATTACCTGCCAGTGTCTATTTAATTTCCATCAAGGTACGCTTCTCTAATTCTAGAGCTATACTCCAAATAGCCATTGTCTTATTATCTATATTAAATCCTACCCCCTGCAACTCGCTAAATGGATTAATCTCCTAATAAGAGATTGATTTTTCTTGTCTCCTCATTTGATCAAGTAGAAATGAGGAACTAATGTCCCATCCTAGGAAAACTATCATACCACTCCTTTGTACCAATTCCCTAGCCTCCTCTACAGTGAGGCTTTCATTGTTAGGATCATAGGCTTGGAGCTTTTGCACCATTTCAGTCACTTTTCCATCCGTGTCTCCAAGTTTTACATGCAAAGAAAGTTCATTCTGTTTGAGTTTATACATAAAACTTTTGAATTCTTCACTCTTGATAAAATCATCATCCTTCATGAATTTTTGAGCCTGTATAATTCTGTCATCCAACATCATGGACTGTAGTTCTAAACTATTGGGTCTCCTCTCCTCTTGAGTAGCTTGATCAATTAAGAACTTTTGTTTGGCATTATCAAAAAACCTAGTTCCTTTTGGAAGCACTTGTAAGGCTTTCTCTCTAGCCTTTTCCAGAACCTCAATCAATTTTTGTTTCTTCTTGCCCCTTTTATCCCAGTCTGAAGGGCCAGGTTGATCTTCTTCGTCACTGATTTCCAATACAACATTTGCCTCTGGAGAAGAAGGGTTTACCCTATCTCTAGAATTTTGAGGAACTTGAGCCATAATGTTATCAAACTCCTCAATACACTTATCAATTTGTAAAAAATAGGGTAAATCAGAATAGAAGCCCTGGAAATTAGGATCTACTTTCTTGATTTCTTCCTCTACTAAGAGGATTTCTCTCCACTTCTGCATCCTAACAACACATACATCTTCATCCAATTGATCCCTAATGAAATCTTCTTCCCAAATTTTCCTTCCAATGATGACATTATAATCCCTCATTTGTTTAAGAGCACTTCTAACAATGTTATATGGGTCATAAACCCTAGTGGGGGCAGTGGGGAAATTTAAATCTCTTAGGAAGGCATCAACTTCCTCAATGGCATCTTTACCAATTTCAAAATCCCCTACTTTGAAATTTCTACACAGAAAAGAGCTCCTTTTGATGGTTGGCCCTAGATATTCTCTATTCATGGATAACAACTGCTAGAAAATTTCCACTACACCCACCCTCTCCGGTACATATCTTGGCAAGAAATGAGGGGGTTGGGAACAACCAAAAATTCTAATCATTGTACAATTTGTTAACAAAAAGGCACTACCCAATCATGATCAATTGGTCCCTCATCATCAAAACACATAGTTGGTCTAACAATCTTCCTGATTAACCTAGGTAATCTTTCCAATTTTGGACCTAACATCCTATGAATAGTTGCAACAAAATCATTATAAAAAGAGAGGGAATTAGAAAAAGAGTAGAACCTCTACCATAATCTTGTCCATCTTTGAACAGGCAATGCCTCTCCAAAATTTTCCAAAGCTTTAATGAAACTAGAATCCACATGGCCCACATTGTAGAAGAGGATGAGATGCATAGGCACTGAGTAATGTAGAAATTTAAAATTGCCAAGCTCACCTTGCTGAGTTGTCACCATTTGCTGATGAATACTATCAACAATGAATGTTTCAAAATCATACCCCACATTAGTATGCGAGTCTTGAATGTCTAGAGCCATCACATACAATGCTAGGGAGGCATCGAGGGAATCCATCTACTCCCAATAGTTTGTTCAACCCAATTTTTTTTTTTCTAAAAGTATGCACAGAAATATGACAAGGGTATAAAATCAGTAACCTTTTTTAGGAATTCTCCTTTCATCTTGTTTTCCCTTGGGATATGTCGCAACATTGCATGTTTTGTATAGAAACCTCTCTATTTTTGAAATGCTACTTCCAATTTTTCCAAGTTAATAGGAACTAACATGGGACCCTGCAAATCAAATGCTTCAGCAAAAGCATCCTTACTTAATGTACAAAGAATGCTCATATCCTTTCTGTGAAAGGACTGAGTGGTTGGATTAAATGCAATTGCTAGTGCCTTGATAAGGTCAACATCCAAGTATACCTCCAATATTATCAACTTCCCTAGGTTCTTCATCCATGGATTTGAGATGGGAGTCTTTTACACCCTATTCTTGTAAAAGTACCAGAACAATTCAGTTCCATTGGTGTCCGGTACTTGAGCATCTCTACAGAAGTTGTAAGCATCTCTCAACACGTGAACATTAGCACATTGAGAATTGGAAGATTTAGGGAGAATCTTCAACCATTCTTCTGCAAATTTGGTAGACAATGAAACCTTGCTGCCCTCTCCAATGCCCTTCTTTATTGATGATTTTGCTTTTGCCATTTTGATCTTACTGCAAATTATTTTTGCTCCGTTAGCTCTACATATCTAAGAATTCTAGTTTTTTGCAACTAGGTGACAGGTGACGAAGTTAAATTTTTAAATTTTAATGGCTTTAAAAGCTTGCATATGCATGGATATCTATTATCCACCACTACCAATAGTAAGTACTGCCTTTATTTCATTTTCCTTAGAATGTCAACTCATGAACTGTCGAGAATTAGATAATAGATTTGAAAACTTGTTCTTTTGTACTTTCAAAGTTTCAAGCTTTAAAATTACATTGTACAATCTTATGAGTTGCCAAACCCTTGTTTCTATGCTCCGTTGCAAGCAGTTTAACTTAACCTTGAATTCTTTTCGCAAAATTGCAAAAACCTTCTTTTTCTTTTCTCGAGCTATCGCAACCGTTAAATTAAATATTCAATTTACCCTTGCGACACTGTAATAAGCCTTATATCCTCTTCCAATGAGATTCCCCTTCTGTCATAGCTTTAGAACTTAAACTTTTCACATCATGGTCTCGCAGTTGTCAAAACCCATTTCCATCTAACCAATGTGAAGTGGCGAAGATGGCTTCATCTTAACTTTTTTTGGCTTTGCAGTATGACATATCTTTCTATCAGAACCTCGAAACATGAAAATCCCTACCATTGCAGTCTCAAGGATGCCATAAGTCTTTTCCCTTTAACCGCTACAAACATGCAAAAACTGCCTAAATTAACATTTCGCGATCTCGCAACCAATAGACTAACTGCCTGGAAAAAACCTCCAATGATGTGATCTCCCTTTTTGCGACTGTCGAAAGTCTTTTCCCTTTAACCACTCTGAACATGAGAAAACTTCCCGAATTAACATTTCATGATCTCGCAACCAATAGACTAACTGCCTGGATAAAACCTCTGATGATGTGATCTCCCTTTTCGTGACTGTTGGAAGCCTTTTCCCTTTAACTGTTGCAAATGTGCAAAAAATGTTTGAATTAAGATTTCGCAGTCTCGCAACCAACAGACTAACTGGCTAGATAAAACCTCTGATGATGTGATCTCCCTTTTTGCGACTTCGCAACATAAAAGTTCACCAAATCACCATCATTTAACTGCTACTGTCAATGCTACAAAATCTCCTTTTTGCAAAGTCGCAAAGTTAACTCCTCATTTATCTTTCCAACCAACAATGATGTGATCTCTGCCCTCCTTGCGATTTCACAATAGATAAACTATTAACTTTCACTTTGACAGTGACATTGCCATAGACCTGTTAAAGCCTTTCTCGCAATTTTGTAACCGCCAACTTCAAGCTAATGAAACCCTTTGTGAAACTCTGATGCCATCAAGTTCGCATATGTTTTTTTTAACCTTGACTACAATGAAACTATTTGCCCAAAAAATTAAAATTTTACTAATTTTTATTTTTTGTTCGCCAATGTATAATTTTTTTATGTTTTAAAATAACACAATTCGCCCAGATTTTACACATTTTTTGAGAGACTATGAATGATTTGCCAACGGAGATTATTAATTTTCCTTTGTAAACTATTTTTTTTGCCACAAAAAAATAATTTTTTTTGTCAGGTGTTTTACACCTTTCGCCAAGTTTTTACACCTTTTCTAAAGGAGGGGTTTCTTAAAGTATACCCTAGTCCTGAGTACTTTCCCACCTTGTGCATTAGTGCTTAGACCAAAAAGATCCAAATATCTTTCAAACTCATGAATATGACATATATTGAAACACAATTTAGGGAAAATAGGTCATTTGGATTGAGGGGGTATATAACATATAGAATATATTATTCAATTATAAATATGTGACCATATTCATGCGCATACACATATACACATATGCACAAGTGTGTGTGTGTGGGTGTGTGTGTGTGCGCGCATGCATATGGTCACAAATTTATAATTGAATAATATATTTTATATGTTATTTATGGATTCAATCCAAATGACCCATTTTCCCTAACTCTTGTTTCAATATATGTCATATTCATGAGTTTACACCAAAAAAAACATCTTGCTAGTTTGGGCACTAATACACAAGGTGGGAAGGCACCAAGGATATCAATCTTAGAAATGTAAACTCTAAAATTAGATAGAAAAAATAGTACCAATATGAATCTTCTTTTAGCAATGATATTCTTTTTCTCTATAGATGACATTAAGTTATAATGCAATTTTTTCGGCAGTGGCCCAAAATCCCTTCTTGGATTCACAACATGGTCTAACAACCTCTTGTTTCTTCTATAAGTTCAGTGGTTGTGTCAGACATTAACATGTTGATCTTTTGGTGAAATGACAATCCTAGTGGTTACCAAGTGGTATCAAAGCTACACACACACACACATGCATGTATGGATGTATGTATGTATATGTATATGTATATTATATATACACATGTGTGTGTATAAACATAGATACACATACAAACAAACATACATACATATAAACAGAGATGTACACACACACACATGCATGCACACACACACACATACATATCCACATACATATACATGTATATGTATATTTATGTATATGTATATATACATAGATACACACACATATGGATTGGATGCATATGAATTATTAATTCACAATGAAATGATAAAAAATAAAAAATACAAATTAAAAAATTATGGAAGAAACAAATTGCTCAATATACTCATTGAATTTGACATAGAATTGATTTCTCATCAAACATGAAAAAATTGCATGCTATGGGAATGAATTATATAGACAAACTCAACATATTTCAAAGATCATTGAGAATTCAATAAAGTGACGCAAGAAAATCATCTCATGGGATGGAGGATTGTTTTCAGATAGATGATACTAATTAAAAAGGATTCTAATAAGTCTAAAAAAAAGATAAGAATAGGAGAAAAAGATAACTTCCATATTTTAATTTCAAAATTGTTTGGTAATTTTGAATAGAAAGGAGGAAAACAAAAGCCTAAGTATTTTCCAATTTTTTAAAAAAGGAAAAAAATGGCAAGAGGTTGACAATTTCCCTACAATTTTGTTTTTCAAAATAACTTATTAGCAAAAATATTATAATTATTTGCAAGAAATTTTGGGTTTGATTATGTTTAGATTTCTGCATTAACATTTCAAATCACACTCAGTTATCCATCATTTTCTCCTTGCCCTCTTGCTTCATCCAAATGATGAATCACTTAGTGTGATTCAAAATGTCGATGCAAAAATCTAAACACAATTAAACAAAAAAATTCTTGTAGATAATTAGATATGGATTGTGGAAATCTTTTCTCATTAAAATAGTATAGTTATTGAATAGATCCAAAAAAAAATCAATTTGCATCTTTACGTAAACAAGGTCATTTAAGGTTTGATTTTTCTGTTTCAAAACATCCCAAGATTTGGATGATTGAACATATATACCTAGTCCATGACGCAATAGTTTTAAGGTGCATTTATTCTTGCATCAAATAGTTTGACATACACTACAATTATGTAAAGAACATAACAATGTGCTATTTAGTCAAGGTTAGCAATTTGAGAAAACTAGTAGTTGAGAGGATCTAGTAGTGTACATCTTAACTTTGGTTCCTTCACTTTCTAAATAATAATTTTCATAAATACAAATATTCTACATGGTTTTCTTTTTTGAATTATGTGTTTAAAGCTATTGTTTGGGATTTCAACATTAATGATGTAGCCAAATCAATTGTTTTTAGTGAGTTGTTGGAAAAAAAAAGGACATAAAAAAGGAGATGTATTATTGTTTTCTTATATCATCATATAATGGTTATTTCTTTGATCTAAATTTGAATTGATTTTTTTTTCTATTTTATATAAACAAATATAACCACTAATAGCTATCTTTAAAAATAATGAAAAAAAGTTGGCTTGGACAATCACAATGACCAAAAAATTGTGCCCATTTATTGGGTCCTCTCTAATTAAAACTTAAAATAGAGCTTTCACTATGAATTTTTATTATTGATCGGGTCCTGTCCAACTCAGACACACACATATGGATAAAGAGATGTATTATTGATCACACATGTAATCAAATGATAGTTGCTTCTTTGATGTGACTTTTGAAAATGATTTCTTTTTGTCTATTTCATTGAACATACATACAAATGTTATCATATAACTTAATAAGGCTTCAGGCGTGGCTTTGTGATGTCATTATGCCCATACTATTGGTCCTCTTGATACATATGTGAGTCCTACTACTTTTGTTCGAATGTGATGCTAATGCTATCATTTTTGTTGTCATTGATGTCAACTTATGTTGTTCTTGGATGTTAAATTTGATACTTTGGTGATCTAGTATAGTGTGCTCCAAATGATGAGCTATGCAGATCTATCTTTAGCCATGTTTGTATTGGTCCAATTCATCTTAGAACATATTATGATTCATAACTTTGGGTTCAAACCTATTTGGAAAGTGGCTAGCATGCTCCAAAATTGGTGCTTCCATTATAACATGTATATCCTACTTCTTGGTCTTGGATGTTATGGTGAATGTGTAGTGTGTTGTTGTAAGCGATGAGTATTGATTTGAGAGATGAGGTTTTGTGTGGTCCAAATTTTATTCCATTCCACCACGTGAACTTTTTGGTGTGATCTATTTCAAATTGTATTAGGCCAGCTTAGAAGTTTATATAGAATGACACAATACAAGTAAAAGATTATCATTCTCAAACATATAGATAAATTACACTTGTGATAAATGCCAACCTAACAAAGAAATATTTGTATATTAACGAGTATTTATATTTGCACACTTGGCAGAAAAGTGCAATTTTAGTTTAATGTTGTTGTTAGTGATAGTTATTCTAGTGGTATAGTCTTATTGTTCTTCTATCTAGTAGCGGGCCTTTATTTATTTGGAAGTGAACACGACCATTTTAGGATAGTTATCCCAATTGATAGTGAGCCTTATTTGTACTGAGATATTTTTGATAGTAACCCCATGTAAAAATCATTTAAACTAGTTTCACCTTAAACAATGTTCTTTATGCATTTTATTTCTTATCTTGGGTTTCCATATTAATTATAGTGTTCATGATGTATGGTGTCTATATGATTTCATATTCATATTTATTTTAATTATTTGATTGGTGTAAGATTTATTTGGATTAATTATGATTAAGGAATTTATTTTATATAATAAATGATTCACCCCCTCTAGGTTATGTGGTCTATTAAAAAATTGGTATTAGAGCCTTGATTTCTTGAAGAAGAGCTTAACCACATGAGGTACATCTGATGATGTATAGATTGAGAATTCCTATGTTGTCCATGGATTCAAATATAGTTTCTAAAGAGTGTAGATGAGAGGTTACATGATTTCCCAAGTTACACTACTTGGAAATATGTTAAGAACAAACATGTAGCATTGATTAATGACCCTACTATTGCATATGATATTTAAGCCTACAAGAAGAATGAAGAAATAAGGTATGCCATTTATAGCATTTTATGAAAGACTTGCTGGTATCTCTAACTCTTGTTGTCTATTAGTGTCAAACACTTAGTCATTTACTAGGTAGGGTCAGACGATCATCATGTTAGAAAAAGTAGATTACCAATATAACTGAGAGGGGGGCCGGGGGTTGAATAGGTTATATATCAATCTTAACAAATTCTTAATTAATCAACCAAAGTAAACAACAATAAAAAAGAAATGTGCATACACAAATACACTAGATATGTTGACTAGGGAAACCCTTGATCAGAGGGAAAACCCTAGTGGGAATGATGCCCACAAAATAATGTACTAATCTGAATATTCCTTGTTATAGGATGGACCCTGTTAGGAGTTTGTTACAATGCTTAGTTCAAAGAGTCCCTGTTAGGAGACTTTGAATCCTTTTTAGGAGATTCCAACCCTGTTAAGAGTTGTAGAAGGTAGCTGAACCCACTGTCCAAACAACTTTAGGATCAGATCAACAAACCCACTGTCCAATTGATCTCGGTACTATTCATTTCAGAGTAATAGATATGTGACAATATTTTGTTTCTTTCTCTATCTAGTATGTCAGAATTCTTCACCTTTAGATCATGCAATCAGATCTAGAACTCTATATCCATCAACAGTAACCCTTAAGGTCACTTACACACATTAGTAGATTACTATGCTCCTCTACTTCACAACTCACAATTCTTCTCTACTTCTCGATCTCAATGATGGTCTCCAAAACTTGAAAAACATATTTCCTTTATACCACACTCAATATTATTTCCTTAAGTCGGCTCCATACTTTACTATTCATATTTAATTAATGCTGTCGGCTCACAGTTATACCCAAACTTTCATACTTGCAACTTCTGTACCTATGCACTTGCTAATGCCACCAGTAGTTAGTGTACTACCTCCAGTTAACTGCACAACCCTTAATTCCAAATACAATGCTCTATACTGGTCATACAACATAAAATATTTTTCCACTTCTTTGTTTTCCTGTGGTTCTCTGTAAATCATCAATATCTTTCATACGATGTCAATTCAGGTTCTAAGCACTTGCCCACATGTCAAATACATACTGTAGTATATGTTGGTAACAATGCATAAGCATATGCGTAAAGTAATATCCTTAATACAAAAATCTCAGTCAGTTGCTCTATCAGTCTTACACAAACTCATTGCTATGTTGTCATCAATGACAAACAATGTTCTGCAATGCTCCTCCACAACATCAACATTCATGCTAATAATCTCCCCCTTTGGCATTGATGGAAACATAGATGAAAAATATATAGTTCCAAGAATACCAAGCCTTAATTGCAACACTTCTCCCCCATAGTACAAAATTTGTCTAATGTTTTTCATGTCATTCTCTCCCTTATTGACATCAATGTACATAAAAGGTTTAATTGCTTGAGCATACAATAATCTATTAGCACGACCACTAGCCGGTTTGTTGCTTTTACAAATTTTGCATATAATTCTATAAACAACACAAGTGTCTAAAGACACTGTTGTATACCAATTATCAATCACCAAGAGTCCTTGCTGAATCTGTTCATCACAGATACTCCCCCATCAAGGAAGCATCAACATTCAGTCTAGTCTAATAATGATGCTTTGTACCTTGGACTGATGCACTTTTGCATCTTCTACTCTGAGCTAGGTAGGGGCATAACCCCAAGCATACCTCTCATGTACTCAAAGGTATCCTTTGGTAAGGCCTTTGTGAAAATGTCTACAATCTATTCCTTAGTATTAATGTACTCCAACCTGATTTCTTTCTTTGCAACTTTTTCTTTGAGCACATGATACTTTATTGCTATGTGCTTAGTTTTATAATGCAAAATAGGATTCTTAGACATGTTAATAGTACTTGTTTTATCATAGTAAATGATAACAAGTTTTGTGAATGTAATTCCAATATCCTTCATCATCTGCTTCATCCATATGACTTGATTACAATTGTTTGCTCCTGCAACATATTCTGCCTCTGTAATACTTTGTGAGGTACAATATTGCTTCTTACTGAGCCAAGAAACTAGTCTTCCTCCAACAAAAAATGCTCCTCCACTGGTGCTTTTTCTGTCATCCCTATCTCTAGCCCAATCAGCATCTGTGTAAGTACAAAGAGTAAAGTCATTACTTCTATAATACCAAATGTATTAATCTGACGTTCCTTTCAGATATCTAAATATCCTTTTTACTACTGCATAGTGATATTCTTCGGGATCGGCTTGAAATCTTGTCACAATTCCAACTGCATTTGCTATATCTAGTCTACTATGAGTCAAATACTGCAATCCTCTAATCATAGATCTGTACTTCTTTTGTTCAATAGTAGGCATCTCATCTTTTCTTGATAACTTATGATGACCAATTACCATAGGAGTTCCAATAGGTTTACATTTTTCTAGAAAAAATCTTTTCAACATATCTTTCCAATACTTGGTCTAAGAGATGAAAATACCTTCTTTGTTTTGAACAATCTGCAATCCCAAGAAAAATTTCATTTCTCCTATCATGCTCATCCCAAAATCATTCTTCATGTCTTCTGAGAATTTTTTACTGGCTTCATAATTTCCACCAAAAATGATGTCATCAACAAATATAATGATTATTAGCAAACCATCTTCTATTTTCTTCAAGTACAAGTTACTATCTAATGTTCCTTTAGCAAATCCAAGCTTTTCTGTATTTGTCCAACCTTGCATACCAAGTTCTTGGTGCTTGTTTTAATCCATACAATTCTTTCTTTAGTTTGCAAGCCATGTCCTTCTCTCCTGTTAAAGGAAAACCCTCTAGTTGTTCAATGTAAACTTCTTCTTCAAGCTCTCCATTCAAGAATGATGACTTAACATCCATTTGATATACTTAAAAAATATTATATATGAGAGGAACATTCTGACTGCTTCCATTTCTTGCTATAGGTGCGTATGTCTCTTCATAGTCAATTTGTTCTTTCCGAGAGTAACCTTTGCATACAAGTCTTGCTTTGTTTCTTATTACTTTTCACTGTTCATTCATTTCATCTTTGAATACCCATTTTATGCCTATCAAATTTTTGTCCTTAGGTCTAGGAACTAATTCCCATGTGTCATTTTTAATTATCTGCTGGAGTTCTTCCTCCATTTTTTCTTATCCAATGATCATCTTTGATTTCTTTAGCTACACTTCTTGGTTCTACTTAAGATGTCAGACATGGTTCTTCATTAATTCTGCTCCTTGTCATTACTCCTTTTTCTTTACTTCCTATTATCTAATCATTAAGATGATTTCTTATCAAGTTCCTATTTGGGGTAGGAGTTGCTGCTTCAACTCTTATTTCTAGCACTGTTCTCTATTCTTCTCTCATATCTTCAACTTGCACATTATTCTGCAAGTCATTGCTAGTCTTGTAAAATAACTCATTACTTCTGTTAGTCATTCCACAGTAATCATCTACATCAAAGTTATAATCCACTATCTTTTCCTTAGTGCCAAATTTCTCATCAATTTAAAAATTTTTGTACTCTACTATAGTTTTTGTTCTATAGTTGAAACATCTATAAGCTTTACTTTTTAATGAGTAACCAAGAAACATAACTTCATCACTCCTTGGATCAAACTTATTGATATCATCATCTCTTTTGATGTAACATTTTCTTCCAAATATCTTGAAATATTTGATTGATGGTGAGTGACCAAACCATAGCTCATAGGGTGTTTTTTCCATACCTCTTCTCATCTAAACTCTGTTTAGTGTGTATACTACTGTATTGACTACTTCTCTCCAAAAGGTTTTTGGTACATCATTTTCAAATAACATAGCTCTTGTTGCTTCAGTAATTGACTTGTTTCTTCTTTCAACAATCCCATTCTGCTCAAGTGTATGAGGTGAGGATAGTTGTCTCCTGATGCCATGCTCTTCACAATAGATATTGAATTCTCTAGAGGTGAATTCTCCTCCTCTGTCTGATCTTAAGCTCTTAATTTTAACTCTAGATTCATTATCAACTTTGTTCTTAAATATCTTGAATTTTTCAAATTCTTCTAATTTTTCTTTAAGAAAAGCTACCCACATCATTCTAGTGAAATCATTAACAAAAATCATAAAGTACCTTTCTCCATAGAATCCTCTTGTTCTTGCAGGACCACTTAGATCTATATGAACCGATTCTAGGTTTTATGTGGTACAAAATTGCTTGCTAGGAAATGAGCTAGACTCTCTTTTGCTTAGCCAAGATACATTCCTTACAAATAGTGTCAGTGGGCTTAGTGGTCTTGTGTAAATCTCTCATAGTCAGTGTATTACTAGCCTTCACAATGTTATCAAAGTTAATGTGAGAAAATCTTCTGTTCCACAAACAACTGTTGTCAATCTTTGCTACTAAACATGTTATTTCAGTGGAGTTTAATTGAAATATATTACCTTTGGTTTTTATACCAGTGCCAAGTAGTTTTCTTTCCTTGTTCTTGATAATGCATGTGGTATTACCAAACTGTAGTTGATAACCTTTGTCCATAAGATGTCTAACACTTAGCAGGTTATGCTTTAGTCCATCAAAAAAGTAAACATCATCAGTATATGGTTTACCATCAAGTGTGATTTATCCAATTCCTGTAATGTGACACACTGCATTGTTTCTTAATTTGACAATTCCTCCATCATGGCTTTTGAATTTGACAAATTTTCTCATATCACTAGTCATGTGATGTGAGCAGCCACTATCAATGATCCAATCTTTCTTTTCAACTTGTGAGATCAGTGCACTTTCTTCTTTGATTTCTCTATCAAGATCAGCCTCCTTTATAGCCATGAATCCTAATTCATCTTCACTCATGTTTTGATCAGAATCTTCCTCTTCTTCTTCATTAGCATATAAACAATTTCTAGGTCTTCTAGACTTGAATCTTCCTTTATACTTTCTTTCTCTTTTAGGACTCTTAGATCATAATGACTATATTCATTACATATCCAACATTTAAAGATATTCTTACCATATTTTTCTCTTTCTACAAGAATAGCCACTCCCCCTTGGATCTTTTCCTCAATAGAATTGCTGTTGCTAGCAATGTCTCCTTGCGCTTTTGTATTTTTTGCTAAACTAGGTCTAATATTCAGTGCACTAAATGCTTTCTCAACATTTACTAATTCTCTAGATTGTTTCAGATCAAACTCTTTAACTTCCAATCTCCCAAGCAATGTTTCTTTGGTGAAGTTAGTGGTGCAAGGTAACATTACTCAAATCATCTGTGTTATTATCTTGAAGGGTGGTGTTAGACTTTTCAAGATCTTCCATATTACTTCATCATTAGATTTCTTTCCATTAAGAGATGTGATTCCTACAACAATCTCAAATATTCTACCAACATAACTTCTTACAGATTCATCTTCCATCATTTTAGCATCTTGGAATGTGCAATACAACTTTTGCAATCTAACCCTCTTTGCATGTGTATTACCTTCATAATTAGCCTCTAAAGTTTTCCAAATTTCATGAGATGTTTTAAGTTGTTTTACCTAATTGTACTCACTTTCAGGTAACATTGACAATATTGGTTCTATTACCCTTATGTTGCACATAAACACTTCTCTCTGTTCCTTAGTGCAGGTTTCAAGATTGTCTTCTTTTGCAGTGTTCATAGATGTCTTGGATACAAGCCAATATCCTGGACACATGCACAAGAGATGAGTCTTCATTTTATCCTTCCAACTTTCATAGCTTCTGCCATCAAATCTAGGACTTTCTTTCCTAAATAGATTGGCCATGGATCCCCCAAAGTTGTTAAACTTACCTTCAAGGACTTGATACTCTGATACCAATTGTTAGAAGAAGTAGATCACCAATATAACTGAGAGGGCGAGGGGGTGAATTAGTTATATATCAATCTTGAACAATTCTTAATTAATCAACCAAAGTAAACAACAATCACAAAGAAATGTGCATACACAAATACACCAGATATGTTGACTAGGGAAACCCTTGATTAGAGGGAAAACCCCAGTGGGAATGATGCCCACAAAATAATGTATTGATATGAATATTCCTTGTTATAGGATGGACCCTATTAGGATTTTTCTACAATGCTTAGTACAAAGAGTCCCTGTTAGGAGATTCCAACCCTATCAAGAGTTGTAGAAGGCATCTGAACCCACTGTCCAAATAGCTTTAGGATTAGACCAACAAACCCACTATCCAATTGATCTCGGTACTATTCCTTTCATAATAATAGATATATGAAAATCTTTTACTTCTTTCTCTGTCCAATATGTTGGACTTCTTCACCTTTAGATCATGCAATCAGATTTGGAACTCTATATCCATCAACAGTAACCCTTAAGGTCACTTACACACATTAGTAGATTACTCTGCTCCTCTACTTCACAACTCACAAGTCTTCTCTGCTTCTTGATCTCAATGATGGTCTCCAAAACTCAAAAAACATATTTCCTTTATACCACACTCAATATTAATTCCTTGAGTCAGCTCCATACTTTACCATACATATTTAATTAATGTTGTTGGCTCATAGTTATACTCAAACTTTCACACGTGCAACTTTTGTACTTGTACACTTGCTTACATCATTAGTAGTTAGTGTGCTACCTCCAGTTAACTGTGCAACCCTTAATATCAAATACAATTCTCTATATTGATCATACAACATAAATTATTTTCAACTACTCTATTTTTCTGTGGTTCTCTATAAATCATCAATATCTTCCATACGATGTCGATTAAGGTTTTGTGTACTTACCCACATGTCGAATACATACTATAGTATATGTTGGTAACTATGCATAAGTAGATGCACAATGTAATGTCCTTAATACACAAATCTTAGTTAGCTACTCTGTTAGTCTTATAGAAACTCATTGCTATGTTGTCATCAATGAAAAACAATGTTGTGCAATGCTCCCCCACAAGATTATAATTCATGCTAACACATCACTTGACTGAGCTACTCTGTATTAGCCAAGTCATGTATGTAAGTATGCATTTATTGAGCTCTATAGGAGCCAAGAAAGTGTGTGGTCATCAAGTATTTTCTAGATAAGACGAGCTCAACACCTACTAAGCAGCTCAAGCATATGAGTGTTGAATTACATAGTTAGTGCCGTGCACAATACAAATTGAGCATTAGTAATGTCAAGTATTAGAAAATAGTAAGTGCTAAGCACAATACAAACTGAGCATCAGCAATGTCAAGTATCAAAAAATAGTAAGTGCCGAGTAAAGCAAGTTTACATAAAAGTTAGAAATGATACAGACTTTGACATAAATAATTTTCAAGCCAACGTGGAAGGAACCTTTAATATTTGTGGAGGTTGTTACATAGATTTTTAGGTGTTTATGATGTGGACCAGAGATCCCTATTTTTTATGATCAACAATTTAGAGGAAGAGGCAAAATATGGAAGCATCTAGAAAAGTCTTTACATAACTCTTTAAATAGAGATGATTTTAACCTAGACAGAGAGAGTAAGAAGAGGGATATGCAAATGAAGTAAGATCATATCATAAGTTAGTGGAAGTGTTATGTTATCTCTTAGCAGAGAAAGTGACCAAATCAGTGCAGTGAAGGGAAGAAATGTTTTATCAAATAAGAAGAGGATCAGTTTGCAAAGAGAAGACTCAAAAGAAACTTACAGAGCATACTGAGAGTTAGGTACTAAATCAATTTTAATCAACTTGAATTGGGGTAAATCTATTAATAGAGTGGTCTTAATGGATCTTTACAAATATCTTAACAAAGTCCTTTATTGTAAGCATTACATCATCTAACAAGGTGAGACCTAGTAGTCTCAAATGCTTTTAATAGGATAGACCCCTTATAGGGTAGATCATATATTATGATCAAACATTGTAACCTTAACAACTTAACTTTATTACTATAGTAGTGAAGATTTGTGGATGTCATCCCCAACCTAGTTTTATCTTCACCTTGGAGGGTTTCTAGGTAAAAAAAATGTTTTATGTGTTTATTTTATGCATATGATAGATTAGATTTAAATGTTACAACAAGTTTACTCTTACAAGTTTTAAATGCATAAGAGAGCTGGTGAATGTGTGAATGAATCGTTGAAAAGTAAAAGTGCTTAAGATTTTGATTCACACCCCGCTCGCCCCCCTAAACATCTTATTATCCTATTTATACTTTCATCAATCAACAATTGGTATCAGAGCATTGGTTCTCTGAGAGAATCTTAATTTCTTGGAGATTAGATCTTGGAGATGGAGGCTTATAAAATGGACATGGAAACTTGAGAAAGCAAGATAAGATATGAAGAAATCCCTAAAAAGAAGAAAGGAATTGGCTAGCCAGGATGAAAAAATCTCCTATGAAGAAGTTTATACTAAAGGAATGTTTGAATGAATCAATCCAAATGAAAAAGAGGACTAAAAAGAGAACATGAAATCCAATTAGTAAGTTTATATGAAGTGACCGAGCAAAAGAAGAAAGATGAAGAGGAAAATGTTTTAGTTGAGGAAGACAAAAGGGTAATGAATACCAGATTCGAAGAAAGGATATTAGATGTGCAGTGTCTCACAAAAACTCATGATGAATCAACTGATACTTACAAATCATGAATTGAATCAAAAGGATGTGGAAATAGCAAATTTCAAATCATAGAAGGACACATAGAAGAATGAACTAAAAACTGAGAAAGAATTAATGGAGAGATTCAACAAACCAAAAGAAGTAATAAAATGCTTTGAAGAACTTACGAAGTTAGTACTGGTGGCTTAGGACATTCATGCACTAAGCAGGGAGAATAATCTAGGAATGGAGAACTGACGAATCCAAAGTCAAAGGGAAAACCAACATGATATCACTGTGGAAAACTTGGTCATACTGCAAAAATTTACCAAAGAAAACATGGTATGCAAAATTCTAAACCTAAATTTACTAGATACTATTTTTATTGCAAGAAACAAGGTCATCAAATACGTGAGTGTAGGTCAAGAATGAGGAATGCACCTACCACACCTAGATTTGAAGGATATTGATATAATTGTCAAAACTAAGGGCATAGAGTATATGAATGTAGATCATAGATAAAATCGTATTGGATAAATCAGAGGCAAAATTATGCACCTAACAATGCATGTTCCAAATGTCACAAGTTTGGACATATAAGAAAGAATTGTAGGACTCAAGTACCATCAGAAAATCAAATAAAAGAAAAAGAAAAAGGTAAAGTAGACATTGAAAAAATAGAGAAGGAGATGAATCAAAAATGGAAAAAGAAAGTAGAAGATGGAAATAGTGGAGCAAATGGAGTTGAGGTTACCCAATCCAATGGAGAAGGTGATCATGTCATCTCAAACTAAGCAAGAAAGGTATGCATGGAACTGTATATTTAATTGATATATCATACATCAATTCCTTATGTGAAATGTGCCAAAGTTCATATTTTCATATATGAAGAGGCATAAGAACACATTTATGAAAGCATACCAAACATCAATAAAATTATCTATGTTGACCGAGCATTGCAACATGGACTGAACACTTCAAAAGTAAACTGGTATAGAGGCTGAGTGAAATGGAAGAGACTGAGTTGTAAGGTAAAGACCTATTTCAAAGGCACCAATGTCGACTAAGACAACTGGCTTCCACCTACATGAGTACACAACATTAATGGAGACCCTAAATTGACCAAAAGAAGGTATATATCAAAATTTGAATACATTATCTCACACTTGGAATATAGACTTCAAGAGCACAGAGAAATTTGGTGATTTGAGTGCCTAGAAAAAGATTTCAAGAGCAATTTGGATGATAATATTGAACAAGTGAAGATCTGAACTATGCTGAGTAATTTAGAGGAGAAAGAAAAGCTTTCAAACCCTAACAAAGAAAATGATAGCTCATCTACCATTGGAATGAGCCAAGAGGTTAGTAAAATCGTATTGGTGAAGAGTGATGCTTGACCTCCACCAAAGTTTCATGCTAATCCAAAAATTGCAATGAAAGGAGATTCAATGACCAGTGCACTATCCTCGATACCACCCAAAGTTATTATGATCCATGATGTAAGGAGCTATTATATGTGTAAGATCAGGGAAATAGGAGATTATGAGATAAGAGAAGCATATGAGAAGTTATGTAATGAAGGAACCTTGAAGGATGAATTCAACATTTTTGAAAGGAAAGGGTTAACTCGTTCCTTAGAGTTTCCAAGGAATTTCAAGATCGAATGGATCAAAATTATTTGAAGTAGGATTCATGACATGAAGTTTTGTTTATAGAATGGACCCGTAGAGATCATGAAGAAAATGATTTACAAAGTTACAAGCTATCCAACCCTAGATAAGATGAAAATGATGAGATTCTTGAGTTGAGAGGAAATTGACGCAAACATAGGTGTAGAGTGGAATGGACGAGATTTGTCCATTACAAACATTTCTGATCTGCTAATCAAATTTGCTATGAGGGTTATAGCTCACAAATTTTATCAGTCAAGCAGATTGAATAGTGTGTCGTATATGGAAATGGATCAAGCATAGAAAACAATGATGGAAGATCATGAATATGACCTTTCCAAGCTTCAAAGATTGCAATTAGTAGAAAATTTTTCATCTATTAGAAAAACAAAGAACTCAATGTGGATCCCTCGTTATATGTTTTTTTTATATCAAAAAATATTTTCTTGGTATTGGTGATATTGTTTGGCAACAAAAAAAAACTAGTGACAAGACAAATAAATGAATACATTACTCAATTAGGAGCAAAATTTAAGAATGTCATTGATACTTACTTTGAGGAATTCAAGCAAAGAATGAAGATGAGGATGAGAATACCTAAAGAATTGGTAATAAGGTATTACAATGATATATGTTTTCTTGTTGATATAGATAGTACATTATTACAAGGTTTTGATACTGAAATTGATATTGACTTAGCAAATGCAAACATTATTGCACTATTGAAAGACGATCATTAGGATCATCCAATTTTAGATTTATAAAATATGATACATTGGATAATACTGATAGAACCAAAATTGAGGAGGCTGTCGTAGATATGATTGCAAATCATAAGTTAGCTCCAAGTGAAATTGAGAAGAAAATACTTACATATTTATATGATAGACATGAAAGAAGATGGAAACAGGTAGAAGAAGAAGAGCAAAAGATAAGAACTAACACTCTAGTTAGAGTTATGCCTGATCTATCCAAAGATCAACATGAAATTTTTTTTGGCGAAGTACAAGAATGGATTTGTTCCTAGTGTAGAATGTTTTTGATTTTACAAAATAAAATGGAAGCTATAGTACAAGAAGATGAATTACTTTGGAAAAGCTTTTTTGGGTTATCCATTAAGGGAGTAGATGCAGAGAAAGAAACTGAGACTATGACCATCAAAGATGATCACAGTAGTAGATAAAGTTCAGGTGTGCCAAGTCCGCAAAGTAGCATGTCACTAGTATATGCCGACACCCATGATACTCTAGAGGCCAAGAAATCAAGGCTCATAGTTAAAGATGCATATACATAGATGAAGGACACAAGTGTAAATAGTCAAACTATATTAGCACCTCACATTGAGGTAAATAAAGAGGTGAGTAGAGATGAATTGAGTGCAACCATTTTTTTCTTGAGCATCGATGCACCAACATGACTGAGTGGTGAAAACCCCCTCACCAACTCCCAAAGAAGTTCCAAGCAACAACTCTCCTTTGACAAGTAGAGGAAAATAAATAAAAGACAACTCACCAGATATTGAAGTCAATCTAGATGAAGTAATTGAAATACCACAATTAGATTTGGCAAACTTACATTGGAGCAGACAATTTTGTTACAAGAAATTTTTGGAAAAAATAAAAGGCAAGAAGAGATAAGAAGGGAGTACAAAAAAAATAAGGTATTATATGATGTTAAAAACATTTTTGTTGATGATTTTGACATTCAAAATTTTGATGATGAAGCACCAATTATTACTCAACTTGTAAATATTGTTAGTTAAGTAAATGCCAGTAATATGAGATCCAATGAGAATTAATGGATTGGTTAGCAAGAAGATTTGAGAATAAGGTAGTGGATAAAGTTTCCATAGCAATTACAGAGAAGAAAGTTTAGTTACACGAGTGTGTACATATTATGATAGAACTTATATAGAGAGTACACCATTTATAAAACATTTTGTCAAATGTGCCAACATCTATAAATAATATTTAGGCACAAATGCAATAGATTCAAGATGAGATGTAGATATCCAACAATATTATTTCATAGTCAATAACATCTAGTATTGACAACTATAATAAATTATTGAATGCTCAAGGAACATTAGCTAAGCTTCAAACAACTAACAAAAACATGAGATCTAAATTGATCTCTATTCAATCGATGTTGATACCTCATTTAGAGGTCATGCAAAGGGAGATGCAATCGGCCTAGGATCTTATAAAAGAAAATCACAATCTTTTGTGGCTAATAGCTTAATTGACTTAGCTACACGATTATAGTTGCATAATCACATTATGGAGGCAACAAGAACCACATAAGATCATGCACTTTCCCTGATCACCCAAGTTGATCAGGCATTCATTGATCAATATGGTTTTCTTTCACCCATTCAAACCCAACAACCATGACATATATGTTAAAAAATAAGGGGGTATTTTCTTGTCATAAAGCAGTTAGGGAGAATTTGACAAAGAAGTGGGTAATAAAATGAAAAGTTCAGAAGGCGAACAAGATATGACACTATGATATCAGACTATCCAAAGTATGTGGATAAATATTCATTTGTACATTGTTTATTCATTATTTATTTGATGTAAGTCATAGTTTTGAAGTCATAAGACTTAGGGGGTGTACTCATATCAGATTGTATTTGTAACAATGTAATCATGATTTTTTTTTTTTTTACCACTAATGTCAAAGAGGGATATTGTTGTCTATTAGTGTCAAACACTTAGTCATTTACTAGGTAGAGTTAGACGGTCATCACTACGACCTAGCTAATCTATATAGGTTGAGTCATGTACATAAGTATGTATGTACCAGGCTCTATAGGAGTTGAGAAAGCATGGTCACCAAGTATTTTTGAGCAGTTCAAGCATGTATGTATTGAGTTATATAGTAACTACCATGCACAATAAAGACCAAGTGTCAACAATGTCGAGTATGAGAAAATAGTAAGTTTTGAGCAATGTAGAGTTTACAAAAAAGTCAGAAATGATACAAACTTTGAGGTAAATCATTTTCAAGCCAACATGGAAGGAACATTTAATATTTTTAGAGATTGTTACAGAGAGTTTTACACATTTATGATGTGGATCACAGATCCCTATGTTTTTTGATCAACGATTCAGATGAAAAGGAAAAACATGGAAGCATTTAGAAAACTCTTTATGAAACTCTTTAAATAGAGATGATTTTAACCTAGAAAGAGAGAGTAAGAAGAGGGATATGTGAAAAAAACAAGATTGGATAGTGGAAGTGTTATAGTATCTCTTAGTAAATAAAGTGACCTAATTAGTACAGTGAATGAAAGAATTTTTTTATTAGATCAAAAGAGAGGACCAATTTGCAAAGAGAAAACTCAAAATTAGCTTATAGAGCATACCAAGAGTTAGGTACTAAATTAGTTTTAATTAGCTTGAATCAAGGTAAATCTCTTAACATAGTGGTCTTAATAGATCTTTGTAAATTTCTTAAGAGAGTCCTTACTTTATTTAAGTGTTAAATCCCCTGACAAGGTGAGAGCTAGTAGTCTCAAACACTTTTAATAGGGTAGACCCTTCATAGGTTAGATCATATATTATGATAAAATATTGTAACCCTAATAGGTTTACTTTATTAGTACAATAGTGAAGATTTGTGGGTGTTATCCCCACCCTAGTTTTACCTTCACCTTGGAGGGTTTTTGGGTAATAAATATTGTGTTATGTGCTTATTTCATGCATGTGATAATTAGATTTACATGTTACAACAAGTTTACTCTTACAAGTTTTACATGCATAGGACAACTGATAAATATGTGAATGAATTGTTGAAAAGTAAAAGTGTTTAAGATTCTAATTTACCACTCCCCTCTCAATATCTTGTTATCCTATTTATACTTCCATCAGTAAACATGATCAAATTAAAAAAAAAGTTGTATATTTGAATATTAATTACAAAGTCTAGAGAAAGTTGAAAGAGATGTGAGGGAAATGACATAGTCAAGTTATCAAATAATTTAACAACTAAGTACCAACATGATAATCTAAGAATAGGAGAAGGTGAAGATATAGAAAGTTACTTTTAGAGGGTTGAAAATACCATGAATGAAATACAAAATTAAGGTTGCTAAGACTGATGATACCAGAGTTACAATGAAAATATATCAACTATTGAGGTAGTTTATGACCCAAATAAGTTCACCAAAGAATAATTGTTTGGAACCTTGACTACATTTGAGTTGAGAAGACTTAGAAAAGATAAAAATATATCTGAAACAACATTTAAAGTTATAAAGATAGAGGGTAATATAGATGATGAAATTCAAATGATTGGAAGAAAAAATTACAAGAAAGGTGAAGAAATGCACTAATAAATGTGAAAAAATTGGTTACTTACCAATTAGGTGTCTAGAAAAAGGAGCAAGACAACAATTTATAAAGTTAAATTTAACAAGGCCTATCACATTAATGAAACTAGTAGTATATGAGATGAAATATCAAATCAAGAGGATTGTTTCTTCTTGGTAGAAAGAGAGGAATCTATATCTGATATCTCTAATCTTTGTCTATATTCTAATGATAATACTAAGAGTGCTAGCATGAATGCTAATGGTATTCCTATGGGGGAGCATTTTAGCAATTGTTGAGACATTATTCAAAGCTTGTGTGTTGCATTCATGATAGTTTCTATCATTGATGACAACATACTTGTTATTTTTGATTTAAACACATAATTTAATACCCAATCCAACTACTATAACTTCAGGTAAACACTTTTCTATAAATAATGTGGGGTATTTTGCACTCCTCATCTATTACAAAATATGAAGCTCATCCAAAAAAAAGCCACCACATGTTGCATGATTAACAACAAGGTAATTAATTTAGTCACTCAAAAATATCTTCCTTACTCATAATACATGCTATAGAAATTGATTAGATTTGTTTTGTGTGGTTAAAGGATTGAAGATAAGCTTATGCAAACTAGAGGATATGTTCTACAATATGCGTAGATGGTACAATTCAAGAGTGTGTGTGGAAATATGAAGTTATGAAGATTTTAGCTAAGGTATCTTTTAGACAACATTTTTGGAAATCAGTTACTATTGTTTTGATTCTATATCTTTAAAGGGATGGAATTGGATTAGGAGGACTGAAACAAAGGTTGACAAAATATTAAAGATGCCTTGGGTAAGAGGTCATAATCAAATGTTCATCGTGTGCAAAGTTATGAAGACTATGAGCCCATAGTTTCCTTGTAATCTTGAAAATATGTAATATTTTAATGTAACAAGTATTGTAATATCTTAAGGATGTCCTATATTATTTTTGTAAATTTGGAAAACCTTAAGGTTGAATAAATCAAATTTTTAGGGCTTCGTATAGAGGAAATATCATTTCCTTGTGGTAGAGTGGTTTTGATTAGTGAGATCATTGTGCAAACTTGAATGCAAATATATTTTGATCAGAGCAGAGATTGATGAGGATTATTGTATTGTGAGATTCAAAGGAACCATATTTGAAAAGGAGTTTCTATTTAGTCCATTTAGTGATATTGGATATGCTTATCTAGAATAATTTCTAGTGAAGACTATTTTTTCTAGTGAAGACTATTTTCGAGGCTATTTGGACAGTGGGTTCAGTTGTCCTCCTTTCAACTCCGAACAAGGTTGGAACAAATCCTAACTAGGTTGGAATATCCTAACAAGGACTCAAAGTATCATAATAGGGACTCATATGTATGAATTATATTTTATTGACTCCTAATAGAGTCTATCCTTTTACAAAGAACTTTTATATTAGCATATCATTTTGTGGCATCATTCCTATAGGGGTTTCCCCTATGATCAAGGGTTTCCCTAGTTAACATATTTGGTGTTATTGTATATGATTATCTTTCTGTGGTTTTTGCATCTATTCTTTACATATTTTACAATTAATAAATATATTTGATGAAGGGTTCTCCCCTTAATACCACAATACACAACATAAAAAAAAGAAACAACACAAATTGAGAGAACAAAATATGGGATTCCTATTATCATTGAAAATGCAACACTATAGAATTACAATAAATGTGCTTCCTATTTTAGCTCATTTTAAAGCTCATTTTAGCTCATTTTAAAGCCATTTAGGCCTTCATTGCTAGACTCTAAGTTTTGATAGCCAAAATTCACATAGAAAATATGCAATTACTACATCAATACATATGATATGACAATAAAAATCATTTGGCAGGCTCATATGTCAAAGATGAACCTCCACATATGAGATTAGAATAATTTGAGCACATAATACCAACTTATTGAAAATAGAAATCACCCTCAAATAGAAACTATGCACAAGTTTAGTCCTTATTGAAAACAAAAAACTGGAAGTAGAAATATCTTTGGATCATGCAAGATTTTGCTTACATCAGGATGCTCTTGTATTAGATACCGGAGGTAAGTTGAGAAGTGACCCCATCACATCTTAGTTAGTTAGAGGAAAAGTAAGATAGTCAACCTTCTTCCATGCTAGTCATGATGAATCCTCCACTAGCTTTCCTTTTCATTTGACTAGATACTCTTTATATGTTTTGTTCCAATTCTTCTTCCCACATGACTGTCCAACATGTCCTCAATCACCTTTACAACTAAAGTAGATGCCCGAATACTACATTGTGCTTCTACAACTTCATCTCCATCACCCTCTTAATTATATTTGGTCAAATATGAAATGTTAAATACTGGTGAAATATTCAATTTACATGGATTTTCTACTTCATAGGCATTTCTAGAATCATTCCTTTTCACTATCTTGTATGGTCCAAACTTCTTCATTTTCAGCTTATTATATGTACCTACTAGAAATCTCTCTTTCCTCAAATAAACCATGACTTCATCTCTAATATGAAATTTCTTATACCTCCTTTTCAAATCTTCCTTAGCCTTATAATATGTATTCATCTGTGTAATGTGCTTCCTCACCTCCTCATGGATATTGTTCAAATATTCAACAAAATATTCTTCTTCAACACTACTTATCTCTCCTTTATCCAATTGACTCAATTCAAAAACATTTCTATGAATCCCCCTATATATAATCTAGAATGATAATTTACCATTTCTCATGTTGAAAAATTTATTGTACACAATTTCTACATGTAGTAAGATCAGTGATGTAGGAGCATACTATGTTGTCTTGTTATCTTGCTCATGTTTGTTCATTCTACAAGTTGGTGCCAAGTCACTATAACAATTCCTTCATGTGCCTAGTTACTTTAGCAATTCCTTCATGTGCCAAGTTACTATAGCAATTCCTTCATGTTTTGAGTTACTATAACAATTCATTCATGTGCTAAGTTACCTAGTGTATGCCAAGTGACTCTTCATGTGCTAAGTTACCTAGTGTATGTTGAGTGACCCTTCATGTGCCAAGTTTTCCTATTTATGCCAAGTGTTAGCATTTGGACGTGATTTTTATGAGCTGACTTGTGGGATTTATTTATATCATGACATTTATGTTAAGATCTTTTTTTGGGACGTGTTCAGACCATTTTTGGGTTGCCCTTCCTCTTATGTAATGTTCTAGAATGATCTATAAGCCATTTTGACAAGTATATATAGAGTGTTTAGACTTAGATTTAAGAAAGTTTTTGGGAAGAGGATTGGAGAGAAAAACTGGAAAGTGCAAATTTGTTGTTGGATCTTTGAATGTGAATGTGTTTGTATTTGGCCATAACCCAGAAGACCTTACAGCCAGGCATGTATGAAAATATTTTGATGAATCAATAAAAGTATTTGACTCTTCTTTCTCCTTTTGTTGTTGTTCTTTATGTTTTCTTTCATTGTGTTAACTCTTGTAGGGTGGTTTGGATAGCTGGGTGAGCCTTTGGCCCTAGTTATTCATCCTTTACCTATGTTAGGTGGTATTAGAGCTTGAGGTTCATCCTTATGGAAATCAGATCATGTAGAACCTTGATTCAGATTTGGTTGTAGGGTTGTAGATTTACGGATTTGACCTATAACTTACAGAGGGTTATGATTTTGCAGGAACCTGATTTGTAAAGATGGTTCGTGGTAGAGGAAATAATGTTGATAATGCTATATTGGATCAGTTGAGACAAATTGTAGCTAGATTAGATGTTGTGGAGATAACTTAGAGGAGAGAGAAGCACATCTTCTTAATGATGTAAGTGATGATGAAGTAGCATCACCAAACCATAATCTAGAACCTGAAGAAAATCAAGATGAGGAAAGATTGTTACGAGTGTTGTCGAGGGAAAATTCAAAGCCTGCTATAGAAGTTGTTCCTTATAATGGGAAATTGGATGCAAATGCTATATTGGATTGGATCTTAGATATGGAGAAGTTCTTTGAGTGTGAAAACACTCTTGATAATAGAAAAGTGAAGATTGTAGTAACCAGATTGAAAGGTCATGCATCACTATGTTGAGAACATTTGCAAATTGATAGACAAAGGAGAGGAAAGGAGAAGATCGAAACTTGACCAAAAATGGTGAACAAGGTAAAGAACAAATTCCTTCCTGTTAATTACCAAGTTGGCTTGTTGAGAAAGATGCAAAATTTGAAACAAAAGGATATGATTGTGAAAGAGTATACTGAGAAATTCTATAGATTGGAAATCAGATCTGGACATGTGGATGATGATGTTGAGAAAATTGCAAGGTACATAAATGGATTGAGACCTAGAATTCAAGATGCAATAAGTTTTGTGAAGTTGGAAAGTGTTGAAGAAGCATATCAATATGCCTTGAAAACTGAGGAAATTTTGACAAAGAAGCATGAACAAAGACAAAGAGGTAGAGGTGGTAGATTTCGAAGAGGCAGAGGTAGAACTTATGATGAAGGTGGAAGATCTAACAATTTTGTATAGGATAAAAGGAAAATTTGAATGGAAAAATGATGACAAAGACAAGATCAAATGGAAAAGTTGTAATTCTTATCGAGGAGGTACTAATTCTTATCGAGGAAGAGGTAATTCTTATTCTAGAGGTGGATTTCATGGTAATTGTTTCAGATGTGGTAAAGAGGGACATAGATATTTTGGATGTAGATCCTCTAAAAGTGGGAAAGGTAATATAAATGTGATGATTCAAGGAGATGATGAGGGTTCACCAAGTGGACATGAGGCTGGGGAAAATTTAATAGTGAGAAGAACCTTATATAATAAAGGGAAGTGATAAGGAACCTATTTTAAGGAGAAGTCTTTTCAAGACAAGATGTAAGATGGCTAGAAAATGCTATAAAGTGATTATTGATAGTGGAAGTTCTACAAATTTGGCATTAGAGGAGCTAGTTACAAAGTTGTAATTACAGAGGCTGAAGCATCCTAAACCCTATCATGTTTCATGGATCAAAGATGAGCATAAGATATTGGTAAGTGAACAATGCCTTGTGAAGTTCAAAATTGGACATTACTTTGATGAAGTTTTGTGTGATATTATGCCCATGGATTATTGTCATATTCTATTGAGTAGACCTTGGAAATATGATAGATATGCTGTACATGATGAAATATTGAATCAATATACTATTTGGGTAATTGGGAAGAAACAAATATTGTTGCCTTTGATTGAAAGTTCAGATGAGGTCAATTGAACTGCAATAAAGGTTTACATGGTTAATAGAAAGCAATTTGCAAAGGAAGTGAAGAATAATCAAGTTTGTTTTTCCATAGTTCCTAGAGGACCGAGTGTTAGTAGTAATGACCAAGTAGCAGAAGTTGGTAATGACTGAGTGACAATAGATTGTGATAGCCGAGTACCAGAAGAAATTGCTAAATTGCTAAATGAGTATAAGGATATTGTTAGTAAGGATATTCTTGATGGTTTACCAACAATGAGAAGTATAAATCATTGTATGGATTTGATTCCTGGAGCTAGTTTTCTGAACAAAGCACCATATAGACTGACACCTACAAAGAATGAAGAACTTAATAGACAAGTGCATGGGTTGTTGCAGAAAGGTTTGATCAGAGAAAATTTGAGTCCATGCACTGTACTTGTTGTATTAGCACCTAAAAAGGATGGAGACTGGAGAATGTGTACTGATTCTAGAGCTATTAACAAAATCAAAGTGAAATATATGTTTCCTATGCCAAGGATGGATGACATAATGGATTGTTTGAGTAGAGAAAAGTATTTTACCAAGATTGATTTAAAGAGTGGCTGTTATTAGATCAGAATCAGAGAAGGTGATGAATGGAAGACTACTTTCAAGACAAAAGATGGTTTTTATGAATGGTTGGTTATGCCTTTTGGTTTGACTAATGCACCTAGTACTTTCATGAGGTTGATGAATGAAGTTCTAAAAAGATTTTTGGGTAAGTTTGTGATGTTTATTTGGATGATATTCTGATATTTAGTAAGACTAAGGAGGAACATCTTGAGAATATTAGACAAGTATTGTAGAGGTTAAAAGAGGAAATGTTGTTGATTAATCTAAAAAAGTGTTCTTTTATGCAAGAGGAGATTGTGTATTTAAGATTTTTGATTTCAGTTGATGGATTGAAGATGGATCCGGAGAAGGTTAAAGAAATTTTGGAATGGCCTACACTTGAGAATGTGGGTGAGGTAAGATCATTTCATGGTTTGGCTAGTTTTTATAGATAGTTTATAAATAATTTTAGTGCTATTTGTAATGCTATGACTAAGCCAATGAGGAGAGATAAAAAGGAATTCAAGTGGACACATGGAGCTGATAAGAGTTTTGAGACTTTGAAACAAAAGGTTGCTAAATTACCTATATTAGCTTTGCCTGATCTCAACAAAGTATTTCAAGTTGAATGTGATACAAGTGGTAATGCAATTGGAACTACATCAAGTCAAGAAGTTAAACTTATTGCTTTCTTTAGTAAAAATTTGAATGATGCTAAAAGGAATTATTCTGTGTATGATCAAAAATTTTATGCTATTGTTCAAGCATTGAAGAAGTGGAGACATTATTGGATTCCTAAGGAGTTTGTGTTGTATGCTGATCATAAAACTTCACAATACTTGGGAAGTCAACATAATTTGAATCAAAGATATATGAAGTGGGTTAAGTACTTGTAGAGTTTCACATTTGTTACTAAGCATAAGATTGGAGTTACTAATAGAGTTGCCGATGCATTGATTAGAAGCCGTTCTTTATTGACTGAAATGAAGGTTGAAATTCTTGGTTTTGATGAAATGAAAGAGTTGTATGATGTTGATCCTAATTTTTCTAAGGCATGGAGAGAGTGCAGAGCACCAAATCTAATAGATCACATAAGTATGATGAGTATTTCATTCAAGAAGGTATGTTGTTCAAAGGCATTTAGTTGTGTATTACTAGAAGTTCTATGAGGTTGAAACTAATTAAGGAAAACCATAGTGGTGTATTGGTTGGACATTTTGGAATTGATAAGACATGGAGTTTATTGAAAGAGAACTATTATTGGCCATAAATGTATAAGGATGTTTATAAATTTGTAGAGATTTGTGGCATTTTTCAAATTGCAAAAGGAGAAAGTCAAAATATTGGTTTGTATACACCTATTACTATTCCTTAGAAACCTTGGAGTGACATCAATATGGATTTTATTTTTGGATTACCTAAGACAATGAACATGTATGATTCCATGTTTTTTGTAGTGGAAAAATTTTCTAAGATGGCTCATTTCATACCATCTAAGAAGACATCAGATGCTGAGCATGTTGCTAAACTTTTATTTAAAGAAATTGTGAGATTGCATGGATTACAAAGAAGCATTATTTCTGATAGAGATAGTAAGTTTGTTGGTTATTTTTGGAAGAATTTGTGGAAGAAGATGGGTACTAAATTAAATTTTAGTTCTACATTCCATCTACAAATAGATGGACAAACAAAAGTTGTGAATAGAAGCTTAGGTAATTTGCTAAGATGTTTAGTTGGGAATAAGCCAAGTAATTGGGAGATGGTATTGACACAAGCTGAATTTGCATATAATAATTCTATGAATAGGAGTACAGGGAAGAAACCTTTTGAGATTGTTAGTAGATTGAAGCCTAAAAGAGTATCAAATTTGAGAGATGTTGTTTGTGAAGAAAAGAGAAGCACTACAGGGGAAGAATTTCTTGATTTTATGGAGTCTTTGCATAAGGAAGTGAAGTTGAGGTTGGAACAAAGTAATCATAAGTATAAGAAGAATGCTGATAAGTCTAGAAGACATCATGATTTTGAAGTTGGTGATGAGGTAATGGTTCATTTAAAAAAAGGAAGATTTCCTATTTGAACATACAATAAGCTGAAGATGAAGAAATCTAGACCTTGTAAGATCTTGAAGAAGTTTGATAGTGGTAATGCTTATGAAGTTGAGTTACCTGATGACATGGATATATTTCCTATATTCAATATTTCCAATTTGTATAATTATCATGAGTTAGATGATGAAGTTCTTGTATCAGATGATTATCCTAAGAAGTAGATTGAAGAAGTTGAACAGATATTGGATCAGAGAGTTGGCAAGAGCACAAGAGGAAAAGATTATTATGAATATTTGGTGAAGTGGAAGAATAGACTTATTGAAGATGCTTCATGGATTTCTCAATTTGAGTTAGATTTAGCTTAGGTAGTGACATCTCAATGATTCAGGAGAATCATTTCTTTCAACCTTGGTTGTCTGATGTAGGATCATCCTAGGTTGCCTTGTTCTCCTACTCATTTTTGTTTATTTTGCAAGCTGGTGCCAAGTTACTGTAGAAATTCCTTCATGTGCCAAGTTACTGTAGCAATTCCTTCATGTTCCAAGTTACCTAGTGTATGCCAAGTAACTCTTCATGTACCAAGTTTCCTAGTGTATGCCTAGTGACCCTTCATGTCTGAGGTTTCCTACTTATGCCAAGTGTCAGCATTTGGACATGATTTCTGTGAGCTGCTGACTTGTGAGATTAATTTCGATTGTGACATTTATGTTAAGAAATTTTCTTGGGATGTATCCAGACCATTGTTGGGTTGACCTTTCTCTTATGTAATGTTCTAGAATGATCTGTAAGCCATTTTGGAAAGTATATATAGAGTGTTTAGACATGGAGTTAGGCAAGTTTTTGGGAAGAGGATTGGAGAGTAGAACTAGAAAGTGTGAATTTTTTGTTGGATCTTTGAATGTGAATGTATTTGTATTTGGCCATAACCTGGAATGCCTTACAGCTGGGCATGTATGAAGATATTTTGATGAATCAATAAAAGTATTTCACTCTTCTTTATCCTTTGGTTTCTATTCTTTGTATTTTCTTCCATTGTGTTAAGTCTTGCAAGGTGGTTTGGATAGTTGGGTGAGCCTTTGGCCCTAGTTATTCATCCTTTACTTGCTTCAATTAGATCCCAACATTTTGGCTTATCCCCAACCAAACATCTTAGAAAATTCTCCAAACTTTGATTTATAACTTCTATATGTCCATGAATTTGTGGATGATGTGATGAGATGGAATTCAAATATATCTTCAATTTCTCCCACAATGTATGCCATAAATAACCAACAAACTTGGTATCTCAATCACAAACTATGCTCTTTGGAAGACCATGTAGTCTCACCACTTCTTTGAAAAATAACTCTACCACATGAATAACATCACTAGTATTTTTGCATGAAATGAATGTACCATTTTAAAAAATCTGTTAACCACCAAAAATTTTGAATCATGCCATCATAGTGTTCTTGGTAAACCAAAAACCAAATTTATGCTAAAATCTTCCCATGGCTTCCCAGGTACATGTAATGGCTGATATAACCTTGTATATTGCTTCACTCCTTTTTTCATCTGACATACTCTACAACTCTGTACAAAATTTTCCATATCTTGCTATAACCATGGCTAGTAATAATTCTCAACAACCAAAGCAATGGTTTTATCTCTACTAAAGTGTCCAACCAATCCTCCATTATGCTTCTCCTTAATGAGATTCACTCTCATTAAACTTTTGCAAATGCACAACTAACTTCCCTTGAACAACATATCATCTTGGATTATGAAATCCAACCATTTTTTCCTGTCAAGTGTAATAGGTTCTATACAAGATTTCCAAGCCCCACCAAAATAAATATCCTTCAGATACAAATTCATGAGTTCCTTAAACCCAACCACCTCAATCTACATCTCTTTTAGTAAAAACTTGTCTTCTACTAAGACCATCTACAACTCTATTAGACTTCCCACTCTTGTATTTCAAAAGAAATGTATAACTCTGCAAAAACTCAACCCATTTCAAATGCCTTTGGTTTAATTTTTCTTGACTATACAAATATTGCAAAGCTTGATGATCAGTACACAAAATAAACTCCTTAGGAAGAATATAATGTCTCCACTTCTTCAATGGCTGAACTATAGCATTAAATTCTTGATCATAAACATAATAATTTCTTTTAGCATCATTCCATTTCTAACTAAAATTAGCAACTAGTCTACCTTCTTGGCTAAAAAAAGATCCTATTGTAGTAACACTAGTATCACAGTCTACTTGAAACACCTTATTAAAATCTCAAAGTGCTAAAATAATCTGCTCTGTAACTTTTTGTTTCAACAGATTAAAACTCTTATATGCTCTTATAGTCCACTTAAATTCTTTCCTATCTCCTCTCATTATTTTATTCAAGGGTCCACAAATACTGGTAAAAGCTCTGATAAATTGTCTATAAAAAATAGCCAATCCATGAAAAGATCTTACCTCTATTGCATTTGTTAGGAGGCCATTTGAGGATAGCCTTCACTTTTTTAGAGTCAATTTTTAGACCTTCTTCTTATACTACAAATATCAAGTACACCAAATCCTTCACACAACTATACTTTTAAAATTTATCAGCAAATTTTCCTCCCTCAACTTATCAAACACCTTACAAATGTGCATCAAATGCTCCTCCAATGTCTTACTAAAGATCAAAATATCATCTAGGTAAACAATGAAAAAAAATCTAGAAACTCCTTTAGTACCTCTTTCATGAGCCTCATGAAAGTGCTTGGTACATTGGTTAGCCCAAAAGGCATGACTAACCACTCATATAATCCTTCTCTTGTCTTGAAGATAGTATTCCGTTCATCTCCTTCTTCAATGGTACGCACTCTTCATATCTATCTTTGTAAAATATATAGCTCGACTCAAACAATCCATAATATCATCAATACATGATAATATAAATTTTTACTTGATTGTGATCTCGTTGATAGTTTGAGAATCTATATACATTTTCCATTCTCCATGTTTTGTAGGTGCCAATACTTCTGGTATAAAGCATGTTTGTCAAACTACCATAGCCATGTTTGATGGTATCCACTCTTCAGATATATCTTTGTAAAATACATAGCTCGACTCAAAAAATCCATAATATCATCTATCCAAGGTAATAAAACTTCTTACTTGATTGTAATCTTGTTGATAGTTTGTGAATCTATACACATCTTCCATTATCCATGTTTTGCAGGTTCCAATACTTCTAGTACAACACAGGGACTTAGACTCTCTTAAATCAACCCCTTTTGCAACAACTCATGAACTTGTCTGATCAAATATTCACTTTCTACTAGTGTCATTTTTGTGCATTTCCTTGTTTGGAAAGCTATCACTTGTAATTAAGTCCATATGGTGACTAATCTTCTTCATTGGGGGCAATCCACCAAGTATATTATTTGACACAATATCTTGAAACCCTTTCAACAAATTTGCAATTTCTACAAGTACCTCCTTGACTTATTCTTTACCATCTTTTGGAATTATAGAAAAACACATATGCTCATGCCTCATATCCTTGAGAAAATTCATTCCATAAAAAAAACATGTTCCAGAAACACTACATACCTTTCCTTCTTCCTCCTTCAAAGACTTCAACTTATGTTTCATTCCATCCTTTGTCAAAGTGTAAGCATTTTCACACCCATCTTGTAAAGCATGTCTATCAAACTACCACGACATACCCAAAAACATGTGACATATGTCCATAAGTATGATATCATAAATCACCTCATCCTAGTAGCTTCCAATCTTGAAATTCACTAGGCATCGCTCATTAACCATGACCTTGTGGTCATCTTGCACATAGACAATATGGTATGGAAACACGTGTTTCTCCCTCTTGAGATTTAACTTTGTGACCATATATTTGAAACTAGATTGTCATTACCTCCACCATCAATGATCACATAACAAAATTTATCTTCACATTTTTAATTAGTGTGAAAAAGATCCTCCTTTGATTAGGGTCATTCTCACCACTCAACAATACTCTTATGTTAATTAGGAATTATCCTCTTTTAGCATCTTTAGAATGTGAATATTTGGCATCTTCATCATCATACACAACTCTAACATGGCCTTCACTTCTTCTATTAGTCCTTCCTTGGCATTGAGGACACTCAAATGCCATATTCCCTTCTCTATAGTGAAAATAGGTTCTACAAAAAAACTCCTCTACAAGATCCTTTCCCTCTCCCTCTTGCTCTCTGATCTCTATTATTTTGATCATGGAAATGATTATTTCCCATCTGATTCTAGTTGCTACTCTAGCCCCATCCTTATTCTTTTAATCATCATTTTGGTCTCTGTAAGATCTTTTGCTAGATCTTCTTCATGTCCTTTTCTACTATTTTTATTATCAAACTTCTTGTTGAGCTTTTCCTCAACTTTTAGAGAAAATTGGTTCACCTCTTGATTAATGTTCACATGTACCAGACTCAATTCCTCTTGAATACTTGGCCTCACCCCATTAAGGTAATAGGAAAATTTCTCCTTATCATCTTCTACATGGTCTGTTCTAATGAGAACTCAATAGAACTCCTTAGTATAATCCTAAATCAATCTTCCCACTTACTTCAACCCTTGCATTTTCTTCTACAATTCAAGCTCATAATCCATGTGAATGAATTGTCACTTTAATTTTGCTAGCATCTAGTCCCATCTTGGTATTTTTTCCTTTCCTCTTCTATTTCACTCCAACTAAATCTCTTCCCACCCAATCTTCAGATGACCCTTCAATTTTTCCTTCAAAAATTTAACCCTATTTGGATCTTCAATATCTTCATACTCAAAGTATTCCTCCAATTCATTGATCCAATTGATCAAATCTTCTAGGTTGAGATTTCTCAAAAATGTGGGAACCTCAAACTTAGGTCTTTTTCTAATCTTAGAGATGGCCCTAAAATCCTTTCTTCTTGAAGGTTCAAAAATACCTCTTCTTCAATATTTTCTTATTCTTTTCCTTCATCCTCACTTTTATCTTTTATGACAAGATTCATCCCTCTACACATTTGTTCTTGCAATACTTGGATTTGCCTCTAGCAGGCTATTAAACCCTTAGGTGTAAAACATGTGAATCTTCCACCACATTCTCTTCATGGAGGCATTTTCACACTTCTTCTGAAACCCTAGTGCAAGCTACCTCCCAAATAGCAATCTATTTACACATTCAATAAATCCCACTCTAATACCACAACACATAATGTAAATAGAGAAACAACACAAATTGAGAGAACACAATATGGGTTTTTTATTATCATCGCAAACACAAAATTTATAGAATTACAATATGAAAAGCCACATGGGCACTTTTCTTACAATAATTTGCAAGATATACCTGTGACTATCACCCAAATTTTCCCTCGACAACCTATGAGCCTTTCTTATATAGAAAATTTTATTGCCTGAGGATGGTCTAGAAACTAAAACCTATCCCTTGCGGCTGACCAACCTCATATTATATCATTTTTTTACACTTTATTACATAGGACTAACTCAAGACAATTTATAGATTACATTTTCAGATGGGTCCACTTTTGGAAACCATAACTAGAAAATTGTTGACATGATGGGCTATTGTAACTGTATTCTAGAATACTTAGCTAGCCATCTATAGTGATTGTTTTCATAAGTATTCATTAGTTGATCTTTTGCATTATTTTAGAGCCATTTAGGTCTTCATCACTAGACCTAAAGTTTGGATAGCCAAAATTCATACCAAAAATATGCAATAACTAGATCAATACATATGATATGACAATAAAAATGATATGGAAAAATGATATGTCAAAGATGAACCTCCACATATGAGATTAGAAAAATTTGAGCATATAATACAAACATACTAAAATTAGTAATCTCCCTCAAATAAAAACTCTACATAGGAATAGCCCTCATTGAAAACAAAAAATAGAAATACTAGAAATCAAAATATTTTTGGGTGATACAAGATTGCCCTTATACCCAAGATGCTCCTACGTCAATATTGAGAGTTATTTTGATTGCATAACTAATTCACCCCCACTCTTAGTTATCTTGGTGGTCTTTACTTTCTAATAATTGGTATCAAAGCATTAGGTCCTTGAAGGAAAATCCTAACATCTTAAGGAAATATATGAGACATTTCAAGAAATATAGACAAAAGTTTGTAGTTAAGTATGATAGATAGAAAGAAAATATGAAGACACACTTGTTATGCATGGGTCTAGAATATTCTCTAATTATATTGAAATTGAAGGGTGTGATTAATGAAGATAAGCTTGATGGTTGTGAGGAAGCAAAGAGATCTATTCATGCTAAACATGCTTGCTAGAGAAGCACTGATATCAACTCTTCCTAGAATTGAATATGGTGTGGTAAAATATTTGAGACTTTCTCATGAGATTTGGAATGCTTTACATAGTACATTTGAGGGTGATAAACATGCTCAGAAGGCTAGATTACAGAGTTGGATATGTCTATTTCAAGATACTAAGGTGTTGGAAGATGAAACTGTAAGAGGTTATTTTTGTATAATATCAAAAATTGTTATAGGAATAAAGAATTGTCGAGGAGAAAAATTAGAAGATGAGGTTGTATGAAAAACATTGAAGACCTTGACACTGACTTACAAATAGACAACATAGATTATTGTGTAAAGATTAGATTGGTTTTGATAAAGTAGTTCCAAAACACTTAGTAATTATCTATCAATATTATAGAGTGAGCCAATCAATCAGTGTGAGCTGAGTGATCAAAGCATGCCAGGCATTAGTTGTCAGACAATACATGCTGAGAAATATACCTAGTATGTGCTGAGTCATTGATGAGCAAAGCAACCTATACATGCTGAGTGATTCAAGAGCTGAGTAAATAGTGTATGCACAGTCATTCATAATTTGAGTTAAAACATTGAGAATGTAGTGATGGCCGAGCATCATAGCCTTTAGATGCTGAGTGACTAGTTTTGGACATACTTGTTTGTAATGGCACAAACTTTAATGTAAACCATTTTTGGGCTGACATAACTATTGTTTTACAATTCTAAAAGATACATATGGAGGCATATTAAAAATCCATATGTAGTACATGAAACCAATTAGATAAAGGGATGTTTAAGCGGCAATATGGATCAACCTCAGTTGTTGATTCTTACCTAACCCTAGTCCACCTATGTTTACTTAAGGAGGAAAACCCTAAAGAGTTTGTAATGAGTGGAAGGAGATGAATGTTAAGTGTAGAGAGAGTTTTCATGGTGGATATGTAGGTTGTGACAATGATCTAAATTACAAAATTAGTTAGTGAGAATAGAGAAAAGCAAAGAGAGGACAAAGGAGACATATCTAATCAGAATGATCAATGATTCATCAAGAAATATAAGATCTGACATCTAGCAATAGAGTGCTGACCAAAGGATCATGGTGCTGAATCATTCTAATAGGTGATATAGAGAAAATCTCCTAACAGAGTAGTCTTATAGACTTGTGTAAATATCTTAACCGAGTGCTTGCTTTATTGTAAGTTTAAGTCCTCTAACAAGGCACACTTTTAGCAAGGTGTTGAAATCCTTTAACAGGTTGAGACCTAATAGTCTTTTTAAGCCTTTAATAGGGTAGACCCTTTATAGGGTAGATCACAGATCATGCTCAAACTTGTTGTAACCATAATTTGGTACACTTTACAACTACAATAGTGAAGATTTTTGGGTGTCATCCCCACCCTAGTTTTACCTTCTCATTGAAGGGTTTTTGGGTAACAAATTTATTGTCTTATGTGTTATTTATTTCATGCTATGGATAAACATGTCTAGTTAGCTATTTTAGTTTACATGATAAATTATGAGATGAATGTGTGGTGGATGTTGTATGGTTAAATTTTTTAAGTGTTGATTCAACCCCCCATCCCCCCCCCCCTTAAAAGATTACTTTCCCATTGTTATTTCCAACAATTGGTATAAGATATTTTGTTTTCTTGAAGGAAAGTTTTACAGTTTTGGAAGAAAGATGTTGAAAATGGAAGTCTATAAGTTGGGAAATACTATTGAGAACTAGAAGATTGAAGTACAACTTGCCCTACACCAACTCAATGAAGCAAGAGATGAACTGCAACATCCATTGAAGAGAAGAAAGGAACTGGCTATTAAGAAAAATGACACTCATTACCAAGAAGAAGACACTACTGAATTGTTTGAGAATAGAAACTAAAGTGAGGTAACCAAACTAGAAAAAGAAAGTTGAGGAAGAAAAAGTCATGATTGAAGATGAAAAAAGGACACTGACCAATAGACTAGAAGAGAAGACATTAGATGTGCAAAAACTTTCTAACATGCAACTGGACATAATGAATCAATTGATGATTGCAAACCATGAATAATGGAAAGGACATTGAGATCACAACCCTAAAGTTACATAATGATAAATTGAGGAATGAATGTAGAGCATAAAAGGAATTTGTTGAAAGTTTTAACAAACCTAGTGAAGCCATCAAATACTTTGAGAAATTGATGAGATCTCTAAGACCTAACAATGATATTGCTGGATTGGGATACTACTAATGAAGGAAAATCATCTAAAAGTGGTGAAAAAATAAACAAAAAAGGTAAGAATTATTGGAAGATTGGGAAGATTGTTGGAAGCATGAATGCTAATGATATTCCTATGGGGGAGTACTACTATGATGATATGTTACATTCATGACTGAGTTTGTCATTGATGTTAGCATAGCAATTTTCTATGGTATTTAACAAAAGAATAAGGGTAAGATCAAATTGGTATAGATGACAAGTTGAGAATTATAACCATATGAGGTTATGGGAGATACTTCTGGGTATTTGATATGTTCAATTAACATTGGAAGATGAAAGGACAAGTCTAGAATAAGTTATGTATGTTTTGGTGATGTCTATTCTGAGATAGAGTTTATAGAGGGATGTTTTGGTAAACTTGTTATATCTCTTAGCAGAGTTGATATCTTGAGGATCAAGGTTGAGGACACAGAGAAAACATGTTGAGGATGATGTGGCTAAGCTCAATAATCATAATATTGCATGTATGAAAAGTTATTCAAGTGACAAGGCAAAAGATTAATGTTATCACTAAGTTCAAAATGTTCTTAATGTGGTCCTATAATAATTAATTAAGAAGATCTAATAGCCAACTCAAAGAATTTTTTTATGGACTCAGTATAAAGGAAGGAAATTATTCCTTATCATGCAAATTGAATGAAGGGAATACATATTAATGATAAGCAATAGAGAATGTGAAATGCGAAGTTGAGCAGAGCAGTGCAAAAGTGAAGGAAATTTCATTGCCAAGGTTTTTCTAAGTGATTTGAGGTTTGGTATTTGGATCTGAGGTTCGTGACCTAGTCTACAAGGTTTGACATTGATTAGTCTGGTTAATAGGATAGAAGAAAGAGAAAAGGAAAAAGGAAGATAACAACAGATCACTTGTTTGAGCAGTGAGCTCTTCTTGTAGTTGAAATTGCATGTTTGGGTAGTGGGCTCTTCTTGCATACAGGGTTGGCACAACTCCTAATAGGGTTGGAATCTCCTAATAGGGATTCAAAATCTCTTAACAGGCACTCATTGTACTAAATGTTATAATAGACTCCTAATAGGGTCCATCCTCTAACAAGGAATATTTATATTAGTACATCATCTTGTGGGCATCATTCCCATTAGGGTTTTCACTCTGATCAATGGTTTCCCTAGTCAACATACCTGGTGTAATTGTCTATGAGCATTTTATTATGGTTGTTATTTACTTTGGTTGAATGGTTAATGTTTTAAAAGAAGATAAATGTTTTAATTGTTGGATAATTGATTCACCCCCCCTCTCAATTATCTTGGTGGACTAATGTTTCTAACAATTGGTATCAGAGAATTAGGTCTTTAAAGATAAATTTTACCAATTTTGAGAGATCCATGGTGAACATGTGTAGGAAAGATAGTCTGAAGTTCGATGGAATAAATTATGACAACTAAAAGGAAAATATGAAGACACATTTGTTGTGTATGGGTTTGGGACATTGGATCTTGACAAAATTAGTGAAGACAATCATTGTTGAAAAGAATTTGGAAATTTGGATTGAGGCAGAAAGAGATCTTTTCATGTGTGACATGAAAGCTAGGGAAGCACTATTGACTGCACTTCTTGAAATTAAGTACAATAAGGAAAAATCACTTGCTACTTCACATTTGATTTGAAAAGCTTTGGAAAATAGTTTTGAAGGTGATGCACATTCTAAGAAATTGAGGCTACAAAGGTGGATTTGTGCATTTCAAGATGCTAAAATGATGGAAGATGAATCTATAAGAACATATATAGGTAGGATATCATAAATTACTACAGGTATTAAATCTCAAGGAGGAAACAAAGAAGATGATGAGGTTAATGGAAGATATTGAAAACTCTAACACCACCATTTAAGTCAGTAGTTTAGATGATACAGTTGTTGATATCTTGTACCAAAGATTTCACGAAGGAGACATTGCTTGGAAGAATTGAAGCAGTTGAGAATGAACTTAGATAGTCTAGAGAATTGACTAGAATAGAGATAATTTTTAGTGCCTTAAATATTTGACCCAACTTATCAAGGAGCACAAGTACTAGAGGAGATTAATCTAGCAGCAATAGATCTAAAGAAGATAGACAAATTGAAGGAGTAGCCCTTTTGGTAAGAAGAAAAAAAGGAGGTAAGAAAATATTTAAGGCCCCATTTGGTTGCAGGAAAAAGAAAATCTAAATGCCCGCATTCACCAATTTGACATTTGTATACAAAATTAGAATTAGAATTTGCCTATCCTAATTTGACCCAAAAATGAGCATCGCAAAATTCCTAAAAAAAATGGAATAAGAATAGCTTATTCTTATTCCAGTTTTTAATAAACATAATTTGATGGGTTGTTGGGTTGTGACTTTGTTGTTTGATTGTATTTTGTCACTCAAATGCATTTTTGGACTATTTTCTCCATTCATCATAAGATATAAACTAGGTCAACATTATTTAATGTTTAATATGTGCTTTTTTTTAAATGACAAAAAAGACTAATATCAGATTTGATATTTTTCTAAACTTTCATAAAATTATTTTTAGAAATAAATCTTGTGTTTAGTCTTATAATTAAAACTATGTTGAAAGATCATTTAAATATCATATTAATGATCTTGACTTATTTGTATTTTTTATTTTCTTTAATATAGTTAAAAATAAAATGATTTTAGTTTTGATCTTATACTCACTAAAATAATTTGATTTATTTTAGAATTAAATTTATAATATACAATATAATATGTCATTTGAATTAAATTTATAATATAGAATATAATATGTCCTTTGAATTTTGATGAATTTCAAAGGTTGTGGTATATCTTTCACTTATAAAGTCAATTTAAAAAATAAAATAAAGGCTAATTAATATAATTTCACTTTTTAAAAAATTAATTAAAAAGTTATTTTTATAAATAAAAAGTCTTGTTTATTTAAAGTATTACCAAACTAAAAAACAAATAAATTATTAAAGTTTTAAAATAAATTTTATTTCAATTTCTATTTCAATTGTTGCAACCAAACATAGAATATGCCTATTTTGACTCCTCTTCTAGGTCAACCAAATAGGTCCAAATGATATTCCATAACTTATTTTAAGAATGCATGAATACTAGAAGAGAGATTATTCTAGCATAGACAAATGCCACATTCAACAATTTTTTTTAGCCAAATGGGCCCTAAATGTTGGACTTGTGATGAATATGGTCATTATGCATCTAAGTGTCCTAAAAGGGAGAAAAAGTATAAGAGAAATCATAAACCTAGAAACGATAGAGAGTGTTTGTATGCAAATGAAGATAATGATTCTGATGAACAAGCATTAAGTGCTAGTGATGATGAAATTGGATTTGTGGCAATTAAAGAAGAAAGTCCAGAGAAGGTAGCTTTGGTATCACAAGTTGAGAAGAAATATAATTGGATAATTGAAAATGGTTGTTCACATCATATGACTGTTGACATGAACAAGTTTGTTGACTTCAAAAGTCAAGATGGAGGAATTGTCAGAGTTGGAAACAATGCAACATGTCAAGTAAAAGGTATTGGATCTATAACTCTTGATGCTAAAACTAACACTGAGGATGTATACTTTGTTAATGGTTTAAAACACAATATTTTGAGCGTTAGACAACTAGTAGACAAAAAAGACAGTTGCAGTTCACAAAAAAGACATGCATAATCAAAGATAAAGATGGAAAGGTAATTTGAATAGGAACCAGATCTAGAGGTAATGTATTTTAATTGAATCCTACTGAAATGACATGTTTGGTTGCTAAGGTAGATGAAAGTTGGTTATGGCATAAGAGATTTTGTCATTTAAACTTTGATAGTATTGTGAGGACTAAGTGTTTGTAGTTAGAGAGTTTCCAAAGATTGTAAAGCCTACTAACACAATTTGGAAGGAGTGTGTTTTGGCAAAGCATAGCAGAACTTCTTTTCCTAGCAAGATGTCACGCCCAAAAATATAGGGCAAAAACAAACCAACAAAACTTTTAAATTTTTTTTTTACTATTATATTTTTTTCAAATGATAGTAGGATTAAATAATTTCAAAATTTAAGTACAAAACAAATGTGAATTTTCTTAACATATTTTAAAACTAAATTGCATAACTTAATATCTATCACAATGTTACATAATTAACTGCAATCAAAAGCATATAATTACGAATCAAAAGAATGTCGCAGGATGTGAAACATCATTTTGTCCATTTATCATAAATTAAGTAAGCATATGCAAAAAACTGAAATACATAAGATACAATGCTAGAGAGTTACTCAATCTTTTCTCTTCTATTAATCAACCTGGTTCAAGGCTCCGTTTGGAAAGAACCAATAAGAAAACTCGACGTCATTGCCACTACAACAAAAGTTTAATATACATTTTTGCACAAGATTTTAATCTTGAACATAATCAAATTTCAGCAATCAATATAAATTTCCATCATGGTCCTTAACAAGGGATCAATTTCATTTTTTGCAATGCATCGTTGAGATTGTGGAGCAAATGAAAATTGACTAGGTGACAAACAGACATAACAAGGAACAAAATCAGACATTAATCTCCATACTGGGTTTTCACAACAAGATTCAACATTGAATCAAAACTAGGGAAAGGTGGATTTTTCCAATAGGAGATGTCAAACACAACACCAAAACAGGTGCCCAATCGGGGCTATAACTCAAGAACTTTTGTTCTTCCATTCTTACATGCCAAAACTCATACGTGGTTTGTGCTGATAGGTAGGGGCCCATAACACCCTACCCTCTCTCCCTCTTCTCATCCTGAGAAGAGACTCTACACTGTTGGAGTCCAACTAAAAAGACCTTTCTCGAAATGGGCCACTTCAACCCTCTCCAAGGGTGAGTAATGCCAAAACACCCACACAAGAAAACTTTGAAATTCAACAAACATGAAAGAAAAGAATTCAAGAAAACATTGTTTCAATCTTTCCCAAAACATAACCAACATACATACGAGCATACCAATAACAACACAATCGCATAAGCATGAAACAAGCATGAAAATTTGAACAAGGGAGATGAGAATTCCTACCTTCACAAAGAGGTAATGGAAAATGAACAAGTTTGAGTAGAGCTTTTCCCTTCCTTGCTTCAATCTTCCAAGACTCTTCTCTAAAATGTAGAGATTCGGTAACAACCTAAACTATTCCAAGAAGGGCCTCTAAATAAGCCTCAAACTCACCCACCAAAAGGAGCAATAACTTCTCTCACCTACCTACAAATATAGAAGCTCCTAACTCAACCCACACTATGGTTAATCACTAAGTGGAGTTGAGGTGATGCAACTCATGGTAGCCATAGTCAATTTTCGCACAAAGGCAAAAAGAGACTTTTTGAGTGATCTCAAAAATCAATAAAAGGGGCTTAGGGGTTGGAAAAGACCCCCAACCCAAACCCATACCCCTTGGGTATAATTATTTCATGTTTTAAGGCCTTAGGAATTGATTTGGGACCCAAAAAATGCTAAGAATAATTAGGACCATCTAACAACTCCTAAATGCAGATTAAGCACTAATTCAAATTAGGGGTGACTACACTCGATTAAGAAACAAATTAGCAAAAAGACACTAACTTAATCTGACTTAGGTCCAAAGGTTACATAGTAAACCTTAACTAGCATGTTGAAATACAGAAACAAGTCACGAGTGTCAAGCGACACTATAAAAACACTATTACGAAACATTAATATTTACTTATTACAAAATGATACATTCATACATCTCATGATACAAATAAAATACATACAAAAAGATTTCCAAAAATGGTACATAGGGTTCAATTTCATTTCTCCATTCAATTTTCTTGGCTAAAATATCTTGCACACTCATTGCACACATCAGTAGCTCAAGAAAATCACATACATATATTCAAAACTTATCTGGATAGTTACGTGAATCAAAACATGAATGTATTTGGATTTTAGATCTTATTAGGACATCTAAACCATAAAATATTATTTCATATCCATTCTAATCTCCTACAATAGTTTTAATAGAGAGATACATATTTAATAAGTACATGCGAGGAGGGACCTTACACAAGAAGTTTACCGCTACAACAACATTGGAGATTGTACACACATATCTCAGAAATCCTACAAAGACTAAAGGATTCTATGGTGAAAGGTATTTTATGATTCTAGTTGATAATTTTTCTAGAATGATGTGGGTTGCATTTCTTAAAGAGAAATATGAGGCATTTGACAAATTCAAGATATTCAGGAATAGAGTTGAGAATGAATCTGGTATGAGGATTAAATGTTTGAGATTAGATAGAGGAGGAGAATTTACTTCGAATGAGTTTAACATATTTTGAGAAGAAAATAGAATCAAAAGATAACTATCAGCTCCAAGAACCCCTGAACAAAATGGCATTGCAGAAAGAAGGAACAAGTCAGTTACATAAGCTGCAAGAGCTATGTTAGCAGAGAATGATGTATCCAAGACATTTTGGAGAGAAGCTACAAACACAATAGTCTACACTATGAATAGAGTGCAAGTCAGGAAGGAAACTAACAAGACACCTTATGAAATGTGGTTTGGTCACTCACCTACAATTAAGTATTTTAGAATCTTTGGAAGTGTTACATAAAGAGAGATGATGACATTGGTAAGTTTGATGCTAGAAGTGATGAAGGTATGTTTCTTGATTTTTCATTGAAAAGAAATGCTTATAGATGTTATAATCAAAGAACTAAGATTATTATGGAAAGTGCAAATGTGAGAATTGATGAGAAATTTAGAATACAAGAAAGAATAGTTGATTACAATTCAGATGATGATCTTTTTATTAATCCAAGGAATGATGAGGTATTTCTTAAGACTAACAATGATTTTTAGAATGAAGGAGAGCCAAGGTAGGAACAAAGATTGAAACCTTCAGTAGAGCCAAGAGTTGAGACAACAACTCCTACTTTAGGAAATAATATGATAAAGAATCACCCATCCGAATAGATCATCAGAAGCAAAGACAAAGGTATGATGACAAGAAGTAGAGTAAATGAAGAACTATGATTGATATCTCAAGTTGAGGCTAAGAATGTAGATGAAGCATGTAAATACGATTACTGGAAATAATATATGAAAGAGGAACTGGATCAAATAGTAAAGAATGAGACATGGGAATTGGTCCCTAGACTAGCAAACAAGAATAAGATAGGAACTAAATGGGTATTTAGGAACAAAATGAATGAGCAAGGAGAAGTTGTAAGGAACAAAGAAAGATTGGTATGTGAAGGTTACTCATAGCAAGACTGAATAGATTATGAGGAGACATATGCTCCAGTGGCTAGAACAGAAGAAGTAAGATTATTCTTAGCCTATGCAACATAAAAGAAATTCAAATTATGTTAGATGGATGTCAAGTCAACATTTCTGAATGGAGAACTTGAAGAAGAGGTATACATTAAGTAGCTTGAAGGATTTCCTTTGAAAGATGACAAGGACATAGTATGCAGACTAATGAAAATATTGTATGGATTGAAGAAAACACCCAAAACCTGGTATGCAAGGTTAGACAAACATTTGACAAAACTTGGATATAAAAAAGGTATGGCAGATAGTAGTCTATATTGGAAAGAAACTGATGATGGTTTGATAATTTTTGTAATATTCATTGATGATATTATATTTGGAGGAAATGATGAAGAAAGTGAAAAGTTTGCAGAATAAATGAAGAAAGAATTTGAAATGAGTATGATACGAGAGATGAAATATTTCATAGGATCATAGATTGTACATAATAAAGAAATAATCTTTATTTCTCAGACTAAGTACTTGAAGGATTTACTGAAAAGGTTTGGTTTGGAAACATGCAAACCCATTGGAACACCTACAGTAATTGGACATAAGTTATCTACAAAGGATGAGACACCTACTGTTGAGCATAAGAAGTACAAATCTATGATCAAAGGTTTGCAATATTTGACTCACACAAGATCGGATATAGAGAATGTAGTTGGAATTGTTGCAAGATTCTAGGTTGATCCTAGAGAAGCACATTGTGTAGTAGTAAAAGGATATTTAGATACTTGAAAGGAACATCAGAGTACAGATTGTGGTATGAAAGATCTAATGATTTCACTCTAAGTTCTTATATTGATTTAGATTGGGTAGGTAGTATGGATAATAGAAAGAGCACCATTGGAAGAGCTTTCTTTCTTGGAGGAAGATTGGTTTCTTGGTTAAGCAAGAAGCAGGATTGTATATCGCAAAGCACAACATAAGTAGAGTATGTTGTAGCAGCAAATAATTGAAATCAAGTCATTTGGATGAAGAAGATGCTGAAGGATATAAGGATAGAAATTAGTGAACTTGTTGTTATACATTGTGACAACATAAGTACAGTAAATATGTCTAAGAATCTAGTGTTGCATTCAAGGACTAAGCACATTTCTATCAAGTATCATATGTTGAGAGAGAGATTTGCAAAAAAGGAAATCAGATTGGAGTATGTGAGCACTAAAGAGAAGATTGTAGATATATTCACTAAGCCTCTTCCCAAAGAGACTTTTGAGTATTTGTGAGATATGCTTGGGGTTATGCCCCTTCCTACATCAAAGTAGAAGATGCAAGAGTGCATTAGTCCAGTGTAATACAGTACCATTGTTTTTCTGGACTAAATGCCAGTGCTTCCTATATGGGGGAGTATCTGTGATGAATAGAGTCATCTAGGACTCTTGTTGGTTGTTGTTTTGAATAGTGTCTTTTGACACTCGAGCTAGTAAGTATCAGTAGTTGTAGAGTTTGATGTAGTAAAGTTGGTTACCTTTGAGATTGATGTCAATGGGGTAGAAGTTTGGCATGAAAAACAATATGTTGAGGAAGATGTTCAACATAAGAAAAATATGTGGAATAATAGTTTAGTTTATAGCACATTGAGGTATATCAATTGGGGAGAATGATTGATAAAGAGGATTTGAAGATGGACATTTTTTTGTTGGTATTCATCTATGTTACCATCAATACCAAAGGGGAAGATTGTTGGAATATTGGGAATTTTGGAAGCATGAATGCTAATGATATTCCTATGGGGGAGCACTACTATGATGATATGTTACATTCATGATTGATTTTGTCATTGATGTCAGCATAGCAATTTTTTGTGGTATCTAATAGAAGAATAATAGTAAGATCAAGTTGGTAGAAATGGACAGTTGAGCATTACAACCATCTGAGGTTATGAGAGATACTTCCAAGTATCTGGTATATGTCGTTAAAAAAAGAAGATGAAAGGACAAATCTAGAAGAAGTTATCTAAGTTTTGGTGATGTCTATTCTGAGATAGAGTTTATAGAGGCATGTTCTGGTAAACTTGTTATATCTTCTAGTAGAGTTGATATATTGAGGATTGAGGTTCCAAAAAAAGAGAAGAAATGTTGAGGATGATGTGGCTAGCTCACTTATCATAATATTGCATGGACATAAAGTTATTCAAGTTACAAGATAGAAGATTAATGTTATCACTAAGTCTAACATGTTCTTAATGTGGTCCTATAATAATTAATTGAGAAGGTCTAATAGATGACTCAAGGAATTGTTTTATGGACTTGGTATAAAGGAAGGAAATTTTCCTTTATCATGAAAATTGAATAAATGGAATACATATTGATGATAAGCAATAGAGAGCGCAGAATGCAAATTTGAGTAGAACAGTGCAGAAGTGAAGGAAACTTCATTGTCGAGGTTTTGTCGAGTGATCCAAGGTTTGGTATTTGGATTTGAGGTTCATTAGCTGGTCTACAAGGTCTAATAGTGATTGGTCTAGTTGAAAAGATAGAGGAAAGAGAAAAGGAAAAAGGAAGATAACAATAATTTACTAGTTTGAGTAGTGAGCTCTTCTTATAGTTGAAATTGCCTGTTTGGGCAGTAGGCTCTTCTTGCATACATTATACCACAACTCCTAATAGGGTTGGAATCTCCTAATAGGGAGTCAAAGTCTCCTAATAGGGACTCATTATACTAAATGGTGTAATAGACTCTTAAAAAGGTCCATCCTCTAACAAGGAATATTTATGTTAGTACATCATCTTGTGGGCATCATTCCCACCAAGGTTTTCCCTTTGATCAAGGGTTTCCCTAGTCAACATATCTAGTGTAATTGTCTATGAGAATTTTATTATGGTTTTTTTTTACTATGGTTGAATGGTTAAGTTTGTTTAAAGAAGATAAAATATTTTAATTTTTGGATAACTGCTTCACCCCCACTCTTAGTTATCTTGGTGGACCGTTGTTTCTAACAAGAACTACAAACCCACTTGTCATAATTGTGGAAAGTTAGGTCATTGAACAAATGTTTGTAGGAACAACAATGCAAATTAGAACCCTAAGAAAAAATTGAAGGGTTACTATCATAAGTGCAAGAAGCAAGGACATAAGGCACATGAATGTAGGACCAAGACCATGAGAATTCAAGGATTTGAATATGGACTCAAAGTGTAATGCCCTACCCAAAGATCCTTGGAAACAAGGATAAATATAAGCCACGATAATTAATATTTTAACAAGTATGGATGCACATGACATGCAACATATGGGGATCACAAAGATTACAATGGTAGACTAACCAAACATCCTGACACCAATGGATCCTCCAAATGCCACTACTGACCAAATGACTGATGACAAAAGATGAAAAATTGAATTCAAATTAAAACATTTTAAATTCAAAATGTGACACCACAGGATTGAAGAGAACCTAAGAGGGTAGCCAAAACACTTCCCAAAAAGTTTGGGTCAAACTGAAAAGTGCCTGCTGTCCGTATAGATAGGTTTTTGCAAATACTAGGTGATACTTTAAAATAGCCCTATGCCATACTTTATAGTATCGTACAAATTTTATCAAGGAGGGTGACACTTTTAGGATTTGGGTGACACTCCTCAAAAGGATGTGTGATACTTCACAAGTATCATACGAAACTTCTTCAAAGGGGGTGCAATACTGGAAAGTATCGCATGACATTTCTATTGTATTTTAATCTTCCTACCTTTGAAATATCTATAGTCAAATACCCATGGAAGTATTTAAATACCAAATTTTCAAACCTTATGATATATTTTGCGGCCCGCAAGTCCTCCATCGTCAGATCTACGAAGATCAATGGTTGGCATTGTCTTGCCATTGGAAGTTGCACGGTTAATATGTTAGCGACATAACGCTCGACAAAAATGTCTTACGGCGGGCAGGTTGTGTCACACCGAAAAATGTTCACGGTGAGCGGTCAGTTTCACAGGCTGGGAAGTCAGAAAAGCTGGTGGGGTGCCATTGTGCCATCGAAAAACTCATGAGTTTTTTGATGGTGACATAGTGCCCAAACGAAAAAGTCCACCATGGTAAATCGAAGATAGATGGGTCCCATTTTGTACCTCATTTACCTAGTTGGTGGAGTCCGGTGCCATGGTGGCGAATCATTTGAAGACACGTACAAATCATAAGACATGTCATCATTTGGGTGCCATGGCACTATGGGAAGTTGGCCTCGATTTTCCCATAGTGACATAGCGCCTGGGCACCATGTGTCCTCTTAGTAAGGTCAAAGCAGTACGGACCCTCCATGTTGATGCTTTGTCAGACCAATGATTTCCTGCCAGGGTGGTGCTTCGTTAGGCCAATGGGGTACTGCCATATATGTCAAGTCAAAATATAGATGTGTCGTGGGACCAGATCTTCAACGAGACCAGTGTAGTAAAGGGTTAAGTTCTCCACCATTAGATCTGCAAAGATCAAGGGTAGGCGCCATCGCGCTATGGAAAAGTTGCACGAGATTTACGATAGCGAGTTGGTGCCTGGAGGACACGTGTCCTCGTGGGTCTAGGTTTGGAGGCATAGGAAATACAAATAGTTGGCACGTGGCTGGTTCCTATTGATTGATACATTCAGGGGCAGTATCTATCTTGCTTGCCGTCAGATCATGGGAAATCGACGGAAGACACCATCTCGCTATGGTGAAGTTGTGTTATCTTTACCATGGCAACATAGCACCTTGTTGACACGTGTCTCGCTGGCTTGGCTAAGGTTAACAATTAATGACTGGCAATCAGAGAAATCATTGCAGTCAACATGGCAGTTAGTTTTGATGTTACGGCTAGATGGTGGAAAGGTGGTGTAGTTAGGTTGAGACCACTAGGTGCTATGGCACCATTAGGATTTTTGAAGACTTTTTCAATAGCGACATGGCACCCAGTCAATATTAAGGGTGGTCAAACATGGAAAAGGTATCCAGAATGGCATAAGGAAGGAATGTGATTGGCTCGCATGGCCCAGTCAGCATGTGGAACCGTTTGACCTCGCTGACCCTGCTGATTCATTAACCAAGAAATGAAGGTAATCAATTTTGTTGTGCGATCTGATCTTCATGATCAATCCCGACCTACCCAGAATGAATGCAGAATGAGGAAGAACACTCCACCATCTTAGTCAATCCATCTACCCAGTCAGAACATCGATGGCACCATTTTGAGTCCTTTCAGAACACCTGTTGCAACAAAGATCAGATTTTCTTTAGATTTCCATGATTGTCCTCCGCAGGACTTAATGGCAGGTAGCTGCAAGGTCACGTCAACTGGAAAAGATCTTAGTTATGCTTGAACTATAAAGGCAAGTTTTATTTTTATTTTTGAGGAGGACCTTCTCTCTGATTTTTCCTCTGGTTTTGCTCTGCAATTCTAGTGTGAATTCCCCTGTGCCTTTGAACTATCTGATTCTCTACTTATCTCCTTCAGCCATTGGTATTAAAGTGCAAGAATTCTTTGCCTATGCCATTATTTTGTGGAAATCTATAATCTGCATGACTATATCTTTGCTGGCCTGTGAATGATATATAAGTGAACTTCTTCCTTGTGTCATTCATCTTGGTTTTCTGATTTGTATGTGGTTATTTGATTAAAGCAAGTCTAGATGTGTATATCCTTAGTTTCATTCTGGTTCAGTAGTGCACGTATGGGCAGAGATCGGTCCGAACACTCTATTTTGGTGCAGCACCTCCTTAGATTAGAACTAGGTAGATTTTCTTTCATGCTCTCTTTCTCCCTTTTCCTCTCCAAGAGTAGTTGGGTGCACCCTAATAGTAAGAGGAAGCTGGCCTTCTCCAGAGACTCAACCTCGTAGTTCGAGTCCCATAGCTTGGAGGTTGTTTCCATGTTTCACTAGGTTGTCCTCGTGCATAGGCCTTGGACAAGGGTGCAAACCTAAGTGAACAATTTTTGGCACGCCCGGTGGGACTCATCCATCAAAGATTTAAAGTCTACTAGTGTCAAGAAGAAAGAGTTTCAGAGATTAATGCTGAAGAGGTAGTGCTGGCTTCAGTATTCAAACCTTCAAGAGGCTGATTCTTCAAAGTACTTGGTGACTCTGAACATCAACAAATCTGGTTCTAGGCCAAAGTTGCAGTGATTCATGCCCAAAATTGAAACAAGGGCATCTTCTAGAGGTAAATTTCAATATCAAGAGCTTTCTCTTTCAAATCCTAGAAGAAGGAGGACTAGAACTTCATTATCACCAGTTAGGGGTGTAATAATAGCTAATATACCTGTAAGATCTGTCTCTACTCCTACTTTTCAAACTCAGCCTAGATTTCCATCAACACTCATTAATAGAACACTTGTTTACATGGCACAGCCAAGAGTTCATGCTTTTGCCACCTTTAATGGTGGAAGTCCTCTATTTTTAGCCCAAAGACATGATATACCAGTATCTGCACTCAAAAGTATACCTGAATTTACTGGTGAAACTTCCATCTCCCCTTTAGAGCATATCCAAGAGGTAGCAAATGTTTGTAATATTCATGGTATTATAGAAGATGATGTTGTTGTCAGACTTCTAGCCTCATCTTTAAAAGGAAAAGCATTACAGTGGTATAGAGGCTTAGCTCATGGTTCTATAACTGATTGGGATGGACTAGGAGTAGGATTATGCAAACATTTTGAGGATAGAAGTGACCATTTGTCACTTTTAGAGCAGCTGACTACTATAAAAAGGCCCCCCCATGAATGTATGACTGATTTTAATTATAGATTTCAAAAGACATGGGATAGAATACCTACTTCGGTGAAACCTACCCCTAGTAATGCCTTCTTGCATTACCTTAGAGTCTTCAACAGTGATATTGCCACTACAATCCAAACTATGGGAGGAGATACCTTGCCTAATGCCTATGAGATAGCCATAAAAGCTGAGAACATCCTAATACAAGGAGGAAAGTTGGCTCCAAGGACCCCTATGCCTTTCTTTCTTGATGTTCCCAACCACCAACAAGCAATGGCCCCTCTTCCTACAACTTCTACATCACAAACCCTTACTCCAGTTCCCCAAGCTTCCACATCCTCAAATGGGATAGATGAACTCAAAGAGATGCTCCAAGGTCTAGTGCTAAATATAGATAAGAGAGAGAGGACCCTAGATAAAAAATTGCAAGAGTAGGGGAGGGAGTTGAAAGACCAAGGAAAGAGATTAGAGGATAGTTTCTCTATGATACAAAAAATGAGTAACAAGGTGGTCACCTTAGAAAGGCAGCAAGCTCAAGGTGGCAAGCCTCCCCAATTTCAATATCAAGCTCCAAATGGTGGTAGGCCTCCTAATTAGTGGAATAGCTCTTTTGATCAGGGTAGGCAAAATAGTCATGCTCCTGCTTCAAGCTCAAATCAGAATAGAGCTATAGTCCCTCAAAATAAATTGGCCCAAGATCAAGATTTTTGTCCTTCCTGCAACTATTCTTATGCCTATTGCATGTGCCAGAAGGAAAAATCTTAATTGGCACTAACTGACCAAGAACCTGCAGCAAAGAAATCATACAAGGAGGATCATCCCAAGGAGGCCTCATATATTCAAGGACATGATGATTTCTCTTTCATGAACCATCAGATTGGGGAGCATTGTAATGTAAACCAGGATTCTATTTCTCATAACACAAGAAGTAAGAGGAGAGCTATGGAATGTGCTGCCCCTCCTTCTCCTAAGAAGACCTTAACTTCAAGTGCTACACCTCATATACAAGCAGAAAATGAACAAACAAGTGCTTTGTAGCAGCAAGGGCAAGATTCTAGAAGGAAAGATGCAAGTGATCCTTATGTTGCCCCATCTCAACCTCTTATAAGTATGCCTCCCAAAGTTTCCACCAAAGTTCCTAATACACCATTCAGTGTGGTAGAGCAAATGAAGAAGACAAATGTGAATATTTCTATGTAGGATGCTATTGCTACCATACCAATATAGAAGAGGATGCTCCCCTGAGAATTGGAGAAGATTGAACCCAAGGATCAGCCATCTATCACAGAGAGTGCCACAAGTCTAGTACAACCAGTAGGGGTTGTGGAGACAAATAAAAAGGTTAGACCTCCTCCATTCTATGTTTCTATGATTATAGGGGGCAAATTAGTCCACAATTGCATGATAGATTTAGGGGCTAGTAGCTCAGTAATGCCTAGGTGTGTTGCTGATGCTTTAGGAATGAAATATGAGCCCATTGTTAGGGATGTGTTACAATTAGATGGTAGTACTGTCAAAACTATAGGTATCGTTACGAATGTGGAGATGGCCCTACATGCATGCCCTGGTTGCACTGTGATTCAAGACATATCTGTTGCTGAAGTCAAGCCCTATTTTGCTATCTATCTTTCAAGAGACTTCACTGCTCAAATTGGTGGATTCATATCTGCTGATTGGTCATATATGTCATTTAAGACCAGATATGGAGCCAATGCTTCAATCAGAGCAGAGCTTCAAGCCCTTCATCACACTGAATCTTACACCCCCAACTTCATCAATATAAATTGTCCTATTCTAGAGATGGATGAAAATGACATAGTAAATGAGCCTGCCACTTCCATAGTAGAGATTCTTGATTTCTTCTTGGATGAATGGGCTAGTACATATTAGTTTGAACCTATGTCAGAAACTCTTGAGACAGGCCTTAGTACATATTGCATAATAGAGAAAGATGCTCAAGTTCCTGATCTAATCGGGACTAATGATGATATAAGTGGAACATGGAGTATGTACTTTGATGGCTCAAGGAATAGAAATGGATCAGGGGCTGGTGTTATGCTGATCTCTCTTGCACAAATAAGATACTACTTCTCCTTTAGGCTCCAATTCAGTTGCACCAATAATGTGGCCGAGTATGAATCTTTGATTCAAGGTCTCTTACTTGCCCAAAAGAGAGGAATTCAAGCCTTGAGAGTATATGGGGATAGTGAGTTGGTAGTCAATCAGGCAAGAAACCATAACATCACCAAAAATGGCCTGCTCAAGTCTTACAAACACAGAGTCTGGGATTTGCTTGAGGGCTTCAACACATTTAATATTTAGAGCATTCCTAGGAAAGAAAATAAACATGCTGATAGACTTACAACAATAGGCACATCTTATGATGTACCAGGGAATCTTGAAGAGAAGAAGAAGCAACCAACAAGGGTGGTAGTGAGGCCTGCCATCCCTGACAACAACACTCATTGGCAGGTGTTTGATTTTGATGAGCAAATTGTAAGTTTTTTGCAGAATGAGGCAGAATTCTCAGAAAGAAACCAGTCAAGACTGCAAGATTAGTATGGTGATTAGATCATTCATCTCAGCTCTAACAAGTTGCCTAAGGGTCTCATTACCTTGGAGAGTGTCTTTAATCTTGATGATCAAATAAGAGGCAAAGGAATGAATCTAGCTGCAAAAAAGGATGATCATGCCCCAGTTACAATTGCTGATGGAAAATCTCTGAATATGGGGAAGGTATGTTCTGAAACTGAGCAAGAAAGCTTCATTCATCTATGTCAAGAATTTAATGATGTATTTTCTTGGACATATGATGACTTAAAAGGGTTTGACCCTAGTTTGTTTCAGCATACCATAGATTTAATTGATAAGGCCAAGCCAGTAAGGCAAAAATAGAGGCCAGTGAATCCTAAGATTGAGCCTCTAATGAGAAAAGAACTATCCAAGTCGATAGAGGCTAATATAATATTTCCTATCAAACACTCATCATGGGTAGCTAACCTTATCCCTATAAGGAAGAAGAATGGAGAAATTAGACTGTATGTGGACTTTAGGGATCTTAATCAGGCTTCTCTTAAAGATCACCATCCTCTCCCTTCCATGGAGCAAATCTTGTCCAGAGTCAGTGGGTTAAGGAGATTCTCTTTTCTTGATGGATTCTCTGGTTATAACCAAGCGTTGGTTAAAGAATTTGATAGACATAAGACAACATTTACTTCTAAATGGGGCACCTATGCTTATTGCAAGATGCCACTTGGGCTAACAAATGCAGATGCCACATTTCAAAAGGAAATGGAGATGTCCTTTAAAAAATTAATTGACAAGTTTGTCTTAGTATACCTTGATGATATAACTGTATATTCAAAAAATGTAGAAGATCATTTTGATCATCTAAGACAGGTATTTCTAAGATGTAGAGAGTTTGGGGTTTCCCTTAACCTAGCCAAGTGTGTCTTTGCTACAAGCCAAGGAAAATTATTGGGACACATTGTATCTAAGGATGGGCTGACCATTGATCCAGAAAGAACAAAGGTGATACTTTCCCTTCCTCTTCCTAAACACAAGAAGGGGCTACAAAGTTTCCTTCGTAGAATAAATTTTGTAAGAAGGTTTATTCCTAATCTTGCTACCATGGTGAAACCTCTTACATCTATGCTTAAGAAAGGTACGGTCTTCTCATGGACCAAGGAAGGGAAGGAGAGTTTTGAAGAGATCAAGGCAGCCATAGCCTCAGCCCCTACTCTCATGAACCCAAATTTTGAAAAATATTTCATCCTCTACACTCTAGGTGGTAAGTCAAGCATCTCTGCTATCTTGACTCAAACAAATGACAAATATGAGGAGCAGCCCATAGCTTTCTTCAGTGAAGGGCTTAAGGAATATGAAAATAAGTACAACTTTGTTGAGAAGCAGGCCCTTGCAATCATCAGAGCCTTGAATAAATTCAAGCACCTCTTGTCCCACAATAAGATCCATTTGTTGGTGCCCCATGCCAGTGTAAAGGATTTCCTATTAAGCAAGGATATCAGTGAAAAGAGAGCTGGATGGATCACTAAGGTAATGGAGTACGATGTTGATATTCAGATTACCAAGCTGGTAAGAGGGAGAGGATTGTGCACAGAAATGTTATCAGGCCAGGATTTTGATGAAGAGATTGTTATGGTAATAACAGAGCAGCAGGAGGTAAGAAATGCTAATGGTCCAAGGAGCTGGATAAATGATATGAAGAGCTTCTTATTAGGGAATGGATACCCTCAGGGATTGGACAGAGCTAAAAGAAGACAATATAGACTGCAGTCCATTCCCTATGTTGTAATTGATGGTATCCTATTCAGGAGGGATTTTAATGGGACCCTGTTGAGATGCATTGAAGAGGATCAAGCTGAGAGGATGATTAAGGAGCTTCATGATGGCCCTAATGGTGGTCATTTCTCTGCAAGAAGAACTGCCATGAAGATCATGAGGGCTGGCTATTACTGGCCATCCTTGTTTCATGATTGTTATAGATATGTGAGAAAGTGTGAGAAGTGTGCTTTCTTCTTAGGAAAATAGAGGCTTGCAGCTCTCCCCCTTCATCCTATTCAAGTGGATTAGCCCTTTATTCAGTGGGGGTTGGATTTTATAGGCCCCATTAATCTTCCATCTAGTGCACGTCATAAATGGATTTTGGCTGCTACTGATTATTTCACTAGGTGGACAGAGGGAGTTGCCTTGAAGGATGCCACAGAACCATCAATTGTTGAATTTTTTGATGGAATTGTATCTAGGTTTGGTGCTCCTTTGATCCAAGGGATACTTTCGTCAAAATTGAAGTATCTCCAAAATTCCAATAATCAACATCAAGTTAAAGTTCTCGAAATTCTAAATTCAATGCTATTTGAATGGACAAAAATGAAGTCTATATGCAAAAGTTATGGTCAGTCAAAGGTTGGTCAAACTAAGAATGAAGGTCATAAAAAAGGTGAAAAAATAATCATCTCCAAAGTGGTCAACAATGGATTTCAAAATAAAGAGCTCGTCGAGATCTTTTTGACGGTGTTTGTTTCATCAAAAATAGAGCTCGTACGTGGAAGTTATGCCATTTTGAGGTTCAAGGTAAGAGATGAATATAGTTGATGTCATCATGATGTCAGAAAAATGAGAAAATAGGAAAAAAAGAGAGTTCATGGTCAGATTTGAACTCGTGACCCTTTACCTTCAAAATTTATGCCTCAACCGTTGCACCAAGCATAGCTTTAAAAATGGGTGGCAACTACAATTTAAACATTGGCTAGCGCCAATTTCAAATGAGGTAGACCGCCAGCGGGGTTAGAACCCCCGACCGGTGGTTACCATAAAATTATGGTTAACCGTTGTGCCATTTTAGCGCTTAGAGAATGTGTTGCGCGATTTTTATTTTATCCTTAGCCAAACAAACCTCCAACCTTAGTAAATTAAGGTTATAATCTTTTTTTTAACCCCAAAATTGACATGAGCCGAATTTGTTAAAAATGGCTAACAGGTTATTCCAAGAGGGGAATTAATTGAAGGGGTTATTTTTGTAAATTTGGTTATAGCCTTATTTTGGCTAATTTCATGTATAAAAAGGGGGTTTAGGAGACTCTTGGAGGCATTCAAAAAAAGGAGAGAACGTCCAAGTGCTGAGTAAAACAAAGATTTTTCAAGTTCTCATTCCTATAATTTCAAACAATGTGATGTTGTTGTACTTCAAAGGAATGAATTTGTAAACATTTGTACCTAATTTTTGGAGATAATTGGATCGGTCCCCCAATTGGAGCAAGACCCGAAGACGTAGTCCATACGGATGAACTCCGAGATCAAATTGTTTGCGTCTTCTTTCTCTCATTGTCTCTTTTATCAGCTTAATCTTGGTGTTCTCTTATTTCATTTATGTTAATTTGATTCGTTAAAAGTTTTAAATTAATTCTATGTAATCAATTAGCATTCCTCTGTAATAGTCCTAGATCCTAATCAGATCAAATTTGGTATCAGAGCTTTTGTTGGACTAGTATTGCAAATTTGAATGCTAACAAGATCCAGGATTGAGAAAGGCGAAGGAAAGATTGAGGAATACAATCCTGAGATTGGAAAATGAAGGACTAAACCATCATCACAAATGGCAGATGAAGGTGGACAAGCTTTTCAAGGTAAGAGTATTCAGAAGACTCTTTAGAATTTGCAGACAATGGTAGAAGTTTTGGTACAAGAAAGAGAAGAGAAGATGCGAAGACATGCAGCTGGAAAGGACAAAGGGAAAAAGAAAGGTGTTGATTGTGATCCACAAAAGACACCTCCATCTTCTCCTTCTTCTCCCTCTTCTCCTTCTTCCCCCTCTTCTTCTTCTACCCATTCTGAGTCTTCTAATATTTTTAAGGGTGGAAATAAGCCTCGAATCAAGTTGGATGTCAAATTTGACTTGCCAAAATATTGTGGAGAGTTAAATGCCGAGAAACTAGATGACTGGATTCAGCAAGTAGAAGTCTACTGTAGAGTTCAAAGCCTTGTAGATGATGTTGATAGAATTCAGTTAGCCTATCTTCGATTAGGTGGTGTAGCCTTAACTTGGTGGGAGAGTAGGTCTCAGGATGAAACTTCACAACATGGTAAGTTTAATTTGTCTTGGTCAAAATTTGTTACTGCTTTAAAAAAGCAATTCTACCCCCTAGGCCATATGCAACAGTTAATGATGAACTGGCAACATTTTAGGCAAGGGAAAGGTCAGTCTATCCAGGATTACACCCACAAATTTTGCAAAAAGGCTATTTCATTAAACGTCCCATTGTATGCCCAGGACACCTTACTCAAGTATATAGGTGGTCTTCATTCTTACATAAGGCATTCTATTCTCATCTTGAATCCTTGTAATTTGGATGAAGTATGTGTCCAGGCAACATATTTAGAATCAAGGGGTAAGGGTACTTTCATTGATAAGTCTGATAAAAAGCCGTCTAAGTCTGAGGAAAAGTCAAAAGGAAAAGGAAAGGGTAAAAAGAAAGCAACAATAAAGAAAGAGGGTGAGAAACCCACATGCTCACATTGCAAGAAAGAAGGGCATGATGATTCTAAGTGCTGGAAGTTGCATCCTGAAAAGAGGCCGAAGCGATTTGGTGGAAACAAAGGCAAACAAAAGATTGCTGCTAGAACTCAACAAGATCTTGGATCTAACTCTGGAGATGAGACAAAATTTTTTGCTATCGGGATCCAAGGTAAAGGAAAAGGTATATCTCTCTCATCATCTATAAATTCTTCTAGCATAAGTGCAAGTACAAGTAAAGAATCTTCTCCTAAGGATGATAAACTAAGGAATGAATTATTTCACATCCGAGTTGTTATCAAGCATACTAAGATCGATACATTATTTGATACGGGTTCTCAAGTTAATTTGATATCTAAGGAAGTTGTTAAAAAGCTTAACTTGAATACAACACCTCATCCAAAACCATATCCTCTTGGATGGGTTTGCGATGATGCACAGTTACAAGTAACTAAACAATGCAAGTTAAGATTTGCTATCACTGCAAAATTTGTGGATGAGGTAGAAGCTAATTTAGTCCCTTTAGATATTTGTGGTCTTGTACTTGGGAGTCCCTATTTGTATGATCGACAGGCTATCTTCTATAGGGGGGAAAATAAGTATCATTTGTTTAAAGACAATATTGAATACATTGTACAGGCACATAAGGTCAAGAATAATTTGGCATTAGTCAATGCTGGTCAAATGAAAAGGTTAGTCAACTCTAGTAAGAATTTTTTATTGATGTTTGTAAAAGCCAAAAAAGATGAAAGATCTGAGGCATTTAAGGGATGTGATCCAAAACATAAATTTGAAATGGTCAAAGTTGTTTCCGCTTACGATGACTTGTTTCAGGAACCGAAAGGATTGCCTCCTAAGAGAGAGATACAACATGAGATCCAGTTGCAGCAAGATGCACCACTTCCTAATATTGGCATGTACCGCTTATCAGTGTTGTAGAATGAAGAAATCAAGAAGCAAGTTCAAGAGTTGGTCAAGAAAGGAGTTATCCATCCTAGTACTTCTCCTTGTGGTTCTCCTATTGTGTTGGTTCCAAAGAAAGATGGGACTTGGAGAATGTGTATTGACTACAGGGCTCTAAACAAGATAATAGTAAAGAACAGGTACCCTCTTCCTAGAATTGATGATTTACTTGATCAGTTGAAACATGCAATTTATTTCACTAAGCTAGACTTATGTAGTGGATATCATCAAATAAGAATTGCAGAAAGTGATATTTGAAAAATTGCTTTTAAGAAAAAACAGGGACTTTTTGAGTGGTTGGTCATGCCATTTGGGCTTTGTAATGCACCAGCTACATTCATGAGAGTCATGAATGATGTCTTTCGTCTCTTTATTGATGATTTTTTCATAGTCTATTTAGATGATATTCTTGTATTTAGTAAGTCTTGGGATGATCATGTAATTCATGTAAAGAAAGTATTTGAAATACTGAGAAAAGAAAAACTATATGTAAAGATGTCAAAATGCGAATTTGCAAAGATATCCTTAGTGCACTTAGGCTATGTCGTAAGGAATGGTCAACTGAAAGTAGACCCTGTGAAGGTTGAATGTATTGTAAAATGGCCTAAGCCAAGTATAGTTATAGAAATTAGGAGTTTCTTAGGTGCAGTTCAGTACTGGAGGAAGTTCATTGCAAATTTCTCTTTCATTGCATCACTGTTGCATGCATTAACTAGTACCAAGGCAACTTTTCAGTGGGGAGGTCCACAACAGAATGCTTTCAACACTTTGAAGAAAAAGTTGAGCACCGCACCAGTTCTAGCTCTACCCGATTTACATCAACCATTTGAGATTGAGACAGATGTGAGCAAGTTTGCCATGGGAGCTGTACTCATGCAAGGAGGTAAACCAATCTGCTACCACTCTGAAACTTTTTCAGGAGCAGTAAGTAACTATCCTACATATGATAAAGAACTTTATGCTTTAGTTCAAAGTGTTAAAAAATGGAAGCACTACTTAATGGGAAAGGAAACTGTAATCCACACTGATCACCAACCACTACAATATTTGCACTTACAATCTAAGTTGCAACAAAGTAGGCACTTTAGGTGGATGAGTTTTCTACAACGGTTTCATTTGGTAATTAAGTATAAGAAGGGTACCCATAACAAAGTAGCAGATATGCTCTCTAGGCCTCCTATTCAGAATGCTTTGATAATCCTTCAAAATAGTTCTATGGTTCATGAAAGTTTTCAGGAACAATATGCTAATGACGAGAACTTTAAGGATATCTATGCAGCTTTAATCCAGGGTAAACATGTAGAAGAGAAAGATTACTATGTGCAGGATAATTTGTTGTACCACCTGGGAAAATTATGTATTCCTAGAAATGAACAAGAACATGTAATCCATGAAGCACACACCTCATTGATTGCAGGACATTTTGGGGTAAGTAAGACATTAGCTCAATTCAAGAAATATTGTTACTGGCCTTGTATACAGGAAACTGTCACCAAGTATATAAAAGGATGTGTAATGTGTGCAACTAGTAAACCAAGTAATAGGAAATTAGGTTTGTACACACCATTACCTATACCATCCCGTCCATGGGAAAGTGTATCTATGGACTTTGTCAGAGGTTTACCTATGTCTAGGAAGGGTCATGATTATTTGTATGTAGTAGTTGATCAGTTCAACAAAATGTGTATTTTAATGCCTTGTAAAAAGCAGGTCACTGCTGAACTGATAGCTCATTTGTACTTTCAAAATGTATGGGTTCATTTTGGGTTACCTACTTCTATTGTATCAGATCGAGATTCTCAATTCTTAGGGGAATTTTGGTCATCTTTGTGGGAACTCATGGACACCAAGTTGAAGAAGAGTACAACCTTCCATCCGCAGACCGACAGACAGACATAGGTAGTGAATAGGATAGTTGTGCATCTACTTAGAGGCTACTACAGCAAACATCCTAAGTTGTGGGATGAAAGTCTTCATTATGTGCAACATTCTTACAACCATGCGGTACACTCTTCTACCAAGAGGTCTCCTTTTGAGATTTGCTTTGGTTACTTGCCTAAGACACCAATGGATTTTTCTTTTGGGAAGGACAATGTTGTAGATGGATGCCATGATGCAGAAAAGGCTTTAAAGTTCATCCAGAAGGTCCAAGCAATCCATCAGGCAATAGAAGCACAATTAGAGCAGAGCCAAGCAAAATATAAGGCTCGCCATGATAAGTATCGCATTGACCACCAATTCCAAGTTGGTGATAGATTTTGGTTACATATCAGCAATGAAAGAATGCAAGGTGAAGGAAGGAAGCTCAAATCTATTAGGTATGGTCCTTTTGAGATCTTGGAAAAGATCGATACTAATGCTTTCTGCCTTAATCTTCCTCCACACATGCAAATTTACTCAGTTGTCAATGTTGAGAATCTAAATTTGTATGAGCCGCCAATGATCTTGGATGAAGACATTAGTGTTCAGGTTCCATCAGTTGATGATCTTTCACTAGACTATATGTCAGAAATGCCAGAAGATGTTATCTTAGACAGGAATGTCAGAACTTCACGAAGAGGACCAGTTGAATACCTCTGAGTGGGATTGAAGGGGATGCATCCAGGCAAGGCAAGATGGATGGAGATTGGTAAAGTGAGGGAACTATACCCTCACCTTCTTTCTGAGTAATCCAAACTTTCGGTGGTTCAAAAGCTCTTTAGTGGGAAGGCTTGATCCGGGGGATACTTTCGTCAAAATTGAAGTATCTCCAAAATTTCAATAATCAGCATCAAGTTAAAGTTCTCGAAATTCTAAATTTAATGTAATTTGAATGGACAAAAATGGAGTCTATATGCAAAAGTTATGGTCAGTCAAGGTTGGTCAAACTGAGAACAAAGGTCATAAAAAAGGTGAAAAAATAATCATCTCCAAAGTGGTCAACAATGGATTTCAAAATAAAGAGCTCGTCGAGAGCTTTCTGACGGTGTTTGTTTCATAAAAAACGGAGCTCGTACGTGGAAGTTATGCCATTTTGAAGTTCAAGGTAAGAGATGAATATAGTTGATGTCATCATGACATCAGCAAAATGGGGAAATAGGAAAAAAAGAGAGTTCGTGGTCGGATTTGAACTCGTAACCCTTTACCTTCAAAATTTATGCCTCAACCGTTGCACCAAGCATAGCTTTTAAAACTTATGGGTGGCAACTACAATTTAAACATTGGCTAGCACCAATTTCAAATGAGGTAGACCGTCGGCAGGGGTAGAACCCCCGACTGGTGGTTACCATAAAATTATGGTTAACCATTGCACCATTTTAGCACTTACAGAATGTGTTGCCTGATTTTTATTTTATCCTTAGCCAAACAATCCTCCAACCTTAGTAAATTAAGGTTATAATCTTTTTTTTAACCCCAAAATTGACATGAGCCGAATCTGTTAAAAATGGCTAACAGGTTATTTTGAGAGGGGAATTAATTGAAGGGGTTATTTTTGTAAATTTGGTTATAGCCTTATTTTGGCTAATTTCATGTATAAAAAGGGGGTTTAGGAGACTCTTGGAGGCATTCAGAAAAAGGAGAGAACAGCCAAGTGCTGAGTATAACAGAGATTTTTGAAGTGCTCATTCCTGTACTTTGAAACAGCGTGATGTTGTTTTACTTCAAAGGAATGACTTTGTAAACATTTGTACCTAATTTTTGGAGATAATTGGATCGGTCCCCCAATTGGAGCAGGACCCGAAGACGTAGTCCATACAGATGAACTCTGAGATCAAATTGTTTACGTCTTCTTTCTCTCATTGTCTCTTTTATCAGCTTAATCTTGTTGTTCTCTTATTTCATTTATGTTAATTTGATTCGTTAAAAGTTTTAAATTAATTCTATGTAATCAATTAGCATTCCTCTGTAATAGTCCTAGATCCTAATCAAATCATCCTTCTACTATCATCTCGGACAATGCTAAGTCTTTTGTTGGAACCTATATTTGTGCATGAGCAATGAATCACAATATCTACCTGAGCACATCTTCAAATTACTATCCCCAGGGTAATGCTTTGGCTGAGTCTTCCAACAAGAATCTGATCAGAATCATGAAGAGGACAATAGAGGACAATCAGAGGGCCTGACATAAGAAATTAAGAACTTCTCTGTGGGCTAATAGGATAATTCCCAAGAGATCTGTTGGGAATTCACCTTTTGTGCTAGTATATGGTAGGGAGGCTAGACTCCATATCTCATTAGAATTCCCATCCTTGGAGTTGGCTCATCAGCTTGAATTGATTGAAGATAGTGCCATGTCAGTAAGAATGGAAGAGCTAATTGAGTTAGAAGAGAAAATAAATAAAGCTATGCAGACCCTAGAGATGCATCAGCAACAGATGAAAAGGATTTTTGATAAAAAAAACTAGGGTCAGAACCTTCAGAGAAGGAGATTTAGTTCTAAAGTGGGATGCAGATAGGGCAAAACTAGGAAGGCATTCCAAATTTGATGCACTATGGAGTGGCCCCTATCTGATTGCCAATTGCAGACAGGCTAATGCATTCCAGCTAAGCCGGCCCAATGGAGAGATTTTGCCCTTTTACGTCAATGGGATCTATCTGAAGCCTTTTTTCTAAAAATTTGAGAATCCATGTACATAAGTAGTTTAGTTTCTTTTCTGTTGTTTCCTGCTTTTCAATAAGTGCACGTTTACATGGTTCTCTCTTTGAGTTGCCAGCTTCCAAAGTTTTGACAGTTTTGAGGTTACAGAAGCATAGCCAGGGTTTTCAATGTTTGATCTCCTCACAAAAGGGTTAGGGTTTTCCAGTTCTTAGATTCATACCCTTTTGACTCCATGACCCAATGGATTGTTTACAGGCACTGGTCATGCAACGAGCAGGCTCATGCCCCTTGTGAGTCGCCAGAAATGTTGTATTTTAATCTTCCCGCCTTTGAAATATCTATAGTCAAATACCTGTGGAAGTATTTAAATACCAAAGTTTTGAACCTTATGATATATTTTGCGGCCTGCAAGTCCTCCATCATCAGATCTACAGAGATCGACGGTTGGCGCTGTCTTGCCATTAGAAGTTGCATGGTTAATATGTTAGTGACATAACGCCTGACAAAAATGTCTTACGGCTGGTAGGTTGTGTCACACTGAAAAATGTTCACGGCGAGCGATTAGTTTCACAGGCCGAGAAGTCAAAAAAGCCGGTGGGGTGCCATGGCGCCATCGAAAAACTCATGAGTTTTTTGATGGTGACATAGCACCCAAACAAAAAAGTCCACTGCGGTGAATCAAAGATAGATGGGTCCCATTTTGTACCTCATCTGCCCAGTTGGTGGAGTCCGGTGCCATGGTGGCGAATCATTTGAAGACATGTGCAAATTAGAAGACATGTCATTGTTTGGGCACCATGGTTCTATGGGAAGTTGGCCTTGAATTTCCCATAGCGACATAGTGCCTGGGTGCCACGTGTCCCCTCAGTAAGGTCAAAGTAGTACGGACCCTCCAGGTTGATGCTTTGCTAGACCAATGATTTCTTGCCAGGGTGGTGCTTCATTTGGCCAATGGGGGACTGCCATGTATGTCAAGTTAGAATACAAATGTGTCATGGGACCAGATCTTTAATGCGGCTAGTGTAGTAAAGGGTTAAGTTCTCCACCATCAAATCTGCAAAGATCAAGGGCAGGCGCCATCGCGCTATGGAAAAGCTGCACGAGATTTATGATAGTGAGTTGGCACCTGGAGGACACGTGTCCTCATGGGTCTAGGTATGGAGGTGCAGGAAATACAGATAGTTGGCACATGGCTGGATCCCATTGATTGATACACTGAGGGGCAATATCTATCTTGCTTGTTGTTAGATTAAGGAAAATCGACGAAAGACGCCATCTCACTATGGTGAAGTTGTGTGATCTTTACCATGGTGACATAGCACCTTGTTGACACGTGTCTTGCTGGCTCAGCTAAGGTTGATGGTTAATGGATGAAAGTTAGAGCAATCGTCACAGTCAAAGTGGCAGTTAGTTTTGATGTTACGGCTAGATGGTGGAAAGGTGGCATAGTTAGGTTGAGACCACTAGGCACTATGGAGCCATCAAGATTTTTGAAGATTTTTTCAATAGCCACATGGTGCCCAGTCAATATTAAGGGTGGTCAAATGTGGAAAAGGTGTCCAGAACGACAGAAGGAAGGAATGTGATTGGCCTGCGTGGCCCAGTCAGCATGTGGAACTGTTTGACCTCGCTGACCTTGCTGATTCATGAACTAAGAAACGAAGGTAATCGATTTTGTTGTGCGATCTGATCTTCATGATCAATCTCGACCTACCTAGAATGAATGCAGAATGAGGAAGAACACTCCACCATCTCATTCGATCCATCTACCCAGTCAGAACATCGATGGTGCCATTTTCAGTCCTCTCAGAACACTTGTTGCAACAAAGATTAGATTTTCTTCAGATTTCTATGATTGTCCTCTGCAGGACTTAATGGCAGGTAGCTGCAAGGTCACTTCAGCTGGAAAAGATCTTAGTTATGCCTCAACTATAAAGGCAACTTTTATTTTTATTTTTGAGGAGGACCTTCTCTCTAATTTTTCCTTTGCTTTTGCTCTACAATTCTAGTGTGAATTCCCCTGTGCCTCTGAACTGTCTGATTCTCTACTTATCTCCTTCAACCATTGGTATTAAAGTGCAAGAATTCTTTGCCTGTGCCATTGTTTTGTGGAAATCTATAATTTTCATGACTGTATCTTTGCTAGCCTGTGAATGATATATAAGTGGACTTCTTCCTTGTGTCATTCATCTTGGTTTTCTAATTTGTATGTGGTTATTTGATTAAAGAAAGTTTGGATGTGTATATCCTTAGTTTCATTCTGTTTCAGTAGCGCACGTATGAGCAGAGATTGGTCTGAACACTCTATTTTGGTGCATCACCTCCTTAGATTAGAACTAGGTAGATTTGCTTTCGTGCTCTCTTTCTCCCTTTTTCTCTCTAAGAGTAGTTGGGTGCACCCTGATAGTAAGAGGAAGCCGGCCTTCTCCAGAGACTCAACCTCGCAGTTCAAGTCCCATAGCTTGGAGGTTGTTTCCATGTTTCACTAGGTTGTCCTCGTGCATAGGCCTTGGACAAGGGTGCAAACCTAAGTGACAACAATTTCTCTAAGAGACATGCGATACAATTAGGGATTGCATGATAGATCTTTATTGGGCATGCACCACTATATTTTATTGCTCCATGTTGACACATGGTCACCCATGAAAGAAAGAAAAAAACTCAAAGGATGAACTAAAGAGTAAAACAAAGTTTAGAACCTCCACCAGGGAGTACCAGATCCACAATTCAAAGCATAATCACTCAAACACAATACTAAAAGACAAAAACACAATCTAACTGTCTAATAATTAGTGAAGGGAAAGTATAGAAGGAAACTTCGTAGTGTACTAAAGCAACATTGTAATAATTGAAATAACATTGCAATGAGAAAAATGACCAAAGCAAGTATGTGGTTCCTCCCAACCATAATAGAATCATAAGACTATCGTCAACCCTAGCTATCCCTCGTGCGTAAAATCCCAAGCTAGTGATCAAATTGTTAGTACTATTATATAAGGACATCACTACTAAAATGTGCTACAACATAAGCATAAGGAATTATAACATGCTAGAAGTAAAGCATAAAATAATCCTACAAATACAAATAAAATTATCTATCATATGCTAATCATTGTAATAAGGAAATGTGTCAATAACTAAAATCATCTAAACATGATATAAAAACATCCTAATGAAAGCATAAATCAGAAGAAAGCATACTCTAGAACCTGAAGTCCCAAGTAAAAACATCCAACAACGGTTGCACTAGGACAACATACTATCTCTGTATACTGGTCCCTAGTAGTGGTATAGGTACCTATGTCTCCCAAACATGTGGAACCTATAGAACCACACCCACTGTGCTGATGTAGATAATGATCCAACCACAAACACACACAAGCAAACATCCATGGGTAACACTCACACTAGATAATATGATGACTGAAATCAAGAACATAGACAATGTATAAACTACAGGTCCTAGTCAGACACTCAATGGGCTACTAAGTAGGGGTTGAGATCATGGAGAGTCACTTGGCATCAACAAGCCCAAGCTTAGATCATGCAAATTCAACTCCTCAATAGAAGGTTCTAGCTCCGTGTCCTTAAACTTAATCGGGTGCTCACACATTTTTTATATTACTTTTTATTACCACCCAGTATTTTATTTAGTTATCACTTAATTAAATATCTCTCTGCCAACCTATGGTGCCATGGTTTCCAGGTTGCAAGATAGAAGCCCCCTCTATATGCTACCCTACCCTACCCATGCTCATCCAATGATGAGTGCCTGTAGGCATGCAAATTCCCAACCCAATCCCAGTGAACATAACTTCCAGAAGTACCATGAAAGATAGGGCCTCACAAGTCACCCAATAAATGTACATGCACATACTCATGTCTGGCACACTACCATCACAAAGATCATAACACAAGGACTGGATGAGAACACAAAGCAGAATGTCACTCAACGAAAAATAGAATTAAGAGGATGGATGTGAAACACATCCCAATACAACATAAAAATGCAACAGCGGTTTGATTGACATCCAAACTAATCATCTAGGTCCACAACCAACATTATGCTAAGAAAACCTAAGAAAATAAGGCAGCATGCAAAATGAGGTAAAAATCCCCAAAAATGGAAAACTTCAAAATTAAAACCCATTTGGTCTTTGGCTACAAAACCCCAAAAATCCTATAATATTTGGGTTTGGACACCATATGCAAAACACCTAGCATAACGGTGTGAAACCACAAACCCCCATCATAAAATAAGGAAGAATGTTCATGCTCAACCAATTGGACAGGACGAACAAATAAAAATTGAGGGAAATGCTAGTTCTTAGCCTCTAGACTAGAAAATGCCAAAAGAAAAGCCTAAAACATAATTGAAACAAGAAAATGAGAAAGCCCTACCTAATAGCAAAAGGGGCTGAAACAAAAAATGACACAATAAAATAAATTGCTCGCTGAAACTACTAGAAATTACAAAAAAGAAAGGTCTACCCAAGCTAGATCCAACAAGACTAATCTTGCAAAAATTTCATGCTCATAGCTCTTAGAATGAACAAAAACACGATCCTCCAGAAGATGATTTTAAAAAAGCTCTCCAATTTCCAAATTGTAAAATTGAAAAGTGAGAAAACTAATCCTTTTTTCAATACTTATTCACTTTTTGAGTGAATAATCAATGAGGGAAATAGCCAGTTAGACTATCTAGACTCCAAATCGACCTAAATGAAAATAGATTATTCCTTGTAACATGAATTCACCTAAGGAAAAATCGCTAGAAATTCAATCCAATAAGATTTAAAGCTTGACAACCCAAATCACAATAAATCACTTAAAAACTGTCATGACAATGCAAATCTCTAAATGCGTAGACATGCTCACTAGTATAACCATATAATGCAGATAATTTTGGATTTAATAATCACCAAAAGGTTTAATTTAAATAATTAAATAAGGATACATTGACTATATAGGGAAGAAATTGGTAAAATATGAATAGTTGAATCACTAACTACATGTGCCACTGCCAGGGATATAATTCTTGCACACTAAAATATGCAATCAAGTGCAATTGTATATAATATCATAGCCAAAGAAAAATGCATTAAATACATAATTAATCCAGTTACATCACTCATGTTTGCATAAAGCATAAAGAGACAAGAATAAAGTAAATAACCATAACATAAAATCCATCACATAACATAATAAAAAAAGATGTCCAAATACTAGATAATTAGATATCATCATAGATCTAATATCATCTAAAAATGGCATCAACATGCAAATATGATAAATTGAATAGCATAGTAGTCTAGCATCTATGATACTGAATCAAAGTATAACATTTGACCCTTAGGTCATCTCAAAGTACATATAATAAGAGTATCAATTATCTCTCGACTAAAAAATAGACAAGGTACAAACTACAAACATGACAGGCACTACACAAAGCATATGAATGAAGATGTAATGCCAAATAGACATCAAACAAGAAGACATAGGTAGAAAAAAATAGAAAATCCTATGATTGAGATTACAACACAAGGTACAATAGTCACTATTTTCAAGAATATGGACATGTTATTGAGAATTGAATTAGAACACATTTAAGAGGCAACTAAAATAGATGGTTGAGCGAGACTACATGCTTTAGTTATCTTAAGACTGGTCATGTCAGTAGAAATTGTCCAACTAAGTCACTAAATGCCGAGTAATGGAAACAATAAAGAGAAAGAAAAGGTCAATGTAGAGAATGTAAAGGTACAGATGAACAAGACATGGAAGAAGAAGGAAGATTGTAACACATCAAGCTCAAATTAGGTCACTTTATCCAATGATTTAGGTGATCACATCACCCCCAACTAGGCAATAAATAGGTATGTATGAGATTGATATTTCAAAAGCTATATTATGTATTTGTTCCAAGAATTTGAGATCTCAAAAGATTATATATGCATGAATTAAGATGCAATGTATTGGTTATAACCTAGAATAAATCTATAGTTTTGTTGTTTTCTATGTTTGTGTCAAGCATGGAAGACATTACTATTGTTACCAAGCAAGGAAATGAATAGTGGTTATTGTCGAGTTATGGAGAAATGGTAGTAAGTGTTGAGCTCAAAATGTTAACCAAGCATGTTGAAAGTCCTTTGATAGCTGAGCTTACAATTATGTAAGCACTGAGCATTTATTACCGAATATGAAGGGTTATATAGTTGATTTTTGAATCATTTTCACTTACTAGAGTTTATAGAGTGCACAAAAAGCATGAAGGTGAATTGAGAAAGAAGATTCAAGCGTTTGAGAACTGGATTCAACTGCTACTCATCATCAATCGTTAGATTTGAAAGGTATTAAATTATTGCCAAGTTACACTATTTAAATTTTTGCAAACCCTAGATATTTGAAATAGCATCTAGCTCTTTTAAAAATGTTAGGAAAGAGGGGAAATAGGTTTTTAATGGTCAATTAATAATAAATGATGTTAGGCAGCCCCCTTTCTAAGCTATACCTAAGATATCATATAAAGACGACCTGTCTGGTGTGTTATCAATGAGAACACCAAAAGTATTAATGATAAAAGATGTTAGATGTTGTTATACAAGAAGGATAGGAGAAGTAGGTGACATAGAGATAAGAAATTCCTACAAAAAATTGTGTCATAATGGAGTCTTGAGGGAAGAATATAAAATTGTTGAACAAAAAGGGTTAAATTGTGCCCTATATTTTCCTCAAGTGTTTAAGACCAAATGGATATAGATTGTTCTGAGCCACATACATGATAACTATATCTAGTTGGAAGGTGGATCAGTTAAGCTCACAAAAAGGATCATTAATTGAGTAATAGGGTACCCTACCCTTGATTGACCTAAGAGCATGTGTAGTGATGCAAAGGAGGTGATTGCGAAGAATACATGTGTAATATGGAACAAAAGAGGGATGTCTATTGACACAATATTAGATCCCTTAATTGACTTTGTAGTAAGAGTGATTGCTAAAAATTTCTTTCAGTCTAGCAGATTGAACAATGTATAATGCATGATTATTGATTTGGGTTACAAGATAGTAAAGAGAGACCATTCTTATGACCTTGTTGAGTTGCAACTACAACAATTATCAAAAAACTCAGAGGCCATCAGGAAAGAAAAAAAGTGCATCATATAAATTTGGTTCTTTACTTGTTTGCATATTATTTTATGAGCAAAACACCTTCCCCACTTTTGGCACAATTTCTTGGAAGACCAACAAGCCAATTGCTCAACAAATTTCAGAATTCATAGAATAGTTTGGAGATAATTTTGAGTCAGTAATTACTAGCTACTTTGAAGATTTTAAGAAATACATGAAATAGAGGTTAAGGATGCTTGTATCACTTGTGTAGAAACACTATGTTGATGTTTGCTTACTAGTCAATGCAAACTACATGTATGTGAAAGAAGCTATACCTAGGGTCAGATGGATGAAGCCATTTCCATATGAGATAAATGTAGATGAGGCCTTTGTAAATATTAAAACTCTATTAGTAGAAGATATTGAAAAGAGTGCCACCTCATTTAGTAATTATGAGGAAGCCAAATCAAGGATAACAATAGACTTGAAAATAACTACTTTTCTTAGGAAGAAGTACAAATTAGTGAAAAAAAGAAAGGAAAGATTTGGTGAAGGAAATGAAGAAGAAGAAGAAGAAGATGATGATGAAGAGGAAGAACAAGGACACGACCTATTGGAATTAACTCAAGGTCAAGGAGAGGATCAAGAAGAAGATGTAGAAGGTGCTAAGGGAGAAGAAGCCAAGGAAGCACCAAAGGACACAAAGGTCAAGAAGAGAAAGGAAAAACAAAAAATAATGGAGAAACTTGAAAAGCCTGTGAAGAAGCCACAATAGAAGCCTATAGTACCTACTACTAAGTTAAGCACAAGGGAAGCCACTATTCAAGAAAAATAATTTACAAAGCCTAAAGGCAAGAGGAAACCTGACATAACAGAGTTGAGTGAGTCTATTAAGAAAAAATACAAGAGATTGAAGAAAAAATTAGTGCCTCAACTAGATTTAGATGAGGAGAAAATAGAGTCAAATGACATGAGTCAATTTGAAGTGGTTATCCACAATCCCTCCTTTAATTTAGAAAATTTGTGTGATAATATCAAGTCAAATGCAGATTTATCTAGTTTCACACATACTAATTTTGATAAGATAGGGAGAGTTGATCAAAATATAGTTGAGGAAGCCATATATGTCATGATGGCTACATTTAAATTAACTCCTTTATAAATTTCCAACTCACTACCCAAGAGTCTATATGACCGAGTTGAGAAAAAATGGAAATATAGCTTGCAAAGTGAAAGAAAAATTAGGGAATCAACATTAACCCAAGTTATGCCAGAATTAGACAAAAGAAAGATTTCTAAAGCTATAGAAAAGCACAAGACAAAATTTCCCCCCATATATAGGGCTTTCCATATCTTGACAAAGAATATTGAGGATGTGGTTACCAAAAGCACAACAATTTTGAAATCAATCTAAGGGTCATCCACTCCAGCAATCAAAGACAAAGGTGAGCAAAAAATGCAATATCCTAAGAAAAGTGAACAAGAGGCAACAAATAATGCAAAAGAGGTTCCAGTCAAGGATGGTAATGCGGAAGGCACTAAGGAGACAACATTAGAAGAGGTCACAACTGATGAAGAGCAGTAAAATGTTCAAGATGAACAAGTGCCAAGTGTCACTCCTCCACATATAGACCAAGTGGTTTAATAGGAATAAGTAAAAATAAAGGATGTTCCTAATAATTCATCTCAAAACATCAATATCTTGACTGAAGAAGACTTGTAAAAGATATTAAAGGATTTCACCATGACAAAAAAATAATGTACTAATCCTATACTAGTGAGAACATATGAGATTGAGAAGATGAAACTCACATCTACAGGGGAGAAACCACAAGATACATCCAATGTGCCCCCTTAATCTACTAAGGTGAATAATACATATTCAAAGGATAAACAATTAGATAAAATTGTAAACCAAGGACAATAGGATGCAACACACCAAATACCATATGTTATGCCAACTATTGTATTTGAATTGAAAGAGGTAGAAGCAAAAAATGTCATACCATCAATGCCAAGTCTCAACAGTTCTAGTTTATAAGCTTTGGTAACAATTGAAAAAGATGGAACTGAAGTGAAACTAGGTCAGGAAGCAAGTCCTGCACTTGTCACACAAACACAAGGTGAAGCACATCAGGAAAAGGATAAAGATGATAAGTGTAAAGATTTGTAGGTGACTATTGTAGTAGAGGAACAAATTTTCATATAGACTTTGGTTACCTTACTAATATTTGTTACTCCTCCCAGTAGTCAAGCTCTTTAGAGGTGAAGCACACATGTTACACCTCTTCAAATATCATGACCAAGTGCAAGTACATCAAGGAGCATAGATGATACATCTTTTGGAGATGTACGTTTAGATGAGGTGATTGAGTTGCCCAAGTTTGATCTAGAAACTATCATAGTTGAAGATATGAGCATTCTATAGGAATCTTTGTAGAGAAAGAAGACACAAGAAATGATGAGAAGGGAGTATAAGAAAAAACAAGTTTTGCATGAGATAAAATACATATTTTATGATGCTTTTAGTCTCCCCAAGGTGAATTAAGACAAACCCATCATTGAGAAACTTGTCACTATTGTTGATAAAATAAAAGATGAAGATCTAGACACAAATCTTAAACTTTTAGAATGCTCTAAAAGGAAATTTCACACCAAGGTACTTGAGAAAATATCTAGTGCTATTGCACTAAGAAAAATTGATCTAGCAACCAAAATGGAGAGTGTGAAGAATGTGTTAGAGAATATTTTCTCTCTATACACCAAGCTATGTGATGTGAATCTTTTCACATAGGAAGTTTAGAGGGCTATTGACCAATTGTAAGGAAGTTTATGAACTACATTTACTACTCTTAAGTTATCTCTTGGTGAAAGCCAAGATCATTTTCAGAGACTACTGTCCACACAAGGCATGCTTGGCAAGATGAAAGCACAATATGCAAATATTTGAGCAACCTTGATAAGTATTCAATCCATGTTGACCCCACACATGGAAGTGTTGCATAAGGAGCAAGCCTATGGTGAGACATTGATGAAGAAACATAACCAACTTTCAACTCATGATGGCTTAGTTGACCTTGCTACCCAGCTAAATATTCAATATCAATCTATAGAAGTAGCATGCAACAATTGGGATGCAACCCTAAAGATTATAATGGAGATCCATAAATAATTTTTGGATAAATACACTATTAGTGTACTACCCATGACATAAGTGTCAAAAAAGGGGGATTATGAAGTTTTGAGTAAGGGAGGAGTAATAATGCAAAAATAGAAAACAACAAATCTACTTTGAAAGAGTATCAAATTTAGATACAAAAAGGAAATATTTACTTAGGGGAAGTAATGGAGAAATAAGGTATGATAGTTAGTCATCCATTTTGCAAAATTTTGAAGTTTCAAAATTTTGTATAAGAGCTGAGTCACAGATATATATTTTCTGAGTTATGCTGATAATAAGGATTGTATATTCATGGCAATGTGTTTTTGCCACTCGTGTCAAAGGGGGAGATTGTTGATCTCAGATTGGTTTTGACAAGGTAGTCACAAAAGACTTAGTCATTATCTATTAGTATTATAGAGTGAGCCGAACAATTAGTGCAAGTCGAGTGATGAAAGCATGCCGAGCATTAGTTGTTAGAGAATACATGTCGAGAAATATATCTAGTATGTGCCGAGTCACTCATGAGCCAAGTAGTCTATAAACTCTGAGTGATTCGATAGTTGAGTAAATAGTGTATGATAAGCCATTCAGAAGCTGAGTTACAACATTGAGAATGTAGTGATGGCCGAGCATTAGAGCCCTCAGATGTCAAGTGAGCACTTTTAGACATAATTATTTGTAATGGAACAAACTTCTATGTAAACCATTTTTGGGCTAACATAATGATTGTTTTACAATTCTAGAAGATATTTAATGAGGTATATTTTGAATTCCTATGTAGTACACACAACCAATTAGATTAAGGGATGTTAAAGTGGCAATATGGATCAACCTTAACCATTGATTTGTACCTAACCCTAGTCCACCTATGTTTACTTAAGGAGGAAAACCATAAAGAGTTTGTGATGAGTGGAAGGAGATGAATGCTAAGTGCAGAGAGAGAATTCATGGTGGCTATGGAGGTTGTGACAATGATCTAAATTGTAGAATCAGTTAGAGAGAATAGCAGAAAGCAGAAAGAGGATAGAGGAGACATATCTATTCAGAAGGATCAAGGATTCATTAGGAAAGAGAAGATTTGACATGTAGAAATAGAGTGCTAACCAAAGGATCATGGTGATGAATAATTCTAATAGGTGATATAGAGAGAATCTCCTAACAAATTAGTCTTAGAAAACTTTTGTAAATCTCTTAATCAAGTGCTTGCTTAATTGTAAGTTTACGTACTCTAATAAGGTACACTTTTAGTAGGGTGTTGAAATCCTTTAACAAGGTGAGACCTAAAAATATTTGTAAGCCTTTAATAAGGAAAACCCCTCATAGGGTAGATCATAGTTTATGGTCAAACTTATTGTAACCATAACTGGCTACACTTTACAGCTGCAGCAGTGAAGATTTATGGGTGTCATCCTCATCCCAATTTTACCTTCTCATAGGAGTTTTTCTGGGTAAAAAATTTACTATGTTATGCTATTTGTTTCATGCTACTGATGAACATGTGTAGTTAGCTATTTCAGTTTACATGATAAATTATGAGATGGATGTGTGGTGAATGTTTTATGGTTAATGTTTTGAAGTGCTGAATCATCCACCTCTTAGAGTTTACTTTCCCATTTTTATTTCTAACATATTGAAAAGGTTATTCCTTAGATACCTAATTTTAAAAGAGAGACTCTTTGTGCAACATTATAGACATCTAAAATGTGGATGAAACAAAGTGGAGAATCACTTAGAGTAGAGACTACTTTTAGCATACAAAGAGATAAAGCTACATTGACAAGAAGTGCAAGTACACGTACACATGGAGATTAGGCCAGTGGCATCTAAACAAGAGAAGAAGAAGACAAGAAGATTGATGAAGGACTTTCCCTACTTATGAAGAGTGAACATAAATGTAAAAAAATTCTTGTTTGTTGGACATGTAAAGAACTTTATCATTATTCTTCTAAATGTCCCAAGAGAGTAAAGAAGGTTAACCCTAGAAATCCTTATAAGTCAAAAGTTTCTAAGGATTTATTTTATGCTGACAAGAATGCTGAAGTTTATTTTAAGATGATAAATTTATCAAAAGATAGTGACGATAAGAATGATGAAATAGGATTTGTTGCTATTAAATAAGAAAGTCCTAAAAAATAATTAAAATAAGTTAAAGAAGAAAACATACTTGTATCATCAATGGAAAAGAAAAAGTCTAATTGGATTATAGATAGTGGATGTTCCCATCACATGACTAGAGATATGAATAAATTTATTGAATTCAATAGTTATGATGGAGGAGTATTTAGAGTTGGAAACAATGCAACATGTCACATAAAAGGAAAAAGGATCTATTTCACTTGATGGAAAGACTAACAATGAAGATGTTTACTTTTTGGACATTTTGAAACATAATCTTTTGAGTGTTGGATAACTAGTTGATAAGAGATATTAGTTGCAATTTACAGAGAAGACTTGCATTATCAAGAGAAAAGATGGTAAGTTGATTGATACTAGTAAAAGAACAAGAGGTAATGTATTTTAGTTTAACCCTTCTAAAATGACATGTTTAGTTGCAAAGGTGGATGATAGTTGGTTATGGCATAAGAAATTTTTTCATATAAACTTTGATAACATTGTGAAGATTAGTACTACATTCTCCGTTAGAGATTTACCCAAGATTGTGAAACCTACTAACATGATGTGCAAAGAATGTATATTGGAAAAACAAAAGAAAAGTTCATTTCCAAGCGAGAAATTTACTACTTCAGAAAAAATGGCAATTGTGCATATATATCTAATTAATCCTACAAGAACAAGAGCATTTTTTGGTGAAATGTATTTCATGCTTCTTATTGATGATTTCACTAGAATGATGTGGGTTACATTTTTAAGAGATAAATATGAAGCTTTTGAGAAATTCAAGATATTTAAGAGTAGAGTTAAGAATGAATTTGGTCTAAAAATACTGGAGATCTGTTAGAGGAGGATATTTTATTACAAATGAGTTAAATTTTGTGTGTGAAGATAATGGTATTAGAGACAACTTTCATCCCCTAAAACACCAAAAATAAATGGAGTAGCAAAGAGAAGAAATAGATCAATTATAGAGGCAACAAGAGCAACGATATTTGAGAACAATGTATCCCATGTATTTTGGAGAGAAGTAGTAAACACAAAAATATACACTATGATCAAAGTATAGATTAGACAAGGCACTGGTAAGACACCTTATGGGCTTTGGTTTGGACATGCATCTTCTATTAAGTACTTTAGAAGCTTTGGAAGTAAATGCTATATTAAAATTGATGATGATATTGGAAAGTTGATTTAAGAAGTGATGAAATAATGTTTCTTGGTTATTCATTGAAAATAAAAGCATACATATGTTTTAATCAAAGATCAAAGACTATTGTCGAAAGTGCTAATGTAAGAGTTAATGAAAATTTTAGAATTTAGGAGATGATACTTGACTATGATTCTGATGGAGAAAATAATCAGAGAACTAACATTCAAAATGCTGAAAAAGAATTATTTTATGAAACTAACAATGATTTATAGAATGAATTACAAGGAGAATAACCTAGATCTGAACCTAGAGTAGAAACTAGACTTGAAATTGTGACACCTAACATAAATGTGACAAAATATCACCCTAATGAATAGATAATTGGAAGTGTGAACAAAGGAGCTATGATATGGAACAAGGTAAGTGAGAAATTGTGTTTGATTTCTCAATTTGAACCTAAGAATAGTTATGAATCTTGCAAATATGATTATTGGATTAAAGCTATGAAAGAACTAGAGAATATTGAAAAGAAAAAGACTTGTGGATAGGTTCCTAGACCTAAATATTAGAGTGTTGTTGGAACTAATGGGTATTTATGAACAAGATGAATGAACAAGGTGAGGTTTTGAGAAACAAAGAATGATTGGCATGTAAAGGTTATTCAAAACAAGAAAGAAATGATTTTGAAGAAAATTTTGCACCAGTTGCTAGATTAGAAGTAGTGAGAATATTTTTGGCATATGCAACTAACAAGAACTTTAAAGTATATCAAATGGATATCAAATCATATTTTCTAAATGAAGAACTTGAACAAGAGGTATACATTGAATAGTTTGATGGTTTTCCTTTGACAAATAAATAGGATATAGTTTGTAGATTGAAAAATACACTATATGGAGTGAAACAAGCACCTAGATCCTAGTATGCAAGATTAGATAAATATTTGACAAGTTGAGATTTGTGAAATGCAATGTTGATAGTAATTTTTATTTGAGAAAGAATGATAATGGTTTAATGATTTTTTAAGAATTTTTGGATGACATTGTTTTTGGAGGTAATGATGAAGCAAGCAAAAGTATTTTTAGAAGAAATGAAGAAAGAATTTCAGATGAGTATGATTCAAGAGATGTAATTCCTCTTGGGATTTCAGATTGTATAGAATAAAGATAATATTTTCATATCAAAATCTAAGTATCCTGAATATTTGTTGAAAATATTTGGATTGGAAAGTTGTGAAACTATTGGAACATGTATGGTAACTGGATGTAAGTTATCTAGTAAAGATGAATCCCATAGTGTTGAATAGAAAAGGTAAAAAATATGATTGGTGAATTGCAATAGTTGACACATACGAGACTTGATATAGCTAACATAGTTGGTATTGTGGAAATATTTTAGGTATATCCTAAAGAGACAAATTATGCAACAATAAAAGGATTTTTTAGAAATTTGAAAGACACACATGATTATGTATTATGGTATGACATATCACATGATTTTACTTTATGTGCATACAATGATGCTAATTGGGAAGAAAGTGTAGATGAAAAAAAACACTAGTAGTCAAGGCATTCTTCTTGGGAGGAAGATTAGTTTCTTGGCCGAGAAAGAAACATGATTGTATCTCATAGAGCACACCATAAGCAAAGTATGTAGCAGTAGCAAATAATTGTAATCAAATTATTTGGATGAATCAAACATTGGAAGAGATTAGAATAGAATTCACTAAGGTTGTTACCATACATTATGATAATACAAGTACATATATCTATTAAGTATCACTTTTTGAGAGAGAAATTTGGAGAGAAAGAAATTAGATTGAGTATGTTAGCACAAAGGAGTAGATAGTAGATACATTTACAAAACCTTAGGATAAGGATATATTTGAGTACTTGAGAGGTATTCTTAGGGTTATGCACCAACCTAATTTTGAGTAATTGATGCAGAGGTTGCATCAATCCAACTAATAACAGAGCACTATTTCTTTATCTAGGCTGCATGTTTGATGCTTCTCTTATGGGGGAGTATTTGTGATAAAGATGAGTCATTGAGGACTCTTGGTATTATTATTAACAATGTCTTTAAACACTTGAGATTATTACATATTGTGTTGGACATGATTGAATTTTGAGAATTGACATAATGATTCCTTTGTTGTTGTTTTCAATGGAGAAGATAGTTACACATGAAAAATATCCTATGGAAAAGATGAGTACATGAAAAAAATTATACTTGATACATCCTTTGGGGGAGAAATGTATATGAAGAAGAGATGGTTATGTATGAGGGAGATTAACACATTCCTTATGCATGTTGTTGGTTACATTCATGGGTAGCATGAATGGGGGAGAAATCTACACGAGGAAGAAATATGTACTACATATGAGAAAGAAATGTATTGTAGACAATGAAGATATATATTTGGTATTCATGGAACTTAGATGTTTTTCATCTATGTTGCCATCAATGTAAAAGGTGGAGATTGTTAACACAAATGCTGATAGTATTCCTATGGGGGATCATGTTAGCAGTGCATGGACATTATTTAGAGCTTATGTGTTGCATTCATGACAATGTTTGTCATTGATGTCAATCTACTTGTTATTCTATGAAGATTGACATAGTTATAGAGAAATTTTTTTTCACATGGGTTTGAGAATTGAAAGATCAGCCTATGCACACTTGAGGATATGTTCTAAATTATGTCTAGATTCTATAGCTAAGAGCACACATATAAATATGAAGATTGAATAGTTTATGAAGATTTTAGTGAAGGCAACTTTCAGACAACATTTTTGGAAAGTGGGTACTATTATTTTGATTCTATCTACTCATAGGGCTGGCATTGGATTAATTAGTCTGATATAGAGGTTGAAGACATGTTAGATATTCCTTGGTTAAGAGGAAATACTAAGATTTCCTCCATATGAAAAGTGATGAAGACTGTGAGTTGACAGTTTTCTTGTAATCTTGAAAATATGTAATATTGTAATATCTTAAGGATGTCCTATATTATTATTATAAATTAGGAAAGATTCAAGGCCAAATCAATAATTTTTTTTGGACTTGGTATAAAGGAAAGGCCATTTCCTTATGGTAGAGTGTGGTTTTAATTAGTGAGATTGTTGTGTGAACTTGAATACAAATATTTTTTTTTCTTAGAGAAGAGATTGATGAAGATTGTTGTTTGTAAGATTCAAAGGAATTGTATTAGCAAAGGAGTTTCTATATAGTTAGTTTAGGGATCTTGGATATGATTATTCATTTTTTTTTTTAGTGAAGACTATAAATTTGTGAGGCTATTTGGAGAATGGGTTGAGTTGTCCTCCTTTCAACTCCTAACATGGTTGGCACAACTACTAATAGGATTGGAATCTTCTAATATGGATTCAAAGTCTCCTAATAGGGACTCATATGTACCGATTGTATTTTATTGACTCCTAATAGGGTCTATCCTTTCACAATGAACTTTTATTTTAGTACATCATCTTATGGACATCATTGCTAATGATATTTTCCCTCTAATCAAGGGTTTTTCTAGCTAACATATCTGGTGTTATTGTGTATGGTTATCTTTCTATGGTTGTTGCATCTATTATTTACATGTTTCAAAATTGATAAAGATATTAAGAGTTCTTTTAATTGCACAACTTATTCACACAACCTCTTAGTTATCTTGGTGGACTTTACTTTCTAATAGAGAGTATATTGTTTGTTACAAGGTGTAACATATAATAAGACAAGAAATTAATTTGGATAAATCACTTATGAAATGTATGTTAGGATGAGAAATAACACGATTCCTCCACAAGAGAGATCTAATTAGCACAAGACCAAGTACTAATACATGATCTTCTCAATGTAGAATTCACTTAAGTTTTATTCCTCCATTCCTTAAGAGAAGGAATTGTAATGCAATAAATATGATGAAAGTAAATGCTACAAGAAAAAAAAGGAGAGAGATATAGGTTACCAAGATACAAACCTAAAAATGAACTATCAAACTTAAAAAATAAATTAAAAATATTTAATATTTGTGATGTATTGGCCTAGATTTGAAAATCTAGAAAATATAGAGGCCTCAAGAAATGGCTAACTTCCAAGGTCAAGGATGTCTTGGAGTTAATGAAAAATTGAGGGTTAGGGATGAATTGGGTGTTAGTGTTAAGAAGCATTGAGAGGGAGTGGAGGGTAAATGAGTTCAAACAAGTCACCTACTAATTCAACCATTGATTGGATCAAATTTAAAAGAAACTTCCAAAATATATAACATATAATTGAAAAAATAAAATAAAAGTAAATAATATTAGACATCCACACACATCACACATAACACAGTGATATTTCTCATGGAAACCACTGATTAGAGGGAGAAGCCACAATGGGGATGAAACCCACAAATCCTTCATTATAGTAAAAAGGTTTTCCATGTTAGGAGCCACAAATTTTATTTATGAGGTTTCACCCTATTAGGAGTATAAAGAAATCTGTTAGGATCTATCTCACTAGAGGATTTAAAACTCTTTCTGAGAGTCACCCTATTAAAGGATATAAAACAAAAGACCTATTAAATTCTATGTGATCAAGGGATATTCTTTCCACAACTATCAGAAAATAATAAGATGAATGATTTGGAAGTAACACTACTTTCCTGTAAGATCCACTCTTCTTTCTATTATTTGATGCTACTCTCTGAACTATCTCTGCTCAAAGCCCCAATCACAACCCTAACAAATATGAATTTCACTTAATAAATTCATCTCATAAAAACAACCTTTTCAGTAAGAGAAGTTCCATATAAATGCATAACTTATGCCTCTTAATCTTCACCAAAAATTCAGCTTTCAATCTTGGTGCCCTAATACCATATCCAATATACATATCTCGATGTTGTAATACATTTTCTTCCACCTTCTCAACTAATAGATTTACTTGTGATTTTACCAAAAATAGTCAAAATGAGTTTAGCCATCTCAAACATCTTCTAGAATATTGTCTACATTGAGTATATAATGTATAATTGATCATGTCTTTATCAACTAATATACATCATTATAACCACTATACTCACTACATTATCCATACTAGTCACCAGTCCAAGATGTACAATTCAGAGCTCAAGAATATAAACTCTCTAGCCTATAATTCCTTCTATAACTATAATGATTTCACATTGATCATGATCATGAGTTTTAGTCATATAAATAGTCTCTTATATTTATTATCATATTGTGTCTAATACTACTTCACTCAATTCTTGATCTATCATGGTAGCTACCAAAATATCTATATGTAGAAGTTCTCCCTATATATTGGTTACTTATACTTAGCCATTTTATGTTTACTAACTATATAATGTCCTTACTAGTTGATCCAACCATGTGCTATGACTATGTTGTTGTCAACAAAAACCAAAAACTCATCTACCTACGAACGCTCACCAAAATCCATCACAATGCTAAAAATTTCCCTCTTTTGCATTGATGAAAAAATCTATGTAAAAATATAAAAATATATCAACACTTCAGCAAAATTTGTCTAATAACTAATAAAATAAAAAATAGATATAAGTCACAACTTCCCCTAGCACTATACATCACTAACTATCTCATATTTTCACATGACCTTATTCTTCCCCTTTTGTCAGCAATGTCAGAGTTTCGAGAACTCAAATTTCTACAAGTATACATCTTCCCATCCTCACATTATGTCAATATCTATTTGAAATTTGTCTTTGATGACTCTAATGACATATCCTATGGAATGGTTCATAGCAATAATTTTATCATGTAGATCTAATACTAACTCTTCCATAGAATCCAAAATGTAAATGTATGGGAAACCAAGTATAACTTTTGCATTCTCCACCTTCTATTGCATCACCTATTATAGGGGCTAAATATGAATGTAATTCCAATAGATTAATAATCCTTTTTTCTTGTTCTACATTTGGATTCTTCATCTTGTGTTTGACCATTTTCACTTTAGCACTATATTCAGCTTTAGAGCTTGTGATGGGATAAAAAATTTCAACTAAGAAATCAAGCTCCTTTTGTGCATCATCTCCTCTTTTCTCCAAATCCTTAATAAAATAAAAGATCTTTGACACTTTTTCCAATAACTGATTGACCTTTTTTTAGTGTGGCCTTTACTAGATCCACAAACTCTAAAAGCATCTTCTTGTCTCTACCAATTGTCCCAATCAACTTGACATTCCTTTTATTTTCATAGTTACTGCCAACCATCTTCAATGTAGTAGTTTCTAGATCAAGAATTTGATCAGTGAAAAATTTATCAATGTATCCATCTAATCAATCATGGTTTCATTAGTGTTATACTTTAGATTTGGAACTATATCTACTATAATATCTCTTCCTAATTTCAATACTCTAACCTTCTTATTCTTTGATCTTATCACGTCCCTTTCTACCTTCATCTTCAACTTCTGAGAGAACTTGAGTAATTACTTAGGTCTCATCTTGGTAATATCAATAGTGGTTTGAGTGTCTTCTTATCCTTCTTCCTCCTCTATGCTTGCCTCAGTAATAGATTTTCCCTTCTTCTTTCACTTATTTCTCTTAGGCTCAATTTCCATTTCATAATGAATGTCTCTCTAATTGCCTTGTGACCTTCTTTCTACCTTGTCACCAGTTATTTAGTTTATACCTTTTGTGTGGGGAAAGCCTCTTCTATAGGAATGTATTCAATCAATACTTCATCTCCACTAATTTGATCGACATCTTGTGTTTCAATGTTGTGGATTAGCTTAGGAATATTTGACACGACTTCACCAACTATCTCTTTAGGAGTAGATGCACCATCAATTTTCACAATATTAACTCATCAATTTTTTCTTGTTCATTAGTAACTTTTCATTCCTTTGGTTCTTTGTGATATCCCCATTTTGGATTAGAATCTTAGTGAATAAAAACAATAATAAGAGAAAATAAGGTAATTTATTCTTAAAATAATAAAATAATATATAAACATAATAGTATAATTGAAATATTATTATATTTAAAAATTATATTATATTAATAAATAAATAATGATAATAACATCATATACTAAAATTAATATAAAATATAAAAATAAAAAATTATAATAAAATACAATAATAATAATATATGATATAATTAATTCACATTAGCAAACTACACACAAAATACAAAAAGGAAGAAGGTAAAATAAATAATTTGATTATATAGAAATCAAGTTAATGTTTGAGAATGACAAAAATAAGAATAGAGGCAAGAGCTTACAACACAATAGTAAATTATAAACCTCTTATATGAGAGGTGTTGGGTTCAACTCTACTCAAGCTTAATCACAACAAATAATAATAATTAATATTGGCTTTGGCCTATTACCATAAGAAAAGAGAGCAAAAGAAGGGAAGAAGATTAATATTTTTAGAGATATATTGAACATTTTGTAACCCAAGCTTCACTGATAAATTCTAAGTGAAACCCTAAGAAATTTCATCTTATAGCCAAAAAATTCATTGTTAAAAATTGAAATTAATCTTTGTTTAGTAGAGATCTATTATTTTGGTAGCAATAAACTAATATCCAAGGTTCTGTAAAAATACCAAATAAAATTATTTTAATAAAAGAAAAAAGTTATAAATTATAATAAATATTTAGGTGTTGAATCATATATTATGAGGAAGATGAATCAACAATAGAGGAAGTGGCAATTCTCTTTTGTAGCTTGATTCGTTTGTAGTGCTATGCACCAAAACCTTCACAAATCAGCTTACCATTGATTTAAAAAAAAAACAAAGTCAGTTAAAGCTAAGGAAAATGTAATTATTGAATTAGAAACATTTCCTCTTTCCTTGGCAGTGAGTTGGACTAGGAATTAAGCAAAAAATTATTCCAAGATCAAACAGTGAATCATAGATCTCAACTACAAGTCCACGCCTTGGATTTGACCTAAGTTTGGAACATCCACAAGGTAGCGAATGATGCAAGTGGAATTTGTGCTTGCCTCTAATAGATCCAATGACCTCTCTAAAGGAACATTTCAACCTTCTAAAAATTAGAGTTTTTAGAGCCTTCCCAAGGCTTCCAATAATGAGTTCCTAACCTCCTAGATCAAGGGCAACTCACCCAATCAATAACTCTTCCTATTTCCTTGTATTTCCTCTAAAGGACTTTATCCTTCTAAGAACCCTTACTCCCACAGCTCTAGGATCTTCACTAAATCTGAAAACCAACTTATCAAATAGACTTCTAATAACTTGTTTCATCACCCCCCTCAATGGGTTTCAACCGTTCTTGGCTCCTTAACCCTTGTTTGGTTGAACTATGCAAACCGATTAGAAGACTAAATCAACAAAAACTATTTTTTAAAAATATTTTCTCAATATTTACCTGAAAAATACTTTAAAAAAAAAAACATTTTTGAGTACACATTTGAAATTTTTAAACAATATCTGAATTTGGCATCTGGGTTTTACTAATTTCATATCTAACTCTAAAAACCCTCCCAAAATCTTATTTTCCTTGCTATTTTTGAGTTTTCTGATTGTATTCATGTGCCAATAATTGAATAGGGATATAAAATGGTTAAATACTGTCCATTACCATTCCTATTTAGTTTCCACACACTCACACCCTATTTAGGTAACCACAGGGACATGAATCTATGTTTGAACTGCTATTTTCATGCTTTGTTTCAATGGTTCACCAATCATGATCAGCCATGATTTCAATAAAAAAGATTCCAAGCTTGGTTTTTGTGCTTAATTTTTTTATTAAAGCCACTAATATACAATTATTTGTTTGTCCAATAGACCATGGAAGGTAGTGACCATAGATAAGAAAGACTAATCCATGAATGGATTCAAAGCCCTTATGAAGAAAAGAAAAGCCAAAACTATGGAAAGTATCTACAAACACCATTTTCTTCTATTCTAGAAAGAAAATAAGGAAGGAAATAACATGTAAATAATGGAATGAAATAACCTAATCCATTTACCTAATCTACAATCAGAAATATTCAAGAAATCTGTTTGACACACTCAACAAACAAGACAAAACTTGCTAAAAACTTGCTCAAACTTGATTGAAACCTCTTTACATAAGTATTTTCATGATTTAAAAATTTTCAAAGATAATTTACCAAGTAATTTTATGCTCGCCTTTCTTGAGTTGATAAAATTTGTCTAAAACTTATAAAGTTGCTAAGTTTTTGATTAAGTAAAACATGTTTTTTTTATAGGGGATCCTGAAAGACACCAGTTAACAAAAAAAATACCACTAAAAGTTCAAGTTTAGCAACCAAGCAATAGAAAAAAAAAAAATCCAAACCCAACCATTAGACATAAAGAAAAAACAAATGGCCAAAAGTCAGGGAATAAACAAAAAACTAGGAGCAACGATCAGGGTACTAATTCTTTAGTCTGCTCTACTTTCTTGAGTTCTAGCTCATCCATGGCCTCAGCGTCATCAGTCTTCAATTGACTTTCATTTTGGGAGACCTCCTCTTCCCTCTTCCTCTTTTCTACTCTCCTTCTTTTTCTTAGGTTCTCACCTTGCAAAGAAACATCCTCATCAACCACCTTAATTTCCTCTTTGTCCTTTTCCTCCTTTCCCTTTTTTCTTTCCTCCATTATTGCATGTAGCTGAATGATGTTATCATTAAGACCTTTTATTATGTTAAGGCTCTAGTTAGATGAGATATGGAGAGAGCTCTCCATCCTTTCCACTCTTTTTTTAATCTTAGAAACCCTTGCATCCAACTTGCTAATTCTAACATTACCATCCCCTCTTTCTAGCCTTTCCTGCCCCTACATCCTAAACTTTATCTCTTCAATTTCATGGAAGATCCATTTAATGGACCATAAATTGTCTACCAAACTATTGCTGGCATTGTTAAGGGGATTCAACCCCATTTACCATGTGTTGTTGTTAAGAATCACCAAAACTAGGTCAATAAGTTCTTCCAACTGAATTTTTCCATCCTAATGCAGGAGCATCCTGGGTGTAAGGGAAATCTTGCATCACCCAAAAACATTTTATTTTCAATCTTTTCTATTGTAATAAGAGCTAGTAGATAGGGTGGTTACTATTTATGGGGACTTGCTATTTTTAGTAAGTTTGTCATATGAGCTCAGAATGTTCTCATTTTCTAGAGAAAGGTTCATTTTAGAGATATAAGCCTACCATAAAAATCTCACTGCTTCAAGTCAAGTATCAGAGAAGTTATTATGAATTTTTGGTGGAAAAATTTGTAGAAAAGTTTACACGCTCATTGTTGGAGGCCTTAGAGTGCTTGGATGAGGTCTAAAAACTCGACGGAAAGGTGCTAGTAGGTAAAAGCACAAACTTGTGTCACCTTTTATAAAGGAAAAGTGATATCAGAATTTAAACTCTTCAAATTTAACAACATAAAAGTGGCACTTGTGTTTAGAATTTGAAGATGATGTAAACTAATGAAATGTGTAAAATTGGACGAAGTTTATGTTTGTAATTTTTTTAAAAAAATTGAGTGAAAATTTTATTTATTTTTGAATTTTTAAGTTTTGTCTTTTCATTTTTAAAAAATGCTAAAAATATAGAGTTTTTTTTCCTGTCAAACAAATATATGCAAATGTTCATATTTTAGTTTGATTATAGAATATGTTAGATTTGACATGTATGCGTAGTGCACCAAAAAAGAAAAATTGAAATTCGGCTAATATTTTTCAAGTTATAACTAGTCAAAGTCAAAGTCATCAGAAATTGATAGTTTTTTTCTCCCGTCAAACTGTTTCCATCAAATCTACATATTTTTTAAAACAAATTACATATTCTTGAAGAGGACTCTCTCCTCTAGTGCAGCATTAAAAAATAATAATTTTTGAACATAATTTACTATTTTTTCCTATTTTTGAATAGACATCTTCCTAAATCTTAAAATACCTACTTGCAATATTTTCAAATTATAACATATTATCCATAATCAAAATAACAAAAAAATTATATGATCATAATCTTGACTCCGAGACCTACAAAAAAAAATTTTAGTTTAAAAAAAACTTCAATTTAGTAGGTCAAATTGGCCTTCAAAGTGAGATGTTTGTAGAAGTTCTTATTTTTTCTTGTGTGGCTGCCACCTAGGATGCCACATAAATAGTTACGACTGAAACCCTTTTGGCTGAAACCCCTTTCGACCCATCAAACCACAAGCGGTTAGTTTGGTTGTTTCATAAAAAAAAAAAAGTTAGTTTGCCTGTCTCATGTAGAAAATAAGATTTGTGTTTTCTTTTTTTTAATAAATATAGAAAACAATGAAAAATAGAAGAGCATTTTCGAAAGACAACGATTTTTGAAGCCATTTTCAGCAACTATTTTGTGGATTTAATCAGAATTGTAAAGGATCAAATATTTTTAAGGTGTTTTTCCCTGTCTACTTATTTTTACTTTTATGAATTATAAATTGAAGAATTAGCTAGTATTTAGTGTTCAAAATCTAAATTAATTTTTTTGTTTCTATAGATTAAAGTATTCAATGGACAGTAAAAGGAAAAGATCAAGGAAATATGATAGAAAAAGAGATGACAAAATGAAAGGTCATACAAAACATAACCAAAACCAACCTACTGAAATTCCTAAATAGGATGAGATTCATGAAGAGAATGAAAGTAATGAAGAGGAAGAAATTGGCAGTTCTACTGATAAAAACAAATTAGAAGGCATAACAAATTTGATGGATTTGGATGAGAAACTACTAAACCAAATTTCATCTAAAGATATGATAAATGGTAACACTATTAGAAAGCATTGTTAGAACATGTGGGATGAATATTTTAAAGATAAAAGTATATTTGGACAGGCACAATTATTTGTCAAGTTATTTAGGAGAAAAGATATGAGACTTGATTTGGAGTTGTTGGTTGTTGATAATAGGAAAAACCATGTGCATAATATTAATAAAATAATAGTTGAAAACTTGCAAAATGCTTATAACAAAATTGACTACATAACTCGAGGAGGTGATTTGAGTAATGCATTCAGAGCATTGATGACTACTATATCTAGTAGAAAATTGACACATAGAAAATAGGTACATGCAATTTTTGATGTACTACATATATCTAGAAGAACTATTTAGAGATATATCAAAAAGAGAAATATGCTAGATGATAACATTGAGAATAATTGGGTGAATATTTGTAGAGTTCCTTGAAAAGACAAAATTTCTAAAGATGTGAAAAGACAAGTTATTGAATTTTGGACTACACATTCTCATGTTTCTTCCAATAGATGTGATACTATACAAATTAAAGATCAAGAGATAGGGGCCAAAATTGAACATCCAAAACATTTCATAGATATAACTCAAAGTGAATTATTTCAAAAATTCAAGAAAGAATTTTCAAATGCCAAAATATGTCAGAGAATGTTTGAGAGTTTACATCCTTCCTTTGTACGCATAAATAAGATGCGTGAAACTTGTTGTTGTCGAAATCATGTTGAATTTGGTCTACACTTGCAATCATATAAAAAAGTTATGGCAGTACTTGATCCTAATTTGGTCATCCCTAGTAGTACAACACAATTTGTGAAGTCCATATTATGTGATAAATTAGAAGATTCGGATGAGTTCAAAGTGCAATGCATCAAAAATCAGTGTGAAGATTATGAAGATTTATGCAAATTTTTTGAAATGCAAATTGAGAATATTAATGAATCGACACTAGTTTCATGGATGAGATATGAATATGAGACATACCAAAATAAGATAGGAGATGAATCCAAACAAATTGTATTGAAGGAGAGTGAATTGTGTTATGATGAGTTTATGACCAAGTTCCATCCATTAATATATTCATATATCCAACATTGTCATGGTCTATGATGACAAGCTAAATAGTTTTGTGATTCTAAAAATTATTTTTTACTTGGTATACTTTTAGTTGCATATTTTTTTGAGAACTATACATTTTCACCTCAAATAAAGCTTCAAGGGCAATATTATCATTCTCAACAAGCTGCAATATTTGTGCAAGTGACCTACAAATATGCACAATTTGAGGTGGATGAGATAGAAAGGTTGGATGAAAATGAACACATCATCATCAAAGAGGTTCATTTCTATATTAGTGATGATAGAGTTCATGATAGGAGTTATGTGGCTCATTGTTTTGTAATGTTCTCTGAAGATCTTAGAAAGTATGGAATAAATGTTTTAGAGCACTGGATTTGGTCTGATGGATGTGCAGGTTAGTATACACAAACTTACACATTTATTTAAATTTATTTTAACTTATATTTATAATTTGTACATGCCTATCTCAATTTACATCAATACATGTACACAAATAATTGTAGATACTTATCATGTTTCATGTTCATAGGACAATTCAAATATGCAAAAGCATTTAATTGGTTAGCAATGCAACATGCTAGAACCAATGTTAGGTTTTTATAGATTTTTTTTGAAAGTGGACACGAAAAAGGAGAGCATGATGGAGCCGGAGCATGTATAAAGCATGCGCTTCGACAACATGAACTTGCAAGTAAATATGCATTTAATGTGCATGTTTAATACTAGTAGCATATATTTTAAATTATATACGCATGTTGTATGTACATATAGGGAATAGGATAGAGAGTGCAAATCAAATTGTTGAATGGTGAAAAGTTCATTTTTCTACTCAAGACACTAAATACAATAAGCAATACTTTTGGGAAGTGAAAGGTGAACTAAGTTATATTTATTTTTAATGTATTTTTCAAATTCTTGAGTTTTTTTATTAAATATTTATTTTGAAATATGACAACTAATTTTTTTATTTGTAATAGATATAGATCGATCTAATCCTTACAATTGTTAAAAGATTCCTAGTATTAGAAGTTTACATCAAGTGATGACTACAGGAAACCATAAACCTCCAGTAATTAAAGTAAGAAAGAAAACATATTTTTGTGATGACTGCATTAAGGAAAATCTAGTGAGTGCATGTGAAAATATTGTGAATGGATATGTTTCACATTGGGATTTCAAGGAGATAGTTAGAAAGCCTCCTTTTGAAGATGTTGACATTGACATTGACATTCCTGATCCTGTATATCTAGCTAATTATGAGCGCATTTCTAATTTAGTTATGGTAGGTTTGTGTGCATATAAAAATATATAAATTAATATACATGTATATTCATTTTAAAATTAATTTATATTTATCTATTTTTATATCCATGCAGAAGATATTTTTGCAGTTCAAGCCTTACCAAATCATGTGGAAAATGTTGACTATTATCTTTTAAGATGCACAAAAGAAAAACACAAGTTTCTAGAAGGAACTATAGATGCTGATGAATAGTCATATCCACTTGGATTAGTTTTTATTGAAGGAACATATTATGAAAAAACGAAGGTAACTGATAGTGGTATTGAATTTATTGAATACAAGCCTGCAGGAAAAGTTTTACATTACAGTAACCATGTTATAGCAACCAAGTTACAATTTGAAGGAATACAAAGAAGAGGATGTCATGGAAATAAAAAATGGAAACTGTCTATTGAAGAACGTGAAAAACTTTTAGAGATAATAAAAACTAGAGAGGATGCTAACAATACAATGTTTGTGGAGCTCTAGTTTACCTATGTACTTATTATGGAGCTCTAGTTCAACTATGTCTATATAGCTCTTATACTTTCACATTTAATGTTGATAGGATATTTATTTTATAAATTTGTATACATTGGATAATTTATCTTGAATATGTGAAATTAGAAATGTTTTATTATTTTCATTTAAATTAGACATGGATATCTCATTTAAGACAATATCTTAGGACCTCCCCTTAAGACAACCTCTTAGGACCTCCCCTTAGGACTACCTATTACCTAACCTCCCCTTAATACCACCTATTAGGACATCCCCTTAGTACCACCTTTTAGGACCTCTCCTTAAGACAACCCCTTTAGTATTTGTATGTATTTATATACATTATTTATGTTTTCTTATGATTGTTAATGTTGTTATGTGTTTATGTACATATAATCTTTATGTTCTTATATGATACATTCTTTATATGTTTGCATATAATCTTTATGTTCTTATATGTATTAAATTTTATTAATTAAATTTTGTAACATGCATTCTTTAGGTCATACTCTTTATATGTTCTTATGTACATGTATATGTTATATTCTTACTCGTGCATTAATCTACATTCTTATATATGTATTATTTAGGATCTCCACTTAAGACATGTCATTAAATATAGTTAATTATACTTAGATTAAGGCGTTAAAAATAATAACATATACATAAACATGAATATTGAAAACATACATGTCTATATTTAACATGAACATATTTACATACATCTATGAAATAAAATATACATGAATATTGAAAACATAAATAAGGCATTAAGATGAATAATGTATACATAAACATGAATAAAACATACATAAACATAAATGATTATGACATTAAAAGGTCAATAACATGTACATAAACATTAATAAAAATATGAATATTGAAAATATGTATTACATTCTTTATGTTCCTATGTATTCTTTGTGTTCTTATACGTATTCTTATAGGTAGTTCACATCATGTATTCTTTACTAGTAATCTTTATGTTCTTAAATACATTTAATAAAATATAAAATACATCTATGAAATAAAAAATACATTTTAATCTACATTCTTATGTATAATTTATGATCTCCCCTTAAGACATGTCATTAAATATAGTTAATTTAGGATTTCCCCTTAAGACATGAATATTGAAAAAATGAATAAGGTAATAAGATGAATCACATATACAGAAACATGAATAACTCATACACAAACATAAAATATTAAGACATTAAAAGATCATTTTAACATGTACATAAGACATTAACTAGTATTCTTTATGTTCTTAAATATGTAATAATTTATTTATTAAATATTGAAAAAATACATACATTCAACATGAACATAAGACTTTCAAACATAATATGTATATCTATGTAAAATAGCACATCTATGAAATAATGTATACATACCCATGTAAAGTGTATCCAAAATACCATATAAAATGTCTCCAAAATACCACATCAAATGTCTCTAAAATACCACATGTATCAAATGTATCTGAAATAACATATATCTCTAGATATCAAAGTATTTGAAATGATATGTATATATATAAAATATCCCAACATCAATGAAATAGACATGTGTAAACTAAGATCAACCACATCCCCCTCCTGATCCTTGACCCCAAAAGGCTCTACAATCTGGATCTAGACCCTATTTTAAATGAAAGAAATTTGTAAAATTATAAAATTATACATATGTATACATGCATGTATTATATCATATGTACAATATATCTATCAAATATATAATAAGAAATACATAGTATACTTGTGACTCATGTCGTGCAGGATCTGTCGGGGTCTAAAGATCTCCAAAATGCAATAGACTATCACTAAGACCCTATAGAAAACACATGTACATGTACACAAGTTAAATTGAATCACTCAAGAATATGTATGTATAAATTTAAGCACATACATATAAAAGATCTTGAGTATGCTAAACAAACTATATAAATGTGTAAATTATAGTAATAATTAAATATAAACATATATACATTTACAATATTTACCATAGCATCATGTAATGCTCTACCAATCTGACTGATATCTGAGTCATGTAGTGATAGAGTAATCTCTAAATCACAAAATGCAGGTGCTCTAAGGTCAGGCTATGCAGGAGTAGGAGCAAGTGCTACAGGATCCTAAGTAGGTGTGGGGACAGGTGCTATATGGCCCTCTGTAGTAGTAGGTGCTATAGAATGTGCATGGATATCCTCCTATCTTTGTGAGGGCTGTGATCCTACTATGCATGACAAACTATGGCTAATGTGTCCACCAATTTCATGAAGAGGAATCCCCATGATTGTTGCCAATGCTTGATATGATCCAAGAAGATTAGATGCTAAATAAGATGCCATATGACACAATGCATCCACATCTGATATAGCTAAAACCTCTAGTGGCGATGGTAGATCTGCTATCTCATACTGATCATCAACTCCTATGCTAGAGGATGCACTTGTCAAAATAGGACCACGAGATCATAACATATATCTGCCACATCTATCTGAAGATATCTCCTATAAGTGTTTGGAAACTATGACAATGCTAGAAAATATCTAACTCTTGACTATATCATTAGGAATAGTCAAACTCGCAACAGTCATCTGTGAACCTCTCGACATGACCAAAAGGTTTGGACCCACCATTTCTCATTTATTAACAGGTGCAGGGGTGTCAGCAGGTCTAAATCTCTTTGACAATTGGCCTCGGCCCTTTCCACCATGACCTAGAAAATTTGTATAATCGACATCATTATGCAAATAAAATTTTGCAAACAATTATTTATAGAAATAAAGAGAAACTCATCCTTATATGGCCACCTATGATGTGTAGCTAACCACCGAGGATCTATAAATGGAGCAACGAGTTGATCTGTACACTTTGTCACTGAATAACCTCTAACCCTAGGCCTATCTATATAAGAGGGAAACATGGTCTTCACCATAGCAGTGGTGACCTCACCATCAATCTATGAATATTTCATAGTGCCAGTGACATTGTGAGAAAGGGAAGATTAAAATGTCTCAATACTAATATCATAAAATGAGTTGTATGTAGAGATCGTCTCAGTCATCTGGCACAACACATCTCTAATAGAATCAAGATAGTCAAGAGCATGAGATAATCTAGCAATAATATTTGCAAATAAACACTATCTGTCCTTAGTAGATGATGGTCTACGTGCTGTGCCTAACTCAACACTAGGACCCCCTCCTTGAACACTAGCCTCCCCTGAGGACGTAGGTGCTCCACCAGTACCAGATGCCATACTGATATATACAAAGATCTCTATCTATAAATGCAAAGTTAAGATATACATACATAAGTACATATAAAACTAAAAGTTAAATTTAATTTAAAACATGTATGTATATAAATATGTACAAAGTTGAATGTAACTAAAAATATGCACATTTTATTTAGTACATCTAGCTCATGTATGTGAGCATCTAGCTCAAATATGCACATCTAGCTCATGTATGTGAATAAAAAATATGCATGTATGTTATTTAGTACATCTAGGTTTACTATGTTAATATTTTCTAAAATGTAACTAATAGGTTTGTAAAATGTAATGTTATTTAGTACATATAGGTTTGCTACATTAATGTAACTAATAGGTTTGTAAAATGCTATGTTATTTAGTACATATAGGTTTACTATGTTAATGTTTTCTAAAATGTAACTAATAGGTTTGTTGTTAATGTTTACTATGTTAATGTTTTCTAAAATGTAACTAAAATGTTATTATATAGGTTTGTACTATGTTAATGTTTTATCAAATGTAGTTACTTTAGTTATCTAAGTCTCAACTTGAATTTTCTATGTTTGAGATCATGTAAAATCTAAATTTATGATTAAATGTACATATTTAATTAAAAAATACTATATAGTTTTCTATCTTTAACATATCAACATCTAACTATATAAAGAAAATTAACTAGTCTAAATAATCAACTACTAAAAAAACACTTAAAATATAATTAGTTTAATTATTAAAACACTTAAAAACAATTCATTTAATTAATACTATCATGTAATAAGTAAAAAACACAAAAAAAAACAAAAAAAAAAAAAACAAAAAATGCAACTACTTGTTATGGTGAAAACACCCTAACCACTTGATAACCACAACAATGAAATGTCTGTCCACAATGATTTTTTGGTATTTATAAACCCATGGGGGTTCTGGCCAAAACCCTTTTAGCTAAAAGGGTTTTGGCTGGAACCCCCCTCTGCCACATCGTTGTGGGAAAGCACCATGTCTGTACGACTGAAGACATTTTGGCTAGAACCCTTCTGGCCAAAAGTGTTTCAGCCAAAACCTCGATGGATATCACAAAGGGTGACATAGGTTTGTGCTTCAATCCTAGTGCCTTTCCAAGCCTATAGATCACAAGCTAACATTTCTAAAAAGTGGTTATAATAGCAAATCAGAGCAACAGTTCGAGAGTTATGGCCTTCTAAAGTTGAGCAACCCAAAATCTCTAAAATAATTTTCAAAGATGTATTTGGCTGACTTTATATGTTTTGTTAGGGTCTATTGGCCCTAGGTATTAAGTTTGAGTGTCTAGAACTTTCTCGAGTGACATAAAATTGCGTATTTAAGAAAGGCCCGAACATTGTCTAGAGTAGCTCTGGGTGATAGTTTGCAACCTATCTTGCAAATTATTGTACTGAAGGCACCCATGTGGGTTAGCATATTGTACTTATGAATTTTGTAATTCCATATTTGCGGCACAAATAAAAAATCCATATTCTGTTCTTGCATTTTCTATTGTTTCTTTGTTTCTGTTATGAGTTTATGGTATTAAGGGGAGCACCCTACATCAAGTGGTATCAGAGCATCCCTACTTCAAGTGATATTAGATAATCCTTGCTTCTAGTGGTATTAGAGTGGGAGTTTTTGAGTATATGGATAGATCATTGATTGTGAGGCAGTTCACACCAAGACTGTGGTTTGGACTCAGTGTGTAGATAGATTGCCGATTGTGAGGTAGTTTTTACTAGGGTTTCAGTGGAAGCACAAAAGTGCCTCCACAAAGAGAGCATGGTGGAAGAGATGTAGGTGTTACACATGAGGGTTTTTGAGCACTCTAAAGGAAAATGAAAGCATTGGAAGAAAAAATGCGAAGAGGAATAAATCTTCTTGTAAGAGATGAAAGCGAGGATGAGGACAAAGTAGAAGAAAATGCTAGAGAAGAGGCAGTTCTAAACCTAGAGGAAGAGAGGCTTTTTAGGGCCATCTCCAATATTGGAAAAGCACCTAAGTTTGAAGCTCCCAAATTTTTGGGAAATCTTAACCTAGAGGAGTTGATCGATTAAATTAATGAACTGGAGGAGTACTTTCAGTATGAAGATATTGATGATCTTGATAGGGTCAAGTTTGTGAAGCCAAAATTGAAGGGACATGCAAAGATCTAGTGGCAGGAAGTTCAGTTGAAGTGAAATAGGAAGGGAAAGGAAAAAATCACCAGATGGGAATAGATGAAAGATAAACTGAAGTGATAATTTATTCCCATGGATTATGAGCTTGATCTATTGAAGAAAATGCAAGGGTTAAAGCAAGCAAGAAAAATTGTTCAAGAGTATACTGAAGAGTTCTACCAAGTTCTCACTGTATATGAGCAATGTTAGTATGCTAATAGAAACCAAATTTAAATAAAGCTTCTACAAACTAAACAAAATTCATAAACTTCAAGATAAGATGAGCTCTCAATTGAGAATATGAGCCATTAATGGACTCTCTCAATAAGAAGCTCTCTTGTTGAGTAGCTTTATCTAAATGGATAGGATGTATGCTCAATATGCTTCCAAAGGCTTCAATGGATGATTGTGGATTTTTGGTGTGGATAGATGGCTTTATTATGGATTTGGCTTTCAAAATAGCATTATAACTTTACTTCATAGATTGTGTTATTTTGCAAAGGGGAAGGATCCAATTTATAGGCAAGAGGCTTGAGGGATTGAGGGCTAAGATGCAAGGAAAGAAAAAAGCTCATGGAGGGCTTAGATTGCATGAGAGGAGAGCACATGGATTGTGCTTTCTTACAACCAATCAAAGAGTGACACATGTCACATGGTGAGAGGATGGAGGAAAGGGGAAGGACGAGTCATCAAAGGAGGCTCAAGGGATAAAATCTTCATAAAGACCCTTCATAAGTGCTTTGTAAGAACATTTATGACTTTGTGGGCTTTATAAAGTTTTGTGTTTGAAGATATTTGTGAGAGATACCATGAAATTCGAATTTGAGGGTTTAGGGAGGTTTTAAGCTTGCTTAGGGTTGTAAAAATGATTAGAGGAAGGGTTAGAGATGGCTTAGGACTAGGCAAGTGGATGGCAAGTGGATTGCAATTAATGAGGGTGGGTGAAGGAGGAGATATTTGTTAACTTTGGCTTGAGTTAGCAAGTCTTAACCCATGTTTAGGGAATGTGACAAGGTTAGGAGGGGATTATGATTAGGGTTAAAGACATCTTCTAGAAGAGTCTAGGCTTTGGATGAGGATGAAGACTTTCTAGAAGAGTCTAGAACTTCCTAGGATAAGATTTTATGAAATAAATAAAGTTTTATATATTTCAAGGGTTTGGGTTGAGGAGATATTTATTAAAATATTTTTAATAAACATGAGGATTAATATTTAATCTTGATTAAATATTTTGAGTTGGGATTAGGGGTAGGAAATGATGAGATTAGCCTTTAATCAAAATTAAATAAGGATTAGAAGATTTTGGAAGAGGTTATTGGTCTTAAAGAAATTGGCCAACTTTTGGGAAAAAAATAAATAAATTATTTATTTTGGGATTTTTGGTCAATTTATTAATTAAATAATTAATAAATAAGGAAATAATGTTTAAATAAGATTTAAACATTTTTGGGAGGGATTTCTTAATTAAATATTTTTAATTAAGATAAAGGGATTTAATGGCATAAAAATTAATTAATTAATTAAATAATTAATTAATTAATAAATGATGATGTCATCAAGAATTTTTTAGAAAATAAAAATACTTTATTTTCTAAAGGTTTTTTAGGTGTCTACACTCACTAGAATAGGCCATACAGAAGCTGGTAAGGAAAGAAAGTCACCCATTATTTTAATGGGTTAATGATAAGAATTTAGGATGAGTTGAGTCTAGTTCAAATGAACAATATTAAGGAGGCATACCAATTTTCCCTAAGAGTTGAGGAGAAACTGAGCAAGAATTTTGACAATAAAAAATAGTGGAAGGGGTCATGGTGGAAGATCTAGTGGATGCTCTTATGGTGGTCATAATGATGATCAAAAGAACAAGGATGAGGCTAGAAGTAGTAGTTAGAACCAAAGGAGAAACAATTTCAGTCATTTCCATGATCAAAACAATAGAGATTATAGAGGAAGAGGTAGAGGACAAGGATCTAGAAGAGGAGGCTTTCATGGGAAATGTTTTCACTACAAAGAAGAAGGCCATATAGCATTTGAATGTACCCAGTGCCAAGGAAGTATAGATTGAAGAATAGAAGGCCAGGCTAGAGTTGCACATGTTGATGCTAGATCCTCAGATTTTGAAGATGCTAAAAGAGGAGAAGTCCTAGTTAACTAGAGAGTCTTGCTGAGTGGTGATAATGAACCTGAACAAAGAAGGAGCTTGTTCTGCACGAGGTGCAGATGTGAGGATAAGTGTTGTGATGTGATCATTGATGGTGGAAGTACTGATAATTTAGTGTCAAAAATGATGGTCACCAAGTTAAAGCTGAAGAGGTAGAAAAACTTGCATCCATACCATATTGCTTGGGTGCCAGATGACCACAAGGTCATGGTCAATGAGTAGTGCTTAGTGAAGTTCAAGACTGGAAGCTACTAGGATGAGGTACTATGTGATATAATACTTATGGACATATGTCATATATTATTGGGTAGGCCATGGCAATTTGATAAGCATGCTATACATGATGGGCGAACAAATACCTATACTCTAACTAAGGATGAAGTGAAACATAAGCTGAAGCTGTTGAAGGATATAGAAGAAAAGATATGTAGTGCTGCCAGAATATGTTTTGTTGATGGAAAAGAGTTTCTTAAAGGTATGAAGCATGAGCATATATGTTTTTCTATAATTCCTAAAGATAGTAAGAAAGAAGTAGAGGAGGTACCTGCAAATATGTTGGGAGAGTTTTTTAATATTGTATCAAATATTGTACCTGATGGATTGCCCTCAGTGAGGAAGATCAGTCACCAAATGGATTTTGTTCTAGGAGCCAATTTTCCAAACAAGGTAGTGCATAGAATGATACCAGTAGAAAGTGGAAAGTTGAATAGGCAAGTTCATGAGTTGTTGTAGAAGGGGTTGATTCAAGAAAGTCTGTGTCCATGTGTTGTACTAGTAATATTAGCACCAAAGAAGATTAAAGAATGGAGGATGTGCATAGATTCTCATGCTATCAACAAGATCACAATAAAGTATAGATTTCCATTGTCAAGGATGAATGATATTATAGATTGTTTGAGTGTAGCTAAGTATTTCAAAAAGATAGATCTGAAGAGTGGGTACCATCAGATTCATATTACAGAAGGTGATGATTGGAAGACTACTTTCAAGACATGGGAATGACTATATGAGTGGTTAGTCATGCCTTTTGGGCTAACTAATGCATTGAGCACTTTCATGAGGCTCATGAATGAGGTACTAAAGGAGTTCCTAGGTAAGTTTTTTATTGTTTACCTAGATGATATTTTGATCTTTTTTAAGACATTGGAGAAAAATTTGATTCATATTCGCAAGGTGTTTGATAAGTTGAGGGAAGAAAAGTTGTTGATAAACTTGAAGAAGTGCAGTTTTGTAAAGAAGGCATTGGTGTACCTAGGATTTGTAGTCTAAGGAGAAGGTATGAAAATGGACCTAGAGAAAGTGAAGGCTATTCTTGAATGGCCTACTCTAAGGAGTGTGACAGAGGTAAGATCTTTTCATGGACGAGCTATGTTCTATAGAAAGTTCATAAGAAGTTTTAGTAGTATTTGTAGATCCTTGACTGAAATAATGAGAGGAGATAAGAAAGAGTTTAAGTGGATTGTAGGAGTAGATAAGAGTTTCAATATATTGAAATAGAAATTTATTGAGCAACCTATTTTAGTACTTCCTAATTTTAACAAGGTGTTTCAAGTAGATTGTGATGCTAGTGGTATTGCAATAGGAGCTATTTTGAGACAAGAAGATAGACCTATTGCTTATTGTAGTGAGAAGTTGAATGATGTAAAAGGAAAATATTTTGTTTATGATCAAGAATTTTATGCTATAGTTCAAGCATTGAAGAAGTGGAGACACTATTTTCTTCCTAAGGAGTTTTTTTTGTATACTGATCATCAAGCTTTGCAATGTTTGAATAGTCAAGGAAAATTGAACCAAAGGCATTTAAAGTGGGTTGAGTTTTTATAGAGTTATACATTTGTTTTGGAGCACAAGAGTGGGAAGTCTAACAAAGTTTCATATGCTCCTAGTAGAAGAAAACTTTTGCTAACATAAATGCAGATAGAGGTGGTTGGGCTAAAGGAACTAAATAGATTGTATTCAAATGATCCTGATTATGGTAAAGCATGGAAGACATGTACATAACCTATTACACTTGATAGGAAAAAGTGGTTGGATTTTATGATCAAGGATAATATATTGTTCAAAGGAAGCTAGTTGTGCATTCCTAGAAGTTCAATGAGAGAGAATCTCATCAAGGAGAAGCATAGTAGAGGACTAGCTAGAGATTTTAGTAGAAATAAAACTATAGCCTTCATTGCTAAAAAATATTACTGGCCATAGTTACAGTAATATGTGATGAATTTTTTACAAAATTGTTGAGTATGTCAGATGGCGAAAGGAGTAAAGCAGAATACAGGGTTGTATTAGCCATTGCATGTACTAGAGAAGCCATGGGAGGATGTCAACATAGATTTTGTTCTTGGATTACCAAGGACCGAGTGCAAACATGATTCTATTTTTGTGGTGGTTGATAAGTTTTCAAAGATGCCACATTTTATTCCTTGCAAGAAGACTAGTGATGTTGTTCATGTAGCAGAGTTGTTTTTGAGAGAAGTGGTGAGACTACATGGTCTGCCAAAGAGTATAGTTTCAGATCAAGATACCAAATTTATGGGGTATTTCTAGCTTACATTGTGGAAGAAGTTAATGAAAATTTTTATGTTTAGTTCATCACATCATCCATAGACTAATGGACAAACATAAGCTATGAATCACAATTTGGGAAACTTGTTGAGATGCTTGGTTGGAGATAAACCAAAAGGATGGGATATGATTTTACCATAGGTAGAATTTGCATATAATAATTCTATCAATAGGGGTACTGGTAAATCACCATTCCAAATTGTATATGGGAGTTGTCCCAAAAATGCTTTTGAATTGAGGTAGTTGGATAAAGGAGAGATAAGTAGTGCTGAAGTAGAAGATCTTGTTGAATATTTAAAGAGAATCCACAAGGAGATGAGAAAGCACATCATAAAGATGAATACACATTATAAGGCTAAGGCACATGTGAAAAGGAGATATAAGGAATTTTAAATTGGATATGAAGTCATGGTTCATTTGAGAATGAAGCATTTTCTAGTAGGTACATATAATAAGCTGAAGATGAAGAAGTTTGAATTGTGAAAGATAGTGAAGAGGCATGATTCTAGAAATGAGTATGAAGTGGAATTTCTTGCTGAATTGAATATTTCACCAATATTTAATATTTTAAATTTTATAGAGTATTATGAAAGAGGTGATGGAGATGAATTTGTAGAAGCATAGTGGAGCATTCCAGCAACTAGTTTGACTACAAAGGAGATTGAGGAGATACTGGATAGTCATGTTGGAAAAAGTACCAGAAATAGAACTTATGAGGAATATTTGGTCAAATGGAAAGGGAGACCAATAGAGGAATCATCGTGGCTAGCAAGGGAGGAGGTTAACCATCTTGGTTTTCCTTTGAACACTTAAGGCATGACAGGGTCACTTCTCAAATTACCCGGGGTGTCTGATGCAGGAGCATCTTGGGTGTAAGGGCAATCTTGCATCACCTAAAAATATTTTATTTTCAGTCTTTTTTATTTTAATAAGGGTTAGTAGACATGGTGGTTACTATTTATGAGAACTTGCTATTTTTAGTAAGTTTTTCATATGAGCTCGAAATGTTCTCATTTTCTATAGGAAGGTTTTGATATAAGTCTACCATAAAAATATCATTGCTCCAACTTAAGTATCAAAGAATTTATTAAAAATTTTTGGTAGAAAAATTTGTAGAAAAATCTTCGGGCTCACCGTTGGAGGCCTTAGAGTTCCCAGATGAGGTTTGAAAACTTGATGGAAGGGCTCAATTCAAAAGAGTGAAAATCAGTAACTAGTTACAATTGGTGGTTTTTCCTGAATTGGGTTTCCACGTTAAATATTGAGGTCAAATGTGTTCATTTCTCTTATGTGTTTTCAACTAAGTTAAAGTAATATTAATCATAGTTAACATCCTAAGATTTTCATGTTAAGAATTTGCTGAGCTATTTCAATGTTTTTTTAGTGTGTTTGCTAAGCATGACTAGAGATAAGTTTTCACAGAGTTATTTTATACTAACATCTAAGGGATGTGGGATTTATTTTTGTGTTAACTGATTCACCCATCCCCTCTCAATCACTCCTCTTATATTTTCAACAATTGGCATCAAAGCCTTTGATGCTTGCAGAGAAGGTTTTAAAGACCTAAGCTAAAGATTAGGATGTCTTATAGAAGAGAGATTCCCAAGTTAAATTGAGATAACTTTGCAGCATGGAAATGACTTATGAGGTTACATGTGGCAACTGTTAGTGATTTAGGTTGTAAGTATCTTGACACTAAATATAAGACTCCCACTGGAAAGTTATTAGTTGAAGATATTGCTGAAAATAAAAATCATAACATCATGATGATGGACATTACTTCTGCTCTTAATTAAGTTGAATTTGATGAAGTCAAAAGCTATAGCATAGCTTATGATATGTGGATTAAACTAAAAGCCATTTATGGAGGAGATGATAATGTAAGAAGATCCAAAGCTGAAAGTCTCAGAGGACAATTTGATCAGATGTAAATGAGAGAAGATGAAAACATTGCAAAATATGTTGAGAGAATTAAAGCAAGTGTGAGTGCAATCAAAGCATCTAGAAGAGACATTGACAACAAAATAGTTGTAAGAAAGGTACTCAAAATCCTTCTTCCTAACTATAGAAATATAACTTTGGATGTTCTAGTTGGAGCATTGACAACTTTTAAGTTGGATAACAATGAAAACTATGTTCCTAGTTCCAAAGGTATTGAGTCTGCATTTGAAGCCAACCTTTTACTCAAGAAAAGAGGTAAGAAATCAAAGGCCAATCAATCAGGAAGTGAAGAAGAAGAAGAAAGTTTAGACAATGATCTTGAAGTTGTTGTAGCCCTACTTGCAAGAAAATATTCCAAAGGTAGAGTAAAATACAAAGGCAAGATTCCTCTAATCTTCTTTTCTTGTGAAGAAGTTGGTCACATTGCTATAAGGTGCCCAATCAGAGAAAATAAGGATGAAAAGAAAACTAATAAAGACAAGAAGGAATTCAAAAACTACAAGGACTACAAGGAAAAAGGTAAGAAATCTTATTTTATAGCTAAAGATTCTATTAATAGTGAAGATGAAATGGTATATATTATTGTAAAAGATGAATTTGATGATGAAGGAGATAAAATGGTAGTTATCTCTCATGAAAGCAAAAAATGATACATGGATTATTGACACTGGCTGCTCACATCATATGATTGGAGAAAAAACAAAGTTTGAGCACATGGAATATTATGATGGTGGTAGTGTGAGATTTGAAAACAATGAACCTTGTTGCATAAAAGGAAAAGGATGTATCTCATTAGCCAATGAACTTATATGTGACAATGCTTATTGGTTGAAGGACTAAAGCACAATCTACTAAGTGTGGCATAGTTGAATAACATTGGATTCAAGGTAGAATTTATGAATGGGAAGGCCAAATTGGTTGATGAAAAAGGAAATCTAGTTGGATCTGGCAAACAAACAAAAGGTAATCTATTCTATCTAGACCTTAGTGAAAGTACATGTTTTATTGCTCAAGTAGAAGAAAGATGGTTATGGAAAAAAGGATTATGTCATGTGAACTTTGATAACTTGGTTAAGATAAGAAAAAATAAAAGAGTAAGAGGAATCCCTAGCTTAACAAAACCTGATATGGGTCTATGCAAAATTTGTCAAATTGGTAAGATGGGAAAGACTAGTTTCAAAAACAAGAACTTTCATTCTGAAGAAGTCTTAAAGCATGTTCATACAGAATTATGTGGACCTATTAGAATAGAGAATTATAGTGGAGATAAGTTCTTCATTCTTTTTGTTGATGAATATTCTAGAATGATGACTCTAATGTATCTAAAAGAAAAATCTAAAGCTTTTCAAAAATTCAAATGGTATCTAGAAAGAGTAGAAAAAGAAACAGGAAAGAAGCTAAAATGTTTGAGATCAGACAGAGGTGGTGGATTTATTTCCAATGAATTCAATCATTTTTTCATTGAAAAAGGAATTAAGAGATAGGTATTAGCCCCTGGTACACCTCAACAAAATGGTATAGCTAAGAGAAGGAATAGATCCATCATGGATTATGCAAGACCATTAATGATAAAAAAGAATTACAATCAAATACTAAAGGAAGTAATCAGTACTGAAGTGCATATCTTGAATAGAGTACAACTAAAAAAAGACTCAAATCAAACTCCTTATGAATTGTGGCATGGATACAAACCTAATGTAAATTATTTGAAAGTATTTGGCAGCAAATGTTATAGCTTGAAAGAATCTAGGAAAGGTAAATTTGATGTCAAAGGTGACGAAGGCATATTCCAAGGATACTCCTATAGAAGTAAAGAATAAAAATGTTTGAATTTGTCTACTCATGAAATCATAGAAAGTGCACATGTGAGAATTGATAAGTTTACAGAAAAGATTTAAGAAGAAATCAACAAAGAGCCTGAGGATTACAAAATATTTGTTTACTATGAACTAAATACCCTACCAAATATATCTAGAAGACAAGAGGCTTCACCTCTCGAGTCCTCAAAATCTCCATTAGCTACCAAGTTGCAATTAGTGCAACTCGAGTCATAGTTTGAAGGACCCGAGTTGTAGTAAGAATCTATCGAGCTACTACTAGAGGAAACCTAGTCTGATGGACCCAAGTCACAAACATTAGGACCCAAGCTTAATACTAAAGTTCATGAAGAAATTAGTGAAACAAAGTCCAAATCCAAAGTACTTGTGCTATCAAGATATATTAAAAGACATCATGCACTTGATCAAATCATTGGAGACAAGTTCAGTGGAATAATGAAAAGAAACAAATTGAAAGGTACATGTTTACTTACTGAATTTGAACCTAGAAATATTAAAGATGCTTTAGATAATGGAAGTTTTATTGAAGCAATGAATGAGAAAATAGAACAAATAGAGAAGAAAAAAACTTGGACTCTTGTTCGTAGACCCAAGGATGAAAATGTAATTGGCACAAAGTGGGTATCCAAAAATAAGATAAATGAAGATGGAGAAGTTTCCAAAAATAAAACAAGGTTGGTACATAAAGGTCACTCTCAAGAAGAAGGTATTGATTATGATTACACATTTTCTCTTGTTGCTGATTAGAAGGTGTTAGAACTTTACTAGCATATGCAACTCATAGAGGATTTAAAGTTTATCAAATGGATGTAATATTTGCATTTTTGAATAGAATTCTTGATGAGGAACTCTACTAGAACAACCTAAAGGTTTTGTAGATCCTAACAAAAGAGATATGGTTAGAAAATTACACAAAACATTATATGGTCTCAAGCAAGCTCCTAAAGCTTGGTATGAAAGACTTCATAACTAACTGATACAAATTTGTTTTGAAAGAACAAATGATAAAAATAGTCCCTATATCAAAGAAAGAACATACAAGAAGATTGTGTTGGTAGAAATATATGTGGATGACACTTTATTCATAGGAAATGATGATTTGTGCAAGGAATTTTTAGAAGACATGAGTATAGAATTTGAGATGTCTATGTTTGGAGAGAAAATTCTTTGCTGGATTACAAATCAAGTAGAAGAAAGATGGTATCCACATTACTCAATTTAAATATATCAAGAAGATACTAAAGAAATTTGGAATGGAAGACTCAAGACTAGTTGGAACCCCTATATCTACTGGACATTAGCTTTCCAAAAATAATGATTCCAAAGAGGTAGATCAGACCACATACAAATCAATGATTGGAAATTTGTTGTATGTAGTGTATACAAAGCTTGATATTGCATTAGCAGCTAGTATGGTGGAAAGATTCTTAGAAAATCCCAAAGAAAATCACACAATGAAAATCAAAAGAATCATGAGGTATATGAATGGTACTAAAGAATATGGTTTATGGTACAAAATAGGAGGTAATTTGGATTTAAAAGTATTCATAGATGCTGATTGGGTAGGAAGTATTGATGAAAAAAAGAGCACCAGTGGTGGAGCATTCTTTCTTGATAAAAGACTAGTGTCTTGGACAAGCAAGAAAAAAAATTGTATTTCTCAGTCCACAACATAGGCAGAATATGTGGCAATAATGGTTAATTATTCTAAAATTTTTTAAACAATTATTGGCAGGTATGAAGAAAGAGATCAAGGATCTACTTGTTATATACTATGATAACACAAGTGCAATCAATATATCAAAGAATCCAGTGATGCATACCAAAACAAAAAACATTGCTATAAAATATCATTTTTTGAGAGAATTGGTACAAGATAAAGAAGTAAGATTGGAATATGTGAATACAAAAGAAAAAATTATAGACATATTCACTAATCCATTACCTAAGGATGCATTTCTGTATCTAAGAGGTAAGCTAGGGGTCATTCCCCTATCTAAAGCTCACTAAATGAAGTTTAGTGATGCATCAACCAAAGCATGTTGAAGAATAATCAGTTGGTACAATATTGACAAGGGCATATTGCAAATGAATCAGTACTTAAGGTATATTGATATTCATTGAATATTGTCTTTGGCATGAGATGTCAAAGAGGGAGAAGTTTTCTATCATATATCATAGAAATTTTGTAAATAAAAATAGAAAGAGATGTTAAAAGGGAGAATGAACTTGGTTTGATATTAAAGACAAAGTTTTTCTATTAGAAGAAGTTGTTGCAAACAAAAATTTTTTGATAGAGGGAGAAACTAAGGGCTGAAATAGTTTACACTGATAGAGGGAGGTCTCATGGATAAGAATAAGAATGAAACTAAGGGTATGTTCCTTAATTTATTCTTGCTCTAAAATTTCATTGCATTATGAAATGTTGTGTTGCCATCAATGCCAAAGAGGGAGATTGTTGATAACAATTGATTAATTGTGTATTATGTTTGATGTTATAGAAAATGTCATATAATTTCCCATTAGTGTATGCTAAGCTCACTCAATCATTGAAGACAATTTTCTATGTCTACAGAGCATTCCAGAGTTTTCCTAGTTTAGAAGGCAGTGTTTACCGAGTTCACTTGGGAGACAAATGAAAGTTTGCAGAAGATGAGTGTTAATTGAGCTCACTTGGTTAATGAAGAAAATGTTGGATGAAACTAGTGTCAACCGAGATCACTTAGTTACCAAAGGAAGTTTGTGAATATGTAGTGTTAACTAAGTTCACTTGGTTAACACAAAAAAATTGCTTTGAGTTAGTGTCTATAGAGTAGGGTCGGCTAATGGAGAATTTTCTTATTTTGGCATATTGAGTTCAATTGAATTATTTGTTGGTTATAGCTAACTGAGGAGATGAATATTAATTATTCTAAGTTATATTCTAGCCAACTTGTCAATGTGAAAGATATAAATATAAGGTCAAGATGAGAATTAAAGAAGAGAGCATAGTGGAACATAATTGAAGATTTAATAATGCTACGAGGAAGCAAATATGAAGGATAAGTAGAATATCCTTGAGGAGTTAAAAAAGATGTATTCGATCAAGAAGGATCAAGTATACAAGATAGAATTGAGATCTATGATCACCAATTTAGTTGCATTAGAAATCAGGTCATCTCATTGTTACTCTCTAACCATTATAGCAGTAATCTAAATCTCTTAATAGAGTTTTCTTAACATCTATTTGTAAATCCTCTAACAAGGTGGCATTTATATTGAATTGTCAAAATAACTCTAACAAGGCCACTCCTAATAGGGTGATTAAATTCTCTAATAGGGTCAAACCTAATAGTGTGTTTTGTAACCTTTAACAGGGTTGGCTCCTAACAGGGCTCACTTCAAAAGAGTGAAAATCAGTAACTGGTTGCAATTGGTGGTTTTTCCTAAATTGGGTTTCCATGTTAAATCTTGGTGTCAAATGTGTTCATTTCTCTTATGTGTTTGCAATTAAGTTAAAGTAATATTAATCATAGTTAACATCCTAAGATTTTCATCTTAAGCATTTGCCAAGCTATTTTAGTGTATTTTTTGAGCATCATAAGAGATATGTTTTTATAGAGTTGTTTTATACTGACATATAAGGGATCTGGAATTTATTTTAGTGGAAATTGATTCACCCCTCCCCTCTCAGTTACTCCTCTTATATTTCCAACAGAGCCAACCTTGTTAAAGGTTACAAAACACACTATTAGGTGTGACCCTATTAGAGGATTTAATTACCCTATTAGGAGTGGCCTTGTTAGAAAACTTTAAGACACTTCAAATAGAAATGCTACCTTGTTAGAGGATTTAAAAATAGCTATTCAACTTCACAAGGATATCCTTCTTATACTTCAAATTTGCTTCCTCTTGGCATCTTCAAAATCTTCTTTTTCTTCCACGCATTCAATCCTCAACTTGACCTTATATTTATATCTTACACATTATCAAGTTGGCTTGAATACAACTTAGAATACTTAATATTCATCTCCTCAGTTATCTGGAACCAACAAACAAATCAATTGAACTCAATATGCCAAAACAAGAAAATCCATTGTTAGCCAACCCTACTCAAGAGACACTAACCAAAATAGATATTCCTTCATTAGACACTAACTTTGGAAATTGGCATATACAAGAATGCTCAATAGACACAAGGAATTGTCTTTCAATGCCTGAGTGAGCTTGACATACACTAAGTAGCTATGATATGTTATTATGTGTAACATCAAAGATAATGCACAATTAACCAATTGTCTTCAACAATCTCCCTTATCACCCAATCATAGGAGGAATAAATATACAAGGATCAAATAGAGGGCACCATTAACTCTTCTCAAGAGAATGCTACAAATATAATGGAAAGAAATAATATTGAGGAAAATTTCAAAATATTAGAAAAATGTGAAATTTATATACAATAAAATCTATTTATATGCCCCATTTTACCTAGAAATGGGGACCCTTGAGTAATAATTTTTATTTTCCTAGACCCCTAGTCCAGGGCTTGACTCATTTTTGGAACTCCACTTGAAGTCTAGATCAAGCTCTAGTCCTTTGACTGAGAAATTGAGATGTCAAAATTGAGAGTTTGAGTGTTAAAGGGTGATTTTTGTGCTAAAAGTTTCACTAGTGCACTAAGCGCACATGCACACCTATCCAAGGTGTACAAGTGTGCACTTTTCTCCTTTGGAGATGTGCATCTATGCACATGTACAGGTGCACACCTCCAAAGGGTGTGCACTATCCCAGGTCTATAAATACCTAGGACCCCCCTCCCCTCTTCTCATTTTCTTCTTCAAGCTCCTTGTGGTTGTATATTGACACCTCCTAAGATAATTGTGCTAGATGCACACCTTGTCAAGGTGCAAATTTGTGCACCATTTTCTACCCTTAGCACCAAAGACCAAAGTAAGGGTGTGCACATGTGCACCCATCAAGGTGTGCATGTGCTCACCCTTAGCATTTTGAAAACTAACTACATTCGTAATAGAACACATGTATATGTATGTACTCCATAAGGGTGCACCCAGGTGTAGGTGCATAAATGCACACAAAATGACTATTTTAGAGTCATTAAGTGCACCTAGCACACCTGTAAAGGTAAGGTGTACTAAATTTCTTTACAAGGATTTTAAATGGGGATTTGAGTTTCTTTTAAGGGTTTTTGTGTTCTAGGTTTGATATTTTGGTAATTAGGGTTTGTTTAGGGTTTAATTTTCACCTCTCTAGACTAATTATTTTCTATTTTGTGCCAGAAAAATGGCTTCCTCATCATCCTCACTTGCTGAAAAGATTGCTCCAAAGCCTATTGTCTTCAAATTTCAAGGTCCACCAAAGAAATCACATTTTTAGGATAATCATTTAGAGATAGAGATACTAATTTGGGACATATAAACTAGAACACATTCCTTATAATCTACAAAAAGCCTAAAGAGAGGTCCCTGATGGTGTTGATACTTATCAGATCAAGGTTGGTAAATATCACATCACATCCCACATCCATGTAGTATTCTAAGCTCATTATGACACTGGCTAAGAACTATGTCCAAAGAAAGAGTTGTTAAAAGTGTCAAAGGGGAGATAGTCCTAGACCTAAGATTGAGGAACATTGAGAAAGTTTTCCATCTCCCAAGAGCTGATCAATATGTGAAGATAACTTATAATTAAGCAAAAAGATGGTATAGGGAGAATAACAAGAAGGCCAGTTAAGGGTAAAGGTGCAAAATTTACAATACCAACTTTCCCTACTCAATCTCAAGTTAGGCCAGAAATGGTATATCAACATGATAGGGCTATTGGGTACTTGCGAGTAGAAAAAGAAAAGAATAAGAGGAAAAGAGATTCCATAAAGAAAGCTAAGCCCAAAGTTGAAGAACCTCAAGATGAAGAGGCGACGCAAGCTCAAGATATTGTACAAGTGCCCCTGTAGGAATAGGAATAGGATTAGGAAGCACAAGAGGTGTCACCACTTGTACAAGAGGAAGATATCACTCCTTTAGCTACTAAGAAGGCTAAGGCTGGACCTAATGTGAAAAGGAAATGAAGGGGGAGATTACAAAAGAAATTTATTCCCATTACTTTAGTTCTTGAAACCATCACCGAGGCAGAAGATAAAGAAGATGAAGAAGATAATCTCCCTTGAGTTAGAGAACTCTTTTATCTAGGGTTACTCAATAAGAGAGAAGAAGAAGCTCCAATGTGACACTGCCATCTATTCCTAAGAAACCTATTTAGGTTACCATTTCTAAAGATGAGCAAATGCAATGGATTGATGCTCATGAAGAGCAAGAAACAAATATTTTCAACATTTCTGATTTCAATTTTATGCCTGTGGGAACTGAAATGGTGGGTGACAAGATATGAGATACACCCATGAACCAACCTTTGGGAGAGGATTGGATCCAAATACCACCTCTACCATAAGAGTCTCTTGATACATTGCCGCCACCATTTTAGGACTTGTCTTTCTTAGAGAAAGGCTCAGTCACTCCTCTTCCTCCTGTCATTGTAGAACAAGAAGTGCCTATAGAAGAACCATGACAAAGGCCAGCCAATGAAGTATCAGGGGAGAGACATATAGCAAAAGAACCTCAAAAATCTTCTTAAGATATAGAGGCAAGGAATTTGGCTATAATAGATAGAGGGAATCCCAATGTAGATCTCTCTTAGATGGAGAAGACTCTAGAAAGGAATGATAAGGGTAAAGGGCCAACAGTGAAAATCTCCTCTTTAGCTAAATATATGCCTCTCATGGGCACTACACCAATATGGCTAAAGAGGGAGGTTATGATTCAACAAAAGAGGCAGTTGGATATGACTCTTGAGGAGAGTATGGATGAGCTAGTAAAAGCATTCAAGAAGCCTAAGCCACCTATGGGTGATTCTTAATAATTGGTCTTCATAATGAAGAATAAGGACCAATACTTACTTGCCCATATAGCCATCCCTCCTCCACATGAAGATATTTAAGATTTGACTCCTAAGGACTATCATATTAAAGAAGTCCTATTAGGAAAGCCCATGGTAGAAATGACTAAAGTGATGATCACTATGGGCATCAAGAAGGTTATTAGGCAATTAGATGAAAATGAGAGTGAAATCATGATGCTACGCAAACAAAATAAGCTTCTAAGAGGATATTAGCATGAAATTGTAGCCAAGATCACCCAAAACTTACTCTTTATATGGTCTTGGAGAAGAAAGATAAAGGGAATGTACAAGTGGATTCATTTTTGGGAACATGTCAGTAATGACATGAAAATTTTGAGCATAAAGGTGTATAGATAATATAGGGTAATATGAACCTATTACATTACATTTAGTCTAGTGCGGAGAAACTACTGCCTATAGTGAACTAGGATTTTGGTTTGATGGATGAGGTGTAGACCTAGGTCAAGAACCTTAAATTTTTGATAGCAATAAAGGGTTAGAGATATCACACTCTCATGGATGTACATACAATAGAAGAGTTAGATAAGCTAGAAGATTGGATTAAGAAGATATATGTAGGAAATAAGGTCATGGAAGGACTTCGTGAAGATATTTAGAAATTAAAAGACTAGACCCAAGAGACAATTTTGGAAGTAGAGAGATATTATGATGCTATTGCCCTTGATTTTTTTGAAGATGAGTCAAATATAAAGCTCAAGTCAGTGCAATTAGTGGTCAAACAATTTCAAAGAAATTTTGAGGATGCTTCAGCTGATGAAGATATTAGGAAAGCATTTAAGACTAGAGAGGTATTGTTAGAATTGGACACTAGACTTGACGATTTTGTGGAGACTCGAATGGATGTTAGTAATTATCAACAAATGATCAAGAATAAATTTGAGGGTCTAGATTTTCTAGATGCTACCCAAGTGACAAATCTTCTAGAGAAATTCAAGAGAAAACATCGAAACATAGCTCTAGTATAAAGGGGAAGAAAACCCAAAAGCTAAAATTTTAGTTTTGACACTTGGGAAAATTTTGAAATTTTTTTAACCTACCACCAAGGTGCCCAAGGTATGCAATTCAGAGGTGTGTTGACAGATTTGAAGAAGTGATAGTGTGATGACAGTTAACTACCAGTTGCTAATTTAAAGCTTTCCATGCACTGGAAATGCATTTTGATGAAAGTTCAAAATGCATAGAGAAGGTTAAATTTCCATTTTTAGAGCTTCCAGTGACTCTTAGATCCTCTTATATATTCCTTCTTCTTATCTACTTCTTCTTTCTTTGTTTTAAGACATGTAAAGGCTCATGCACCCATTAATTGATATAAACAAGGGCAGAGTCCTACTTAGAACCATTTAGAGAGTTAGTTTGTGCATAATTAGATTTGTTTTATTAGTTTAGAAGCATATGTTTGCATGAAGAGATCTCTCTCTCAACACAAATTGAGGAGATGATTTCTTATAAATTTAGCAATGTAACATGTATTCCAGGCCATTATTTTGATGGAATAATATATGCTATTGGTGATCTCATTCTAAGTGTAGTTATTCTTGCCAAAGTGTGTTATTTTTGTGGATTCTTGTTAATGAATAATAATGGAGCCAATGGTTTTTTTGTGGTGATTTTATTTTGCAATCTTTTAGATCTAGTGTTTGTTGCATGTTGACAAATTCTACTGACAATACCAAGTTTGAGAAGAGATAACCCTATTGTTCTTACATAGCTTCTTGTTTCACCTGAGCACATTTTTTGCAGCCTTACGATTCGATGAGAAGTGAAACATCTTTCAGTTTTGACTAAATTCCCATTGACAATTACATCAGTGGATTTGGGGAAGTGCTGCTCCTATTTTTATTGGTTTTCTACCTAATCTTTTCAATGATTTAACTTGCAAATGTGTCGTTACCATGGTTTATGTCCATTAGGAATTTCCCTTTCATGCTATTTTTTTTCATCTCATTACTTTATCTTCATTATTTGCTTTGCTAACCCTTGGTTAAATTAGAAATTCACGTAGTTGCATTATTAAATTGTATTCATTATAAAACATAAAATACTAAAAATATATCTCTTTTGTGGTTATTTTGAAACAAAAAATGGGTTGAACATCTTACCCAAAATTGGTTAGAACAAACAAAGGTCTCCCTATGAACATATTTTTTCATCTTCAACTAAGTAGATTTTAGTAGGTTGTAAGATTGCCCAAAACCTTAGAGTTGATCCTAGATTATCTTTTCAAAAGAGGAATTTGAAAGGATTCTTGACATTAAGCATTGTGTAAAATGATAGCTCAATAGGAACTACTACTCAAATGCACAAATAGGGAACCTATAGAAATGTTTCAAACATGGTATTACCAAGGAATTTGAGAGCACCAATAGTTGCTTCATTTGGGGATACATGCCTCTTGTGAGCATAACAATAATTTAGATTTTTTAGAAAAGAAAACCACATCCACAAAACAAGCTTGGAATAATTGCACTTTATTCTTCAAGTGTGACATTAACTTTGGATTAATGGTGTCACTGGGCCACCAAACATGCAAGACCACAACTTTCCCTTGATGAAGATGTAGTTCTCATCTTATTTTAAGTTAATCAATATAAAAAATTTTGTTGTTATATAATTGGTCATGATTATAAAAATTCTCATCTTCCAATATGTCAAAAAAACAATTTACTTTAGCACATTCCTTATAATTCTAAACTATGTCTCTAGGTATTACTTATAACTAGAAAAATTCATACACAATATCTACAATAAAATGATGTTGGGCACAACCTTATGCAAAATTTATTTCAAAATTTTATTTCATGAAAACCTCATCAAAGATAAAAGAGAAATGAAAAACCTCATATTATGTCATATTGTTGGCATCATGAAAAATAATTTCTCTATTTGTTTGTAGCTCCATAATGTATACATCATCAAAACACTCTTGCACACAAAATAGAGTCTTATCACAAGTTCCAAAGGAAATACTCTCAAATGCTAGTCCATCTGACATATATAAGCTAGTTCACAAATGTCCACATTTAAAAAATCAACATTTGAAAACTAATCTAAATAATTTGTGTTCTCCATTATCAGTCACTGATTCTTGATTGTCACTTTTTACACTTGGATCATTTGATAATGAAGAATCATAATCATGTACCTTCTTAAAAAAACCATCCTCATGCACAAAAAAAAATTCCAAATTTGATCTCCAAATGTCATGTGGAGTAGAAAGGTAACAATATTCTTCATCTACTATATAAAATGGTATAACATCAATAAACTCCACACATTCATATTCAACATTTGTACTTGCAATATCCATAGAAATATTATTTTAATAATCTTCAATCACAGATACCTCTTGATCAAATTTAAATAAGTCCTCCAAATGGTCAAGAAAACAAGTACCACCATATTTTAACTCACCTATAAGAGAAATTATCCCTTTAGCATCACTAATATTTGCAAATTCTTTGCATAAATAAGAAACCTTACATGAAGAACACTCACTATTTGATTCAAAAAATTTGCATGAAGCATAACCTTAATATGAAGTAGAATCATATGTCACATGGTTTATCAAAATATTTCTCTAATGAAGTCCATTTATCATTTGAGAATATCCTAATCTCCTTATAAATTATATCTTTTATGTAACACACCACAACAAAAAACCAAAAAAAAAAAAAAACAAAAAAAAAAAAAAACTAAGCTATTAACAAACATAAAGAACCATGGAATTTTTAAATCATTAGATTTCAAGATCAAGTACAAAGATTGAATCATTCTCAGAAATATAAACCTCTACAATAAAGAATATATCATCACAATAGATTTCCATAAAGATATCTATACAAAAAGAGTTCAATACAATATTGATAAACAATATCATTCAAAGACGCCTAGGTCCAACAAATGAAATTTTGCAAGTATCCAATTCAGTTTCATGAAATAACTTCAACAATCTTCCTTCAAACTAGATATTCAACTTGAACACCTGAAAATAACACAAACATACAACACAACACACACAGAGGGCTCAGTACACACTAAGTTAAAAAGCGTAGTCCACCTGCATACATGTCAGAATTTAACATATATATATATATATATATATATATATATATATATATATATATATATATATATATATATATATATATATATATAACCTTAAAGTAGATATCCAACTACATAACATAATGCAATTCTAATATTACTATGCAAGAAGTAATACCTTCTAAACAATGCAAAATTAAAATCGCACTAAGAATAACTAGTTAGTGAACCATATATATACTGAGGTGTCATCACTATGGTGCTAAGATACTGCATCCGATATGGTACGCTCTTAGATATCTCATAGTGGGGTTCTCTATAATACTCGTGAAATGACAAAATAGAGACTTGCCTTGTTCTCCGTACTTAACCTTACTGGTTTAAGTCATAGGTAAGGCCAATTATATTTTATTTATAATTAACCCTCCCAATTTCATTTTAAGATTATCACTGAATTTAATTAACTGAATAGAATAAGTCGATATTCAGCCACCTTGATATACGTTCAGTACAGCTATCCTTAACATACACATCAATTAGATATTCTAAGAATGTACATGTAACTAATAACAAGTCAGTTTTCTCATGACATTACATTCTTCATCTTTTAAAACTTTCATCTTCTATTGTCAGTTTGAAAGTAACTTAGGTTATTATAATAACAGAAGTAAATACTACAATATTACAATCTCGTAAATATCATTAAACCGCTATATCAGTTGAATGATATTTACCAGTCGCAGTACTATACTACTTATCTCTACTATCATAACAAATCAAGCTTAACCTCCGAATTGGCCAAGATAATAATATAATGAACATATGATACCCTTGTTTCATCACATCAACATATATCATAATCCATCTCCTATCTTAAAATGACTTTCCATTTTCTCTAAGAACAGAATTACATCTTATTGCAAAACAATCTGAAAATGCTTATTAAAAACACTGTATACTAAAATCAAGTATTACTAAATCCAAGTACAATCAATGCTGAACAAAAGATAATTTACTAGGTTAATGAATATCGAAGTGTCCATTGTTGTTTTACCACTATTTGACGGTGAGATATCACCCTGTTTAACCACAATCAGCATTTAAAATACAATATTTGAATCAAATTTGAAATATGACTCACAAGATGTAAAATAACTTATATTACAATAATGACTAAAAATGACTAAAATGCAAAATCCCAAAAAATAGTAAGATGCTCCCAAGCTATTTGCATAATGACCTTGGTGATACTACATCATCTTCCTATATCTATGTTCTCAAATTAATGTCTTGTTTATTTGCAACTAATTTTCACAAAAATAGTTATTCATAACTCTATTCTCCAACATAAATTATGAAGAAAATTTATACTATCACAGAGTTTCTGTTCAGAACAAATTTTCTTTTAAAAAATTTAACAAATTGTCATATCCAAAACCATTATCAACAGTTTACTAAGTTATTGTTTTCAATAAATAATTCAACTATATTATCGATTTTGACACATTTCTAAAATAAAAATAAATAAATGAGATAACCCTCAAATTACTTATCATTATCATAAAAAAAGATATCTATCATAAGAGATTCGAATTAAATATGTTCAGACTGTAAATAGACAATGATTCATGAAGAAATTTCATACATTTCGTTACCCATAAAATGTTATGCAAGTTAACATGACAGTTTTAACATTGCTATGGTTTCACGCAAACCATTTGACAAAATGTCTCTACCCTCAACAGTAGACACAAGCACATATAAAACATTCTCAAGTTTGAGGCCGAGCCTCTCAAAATTTGTTATATATTACCATGTAAGTTGGAGGTATAGGTTCTCACAAGCCCATACTAATGAAAGCACAAACTTGCTCACTGTTACACAACAGCCGACATGCTCAATGCCACAACCATATGGTTCTCCCAAAACTCAACTTGGCGGGAAACATATTTTTGGGAAAAGCTTTGTAATCATAAATAAAACAACTTCCAAACATATCTCTCCACAACTTCCACATTCAAAGGTGAATACATGCAGAACTTTGCATAGCACGAAATGAACATACTCATCTTTGAATGTAAAATTTCACAATATGCAAATCTGATAACTTTTACATTATGCAAATGAAAGCAACATGAAATTTGCAAAAAGAGTGAAAGAGTAGGGTAAGAAATTGCCCCCTACCTGAACAAATGAAGATGGAAGATTGTTCCACAAACCAACTTGATGCCAATACCCCAAAAATAGAATCCAACATCGGTGAGCGAAACTCCACAATGTTAACTCACACAATTAGCAGAGGACTTCACAGTAGAGTGAAACAAAAACTCCATAAACCACAACAACCAAACTCTGAGAAATAACTCCATCGAATTAAACCAAATATGCACGTTAACCTTCCAACCAATTCCCATTAAAATGCTGATATCTCAGCATGAAACCACATATGTAAAATCAACAGAGCAATGTCGCTCAAAAATCGGCTCGTAACTAGCAAAAACTCAACTCTCATCAAGATATGGCTAACTGTAACTTCAGTGCCATAAGTTTGGCAATTCCAAGTCCACAGCCATAAAAATGGCTCCAAACAAAATAACAATGTTACCCTCCTTCGTAGCAACTGATATTTAGGGTTACATCATTGCTAATTGCATATGAGGTGTCTTTAACTCTTTTTTTAAAACAAATACAAATGTATGCCAAGCTCCACTAAGGTGTTGAACCTTAATCATAAGACAATACATATATAAATATATTTATATAAATGCAAACCATGGTTCCTTCAATTACAATCCAACATGAGTCAAGAAACGAAACCATCCTAAGGGTTAACACAATCTAAACATTAAATCCCTGTATAATTACATGTATGAAAGTACAATAAAGGATTCTAATTAAATACAACATATAACCATTTATAAATATCTGCAACATCACGTCATCATACAGCATGAAACAAAATGCAGTAAACAAAGAATCAAAAACTTAATAACTAATCGTTAATCTATCAACTTGAACTTAATGATATGCCAAATGCAATTCATAAAATCCTAAATCACATTTACTGCTAAAACATAGTTCTTCCCAAAAAATATGTTCAACATCAGTCTCATTATTCAACAATAGTATTATAACCAAATTCTATAGAAATTCGATCATAACATCAGAAAGAAATCTTAAGACAACAAAGTCCTAATTGGTAGAAAAACCCAGAGTAGTGGTCAGGCATGACATTTTAAAAACATTATCTGATTCGCAACAAATTTTAATTACTCCCAAATCTAAATATTTAGAATACTCATCTATATGCATAGTTGTTTGTAATGGAACAACTGGTATATGATTATTTATATCATCATTCTAGGTGCACATACCTTGATGAAATATGTATTTTAAACATTTTGCATAAACTCATGTGATGTAGGCATAGGTTGCATCAATATACCTTCCTCATTTGAGTGATTTATATCTTTGTCACATAGTAGAAATTATGAGCTCACTATTTATTGATTTTGATTGTTATTTCTTAACTTACATCCTACTTCAATATTTGGTACCATAGGAAAAAAATCATATGATAGAAAATAACCACATGAAATTTTATGCACCATAATATTTTTTATGTTCATTTGTGTGACAATAGCCTGATGCAGGATCATAGGTTCCTTTTCCCTTAATAGGTAACACATCTTCTTATCAAAGGTATCCAAGTAAAAAACCAAAAAAAACTTCATCATTTGGTTTGTATCTTGTAAGAATACTTCCCAAAGTCCTAGATAATCTGATATTGAAAGATGGAACTAATTCATCTACTTCCTTTTATATTTGTAGTTAATTTGTAAAAACTACACTTGGACCAATTCTCTTATCAAAATGCTATTTGAATGTTTCACATAAATCATTCCATAAATAGATAAAACACGTTGAAAAATGAGAAATTCAATCATTGGCTTCTTCCTTCAATGACTAAAAAAAATGTTTCATACATACATCTTCATGTCAAATCTCAAAATTTCTCATTGGATCTGAAAATTCCTATGAGTGTTTTTCATAGACTCACATTTGAACTAGTAAATCTTGAAAGTTCACTTTTGGTTTTTTGAGGTATAACATTTGGGAACCCATATACATGCATGAAATCAAAGGCAAAGTACATCTAAACACTAAAACTACCTCAATTATACTATTGTGATGAACCATAGGATGTAGTCACACAAGAATCCATATCTAGATGTGAAAATTCGAACACCCTTGACATGATTTATTGTAAAATCCTTTAAAACTAAAAGATCTCAAAATTTACAATATGCATTTTCTATTAAAATGATAAGATCTTAAATAATTACCATATAAACACTTCTATCAAAACTAAAAATGATAAACATGAAGTATGACAAGCTTGATTTTATCTCTTCTCTTTTTACTATTGAGTCACATGAAGGAAACATTTAATAACTTTAGAAAACATTTTGAACAATACCTAAAAAAATTATTTCAATTGTTGCTCACTTCTTCATTTGAGAATTTTGCAAGAACACCATCAATCCGTAAGTCTTTAAAACTAATCTTTGACACAAAGTCACTATGTCTTAGTAGAGGAAATTAGTCAAGTGGAGGGAAGCCATATTGAAACATACATTTATCATTTCTATATTACTTCAAGAGAAGAGTCACCACTGTGTTTAAAATTCAATTGCAAATAAACTTATAGAATTTTGAACTTCCTTGACTCTGCGTTTTAATGGAAAATAATTCTAAACTCAAGTATCTTAATACATATTTATTTTACTTTCTAACCAAATTTTTGGGGTCAAAGTGACAATGGAAAATACAATTCTTAGCAAGAAAAGGAGCAAACTCAACTATCAATCTTGTTAAACCTATAAGTTACGACTCTTTTCTTTTACAAAGAAAAGGAGATAATATAAACTTTATTGCAAGAAATTTATATACATATCCCCAACAAAATCACAATTTTTCTAGTTGCCAAAGTGACAAGGTTACACTTTAAAGAAAGATACTAGGTTTCCATACCTTATAATCTAAAGAAGAGCCACTTCCAATCTTCAGTAATCATTTGGGACTGGACCAACTGACAAGGATCTGCAATCCTTCTATGCTTTGAGATTTACAAAACCTAAGAGGGTAATTGTTAGGGTAATAATGTATTTTCTTATTAACTAAATCATATTGATTTAATTATTAATTCACTTGTTTTGTCTAATTTACTTAAGCTAAACTTTAGGCATATAATAATTAATTATTTTATTAATTATTATCATGCAACCTAGGTTTTTTTTTTATCTCCTTTTAAAAGGATTGATCTCTTTGTAATTAAGGATGTCTAATCTATGGATTTCACAATTCCAACCTCTATAGCTTTTTGCTTTTCTCTTCTGTGATAGGTGTTTGCATGCAAGCGATTCATGGGAGCTGTGATGTTGATCTTTCATCAACTTCAACATGGTATCAGAGCTCCAAATCTTCATGCCCCTATTCTATTTATGAGAGATTTGAGTTGGCTTTCAGATTTGTGCTTTTTCTTTTAGAGGGTTTCATTTTTTAAAGTTATTTTGTATTTAATCTTGGGGGTCAATGATTTTCAGTCACTTTGAGCCCAAACAAACATTACCATTGTGCTCAAAGCTCCCAAAAACCCCTATTCTCATTTACAATTTATCCAATTTGGCTAGTTGAAATTTGAGGCAAAATAATATTCCACTCAGATTTGACACGTTTCCTAAGGTGACAATTTTGTGATTTTTGAGAATTTATGGCTCAAAAATAAAGATTTTTTGGCACGCAAATTGAGATTTTTTGGCACAAAATTGAGATTTTTTAGTATACAAATCAAGATTTTGGCATGCATCTCAAGGTTTTTGCACACAAATTGAGGCACTTTGGTATGGAAACCACTACAGTTTGGCACAAACCTTGAGGTAAATTTTGGTACTATTGGCATAGTTCCTGATGCATTCTAGCATAGATCTCAAGGTAATGATTTTTTCCACTTTCAATGTTTTTTTGACTTGAATGTATTTTTTGGCCATAACTTGTTCATCTGGACTCCATTTTTTGCAAACAAGATATTGCTAGAAAGCTAGTTTTGAGCCTATTGTGATGGTGCAATTTATTTGGACTTTTGATGCTATTTGGTTGTTGGTCTATTTAGTGAAAGTTAGAGTTTCTATTTTTCACTTTGAGAGACATATCTTGAAGCATTCTATTTTCTAGATTCTCCTCCAAGCACATCCCATTCAATTTTTTGCATTTTTGCATTCTAGTGGATATCTTGGTTGGTTCAGGTTTGGAGATCAATTTTGTTGCTTCAGATGATTTTTCATGGGTTGTACTACCTCTTGTATCAATCTAATATTTTTTTCGATTTTTGTTGACATCATTTTGTAGTATTTTTGCAAATGTATTGAGATAGAGTGCCACTCTATTGCAGTTAGGGATCTTGGACATCTTTGTGTTTTATTATACTTGCACTACATTATAAAGTGCCTTGGGGGATTTCATGTTGGCCATATTCACCATCTTCCTTTTTCAAGTGAGTGTTCCTCCCATGAAATTAGCCTCATGAAGCATTGATAACACGTTCCATTATAGGTGTTTGTACTTCTTTTTTGCTCTCGATGTTCTTGTTTCTTCTTTCTATAGGAGATATTGCATTTAGTTTCAGTATTCATGTCTTACCTCGTAGCATTATAGGAAGGTTATGTTGGTTCTATTTCTTTCTTGGTTCGATGGAGTGAGCTATGTATTTAGCATTTGATCTTATGTACTAGGTGATTACAATGGCTAGATACCTATGAATTTTGGCAAGATGGATCATTTACCAAATAGACATTCTTTCATTCCTATTTTTGGAGGCCATGAAGATACCTTTCATTTTTGATTGATCAGCTCTTTAGATTTATTCTTCTCTACCTGGTCATGTTCTATATAATGGAGGTTCTCTAGATTAGCAGTTTGATAGTGTTTCCAGCTTCATGCTTTAGTGGCGTTCTTCATGATCATCCTTTTGTTCCTATCTTAAGGAACATTATTTCCATCTATTTTTGGAGTAGGGTTTTTCCCATGCGGTTTTCTCTATTTCTTATCTTTTCAAAGATTTGGTTGTGCTTGGGTACCTGATCAGGCCTTTGTTGTCGGGACCTAATTCTTCTTTAAGTAGTAGTTTCTAGCTTTTTAGCTACCCCCTAAGTTTATCTTAAGGAGGGTGTTTGAGTAATAACATATTTTCTTATTAATTAAATCATATTGATTTAATTATTAAACCACTTATTATCTCTAATTTACTTAAGCTAAACTTTAGGCATATAAATATTAATTATTTTATTTATTATTATCATGCAACCTAGGTTTTACTTGTTAGGGTTTTTCTCTTGTTTTATAAGGATTGATCTCTTTGTAATTAATTCATTCAATTTTGATAACAATAATTTTTTTTTTCTCATCAAGAATGTCTCATCTATGGATTTGGCAATTCCAACATCCATAGCTTTTTGCTTCTTTCTTTTATGATAGGTTTTTGCATGCAGGTGATTCTTGGGAGATGTGGGGTTGATCTTTCATCAACTTCAACAATAATCCCTTAACTCATTTACATTTCCTAGATAATATTTGTAAATTAAGTTAAACTAAGAAAATATCTCATACTAATGCATCACCAAAAATAAGAGAATACTACACGATTGGCTAAATCTCTAGTGATTTAAATAGATAATTCACATTAGCTTGATAGAGAAGGAGAATAATATACAACTTCCTGGGGTAGTAAGACATTTCAAACTCAAAAATAACCAAAGCTCTATATGCTAGAAAAAACTAATGGTTCAACTATGGACTCAACAGAGAAAGAGAAAGTTCCTCAACTTCCAAGAGCATTATACATTTGATCTCATATAGACATACACATAAATAAAGATACTCAGAGTTAAACAATGTTTGTAGCAAGGAAATATTTATTTGTAAACAAAACCCACTATAACACAATTTGTACTTGTGATTAGTACTTTAATCCATCAGGAATCCTAGAAAAATGAAACTTGAGACAACATATGCCAAGATTTTATCCAAATGGGTTTATATCTAAAGTGAATCTACCTTATTATTTACCTCATCTATAATTCAACCCTAGAACTTCTTCTCAAATCTATGCATATGCCCTATATATCTACAACTTCACTTGAGCAATGTAATTGATCTCTTGGATCAAAGCTTAGATAAAATATTACATACATCACAACAATGTACTTGATGAAAGGAACCCTTGAATAATTTCATTCAAAATATAATAGAGTAGCATAATGGAGGGATATTTTATTATCATTCAAATACTACCTCTAAAATCTATAAATCTACACTTTAGATATTAAAACTATTTACAGAAAAACCAGACACTAAACTCATCATAAAATTTAATCTACAAATGTGAACATTTTTCCTCAAAAAACTTACACCCACTACATGGATCTAAAACCTCTAGACAAGAAACATCTATAGACTCTATATCAAATTTTTTTTTAGAACCCTTCTCATAGAGAAGAAATGGAAATAATTAGAAGAAAAGGAAATCCTAGAGTGATGGAATATTTGCAACCTATAAGAAACATATGTCTCTCTTCTTCAAATGAAAAAACTTTACCATCATCATTATTCTTAATATAACTATATTACTCATCATTATGTGTTGTAACAAATCAGTAAGAAGAATCACCTAGTAAAATATTAAGAACCTAGTAAAAAATTTTCATAAATGCCACTAAAATGGTGAGAAATCATCCTCAAATTTGTCTCTAATAGCTGCAATAAAAACTTGGTTGTCCCTTTATCCAAAGGCTAGAGAAAACCCATTTGAAGATTATGCAAAAATGATAGAAAACTTCACTAAAATACACATGTTCTTCTCTATGAAATTCTTCACTTTCTGTATGTTTATACCTAATTTTTTGCATAATTCTTTATGAATTCATTCAAATAATACAACAAAACCTTATTATTATATTTTTACATTATCAAATTTCACATACCCATGCACTGCTCTTTATTATGGGCCTTTACTTAAAATTTATCCTCACATTTATAAACCTACCATGCACTTTAACTTCATCATATTATAACATACTAATGTTTTCACCTTTTATTTTTTTTCATATTACAATACCCATATCTTCATCCAATGGGCTATTATAAGTCGAGGATTTCACTCAAAGAATGTTTATTCAAACTAGAAACAATTATAATCTATGTTGAAAATAACTCATTAAATAGTAAATGAAGATCTTGCACAATTTAATCATTATAGAATCTCAACTATGGTAAAGTGATTTGGAAATAATCTTGTTATACTATCCTTCTCCAACTTGTATATAATCTTTTGTCAGCCATGGTATCAGCTGAAATTTTCATGCCATCAAATCTTTTTCTCAAAAATCACATCATATATTAGAGAATAAAGTCATGTCCTCCTAAATAAAATCATGCCTCTATTAAATATTACCTTTAAATGGCTATCTCATATTTTATGTCTCCTTTCAAAATATCTACAATCCTTTACACCTCATCATAGAATGTACATCTTGTAATATTTGAAGCCTAAGTACTTTCTATGGCACTGATGTCATGCAAATTGGTCCATGATTTTTTTTTTCATGCATGTCATGTTGTTCATGGTCTTCTTCAAGATATTCGAGAGTGCTAGTTTCATTTAGGGTTTTCCTTGTAGAGTCACAAGGCTAGTAGATGACACATCACATGCTTTATCAAGGTGAGTAGGTGGTAATGAACTGCATAGTAGATTTCTCCCACAATCAATAGATAATAGTCCAAGTTGAGGTGATAGTGTGAGTGGATGTATTAGTTCACATAGATCGCATAGATCATGAATAGTAGGGGCTTGGAAACACCAATTAATCATAACCATTGCACCCAATCGATTTTCCAATAAGAGGTTCTAGAAAAATCAAATTGAAGAATTAAAGTAAAAATTTAGAATTTACAATAAAAATGAGATTTAAAAAAATGTTTATTTTCTAAATTAAATAAATTGTTGCAATAAAACCAAACATGACCAAGTGCACTTATTTCTACCATGTCATTGCTCTTTTTTTAAACCATGTTTTTCATTTTTGAGTGGGAACTAGTAGCAATACATGATACAAAATAACTCTTTTAATTATGAGTACAAGGTTTAGTAAGACTAGAACCTATTCTTTTAGTATTCAAGAATCATAAGACATAATTTTCTCCTTACCATGTGCTCCTTAAATCCATGGGTGAGTACTCTTTCTCTTTAAATATATCCATATTTGTTGTTTCACTCTTCTGAGAGGAATGCTACACCAAGTCCATTCCAATACAATCATTTTTGATAATTAGAGGCTACTGTTATCTCTAAAAGTTGTCCCTTGACTGGATCCTAAGATTTACTCACTTTGAGTAACATGGAAACACTTCTAAATTAGTGGGTGTACCAAAGGTAGGAGTGAATCTCTGGGTTATAGGCTGGTTTCTTATGATGCTTTACCCATTCTCTCTTTGAACATGAAATTAAACCTTCAAGGGAAAGGGATAGAAAAAGTATTGGAATTAAAACCTAAGGCTAAGGTGATGCACAAAACATTAAGATGAGAATGTGTCATGGCCAAACTTATAGGGCAAAAACACAACTACAAACTTTTTTTTTTTGTTGAAAGGTAATACTAGGTGGTCGACACCTTGATAATTAGTGTTAGGTATTTGATACACTCAGTGAAAATTTTCCAAATCACAATAATTTTTAGGCCATTTTGTTACTACAAGGCTAATCGTATCTTGGCCGTGGTCAAGGTCATAGCTATGAAGGGGCACATCTTGCCTAGGCTTGCATCTATTAACATCCAAATTTATAACAAGATAATTAATTTATGAGATATGGAATACTTTAGTTATGAAATACTATTTGGGTTCTAAATCTATATATAAGAAGGACCTTTGTATACATATATATAATTGCATAGTTGATATGCATTGATGTAGTGGGTAGCAACATGATTCCATAAATATTTTGTCAAGATTTTGATCACAAGTAGTTACAAAATGATTTGATTAAATAACTATCCATTTCATCAACATATAATTATATTTATATATCTAGAGGACAACATCCTAACCTTAATCATGTATTGAATCCATAACTCAAAAAATTATTAAACTATCATGGTTATTGACCCCCATTTAATTACTAACTAATTAACTCTATACTTTTGCATTGTATTCAACTCTAACAATTTATAATAACCTACTATCTACTTACTACTAGTTTGTATTATTGGACACTAACTAATTTTATTACCTTAACTACTATCTAGATTCTTATATTCTCTACTAACCTGTTTCATGTATTCAATTTTAATTACTTGATCTATAAGTAGTCTTAACTTAGTACATTATCTTCATATCCAATACTACAACCATGACCAATTGAGATGATACAATATTCTTGTCATTTGAATTCTATGATCTACTTGCCTATGTCAATAGTCCATATCAAACCACTACATTTACTGGGTCCTTTATTTATTACAAACTAATAACTATAAATATAAATATTTATATATATTCTCTTACACATTGTGACTATATGTAATCATCCAATATATATATATATATATATATATATATATATATATATATATATATATATATATATATATATATATATATATATATATATATATATATATATATATATATATATATATATATATATATATATATATATATATATATATATATATATATATATACATATACCTTAACTCATATACAATTTTAGACTAAATTAAAATTATGCTAACTAATCTACTCACTTAAAATCTACCAACCACTATCTCCTAACCATGCTAATACAATTTCTAATTAAATTATTGCCATTGTCTTCAAATTTTAATACTGACTCAATTATTAACTAGCTATAACCATTAATTAAAGTCTAATACCAATCCCACCCATGACAATCCCCTTAACAAATATTACTAGCACTAACCACTTAATAATATACCTACTATTTAATATGGACACTAAGAAATTTTAATATACCCTAACCAACCTATATTGTATGTCTTTTTTAAGAACTACCTAAAAAAACAAGCTTTATATCTCTCTTTTCTTTTGTTTATTTAATTTATTCCTAATTCTAAACTACCATGCTCACACATATCACTTTATTATTTACCTAACACTAACTTAGAAAGTTTTATGTTCAACTCAAAACAACCACCCACTTCCCTTAAACCTATCTAAGTAATCTCTTCCCCTACCCTCCATGTGCCCCTAAGTTCTTCCTAATTCTAATGTGGGGGTGGGTGACATGTAGACTGTACATCCTTTGGACAGGAACTTGAGTGTGAAATGACACTTGGTTTGAACTATGCTTGGTTTGGGTATGGTGGGGTCCACTCCCCTCTTTCCAAGCACTTTTTCTAACAAGGCACCCATTTTTATTTGTCAAGTCAGAGTATAATATACTGGTTTCCCCTTTTTTTAAAAATGTACCATGCTTGGGCTGGTTGAATACCTCATGGGGTTATGGGAAAAACCATATGCTAGTTTATTTAATTAATTTTTTTTGACCTTTTTCTTATTGAAAGCAACCTCCTAAGCCCTAGTCATCGGATTTATTTTAAAATTTAGTCTTATCCCTCGACATTTAAGTATGGTAATGTTAGAGTTTATCTTCATGGCTTTATATATTTACTATTTGGAAGAATCTTAAGAATATTTAGTTTATTATTTTAATGGTCTGTATTGGATAGTGGGGTATTTTCCCACTCCCCATACAAATTCCAGAGAGTAGAATAGGCATGCACATGCTTATAATCCAATGCTAGTTTATGCTAAGTGATTTATTTGTTTTCTCTTCTCTACTTAGCTATGGTGATATGCATATTGGTTTGGTAATGATTTGATGCTACTTCCATAATGTAATTATCCAGTCTAATGGATCTATTTAGTAAACACTTTAAGCAATTTCCAAACACATTAAATGAATTGAAAACATGATCAAACATAAAACTAACAGGTGACTCTTTTCAAAACTAAAAAATTACTCTTTTCATCAATAATGGACATTTCTTATTGGACTAATACAACAAGGAAAATGATATTTATTTTTATGACCAAACTCCTTGAAATGTATTAATTAATGTTTCAATTAAGCATGATATGATAGTGCATATCATTACATGAGTATCAAAACAATGAGATATCTTTTGAAATGAGTTTCTTTTACATTCCATCTAAAACTATTACGATACATCATTCCTTCCATTGCAATACATTTAAATGAAAGTTAATGAAACTACAATACAAATATATAGGAGCATCTCCCAAGTTCTTCATCTATTTCATAAAATCACACTTCACAATAATGCACATAAGGATTAGATTTCATCTTTATAAAGGTAATACACAACAAAATAGATGGAGATTTCAAATCTACAATGCAATACATAATGTATTCTTTCCTTACTACTAAGCAATCATTCATTGCAATAACATAAGTATGATAGAGAGAGATTCTCCAATACAAGTACAATGCACAATGATGAGTTTTCTCCTTCAAATAACATCTACAAGATGATCTTTCCACTCTTTTTCCATTGCTCCATTGGGTAAAAAATCTGCAAATACATCACAAAAAAGCAAAAAAGAACATGGATACTCTCCTCCCAACCATTGGACTCCAAAGAGACCACCCCCAAGCTTGGGGAACAAGGCTCAAACTAGGTTTAATTCCAATGTCACAATGCATATATACATCACATTACAACACTTGAACAATTCCATCCCAAGGATATTTCACAAGGGTTCACCAATGGAACCATGAACATAGGGTGAAGGTGTGCTTTTCAAATGGAGACTTGCCATATTAAACAATACCTGTGATAGAAAAATTGTATGCCCTTTTAGGCTTTCACCAAACAACAATTTCATTCCCTTTCAGGGCTTTCACAATCATCCTCCAAACACACTACCATCAACTGTAGCTCTCTTGGAGCCCATACTCCATAAACTTCCTTTATACATCATACTTCCCTTGTCACCCCTAGCAAGATATGAATGATTATGGCATACAATGGAGCCCATAATCCAAGGTTCTCAATACATTTTCAAGCCCAACTAACCCCTTCACCCTGGACTTCTCTTCCCTTCCCAAAGGGTGAGCGAAGCCCTCACACCCATAAAGACACTCATGCACAAAATCATGGAAAATAAAAAGTAGAAAATAATGAGAATCCAAACTTCATGCTCATCACAACACAACACAACATGCTACAAGATAATACCACACATTTTTCTTAAAATAGCATTCTCACTACCTATATTCCCATGAGTGCAATACCAAGATTCAACTTCAAAATGGAAGGAATTAACTACATGGCAAGAAATACCAACCTTGAATTCCTTTGCAAAATGGAAATGATAGGTTGTAGAAGAGCTCCCTCCAAGCTTCCAAACCCTAAGAGTCTATAAAGTTAGAGAGTGGGTAGACACCCCCTAAATTGATCCCAAGTCCTCTAAAAAGGATCTCGAAAACCCTTGCTATCTAAAAAAAATTTACTTACACCGTTTTCTCTTTCTAAAAATGTAGCCTTGAACAACTAAAAAGGTTGTGGAAGAAGTCATGTGACACTCCTAATTTCGAATTTATTTGAAAGTGACTTGTTTGGAGGGTTCCCAAAGTCATCAAGGCCTACTAAACGTTAAATTTAGACCCCCAACCCATACTACTATCATGTGGGCACTTATTTTTCACCATGGTGATCCCCTAGGACCACTTTTTGATCCCTAAAAGTTAATGGAAAGTTGGAATTCGAACTTCAAATCGATAGGGACTTATCCTAACATCTCCCAATGTGAGATCATCTTGGGTACTATGTTGGGGTTAGGTTTAGGTTAGGTTACTCCACCCAAAACTCTAAATGCCAAGTCATCTCCATGTGGACAACACAAGTGTCAAGTGGCACAAAAATAACACATTACATTTAAAGTGACTTTATCCAATAATGCATGAATTCAACTATTCCACACATGCCATTCACATTACAAAATAAAACACATTACAATGAGGTTTGAATCCTTTCCACTGATTCAATCTTGGCTATGTCATGTTCATATGGGCTTGAGCCTTAGTTCCTTGTTAAACCCCATGGTTAAAATCTTGCACACTACACTCGAGCATCAGTAGTCCAAGAAAATCATATAAGTAATATATAAATAAGTGCAATAAATCACTTTCAAATTCAACATTAGTCTTGCATATTTCATCATTTCCAATTAAATTTCCCTTTTCTAATCATTTTCATATAAAATAAATCTACATATCCACTTTCATCAACACACTTAAATCCAAATTCCTAAACATAATACACCATGATCACTCTTATCTACTCCAAATGTAAAATAAACTTACATACACCAACATAGCATTCAAATTGAAAAATAGATAATTAAATTACTTCACATTAACAATAATGATATATGAATTATAGCCCCAAATACACAAGTATGCTAAAACATATGAATTAACATCACTTGGAAACCATGTCTAATAACCAAAGTATCACAATTAATGTATCAAATTAGTATCATCATGGCCTATAGAACCTAAGGTAGTTGGATAAGCATGCCTTAAATAACATCACATGGAATCATCACATAGTCTAGAGGGTCCAAAATATCAATGTCTATAAAATTTCCTAAACAAACACATGAGATCATTACATCATCCAAATGAGAAAAATATCACTACCCTCTAATAAAAAAACACAACATTAATAATTTACACTAGAATCTCACATAATGTTAAATTCCTTGCCATTTTAGAATCCTTTCATCTAGTGCACATTCTTCTTGTCATACTCCCTTTTCAAATTAATTATTTATAATAATATTACTAAATCATCTCATTATTATCCTAAGATGGGGCATAACCCTAAATTTACTTAAGTCAACTAATCATAATTTATAATAGTCATGTCATCATTGATTCGATAATTGTTCATAGCATCTGGGGTAGATGAGAACAACTTCAACCAACATATCTAGCTCACCTATTTATTTTAGTTAAATTCTAGTTCAATTTCTATCACAATTAAATCATCTACTCTCTCAAGCATCGATGAAAGTAACCCAAACTTACATTTTATTTTAGTTATCATTTCCATATAGATAATTCATACTCACCATAGTATATCACTACAATATTTTACCGCATGTAGGCTAACAAATTTTATGTACATTAATTTATCTTAAAATCTAACATTATGTTATTGCATTATGGTGTTCTAATTCCTCAATGAAAATTCTCATGAAGGTATATGTAAGATCATTGTTACCAAAATTTTCCTTTGGATTTGAATAGCTATGGTTTTGTTTAATGCATAAGAGGAGGGGTCTTATAGAATGCTATTAAGCAAGCACGAGTGACCTATCTTGAATGGTTAAGGGTGGCACAATATTGATCTTAGAACATATTCATACATAAATATTTCACAAGAAGGAAAAAATTTCGACAAGATGCTAAAGGGAATGATAACATTAACAGTTTAACTAAACTTGAAAGAATGTAAAAATGTCATGACTTGCAACCTATATGAAGATTCCAAACCTCACTTGCAGATAAAGATTGAGACACAAACTTAGGGATTCAAAAATAAATCACAAGAGTATATCAAATTAGTAGGTTACATTGCAAAAATGAACATAATAAGGGTCTTAAACTATTCCTTTATTCAAGCCTCCAAGGTAGTTCAACAAAATTTCATCTAGTGGTTACAAGTAGTATGCAGAAAAGTGTGAAGGACTCCTAAGAGATCATGACATGATTACTTTTTGTTAGAAATGGAAAAAGAAATCTATAAATAAGCAATACTAGGAAATAATCTAAGTGAGTAAATGCATGAAAAGATATTACCATAAAATAGGAGAGAGAAAGCTTCAAGCTCCAACACCATGAGACAAGATATTTGGAAAGGGGAAAGCAAAGAAAACCCCTTGTGACATTATGAATGAGGCATGAAAAGCCTAAGAAGGAAGAGAGAGAGAGAGATAGAGAGCAATGCTCATACAATATTTGAGAAGAGGAAGAAACCTCATTGTTGTTGAATGAGAGAGGAGGGTCATCTCTTAAATAGAGATGAGAGAGAGTAGTTAGAATGTAACTCCCATGTCTATGAATGCCACCATTCATAAGTGTGTGAGGCCACGTGTGAGATTCCTCTTAAGGAGGAATAATCTAAAATTAGAAATATATATTTGTCCTCACATATTCCACTAGATGACAAAATAAGATGTAGTGGAAAAAGGACAAAAAAGAAATATATTAGGATACCTTGGCTTATATCCTAATATATTACAACAATAAAGAAAGGAGATCTAACCTTGTTTTATAAACACACCAAAGAAAGATTACAACTTCTAACACCCCCCTTTAATCTTTACTTGGGGTAATTACATCAAAGGGTATTAAACCCATAATTTACAAAAATATGCAACTTAATCTTCAATATGAAGTAATTTGATTGTCTTCAAGCCATATGGTACATTTGTAGATCCAAGAGAAGTACATGAGTCCTTTGAATGTGATCAAGTGGAAGTATAGACACGTCTTCATATGTGGAACACCAAGAAGGTTCCTTGATGGATGACCTGAGAAAAAAACAAGACAAATATCCACAAGTAGGATGCCATCATATATGAAAATTTGAAATCTTTTTGAATAAGGATAATAAAATTCTCATAGAGAAATAATGAGTAAAACATGTTACCACAAAACAATGGAGATGACCTGATATCAAGATAAAGTATATGCTCAAAAAATTGTCAACAAGGACAATTTGAGTAAAAAGCTTGATCAATGCTCTCATGAAAAGTATATTATACTAATGCACAAATGACCACAGACAAGGCCAACTAATGATACTTGCATCAATCACGTGGATATAGACAGTCCACTTAATGAATCATCCCACTACAAGCTAATGGGGGCGTCCCTCCGTAACATGCATGACTCATGATCTAAGCAATAATGTATGCAGATCATTATCACATTAATATATTAAAATATGCTGATCAAAGTAGAATTATCATGATTTGTTAAGATAATCAAAAGAATGGAGTATGAGGATATAACAACATATTGCCTTCAAATTGGTTCAAATCATCTGAATTTGGAGAGAAAACTCCAATAATAATATCCTCTTCATTGAGGAACAACATGGAGGGAAACTCCATAAAAATATTATCAAAATGGAACAGATAGGATCAAATAGAGGGAAACTCCATATAAAATGAGTGCATACCAATATAGGATGGAGGAATACTCCATGGGCCAGATAAGGAAACTATGTATCAGTTATACTGAGGGGACCTACATAGTTAACCTTGAAAAAATATTAAGCTCCCTATGCAACTCAAAACAAAATATCATATAAATCATGTATATCAATGGTATAAAACCATAAAGTGCCAACATGGGCATAGAATGATGCTATAAACGCATAATAGTGCAACTATGTGCACATCAAAATATCACAATAAGGTTGAAGGCAAATGTGTAAGATAATTCATAATCCAATCAAAATGAATTAAACTTTATTTTCAAAATGCAGAGATCCAAAGATGATCAAAATTAAGAAAATATGTATATCAGGTATAAAACTCCATTGAAGGTAAACATGAGTACTTAATTCATTTTGTAAAGGTATATATTAATTTCTGAATCATTATAGTCATAAATTATATATTTATCTGGGCATATATGTGGGCCCCCATATATACTCAAATAAATATACGAAAATAGATTGGTTAAAAAAAAAAAATCACCTTTCCATACTTAATATTTTGGAAAGTCACAATTTAAAAAAAAGTCACAATATTTACCTTGGTTCAAAAATATAACCTCAAGGTAATAAGAACATAAAGTCATGGGGCAAGAAAAGATCTCCCCATTTTTCTCATACTATGCCTTCAAGATTGGAAGTGATTCAAAAAGAATTTTTTGAAATAAAACATTAAGAAAGATATAACTAAAAAAGCTTAGTAATTAATGATAGAGGTCAGATCTGGCATATAAGAATATACTAAAAAGAGTTAAAAAACTTTTCTAAAAAAAATTTGAATAAAAGCTTGACAATGAATGATTACCTGCCAAAAATAGGTTGACAAAAGGCAATAATAAAAGTAAATGATACCTCTGTCAAGAGCTAAAAAAAGAAAAGGAATCTTGCATGAAAAGACAAGAAATCATTACCTCCAGCTGTGGGACAATAGACGACAGATTTTCCAACTGAGTGATTCCTGGAATCATAGAAAGCTTGAAAAAAATATGTTAATAATTTTAACTATGAATGACATGTGTGCCTTCACATATTTGAAACATCCATCATATATGTCGGTGAAGGATTCAATTGATCTCTCACAGCCAGTGAATGGGCTCTCGTGGACGTTCTAAGCCAGAACCTACCCCAGCTTGGAGTTCATTGTCAGGGAGCACATTGATTTTTATCTAAAGAAAGACATCACCCAAGCTGCCGGACTGCTTAGACTTCACTTCCATGACTGTTTTGTGCAGGGTTGAGATGCATTGATGATATTAGACGGATCAGCCAACAGACCAAGCGAGAAGGATGCTCCGCCAAACTTGACACTGAGGGCCCAGGCATTCACAATCATCAATGACATTAAAAAGAGGGCGGAATCTACCTACAAGGGGACCGGGCTCAAGTGCCTTAACTGAGTGCATTTACGAAATGGAGAGAGGACCATATATTTTACTTCATCCATTCATAGTCTCCCCTGTCCACATCATTTCGGACCTCACATTATATTGATAAGAAAGGGAATCACAACGTATGAATATGTTGTGGCAATGAGGTCACAAAATGAGCCAACAATAATTTCGGCAGAAGGAGAACCACAGAGTATGCCTTCATCTCCAACTAGCTCAACTGCAATTGGCTTAAGTGGGGCTAGTTCTCATGGTCTACATTATAAAAATGGTTGGGCACTTGTGGCTTATGGTAGAAATGGTTGGGGAACATGGAAATCTAAGAAGCCATGAGAATTTTAAAAAAATTTGCAACGACAAATGCCATCCTCATACAAAAAAAAAGGAGGATAGGCAAGACAGATATCAAGAGAGCATAGAGTGGCTTAAAAGGAAAACCCTTTTGCGGCAAGCCTTCCAAAGGGGGTTAGATGAAAACTAATATAAAATAAGAAGTAACCTGCACAAATTAGAGCACACAAAAGTTAATCGGGTTTGGCGGTAAACCAGCCAAATCCAAAAAAAATTCAATTTCTTCCATCTTAAGAAGATTAAAGAAGAAATTAGTGAAATCTTCAAGAGTCTCCTTCGAATCATACCTTCATGCAAACACTCAAAACAAAGATTAAAATACTCTGATACCATGTTAGAAATGGAAAAAGAAATCTATAAATAAGCAATACCAGGAAAGAATCTAAGTGAGTAAATGCATGAAAAGATATTACCATAAAATAGGAGAGAGAAAGCTTCAAGCTCCAACACCATGAGACAAGATATTTGGAAAGGGGAAAGCAAAGAAAACCCCTTGTGACATTATGAATGAGGCATGAAAAGCCTAAGAAGGAAGAGAGAGAGAGATAGAGAGCAATGCTCATACAATATTTGAGAAGAGGAAGAAACCTCATTGTTGTTGAATGAGAGAGGAGGGTCATCTCTTAAATAGAGATGAGAGAGAGGAGTTAGAATGTAACTCCCATGTCTATGAATGCCACCATTCATAAGTGTGTGAGGCAAAGTGTGAGATTCCTCTTAAGGAGGAATAATCTAAAATTAGAAATATATATTTGTCCTCACATATTCCACTAGATGACAAAATAAGATGTAGTGGAAAAAGGAAAAAAAAGAAATATATTAGGATACCTTGGCTTATATCCTAATATATTACAACAATAAAGAAAGGAGATCTAACCTTGGTTTATAAACACACCAAGGAAAGATTACAACTTCTAACACTTTTTGCAAAAAAACTCCAACCCCTACTACAAATTTACAACTGCCTTTTATTGAGTTTAGGAAAACTCTAATATTACATTGAGTTTGAACTCACCCCAAGAGGAGTTAAGGTTGCAGAGGAGAGCAATAACTACTAAGTAGAGAAAATCATGACCAAATGCACATCCCCATACCAAAAATATAACCTTTACATGCAAATCTAACTTTGAATGGATAGAAATGATGACCATTACCACCTTGATTGGGTAGATGGATGAACTAGGCAAGGGAGGGAAGAAACTGCATTGAATAAGCATAGAGATCACTCAAGAAAGCAATAATAAGCAATCAAGAACTTGTTTTCCATTAAAGAGTTGCTTCTCTTTGTTCTCAACATGCCAAGTCAACCATGTCATCAAGTCAAATGGAGTCAACCATTTAACTTGACACGTGGACCAATCTTCTTTTGGAATTCTACCACCAAAACTAGTCTCTATTTTCTTATTGACCTATGGACTTCCCAGTGTTCACGGCTTCACAACTAATATTTATTTTTAACTGTTTGACCTTGTGAGACCACATCTTCTATTTCATGCCTATCATCATGTTGTAGCCCAAAATTATGTTGTCTCCTTAACTTGTGACCCTGTGACTACATGAAAATGACCTTTTGCACCATCACTGTGGTTTAGAATTAACAACCTTCTAACCGCGCGATGATGTGAAATCAGGTAACTTTCCTTGGTCACACCTTCACAACTGAAGATCCTCATTAATTATTTGAACTTGTGAAACTATGATCACCTCAATTCTTAGCCTTATTGTTGCTTCATAACTTGTTTATCCATTATCCACTTAACTATTGTGACCCTGTGAATAATAGTGCTTTTCCATAGTCACCCTATCATAGCTAGGAACTAAGGCTAACATCAAATTCCTATGACACTGCAACTACTAAGAACTTAATTTCTAGCATCACCATTCACATAGGCATGAACCAAATCCTAGCTATAGCTTAAATACCTATGATCATGCAAAGACAATCCTTTAATTGTGATGGCCTAGTCGCAACTTCAAGACTTAACTTTGATGCTAACCTCGTGAATGAGAGAAATTTTTTTTCACACCATCATCACCCTAACCATGGTTTTCTTTTGACCACCTACGATGATTTGATGAAGGAATTTTGACTATTGCCTATTGATTTTTGCATGGTCGTGACTTATCTATGAAACTCATTTCAAAGGAATCACATTGATTCAACTGATCATCCTTCATTTTTTGAGCCATTCCTTTGAAACAGACCCCTATGATGATGTGAAGAAGAGGAATGGAAATGGTTTGGCCCACCATGAAACATGTCCACTTGTCACCTATTTTCTACCTACAACTATGGTTTGGCCTTTAACTTCGTGAACATGCACACAAGAGACTTTTTCCACTTTGTAGCCCTAACCCAAGGTTAAAGTTAACTACCTACGATGAAGTGACCAAAGAAATTTTGCAACTTCGCAACCTACAACTTAAGGTTAGCACTTTGTCTTGCGAAGTTTCACTAACTAGCTAAGAAGACCACATCACACCATCACAACCCAACTCCCGATTAAGTGGCAAACTAGGGAAATGGAGTGAAAGAGGATAGTCACATAGTGATAACTTGATTTTTTTTAAAGCATATAACATGCAATCTAGGAAAATTAAAGACTTAGGGATATAAATGCATGAACAAGATTTTAATATGTCCCTATTAAGTTTTTATGGCAACAAATGGATAGTTAAATAAATGTGGACATGGTTTCCACCTTGGTTTTCAAATGATTGGTCAACATTCATATTTTAGAAGGGGGACTAAAATAGTTAACATTTCTAGTGACTCAGAGGGGATTCTTGCCTGCTAAGCATGAGATTAGTGGCCTTAACAATCCAATGGGCTATAGAGTCAAAATGAAACCCACACTACAAACAACCAGAAACTACAACCTCTGCAACTACATAATTTCAAAACTTTTCTATCTCACAGAGAAATAGCCTATGCTTGTGCACCTCTAAGAAAACAAGTAAAAAATGAAAAAAACACCTACTCTAATATATACATAAATTTACAGAGAAAATATCAAGCAAACCTCTTGACTAGCTTGTTGAAATAGCCACCTTTCCTCACTAGCTAATTTCTTGTTCCATGCATGAGGACAAATAAAAATAACAGCAAGTATGACAAGCATACTACAGTGTGGAATGCCTCCCTCTCGATGCTAAAGACAATGAAGTTTTCCAACACTAGCACATGGTCAAATTGAGAAAAAAAATTCTTACTCTTCCTTGTGGAACTCTCCCTCATGCTCTAGAATGAGCATAACTAGGGGAAACTCACATTGCTATAGAGCTAGATGCTTGATGGGGCATCCTCTTGATGGCATTGGGTCTAGGCAATCAACCTTGGCCATATTGTTGTACTCTGCAACCTCTAAATCCTCTTGACTAGCAGGGGCTAGTTCTAATAATAGGGTTGTGTGAGGCCTCACCCCGACCCATCATAGCATAGTGATACATTATTATTTTGATACTCATGACTCGATATGTTGAGACACTACCAGATACACTGAACATATTATATTATTTCATGTTGTGAGAAGTTTTACTTTCAGATATTTGGTTTTGTCATTTAACATTTTATGAACATGTGTACTGAAGTAAGTGAATGCAAAATTAACACTTTGATTATGTAATTTTAATAAATGAGAATATGAGTAGAATGAGATAAAAAATTGAATTATTTGAAAGATGAATGTTTTAATTTATGAGATTTCCTTGATTCATATATGCATATGTGCATGTGATTTTATCAAGCTACTCATGTGTGCAATGAGTGTGCAGGATATTTTAGTCGAGAAGCCTAAAAAAGAAATGAAATTGAACACTATGTGCCATTTGTGGAAACCCTGTTGTTCTTATTTTAATTGTATCGTGAGATGTATGAATGTATCATTCTGTAATTAGTAAATGTTAATGTTTCGTAACAGTTTTTTTATAGTGTTGCTTGACACTCGTGAATTGTTTATGCATTCTAGTATGTTATTCAGGGTTAACTGAGTAACCTTAAAATCTAAGTCAGGCTAAGTTAATAACCTTATTGCTAATCATCTTAATTGAGATTAATTACCCTGAATTTAGATTAGTATTTAATCTACTTTTTGAAAGTTGTTAGATTGTCCTAAAATTCCTAGCATTTGTTAGGTCCCAAATTAATCCCTAAGGTCTAAAATCATGAAATCCTAATACCCAAGGGGTATGGGTATGGGTTGGGGGTATTTTCCACCCCCTAGCCCATTTTGTTGACTTTTATGGTCACTCAAAAAGTCCATTTTTTCTTTAGTGCGAAAATTTAATGATTTCACCATGGGTTGAATGACCTTAACTCCACCTTGAGCTTAGCCTTAGGTTTAGTTGAGTTAGAAACCTCTAAAAATTTAGGCAAGTGGAGGGGGGGGAAGGGGAGAGTTATTGCATTTTTAGAGGTAGTTGAGTTTTGATCTTATTTAGAGGCATTTTTGAGAAGGTTTGGGTTGTTCACCCAACCTCTAGTTTTAGAGGGATTTTTAGAATTGAAGGAGAATGAGATGAAAGCTAGCTCTTCTCAAACTTGTTCATTTCCATAATCTATTTTCTTGAAGGCAGGAATACTTTACCCCATTTTGGTTTCATGTAGTGCTTCATGTTTTGGTTTTATTACTTATGTATGTTTGTATGTGTGTTGAGTATGTTGGGAGGGATTGGAAACATGTTTTATTCAATTTCTTTCTTTTGTGTTTATTATTGAATTTTGAAGTTTTCTTTTATGGGTGTTTTGGCATTACTCACCCTCGAATAGGGCAGAAGTGGCCATTTTCAAGGAAATGTCTTCAATTGGACTCCAACAATGTAACGTATCTTCTCAAGACGGGAATAGGGAGAGAGGGTAGGATGCTATGGCCCCCTACCTATCAACACAAACCATTTATGAGTTTTGGCATGTAAGAATGGAAGAACAAAAGTTCTTGAGTTATAGCCCCAATCGGGCACTTGTTTTGGTGTTGTGTCTGACATCTCCTGTTGGAAAAATCCACCTTCTCCCTAGTTTTGGTTCAATGTCAAACCTGTCGTGAAACTCGGTATGGGAATGAATGTCTAATTTTGTCTTCTTGTTATGTTTGTTTGTCACCTAGTCAGTTTTCATTTTCTCCATGATCTCAGTGATGTATTCTAGAAAATGAAATGGGTCCCTTGTTGAGGGCCATGAAGGAAGGTTAATTTGATTGTTGAAATTTAGTTATGTTCGAGATTGAATTCTTACGTAAAATGTATTTAAACTTTTTGTTGTAGTGGCAACGATGTCGGGTTTTCTTCCTGGTTCTTTCCCAGTGGAGCCTTTGAATCAGGTGGTCAATAAAATAATGATTGAGAAATTTTGTTTCTTATGAGGTTTTCATATATTTTTTTATAAGTATGTGTATAAAAAATGAGATGAAATGATGATGTTCAATTATGCAAATTTCAAGTTCAAATATGTTAAGACAAAAAAAAAATTATGTTATGTTGGGAACTTGATTCATTTTCATGCTTAATAGGAGATAAAATGACTCTTACATTATTTTGATAGCAAACTATTGAATTCTATGTTTTAAACCCATTCAAAAAAAATACCCTCCCCACCCATTGTTATAAAAAAAACACGTTGCTTAAAAAAAAAAATCTGTACTTAGCATAAAAAAAAAGACTTGAATTTTTTTTTACCCCAGGAGCAAAATACTCTCTGGATTTTACATGAGGAAAGATTTAAATCCCTTGGTGCAATAGGGAATATTCCTCAATGATGCCTTTTAACAAATCATTTGTTTTAAAATAAAACATAATAACTAAATAAAAAAAAATTAAAAAAATTATATTTATATAATTTCAAAATATCCTAAAATCCCCACCTAACTAACTTTTTCATTTAACCCCCTTGCCAAAGATGGGCGCAGACCTTGTGACTCTTTTGGAACTTAATGTTTTATTGTGATTTGCAATATAAGGTGGGAAGCAAGTCATTGTTTTTGCTTTAAGTCTGACAAAAAGCTTACATTACCCTTTTGACCTACGAATTTTGTCCTTATACCAAGTCAAATGCATTTATGGTGGCACTATCAGATATACTTCCACCCATTTTTGCAGCCCAAGGTTTATCATGTGAGTAGAGAGGAAGGTGAAAGTATTGTTGTGGGCATTTAAGCCAAGACCAAGTTGATGTTTAAAAAAAATCTTACCTCCACCTTGTCTAGCGCCTAGTTGAGCATTAATGCTAAGTCTGCAACAAAGTTTGTCGGTGAAAACTACTTCCACCATGCCTCCTTGGATTGCCCACCCAAGAGGGCCTATCACGTGCAAGAGGTGGAAGCTCTTCTGGTAAGGGGTACGCCTGTCAGTGCTTGAGCAACGTGTATGGCCCTTGGGAAGTGCATGGCCATGTGGGGAGTAGATAGGTTAGGAGGCTAGTTTAGCTAGTTTTTAAGTGTTAGTTAAATTTAGTTTTAGTTCTCTTTCATTATATTAATAATGTTACTTAGTTTTTGTTTAATTAAGTAGCTTGTATAATCAATTTAATTTATGTGTTATTTTTTCTTTATTATTATTTTGTAATTTAGTTTTGTTATAATGTTATTAATAGTTAGTTTAAGTGTATATAAGTTAGTAAAGTTTAGCCTTAGTTTTAATTATGTTTCAGTTAGTTCATTATTGTAAGTAATTATTATATTATGTTGTTTAGTTAGTTGATTTTTAAAAAAATATTTTTAATTTAGTATAGTAAGTATTTAGATTTTGTTTAATGTTAATTCACTTAGAGAGTTCTTTTTATTTTAAAATATCTTGAAGGATTAGAGACATAATGATTTATATTATTATTAGAATAAATTTTAAGTAAAATTTAATTATGGATGTAATGTATAGTAATTTGTAAGTTTCTTTCTACTTCAAACGTTTTTTGAAATATTCAAATCAATATTTATTTAAATGGTTATCTACATGGTTTTAAATATTTTAAGAGTAGGAAAAAGTGATAACATGTCATATCCTTTAATTAATTGAATTCAAATTGTTTAAATGAATTAGTCTTTTTAGTAACAAATGTTCAGATTTAACGATCTAGTCTTAAACTTTGATTTTAAACTTAAATGGAAATGTTAGGACATTGATAGGAGAACTTGTTTTGTCTTACATTATACATGTACCCTAACTTGTGATAATGAACATATCGAACTTAGTGAATTTAATTTCAATTTTTGAACTAAAAAATAAAAATAATTTTTTTTGGTGTGTTTTTGCCTCATGTATTTTGGGCATGATAGGTTGTTAGTATCTTCTCCACTAGCTGCTAATGAAGAACATGCTCTTCATGTGTAGGAGATGATGATTCAATGTCTATGGAAGAGAAAATAGCATCAAAATCCTCCAAAAGCTCATCCTCATCATCTATCTTCTCCATTGTAGTTATAATAACATACATAGGTTGAAGGGAAACCTCATATATGTTAGCATGCTCCTCCTCAAGGATGAAGCTATCCTCAAAATGCTCTTTTTCATCCTCCATATTATGAAGGACTAATTGTTGCAACAAAATGTATTATTTCTTAGCTTGTAGTAGATCCTCATCCTTTGGTAAAGGCTCAACATCTTGCTCAAAAAGCATAAGTAGCACAACCAACAAACCAAAATCAGCTATCCCAACATTATCGTGCCTTTTCCCTTGAGCCTCTTGAATTGGTTCTACCAATGTAAAATTGACAAGAATATGTCTTCCTTCATCTCCTTGATCTTGAACCAGATCATATGGGACATCCTTAAATAGGATTGGAATTTGAAAATTAGGATACTTAGTCCAAGAAGGCTACCATGGTTTCTTGATACCTTGATTATTAGGTTTAGGTTCAACTTGAGGATTAAGGGAGTGACTTGGCTGACTTTTCTCATTAAAAGGCTCATGCAGGGGATGCCCTAACTCTTTTGTAACCTTGTGACCCCTAAAGCTTGGAATCTTGGGAATAGGAGGCCTACTTGGAAGCTATGGAGGCTCAACATGCTTGAAGATTAAAATGGGATTTTGGGGAAAGTTAGTTTTCTTGAAGCTAGGAAACTTTCTCCTTGAATGCTCTATCATTACAACTACTTGCAAGGATTTCTCTACCTCTTTACAAGCCTCCACCTTCATGGGCTAGTTAATAGACTCATGAGATTCAAGTTTGAAACTAGGGACACAAGGTGATTGGGACTTTATCTTTTGAAGTTGAGTAGATAACTATCTCATTTGCTCCTCTTTTACAACTATCTCCCTTTCAAAATATTCATCATGCTACCTTTGCTACAAATCTATCACTTACTGACTTTGGTTAGCTTGGTAAGCCCATCCCTCCTACTACATAATATGCTCTTGATGCATGCCAATATTCCTCATCTCATTTTGAAAGTTAAATAAAATGTCATCAAGGCCTGTGTTAGCAACATGCTGAGGCTACTTCTGAGAATCATTAAGATGACTTGGCATAAACTAACTCTCATAGGGTTGCTGATGTGTATTGATAGGCTTCCATAAGGCTTGAATAGGGATGGGTAGGTGGTAAACATATGGAACTTGTTGGGTATTTGTTGATATAGGATTTCCACTATTTTATTAGGTACAACAAAAAAAAATGCTTCTTGACATGGCTGATAGGATGTGATATGAGGATTTTCATGGAAATGAGGGTGATAAGATACATTTGCATGATAAGAAGACATGTTGAAACCTTTATATAATCTAAAAATTTGCTAAAATCATTGAAAAACTAGATTTTTTTTTGACATATTGACACTTAATCTACTTGCAACTAGTTGATATTCTTCTAGAGTCGCTAGATGTGTTAAAACCTTGCCTCCAAATGCAAAAATACTACTATCCACATTGAATAGCAATAAGAAGATTGAAAAAAACTAAAAAATCAACTCTTTGTCCCATTGGGCATGCTAGAATTGTTATACCTAAAAGTTGCACCTCGACTAGATCCTAAGATTCAATCACATTGAGTAACATGGAAACACTTCTAAGGTAGTGGGTGTACCAAAGGTAGGAGTGAATCTCTAGGTTATAGGTTGGTTCCTTATGATGCTTCACCTATTCTCTCTTCAAACATGAAATTAAAATTTGAAGGGAAAGGGATAGAAGGAGTACTGTAATTAAAATCCAAGGCTAAGGTGATGCACCAAACATTAAGATTAGAATATTGTTGAGAAGACATGAGGGAGCTTTCTTGAATAGTTAAGGGTGGCACAATATTGATCTTAGAACACATTCATTCATAAATATTTCACAAGAAGGATAAAATTTAGACAAGATGCCAAAGGGAATGATAGAATTCATAGTTTAACATAACTTAAAAGAAAGAAAAAATGTCATGACTTGCAACCTATATGAAGATTCCAAACCTCACTTGCAGATAACACCAACTCAAGGATTCAAAAATAAATCACAAGAGTATATTAGATTAGTAGCTTACACTGCAAAAATGAACACACGAAGGACCTTGAATTGTTCTTTTATTCAAGCCTCCAAGGTAGTTCAACAACATTTCATCCAGTTGTTACAAGTAATATGCATAATAGTATGGACTCCTAAGTGATCGTGACAAGATTACTTTTTGAAAAAAACTCCAACCCCTACTACATATTTACAACTACCTTTTATAAAGTTTAGGCACAACTCTAATTTTACATTGAGTTTGAACTCTAACCAAGTAGAGTTGAGATTGTAGAGGAGAGCAATAACTACCAAGTAGAGGAAGTAATGACTAGATGCACATCTCCATATTGAAAATCTATCCCTTACATGCAAATTTGGCTCTGAATGGATATAAATAATGACCATTACCATCCTGATTGGGTAGATGGATGAACTGGGTGATGGAGGAAAGAAAATAAATTGAATAAGCATGAAGAATAGTAAAAAAAGTGGTTATAAGAAATCAAGGACCTATTTTCCATTAGAGAGCTACTTCTCTTTGTTCTCAACATGCCAAGTCAACCATGTCATCAAGTGAAATGGAGCCAACCATCTAACTTTCCACGTGGACCAATCTTCTTTCTACATTCTGTGACCAAATCTAGTCTATTTTCTTGTTGACCTATGAACTTCCCAGTGTTCAAGGCTTCGCAATTAACATTTCCTTTTAACTATTTGACCTTGTGAAATTGTGACCTATTATATTTCCTACCTATCACTGCATCACAACCTAAAATCATGTTGGCTCCTTAACTATCATGACCCTATGACTACATGAAAATGACCTTTCTCACCATCACCGTTGTTTAGACTTAACATCCTTCTAACCACACGATGATGCAAAATAACCTAACTTGTCTTGGTCACACCTTCACAACTAAAGATCCTCATTAACTATTTAAACCTTCAAAACTACAACCACCTCAATTCTTAGCCTTATCACTACTTTGTAACTTTTTTATCCATTATCCACTTAACTATTGTGATCCTGTGACAAACAATGTTTTTCCATAGTCACCCTTTCACATCTTGGAACTGAGGATGACATCAAATTCCTATGATACTGTGACTACTGAGAATTTAACTACTAGCATCACTAATCACACAGTCACAAATCAAATGGTGGTTGTAACTTGAACACCTATGATCATGTGAAGACAATCCTTTAGCTATAATCTCCTAGTTACAATTTTAAGACTTAACTTTGATGCTAACCCCACAAATGAGTGAACAAGCATTTCACAATATTGCCACCCTGGCCATGGTTTCCTCTGAACCACCTATGATGACATGATGAAGGAAATCTGATTGTGGCCTATTGACTTTTTGCATGATCATGACTTATTTGTGAAGCTTATTTTGATGGAATCACATCAATTCAACTAATCAACCTTCATTCACCAAACCATTCCTTCAAAACTGACCACTACAATGATGTGAAGAAGAGGTCTAGGATTGGATTGGCCCACTATGACGTGTGCCCACCTATCACCTATTCACAACCTACAACTATGGTTTGGCCTTTAACTCTACAAACATGCACATAAGAGGCTTTTGCCACTTTGTAGCCCTAACCCTGGGTTAAAGTTAACTCCCTGTGATGAAGTAACCATAGACATTTTGTAGCTTCACAACCTACTACTAAAGGTTAACACTTTGCCTTATGAAGTTGCACTGACTACTTGAGAAGACCATGTCACACTGTCACAACCCAACTCATGGTTAAGTGGTAAACTAGGGTCATGGAGTAAAATAGGATAATTACACAGTCACAACTTGAATTTTCTTAAGAATATAACATGCAATCATTGAAAATTAAAGACCTAAGAATATAAACACATAACCAAGATTTTAATATGTCCCTATTGAGTTTTCATGGCAATAAATGGATGGTTAAATAAATTTGGATATGGCTGCCATCTTGGATTTCATGTGATTTGTCAACACTGGCATTTTTGAATGGGGGTTAAAATGGTTAACAATTACCTCATTCCTTTTCATTAACTTGTCTATTAAAACGTTACCACCTTTCATATGATCCCCTATCACTCTTGGCCAACTCTTTCCTTCAAAGTAGACCATTAATAGAGTTATTAGAAGGAATATTTGATGTAAGAAAAGGTAGGTCTACCTCAAAAGGATATGCCCTAACCCTCAAAAAATAATCACACATCAGAAATACAACAATAACACATAGATTCAAATCAATTACAACATATATTCTTAGAGTAGAATAATAATATTTACATCCAACATGCCTGACTGTAAGGCCTTTTGGGTTACAACCAAATACATAAGAAATTACAACAATAATTCTCCAAGACCTCATAAGATCCAAACCCTAACTAGTCCAGATCCATAGTTTGGTAAAAACCCCAAGAAGAATCTAAAATTGTGCTTGCAAGCCACCAAGAAACCTTGTTATTTCCCAAGCCCACACTTAGCTACTAGCTCTATTAAACTTCACTCCTCTTAGCTACTCCATGCTTCATTCTATAAATCATTTGATGTCTCAAAAGAAGATAAGACCCTCTACTTATACTAAACCAAACCATAGGTTGGCCTAGGAAAGTTACATTAAATAAACACTCAAGCCACAAGTTGGCCTGATAGACTAAATTAATAAATACTTAGGACAAGCCCCAAGTTTACAATGCATAAATAACTCATAACACCAAATAAGAGTATGTTCCCTTAGACATAGGTTCACAGTCTATTCAACAATCCAAATCTAAGAATCAATCTTCAAAGTTTGCCCAAGATATAGGAATATGTTACCAACATCCACCAAAAAGGCTCTAAATCCAACATGTTCACTCCAATTATTATGCACACACAGAGAAAGGTTCACCAATATAACTTGAAAATAACCCTAATCATGCAAAAAATAATTCCACAAAATTAAACTCAATGCTCTTACACCGAACTCCCTAGGTAGATAGAAAAGTATTTCCCATACTTTGATGCCAAAAGAAATATCTACAACCAAATTCATCTTCACCAAATGCTTTTGATTATCCATTAGGGACAAGAGAACAAATATAAAAATCAACCATCTATGCTTTATTAATTAAAACATCAAAATCTTCTAGATCTTAGCAACCCAATCAACATGTTCAGTCCCAAGAACAAACTAAACATAATGCTTTACAAATAATTCCTGCAACTCATCACAACCAACAATAGTAACTGTTAAATATATAGCTTTAGGAGAAGTATTTCTATATATTATTATCTTTATTCATACACACACATACATATACACATGATTATTTATATATTAGAGAAGTCAACACACACATACACACAAAATGCAGTGTTATAATCAAAATATTGATTGATTCTAAATGATTGATTAAGTATGTTTTAGATTCTCTTAACTACATACTCACATAGGGACATGAAACTACATGGCCATTGGCCATGTAGAGTCATGGACCTATTGGGGCATGTGCTCTTTTATTCTTCTCATACTTATATCAATCTGTCGATGGAACTGAACATCAATGACAATCGACAATGTTCAAATCTTCATTGAGAAATCAGACAATTCTAGTTTAATTAAATCTAATCATTATAAAAAGATCATCCTCTCCATCTGATTATTATATCAAATAGTACTAAATTGAATATAGTATAATCTCATCCATTGAATTATATATCAGACATTTAGTTTGAAATACATATAATAGATATTCTAATATTATCTATTAATAATAACAGGAGAAATTATAATATCTATCAAACATCCTTAACATTGACATGGTATCAGAGCCATCTTGATAGAGAAACTCAATCTTACAATTATTAATATCAGATTTTAAATATCTTCAAATTCAAAATGGTGAATCACTTAAGGTTAGAGGATAGACATGAAGGAGCGTCAAAATTTTCATCATGGAGAATTTTAGTTATGATTGTACTATGAGAGATGGAATTAGAAGAATATATAGATTCAAATAAACTAATACTAGAAAATGATCCAAATAAAACAACATGGAAGAGGCACAACAACAAAGCCATGAAGATTATTATAGATTTTGTGATGTATCACATTCTCCCCTCTATATCTAGTCTTAAAACAACATTTGAGATGTTTTCTACAATTAAGAATACTTTCAACATTAACAACACTTAGATTGCTATTATTGAAGCAAGATATTCTATATATCAAAATGAACAATGGAGAATCAATTATGTCTTATTTCTTAAGATCTTATGAATTGAAAGATCAACTTGCAACTATTGGAAGTCAAGTAGATGAAAAAGAACTTAACATTATAGCCTTAAAAGGACTACCACTATCTTGGGAATCTATTATTCATGGTCTAAGCTCTTGACTTGATATTCCTAAATTTGAACTACTTAAAAATGAATGCACTCAAGAAGAGTCAAGATTAGTTTCTTGAGGAATTAGCATAAATCAAGAGGAAAAGAAAGGGAAATTCAAACAAAATAGAAAGGAATTCAAAAATTCATACAAGAAATGGGATTGGTCAAAAGTACAATGTTTCAAATGTGAAAAATTTGGTCACACTCATAACTTCTATCCAAAAAAAAAACAAATTCGAGTAGCTCTAGCAGAAATCAAAGAAGAAAAAGATGAAAAAGAAGAAAGCTTCACATTTTATCTAGGAGTCTCAAGCGAATTAAACTCAAATAAAATCCCTTGGATTATAGAAAGTGGAGCATCACATCATATTTTATGGATTAGATATAAATTTGAAAGCTTCGAAGGATACTCCTCTAAAAAAGTAACCACTGGAGACAACACTACACACCCAGTTAAAGGTATTGGATCATGTTCAATTCAAGAAAATTCAGGTATTACTCTCCAACTTAAAAATGTTTTATTTGTACTTGTAAAAAGAAATTGGTCTCTATAATTGGTCTTGGTGATTAAGGGTATCCTATCTTGGCCAAAGAATTCAAGTATCAAGAAAGCTATATCCATTGGATTTAGAAATGGAAGTTTACATGAACTTTGTAACCAACAAAATTTAGCTCTAAATCATGAAACATCAAACACAAATGAAATATGACATCAAAGACTAGATCACATTCATTTCCATGCATTTTCATCGATAGGAAAAATTCTAACAAGGTTACCTAGCCCCAAACTTGATCATTTAGGCATTTGCAAAGGATGTGCCCTAGGAAATATTAGCACAAAAAAAATCCTTTCCCAAAACTGTACACAAATCAAATTTTGTACTTGAACTTATTTATATTGATCTATGTGGTCCTATATCTATATCTTATTTAAATGGATGCCTCTATTATGTATTTTTATAGATGAATGTAGAACTTTGATCTACTTCCCTAAACAAAAGAAATCAATTGAAGTGTTATCTAAATTCAAAGAATTCAAATCCCTAGTTGAAAATCAATCTAGATAGAAAATCAAAACCCTAAGATCAGATAATGGAGGTGAATACATCTCTAAAATATTTAAATATTTTTGCATTACTTCTGGGATTAAGAGGGAATTTTATATACCATACCATCCTCAATAGAATGGAGTTGCATAAAGAAAAAAAATAGATCTATTTTTGAATAAGCTAGAGCTATGATATTAGCATGACCCAAATCTTCATACCTCTTTTTGGGTTGAAGCTTCTAATATTGTAGTTTATATTCAAAATAGATGTGCTCACTATATATTGCAAAATAGAACTCCTAAAGAAGTATTTAAAGGCATCAAACTTGACTTTATCCACCTAAGAATATTTGGGTGTCATGTTTATATTCACATTCCTAAAGAAAAGAGAACAAAATTAGAACCATCTGGAAAGAAGGGAATACTCATCGGATATAGTGAATCAACCAAAGATTATAGGATCTATATCCCTAGTCAAAGAACTATCAAAGTTAGTAGAGATGTAAAATTTGAAGAAGACATTCTGTTTAATCTTTCAAAGAAAATTGATGAATCATATGCATAACCTACTACTAAGCTAGATGAGGATCATTTAGTAGAGAATGAGAGGGAGAATGATACTGAACATATTACACCTCTTATTCCAAATTTAGAGAATACTAAAAATTCTAACAAAAAAAGGAGACCACTTTGGGCTAGAAAAATGATATAAAAAAATCACATAGAACCTGATGAAGTAGTAAGAGAAAGAAGGAGAATAAGAAATTAATCATGCTATGTAGCACTACTCTCTAAAATCATCAAAATAGAGCCTTCAAATGTCAAAGAAAATCTTGGAAAGGCACAATGATTGAAGAATATAAATCAATACTAAAAAATGATATGTGGGATGTTGTACCTAGACCAAAGAATAAATCATTTGTCTCTTCTAAATGCCTATACAAAATCAAGCATGTAGTTGACAACAACATTGAAAAATACAAAGTTAGATTTATAGCCTGTGGATTCTCGCAAAAGGAAGGAATTGATTATAGAGACACATTTTCTCCAATCTCTTGGTACACATATTTTAGGAGTATCATGGAAATTGTAATATCCAAAGGGTGGAAGATTCATCAAATGGATGTCAAAACATTATTCTTAAATGGTGAAATTGAAGAAGAAGTATATATTGACCAACTAGAAGGATTCATCACTTGTGACAAAAAAATTTCATGTATGTAAATTAAAGAAAGAACTATATGGCCTTAAACAAGCACCTATGGAATGGTATGAAATAATAGATAACTATTTCACAAAATTAGGGTACTCTAAGAATGAAACTGATCCTAACATATACTTCAAAATAAATGGAGATGATATGATTATTCTTGTATTATATGTTGATAATTTTCTAATAGCAGGTGAAGAACATCTTATGGCCAAATGCAAACATGAACTAACAACATAATTTCATACGAAAGACCTAGGACTACTTCATTACTTCCCAGGCCTAGAAGTCTAGCAAAAGGAGAACTACATTTTCTTAAAGCAAGGAAAATACACTGTTGATATTTTGAGTAAGTTTGGAATGATGGATTGTAAACCAGTTACTACTCCTAAGGAAGATAAATAAATTGAAGAATGATGGGTTTGAATCTAAACCTACTGATCCTACTTAATATAGATAGATCATTAGTTCACTAATGTACTTGAACACTCATCCTAATATATGTTATGAAACCAATACATTAATTCAATTCATGTGTGAACTGAAGAAAATACATCTAATGAAAGATAAACATATCTTATGTTGTTTAAGAGGTAAAGTTGGTATGGGACTCAAATATGATCAAGTTAAAATCAATCTTCATGGATATTTGGATTTTGATTGGGTAGGAAGCTCTACTGAACATAAGAGTACTACAAGATGTTATTTCAGTCTTGGATCTACTATGATTTCTTGGCTCAGTAGAAAACAATCTTTAACCACATTAAGATCCACTGAAGCATAATATATATCGTAGAGTAAAATGTTAATTTAATTTAATTTATTATACTACCTTTACTCCCTTCTTAAGATTTGACTTTATGCACTTTACATTTCCATTTAATAATTAATTAGTAATTATTAAATTTTAGTTAGCTCTTAGGGTTTCACTTTTAGGTTTTTGATCTCCTTCTATAAGGATTGATCTTTTGTAATTATCTCTCATCTTTTTAGTCTGATAATATAGATCTCATATTTTTAGAGGAAAACCCTTGCCTCTTATTTTCTTCTTCTTCTCCTTGAAAAGTTCTTGCATGCAGGTGTTCTTTGGGTTTTATGGATTTTTATTGCTCAAATCCTTCAATATAGCCTCCTCTAGAGGAGCTAGAGAAGTAGTATGGTTGTGGAAGTTTCTAGTTGGGTTTTTCAAGAAAACTTTAAAGCCAACTATCATTCACTACGATAATCAAAGTTGTCTTAAGGTTTCAATAAATTCAATTTTCCACAATAGATATAAGCATATTGAGATACCTTATCATTGCATTGGGGATATGGTAGATCAAGATGTTATCAAACTAGATTACATAAGTACAAATGAGAAAACAATGGATTTTCATACTGAACCTCTTCCAAGGTTATATTGGAATACTTTAGAGAAAAACTTGATATGGTCAAATTGTAATTTTGAATATTGAACTTGAGTTTCAATTTTATATGTGTGTTTATGCTTGTAATTGGATAGTTGCATCAAATATGTAATGAAAGATGATGATCTTTCATAGACATACATACATACATACATACATGCATACATACATATATAAGGTAATCATTGTAAGGTGATGATCTTACAAATGATAGGCCTATTATCATGATAGTATATGTTATTGTTCTAGATACAATGGAAGTCATTGATAATGAACATATTATGATCACTCTAGTTGTTGGTCCCAAATGTTAAAGATCATAATAAATTTTGTGATGGTGTTCATAACATTGTGATTATAGTTATTTGACAAGTCACTATTTCAAAGTGTTAAAGTTAGATAATCTTTTGATTGTTTGAATATCATTAATATCGATATCTTACTAAAAGTTTATGAGATCTGATTGATATTTCCACTTCTCCCTTGCTAAGAGGAAGTGTTAAATATATAGCTTTAGGAGAAGTATTTCTATATATGACCATCTCTATTCACATAGACACACACATATAGACATGATTATTTATATATTAGAGAAGTCAATATATACATATATATACATATACATATATATATGTTAGAAATAATTCATTAGTTGTGTATTATATTTGATGATACACAAAATTTCATATCATTGCTAGTCAGTGTATGCCGAGCTCACTGGGGTAATGAAGACAATTCCCTATATCTACTAAGTATTCGATAGTTTTCCTAATTTAAAAGACAATGTTTACCAAGTTGACTTGGCCGTTAAAGGAAAGTTTGCAAAAATTGAGTGTTAACTGAGCTCGCTCGGTTAATGAAGGAATTTTTGGATGGAACCAATGTTAACTGAGCTCACTCAGTTACCAAAGGAACTTTGTGAATATGTAGTGTTAACCAAGTTCACTTGGTTAACACAAGAAAATCACTTTGAGTTAGCATCTACCAAGCAAGGTTGGCTAACGAAGGATTTTCTTGTTTTGACATATTGAGTTCAATTGATTTCTTTTTTAGTTCTAGCCAACTAAGAAGATGAATATTAATTACTCAAAGTTGTATTCAAGCCAACTTGATAATGTGTAAGTTATAAATATAAGGTCAAGTTGAAGATTGAATGTGGTGGAACATCAATAGAAGATTTGATGATGCTCAGGGGAGGCGAATTAGAAGGATAAGAAGAATATCCTTGTTAAGCTGCAAGGATACGTTCGATCAAGAAGGATCAAGTATACAAGCCAAAATTGAGATCTATAATAAGCAATTAGTTGCATCAAAAATCAAGACATCTCAATTTTACTCTCTAACCATTGTAGTAATCTAAATCTCTTGATAGAGTTGGCTTAACAACTATTTGTAAATACTATAAAAAGGTGGCATTTCTAGATTGAATTGTCAAAAGACCTCTAACAAGGCCACTCCTAATAGGGTGATTAAATCCTTTAATAGGGTCACACCTAATAATGTGTTTTGTAACCTTTAACAAGGTTGGCTCTTAATAGGGCTCACTTTAGAAGAGTGAAAATCAATAACTAGTTTCAATTGGTGGTTTCTCCCAAATTGGATTTGCACATTAAATTTTGATTTCAATTGTGTTCATGCTATTTATTTTATGTGTATGCAAATAAATTAAATTAAGATTAATCATATATAATATATTAATATTTTCATGATAATCATTTACCGAGTTATAACATTTGATAGTGTAAATTGAGTTCTTGTATGTTTGCTGAGTAACAATAGAATACATTTTAAGTAGAGTTTTGATTTGTATTTATATCTAAGGGATCTTGGATTTATTTTTGTGGTAACTAATTCACCCCTCCCCTCTCAGTTACTCTTATATTTCTAACAATTGGCATCAGAGCTTCTTAGTGCTTGCAAGTAAGGTTTTAAGGACCTAAGATAAAGATTAGGATGTTTTACAGAAGAGAGATTTCAAAGTTGGACAGAGACAACTTTGTAGCATGGCAAGAACTTATGAAGTTACATTTGGAAACCATTAGTGATTAAAGTTTAAAATTATCAAATGCTACTTACATAGGTCCTACTGGTATAATATCTAATGAAGAAATTGCTGAAAAGGAAAACCATAATATCATGATGATTGACATAGCATCTACTCTTAACTAGACTAAATTTGATGAGGTCAAAGGATGTGCTACTAGTCATGAAATGTGGACTGAATTAAAGGATATCTATGGAGGTGATGATAATGTAAAAAGAGCCAAGGTAGAAAGCTTGAGATGTTAGTTTGATTAGATGAAAATGAGAGAAGATGAAAACATTACAAAATATGTTAATAGAATCAAAACTAATGTCAGTGCTATAAAAGTCTCTGGAGGAACAATTGATGATGTAATAGTGGTAAGCAAGGTACTCAGCGTCCTTCTTCCTATTTATGCAATCAAAGTGTCTACTATTCAAGAAATGAGATTTTATTCAATGGCAAGATAACTTTGGATGAACTAGTTGGAAGGTTGACAACATTTGAAATAGATAACTATGATAATTATATTCCTAGTTCTAGCAATCTTGAGTCTATATTTAAAGCCATGGTATCACTCAAGAAGAAAGTCAAAAATTGTAAAAGAAAACAACCTAAAAGTGAAGAGGTAGATAGTTTTGACAGTGATCTTGAATCCATTGAAGTGTTACTTGCAAGAAGATATCCCAAAGGAAAAGGAAAGTATAAAGGTAAAATTCCTTTAATCTATTTCTCTTGCAAACAAGTTTGACACAGTGCTACAAGGTGCCCAAATAAAGAAGACAAGGATAAAAAGAAGCAATTCAAGTTCAAAAGAAAGAGGGATTTCAAAAACTATAAGGACTACAAGGAAAAATGTAAGAAATCTTGTTTCATAGCAAAAGATTCAAATAGCAGCGAAGATGATGAAATGGTATATATTGCTATAAAAGATGAATCTGATGACGAGGGAGATAAAATGACACTTATCTCTCCTGTTAGCAAAAATGATATATGAATTATTGATAGTGGCTGCTCACATCATATGAATAGTGATAAAACACAGTTTAAACATATGGAACATTATGATGGTGGTAGTGTGAGATTTGGAAACAATGAACCTTGTTGCATAAAGGGAAAAGGTTGTATCTCACTAACTAATAAACTTAGATGTGACAATGCTTACAGGGTTGAAGGACTAAAGCATAATCTACTAAGTGTGGCATAGTTGAATAACATTGGATTCAAGGAAGAATTCATGAATGGGAAGGCCAAACTATCGGATGGAAAAAGAACTCTAGTAAATAAAAAAAAGGTAATCTATTTTATCTAAATCTTAGTGAAAGTTCATGTTTTATTGCTCAAATAGAAGAAAGCTAGTTATGGCACAAAAGACTATGTCATGTAAACTTTGATAATATAATCAAGATAAGAAAGAAGAAAAGAGAAAGATGTATTCCTAGCCCAAGGAAACCTCATATGGGTCTATACAAAAACTATCAAATTGCTAAGATGGGAAGGAAAAGTTTCAAAAGAAAGGACTATCATTCAAAAGAAGTCTTGGAGCTAGTTCATATAGACTTATGTCAACCTACTAGAATAGAGAGTTACAGTGGAGATAAGTATTTTATTTTATTTGTTGATGATTATTCTAGAATAATGACTGTGTATGTAAAAGAAGAATCTAAAGCTAATAAAAAATTTAAGTGGTATCTGGCAAGAGTAGAGAAGGAAACTGGAAAGAAGCTAAAATGTTTGAGATTATATAGAGGTGGGGGAATTCATTTCCAATGAGTACAATGAATTCTTAATTGAAAAAGGAATTACAAAACAAGTATCAGCCCCTGGTACACCTCAGTAGAATGGTGTAGCTGAAAAAAGGAATATATCCATCATGGATTGTGCAAGAACATTGATGATAGAAAAGAATGTTACAATCAAATACTAGAAGGAAGCAATAAATACTATAGTGCATACCTTGAATAGAGTATAGTTGAAGAAAGACTCAAATCAAACTGCTTATGAACTATGATATGGCTAGAAACCTAATGTAAGTTACTTGAAAGTATTTGGTAGAAAATGTTATATCTTGAAAGAATCTAGGAAAGGTAAATTTGATGTCAAAGCTGATGAAGGTATATTTCTAGGATACTCCTATAGAAGTAAAGCATATAAACATTTGAATTTGTCTACTCATAAGATCATAGAAAGTGTACATGTAAGAATTGATGAGTTTGCATAAAATGGTGAAGAAGAGAGCAACAAAGAACCCGCAGATTACATAAGATTTTCTTATTATGAACCTAATACATATTCAAATATATCTGGAAGTTAGGAGGCTTCACCTCTTGAGTCAAAAAAGTCTCCTAAAGCTATTGATTTTCAACTAGTGCAACCACAGTCATAGCTTAAAGGACCCGAGTCATAGTCAAAAGCTATCAAGCTATTGCTAGTGCAAACCAAGTCTGATGGACCTAAGTTATAGATAGTGAGACTTGAGCTTGATATAGAAGCTCATGAAGAAGTTAGTGGAAAAAAATCCAAATCTAAAGTACCTATGTTAGCATGTTAGAAGGCACCATGCACCTGACCAGAGCATTGGAGACAAGTTAGATGTAATAATGAAAAGAAATAAATTGAAAGATACATGCTTGCTTGCTGAATTTGAACCTAGAAATGTTAAAGATGCTTTGGATAATGAAAGTTAGAGTGAAGCTATGAATGAAGAAATAGAAAATATAGAGAAGAATAAGACTTAGGCTCTTGTCCCAAGACCCAAGGATAAAAATGTAATTGGTACAAAATGGGTATTCAGAAATAAGCTAAATGAAGATGAAGAAGTTTCCAAAAATAAAGCAAGGTTAGTCTGTAAAAGTTATTCTCCAAAAGGAGGTATTGATTATGGTGAAATTTTTTCTCTTATTATAAGATTAGAAGGTTTTAGAACTTTACTAGCATATGCATCACATAGAGGATTTAAAGTTTATCAAATGGATGCAAAATCTCTATTCTTGATGAGGAAGTCTACATAGAACAACTTGAAGGTTTTGTAGATCCTACCAAAAGAGACATGGTCTACAAATTACACAAAGCATTATATAGTCTCAAGAAAGCTCCTAGATCTTGGTATGAAATACTTCATAACTACTTGATCAAGATTGTTTTTCAAAGAAAAAATGAGAACAACAATTTGTATATCAAAGAAAGACTAGACAAGAAGATTGTGTTGGAAGAAATATTTGTGGATGACACTTTATTTACTAGAAATGATGACTTATGAAGGAAATTTTTAGTAGAGATGAGTAAAGAATTTGAGATGTCTATGTTTGGAGAGATAAAATTCTTTGTTGGATTATAGATCAAATAGAAGAAAGATGGTATCTACATTACTCAATCCAAATATATCAAGGAGATACTAAAGAAGTTTGGAATGGAAGATTCAAGACCAGTTGTAGCACCTATGTCTATTGGACATAAGATTTGCAAAAAATAATGATTCAAAATAGGTAGATCAGACCACATACAGATCAATTATTGGAAAATTACAATATGTAGTACACACAATGCCTGATATTGCATTAGCAGTTGGTATGGTGGCAAGATTCTCAACAAATCCTGAAGAAAATCACATGATGAGAATCATGAGGTATTTGAAAGGTACTATAGAATATGGTTTATGGTACAAAAAATGAGGCAATTTGGATTTGAAAGCATTCACAAATGCTGATTGGGAAAGAATTTTTGATCACAGAAAAAACACCAGTGGTGGAGCATTCTTTCTTGGTAAAAGACTAGTGTCTTGGAAAAGCAAGAAACAAAATTGTATTTCTTAGTCCACAATAGAGACATAATATGTGGCAACAATAGTTAATTTTTCAAATGTTATTTGGTTCAAACAACTGTTGGTAGGTATACAAATAGAAATCAAGGATCTAGTGGTTATCTTCTATGATAACACTAGTGTAATTAATATATCAAAGAATCTTGTGATGCATACCAAAACCAAACAACTTGCTATAAAATATCATTCTTAAGAGAAATGGTATAGGATAAAGAGATAAGATTAGAATATGTGAATACTAAAGAGAAAATTAAAAATATATTCACTAAGGCATTACCTAAGAATGCATTTTTGTATCTAAGAGGTAAGTTAGGGGCCATTCCCCTATCTGAAGCTCACTAAATGAAGTTTAGTGATGCATCAACTAGAGTAAGTTGAAGATCAACTAGTGGATGAAATATTGACAAGGGCACATTGTAAATGAATTAGTATATGAGGTACATTGATATTCATGGAATATTGTCTTTGGCATGAGATGTTAAAGAGGGAAGTTTACTATCATATCTCATAGAAATTTTATAAAGAAAAAGAGAAAGAGATGTCAAAGAGGGAGAATGAACTTGGTTTGATCTCATCCATTGAATAGTATATCAGGCATTCAGTTTGAAATCCATATAATAGAAATTATGATATTATCTATTAAGTAACAATAAAAAGAGCAATTAGAATCTCTATCAGAGATCCTTAACATTCATAGTAGCATACTCAAACAAAAAAACCCATGTAAGCAACATCATGAGTATGGAAACCCAAATCCATAACTATAGCACTATGTAAACCCTCAACCATGTCAACTACAATAAAATCAACAACATGTAAATCCAAATCAAAAGAAACAAGTAGATTGTCAACCACATCATCAATACTGAATCCACTTCAACAACATATAAATCCAACTCCACATCAGTAGTAATATGGAAATCCAAACCAACATTATCAGTAGTGACTTGCACATCCTCAATTATCTCAGCAACAACATATACATTCAGATCCATATCAACAACCATTTTCAAATCCTCATCCATATGTGAATCATCATAATAAACAATATCATTGTCCACAATAAGATATTCTAAATTTTTTATGTAGACACAATAATTTGATCATGAGAAAAAATCTTCTTTCTAGTCTCAATAAGGTTAGGAAGCTCTTTGGTAAGCTCAGGTATCTTAGTAACAACCAAAAGTTTCTCTGTAGGTTTCATATCAAATTCACAAACTAATAAAAAAAACTATCCACACATACCTCTTTTACCTCCACCTCAACCTTATCATACCCTCTTCCTTCTTGAACAAGACTTCTGACTAGCCATACAACTTTCTTCTAGATTAGTAGACTCTAACTTAAATTTTTCTTTAGTATCCTCTAAACAATTTTAACCCTAGACAAATTCCTCTTAGCAATCTCCCCATGGTCCAATATTCTTAGAAGCATCTTCAAAGATCTTCAAAAATCCTCCACAAAAGATCTCCCACTAGATCAACCAAATCTAATACCACTTGATGTAGTACAAGGTAGGTGTACCTCCAAAAGCGATGATCTATCCCCCAATAAATAATCATATTTTGGAAATACAAAAATAAAACCATATTTAGATCAACTGTGACAAATATTCTCACAATAGAATCATAAGATTTACATCCAAGATAACTAGCTATAAGGCCTTTTGAGTTACGACCAAACACATAAGAAATTACAATAATATTTCTACAAGACCTCATAAGATCCAAACCTTAGCTATCCCAAATCCAAAATCTAGTAGAAACCCCAAGAAGAATCTAAAATTGTGTTCACAATCCACCAAACAACCTTCTTGTTTCCCAAGATGACACTTAGCTACTAGCTCGACTAAACTTCAATCTTCTTAGGTACTCCATGCTTCACTCCATGGATCAAATGATGTCTCAAGACAAGAAGAGACCCTTTACTTATAGTAAACCAAGCCACAAGTTATCCTAGGAAAGTTACATTAAATAAACACTCAAGTTTCAAGTCAGCCTAATAGACTAAATTAATAAATACTTAGGATAGTCCCCAAGTTTATAATGCATAACTAACTCATAATAAAAAATAAGAGTATGTTCCATTAGACATAGGTCTACATCCCATCCAATGATCCAAATTCAAGAACACATAAGACAACCTCCATAGATCAAATCTCATGGAATAAATCTCCAAAGTCTTCCCAAGAAATAGGAACATATTACCAATAGCCACCAAAAAGGCTCTAACTCCAACAAATTCACTCCAATAATTATGCACACATAGAAAAAGGTCCACTAGTAACACAAAGCATAAGGAAATAAAATTAAGCTTGATGCTCCTACATCAACATTCATAATAAATGCATCCAAATTGGTTGGACCACTTTTCCCAAAACTTGTTTTTAATGTTGAGAATTTTATCTAATACAAGAATACTATAATTTCATGCCTCACTATCTTCAACATCATTGGTCACATGGTTTTAGATTCTCTCCACTTTCATGAGGTTATGCTTCTACTATTGTGGTAGTGTTTATATAAGAACCTAGAAAATACTCTCTCTTCTTTATCTAGATATTAAAACTTTCAGTTTTTGGACATCTTTACAAGGCCACCACCCTTCAATAAAAATCCTCACATGTTTCTTCTTAAGATTTGAGAGGCCCCAAGTTAATCACCTCCTTTTAGGTAAATCTTAGAGACCAATATCCCTAATTGGCATTTAGATATCATTGCCTCTCAAATAGATACAAATGGGCTAGATAAATATCTCTAATAACTTCTACACCAATAGGTTATCTCTCAACAACATGGTCCCCTTTCTTGCAAATAATATTCTTCCTATCATCACCTTAGATCTTCTCCCTGACACCTTCCTAGTCACAATGGGTTGATGCATATTATGAGCTTCTTAACTATTACAAATATTATTTCACCCTTGAATGTTAGGTGTGATCCTAAGAGTGATACCTTTCCAATTAGGACTTCTTGATGAATATCATTAGTTCTTGATTTAGTCCCTTCACAATAATTAGCAATAACATTAGTAACTATCAATACTAGTCTAGATAGTTGTACTTGATAATTTCCAATTTCCTTGATTGTTGTTTTCTTTTCTTCACATTTTTTCTCCCCTTTTTTGTCCATCTAAATCTATTTATCGACCACTATTTTTGGTCCCCTATTATTTTTCTACTTGTTTTTCTATCTCCCTTCAATGGGATTTTTCTAGGGCTCTCTTCTTAGATCTCTCTATCATATAATACTATTATCTTGAGTCTCATTAGAAACTGTTTGGTTGTTCATGGAAATTAATATAACTTATTTCTTTAGACTTCTTTGTACTTTCACCTCTTATATAGCCTCAAGCTTAACATGTTTACACAATAACACATAATATCTATGTATATACTAGTGTCTCTTGCAAAATATAGTGAACAATACTTGCATTTGTTCATACCTTTCTTGTGATGCTAATAAGAATTTTTTTTTTCTAACATATTTTGGCTAGATCTTTGACAACTTCCAACACATTGATCCAATATTTTGCTAGAGAAATCAAAAAAATATTTGCTTCATTTGGTAATGTTTATAGACTTAATTGTCTAATTCTGATGATTATTCAAGACATCTAGAGTAAACTCAATCTTCATACTATTAGAAAAAATTTTAAAAATAAGAAAATATTATACAACCATCTTATATAAATTTGCACTTATTTTTTTCCTATCAACGTACCCCTTGCAGATCCTTCGAGTGTAACTGCTAGTTAATTCTTAATTTTAATATGACCTTATCCATGTTAGTCCTTTGAAATTGGATCTCCTTTTTGTTGGGACTCAAAATTGAAGCACTAATTTTGAGTACCATGCTGGAAAAAAAGTCTAAATCAAGCCCCTATAAGAGTTTTTCATGCATGTGTACCCAACTATCATTTTGAGGCCCATCATGTATTTCATGTGTTTAAACCTTTAATTCATTACATGCATGAGTTTCATGATGGAAAATTTTCATTTTGACTCATTTTGTGAAGTTCCATTTTGGGCATTTGAGAAATCTATATTTTTTCCTAAGTGTCAAATAGCGACAGGAAGCCTAGTTTGCATTTGAATATCATGCACCCAATAAATTTTCATGATTCACCACTTTGGAAATGTCTACTGTGTGTACATACATACATACATACATACATACATACATACATACATACATACATACATACATACATACATACATACATACATACATACATACATACATACATACATACATACATACATATATATATATATATATATATCAAAGAACCTATGTTTCATATTTAGAGTCATTTCAATATTTTTTGATTAGGTTTTGAATCCCTCAAAATTGGTTGTTTATTGTTTTTGTTATGGTTTCACAATGCACACTCCATTTCTCGTAGAAATGGGGATCCGTAGTGAATTTTTTTGTCTCCTAGACCCCTTGTCCAGGGGCTGGGTCATTTTGGGACTCATCATGAGTCTAGTGAAAGCCTTAGACTCTGACTAAGAGATTTTGGGGTTTAGAAGCTGGAAAAATTGAAAGATTCTAAGTATTTTAAGTGCATGAATGCACACTAGTGCACTTAGTGCACATGTACACCTATCCAAGGTGCACAGGTGTGTTGAATGCATAGGTGAACACTCATTTCCTTTGGATATGTGCACATATTCACACCTCTAAAGGGTGCACATATCAGGGTTCGAGTCTATATAAACTCGTGACCCCCTCCCTTTATTTATAATCTTCATGCACTCTTGATCTTTGCACCTTTGCACATCATCGACTCCGTTCCCACTTTCTACAACACAAAACTAGCACAAGGTTAGAGCACACCCAAGAATGTGTGCATATGCACACCTCCTCTAGGTGCATGTGTTTGCACCTTCAATCATTTCCAAAAAACCCTAACAAATCAGAACACTAAGTCTAAAAAAAGAGGTGCGCATGAGCACACCTTTTTCAAAATTTTGAACCTAGAATAAGCTAAGTAAACACAAGGAAATATGTGCATGTGTGCACCTCCCTAAGGTACACAACTTTTTTAATACTTAGCAAGGCATACCAAAGGGTGTACACACCCCATCAAGGTGTGCATGTGCACAATTATACATATGCACATGTATGTACCTCACTAGGGTGCATACGTGCATAGGCATGCAACTACACCAAAGTGGTCTTAAAAGGGCAATTTAGCACACTAAGTGCACCTATCAAGGTCTTTCAAGACTTTATGGGGTAATAAATTAGTTTTTTGATTATTTTAGAGGGTTTCATATTAGGTTTTGATCTTTTAAGGTTTGTTTTTGGTATCACTTTAGCTATTTGGACTAATATTTTTCTCCTTTGTGCATATAAAATAGAGTCTTCATCATCCTTGCTTACAAAAAAGACTACTCCCAAACATGTAGTGTTCAAATACCAAGGTACACTAAGGATATTTCACTTCTAAGATGGACATGCCAAGATCAAAGACACTGAGCTAGGAAAAATTGACTAGAACACCTTCCTCACCATTTGTAATAAGCCAAGAGAAAGATCCACAATGGTGTCAGCAATCATTTGATCAGGGTTAGTCAATGCAGTGTCACATTGTACTTCTGTGCAATCTTCTAAAATCATCATGGCTCTCTCTAGAAACTATGTTACTAAAGAGAAGGTTTTCAAGAGTGTTGAGAAATCTTCCACTTGCTAAGAGTCGATCAGTATGTACACATATCTTATGAAGGGGTAGAAAGATGGTATCACATGAGTACATTTGGGTTGCATTTTTTATCTAAATTTTTGATGGTAGGTTGATTTGGCTTGTCAAATTCATTTAAAAAAATTTAATCCCAATAATGTCAAAATTTTGATGACAATTAAGTTTATCATCAAAATTTTGACCATCGTTAATTTTATCATCAAAATTTTGACATTGTCAAGGATATAAGCAAAAAAAAGAAAAGTGAAAATTCATTTATTCACACTGCAAAGTATGAGCAGGAGGCTTCGAAGGCATCACAAAGAGTTGTTCAGGGTAAGGGTTTTCTTGGCTTTGATCTTGCATAATGAAAGTATTTTTTTGGGAGCCATATCTTGCATATATGATATTGTAGGGTTTGACTTGGTGCATCAATAAAAGAAATTTCAAATGGTGAAACCCATGCTAAATAAATAACCAACACAATCAAGAATGTCTCCCATGCCCTGCAATATTTAACAAAATTTAACTTTTTCAGATATCTTTGAGCATGAATCAACATAGTCACTTTCTTTAAATGTTTTGGATTCATTGCTTATTAAATTTATCTCATAGCTCATTGGTATTTGATGGTTTCTACAGTGCCCTTTGTATGAATGTTTGGAACTTCACAGACAAGATTCAAGATTTGAGACTCAAATTAGGGTGATAAATAGGGACCATTATGGGGTTGACCAGTACCTTAATTAACTTAATCTCTATTAATATCCTATTTTTAACCTTGGAATAATCTAGGCTCTTGCTAATTCAAGGGAATTGGTGGCCAACCTAAGTGAGTGCCATAGCTGGCAAGAACATATTTTTTTAGTAGATGCTGCTTAAATTCTCTATGAGTCTTTTCTTTGTGTTAATGGTCCCATGATATTTTTGGTTCTTTGATTATCTATACACACTTTTCTTTTAGGTAAGTGATGAATAAAGACAACTAAACTCTTGAAGTGTTAGTATTAAAGGAGAATGGATAAATAATGGTAAAATACGATGAATCAAGCTTTTGGTGTTGAATTGTCTACAATGGAATAGAATATCATTATTTGATGAATGTTATAAGGTAAGACCAAGGTGATGTGATAGTTTGAGAAGTCTCTTCATATCTCCATTCATAAAAAACAAATGAGGGTGATAATGCTACAAGGAAGCAAGATGGAAATGGGAATACTATTTACTCTAAGGCTATAGTTACCATAGCTTTCTAATGGCTTGGCTAGTCCAAAAGTTTTCTTTAAGTGGTTGAAAGAGGGAAAGTTTGATGAGCTTTATATTCCTCATTTTTTAGCAAAATTGATTTGTGAAAAAAGTAGTCTATTTCCAAGTTCTTATGGAGACTAAATGGTGAACAAGTCCCTAGGGATGTAAAAAGTTCTTGAAGAGAATAGGTATAGTCTCAACTTTTTTTATTGTCAACAGTGAACTTATTTGGCCTTGGTAAACATAGTGACACTTTCAAAATCAATCTCTTCTTGGAGAGAAAGTTATTTATAATAAGTGACTCAGTTACATTTAATATCTATGATTAGAAATGGATTTTTTAACTCCATTTAACACTCAAGGCCTTCTCTTTTTAAGACTTCAACTTATGGTCAAACATTAGCTATATTAAAAATCTTTACAACTATTTTACACATGATGCTCCCATCATGTAAGCTTATATTCTTAATTGACTATGCTTTGAAAATGGAATATTCTTGCATGTTAGAATCTTAGATTGTCATACAAATTTTAAAATAACAATCATAAAATCAAAGAGAAATGTATTGAGGAGAGTCCTGATGTTAAACAAGATGCAGTTATATGTGCCATGTGACCCTTAAGGCATAATATGTAAATGTTTTAATATTTTTTACAAATAACACTAGTTGCTTCTATTTTCATGAATCCAATCTCTTTAATTTAAAGTTTCATGCTTTTATTTTCATGATTCTATATAGTGACCAAGAATATAGAAGCCCTAGTAGATAGATTATTGCATAAATTTAGTAGTGTCTATTTCAAGAAGATTTAGAATAGAAGAGTTGAAAAACTTACAATCACCCAAATATATTACCTGAACAATCTGAAAAATAAGCTAACTCTTGAATCTTAGCATTAGACATTCCCAATTCTACTTCTCTAAGGTCTATTTGATTTAGTTTAAAATAAAAGTAGTAATCCTTTGTGCTTTCTATAAGCATTTTAAATTCCATGCTAGATCAAGTATCCCAATATCATTTGAGGCACAATTTTTCTATGTCAATAACATAATGTGAAACCAGTAATGTAAAGAACATAATGTGAAACCAATAAGTAGATGTCGGAGACCCAAAGACAAGATAGTAGAGAGGTATAAGAAATGTAGCTTAGAACATCAAGTTTTTTCCCAATATATAGAAACTCAAACAACTAAATTAATCATACTGTTAACTTTTGAATAACAAAATCTCAAAAAGATGACTAATGTCATTCAAAAGGTTATTTATGGAATCTTTCAAGTTCATGAAATTTCTCACTCAATAATGTTGAAGTTGAGTTTCTTGAATCATATGCACTATTTTTTGTCCTTTTCCTTAATGTCAGGATTGCCTGAAGTTTGGTGCTTTTAAATAATAGTGTCTAGATTTTTTTTAACCTTCATACTATGGCTCCTACCTTTAAGTGTTTCACATTGAACTTTGACTATTGTATATGGTGGAATGCATATTTTATGGATTACTTAAAAAATTTATTGATGTATTTTTTCTTATTTACTAAATTTTACATTTTCCTTAACAATGAAGGCAAACAAAAGGAGAAATTCCCTTGAAGCCTCAATATTGGACCCAAAAACATAAGTCTAAATGTTTCTTTACATGACTTTCTTTCTTTAACTTATCCTTTCTAATTTTTTTTGTTGGAATTGTAATTTATGTTATGAGTTTGTATTTTTGGCCCCTACAATTAACTTATTAACTTTATCTAAAATAACATCTAGTTACATGCATATAGATGAATTTGATATGATACTTTGGAGGGTTGTATTATATAATTAGCTAGATTATCTAGGGATGCATCCCTTGTTATTTTTTAGGAATCTCTATCCTAGGGATAGGGGACACCTAGGGGAAATCGCTAGAAATTCTTCATATTGACAAAACTCTCTCTAAATAACATAAATTTAGCATAAGCATTCTGCATATTCTTATATTTTAAGGTTCTTTAATATATATGCACGTACTTTATCCATGCTTTAATGTGATCACAATGAGACATGTCTTGATAGTTCTTTGAATTTAATCCATCCTAAGCTAGATTTAAAAAATAAAAAAAAGATAGAAAATTGTGATGAACTTTTTATGGATGATTGTGATAACCTACCATTTGAGACTACATAAATAGAACTTATGAGTTGATAGATCTTGATATTTTTCCATGACTTTGAGACATGCCTTGATAGTTCTTTGACTTTAATCAATCCTAATCTAGATTTAAAGGTTCACATTCTTTGTTTTTGAGTTATTACTATAAGGTCAAGAGCTCTTGCATTCAAACATTGAAAAATTCGATATGAGGTGTTTGTATTCAAATATATTGTCTGGAGACATCATGGTGCAGGAGCACCTAGTCATAAAGAAATTGGAGATGATCCCAAAAAATATTTTAATTATTTAATGTAATTCTATATGTTTTTATGTGATATTACATGTAATGGAATCAGTGGTAATTCCTAAAGGCAATAAATGTAAATTTGTCAAGAAAGTGCAAAACTATAAGTTGTAATATTGCAAAAAGTGCAAAAATGGTTAAAAGTGTGTAATAGGGTGGTTGGGAAGTTATAAGCCACCAAAAACTACTATAAATTAATTTTAATGGTCATTCCCAAGGAATTAATGAGAAGAAAGAGAAGAAGAAAACACTTTGGATCTATTTTGGAGGCTTTTCTATATTGTTGTTTTGATTGGTTTTTCAACTTTTGTGTTGGTTCTAGGTATTGTATGACCATGTCAGGCCTCAAAACCATGTAAAATATATATATTTATATATTATGATGAATAATTGTCCTTCTCCTTTTGGTTTTGATTAATTAAATTTGGTTTTGAAGAAGTTATGAATATTTTAGTGAAAGTGGTTAGTTACAAATTTCAGATTCCCTAATAGTAGTCATGTTGCATAACTTGGTACTAACACATATGGAAGAGTTACAACCTATAAATGGAATCACTAGAAATATATGTGAATATAAATTCATTTCATTTTGGTTTGAATTTTGTTCAGCGGGATTTGCGAAAGTTATGCAGATTTGAGTGAAAAATAGTTTTAAAATGCCTTCAATGGTGTTACAGGAAAATATTTGTGCTTATATAATGATTTGTGTATTAGAAAAATTAATCCACTACATATTTAGAAACTAGATTCAAAAATGGATAATTTTAAATTGGTTTGGTGTCATTTGGTTTTGTATTGTGAAAGATATTGGATGCCCTAGGAAGGGTTACTAGTTTTGCTTCTGGCTTATGATAGTGAAAATGTTTCTCAGTATAGAGACCATACATTTTAATTGGCGTATTGGATTATACTGAGATTTGGATATGTTTTTCCATGCATAGATTTTATAAATTAATCCAAAGGGTTTGGCAAGAAATTATCAGGAACAAAAGTTATGAATAATATGATCTCGAATAGAAGTTAGACCATGTGAATGGTGAAGTATTGATTATCTTGGGTTGAAATATATTTAGTTTGACCTCATGCGATGCCTCTAATTATGAAATTTATTTAAAGGATTTTGAAGGGGTAAGCATGTATTCCATTTATTGGTTGATTTATAGGATGCTCTTCATCACATCATCATGGGATATATAGTCTAATAGCATGACATACATTGAGATTTGTCATGCCCAAAATATGAGGGCAAAAACACACGTAATTTTTTTTTTATATTAAAGTTAATAATAATTAAATCAAATAATTAATTTAAACAATCCAATTTCCATTTATTAAAGGATTTATCACATTGTCACCTTTATTTACTTTTAAAAATATTAATGAGTAATACATTTAAATTATTCGGATAGCAATATAAATAATTATAAATCTAACTATTTTGGAATGTTAAAATCAATAGACTATCATATCTTTATAACCTTTCACAACAACACAGTATCAAAATTTACACTTATTACTATCATAATGATTCAAAAATTATTCTTTAAATAAATTAAATAAATCAACTAACTCAACTTAACAACATATTAACCAATAATGAAATTAACTTATCTAATTACAACCCAATTCTTAAACTGATTTTAACACTAACATAATTTCTAATATTAACATATACTAATTACCACTTTATAAAAAAAACTAACTAGATTTAATTAAAACTTAAATTATAAATGCCAACATAACAAAAATATTTAATGAACAAAAATTTAAAACATAAATAAATTGCCTAAACCATAACTAACTAATAACTTAAAGCTTTAACTTAACACTTAATTATACTACTCCTAAAATAATAAACCCACTACATTTCATTAATAAAATTTACTAACATAAAAAAAAAATCTAACATTTAATTACACTAATTTAAAAATAAACCTTATTTAACTAGATATTAAAATCATTAACACTAATAACAACCTTACTAACCAATTCCATAAATTTTTAATTAAAAATGTACTAAGCTAAAACTAATTCATAAATTTTAACCATACAATTTAAATTACTAATACATTTATTAAAAATTTGTAACGAATTAAATCTAACTAATGTAAAACACTTTACATAAATAATAAAAAAGCAACTAAACTAACAAACTTAAAAATTAAAACAATCTAACTCAAACTAATATTAAATTAAAACTTAAAAAAAAAAAAAACAACTAAAATAATATCTAATATCTACCCCATTCCCCCTTAAACTCCCACCATGTCACCATACCCCACCCACATCACTTTCAAAACAAGGAATTTTTTTGAAATGTTTTAAAACTTTAATCATTTCAAAAAATAATTCAACACTTAAAATAAGATGGGTCCACTATCCCAGCCTGCAATTTTGTAGGTTTTGTCCCCCCCCATCTCTCCTTTCCACATACATGGAATTTACTTTCAAACTGGCGCTAAAAGGTGGAGGGGTGTTTTAAAAGTTGTTTATTATTATTATTTAAAAAAAAAAACTTTCATAACCTAAGCCGCCCACTCCCTCATTTAAAGCATAAAGTAAATTAGGTAGGATGACTTAGGATATTTAGTAAATGAGAGAATATGAATTTATTTGTTTTTGTTTGTTTTTATCTATTTAATTTTTTAAAAAAGTATTTATGAAATTTCAAAAGAATAAAAAAGAGAATCTTCTAGATTCTCTGTTGATGGAAAAAGCAATTTAGTTGCCTCTCATACAAAATCCAGAGGCTATTTTGGCTCTTGGAAAAGTATATATATATATTTTTAAAGTCCTTATTTTGTCTAAGCATAGAATTTTCCAAACAATTTATTTTTACAACAAGGGGTATATTTTTTTTTCTAAAAGAGTTTATAACTTAGAGTTCAATAGTTTGTGTTTCACAATAATATAAGATTAATTTATTTCCTAATAAGCATGAAATTAAATTCAAAGTTCCAACCATAACTTAATTTTTTTTTCCATAACATAATTGAACTCAGAAATTGCATGAATTGCATGTCACCATTTTGTCTAATGTCCAATGCACAAGTGCATAAATTGAAATACTATAAGACTCAAATGAAAGCATATTTCTCAATCTCCTTTTCTATTAACCCACCTAGTTCAAAGGCTTAGCCGGGAAAGAACTAGTAAGAAAACTTGACTTCATTGCCACTTCAACAATAATTTTAAAATACATTTTACATAGGATTTTTCAATCTCGAGGAGAAATCTCCTCGACATAACTGAATTCCAAAAACAAGATAAATTTCCTTCTTGGCCCTTAACAAGGAATCCATTTCAAAATTTGCAATATATGATGGTGATCGTGGAGAGGACAAAAATTGACTAGGGGACAACCAGTCACAACATGAAGACAAAATCAAACATTCACTCCCATACCGAGTTTTCACAAACATATTCAATGTTGAACCAAACTAGGGAGAAAGTGGATTTTTCCAATAGGAGATGCCAGACACAACACCAAAATTGATGCCCTATCAGAGCTATAACTCAAGAACTTTCATTCTTCCATTCTTACATGCTAAAAATTATACATGGTTTATGCTGACAGGTAAGGGCCCATAACACCCTATCCTCTCTCCCTCTTCTCATCTTGAGAAGAGACTCTACACTATTGGAGTCCAACTAAAGACTTTTCTCCGAAAATGGCCACTTATACCCTATCTGAGGGTGAATAATGCCAATACAGCCATACAACCCCTTCAAAAATTCAAAATAAAACTCAAAGGAAGACATCTAAGAAAACCTGTTTCCCATCCCTCCCAAACATTCTCAACAAACACACATACATACATATGAAATAAAACAGAAACATGAAACATAACATGAACAAAAAGAGGTGAAGTATTCGTACCTTCAAAAATTAGGATTATGGAAAATGAACAAGTTTGAGAAGAGCTAACTTTCCTCTCCTTCTCCTTCAATTTTGAAATCCCCTCTAAAAGTAGAGGTTGGGTGAACAACCCAAATCTCTTCAAAAATGCCTCTAAATAAGATCAAAACTCAACTACCTCTAAAATGCAATAACTCTCCCCCACTTGCCTAAAAATCTAGAGGCTTCTAACTCAACTAAACCTAAGGCTAACCTCAAGGTGGAGTTAAGGTCATTCAACTCATGGTGAAATCATTCAATTTTCGCACCAAAGCAAAAATGGACTTTTTGAGTGACCATAAAAATCAACAAAAAGAGATAGGGAGGTGGAAAATGCTCCCAATCCATACCCATACCCCTTGGGTACTTAGATTTCATATTTTTAGGCTTTTAGGATAATTTAGGGACCTATCAAAAGCTAAAATTTTTTTAGGACTTACTAACAACCTTCTAAAATGCAGATTACTCACTAATCAAGATTAGGGTAATTAACCTTGATTACTCACAAATTAGCAAAAAGGTCACTAACCTAGTCTAACTTAGATCTTAAGGTTACTTGGTTAACCCTAACTAGCATGTTGGGATGCATAAACAATTCATGAGTGTCAAGCAACACTATAAAAAACATTGCTATGAAACATTTAGCATTTGCTGACTATAGAATGATAAATTCATACATCTCATGATACAAATAAAATACAAACAATGAGGTTTCCAAAAATGGTACATAGGGTTCAGTCCCATTTCTCTGTTAGGTTTCTTGGCTAAAATATCCTGCACACTCATTGCACACATCAGTAGCTCAAGAAAATCACAAGCACATATGTATATAACATATCAAGGAAATCATATAAATTAAAACATCCATTTTCAAATAATCAATTGTTAATCTCATTCTACTCATATACTTAATCATTAAAATTGCATACTCAAAGTGCTAATTCTTCATTCACTTACTTCGTCAGTATACATGTTCATAAAATGTTAAATGATGAAACCAAATATTTGAAAGTAAAACTTCACACAACATGAAATAATATAATATGTTTAGTGTATCCGATAGTGTCTTGACATATCAAGTCATGAGTATCAAAATAGTAATGTATCACTATGCTATGATGGGTCGGGGCGAGGTCTCACAAGATCACTTCTCCAACAATTATTGATTCTTATCATTATTTGCAAGAAGTACTAATCAATCTTTTAGATTTAATTTAGTGGGATGAATGATTGAAAAATAATATAGGTTTGTTTTGCGATCTCATCTTGCAAATTTGACCGATACACTTGAGGACATTCTTCATCTCTTTGGTAAATAATAAACATTTTTTGTAGCAATGTACTTTGAGTGACAACATGCATAAACAAATATTTTTTGTTCAAAATCAATGACAATATATAATATTGTTCAAAATAAATGCCAATATTTATATTGTATAATTCATTTGATTTGTTTAGATGCCATCTTTAGTGAAGAGATAGTAATATTTAATTATTTTTTTATTATCGATTATATAAAAGATACTACTAATGCTTGTATGCTCATATTTGATATAATTTAATAGCCCAAATATATTCTTGTGAAGAAAGTCCATGATTAACAATATGAACCTAGAAAGAATAAGGCAACAAATGCTAGATTGTGATCTCAATTCAAAAGAAATGGCGATGGAAAATGTTATTGTTACTGCAAGATATGCAAGGGCTTAAAGAATCAAAGAAATCTAATAAAAAAAACTCAGAGACATTGTAGGAAACATGATTACATTGAAGGGGGAAATGATTTTCATCCTTTGGTGAATGTAGATTTCAAACTGGTGGAACATGGAGGTGTGAATATCAAAGAAAAAGGTAATACTCCCATGGAAGAAGATGATCCTAAGGTAGAGAACACAATTGAAGATATTGGTATTGGTACAACTGATAATGTGCCAGAGAACAAGATTGAAGAAGATGTTACTAGCACAACTAATGAAAATTATGAAGAAAATGATATTCGTGCATCTAATGATGATGATGAAGAGAATCTTGATATATATATATATATATATATATATATATATATATATATATATATATATATATAAAATTGAAAAGGTATATGAGCCCCTATACCAAGGCTCCCAAAAAACACTTATGTCCACTATATTGTTGCTGGTAAACTTCAAGATTATGAATGGTATATCCAATGCTGCAATCTCATGTATGCTAAGGTATAGTGTCATTTTTATCATCTTCTATGTTAGCATACCATTAATGTTCTTTATATTAACAATGTTAATAGGTTGATAGGTGAGTGTTTGTTACCACCATCAAACATTCTACCTTGCTCTTATTGAGAATTATCGACCATTATGAAAGATATTTGATGGAGTATCAAACAATACATGGATGTACCATTAATCATATTGCACATCATAAATAACATGAATTTATAACAAAATGCCCTGATTGTCACATTAGTAGATATTGATTAGATCAAATAATAAAAAGGTGCCTTGCAAGGTTCTTCAATACATTCCCATTATTCTAGGTCTGCAATGGTTATTCAATTGTACTAGCTTTGGCACAATTTATGGATTACCATGCAGGCAATAGAAGTTAAGATGACATTATGCAAATGCCCGTGGATGGTTTTGTATTTAAGGAAATAGAAGATAGGTGACTAGTATTTAAAGAATAACCTCATAATATAAAGCTTTAATCAGCAGTAGATTGTGTCAATCCATTTGGAGAGATGTGATTTGTTTACTCGATCTAGCCTATTTTTGTTATTAACAATAACATTCCTCCTTGGATGTCCATAAAGAGGGATCACATAATGTTATCACTGATTGTACCAGGTATTTTTCCATTTAATAGTAATCTAAATTAATTTATAAACACAATATCAAAATGGCTACATTAATTATATTTTGTTTATGTTCATTCAACTAGGTAAGTACCAAGTGAAATATATGATTGTATATATTGAGCCCTTTATTGATGAGTTGTTGGAGTTATGGAATGGGGTCATTATGTATGACATCTCTAGACCAATTTGTGAAAAATAATTTCAATTCCGTGTAATGCATATATGGACAATACATGATGCCCCTAGACTAACACATTTTTGTGGTATGTAAACCTATTAATGCATATTTTTGGTATGTAATAGTGCTAACACATTTTCATTGTATGTTTAAGTTGCATTTGATAACTGTAAATATGAATCTTATAATACCCATGTCATTTATTTATACACGATCTTGTAGGTCTCCAGATAAAGAGAAAATTTGAATGTCCAAAGATAAAATCTCATCATTCAAAAAGTTTAGGAAAGCAAGTGTTCGATGAGCATAGAAACTTTTCAATGTGAAACAAGAGAAAACATCAAAACCAAGAAGAATGACACCTCACATGTGAAAGTTGGAATACAATAGAATGAATCATCTAGGTAATGTCATTCCATCTGATGCAAGTTTTTGTATGGAATTTAAATTTGGATATTTTCTTTTGTTTACTAATGATAAAATTGATGTTCATGAAGTTTTTCAAGGCATCAATGAGAAACTTCCAAAGGGACCTAAAAGCTATCCTAGACAATTTAGTAGGTTTCTATACTACGAGCACCTCCGAATCGTGTATTTGTTTGATGCTATGCCTATTGGAAAGAATGTAATAGAGACACTATGAAAAATATTGGATGGAAGGTGTGACAAATAAAAATTGGTCAAAATTTTCAATGACATTTATGAATCCAATCATGAATTGAAGTTTTTCCTTGAATCAAATAGAAATGGAAACCAGATTAATACAAGTGCCATTCCTTGGTTATTAATGCAACAAAAAACTCATGCCAAATATGAAGTAAAAAAATAAATTAAATTTCTCATAGGATTTTCTACAAACATAAGCAATCTCATATGAAAGAAAGATGATTTTGGGTTAGGGTTGGAATCACATAATTGGCATACCTTCATCAAGGTAAGTCATGTTCTTCTTATTTATAATAAATTTGTAAAACATCATGAACTTTTTAATTTTTAATTTTATAATATATTGAAAAGATCATTTTATTATTACTACAATACATTCTACCTCTATCTCTTCCAAAAAACTTTTACAACATGAGTGTCAAACACGTTATATATGATCTTGGTAAATACATGAGGTTAGAAGTGTTATTTGTTAGATTTTTTGTATAGAAGTGTTATTAGTCCCGTTAACATATTTTTGTGTGATGAATATCTTCTAGGTGGTTGTTCTCTAAAGAAATTGATAAAAAAAGACATAAGGAAATGGAAGACAAATATTCCTCAGCTTTTGTGTGAGATGAAAAAGTCACTACCTTCAATTGTTTTCAATGCACAAGAAAACTACCTCTTACATCTAGTTGAGAAGATTGAATTGTGTGGACATATACCAACTAGGTCAATGTGGATGATTGAAAGGAAATTGAAATTCTTAAAGGGATTGGTTCAACAAAGAGCATGTCCCAAGGGTTCCATAGTCAAAGGATATATGGTCTACCAGACCATGGTGTACATTAGTGAATATCTTTCCAAGTTTGCATCAAAGATCCATGTAAATTGCATTTGGGATACAAACTACATTAATGGATTCAAAGGGGAGTACATGATGGGGAAAACTAGATTGACAAAAGTGAGAGGTAATTATAAGATGTTATTGTAGTTAAATAATTCTTATCCATCATCAATATAAGTTGTTTCTAACTAGTCTATTTATTTTATATAGTTTCTCATGAGTGGGATGCGCTTTATTTGTATATTGCAAACAATCTTGATTGGATGATGGTACGGATCGAATGATCTCAATAAAATGGTCACTCATTAACATCAGAAGGTGTTACTTCATTGGTTAAAGAATCTCATTGTAATGGAGACCCCAATGTTACACCAATGATAATTGATCTAGCAAATGGTTTAAGAGGTGGAAAGGTATGTATAAATCAGTCTATCATGACCTATTTGTTTAATATCACTTCACAGATGGATGTATAATTTTGACATGTTTGAAAAATAATAGGTTAAGCACCATAGAGCTATGTACTACAATGACCCAAAATTTTGCATAAAAAATATTAGTTTGTGGTGACTAATCAGGAAAGTACAATACATACTTCATAATAATTTAGAGCCCTATTTTATTGCAATTTTGGGCTGGCATGCAATTTTTAATTATAACCCTAAAGCAGTAAAAATACTTCTATAAAAGGGCTTAGGTTTAGGGGATTTTCATAAGGTGTGATGCAAAAATTTCTTCTTGCGGTAGTATTGAGCTATAAGGGATTATGGATTGTAATTAGATTGTAATCACTAGATCATAATAATATTGAACTTGCTATTTGGTGGATGTAACCCAGGTTTTGGGTGAGCCACATTAAATCTTGGTGTCTTGTGTAATCTTCTAAGTGTTCTATTATTTTTTGATATTGTTTATATTTGCATGTAATTTTTATTTCTGTTTGTGGTTTAATCCTAACAAAAAAGGTGGACAAGATTAAGAGAACTTGTGATTTTAGGATAATTACAGTCTTTGAGGTCACTAATATTTCATCTAGAAATGACATGCATCCTCAACAATATGAAAAAATGTACTATGGTATTTTGGAAGATATAATTGAGTGCGAATTTGATTCATTCAAACTACTTCTATTCAGTGTCGAATAGTGCAGGCTATGATTGAATCAAAATGATCTTGATAGTATTGTTATTGAACATAATAATGACAAAGTCATTTGAGTCAGTTAGAAATGAGCCCTACATTCTTCCAAGCTAATGTCAGAAAGTGTTTTACTTTGGCATTCCACATAAATTGAGTTGTTCATTTGTTGTTAAACACTGTCAAAGAGGAAGACCGGTAAAGTATATTGTGATTCAAGAAGAAGATACCAAAGAAGTGGAAGGCAAATTAGATGATGATGGAGAAGATGTTCATGATGATGGTGATGGAATTGATGATGATGATGATGATGATGGTGATGGTAATGGTGATGGTGATGATGATGATAATGATGATGATGATATGGTTATAGTGATGATCATGATGTTGAGATGGACGAAGAAGATGATCAATGACATGATTAATAGAGATGTATTAGGCACTGATTAGGTTGAAATTTTTTTTATGATGCTCAATTCTTGGCGCTGATTACTTATAATATGTTTTTTTTTGTAGAGGTATCCAATTAAAAATATATATAATGTTTTTTTTTTTTTTAGCGATGTATGCATATTTTTTATGTTATATTCTATGTAATTTGTAGCATAAGTATCATGTAATTTGTAACTAACTTAAGAAAAATGATTTACATATTTAGGAAACTATACCCCTTTAACAAGGATTGTATAAAGTGACATGGATTGGGAGGTATAAGTTTATTACATGCTTTCTTTTGTTGGAAATTTGATTGAAAAGATCATTGATGAAGAAGATTGATTGAAAGAGGGAGATTGTTGTTAAAAGAATGTTTTCAATCATTGTTTTGTCATTGATGTCAAACCTACTATTTGTAGGAATGACATTTTCTTATAAGATCCAAGTAATATCACTTAGTTGATTGATGAAGATGATTTGATCAACAAGATGTAACAATAGTACCTAAGGGAAAGGTTGAGTTATGATATTGTAATGAAGTGCAATGATCAGTTAAGCCAATGGTTAAATGATGTAATGATAACATATTCAAAGATACAAAGGTTGGAAACACTTAGAAACATTGGAGGAATAAGTTGTAATAAGTTTGACTGCAAAGCTTAAACTAAGTTCATTAGTGGGTGTCAAGCAATCTAGTTTAAGCTGAGAAAATCTTCAGTGAGAGCTGAGAAAATGAAAAATCTAGTGTGTGCTAAGTAATCTTTAGATGCTGAGAAAAGTAACAGGTGTCAATTGAACTTTAGGTGCCGAGCATCAAAAAATATTCATAGGTGCTTAGTGAACTTTAGGTGCCGAGCATCAGTAAAAACTTTGTTGATGCCGAGTAACACAGCATGTGCCAAGCACTAGTATTTTAATAGTGTCAAGCTATTGTATTATTGGAAATATCAAAGATTCACCAAATCTGAGCTGACATAGTTGCTATCTTGAATTTTGTGAACTAGTTGGAGGATAAGGATGATGAGCTGGTGGTACAAAATTCTATGTAAACCATTTTTGGGCAAATTCAAAAGGATTATTCAAGAAGTTTCTAGAGGAAACAAAATATGAGTTAGATTTAATGAATCCTACCTAATCCATATGAATTGAAATTAAAAGAAGGAAGAATTGAGTGGTAAAGGAACTCTGAGACTTCTATTGAAGGAGTCACAGACCAAGATGTTATTGCTGCTATTGCTGAAGTGCCAAAATTATGAAGTGGTTAGAAAGGTGTCAAGGAGAAGGCATGTAGGAGAAGGAAGAGCATAGAGGGTCTACTTCAACAAGTGGTCAAAGATAAATGATTGCACTAGTAAATTGAGCATGGAGACTCAAGGAGATAAATCTTGAAAGGAGGGCAAGCTATTAGAACTACAAAAGATTGAAGGCCAGACAATGTGAAGAGCTGAAGAGTGACTTGAAATATGCAAGTTGAGTTGTATGTTGTAATCAGGTCAAAGATTTTCTAATACTCTAGCAATTGTATTAGATATGAAAATCCTATGGACTTAGGTTGGTTTAATAGCCATTTGTAAATCCTTTAACACAGTGGCATTCCAAGTGAATGTTCTAAAGTCCTTTAACCAGACCCACTTCTAACAGGGTGGATAAATCCTCTAACAAGGTTACATTTGATAGTGTGTTGTAAGCCTTTAATAGGGCATGCCTTTCATAGGACATCACTTCAGAAGAGTGAGAATTGAGTAGCATGTTACTAATGGTTTTTATCAAATTGGGTTTCCATGTAAATCACTGTGTTATGTGTTGATTCTTATGTGTTATGTTTGCATGTTGATTTAGAGTAACTTTCTGTTTAAGAAAGTTAAAGTTTGGAAGAATGAATGGTTGAATGGGTTCACTACACTTAGTAAAAATTTTTGAATTGGACATTAGGACCTTGAATAACTGATTCACCCCCCTCTTAGTTATTCTAAAGCATTTCTAACAACTTTCTCTTAACCTTAAATATTGACTTTAGGCAAACTTCATTAGTATTAGCCTTATTTTATAGAAAAATATTACTCCTTCAACTATATCCCTCATTTTATGGGCTACAAGTACCACCAAATAGGTATCTATTAGATTTGTCTTCCTCAAGTGAGGGAAATGTGGGAATAGAAGAGGATAAGGAGACATGTAGTTGGTCCACAAAAGAGAGACAAACTAGAGGTCAAAAGATTAGAATAAAATTCAATGAACGCATGCAATTTTTCCTTGCTCAAGGGGGGTCATGTTCTTATGATGATGAGAAAAAGGGTGACATCAAGGCTCCCTTGAGGTACAAATATCTTGATAGAGAGTGGGTACCCAAGGTATTACCTCAAATTAACATTTATTTTTGTGTTGATAAGAGGATATATCACATAGCTCCATCATCATTACATGGTTTGGGCATATTTTCCATGGATGGCATAAAGGTTAGTTATAAAAAAGTTGAATTGATGAAGTATGTAGGACCTTGTTATAATTACAACAACTGGATGTGGATAGTTCAATCAAAATAATTATGCATAGGTATGCACTATTGAAAAATTAGCTACAATGGAAATAAAATGATCAAAGTAAAAGACTTGCTATGTGCATTGATGGGAGGCCAAAAGAAATAGGGAACATTGTAGGTTTTATAAATAGTACGAGTCCTGGGTCAGCTAATAAGAAAACCAATTACATTTTTGAGGGGTGTGAGGGAAATAATGTTTTTGTATGTGCGATAAAATCAATAATGATACAGGAGCATCTTGGGTGGAAGAGAAATCTTGCATCACCCAAAAATATTTTATTTTCAGTCTTTTCTATTTGAATAAGGACTAGTAGACAAGGTGGTTACTATTTATGGGAACTTACTATTTTTGGTAAGTTTGTCATACAAGCTCGAAATGTTATCATTTTCTACAGAAAGGTTCATTTTAGAGTTGTAAGGTACCATACAAATCTCATTTCTTCAGCATTAGTTTTAAAGAAGTTATTGTGGATTTTCGATGGAAAGATTTGTAGAAAAATCTTCAGGCTCACGATTAGAGGCCTTGGAGTGCCCAGATGAGGTCCAAAAACTTGATGGTAGGGTGCTAGCACCATTTAGAGCTTGTAGATCAAGAGATGACATTTTCAAAAAGTGGTTATAATAGCCAATTAGAGCAATAGTTTGAGAGTTATGACCCTTAGAAGTTGGGCTACTGAAATTTTTAAAATAATTTGTCAAAGATGTATTTGGCCAACTCTATGTGTATTGTTAGGGTTTGTCAACCCTAGGTATTAAATTTGAGCATCTAGAACCTTCCTGAGTGACATAAAATTGCCTATTTAAGAAAGGCCTAAACATTGTCTAGGACAGCTCTAGGTGTAGTTCGTAGCTTGTCTTGTAGATTGTTGTAATGAAGGCGCCCATGTGGGTTAGCATATTGTATTATGAATTCTATAATTTTGCACTTGCAGTGCAAATAAGAAGTCCATATTTTCTCGCAATTTCTATTGTTTCTATGTTTCTGTTATGAGTTTATAGTATTAAGGGGAGCTCCTTGCATCAAGTGGTATTAGATCTAGAGTTCTTGAGTGTGTGGACTGATCACCAACTGTGAGGCAGTTCACACTAGGACTATGGTTTGGGCTAAGCATGTAGATAGATCACCGATTGTGAGGTAGTTTGCACTAGGGTTTCAATAGAAGCATAAACATTCCTCCACGAAGAGAGTGTGGCAAAAGAGCAGCTGGTGTTACACTTGAGGGCTTTTGAGCCCTCCAAAGATAAATGCAAGAATAGGAAGAATAAATACATAGAGGAATGAATCTTCCTAGAAGAGATGAAAGTGAGGATGAGGATGAAGTAGAAAAAAATGCCAAAGCAAAGGTAGTTCTAAATCCAAAGGACGAGAGGCTTTTTAGGGCCATCTCCAAGATTGGAAAAAGACCTAAGTTTGAGGTTCCCACATTTTTGGGAAATCTTAACCCAAAGGAGATGATTAATTAGATCAATGAACTAGAGGAGTACTTTGAGTATGAAGATATTGATGATCTTGATAGGATCAAGTTTGCAAAGGCAAAGCTAAAGGGACATGTGAAGATCTGGTGGCAGGAAGTTTAGTTGGAGCAAAATAGAAAGTGAAAGGGAAATATCACAAGATGGAATCAGATGAAAGAAAAATTGAAGTAAAAATTCATTCTTGTGGATTATGAGCTTGATCTATTGAAGAAGATGCAAGGGTTGAAGTAAGAAAGAAAATTTGTTCAAGACTATACCAAAGAGTTCTATTGAGTTCTCATTAGAACTGGCCATGTAGAAGCTGATAAGGAGAAAGTCACCCACTATTTTAATGGGTTAAGGCCCAACATTTAGGATGAGCTAAGTCTAGTTTGAATGAATAGTATGGAGGAGGCATACCAATTTGCCCTAATAGTTGAGGAGAAACTGAACAAGAAGTTTGTCAATAAGAACAATGGAAGAGGTCACAGTGGAAGATCTAGTGGACGATCTTATGGTGGTTGTAATGATGATCAAAAGAACACGGATGAGTCTAGAAGTAGTAGTTAGAACTAGAGGAGAAACGATTTCAATCATTTCCATGATCAGAGGAATAGATATCAGAGAGGAAGAGCTAGAGGACAAGGATCTGGAAGAGGAGGCTTCTGTGGAAAATGTTTTCACTATGGAGAAGAAGGGCATAGAGCATTTGAATGTACCCAACACCAAGGAAGGATAGAATGAAGAACAAAAGGTCAAGAAAGAGTTGTAGATGGTGATGAAGATGCTAGATCCTCACATTCTAAAGATGCTAAAAGAGGAGAAGTCCTAGTTAACCAAAGAGTCTTGCTAAGTGGTGAGAATGAACCTAAGCAAAGAAGGAGCTTGTTTCACACAAGGTACAGATGTGAAGATAGGTGTTGTGATGTGATCATTAATGGTGGAAGTACTAACAATATAGTGTTAAAAATGATGGTCACCAAGTTGAAGCTAAAAAGGTAGAAACACCCACACACATACCCTATTGATTGGGTGCAAGATGACCATAAGGTCATGGTTAATGAGCAGTGCTTAGTGAAGTTCAAGATTGGAAGCTACCAAGATGAGGTACTATGTGATATCATACCTATGGACATATGTCATATTTTTTTGGGTAGGCTATGGTAGTTTGACAAACATGATGGGTGAGCAAATACCTACACTCAAAGGATGGAGTGAAACATAAGTTGAAACTATTGAAGTATAAAGAAGAAAAGGTATGTAGTGCTACCATAATATGTTTTGTTGATGGAAAAGAGTTTCTTAAAGGTATGAAGCATGAGCATATGTGTTTTTCTATAATTCTTAAAGATAGTAAAGAAGTATAGGAGGTACCTATAGAAGTTGTAGATATGTTGAGAGATTTTTCCAATACAATATCATATAATATACCTGAAGAGTTGCCCCCAGTGAGGAAGATTAGTCACCAGATATATTTGGTTCCATGAACCAGTTTTTCCAAACAAGGCAGTGCACAAAATGACACCAACAAAAAGTGAAGAGTTGAACAGGAAAGTTCATGAGTTATTATAGAAGGGGTTGATTCAATAGAGTCTAAGTCCATGTGCTATACCAACAATATTATCACCAAAGAAGAATGGAGAATGGAGGATGTGCATAGACTCTCACACTATCAACAAGATCACAATAAAGTATAGATTTCCATTGCCAAGGATGGATGATATTATGAAATGTTTGAGTGGATATAAGTATTTCAAAAAGATAGATCTAAAGAGTGGGTACCATTAGATTCGTATCAGAGAAGGTGATGAGTGGAAGACTACTTTCAAGACAAGGGAAGGACTATATGAATGGTTAGTCATGCCTTTTGGGCTAACCAATGCACCAAGAACTTTCATGAGGCTCATGAATGAGGTACTGAGGGAGTTTCTAGGTAAGTTTGTCATTTTTTACCTAGATGATATATTGATCTTTAGTAAGACATTAGAGAAGCATTTGATTCATATTCTCAAGGTGTTTGATAAGTTGAGGGAAGAAAATTTGTTGATAAGCTTGAAGAAGTTTAGTTTTGTAAAGAAAGAGTTGGTGTACCTGGGATTTGTAGTCTTAGGAGTGTAGACACCTAAATATGATTACATCACTAAGTAATCATATTTAGTCATCTCCTAGGATATTATTGATTAAAAATTTACTATTTAATTAATTAATCATCATCTCCTAGTTAATTAATTTATTTAATTAACTATAGTCCAATTGATAAAATCAAATGATCACCCAAAATCAATTTATCAATTAAATCCCTCTTCCCCTATTAAATTGAATAAATCATTAAATCTATTAAATTTAATTCCATACTCCTCATTTTATTAAATAAAATATTTAATAAAATATCTAAAATCCAAAAGCCTTCATAAACCTTATCGTAACCCCTAATCCAACCCATTCACACATATTAAACTCACTTAGCCTCCTAAATAACCCATCCCATCAAAGTTAACTCACTCACCACCTAACCCCCCTTCTAAGCTAATCCTAAACCTCTTCTAATCATGTACACAATCATAAACATGGGTTAAGACTTGGTGACCCAAGCCAAAGTCAACAAAATCAACCACACCTCTCACATCCTCAAAATATCTCTTACACCTCCCTTAATGACTCTTACAAGGCATTTATGGAGCCCTTATCTCTTGAGCCTCCTTTTTTGACCATCCACCTTGCCTTCCCTTCATCCAATCACTCTTTGAAAAGTGTTGCCTCCTTATTGGTGCTAAAAAAGCACAATCCATGTGCTCCCCTTTGAGTGCATCCTAGCCCTCCCTCACCATCTTGCCATCCTTGCATCTTGGCCCTCCATTCCTCCAACCCTTGGCCTATAAATTGAACCTCCTCCCTTCACAAAAAAATCCATCCTCCATGAAAATTTATAATGCTATTTTGAGAGCTCATAAACTACCAAAATACCATTATAATGTTGGAATCACTCCATGACGCCATTGTTGAAACCTTGACTCATTCACTCCATCCATCCATCTAAGCTTGAGCATAACTTGTGAGAATACATACCTTAAATTAGGGAAAAATCCATTGCATCATGATGTTATACCATTAGGAGCCTACCATTCTTGGTTTGCTTCCTTTTGTGGTGATAACAATCAGTCATATCTTAAGTGTTTTCTTATTTAGTATTATTGATGCTTTCCTTAATAGTTAGTATTCATCTTACACTACTAAAATAGGCGATACAAGGAGAAGGTCTAAAAATGGACCTAGAGAAAGTGAAGGCTATCCTTGAATGGCCTACTCCAAGGGGTGTGACAGAGGTAAAATCTTTTCATGGACTGGCTACATTTTACAAAAAGTTCATAAGAAGTTTTAGCAATATTTGTGGACCCTTGACTAAAACAATGAGAGGGGATAGGAAAGAGTTTAAGTGGACTCTAGGAGCAGATAAGAGTTTTAATCTATTAAGATAGAAAGTTATTGAGCAACCTATTTTAGCACTTCCTAATTTTAACAAGGTGTTTCAAGTAGATTGTGATGCTAGTGTTACTACAATAGGAGCTATTTTGAGCTAGGAAGGTAGACCTATTGCTTATTTTAGTGAGAAGTTGAATGATGCAAAAAGAAAATATTCTATTTATGATTAAGAATTTTATGCTATAGTTCAAGCATTGAAGAAGTGGAAACACTATCTTCTTCCTAAGGAGTTTTTTTTTTGTATATTGATCATCAAGCTTTGTGATATTTGAATAGTCAAGGAAAATTAAACCAAAGGCATATAAAGTGGGTTGATTTTTTGCATAGTTATACATTTTTTTTGAAACAAAAGAGTGGGAAGTCTAACAAAGTTGTAGATGCTCTTAGTAGAAGACAACTTTTGCTAACAAAAATGCAAATAGAGGTGGTTGGGTTCAAGGAACTCAGTACATTGTATCTAGATGATCCTGATTCTAGTGAAGCATGGAAGGCTTGTACATAACTTGTTACACTTGATAGGAAAAAGTGGTTGGATTTCATGATCCACAATAATATGTTGTTCAAAGGAAGCCAATTGTGCATTCCTAAAAGTTCAATGAGAGAGAATCTCATTAAGGAGAAGCATAGTCGAGGATTAGCTAGACATTTTGGTAGAGATAAAGCTATAGCTTTAGTTGGTGAAAATTACTACTAGCCATATTTGTAGCAAGATGTGATAAATTTTGTACAAAGTTGTAGAGTATGTCAGATGGCAAAAGAAGTGAAGTAGAATATAGGGTTGTATCAAGCATTAATTGTACTAGAGAAGCCATGGGAGGATATCAGTATGGATTTTGTTCTTGGATTACTGAGGACACAATGCAGGCATGATTGTATTTTTGTGGTGGTTGACAAGTTTTTAAAGATGGCACATTTTATTTTTTGCAAGAAGACTAGTGATGCTATTCATGTAGTAGAGTTGTTTTTCAGAGAAGTGGTGAGATTACATGTTTTACCAAAGAGTATCATTTCAGATTGAGATACCAAATTTGTTGGGTATTTTTGGCATACATTTTGGAAGAAGTTGAAGATAGATTTGAAGTTTAGTTCATCACATCATCCATAGACCAATGGATAGACAGAAGCTTTGAATCATAGTTTGGGAAACTTGCTGAGATGCTTGGTTGGAGATAAACCAAAAGGATGGGATATTTTTTTACCATAGGTGGAATTTTCATATAATAATTCTATCAATAGGAGTATTGGTAAATCCCCATGCTAGATTGTATATGGGAGTAGTCATAGAAATGCTTCTGAACTGAGGTAGTTGGGTAAAGGAGAGATAAGTAGTGTTGAATAAATAGTATAAGGCTAAGGTAGATGTGAAAATGAGATATAAAGAATTTCAAATTGGAGATGAAGTCATGGTTCATTTGAGAAAGGAGCATTTTTTAGTGGGTACATAGAATAAGATAAAAATGAAGAAGTTTGGATTGTGCAATATAGTGAAGAGGCATGATTCTGGCAATGCATATGAAGTGGAGTTGCCTACTTAATTGAATATTTCACCAGTATTTAATATTTCAGATTTGATAGAGTATTATGAAGGAGCTGATGGAGATGAAGTTGCAAAAATAGAACTTATGAGGAATACTTGGTCAAATGGAAAGGGAGATTAGTTGAGGATTCATTATGGCTAGCAAAGGAGGATGTTAACCATTTTAGTTTTCCTTTGAACACCTAAGACATGATAGGGTCACTTTTTAAATTATCTTGAGTGTTTGATATAGGAGCATCCTAGGTGCAAGGGCAATTTTGCATCACCCAAAAATATTTTTATTCTTAGTCTTTTCTATTTTAATAAGGACTAGTAGACAGGGTAGTTACTATTTATGGGAACATAATATTTTTAGTAAGTTTTTCATATGAGCTCAAAATGTTCTCATTTTTTATAGGAAGGTTCATTTTAGAGTTGTAAGCCTACCATAAAAATCTCATTGCTCAAGCGTTAGTATTAGAGAAGTTGTTGCAGATTTTCAGTGGAAAAATTTGTAGAAAAATCTTTAGGCTCATTATTGGAGGCCTTAGAGTGCTCGGATGAGGTCTGAAAAACTTGATGGAAGGGCGCTAGTGCCATTTCATGAGCCTATAGACTAGGAGATAGAATTTCTAAAAAGTGGTTATAATAGTCAATTAGAGCAACTGTTCATGAGTTATGGCCCTCGAAAGTTGGGCTATTGAAATTTCTAAAATTATTTGTCAAAGATGTATTTGGCTAACTCTATGTGTGTTGTTAGAGTTTGTTAGCCCTAGGTATTAAGTTTGAGCATCTAGAACCTTCCCGGGTAGCATAAAACTGCCTATTTAAGAAAGGCTCGAACATTGTCTAGGGTAGCTCTGGGTGATAGTTGGCATCTTGTCTTGTAGATAGTTGTAATGAAGGTGCCCATGTGGGTTAGCATATTATACTTATGAATTCTGTAATTCTGCATTTGTGGTGCAAGTAAGAAGTCCATATTTTTTTGCATTTTTTGTTGTTTCTATGTTTCTATTATGAGTTTATGGAATTAAGGGGAGCTCCCTACATCAAATACATTCAAGGGAAGAGTTGCTAATATATTAAAATTTGAATCACATAGATACACATAAAGTTAGTATCATGGGACTAGTATGTACTATATATGTAATATTTAAACTAATACTTCCAATTAGAACTCTAATTTACAATACACCATTTTAATAATAAATTTTTTTGCTAAGTGAACTATTCCTTTCATTATGATGATGATGATACATACATACATACATACATACATAGATACATACATACATACATACATATTTATATATAATCATAGGGTGACATGGCTGATCCATTAGATGAAAGAGGCTAGGATGTTGCTCCCACCCCTTCTCTAGCATAGGTAAACCTTTTGTATACAAATTTATGTAATTTTAACTTTACAAAATGTCATATTATTATGTTACTTTCATTAAGGTTTTGGACTTGTTTTGATTGTTTTACTAATGTTTTTGTCATAATTTGATTCTTACAGAAAGGGAAAATAACATATTACACAATAGCAATTACTTGCTGATATGGTAGCCACAATATTATATGATTATGTCATCACGTATAGCAGTGACCCTATAACCATGTATAAAAGTCCCTCAAGACCATCAATCTATAAATTCTTGGGCTTGTGATGGATCCAAATCCAATAGAAGAGAAATAAGTGATAAGAAATGAATTGTTTCATAGAGCACACTATTTGGAAGTAAGCAACAATGAGTCTTTTGCTAGGACAATAGTTCAATAAAGATTTATGTTTTGTAGTAATTTATGGATCATTGACCACAATATGTATGGTTTTTCATAAGATTTTTTTAGACCATAGTTGTTCCACCTAATGAGGGTACCAGTGTAGGTCCTACAAGTATGTGATTTCAATTATCAATCATTAGAAGGGACATTATTTTCTTCATGATTATTATTGATAGTTTTATATTACTGTTGTCATGTTTTTGCAATTAAAAAGACAATAAATTGTGTGTGTGTATGTATATATATGATTATTTTTTAGGTGTTGATGATTTCCATATGCCTACTTATACAAGGTCAACCAACACTCCAAGATTGGTGATTGTAGGATCAATAACAAGGAGCTTGCAAACATTCACACCTATTGCAACTAGAGCTGGTAAATCCTTATTTTGTTAAAAAAATTTATGTGTTAAATATGATTTTATTTGTACATTCTTTTTCATTTGAGTATAGTATGACATTGATTAAATTTTTGTAAGGACAAATACACCTTCTCATGGTGATATAACTAATACTAGTACTGGTGATAATTTACCAGCCTTTCCTATAATAGCCCATGTTACTTCTACTAGATCATTGAAGGCATCATTGTTGATGGCCAATGATGGCTGAGAAAGATATATTTCCCTTAAAATTGCCTAAGCTTTTGGGTACTTTAAAATTGTAATTATTTAGAGTGTAACTATAGTTTACTTATTCATAACTCATTTTTGACTAATGATCCCATGATGATTTTGTAGGAAGTGATATTTTTATGAAATTTTTTATGATTTAACATTGAAGATATTTGGGCCCACATTATGTAAAAAGTACATAGCTTGATACAAAAGTTTGCTATATTTTTCTATTCATCCATTTGTGTCATGCCCAAAATATATAAGAAAAAAACACACAATTTAAAAATAATAATAATAATAATAAAGTTCACTGAGGTTTAAGAGTTGATTCACAAGAATAGATTTACTATGCTCATCTTAAGTTTATAATCATGAGAAGAAGTACACCGATAAAGTTAAATTCTCATTATTAAATTCGTATCAACATTTGGTTTGTTATTTCATTAAGATTTCAATGATTTATTGAAATTATTTGAACAAAAATATAATTTATCTTAAATTTAACTACGCAAAACAAATTACATTATCTTATTAGTCTAACATAACTTGTTATGTTTACAAACATAATGATTAACTTTCTCAACAAATAAACTAAATTTACATCTAACCAAATTTTTACTAAACATTAATTAAGAGTGTAACATTTATTGATTTGCAAAAAAAATATCACTAACTACATATTACTAATCTAAACATAATACTAATATATAAAAAAAAACCATTAAAATTACTACTAAGATAAAACTTAATTAAATTTAAAACCTTAACTAAATTTATAAACAAAACTAACTAATATACTTCATGATTAAAAAGATACATATTAAAACTCTAACAACTTTAAAACTAAGTTTATAAACACCTAACTTAAATTACTTAAAACATAACTTAATTTAACCTCATAAACAAATTCACTAACATATAGATACCTAACTATCCTAAAAAACACTAAACTAACCCACTAATCAATCTTTTTTTGAAAAAAAAAAAACCAAACATAATTACACAACCAAATCAATGTAAAACTATACTAAACTTAATTTAATTGTAACTAAAATTTAAAACAAATCTTAAAGTAAAAATTTTAACAAATTAAACAATCCTAATCATATTTACTACCCCTACCCATCAAATCAACCCAAAGCTCCTGTGCTTTCCAAAGTGCTGAAGTCACATCCCAGTAACACCTAATTCTAAGCACAAAGGGCAAGAAAAGTTGTGCCTGCGCAACATGAGAACCCGCCCACGTGGGCGTAGAACCCCACACACCCCCCCATGTAAAAGCAAGGGCCTAAAAAGGTGGCAATGAAAAAATAAGGAGGAAGGATGTTTGTTTTTTTTTTTTAAACATTATCTGCCATGTTATTTAAGCCACTTTCATCCTTTCCATTATCACAAGTCAAGTCACGTGGGAAAATTTTTTCTTGGGATGTGATTTGCATGGGGTACATGTCAACCATCATTAAATTTTGGCTTTGCCCAATCACAAACTCCATTATGCCCTTCAAAACTACTGCCTAGGATAGTTGGAGGAAGTTATTGAGTAAAGTTAATTTGGTAGGAATAGATATTAGTTTAGCTAGGATATTTGTGATGATATAACTTATTTAATTTTGTAATTTTAGTTGTTGAATTTTGTTTTATAAACAAATGATTTTTTTTTTAAAGGCATCTTTGAAGAATATTCTCTGTTGCATCAAGGGATTTAAAGTCTTTCCCCATATAAAATCCAGAGAGTATTTTGCTCTTGGGGGGGAATTTTTTTTCTAAGCCTTATTTTTCTAAGTATAGATTTTCAAATTGATTTATTGGCCAATGGCAATTATAGTTTTTTTAAAAAGTTAGATTACTCATAGAGTTTAATGGTTTGATATCAAAATAAAGAAAGAGCAAATTTTTTTCTCCTAATAAGCACGAAGCCTAATCAAGTTCCCAATATAATAAAATTTTTGTCTTAACATTTTTGAAAAGTGATTTTTTGCATAATTGAACATCATCATTTATCTTATTTTGATATTCATTGCTATAACTAAAAAGAAAATATGAAAATATCATGGGAAGTGATATTACTCAATCACTATTTTATTGACAGCTTGATTCAAGGGCTCCGCCGAGAAAGAACTAGGAAGAAAACTCGACATCGTTGCCTTTACAACAAAGGTTTTTAAAATACAATTGTACACAGGATTTTAATCCCAAATATATTTTAATTCAAGCAAGAAATTTAAATTTCCTTCATGACCCTTATCAAGGGATCCATATCATTATTTTGCAATACATCACTAAGATCATGGAGGGAACGAAAACTGACTAGGTGACAAACAAACATAACAAGGAGACAAAATTAGACATTCATATCCATACTAGGTTTTCACAACAGGATTCAACATTGAATCAAAAGTAGGGAAAGGTGGATTTTTCCAATAGGAGATGTCAGACACAACACCAAAATAGGTGCCCAATCGGGGCTATAACTCAATAACTTCCATTCTTCCATTCTTACATGCCAAAACTCATACATGGTTTGTGCTGACAGGTAGGGACCCATAACACCCTACCTTCTCTCCCTCTTCTCATCTTGAGAAGAGACTCTACACTATTGGAGTCCAACTGAATACCTTTCCTAAAATTGGCCACTTTTGCCCTATCCAAAGGTGAGTAATGCCAAAACACCCATACAAGAAAGCTTCAAAATTCAAGCAAAATATGAAAGAAAAGCATTCAATAAAACATGGTTTCAATCCTTCCCAACCATACCTAACATACATACAAGCATACCAATAAAAAACACAATAACATAAGCATAAACCAAGCATGAAACATCATGAGCAATATAAACAACATGAACAACATGAAAAAAGGATATGAAGAACTCCTACCCTCACAAAGAGGTTATGGTAAAATGAACAAACTGCGAAGAGCTTTTCCTTCCTTGTCTTCAATCTTCCAAGACTTCTCTCTAAAAGTAGAGATTGGGTAACAACCAAAACTACTCAAAAAGGCCTCTAAATAAGATCCAAACTCCAACCACCTAAAAAGGGCAATAACTTCCCCCACTTGCCTAAAAATCTAGAGGTTTCTAACTCAACCAAATCTAAGGTTAACCTCTAAGTGGAGTTGAGGTTATTCAACTCATGGTAACAACTTTTAATTTTCGTACTAAGGAAAAAATAGACTTTTTGAGTGACCAAAAAAGTCAACAAAAGGGGCTAAGGGGGTAGAAAATGCCCCCAACTCATACCCATATCCCTTGGGTATAAGATTTCATGATTTTTAAGCCTTAGGGATTAATTTGGGACCAAACAAATGCTAGGAATTTTTAGGACTATCTAACAACTCTAAAATGTAGATTAAGCACTAATCCAAATTAGGGGTAACTAAACCTGATTAAAAACAAATTAGCAAAAATGACACTAACTTAGTCTGACTTAGGTCCAAAGGTTACATAGTTAACCCTAACTAGCATTCTAGAATGCATATGCAATTCACCAGTGTTAAGTGAAACTATAAGAACACAAATAAGAAACATTAACATTTACTGAATTATAGAAAGATACATTCATACATATCACAATACAATTAAGATACAAACAACAAGGTTTCCATGAATGACACATAGGGATTAGTTTCATTCCTCCATCGAGTTTCTCAGCTAAAATATCCTATACACTCATTGCACACATCAGTAACCCCATAAAATCACATGCACATATGTATATATCTATCAGGAAATCTCATAAATTAAAACATACATCTTTCAATCAATCAGGGTTTCTCTCATCCTACTCATATTCTTAATCATTAAAATTTCATAATCAATGTGTTACTTTTGCATTTACTTACTTCAATACACATGTTCATAAAGCATTAAATGACGAAACTAAATATCTAAAAGTAAACATCATGCAACATGAAATAATATAATATGTTCAAGCATCTAATAGTATCTCGACATATTGAGTCATGTGTCTCAAAATAATAATGTATCACTATGCTACGATGGGTCGGGGTGAGGCCTCACAATTTGTTATAATATATTCAATGTACATAGCTTGAACTAATTTTTTTATCTAAAAATTTTGTTTTTTGTTAAAAGGTGGAATGAGCAAGGCCTTGAATTAAAAGATCAGCTCATAAAAACCATGGAGGAGTTCTTTGATCAAAATATTTTGAACATAGCCAAAATACTAAAAAAAGCCTACAAACATCTAAAGACTATGAGAGACTAGTACAAAAGGGTTCTAAAGCTCAACCCAAAGTATGAGTGTCCTCCTATCGTGCCAAAGCTGGAGTGGAATAAAATTATTGAAGATAAAAATGAGATGAGACTAAGAGATAAAGGAATTAACCCACCACCTAACACAAATAGTTATATGGTAGTATTAATATAATTATGCATAAATTAGTGATCTCTAATTATTCATTAAAATGCTTGACTTGATTATAGTAACTATAATCATATATCTAACATGTATAATATTATATGTTAGATATATTCCTTTAAGAAAAATTACAATTATATTTAACATGTATACGATTCTGTAAACTATTTACTAACCAAAACATGGCCTCTTCAAAAATTAAAGTTTGAGAAAACTACTAATACCCTTTCATAAATAAGACCTTGCTTTAATCATGCACTTAAGCTAAGTAGAATATGTCATAGAGTTGAAGAAAAACTACTATTACCCATGTATAAATCAAGCATTAATTTGAAGTTATAATAAAATGAACTTCATTTATCAACTGTTACATTCTAAATTTTTGGAAAATAATAATATTTAGAAAAGATTTTAAGATAATTTCAAAAATTCAAATTTTATACATTTGTTTGACTATAGTAAAATCATTCATATATAACAAGGAATTGATATCTCTAAAAATTTAGAGAGACTAGTTCATATAAAGTAGTGTTCAATCAAACTTCAAAATTTATACATACACTATAGTTTGTAAAATTAAACCTTTCATAGATAAGAAATAATTGATTTGCAAACCATAATACCACCTTATTAAAAGAGTGGATTCTCTTCCTAGAATTAAGAAAACATTTGTTGCTAAAGAGAATTGTCCATCATGATGTTGTCTATAGGCATTCACAAGATGATAATTAAAATCTCACTATCAACATTATGTTTGTTCCATGAATGTAGATCATATGTGTTATTCCAGCTTTGTTCAACCATTCCATTTCCATAAGAAACTCCTACATTACTTCCCACCATTGCATCCAAACTAGACAAATAATTTTCATAACCATCATCAACACCACACACATATAGCTACTTAGAATTGCTTTGTGGATAAACTATACTAGTTATTGGATCCCAAGCCAAATTGGGTATGTAGATACTATTATCAAGATAAGGAGTAAACAAATTATTTACTTGACCATATAAATTTTCTCCAATAACTACATTTTAGCCATTATCTATGTGTATTTCAAGACTTTAATTATTGTTGTTTGTCCCATGGCTATTTTGAAAACCTAATCATTTTGGAACTTGAATGAAAGATTTACTAGGCATATTGTTCATTGTTTGGGTATTCTTTAGAAGAAAAGCTAAAGTAACATGATTATATACATAGATTAAAATTATATACCTAACATGTATATGATTATATGGTTATATACTTAAAAAATATTACAGTTATATATCTAACAGAAAGGTATAGCTGAGTAGTTAAAAAGTAGAGAAAATTTATAAAAACAATCATAATTAGAGATACTGGAACACACTTTTACCTAGATCTTACCAAATGATGTTAGTTATTTCCATCTTATGACAAATATTTATACAAAACAAGGGCAATTATCTAGAAAATAACATAACTTGTTGGAAAATAATATAATTAATCATATGAGTACCTACACAACAAGGACTCGATTACCATGGAGCCAATTTGACTAATCTATGCATGTTTTTCCATAACAGAGCTTCAACAGGTAGAAATTGACTTCATTCATGCATAAATACCAAAAGAGTTGTTCTAGATTTTTCTTTTTTACTTTTACCTTTTCAAAAAAAATAGAGAAGGTAAATGTACAAGTATATATATTATAAAGAAAAGGTATACAAACGGGAGTTGCATCAAACAAAATAGGTGATCCAAGTAAAAAAAATGATAACTAGACCTCCCCTATCTTCATGAATTATAATGGTTACTTGTTAGGAAATTGGTGGGTTCAAACAAATTCTGGCTTAAGGAATATGAGAAAGAAAAAATATCAAAACACATTTGCAACACATTGATTTTACTTTTTAATGAGAAGACGTCAAAATATTGATTAATTTTATTTGACATATTTCAAACATATTTCAAAGTTTACATATACAAGTTGCTGGACACATCAAATGTGGCACAAGCTATGAAAGAGAAGCTTGGTAAACACCCTCTTGGCTCTGGTGGATATATGAAAATTCACTCATGCCTTGTAAGTAGTAGTAAATGAAATTTCATATCAATTTTTTCAATATAAAATTACAAATAAGTAGTACATTCAATATTAATAATATTATGAAAAAAATATAGGGCATTGAATTTAATCTAGCACCCACAAAAGAGGACAAACAAATTGGCTTCAAGAAAGGCTATAAAGTAGTGGTTGCCTACTATCGCACAGATTCCAGTGGTCAAAAAATGTAGAAGATTCTAGTGCACTAGTTGATACACATATAATTAGGCCTAATGAATAATAATAGTAATAGAGAACTTCATGAGAAATAATCTATTTGATGTTAATTTTGAACAGTGATAACAATGCGCACATGAAATTTCGCTGTAGCCTACTACTCCCAGCATAGATCTTACTCATGATGATGAAGGCACAAATCCTACACATGAAAAAGACCTTTATGTGCATCACAATGATATAGGTATATATTTAAGTTCTATTGAAAATTAATATGTAATTATTAATAAAATTTAACATCTTAAATTGCATTTGGTGTAACCTTTATGTGATAATTTTTGAGTATGCAGAGTGTGATGTTAGTGTTGAGCATGTTGAGGTTGTTGGAATTCTTTAAACTAAGAGGGTGGGGGCAAAGGGGTGAATAAGTTATCCAAGGTCCAAATGTACAAATATTTTTTTTCACAATTTAGTGAACTGATATCCATAAAATATTTTCATCATGTGCAAATCCATTAAATCATACAATCACTTAAACTCGTAAGTTATGCTTGGCCAAAGAAAGGGATCAAAATCCTACAGAAATGGACTACTTAACCCAAGATTGGACATCTCAAGTGGTTCTTACGCAACTCATTTGGACTCATTTAATTTATCAACTAGGGAAGTAAACTTGAAATGGTTTTTGAAAAATATATGCTTCAAACTTATCTCGTCTTAAAAACTACCTTAAGGGAATTCAAATTCTTAAGCTACAAACAACCTATTCTAAAATTGAGAATCAAATCTATTTAAACAAAGCATGAAAATAGAGCTGGGAATTACTTCAATGACCTATGCTATAGGAATAGTCCACTAATTATATTATTAATGGCTGTAGGAACAACAAAGTTTATCTTAATTATATCAACTAAATGTAAGTCCTATGTTAACTATTTAGTTCACTTCTTGTGTGGGCCCCCATAGAGAAGTAAAGTAGAATAACTTAGAGATGAAAACTTAAAATGTTCCTTTTATTCATAACAGTGATAAAACATACATACTAATGAACAACAAGATTGTATTTAGTACTCAACAACTTCATCTATTGAAAATAACTAAAAACTTAACTTTCTGAAACACATACTTCTAGTTATTTAAATAAATAGACTAGGAACAAAATTCCTAGATTTTAGACTCATCAACTATCAAAGTTAAAAATAGTATTGATTATTACAACTGACTCATTAATTCTAGCACCATAAAGAATAGTAATCAAGGAGCTCATGGCCCCTAAATTTACACCACTTGGTGCTAGGCTAATATCGTAGACAACCATTTTGACTTTTGCTTTTCTATGTTGACCCTGCTTTTATATCTACAAAATATTAATGCCTCCAAGACAATAACATACATCAAGACTTATTCAAAATATGTCATCTAAATTAGTTTATCCTATGTCACATTACTACAAGAGAACTACCCAACCTAGCTAAGGAAGAGAAAGCATCATTCACACATTATTTTGTAATTAAATGACATATCTTTCATAGCATATTCATTTTGATCCCAAGATGTAATTATGCACACATTATCATAAACATCATGTTCTTGAACATCAAAGTCTTTACAAAGTTTGAGAATTAAACTAAAAATGCAATGACAAAATAGACCATATTCTGGTCTCATTATTCCCCCTAACTGAAACTTTGACTTGTCCTCAAGAAAACATAAAATTTTTCACCCTTGTAGCCATTCTGAAATCTGAAGCAATACTCTGCCCTTTTCCTCTTGTAGTAATGCTCCAATAAAAACCTTTATTCTCCTTTTACCTTTCCCATCTACGAAGCTCTTTTGTCATATCAACTGTCTCTAAATTTTGCTGATTAGCAAGAAATGGGGCTAAAATAGTGGAGGCTAACAAGTTAAAGGGATCCAATCATTTTTCCTTTCTTCCCCCAACTTGATATACCAAAGTGCTAGCCAAGTAGCCATGATAAAATTAAAAGGAGAATGTTGTTCTTTCTTCTGCAGGTCTTCATTCAATCCTATCCATCACTATTGATTCCCCTACTTTACTATAGGGAGATCTATTTCTGCCATGGCTTTATATTCTTGATAGGCTGCATCCCTTAAAGGAGGAATAGTCCAGCTTCTAGGTTTTGAATAAGCAATTTTCATCCATTCATAGTACATATCTCTAGCATCCTTGGCTTTAAGCCTAAGAAGAAGTGGAGTTTCATATTCTAATCCTCTAAACTGATGGGCCTGATGTTCTTTGCTAATTTCATTTTGGATCCAAGACATTAGTGCCTTGAGTTGAATATCACCCACATAAGGCAGAGGGTTCCAATATCTGTTGTTAGAAATTGTGAAATTATGTAAATAGAGTTCATAGAGAAATTTTTTAATAGCTATAGGGGTAGTATGGAAGGCTTGAAAGAATTCATGAGGAGTATTCAATGTTAAACTCTTACCCTGAATTACACAGGTCATCTGATAAATGAAAAATTATTCCTTCAAAAAGATAGCATAAACAAGGGAAGGAGAGCGACAAGACATTAATTCAAAAATCATGACAGTAATCTTTGTAAGTTTACCACTTAATTTCTCAATCTCCTCATCCTTTTCAGTCAACTCTTGAGTTTGATTGAAGATAGTTTTCTCTATGCTGTGTGTGTGTGTGTGTGTGTGTGTGTTTCATTATTCCCTCTCTTGAATTAACTAAGTAGATAACTATAAAATGATGCTTAATAATGAAATAGTGGAACCGGAGCTGAAAGTAACATGTGTTTCAAGTGAAGGATTATTAGGAATGGTTTGTTGGGTTGTGGATGCTAAAGCATCAAGTCCTTGTGAAAGAATTTATTTAGCAACAGTGTTAACTAAATAAAATTTATTCCAATATCCTATTCATGAAATTTTTCTCTTTGAGGCAGAGGAGATTCTGGAACTCTAATAGATACACTATATTTGATATCTAAATCTATGGAAATGATGGGTGGCTGGTCAAAGGATGTTCATACTATTGCAGGTTCATTTTTTGCACTTTCCCCTTTCTCAATTATATTCTTATTTTTATCAGAAGAAGATGATTGCTCTTTTTCAATAATGACATTTTCGGATAGTGGGGTTTGAAAAGGCACATCCTCATTGGGATTTATAGATAATTGGCCTCTTTGAGTTCTACACCTAAGAGGTACTTCAACTACTTCTAAAGCTGTACAAAGTTCTAGAGATGTATCCTATACATTCCCTTTCTTCTTTTTCTTATGAACCCTAGGAGCTACAGGAGGGTCGATATTTGGGGAAATTTCAACTTTCCTTTTGCTCCTTTTAGATTTTAGACCTGACCCAGAGGTAGAAGCTACAAGAGTAGAAATTGAAGTTCTCTATGACCTTCTATGTCTGGTTGAGGAAGAGACTAGAGGCAAGTTTTGAAGATTTTCCTAAGGTTCTATTTCCTCCTCAACTTGCTCCACAGGTTGCCTAACAAGGGTTTGCACTTTATTTTCAATGAAATCATCCCAAGATATCCCTAATTACTCCCTAAGGACTTTTTCTATGATAAGCTTAATAAAATAGTGGTGTGAAACATCCTTTGGGGTTTCTTTCTATACTACTGCAACTCTTTTTAATAGAATGTGAAACATAAAATGAGAAACATTCAATGGACAATCATCATGTCTTAGGTAACTAAAAAATTGGAATGTGTGGCATGCAAATATGAATGTCTCCCCTCACAAGTAAAATTTCACAACATAGACGACACATTCATTAAATGGTTGTGGTAAAGATGTGCAGACTGTACCTTGTTTCCAATCTATCTAAAGTTGTGGATCTCTATGCACTGTAAATTGAGCTCTAGTTGATATTGCATCCAATGTATCTGAAAAATATTCTCCTTCCAATGACAACTCCATTATATTTTCTGCAATTTTAGGTGAAAATAGAACCTTTACTCCTCTGACTATAGCAAAACTATCCCTCAACATTCATAGAAATTCTAAGGCAAGCTCCTCATTCCATGTAGATGATTTGAACATATAATTCATCCATCCCCTGGCTTGAAATATAGGTAGACAAACTGAGTCTCCCAACAATGTTGTATGGTCAGCTGGTTCACTTCTCAACAAGCCATCCCCCATTATTCTTCCAAAGTGATTATACGAGTAATTTTAAAAAAAAATGGAAATGGAAGAACTTATAACAAGATGAGAAAACAACTGAAAGTAATTTTTTAAGCGGCTAAAGTTTTTAGCATTAGGGTAAAAGCATAGATCTGTGTCACCTTTTGTGATACCAAAACTTGTTTTGGTCAAATATCATTTCTCTATCAAAACTCAATTTTTTTCAAAAACTAAAAATACCCTTTTATAGATCTCAGATTCAATATCATCATTATATAAACTTTTGATTGTTTTGATTAGCTATAATATGTTATAATCTCAAAGTATTATAAGTCGATATTTCAACATTTCAGAAGATGCTCCCTCAAAAAAGGAAAAAAAATAGTAAATCATATCAAAAAAATTAAAAATTTATATTTATCTCTAGAGGAGAGAATCCTCTTCATGAATATGGAATTTTTTTTCAAGAAGGTATAGATTTGATAGGAAATTTTTGACGGGAGGAAAAAATTGTTGGATTCTGATAAGGTCAAACTTCAATACTTATAACAAAGAAAATATACATCAAAAATAATTATTTCTTTTTTTGTGCACTAGCTATTCATGTCATCTATAAGATATTTTCAAAGTAGAACAAAAAAAGATGATTTGCATATACTTGTTTGATGGGAACTACACCCTATATTTTTTATAGTTAAAAAAGGGACTTCAAAATAAAATAAAATGAATAAATTCCCACTCAAAAAAATTATAAAAATTATAGGCATAAAAATCATCCAATTCTACATATTTCATCAGTTTACATCATCTTCATATTTTAAACACAAATACCATTTTTTTTGTCACTAATGTTGAACTGTCACATTCTGATATCACATTTCTTTATAAAAGGTGACACAGGTTTGTGCTTTTACCCATTAGAGATCATTTGATTTTGCATTAAATACATACTTACTAGTTTGCAAAAATGTGTGACATAAAGATAGCGGTCACATGACATTATTCTCTTTATCATGTGGTGGCATATAAAGAATAATGAAAATTTAATGATCACAAAAAAATGAATGAGATAATAATACCCCTCCACCCCAACTAAATTAGGAAATAGCTCCTACAATTGCTAGTGAAAAAGGAAACTAAAAATAGAACAACACATTAAGAAAAAGTTGAATTTGAGTATCCGTATGAACCTATTGAGTTATACTATCATGCAAGTTGATGAAGGGTGAGGTGAGGTGAAAGATGAGAAAAAGTGGAATGATGTAGAATTATTATAGAGAAAATATTTTCACAAAGAAAGTAGTTTATTTTAGTGAGAGTAATGAATTTAGAGAGAGGATGACAGACAAGTGGGAAACCTGTCTATAGTTGCTACAAGAATTGGAGGATCAAAAAGTGATTGGAATTGCTACAGGAACTCCTCATGAGTAGATAGGTTATGGTAATGTTTTAAGTGGTGTCCATTAACAAGTAACTTGAAGCAAATAGGATCAATGGTAGAGAGCTCTACTGCACCATTGTTGAACACAAAAATGATTTCATATGGTCCTAGCCAACAGGTTTAAAATTTCCCTGGAGTTTTTTGATAACAAGAATCATATAGGAGGGTCCAATCTCTAACAAAAAAACTTCTTCTCATGGATGAACTCATCATGCCATTTCTTTCTTTGCTGTTGGATTATATTTGTATTGTGCAGGGTAGATTTACGATATTCATCAAGGGCATTGAGCTATAGTAGCCTATCTTTTTGAGCTCTGGAAAGATCAACATTGTAATATAATGCCAAAATTTATTAAGTGCATACACAATAGCAAGTAATTCTTTTTCAGTGATAGTATAGTTTAGCTTAGCACCTTGTAAATTCTTACTAATATAGTAAATGGAATTTTCAACAATACCTTCTTTTTGTCCAAGAACTACTCCTAAAGAAATGTTAGATGCATCAATATGAATGTGGAAGGGCAGCTTCCAATCAGGTCCTCTAAGAATAGGTGTTGTCAAAACATCCTTCAATTGTTGGAATGCTATTTCACATTCTTGTGTCCATTCAAATTCAGCTTGTTTCTTAAGTAAGTTATACAAAGGAGTAGCAAGCTTACTGAAATCTTTGATAAACCTCTTGTAGTATCTAACATCTATTTTCTTGTTTGGTGTTGGTAGATTAGTAATGACAACAATCTTTGCAGGATTCACTTGAATTTCAAAAGAGGAAAGGTAGTGCCAAAGAACAACTCCTTCTTCCATCATGAAATAACACTTCTCACTATTAAGAGAAAGGTTGTATTCTTGACACCTTTTTAATACCTTCTCCAAGTTATAATGGGCTTGCTCAAATGTGTCACCATAAGAGGTGAAATCATCCATATAGATTTCAACACAATCTGAAGCTATGTCAAAAAATATGCTAAGTATTGCTCGCTGAAAAGTTGCAGGTGCATTGCATGAACCAAATGGTAAGACAAAGTAAGTAAATGTTCCCCATGGATAGGTGAAAGTTGTCTTATCCTGATCTTCTAGAGAGATCTAAATTTGGTTATAGCCACTGAAACCATCTAGAAATGATAAATTCCTTTTTCTTGCTAAGTTATCCAACATTTGATCAATGAATGGCAGAGGAAAGTGATCCTTTTTAGTGGCTTTATTAAGCTCTCTATAGTCCACACATACTCTCCATTTCCCCCCCTTTTTTGGAACAATAACTAGTGGTGACACCCACTAACTATCAGAAATAGGATAAATAAAGCCAACATTAAGAAGTTTTTGTAACTCTTTTTTGACTATATCTTTCAATGCTGGGTTTACCCTCCTTTGAGGTTGTCTTACTAGCTTAAACTTTGAGTTGATGAATATTTTATGTGTATAAAGACTAGGATCTAAACCCTTCATGTCAGTATAATCCCATGCAAAGGATTGTTGACCATTTTGCAACAATTTAATGATACCTACCATCTAAGATGCAGTAAGTTCATTATTAATATTCAGTTCTTTTCTTGAAAAAATCTTTACTTTCATCACTTTATCCATCATTAAGACCTCTGCTATTGATGGAGATTAAATTTCATGGAGTAATAATTTGTGAAGGTAATTAGGTGTTGTAGGAGATTGAGGTGCATCACATCTAGGCAATATAGTTTGCAAGGAGCTAGCAGGATTTTTAGAGGTAGACTCCTCAACATCATATTGATTATTAAGGATTGCTACTAATATATTATCTTCTTCTCGGGACACAAAAAATGGGTTTCTCTCTAGCATCATGAGATGTTGAACATAATTAATCTACGAAGAATCATCACCAAGGTCTGGCCAAGAAACTTGGTCAAGATCTAGTTGGGGTTGTGCAAGAGAGTACAAGGTTAACTTCTTAGGGTTGGTACCATTTGATTTTGTCATTTTTTTTGAGAAACATGCAATGCATGCATCTATAGTAGCCAACCAAAGTCTTCCTAAGATTAGTGTATATCCTCCAAGGGTGCCTCTTGGTGATAGCACAATAAGCTTGAAAGGAAAATCTAGGGAATCCAAGGTTACAATGATATCTTCTATCATACCATCAAGTTTGATAGTTGAATTGTTTGCTAACTAGAGTATTGTAGGGGTATCTATTAATCAGATAATGCTAAGTCTTAACAAGACTGCTTTGGTCATGACATTAATTGATTCTCTTAAATCAATCAAAACATTTTGAATTTTGATGCCATTTATATGTATAGTAATAACAAGACTTCTTGGATCAAAATATTTAGGCATCAGAGCTTTGCTCAACATTAAATTAGAAAGTTGTCCCAACACATGGATAGTTGGAGGATCCTTTTTCTTTCTAGAAGACTACTTGACACATGCTTCTTTTGAAGTTTTATTGTAAAGGGGAATCTCCTTAAACACATCCAATAAGGGAATCTGTATAGTCATTTGCTTAAGCTGATCTAGGAGATCAGTTACTATAGCGTTTGATTTGGATGGAGTTGTAGGAACTAGCCTTTGTGGAAATGGAGGAGTGGGCTTGAATATATGGGAAAATTGGTACATCAATTGGTTGACTTACTAGACCATTTTTAGTATTAGTGACCTTAGCTATAATAGGTTCTTTTTGTGTAGGCAACTTGGTTCTAGACCTAAGGTGAATATCATTGATCTGCAAAGAATAAGCCTACTGCTTATTGTTGAAATTAGGTGTAGGCTGAGTAGGAAGTTGTGGTTGCTTCTATGGGCTAGCATTAGCTGCAAGAGGTGGAGGAATCAGGGTTAGTACTGAGGTGGAAGCATCAAGGCTTGCTGCTAAGGTGATTGGCTAGGCCCCCACTGAGGTGATTGTTGCTAATTCCCTTGATACAAAGGTTGTTGATTCAAACTCCATTGAGGATACTAGTTGTTTTGTTGAGGCCATTGAGTATTTTTCTAGGGATACTAAGGTGGTTGATGATATGCTTGATTATAATGAGGTTGCTGGTTGGGCCAATTATTATTCCAATTCTATCCTTGAGGGACAAAATTTGGGGGAATATTGCCTTGCCACTAATTACTATTATAACCAAAATTATTTAGAGGGTCTTGAGGCAAACCTTGTCTATGAGCCCATGGTCACCTTTGAGCAACATAAAACACTTCTCCTATATCTTCATCAATTTCTTTAAACTCAATTGGCATTGGTTGTGCATTTACTACTGCAATGGTCTTGCATGTGTAGTACTTCTTTCTTTCTCTATAATGAGAGCAAAATTCAGTTAGCATAGCATCAGCTTCATCCTTTTTCCTTTGGGATTGCATGGTATCCAATTAAGTAGAAACATCATTAATGATATCTTTCTTAAAGTTAGATAGCTGATTAGATAACTCCATCATTGACACTCCTAACCCACCATTGGTCTTATGTGGTAGGATCCTCAGTCCTCTTCCTTTCTTCATAGTAGCTCTTGAATAGTTTTGACATATCTCCTTGATTTAATTCCAATTTTTTTGTGTAACATCTCCTCCAACCATTAGATCTAGGGCTTCTATGCTTTCTTCTTGCACACCTCTTAGAAAAATATGCTTTTTGGATTCTTTATTTAGGTTATGCTAAGTATTTCACTACACATTAAACAAGAATTTGGAAACATAGTCTTAAAAGTTTCAACCTCCTTTTGAAATTTTAAAAATGTCATCCCCCTTCATATCTTGACCTCTATAATATTCTTTATATTTTTGAAGAAATAAATTACTCATTTCAATCCAGTTTGCTATAGAATTTGCACCCAACCCCATGAACCATCAAAGAGCAACATCCTTCAAAGTAAAGGGAAACAATTTCAACTTATGGGCATTAGTTATGTAGTCATAACTCTTACAAAGGATGTCAAACTCAAAGAGAAAGGTTTTAGGGTCTTTCGTAATAAGGCCATAAAATTTTGGAAGTGCAACAATAGGTATGTTCTTCAAATTTTGGTTCCCTTGCTGAGGTCGAATAGGAAAAGGAAAGGTAGGCACAACCATTCTTGGAAGAAGAGGTGGTGCTTGATAGATAACAATGGCTAGTGGATTATCTTGATATTTAGGCTTAGCAAAAAGTTCATTTAATTGGAATCATTCTTCTAATTCAACATCAATGCCAGAAAATGGATTTTCAAAGAGTTCATCTTTGCTGTCTTCTCTTTAGGGTTCATCTATCTCAGGTTGAGGATCATTGAATGGCTATTCCTGATTATCACAAGGAAGGAATCTCCCTAAGTGGTCTCTTCTTCTATGCATAATATGCTTCTTTACTACTAAACTCTATTCTATAAGGAATAGAAATCTAGCTAGAAAAACTAGTTTGAATTAACACCATCCTTGGCAACAATGCCAAAAATGCTTGGCCAAAGAAATGAATCAAAATCCTATAGCAATGGACTGCTTAACCCAAGATTGGACATCTCAAATGGTTCTTACCCAACTCATTTGGAATCTTTTAATTTATCAACTAGGGACATAAACTTGAAATGGTGTTTTCAAAATATATGCTTCAAACTTATCTCCACTTAAAAACTACCTTGAGGGAATTCAAATGCTTGAGCTACAAACAACCTATGATAAAACTGAGAATCAAATCTATTTTAAAAAAGCATGAAAATATAGCTGGAATTACTTCAACTACCTATGCTACAGGAACAATCCACTAATTCTATTATTAATGGTTGTAGGAACAACAAAGCTACCTTAATTATATCAACTGAATGTAAGTCCTATGTTAAATACTTATTTCATTTCCTATGTGGACCCTCACAGAGAAGTGAAGTAGAATAACTTAGTGAAATCTTAAAACATTCCTTTTATTCATAATAGTGATAAAATGTACATACTGATGAACAAGATTGTATTCAATACTTAGTAGCTTCTTCTATTGAAAATAACTAAAAACTTAACCTTCTAGAACACAGACTTCCAGTTATTTAAATACATGGACTAGGAACAAAATTCCTAGATTTTAGACTTATCAACTATCAAAGTAAATAATAGTATTGATTACTAAAACCAACTCATTAATTTTGGCACCAAAAGGAACAGTAATCGAGGAGCTCATGACCCCTAAATTTCCTCTGCTTAGTGCTAGGCTAATAATGTAGGCAACCATTTTGACTATTTCTTTTTTGAGTTGACCCCACTTTTATATCTACAAAATATTAGTGCCTCCAAGACAATAAAATACATCAAGACTTATTCAAAACATTTCATCTAAATTAGTTTATCCTATGTCACATTACTGTAGGAGAACTAGCCAACCTAGGCAAGGAAGAGAAAGCATCATTCACACATTATTTTGTAATTAAATGACATATCTTTCATAGAATATTCATTTAAATCCTGAGAAGTAATTACACAGACATTATCATAAACATAATGTTCTTGAACATCAAAGTATTTAAAAAGTTTGAGAATTAAACTAAAAATGCAATGACAAAATAGACCATATTCTGGTTTCATCAAGTTACTATCAAATCAATTTTGCATAAATGTAAGCATGAAACATAACATATTCAATAACACATTTGACATAATGATTTAACATGGAAACCCAATTTGGGAGAAACCACCTATAACATTCTACTCATTCTCACTCTTCTAAAGTGATGCCCTATGAGAGGCCAATGCTATTAAAGGTTACAAAGAACACTGTTAAATGTGACCTGATTAAAGGATTTCAATCACCCTATTAGGAGTGAGCCTTGTTAGAGGACTTTAGATCATTCACTTGGAATGTCGCCCAATTAAAGGATTTACAAATGACTATTAGGTCAACCTTAATCCAAAGTATTTACCCTAGACTGATACTATGATTAGAAAGTAACAATAAGGCTTAATTTGATAAAAAATTGCAACACCATTTTGTAGATTATAGATCTCTATTTTCAGTCCTCCATTCTACTTGGCTTTCATGCACTTAAGCTTTGATAGCTTGTTCACCCTTTAAGCATCTATACCCTTAAGCCTTCTTGCTTTTCTTTCCAAAACTAGTCTCTTCTCTTAGGTTATTGAATGAAGCAATACCATAGACTCATTGTCTCTCTTAGGTTCTCGCACATGACAACCTTTGCTTCTGACTAGCCATCTCTATAAATAGAAAATTAAGATCTTTTTCCATTCATCCTTCATCATCCATTTTAGGGTTAGATTGGATTAGGTAGGATTCACTAAATATAACCATCATTTCATTTCATTCCCTTCTAGAAAATTCCTTCTTCACTCCTCTTTGAATTTTCCTCAAAATGGTTCACCTTGAATTCTATGCCACCAACTCATCAAGTTTATCTTTCACATGGCTCACACAATCCAAGAAATAAAACTTGTTAGCTTAGATTTATTGAATTCATGATCTTTCTCATAATGCTAACACTCAACATTAGCTTGCTTCTAATGCTCAACATGTACTACATTGCTTGGAATCTAGTATCAAAACACTTGGCACAAGCTAAATTTTATTGGTGTTTAGCATCAACTAAACTTTACTTAGCTTATACTGTATCACTTGACGTACATTGAATTTTGAATTTATTTGGCTCCAACTAATATTTTTCTCAACTTACACTTACTTTTCTCAACACCTACTGTGCAAATTTTTAAGCTTTACATACATACTTTGTTTAACTTGTTCTTCTAAACTTAATCAGTGTATCCATTCTCTGCAACCTAGATTATCAATGCACTATAATATCACTATCTTAACTAATCCTTGTACTCATTTTCCATATCATAAAAAAACCTTTCCTTTAGGTGCTATTGTTACTTTATTTGATCAAATCCTCTTCATCAATCAAACAAATGATAGTACTCAAATTATCCAAGCAATTGTCTTACCAAAAAGTAGTAGGTTTGACATCGGTGATAAATAATGCTTAAAACACATTTTCACACTTTTATCAATCTATTTTTAATAATCTCCCTCTTTAGCATTGATGGAAAACCAAACTTAATTAGTACAAAAAACAAAAACACCAAAAAAAAAATTCCTTGTATTGAAATCTCTCCCTCTATCAACAAATTTCATCTTTTGAATAGGTTACAAAATATTGTTCTAATAAAAAATCATTCAATCAACTCATCCTTATGACTCCCTTTTGATAACTTCTTATATCTCTTTTGATAGCAACTCCCTCTTACTAGGTATTCCATGTTTCTTCTGTGTTTTCTTTCATCTCCCTCTTTGACAACAATATCTCCCTTAGCAATCAAGATTTCTCCCTCTTTGAAAACAATGCCAAAGACTTGTTATCTTAATAGAAAAATATGAACATTTTTAGTTTCTTCCTCTATCACCTAGCTTGTGACTGATTTGTAGCTCCATGTCTTTGATTACTTTAGGTAGCTCCTAAAGTAAGATCCACTGCATCAATGTGTAACATATGCCAATCATTTTGTTTTATGTAGGGTGCTTCTCATGCTTCTTAAATAGCCTTTGATAGGGGTATCACCCCTAGTTTACCTCCTAGATACTCATGAGTATCCTTAGGCAATGCTGTTGTGAAGATATCAACTATTTTCTCTTTTGTGTTAACATATTCCATATTCACCTCTTTATCTTGAACTAACTCTCTCAAGAAATGATACTTGATTGCAATGTGCTTAGTATTTTTTATGCATTATAGGATTCTTTTATATATTTATAACACTTGTATTATCACAATAAACTACCATATGTTTAGTGATTTCCTCCTTCATACCTTTTGAGTAGCTATTTGATCCATACAATGTTTATACAATTTACTGTAGCAGCAACACATTTAGCTTCAATAGTAGATTGAGATATACAATTTTGTTTCTTGCTAGTCCATGTAACAAGCCATTTTCCTAAGAAAAATGCTCCTCCACTAGTGCTCTTTCTATCATCAATATTTCCAGCCCAATCAGTATCATTGTAGGCACTCAAATCAAATTCCTCATTTTTCTTATAGTATAGACCATAGTCTTTTGTTCCTTTTAGATATCTCATTAGTCTCTTAACAACCATAAAATGATTCTCCCTAGGATTAGTAGAGATTATTACAACTATCTCAACATATAATGCAATATCGGGTCTGCTATGTACTGCATATCATAATTTGCCAATCACAAACTTGTACAATGTTTGATTCACCTCAGTTGAATCATCATTCTTTGACAATTAATGTCCTATCACAATAGGTGTTCTTACTTGCTTGGAATCTTCCAATCCAAAATTTTTTAGTATCTCCTTTACATATTTTGATTGAGTGATGTATATACCATATTTCATCTGATGTATTTGCAAACCAAAAAGAACTTGATCTCTCCAAACATAGACATTTCAAATTCTTTCTTCATTTCATTTGCAAAAGATTTACAAAAAGTATCTTGATCTCCAACTATGATATCATCAACAAAAAATCTCAAAGAGTAAAATACCTTTACCTTTCTTTGTCTTCAAGAATAGATTGTTATTATCGTCAATCCTCTCAAATCTAATCTTCACAAGATAATCATCAATGCTTTTGGTGCTTGCTTCAAACCATATAAAGATTTGTTTAGTCTACATACCATGTTTTTGTTATTAGCATGATCAAATCCTTCTATCTGTTCTATATAAACTTCTTCCTCCAATATACTATTCAAAAATACAAACTTAACATCCATTTGATAAACTTTGAAGCCTTTGTATGTAGAGTAAGAAAGTAGAGTTCTTACTCCTTCCAATCTTGGAGCAAATTTTTCTCCATAGTCTATCCCTTCTTCTTTTGCATATTCTTTACAAACTAATATCTTTGTAGTGCATATCCCATTTGACTTTTGTAAGTCATCTTGATGGATGCAACCTTGTTGATCTTTTGGTTGTGATGGATCATGATTGGGACCATAAGTGGACTACACTGTTGAGGTGATTGGATTTATGTTTTTGTATCAATTTCTTTGTTTATGCTTATGGCTAATTTATGAGATTATGATGTGATTTATGGTTCACTAAGGTTTGTGCAAGTGGTTACCAGGATAAATGTGTTATCATGAGGTTATTCCATGATTACTCTAAGATTTGTGCAAAGATTATACTATGTACTATTACCATGCTACACTGGACTAGGTTCTTATAGCAGTGGTAAGTCATGTTTATGACTATGTTCACTTATGCATTTTAAGTGCCTTTTTGTGTTGTTTGTACAACCATTATTGAATGCTTAAATAATTAGAAATGGATTGTCCATGTTGGATTATTTAGTTATGTGCTATGGACATTTACTTATTATATTTTGATCTAAGAGATATTTGTTACTCATGTTATGTTTTACATCTGAAATGACTCGAGCGTCAGATGTTATCCTTTGATTTCAGTATCATAGATGTTAGACTACTATGCTGCTCAGTTGATCATATTGCATGATGATGCCATTTTGAGATGATAGTGTGTTTTATGATGATAATTGGTTATCCGGTATTTGGGCATATCACTGATTATGTTATGTGATGGATTTAATGCTATAGTTATTTACTTCATTCTTGTGTTGTTATGCTTTATGTGAACGTGAGTGATGTAAATAGATTATTTTAATATAATTAAATAAATAGTTAAATTAGGTGATTTAATGCATTTATTTATTCAGCTATGTTATTATATACAATTGCAGTTGATCGTGTCGTTTAGTGTGTAGGATTTATATCCTTGACAGTGGCACATGGAGTTAGTGATTGAACTATTCATATTTTACCAATGTTGTCCTTATATGGTTGACATACTCTTAATTAAATGTTTAAATTAAACTTTTCAGTGATTATTAAATCCAAATTCACTTGGATTATGTTATTAGACCAATAAGTGTGCCTATGCATTTAGAGGTTCACATTGTCGCGAAAGCTGTTAAGGAAATTTATGTATTTTTGGGTTTTTAATTGATTTATTTTAATTTCTGATAGCTTTTTCATAAATGAATTCCTATTTATAGGAATAGCTTGTTTTCATTTGGGTCAATTTGGGGTTTAACTAGGTTGGCTAGTTATTTGCCCTAATCAATTATTCACTCGAAAAGTAAATAAATATCCAAAAAGGAATTTAATTCCTCACATATCACTTTTGAATTATAAAGTTGGAGAGTAAAACCCAAAATCCTCTTCATGAGGATTTACTATTTTGTTCATTGAGAGAGCTATGGGTGTGGGATCATTGCGAGGTTGAGCTCGTTGGATCTAGCTTGGGGAAACCTTGGATTGCCATGATTTTTAGCTACTTTTTTGGGCTATATATTTTATGGCTCAAATTTCCATTTTTCCCTTTTGGCTATGAGGTAGGGCCTTCCAATTTTATTGTTTTGACCTCATTTCTACTTCTATTTTTGGTAACCATTTGTTTGGAGGCTGAGAACTAGTGTTCCCCTTCGTTTTTGTATGCTAGTTCTACCTAGTTGGGTGGGTATGAACATTTCCCTATTTTTCAGGTTGAGGGTTTGGGGTTTTGCACTGTTTTGCTAGCCATCTTTGCATATGGTGTCCAAACTTATTAATTTTGGGTTTTTTTTGGGTTTTTGTACCCAAAGGACAAATGGGTTTTAGTTTTGAAGTTTTTCCAAAATTTTGGAGTTTTTACCTCATTTTACATGCCGCCCTATTTTCTTGAGTTTTCTTGGCACGAGTTGGGTCATGGACCTGGATTATCTATTTGGATATTAGTCAGACCTTTGTTGCACTTTTGTGATTTCATTGGGATGCATCTTGCATCTGTACTCCTGACTTTGTGTTTGGTTGATTGATTTTTGTACCTGTTGTTATGGTTTCTTTTGGGATCCTTGTTATTATTTTGTGGACACTAAGATTTGTGTAGAATCCATACTTTCAGATTGAGGCTGGTTGAGTGAGTTCATGATATTTGGACTTGTTGCATCATTGGGATTCATGTAGAATCCATACTCCTAGATTGAGTCTAGTTGAGTGATTTCATGATGTATGATTTTATTGGTTCTTGGGATTCATGTAGAATCCATCCTCCCTGTTGTTTTCATTTGAGTGATCTTTTGCATTGTGTTCTCATCTAGTCCTTGTGGATGATCTTCATGATGGTGGTGTACCACACATGAGTACATTTGTCAGGTGGCCTATGGAGCTTGATCTTTTGTGGTACTTCCAAAAGTTGTGATCTTTTGGGATGGTTTGAGAATTTGCATGCCTATGGGCACTCATCATTAGATGAGGATGGGTAGGGTATGGTAGCATATGGAGGGGGTTTCTATCTCGTAGCTCAGTGATCATGGTGCCATGGGTTGGTAGAGGGAGCTTTAATTAAGTGATAACTAAAAAAAATGTGTGAATGGTAATAAACTTTAAGGTAATAAAAAAGTTCTATACATTGGCCTTCAAGGGAGTACCTTGAGTGAGTGTCCACATTCATGTGATGGCCTCCAAGGGAGTAACTTGAGAGTGTTTCCATATGTGATCCAAGTTTGGCTTTTGGATGCCAAGTGACTCTCCATGATGTTGGCCCCTATGAAGTAGCCCATTGAGTATCTGACTAGGACTTGTAGTTATGCATTGTCTATGTCTTGGATTCAGCCATCAAACTATCTTGCATGAGTGTTAGCCTTGGATGTTGTGCTTTATGTGTGTTTGTGGTTGGATCATTATCTCCATTAGCATGGTGGGTGTGGACCTATAGGTGCCACATGTTTGGGAGGCATATCTAACTCTACCACTACTAGGGACCAGTGTATAGAGATTGTCTTTTATCCTAGTGTGAATGTTGCTGGTTGTTTCCACTTGGTACTTTGAATTCCAGAGTATGATTTCTCGTGATTTATGCTTTCATTGGAATGCTTGGATATCACGTTTAGATGATGTTAGTTTATTTGATGCATTCTCATATTATGATGTTTAGCATATGACTAGATGATGTGAATTGCTATATTGAAATATCTATTGCTTATTGGTTTAGCATGTTAGATTTTCTTACTATGATGATCAATATGTGATAAGTGACGTTATCTACTTGTAGGATTATCTTATGCTTTATGATGGAGACACAACCCAATTATATAATGGACACAATAGGAAAGGGAAAAAATTATTAACTATGAAAATATGCCAATACACTTAGTGCACAGAAAATAGATTTCAAAACATGCCCTATGGGCTTACAATAATATAAATCTGGAGATAATTCTTCTCCCAGTACCTCCTCTCAAACTCCACTCTGAACTGCCTTTTACAATGCTATAATGTTCTTAAATAGACCCCAAAGGGTTGAGGATTAAGAATACATTCTAGAAAGTTCTATTTTGCATCCACCGCCAAAATGGAAGGTCCCAAAAGTTACTTTAGAAGTAGGTACAAAATTAGAAGAATCCAGAAATAGTAGCCGAACTTCTGGGAGGCATTACTTTTGAACCATAGCTCTGATTGATGAACCATTTACATTTTTAGAAAGCTCTCAGAGTGCTCTATAGCCCTATGGAATAGCTTCACTTGTACCCCATTTTTTAGGCTCGTATGAGGTCATTTAGTACCTCAAACTTGACTTTGAAGCATTCTTAGGAGGTCTCCAAAAATCAAAAAATTGCGATAACTTTCAAACTATGCAGCCTTTTGACTTGATTATTTTTTTGGAATGTTCTAAATTACAATTTTAATCATCCCTCCAATTTACACCTTCTAACTCACCAAAATTATGGCTCAACTACATAGTCCTATTTTTTTGGCATTTATACGTATCCCAAGGTGCTTAAAAACTCTAACCCAGAATACTGATAGTGGAACTGTGAGAGTTGGAACCTTTATTTGACCCAAATGGGTATCCAAAAATGAAAACACATGAAATAGAAACTATGTCTAGGTATATATTTTTTTGGGTGACATAGAATTGCCCTTATACCTCTGGATGCTCCTGCATCAAACACCCAGGGTAGATTGAAAAGTGACCTTTTCACTTTATGGATGGTAGAGGAAATTCCAAATAGGAAACCTTAGCTACTAATATCCAAGTTGAGTTGTCTATTGGCCATCCTTTCCACTTAACCAGGTACTCTTCATACTTCCTATTTCTAGTACTCCTGCCCACACAACTATCCAGAATCTCTTCTATCTCCTCCTTCTTAGAAGTAGGAATTGGACATGGCTCCAGAATTAACCCCTCATCTGCACCATCATCATGATATTCTGTTAAGTTTGCAATGTTGAAGATAGGAGAAATGTGAATTCCATCTAGCAACTCCACCTCATATGCATTTCCTGAGCCATGTTTCTTCAAAATTTTGCAGGGGCCAAATTTTTTCATCTTTAGCTTGTTGTAAGTACCTACTGGAAATAGTTCCTTTCTTAAGTGTACCATGACTAGATCCCCTACTTGGAACTTCTTATGTCTTCTCCTTTGATCAGCCCTAGCTTTATACTATTGATTCATCTTGATAATTTGTGCTTGGACCTCCTCATGTAGGTGCTTGATATGTTCAACAAATTCTTCTACTTCAGCACTTGTCCTCTCCCCTTGCTCCATCTTTCTTAATTTTGGTGCAATCCTTGGGCTACTTCCATATACAATTTGGAATGGTGATCTACCAGTACTCCTATTTATAGAGTTATTGTAAGAAAATTCTGCTTGTGGTAGAATCAAATCCCATCCCTTGGGCTTATCCCCAACTAAACATCTTAGCAAATTGCCCAGACTTCTATTTACCACTTCTATCTAGCCGTTAGTCTATGGGTAATGTGTGGAACTGAATTTCAAGTCCATTCTCAACTTCTTCCACAATGTTCTCTAGAAATACTGTAAAAAATTAGTATCTCTATTAGAAAGTATACTCCTTGGGGGACCATGTAGTCTGACCACCTCTTTGAAAAAAAAGTTTGCAATATGGATGACATCGTGAGTTTTGTGGCATGGAATGAAATGTGCCATTTTGGAGAACCTATCAACCACCACAAATACTGACTCATTACCCCTTTGTGTCCTCGACAATCCAAGAAAAAAATCCATACTGATGTCCTCCCATGGCTTTGATGGAACATGCAATAGTTGATATAGTCCAGTATTGTGACTAAATCCCTTGGCCGCTTGACAAACCTGACAACTTTGTACAAACTTCTTAACATCCTCTAAAATTTGAGGCCAAAAATAATATTCTCTAAGAATGGAAATGGTCTTATCTTGACCAAAATGTCTTGCCATCCCTCTACTATGTTTCTCCTTAATCAAAATTTCCCTCATGGAACTCCTTAGAATGCACAATTGATTGCCCTTGAACAACATACCATCCTAAATCAAATAGTTTAACCACTTGGTTCTATCTATAGCAACAGGTTTTTTACAAAATTTTCACGTTTTAGCAAAATTAGGATCCTTAGGGTACAAATTCTTGAGTTCATCAAACCCAAGTACTTCAACTTGCATTACTGTAAGCAACAACTACCTCCTACTCAATGCATCTACAACCCTATTAGACTTTCCATTTCTATGCTTCAACACAAATGTATAGCTCTGCAAGAACTCTACCCACTTCATATGCCTCTAGTTCAATTTACCTTGGCTATTTAGGTATTGTAATGTCTAGTGATCAGAATATAAAAAAAATTCCTTTGGCAATAAATAATGCCTCCATTTCTTTATGGCTTGAACTATTGTAGATAACTCTTGATCATAAACAGAATACTTCTTCACATCATTCAATTTTTCACTAAAATATGCAATAGGCTTACCTTCTTGGCTCAATACAGCCCCAATAGTACTTCCACTAGCATCACAATCCACCTGGAACACCTTACTAAAATTAGGAAGTGCCAACATAGGTTGTTCTATCACATTCTTCTTCAGCAATTAAAAACTTCTCACAACTATTGTAGTCCATTTGAACTCTTTTCTATCCCCTCTTATTGTGTCAGTCAGGGGTGCACATATGCCACTCAAATTCTTAATGAACTTCCTGTAAAAACTAACCAGACCATGAAATGATCTTACCTCAGTAGTAGACCTTGGAGTAGGCCATTCCAAGATGGCTTTTACTTTCTCTGGATCCATTTTGAGACCTTCAGGTGATACAAAAAACCCCAAGTAGACTAACTCTTTTTTAGCAAAGCTATACTTCTTCAGATTAATTAACGGTTTCTCTTCCCTCAACCTTTCAAGGACACTACAAATGTGCAATAAATGTTCTTCCAAAGTCTTGCTGAAAATTAAAATATCATCCAAATAGACAATAAATTTTTTTCTCAAGAACTTCTTAAGTACCTCATTCATAAGCTACATGAAGGTGCTTGGGACATTTGTGAATCCAAAGGGCATGACTAGCATCTCATAAAGACCTTCCTTGGTCTTGAAGATAGTTTTCCAATCATCTCCTTCTTGTATCTATATTTTGTGATAGCCACTCTTGAGATCTATCTTTGTGAAGTACTGAGCTCCACTCAAGCAGTACATAAGATCATCCACTCTTGGCAAAGGAAACTAATACTTGATGGTTATCCTGTTTATATCTTGAGAGTTTGTACACATTCTCCACTCTCCATACTTCTTTGGTGCTAGTACTATAGGTAATGCACATGGACTTAGGCTCTCTCCAATCAAACCCTTCCTCACAAGATCCTAAACTTGTCTATTTAGCTCCTCAATTTCAATAGGAGTCATCCTATGAGCAGCCTTGTTAGGAAAACTAGCTCCAAGGATTAAATCTATCTGATGATTGATTTGCCTTATTGATGGCAATCCTTCTAGAACATTATCAGAGATGATATCTCCAAACTCACTTAATAAATCTGAAACTTGAAGTGGTATTTCACTACTACCTTCCTTATCTTTTCTAAGAATCAAAGCATAACACATACGCTGATGTTTCATGCCATCTAAAAACTTTCTTCCATCAACAAGATAGATTCTAGCACTATTGGATACCTTTTCATCTTCCTTTATCATGATCTTCAGTTTGTGGTTAACTCCATCCTTTGTCAGAGAGTATGTGTTTGCATGACCATCATGTACTACATGCCTATCAAATTGCCATGTTCTTCCCAACAATAGATGGTAGACATCCATTGGAATAATATCACAGAGAACTTCATAATGGTAACTCCCAATTTTGAACTTCACTAAACATTGTTCACTTACCAGGACCTTATGATCATCCTTCACCCAAGTGATTCGATAGGGCTGGGGGTGTTTCTCCCTCTTGAGCTTTAGCTTAGAGACCATCTCTTTTGACACCAAGTTGTTAGTGCTACCACCATCAATGGTCACATCACAACATTTATCCTCACACTTGCACCTAGTATGAAATAGACTCCTCCTTTGTCTTGATTCAATCTCACCACTTAGTAGGACCCCTTCATTTACTAAAGTCTCTCCTCTTTCTACATCCTCTAAATGTGATGACTGTGCATCCTCATTCACATGAGCAACCCTAGCTTGGCCCTCATCTCTCCTATCTATCCTTTGTTATCATTGAGGACATTCAAAAGCATGATGACCTTGTTCATTGCAATGAAATTAGGTACCACAGAAGCCTCCTCTTCCTGAACCTTGTCCAAAACCTCTACCTCTTACTCTCTAACCTCCAAAGTTTTGATAATGAGAGCAGTTGAAATCCTCATTCCTCTGGTTCCTGCTAGTACCCACTTAGTAGGACCCCTTCATTTACTAAAGTCTCTCCTCTTTCTGCATCCTCTAAATGTGATGACTGTGCATCCTCATTCACATGAGCAACCCTAGCTTGGCCCTCATCTCTCCTATCTATCCTTTGTTATCATTGAGGACATTCAAAAGCATGATGACCTTGTTCATTGCAATGAAATTAGGTACCACAGAAGCCTCCTCTTCTTGAACCTTGTCCAAAACCTCTACCTCTTACTCTCTAACCTCCAAAGTTTTGATAATGAGAGCAGTTGAAATCCTCATTCCTCTGGTTCCTGCTAGTACCCACATCTTCATTTTTCTTTTGGGTCTCATTTCAGCCTCCAGATGACCTACCACTACCCCTTCCTCCTTGACCATGCCCTCTTTGTTTCCCTTCAAACCTTTTATTTAGCTTCTCTTTGACTTGTAGGGAAAACTAGTATGCCTTTTCAACACTGGTCATTCTTACCATACTTAATTCCTCCTGGATGCTAGGTCGCAACCCACTAATATAATGAGCAACCTTCTCCTTATTTTCTTCTACATGATCTCATCTAATAAAAATTTAGTAAAACTCCTTCGTATATTCCTAGACTAACTTTCTTGCTTGTTTTAACCCATGCATCTTCTTAAACAAATCAAGCTCATAGTCAATAGGAATGAACTGCTTCTTTAATTTGTCCACCATGTGATCCCACCTTGTGATCTTTTCCTTTCCTCTTCTATTTCTTTCCAATTGACCTCTTGCCAATAGATTTTGGCATGGCCTTTCAGTTTAGCCTTTGCAAACTTAACCCTATCTAGATCCATGATATCCTCATACTCAAAGTACTCCTCCAGTTCATTGATCCAGTTGATCAACTCATCCGATTTCAGATTTCCTAAAAATGCACCCACATCAATTGTAGGTCTTTTTCAAAACTTAGTAATGGCCCTAAAAATCCTCTCCTCTGCCTAATTAAAAAATCCCCCTTCAACTTCCCCTTTTGGTCCAATGTCTTCTTCTTCATTGTCATCCTCACTTTTGTCACCTACGGCAACATTTGTTCCTCTACGGAGCTCCTCCTGTAACACTTGAACCTATCTTTGAAGGGCTCTAACCACTTCAGGATTAATAGCTCCAGCCCTTCCACCATGATCTCTTCATGGAGGCATCTTCTTAACTCAAACCCACAACCACATAGTCCTGGTGCAAACTACCTCATAGTCAGTGCTCTATCTACACACTCAAGAAAACCCTGCTCTGATACCACTTGATGGAGACACAACCCAAGTACAGAATGGAAACAATAGGAAATGGAAAACTTTATTAACTATGAAAATATGCCAATACACTTAGTGCAGAGAAAATAGATTCCAAAACATGCCCTATGGGCTTGCAATAATATAAATTTGGAGATAATTCTTCTACCATTACCTCCTCTCAAACTCCACTCCGAACTGCCTTTTATAATGCCAGAAATGTTCTTAAATAGACCCCAAAGGGTTAAGGATTAGGAATAAATTCTAGAAAGTGCTAGTTGGCATCCACCGCCAAAATGGAAGGCCACAAAAGTTGCTTTAGAAGTTAGTGCAAAATTAGAAGAATCTAGAAATGGTAGCCGAACTTTCGGGAGGCATAACTTTTGAACCATAGCTCCGATTGACGAATTGCTTAGATTTTCAAAAATCTCTCAGAGTGCTCTATAGCCCTATGGATGAGATTTTCTCATCTTCCATTTTTTAGGCTTGTACAAGGTCATTTAGTACCTCAAACCTGACTTTGAAGCATTCTTAGGAGGTCTCCAAAAATCAAAAAATTGCAATAACTTTCAAACCGTACAACCTTTTGACCTGATTCTTTTTCTAGAATGTTCTAAATTACAATTTTAATCATCCCTCCAATTTACACCTTCTAACTCACCATAATTATGGATAAATTACATAGTCCTTTTTTTGGGCATTTACACATATCCCAAGGTGCTTAAAAACTCTAACCTGGAACATTGATAGTGGAACTGTGAGAGTTGGAACCTTTATTTGATCCAAATGGGTATCCAAAAATGAAAGCACATGAAATAGAAACTATGTCTAGGTATATATATTTTTTGGGTGACACAGAATTGTCCTTATACCTCTGGATGCTCCTACATCACTTTACAATAGTAGTGATGTCCATATTACAATAGTACTGACGATTTGGTCGGTGGCTTGGGATGTTACACACGGGGGATGGTTAGGACCCACAATGGTCTTATGATTCTATTGATGGTTGGGAGGAACTACATACTTAGTTTGGTTGTTTAGTTATTGTGATGTTATTTTTGTACATTGTGATGTTGCTTATGTTCACTATGATGTTGCTTTTAGTACATTCTTTACTACTTTGGTTTAGATGGATAGATTTTCCTCTTCATTCTTTCATGGCATCTTGTTGCTTATGCACTCGAGTGTTCACTCCTCGATCTACATGGATCAGGTACTCCCCAACATGGAGGTTTATTTTCCTTTTTCATTCCTCATTTTGACCCTTAGAGTATTTTTCTTGCTTTCCTAGGTGACCATGTGTAAGCATGGTGCGATGCAATAAAGTGTCACATGCCCATTGAAGTTCTATCATGCAATCCCTAATTTTATCGAATGCTTCTTAGAATTTTGCCATGCAATCCTTTCCAGTATTGTACCCCCATTGAAGAAGTATTGTACGATTCTTGTAAAGTATTGTATGTCCTTAAGAGAAGTGTTGCCCAATCCCTGAAAGTGTCACCCTCCTTCTTGAGAAATGTCCCATGATACTTTAAAGTATTGACTAGTGTTGATTTAAAGTATCACTTGGCTTTTGTGAAAACTTGTGCAAGTAGACAGCGGGCACTTTTCGGTAAGACCCAAACTTTTCAATAAGCATTTTGGGTACCCTCTTAGATGTTCTTCAATCCTTTAGAGTCACATTTTGTATTTGTAATGTTTCGATTCAGATTTAGTTATGCGTCTCCCATTTTTAGTTGTTTTATTTGGTAGTGGCATTTGGAGATTTGTTGGTTGCTCAGATTGTTGGTGAAGTCTTCTGTTGCGATCTGTGTGATCCCTATATAATGTTGACATGTGCATTCATACTTCTAATTTTTTTTTATTATCTTGGCTTGAATTGAATCCTTTTTCCAAGGATCTCTAGGTGGGCATTACATGTAGTATTAGAGCCCATGTTCAAACATTCAGATCTCTATGTTTATTTTTCCCTAGTGGTCACTACGTTGGTTGAGTATGAGTATCTTGGTGAGAACTCACGACCTTTGTTTCTTTGGTATCTACTTGTGATGGATTGGCTTGTCTAGTAGATGTGACTAGATTAGTGTGAGGAGAAGTAACTGTGTCTTCCCTTGTTTTGTAGATGGAATTGATGTGCCTTTGTTTGGTTGGTTGCGTGTGTGACCTTTTTGGTTGGAACCACTGATTGGTGTCCATGTGTTGGCTTTGAGTGCCTCTTTTTGTTTCTCCTTATGGAGAAAGGTGCATTGTTTCCCTATTTTTTTCTCTCCTAATTGTAAGTAAATAAATGAGTCTTATATGTGATTCTATGTTATATCGTTATAGTAATGAAATAATTCCTTGCATTGAGAAATAAGTGTTATTGTGAATCATTGCAAAGAAGTAGGTTTTGCATTATATCCTTGGGTTAATAACTTAAGTCCCCAATCTGATTGCTTCTTAAGCTTATGGAAAATTGTATTAAATTAATGAATATTTAAATGTTGCATTTCATGGAAAAATAATTAAGGAAATTATTGTTGTTTGCATATGCATGAGATTACTGATGGTATACTACTTGATGTGTGTGAGTGTGTTCTCTAACATTGCTAGGATGATGTAATCCTTAGCATTGTGTGGTGATCTATCCCTCTTTTGTGACTATTCTCAGTCATCACATATAATGTGATTTAATTGATGCTTTACTTTATTTGGCTAGAGGTACTTTCCTCATGTTGTTGGGCTAGCATTGGTTTTTTGTATTTTCTTCTTTTGGAATAGTCATCAAATTTTATCTATTGCCCTCTTTGTGACAGTTGTCACATTTAACTTATTGTTGAAATGTGCACTTTTTTGATATTTACTGTTGGAATGAACAATTCCCCATTTGGGCTTTTTTTTTTGGTTATTGATGATTATTATGAATGTGTTTTAGCTACTACCCAGTTGTGTGTTGTGATTCTACCATGTTCATCTCAAACCTTTGGTAGTACATATTGTAGACACTTAAATTCGATTACACTGCTTTGGTAATCCTATTTAGCTATCTCTAACATGCATCATTAATTAAATTCCTATTTAAATTAATCTTTTTTCCATCCCCTAGTTGATTAATTTAATTAATCATCTATAGTCCTAATTGATAAATCAAATAACACATTATTTATCAATTAATCCTACTCTCCTATCTAATTCCAAAATCCCCATTTATTAAATAAATCTATTTGATAAATAAAACCCTCAAATCTAATAACCCCTAACTTATCCCTAATCCTCTATTTGGCCTAATCCACCCCATCCACCCATACTAACCTAGCTTAGCCACTAACTCACCCACCCTCATGAATGCCATCCACTTGCATATCTCTAACATCCTTAATATAATCCTAACCCAAGCCTAATCCCCCCCTAACCTTGTCACATTCCCTAAGTGAGCTTAAGACTTTCCTAAGCCAAATCAATGTCTCCTCCCTCAAAATATCCCAACCATAAAACTTTATCCCAACCATAAGCCTTCAATGCTCTTACATGCCCTTAAAAGCTCTTACAAGCCATTATAAGGGCCATTTAAGGCCTTGAGCCTCATTTGTTGACTCATCCTTTCCCTTTCCTCCACCCAATGACCCTGTGACATGTGTCACTCCCTAGTTGGTGCTAAACAAGCACAATCCATGTGCTCCCCTTTGAGTGCATTTTAGCCTTCCATAAGCTTTCATCTCTCCTTGCATCTTAGCCATCAATCCCTCAAGCCTCTTGCCTATAAATTGAACCCCCTCCCTTCACTAAAATCATCCACCTTCCATGCAAAGTTATAATGCTATTTTAAGAGCTCATAAACTACCAAAATACTATTATAATGGAAAAATCTCTTCATGACTGCATTGTTGAAACCTTGTTTCACTCACTCCACCCATCCATTTGAAGTTTGAAGCATAACTTGTGAGCATACATTCCTACAATCAAGGGCAAATCCATTGCATCATTTTGTTATATAATTTGGAGCTTACCATTCTTGGTTTGCCTCCATTTTTGGTGATAACAAATTGGTCCTATCATAAGTGTTTACTTGTTCTTAGTATTGAGAATGCTTTTTATACATTAGTGTTCATGTTACCTACTAAAATAGGTGATACATTTTGGCATGCCTGGTGGGACCCCACATATGGGTCAATCTAATCATGTTTTTGGGTTTTTTATGATAAACTAACAAAACTAACATTGTTTGCTTACATTTTTTTGTGTTAGGTTTGTTGATTTTGTTGTAGGTACATAGGTCACTTTTGGGAAAATGTGCTCCCATCCATCTCATCGCTTTCCATTTTTGAGACCTCGAAAAATCAACTTTTTCTGCAAACCCACGACCCTAGGAATGCATTCCCATGATGCGGGAATGAGGCCATTTGCCGGTGGGAATGCTAACCCGTGACAACGAGTTCACAATTTTTCAATAGACAACTGCAACATGGCTTTAAAACTTTCACTGCATCCCTGCTAACAAATTCTCTAGCGGGAACGTAACTCAGAGAAATTGGGATCATCATTCTTACTTGTGGGAACGCGGCCTTATCTTTTTTAACTCTGTAAAGTTGTAATAAATTTATCTTTTGCTGGACTGTCGTTCCCGCATCATGGGAATTTTGTAAAATCACAAACCAGTGGGATCACTCTGTTCAAAATGAGCTCCCTGGTTTTTATGTTATCTTTTTCCAATTTTTCCTTGCATTCTCGCACTTTGGTAGGCCAGTGGGAACGCATTCCCGCGAAGAAAAACTCCAGCGGGATTGCGAACCCGCGTTGCAGGAATGCTGCCATCATGGGAATGCATTTTTTGTATTTTCTCTGTGGGACCACTGTCAATTTTTGTTGGTCAGGTCTAAGTCATTGTCATTTCCCTTTACAAATTGGAAAAGTGAACTTGTATGTCTAACAACCCCACAAATCAAACATTTTGTTTTGGAACTTAAAAGGAACAACTACAAACTTTCAATTTTGCATGCAACTTAAGCTAACTTAATTTTGAACACTTAAAATTTTTGTTAAGTTAACATAAACCAACAAAAAAAATCAAATTAAGTGGTTTTCATTTGGACTCACCATTTTCCTAACCACCCATCATTCTAACCATTGGTTGCAATATCAGTGCCATATATGGGGATGGGTCCACTTGAAAAAGGTGTTAAGTGTTCCAACTTGATTATTTTTATTTGAGGATTTATCTTAACTTATAAAATTTCATGAATGTCCACAAATCTAGATTAGATCGATCACACTCCAAGTTTGGACCTTAAAATTGAAAAAAAATCAATGGATGTGGAGGGCCTCCGGGCTCGCGCTTGAAATCGAATTCCACACATCTTTGTTTTGGGCTTAAAATAAACTCACATATCAATCTTGAATGATTTAAAAAAAATCAATCGATACTTGACGTGGAGGGCCTTCGGGCATGCGAGTTTGTTTTTGTTGACCCTAATCTTCTTGATGTATTCATTCTTCAATCAATTTTACTTTTGTTAACGCTTCAAGTTGGAATTGAACATTTGCATCCTAAACATGTGTGTTTACAAGGTCCAGATTAGAAAAACTTAAGCGTCAGTTGGAAAAGAATTCTGTCTTTTAGCCCAAGATCATCCAAGTCTTCTCTCCCCTTGTCATCTTTCGAGGCCATCTTTGGTGCATAAGATTAGGATGCAAAATCTTGTTTAAATTTTAGGAGGCCTGCTTGGAGATTTCATCACCCCTTGGGATGACCTCAACTCCAGCATTCTGGTAGAGTATAAATATTGAGAGGTGAATCCAAAGGAACCTCTCTTGTGATCAAGATTTTGTCACTCGGGCTAAGCCTCAAGGAATTTTATACCCTTGAGAAGTGAAAGAGGAGAAGTGGGTTACTGCTCCTCTCGGCTGTGTGACATCTTTTCAGTTTCATCTATGGATTTGGGCCTCATGTACCTTGGGTATATCAAGGACTCCCTAGCTAAAGCCAACTTTCAACCTTGTAGACAACCATCTAGGGTGTTAATGTGTTTGAAGTGACTGATCGAAACATTTGTAGAACATACACACTCCTTGGCCCAAGTATCATATTTTGAGAGTCAAAACTTCTATCGGGTTGTTCTTATCTATTGCTTGATATTCTACTTATTGAATAAATGTTTGCCAAATGTGGTCAATCCTAGCCTAGGGCATACTTAGCATAGTCACTGCCTCTAGGAAAACCCATAGTTGTGATCTTACCCCTTGGAAATATCTCATGTCAAGCCATCCTAAGACTAATTTTAAGAAGGCTAAGCTTCCTCAAATACCACCCTACAAGGAAATCAAAGCAGAACATAAGAAACATACCCCCAACCCCAGGATTTCCAAATTGGATCAGATTGAGAAAGACGGAGTTGAAGTAGCATTGCAAATAGAATGAGACTACAAAATCCAAAACCTAACCCTTCGATGTGATGTTAATACGAGCCTTATCGACAACTCTACTGTTACTCATTCTGATTAGGTCCTTCCTTTTTCAAAACACACTTACACACTTGTAGGTTTAGTCTCTCATCTAGGAATTGCACTATCCCATCTAAGCATTTTAAGTCAGTCCATCTCCTCTCATCTTAGGTTGTTGGAGAAAAATCCTCTGCTTTCATTGTTAAAATCTTAATGTCATCTCCTCACTCATTTAGAAGCATTTTTATTACATCTCTCATCATCTTGAACATCCTTGAAACACAACACTTTGTTAGGAATAGGTTGCTTTTGGTGTCCCACATCACCTTGAGCCAAAGGTTAGGGTCACACCTTTTGCATCACCATCAAATTTCTTGCATTCATATTTCAGGAACACACAAGCTTCTTGCACTTAGCATCATATCATTTGGACACCCTTAATATCATCTCTCGTTGCATTTAGGAGAAGCATCCTTTCATGCCACCCACCACACGTTTTGGTAGGCACACACAGAAAAAAGACATGGATCCTAGTCTTAGTGGTAACACATCTCGAGCTCAACTGTACTACGTGGTATCCATGGCACCATTAGACCCACCACCACAAAACCCAGAAGAACCAGGATCATCCATAGATATTGAGGCTTTCATGAACCAACCTAGTCATGCTACCATCATAAATGCCATCATAGATCGCAACAAGGAAACCATCATGGAAAATTTCTTACGAGACAATGTTGGTGTCTTTGAGTTTGGACGTCCACCACCTATCAACATAACAGATCCTAGTCACCCATTGTTTGGATGGTAACCACCTCAGGTAGAACTAGCAGACCCAAATATCCCCTCGACCTAAGTGTCAGTTCCCATTCCATAGAACACTCATCCCATCCCCACTCAACCATTAGTGCATACTACATCCGAACCAACCTCATGTATAACATTTACATCTGCTTCCACCCCTCATTTTTCCGTTCCACCAACTCCTCCATTTGCATCTAGTAGCACTACCTTTTCATTCCCACCCCATATCACATCTAGTCCATTTTCTCCTCAAATACCACCATCAGGGTCCAATACCTCATCCTCCATCCCACCAAACATTACTATCAACCCCTTTGTAACTAGCCAAACCTCTTCAACCAATTTTTCTTTGGGACATTGGACTTTTGCTGCGACACAGGCACCTATCGTTAGTCTTCCCCCTAGCACTACAGTCGCATTCACACCTTCTGCACTATCATCCACTACTTTACATAGCTATTCGCTCCCACCCCTCACCAACTATTTCTCCATGCCACCTTTAGGCAATAGCCCAAATCCACCACCACTGTAGTTCTCTATAGTAAACCCTTTGCTGCATATCATTTACCTTGCGCCTACTCCAAATCCATCCTACTCCCAAGCAGGCGTGCAACCACATATATTAGAAATTGGTATATATTATGAGAGCATGGCACAAGAATCATCTGCATTACCACCATTCTAGCTGCAGCCTTCACACCAGCAGTATGCCCAAGCACCCACATAGAACTACCTCATAGGGTAGCAGCCTCATAGTTACCTACCACACCCACCTCTATAGATGCAACAATATGCACAACCGACATTCCAGCAACCCATGGTATCCACTCCATCAAGGGCACCTGTATCGAGGGCACCTGCTCCTCCACTTGTAAAATCTGAATGGGAAGAAATGAAAAATGCCCTCCAAGCCCTCAAGGATGGGACAGACACCAAGACTTTCAAATTCAAAAATGATTGCCCATATCCTTTTGACAAGACTATCACATTGACTCCATTTCCCAAACATTTTGAGATCCCCAAGTTTGACAAATTTAGGGGGAAAAGTGATCCAGTCACACATGTTAGGGAATTCTATATGCATTTTCAAGAGGTAGCTTATAGCGATGTGCTCCTCATGCGGCTCTTTCCCAAAAACCTAGCAGGACCAACATTGGAGTGGTTCTTTCATATTCCTCAAGGTACTATTAAAACTTTTCCCAAACTTTCCAAGGCATTTGTTGCTCAGTATACTCATCTTGTTGAGACTAAATTATCTGTGGAGGACCTTGTCCACACCAAACAAAAAGGAGGAGAAAGTCTTATAGAGTAGCTACAACATTGGCAGATCCTCACAACAAGGATCTCTTGCACCATCCTTGAGTTCCATCTTGTCAAGATGTTCATAAAAAATGCATGCCCTAGCCTCACTCATCACATGGTTATGAACTGTTTGCAAACATACAAGGACATCAAAGAAAAAGGAATGGGCCTCAAGCAAGGTCTCATTAAGGATGGTGTCATCAGACTGTACAAGGAAAATACCTAGGACCATGGGTCAAACAATGAGAAAACTCAATATTGGAAAAAAAACAAGAATACAGTAACAGATGGTGCCACTGATACTTGACAGGTACATATTGTTGGGGCAGCTACCAATGTTCCCACCACATTTTGCCAACAAAAAACTTATCAATAGCAACCTCCTGCATACCACCAACCACCTGTACAACCTCATCAGCAAATGTAGGTTCCTCATAATCAAACTAATGCTATCACATTGGCGGCAGGTAGTAAAACATGTGTTTAGAGGAAACCACAAACATATACACCATTGGGGGAACCTCTTGATACAATCTTTAAAAAAATGGTAAAAGATAACCTTGTTCGATACCCAAAAATGCAACCCTTGGAACCCAATTAGTCTAGAGCATCCTGGTACAAAGATAACAAATATTGCAAATTCCATCGTGTCAAAGGGCACACTACCCTTAAATGCATGTAGCTGAAGGATTATGTACAGTACCTCATTGACCAAAAGGAGATCATAGTGAGGGCACAACCCTTACCTAATGTAGGATTAATGATGTATCAAAATGCTTTCCCTCCTCATAACACAAACTCAGGAAAGGCACCTGCAAACCCTCCTGTCAACAAACCTAACAAAGCTCTGAGTAAACAAGGTGACAACCGAGACACATCTCAAAATTATACCACAGCATATTTAGACTATGGGAGCTTAATTGGTTGCATATCCCAAGTTGAACCATCTGTCAATGTCATCAATATCAAAGGCCCAGACACTCAGTGTATAGTCACTACCCATCGGACATGACTCAATATAGCTGGTCCATCTATATCCACACACATCAGACCACCATCAGCATGACCACCTCCATCTTGAGCATCTCCATCAGAATCACCTTCACTAGGGCCATAGTATAACATCCTAGAACACCTCAGAAACACGCCGGCCTAGATCTCCATCCTGGATCCCTTACAAAAAAGCCAACTTTATCAAGAGATCCTTGACAGTACACTACATGAGTCACACGTCCCTTCTGACATAAATGCCACTGAGTTTCACAACTTGGTTGGCCATCTTTTGGCCTCTTGTGCCTTATCTTTCAAAACCACTAATATCCCAGCAGTTGAACTTGATACATCCTCCCACTCCGCATAGCTATCATGGTTTTTGACTTTGCTGTTAAGCATGTCATGATAGATAATGGATCAGATCTCAACCTATGTACTCTAAATTTCATCAAGCAGGTAGGATATACTGAGACAGATATCATCAATGAGGTGATCACCATCAAGGCATATGACAATTTGGAGTGTACTACTGAAGGAACCATCTTGCTCTCTATCAGGGTTGGCCCAATCACTCAGGAAACACTTTGTCATGTAGTTGATCTTAATCTTCTGTACAACATCCTCCTTGATCGTCCATGGATTCATGCCATGAAGGCCATTCCATCTACATATCATTAGTGCGTCAAATTTTTGCATAATGGCACTGAGATAACCATCCACATAGATCCTGAACCCTTTTCTTATTGCAATGCAGTTGAAGCTTCAAACACCAATCACTATCCTGGCATCGACATTGGCACCACCATGGCCAGCTCCTCTAGCACCTGCCATGATCTAGACACTATTTTAGCCTCCACTCTCTCCACGGTCAAGATCAACTACCAAGGTTGTGGCGAGTATAGTCTCATAGATGCTCTTGCTATTGGCACTCTACCACTTGACTCACATACTCAAAAATGCCCAATACATCAAGGGCCTATACTAGAAGCTACCTCTCAACTTCACCAGTTGGGCCCTACCACATTTGTCACCAAAGGTATCCTTGATAGAGTAGAAAATACACTAGACATTAACACATGGCTATAAAAATAGCCACCTCCTAAAAGTGAAGCACTTCTTGATCACTTTAAATAGAAATATCCCTGGTTGCATCGCTTGGCCACGAAGCAATGGGATTATCAAGGAGGTGGTTTAGGCTGCAAGGAATCAGGTATGAGATAGCCTATAGAAGCACATCGAGGGCAGAAGACCAAAGGCTTCGGCTATGGATTCCCCACAATTGGGGGCACTACAACAGAAGGCCACACCTTTGCAAACATCCAAAACACTCTCGTTGAGGTTGAGGACATCCCTGAGGAAGTTGAAAAGAAATCTTACGATGATATTTTCCTTGATGAAATAATCCTCAAAGCCTCTATGCTCTACCAGTTATCCTTGAACCTCATAGACCTCCTCCTTGCTCACCCTAAACTCATAGATTGGGACCAACTGAGTGTCATTCATGTTGATGATTTCTCTACCGAGCACACACTCCTAAATTCATGGGGGCAAAAATGCCACATAAACAGCTACCTCCACCATCGACATATGTCTACAAGCTAGATCTAGCAGGTTACTTCGGGGAGGAGGAAATCTCTAGTCACAAAAATGAAGTTCCAAAAGAAACAAAAAAGCAAAAAGATAAAAGAAAAATATCCCATGGTGAAAACTCCTCTGGAGCGCCATTGGGTGACTCAAAAAATGAAACAAAAATAAAGGACGCATCCAATGGTGCAAACCTCTCAAAGGCACCTGAAGATGGAGATTTCTTCCTCTCCCCATAGGAGCATCGACCTCCTATATCTTTAGTTTTGATAGAAGAAACTTGACCTCTAAATATCAGTCTGACAGAGATACCACATATCACATACATCGCAGCCTCTTTACCACCTAAACAAGCAAAACTTCTTCTTGAAGTCCTCTGTGAAAATATAGGCCACTTTGCATGGTCATATCAGGATATGTCAAGGTTGGACCCCAAACTAGTTGTACACCATCTGCCAATAGATCCAGGGGCCAAACCCATCAAGTAGAAACTTTGAAAAATGCACCCAAGGTGGCTTTATTAGTCAAAGCAGAGCTAGAGAAGCTGTTGGAGGCCAAAATCATTCGCCCAATAGATTATTCTGAATGGATTTCTAACATGGTACCTGTTACCAAGCCCTTTGGTGATATCAAGATTTGTATCGATTTCAGGGATCTTAATAAAGCCTGTCCAAAGGATGACTTTCCATTGCCAAATATCGACATGATTGTGGATCCCATCACAGGTCATGAACTCTTGTCACTAATGGATGGTTTCTCTGGATATAATCAGATTTGTATAGCAGAGGAAGATCAGCATAAAACAACATTTACTACACCTTGGGGCACATTTTGCTACAATATGATGCCATTTGGGTTAAAGAACGTCGGGGCAACCTATCAGCGCGCAATGACGATCATCTTCCATGACCTAATACATAAGATACTAGAGGTTTACGTAGATGAAATTCTAGTCAAATATCTTAATGCTCTGGATCACTTATCTCACCTCGAGGAAGTGTTTAACCAACTGGCAGAATATCATCTCATGCTAAATCCAAAGAAATGTGTCTTTGGTGTTACTTCAGGAAAAATCCTGGGCTTCATTGTGTCACAGCGTGGTATTGAGATCGACCCTAAGAAGGTCAAAGCCATTTTCCATATGGCTCCTCCTAAGACACTCAGGCACCTTCATTCTTTATAAGGAAAACTCCAATCAGTCTAACGCTTCATTTCTCATCTTGTCGATAAGTGTCAGCCCTTCACTCACTTGCTTAAGAAAGATCAAAATTTCAAATGGGACCCAGCTTGCCAGTGCAATTTTGAGCTCATCAAGCAATACTTAGCTAATCCACCTATTTTGGCTCCTCCGATTGTAGGGCACCCAGTCATCCTATACATCACAACTACTCCCATAGCATTAGGTGCTCTTCTAGCCTAGCTTGATGATGCGAGAAAGGAAAGAGCTATTTATTACATCAGCCAAACATTAGTAGGCTATGAGCTTAACTACATGCCAATGGAGAAGGCATGCTTAGCAGTGGTATTTGCCACACAAAATTTGCATCATTACATGTTGAGTCATACTGTGCAACTCATATCAAAGATTGACCCATTGAAATATATACTCTCTCGTACAGTACTCACTGGACGCTTGGCAAAATGGGTTATGCTTCTCAGTGAGTTTGACATTCAATATATTGAGAGAAAGGCCATCAAAGGCCAAGCTATTGTAGATCACTTGGCTGATGCACCCCTAATTGCATATCACCCACTCATCATGGAATTTCCTGACGAACACCTTTGTTTGATAGAGACACCATCACTCTGGAAGCTATATTTTGACAGCTCTTATACCTCTCATGGCTCTGGCAAAGGCATACTCTTGATAACACCTCAAGGTGATTATATCCCTAAATCTTTCAAACCAAAATTTTGGTGTACCAATAACATTGTAGAATATGAGGCCCTTGTGGTAGGACTCAAGATCGCCATTGAATGGAATATCACAAAGCTTTAGGTCTATGGTGACTCTCAAATTATCATCAAACAAGCATTGAATGAATATCATATTAAGGATGACAAGCTGCTACCCTACAAAGACCTAGTTGACCAACTAAAGCAACATTTCATTTAGATCTAGTTCATACAGATACCTCAACTCTAGAATAAGGTAGCTGATGCTATGGCCACTATTGGTTCCCTATTAGATATGCCACGCGAAGCTACACAATATGAATTCTTGGTTGAGCAGCTGCATGAACCCGCATATGAGAATGATGAATCAACATGGGTATGTATCTTGGTTGGTCCCCAATCTCCATGGTACCACAAAATTCACACTTACCTACTAAATGGTATCATATCTCCTCACCTCACATGAAACTAGCACCTAAACCTTATTCGCGGAGCTTCTTGTTACACTATCATTGCCCAAACCCTATATCGTCGTGGTTATCATGATACTCTCTCTTGATGTTTAGAGCAAAATGAGGCTGCAATGGCTCTCAAAGAGGTACACACTGGACTTTGTGGTGCTCACACGAGTGGGATGGTGCTAGCAAAGCAGATCCTTCAGGCTAGATATTATTGGCCTACTCTAGAACAAGATGCATGTGAATTTGTGAAACGATGTTTACCTTGTCAACAACATGCTAATTTAATCTAGGCTCCAACACAGGACTTGCAACTCATTGCACCACTATGGCCTTTTGCCTGCTGGGGATTTGATCTTGTTTGTCTTATTGCACCACTTTCTTCAGAAGGACACAAGTGGATAATCACAGCCACTGATTATTTCACTAAGTGGGTCGAAGTAGTTCCCCTTGTTATTTTCATGGGAGTTTAGGTGTCCAAGTTTATATTGTATCATATTATATTTCACTTTGGCATCCCCACTACCATTTTCACGGACCACGGAGGTAATTTTAAAAACCTAAATATGGAGGAATTGTGCACCTCTCTTTGCATACATCACCACTTTTCTAACCCATATTTCCCACAAGGTAATGGTCAGGTTGAGGCAACTAATAAAACCCTCCTCAGAATCCTCAAAAAAGTTGCCAATGACTCTGGCCGTGATTGGCATTTGCAAATTAATCCCACCCTATGGGCATACCGCACTTCATTCCATACCGCCACTGGCACAACTCCATACTCATTGGTCTATGGTGCTGAGGCAGTCTTGCCTATTGAGGTTGAACTCCCATCACTTCGCATTTCTCTCCGAGGACATATATCTAATGAGGAATATAGAGTGGCTCGACTTACTCAACTTGATCTACTTGATGAAAGAAGGCAACAGGCCTACGACCATCTCATGGTCTATCAAAGTTGCCTCAAGCACAATTTCAACAGGAAAGTCCATCCACGTAGTTTTTAGGAAAGAGACATGGTCCTTAAAGAGAATATGAAGGTTCAAGCTAACAGAGAAAAGAAGGGCAAGTTCGAGCCCACCTGGCTTGGTCCTTATGTGGTCACAACATCCTTCGGCTCACGAGCCTACCAGTTATCTACCCTTGAAGGTGAAGTCCTAAATGATCCTACCAACATTATTTACCTCAAGAAATTCTATGCCTAAGGATAGGGCATAAAATCAAGCATCCAATGGTGAAAACTTGGCAATTCAAGCGCCTTGGATAGGTCCTTGGTGAAAACCTAGCAAATAGGAGCCAGGTGTACTACAACTCTTCTATTATCTATTATCGAAACACACCCCTTCATCACCCCTCCATATCTTATCACTCATCCCACCCACTTTTTCAAGGTGTTCCTTATCATTATTCACCATGCTTCGCAAACATCCTCCTCTAGCACTTTGCACTATGTAAACATCTCATCTCATTTTTTTGCATCTTGTGTACCTTACTTGATGTATCCTACCATTTGTACTCTATTGGATCTACCCTATCATGTACCATATGTAGTATATATGACCCATATAACACATTTCCCATATCCCCCTACACTAACCCATGTCCCCCATTTACCATACCTATGTGAATACAATAGTATCCAGACCCCTGTACATAAATTGCGCTTCACATAAACCCACCTCAATAGAATCATGTATTATAAACAACGCTATCTCCTCATCCTAAGCTTTCCCCCATCATGCATATACCTTCTATGCTTTGCTATCCAATCTCAAGTTCCCATATCCTTAAACTAATCTCACTTGTACATACTACCCACGTCTTGTTTACAACCCGTTAGAAGCTTGTCAGTTGATCTCTTTGGCAAACATTTCCTTTTTCACATTGTAGAATCTTTTTGTTTCTCCTTTTGGTTGATTGTTTCTATGTACCTTTTGTTGTTTCCTCCTCAAGATTGCCATGATCATTTCATATCATGGTGTGTTTTGACTAGAGCACCCAAGGAGGTTGGGTTTGATCATAGTCGTTCACTATTTGAGAGTCAGTTGATATTATCCTTGCATATTTCAAGCATTTTTTCATCTTTCAATAATACATCACGCACTTGGGTAATCTCATTTAATTGTGGATCATCCAACATCATTCCAACATTGATCTCTCCAAGGCTCACATGTGATGCTGGGGCAGTCCTTGCATGCCTGTTTGAGTCAGTCCTATGAAATTTTGGGGAAAAGGTCTTGATGTTCTTACTAACCTTGGCAGATCCCTAACAAATCCTATATCAAATTAAGTGTTTACACTACATAGTGGTACTTCCTCATGAAGTACCCCATGCTCAAAGTTTCCCCTACATCTCATTTGTTTTTAGAAACCCTAGTATCCTCCTCCATGTCATCACCCCTCTCCCTTGAACTATCACTTTTTACATCCTCAGAATCATTCAATTCAAAAGCCTCGCGCATGCAATCTTATCTCCTGATGTGATTACTAACATAAATTACTATCCTAGCTCTCAAAATCTCCACTATCCTCCTGACTGCAAGTTTGTTGGTTACTCTTTTTCCAACATTATTCTCCTTAGAGTTAGTATCTCCTATGATCACTTTCCATATCATAGAACATTATCATAAGTCCAAACAATGGTTATCTTATTCCACCATCATTGTTTGTCTTGCATCTCTTCAATCTCGTATGTTATCTTATCATCACTTGTATCCTTTATCATATCATGACATATCATTATGCTTGATCTTTTTATGCTATTCTCACAGGATTATCATATATTATAGATGTACCTTTTAGTTTATGTTCTTTTACATATCATGACTTCATTTTTCTCTCTTAGGGTTCATTTTTAGCATAGTCATTCATCATTAGATTAGGGTTCATTTTCGCATAGTCATTCATCAATTGACTGTGGTTCATTTTAGCATAGTTATTCATCATTCAATTGTGCTTCCTTTTTAGCATTATCGTCCTTTCTCATCAGGTTAGGTCTCATTTTAGCATCTAGGTTCATCATTAAAAACTGTACTTCATTTTTTTTTTTTTGTATTTTGAATTCATTTTGTTTTAAACTTTGATCCATCCTTAGTTTGTGTTAACATATCCTAAGTGTCATGACATTATATTCATTTTTCCATAGCATAAATCTGTTGATTATCCTTTAGTTGGTGATTCATTTTTACATTTGTCACTTTTTTTTATAGTTTGTACTTAGCATCATACAAACATCATATCCAATACTCTCCAAAACAAATCAATTTTTTGAGATCACATCACATCTATCATAAAACAACATCACATCATCAGGATCACATCAAAAACCTATCATACTACATGATATCTATCATACATCAAATATCATCATCATCACATCATAAGGAAAATCATGTCATCAAGCATCATATCAAATCATATCACATTTGTGCTATCATAGATCAAAACTCACATCACATCATATCTACACTATCATAGCTAAATCACATCAAAAACATATTGTATCATGTATACAATGTCATAAAAAATCACATCCTGCATCAAAAACTGTTAGCACAATCAAAAGATCATAAGCACATGTTGCATCTTGTATCACCAACCGTCAACAATATTAGCAACACCTCACTATACTAGTCCATAACACATATAACACCAGAATCATCATATCTATATATCAATGAAAGAATGGAAGAATAATAGTCCATTAGTGTACAAATGTCCATATCATACAAACAAGTCTAAGCTCGCACAAATATCTCCCTGTATCCCAAAAATAACCGCTCTACACAAAAGCTCATCATATAACAAGACTCTAGCCTATCACTGGTCACTATTCTACCTCCCCCCTACCTCTGGCGTTGGTCATGGTGGAGGTGGTGGCCTCATCAATCCCCCTCCTGTCCTGGAGCTCTCTGCCTCATCCCTCCCCATCCCTGTGTCTCGCCTCTAGCTATGTCCTATCCTCTGACTCTACCCTGTGTGTTGAGACTTGCCTATCCTCTGTGAGCCCCTAGTGCCCCATCCAATGTCCCCTCCACCCTGCATCCTTATGTGTGTCCCTATTGTACTTGACCGAGTTGGTCGCCTATAATGCTCAATCTGGGATGCTAGCACCACTACATGATACCTGCCTCAATAAAATCCAACCCTCTCCCATAGATCCTCCACCTCAACCTCCAGTCTCCTCAGCTCATCCAAACCCCCTCCCATTGCTGCCTACACTCTCAACATTGCCACCTCCACCACCAATGCATCCAACTTCCCCTGTGCTGCCTCCCTCTCTTGGCTCACTACCTCTAGTTTACCCTCCATCCACTCTAGCTCCATCTGTAGTCTACCCACCTCAAGCCCTACCCTATCTGCCTACACTTGTGCTACATCCTGCTCACATCTAAACTGATCTCTCTCTATTCGGAGCTTATCTCTCTCCTGTTGGGTATCCCAAAGTAGCTGGCTCATCACTGCATGTGCCTGCTCTAGCGAGGCATACTAGCCTGCCAACCCATCATCTCCTCCCCTGGTAGATGATCCTCCTACCTCTCCCCCTACCGCCCTCTATCACCCTTGTGCCTCCTCTCCTCCTCTCTCTAGCTAGGATCCCCTCTCCTTTGCTCTCCTCTCCTCCCCCACAACCCTCCTCCTCTTTCGAGCTAAATCCTCCTCTTGTGTAACTACTGCTACATGCTGCCATAACCCCCTCACAACAAACTGCCCCTGTCAGGCCTCCTAGGCTAGCTCCCCTACCACCGTTGCTGCCCTCGTGCCCTGTGCTCTCCCCACTAGTCTAGGCCTCACAAAAGTATCTCGGTACTCCTGTGTGGAGCTCGCATCTACTACCTCACCAAACCAATCCCACTACTGCGACTCCAACTCTCGCCATGCCCTTAGCAAACCATCCCTCCACAATGACGACCCGTATACCAATACCAGCTCACATGTAACCTGTTGATACTAGTGTGGATCTCCCACTACCACTTGTTGCCAACCAAACTGCTGTAGTGCCCTGTCGGGCCTATACTTCTCTACAATGTGCTCCCATCTCCCAAACACAAAGCATGGAGAAATGGTATAGGGGAGATGCTCTCCCTCCTCTGCCCATGGTCCTAGGCCCATGTATGGCCTCCATACCACTACCACTATCCCATCAATGGTCGCCCTCTAGTAATCTACTGAGTCTGTATGATGGTATGTCACAGTCTCGACCCAATTATATGCCACTGGCTCCTCTGGCTACCTATCCCTATGTCCTAATGGCTTGAGCACTGCAATATGCTCCCATGCCCATACCTGTAGTAGTGTCGGGAACTCAATTCTCCTCCCCTGTCGATCGCCACCCTAGTACACTATCTAGTGGAGGTCTCGGTATAGCTCTGCCAACATCAGAGAACCCCATGCCACTAGGTGCCCTGCATCCACTATCTACATCACCATTGGAATCAGTACTAGTGTAACCCGTATACCCCCTAAATCTGGGTTAATATACCTCGAAACCAGCCCTAACACATAGAAGTAAATCCTCCTCTCTGCCACCACTTGATGTAAATGCTCATCCAAAGCAAACTGCCCTTGTTGGATCCTGTACTCCACTCCTAGCCCCATTAGTCTCTGCACAGCTGCCTCTGCTATCATCTCTCTGGTTGCCATGACTAGCATCCCTCGCACTGGCAGTCTAAATATCCAGTATACATCCTCCAACATCACTATCATCTCCCCTGTTAGCAGGTGAAATGTCGCTATCTCACTGTGCCATCTCTTGCACAGTGCCATAACCATCGTCATATAAGTGCGAGTATGGGGCAACCTCACCAGGTGGCCTAACCCGATCGCCTTGATCTATGCCTAGTTAGCCAACGTTAGCATCTCTCCCACATGCAACACTATTGCTCACTACTCTCGTGACACAAGTGCATCCAGCGACCACTGCACACAACCAAAACCAAACCAACCGTCAGTTTTCTATCTCCTTGTCTATTCTACACCCTCCTTTCCCTCAACCCAAGATTTTTTTGCCTTTATTTTGTGAATCCCATGTTCCCATCGAAATCATGTTCCCGCAAGGCCCATCCTCCTGCATTCTCGTAAAACTATATTCCTGCAAGATCGTGATGTTGATTCTCCTCTCAATCCCTAGCCCTCTCCCCTGATCTTGCTAGCGTGTTCTCGCGATCTCTGTATCTGGAGATCTTGCCGACCCTTGATCTTGTGGGATCGCATTCCTACACTATCCCAGTTATAGGGATGAAATCTCACTAAGTATATCCTGTTCCTGCATGATATCCCATCTTGGGATCGCTATGTCACAATAGCTTGTTAACTCCCCACAACCTCTTCTCTTATGCCAATATGAGTCTCCTTGCTTATCCCAGATTCTTGTATTTTTTTTCAAGCAGCCGGTGAGTCTCGTCTTCTCTCCTAGCCACCTTCTTGAGGGGGCATCTCTAAGTCTAGTCTCTCCTCTTCTTATCCAAGACTAGGGCAACCTTGTTGCTAAAACATCTTCCTTGTGTCATCTACGTTCGAACTTCTTTGAAATAGTGTTGCCTCAACACTATGTCAAAGAGGGGCAAAATGTAGACACCTACATTTGGTAATCCTATTTAGCTATCTCTAATAAGCACCATTAATTAAATTCTTATTTAAATTAATCCTTTTGACATCCCCTAATTGATTAATTTAATTAATCATCTATAGTCCTAATTGATAAATCAAATAACCCATTATTTATCAATTAATCCTATTCTCCTATCTAATTCCAAAATCCCCATTTATTAAATAAATCTATTTGATAAATAAAACTCTCAAATCTAATAACCCCTAACTTATCCCTAATCCTCTATTTGGCCTAATCCACCCCATCCACCCATACTAACCTAGCTTAGCCACTAACTCACCCACCTTCATGAATGCCATCCACTTGCATATCTCTAACATCCTTAATTTAATCCTAACCCAAGCCTAATCCCCCTCCTAACTTTTTCACATTACCTAAGTGAGCTTAAGACTTTCCTAAGCCAAATCAATGTCTCCTCCCTCAAAATATCCTAACCATAAAACTTTATCCCAACCATAAGCCTTCAATGCTCTTACATGCCCTTAAAAGTTCTTACAAGACATTATGAGGGCCATTTAAGACCTTGAGCCTCCTTTGTTGACTCATCCTTGCCCTTTCCTCCACCCAATGACCCTATGACATGTGTCACTCCCTGGTTGGTGCTAAACAAGCACAATCCATGTGCTCCCCTTTGAATGCATCTTAGCCTTCCATAAGCTTTCATCTCTCCTTGCATATTAGCCATCAATCCCTCAAGCCTCTTTCCTATAAATTGAACCCCCTCCCTTCACTAAAATCATCCACCTTCCATGCAAAGTTATAATGCTATTTTGAGAGCTCATAAACTATCAAAATACTATTATAATGGAAAAATCTCTTCATGACTCCATTGTTGAAACCTTGTTTCACTCACTCCACCCATCCATTTGAAGTTTGAAGCATAACTTGTGAGAATGCATTCCTACAATCAAGGGAAAATCCATTGCATCATTGTGCTATACCATTTGGAGCTTACCATTCTTGGTTTGCCTCCATTTTTGGTGATAAAAAATTGGTCCTATCATAAGTGTTTACTTGTTCTTAGTATTGAAAATGCTTTTTATACATTAGTGTTCATGTTACCTACTAAAATAGGTGATACAAATATAAGGGATAATATCATGGAGAACATGCTAGTGTGTCTTTGGTAAATTCAAAGTTGATAATGTAATTGGATGGTTAAAAAATGAGTAAATGTAATGTTATTCTTGAAAGAAATTGAAAGATATCTACTTGTTTTATAGTGACTCTTGAACCCTTTCTTGAAAACCTTTTAGTTTCATTGTGCATTAGTGCTTATGTTATGTTGAATTAATGAAATTATGAAAGAGAAGTAATGATGGTTTTTAGTGTGTGAACTACCTTTCATTCCATGTCTTATGTTGTTTGGGGCATGTATATTCTTGAATGGTTTTGGACATTTTCTCTGTCACTTGTCTTGGTAACCAAGACTGTTGTTGTTACCTTTATGGTTTTGTGTAGAGTGGTGACTCAACTCTTAGGTCTTAGGACTCTCTTAGCTCCATCATGTTATAGTCCTTGTCGATATATTTTTGATGCTTTTCAAATGGAGTCAATCCGAGTCTGGATGTGAGAGTTATGGTCTCTGGAGTGAAGATAGTTTTTGTGCTTATTTGAAATTTTGTGTGAGAAACTATTGATCATGTACTTTCTCGCCTGGTTGGGTGAGAAACTTTGTGCAAGATTGTGCTAATGCAAAATTTTGCCTAGGGAACAACAAGCATCTCATTCACACTTTTGGAGTTTTCAATCGATGTCCTAAGTACCCTTTATCGAGTAGAGGCCAACTCAATCATGACATATCATATTTATTGCTATTGGAGAAGTTTACCTCTTCATGCTATTCTTAATGGAAGAGTTATCTAGTCTTCATAATCTTCTAGGAACTTTTTGGGGTTTGTGTTTTGGTTTGTGTGTTTCCTATTGCATTAATCTACCTTCGTGAGGTGAAGCATAGCCTATAAATGTACATTGCTCAAGGTTTATGTTGCCTTTTTGTTTGGAAGTGACTCAGTTCTTTGATGAGTCTAGATTATCCTTTTTGGATTTTTTCTTTGGCGCATCTCTATATCTTTTTCTCTCTTGTGAGAGTAGGCTAGCATGGTTATGCCACTAGCTCAGTTAGTGTTTTTAGTTGAGTATGTTGATGGTTGGTGGGATTGTGAGTTCCCTAATGTGTCTTGGGCTGATTTAGTGTAGAGGTTGAGAGAGACTCCCTCTCAATCCTATATTTTGTAGTTTCTTTCTCCCTAAGCTTGTTCCTTCAAGAGGATTGTCTCAATCAAGTTTTCTCATTAAACATTGACTTGAGGTTGGAGATTGAGTTTAGCAATAGGTTGGGTGTAGTATTCCCAGCATGGTGCTGGAGGGACATGGCATTTTTGGACACATGTTACCATCTTGTGGGTTGGTATGAAGTATTACATGATTGTGTCCACTGAAAAAAGTCTTTGCAACCTTGTGGAAAGGTGATAACTTGTCTAGTTGGGTTGTGTAATCCTAGTTTCCAGTGGTAGTTGAGCTTTTAAACTTTGGAGAGGCATTGTGCTCCTACACTTGGTGGTGAGTAGTCTTTTGGAGTGTGTAATTTTGTTGGTAAACTATCATCTACTTTGTTCTGAGGGTGAGTTTACATGGATTCAAGGATGCTCATGTGTGACATGGTAGTATACTTGGGAATTTTGGGATGGTTCTTCCCCATGATTACAAATCTTGTTGGGAGTGTGTAGTGTTTTGATTGGATTTTGTGGTCATGTGGTAGGTGCATGTTTAGTTGGGGTACTTACAAATGAGGTAGAGTGACTTTTTCCTTACCTTGTATTGTTGACTTTTTTGATAGATAGGTTTTTCCTAGCACCTAGAAGGTTTCTTGTTGGAGGACCTTGTGTCAGTGTGACACCTTTCTCTTGTGGTTAACCTATTTGGGGGTTGACATGATGGTTTGAGAATGTTAGAGTGATCTGGATTGACTTGTGAGAGTTTGTTAAATCATTTCTATTGCTTGGTTTTTATTTTTGGTTCTTGATGTGTTTTGGTTTCTATTCTTGGATTGGACACCTATCCCATTTGACTTTTGTAAGTCATCCTGATGGATGCAACCTTGTTGATCTTTTGGTTGTGACAGATCATGATTGGGACCATGAGTGGACTACACTGTTGAGGTGATTGGATTTATGTTTTTGTATTTGTTGCTTTGTTTATGCTTATGGCTGATTTATGAGATTATGATGTGATTTATGGTTCACTAAGGTTTGTGCCAGTGGTTACCAAGATCGATGTGGTATCATGAGGTTATTTCATGATTACCCTAAGATGTGTGTAGAGATTGCACTATGTACTATTACCATGCTACAATGGACTAGGTTCCTATAGCAGTGGTAAGTCATGTTTATGACTGTGTTTGCTTATGTGTTTTAAAGTTCCTTTTTATGTTGTTTTTACAACCATTGTTAAATGCTTAAATGATTAGAAATGGATTGTCCATGTTGGATTATTTGGTTATGTGTTGCGAACATTTACTTGTTATATTTTGATCTAAGAGATATTTGTTACTCATGTTATGTTTTACATTTGAGATGACCTGAGGGTCAGATGTTATACTTTGATTTTAGTATCATAGATGTTAGACTACTATGCTGCTCAATTGATCATATTGCATGATGATGTCATTTTGAGATGACAGTGTGTTTTATGATGATATCTGGTTATTTGATATTTGGGAATATCACTGATTATGTTATGTGATGGATTTAATGCTATGGTTATTTACTTCATTCTTGCATTGTTATGCTTTATGTGAACGTGGGTGATGTAAATAGATTATTTTAATATAATTAAATAAATGATTAAATTAGGTGATTTAATGCATTTATTGCTTTGACTATGTTATTATATACAATTGTACTTGATCATGTTGTTTAGTGTGTAGGATTTATATTCTTGGTAGTGGCACATGGAGTTAGTGATTCAACTATTCATATTTTTCCAATGTCACCCCTATATGGTTGATGTATTGTTAATTAAATGTTCAAATTAAACCATTTAGTGATTATTAAATCTGAATTCATTTGCATTATGTGATAAGACCAGTGAGTGTGTCTATGCATTTAGAGGTTCACATTGGTGCAAAAGTTGTTAAGGAAATTTATGTGTTTTTGGGTTTTGGTGTTTTTAATTGATTTATTTTAATTTTTGGTAGCTTTCCATAGATGAATTCCTATTTATAGGAATAGCCTATTTCTTTTTGGGTCAATTTAGGGTTTAACTAGGTTGGCTGGTTATTTTCCCTAATCAATTATTCACTCGAAAAGTGAATAAATATCCATAAAGAAATTTAATTCTTCACTTCTCACTTTTGAATTAGAAAGTTGGAGAGTAAAACCCAAAATTCTCTTCATGAGGATTTATTGTTTTGTTCATTGTGGGAGCTACGGGTGTGGGATCATCACGAGGTTGAGCTCATTGGATCTAGCTTGGGAAAACCTTGGATTGTTGTGATTTTTAGCTACTTCTGCTATTTATTTATTTTATGGTTCAGGTTCCCATTTTTCCCTTTTGGCTATGAGGTAGGGCTTTCCCATTTTATTGTTTCAGCTTTGTTTCTACTTTTTTTCTTGGTATTCATTTGTTTGGAGGCTAAGAACTAGTTATCCTTTGTGTTTCTATATTCTAGCTCTACCCAGCTAGGCGGGTATGAGTATTTCCCTATTTTTCAGGTTGAGGGTTTGTGGTTTTGCACTTTTATGCTAGCCATTTTTCCATATGGTGTCCGAACATGTTTATTTTTGGATTTTTGGAGTTTTTCTACCCAAAAGCCAAATGGATTTTAGTTTCAAAGTTTTTCCAAAATTTTGGAGTTTTTACCTTATTTTGTGTGCTGCCTTGTTTTCTCAGATTTTCTTGGCATGAGTTGGGTTGTGGACCTAGATTATCCATTTGGATACTAGTAAAACCTTTGTTGCACTTTTCTGACTACATTGGGATGCATGTCACATCCATCACATCCATACTCTTGACTTTGTGTTTGGTTGAGTGATTTTCATTCCTGTTGTTATGGTTTCTTTTGGGACCCTTGTTATTATTTCATGGACACTAGGATTCATGTAGAATCCATACTTTTGGATTGAGGCCGGTTGAGTGAGTTCATGAGGTTTGGTCTTGTTGCATCATTGGGATTTGCATAGAATCCATACTCTCAGATTGAGGCCAGTTGAGTGATTTCATGATGAATGGTTTTATTGGTTCTTGGGATTCATGTAGAATCTATCCTCCTGAGTTATTTTCAATTGAGTGATCTTTTGCATTGTGTTCTCATCCAGTCCTTTTAGATGATCTTCATGATAGTGGTGCACCACACATGAGTACATTTTTTGGGTGATCTGTGGGGCCCAATCTTCTGTGGTACTTCTGGAAGTTGTGATCTTTTGGGATGGGTTAGGAATTTGCATGGCTACGAGCACTCATCATTGGATGGGCATGGGTAGGGTAGGGTAGCATATGGAGGGGGTTTCTATCTCATAGCTCAATGATCATGGTTTTGTGGGTTGGCAGAGGGAGCTTTAATTAAGTGATAACTAAAGAAAATGTGTGAATGGTAATAAAACTTAAGATAATGAAAAAGTTCTATGTGTTGGCCTTCAAGGGAGTGCATTAAGTGAGTGTCCGCATTTGTGTGATGGCCTCTAAGGGAGTACCTTGAGAGTGTTTCCACATTTGATCTGATCTTGGGCTTTTGGATGCCAAGCGACTCTCCATGATGTTAGCCCCTATAGAGTAGCCCATTGAGTGTTTGACTAGCACCTATAGTTATGCATTGTCTATGTTTTGGATTCAACCATCATACTGTTTGGAGTGAGTGTTAGCCTTGGATGTTGTGCTTTATGTGTGTTTTTGGTTGGATCATTATCTCCATCAGCATGGTGGGTGTGGACCTATGGGTGCCATGTGGTTGGAAGGTGTAGCTACCTCTACCACTACTAGGGACTCGTGTATAGAGATGGTCTTTTATCCTAGTGTGACCATTGCTAGATGTTTCCACTTGGTACTTTGAGTTTTGGAGTATGCTTTCTTGTGATTTATGCTTTCATTGGAATGCTTGGATATCACGTTTAGATGATGTTATTTTATTTGATGCATTCCCATATGATGATGTTTTGCATATGACTAGATGATGTGAATTGTTGTATTGGAATATCTATTGCTTATTGATTTAGCATGTTAGATTCCCTTACTATGATGATTGGCATGTGATAGGTGATGTTATCTACTTGTAGGATTATCTTATGCTTTACTACTAGCATGTTAGATTTCCTTATGCTTATATTGTAGCATGTTTTAGTAGTGATGTCCCTATTACAATAGTACCAATGATTTGGTTAGTGGCTTGGGATGTTATGTGCGGAGGATGGCTAGGACCCACGATGGTCTTATGATGTTATTGATGGTTGGGTGGAACCACATACTTAGTTTGGTTGTTCAGTTATTGTGATGTTATTTCTATACATTGTGATGTTTGTTATGTTCATTGCAATGTTGCTTTCAGTACATTCTTTACTACTTTGGTTTAGATGGATAGATTTTCCTCTTTCTTGTTTCATGGCATCTTGTTGCTTATGCACTTGAGTGTTCACTCCTTGATCTATGTGGATCTAGTATTGCTTGATGTGGAGGTTTGTTTTTCCATTTCATTCCTCATTTTGACACTTAGAGCAGTTTTCTTGCTTTCTCAGGTGACCATGTTTAGCATGGTGCAATGCAATAAAAGTGTCACATGCCCATTGGAGTTTTTTCATGCAATCCCTTATTGTATCACATGCCTTTTAGAGTTTTTTTGTGCTATACTTTCCAATATCGTACCCCCATTGAAGTATCATACATCCTTAAGAGAAGTGTCACCCAATCCCTAAAACTATCACCCTCCTTCTTGAAAAATGTCACATGATACTTTAAAGTATTGCCTAGTGTTGATTTAAGGTATTGCCTGGCTTTTGTGAAAACCTGTGCGGGTAGACAATAGGAAATTTTTGGCAAGACTTGGACTTTTTAGGAAGAATTTTGGGTACCCTCTTAGGTGTTCTTCAATCCTTTGGAGTTGCATTTTGTATTCATAATGTTCTGATTCATATTCTATTATGCCTCTCCCATTTTCAATCATTTTTTTCGGTAGTGGCATTTGCAGATTCATTGGTTGCTTAGATTTTGGTGAAGTCTTTCATTGTGATCTATGTGATCCCTACATGATGTTGACATGTGCATTCATACTTGTAAATTTTTTTTTAATCTTGGCTTGAATTGAATCCTTATTCCAAGAATCTCCAAGCAGGGCATTACATCTTGCCTTTTTTCTTGTGACTTTACCATTTTCATCTAACATGTTTCTATATACCCGCTTGGTGCCAATCAAATTCTTATCTTTTGGTCTAGGAACTAGTGTCCATGTCTTATTTTTCTCAATTTGTTCAGTCTCTTCTTTCATGGCTTTACTCTAGTTCATATCTTCTAATGCACATTTCACTCTTTCAAGTTCTTTCATGCTAAGAAAACATGTATCATTTCTCAACTTGTTCCTATCATTGGTCTTGCATCTTTATCTCCAATGATTTGTGTAGTAGGGTGATGTCACTTGACATACTTCGACAATCTTGGTTTTGCTTTGTTTTTGTTATTTGCTCTCTCAACTTCTGAATCACTATGTACATCTCTATCAGGAAGTTCAACATCTCTTTCATGTACACTAATCTTAGAATTAAAATGTGCATCAACTTAATCTATAACTCAACACCTGAATGTAGCCCAATTCCTGAATGCAACTCAACATTCATAGTTTGTGACTTGGAAATCTCTAAAACTTGTTGTTGATTTGCAACTTGATTTAAAACATCTTCATCTGCATGCATACCTTCATAAAAGTACACAAATGATGTGTATTCCTCTAATTCCTTCATAGGTTCAGCTTCATGTACTGCTATATATTCATGAAATTTCAGATTTGCACTTTCCACAACTTTGTTAGTGTTAGTATTTAAACACTTATAAGATTTAATTATTTTGGAATAGCTAAGGAATATACCTTCTTCACTTTTTGAATCTAATTTACCATTCCTAAAATCCTTGAGAATATAACACTTGCTCTCAATTAGCTTAAAATATTTTACACTGGGAGAGTATCTATACCATAGTTCAAAATGTGTTGAATGAGTACCTTTCTTGAGTTGCACACTATTCAAGGTATAGACATCTGTACTTATAGCTTCTCTCCACTATTTAAAAGAAACATTCTTCTCCATCATGAGTGTCCTAGCACAATCCATGATAGATCTATTCCTCCTTTCATTAACAATTCCATTTTTTGGAGGGGTCTGAAGAGCAGATGTCTATCTTTTGATTCCTCCATTATAACAAAACATCTCAAACTCATTTGATGTAAATTCTCCTCCTCTATTAGATCTCAAATAATTTAAAATTTTACATATTTCCTTCTCAACTCTTTCTAAGTACCACTCAAATATTTGAAAAGCATCAGATTTCTATTTCAAAAACATAATTGTCATCATTCTAGAATAATCATTAACAAATAACATAATGTACTTATATCCTTTTTAGCTTTTCACATCAATTGGTTTAGACAAGTTAGTTTGAACAATATCTAATATTACTTTAGAGGTATGAGTCTTACTCTTAAAACTTGACTTTGTCATTTTTTCTAACTAACATTGTTTGCAAATTATGTTGTCAGGTTTCTTCAACTTAGGAAAACCTCTAACTCTTCTCATGTTACTAATACTAACCAAGTTATCAAAATTAACGTGACACAACCTCTTGTGCCATAGCCACACATCATTAAATTCTACAAATAAACAAGTAGCATCATCTATATCAAGGCATAATAGATTACCTCTAGTTTGATCAAATTTTCCTATTAGTTTTCCATTAATATCATATATTTTAGCAATCTTGTTCTCAAACTAAACCTTACAATCTGAATTATTCAATTGTGACACACTCAAAAAATTATAGTTAAGTCCTTCAACATAATAATAATTATTACATAAAATCTTTTCTATGAGTTCGATAGAACCTTTTCCTTTTATTAGATAAGGTGCATCATTACCAAACCTTACACTATTTCCATCATAATAGTTCAAGGTAATGAACTTACTTTTATCTCCAATCATGTGATGTGAACACCCATTTTCAATGATCCATCTATCATTCTTGTTCACACAAGACACTAGTGCAGTTTCCTCATCCTCATCAGATTTATCCTTCATTGAAATATACACCACTTCATCATCATGATCATTAAATCCATCTTTTGTTTCTTCTTCAGAAATGTAGAAAGACTTCTTGCCTTTGTCTTTGTAATCTTTGTTGTCTTCCTCTCTTCTACTTATGTACTTGTCTCCACCTTTGTAATTCTTCTTCCCTGGACATCTAGCAACAATATGACCAACCTCATTTCAATCAAAACTCATGATACTAAATTTACCTTTACCTCTATGAAATCTCTTTGCTAATAGTGCTTCAATTTATTCTACATCCTCCTCATCTATATCACTATCACTGGACACATATTTTACCTTTTTCTTCTTTTTCTCATTAGGTTTCCTCAATGATAGCTTGGCTTTGAAAGTAGATTTAACATTGTTAGGTTTAAAATTACCAAAATTAGATAGCTCAAAGGAAGTGAGCTTACCTACCAGACCTTCAAGAGTTAGATTAGAACCTGGTACACATCTCATTTCTTGTATTGTAGAAACTCTAATAGCATAAATGGGCAACAATATTCTCAAAAATTTTCTTACCATCTCATCATCTATCATACCAATAGATCCCCTTATTGTATTAACAAAATCCTTTATCCTAGAGCAATATTGAGCAATATTCTCACCTTCTTGCATTCTCATATCATTAAACTTACGTCTAAGACTTTTAGATTTGGTTCTCAAAACATTTGCATCACCCTCATAGATGGTGTGTAGAGAATTACACATTTTCTTTCCTCAGATTACAACCCTTCATATTATCAAACTTGGCATAACTTAGGGTAGAGGCAATCTCCAACATTGCCTTGTTGTGTTCTTTCTACTTTTCCAGATCTTTAGTAGTTAGGGCTCCAACTGGATCAACATGCTCATTAGTAATGATAAATTGTGCATGATCTCCAAGACCTCCTAGGTGTAGCTTCCTTAGACTTTTTCATACAATAAAGTTATCTCTATTAAGCTTGGGTACCTCTTTTTTACACATCTTGATCTTTTTTCTTCTAGTACCTTCAAACTAGTCCTCTTAAGTAGATTGCTTTGATACCAATTGTTGAATTTTTTTAGAATAACTAAGGGGGGTTGGGTGAATAAGTTATCCAATGTCTAGATGTACAAATAAATTTTTTCACAATTTAGTGAACCCATATCCATAAAACATTTTCATCATGCATGTATCCATTAAATCATACAATCAGTTTGACTTGTAGATTATTGTCAAATCAACTTTGCAAAAATGTAAGCATGAAACATAATAGATTCAATAAAACATTTGACACAATGATTTAACATGAAAACCCTATTTGGAAAAAAACCACCACTAACATGCTACTTATTATCACTCTTCTAAAGTGATGCCCTATGAAAGGCCAACCCTATGAAAGGTTACAAAGCACACTAGTAAATGTGACCTAGTTAAAGGATTTCAATCACCTTGTTAGGAGCGAGCCTTGTTAGAGGACTTTAGATCATTTACTTGGAATTTCACCTAGTTAAATGATTTACAAATGACTATTTGGTCAACTTTAACCTAAATGATTTAACCTAGACTAAAACAATGATTCGAAAGTAACAGTAAGGATTTATCTAATAACAACTTATAACTCCATTCTATAGATTATAGATCTCTATTTTCAATCCTCCATGTTGACATATCAGTCAAGTTTTTTATTAGTGACACACACTTATTCAGATTGTGTATAGCTTCTGAGCTCATTGTTTAGTTTATAGTGTTTTCCATGTAATTCAGTTGTCACCAAGTTCTACAGTTGCTACCAAGTCCTTTGGACAAATTATAGTGGCTACTGAGCAGATTTAGTTAATGTGAAGTCTAGCAATTTAAACTATACATTTTAGTATATGCTGAGTTTATTAGTGGTTATTGAGCATTGCAATGTCTACCAAGTTCACAGTTCATGTAATGCAAAGCTAGTGTTAACTGAGCTACTTTATGCTAACCAAGTGATTAAGTGTTTGCAAAGTTGTACAATATCCACCGAGTCACTAGTGCAAACCAAGTTCAAGACTACTTGAAAGTGATCAATATGGATTGAACTTCTATGCCTACCAAGTGCATGATGATGCCGAGCATTGAAAGTGGATTTTGAGTATCAGAACCTCACCGAGTCAAGCTTCAAAACTTGAGTATCTTCATGTGGGCTGACTTTGTAATATTTGTGTTAACTTGTATCATGGCTGACTTTGTAATTATGTAATTTGGATTGGTATATATATGTAATGTATTGTACTATATCAATGTATGTGTGGATGTCAAAATTCAAGTTATGAATGCCACAGAAGAAGAGAAAATTATAAAGGCCAAAACAAAATAAGGAGCAACAATGACATATCTATCACAGAAAGGTGATTAGTACACAAAGGAATCTCTTTCAGCAAACCTAGTTGCAAATAAGAGATCTACTACTACTTCATCCTAATAGGTGAACCGGTCAAAATCTTTTAACAAGGTAGACCTAATAGTCTTTTATAAATCTCTTTACCGAGTGCATACTTCATTGTATGTTTGTAAATCCTCTCACAAGGTGGACCTAACAGTCTTAACTGCTCTTAATAGGGCATATCATCAGAAGTGATCAATGTAAACATTAATAGACCAACTTTATGCTAGAGTACTAAAGTTTGTAGGTATCATCCCCACCCTAGTTTTACTTTCTATTTGGAAGGTTTTTGAGCTACCAAAACTTTGTATCAAAGTGTTATGGATGCTCTCATGTTTTTAGTTTCTCATGCATGCAATTAGACTAGATGCAATGAATTAAGTGCTAATTGATTTATTGGATTAATAATTGAAATTGTTAAAGTTTTAGAACTTACTAATTCACCCCTCCCCTCTTAGTAACTTAGCATAGTCTTGAATATTTCCAACAATTGGTATTAGAGCATTATGGTTCTCAGGAGAAAGTTTAACAACTTGAGCAAAGATCAAGGATATGGAGATATTTAGACTTGACAAGGCTATTGACAATGAAAAGTTAGATTTGGAAATGGCCATTTCCAAACTCAAGAAAGTTAAGGAGAAAATTTCCCAATCCTTGAAAAGAAGAAAGGAACTTGCAAATCCAATGAATGGTCATCTTTACATTGAATAAAGAATTGAAGACTTTCACCCTTCAAGAAATTTAGATGAAGCAAATGATGCAATCAAGGAACTCCTAGAAAAGAATGGTTCCCTGCAAGAAGAAGTAAGAAAGCTAAAAAGAGAACAAGAAATTCAGTTAGTAAGGTTATGTGAAATCTTGGAACAAAGAAACAAGATAAAAGAAGAGATGGATGGAAGGAATAATGAAATCCAGAACTAATCCCTTCATTAAGAAGGCCTTATTGATCAGCTCTGCAATGTAAATGAGGAAATCATGAGCTTAAGATTTAAAAATGAAAGAATGAGGAATAATCTAAATTCTGAAAGGCAAATCAATGAAAGAATAAAAAATGATTTGAAATCTGAAAGACAAATCAATGAAATATTGAAGAATGATATAAAATTTGAGAAGAAAATCAATGAGAAAATGATGAAATCTTAAATAGACATGAATCAATTAATGAACAAAACCTCTATAGGCAAAAAGAAAAGGCAGGATACAAAGATGAAGGTGAATCCTCCAAACAAGGTGCTCAAAAGAATCAAAGACCTACCTGCAATCACTGTGGTAAGATAGGTCATACATTAAACAAATGTTGGAGCAAAGGAAAAGCAATATTCAATGGAAAATGCTACAATTGCAATTGGCATGGTCATAGGGTTAATGAATGCAAAGAGAAACCAAGATTTGGAGGCAACTCTCATAAATGTAAGAAACATGGAAACAAGGCATCAGAATGCAAAACAAAGACATTGAATCTTGCAGAGAAAATTGTGAAAGCAATATTTGGTTGGGACTACAATACCTGGTGTAGATGCCATTATTGTGGAGAATTTGGACACATTGGTATGAATTGTGTTAAACATCATATGAATAAAAGAGATACCACCAAAAGATGTTTCTTTTGTACAAAACTTGGTCATCTTGCCAAGAACTATATGAATATTGGTAGAATTGAAGATGAGAAGAAAGTAAAGGCTGATAACATCCAAAAGTAGATGAGACAACAATGGATTCCTAAGTGTACTAAGGATACTAGTCTGGGAAATGATGCTCAAGTCACTCAAGAATTGGGTGACTTTACCATTTCTAATTAAGTTCTCAAGGGAGTACTAGAACCAGGCTATCAAAGAAGACATCTGAATCAATTCTAGTTGAAAGGTGACAAAGATCCAAATTTGTATACAAGATACAAAGGGATCACTAAGAAAGATTGATATCAGTTATTACCAAGTTACCTTATCTACTGAGTAAGGTTGGGTCATAGAATCTACCAAGCAAGTTTGGGAGTAACAAAGACACCTATGGTTACCAAGTCATAAAGATGTCACCGAGTATTTAGTGCCATCTAGTGGATAACAATATATCAACATATCTACTTTTGTACCTAGCATTAATGGAATTTTTTTATCAAAAGGCATGGAATCAAATTCATTGCTTACCATGAATTTTCAAGTGCTATTACAAAGATTTTCAATGCAATCAAAGTGATTTGAGTGAATTTCTAGCAAATTTTTTTCAAAGTTCTCTCAATCTACCAAGCAAAAATGGAATCCAATAGTAGTAAAGTCAAGAAAGGATCTGACATGTTGGTTTGAGGAGTTGAATGGAAAATGCTAGATTTCAAACTAACCCTTGTAGTTGCTGAAACCCTAAATCCAAGCAGAGCTCAATCCCAAATCCCTCCTAAGGTACTTCTTGTTAATGACATTCATACTCATTTCAAATGTGCTATTCAAGAAATTGGTACTCTAGAAATGGATGATGCCCTAGGTTAGTTATGTGTAAATGGAGCCCTAAAACCTGAGCATCAACATCTAGAAGCTAAAAGGTTGACACATATCCCCCATATGCCCTAAGAATTTCAAATTAAATGGATTAGGTTTATCCTTAGCTAGGAGCATAATGGGAAGTTGTGGTTAGAAAATCTATTCTAATAACAAAGAAGTTTATTCATCAAATCACTAGCCTCCCCATGCTAGCCAAAGCCAAAATGATGAAAACCCTAGGCTAGGCAGAGTTGGAAAAGAAAACCCTAGCTGAATGGGATGGAAGAGGTATAAAAATCACCAGTGTCACAGATGCAAAATTGAAAATTGGAATTCATGTTATAGCACACAAGATATACAATTTAAGCCAACTTAATAGTGTGCCATGTGAAGCCATGAATTTGGCATTCAAAGTGGTTAAGAACAACTTGTTGTATGATCTTGCTGACCTATTGTTGAGATAGTTCAACAAAAACATGGAAAATATTGGAACATCAAAGAACAACCCGTGCAAGTTTGGTTAATTGTTAACTTGCCTATTCTTTTATTTACAGAAGTTCTTCCCTTCTAAAGTCACTATAGTCTGGAGAAAAGATGTGCTTGTGCTCTACCAAATAAAAGAGTATATTGCAGAAATGGGTGAGAATTACACTAGAATCATGGACAACTACTTTGATGCATTCAAGGAGAAAATGAACAACAGGTTTAGGATTTTGAAGAAGTTAGTTGAAGATTATAAGGATGATGTATGCTTCACAGTGGATAGTGACAAGGTATATATCCAGCCAGTTAAGCCTAGAATTGCATGGGTGAAACCTCTTGGCTATGAGGTTAATATTTATGAAACAAAGGATATCATTGAAGCCCTTGTCAATAAACCACTTGATCCCAAGGCCCCTTATTTTGGAACTTATGATGAAGCTAAGGCTAGAATTGTACTAAAAATTAATCTCCCACAAGAAGTTAACAAAGGAAAGAGAAGGATAGAAAAGATGAAATCAAGTGGACCTCTCTTGTTAACCAAGGGAAAAGGTGAGGATGTGGAGGAAGTAGAGGATGAAGAAGAATTTGAAAAAGAAGAAGAACCTCTAAAGAAAAAGGGAAATGCGATCATCATCAAGCCTACAAAGTCATCCACTACAATCTTCACAAGGAGGTCACAAAAGAAAGTTGACAAGGAAGGAAGTGACATTATATTCTATAGACCTCCACCCACCTTCTAGGACAGGCTAAAGCAATTGGAAGAAGGAGCAGGGATAAAAAATTTTAAATCATTGAAATATGAGATTAGGACTAAGGCTAAGGAAAGCAAGTTGAAGACTTGGTGCTGACTAAAATGGGTAAGTGGAAATACTCACTAGATCAACTCAATTCTCAAGTCCCTAGTGAATTATTAGAGAAGATAAAGCCAAGATGGGATTTTTCTATGCAAACAGTCAAAGACATATATGCATAAACCATGAGAGAATTATTACTAAGCATATCAGATGCTAAGATGAAAGAGTCATTAAAGAAAAATGAAGAAAAATTGAATCTAAAGTTTAATACTTGTTTGGTTTTGATCAAACACATTGAGCATTTTATTAGGAATGCTACAAATACTTGAAAAAATATTTTATCATCTTCATATACCAAGTGAATTTCTGGTTGAAGTAAAGGATGATGATTAAGAAGAAGATAAGGAGAAAGATGAGGAAGAAAATGTTGAAGAAGTGACTCACTTTGATAATGAAGAAGATGAAGAGGATCAAGGTCTAGAAGCTACTAAGGAAGAAAAACAAGATGATGAGGAGACTGACCTAGTCAAGATAGCTTTAATAGTCATTGCCTCACTTCCTCACTCCTCAAGAAAACCATTGGCTACATCAAGTATGGAGATAGCTTCAACAAGTTTTGTTGTGACTACTAGTGATACATCAAATGTCTAATCACTATTTGCCCCAACTCAACTTAGCACATCACTAATAGAAGTGACTTCCACTTTATCCACTGAGCTATAGACTCCTTCTTCATCTATCGAGTTGAGTACTTCAATTTTGACTTGTTCAGTCTTGAGTACATCAGTGGTAAGCTCTCTAGTTTTGACTACATTTTCGGGTACTACAATTTTGACTTCATCAATTTTGGATTCTTAAAGTATTTCTATAAGTATTCCATCAGTTAGTATAGTATCAATCCTTATTGCAAGCCCAAGTATGTCTACTATTGTTTCCATTTTAGATACAAAAGCGACAAGTACAAGGACAGTTGAGCCTAAGGTTCAAATGAGTACAAAATTTTTGGGGAAAGGAAAAGAGATAGAGGAAGACATTGATTTAGGTGAGGAAATAGTAATCCCCAAATGGGATATTTACAAGCTTACTCTAGACCAAATGCAAACATTTGGTGAACTCCTCCAAAGAAAGGCTAAACAATAAAGACTAAGAGAGGAGAGAGACAAAGAGTATAAGATAATAAAAGATGCCAAGAACATTTTAATTGAGGCAATAGGAGTTGAGATTGATTCTTCTTAACCTATTTTGTATCAGCTAGTAGAAGCAGTCCAAAAATTCAATGAGGACATCGATGGTCAAGCTAAGCTAGTTGAAAAGGCTAAGAAGAAATTTAACAATAAAGTGTTGGAGCACACTGCTCAACAAATAGTCATTTATCAAGTAGAGCTTGCTACAATTTTGATCAATCTTGAAGTGTCCTATTCAAATGTGTCATCCCTTTTTGGGAAACTATGTGATGTCTTTGATTATATGAAGGAAATAAAGGACAAATTATCCAACATAGATATAAACCTAAAGTCTAGTGCTTAGCAGCTGCAACTTGACCCTAGTTCAAGCTCTGCTCATTTCAAGAAGATCAGATTTTAGTCAAACATGCAAGCTAAATTTATAAGAGAAGAAGCAAGGATCTGATCAAAATTGATTGAAATACAAAATATGATCCTTCTAATCATGGATACAATGTAGAAACATTTTGTATATTCAAAAACTCTAATCCATGATAATAACTTCTTTATTGCAGACCATATGATTGAACTATCAACAGAGGTGCAAATTGCACTTCATACATGCAAGTTCTTGCAAGAAAATTGGGATAAAACCTTGGAAATCACTCTCAAGGTACATTCTAAATTCTTATCCCATTTTGATGTTTCTATATAAATAAGTTAGAATAAACCTTTGGCATTACTATCAAAAATGGGGAGAAAAGTTACATTGGAGAAAGCCATATGTTATGGGGAAGTAAGACATATACACAGAGAGACACATAGTATGGGAGAGAAATATGCTATGGTGGAGAATTGCTCTATATATACCTTACAAAGAACAATTTTGAAAAATCTCAAAAATATAGTATACTCTATCGAGCTAGTATCACATGGTGATGAATACAAGCTATTCAATTTTGGCTAATAAGTGTTTTTGTCACTAATGCCAAAGGGGGAGATTGTTGACATATCAATCAAGTTTGTTAATAATGACACACACTTATTCAAATTATGTATAGCTGCTGAACTCATTTTTTAGTTTATAGTGTTTTCCATGTAATTCAATTGTCACCAAGTTCTATAGTTGCTACCGAATCCTTTGGACAAATTCTAGTGGCTACCAAGTAAATTCAGTCAGTGTGAAGTCCAACAGTTTAAATCATGCATTTTAGTATATGATGAGTTTATTAGTGGTTACTGAGCATTGTAATGTCTACCAAGTTTGTAGTCATGTGATGCAAAGCTAGTGTTAACCAAGCTACTTTATGCTAACCAAGTGATTCAATGTTTTACGAGTTGCACAATATCTACTGAGTCACTAGTGTAGACTGAGTTCAAGACTACTTGAAAGTGATTAGTATGGACCAAGCTTCTATGTCTATTAAGTACATGACAATGTCGAGCATTGACAATGGATGTTGAGTATCAAAATCTCACCAAGTGAGTCTTTAGAACCCGAGTATCTTCATGTGGGCCAACTTTTTAATATTTGTGTTAACTTGTATCATGGCTGACTTTGTAATTATGTAATTTGGATTTGTATATATATGTAATGTATTATACCATATCAATGTATGTGTGGATGTGAAAATTCAAGTTATGAATGTAGCAGAAGAAGAGTGAATTATAAAGGCCATAAAAACATAAAGAGTAGTAGTGACATATCTATCATAGAAAGGTGATTAGTACACAAAGGAATATCTTTCAGCAAACCCAGTTGTAAATTAGAGATCTACTATTGCTTCATCCTAATAGGTGAACTAGTCAAAATCCTTTAACTAGGTATACCTAACAGTCTTTCATAAACCTCTTTGCCAAGTGCATACTTCATTGTATGTTTGTAAATACTTTCACAAGGTGGACCTAGTAGTCCTAATTTCTCCTAATAGGGTAAATCATCAGAAATGATCAATGTAAGCATTAATAGGCCAACTTTATGCTACAATACTAAAGTTTGTGGGTATCATCCCCACCCCAATTTTACTTTCTATTTGGAAAGTTTCTAGGTTACCAAAACTTTGTGTCAAAATGTTATGGATGCTCTCATGTTTTTAGTTTCTCATGCATGCAATTAGACAAGATGTGATGAATTAAGTGTTGATTGATTTATTGGATTAAGAATTGAAATTGTTAAAGTTTTAGAAGTTATCAATTCACCCCTCCCCTCTTAGTAACTTAAAATAGTCTTGAATATTTCCAATGCTCAATTCTTCTTGGCTTTCACACTCTTTAGCTCTGACAACTTGTTCACCCTTCAAGAATCCATGCCTTTAGACATTCTTGCTTTTCTTGCTAATAGAAATATCTTCTCATAGGTCACTAAATGAAGCAAGACCCTAGAATCCATGTCTCCCTTAGGTTCTTGCACATGACAACCCATGCTTCTGATCAACCATCTCTATAAATAGGAAATTAGGATCTTTTGTCGTTCATCCTCCATCATTCATTTTAGGGTTAGGTTGGATTAAGTAGGATTCAATGAATCTACCCATCATTTCATTTTATTTCCTTCTAAAAAATCCTCTTTCATTCCTCTTTAAATTCACCTCAAAATGGTTTATCTTGAATTCTATGCCACCAACTCATCAAGCTTTTCTTGCACACAGTTCACACAATCCCAAAAAATCAAACTTGTCAACTTAGATTTATGAAATTCATGATCTTTCTCATAATGCTGACACTTGGCATTAACTTTCTTTTGATGCTTGGTACATGCTACATTTCTTGGCATCCACTATCAAAACACTCAACATGAACTAAAGTTTTCTGGTGCTCGACATCACCTAAACTTTACTCAGCTTACATTGTATCACTCGGCATACACTAAACTTTGACTTTTCTTGGATCCAACTAATTTTATGCTTGACTTACACTTAATTTTCTTTCTTCAATGAATCTACCCATCATTTGATTTTATTTCCTTCTAGAAACTTCTCCTTCATTCCTCTTTGAATTTACCTCAAAATGGTTCACCTTGAATTCTATACCACCACCTACTGTGTAGATTGTTAAGCTTGGCAAACATACTTTGTTAACTTGTTCTTCTAAACTTAATTAATGTATCCATTCTCTGCAACCTTAAATAGACTATCAATGTACTATAATATCACTGTCTTAACTAATCCCTATACTCATTTTCCATATCATAGCTCAACCTTTCCTCTAGGTTCTATTGTTACCTCATTTGATCAAATCTTCTTCATCAATTAAACAAATGATAATAATCAAATCACCTAAGAAATTCTCTTACTAGAAAGTAGCAAGTTTGACATCAATAAAAAAAAATGATTAAAACACATTTTCATACTTGTATTAATCTATTTTCAATAGAGGTTGGGGTTGAACAAAATGTAAGGAGTGGCACTATTAGGTAAAGAAGAATCCTTGTTATGTTCTTTAGATTAGTGAAATACTTATAACATTAAAAACAATGTTGAGAATTAAACCCATTTATTTCTTATTACAAGGGCGCATCAACCTTATCCTTGAAAAAAGAAGAGGAAGCCTCATGTCATAAAATTAGAACCACAAGAGCCACAGGAGAATGACAAAGATAGTCACAATGAGCCTATTAGCCTTTATCTTCAACAAAAGAAAAAAGAAAAGAAGAAATGAATGTTGAAAGCCTTGTTTGATGATGAATGCATTGATGATTTTTTATGAACATTTCTTATTAATGAATTTTATGTCATGTTATTGAATATTCTTATGTGATTATAAGGATTGACATGTTCACAAATTATTGATGAATATTTATAGGTATTAATGAATTATATGTCATGTTAATGAATGTTATGTGAATATAATGATTCATGTTTGTTTACAAATTATTGATGAATTTTTATACATATTAATTAATTATATGGTGTGTTAATGAATGTTATGTGATTATAATGATTTGATGATATACTTCTAAAATGTATGAATGAAATATTTATGTAGTTGTTAATGGGGAATTTAGAATGCTTATAGGGGGGAGAGGTCAAATGAGCTACCACCTTCATGTGGTTGGCCTTGTTAAGTAAAGAATATGAAAGGATTCTTGAAACCAAGTGAAGCTCAAACTAAACCTATCAAGTTGGGAGAAAATAAGACTTTCAGCTTGGAGGCAAGTGACATCCTATAGTGGACTGGGCTAAAAGTGAACTAGAGGTAGACCTTGCCTCATATTAGGTTATATGCTTTTCATACATGATTGAGAAAAAATATTCTATATCAACTATCATGTGTTTCTGATTTGATATGATTTTCTTTTTGAAATGTAGGTTAAAATTGCTTTTGTCAACCATTTTCCAAAAAATGCTAATGGAAACTTTTGAAGAAATTTATTTGAAACTTTTAGGAAGGTATAATTTTTCTTCATTCTTTATTATAAAATGAAAATTTGACAATGGTCAATTTTCTTAGTTGGTTGTTGAGATATTTGTGTGTGGCTACAGTTAGAAAGAGTTGCTATATCTAAAAAGAGTAATGCACATGTTGGCTTTGTTCACTTCTTGACATGTACTATAAGTATAAAATCAAACATCACAACAATGATTTTTCATAAGTATGCTTTGTTTTTTCTGATGCCACAGTTTGATTGATATAAAATTACAACATTTTTGAACACATTTGAGGTCAAATATATTCTTTTGACTTATTTTTTCACATTCTGTAATGGTTGTTATGCTTGGTTTCTTTCTTGAGTGCAAATTGTGCATATTTCGTAGTTCTTTGATGAATAAGTATAATCTATTTTGTAATAGGACCTTGATAAAGAAATCAAAGAACTTGGTGGGAAAACTATTTATGGTCCTAATAAAGTAATCAAATAATTTTGTTCTTGTGCACCCTTCCATTGAATATCACTTTTATTGTTTGTACATGATAGTTTTGTTTCTATTTTAAAGCTCCTATGTTTGTAGTGTTGACCTGATATCAAAATATAGATTATAAAGTCCATTAGAATTCTCATTAGCTTTATTCACTAGTATAGTTATGTGGCTATTCAACCATTGTTTGGGAGATACTTACTACTTTGTTGATTTTCTCAATTAGGTAATAGTTTCAAAGCCAACATAAAAGGATAAGCAATAAAATTGTGAAGATAAGTGTTCATAATCTTTCAATTTAACTCATGCTTTGATTGATATACTTATCTATCAAAGTCAATCTGCTTTAACTTACACTAGTGCATTTGGGGGTCATTTTCAACCTTAATATTTGATGGAAAGCCAATTTAGTTTGTCAAATTCTTTAAATAAAATGATCCCAATAATGTCCAAATTTTGACGATAGTTAAATTTAGCATCAAAATTTTGACATTGTCAGAGCTATGAAAAGAAAAGAAAAGTGAAACTTCATTTGTTCATGCAAAAAATTGTGGGTGCATGGGAGGTAGGCTTCATGAAGAGTTCTATAGAGTTGTTGAAGGGAAGTCTTTTTTGAAAAACCTGAGATAACCAATGTGTTGTGCATTCTCCTTAATTAGGGATCTGCATTTATCGTGCATTTGCAAGGAACCCTAAGTATGAAGAGGCTTATAAATTAATCAAATAAAATCACAAAGACACATATTTTAAACAAAAATTGAGGGGTTTCGATATGTGGATTACCCAATAAATTATAGACACCATAGCCAAAGTCTCTTGGTTGCTCCTTATGTTAGAAATAGGGAATACTAAGAGGGGTGGGTTGAATCAATATTCTACAAACTTTTGTCACCAATTGGATATAATTAATTAATTTGTACCATACATAAGAAAGTAAATAAGTAATTCTAAAAAATAATAATAACCATGCATAAAGATAACTCATAACATCATATTTTGTTAACTAGGGAAACCCTGGCCAAGGGAAAACCCCAGTAGGGATGATACCTACTAGATAATATATTGATATATATGTTCCTTGTTAGAGGATGGATCTAGTTAGGAGTCAATGAGAAAATTTAGTATAGAGAGTCCCTGTTAGGAGACTTTGAATCCTTGTTAGGAGATTCCAACCATATTAGAAGTTATAGTACAATAGATGAAGGAAGAGCTCACTACCCAAACATGCACATCCCATTACAAGAAGAGCTCACTACCCAAATAAGTAATTAGTCCTTAGGTATATATGTGCTATAACTTCTTTCTTGACTGATCTCTAACCTCAGTTTGATCTTGGATTGCAAAATTAGATTCTCAAAAACTTTACATATATTGTTTCACAAAATTTTTTCATATCATTTATCACAATACAATTGCACACTTCTTTTCACAAGATGTCCTTTGGATAAATACCATGCCTTTTCACAAATTGCTTCTAGGTCAACTTAGACCATAATATACTTTTCTAGCTTAGAGTAAACATCTAGGATGTCGGCCCTAATGGTCAAGTAATTATTTTGTGAACAAAATAATTCCTTTACCTTTAATTCCAATGTTATGTTTCATTGGTAAAACATGAATATCTCTTTTTTGTATTGTCCATACTGATGTCCAAGGTTATACACATCATCAATATCAACATGTACATTGTCTCCATCTAACTTCACTAGTCATAATATAATGTCAGAAACATTTTACATATAAAATAATGTACTACTGTAAATCAATTTCATACTTAGATAATTTTATAAGTACCAAAAGCTAAGTATCTTTATTTTTTAGGTTTACACAAGTATGTACATCATGTGTTGCTATTAATGACTACAATTACATCACGACATATAGATAATTTTCAGCACCTTACCGATGGCTCTCCAACCTCTTTGCAAGAGTTTTTATGACCAAAATGAGGCTATCACTATCATCAAAGGTCAAGGGACCAAATTAGATTCCCTACCCAAAAATTGGAAGCATGTGGTTTGATTTTTAATTTCCTACATAATATGTATGGGAAGGTGTGTGTATTTGAATGCCCACCACTTTAGGTTGTTATTGCATTTACAAAGGGGGGAACTTGTTAATGTTCCATTCTATCTTTACCCATCCTTTTCCTCGAGTTTGAAGTGTTTCCTTCACCCGTGGCATGTTTTAATTTGTTATTGATTTCCATTTTGGGCTTGATATGCTTAATGATGCATCACTTGAAGGTACCTTCCTGCTGTTATGTTTCCATTTGATCTAATAAAATATATTTTGTATCCTTTTCCCTTATAACTAAATCAATATCCTGTGTCTCTTTCTTCGATATAAACTAACAATATCCATTTTCATGGCATAGTTATTTTAATAGGTATCTGATATCTTCTAAACTTTGTAATCTTTCTTTGCATTATGATTAATCGGTCAAATGAACACTATATTGTCTTAAACATACAATATCCTTACTTTATAATAGTTCCTATTAGAGATATTTAATATTTATGTAATGTATGATCCCTACAAGAGTTCCATCTCCAAACCTAATCATCTTGACTTAGTTTCTTTTGTATTCTAATGATAGCATAATTATAGTATGCATCTTCTATTTTGTCATTAAGATTATACTACTTTCTTATCTTTATTGCTATGTTTTTGTACCATATCTTTGTGTATAAAATACTAAACTAAAAGGTTTCATATATTTTACAATATGTCACTTCAATAATTTATTTTGAATATTAAATCTGCAGTAGCATTGAATGTTAATTTAGAAGGTTTTATGTCTCTAATAGTTTATGTCTTCACATGATTTGCAACTACTAGTAAGTGATGAATCAAAATGTTTTACATCTTAAAGATACATCCCTCAATGAGCCATGTTTTCTTTCCTACAGCTACACACGATAAAAACACATTAGATAAAAAATGGACTTCTTTCAAAAAAAAGTCCATGTTCTTCTTTTAACCACTTCATGCTTTCTAATTTGTTCTATGTGGCTAGAAATACGCATGAAGAACAATTTAGTTATGAATATTGATGCTTATATTTTCCACTTCTTACCCTTTTTTGTACAAGACAAACAATAGGAAAGTATGAGCTTATAAGAAGGTAAAGTAACTAGTAAAGGGGTATGGAGAAAAAATTACATGAAACCCATAATTAAACCAATGCTATTATGGACAATAACTAAACCAACACATGTGTTAAATCAAAGAATAGGGGAAACAAAATCATGTGAGATTATAGTTAGTGTAGTAACTCAAATGACTAATACATAACAGTGAAATTAGAATTGGGTGATGACACTAATTGACTAAACATTAACCTCCAATAACATGAATATATTAGTAGAAGCACTATCATTTAAAGATTGTGTATAAATTTATGACATTAGGTCTTTGTAATTGTAAGGGTACAAAAATATGTTTTAGTTACATACATACATACATACATACATACATACATACATACATACATACATACATACATATATATATATATATATCACTATCATCATACACTCCTTACTAGCAATCCTTGGTATCCTTGGTGGAACACTTTCAAATATATTAGGTATTATATCTGCCTTCACACCCAAATGATCATCCAAATTAGCATCATTAAATACACCAAGCATTCTACTTAATTTTTTATTTTGATTTTCATAATTTTCAACTTCATTTTCAACAATAGTAAATTTAAAGGACTGAAATAGAGAATCTCCAACTAGAACCCCATTTTTAGCTTGGATTAAATTAGTACCTGGGTTATACATAGATGGTTTCTCTTGCTTGACAGAAGACAAAAAATAGTGTATAATTTTCTCTTGGCATAGAATAGCACTATCCAAATTGATGATGATTCATATAAATGTGGTACATTAGTCATGTGATCATCTTGGTGCAAGATTTCTTCATATTTTATTTCTTTAATTGGAGTTTTAGAATGAGCACAATCACCAATTTGTAGCTTCACTTTGTCATCACTATTAGTTTTAATTATTAAAAAAAAATTCTTCGATTAACTAGTTACAAATTATTAAGTGTAAAGATGATTTATTCACCTCTTTAAAACTGTAAACTTTTATATCAGGTGAATACAAATATTTTTGCAAGCTTTGCTATCTCTATTTGTGAGTCCTTGAGTCTTGCTTTGATCATTAAGAATTTCAAATTTTAAAACTTTTACCTTAGGAATAGAGAGGGGTTTCATTGAGATTTCAGCTTACAAAGACTCAAGCTCTCTAGCATTTCCCTAATAATTTTTTGTCCAAATATATTTGGTTTTCTTGAGGTTAGACTATTACTTTTTGGAGTTATTTTTTAATCAACTATTGAGCAATTTCTAGAGACATAATTAGGTGATGTTTATTGGGCATTCTTCATTATCATCCTCTTATTGTTTTTGAGACTGTAGTACACTATTTTCACATTCTTGTAGATCTTTTAACAAATTTTTGTAATAATCCCACAACTCATGCAACATCTTGTCATCCCCTTGATGAATTGTGGTGATTATGGGATTGATCTTAACTCTTCTCTTGATATGTGCTTGATTTATGATGATATTTTGGATAAGGATCAAACTTCAACTTCTTTTATTTCATTACTCCCCCCATTAAAGATAAAGCATTAATGAACTATGATTTGTTTAGATACCATCTTTACTAAAGAGATAGTAATATTTAATTATTATTAATTCTATACAAGATACTACTAATGCTTGTATGCTTATATTTGATATATTTTATAGCCCGAATATTTTTCTGTAAAGAAAGTCCATGCCTAACAATATGAATCTAGAAAAAAGAAAAGGTGATAATTGCTAGATTGTGGTCTCAATTCAAAAGAAATGGTGATGGAAAATTTATTTTCCTTACAAAAAATGCAAGGGTTTAAATAATCAAATAATTTTAATCACATCAGCTCAGAGACATTGTAGGCAACATGATCACATGGAAGGGGGAAAGGATTTTTGTCCTTTTCTAAATGTTGATTTCAAACTGGTGGAACATGGAGGTGTGAATATCGAAGAAGAAGGTAATACTCCCATGGAAGAAGATGATCCTAAGGAAGAGAACATAATTGAAGATGTTGGTACTAGTGCAACCGATAATGTGCCAGAGAATAGGATTGAAGAAGATTTTATTGGTGCAACTGATGAAGATGATGATAATCATGCATCTAATGATGATGATGAATAGAACCTCGATATACCTATAATTGAAAAGGAATATACAACCTTGTACCAAGGCTCCCAAACAACACTTCTCTCTACTATATTGTTGCTAGTAAACTTCAAGGTCATGAATGATATATCCAATATAGCAATCTCATGTATGCTAAAGTATAGTTTCATTTTTGTCATCTTCTATGTTGGCATATGATTAATGTTCTTTATATTAATAAATTTTTTTCCAGAGGTTGATAGGTGAGTGTTTTTTACCACCATAAAAAAATCTACCTCACTCTTACTAAGAATTATCGACCATTGTAAAAGATATTGGAATGGAGTATCAAACAATACATGCATGATATTATATATCATAAACAACATGAGTTTGTAATAGAATGCCCTGATTTCCATGTTAGTAGATATCAATAAGATCATTTAAAAAAAAAAAAAGGTGCCTCACAAGGTTCTTAAGTACGTTCCCATTATTCCACGTCTATAAATTTTATTCTGTTGTACTAGTTTGGCACAATTTATGGATTACCATGCATGCAATAGAAGTCAAGATGACATTATGCAAATGCCTGGGGATGGCTCTGCATTTAAGGACATAGAATATAGGTGGCTAGTACTTAAAGAAGAACCTCATAATTTGAAGCTTTCATTGGTAACAAATGGTGTCAATCCATTTGGAGAGATGAGATCTATTTACTTGGTCTAACCTATTTTTGTTATTAATAATAACATTCATCTTTGGATGTCTGTAAAGAGGGAGCACATAATGTTGGCAATGATTGTACCAAGTATTTTTCCATTTAATAGTCATCTAAATTAATTTATAAACACACTATCAAAATTGTCATAATATTTATGTTTTGCTTATGTTTATTCAACTAGGTAAGTACCAAGTGAAAGACATGAATGTAAATATTGGGCCCTTGATTGATGAGTTGTTGGAGTTATAGAATGGGGTCACTATGTATGACATCTATAGACCAATTGGTGAAAGGCAATTTCAATTCCATGCAATTCTTGTATGGACAATACATGATGCCCTTGGACTAACACATTTTTGTGGTATGTAAAATTGTTAATGCATATTTTTCATTGTATGCTTAAGTTGTGTGTAATAATTTTAAATATTAATCTTATAGTACACATATCATCCAATTACAAATGATCTTGTAGCTCTTTAGAAAAAGGGAAATTTTTCATGTCCAATTTTTGGTCCAAAGATGAAATATTGCCATTCAAAAAGTTTAGGAAAATAGGCATTTGATGAGCACAGACACTTTCTCCAAAAAAATCATAAGTATGAAATTTCTAAAAAATATGTTTTCAATTGGAAAGAAGAGACAACATCAAAACCACTAAGAATGACACATCACATGTGGAAGTTGGAATACAATAGAATGAATCTTCAAGGTAATATCATTCCATCTGATGTAGGTTTTTGTATGAAATTTAAATTTGGATATTGTCTTTTGTTTACTAATGATATAATTGATGTTCATGAAGGTCATCAAGGCATCAATGAGAAACTTTCAAAAGGACTTAAAAGATATCCTAGATAATTTAGTAGGTTATCGTACTACAAGAACCTCCCAATCATGCATTTGTATTATGCTATGCATATTGGAAAGAAAGTAACATAGACACTATGAAAAATATTGGATGGAAGGTGTGGCAATGAAAAATTGGTCAAAATTTGCAATGGCATTGATGAATCCAATCATGCATTGAAGTTTTTCCTTGAATCAAATATCAATGGAAATCAAATTAATATGAACACCACTCCTTGGTTATTAATGCAACAACAATTTGATGCCATATATGAAGCCATAAAAAAACTAAATTTCCCATAGGATTTTTGCAAAGAGAAGCATATTCATATCAAAGAAAGGTGATTTTGGGTTAGGTTTGAAAATACATGATTGACATACCTTCATCAAGGTAAGTCATGTTCTTCTCTATTTACAATAAATTTGTAAAATGTCATGTACTTTAAATTTTTATATTTTATAATATATTGAAAATATCATTTTATTATTATTGTAGTACATTCTACCTCTATCTCTCCCACACAACTTTGACAACATGAGTGTCAAACACATTATGTATGATCTTTGGAAATACATGAGGTTAGAAGTGTTATTTGTTATATTTGTTGTGTAGAAGTGTTATTAGTCTCATTAATATATTTTTGCATGATGAATATATTCTAGGTGGTTATCATCTAAAGAAATTGATAAAAAGGACATAAAGAAATGGAAGATAGAAATTCCTCAACTTCTGTGTGAGATGCAAAAGTGTCTACCTTCAACCTTTTTCAATGCACAAGAAAACTACCTCATACATCTAATTGAGGAGATCAAATTGTGTGAACCTATACCAACTAGTTCAATGTGGATGGTTGAGAGGTACTTGAGATTTTTAAAGGGCTTGGTTTGATAGAGAGCACATCCTAAGGGTTCTATGGTTGAGAGATATATGGTCTACCAGACCATGGTTTACATTAGTGAATATCTTCCCATGTTTGCATCAAAGATCCATGTAGATCACATTTTGGATCCCAACTCCATGAACCAATTAAAAGGGGATTACTTGTTGGGGAAAGGTATATTGAGGAAAGTGAGAGGTAATTATAAGATGTTATTGCAGTTAATTAATTCTTATCCATAATCAAAATAATTTGTTTCTAACTAGTCTATTTACTTTATATAGTTGCTCTTGAGTGGGATACACTTCATTCAAGTATATTGCAAATAATCTTGATTGGATGATGGTATGGATTGAATGATCTCAACAAAATGGTCACTCATAAACATGGGAAGGTGTTGCTTTATTGGTTAAAGAAGCTCATCACAATAGAGATCCCAATGTTATGCCAATGGTAATTGATCTAGCAAATGGTTTAAGAGGTGGAAAGGTACATATAAGTTAATCTATCATGACCCATTTGTTTAATATCAACTCAAGGATGGATTCATAATTTTGACATGTTTGAAAAATGATAGGTCAAGCATCATAGAGCTATGTACTACAATGACCATAAATTTTGTATAAAAAAGGTGGACGAGACTAAGAGAACTTGTGATTCTAGGATAACTACAATGTTCAATGTCACCAATATTTCATCTATAAATGACATGCATCCTCAACAATATGAAAATAGATACAATAGAATTTTTGATGATATAATTGAGTGCGACTTTAATTCCTTCAAATAAGTTCTATTCGGTGTCAAATGGTACAAGCTACGACTGAATCAAAATGGTCTTTTTAGAACTATTAAGATACAATATACAGTTAGAACTCTACTATACAATATACCATTAAAAAATAAAATTACTTCCAATTAGAACTCTAGTATACAATATACCATTTTACTAATAAGTTTTTTTGCTAAGTGGACAATTCCTTTGATTATGCTGATTTATATATATATATATTCTTGTTGGTGTAAATAAGTATTTACTTATTACACTTTACTTAAGTTTACTTAGGTTAATGCATTATTTTATTATTTCTTAGGTGAGACACTTAGGAGTTTTCATATTGACAACACTGGAGTAAGCAACTCTAATTCAACACATGGTGTCTACAACACTAGAGTTTACATAATTAATTGAGTTGTTATGTAGAAAATATAGTTATTCACACTTCTAATTTAGTAAATAGTGTTTACAACATAATTTTGCATGCTACACCTTTGTAGGCTTATCCTCTCATTATCACACTTACTCATGTGCTTAATGGAGGATAACCCACCTGGTGGACATGTGCTTGGTTGTATGACTTATCATGTTGTTGATTCCTATACATTCTAGAAGCATTCTAGAGGCTTGTATATACAAACACTTCTAGTGTACTGTCACATTGAATGAATATCATATTGTCATTCTAATCATACTCTTTCCTTCTATTATTATGCTTGTGCTTGAGTTCCTTGGTCCTGGGTGAATTTTTACGTAAGGAAAATTCTTACATGGTATCAAAGCTGAGGGAGATTCTCTTCACATAGCCATTTGAGACCTGTCATGGCCCAGATAGTTTTATATCTATCATCTTGGAATCTGAGATTAGTTAACTTTTCTAGATGGTTTGATACTTGTTAAGTTACTTTAATTATGGTATTATTATGTTAAAATTTTTGAGAAGTTAGAGATTACTCAAAATCTGATTCTCAAAAAAAATATTTTAATATTTTCAATATTGTGTTATATTTAGAATCTTATTATTTGAATCAATCTGGATTCAGGAATCAAATTTTATAAATCAATGTTAGTATGGTTTCAGTTTTTTTTGTTATTGTTGTCTGATTCATACTTTCAGTTTGATGTATAAGGTGGCTTAAAAATATTATCAGTACCTTAAATCTTTTGTTGAGAATTTTTAAGTATATATATATATGTATGTATATTTATAATGTTGTATAACTATATATATTATATATATAAATATGAGTGCATTAGTATAAAATAATTATATATATATATATATATATATATATATATATGTATATATGTATATGTAATTTTGGTATATTTATGTGCTTGTATTTATATTAATACAAGTTGTAATTATATGTATACATATATGTATACTTATTGATTAGCAATGATATTAATGTTAATTAGGATTAATATTAATATTAATATTAATATCAATATCAATATTAATATTGATATGAATATTAATATTAATATTAGTACCTAATACTATGTTAGTAAGAGTTAGTACCTAGACTAACCTATCATATGGGATTTAACTAAGTCATAAAACCTAACTTGAGCATAGCCTAAGTTATCGATGCCTAACTACACTTGGCATTATCAAGGACTTGGCAAGGGGTTTTGGGTTTTGGTGTGAGGTGACAATGCAAATGCAATTTTAATGCTTGCAGGTCGTATATGGTACTTCTGTTGCCATGTGTTGGAGAAGGCTAAGAAAGTGGGCTAAGGGTTATGCTCATTGTTATGAGCATTCATTTTTTTCATGTTGTTTGAGTTTGGACCGTCATTGTTGGATTTTTAGTTTAGGTTATGGTTGCTCTATTGAGCGAGTTTCTTTGCATTTTCGTGGAGAAATTGATGGCCGTAATGGAGGTTATTGTCCCTTACTTGCCTTATAGAGATTTTGTGGGTTTGAAGGCTTGGGCTGTGAATTTGGAAACTTGGAGTTACGAGTTTGAGAAAAGGGCTCTTCAGGCAGTTTCTATTGCATATCATTCTGCACTTGCATAGGCAGGGAGCTTTTCTTTGACTCTATCCTATAGTTATTGTTATGTTTCATTAGATTGGTGAATTTTTGAATATCAAAATTTTTTATGTGGTTAAACCAAGAATCGAGTGTGGGTATGGGGATTTTACTTTGTAAATATTGTTGAATTTGGGTCTCACTGTATATTATGTATTTTTTTATGAATTTGAGCATCAAGCATATGGTTTTGATTTCTTTAGAGCTGAGCTCTGAGTACATCATGTTTTTTTGTGTTCATTATTTTGTATTAACTACATGCAACTCGGCCATAGTTACGAGCTCATAGTGTTATTAGACCACGGTTACAAGTTCACAGTCTATGAACTCACGGTTATGAACCAAGGGCATAGACATGAATTGGGGTTGGTTATTTTGTCTAACAACATGCATGACTTTCTATAACAGACACAATACTGAATAGTATGACTGTGGTTGGTTTGGTATGCTCTAGATTATAGTTGAGGGTTTTTGGCGATGTATTAAATAGTCATTTTATGTTTGAACAATAGTTATTTTGAATTATAATTACGAACTAAGACATAGGCATTGTATCAAACATTTTGCTGAACGAGTCTTAAAACAAACAAAAAAAAAACCATATTATTATGTATTAGGGTCTGTGGATATTGGCTCATAATTATTTCTTTTGGCTACTATCATGGGTTTCAAAATTCTATGGGATATATGTTTATACTATTTTGTAGTTAATAATTCGAATAGGGTATTCAATTTTGAACTTGGGTTTCAAGTATGATAGTTTTCTATCAAATTTTGGATCTTGTCAATTATATTAGTTAGTTATATGAATTCAGGTTTGTTATGTTAAGCATCAAGTGAGTTATTACTGTTATTCATGATGGTAATGGCTGAATGTGTTAAACCATAGCTTAATTAACTTCATTACGGTTGTTAACTTACATATATTCCTAAAACATCAAAAAACAAATATGTATTTTTTGTAGGCTATATAGATTTTAGGAGATCTGGGACTGAAAAAGGGCAATTTGTTTATTAGTTCTTGTAGGTGGCTAACATTAGTATTAGGGGTACTATGTGTGTGAGTCATGGATTTAAATAGAAAGGTGTTGTTTTGAATTAAAATGGTAGTTATTTGGTAACAGAAAGTTATATGATTTTCAAGTAGAAAAGTTTATTTATCTATTTTAATTCTGACTTTAAAATTCATAAGGTTATATATATATATATATATATATATGTATCAACATATATGTATTCCCATGTGAATAGATTGTTAGAATTTAGATTTATATTAACAATCATAAGGTTACTATGACTACTTGTTTCAGAAATGGAGATTTATTAATTTATATATTCTAAGATTAGTAGGTATTAGGATTTGTGGATAATTTTAATATGGGTATTTCAAAAGGAAATATATAAATAGAGAGATTTGGAAAAATCAATGCTTTATTTATTTATTTTTATTAGGATAAAGTTAATTTGTAAATAGAAAAGCTTGATTATTTGTGAAGAGTAAAAGGAACAAGGTTGTTTTGGAAATGTGATATGTGGATTGTATGAAAGGTTACAAATATGGTTTTAGTTGGAATTTTTAAAGAAGGTTACTTTAAAATATTGAAGGTTGGTTTCATATATTATTTCTATTTTGCTGATGCAATTGTTATATTGAAGCAAATGAAATAAGTGTATTAGTTGGAATTGGAAAATTAATTTATTTTTCTTTTCAATTAGTATAACTAATTATAATGTGTGTGTTAGATTATGCAAGTGTGATCCTTTATATTGGGTGGCTATCATAAAGCATCTTGTGGTGATAGAATTATGTCGCCAGATGCCTTGTGACACTAGTCTAGATCCTTATGGGAAAGTTTATGACAGTTAGTTAATCAAGTGGTAATATTTAAAATTTCATGGGTTGGGAATCATATAATAAGATAAGAACATTATGGTTTCACCTGACATATTGAGTTCTACGAGTGGCTGAACGTAGATTCTTATGTTGATGCCCATGGACTACTAGATCATTATCTTGTCATATTCTATGCGAGTTTATTTCTGCATATCTGCATGTGAGAAATTATGTACTTTCTTTATAAGTGATTGTGAAAAGGGAATTGTATTTTTAGTATATTTGTTATTTGGATTAAATGAATATAATTATGTCATTAAATCTAACATGTAGGTTTACTGGAGATCTTATCGATTTAATTACTATTACTAAGCCATGTTTGGTGTGTTGTGGTTGTGCTATTTTTGTATTTTAGGATTGAGATAGGTTTGGTTATGGACCTAGAAGAAATGACTGTTTACATTTAGAACCACTGTTAAATCGAATGTATTTAAGTTGTTGTACTTCTAATAAAAGAGTATAGATATGTTATATACTCTGATGTAATCTTTTGAAGTGATACATTGCTGTTATGAGTACTTTACTGTACTAGATTTGTAAAGATTAAAATGTATTGGAGATTTGTAAAAAAAAAATATTCAAGGTTTTAATCTTATAAATATGTATGGATTGTTGTCTTATGGTTATCTCTTTTGGTTATGTGATGGAATATGGTATTAAAAGACCATTCTTGCTTTAACACCTCAAACCAAATCTACATAATTCGTAGATATTGGGAGTGTCTAGAGCCAAAGCAGACCTCACTATTACATTTGGAATGTTGATTAAGTGAAAATTGTCTATAAGTTTGCCTATGCTGGGTCAAAGTTGATTTTGAGGCAAAATTATTTTGTAAACTAGCACTCGAAAGCCTAATTTGTGTGAGGCCTCATGCCGATCCATAATAGTATAGATATTGTACTTCCATTTTGTTACTTAGGACTAGATATTTTGACATATATATTTGATACTTGATGGACAATAAATTTTGCTACTTATCCAATGATATTTATCTTGTGATCTTTCATTATGGTATGTATTAGGACTTAATTGGCTTAGTTGATGAATTAATGGATATTCATTCAATATTTCACTACTATGATAAGAAATGGAATTATGATGTGATTCAATGCTTAATTTGATCTTCTAAAGTTAGTAATATGTAGTTTTTTTTTAGGGTTAATGATTAAATGATTTATAGGAAGTTAATTATGGTATGTGTTGTATCTAAATGGTAAAATAATGAAGTTATCATGTACTTTTACTTTCATATGTATTTTATATGTGGCTTTTCATTGGATTACTGATACTTGAGTTTAGTGTGTAGGAAAGGAACCATGAAAACATAATGGGGAAACAAGGTATAAACACATGTTAATATGACACTACCAAGGTGAATCTTTATAAGATTCCTAAACCTCATTGTGATGTGTTTATTTTGTAAATGTGAGATGTATGTGTAGTATGTATTTCATGTGTAGATTCATAATGTGTCATGTGTGATGTATAGTGAATTTGTGTGTCATGTGCCACTTGTACTAGTTATGTGAAAATGACATGTTCTTTGATGATGGATCATGTGGCCACCTTATCTTGAGTTAAATACCTTAATTGAGAAATTTGACTTATTGCCTTAAATTAGTAGAGAGAACAAGGTCAGCACCATAGGAAATTTGGAATTTGAACTTACTTCACATTGTGAAGGCCATAAAGTAGCTCCAAGGTGAATTTGTGATAAAAATAAACCCTACCCATGTTAATACTTTTAGTTAGGGGGATAATAATGACCACTAGGGTGCCTAGAAGACCTAGGAGACCCCAAAAAGAATGCATTTGTCAGTGAATCCGAAAATGGGAGTGATATATAGAGGCATGACCAAATTAGAAATTCACTTGGCCACTCTCTATCTTTAGAGATAACTAGGGTTTGGAGGAAGAGGATAAGGAGCACTACTACAAATTTTCATTTGCCATTTCTTGGAGTGAGGTTGGTCCATGATCCATGGTGTTCTTTATTTGCATGCAGAGTTGATATGGTGTTCTTCTTTTCATGGTAAAATTTGGTGTATTATAGATGTGGTTGTGAAAAAGGACCTTTTGTTTGAGTGTTGCATGTGAGAAGTTTATATGATTCCTTGCTTGAATCTTGTTTTGTTTTCATGTTGTGTGTTTGTATAATGGGTGTGAAGCATCACTCACCCTTGGGAGGGAAGAGATGCTCAGGTGAATGGGTTAGTTGGGCTCACTCATGTAGTTGAGGAACTCTCCCATGTGTGGAGATGATTTTTATGTGTTCAATGGAATATTAAATTCTTGTTTACTTGCATTTTATGAGGTATAAGGAGGTGTGTGAAGAGGGAATTCATTTTAAGCATTGAAAGGGCATGTTGATAATGAGAATATGTGCATATTTGTGAATCTTAGCTTGGAAATCCTCCTCATGGAGAGAGCCCACCTTCACCCTATAACTTGATTCAATTATTGAATCTTTGTGCAAGCCTTGGGTTGGGTTGTCTTGTAATGTATTTGTGTAGAGTTTTGTTATATTTTTGTGATCATGCATGATATGTGAATGTGTAGTATGCAACTATTTGTGCCTTATTTCCCCAAGCTCAATGGGTGGCCTCCTTGAGGCCTAGGTTGGGAGGTGAGCCTCCATGGTTTTACATTTTCTCACTTGTGTTGCAGGTATTTGCTTGGAGTCTTGGACATTTGGAAGATGGGAAGTCTTACCCTTGCATAGAAGAAGTGAACACTATTGTATTGTATTGCAATGGAGGACAACACCATTCTTGTTTTGTGAATTTATTGTATTGTAAGAATGATGTTATTGAGTTCATACATATGCCAATAGAGTGATTGTGATATTATCTTTCTTGTAAAGGTCCTTCCATTATGTATCTTGATGTGATGGTTTCACCACCCCATTGCTTGCTTGATATTGTGTTGAATGCAATCTTGAGAGGAACATGAAGGAAAAATCTCATTATTTGATGTTTCCTTATCATTACTTAAAATTAGGATGTATTGAAGAAAAGAAATTTGTATTATGATATACATTGGAAGAATGAATAGGATATTATCATTTTGTTATTCTTATCACCTCAAATTTCATTAGAATAATTTAGTTGCATTGGTGTTCAGTACTGATTCTGAATTAGTTGTAGAATATGCAATTGATAGCTAATAGATTTGTAGATAGTTTAATTATAAAATTGGATGTAAATAATGTATATTTAATAGTTGATGTTCATGAAATTATAATCAATGAATTTCATTTAAGTTCCATGTTAATGTATCTTGCAAGTAGATTTTGTTGGTAATATGATAGTTGTTTACATTAGATTTTCTTATTAGAATAGAAATTATAATGCATGATGCAATCTTAAAATGTCATCATCTCAAATTTGAACAATCTTAGAGAATACATGAAAAGAACTAGACAAATAAGTTAAGCTCAGAAAAAGACCTGTAGAGGCATATTCTTTTTGGAAAATGTATGAGAAAATAAATCCAATAGGACCCTTGCTATTACAATCAAATAAAAAAATAAGCCTTGAATAATATAATAATATTATTAGAATAAAATAAGATAAATTCCACCCAATATCAAATCAAGAAAAGTCACCATCTTATTAATAGTGTTATACAAAAGATTATTCAAGCCTAGTACATTGTCAGATCCCTATGGCCTAAAATAAAAAATGAAAATAAAACAAAAAAAAATATAAAATAATGGTAAAGCATACAAACTTTCAACTAAGAGGTCACTTGTATAATTATTATGACAAGATCGGTTGGATAAAGGTAAGTTTCAATGCAAATTCATAAAAAGAAAACAATTCAAAATAAACTCTTGCCCTTGGCCAACCTGGCAGCCATACCCACATTGGAAAAGCCATTTAATGTGGGAAGGTGCCTTGGGGAGTACACACCATTCCCCTCTCCCTTCTCACCTACCTCCATTCTTCCTAGGTGATGGCTTGGGAAAGTCAACATGGTGGAATTAAATTAGTTTGTTTGTGCTTGATTTTAAAGAAAATCTTTCCATATCCCAAGTCGCCTAAGAAGGACCAGGGCTTGGAAATGAGGGAAGGGTAGTTGGCATTAGTTTTAGTGATATGACAGCTTGCAGCAATTTAATCATGGGTGATAGGATGCCTAGCTTTATGTGTTTAGCAATATGATGGTAATTTAGGTGGGGGTTATATTAAAGGTTAGTATTAGGATTAGCATGGTTTAGGAAATTATAGTTTGTAATAAATATGATATATGATGTGAAGTTGGATGTGATTAGGACATAGAAAGTTTAAGGTGTTTTAAAAAAAAAAGTATATATATAAAAGGGTTTGCATATTGGGTTTTATCTCATTTTGATTATATTTTGATTTATGGATTTGCGAGTTATGATTATAGTGAATTTTTTATTATAAGTTGATTATAGTTATTAAATAATTTTAAGGGTAATATAAATATGTATATGATTTATTTGAAGATATTTTGATTATAGATATTTTGGGAATGTAATGGGTATATATATATATATAATTTAGAGATTATTTGTTAAGGGTAGCATAGGTAGGATAGGTAAACATGACATTTCACTTTAAACTTGTTATGATAAATAATTTTTTGGTTATTATTATTAGCCCTAATTGATGAAGATATGAGTTTGGTGTAAGGAAGTATAGGATTAGACGATAATTTGATCTAATTATTATTTGCACAATAATTTCAAATATAGTAGTTTTAATTTAATATTAAATAATAATAATGTTAGTAATTTAAATAAAATATGTATAATAAGAATAGAAGGTATAGGTGTTTTTAAGATATAATTATAATAATAGTCAAATAATAATAATATTAATATAATGATAATCCTAATATTAATGGAAATAATATGATTAATTGATAAAACATCTTCTCATTGCAATCCTCAGATCTTTTACCGCTTCATTGACACAAAACTTGGATCTCACTTGCACATCATAGTGTCTCAATTTGAGTGCAAAAGAAAGGGGTCTATAACCATAATGTCTTAACTTAGTTTGCTTTCAGTATCTAGCAATTAGTAACAAGCTCATAGGGAACTCGAGATCCAAATTTTGAGTGAAACAAACTTTGTTCCATCATCATACTTCATCACCTCCATGTTTAAGGTTAGATTATGTATCTTATCTTCAGTCCTCCCTCCTGTTTCAAAAAAAATTAGTTGTGTTTTTGCCTTGTAGAATTTTGGGGATGACAATTTGCAAATCTGGTATGATCTATTAAATCTACACAATTATTTTGTTCAGATCTGTAATTATTTATTCTCTATAGTTATCTGTATTTTTCAAAAAATTTTGAATTTTTTTCACCTAGTAGGGCCTGCAGAGATTTTTTTTTTTGTATAGGCACTGAACAATGACACCCCGGTCTTGCATGGAATATTCCTTCATTTGGCATAATCTTTCACCGGCTATACATCGTGCATTAACTGACATACTACAAGCTCATTACTGACGAATACATTCACCACATGGTGGCCTGGCTTGCCTTTCTTATTTTGCACCCTACAGCTTTGGATTTTTAAATCCTTTGTATACATTTTACTCGCACATGTGGGACTATAGAATCATTCCTAGCTAACTATCAAATTAATCCAATGACTACAAAGCACCTAGCATGGATCTTTGACCAATAGTGGCTCCCTCTACTCTTTGGTGGCCATTGCCAATACTTCGACATGACCTTCCTTTTCTAGCTCGACACTACAGTTTAAATCTTGAAAGGATCTTCGGTCACTATTTTTCCTTTTCAACAATGGCACAATAATTTTGGATGATCTATGACAACTGGCACCATTTATTGATTGCCATGCAACACAACAACTTGGAATTAGCATAGTCCACCTGACCTCCACAAGGTGTAGTTAAAAATTGACACATGGATAGAAAAGCTCAGCCCACCACCACCCACATGGACCTTGCCACATTTGCATTGTACAGTAAGCTTAATGCCTACTTACCTGCTAAGTCAACATGTTAGTGGCCATATGGTTACACATAGCAATTTCTATATAGTGTTGTACATAGTGACATCATCATCCATATAGGACACATCATTGCTAATGTCATCCAAGGGACTGAGTATGCTAATGCCATCATTTTTCTGGTTTAAAATTGATAGTCATATGACCATCATTCCCAACCAATTTTGAATTGCTATAATGGCCATTTGACCATCAAATTTAACCTCATCCTTTGTTGATCAGACCCCTCTCTAGATTCTTTTTTGATTTGACAGTCTGACTTTGGGAGGCCATATCTCAGTCATCTAGACTCCAAATCAGGTGCATTTTTTTAAATTTTGGCTAGAAATCTTGAACTTTTTAGTGGTGTAGTTCTTTTCTAGTTTTGGTGCATGGATTTGTCAAAAATTATGTCTTTTGGTGATTGTACCTATCTAATCCTACATTTTGCAACTTTAAATGCTTTGCATAGGCTCGTCTAGACAAGAAAATAGGTTCCATTTTTTTTTAAAGTACATTATTTTTCATCTACTTTCTAGATCTACAATTAGATTATAGGGTTGTGTGGACAAAAGTATCACTTTCAGAATTAGTTCCTTTTCTAAATTGTAAAGCTTTGATACAGGTTGTAAAAAGGAGAAATCAATAGTCCACTAAGGCCAAAATTGGCAAATGGCTATTGTAAATGCACTACATATAAAGTGCCAAAAGCTTTTTTCTTTTTTCTTTTTTCTTTTTTTTTTGGGGGGGGGGTGTTCTTGATTGAGTGAAAAGGGGGGTGTTTCTTGGTGTTGTGTTCCTCTTTTCTTGCTATTTTCTTTCATTTCTTACATCATGGGAAATTTCAAGTTTCCAAAATTAACACCACATAACTATGCTACATGGTCTAGTAAAATGTGGTGTCACTTAATACATAATGAAGTTTCTCAATATGCAGATGGTACCCTTCCTAAACCAATAGGTGATAAAGTATCTATAAGTGAAATCTCTACTTGGGAATCTGTAGATAGAAAAGCCCTAGGTAATATTTGTTTGGGGGTTGAAGATAAGATCGTCTATCAGATCTAGAAGTCTCATACATCCAAGGAAGCTTTGGATACCCTCATAAACCTATATGGTAAAGTGTTTAAGGAGGATATTTACAAAATTTAAGATGAGCTTGTATCCCTAGATCCTAAGACATTTAATTTTATATAGGATTTCATCACAAAGGTGAATGAATTAAGAACAAAACTTGATGATTGTGGGAGTCCTATTAAAGATGATAGGTTAATCTATCTCATTTATAATAAGCTTCCATATAAGTACTCCACATTTTTTTCTTCTTACAACACTACAAATAATACATTATGGGCTACCTATTAGAAACCCACTTTTGATTGTTATGTTGAACTGTTGGATGAAGAAGAAAAGAAGTTTCAATCAATGGGGATTCTTTAGTCATCCAAGTCTAAGGCATTGGTGGCCAGTAATGTGGGTTCTCAAAATTCAAATAAAGGAAAGGGAAAGAAGAAGAAGTGGAAAAATAATACACAAAAGGATACAAAAAAGACAACACCATCATCAAATCAACAAGGCAAGTCTTCCTTGAATTCAAACAAGAAGGGGGACACTAATAAGGAGAAGAAAAAGTGTACCTATTGCAAGAAGTTGGGTCATGATGAACATGAGTGTTATCATAGAAAGATTGATGAATGCCACTACCGAATGCTTATAAGGAGAAAAGATCCTCATATGTAGAGTCAAAGGGCAAAGGGCAAGCACTCATGGAAAACTCAAGTTCTTTAGTGGAATGGATTCTTGACTCAGGTGCCTCATATCATATGGGTTCTTCAAAAGGAGAATTTTCTTAATTGAAATAGTCCAAGGTGCCACACATCTTTGTAGGAGATAATAAAAAAATGGAAGTTGAAGGGAAAGGACAAGTGAAGATAAAAAATGGGGAATTCAAAGATGTTCTCTATGTTCCTAACCTAGCTCTAATCTCCTCTCAATTTACCAAATCACTCACCTTATAAATGGAAATAAAATTGAGTTCCTTCTAGATTTAGTAATGGAGTGCACTCTCAAAGATGATTCATTGGTTGTAGTAGGGAAAGTTAATCATGATACAAGGTTGTATTCTTTCTCCCACTTTATGCCTAAGTCTCCTTCAAATGCCTTGCTGACTCAATCTCATCCACAAATTAAATTATGGCATGAGTGGTATGGTAATCTAGCCTTACTCTATCTTCAGTAACTTTTCTCAAACAATATGGTCAAAGGTCTACCTACAATCAACTTTTCTAAGGGTGAATGTTCAACATGTTTAGTGGATATGCATCTAGGGATAAGTTTACTAAAGGGAAGTCTTCAAGAGCACTGGTTGTTCTTCAGTTGGTTTACATGGTACTAGTAGGTCATTTTGTAGTGACATTAGTCTGCCAGAGTTGCTATATAGTCACTTTCATTGATGACTTTTCATGCTACACATGGATCAGCTTTCTTCATCATAAGAATGAAGTGTTGGACAAGTTTCTAGTCTTCAAGAGTTATGTTGAACAACAATCAAGGAAAGCCATCAAAGTTTTTCAGATGGACAATGAAAGTAGATATGTGAACACAAGACTTAAAGAATTTTGCAAACTTGAGGGTATTAATCTTCAGAATCCACCAGAATTTAGTCCACATAAAATAAATGTTGCATCACTAAGATTACAAACTCTTAAGTCTATGGAAAGTTTCATGATACAAGTCAAGTCTCTTCATCGTACACTTGAAGTTAAAGCTATAAGAAATTCCAATCACATACTTAATAGGTATTCTCATAATTCCTTAGATGGAAAGACTCCTATTGAGGCATGGTGCAGTAGAAAACTAGTTATGAAACACTTCAGAGTCTTTGGTTGTCTAGCATGGGCAAGCATATCTTCCAAGAGATGTAAGGAACCAAGCCTTTTACTTTCATTGGATATGAAGATAGTGTTAAGGCATACAAACTTATGGATCTTGAGACACATGAGATCTTTATAGAGAGGAATGTTCACTTTGGGAAAAGTTTACCCAACTTATCTTCTAGTCCTCTCCACACTTCATACACAGTGGAAACTAATAGTGACACTAGCAATAGTGATTTAATAGAGTTTGATATGTGGGATCCTATTGAAAGATACAATGAGAGGTCACAACATCAGCATATTCCACATGCATAATTCACCATAGTGATAGGTCCAACACAACAAGGTACACCTAGTCTTCTAGCTCCAACATTAGAGGATGACTACATAGCAGATATTTTATGTTTGTTGTGGAGTCATACATAGTAGATTTGGGAGACATTAATGATGATATACATCTTCTCTTTGATGACAATGATCCTTCTTCAATTGTTGCAAGGGCTCACTCTAACCGTCATGTCCATTCTCTACATGATCGATCTTCATAGGTTGATATGATTATGGATCCTTATGTATAGCAATTATAGGAGGTCTCTTTATCATTTGAGGAGATAGTAGATTCTTTGGGATAGGTTCTACATCCATCCTTGCTAGATCTGACCATGTTCTTTTCAGAAACATTCGAAGAGGCAAAAATTAGTATCAATGCAAGGACAGTTGAGCAGGTTTCAGAGGCATCAATAATTATTAGGATTCTTTCTACACATAGTGGAAGCATCTCATATGTACCTATGATATTGTTTCTTCCAAAGGGGAGGAACGTTATTCAACACTCCTAGAGTAGCTTCTACATTAGAGCATCTATCGCTGATCGAAACTCTACATTAGGGGGGGGGACTACCTTGTCTCTTTTCTTCTTCTCTTTTATGGGGTGGATATTTTCCTCTTATGGGGTTTTGTCCTTCTCATATTTCTCTATTGTATATACTTGATGTATGTCATAATGAGGGGGTCTTGATTACTCCATCCACCCATGCATCTTGTTTTTTCATCTCTCTTTTTGGGGGGGGTTTTTCCCATGAGGTTTTCCCTCTTTATCCACTTTATGAGAGATTTCATTTCATTATATACATGGGTATCTAACATGGCCTAGTAGCTAGGACCCATTATGCATTTCATCTTGGCTTTCTTAAGCATAAGTGCATTCCCCTAAGTTTCACTTAAGGGGGGGTGTTGGCATAAATAATTATTTACTTATTATACTTTACTTAAGAGTTTACTTAGGTCAATGCATTATATTTTTAGTATGCATTATTTTATTATTTCTTAGGTGAGACACTTAGGAGTTTGCATACTCTTATGAGTTGTCATATTGACAACACTGGAGTAAGCAACTCTAATTCAACACATGGTGTCTACAAAACTAGAGTTTGCATGATTAACTGAGTTGTCATGTAGACAACATAGTTATTCACACTTCTAATTTAGCACATGGTGTCTACAACATAATTTTGCATGCTACACTTTTGTAGGCTTATCCTCTCATGATCATACTTACTCTTGTGCTTAATGGAGGATAACCCACACCTGGTGGACATGTGCCTAGTTGTATGACTTATCATGTTGCTAATTCTTATGCATTCTAGAAGCATTCTAGAGGCCTTTATATATAGACACTCCTAGTGTACTTTTACATTGAATGAATATCATATCATTATTTTGATCATACTCTTTTGGTCTACTATTGTGCTTGCGCTTGAGTTCCTTGGTCTTGGGTGAATTTTTTCCTAAGGAAAATTTTTACAATTTTTATTTTGCAAGGTGACATGGCTGATCCATCATATTACAAAGGTAGGGATATTTCTCGCACCCTTTCTCCAACGAAGGTAAACCTTCTATAGTGAAGGTAAACCTTTTGTATAAAAATAAGTGCAATTGTAATTTTTCATATTATTATATTACTTTTGTGAACATTTTGGACTTCTTTTGATTATTTTACTGATATTTTTTTTTGCTACAATTTGATTCATAGGGAAAGGGAAAATAACATATTTCACAAGAGCAATTACTTGCTGATATGGTGGCCACAATATTATGTGATGATGACATCACATATAGCAGTGACCCTATAACCTTATGTAAAAAGATCCTCAACACCATCAATTTACAAATTCTTGGGCTTGTGATGGATCCACATCCAATAGAAGAGAAAGAGGCCACAAGAAATGAATTGTGTCGTAGAGCATGATGTATGGAAGTAAGAAAAAATGAGTCTTTTGCTAGGAAAATAGTTCAATAAATCTTTATGTTTAATAATAATTTATGGGTCATGAACCATAATGTGTATTTTTTGTTACATGATTTTTTGAGACCACACCAAGTTCTTCCACCTGATGAGGGTACCAATATACATTCTACAGGTATGTGATTTCAATTCTCAATCATTAGAAGGGATATTATTTTCTTCATGATTATTATTGGAAATTTTATATTACTATTTTCATTTTCACTCTTCTCTTTTACTTAACCACTTGTATTCATTCTTTGATACTTAAGATTGTTACAATCCATTATCCATACTCTATAATTGATACTCATTCCTAATATGATATCTTAGTTGTATGTCAAAAACTCATATATCTTTTCTAATTATAATTTCTGAAACTTTATGATGATATAGTATTAAATGTATATCCTATTGACCAATTCCATCCCCATGAGCTTGTGATGATTCTTACTAAATATGTGATGGATGTTGATCGAACCATTAGTTTGGTTGTTGGTGCCCTTTATAAGGCTATTTTTCTTGTTGTGCTACAAATGAACCTTTATATAAGTGTGACTCTCTCATTGTGGTTCTATTGGTGATATGTATTATACATAAAAATTGATCTAAAACTTTCTATCATTTCCTATGATATGATTTTGATGGCTGCTACAGTGTTCTTGTGATACTATTTCTGCATAACAATATCATTAAAAACTTTTATCTATAACTTTAGTCTGTGCATCATTTTGAGTGCCAAGTTTGATCTAATAATTAAATCTCCACACATGTGAATGCATTTTTGTGTGTTGAAGATGATGATGACAAATATGTGTCCAAAGATCTATAAAAGATGATTCCTTCCTAAATCTTGACTGTGTTCATTTCTGCTTACCCTTGACTTGATAATATTTATTTGGAATGACACATGGGTGGAGAGTTTCTCCTGATAGCAATGTCATTGTTATTTATTATTTATTATTTATTATTATATTGTATTAGAGAAAAATAGGAGATATAAAAAATACATTGTATATATATGATTACTTTTCAAGTGTTGATGATTTTCATATAGCTACTTCTACGAGGCCTGTCAAGGATTGACAACAAGGAGCATGCAAACATCCACACCTGCTAAAACTAGAGTTGGTAAATCCTTGTTTTGCTACATTTTTTTATATGTTAAATGTGATAATATTTTTACTTTCTTGTTCATTTGAGTATAGTATGACATTGATTAACTTTGTGCAAGGATAGGTACACCTTCTCATGGTGATAGAACTAATACCAATACTGTTGATAATTTACCAACCTTTCCTGGATCATCTCGTGTGACTTTCACTGGATCTTTGGAGGCATCACTATTGATGGCCGAGAAAGATATGATTCCCTTAAAATTTCCTAAGCTTATAGGTACTTTAAAATTGTAATTATTTAGAGTGTTATTGTAGCTTACTTATTTATAACTCATTTTCAACTAGTGATGTCATGATAATTTTGCAGGAAACAATATTTTTTATGATACTTTTTATGATTTAACATTGAAGATATTTGGGCCCACATTGCCTAAAAGGTATGTAGTGTGATATAATTGGTTGCTATATTTTTACGTTCATCCATTTGTTGTAATATATTCAATGTAAATAGCTTGAACTAATTTTTTTATCGAACAATTTTGTTTTTTGTTAAAATATGGATTGAGCAACTCCTAAATTAAAAGATCATCTCATAAAAATGATGGAGGATTTCTTTGGTCAAAATATTTTGAATAGAGCCCAACTTCTAAAAAAAATCTTGCAAACATCTAAAGACTATGAGAGACTAGTACAAAAGGGCTCTAAAAGCTCAACCCAAAGTATGAGAGTCCTCCTATGGTGCCATAGCTAGAGTGGAATGAAATCATTGAAGATGCAAAAGAGAAGAGATTAAGGGATAAAGGAATTAACCCACCACCTGACAAAAATAGGTATGTGGTAGTATTAATATAATTATGCACAAATTAATGATCTCTATTTATTCATTAAAATTCTTGACTAGATTACAATAACTGTAATCATATATCTAACATGTTCTATGTTTTCTATATGCCTTTAAAAAAGATAAGTGTCTCTCATTTTATTGGTTGTTTCTCACATTTATACCAAAAATGTTTATCCACATACACAAATGATTTTTCATAATTTAAAAACTAAATTGTGTCCCTTGCATGTTGGTCAATACATTTATTCTAAAGTCTTTCAAGCTCTGCTAAATGGTGATGGGCTTGACTTTACACAACATACGAACCACATAACCCCTAATTATTTGGAAACTATTTGTTGTGACAATATACTAACAACCATTTACAATATAAATTGGGTTATAAAACAATAATAAGAATCTTTTAAGGAAGCCTTGGTAGTGATCATTGCTACTCCCTTATGAGGCCTCACCTTGACCTGTCATAGCATAGATATATTACTTGCATTTTGACACTCAGGACTTGATATTTTGACATATATTTGAGATTTAGATGGAGAATATCTTATATTATCTATTTGATTTTAGTATTTATAGTAGTGATTTTCACCTATCATATGTATCAAGAACTAAATTTTCTTATGGGATGGTCTAACAAGAATGGCTGCAACATTACACCATGTCAGGATAGAAAATGGATTATGATGTGGTTTAGAATGTTAATTTGATCATGTCGATTTATGATTAAATGTGATATGAAAATTTTGATAGTTTAAAAATTTTAATGCTTTATATGAAATGATTAAGAGAGGAAAGTTAATTGAATGTGTTAATGTGGATTATGCAACATTGGAAATTGTATGCACTTATAATATGTATTTTATATGACTTTTCTTTGGACTATTGATGCTCAAGTTTAGCATGTAGGAAGATGAACCTTGGAAATCTATTAGGGAAACAAGGTCCAAACTCATGTGAACAAAGTTTAGCCAAGGTGAATCTTTGGAAGATTCAAAAGCCTCATTGTGATGTGCTTATTTCCTAAATATAAGCTTGCATGTGTCTAGTAAAGTTAATGTCATAAATGCATTAGGGACATGTCATGGTGATGTATAGTTTATTTTAATATGTCACTTGATACTTGTAGTTATTGTGTGTTAGTGACATGTCACCTAGGGTTTTGGGTATGATAGAATTTAACCTTTAAACTACTTTCTTTACAAAAAGATTAAGCAAACCCATTTGAAAAGGGATAGGATGAGTCACCATCAAGGGGAAATTCGAATTCAATCTTGACAAGGATTTTAAAGTGTCTTTATGTAGTCCCAAAGTATCTTTTTTGTGAAAATAAGTAACCCATATGTTAGCATAACATGTTAGGGGCCTAAATTTGACCATTTTGGTGCTTAGCTAGCCTAGGTGGACCCTTAACCAATGTATTCTTCCACCAATTCGAAAATTGAGTTGTCCCATGAGTTCACCCCCATGTTTCTACTAAGGCCAAAAAAGTAGCAAAATTGCTAGGGACAAAGTTGTAAGTGAAAATGGCTTGATGTTTTTTCCATAAAAGATAGGAGGACCTTTTTAGGGAGACTTGGACAAAATAGTAGGGTGTTCACCCAATATCTAAATTTAGAGACAATTAGGGTTTTGGAGAGGAGGCTAAGGAGAAGGGAGCTTTTCATCAACTATCATTTTCCTTTAGCTTGGACTAAGGCTGGTACCCATGCCATGATCTTCTTTTGCACTTGCATAATGGTGTTGTAATCTTGTTATTGTTGTTGGTGAAATCATGTTTTGTGTTGTGTTGGAGTGACTATAAATTGCGTTCCAATTACTTTTTTTGGATTTCTTCTTTTGTTCTTGTTTTTGAGTGTTGATTGCTAATGGGTGTGAAGGCTTCACTCACCCTTGGGAGGGAAGAGAAGTCTTGGTGAAGTATTTAGTTGGGCTCAACAATGTAGTTGAGAGCCTCTTCTCTTGGAGAGAAGGGGGTATTTCATGGAGGATGGGCTCCATTGAAGCCATTGTCTTGATATTACAATCTGGGGGTGATAAGTAGAAATTATGAAGATAAGCATGTAAGGTTCAAGCCTTGTAGAGGCATGGTGAAATTCAATGTGTGTGATTTGTATTGGCATGGAAATATCCTTTTTGAAGAGCCCATCTTCATCCACTATTTTCATCATTCCAATGGTGAATCATTGTGAAAGCCATGGGAGGGATTGTGATGTGCTGTGTTGTGATGTTGCATACATTAGAAGTTTCTTGAGTGTATCCCATTTGGATCTTGTTTCCCCAGCTCAATGGGTGGCCTCTTTGGAGGCCTAGGATGGGAGGTGAGCCTCCATGGTTCTTAGTTTTATGTTGTTTTTGCAAGTTTGTGAGAATGGACCCTATGAAGAAGTTAGGGTTTTTCCCTTGATATTGTTGAAGAATCAAGTGTTGTGAAGAAAGCATCCCTTTTCATGTCATTTTGTTATGTGTTATGATAGAAAAATCCTAGCTTTTATGTCCTTTGAAATGTGAGATTATTTACCCCCTATTGTATACCATTGTGTATGTGTAAAATGAGATTGATGCTCTGCATATAGCTAGCATTTTAAGAGAAATATTGTATCGTTGTTCATTGTTGCATAGGAATGAAAGAAATAGTTCATGTAAAGGAATACCCATTGTTGTGGAAAGTCATGTTATAGATAGGTGATCAAGCTCTTGCAAATATGTAGCTTTATGCATTCAATCTATAGCTAAACCTTATAAATTTCTCCTATAAGATAATCATTGTAATGAGTATTTAGTGTAGACTTGAGTGATTTCATTGTAAGATTCACTATTATGTATTTTGATGTAATGGAAATAAAAACTCTTATATTGCAATAGTTCATATGTATGCATGGAAAAATGACTCATTATGTTTTCAATAAGAAGAAATTCCATATATGATTCTATGCATGCTTTGGAAACATTTAAATTTTATCTTGTACATTATTGTGTTAAACTTCAGTTATATAATACTCAAAAAATCTCTAGATTGGATAGATGCAAAGAATAACATCCACTTATCACAAACCAAATCCTCTTAACTTCATAGTAGAAATAGAAATATAGTTTGGCTTCATCTTGCACCAACAACCATCAAGATTATCAGAACACCATGGAGAACTAAGATCTTTCACAATAATACCCTCATCTCAATGTTGGAAAATACAAGCAAAGAAGTTGGCAAGTTCTTCTTTTGATGTTGGTAATGTGGATCGTCTATTATTACCATCTCCAATGATATGCAATATTGTAAGCCTTGTGTCTTTTCAACTTTGTGTAGGGTTAGCACACTCGTGCAATCTTAGACAAAATTATATGTCACTTTAATTAATTATAATGATTAAAAGAAACCATTATAGTACTTTGTCAAAATTTCAATCTGCAATGTCTAGTCAATCTACAAAAAATAGTCGGGCCCAAAGTGGGTCCAACTATTTTATTATTATTTTCAAACAACTAACATTGAAAAGTAACCTATTGATAAATGTGATTTATTAAACTCAAATTTGAGCATTAATTGATCATTAAAATTTATTTTATCACTTTATTACAACTTATCGACTTTGTGCCAAGAGGTCCTTTGACTAGCTTTAAAAACTGACACAAACACCTAACCGGATTTTGAAACCATACAAATTGATTCTTTTCTCCACAATATCTTACCCTATCAAATCTTGTCTCATGAAAAATTCCCATTCAAAATATATTGACTATCAAAGTTACCCTTTCAGAACTGCCTACAATAAAACATGTTAGAATACCACAAAACACGTTTGGATTTGGCTTTGAAAACTAGGTAAATTGACACTTGAGGAAATAGAAATTGGGGCATCTATTCATTGTCATGAGGACAATATGAATCTATGATTTGGACTCATTATGAATAAATAAACATAAATGGAAAGTGGTCAAAGTGGGCTATTCAAAATTTGCAGATTGAAACAATGGTAGAAAAGCATTTTTTGCAAATGGAATTGACCTGGGAAATTTTGCAGACAGATTCGTCAAAATTTGAAAATTGGCACACTCAAAGTAATTTTAGAGTAAAACATAGTGGTATAATCCATTCAATCTCTCCTATCATAGATCTCAAGATATGACATCATGAACAAGGGTTCTAACAAATCTGCATTTCTTGACACCAGTTAAAAATCAAAAACTGCATTTGGAATTGTGTTTGAAAACTGATCAAATAGATTCGTCATAAGCTCAAAATTGAAATGTAACAAGTCTCTGACCTCTAAAATGTAATGCAAAAGGAATTTTCTCATTTTTATCAACTAGATCAAAGTTATAACAAATCAAACTGGGCCTTCTAGAATTTTGAACAATTCACATCAGCATGTCATCAATAAATGACCAACTTTGAGGGATTTAAAACCTAGACAAATGGATTCAAAATGATTCAAAATCTAAAACATAGGCTCTCTAGTTTGTAAATTAAATACTCTTAAAGTGGTGAGTCATGAAACATTACTAGATGCAAGATATTCAATGCAAACAAGGCCTCCTATCGCTGTTTGACACTTAGGCAAAAATGCAGAATTGGACAAGTGCTGAAAATAGGACTTCACAAAATGGCTCAGAATGACAATTTATCATCATGGAACACATAGGAATACTTAATGCAAGGTGCTAGAAGTATTAAAAACCTCTTGGGGCTCGAAAATATAGTCAGGTACATATGCATCAAAAAGCATTTACAAGGCTCAACTTCTCAATGGTACTCAAAATCAGGACTTCAATTTTGAGTCCCAATAGTGGCTCTATCTGGGGATGCATGTCCCTTGTGGACATGGAAAGGATTCAGATCTTTGGAAGAAGAAGACCATTCCTAAAATAACAAAAACTTCTCTCAAAAATTTTTATTAAAAGCAAGAGGACTACTCCTACTATGTACAAATGATGGCCCCAAGCCATCGAATTTCAACAAAAACTTTTACCTCTGTCATATACCTAATTTTTATTTGCACTCTCATGAGGTAAGCTAAAAACATCTCTTCTATCAATTTCACCAATTAGATCAACATCTTGAAACAAATTACTTGGTAAAATGAAATAACACCCTTCATTCTCATAATGCATACATACATTAGCATTAACCTCTACATCATGTTCACTATGAGACAAAACATTAGCATGTTCATGTAAACTAGGATCAAAGTGAAAACCATCATCCACATATGGCTGATGCATGCTATTAACCAAAAACCCAAATGATTCATATTCTTCCTTGTTCAAAAAGTTGCATATATCAAAATCTTGCAACTCACCTTGTGTAACCGGGTGTGAAGAATATGTGAAATTTGATCATTGCGTTCTTGCAGTCATGCCATTCATTAAATCAAATTTACCTTTCACTAAAACCTCTTCACACTCAAACAACTAATTAGTTACCAAGTCTAAAAGACTATCATGAAAGTGCTGACATAAACCATGCTGATCGTAATACTCATTAGACAACTCATTAGAATGAACTTTGAACTTATCATCAGCATGTAGTGATAACTCAAAATTAGATTTATCACTTCTGGCCTTTACTTCTTTGTTATATTAAAAACCAATTTCAGTGTAATTAGCATGATAAGAATTTAAAAAAAATTTAAATTTCTCCCTATTGGTACTCTCCTTATTAGAAAAGTGATCATGTGTATTGATACTTGATCTATTATCATATACACCTCCAAAACATGACAGTAGATATTCTGATTTTATATCAAATTCAACATCAAACCTTGGGGAAATGACCTCACCTTGAGAAGAAATACCACAAGGGACAACATGAGCATCTAGAGAAACATTTGTATATCTTTTGAGATCATGAGCTATTAGTTCTAAAATTTCATCAACACTCAACAAGACTTCATCACAAGTTTCATCTCCTAGGTTCTGATCATAAACTAGAAGATCTAAAAAACTTATAGTAGTAGTACCATTAAAATGAGAATATGAAAAAATAGAATCCATACTACAACATATTACTTCATCTTTGCACAATACCTCTTTACTAGGTGTATCATTCTTATCTTTACCAAAGGAAGAATTATCTGTACTACTGTTAAAACTTTCCACACTCTCATGCATACTATCACATGATTCATTTTAAGTCACATAACCACCTTCATCCTAGTGACTAATTTCATCTAATTCAGTATATCTAGAATCCATCTCTTCATAATCATAAGAAATATTTTCATTATCTATGGATTCACTAGACTCACTATTACTTTCAACACATTCACATTGGCTATTGAAATCATTCTCAAATTTCTTGAAAAGAATATCAACATGAAAAATATTTTGTACCCTCAAATGTGATGGTCAGATAACTAAATTAGGTATAAATACATCTAAGAAAGCAATAGGCCATGAAGATTCCTTGGGTCTTAAAGACACATGCAACTCCATAAGTGCTGATTTAAACCTTTCATGGATTTGATCATCTGCTAGACCTCGAACATTTCCTACCACATTTCTTATAAATCTAACAATTTGATTGTGAAGAGCTTTCTTAATTTCTATCATATCTTCTAGCACATCTTCATGTCTTGGTAAACTAATTTTAGATATGAGATCTGATTCCATTTTAAAAATAAAACTTCTACCTCTTTATCCTAGTGCTGAAATCACTAAATAGAGGCTTTGATTTTTTTATCTCATAGAAAGAACACAATCAAACAAGTGCTGCAATTTTTAGGATTCTAAAATCCTAATCTCTCAAATTTTTTTTCATCACAGAAATTATATACATACCTCAACAAGTGTGTAATAAAACTACAACAATATTTTCTCTCTCTACCAGTTTTCATACTCAACCATATCTTTTTCAAAATCCAAATTCAAGAATATGAAAAATTATAAAACAAATTCTCCTATGTATAGTGATGATCACCAAATGGAGAATACCTCTGAATAATATTATTTTCATGAAAGAAAAATCTCATGAAAATAGAAATACCTGAACTGTGGTGGCTGCAAACAACTCTGATGCTGGAAACAACAATATATCTAGATTTATTCTACAATTTAATATCTCTTTGCAACTAAACACCACACAATTTCTTCAACCATTTCCAAGAACCATTGATTAAATATTTCAAAATTATTTCCAACTATTGTATCTTTCAATCATACCATGAATCTCAAATTGCACTGGTTCAGAGATTTGACTTCGAGTCACCACTCACTTAGTGAGAAAGAATATATCAGCTTGCACAAAATTACAAGCCAATCTGAAAATTTATAACAAGTATGTTAAAATACTACTTAGCAAGATGGAATGCCAAATACTTGACAAGTTGAAGCAAACAATATAACTTTGTGATTTGATAGTAGCTTGGTAAAATGCCAATTGACTTTGACACTACAATTTCTTCAATTTAGTCAAACTACTACTATCAATGAATAAGGATATTGGGGTGCATGATATTTGAGTAAGAAAACTAGAAAACACATCAAAGAACTGATGGAGACACAACCCAAGAATAGAATGGACACAATAGAAAAGGGAAATTGTATTAACTGAAAAATAAGCTAGTACATTCAGTACAGAGAAAATAAACTTCAAAACATGCCCTAAGGGCTTACAATAGCATAAATGTGGAGATAATTTCTCCTTTTAGTACCTCCTCTTAAACTCTACTCCGAACTGCCTTTTACAATGCTAGGAATCTCCTTAAATAGACTCTGAAGGGTTAAGGACTAGGGATACATTCTAGAAAGTGCTAGTAGGCATCCACTGACCAAATAGAAGGCTCCAAAAGCTGCGTTAGAAGTCGGCGCAAATCTAGAAGAATCCAGAAATGGTAACCAAACTTTTAGGAGGCATAACTTTTGAACCATAGCTTTCAGAAAGCTCTCGAAGCGCTCTATAGCCCTATGGATGAGCTTCGCTCATTCCCAATTTTTTGGCCCTTTTTGAGGTCATTTAATGCCCCTAACCTGACTTTGAAGCATTCTTAGGAGGTCTCCAAAACCTAAAAAATTGCAATAACTTTCAAACCATGGGGCCTTTTGACTTGATTCTTTTTCTGGAATGCTCTAAATCACAATTAAATTCATCTGGCCAATTCACACCTTCTAGTTTACCAAAATGATGGCCCAATTACATACTCCTATTTTTTCAGGATTTTCTAGCACACTGATAGTGGAACAGTGAGAGTTGGAACCTTTATTTGACCCAAATGGGTGTCCAAAAGTAAAAACACATGAAATAGAAACTAAGTCTAAGTACATTTTTTGGGTGACACAGGATTGCCCTTATACCTTTGGATGCTCCTACATCAAGAACTTATTGCTACAACCTTTTGCATGCACATCTTCTGCTGTATTGAATCTCTTCTTTTAAATTCTCAAGGTTTGTCTACCATTCAGATTCAATATAGTCCCCAGCAAAGTCACCATTTTGTTGGCTCCTGATTTAATAGTTTTGAAAAGAACCAAGAAACCAGACCAATGCATCTAAGGCTAGCAAATTCCTATCATGGATACACTCGACTGCAATCTTGGGCCAACTATAAGGCGCAACTCCTTCTTCACTTCAGGCTCTGCAAGACCTTGGTAGGTTAACCTTGAGGTTTTAATATATGGTACTAGTGCAATTAAACATATAATTTGAACCTAATAATAGAAAATGAAACCCCCTTTATCTTCTAATACTTATGCAATGACATAGGAATGAAATAGCTACAAATCATAACCTATGAACCCATAAGCTAACTGAGGGTTAATTCTTTTCAGCTCACTACAAAACATGAAAAACTAAATTTATTTGATTAAAAAAAAATTGTGCAAATAACCTTCATATCAGCTTGCATCTAATTTAGTGATCAATGCCTTATCCATTGCAAATAGAGTCATTATCAGCAGGACGACCTAACTTGATTGCCATACAATTAAGTTTGTCAACTGATATCCCCAAATTCTATTCTTATGAAATATCCCCTTCATATACCTAGAAACCCTATCAGAACATTGAAGCATTTACTTGACTCCTTGAATCAACAGAAACAATAGATCTAACATACAATTTATCCAAGATGCCTTAAATCAAATGAACCTTATTCATTTAATCTCAAAGTCAATAACATATGAAGAATTAGGAGATAGAATTAGAAAACCCATATAATTTGTGTAAATCCCCTTTTATATTCATCCTTTGAAATATTGAATACATAAATTGGTAAAACTAATGTAACTTAAGATACTTCACATGAACTAGCATCAATTTCCATTATCTTAGAATAACAATACATGAAATGAAATGAAAATCTGCACAAGAGTGGATGTGTGGCTTTCACTGCTAGAGCTTAACTCAATAGACAGGAAGCAAAACCAACAACAACCGTGGTTTCATAGAGAAAACTAGAACCCTATTGGGATCACAGAGAAAACTACCAACCACAACAAAGAGAAAGAAAAAGAATGATATAGGAGGAAAGAATTCCCAGATTTGATCAAAATGTGACAAGTTTCCCCTCAAAATTCTTTCCCAAGAAGCTAAAAAACCTCTCTCTACCCTATCTCTATAATTACATATCAAATCCCCATCATTTTGTCTTTCTAAATGCAAAATATCTAACTAAAAGAAAAAAATCTAATAACTGAACTAGCATATGTGCCAATTGACCAATTTGAAGCCAAAACACAACAAAGCCTCAAAATAATCAGATACAAGGGTCATTGAACATGTTTAAGGTGTTTCTCCATTAAATTCTACAATTGACATCTCAAAACACTAGATAAAAAATGCAAATCACTATGAGAGACAAAACCTCCTATGGCATGTACTAGTGACATTGTATGCAAAAACCAACTTCATAATCGAATAGCTCACCTCTTCTCAATTTTGACAGCATATTGGAGTGCCTAGTTGGGACAAAAAATGCCCTTGTGGTGGCCATTTGAAATTATGGCTCCTATTCATGACTTTCATAGCATTTTGCAAAAATTTAACAAATTAAAAAATTTCTATAGTACAAACTATAGAAAATTGAAATATTGGAACAAAAATTTTTAATTTTGGGTTGAACGTTCTGCTCAAGATATTATTTATTTTAAAATATCCCTTAACCTCCTTAAGCCATTTGAATAGCACCACATGCCACCTTTTTATTGGCTCTAACTTGCACAATTGGTGCCACATGTCAATCTATGATAGGCCCTCTACCATTGCGCATCTCACATACATTTTCCATCTTCAATTTTTTGGTAGGTCTTAATGTCACTTGTTGGAAAACCCTCCTATTTTCTAGTGGCAACATGGTGACCATCGAATTCTAGTTACCTTTTTCTAGCAAATTCCATCCTTGACTACCATGGCATCGCCACCTCTGTACCCACTCATCACCATGTCACTACCACCTCTGTTGGTCACTATGTCACCATGTTAATTATCATGCATCTTTCCCTTGGTGACATAGTAACCACCATAGGATCATCCATGTGGCAACATTGCCTTCCTCAAATTCCATGTCATCATACATCATTGCTTGGTCAAAACTTTACTTAAAGTATCCTCTAGCTAGTTGACCACGGGCTCCACCATGATGTGCGGCTTACAAAAGCCCACTATCTTATTAGACATTATGTAATATGTGTGGGATACTATTTAAAGATTATAAAAAGTCTCCCCCCGCCGAATGTGAGATAATCATTCTCAATGGTTTTCTCTTGCTCTTTTACATGCTGTAGCTTAGTCTTTGCATGGTGTCAAGTTTCTAACATCTTAATTCCTTTGAGACAAGATCAACAAGGAGGGGTCACATAGCTCTTGGTTCATGGAAGTAAGAATTTGATGCACTACTTCAATGGTGCCTTCTAGATGCCTCTGCCCCTCCACTGCCAATTCTTTGCTTCTCTTTTGCTTGTTATTATTTACCCTCTCTTTTCTATAGATTTCTAACCTGCAGTTTCATAATTTAGCATAATCCTCTACTTGCATGTCATCCTTAAAGGAGACACCTCCCCTATTCTTTCTTATTTGGCATGAGACACCTACTCTGTTCTCCTTGCATTACTCATGTGGTTTGGCTTTTTGTTGTGTGGGATCGCCCTACTAAAACATGGCTCCACATTCTTTCTTTTTTTCCATTGCTTTCCTCCAATCACCTACAATCTCATCTTTCAATGCTTGACACCTCCTCTCCAAATGCCTTCTTCTCTTAAAATGTTTGTGACTGGCGACATTTTTTATGGTCTCTTGCCATGGTCTCTCCCTTTTCATTTAGCGGCTTCCTCCTTGCAGCTTTGGCTTCTCTTGCCTCTGCTATTTTCTTGATCACAAATCCTCCTGCAATCATATTCTCCTCACACAACTACTGATGAATGTGGAGCTTCCTCTTTCTTTGGCCAAGCCCCTATCACTTGGGATTATTCCTTTCTTACATGGTAGCTCTTAGAAAACATGATTCTCTGCTGAAAATGTAATTTTGTGCCTTTGATGTGGGCTTTTTATGGCGTGAGCTACTCACCTTGCAACTTTCTCCATAATCTTTGGCACCTTACTCTCCTCTTTAACATTGCCTTGGAATCTCACTTGCCTCCCCTAATACTCATGCCCTCTCTCCTTGTGTTGGAGACACTTCACAACTGTGCCATTTTCCTTTATTGTCGTCCTACTTTAAAGACTACAACTTCTCCTCCAGTCTCTTTGAAACTTATGCAATAAAATAACAAGTAATCTTTACAAATTGGGAGGAACTTCTGGTGGGAACAACCTTTGGATCTCTTCTTTATTGAAGTTCTCATAAACACACCTTTTGATCAATATAGAAAGGCAAATCAAAAGAGGATCCAAGTCATTGTGGTTGGGAATCTGAAAGAGATCTTGAATATATGATGTCTTAGATGCTTCTAGGCTCATTTTGTAGGTCCTCCACAGAGCTTGAAGTATATGCTCTATTGATTCCACCCCACATATCCACATATATCATTTTCCTCTTTTTGAAACCACCAACTTCCATCCATTTCTTCTTCACCACTTTCCAACATAGGACTCTTGGTTATATCCATAATCATGAATCCCTTCATCTGAGCTAACTTGTCCATTGAAATATAGTCTGGCTTCATCTTGCACCAATGACCATCAAGATTATCAAAACACCATGAAGAACTAAGATCTTTCACAATAATACCCTTGTACCAATGTTGGACAATATAGACAAAGAAGTTAGCAAGTTCTTCCTTTGACGTTGGTAATGTGGACCATCTGTTATTACCTTCTCCAATGATATGCAATGTTGTAAGCCTTGTGTCTTTTCAACTTTGTGTAGAGTTGACACACTTGTACAATCTTAGACAAAATTATATGTCACTTTAAGTAATTGTAATGATTAAAAGAAACCATTATAGTACTTCATCAAAATTCCAATCCACAATGTCTAGTCAATCTACAAAAAATACTCAGGCCCAAAGTGGGTTCGGCTAAAAAAATTTCATTTTCGAAGGTCTGACATTGCAAAGTAACCTATTGATCAATATGAATGATTAAACTCAAATTCAAGCATTAATTGATCATTAAAACTTATTTTATCACTTTATTGCAACTTGTCGACTTTGTGCCAAGAGGTCCTTTGACTAGCTTTAAAAACTAACACAAACATCTGATTGGATTCTAAAACCATACAAACTAATTCTTTGCTTTGCAATCTCTTACCTTGTCAAATCTCATCACATGAAGAATTCCTAGTCAAAATATATTCACTCTCAAATTTACTCTTTTAGAATTGCCTACAATAAAACATGTCACAAAACCATAAAACACGTCTAGATTTGGCTTTGAAAATTGGACAAATTGACACTTGGGGAAATGGAAACTAGGGCATCCATTCACTATCATGAGGAAAATATGAATCTGCAATTTGGACTCATGACGAATGGCTGGGCATAAATGACAAGCAGTTAAAGTGGGCTATTCAAAATTTGCAGATTGAAACAATGGTAGAAAAGCATTTTTTGCAAATGGAATTAACCTGGGAAAGTGTGCAAAAGAATTTGCCAAAATTTGAAAATTGGCACACTCAAAGTATTTTTAGAGTAAAAAAAATTGGTATAATCCATTCAATCTCACCTATCATGGATCTCAAGATATGACATCACAAAGAGGGGTTCTAACAAATCTGCATTTCTTGACACAAAAAAAAAATCAAAAATTGCATTTGGAATCGCATTTGAAAACTAATCAAACAGATTCTTCATAAGCTCAAAATTGAAATGTAGCAAGTCTCTAACATATAAAATGCAATGCAAAAGGAATTATCTCATTTCTATCAACTGTGTCAAAGTTATAACAAGTCAAACTGGGCATTCTAAAATTCTGAACAATTCACATTAGCATGACATCAATAAATGAAAAACTTTGAGGGATTGAAAACCTAGTCAAATGGATTTGAAATAACACAAGATCTGAAACATAGGCTCTCTAGTATGGACATTAAATACTCCCAAATTAGTGAGTCATGGAACTTTACTGGATGCGAGATATTCAGATACAAATAAGGCCTCATGTTGCTATTTGACACTTAGGCAAAAATGCAGAATTGGACAAGTGCTCAAAACAGGACTTCACAAAATGGCTTAGTATGATAATTTGTCATCATGGAATACATAGGCATACTGAATGCAAGGTGCTAGAAGCATTAAACACCTCTTGGGGCTCAAAAATATAGTCAAGTACATATGCATCAAAAAGCATTTATAAGGCTCAACTTCTCAATGGTACTCAAAATTAGGACTTCAATTTTGAGTCCCAACAGTACTTTTCTAAACAAACACAAAAAAAAAAAAAAAAAAACTTTAATGCAGGGTTGCATTTGAAGGTGGTGCCCTTTTCACTTTTAAAAATGGTTTAAGGGTGGGAGGAGGGAAGTTGTCCCTACCACTCCCAATCCCCTCCACACCAAAAAATGTAATGCATGAAAAGTGTTGTACACCCTGATTTGGATCAGCATACATTTCCCTCCCCACTTCACATCTAGTCTCACCTCGAGTCATGTGGGAAAGAGGAGGAGGGAAAATGTGACATGGTGTATAGAACTTAGTCTTGGAAATAGTATAGGAAATGCACATAGTAGAATGGGCTAGTAGGTGAGCACTCTAGGTAGTGTACAATGCATGTGGGTGGACTTAGGAAAAGGGTAATGGGAGAAAACTAAATAAGTTAGGAAATGTTAGTATGGGGAGGTGGAAAAATCAATAAGTAAGAAGGGTAGGATGAGTGTGTAGAAAATTTAATATAAGGTAAGGTTAGAAACTATATTAATTTAGTAAGAGGAAAATTTCATGGGTTTAGATTAGTATGAGGAAAATAAAAGTTAGTAAGTAGTGATTAGATAAATAGAGTTTAAAGTTTAGTAATTGACAAGTGTGAGAGTGTTACTAGGTAGAGTTAGGGTTATTTTAGTAGTCTAATATTAGTAAATAACTTATGGGATTCGAAAAATGTTTAGGATGTTTAGTAAATGAAATTTATTGAGGTATTAGGTAAATATTATATAGTAAATAACATTTCATCAACTTGTTTTAAATATAATCAAAATTTTGAAAACTGTAATAAAACCATGGTAGTATTTAAGGTTAAAATAATTAGTATATGATTTCAACAATATAGTTAGTAGTACATAGTTAGGTTAATATGGTTAGAGTTTAATCATTTGATAAAATGTAAGTGTCCATTTAGAATACACACACACACACACACACACACATGTATATGTATATATATGTGTGTGTGTGTGTGTGTGTGTGTGTACATATATATATACATATATATACATATATATGTATATATACATATATATATATATACATATATATTTATATACATATATATGTATATATATGTGTGTGTGTGTGTGTGTGTGTATTCTAAATGGACACTTACATTTTATATGTATATATGTATGTATGTGTGTATGTATGTATGTATCAAAATGATTAAAATAATTAGGACAAATATGAATGTCTACAACATCCCAATTTCCAAGTTATGAACCCATATTCGATAAGGCCTTCATCCTTCATAATTTATAAAAACAACATTTTCTTTTCGGTTGGGATGTAGAATTAAAAGTAATATCTCATAATATCATCTAGCACATATGTTATTACTTGGATTTTAACAAATGTAAGCATTGTGAAATCTTATTGATCTCCCTTGAATTTTGAAGACTAGAGTTTCGAATGAAATGAATCCTCCTACACTGACACCAACTAGAAATTATATATATATATCCCAAACTATATCTCAGAATACTATCATTCTACCCATGATACATAAGACCTAGTTGAAATGTTAATGCTTCCTAAATATTGTTAAACATTACCTTCAACTTTATGATCAAAGTGCATATTACCCTAATGTACTTAATTGTATCTCAAGAAAATGAGTTGTTATATCTCAAACACCTTATACTTTGATAGAGTATTCATAGTATACATAGATATATATGTAATTTTCTATAGTTCATCTTTATAAAAAAATTGTTGGTTGTGTTTTTTCTTCTAAAATTTGGGCATGACATTCTAGTATCAGAGCTCTATTTTAACACTAGGAGCCTAACCAATTACATTTAACATATGAAATTACAACTTTGTGTAGGATGCCTATGGTTAGTCATGGTCACTAAAGGGGTAGATTCCCTAGAGATGGTCAAGTGGCACTAGGTGGGGCTGAGCATGAAATTGGTGGACCTCCACTCGAGTAGCCTTAAAACTTTAAACAACTTTTCACGGCCATTCAGAACCTTTTCAGAGTAGTTCAAGAGAGGTTGCCACCTGAAATTCCAAAACCTAGAAAACAAGGGATACAGGGACATAGAACATATAATAGGAAAATAATTAGAATCCCCCCACCTAGAGATGCAGAGGGACAAGGTGATCATGAGGAGGCCTCAGTTCATTAGGTTGAACCACCATCGATTATAGAGCCACCATTAGTAGTGAGAGCACCCAGAGATATAGGAAATGAGATTATGGAATTAGTTTGACTCAAATCACCTTTTTTTACTGGAGCCATAGATGGTAGACATGAAGAAGCATGGTTAAAGAGATAAGAGAGGTTCTTTGGTTTACGACCTTATGGGAGAAATTTGAAGGCATGACTTGCTATACACTTATTACAAGATAATGCTTCTAGTTGGTGGAAATAGGAAGAGACCATAGGTGGAGTGAGGGTAGAGACTCTTACATGGGAGGCATTTGTGGCCAGATTCAGAGATAGGTATCTTTTGGAGCTTTTTAGATAGAGTCAAATTGAGGAATTTCATGACCTCTGGCAGAGGGGCCTTACTGTGGTACAGTATGAGAGAAGATTTCTAGAGATCCTTCCTTATGTTGAGAATATGAAGGATGAGAAACTTGTTGATCTTAGATTGGTTTTCACAAATAAGTGTCTACACACTTAAGTTATTTACTTAGTTCATGCTAAAAAAAGTAGTACATGTCGATCACAACATGTATATTATAGAGTGAGCCAAGTTCACAGTGAGTGCCAAGCCACTCATGTGCCAAGTCACTCAAGTGCCAAGTGAACATTGGATGTTGAGTCACTCAAGTAATAAGTGAATAGTGGATGTTGAGTGATACAAATTTTGAGTCACAACAAAAAGATTAGTGTGTACTGAGCATCAAAGACTTCAGGTGCTAAGTAAGATAGTTTTGACATTTTTTTTGGAATGACACAAACAACTATGTAAACCATTTTTGAGCTGACTTAAAGATGAATTACAATATTTTGGAGATAAGGATGAATCTTAAGTTGGATTCTCAATGCAATTACATGTAGCCAATCAGAAGAAGGGAAGGTTTAAGCTGCAAAATGGATGAATCTCAGTCGTAGATTCATACCTAACCCTAAGTCACTAGAGTCTTCTTAAGGAGGACAAACCCTAAACTCTTAAGTGAGTGTAAGGTGTTGAAGTAGAGTATGGAGAAGTTTAAATTGTTGATTCACCCCCCCCTAGAAGTTTACCTTTCCTATTGTAATTCCAACAATTGGAATTAGAGCCTTGTTCTCTGAAAGAGAATCTTTGTATCTTTGAGGAAAGATCTTGAAATGGAAGTCTACAAGTTGGGAAAGACTATTGAGAATTAGGAGATTGAAATACATCGCATTCTACATTAACTGAATGAAGCAAGAGAAGAAATAAAAAAATCCTTGAAGAGAAGGAAGGAAATTTCTATGTGGAGAATGATACACAATACAAAGAGATAGACACTACTAAGCTATTTGTAGATGGAGAATCCAATAAATTTGATGCAACACTTGCAGATCTAATGGAAAAGAATAGATCCCAAGCTAAGAAAATTAGAAATCTCAAGTTAGAGTAAGAATGACAAGCCATACTACTATCTGAGGTGACTAAATAGAAGAAGAAAGCTATGGAAGACAAAGTCATGATTGAAGAAGAAAAAAGAGTTTTGGCCAAAATACTAGAAGAGAAGTCAATAGAGCTAACCAAGATTTCCAACATGTAATTGGATACTCTATGTCAAATGATGAATGCCAACTATGAATTGAATGTCAAGGACATTGAGATAAAAACATTGAAGTTGTAGAGTGAACAACTACAAATGACCTAAAATGGAAAATGAATTGCTGAAAGTTTTAACAAACCAAATGAATCCATCAAATACTCTGAGAAATTATTGAGATCTCCTAGATCCAATAATTATACATCTGGAGTGGGATACACAAGTACTATAGAAGGAGAGTCATCCAAAAGTGCAAAAGAAAGGAGCAACAAAGGTAAGGATTCCAAACCTACTTATCATAATTGTGGTAAGAAAGGACATACTGCTAATGCATGTAGTAGAAAAACTATAAATCATAATATCAAGTAGACGAGCATGGTTCACTACCATAAGTGCAACAAATAAGGTCATCAAGCACATGAATGCAGAACCAAGACCATGCACACACAAAGATTTGAAGGATATTTTTATAACTATCAGAATTATTGACATAGAAATTTTGAATGTAGATCCAAAACCATGTGGTCATCAAACAAAAAAACAAAGGTAACTAACAATGACAATTCTTATAACTGGGATTGTAATACTAGGTATAACTGTCATTATTGTCAAGAATATGGACATGTTCTTGAGAATTATATTAGAACACACTTTAGAGGTGACTACAAGAGGTGGTTGAGTCAAACCACATGTTTTAGTTGTTTGAAGACTGGTCATGTCAATCATTATTGCCCAACTAGGTCAAAAAAACCAAGTTATGAATTTGATAAAGGCAAAGGCCCAACAGATATTGAAAATGTCAAAAATGAAATGAACAAGACATAGAAGAAGAAAGATGATTGTAACACATCAAATGATGAAGGGATCACTTCACCTAATGGGTTAGGTGATGACACTTCATCAAACTAAGAAATCAAGAGGTATGTGTGACTAATATTTAAAAGTTATATCATACATCAGTTCCAAAGAATTTAGTATTGAAAAGATTACATTAGCATGAATAAAGATGCAAGATGTTATTAGGAATTCAAGAAAAATCTTTAAGTTTTTCATGTTACTGCTGAGCATGAAAATTTTCCTATATGTGCTGAGTAAAATGCTAGAAGATGCTGAGCTAATAGGCTAGCTAGTTGATGGAAAAATTGTAATGGATTTTGAGTCAATGTAATGTTAATGGATGTTGAGTGAGCCTAAAATTGGTTAATACCAAGTTTACAACTATGCAAGCACTCAACATTAATTGTAGAGTTTCAAAGGGTATTTTATCAATGTTATCTCATTTCACATCATTTCAAATTTGAGAAAGAGTGAGGAGAGTAGAAGGCAATCTAGAAATACATTCAAAGTAGTTGCAGAAGATTTTAGCAATAATTCTACACCAGTTCATTAGATCTTATAAGGTATTTACCAAGAGCCTAGCTACATAGTTTATATCTTTGTAAACCCTAGTTTTGGACAATGGCTTCTAGTTCAAAGAATATAGAGGGAAAGGAGGTTTTGAATGTCCAACGAGTTAGTACCAAAGCTAAGAAACTAATTAAAAAAGATATTCCTAATATTTCTTACAAGTAAGACCCTTCTAATGCTTTATCCATCATATCACCAAATGTTTTAATGGTGTCAAATGTAAGAAAATGCTATAACTATAAAATTGGGAGCATTGGTGATATGGAGATCAAGGAAGCATACACCAAACTCTATGATAATGGTGTACTGAAGGAAGAATTCAAAATTGTAGGGAGAAAAGGGTTAAATTGTGCCCTAGAATTACCAAATGTGTTCAAGACTAAATGGATAAGAATTGTATTAAGAAAGATACATGATGGTTCACTATGGCTAGATAATGAACATATGAAAATTAATAAGAGGATAATTCATGTGTTTACTAGTTATCCAACCCTAGATTAGGCTAAGACACTGAGAAGTGACTCAAAAGAGGTGATTGATAAGAACACTAGAGTTGTATAGAACAAGAGAGGCATGACAATTGAAATAATCACTGATCCTTTGATAGAGTTTGTTGTGAGGGTTATATCACATAAGTTTTACCAAAATAGTAGATTAAATAGTGTGCCCTATATAGTTGTGGATGTGGAATGTAAAATTGTTAAGAAAGATCACACATATGATCTAACAGAGTTACAACTACAATAACTGGTTGAGAATTTAGGACTAATAAGAAGAACTAAGAGTGCACAATGCAAAAATTGATTCTATCCTAATTTGTATATTCTTTTAATTGCAAAACACTTTTCCCACATTTGGCACAATGTCACGAAAAACCAACAGATTAGTGGTAGTATAGATTGGTGGGTACATTGAGCAATTAGGTGAGAATTTTGAATCTGTGATGACAAGCTATTTTGAAGACTTCAAGTAGTCAATAAATAAGAGATTGAGAATACTAGTATCCTTAGTAGAAAAATCATTATGATGAGATTTTTTTCCTAGTGGATGCTAACTAGACTTTTGTACAAGTTGCAACACCAATAGTGAGATGGTTGAGGCCACTTGGATGTGAAATAAATGTAGATGAAGCTTCTGTAGCTATTACTACATTACTTGTAGAAGAGGCAGATAAAAATGCTAAGGCATTTGGAAAGTATGAAATGGCATAGTCCAAAATCACCATGGAACTAAAGACTAACTTAGTTATCAAGAAGAAAGATAGGTTGGTGATGAAATTAAAGGCCGAATTTGGTGAAGGTGCCAAGTAGGAGGAAGAAGAAGAAGAAGAGGAAGAGGAAGAAGATTCTTAGGCACAAGAACCACTTGCACTTACTCAAGGAAAGGGAGAAGACAAAGAAGAGGAGGAGACTAAAGTTAGTGAAGATGTCGAGGGAGAAGAAGTCGAGTAAGCACCTACTCCCACACAAAAAAAAAAGAGGAAGTCTAAAGCCCAACCAGTGACAAAAGCCAAGAAGGTAGCCAAGCTAAGTCAGCCCAAACCAACAACACCTACTACAAGGGCTAGTGCACATGCAACTACACAAAAGACTAAAGAAAAGATAAGACCTGTAGAACTGGGAGGTCAAGTGCAGAAAAATCCAAGAAGGAAATATGTGGCACAAAAAAATTTTGATGAGGAGATATAAGAGTTAGATGACAATAGCCAATTTAAGGTGGTGAGTCAAAATCCCCTATCAGATCTTGAGAACCTTTGTGAAAAATTTAAGAATAATGTAGATCTATTAAGATTTTCTCATGTATATTTTGATAATCTTAGTAAAGTGGAGAAAAATCAAGTGGAGGAGGCCATATATGCCATGATGGAAATATTCAAGACTACCCCACTAGAGATTGCCAACTGCCCAAAAGCCTATATGATAGAGTTGAGCAAAAATGGCACTATTGTCTAAACTTTGAGAGACAAATAAGAGAGACCTCACTTGTACAATTGATGCCTGAACTAAGTAAGGGTCAAATTGCTAAGGCTATGAAGAAGTATGTAGTTAGGTTTACACCTAAATACAAAGCCTTCAACATTTTGCAAAACAATATTGAGGATGTAGTTAAGAAGTCCATGGAGATGTGGAAGCTTACTTATGGGTTGACTACAATCAAGGAAGGTGAGCCAAAACCTATTGAAGTGAAGGATGATGAAGAAGATGATAAAAATGATGGCATTGCTGATGGAGGAATTTTATGGGTTTAGCCTAGCCTAGCCTATAAAATTATGGTTGTGGGGGATCTAAAACTAGCTCTGATGTTGTCCCCTACTATTCTATAGGCAACTGCCTTTGGATAATGGCATGAAGAATAGAGTGTGCAAGACACACAACTGCCTAGTGTCAGAACTCAATATGTCACAAGTGAGAATACTAAAACAATAATAGTTAAAGATTTTTCTAATGTCACAGCTTAAACATCAATCCCCTTACAGAGGAAGATCTCAAGAAGATACTAGATCAATACAAGCTATAGGAAAAACTTTGTGATAATCTTGTATTGTTGAGTGTGGATGAATTACAGAAGACAGTGATTAACACCACAAGAGAAAAGGTGAATCCACAAGAACCACCTTCTATCATCCCTCAAGTCACTCATGTGAAACCTTTGGTCAAAATACCAAAAGATACATCTAAGAAGGTTAATACAATTGAAAAGGATATAGTGGAAACACAAGTTACTACTGAAGAATAACATGAAACAGGTTGAATAGAGTTATCTACACCTATAGTATAGGTACAAGGTGCATCAAAAGTCATTATGGAAGTCAAGGAAAAGCCTAAAGAGATAGAGTTGACACCAAAGATGAAGGAGAAGGCAGCTATCCAAGCCCTGGTAACCTTAGTAGTATCTGGCACTCCTTCCATTAATAGTCTTTAGAAGTTAAGCACAAACACAACACAATTGTAGATCTCAGTGCCAATTCCAAGCTCATCAAAGGAAGAAGAAGTGATCCAATATGGAAATGTGTGCCTTGATTAAGAGATTGTGTTACCCAAATATGATTATGACACAATGACCATAGAACAAATGTGAATACTCTAACAAGCCCTAGCAAGGATGAAGCATCAGGAAACATTGAGAAGGGAGCACAAGAAGAAGTAGGCATTATAGGATGTTAAAGACATCTTTTTAGATGCATTTTGTCTATCAACTCTAGATGGGACCAAGCCAATGATTGAACAGCTAACCAACATAGTGGAAAAGGTTAGTGATGTAGATCTAGATACAAATGCAAAATTATTAGAATGGTTAGAAAATAAATTTTAGAAAAAAGTGAATGAAAAGATATCAGGTGACATAACACTTATACAAGTTGCATTGCCAACTAAGGTTGAGGTTGTGAAGAAGGTACTTGAGAACATATTCTCATTATACACTAAACTATGTAATCCAATACTCTTCCCCCAACAAAACCATAAGTCACATTTTGAGTTTAGAAAGTTAGATTAGTACATCAGGTGTAAAACTACCAATTACACTAGCTCAAAGTGAAAAACACTTTAGGAATTTGATTCAAACTCAGAGTTAGTTAGCTACATTGTCAGTAGATGATGCCAATATAAGGGCCATACTAATTAGCATCCAAACCACTCTAACCCCTCATATGGAAAATTTCACAAGGAACTAGGCTATGATGAAACCCAAATGAAGAAAGACCCAAATCTTTCTACATCAGATGGTCTAGTCCACCTTGCTATTGAGCGAGCTATCCAAATAAAGTACTTGGATGTAGCATGTGGGAATTGAGATGCAACTCTCAACATAATCCTAGATGTCCATAAATCTTTTTTGGACAGACACATTATAAGTGTATAGCCCATTGACATAAGTGTCAAAAAGGGGGAGAAATAAAGGAGAGAATTTTGGGGAGATATAAAGAGAGTGAGAAATGGGGGAGAGTAAACAAAGGGGGAGACATAAATATAAGAGAAACAAGAGGGAGAAAAAGAAAAAGGATTAGACAAAAAATATATTAAGCTAAGGGGGAGCAAGCAAAGAACAACATGAAGTCAAAAAGTATCAATTGAAATATATTTACTCAATGGGAATATAGAATTTTGGATGCAGAACAGACATACCAATTCACGGGGAGCCATCAATTTTTGAGGTATACAAGTTGTTACAAAATTTTGAAATTTTGAATTTTTGCAAATAAAATGAGTTATAGATACGTTATGCTTGTGAGATTAAGGATATTAATGCATACTCAAGTGTTTTTGACACTCATGTCAAAGGGGGAGATTTTTGATCTTAGATTGGTTTTGACAAATGAATGTCTATACACTTAAGTTATTTACTTAGTTCATGCTAAAAAAACTAGTACATGTTGAGCACAACATGTATATTATAGAGCATGCCAAGTTCACAGTGAGTGCCGAGTGAATAGTGGATGCTGAGTCACTCAAGTGCCAAGTGAATAGTGGATCTTGAGTCACTCAAGTGTTGAGTGAACAGTGGATGGAAAGTGATATAGATGTTGAGTCATAACAAAAAGATTAGTGTATGCCAAGCATCAAAGACTTCAGGTGCCAAGTAAGATAGTTTTGACATATTTCTTTGTAATGGCACAAAAAATTATGTAAACCATTTTTGAGCCAACTTAAAGATGAATTATGATATTTTGGAGAAAAGGATGAATCTTAAGTTGGATTTCCAATGCAATTACATGTAGCCAATTAGAAAAAGGGAAGGTTTAAGCTAAAAAATGGATGAATCTTAGCCATAGATTCATACCTTATAACCCTAATTAACTAAAGCCTTCTTAGAGAGGAAAAACCCTAAACTCTTAAGCACATGTGTAAGGTGTTGAAGTAGAGCATGGAGAAGTTTGCATGCACAAATAGAGAATTCATGGCGGCTAAGGAGTTATGAAGTGAGACAACATTGGGGAATCAATTAGAGTAGAATAAAGGAAATAAGATAGCATACAATAAAGAGACATCTAATCAAGAAGGATCAAGAAGACATTGGTTTAGAGGTGATCTGGCATCAACCAATCAAGTGCTAACTATAGGATCAATGCTGAGACATTTTAATAGGTGATTTTAGTTGCAATCTCTTAACAAAGTAGTCCTAACTGGCTATATTGAAATTCTCTAACAAGGTGCTTACTTAATTGTGAGTTAAAGTCCTTTAGCAAAGCACACTTCTAACAAGGTGTTGAAATCCATTAATAGGGTGAGACCTAACAGTATTTGTAAGCCTTTAACAATGCAGACCTTTTACAGGGTAGGCCATGTTTTGTGGTCAAAACATTGTAACCTTCATTGGATATGCTTTATTACTTTAGTGTGAAGATTCGTGATTGTCATCCCCACCCCAATTTTACCTTCTCAATTGGAGAGTTTCTAGGTAATCATATCTGGTGTCATATGTGTGTGAATATTTACTTTCTTATATGTTTTAGATATACTTGATTTACATGTTATTTCAATTTATACATTGAATTTATGAGATGGATGTGTGGTGAAATATTTATGGGTCCAAGTTTAAATTGCTGATTCACCAAGGGTCTTAACTTGTCTCTTCAATACTCAATATGCTTGGCCTTTCCTAATACCTTTAATGAGGTAGTTGAGGTAGCATTGGCTGCTAAAGATGTTGGTAAAAAATAAGAGTATTGGGGTCAATCTCTTAATTGAAATCCTTCTCAATAGCTAGGACATCAGGGGTCCCCTTGGAAGAGGAATCGAGACCATGTAGTAGGGTCCTCCAAGGTCTCATAGAGACAATAGGGGTCCCAACAAGACACTAGCCCTACATCTAAATAGTGGACATTGATTCCTTATGAACAACAACTTGGACTCAACATTCATCTAGGGGTGGATAAAATGGACCAATTAAGACTAGGGGTCTACAGTAGTGAGGATCACAAAAAAATTAGATTCATACTCAAAGGCCATGTTACACTTGTGGTGGTATGGGACACCTAGTGAGAGAATGCCCACAAGTTCTAATAGGAGGTAGGTAGTATGGGGCCACTTTAGAACCCATAATAGGAGACGTGGGTAACACCCAAAATATCTTTGTAGTGGTTGATGATCATTAGATAGAGCACTGAGTTATAGTTCTTGGGGCTGTAGATGGAGGAAAATGGGTAACTAACATGGGAACTCGTTCACATTTTGTCTCAACAGACCCTCAGACTTCCATGTAGAGAGCTAGATTAGGTTATAATCCAATGGGATTGTTATTATGAGGTCACAACTTCATAACAAGATGCGTCATAGATGACATCTTAGTACTTGTACCTTTTTTATGAACTCTAGGAGGAGGTTCATTCTTAGGGAGGAGGATGTAAGGCCTCACCTCAACCCATTAGAGCGTAGATATCTCACTTGCATTTTGATACTCAAAACTTGATATTTTGACATATATTCAAGATTCAGATGGATAATGGCTTATATTATCTACTTGATTTTGGTATTTATGGTAGTGATTTTCACCTATGATATGTATTATGAACCAAATTTTCATATGGGATGATATAACAAGTATGTATGCAACATTACACCATGTTAGAATAGAAAATGGATTATGATGTGATTTAGAATGTTAATTTGATCATGTTGATTTAAGATTAAATGTGATATGCAAATTTTGATATTTTAATGTTTTGAATGCTTTATATAAAATTATTAAGAGAGCAAAGTTAATTGAATGTGTTAATGTGGATTATGCAACATTGGAATTTGTATGCACTTGTAATATGTATTTTATATGACTTATCTTTTGACTAATGATACTCAAGTTTAGTGTGTAGGAAAATGAGCTATGGAAATTTATTAGGGAAAAAAGGTCCAAACTCATGTGAAAATGGTTTAGTTAAGGAAAATCTTTGGAAGATTCAAAAGCCTTGTTAGGATGTGTTTATTTCCTAAATGTAATATTGTATGTTTGTGGTAAATTTAATCTCATTAATGCATTAGGGACATGTCATGGTGTTCTATAGTGTATTTTAATGTGTCATTTGACACTTGTAGTCATTATGTGTTAATGACATGTCACCTATGGTTTTGATTATGATAACATTTAACCTTTACACTATTTTCCTTTCAAAAAGATTAAGCAAAGCCACTTGAAAAGGGATAGGATGAGTCACCATCAAGGGGAAATTCAAATTCAAGATTGACAAGGATTTTAAAGGGTCTTTGATGTAGGAGCATCTTGGGTATAAGAGCAATCTTGCGTCACCTAAAAATATTTTCTTTTTAGTCTTTTCTATCTTAACAAGGACTAGTAGATATGGTGGTTGCTATTTATGGGAACTTTTTATTTTTAGTAAGTTTGTCATATGAGTTAAAAATGCTCTAATTTTCTACAAGAAGGTTCATTTTAGAGTTGTAAGCCTACCCTAAAAATATCACTGCTCAAGCATAAGTATCAGAGGAATTATTGCAAATTTTTTATGGAAACATTTGCAAAAAAATCTTTAGGCTCACTGTTGGAGGCCTTATAGTGCTCGGATGAGGTTCCAAAAACTTGATGGAAGGGCACTACTATAGTTTCAAGCCTATAGATCAGGAGTTGGCATTTTGAAAAAGTGGTTATAATAGTCAATCAGAGCAACGGTTCATGAGTTATGGCCTTTCAAATTTGGGCTACTTGAAATATCTAAAATAATTGTCAAAGATGTATTTTCTAACTCTATATGTATTGTTAGGGTCTGTTGGCCCTAGGAATTAAGTTTCAATGTCTAGAAAATTCCCAAGTGGCATAAAATTGCCTATTTAAGAAAGTCTTGAACATTTTCTAGGACAACTCTAGGTAATAGTTTGTAGCTTATCTTGCAGATTACTGTAATGAAGGTACCCATGTGGGTTAGCATATTGTACTTGTGAATTCTATAATTTTGCATTTATGATGCAAATAAGAAGTCCATATTCTAATCTCACATTTGATATTATTTCTTTATTTCTATTATGAGTTTATGGTATTAAGGGGAGCACCCTTCATCAACTGGTATCAGAGCTAGAGTTCTTGAGTGTGTCAATAGATCATCAACTGTGAGGTAGTTCACACTAGGACCATGGTTTGGGCTGAGCATGTAGACAGATCATCAATTGAGAGGTGGTTTACACTAGAGTTTTAGTGGAAGCAAAAAAATGCCTCCATGAAGAGAGCATGGAAGAAGAGCTATAGGTGTTACAACTGAGGGTTTTAGAGCCCTTCAAAGACAAATGCAAGCATTGGAAGAAAAAATGCGTAGAGGAATAAATCTTTACATAAGAGATAAAAGTGAGGATGAGGATGAAGTAGAAAAAAATGCCAAAGTATAGGTAGTTCTAAATCCATAGGAAGAGAGGCTTTTTAGGGCCATCTCAAAGATTAGAAAAGAACCTAAGTTTTAAGTTCCCACATTTTTGGGAAATCTTAACCTGAAGGAGTTGATCAATTAGATCAATGAACTGGAGTACTTTGAGTATGAATATATTAAAGATCCTAATAGGGTCAAGTTTGCAAAGACAAAAATGGAGGGACATACAAAGATTTGGTGATAAGAGGTTCAATTGGAGAAAAATAGAAAGGGAAAGGACAAAATCACCATATGGGATCAGATGATAGATAAATTGAAGTGAAAATTCATTCTTATTGATTAAAAGCTTGATCTGTTAAACAAAATACAAGGAATCAAGCAAGTAGGAAAATCTGTTCAAGATTATACTGAAGAGTTCTACCGAGTTCTCATTAGAACCGGCCATGTAGAAGCTAATAAGAAGAAAGTTGCCCATTATCTTAATGGGTTAAGGCCAAGAATTTAGGATGAGTTGAGTCTAGTTTGAATGAATAGTATTGAGGAGGCATATTAGTTTTTCCTAAGAGTTGAAGAGAAATTGAGCAAGAAGTTTGACAACAAGAATAGTGGAAGTGGTCATGATGGAAGATTTGGCAGATGATCCTATGATGCCCATAATGATGATCAAGAGAAAAAGGATGAGGCTAAAAGTAGCAATCAAAACTAAAGGGGAAATAATTCCAACAATTTCCATGATTAAAACAATAGAGATTAGAGAGGAAGAGGCAGAGGACAAGGATTTGGAAGAGGAGGCTTTCATGAAATTTTTTTTCACTATGGAGAAGAAGGGCATAGGGCACTTGAATGTTCCTAGTGCCAAGGATGGACAAATTGAAGAATAGAAAGCTAAGCCAGAGTTCTACATTTTGACAAAGATGCTAGATCCTCACATTTTGAAGATATTGAAAGAGGAGAAGTTCTAGTTAATAGAAGAGTCCTACTGAATGGTGAGAATGAACTCGATTAAAGAAGGAGCTTGTTTCACACAAGGTGTAGATGTGAAGATAAGTGTTGTGATTTGATCATTGATGGTGGAAGTACTAACAATCTGGTGTCAGAAATAATAGTCACAAAGTTGAAGCTAAAGAGACAAAAATACCCGCATCCATACCATATTGCTTGGGTTCAAGATGTCCACAAGGTCATGGCCAATGAGCAGTGCTCAATGAAGTTCAAGATTGGAAGCTACTAGGATGAGGTACTATGTGATATAATACTAATGGAAATATGTCATATGTTGCTGGGTAGGCCATGGTAGTTTGACATGCATGCTATACATGATGGGTGAGCAAATACCTACACTCTAACCAAAATATTTTGAAAAAATTGAAGGAAAAAGAAGAAAAGGTATGTAGTGCTGCCCAAATATGTTTTGTTGATGGAAAAGAGTTTCTCAAAGGTATGAAGCATGAGAATATGTGTTTTGCTATAATTCCAAAAGATAGTAAAGAAGAAGTAGAGGAGGTACTTGTAGAAGTTGCAGATATGTTGGGAGAGTTTTCTAATATTGTATCTTATAATGTACTTGATGGATTGCTCCCAATGAGGAAGATCAATCACCAAATGGATTTGGTTCTAGGAGCTAGTTTTCCAAACAAGATAGCACATAGAATGACACCAGTAGAAAGTGAAGAGTTGAATAGGCAAGTTCATGAGTTGTTGCAGAAAGGGTTGATTCAAGAGAGTCTAAGTCCATTTTTTGTACCAACCATATTAGCACCAAAGAAGAATGGAGGATGGAGGATGTGCATAGATTATCACACTATCAATAAGATCACAATCAAGTACAAATTTTTGTTACCAAGGATGGATGATATTGTGGACTATTTGAGTGGAGCTAAGTATTTCGCAAAGATAGATCTAAAGAGTGAGTAACATCAAATTAACATCAGAGAAGGTGATGAGTGGAAGACTGTTTTCAAGACAAAAGGACTGTACAAGTGGTTAGTTATGCCTTTTAATGGGCTAACCAATCCACCAAACACTTTCACGAGGCTCATGAATGAGGTATTGAAAGAGTTTTTGGGTAAGTTTGTCATTGTTTACCTAGATGATATTTTGATCTTTAGTAAGACATTGGAGGAACATTTCATCTATATTCACAAAATTTTTGATAAGTTGAGGGAAGAAAAGTGTGAGGCCTCACCCTGAGCCATCATAGCATAGTTGATAATTTATTATTTTGATACCCATGACTTGATATGTTGAGACACTATTAGATACACTGAACATATTTTATTATTTCATGTTGTGTGATGTTTTACTTTCAGATATTTGATTTCATTATTTAAAGTTTACGAATATATATACTGATGAAGTAAGTGAATGCAGAATTAACACTTTGATTATGCAATTTTAATGATTGAGAATATGAGTAGAATGAGATAAATAACTGATTATTTGAGAGATAGATGTTTTAATTTATGTGATTTACCAGATACATTATATACATATATGCATGTGATTTTCTTGAGCTACTGATGTGTGTAGGATATTTTAGTCGAGAAATCTAATAGAGAAATGAAACTGAACCGTATGTATTGTTTGTGGAAACAAGGGTTAAATCTGATGAAAGATGCAAACCCCATTGTTTGTATTTTATTTGTATCGTGGTTTGAATGAATGTACCATTTTGTAATCTTTAAATGTTAATGTTTTGTAGCAGTGTTTTTAGAGTGTCACTTGACACTTGTGAATTGTATATGCATTCCAACATGATAGTTAAGGTTAACTGAGTAACCTAAAGATCTACATCAGACTAGGTTAGTGACCCTTTTGCTAATTAGTTTATTATCGAGATTAGTTACCCCTAATCTAGATTAGTGTTTAATCTACATTTTTTGCATTTTTAAAGGTTGTTAGAAAGTCCTAAAAATTCCTAGCTTTTGATAGGACCCTAATTAATCCTAAAGGCCTAAAATCATGAAATCTAAGTACCCAAGGGGTATAGGTATGGGTTGAAGGAATTTTTCACCCCCCTAGCCCCTTTTGTTGACTTTTATGGTAACTCAAAAACCATATTTTTTCTTTAGTGCGAAAATTGATTGTTCCATCATGAGTTGGATAACTTTAACTCCACCTTGAGGTTAGCCTTAGGTCTAGTTGAGTTAGAAGCCTATAGAACTTTTGGGCAAGTAGGGGAGTTATTACATTTTAGAGGTGGTTGAGTTTAGGATCTTATTTAGAGGCAATTTTGAGAGGGTTTTGGGTGTTCACCCAACCTCTAGCTTTAGAGTGGAATTGAGGATTGAAGGAGATAGAGAAGGAGAAGGAAGGGAATTCTCATCTCAAACTTGTTCATTTGCCATAACCTAATTTTGAAGGTAGGAATACTTCACCTCATTTTGTTCATGTTGTGTTTCATGTTTCAATTTTATTGCATATGTATCTTTGTGTGTGTGTGTGTCGAGTATGTTGGGAGGAATTGAAACATGTTTTCTTAAATGTCTTTCCTTTGTGTTTTTCTTTGAATCTCAAAGGGATTGTATGAGTGTATTGGCATTACTCACCCTCAGATAGGGCAGAAGTGGCCATGTATGGGGGAAGGTCTTTAATTGGACTCTGACAGTGTAGAGTCTCTTCTTAGGGTGAGAAGAGGGAGATAGGGTAGGGTGTTATGGGCCCCTACTTGTTAGCTCAAACAATGTGTATGAGTTTTGGAAATTAAGGAATGGAAGAATGGAAGTTCTTGAGTTTATAGCCTTGAAAGGGCACCTATTTTGGTGTTGAGTTTGATGTCTCCTATTGGAAAAACCCACCTTCTCCCTAGTCTAGTTCAATGTTGAACCTATTGTGCAAACCTGAGATGGGAGTGAATATTTGATTTTGTCTTCATGCTATGATTGGTTGTCTCCTGGTCAAATTTTGTTCTCTCCTTGATCACCATGATGTATTGTAGAATTCATAATGGATCCCTTATTAAGGGCTAGGAAGGAAATTCAAAATCATAATAGATTTCAACCATGTTGGAAGTTTTTCCCTCGAAATAATATCCTGTGTAAAAATAGTACATTTAAACTTATTTTTGAAGTGGCAACAATGTCAGGTTCTCTTATTAGTTCTTTCTCAACCGAGCCTTTGAATCAGGTGGTTTAATAGAAAAAGAGATTGAGTAATATTTGTGCATTGTAGTCTTATAGTATTTCAGTTTATGCATGTGTGTATTGATAAAAATAGTTAAATTGTGACGTGCAATTTATGAAATTTTGAGTTCAATGATGTTAAGGAAAAATTGATATGGTTGGAACTTCAATTCAATTTCATGGTTATTAAGAGATAAAATTAATCTTACATTATTGTGAAAATAAACTATTGAACTCTAAGTTATAAACTCAACTTTTTAAAAAAAAACCCCGTCCCTTGACAAATGAATAGAATTGAAATTTCATACTTAGTCAAGAAAAATTTGCATTAAAAAAAAATAACACTTGGAAAAAAATTCAGCCTTCTAGGAGTAAAAAGCCCTCTGAATTTTGTATGGGCAAAATGATTTATTCCTCATGTTGTAACAGAGAATATTCTCTATGGATACTTTTTTTTAAAATTTAGATTAATAAAAAATTAAGAAAATATATAAAAATATTTTAAACATCCTAAATACTCTAATATCCTAACCACTAAACTTTTCAATTACTATTTTCTCCCACCCTAGGCGTAGCCATCCTTGACGCTGAGCATGCAATAAATTTTTGTCATGATAAAAGAAAACAAAAGAAGAAACATGGGGTTCTTGGGTTAAGAAAAAATTATAAAGTTGATATGACTTGGGATTTTAAATCCCCTCCTTATTCCTCCCCATGTGAATTTTCTGCCAAGCATGTAAGACTTGGATCACGTGCCCCCACCCCCCCGCCCCCCCGCCCCCCCCAAAGCAGACTTGCTAGTTGATATTTTATTGGACCAATGGGAGGTAAGCATGTTTGTATTAAAGGAAAAACCTTAAACTTATCTCTCACCTTTTTGCAAAGAACCTAAGTTGTAGGCCCTATCATGCGCAGTAAGTGGGGAGACAGACCTACCAATGGTACACTTGGTCAGTACTTGGGCAGCGTGTATGACCTTGGAAAGAAATTTGAAAAGTGCTTGGGTTAGGATGGGGGTGGGTAGAGGGGGTTTAGGGTGGTTAGTAAATTTTTTTTTAAAAGTTTAAAGTTTTAGTTTAAGTTATATAGTAAGTAGTTTAATTTTTTTTTATGTTTTTAGATATTAGTTTATTTTAGTAAGATATTTGTAGTATAAGTTAAATTTATTATTATTTCATGTTAGTAATTTCAAAATTATCATAATTAATGTTAGATGTTAGTTTTTACTATTATTTTATTTAGCTAGTATAGTTTGGTATATATGTTGTTTAGCTAGTTTAAATTTTAAATATTTTTATAATAGTATAGTGAAGTGTTTTACTTAAATTATAAAATTTAATAAGTTAAGTTAGTAGAGTGAGCTAATTATTAGTTTTTAGTTAAATGTTTTATTTATTAATTAGATAACTTAAGTGTAATATATTATTGTTCTATGTTATTATGTGTTTGTGATTTATTTATGCGGTGAGTACAAAGATAATAAATTTGGTTTAAATTAATGCTAGAATTGTAGTTTATGTTTTTAATTAACTATATTGACTATTTAAATATAGTTTTGATCGAAAAGATGTTTTGCTTATATTAGATTTAATAAAGTTTAGTTATTTGAATGTGTTGGTTTAAAGAATAATTTTGACAGCTGAGTGTCAATACACTTAACCATTTTTCACTATACATGCCGAGCAAAGAGTTTATCAAGTGTCGAGTGATATCAAGTGTTGAGTAATATCAGGTGTCAAGTGATACAGTTTTGTTTAGTTGTCGAGCTATCTAGGAAACAACATGTGTCGAGCATTAGTAATGCTTCATGAGCCGAGTAACTCAAAATATCAGCATAAGAGTTTGTAATTGCACAAACTATGATGTAAGATATTTTTGTAGCCAACACAAGGTAAATCTCGAAAGATCTAGATATAAGAACGAATCTTTTACATTTCCTATGCAATCTACATGCAGCCAATTGGAAAATTGGAAAGGCATGCAACCAATCAGAAAAATGCAAGTATTGAGTGGAAAATTGAGATTCAATGTGGATTGTAGATCCATACCTAACCCTAAGTCTTCGAAGTCTTTTTAAGGAAGAAGAAAGTCTCATTGTAACAAGGATGAGAGAGGGAGAATAGTGTTAAGGGGAAAACATAGTGGAATTTAGTGAAAGGAGACATAGAGGGTAAGAGAAACAATTCGATATTTAGTTAATCAGAACAAAGCAAAGGAGACGAATAGAAATTAGATCTCAGAGGATCAAAATCAAAGAGAGAGCCAGAACAAGTGCCTGCATTCAGCAATCAAGGATTGCAAACTATCAGGTTTATAATACCTAATACTCTCTTACCATTTTATTAGAAAGGAAACCCTATGTAGATAGGTTGGCTTAATAGCTATTTGTAGATCCTTATCAAAAGGTGATTAAATCCTTTAACAGGGTGACACTTCATGTTAAGTGTTTGAAAATCTTTTAACCAGGTCACTATTGACACAGTGTAAAGCCTTTAATAGGGTAGACCATCAGAAGTGGTTGAACAATATTGCTGTAGTGATTTTGTGGGTATCATCCCCACCCCAGTTTTACCTTCTTATTTTTGGAAGGTTTCTAGGTTACCAAATTCCAGTGTTATGTGTTGTTGATGCATGTATTAGTTTCATGTTTATTTGATGTGTTTACATGCATGCAATTTACTTTTAGTTAAAAGTTTTATTGGTTAAAGTGTGATACTTCTGATTCACCCCCCCCCCCCCCCTCTCATAAGTATTCTTTCCATATTTGAATATTCCAAAAATTGGTATTAGAGCATCAAGGTTCTCACAAGAAGAAGTCTAACAACTTGAAGAAAAATATCTAAAGATGGAAGTCTTCAAACTTGGGAAGATTATGACAGTCAAGTGATTGATGTGCAACTAGCTCTACACAAAGTAGAGGAAGCAAGGGAGGAACTGAGAAAATCCTTGAAAAGAAGAAAGGATTTAGCCATAGCTGAAAATGAGATAAACTACAAGGAGATTGATACCAAAAATATATTTGCCAATGGAGATACTAAAGAGTTTGATGCAGCAATCATAGAACTGATGGAGAAAAACAAAGTTCAAGCAGATGAGATAAGATCTCTCAAGATGGAACATGAATCACAAGCCATAATGTTATGTGAAATTATTGAACAAAAGAAAAGAGTAGTTGAGAAAAAATTCATGATGGAAGATTACAAAATAAATCTTGCAAATAGACTAGAAGAAAAGAGTACTGAATTAACAAGGATCTCAAACATGCAGATGGATACACTTGCCCAAATGATGAACCTTCATCATGAACTCAATCTGAAAGACATTGAGATCTCTACACTGAAGATGCAAAATGAACAATTGCAGAATGACTTGAGAAGAGAAAAGGAAATTTCAAAGAGCTTCAACAAACCCAATGAAGCAATCAAGTATTTTGAGCAATTGCAGAAATCCCCAAGATCAACCCATGATACATACGGACTTGGATACAACAGCACCGAAGTTGGAGAATCATCAAAGAGTGTTGAACAAAGAAGAGACAAAGGTAAGGATTCAAAATCTTCTTGTCAATAGTGTAATAAGAAGGGGCATACTACTAATGTTTGTAGAAGTAGGAGAATCAATCAACCAAACACACATAAAAGTAAGAGTTATTGTCACAAGTGCAAAATGCAAGGACATATGACACAAGATTATAGATCCAATGTCACAAGGACAAAAATATTTGATGGACATTGTCATAATTGCAAGAAATATGGACATAGGGCATTTGAATGCAGATCAAAGCCTATGTGGACATCAAATCAGCTAGGAAAAACAAAAGGGAATGAAAGTCATTATCATTGGGATTACAACACCAGGTACAGTTATCATTACTGTCAAGAATATAGACATGCTCCTAAAAATTGCATAAGAACACATTTTAGGGGAAACTATAAAAGACGATTGAGTCGAACCACATGTTTCAGTTGCTTGAAAATTTCTCATATCAGAGGAATTGCCCAACAAGGTCAAAGGCACCAAGTTCTGAGTTCAACAATGGAAAGGAAAAGATAGATGTTGAACACATCAAAAGTGAGATGAATAAGACATGGAAGAAGAAAGATGAGTGCAACACATCAAGTGTAGAGATCACTTCACCTAATGGGTCAAGTGATCACACTTCATCTAATTAAGAAAGAATGGGTGTGTGGGACTGATATACTAAGTTATATCATACATTAGTTCCAAGATATAGAAGAACTACAAAGAAGAAATCAGCATAAGCAAAGATGCTAAGTCAAAATTGAGAGTCTTGCAAAATCTTCTGAAGTTGTCTTCAGGTGTCGAGTTGCTAATAGCAACCGAGTTGATAGTTGATGCTGAGTTATGAAATATCAATGTAAGCTGAGAAAAGTGAAACACAATGGGTGCCGAGTCATGTTGAAATCCTTTAGGTGCCAAGTAGATAGTTGTCAGCACACTAAGAATTAATTGCTCTATTTTGAAGGGTACATAGGTCAATTTTTTATCTTTCCTCACCATTCAAATGCAAAGCAAAGAAAAAAAGAACACAGAAGATCAAGGGCAGCTTAGAAGCCATTTGCAAGGATTTCCACAGTGATTCAACATGAGTTTCATCGATTTGAGGTATTTTACTTGTGTGCTGAGCTACGTAGTGTTTATAAACTTGTTTAAACTATAAACATTAGTTTGCAAAACAATGGCATCTAGGTCTAGAACCACTAAGGGCAAGGAGAGTCATGAAATATAGTTGGTTAGTAATGAAGTCAAGCAACCAGAGTTCAAGCCCATTCCAGGAGTTGCATACAAGAATGATCCTGTAGGTGCATTATCCATTATTTTTGATTAAGTTGTCATGGTCCAAGATGTTTGTCGATGTTATAACTACAAAATTGGAGCCATAGGAGATCTAGAAATCTATAATGCATATGACAAGCTATGTGAGAACAAAATACTGAAAGATGAGTTCTCAATAATCGAGAGAAAGGGATTGACCAAAACCCTAGAGTTTCCAATTGTTTTCAAAGTTGAATGGGTACACATAGTTTTGAGTAGAATACATGATGGAGCCTTTTGGTTAGAAACAGGGCCAATGAAATTTACCAAGAAAACTGTTCATAGGGTTACTGTTATTCCAACCCTAGATCGGCTAAAGACCTTGCATAGTGACAAAAAGGAAGTAATAAAGAGAAACATAGGTGCTAAATGGAACAATAGGGGAATGACTATTGATACAATCATAGAACCCCTACTAGATTTTGTTGTGAGAATAATTTCACACAAATTCTATTAGTCAAGCAGGTTAAACAGTGTGCCTTGTATAGCAGTTGATGTTGCATACAAATTGGTTAAAAAAGATCATACCTATGATCTAGCAAAGCTCATATTTCAACAGATTAATGAGAATCTAGGAGCTATAAGGAAGAGCAAGGGAGCTCATTGCAAATTTGGATTAGTTTTGGTGTGCATGTTTTTCTATCTGATAAAAGAATTCCCTTATGTGGGTAAGGTGAAATGGAATCTAGATAAAACAATTGTTGAACAGATCAATGGATATATTGAACAGATGGGTGATAATTTTGATACCCAAATGACTAGCTACTTTGAGGAATTCAAACAGTCCATCAAAAAAAGAATGAGGATTCCAATCTCATTGACTGAGAAATATGAAAAAGACATTTGCTTTCTTGTAGATATTGATTATACTTATATACAGGCAGTCATACCTAGACTGAGATGGCTTAGGCCACTAGGTTATGAACTCGATATTGATCAAGCCTCTGCAGCAATAACAGCTCTCCTTGTAGAGGAAGTTGACAAGAATGCAAAATCCTTTGGAACTTATGATTTCAAATCAAGGGTGGTAACAGATTTGAAGACTGCCTCAGTAGTAAAGAAGAAATAAAAATTGGTAAGGAAAATCAAGAGAAAATTTGGTGTTGAAGGAGAAGGAATAGCAGAAGAGGAAGAGGAAGACATTGAAGATGAGGGAGATGAACCTCAAGGTCTAACTCAAGGGTTAGGAGAAGATAAAGAGGAAAGTGCCAAGGAAGAAGAAGCCGAGGAAGCACAAGTTAGAACCAAGGTCACAAAAAGAAAGGCCACAACTCCTCCTACTCCTTAACCCAAGGCAAAGAAAGTAGCTGCTCCTGCACCATAGAGACCTACTACAAGGGTTGCAGCACAAAAAGCCCAAGTGGAGGAAGAAGAGAAGAAGAAAGCTTCAAAGAAGACTGCTGCCAAGCCAAAGAAGAAAAGAAAATTTGTTGCCTAGCCTCAAACAGATGAAGAGAAGACTGAGTCAGAGGACATCAGCCAATTTCAAGTGGTAAGTCACAAACCTCAGACTGCTATTGATAAATTATGCTCAAAGATTAAGAATGGTGATTTGAAAGGTTTAAAGAACCTAAATTTTTCTAAGCTCACCAAGGAGGAACAAAATAAATTAGAGGAATCAGTGTATGCTATGATGGCTGATTATAAGCACACACCTCTAGAGTTAGATGAATCAATGCCTACGGAATTGTACAAAATTGTAGAGGATAAATGACATTTTTGTTTGCAAATGGAAAGGGAGATAAGGGAATCAACATTAGCCAGGTTGTTGCCTGATTTGACTAAGGATCAAATAACAAATGCAGTTAAGAGGCATAAAAATAGATTCACTCCCAAACATAGAGCTTTTAGCATTTTGCAGAACAAAATTGAGGATGTAGTTACGAAGTCCACAAGATTGTGGAAGATAGTTTACAAGAAAATAGAAGATGTTTATAATGAAAAATATAAGGTAGAAGCAAGTGCCAAGAAAAAAGAGATGAAGGCATTAGCAATTACATTAAAAGAAAAGGAACAAGTGGAGAAGAAGGTTGAAGAAGAAAAGGAAGATGAAGAGGCAAATATAGAGGAGAAAGAGGAAGAGAAAGATACAGTTGAGCAACAAGATCAAAGTGTGCAAGACACATAGCTATCACCTCCTAGTCCTCCTCATACCATCATCACACCTACAAAAACTGTCAAAATCAAGGATGTTATAGACACTTCTGGTCCAAACATCACTCCATTAACTATAGAGGATTTAGAAAAAATCCTTGACCAATCAAAACTAGTAGTGAAATTGTGTTCAAGTCCTATATTGGTCAGTGTTGATGAATTGGAGAATCTAGTAGCTAAAACAAAGGCAATCAAGGTGAAAACACAAGAACAACTTTTGACCATACAACCTACTAGTATTCTATTCCTTCCTCCACCACCTCTACCAAGTGTAGTCACTGATACACTTTAGATGCCAAGTGCAGCAACAAGGGAAGTCAAAGAAACATCTGAATAGCCAGTAAGTTCAACCCCACCTATTGATCACCAAAAGGATAAACAAGCTGAAGAAAAAGATGAGACAAGTAAGAAGGAGGAGTCTGCAATACAAATATTGGTTGCATTACCCAAATCTGGTACTCCAACACAGACTCTTTAGCAGCCGAGCACTAATAGGTTACCATTACAAATTAGGACACCAGGCTCGAGCTCATCAAGGGCAGTCAGGAAACTTCACTATGGAGTTCTTGAGCTTGATGAAGAAATAAAGATTCCACATTATGAATCCAACACTCTCACTGAAGAGGAGATCAATGAAATTTAGAGTGCATTGGATAGAAGAAGGAGACAAGAAGCACTAAGAAGAGAACACAAGCACAAGCATACCTTGAATAAAATCAAAGACATATTCATAGAATCTTTCAGCTTAAAGTCTCTAGATGAGTGAAGGCCAATCATAGGGCAACTATCTGATATAGTTGACCAGGTGACTAGTGAAGACCAGGATACAAATGCAAAATTACTGGAATGGTCAGAAAGAAAATTCCAAGGCAAGGTAAATGAGAAAATATCTAATGATATAACACTATCACAAGTGGAGCTGGCTAAGAAAATTGAAACAGTCAAAATTGTACTTAGAAACATATTTTTGTTGTACAACAAGTTGTGTGACTTTTCCACATTCACACAGGACACTAGCCAAAGAATACTGAGCTTGGAGAGAAATTTGAAGATTTCTAGCATGCAACTCCCTACAAATCCACCTCAGAGTGAGAAGCATTTTGCCCAATCACTTCACCCACAAAGAGAGTTAGCTATCTAAATAGCATAGGAGGCAACCACCAAAGCCAAATTGATGCAAATTCAATCCTCAATCACTCCTCATTTGGAAGTACTTCATAAGGAGAAGATGTATGTAGAGACAGTCCTCAAGAAAGACCCCAATCTTTTTACATCTGATGGACTTATACACCTAGCAGCAGAGATTTCCATCCAGTATAAGTCATTGGATGTTGCACTAGCAAATTGGGATGCAGCTCTGAAGGTACTCCTTGAAGTAAACAATACATTTTTGGCCAAGTATGGCATTTCCCTATTGATCCCTTGACATAAGTGTCAAAAAGGGGGAGATTAAGTATGGGGGAGTTAAGTAGAGATTAAGTATGGGGGAGATATAAGCTAAGAAGGAGATACAAAATGAAGTAGGAGATACATAATGAAATGTTAAGTATGATGAAAGGGGGAGAATTTTGAAAATTTTTGATATAACATATTGGTCAGAATGTAGAAACAGGATAGAAGTCACTAAGTGTACAAAGCATAATCAACTCACAAGGAGTCATAAGGTATATTGTTATTTGTTCTTAAAATTTTTGAGCAAATAAGAGGATGCATGAAATAATATCAAGATCATAGGACCTTAGTTAAGTGTTTTTGCCACTCATGTCAAAGGGGGAGATTGTTGGTTTAAAGAATAATTTTGACAGCTAAGTGTCAATACACTTAACCATTTTTCACTATACATGCTGAGAAAAGAGTTTATCAAGTGCCGAGTGATATCAAATGCCGAGTGATACATAGTTTATCAAGTGCCAAGTGATATCAAGTGCTGAGTAATATCAGGTCCCAAGTGATATAGTTTTGTTTAGGTGCCAAGCTATCCAAGAAACAACATGTGCCGAGCATTAGTAATGCTTCATGAGCTGAGTAACTCAGAATATCAGCATAAGAGTTTGTAATTGCACAAATTATGATGTAAACCATTTTTGTAGTTGACACAAGGTAAATCTCAAAAGAACTAGAGATAAGAATTAATCTTTTACATTTCCTATGCAATCTGCATGCAGCCAATTAGAAAATTGGAAAGGCATGCAACCAATAAGCAAAAGGCAAGTATTGAGCAAAAAATTGAGATTCAATGTGGATCATAGATCCATACCTAACCCTAAGTCTTCAAAGTCTTTTTAAGGAAGAAGAAAGTCTCATTGTAAAAAGGATGAGAGAGGGAGAATAGTGTTAAGGGGAAAACATAGTGGAATTCAGTGAAAGGAGACATAGAGGGTAAGAGCAGCAATTCAATATTCAGTTGATCAGAATAAAGCAAAGGAGACAAAAAAAAATTAAATCTCATAGGATCAAAATTAGAGAGAGAGCCAGAACAAGTGCCTAGATTCAGCAATCAAGGATTGCAAACTATCAGGTTTATAATACCTAATACTCTCTTACCATTGTATTAGAAAGGAAACCCTATGTAGATAGGTTGGCTTAATAGCTATTTGTAGATCCTTATCAAAAGGTGATTAAATCCTTTAACAGGGTGATACTTCATGTTAAGTGTTTGAAAATACTTTAACCAGGTCACTATTGACATAGTGTAAAGCCTTTAACAGGGCAAGCCTTTAATAGGGCGGACCATCAGAAGTGGTTGAACAATATTGCTGCAGTGATTTTTTGGGTATCATCCCCACCCCAATTTTACCTTCTTATTTTTGGAGGGTTTCTGGGTTACCAAATTCCAATCTTATGTGTTGTTGATGCATGTATTAGTTTCATGTTTATTTGATGTGTTTACATGCATGCAATTTACTTTTAGTTAAAAGTTTTATTGGTTAAAGTGTGAGACTTCTAATTCACACACCCCCCCCCCCCCCCCCCCCCCCCCCCACCCAAACCCCCTCTCATAAGTATTCTTTCCATATTTGAATATTCCAACAGAATGTTAGATAATTATATTATCTATTTAGTCCTTTGGGTTTTCAATGTTCCAAAGGAGTTTGATTTATCTTTATCTTTAAATTGTTATTTGAATAATTTTAATTATACTATTTTAAAAATTATGTAATAATGAAATAAATATCAAAATCAATTTAATAAAAAATGTTTAGATTTAATGAATTATTCATACTCATCAATTATAAACTTAAATCATTTTGTCAAGGCACTATTAGGGGAACCTTGTAGTCATGTTGTAATGTACCTCCATCATAACTATATTAAACATATCAAACTTAGTTGTGTGTTTAACTTTAAAAAAAAAAAAATTGTTATGTGTGTTTGTGCCTTGTATTTGGGCATGACAAGAAGTTGTTGATAAACCTGAAGAAGTGCAATTTTGTAAAGAAGGAGTTGGGGTACATGAGATCTGTAATCTCAGTAGAAGGTCTGAAAATGGACCCAAAGAAAGTGAAGGCTGTCCTTGAGTAGCCCACTCCAAGGAGTGTGAGAGAAGTAAGATCTTTCCATGGATTAGCTAGTTTTTGGACACTTGACTAAAACAATGAGAGGGGATAAGAAATAATTTAAGCAGACTATAGGAGTAGATAAGAGTTTTAATGTGTTGAAATAGAAAGTTACTAAAAAACCTATTTTATCACTTCCTGATTTTAACAAGGTGTTTCAAGTGGACTGTGATGCTATTGGTACTACAATAGGAGCCATTTTGAGCTAGGAAGGTATACCTGTTTCTTATTTTAGTTAGAAGTTGAATGATGCAAAAAGAAAATATTCTATTTATGATTAGGAATTTTATGCTATACTTCAAGCATTGAAGAAGTGGAGACACTATCTTCTTCCTAAGGAGTTTGTTTTGTATACTGATCATCAAGCTTTGCAATATTTGAATAGTCAAGGAAAGTTGAACCAAAGGAATTTAATGTGGGTTGAGTTTTTGTAGAGTTATGCATTTTTTTTGAAACACAAGAGTGGAAAGTCTAATAGAGTTGTAGATGCTCTTAGTAGAAGAAAAATTTTGCTAACAAAAATATAGATAGAGGTTGTTGGGTTCAAAGAACTCAGTACTTTGTATCTAGATGATCTTGATTTTGGTGAAGCATGGAAGGCTTGTATAGAACCTATTACACTTGACAAGACAAGGTGGTCATATATCATGATCTAGGATAGTATGTTGTTGAAAGGAAGCCAATTGTGTATTCCTATAAGTTCAATGAGAGAGAATCTCATCAAGGAGAAGCATAGTGGAGGATTGGCTAGACATTTTAGTAGAGATAAAACCATAGCTTTGGTTGTTGAGAGTTATTACTAGCCATAGTTGTAGCAAGATGTGAAGAAGTTTTTATAGAGTTGCAAAGTATGTCAGATAGCGAAAGGAGTAAAGTAGAATATAGGGTTGTATCAGCCATTACCTATACTAGAGAAATTGTGGGAGGATGTTAGTATGGATTTTGTTCTTGGATTACCGAGGACTCAACATGGGCATGATTCTATTTTTTTGGTGGTTGACAATTTTTCAAAGATGAAACATTTTATTCCTTGCAAGAAGACTAGTGATGTTGTTCATGTGGTAGAGTTGTTTTTTAGAGAATTGGTGAGACTACATGGTCTGCCAAAGAGTATAGTTTTAGATCGAGATACCAAATTTGTTGGGTATTTCTAGCATAGACTATGGAAAAAATTGAAGATAGAGTTGAAGTTCAGTTCATCACATCATCCATAGGATCATGGGAAGACAAAAGCTATGAATCATAGTTTGGAAAACTTGCTGAGATGTTTGGTTAGAGAGAAGCCAAAAGGATATGATCTTATTATACCATAGGTAGAATTTGCATATAATAATTTTGTCAATAAGAGTACTGGTAAATCACCATTCTAGATTGTATATGGAAGTAGTCCTAGAAATGCTTCTCAATTGGGGCTATTGGATAAAGGAGAGGTAAGTGGTGTTGAAACTGAAGAATTTGCTAAACACTTGGAGAACATCCATGAGGAGGTGAGGAAGCACTTCATAAAGATGAATACATAGTATAAAGCTAAGGAAGATGTGAAAAGGAGGTATAAGAAATTTTTAATTGGCAATGAAGTTATGATTTGTTTGAGAAAGGAGCATTTTCTAGTGGGTACATATAATAAGCTAAAGATAAAGAAGTTTGGACCATGCAAGATAGTGAAAAGGTATGATTTTGGAAATGCGTATGAAGTGGAGTTTGCTATTAAATTGAATATTTCACCAATATGTAATAGTTAAAATTTGATAGAGTATTATGAAGGAGGTGATGGAGATGAAGTTGTAGAAGTGCAATGGAGTATTCCAGCAGCTAGTTTGGCTACAAAGGAGATTAAGGAGATATTAGATAGTCATGTTGGCAAAATTACCAAGGATAAAAATTATGAGGAATATCTAGTCAAATAGAAAGGGAGGCCAGTTGAGGATTCATTATGGCTAGCAAAGGAGGAGGTTAACCATCTTGATTTTCCTCTTAACACTTGAGACACGATGGGGTCACTTCTCAAATTACCTTGGGTGTCTGATGCAGGAGCATCTTGGGTGTAAGAGCAATTTTGCATCACCCAAGAATTTTTTCTTTTTAGTCTTTACTATTTTAATAAGGGCTAGTTGACAAGATGGTTGCCATTTATGGAAACTTTCTATTTTTAGTAAGTTTTTCATATGATCTTGGAATGTTCTCATTTTCTACAAGAAGGTTCATTTTAGAGTTAAAAGCCTACCATAAAAAACTCATTACTCTAGCTTAAGTATCAAAGAAGTTAGTGTGGATATTTGGTGGAAACATTTGTAGAAAAATCTTCACACTCATCGTCAGAGGCCTTAGAGTTCCTAGATGAGGTCTGAAAACTAGATAGAAGGGCACTTGCACCACTCCAAGCTTGTAGATTAGGAGCTGGCATTTCTAAAAAGTGGTTATAATAGCCAATTAGAGCAATGATTTGAGAGTTATGGCCTTCCAAAGTTGGGCTACCCAAAATATCTAAAATAATTCTCAAAGATGTATTTGACTGACTTCATATGTATTGTTAGGGTTTGTCAATCCTAGGTATTAAGTTGCATTGTCTAGAGCCTTCTTGGTGGCATAAAATTGCCTATTTAAGAAAGGCCTGAACATTGTCTAGAACAACTTTGGGTGATAATTCACAGCTTGTCTTGCAAATTATTGTAATGAAGGTGCCCATGTGGGTTAGCATATTGTACTTGTAAATTCTATAATTATGCATTTGTGGTACAAATAAGAAGTCCATATTTTTTTCTTGCATTTTCTATTGTTTCTTTGTTTTCTATTATGGTTTATGGTATTAAGGGGAGCACCCTTCATCATGAACTCTGTAAATGGAGATATGATTTTTATTTTGAATGATAAAGAGTTTAAAAATCACCTTTTAGATAGAAAAATCCTATTTTCATCTCCATTCTCTTTAACCTCAAAAAATATCTAACCATTTAGGGTTGCTTATTCCCTATTTCCTTGTACAAAATATTTAATTTCACTTTTGATAACTTGGATCAATACAACCTAGTCCACAATTTAATATCTCCTAAAGTATGCAAGCATGCATTTTTTCCCTTTCATGTCAATCAGTGCCAATCCATTCACATTCAATTTATTATAAGAAAAAGAATCCACTTTTAGAAGCTCTTGGACCATTTCTACATGTTCGTCTTCCTTAGATATTGCCTAGTGCAATGGAGTGCTCCCAAGTTTGTTTGATAATTTAGCTAATTTTGGCAGGTCTTGTAGAAAATAAGCTATCACATATGCAAGGAATGAAAGTACTATAAAATGTGAAGGATATTGAAGTTAAAATTTATATTAAAACCCTTAGAATTCACAAGCATGGTAACATTGTTGAAATATATGAAATTGAATTTATATTGATAGCGCTCCTAGCTTTGCCCCTTTCATGGGTGGATATGGATGTTTGTCTTGATCAATACCCAGTGGATGGGATACTATGAAACTTCATTTTCTAGTGAGATATTTGAATTTAAATTCTCCATTGAAGTTATTTTTGGATGCTTCAATTTGACTTACATAATTGCTTCAGATGGTGTACTTCATAGTCCTGTAAACTTGTCAATTGATTCATGAACATACTTATAAAAATGGTGCCCTTTCACTCCACATTTCACACACATCAATTGGTTTCATGATGTCTAAAATCATATCATTCTACACCAACTTCCTTTTTTAACTCTTGTGGGGGTCACACTGAAGTTTTTTTATGGAGATTATATCAACACATTATTTTCCATTACAATCATTTCCTTGTGCCAGTGGCCTCCTTGAAATCATCATGATTTTCATGAGTTAAACAAAAGAAAAATTATGTCTGCTCTTTTTTCTCATTATATTTTCTATATACAAGCCATATACCTAGTCTAAATCTCCCTCAAATAGGCCCAAATATTATCATATCAACAAAATCCTATGCTTTTCATATCTTTGATGGTTTCAAATATGTAAAAGAGAATGTTGTAATAAATAACTTTAGAGGAATTTAAAGTTTTTGATCTAGAAGGGGATAACATCCATAGACTATCAACACATTATCTAGGTAACCTAAGAATATCAACTCAAATTGCAGGTGTAGAAATCACAACTTCGCTGGATAATAAGGATTTCAATCCAATTAAGGTGTTGCTTAAATGGGTGGTCCTAAAATAGTCCTTTAAACTCACATTATTTTATATACATTTTGAAGGGCACTATGTTTGTATTATTATCTGTCCAATTAATAATTTTTATCAAGAAAATTTACATCTAGTTATGAAGAATAAAATGTATATGAAGAATGAAAAAAGCCATGACTTCTCTTAAGGAATTCACTTCAAAATTTCTTCCTCATGCTTGTAGAACCATAAAATTTTATATCTATAATAATAATATTTATCTCAAGCCTAATATATAGTGAGACATGGAGTCCTACTTTGATATATTCTTAACTTCATATGATTTTTATTAGCTTCATGATATATTCTTGATTGTGGTTTTTGTAGAGTTGTGTTTATTTTTCTCATTGTTTGTGCTTCAATTATTTGGCATTGTTTTGAATTATTTCTCATCACCTCACATTTACTAGGCGAAGAGCTTGACCTTTAATGATTTTTAATTTAAGGATTTTTCTTGGCCCCAAGTGGTAGGTGATCAATATTAATGAATACCCTAGTAGAAAATGTTATTTTATTCAAGATTATGTTTCCAAAGTGATGTTAATTGCCATAATGTTAAGACCTAGAGGATACTCTATAGGGCTTCTTTGGTTGGAAATGATTTTTCAACTCTCTAATTACTATATGTAACCTTCATGAAAACTAAGGCAAGTGGATCCAAAAGATTATTGGGGGTTACAAGTGGTAGCAATGAAGATGGAAGCATCTTCCAAACTAAAGACCACTGATGCAAATCAAAGGGTAAGATTCTAGGAGAGGGAAATTGGACTCATTAATCAAAGGGGTGCAATTTAGGACACTACATTTTTATACTCCATTACTTAAAAATATTTAAAAATATTATGAATATTAAAAATTATATATACAAATAAATAAGATTAAAAAAAACTCTAACTAGCATCAATATTTCAACATACCCTATCATCGAAGGTATGAGTAACCCATCGAATCATCTCTACAAGTTGTTGATATTTTGATGCATCCTATTATTGAGAGTATGAAAGACCCATCAAACTATCTCTAGCAATTGTTGACATTTTGATCCATCCTACCATCAATGATGTGCAACCCATTGAATCATCTCTCATTATTGTCAACATTTCAACATTCTAAACTAGTTTTATGATGCTACTTTGTGACAATGATGTAGATAATGTTTGACAGATATTATTGTCATTACATTGATAGTTGTCTTGTGCATCAAAATTGACGCTAACTTAGTAATTGTCATTTTCAACATTTGTGAGTCATAATTTTGATGCCCACATGTCAAAAAATAGGTCCAAATTTACTAGTGTTAAGAAGAAAGGGATTTGGAGTGAATTTTAGCTATTGGGTATGAAACTGTTAAAAAAATAGAGATTTAATTATTTTATTCTTACTAGCATTAGTGGGGATTACAATGGGTGAATTTATAAAAATTCATGTAGTAGATAGAGATTGTTGAAAACATTTGGTTAATTGTGTATTGTCTTTGATGTTACACAAAATGTCATATCATTTCCAGTTAGTGTGTGCCAAGCTCACTTGGGTGATGAAGTTAGTTTCCTATGTCTATTGGGCATTCTAGAGTTTTCCAAGTTTAGAAGACAGTGTTTACCAAGCTCACTTGGTCGTCAAATGAGAGCTTGTAGAAGTTGAGAGTTAACTGAGCTCACTCAGTTAATGAAGAAAATGTTGGATGGAGTTAACCAAGCTCACTTAGTTTCCAAAGGAACTTTGTGAATATGCAGTGTTAACCAAATTCACTTGGTTAACATAGGAAAATAATTTCTTAGTTAGTGTCCATCGAGTAGGGTCAGCTAACAAAGGATTTTCTTGTTTTGGCATATTGAGTTCAATAGTTTTATTTATTGGTTTTAGCAAACTGGGGATGTAAGGCTCCTTCTCCAATACCCTATTTTAAATCCTAAAATAAATATGATTAGATATAAGAAGAGTTGAAATATGAAATATCAAGTTTCTACCTCTTATGTATAGAATGTGAAATACACCTTATGATAGAATGATGGTAAGTAGGTTCTAGGATTTGAGTATGCCATGATGGGCATTTCCCTCACCAATATGAACCTAAGATCTTATTAGGACTGATATACATTTTAGTCTCTATTATGTTAAGTATCATATGTAGAATTACATTAGGTGGATAAGCTAAGACCTATAGAATAAAGTTTCAAGATGCCATAACTTGGAAACTATGTTGATGGTTTCATGATATAGTATGGGCTAGTCGGATAATTGAATTTTGGAAAGATAAAATCAACATACACTCTTGTGAACATTTCAAATAATCATAGATGAATTTTTTTTATCAAAATTAGATAAGGATCTACATGGTAGAACTCAATATGATGTAATGCAATAATCCAATTATTGTGCAAGCAGTATTAGGTGGATATGTTGATATTCATAAGAACAGATTTTACAACCCAATAAAATGTAATGGATTTATTCTACGATAGATTTTGAAACTATGAGACATGACTATGCAAACATCCTATTTACCAACAAAATTGATACACCTTATAATATACTATCTCATAATGATAATGAGATACTATTAGCAATCAAACTATATTTAAGTAAATCAAAGGATATTAGTTGTAATGTTTACATTTTGATGATTTTGACCTAAAATATGTGTTCAAAACTAATTTTCATGTTGAATGACTTAACATTATAGATTCAACATTTCATCATTATGATAGGAAATGGATTATGATGTGGTTCAAAATGTTAGTTGATCATTTGATTAGATATTAATGTTGATATGTAAATTCTAATATTTTAATGCTTTAAATGATTTATATGAAAATGATTAGAAAATGAAAATTGATTATGATGTTAAGGTGAATTATTTAAATTGAAATTGTCATGCACTTATATACATGCATTTAATATGATTTTTTTCATTGGGCTATTGATGTTCAAGTTAGTGTGCAGACAATTGAACCATGGAATTATTTGGGGGAAAAAAGGTCCAAACTTATGTGAACATAGTTTAGCCAATGCGAATCTTGGAAGATTCAAAAGCCTCATTGTGATGTGTTTTATTTCATAAATGTAATCTTGGGTGTGTGTAGTGAATTTAAATTCATGAGTAAGTAGGGACATGTCATTGTGATGTGTAATGTATTTTAATGTGTCACTTGAAACTTGTAGTTGTTTATGTATTGATGACATGTCACTTGGAGTTTTGGTCATGGTTATACTTAACCTTAAACTAATTACCTTTCATATGATTAAGTAAATCCACTTGGAGAAAGGATAGGATGGGTCACCATCAAGGGAAAATTCGAATTCAAATTTGACAAGGATTTATAGCATAAAATGGTGGTCCCAAAGTGCCATTTTTATGAAAATAAGATACCCTTATGTTAGCATAACATGTTAGGGGCCTAAATTTGACCATTTTATTGCTTAGCTAGCCTAGGGGACCCCTTAACCAATGCATTCTTCCACCAATTCGAAAATTGAGTTGCTCCATTAGTTCAACCCCATATCGCTCTCAGTAAAAAGTAACAAATTTGGTAGGGAGAAAGTTGTAAGAGATAGGGGCTTGGTGTTTTTTCCAAAAGGAGGTAGTGGGAATGTCTTTTTTAGTGGTCTTGGACAAACTAGTGGAGTGTTCACCCACTCTCTATGTTTAGAGACAATTAAGGTTTGGAGAGGGAGCTAAGGAAATAAATAGCTCTTCAACAACTTTCCTTGCCATTAGCTTGGACAAAGGTTGGTGCCCACTCCATGATCCTCATTGCACTTGTTCATTGTGTAGAATACTTGTTCATATTGTGAATGGAAATATGTAATATATGTGGTGTTGTATTTGTTGTTATTTGTAAATGTTGTGATGAATTTATCTTACTTTTTCTCTTGATTTTGTGTATGAAATTTTGTATAGGTGTGAAGGCTTCACTCAACCTTGGGAGGGAAGAGATGCCTTGGGTGAATGGGTTAGTTGGGCTCAATATTGAAGTTGAGAGATTTTCCTCTTGGTGAGAGTTTTTTGTTCATGGAGTATGGGCTCCATTGAAGCCATATGTCTTGTTTGATAGCCTTGAAGAGGCATTTGTAGTATGAGAGGTATAAGTGTATTGATGTGATGAGGAGAATGTATTTTGATAGCCTTGAAGAGGCATTGTGCAATTGCAAATGTATATGTGTATATGGATATGGCATTCTCCTCTTTGGAGAGCCCACCTTCACCCACTATTTTCATGATTCTAATGGTAGATCATTGTGTTAAACATTGGAGGAAATGTAAATGTATGGTAGATCATTTGGGCCTTGTTTCCCCTAGCTCGGTAGGTGGCTTCTTAGAAGCCTAGGATGGGAGGTGAGCCTCCATGTTTCTAGTGTAAATGTTTTTGCATGTTTGTGCTCATTGAATCCAAGGGAGAAGTTGGTTTGATCCCATGTGTTAATGTAACATGAAGGAGATCTTGTCTTTGGTTTTGTAAAAAAAGAATTTCCAACATTATTTGTATTGTTGTGAAGCATGATTTCATGCTAGCAGTATAGGATTGTGGGGATGTAATTATATCATTATTTAGTGATGTGCATTCATATGTGAGAGAAGAAGATGTATCTATCTTATTTATAATGGTATAAGGAAAGGAATTCTAAAGAAGTGTGTGTAATTTAATATTATTCTCATTCGAGTGTAATTACGAGGGAATTAAGTTAGAAAGTTGAAATAGCCTTACTGGTATAGTAGAAATGTTACAAGTTATTCAACTATATTCTTACCATTTTTTGATCAAGTAATGATTTCAATGATGTACTTAGATCAAAAGAAAGCTCATTAAAAAAATTTATCATAGACATGAAGGAACAATCTAGTTGAATTCATAGTTGATCTTGTTCAAAGTATTGCAAGGTTCAGGTTTATTGTTGCATGTAAATAGTAGACCATGATTGAGAAATTTTAAAAATTTAATAAATCAATAAACTTTCAAAGAATCTACAAGATGATGCATTAATTAGAATGTTAGTGATGACATTAAACTCAATACCTTAATCAACCTCATGTCACAAACGCATTAAGCAAGTGAAGTAGATTAGTAGAAATCAAATCTATAATAAAGCATAAACCACAAGAGAAAATAAGTCTATACATGTTTTTTTTTTTTCTTCTGGATTTTGTATGGAGGAGTGAAAATGCACTCAACTCCTATTACAATCCATTAAAATATTCAATGGTATATCCCTAGAGATTCCCTATATAAGAGATAACCAATCTAATTCAAGCATTTGAAAATTGGAATACAAGAAAACTCCTAAGCAACAACTAGATACAAGATTTCAAAATAATGATGACAAGACCCATGGGGGTCACATGAAAGAAAAACTCAAGATATATAAATATATATGATACAACTACTCTTTCATTTTAATAAACCCAAGTGTCAAATAAAAATCATAGGTCACTCATAACATAGAAAAGAAAAGAAGAAGGACAATGGTCATAATAATATTATACCATCTCCAAGATGGTCATCAAAACCAAAAAAGGGGAAGCTATGTACATGTTAGAAAAAGGTAAATATTAATAAAGAATTAAAATAAAATAAATAAATCAACTATTCTTGGAAGCTACACTCAACTTAGTACTACACCCATCACAATTCAACCAAAATGCAAGGGATCTCCTATCTAAGCTGACCACCTTGTGGTCCCATCACCTCCACCTTTTGGTACCATCACCTCACACATGGAAGGGACCCTACTAGCTTGGTAATTGCAACTCCACACCCCAAGTGCATGAACTTGGAGAATAGAAAAATGCGAAACTTGGATGGGAGAAAAGAGATCCAAAGAGATTTTAGATAAAAACCTCATAGGACATAGGGATGGGCGCCCAAGGAGACCACTTGGAAGAAGGTGCCACATCACACATGTAATAGATGAATTTAAGGAAGCTATGAATATGGGAGTAGGGTTCTAAGAAAGACATTAGAGTAGGAGTTGTTTTCAAGGTGGTAAGAGACAAATTTTTGTTATTGGTTTAGATTAGTTAGTGGTAATGTGTAATAATAAGAGTTTAGAGTGTATCATTGGATGAGTATGAGTTGTGTTAGTAGTTAAAAAAAAGTTAGGTGAGATAGTAATTATGATTGGAAGCTAGTTTACCTAATGTTAGTCGAAGGGTATACACATTTTAGTAGTGGGTTGTTAAGAAGAGGATGTTCTTAGTATTTTTAATTAATAAGTAATAAAATTCTAGTGCAATTAGTAGTTTGGTGTTATGGTAGTGGGCTATAATGATTAAATTAGTAATTTAGTATTAGTCGTGTTCATTAAATCATTTAGTGGTCAGGTTTAATGTTATGTTTAAAATTACTAGAGCGTGAATTAGTTTAGGATAAATTATTATAGGTGATTGACATAATGTTATTATATATATACATGTATTGGTCTTAGTGGATAGATGGTATTGCATAAAGAAAGTAATAAATAATTAATTAGTGTTACTTGAAGGCATAGGGTGTGGTGGTTTTTCTTTGGGTAGGACTACCTAGATCAATAAAAGTATCTACTAATGTTTAGGATATGTGGTACTCTTATGGTGGATTACACATGTGTATATATATATATATATATATATATATATATATATATATATATATATATATATATATATATATATATATATATATATATATATATATATATATATATATATTGATATCATATATGCCCATAAATTCAAAGAGCCATATCATAGTTATTAGGAAATTTTATGAATGATATTGAACTTTCCTAGGATAATATCTATGAGTAATTCTACTTACATTCATGGGTCATGGACACTTGATAGAATGTGTAGCCAGGTATCATTGGTGACCAAGACATGTTCAAAACTAATACGACTTAGTGAATCTAGATAATAAGTAGTTGGTACATAATCATTAGAGAAAATATGTAAATTTTTAAACAAGATTGCATATTGACTCTATCCAATTGTGATAGTCTCTAGAGTGCAAACCTTCAACCCTCTTGTTAGGTGATCACTACCAAATTATAACATGTTCTATATATCATCAACCTAGTAGTGATTTGATACATCTATGCATGAATACCTTAAGTCTTTCTTTTCTTTCAAAAAATAATTTGTAGTTGTGTTTTTGCCCTAAAGTTTTGGGCATGATAGAGGAGATTAATATTAAGTATTTTAAGTTGTATTCAAGCTAACTTGACAATATGTAAGATATAAATACAAGGCCAAGTTGAGTATTGAATGTGTAGAATATAACAGAAGATTTGATGATGCTTAGAGGAAGTGAATTAGAAGGATAAGAAGAATATCCTCGTTGAGTTGCAAAGATACATTTGATCAGGAAGGATCAAGTATACAAGCTAGAATTGAGATATGTAATCATAAATTTAGTTGCATTAGAAATTAGGTCATCTCATTATTACTTTCTAACCATTATAACAATGATCTAAATCTCTTAACCGAGTTGTCTTATCAACTATTTATAAATCCTCTAATAGGGTAGCATTTCTAGATTGAAGTGTTTTAAAGATCTCTAACAAGGATAGTCCTAATAGGGTGATTAAATCCTCTAATAGGGTCACACCTAACAGTATGTTTTGTAACCTTTAATAGGGTTGGCTCCTAATATGGCTCACTTCAGAAGAGTGAAAATCATTAACTAGTTACAATTAGTAGTTTTCCCAAATTGGGTTTCTACGTTAAATCTTGGTGTCACTTGTGTTCATGTTATTTTCTTTATGTGTATGCAACTAAGTTATTCTTAAGGTTAATAACATTAAGATCACTATATTCAATTATTGTCGAGTTACAATATTTGCTAGAGTAAACTAAGTGCATGCGTGTTTTTTGAGTTACAATAGAATACAATTTAATCAAAGTTTTTCTTTACATCTAAGGGATCTGGGATTTATTTTTGTAGTACTGATTCATCTCTCCTCTCTTAGTTACTCCTCATATTTCCAAAAATTGGTATCAAATCCTTTTGTTGCTTGTAGAAAAGGTTTCAAGGACCTAAGCTAAAGATTAAGATGTCTTATACAAGGGAGATCCCAAAGCTAAATAGAGATAACTTCAAGGCATGGCAAGAAATAATGAGGCTACATTTGGAAACCATTAGAGATTTAAGGATAAAGTATCTAGATGTCAAATACAAAGCTCCTACTGGAGCTATGACCATTGAAGAAATTGTAGAAAAGATGTCATAATTTCATGATGATTGATATTGCTTCATATCTCAACTATGCCAAACTTGATGAGGTCAAAGATTATGGAAATACTTACGAAATGTGGATCAAGATAAAAGCCACCTATGGAGGAGATGAAAATGTAAGGAGATCCAAAGATGAAATCCTTAGAGGATAGTTTGATCATATAAAAATGAGAGAGGATGAAAACATTACAAAATATGTCTGAAGAATCAAAGCTAGTGTCAGTGCAATCAAAGCCTCTAGAGGAACAATTGAAGATGTAATAGTGGTAGGAAAGATACTCACAACCCTTCCTCCTATCTATGCAATCAGAGTATCTACTATTCAAGAGATGAATTGTGATTCAAATAAAAAAATCACTTTAGATGCTCTAGTTGGAATATTAACAACATTTGAACTAGATAACTATGATAATTATGGTCCTAGTTATAACAATCTTGAGTCTTCATTTGAAGCCAAGGTATCACTCAAGAAGAAAGCTAAAATATCTAAAAGAAAAAAATCTAAAAGTGATGAGGAGGATAGTTTTGATAGTGATCTTGAATCTATTGAAGCATTTCTTGCAAGAAGGTATCCCAAAGGAAAAGGAAAGTATAAAGGTAAGATCCCTCTAATCTATTTCTCTTGTGAAGAAGTTGGACACATTTCTATAAGGTGCCCAAATAGAGATGACAAAGATGAAAAGAATCACATGAAGTAAAAAGGCAAGAAGGATTTAATGAACTACAAATAATACAAGGAAAAAGGTAAGAAGTCTTGTTTTATGGATAAATATTAAGATAGTAGTGAAGATGATGAAATGGTATATATTTCTATAAAAGATGAATTTGATGATGGAGATAAAATTGCACTTATCTCTCATGTTAGAAAAAATGATACATGGATTATTGATAGTGGCTACTTACATCATATGAATGGTGATAAAATAAAATTTGAATACATGGAGCATTTTTTCCATAAAGGGAAAAGGTTGTATCTCACTAACCAATGAGCTTAGATGTGACAATTCTTATTAGGTTGAAGGACTAAAGTATAATCTATTGAGTGTGGCATAGTTGAATAACATTGAATTTAAGGTAGAATTCATGAATGGGAAGGCTAAGATGTGTTGAGCTATGATTTTACATGATGCTAAATGGTAGGAATTCTTGCGAACTCCTCTCTTGAAAAGCTGATTTATGAATCAACTCCAAGGTTCTAGGTGATCTTGCAACCTACTAGAGTCTGCTCAGCTAAAGATAAATGTGAATGTTCACAAGAAGGCCTTTTCTGGTTCACTTTGATTTAAGATGAAATGAAGAATCTACACACTGCTTCAAAAATAATGTACAAAAGAACTATGTTTTTGTATTTTTATGTTTTTTATGAATGCAATCTAACTGTGCAGCTAGTATGAAATCCTATTCTAACAAGGGGTTAATAAAGAAAATAACAAGAACATTAAGGAAAATAACATGAAATTCAAAGCCAATAATGTGAAATTGAAATCCTAATAGACATAAGCTACAAAAAAAAACACATCTACGAGTTAAGCTTTCAAAGAAATTGGTAGGTAACCAATGAAAGTAGGAGTAGAGCTTCCTCAATTCCACTGATGTAATCATCAGTGAAAAATTTAATGATCATATGATATTTCACTCTTCATCAAATTTTAATGCCATGGAAAGTGCGCTCATGTGAGACAGAGAGTTATGCAGGCACAATTTAGTGATTTCTTCTCAAGCTAGATATGTTAGTGGAATTTGTTAAATTGTAGCAAACACTAGAACTAAAAGATCACACAACTAGAAACAAAGTAATAAACCTTTGGCTCAATCACAATTCCATGAACAAGATTCACAAAAATATGACACATTCAAGAAAGTATTACTACATTCCAAATGCGAGCACCAAAAGCATAATTTTATTGCATAATAATGGTGGTGTTGATTACATATTACAATGAGGTATTTATAAGAAATCGTCTCCTCAATTTGTGTTGAGAGTGATAGATATCTTCATGAAATAAAATGATTTTTTAAAAATAAAACAAACTAATTACTTAATTGATGCTTTAGTAAGACTCCATCCATTTTATATTCATTAATTGGATGCATGAGCCTTTACATGTCAAAAACAAAGAAATTATGAGAGAAGAAAGAATGAGAAAGGTTTGAGTTGAAGTGGAAATGTATGGAAGTGCCAAAAATGGAAGCTAATCATTTATAGGGCATTTGTAGGAGTTAAAGTGCCATTGGAATGCGTTCTCAATGCATAGAAAACTCTATTTTTGGAATTGGCAGTTAACTGTCAGCGGAACTCTTTTGAAAATGCGCACCTATGGAGCTATGGACATGCATACCTATAGACTTGTGTACCTAAAAACTTGCATACCTATATACCTGTGCACCTCAAAATGGTCCAAAATCTCAAAATTTTACTGAGTGTCAAAACTGAAATTCTGGCATCTGGGTTTTGTTCTTCTTCATCCCAAAGCTATGTTTGGATGTTTGCCCTTGAATTTCTCTATAATCTCAATAATTTTAGCCACATATAGTAAATCCAAATCCTCATATTTTTCTTTGACCTTTTGTCTATAATTGTCTACCTCAATTTGGGTGTCAACAAAATCCTTGAGTTTGGTATCCAATGCTAACAATGCTTGTTTAGTTCTGAAGGCTTGTTGGATGTCTTTATCATCAGCAACTTCCAAAAAAATATTCCTAAAATTCTCTATCATTGTCTATATAGATAACAAATTTTCATGTTCTCATCTTCAAAAATATCCAAGCATGGATCGCTATAATGTCTCTCTGCTTCCAAAATTTGCTCTCAGGCTTGTCCTTGAGTTGATGAATCTCCTCATGTAATGTTTCCATTACTTTATTGCTATCTTCTATTTTCTCTATCTAATCATCAATCATATCTAACTCTTCTCTTGTATATACATCAATCGAAATCTTGTACCTTTTCTCCTTAATGGCTTGCAAAGTTTGTAAATCCTTACTCTAGGCCCTTATTTCATCCATAATACTAAAGTCCTACTTCAAAATCACTATGATTTTATTCATATTTTCTTGTGTAGCATGTATTAACTTCAAATTTCTTGTGATAATCAGAATATCTTTCTCCTCAAAACTTTAAAAAATGGGTCTAGCTGTATACTTCCCCCTTCTCTAAGAATGGTATTCAAAGTCTCCTTGGGGCACTCAAGTTCCAGAGGACCAACTACTTTAGCTAAATATCCCTTTAGGATCTCAACTTGCATTCAAAGTGTTTGGAGTTTGACCTCATCCTACTCCATGTTCTTGAGGACTTCTTTGACTCCCAAGGTCATCATTAATTAGGATATATCTCACGTAGGTCTCCCTAGCATAACCTTCTTTAATTGGTAATCTTGGGGACCAAGGTTTTTTGCATCTGAGTCCTCAAGAGGGACATCCATTTGTGCAAAGAATTCCTAGATTTATGTACTAGTGACAAATGCCAACGGTGTTGCCTCATGTGATAGGGACTCAAGTTTATCCAAAATGTCTACAATATCACAAATTTCTTCCTCCAAAGCACGGAATTAAGGTTTAGTACTCCTCATTATTTCTTTTTGAAGCCATCTAGGGATGTGTTCAACTAAAGACCTGGCTCTCAAAGAAGGAGTTTGTTCTTCTACCTCCTTCCCCTTATCACTCCTCCTCAAAGTTGTATCGTATTGTGAGGGCTCTCCTCCTATACTCTTAGTCTCAGTGGACCCTACAACTTGCACCTCAGTGTATTGGGAAGGTGGTTGAGAATATTCCACTATTTGTCCCTCCTTTGAAACTTCATCAGTCACCCTTTTTTCTGGTTCCTCCTCTTGTGATGGTTCCTTCTAAAATTGCTCTTCTTCTAAAATCTAAGGTGGAGAAGTAACTGATCCCTTATCTACCATTGTGATTTGTGCTGGAGATGGGGGAGTAAGATTAGGACCCTATGAATCTAGTGGAATCTACATCCAGTCTTCTTGTTGAGGTTCACCTATAGGGGTGTCCCTGATCTTATCCCCAACTAACTCTATTCCTACGAGCATAAAATCAAAATCTAATATTTTTAAAATGTCATCACCCTCTTCAGTTTGCTCATGCACCCACTATTTGTACTTCATCTTCCAAAGAAGAGACTTCTAGGGGTCCTATTGGGGTGGATGGTGATATACCCATGATACTTTTTCTTTGTTCGATGACTCTAGCTAGCTGAGTTCTTTTCTACAAGGGTAGCTACTCCTCCTCATTTGTCTCCTCTTCTACTTCTTGTTCACCTTTTGGAATGGTCTCAAGAATAGATGAAAAAGGGACCATTCTCCTAGTCACTCTTTGTCTTTTCTTCATTCAAATTTTAATCCTTTTTTGTTTTGTGGAGGCAGAAGGGGATTCTGGCTCTTCTTGCAAAGGAGGAATGGAAACTTGTTGACCCTCTCCCTCTTCTAACTGGTTGGGCACAAAGGGAGGTAATTGAGGGACATCCTAGACTTGGGTAGCTCCAGTATCTTTGGATCCTTGCACACTCTCTTCCTATTGCTAGGAAGGTGCTTGCGCTTCACCTTGCTCTGTTTGAATCCTTTGAGGGGAGGTCCTCTTCCTCTTGTTCTTTTTGTTGATCAAATAAGTAAGATTGACAAATGAGTGTCAACACACTTAACCATTTCCACTATACATACTGAGTATACAATGGAAGATGAGCCAAAACTCTAACACATGTCTAGTTATAGATAGTGCCGAGTAGACCAGAAGATAGTATGTGTTGAGCAAGTTATAGTAGTTGCCAAGTAGATGAGACCAATATGTGCCGAGTAATTCAGGAATCAATAGGAGCTGAGCAATGCAAAAAACTAACAAGTGCTAAGTGACATAGTAATTCTATAGGAGCTGAGTAATGCAAGAATTCTATAGGAGTTGAGTAACACAAGGAACATAGTGGATGCCGAGCAATCCAGAATAGATGGTGTCGAGCATCAATATTACTTCATGTGCCGAGAAACATAAGATTAGCATAAGATTTTGTGCCAATACAAACCATGATGTGAAACAGTTATGCATGACTCATGATAGGATAAAAGGATAAGATCAAATCCTCACAACCATCTATGTGATCCTCATATAGCCAATTAGAAAATTGGAGACTGCATGCAGCCAATGGGTGAATTTAAAGGATTTGAGCAGGAACACTTGAATCAAGGATGTATAACAAACCACTAATCTTTATAAGGGAGTCTTGACACCATTGAACAATGTGAGAGTAAGAGAGGAAATAAGAAGGAAAAGTAGAGCCTATCATTAAGGTTGTTGCAGAATATTGGTGTCAAAGATTTAGTGGAAAGGATGACATTTACACATCTAGTTGATCAAAACAGAACAAGGAACACAATAAGCAGATCAAATTTAGCAAATATTAGTGATAGAAGAGCAGATCAAGTACTTGAGATCAGCATCAGATATTGCATTAGATTAGGTGTATTGTTCTAATGCTCTCTCACAATTGTATTAGGAATTTGGAAATCCTATTGAGTTAGGTGGGTTTAATAGCCTTATGTAAACCCTTTAATAGGGTGGCATTCTAAGTTGAATGTTCTTAAGTCCTCTAACAAGGCACACTCCTAATAGGGTGTATAAATCCTTAAATAGGGTCACATTTAATAGTGTGTTGTAGCCTTTAATAGGGCAGGCCTTTAATAGGGAAAACCATTAGAAGTGGTTGAAATCAATTGCTTCAGTAATTTCATGGGTATCATCCCCACCCCAGTTTTACCTTCTTATTCCTGGAGGGTTTCTGGGTCACCAAAATCTCAAGTGTTATGTGGTGATGCATGTTTTTTTCTCATGATTGTTTAACGTTTATATGCATGCATGTTAATTTTAATAATATGTTATTAAGGATTTAAAACAAGTTAAAAAAGGCTAGTACTTCTGATTCACCCCCCCTCTCAAAAGCACTCTTCCCATTAAGACATTCCAACACTTTCCCTTCCTCTTTGGAGGATTATAGTATCCAACCAAGCAATCAAGTTGGTATACTATCTCTAGCCTAATGAGAGACTAGGCTACAGAGGTAGGAATTTTAACTTTCCTACCTCTACCTTTCTCAAGGTAGGCTTGAGCATGAAAGATAATAGTGTCAGGTATTAGATCAAGCTAAAAAGGCTTCTTGATCTAATCCTTAGTCATTTTGACTATGTACCTTGCCCAATGATTAATATCATCGCCATCCTCCCTATTAGCCTCAACATTTATGATGGGCCTCTCTCCCATTTTTCCTAATTTGAACAAGGCATGCAGTAGCTCCTTTGAATCTTGTTGCCTTATTTCTTCAGGAATGTTCAATTGGAGAGCCTTCTCTACTAGATACAAAGTCATCCTATAATATTCCCTTATGCAGACATCATAGTCATTTGTTGTGTTCATCCAATGATCTTCCACAATATCTTCATGATGGAACTCCTTACTTGCCAAACTCTCCACTCTCCTGATATTATCAAAGTATGGCCTAGGGGAATTGTATTCTTTGAGGGGATAATTCTACCATTTCCACTCAAAGGACATAATATCTTGTTTTTGTTTCACCTGATATGGTCCTATGACTAAGGGCCATGCCTAGCAAGGTATTCATTGTCTCTTGACCCTCTCATATCCTGATTCAATCTACTGGGCAATCTCTAATAACACTAGTTTGTCAATAGGATATCTGGGGAGTTTCTTAGGGTTAAGGGAGGCACCAACTACCCGTAGATACATGAATATCTTGAATTGGATAAAGTAGGCCCTGAGAGTTGTTATATGTGCTTTTGCCTCATCGGACAATTTTTTTGCATAATCACCTTCAATGAATCAAATGACTATGAAGATGAATGCATTATTCATTATTCTAAATCATTTTCTTTGCATTGAGAGCTTCTTCCTCACTAGTTGAGGGTAAAAAATATAGGGCTAGGTATTAGGATCCTGCATACTATCTCTCTTGTACAAAACTGGGTAGTTTTTCGCCCTTGCTACAAGAAGCTAAACCATGTAAGAAGTCATATAGAACTTATTTTTTTCCTTAACTACCCTTAATTGCTCACACAAGTTCTCACTTAGTGTGGTGGCGCAGTCCAACGACATCCTTGTTGTCCTGATTGTCTCGATGAAGTTGACCATGAAAGCACTAAGGTGGCCAATTGTTGGTAAACCCATGACTCTACTCAAAAGGATGATGGAATAACCAATACATTCCTTCATGTATCCCCTATTTATGTCCACCTTTCCTATGATCCTACCCCTAGGAGGTGTCTCAATGAGGTAAGATAATTGGATGATTTCCATTGCCTCTTTCTAGTGTTCCCTGTACCATCTCTCTGCTGCTTCATAGGAGAGTCTAATGAATTGATCTGCCCTTGGGAGATGGAAGACCCTTTTGATGTTATCAGGTCATAATTATAGTACCACTTCTCTAGTTACACTTTTAACCACTCTCTCCTCAGAAACAAAATGTTGTGCTAGAGCCATGATCAATTCTGCTGATTGTACTGATACAGGATGCAAAGTTGCGCTCACCAACCCAAAAAAATAGTGAGGATACTAGTGTAGATCTCTTGGTGATTTTTTTGTAGATTCTAAGGAATTCTCCCAAATATATGTTTCCCAAGTTGGTGTCTTTGATTTCTACATGATCATCATGGAACCTCAATTTTGATGGTGCACCTTGAAACTTGAATACAATGGGCTTGGGTGAAATTTTCTCTCTGGATGTGGATGCCATTTAATCTTTGCATGAAATGAGAAAATCATTTATTAGTTCAAAATAATGAAAAATTAGTGATAAAAAATGAAAAAGCATTAAATTTCTTTAACTAACTACTGAAAAAAGTTAAAAATAAAAAATAAAAAAGGCGGGTTATTTTATTTTATTTCTGTTTTATTTTATTATTATTTATTATTTATTAATTTTTCATTTTTTAGACTCAAAGTGTGCATGTAGGTGTTGAGCACAGTGCACATGACATGTTAGGGTTTTGGGTGTGGAGTGAGGGTTTATAGAGACGTGACATGCTTGTTGCACTGCACACATAATGAGAGTGGGTGTAGGGCTTCATAGTGAATGTGCATATTGAGCAGGCATGTATGAAGAAGCGAGAGCATGCTATGGGGGAAGTGCAAGCATAGTGCACAAGAGATGCATGTGGCACTATAGTATTTGGCACAATGGTGTTTAGTGTGGCACGGTTGGGTTGCACATAACATACGTAGAATGGAGTAGTGGTCATGACGAGAGCAACGCGCATAGACATAGAGATGGAAGTGTGTGAAGTGGGGGCAGGCTACTTGAAGCACACATACAAGCATGCTGTGTGGCATAGTACAGCATGTGCAGGTGCATGGCGCATTGCATTCAAGATTGTGAGGCATGTGATTTGGAGGTGCGTGTAGGTGCTATGCCATGACACGAAATAGAGAGTATACCTTTTGCATTGTGAAACATTTTACAAAGGGTTTGAAAAAAATAATAATGCACTTGGAAGATGTGGGAGGGGGCTTTATACCTACGTAGGTGTGGCGTGAACCTCACAGGTGGCGCACGTACATTATATGCAGTGCGCACTTTAATTATTATACATATATATTTTGACTCTAACATTTTCTTGAATCCTAAATCATGAATTCAAGGACTCAAAAAAATTAAGGGGCCCCCATTCCTAGTATGGAATGGGGCGTGTGTTGTGGAACCACAACAAGATGCTGGATGGAAAAGGTAATTTGGTTGGGTCTGGCAAACAAACAAAAGGTAACCTATTCTACCTAGATCTAAATGAAAATTCATGCTTTATTGCTCAAGTAAAAGAAAAATGGTTATGGTATAAAAAGTTATGTCATGTGAACTTTGATAATCTAGTCAAGATAAGAAAAAATAGAAGAGTAAAAGGTATTCCTAGTCTAAGAAAACTTGATATAGGTCTACGCAAAAATTGTCAAATTGGTAAGATGGGAAATACAAGTTTCAAAAGCAAAGACTATAATTCAAAAGAAGTCTTCAAGCTAGTTCATACAAACTAATGTGGACCTATTGGAATAGAGAGTTATAATAGAGATAAGTATTTTATTCTATTTTTTGATGATTATTCTAGAATGATGACTATAATGTATCTAAAAGAAAAATTTGAAGCTTTTCAAAAATTTAAGTGGTATCTAGCAAGAGTAGAGAAAGAAACTAGAAAGAAGTTAGAATATTTGAGATTAGGTGATGAATTCATTTCCAATGAGTTCAATAAATTCTACATTGAAAAAGGAAATAAAGAGATAAGTATCAGTTCCTAGTATACCCCATCAGAATTTTATAACTGAAAGAAGGAATAGATCCATCATGGATTGTGCAAGAACTTTAATGATAGAAAAGAGTGTTGGAATCAAATACTGGAAGGAAGCAATCAGTATGTAGTGCATACCTTGAAAACGGTATAGTTGAAGAAAGACTCAAATCAAACTCCTTATGAAATATGGTATGACTACAAACCTAATGTAAGTAACTTGAAAGTATTTAGTAGAAAATTTTATATCTTGAAGGAATATAGGAAAGGTAAATTTGATTTCAAAGGTGATGAAGGAATATTCCTAGGATGCTCCTACAAAAGTAAAGCATACAAATGTTTGAATCTATCTACTCATAATATCATAGAAAGTGAACATGTGAGAATTGATGAATTTGCAAAAAAGAGTGAAGAAAGCAACAAAGAACCTTAGGATTATAGAAGGTTTGCTTACTATGAACCTGGTACATTTCCAAATCCATTTGGAAGTGAAGAGGCCTCACCTTTTGAGTCCCCAAAATCTCCAAAAGCTACCAAGTTGCAACTAGTGCAACCCAGGTCATAGTCTGAAGGACTCGAGTTGTATTCAAAAGCTATCGAGTTGTTGCTAGAGCAAACCAAGTCTAATGGACCTAAGTTATAGACAGTGGGATCCAAGCTTGATATATCATATCATAAAGAGATTAATGGAACATGCTCTAAATCCAAAGTACCTATGTTAGCAAGATATGTCAGAAAGCACTATACACCTGATCAGATCATTGGAGACAATTCAGATGGAAGAATGATGAGAAAAAAATTAAAAGATACATGTTTTCTTGTTGAATTTGAACCTAGAATTGCTAAAGATGCTTTGGATAATGATAGATGGATTAAAGCTATGAATGCAAAAATAGAACAGATAGAGAAGAATAAGACTTGGACTCTTATTCCTTCATGCAAGGATAAAAATGTAATTGGCACAAAGTGGGTATTCAAAAATAAGTTAAATGAAGATGGAAAAGTTTCAAGAAACAAAGCAAGGTTTGTTTGTAAAGGTTATTCTCAAGAATAAGGTATTGATTATGGTGAAACTTTTTCTCCTATTACAAGATTAGAAGATGTTATAACTTTACTAGCATATGCAACACATAAAAGATTTAAAGCATATCAAATAGATGTAAAATTCACATTCTTGATGAGGAATTCTACATAGAAACCTGAAGGTTTTGTAGATCCTAGCAAAAGAGATATGGTTTGCAAATTACACAAAGAATTGTATGGTTTCAAAAAAGCTCCTAGAGCTTGGTATGAAAGACTTCATAACTACTTGATAAAGATTAGTTTTCAAAGAACAAATGATAACAACAGTTTGTATATCAAAGGACCATACAAGAAGATTGTGTTGGCATAAATCTTTGTGGATAACACTTTATTTATAGGAAATGATGACTTATGCAAGGCATTTTTGGTAGAGATGATTAAATAATTTGATATGTCCATGTTTGGTGAGATAAAATTCTTTGTTGGATTATAGATCTAGCAGAAGAAAGATGATATCTACATTACTCAATCCAAACATATCAAGCAGATACTAAAGAAGTTTGGAATGGAAGATTCAAAACCTATTGGAACACCTATGTCTACTAGACATAAGATTTTCAAAAATGATGATTCCAAAGAGGTAGATCAAACTACATACAGATCAATAATTGAAAAATTGTAATATGTAGTACATATAAAACCTAATATTGCATTTGCAATTGGTATGGTGGCAAGATTTTCAACTAATCCCAAAGAAAATCACATGATTTGAAAGCATTAATAGATGTTGATTGGGTAGGAAGTTTTGATGAGGGAAAGAGCACAAGTGGTGGAAGATTCTTTCTTAGTAAAACACTAGTGCCTTGGACAAGAAAAAAGTAGAATTATATTTCTCAATCAATAACAAAGGTATAATATGTGGTAGTAGTAGTTAATTGTTCCAATGTTGTTTGGTTCAAGCAACAGTTGTTAGGTAGGAAGATAGAGATCAAGGATCTAGTGGTTATCTTCTATAATAACAACAGTGTAATTAATATATCAAAAAATCCTATGATGCATACCAAAACCAAGCACATTGCTATAAAATATCATTTTTGAGAGAATTGGTATAAGATAAAGAGGTACAATTGGAATATATGAATGCTAAAGAGAAAATTGAAGATATATTCACTAAGCCATTACCTAAGGATTCATTTTTGTATCTAAGAGGTAAGTTAGGGGTCATTCCCCTATTTGAAACTCACTAAATATAGTTTAGTGATGCATCAACTAGGGCATATTGTAGATTAGAGATTCGATGTAGTATTGAAAAGGCACATTGCAAATGAATCAGTACATGAGGTACATTGATATTCACTAAATATTATCTTTGGCATGAGATGTCAAAGAGGGAGAAGTTTTCTATCATATCTCATAGAAATTTTATTACTTTAGAGAGGTCAAATCAAAGAAGGAAAGTTTTCTATTAGAAGAAGATGTTAGAGACAAAGTTTTGCTGATAGAGGGAGAAACTGAAGGAAGAGGGAGTTCACATTAATAAAGGGAGTTCTCGTGGATGAGAATTAGAATAAAACTAAGGATATATTCCTTACTTTATTCTTGCTTTAAAAAATTCATTATATTATGACATATTGTGCTGCCATTAATGCCAAAGAGGGAGATTGTTGAAAACAATTGGTCAATTGTGTATTGTCTTTGATGTTACAAAAAATGTCATATCATTTCTAGTTAGTGTATGTTGAGATCAATCAGGTGAAAAATTCAGTTTCCTATGTTTTTTGAGCATTCTAGAGTTTTCCAAGTTCAGAAGACAGTTTCTACCAAGTTCACTAGGTCGTCAAATGAAATCTTGCAGACGTTGAGAGTTATCCAAGCTCACTCAATTAATGAAGAAAATGTTGGATGGAACTAGTGCTAACCAAGATCTCTTGATTTTGAAAGGAACTTTTTGAATATTCACTTGGTTAACATAGGAAAATTGTTTATGAGTTAGTGTCTACTGAGTAGGGTCAACTAAGAAAGGATTTTCTTGTTTTGGCATATTGAATTCAATATTTTTTTTTTTGGTTCTAGCTAACTGAGGAGATGAATATTAAGTATTCTAAGTTTTATTCAAAATGATTTGACAATAACTAAGATATAAATATAAGGTCAATTTGATGATTAAATGTTTGGAATATCACAAAAGATTTGATGATGCTTAGAGGAAGCAAATTAGAAGGATAAGCATAATATCCTTGTTGAGCTAGAAAGATAAATTTGATTAGGAATGATCAAGTATACAAGATAGAATTGATGTTTTTAATTAGTAATTTAGTTGCATCAAAAATTAGGTCATCTCATTGTTACTTTGTAATCATTGTAGCAATGATCTAAATCTCTTAATCGAGTTGGCTTAACAACTATTTGTAAATCCTCTAACAAGGTGGCATTTCTAGGTTGAAGTATCTTAAAGACCTCTAACAAGGAAAATCATAATAGGTTGATTAAATCCTATAATAGGGTCACACCTAATAGTGTGTTTTTTAACCTCTAACAGTGTTAGCTCCTAACAAGGCTCACTTCAAAAGAATAAAAATCAATACCTAGTTACGATTGGTGGTTTTTCCCAAGTTAGGTTTCCACGTTAAATCTTGGTGTCACTTGTGTTCATTCTATTTATTTTATGTGTATGAAACTAATTTAATATTAAGGTTGGTCACACTAGGATTAGTATATTTAGTTATTTCCAAGTAAACTGAGTGCATGTGTGTTTGCCAAGTTACAACATAATATAGTTTAATTAGAATTTTGATTTACATCTAAGGGATTTGGGATTTATTTTTGTAGTAAATGATTCACCCGTCCCCTCTTAGTTACTCCTCTTATATTTACAATAGTTATGATGATGTGATAACAAGTGCAAGATTTAAGGTGTTCAGTGGGAAAAGGTTGGATTGGGAAGCTAGGTTTCAATTCTGGAGAGATCTCATCATTAAGGTTTCTTGATATTTGGGTCAAATTATAATTGATACAGAAGAGGTTAATTTTCTTTTCTTCCCTTAATTGTTGGTATAATGTAATTATGTAGATTTTCATTTTAATTTGGACATATGCACTATATGAAAAAACATTTATTTCTTATACAGTAATAGGAAATTGATTATATTTATCTTTTTTTTCTTAGCAAAGATTTTTTAATATTTATATCTAGTAAGGCTATGTTAATATTTCATGCACTATATTTTAAATATTTGTGACCATGGATTCCTTTTGAATGGATCTATCAACATTCCTATAACAAACCTCACTAAATGTCTATTTGGTGGTTCTATTGATGTGGCCAGATTCATACTTGGTTCATGGTAGAATTTATATCCATAGCCAATGAGAAGCTCTATCTTAGGCTATATAGCCACATCAAGCCTAAGCATAGCCTATCCTCACCCTATTTATATTCTTCTATAGCTTATTTCAAAATCATGTACTCCTATTTGTAGTGATGATGAGTTGATCATACTTACTAATATTTGATAGGAGTCAATTCATGTTTTGTTATCATTAAAAAGAGAAATAGGGTTCTAGTTCATGGAATAGATTATTGACCTATTAATAGTACAATAATAGAACTAGTACAATTTTAGCAAAACAACAATCTATCAAAATTTTTTAAAAAGAGTCAACAATAAAAAAATGTCTAGTAATGATGTTATTAGCCTATTATTAGCCTATTATATAGTGAGACTATTTCATTTTATTTTTACTCTAGTTTTCATTGATATTTCAATGTGGCATACCATCAATGGTATGAAAAGCCCATAAAATCATCTCTAGCTGTCTTCAATATTTTGACATAGACTAATATCAATGGTATGAAAAACCCATCGAATCATCTCTAGTAGGCATCAATATTTCAACTAGGTTTGTCATCGATGGCATAACAAACCTATTGAATCATATTTGGCTAATGTTGATAGGTTGACATTTCAAATTAGTTGTCTAACACCACCATGTGAAATAGATGGGGATGATTTTTGATAGACTGGCCTATCAATAAATTGATAGCCATGGAGTGCATCAAAATTTTGATGAAATTCTAGAGATCCTGAATTTTGATGTGGAAGTGTCAAAATTTTGACTACCTAGGCATCAAAAAATAGGCTCAAATTTACTAGTTTCAAGAGCATGAGAAGGAAGCCAAAGAGATAATCCGCTCATCATTTCTAATTGATATAACACCAGTGGGCTATAGAGTTGGTAAGGTAGACATGGCTTGGGGATATATAAAGGGTGACATGGGATATGCCATTGTGCTTTTGAGTAGAATCTTGGGTCTACTAGTAGTTGGACATCTCAATATCTAGATGGTCCATTTTATATAAACCATTTGAATGACCAAGATGCCAATTGACTGGACCATATCGTTGAGCAATAACCTAGATGAACAACTTATAGTTTTTAATGCTGACCCCAAATTCTATATGACATTATTTGGTGTATTTATTGGTAGCTAGAGCAACTGACTACCTAGGACTTTACAAAAGAGGTAGCATACAAGATGTTAATGAATGGAATTATGTGGCATATCCTTAGTTGGTGAAGAAGAAGCTTTCAAATCATAGCAAGGAGTACATGATAGTGAATGAAAGCTTTATATTCGTAATCATCCAATTCATAGAGGGTTATTATGCCAAATAGATGTTAGTAGAGGCAGCAGGTAGAATCATAGAGCAGAAATAGGATATCATGACCTTCAATTCTAAATGAGATCAATATCCCTTAGAATATTACAACTCCCCTCATCCATACTTCAATAATATTGGGATGGTGCAACATTTGGCAGGGAAGTAGTTCATACATAAAGATGCACTGGAAGATCACTGGATGAATGGAATAGATGACTATGATATTCGAATAAGGGATTATTATAGAATGAGTCTCTATCTAGCAAAAAAGGCCTTAAAAATGAAGATCCCACTCAAGTCTATTGAGAAAGACATTGAAGATGTCCTAGATCCATTGTACAATCAAGACAAAATTTATGGTATGCCAATCCTGAATACAAAGATTGGTAGGGATGAGAATGTGAAAACAACCAAACCCACCATATAGTCCAAATAATGAGGGAATGGATCAAGATGCCTTTTAAATTTGATCCAATTCCATAGGTTGTTCCTCTACAAACCACAAAATGACCTATCAAAGGCAAAGGTGTGAAGGTCACACTACCAAATTTCCTAGCTCAATCACCAGTGAGGCTAGAAATAGTTCATCGATATGAGTAGGAAATTAAGTATTTTGAAGAAAATAGAGGACTGGAAAGGAAGAGAGTGATAAAGGGTAGAAAAAAAATAGCTTAGGCCCACCTACCTTAACAACTATAGTAAGGTCCTGAAAAAACCGAGCCTCGAGATGAGTAAGCAACTCAAGTCCAAGAGACTAAACAAGTGCCTCCACTAAGACAAGAATAGGAGCCAGAGCAAGAAGAAGAATAGAGGGTGCCACTAGTAGGTAAAGAGAAATAAGACTCCCCCTTAGTTCCCAAGAAGGCTAGGGTTGATTCCACTATGGGAGGGTCACATAGGAGAAGATTAAAGAAAAAGAATACTCCTCCCATAGGTGCCCAAAACAATTCTAGAAGCTGAAGTAGAAGAAGAAGAAGGGGAACAAATTGGATATGTCCCCTTGAGTTAGAGGACTCACTTGGCTAGGGCCACAAAAGAGGAAAGAAGAAGAATCTCCACCATAATGCTACCAACAATTCTAAAAGAACCTATTTAGGTTACCTCTTCAGAGGATGAGTAGCAATAATGGATTGTAGACATGGAGGGTCAAGAGATAGACATCTTTGACCTCTTAGATTTTGATTTCATGCTTCTAGGCACTGAGATGGTGGGGGAGAAGATGCAAGATACTCTAATGAGTCAATCTCTAATATAGGTCTGGAACCAATTACCACCTCTACCTCAAGGATCTCTAAGCTTAGCATTATTACCATCTTAAGATTTTTCATTCCTAGACAAAAGCTCGATGATGCCACTTCCTTTCATGACAAATTTTGAAGAATAGGCAGTAGAGAAAGAAGAGCCCCAACAAATACAAGTCGATGAAGTATCATGAGGGGAAAATACATGAGGAACCTTTAAAAACTTGTCATGATACCAAGACTGGGACCATAGCCCAAGAAAAAACAAAGACTCAAACTAGTGATCTCTCTCAACAAGAAAAAAATCCATAGAGTAGTGATAAGGGAAAAGGATCTATAGTGCAAACCCCCTCTTCAGTCAAATATATGTCTCCAATGGGTATGACACCTTCTTGGATGAAGAGGGAGGTCATGGTTTGATAGAAGAGGCAACTAAATGTGACTATTGATGAGGGAATGAATGAGCTAGTAAAATCCATCAAGAAGCCTGAGAAACCTATGGGTGATGCATAACCACTGGCCTTCATTATGAAGAACCAAGATCAGGACTTGCTTGCATACATAGCCATCCCCCCTCCACATTCTAACACTAAGGATTTGACTCCTAATGATTATCAAATCAAGGAGGTCCTATTAGAAAGGCCCATGGTAGGCACCACAAAAGTATGGATTACTATGGGCCTAAAAAAGGTGTTTAAGCATATGGACAGAAATGAGTCTAAATTGTTGATGCTGTGGAGACAAAATGTGCTTATGAGAGGCTATCTCCATGGAATAGTGGGCCCAATAGATCCAATTCATCCAAAGATCACTCTTTTTGTGATACTAGAGATAAAGGAGAAGGGTATTGTATAGATGGATTCATTTTTCGAACCATGTCAGCAATGACATGACAATTTTGAGGAAAAGGGTGTATAGATAATACAAGGCAATTTGAACCTATTACATTACATTTTTCAAGCATGCATAAATTGGTGTCCATAGTGAACTAGGATTTTGGATTAATGGATGAGGTACATACTTGGGTGAAAGACCTATAGATTTTGACATCAATAAAAGGTCTAAGGTATCATACACTCATAGAGGTGTATAAAGTTATGTTGTGGTATTCACAACACACACCCCATTCCTCACTAGGAATGGGGACCCCCTATTTTTTTTTTACTCCCGAACTCTCGATTCGAGAGTCGAAAGAAGAAAATGTGTTTATAAGTTTGCATCAAAATTCTAAAAAACACAAAAAAAATTTAAAAAATGATAAAATTACAAAAAAAAAAATTTAAAATGATAAAATTACAAAAAAAATTAGAAAAGTCAAAAACAAAAAATGGAAAAAGGTTGAGATGCAAGTTTCAAAAAAAATAAAAAATAAAAAAATCCTCCCTCCCCTCACTTGTGCGCATGCACATAGGTGCAGTGCATTTTTTTTTTACACGTGAGGGGAGGAGGGGTTATAAAACCCCTTCTTCCTCCCTCTCCTTTTCATTTTTCTTCATTAACCCAAGGGAGAGGTGAGCTTCTGCTCCACCCCCCTCTTTTTTTCATGATCCTGTGCTCATGCATTAGAGCTATGCATGCTCTTCAGCCCATGTTGTGCACTAGGTGCTACAGCCCATGCCATGGTATTGGGCACTACTCATTGCAGCCCATGTCGTGGCAGCATCAGGCATCGCTTACACTATGCACGTAAGTGTGAGGCCCACATTGTAGCAGCACCAGCCGTCACTTACGCTGCAACTGTGCTAGGCACTGCTTGCACCGCATACATGAGTGCAATGACACCAACTGCCACTTGCACTGTGCACAGTCCACATTGTGGTGGTACTAGGCACTCTCATGCTGTGTGTGTAGGGGTTTTTCTTACTGCACGTGCCCACGCATTTTAAATTTCCTATTTATTATTATTATTATTTTTAAACAAAGGGTTTTGAATTTTTTTTTAAAATTATAAAATGTTTAAAAATAAAAATATTAAAAAATATTAAAAAAATAAATAAATTAAACAAAAAAATTTTCAAAAATAAAATAAAATAAATAAGTCCCCAAGGGGGATGATTTTTTTCTTACATTGTTTGTTTTCTTTTCTCACTATTTGGTGACTGATGATATTTTCTTCTCTTGTAATGCATAGGTAACATGATCAGATGGCATCTACATCTAGAACAACAGTGAAACTAGTTGTTTTCAAGTTCCAAGGTGTACCCCCAAAGTCAAGATTACATGATGAGTATGCTGAGATCAAAGATACTAACCTCAGACACATAGACTTGGGAGAATTCCTAAAAGTTTCAAACAATCTGACACAAAGGTCAACCTTGGTGTCTACATTGATCTGATCTAAATTAGTGAATGCAGTGTCACATCCTTGGTCATGACCTTGTCTCAACACTTCGTTCCTAATGAAAGGGTAGTTAAGAGCGTCACCAAAGAAGTGGTCTTAGATCTACGTCCTGACAACATCAAGAGGGTCTTCCATCTTCCTAGAGCCGATTAGTTCATCTAACTCTCCTATGAAGTAGCTGAAAGATGGTATAAAGATCATCACCAAGGAGCCATCAATATCATAAATTCCTTGTACTTCATTAAGAAGCCACCTCGGGAAAAGACAATTAGCAAAGTGGATATGACTTAGGGATATATGAAGGATGACATCGAATACTCTATTATTCTCCTAAGTAAAGTCATGGGCTTACTTGTAGTAGGTCATCTCACTCCATTCATGGTTAACTTCATTGAGACCATTAGGCATGCAAAGATACCATTGGATTGGGCCACCGCACTTAGTGAAAACTTGTGTCAGCAGTCGAGGATGGTAAAGGACAAGAAGAAGTTCTATATGACCTCTTATGTGGTGTACCTACTTGCAGCAAGGGTAATGAACTATCTTAAGTTATACAAGAAAGGTAGTATGTAGGATTCCAATGCTTGGCCATACATAGTCTATCCTCAGTTGGTGAAGAAGAAGCTCTCACCATAGAGCAAAGAGTACAGAATTGTAAATGATGCTTTCATCTTTGCGATCATTTGATTCATTAAAGGGGACTATGGGAAGAGATTGTCTTAGGAAGCCAAGGCACATATCACAACTCTTAAAGAATATTTCATCCAGTTAAGGACATTTACATATATTTGGGTAGGTGGTGCATCTATCAATCTGAAGAAACTCCTAAGGTACCGAAGTGACAAGTTGGTCCTAATGGAAGTATCCCAGCAGATTGAGTCAGCTTATGAGAGGATCAAAAAAAATGGAGACCTTGTTGGGATTGGTCTTTTGTTGTAGGAGCATATCAAGTGAAGAGAAAACAAGATATTTTGACATTTGAATGGGAATGGGAGAACTATCCTCTTGAAGAGTACAACTCTCCTCAACCATATTTTGACAATGTGGGCAAAGTGGAAAACTTGGCTGGGAAGGATTTCTATCATGAGGATGCCATTGAAGATCATTGGATGAACACCATAAATGACTATGATGTTTTCATCAGAGACTATTGTAGGATGACTTTGTATCTAGAGGCTCTCCATTTGACCATCCCTGATGAGATAAGGCTACAGGACTCCAAGGAACTATTGGATCCCCTATTCAATATAGATAAAGTTGGTGAGAGACCCATTCTGAATGTAGAAATTGATAGAGAGAAAGGAGATGATATTAATCATTGAGCTAGACATGTCATTCGAATGACAAGGAGTTGGATTAAGAAAGCCTTTCCACTTGATCCAATTCCTGATACTGTAATCTTCCATACACATGCTTTCCTAGAAAGGGGTAAGGGAAGGAAAGTCATAGTTCCTATCTTTGCACTCTAGTCTCCTATTAGGCCAAAGATAGTCTACCAGCCTGACTGCCTAGTGGGATATTATCATGCTCCTAAAAGGAAGGGAAAGAGGAAGAGAACCTCTCCTCAGAGGATTCAGATAAAATAGGTTACAAAACATGTGTCTTCTCGATAACATGAATAGAGATCACAAGAATCCCAAGGTATTGGAACCTCTCAAATCTAGTATTGGAACCTCTCAAATCTAGGATGAACCTCATTTGCCTCCTATTTTGCCAAGCCAACTTGAAGAGGGAGAAATTCTAGAGACCTCTATTCCTCCCGTGCAAGAAGAGTCTGCTTCTCTTGTGGTTCTAAAGAGACAAAAGAGGATCAAGGTTAGGATGAACAAGAGGAAAAGAGTCAGTAAGAGATTAGTGCCTAATCCATTAGTTCCTAAAACCATTTTAGAGGAATAAATAGATGAGGAAGAAACAAAATCAGATGAGGAGGAGGAACAAGTGCCTTTATAAACGAGAACTCAGTTGGAAAAAGCCACATAATTGGAGAGAAGGAAGAGTGCCATGAGTTCCCTACCACCCACCCAAGCAGAACCTATAGAAATCTCTTCTTCGAAAGACAAAGTACAATGATGGGTGAATGAGAAAAGCAAGAAAAGTGAACATGTTCTCTCCATCCCAAATTTTGATTTCATGCTTGTGGGTACAAAGTTGATTGGAGCTAAGATCATGGACACCCCTACAATTTAACTCCAATAGAAAGACTGGACATAGATGCCACCAACGACACAAGGTCTTAATCTCACTCCTCCATCTCCACCATAGGTCACGGCCATAGATAAGAGTTCAGTAACTCCCCCACCTCCAAGTTCAGAAGAGGAACATGTTCAAACTGAACCATCATCATAAAAGCTACCAGAACCAAGGGTTACTAATGAGCCATCAAAAGAGGCACATATAGCAGAATATGCACAACAACCTTCTCAGGAAGTTGAGGATCAAACTACTGGATCTACAGAGATCGAGACTACAGAAGAAGAGTCCTCATAGTAGGAGACTTCGAGCAAGAGCGATAAAGGGAAGGAGGTAGTTGAACACATCCCTTCATTATCTAGAGCCAAGGTTGTAGAGAGACACATCCCAAGATGGTTTTGGAAAGAAATAATGAGAAGTGCCAAGCATCAGTTTCATGCTTTAGAGGACGACATTTGTGATATTGTAGAGATCTTGAATAAGCCTGAGTCTCCATTACATGATGCAACACAATTTGCATTTGTCACTTCCATACAAAACCAAGAATTATTTGCACAAGTGGCTCACCATATTAAAGGTACAGATGCAGAAGTTGTTAGTCTTGTTGGCGCTAAAAATTGCATGGTCAATTTTCAGCACTACTAAAAAAATCAAGCCCTTAAACGCTTTTAAAATGCATATGTGCCTGGTTGTACCCGGCTATCCATTTGAGACCCCTAAGGTGTTTAATGCTTCTATCACCTTTCATTCAGCATGGCTAAGCATTTTGTGAAGTTAAATTGAGTTTTTGATTCATTTGACGAAGTCCTGTTTCAAGCATTTGTCAAATTTGCAATTCTGCCCTAGTGTCAAACAGCGACAAGAGGCTGTGTTTGCCATTGAATATCTCACACCTAGAAATTGTTCATGACTTGCCACTTTGAGATTATCTATTTTCCATATCCAAGAACCTATGTTTCATATTTTGAGTCATTTTGAGTTCGTCTGACTAGGTTTTGAATCCCTCGAAGTTGGTCAATTACTATTTTCATGCTTTTGCACTTTGCACCTAATTCCAGGAAGCCCTGTTTGATGTGCTATAACTTTGACCCAATTAACTAAAATGCTAAATTTCCTTTTGTGTCGCATGGTAGATGTCAAAGAATTCCCATGTTTCAATTTTTAAGTCCTGACGAATCCATTTGATCAGTTTTCAAACGTGATTCCAAACACAATTTATGACTTTTTACTGGTGTCAGCACTTGCTGATTTATCAGTTTCCCTATTCGTGACATTATAGCTCATGATCCGTGATAGATGAGATTGAATGGTTTGTTTCCCTATGTTCTACTCTGAAAATACTCCAAGTGTGCTAGTTTTCAAATCTTGACGAATCCATTTGCACACTTTTCCAGGGCTATTCCATTTGTAAAAATTGATATGTTATCATTGTTTCTTGTCCTATAAATCCAGGTAGCCAACTTCATATGCTCGCCAAATGCGCCTCATGATTTTTGAAGAGCCCAAATTGCATATTCATAATGTCCTCATGACAACGAATGAGTGTCCTAGTTTTCGTTTCCCCATGTGCTCATTTGCTTAGTTTCCTGAGCCAAATCCAAACCCAATTTATGGTATTCTGACATGTTTTGGTGCAAGTAATTCTAAAGGGGTGACTTTGATGGTCAATATCGTTTGACCCTGAATTTTACATGAGACAAGATTCAACAGGATGTAAGTATGCGGAACAAAGATTCAGTTTGCCAGTTTTTAGAGCCTGATTAGGTGTTTGGATTAGTTTTTAAAGGCAGTTGACAGGCCCTGTTAGCTGAAAGTCACAGTTTGCAGATAAGTGGTAAAATGGTTTCCAGTTGATTAATCAGTGGTCAAATTTGTTTCTAATCAGTGCTAAAGGGGTCAATTTGCCAACTCAGATGTTTGAAAATGAAATTTTTTTTAGCCAGGCCTACTTTGGGGTCTGACTAATTGCCTCAGACTGATTGGATGTCTCGAGATCTCAAAGGCATCACTGAGTTTTCAAAATGACTAAAATAGATTACATTGAATATGGTCTTTTGAAAATATAAAGGCAAGCCAATCAACTGAGAGAAGGATATATGGGGATATGCACTGGCATGCACCAATGGAATGAAAAATAGTTTTCAGTATTCTATGGAAGATGCTAAGTTTGACCTTCTTCTTCTAAAGATAAATATGTTTATTATAGAATTTATACTATCTCAATTGCATTAAAATATGTCAGGTTTGATGCCATGATCTTGTGGTATATGTGCTATGAGCCAAAAAGACGCATTGATGAAGACAAGTTTGCTAGAAAATAGAAGCCTACAACATTCAAATAAAAAACCACGGCATTAGCAAGTGATGCTCACATGGTGGAGAAAAAAGAAGCCACTGCCAGTAGAATGAAAAGATCTCCCTCGCAAGAAAAAGAAGTCACACCAATTCAAAAGGAGGCAGGCACATTTTTGGAGCTAGAAACTCGCTGCACCAAATGAGAAAGAGCCCATGTTGCTTGAAGAAAGCACAAGACCCATAATAGCAATGAAAAAAACCTCTACATTGAAAGATGTTAGGTTAAGAGCCATTTATGCAACTTGTAGCAAGATGCATTCAACGCCTTTAGAAATGAACGGCCAATTAAAAAGCCATTCCATGCAGCTTGTAGAGACAAAGAACACACGCATTTAGCAAAGAAACTAAGAAAATAATCACGCCTTTAAAGTGAAACTCACATAGAGAAACCCCACGCCTTCATAGAGGAGCCATTTGGAGGCTGCTGAAGTAGAAAGAGAACCATGCTATTTCAAGGAAATTGCCATGTTGAAATACCCATGCAGACATCATTTAAAAGGCAGAAGTCCCACACTTAAAGAGCAGGAAATTTTTGACATATGAGAAATAACACCCATAAGAAAATGCATTAAACAAGGCACGGCTTGGGATAGAGGAAAGAAACATTGCTATATAAAGGAAAAACTCATAGTTTTTAAAGGAATCCACCATCAGCAAAAGAAAAATTGCAGAGGACGTCTCAGCCAAACCACTGAAGAAAGCATTATTAGAATAAGAGCATGCCCACACCAAACAGTAATGAAGAGCCCACATTTTTTAGGAGGGGACGACATCTGCAGGGAAGGTTCCATGGTTTTTATATTAAGCCATAGCGAATCTGTTAGGCAGTCCACGTAAGAGTCAAAGGCATCATGAACAACTATAACAAGAGAAACGACTCATGCCAAGAGCAGAACACCAACGTCACAAAAAGAGTATACATGCTAAAGGTAGGAAGAAGCACAAAGTTAGAGATTAAAAATACAGAGTAAAGGTTTTTCAAAACCTTTAATGCCACATTTTTCGTGAGCAAGATATTTTAACTATTTAAATACCAAAACACTCAATTGACATTGTGTCTTAAGACATGAGCCATTTTGGAAGCCGCTTGTTGTGAGGTGGACCCTAGTTTAATTGTGAGGTAAGAAAAAGTTTTAAAAAAACACGCAGATAAAGGAGATGATGTCAGCAGGAATGGTGATAAAAAAAATGAGAAATTCGGCTAGTTGCTACCTTGCTAGCTAGAAAATCTTGGCAACTCCATCTAGCGAAGTAGCGAGGTTGCTGAAAAAACATAAAAATTCGATGAGATCCAAAATGTTACGTGAATAGTAGTGCTGTCAATGAATCAGATGTTGACAAGTGGCAGAGACAGAGTGACTGGGTTATGGTGTGGCGAGCAAAAGTCAAGAGCGCACTAGATTGCCCCACATGGTAGATCTGATGGTTCGTGTTACCTCGCTAACCAAAGTTGCTCACCAATTAAGCATGGTGAAGTAGCGAGGAGATGACACGTGGCAGATGATGCAGATTAGGTTCCAATCACAAAGTAACACGTGGCACTTGGTCAACAGCAGTTGACCATAGTTTAAAAGGGTCAGGGAAATATTGAAGAGTTGAAAATAATAATATTTTATTATTATTTTTGTTGAAAATGCCCATGTCAAGTTTTAAAATCAAATGGGACATTTTCTAAAGTTTATACTTTAGAATTTTTCAAATTTTATAAAAAATTAAATGTGCAGACATTAGTTTCTAGCAGAGGAGTCATTTTCAAAATGACTCTCAGGAGGTTTCCAAGAGGCCAGATAGGCGATGTTATATATCATCGAAATTGGGAGAAGATGAACTTTTTGATTTTGGAGTCATTTTTTGCACAAGTATCAGTCTGTTTGATCTACAAGAGGATTTTTCTTAGATACTTGAATTGCAACCGTTTTTAGACCAAGAAGTTTAGTTATGATTTTTGGCAAGTTAATAGCTTGAATATGCATAAAAGATAAGGAGAATTCAATTGGGGGAATTTTTGAGTCAGTTAGATGAAGTTTTATCAGCGTTTTGATGCAAATCAGATATTTAGCAAATAAGGGATTTCATCATTCAGCTCGGGATATTTTGTAAATCAGTTACAATGTAATGATGAAATAGAAAATCAAATCAGATGGAAGAAAGAGGTTAGAGAGAGTCTTTTCAGTTGCAAGCGATGAAATTCTAAGGGGACACATGTCGATTGTAGGTTCAATCCAGGAATTCATCTTCATCCTATATTATTCTTTCTTTCTTCCATTATGGGGGTTCCAGTCTTTGCACTGAGAGACCATTCTTCAGCATTTCTTCTTGTATTGAACAACATTTTGAGTTTTATGCAGATAGTTCTATTCTGTTAGGTGATTTATGAAGTATTCTGTACATCTCTCATGTATTTGATTTCAAAGAAAGCAATTAAAGAGCAGCAATGGTTTCAAATTCAGCCTGAATCTTGTCTCCTATTTGTGGATCTATAATCTTTTCTAGTTTATGATCAAAGACCATAGATTAGGTTGCATCTCATTTCGTGATGTATGTGATTGAAATACCTTGCTTATGGAACCAAGAGCCATGTAACCACTTGGTGTTTATGATAGGGTTTACTGATTTAATGATGGGATACTCTGAGTATGAGATTCATTTTGATGCAGATGTCAGTTCACAAGGTGAAGGATAGATCAGGGATCTTAATGTAGAGATACGTCTGAGGTTTCTAGGAGATGTATGGTTATGATTCATTTAATTGCCCAATAGATAAGGCACTGGTCAGAGATAGGATCATTAAGTTCTATTGCTCATACTTGGGTCTTGCTGATATTAACATATTAAATCAGTTTTCCCTTTTGTGTTGAAAGGTATTCAAAGTATAACACACACTTAGCTTTCCAGTTTCATGAGTCATGTCCTTAGCTATTTCATGCTTGTGATCTCTTGGTTAATCATAGAAGAATTTGGGGTTTCATCTTCTTTTATAGATCCTGAATATGGTTATTGCACTAGTGACATAGTTAGATCTAAAGAGGTTCACTTGCCTAGGTTTTGCAGAGCCTGAAGAAGAAGAAGGGTCTAGCCTTATAGTTGGCCCGGTGTCTGAATGGGTATGTTGAAAATGGGAGTTAGCTACCCCTAGATGTGTCATGTTCTCATCAGGGTAATTGGAAACAGGTAACATTTTCAAACACCAACAAAATAGAAACTCTGTTGGGGAGTCTATGAAGAAATTCATTGTTAGAATTACTGGAATCTCTAGTATAAATAGCAAGGTCATGAAGTAGTTTCCATTTCTTTGTTGAAGATTCATGTCCCCCAGTGTTCTTATTCATTGATAGTAGAAGTTTAATTGAATTGAATAATTTTCCATATCAAAGTCCCTTGAAGTTTTGATAAGTTTCTGTCAAAATTCAAAGTTAATGTCATGTTCTTTTAGTTTGTCAAGAATGTGAAATTCCCCTGTTGTTGAATACAATTTGCAAATACTAGTTGTAAGTTCTGGACCATCTTGTTTTGTTTTGCAAGTTGGTTAATCTTTTCTCACTAAGTGAGTGGCAACTCAAAGTAAAATCTCTGCACCAGTGCTTCAAAATGTGAAGGTATTCTAAAGGAAACAATAGCGGGAAGGCAGATTTGAAGAGTTCATTTCAAGTTCTTGACACTAGGTAAAAGAATCAAATGAGATGCAGTGTAAGTGTTAATAAATCTGGTTAAGATTTGAATCTGTTGTTATTTGCAGCATTGAAGTAGTTGCACACATCCATATTGAGAGGTATTTTCCACTTTCATGTGTTCTCATTTACATGAAAGTAAGATTTCAAAAGTCTCTCCATCAAATGGTTTATAGCATTAAATAGGAGATTGGCTCAGTACAGTTCAACATGCTTTGTGGAAAGTAGATTTAGCAAAAGTTTTTTATATGTCAAAGTATGCTTGAAGTTTTGAATTGGTAGAAAGAACTCTAGATCTGCTGCAATTAATAAATTTTGGAAGTGTCTAATGGTGAATGAGTCTTGAGTTTGAAGAATGTCGAGTTTCATCTCATCTAGTATGTAGCTTGTTAGTGAAAGTTTTAGATCTATTTCTACCAGGAGGTATATGCCATTAAATTTTAATGGTATCCATGGTTTCCCAAATACTATGCCTTGTAACCTCAGAAAGTATTTGCCTAAGTTTGGTGGAAACCATGAAAATTCAGCCAGTCATCATGTTCAGCTGTTTAGTGACTTGGTTGGTGATTTTGAAATTGCTCATGAAGACATTTAGATGAAATTGTTTGTTTAGACTTTAGAGGGTGATGCTAGGGACTGGTTTTCATTCCTACCAGCATGTTCAATTTCATCTTGTGATGAATTAATGTCAGCCTTCATGATGTAGTTCGGGGAAAGAGTAAGCATCTCTGATTATTTTGATAAGTTTTTGAAAATTCAAATCAGGAATGGTGAGTTAGCTCCTGAATTTAATATCTAATTTGCAAAGATTTTAAATGAAATTCCTGAAAGCTACAAGCTAGATGATCAAATGTGCTTAGTGGTTTACCTTGGGGCATTTGACAAAAAGATGAACTATCTATTGAGAGATAAGGAACCTAGAACTTTGCATCAGGCATTCATGATAGCAATAGAGATTGAGAATAACATAAAATATGGCTTAACTCAGAGTCACTTCTCTAGAAAAGTTTGCCAGCAAGATGAGGTGCAAAGAATAAATCAATGTCATATAGAATGTTTAATTTCAGATCAAAAAATAAGTACCCCTACTATTGTAAATAGTTTTGTTGAAGATTCAGAAATAAAAACATGTGAGCATGAAATCTCTTTGTTGCAAAGAAGAAATGATTCCATTCGTGCTGAATTGAATGCACAAGTTTATGGTATTACAACAGTGAATGATAGAATTGATTCACTTGATGAGTTATCCAGGCAAGATATAAATCCAATCATTCATTTTCCCATTGATGATTTCCATTATGTTGAAAACATAACGAATCAGGAAGAGGAATGGTATTTATCCCAGTATGAGGATGAAGAACCTAGAAGTGATGTATCAAGTGATAAAGATGAAGTTGCTGATCCAACATATTGTGAAGAAGCATCATGTGAAGACAATGGCGAGACTTGTTGCTCAAATCAAGAAGAGGATTGTGATAGTACATATGCGTCTTCATGTGAATCAGATGCTGATTGGGAAGAAGAAAGTAATCATGAAAGTGAGTGCTTGTATGTCAGTAAAGGTATGAATTCTATTCTTAAATCTGAAAGTGAGTGTCCATTTCAGAATTGTGTAAATCAGTTTGATATTGAAAGTCATGAAGAAAATGTGTCTACACAATATTAAGACAAAGAGGTTATCCATAGAGACGTATTACCTAATTGTGTAGAAGAGTGTCTTGAGGATGAGTGTAGTGATGATCAATATGTGATTGATCCTAAGATTAATGCATTAGCACCTATTGGTAAGATAAACAATGATTTTCTTGCAAGACATTTGAATCACCTATATGGAGACAATGAAAGTAACTTTGATTTGTATTCTACATGCTTCGTTGACGGAGTGGATGTTGAGTCTTCATATGATTCTAATTTTTCTTCTTCATATGTTGAAAGTATCCATGACAGTGATGTTAGAAATGGTTTTAAAGTTTTCATTGATCCGTTATATGGTGAAGAGTTTGACATTGATCAGCACATCACTTGTCCTAATGTCTACAAAGGCACTTTGTATGGAGTTATCAATCCTCTTTTTGAAGAACACATGGACAATTCAGATTTAGTTGAGAATGAGTTTAATGATGATACTTTATCCTACTACTGTGAGAAATCAAATTGTTCTTCTTCTGAGTATGATAGTAAAACTGATAATTATATTGCATTTGATGAGGTAAATGACATGGCATTTGACGAAGTTGTTTCTGAAAATCAGTATGCACCTTGCAATGAGATTTATAATGAACTCTCTGATGAGAAGACTAATCTATTTGCTGATTGTGAAGAACCATTTGAAGATTATGGATTAGTTTCAAATTCTGATGTGGATGACATATGTGAATATCAGTCAAATTGTTCATTTGATTCCTATCCGGTTATGCAAAGGGATACACATTTTGAAGGTATGAGTGGTCTTTTTCCCCAAGTTGAATATGAAGCCTTCATATTTGAGAATGATAGCATGCATGAGCCATTAAATGAAGAGATTTTTCAGTTTTAGTATAATATGTTTAAGCATGCTGATCAGTATCTTCATAATGAGCTAACGGTTGAAGATGAAATAAGTTTTTATATGCATTATGAAACTAAGAGTGATAATTTTGTTTTGTCGAGTGATTTGTTATACGATGATAATCTGATTGGTGAGACTGACATGAGTGGAAATTTCAATTTACCTCATGAAAGTTCAGATGAAAATCATGTTTATGACAGAGGTAAACAGTTTTTTTGAAGTTCGGTAGCCCAGGGCCATCATGTGTACATAATCTTGGTAGTTGTAGTTGTTTCCCTATTTTCGATAAAGCTGTTCAAGAGAAGTTTTGAAGTTTTTGAAAATGGTCTGCTTCCTCTAGAGATCTAAGATCTTATCATGCCCACAAGGGACAGGCATCCCTAGATAGAGCCACTGTTGGTGCTAAAAATTGCATGGTCAATTTTCAGCACTACTGAAAAAATCAAGCCCTTAAACGCTTTTAAAATGCATATGTGCCTGGTTGTACCCAGCTGTCCATTTGAGACCCCTAAGGTGTTTAATGCTTCTAGCACCTTTCATTCAGCATGCCTAAGCATTTTGTGAAGTTAAATTGAGTTTCTGAGTCATTTGACGAAGTCCTGTTTCAAGCATTTGTCAAATTTGCAATTTTGCCCTAGTGTCAAACAACAATAGGAGGCTGTGTTTGCCATTGAATATCTCATACCCAAAATTTTTTCATGACTTTCCACTTTGAGATTATCTAGTGTCCATACCCAAGAACCTACATTTCAAATTTTGAGTCGTTTTGAGTTCATCTGACTAGGTTTTGAATCCCTCAAAGTTGGTCAATTACTGTTTTCATGCTTTTGCACTTTGCACCTAATTTCGAGAAGCCTTGTTTGATGTGCTATAAATTTGGCCTAGTTGACTAAAATTCTAAATTTCATTTGCGTTGCATGGTAGACGTCAGAGACTTCCCATGTTTCAATTTTTAAGTCCTGATGAATCCGTTTGATCAGTTTTGAAACACAATTTATGACTTTTTACTGGTGTCAGCACTTGCAAATTTATCAGTATCCCTATTCATGACATTATAACTCATGATCCATGATAGGTGAGATCAAATGGTTTGTTTCCCTATGTTCTACTCTATAAATACTCCAAGTGTGCCAGTTTTCAAATCTTGACGAATCCGTTTGCACACTTTTCCAGGGCTATTCCATTTGTAAAAATTGCTATGTTATCATTGTTCCTATCCTATAAATCCAGGTAGCCAACTTTAGGCGCTCGCCAAATGCGCCTCGTGATTTTTCAAGAGCCCAAATTTCATATTCATAATGTCCTCATGATAGAGAATGAGTGCCCCAGTTTTTGTTTCCCCATGTGCTTATTTGCTTAGTTTCCTGAGCCAAATCCAAACCCAGTTTATGGTATTCTGACATGTTTTGGTGCAGGTAATTCTAAAGGGGCAACTTTGATGGTCAATATCTTTTGATCCTGAATTTTTCATGAGATGAGATTCAACAGGATGTAAGTATGCAGAACAAAGATTTAGTGTGCCAATTTTTGGATCCTGGTCAGGTGTTTGGATTAGTTTTCAAAGCCAGCTGACAGGCCCTGTTAGCTGAAAGTCACAATTTGCAGATAAGTGGTAAAATGGTTTCCAGTTGATTAATTAGTGGTCAAATTTGTTTCTAATTAGTGCTGAAGGGGTCAGTTTGCTAACTCAGATGTTTGAAAACAAAAAAAAAAAAATTTAGCTGGACCTACTTTGGGGTTCGACTAATTGCCTTAGACTAATTGGATGTCTCGGGATCTTAAAGGCATCACTGAGTTTTCAAAATGACTAAAATGGATTAGACTGAATATGGTCTTTTGAAAATATAAAGGCAAGCCAATCAACTGAGAGAAGGATATATGGGGATATGCACTGGCATGAACCAATGGAATGAAAAATAGTTTTCAGTATTATATGGAAGATGCTAAATTCGACCTTTTTCTTCTAAAGATAAATATGTTTATTATAGAATTTATACTCTCTCAATTGCATTAAAATATGTTAGGTCTGATGCCATGATCTTGTGGTATATGTGCTATGAGCCACAAAGATGCATTGAGGAAGACAAGTTTGCAAGAAAATAGAAGCCTACAACATTCAAATAAAAAACCACGGCATTAGCAAGTGATGCTCACATGGTGGAGAAAAAAGAAGCCACTTCCGGTAGAATGAAAAGATCTCCCTCGCAAGAAAAAGAAGTCACACCAATTCAAAAGGGGGCAGGCACATTTTTGGAGCTAGAAACTCGCTACACCAAATGAGAGAGAGCCCATGTTGCTTGAAGAAAGAACAAGACCCATAATAGCAATGAAAACAACCTCTACATTGAAAGACGTCAAGTTAAGAGCCATTTACACAACTTGTAGCAAGATGCATTCAATGCCTTTAGAAATGAACAGCCAATTAAAAAGCCATTCCATGCAGCTTGCAGAGACAAAGAACACACGCATTTAGCAAAGCAACTAAGAAAATAGTCACGCCTTCACAGAGGAGCCATTTGGAGGCTGCTGAAGTAGAAAGAGAACCATGCTATTTCAAGGAAATCGCCATGTTGACAAGCCCATGCAGAAGTCATTTAAAAGGCAGAAGTCCCACACTTAAAGAGCAGGCAATTTTTGACATATGAGAAATAACGCCCACAAGAAAATGCATTAAACAAGGCATGACTTGGGATAGAGGAAAGACACATTGCTATATAAAGGAAGAACCTGCAATTTTTAAAGGAATCCACCATCACCAAAAGAAAAATTTCAGAGGATGTCTCAGCCAAACCACTGAAGAAAGCATTATCAGAATAAGAGCATGCCCACACCAAACATTAAGGAAGAGCCCACATTTTTCAGGAGGGGACAACATTTGCAGGGAAGGTTTCATGTTTTTTATATTAAGCCATAGTGAATCTGTTAGGCAGTCCACGTAAGAGTCAAAGGCATCATGAACAACTATAACAAGAGAAACGACTCACGCCAAGAGCAGAACTCCAGCGTCACAAAAAGAATATACATGCTAAAGATAGGAAGAAACACAAAGTTAGAGATTAAAAATATAGAGTAAAGGTTTTTCAAAACCTTTAATCCCACATTTTTCGTGAGCAAGATATTTTAACTATTTAAATACAAAAACACTCAATTGACATTGTGTCTTAAGACACGAGCCATTTTGGAAGCTGCTTGCTATGAGGTGGACCCCAATTTAATTGTGAGGTAAGAAAAAGTTTTAAATAGACACGCAGATAAAGGAGATGACGTCAGCAGGAATGGAGATCAAAAAAATGAGAAATTCGGCTAGTTGCTACCTCGCTAGCTAGAAAATCTTGGTAACTCCAGCTAGCGAAGTAGCGAGGTCGCCAGAAAAACATAAAAAATCCAGCGAGATCCAAAATGTTACGTGAGTTCAATGGCAGTGCCCTCAACAAATCGGATGTTGACAAGTGGTAGCGACAGAGTGACTGGGTTATGGTGTGGTGAGCAAATGTCAAGAGCACACTAGATTGTGCCATGTGGTAGATATGACGGTTCACGTTACCTCACTAATCGAAGTTGCTCACTAGTTAAGCATGGCGAAGTAGCGAGGAGATGACACATGGTGGATGATGTAGATCAAGTTCCAATCACAAAGTGACACATGGGGCTTGGTCAACAGTAGTTGATCACAGATTAAAAGGGTCAGGGAAATATTGAAGAGTTGAAAATAATAATTTTTTTTTTTTTTTTTCTTTGAAAATGCCCACGTCAAGTTTTAAAATCAAATGGGACATTTCCTAAAGTTTATACTTTAGAATTTTTCAAATTTTATAAAAAAATTAAATGTGCAGACATGAGTTTCTAGCAAAGGAGTCATTTTAAAAATGATTCTCAGGAGGTTTCCAAGAGGCCAGATAGGCGATGTTATATATCGCCGAAATCGGGAGAAGATGAACTTTCTGATTTTGGAGTCAATTTTTGTATAGGTATCAGTCTGTTTGAGCTACAAGAGGATTTGTCTTAGATACTTGAATTGCATCTATTTTTAGACCAAGAAGTTTAGTTGTGATTTTTGGCAAGTTAATAGCTTGAATATGCATAAAAGACGAGGAGAATTCAATTGGGGGCATTTCTGAGTCAGTTAGATGAAGTTTTATTAGCATTTTGATGCAAATCAGATATTTAGCAAATAAGGGATTTCATCATTCAGCTAGGGATATTTTGTAAATCAGTTACAATGTAATGATGAAATAGAAAATCAAATTAGATGGAAGAAAGAGGTTAGAGAGAGTCTTTTCAGTTGCAAGAGATGAAATTCTAAGGGGACATATGTCGATTGTAGGTTCAATCCAGGAATTCATCTTCATCCTATATTATTCTTTCTTTCTTCCATTATGGGGGTTCTAGTCTTTGCACTGAGAGACCATTCTTCAGCGTTTCTTCTTGTATTGAACAACATTTTGAGTTTTATGTAGATTGTTCTATTCTGTTAGGTGATTTATGAAGTATTCTGTACATCTCTCATGTATTTGATTTCAAAGAAAGCAAATAAAGAGCGAAAATGGTTTCAAATTCAGCCTAAATCTTGTCTCCTATTTGTGGATCTGTAATCTTTTCTAGTTGATGATCAAAGACCATAGATTAGGTTACATCTCATTTCATGATGTATGTGATTGAAATACCTTGCTTATTGAACCAAGAGCCATGTAACCGCTTGGTGTTTATGACAGGGTTTACTGATTTCATGATGGGATACTCTGAGTATGAGATTCATTTTGATGCAGATGTCAGTTCACAAAGTGAAGGATAGATCATGGATCTTAATGTAGAGATATGTCTGAGGTTTCTAGGAGATGTATGGTTATGATTCATTTAATTGCCCCACAAATAAGGCACTGATCAGAGATAGGATCATTAAGTTCTATTGCTCATACTTGGGTCTTGCTGATATCAACATATTAAATCAATTTCCCCTTTTGTGTTGAAAGGTATTCAATGTATAACCCGCACTTAGCTTTCCAGTTTCATGAGTCATGTCCTTAGCTATTTCATGCTTGTGATCTCTTGGTTAAGCATAGAAGAATTTGGAGTTTCATCTGCTTTTGTAGATCCTGAATATGGTTATTGCACTGGTCACACATTTAGATCTAAAGAGGTTCACCCACCTAGGTTTTGCAGAGCCTGAAGAAGAAGAAGGGTCTAGCCTTATAGTTGGCCTGGTGTCTGAATGGGCATGTTGAAAATGGGAGTTAGCTACCCATAGATGTGTCATGTTCTCATCAGGGTAATTGGAAGTGGGTAATATTTTCAAACACCAACAAGTCTCAAGGACTATGAAGTGAAAGATATTATGTTGGAAAATCCTACATGGGATAAAGCCTAACAGATGATGGCTATGGCAGTCAAAGATGTTCTTGAGCATATGGAATAGGATGAGATTGAAATCAAAACACTTTGTAGGCAAGTTGAGATCCTAAATGGATATCTAGCTAAAGTTACTAGTCCTATTGATCCTAAGAGCCCCGAGGAGACTCTAAATACCATTCTTAGAGAAGGGGAAGGTGTATGGCTCAATCCATTTTTGAAAGCTTTTCAGGAATGGTGAGACAACCTTGAGGATAAAGGTGTCACTATAATCATAGGAAGTTTGAAGTTACTGCATGCTACGCAAGAGAATGTGGATAAGATCATGGCAATTTTGAGGTAGGGCTTCAATATCATGGATGAGGTACGGGCATGGAGGAAAGATTTGCAAACTCTACAAGCCATAAAAGGGAAAAGGTACCACATTCTATTTGATGTATATACTAGAGAAGAGTTAGACATGTTAGATGATTGGATAGAGAAGATAGAAGATGGAAATAAAGTGATGGAAACATTGCATGATGAGATACATAGACTCAAGGACCAACCTCGAGAGTGAATTTTTGAAGCAAAAAAGTTGTACGGTGATGCATGCTTGGACATCTTTGAATATGAAGAGTGGGAGAATCTATTGCTAGTTGAGGTAGTAGTGGAGAATTTCAAGAAGACTTTAGAGGAAGCTTCCAATGATGAAGACATTAGACAAGCCTTCAGGATAGAGGAAGCTTTGTTAGAGTTGAACACCAAACTCGAAGATTTTGCAGAAACTCAAATTGAGGTGGACAACTACAGATAGAAGGTCAAAAACAAGTATGAGGCTTTAGATCTTCTAGATGCTACTAAAATTATTTATATGATAAAGAAATTCAAGGGAAAACATCCAAACATAGCTTTGGGATGAAGATGAACAAAACCTAGATGCTAGAATTTTAATTTTGACACTTAGTAAAATTTTGAGTTTTTGACCCAGTCGAGCTCCGCAAGTCCATAGCTAAAAATTTTCATGCAGCTCTGTAGGTCCACAATTCAGTGTTGCACTGATAGTTGACTGCTAGTTCCAAAAATAGCACTTTCTATGCATCAAGAGTGCATTTTGATGGCAAGTTAACTTTGACACACACCTAGTAAAGGCATAGCTTCTATTTTTGGTGCTTCCATGCACTTCCACTTAAACTGATGGCTTCCTACTACTCTCTCTTTCATGCTTTCATTATTTTGGACATGTAAAGGGCTCATGCATCCAATTAATGAATAAAATATGGATGCGATCCCTCTAAGCACTAGTTAGATTGTTAGTTTGTAGATATTTAATTTGTTTTAATGTTTTAAAAGAATTTTATTGCATGAAGATATCTCTCACTCTCAACACAAATTGAGGAGATGATTTCTTATAAGTACCCCATTGTAAAATGTAACAAGGGCTGCCATTATTATGCAATAACATTATCCTTTTGGTGCTCGCATTTGGAGTGTAGTTATTCTTGCTTGAATGTTTCGTAATTTTGTGAATTTTATTCATCAGATTGTGATTGAGCCAAAAGTTTATTGTGTTGTTTTTGGTTGTGCAATCTTTTAGTTTTAGTGTTCACTATAGATGTACAAAATTCTCTGATGTAACAAGCTTGAGAAGAGATCACCTGATTGTGTCTACATAGCTTTTCATCTCGCATGAGCACACTTTTCATGGCCTTGCGATTTGATGAAGAGTGAAACATCATTCAATTTGTTAAAGATTCTCATTGACAATTGCATCAGTGGATTCTAGGAAGTGCTGCTCCTATTTTCATTAGTTTCCTACTGATTTCTTCAAAGGTTTAATTTTTAGCATGTTGTGTTCTATAGCTTATGTCTATTTAGGAATTTCAATTTCAAGTTATTTCCTTTTAGTTTCATTTTTTGCTTTACTAACCCCCTATTAGAATAGTACCTCATAGTAGCTGCATTGTTAGAGTTGCATTCATTGAAAAAATAAAAAATACAAAAAATATTGTTCTTTTGGTGTGATATTTTGAAATAGTGAATAGACTTACTTCGATTCTAAGATAAAATAGTTCTTTTTAACTAGCAAAGGCCTCCTTGTGAATGCTCACATTTATCTTCTACTAAGAAAATTTTGATAAGTCACAAGACAAACACTAAAACTTGGAGTGGATCCTTAAAAAGATTTTCTTTTCTAGAGAGGAATTACACAATGGATTCTTGTCATTGACCTCGTACAAAATGAACACTCAACAAGTTGGAGAGCTTGATAAGCTTGAGGATTAGATTGAGAAGATGGCTATTGGCAATAAGGTCATGGAAGGACTACATGAGGATATTCAGAGGTTAAGAGACCTAACTTAAGAGAAAATTTTGGAGGCAAAGAAGTATTACAACAATTCTTTCCTTGACATTTTCGAAGATGAGTCAAAAACCAAGCTCAATTTAGTGTAATTAGTAGTTCAAATTTTTTGAAGACCTTTCAAGGATAATTCATCTAATGAAGATACTAGACAAGTATTTAAGACTAAAATTTATTATTGGAACTAGACACTAAACTTGAGAATTTTGTGGAAACCTGTATGGAGGGTTAGTAACTACCAATAAAAAGTTAAAGATACATAAGCAACTTTGGATTTACCAGAAGCTACCAAAGTAGTAGAGATTTTTTTGTACAAATATGGACCCAGATTTTAAATTTTTAGTTTCAAGTCTTAAACCTCTTTGAACTACTTCAAACTTTGTTTAAAGTGGTTCAAAGTAGTTCAAAATGACAATTTTGTATACCTATAAACAATCACTTGTAACTTTTTACTAAGGCACAATTTTGCAAATCGCTTCAGTGGAAAGGAAGAAGATTAGGATTGTGACAACATATCTAAAAATCAGAAAGATCCAATAGTGGGATAAAAAGTTATATGTCCCAAACTTGGACCTAGTCTTGCTGTCAAAAATATTAATGACTATAATTTTCAGTATGGAATCTTGAACCTCTTTGAACTAAGGTTCAAAGTAGTTAGAAGTGGTTTAGGTGGATCAAAGTAGTTCAGAGTACAAGATCAAATGCACTTGACAGTTTAAGGAGTTCAATTGGTTTGACCAAGACAAATAGGTACAAAGGATTCACAGGTTCAACTTGGTTCATAGGTTCAAGAAGCTCAAATAGAGGTGTATTTGATGTAAAATTTCAACAGTTTAGAGGTCAGGTTTGAAACATGACATGGTTCAAAGTGGTTCAAAAGGTTCTATGGTTTGACAGTTTTATCTACCTACAAACAAGAACCAATAACTTTTGACTCAGGTATAATTTTACCAATCTCTCTAGTGGAAACATAGATGAAAATGATATCACCAACATAATTGAAAATGAAGGAGATCCAATAGTGGAATAATTAGTTATGCTTCCTATACTCAAACTTGTCAGTTTTTATAATTGAATAATCACTTTTGAACCTATCAATTTTTATAACTGAATAATCACCTTCAAACCTATCAATTTTTATAACTGAATAACCACCTTCAAACCTATCAATTTTTATAACTAAATAACCATCTTGCAAAAGTATATATTGTAAAAATGTGAGGAGAAAGGGGTTCTAGTCTTTTCATTTTGGGTAGAAATTGCAGACTTGGGGCTGTAAAGTAAAGCTTGAGATAACAGAAAATGAGAAAGGAGAATAGATTTTTTTTTTTGAATAATGATTTATACATTTCAAACAAAAAAATTAGTTTTATTTTGTTGAATTCAGAGGAAGATTCATTTAATGCAGTAAAACTTTGAGTTGGTGTAATAAATCTTTGATCAATGTTGATCTTTGTGTCATATTGTTCATCTTTGAATGTAGTTTGATACATATAATTTCTATCATGATTATATCCTGGACTTTGTGCTTTAATTGTCTGTGGGTTTGGAAAAGATCATTCTTCTTTCTCTCTATGTCTATTATGTGATGCAACATTCAAGTAAACGGACTTTGTGTCATTTGTTGTCCACTTTCTTTTTAGTTAGTTAATATTTTTACATCTACTTAATGTTTATGAATAGATGTTTGTAAACCTTTTATGCTTTATGGTTAAAATAATCCATATTTAAATTCATTGTAAATCATATACAAGGAGCTATACTCAGCCATTTAGAGTTAATTTGTGTTTATTTCTTCAGAGGAAAATCCACTAATAGATTTTTTGGCAACTCTACTAGGGATTCTAAAATAATAAATCAATTATTTTCTTTCCTCAGTTAAATTTTTTATCTCTACAAGTAGAGATTAACGACACTACTATAAACTTTCAGAATTTGTGGTTAAAGAGTCTAGTGTTTTCATTTTTAGAATTTGAGGCACCTCCCAAAGAATGGAGGTTGGTGGCTATGTTGAAGAAGAATACCTAGTAGCCTTGATTATATATAAAGAAATATTAAAAGATTGGATTCCAACAAGGGATGAAGATACCTCTAAAATCTTTATCTTTATCCCATCATTCAAAGACATTCCTATCAAAGAGGTTACTGAAGAAGTTGCAACACAAGTAAGTTGGTTGAAATCTTTTTATGGTGCCATCCTCATAAAGAAGAGACCCCAAGTGCAAGATCTAGAAAAAGAAGGACATGAATTGGAAAAAGAAGAAATAGCTAAAGTGAAATACAAGTAGGGGAAAGATCTCGAAGGAGAAAGAACTAGAAGCCAACAAGATGATGAATATCTAGATGATTTTCAGCCACACCTGATTCCCATCTCCACATCACCTTTAGTGAGTCATGAGGTTGAGGTAAAGACTTCAGATTTCCCATCATTATTTTCTTTTGATGAAAATTTTAGATGTATTCAGAAAGAGGATGATGTCTCTTTTTAGTTTGTTTCTATGATTATGGAGACTTGTATAAAATCTTTGCCTGTGACTGCATGCCATGAGGATAGTTGATCTTTTGATACCTAGGAAGTGAGTAAAAGGTCTGATTTCCCTCTTATGTGCCAAAATGAAAGTGTGGACAACATTGCAATGGTAGGGAATCAATTAGAGGATGTAAATGATGAAGGTATATAGGACAATGGGAGTATATTATGCTCACCTATAAAAATCATGGAAGAATTCAGCAAGGAACTATGTTCAAAGAATGATAGTCCATTAAAACCTTCCCTTATAAATGACTCTCAGCTATTCAAGGAAATTGAAGGAAGGATGGTTAGTGATTATTAAATGATTGTAAAGATACATGATGAAAACCATATAGGTGTGGCTAAGGTAAAACATAGTTTTAGTTTAGTACCTTTGATTTTTGAAACCAATGATGTAGATATCTACTTTGTTTATCCTAAAGTTGGTCATAATATGCTGATTGATGATTTAGAAATTAGGCTTCATGCATTCTATGAGAACTAAAGAATAGAAGTTCATATTGTGTGCTAAAATGTTGCCACACTTCTATGAATTATTACATGTAAGAAAACTCAAGAATGAGCTCTCACAAATCAATCCATAGCTCTCTACTCATAGAGTGCAAGGGTTTGCAATGGAGGCCCTCAGTTTGACCTATTTTTGTGCCCATGCAAGTACACCATGAGATGAGAGATTCAAAGAGGAAAAGCAAGAATGCTAGTCTCCATGATCTTCAAATATGCATGAAAATAAGATCTAATCTATGAAATCAAAATCTAATCTATAAATGTAAGATCTAAGCTAAAAGCCCATGATGGGTGCAAGAGAGAAAAAGACAAGAAAATAGAAGTTCTCCACAAAAAGCTTTTGTATTCAAACTCCTTCAAAAATTGGTCTTCAAACCTATAGCATAACAATAGCATAATCATGGGTGTCTTCAAACCTGCAACATAACGATAGCATAATCATGGGTGTCTACCATGAGGAGAGGGCTCTCCCTTATAAAGGAAATTATGGAGGTGAGAGGCTTCTCACAACCAATATGGGATAATAGAGCTTGATCCATGTGAGACAAAATTCCACCAATGAGAAAAGATGAGTGGTTGAGAAGAAAGTGGTGATCCATGTGAGACAAGATTCCACCAATTAGAAAAGAGGAGTGGTTGAGGAGAAAATGGAAAGATAAATCCCACTTAGATCACATTTTTAAGTGTAGAGAAATTAAATAAAAAGAATTTATTTTATTTCCTTTTTTCATCAAAAGAGATATTTAAGTGGGATTTTTATTTAATTAAAAGGGAGCAAGTTCTTTTTAATTAAATAGAAGATATTTAATTAAATTAAAAGAGAGGTTTTTCTCTTAATTAATTAAACGTGGATGAACTGTTTAATTAAAAGAGAGGTTTTATTTTAATTAAATGGGGATTTTATTTTATTTAATTAAAAAAGAAGATTTTCTTTTAATTAAATAAGACTTGGAATAAAATGATCAATCTTAGAAATGAAATAAATCAAATTTGATCAAGGAAATTGATTTGAATTGATTTAATAAAATATTACATACCATTGATTCAGAAAATTTGATAAATTGATAAATTGAATAATGGGGGCCCATAGTCTAGGCGACCATTTTTGGGTGCATACATTTGCCCCTCTTTGACCAATGTGTGATCGATTCGGGAACACATGTAGTCAAAGAAAGAAATTGAAGTGTGAGGTCAATTTGGGATCACAAAACAACCCAGATGTGTGGTCGACTCAGGAACACATCAGGACAAAGAATACAAATAAATTTTAACTTGAAAAAGTTGAGTATAAAATTGATAAAACTGAATCAAAGATTGAAATTGATAATTACTGCCCCCTCGTGATCGAAATCGAAATGAGATAGAGGAGAAACAAAAAATTGATAAATTTGATCAAATCGAACAAAAGATAAGGTTATTGATGTAAGATGAAAGATATAAGAATCATAGAACCAAGGTAGATCATCAAGCATGAAATATTATGCCCCAAAGGTGATTTAGAAGAAAAGAAGTGGGGAAAAATAAAATGGAAGATAGAAGTTTGAAAGATATGGAAAGAAATAGAAATAAGAAAAGAAAATGCTCCAAAAATCAATCAACTATTTAAGATAGAAATTTTGATTGAGATCACGAAAGAAAATAAGGAAATGAAGATCAAAATGTGACCACAATTGATTAAATGTCCACAATAAAGATGAAAGGAGAACCCTCTCAAACTCATAATGTAGCCTAAAAATGCAAACTAACATGAAGTATAATAATGCAAGCTACATGAAATGCAATGGTGTACTTGAAAAAGAGCAACTGTAACATAGAATTTTGTGTTCATCATTCATTAGAGAATGTAAAAGAACTTATTTTCATCATTGGGCCATTATTAATGGACATCAAAAAATCACACAATCATCACTAGTTACAAATGCAACTATGAAGATATGAATGCGATTTATATTGGATTGAAATGTGGAAAGATTCTAACATAAGCATCAAAGACATAAAGGTCAAGATGACTTCGATGTTAGCTTACCCAATTTAATATAGAAAAACTATGCTCGCATCAAGGCATAGATGCCAAGATGACTATAAGAATGGTTGTGCAAAAACAATCAAGGATGATGTCTAAAATGTGTGCTAAAATGTTGCCACACTTCTATGAATCATTACATGTAAGAAAACTCAAGAATGAGCTCTCACAAATCGATCCATAGCTCTCTACTCATAGAGTGCAAGGGTTTGCAATGGAGGCCCTCAGTTTGACCTATTTTTGTGCCCATGCAAGTACACCATGAGATGAGAGATTCAAAGAGGAAAAGCAAGAATGCTAGTCTCCATGATCTTCAAATATGCATGAAAATAAGATCTAATCTATGAAATCAAAATCTAATCTATAAATGCAAGATCTAAGCTAAAAGCCCATGATGGGTGCAAGAGAGAAAAAGACAAGAAAATAGAAGTTCTCCACAAAAAGCTTTTGTATTCAAACTCCTTCAAAAATTGGTCTTCAAACCTGCAGCATAACGATAGCATAATCATGGGTGTCTTCAAACCTGCAGCATAACGATAGCATAATCATGGGTGTCTACCATGAGGAGAGGGCTCTCCCTTATAAAGGAAATTATGGAGGTGAGAGGCTTCTCACAACCAATATGGGATAATAGAGCTTGATCCATGTGAGACAAAATTCCACCAATGAGAAAAGATGAGTGGTTGAGAAGAAAGTGGTGATCCATGTGAGACAAGATTCCATAAATTAGAAAAGAGGAGTGGTTGAGGAGAAAATGGAAAGATAAATCCCACTTAGATCACATTTTTAAGTGTAGAGAAATTAAATAAAAAGAATTTATTTTATTTCCTTTTTTCATCAAAAGAGATATTTAAGTGGGATTTTTATTTAATTAAAAGGAAGCAAGTTCTTTTTAATTAAATAGAAGATATTTAATTAAATTAAAAGAGAGGTTTTTCTCTTAATTAATTAAATGTGGATGAACTGTTTAATTAAAAGAGAGGTTTTCTTTTAATTAAATGGGGATTTTATTTTATTTAATTAAAAAAGAAGATTTTATTTTAATTAAATAAGACTTGGAATAAAATGATCAATCTTAGAAATGAAATAAATCAAATTTGATCAAGGAAATTGATTTGAATTGATTTAATAAAATATTACATACCATTGATTCAGAAAATTTGATAAATTGATAAATTGAATAATGGGGGCCCATAGTCTAGGCGACCATTTTTGGGTGCATACACCTATGTCAGTATCATCCACTTACTCTGATAGTTTTGAAGTATTTATGTTTGACAATGGAAATGAGTTGATTAAAAGTGATCCTATGCTGAAACTCCTTTGTTTAGATACAGATGTGAATTGTGACTTCTCAGAATGTGGATTTTCAAAAAAAGGAAAATCAAATTTTAACAAGAACTAGCCCACACAAAGAGTTGTTGATATTCTTTCTCTGAAATTTATAATGCTGATGGTTTTCTTGGTATTGACATGACACCCATGAGGCTTCTTGAAAATGTAATTGATGGGTTTCTCTTCATAGCAGTCATACTCTATATATTTAGAGTGGTTATACTTGCATATCAGCCACTCTTTTGAGTCGAAAGATATTTTTCACAACCTGTTAAGGGCTTTGCATGAGTGGATGGGCACATTCTAAAAGGTATGGGCCACTCCCTTGTCTTTTATAAATAAGTTTTTGTGGTGCGTAGTGTAGCTTTTCTTGTTTTAGCTTGATGTTGCTTTGTGTTTAATTTAGGTGTTTTGGTTAGTTGGCTTTGCCCTACTCCCCTCTGCCCTCTCTGTAAGTAGCTCCCATTTTTCTATTCTTGGTGACTCTATTGCCCAATGAATAAGGTACTTGTCTTTTCTAGAGATTACTAGAGTTCTCTAATTTTGTATCAAAATCAGTCTCGCAATTAGAGCCCCTGTTGGTACACATATGGACCCAGATTTTAAATTTTTAGTTTTAGGTCTTGAACCTCTTTGAACTACTTCAAACTTGGTTAAAAGTGGTTCAAATTAGTTCAAAATGAAAATATTGTATACCTATAAATAGTCACTTGTAACATTTTAGAAAGGAAGAAGATTAGAATTATGCCAACATATCCAAAAATTAGAAAGATCCAATGGTGGGATAAAAAGTTATACCTCCCAAACCCAAACCCAGTCTTGCTATTAGAAATATTAATGACTATAATTTTTAGTGTGGAATATTGAACCTCTTTGAACTAAGGTTTAAAGTAGTTCAAAGTGGTTAAGGTGGGTCAAAGAAATTCAGAGTATAGGATCAAATGCATTTGACAGTTTAAGGAGTTCAATTGGTTCAAACAAGAAAAACAAGTACAAAGGATTCACAAATTCAAATTGGTTCATAGGTTCAGTGAGCTCAAATAGAGGTAGATTTAATTTAAAGGTTCAATATTTTAGAGTTTAGGTTTGAAATATGACATGGTTCAAAGTGGTTCACTGGGTTTGATGGTTTAATAGTTTTTTCTACCTGCAAATAGCAACCAATAACTTTTGACTCAAGAATAATTTTACCAATCACTCTAGTGGAAACATAGATGAAAATCATATCACCAACATATCCAAAAATGAAGGAGATCCAATAGTGGAATAATTAGTTATGCCTCCCATACTTGAACCTATCAGTTTTTATAACTAAACAATCACCTTTGAACCTATCATTTTTTATAACTATATAATCACCTTCGAACCTATTAGTTTTTATAATTGAATAACCACCTTCGAACCTGATAGTTTTTATAATTGAATAACCACCTTGCAAAACTATATATTGTAAAAACATGAGGAGAAAGGGGTTCCAGTCTTTTCATTTTGGGTAGAAATTGTAGACTTTGGGTTGTAAAGTAAAGCTTGAGATAGAAAAAAAAGAGAAAGGAGAATAAATCTATTTTTATAAATAATGATTTGTACATTTCAAACAAAAAAATCAGTTTTATTTTGTTGTATTCAAAGGAAGAGTAATTTAATGCAGCAAAACTTTGAGTTGGTGTAATAAATCTTTGATCAATGTTGATCTTTGTGTCATATTGTTCATCTTTGAATGCAATTAGATACATATAATTCCTATCATGATTATATCCTTGACTTTGTGCTTTAATTGTCTATGAGTTTGGAAAAGATCATTCTTCTTCTCTCTCTATGTCTGTTATGTGATGCAGCATTCAAGCAAATGAACTTTGTGTTCTATTTGCTTTCTTTTCAATTAGTTAATATTTCCACATCTATTTCATTTTTACAAATAGATGTTTGTAGACCTTTTATGCTTTCTGGTTAAAATAATCCATATTTAAATTCATTCTAAATCATATACGGGGAGCTGTACCTAATAAAATTTAGAGGAAGGTTATCAATCCAATGATAACCTATCCAACTGTTAGTGTTGATTCAATCTTCCTATCTAGGCATTTAGAGTTTATTTGTGTTAATTTTTTTGAAGGACAATCTATTCACTAACAAGATCATAAGGAAATTCAAGAATAAACATCTAGAGATCACTTTGGGATAAGGAAGGAAAAAAGCCAAATGTCAAAAATTCAATTTTGACACTTGGGAAAATTTGGATTTCTGGAATTCACCATCAAGGTGTACAGGTAGATAGGTGCACAAGGTGTCTAGGTGTGCAAGGTGCACAAGGTGCATATGTGTGCTATTCACAGAGGTGCACCAACAATTTTGAAGAAGTAACAGTACACCAACAGTTAACTGCTAGTTCCCAATTTAGAGAATTCCATGCACTAGAAATACATTTTGACAATAGTTCAACTCCTAGAAACACCCAAAGAAGGTTAAGCTTCCATTTTTAGACCTTCTAGTGACTTGTAGATCCTCTTGCATCTTCCTTCTTTTTATCTTCTTATTTCATTGATTTAAATCATGTAAAGGCTCATGCACCCATTAATTGATATAAATAAGCTTGGAGAGCTACTTAGCACCATTTAGAGAGTCAATTTGTATATAATTAGATTTTTTTATTAATTCTAGCATGTGTTTTCATTTTAAGATTTCTCACTCTCAACACAAAAAGAGGAGATAATTTCTTATAAATACATGGATGTAATATGTAGTCTAGACTGCTATTTAATGCAATAAGCCATATTGTGTTATTTTTGTGAATGCATGTTCATGAATAATAATGGAGCCAATGGTTTTATTGAATTGTTATAATTGTATGACCTTTTAGTTATGATGTTTTCCTCATAATTACATTTTTTTTTTGATGTACCAAGTTAGAGAAAAGATCACCTATTGTTCTTGCATAGCTTCTTGTATCACATAAGTGCACTTTCTGTGGCCTAGTGATTCGATGAGAAGTAAAAAATCTATCAGTTATTATTGAGTTCCCATTGATGATTGAATCAATGGAATTGTCGATGCACTACTCCTATTTTCATTGGTTTCCTACTCAATCTTTTTGACAATTTAACTCACATGCATGTTATTACTGTAGTTTATCTTTGTTAGGGATTTCCCTTTCAAATTATTTTCTTTAATCTCTCATTACCTTATCTTTGTTATTTTTTTTAGTAACACTTGGTTAAAATAGGAATTCATATAGTTGCACTGATAAATTGCATTCATCATAAAACATAAACTACCAAAAATATATCTCTTCTGTGGTTACTTTTCAAAACAATAGATCAAACATCTTATCCAAAATTAATTCGAACCAACAAAGGCCTTCTCATGAACATACACATTTATCTTCAATTGAGTGAATTCCAATACATTGCAAGATCACCCACAATCTTGGAGTTGATCTTAAATTAGCTTTTCAAGAGAGGAGTTCGAAAGGATTCCTATTGTTAAGCATCATGCAAAATGACAACTTAATAGTTATTATGTTGATGCACATGCTCATAATTTTGGGAAGCCTTGTTTGACCAGTCTTAATTTTGACATAGTTGACTCTATTGAATAAATTGTTTTTGAATCACATTCTAGGGGCCAAAAAATAATTATATTTCTAATTTGAGCCTATGAAAAATCAATTTGACTAGTTTTCAAATGTGATTCCAAGTGCAATTTCTGAAGTGTCATTGGTAACAACATATGCAAATTGATTAGTAGCCCTATTTGGGATGTTATTGTTGAAAATTTTCTAATGAAGATATGTAATTATTATCATTATGGAAATACATGATGTACATGCTTATAGGAAACCTCATAAATAAAGATACTTAGCTTTTGGTACTCAGAAATTGTCTAAGTATGAATTTAGTTTACAACAATGTATTGTTTTGTTTGTAACTTGTTGCTGATGACTAGCAAAGTTAGATGGAGATAGTATACATGTTGTTGATAATGTGTATAACCTCAAAAGTTAATATAGATTATACAAACAAGTGATATTCATGTTTTACCAGTAAATAGGGTAGTGGAATTAAAGGAAAGGAATTATTTTATTTACAAATTAATTACTTTTCCAATTAGGGCCAACATCCTAGATGTTTACTCTAAGTTGGAAAAGTGTATTGTGGTCTTAGCTGACCTAGCGACAATTTGTGTAAAGGCATGGTATTTATGCAAAGGACATCTTATGAATTCGAGTGTGCTATCTTGGAGAAATATTGTTGAGCAATTGTATGTAAACTTTTGTGAAAGCAATATATGCAAAGTTTGTGAAGCTATTTTGTGATTTGAGATCAAACTGAGAAAGAATCCATATTGTAGAAGTCTGATTACTTGTTTGGGTCATGAGATCTTCTTGTAATTGGAAGTGCATATTTGGGTAATGGGATCATCTTGCATCTACTATACTACAACTTCTAACAAGGTTGGCACAAATTTTAACAAGGCTGGAATCTTCTAATAGGGACTCTCTATACTAAATTTTCTCATTGACTCCTAATAGCGTCCATCCTCTAACAAGGAACTTATATATTAGTATATTATCTAGTGGGTATCATCCCCATTGAGGTTTTCCCTTGGCTAGGGTTTCCCTAGTCAACAAAATATGGTGTCATGAGTTATCTTTGTGTATGGTTATTGTTACTATTTAGCATTACTTTATTACTTTGTTATGTATGGTTCAAAGTATCAAATTATATCCAATTGGCAACTAAAGTTTGTAAATTATTGATTCACCCCCCATCCCCCATAATTTCTATTTCTAATCATTGGTATCAGAGTACAGTTACTTAGAAGAGTCTTAATAGCTTGAGTAAGATCCCTATGGATATGGAATAGTTGATGAAGAACCTTAAAGAGGCACTTGAAAAAATTGATCTCCTTACTAAAGAAAGAGATAAGTTGAAGGACATATATGAAGACTCTAAAGTATACATTGGGCAATTGAAGGAAAAGATTGAACATCTCAAATCTAAGCCTAAATCTACTGAATCTGAAACTAGTGATTATGATTATTCAAAGTTAAAGATAAAGTACAAGATCTTGAATCATGAATTGAAGATTATGAATCTAAAGTTAACTTTGAGGAGTGATCCTAGCAAAATTAAAATTGATTTGAAGACTACGAATGTAGATCTTAGAGCAAGTCTAGCAAAGAAGACATCTAAGCTTAAAACATTAAAAGAAGATCATGAAGAAATTCATAAGTACAATACAATTATAAAAGGTGAATTAACTCAATGCAAGAAAAAAATTGAGAAGCTTTATTCTAGTAGAGAAAAGCTTATTGATTCAATGTCAATATAGTGACTTGCTTATGATAGGACTGGTCCTAGTTATCTATTTAACATGTCTACAAAGAAACCTAAGATTAGATCAGATTAGGAAGAAAAAGACAATTCTAATAATAAGATTGAATCCATTCAATCTTTTAATAAACCTAAAGAAGTTGGACAAGACAAGGAAGTTGAAATATTGGATGAAACAAAGCAAGTGGAATCTCCTAAGGAAACTAGGTATGAATTTAGAGGTAAGTGTTTTTTATGTAATGAAATAGGTCATATGAAAAGAGATTGTACAAATAAGTCATTTAATCATGGTAAGGACTTTTATCGTCATAATTGTCACGGTATGGGTCATAAAGAAATTGATTGTAGGAAATTTAAGTATGATAATGATAGAAGAAATAGTAAAATGTCTAGAAATACTAATCTTGAATATAGAAGAAGATCCAATGGAAGGACATTGGGAGAAGGAAGACCTTATGCAGACAGAAGACAAATCATGTGTTATAAGTGTAACAACTTTGGACACATTGCTCATAATTATGATGCACCTCATGATCAACATAATCCTAGAAATAGAACACCAATATGTTAGTTATGCAACAACTTTAGACATACAACAAAGTATTGTAGAATAGACAAAAACTTTATAAATAGAAGGAACAATGGAAGAAACTTCATAAATAAAAAAATTTATGGAAGGAGTGTTAGAAATGATAGAAAGAACCATAAGAGGAACTTTGGAACTAAGAAAGACAATGAGGAACAAAGAAATGTAGTCAGTAAACTTTGAGAAGAACTCAATTAGAAATTTGTAAAAGGATTAGACATCTCAAAACAAAAGATAGAAGATGATGAGATAGGAAGATCGAAGTCAGTTATTGAGTATGATTCAATTAAGTTGAATTAAGCTTATTCACAACACCAAAATTTGAAAACTTCATCTAGAGATCAAACTAGAGGTATCAAAGTTGTGAAAAGGTGTATCAAAATAAGTTTAGACTATATCTAATCTCACTTTTAATTTAGAGCTTATCTAAATTAGTTATGAAGAAATTAAGAGTTGTTTTTATTATAGAGAAAGTCAATTCTGTAGCAGAAGATGAAAACTATGTTTTTGCTAAGAATTTCATAGAGAAAATTTTTCTAGAGCATTCTCAAGATGAGATGAAGCTATAGTAAACCTTATGTGGCATCTAAAGATTATATAGATGATCTTGAGAAGTTATTTGATCTCAAAATACAATTGAAAACTTTTTGTGTTTGCAAAATACACAATTAATTCAAGTTGAAGTTAAAGGAATAAATGTGGTATAGACTTGATTACCATGTCATTGCAAATAAATTAGAAGCATAGAGCACTTAGAAGTGACTTAACAGGGCAATTTTGAAGCAAACCCTATTTTTGGAAAAAGTATGTTATCATTTTTCCACAGAATTTATTTTGATAAAAGGTTTATATTTGATACAATCATGGATATGTCAGTAGTTCACAATTTTGAGAATAAGTAGAGACCAAAATTGAAGGTTATTTCCATAAAACCTGTAGGAGTAAACCCTAACTCAACATTATCCATTACTCTAAATAATGTATAATGTTTGGAAGATGTAGGAAGTTATCTTACCAATAAGTTTGAATCTATTGGGAGTGAATATATGAATAAGAATATGGAACTAGTCTTTAATCATGATATGATTGTGAAACCTAGATTTCAACACTTGAAGGAACTAGACTTTTTCAAATATCTTTCTTTTACTGAGAATTGGACATAGATGAGTGGACACAAATCATACTAAGTAGAATACATGATGGAAAACTATGGATGTAAGATAGTGTAATTGATATTTCAACTGATCTTAGTCATGAGGTAACTAATCTTTGTAAACAAGGTAGTGCACCTATAGGTGAGAAAATGGTTAAGAAGAAAGTTGAGAGCTACGAAAAGGTAGTATATAATGAAAAGGCCATGGTGATCAACACCATTAAACAAGATGATATAAGATTCTTGAGTAGAATTATTGCCTACTCTATATGTGTAAGTTCAAAGATTGATGAATTGTTAGCTAGATTCATTTATGTAGCATATAAGATATGTGTTTAGAAGGAACAAGTTAATTTTGGTGAAATTCTAAGACTGCAACTTCTTGAGAACCTAGAGAAGATTAAAAAAAGACTAATAATGATGTGTTTAGATTTTAGTCATTGATCAATCATTTATTTTTTCATGTGCTTAAGAGATTTTTATATTTGTTAGTCACAAAGATTATGAGCAATGAGAGGTGTACAATGGAGAAAATCATAGATGTATGTAGAAGACATCTAGTAGATAAGATATTGGATAGTGGAAAATTGACTATGAAAACATTACAGAATGAAATGAGGCAAAGATTTAGAATTGCACCTGCAATTGTAGAAAAATTTAAGGAAGATATTTGTGTTATGGTTGATAGAGATTTTACTTATATTCAAGCAGTAGAACCTCAAGAAACATTTATTGATCCCTTAGATTATGAATTAAGTGATGATATAACAATTGGATACATTGATTTACTATCAAAATTAGAGAAGGACCAAGTTGAATATAGATTTGGAACTTATGATGAGATTACCCAATTAGCTCATCAAGCATCCTTGGAGAAGGAATCTCATTAGAAGATAGAAACTATAATAAAGAAATCCTTATTAGAGGCTAGTATGAATGAGAGTGAGTTACAAGTAGTCAGAAAAACTATAAAGCAAGGTATACTTAATGTGCAACCTTTGTTACTATCTATTGCAAAGACATCTTCAGACCAGAGCATCCCTTATAAAATAGTATCATATGTTCAACCAAGTGAGGCAAAGAGAAAATATAAGAGATTAGTGGGAGTTGTGATCACAAAGACTAAAAAGGTCGAACAACAAGACACTAGACTAGGAAAGAGATAAAAGACATTGTTGACAATTGTTGAGTCTAGTGAAGAAGAAGAAGAAAAATAGGAAGTTAAATATATAGAGAAGGTAACAACTTCAAAGTAGTCAGTAGGAAAAGCTCAACAATTTTGGAAGCTGAAGATAGAGAAGATAAACTCAACTATTGCTAATGAAGGCAACTTTGTTTAGATGAACAAATTTTATGATTTGTATAACAATTTTGAGAAAGATCAATTTGCTATCTCTACTATGAAATACATTATAGCCAACAATTTGAAACTAAAGGATATTGAAGACACAATAAACCAAATGGTCTATGATAGAATCATAGAAAAGAAGACACAATCTAGAGAAGAGGACATAGAACTTTGAAAGTCTATGTTAAGAACAATATGCAAGACTGGTGATGAAGAAAAAGTCAAGATATTGTTAAACAATCTAGCACCTTACTTAAGAAACAAGGTAAGACCATTTCTATTTGTGGTGGGTGAGAAAGATAAGAAGTGAAATTGTAGTAGCCATAAATTAGATGTTGATAGAGTCCAAGGTAGCATCTTTACCAAAACCCAGAACCTCAGAAGTGCCAGTGAGTGTGACAAATGTAGATAGATTAGACCAATGTTACCATTAAGATTGATGATACAAACCCATTTGAAGGTTCTAAATAGAAAAAACCTCATACCAAGGATATTGAAGAACAATTGAGACAAATTGAATAGGAGAAGAGGTTACTAGAAGAAGAGAAAAATAAAATAGAAGAGGCCAAGGATAAATTGCTTGAAGATGAGATGAAAAGAAAAGAAGAGGACGAAAATAAAAGAGCATCCAAAGAAGAAATGAAAAGGAAAAGAGAAGAAGATGATCTAAGAAGAGATTAGAAGAGGAAGAGAAGAAAGAAAAAGAAATAAAGGAAAAGGGAAAACAAAGAGAAAGAAGAAAGAAGAGTCAAAGATGCAACTGAAAAGAAGAAAAGGGAAGATGACACTAAACCTTCTAGTTGCTCTACTTCGCTTTCGCTTGATAGCTTGGCAACTGATAATGATGATCAAATTGAGTTGATCTCATCTTTTTCAAAACTTATTCATAAGAACAAGATAGTGAAAAGCCTATAAAGAACCTTGATGGAGGTGACTAGGGAAAACTTTAAGAAACCCCCCTCTAGAAAAAGATATAAAATATTGGTGAATCTTAATTATTTTTATTAGTGAATCTCTTAGTTTTATTATTTTAAATATTATTTACATTGGTGATTATTTTGGAATCATAATTTTTGAGTAGAAAATATTTGTGAATCTCAATAATAATAGGAAGTTTGCTAATCATCACGGAATATTAAAAATCAAAATTGAACATGTTTTATCTTATGGAAATTACAAGGACAATTATATTATATTTTAAATCAATAGTGAAAACTAAATATTGGTGATATATCCATAAAGTAACTAATAATTATGATAATTATTGGTGAATTAATTTTAATTTATTTGATCATATATAATATTTAGGTTAATCAAATCTAATCATGTATCAAATATTGTGGCGAATCTTTGAGTTTAAATTTTTAATAAAATAAATTATTGAGTGATTTAAAATATTTTAGAGCTAAATTTAATAAAAATGTGGTGATTTAGGTTGCACTAAATCTTTAATTATTAGCCAAATTACTAGCAATTTTTTTTCTAAAATTAGCTAAATTTTGAATATTAGCCACTAGAAAATACCTTGGAGGTTACTGACATATTAAATAGTACTTTGGTAGTGTAGCACACAAAAGTAGATCTAGAATAGAGGGCACATGCATTGCTAAAGTCTTTTGATGAAGAATTCACAAATTTGTTGAATGTGGCAGAATTTAAGGCACATATCTCACATGATGCTAACTTGTTTAGCACCATTTGTCAAAATATTAAGAATGATTTGATAAGTCTTGATACTTGTATTAAGGAACTTTATAAGTGTCAACAAAATGGAATTATATTATACATTAAGTGTACTCTATCTCACAAGCTGACTAAGGATATTGACAGTCAAATTGGAGGAAAAATGAGTGAGCTAAAAGCTCTATCTAGCCAGTTACAACATCCTACTTGTAAAATGATGATTTTGAAGGACAATTAGCCAATATTATGAGTGATATTAGGAACTTGGAACTTTGAAAGGAAATTTTTTTGAAGAGAGTATTAGATTTTAGTGAGTCTATTGCTCTGAAAATATTTTTTGTTGACAAATAGTAGGAGGAATTTGTCAAGGCCAAGGACACTTATTCCAACTTCTTATATTCTAACCTTAATGCAGTTGAGATTGCATCATATGCCTTATGTGCAATTCTCACCTCTACTAAATTAGCCAAAGATACATGGAAAAAAGCTATGGATAGTCTAAAAACAAAATTTGATGATTGCATGAAGATATTATTAGTTTAAGGTGGATGTTTACAGAGATTTTGACAGTAGATGGACAATTTTTGACATTTTAACCTTTGTCATTGATGTCAAAGGGGGAGAAGTACATAAGAAAATTGTAAATTAGGTAAAGAGAAAAGTATGGAATCATATTGTAAGGGGGAGCATGTGTAAAATGGACAAATTGTAATAGATGTAATGTTAATGTGTTATTTATTTTATGTTTTTGATACTTAGCCAATTTTCCCTATTTTATTACCATCAACGCCAAAGAGGGAGATTATTGACAATTGGTTAATAAAGATATGTAATTGTTGTCATTTATGGCAATACATGATGTACATGTCCACAAGAAGCCTAAGAAATAAAGATACTTAGCTTTTGGTACTTAGAAATTGTCAAAGTATGAATTTGGTATACAACAGTGTATTGTTTTGTTTGTAACTTGTTGCTAATGACTAGTGAAGTTAGATGGAGATAGTATATATGTTGTGGATGATGTGTATAACCTTGGAAGTTAGTATATACTATATGAAAAAGATATATTCATGTTTTTCCAGTAAATAGGAAAACAAAATTAAATGAAATGATTTATTTTGTTTACAAAATAATTACTTGTCCAATTAGGGCCAAAATCCTAGATGTTTACTCTAAGTTGGAAAAGTGTATTGTGGTCTTAGCCAACCTAGCAACAATTTGTCTAAAGGCATAGTATTTATGCAAAGGACATCTTGCAAATTCAAGTATGCTATCTTGCAGAAATTGTGTTGAGTAATTGTATGCAAACTTTTGTGAAAGCGATATATGCGAAGTTTGTGAAGCTACTTTTTGATTTGAGATCAAATTGAGAAAGAATCTATATTCCAAAAGTTTGATTACTTGTTTGGGTAGTGAGCTCTTCTTGTAATTGGAAGTGCATGTTTGAGTAGTGGTCTCATCTTGCATCTATGACACTACAACTCCTAACAGGGTTGGCATAACTCTTAATAGGGTTGGAATCTCGTAATAGGGATTCAAAGTCTCTTAACAGTGACTCTCTATATTGAGTTTTCTCATTGAATCCTAATAGAGTCCATCCTCTAATAAGGAACTTATATATCAGTATATTTTCTAGTGGGTATCATGTCCACCAGGGTTTTCACTTGTCCAGGGTTTTCCTAGTTAACAAAATATGGTGTTATGAGTTATCTTTGTGTATGGTTATTTTTACTATTCAACATTTATTACTTCTTTGTTATGTATGGTTTAAAGTATCAAATAATATCCAATTGGCGACTAAATTTTATAGATTACTGATTCAACCTCCCCTCTTAGTAATTCCTATTTCTAATTGTTATAATTTTGAAATTGTGATAGATGGGACAAAACTGATTATACCTTTGTGTTCTACTCTAAAAATACTTCCAATGTTCCCATTTGAAATTTTTTACAAATCCAATTACATCACATTTGAAAAAATCATCATTTTACCAGTATTCTTTCTAAATCCATCTAGTTAGTCCAAATCATAAACTGATACTTTCCATGTGACAATAAACCAATGTGCTAGATTTTATGTCCCCAAGTGAACATTTGACCTATCTCAAAGTCAAATCCAAAGGCCATTATTTCTTCCTAATAGGTTGTTTTCAAGGAATAGTTTGAAATGGGCAAATTTTATCAGTCAATATCTTTTTGACTGAATAATCTTCATAAGGCAAGATTTTGTAGACTAGAGAAGTGTGCACCAAAGGACAACTTTGCAAGGTTTTACGGCCTAGTTATTTGATTCTATCAATTTTTAAGGCCATCTTGGAAGCCTCCTGACATGAAAGTAATGATTTTTAAGAAGATGGAAAATGAGTTTTAAAGGTTCAAACAATGATGGACTTTGAATCTAATTAGCATCAGGAGTTTAGATATTAGTAAGAGCATTTCCAAAAGAGTCAGTTGTTTTAAATGTAATTTTTTTTAGCTGGACCCACTTTGGTGCCTAACTAATCTCCTCACAAATAGAAAATTATGGAATTTAAGATGTTTAAAGGAAGTTATGGTAATTATGGTCATTAAGAATTCTTAGTATACACATATTATTGTTCAAGATTGAATACACATGTGGGATCACACATGCTAAAGAAGAATGTAATTAAATATACCATGGTTGTAACTAGGGTTTAAAATACTTATTATTGAACATCATTCCCAATCTATTACCCACAGTCACAAAATAATTTGCATGTTTTTCAAGTTTTTCCAAGATACATTTTTATTTGGATGTTGTAGTATGAATCATGCATGGATGTTCTTGATGGTTTCCCTTGCCATAATAAAGACCATTGTCTTATTCCAAGTGCCTTAATTATTTCAGTGAATATCAATTTTTTTTGCCAAGCAAAGATCTATGTTCACATGATGGAAAGAGTTGGATGAGAGCACCAATTTAGGAAGATTTTTAGAGGATCCTTTTAGCTAGACTATAATAGGTATGATGATTGTATCAAGTTACCAATTGAGAAACCATTGTGGGATCTTGAAATATCTCTGTGGTATGTATTTTCTTGAAGGTCTTCCTATTAGCATGAATATTGATGATACTACATTAGGGGAGTATCCTATGTTAGCATGAATGTTGGTGATACTACATTGGGGGAGTATCCTGAGCATTGGAGAGTATTTATATGTTGCATTCAAGACTGAGTTTTTCATTGATGTCAACATAACATTGTTTTTGGAAAGGCTAATAGAGTAGCAGACAAAGATCTTTATGGTATGATAATAGTTTGATGTTTTATTCATGCATGGTTATGCGCATGTACAAAACAATGTCCTAATGACATCGTTAAGTATGCAGATTCTAAATCAATGGCGTACAAAAGTTATACCTAATTTATTAAGAACAGTTTAGAGACAGAGTATTCGGAAAGTAGTTCCTGATGTTTGTTGGCTAGCTTACATCCTAGATGTAATGAAGTGATGCAAAGTTAGGTAGTGATCGAGGATAGTCAAATGATGATGTTAGCAAGTGCACACACCCTAGTATCATACATGTAACATTTTGTATAAACTATGAGCTGAAAATTCTATTGTAATTGTAATTTAATTAATTATCTTATTTTAATTAATTGGGAAAGCCTTAAGGATGACTCAAGGAATTATTATGAAGGTATGGTATAAAGGAAATATATTTTCCTTGATTATATTGTGTGTTGGCTCCTGAATTAATAACTTTTGAATAACCTAGTGGAAGAACATTTATACCTATGGGTAGCTAACTCCCATTGTCAATGCACCTATCCAAACACTAGGGCCAACTATAAGGCTATTTAACTCTCCTTCTTTATCTTTAGGCTCTACAAGACCTAGGCGGGTGGACCTTAGATTCTTTATATGGTACCAGTGTAAAAGCATATAACTAAATCTAGATAATAGATAAAACCCCTTAATCATCTATGTTTATGTAAGCATTCATGCACATGAAATAGTTAATAACAAGACACATGAACTTGATAAACCAAATGAGGGTAACTCTTTCAACTCTTAAACCAAAAGGGAAAATATATTCAATTAATGATTGAATCATTATAACCTAGGTATGCAATAATGAAAACATGTAATCTCCAAGCTAATCAGTCCCTATCCATTGGGCATTCAGAAAGTCAAAACATATACATGGATACCTAAAATATACTTATATATCCAGACCTTTGATCTATCTATCTAGCTTGCAAATAGACATCAATCTTAAAATGAAGTTTGCATTTATCAAATCCTCCTATGATCCCTATAGCTTTGTCAATGCAATATCAAGTAAATTACCTAGGTCCTTGACCCAACAACAAGACACACAATGGCATACAACTTTAAAAAAAGATGCAACTGGACAATATGCACTTTGGGCATATATCAATAGAAAACTACAAACCCCTCAGAAAAGGAGATAAACTTCAGAATGAAACTGTCAAGAAAACCTATATATTGAAATCCTTGAAATCAATACATCATCTGTATGCCAAAACTCAACAAATACATGAAGGATGACTATATAAGTTAAAATGATTCAGAGAAATACAACAACTTCTACTCATAGTAGAGGAATACTGAGGAATGGTATCACAACAACTAGGAAAATTATCCAGAACTAGAACCCTATTGGTCTCACAACAATGAGAAAATCTCAAACTTGGAACCCATATAATGAGAAATGAAGAAGAATATAAAGAGGAGAAAAGGCCCCAAGATTAGATTCTAAATTTCATATGTGTCCTACTAAAATTCTTCATTTCTCTAATGATTTTGAAACTAATCTTACTTCATCTACCAGTAATCAAAATTCATTAATTGATGTTGAAATATTTGATGTATCCCCTAAAAAGTGATAAGAAAAAATCTCTTGAAGGAATATTAGATACATGTCATAATATATACTGGACCTTCAAATCTGATCTTGCTTTGTCTTGTTCTGCCTTTGCCATGAAAATTCAATTGTATCTTATTGACAAAACTTTATCTCTTGCAACTGGTCATTTAACATTCAATTCTCCCTTTAAAGTAGTCAATGAATAAAATATTATCCAAATATCACCCAAAACTGAAATTACTCAGTTAGAAAACATAAAAATTGCATTTGCAATGAGGATGTCCCAAAATCACAAAACCTCCTATAGCTTCTGCTCCTTGAGACCTGTACAAAATTTGACCCTAGAAATGAAAAGTACATCTTCTCCTAGTTCTAGTAGCATATTACACTACATATTTTAGGTAAAAATAATACCTCTAGAGTAGATTTGAAGTTTTAGGCCCTAGGCCATGAACAAAGCAAATAAATGGAAAAAATTGAATGACCATATAGTCAAAACTATATAAAATCATTAAATTTATTTAAAACATCAACATTTGAAATTTTGAAGCATTAAAAAAAACCTCTAAACTTAAAATTTTTTATTTCTCACCTTATCTCTCGAATCCACAATATGCCATGTGTTGGATTTTGATATGTTATCACCATCTGGGTGGGTCCCACATAATTTCATACAGTCATTTGAAATTTTAAATCATAGCATTATAGGTTTTAACACTCTACCTCCACAATCTCATAGCAACAAAAACTCCAATTTTCATAACATCTTAATACTCAATCTTTAGTCTTTTGATCCTATGAAATCCAATTTGGTGTAAGATAATCTTGTTTGGTGTAATAACTTAGCCTCTCTTTATTGCCCCTCTAGTTTCCCAACCAAACCTCTCAATTTTGTGGCATCATAAAACTTCTATCTTAGATCCCTAATCTTACAACCATCATAGTATCAAATCTCCTCCCCATTAGGATTTATGATCCCATGAAATGCTTTCATTTGATATGTCACTTTGACCTTTTGGTCTAGGTCAAAATTTCATTGACCATACTGCTTGTAGTGGGCCCCTCCATAGATGAGCTATGAGTCCTCAAAGACTCATGCTTTTCAAGAAACCTAAAACATGTGGACCTCCATATTAAAATACAAAAATACCTCCCCATACAAGCGATTTAGGATTACCAAGAAAAGGTCGTTTAAAAAAAAAAGAAAAAATATAGTGGATTTTGCACATCCAAACCATCAAACGCAAAACTTTTAACATAGAAAAATGCAGACTCAACTCTTTATTGGTGTGGATCCTCCTTCTTATGGCATGGATGCTCAACACTTCATCTTGGCCACCATGCTACATTCCTTGCCTCCTCATGTGGTGTTGCACTCTTGTGGATGTGCACCTTGATGTCATAAGCTAATCTACTATCAATGTTTTCTCATGCTTGCAGGATTTCTCATGTTCTTTTCCTGTGTGGAGATGGGTGGAGTTCCCCCTATGGTCTACATGAATGTTGTGAGATTTTTTAGATGTTGTGGGCTCTGTTCTTTAATTATTTTAGGCATGGGTTGTCCTATCCTTCTCCCTTTGCAATACTTTCTTCCCTTTCATGCATGTAAACCTTGCTTCTCCAACATGGGTGCTCTCTACTATTGACCTTGCTCATAAAACACATGGACTGTTCCCCTAATTGACTTTTTTTCCTTGATGCCATGAGTGTCCTCCATGCTCTATTATGATGGTGTCTCCTCTACTTCAATGCCATGGCCATTGTCATCTTGTCTTAAACTATTGTTGATGATGAAGAAAAAACCATGGCATAAGGAGTGATGGTGGCAAGTTGATAGAAATAGTGCACCCTTATATAATTCACTATGCCACACATGAAAATCATTGTTTACTCTTCATAATCACATAATGGATGTTGGAAAGATTCATTTCAAACTTATGGTGGCAAAAATTGGCATTCTTGTTTGGCCCATCATTTATACAAGGAAGACAATCCTCTTTAAATTGTTATCCAGATCTTTATTTTACACTCAATCTTTGGATGTTAAGAACCTTTGTTAGAGTAAAATTTCTCCTTCCAAGTAAAATTTCTCCTTCCAAGAGATTATTGTCTTCTTTATAAACAATTCCAATAGAAATCACTATATATCATTAATCCCAATATGAATGGTGTAAACTCTGACTAGGGAGTAACTCCATCCTCCAATGATATGCGCCAATACTATTTTGATTATCCCAAGTTCACAAGAATAAAAAATGTCAAAACCATTTTAATCTCCTAAGGTATCTTACTTCATAAGTACAACTTTGCAATTAGATGAAAAGTAGTCGAGCCCCAAAGTGGGTCTGGCTAAAAAAAATTTTGAACTAAAACACCTAAAGTCTCAACTAGCCTATTGAACCCATCATACTAATTGAAATCAAATTCTATTGCTGAAAAATTACTTAGAACTCATTTTACCACTTATTTGCAAACTGTCAATTTTGTGTTGAGAGGCCTGAAAGCTGGCTTTGAAAATGGACATAAATAGATAATAGGGTTTTGAAAGATGACATGTTGATACTCTATTTCTCATTCTTTCACCTTCTCAAATCTTGTCAAATGATGATCACCTAGTCAAAATATATTGACATTCAAAGTTTCCTAGTCAAAACTACCTGTAAATAAACAAGTTAGAAATTAGGAAAGTGCATTTGGCTTTGGCTTCAAAACTAGGCAAATAGATACTTGAGGGCTTGAAAACTAGGGAATTAGTTCATTTCTCTAAGGAGAAATTGGATCTATGATTTGGGCTCATAAAAAATTTGGCAAGTGTATAAAGTTAGGTACTTAGAATTGCAGAACATTGAACATCAACAAAACTGTGATTTTTGCAAGTGGAATGGACCTGGTAAAGTATGCAGATGGATTGGTCAAGACTCAAAAACTAGTACACTTGAAGAATTTTTGGAGTAGACTGTATTGGTGTAGACCATTTTATCTTATATATTATGGATTTAGAGTTACAATGTCCCAAATAGGGGTACTAATCAATCTACATTTCATGACACCAATAAAAAGTTATAAATTGCATTTGGAATCACATTTGAAAACTAATCAAATGGATTCATTATAGCCTCAAATCTGGAACATAGAAAGCATTTGACCTCTAGAATGAAATTTCCTTTTAAATCTGCATCAGTATGACAGAGATAAGCAACCAACTTTGAGGGATTCAAAATCTAGTCAAAACATATTGAAATGACTTGAAAATTGAAACATAGGCTCTTTGATATGTGTAATAAATAATACCAAAGGAGAAAGTCATGAAACATTATCAGGTACAAGATATTCAAATGTAAAGTAGGCTTCCTATTGCTGTTTGACACATGGGTAAAAATGTAGAATTGAACATTGCTCAAAAAAAAACTTCATAGAATAACACTTTATTGTTATAGGATGCATGGATAGGTTGAATCCAAGGTGTTAGAAACATAAAACACCTCTTAAACCTTAAAAGGATAGTCGGGTACATATGCAAGAAATGTGCTTATAGGGCTCAAATGTACTCAAAAGTTTGGAATGGTACTCAAAATGTGAATGCAATTTTGAGTCCTGTCAGTGTGTGTGAAAAAAGTGCAAATTGAAAAAATGATTAGAGTGCTTACTAAATGTGTGTAAGTGATCCAATGGATTAGTGGATGTAAGATTTGAGATTTGGTTTTAAGATCTGAAGGAGAAGTCTAGTTGAGAGGACAAAGATAGAGAAAGGAAGTACATTTTGTTAGAAACAATAGCCCACCAAGATAACAAAGAGTGGGGGGGGGGGGGGGGGTGAATCAATTATCCAATAATTAAAACATTTATCAACCTTAAATAATCTTTATCATTCAACCAAAGTAAATTACAACCATACTAAGATGCACATACACAATTACACTAGATATGCTAGCTAGGGAAACCATTGATCAAAGGGAAAACCCCAATGGGAATGATGCCCAAAAAATGATGTACTAATATACATATTACTTTTTTTAGGATGGACCCTGTTAGGAGTCTATTACAACATTTAGTACATATGGGTCCCTGCTAGGAGACTTTGAATCCTTGTTAGGAGATTCCAACCCTATTAGAAGTTGTGCCAACCCTGTTAAGAGTTATGGAAGATAGAAAGACCCACTATCCAAATAGTTTCTAGGGCAAGACCACTGAACTCACTATCCAACCAATCTTTCATCTATTCCTTGTAGAATAATTGTATGTATTGTACTTTAACTTCTTTCCTCTCTCTTGTCAAATGGACCAGTCACTATCAGACCTTGTAGACCAGGTCACAAACCTTGGATCCAAATAATAAAATTTGGATCATCAAATAAAATCTTGACAATGAAGTTCTCTCCAACTTCACTATACTTAGCTTATCTTCACATTCTGCTCTTTGTGCTACTTACAATCATTCACTTACATCTTTAAATGATAAAGGAAAATGTCCTTCATTTATACCAAATATATAAATTAATTCCTTGAGTCAACTGCTACACATTCTCAATTAATTATTATACGACCTCATTAAGAACATGTTACACTTAGAAATAACATTAATCTTTTGCCTTGTAACTTGAATAACTTTCTTGTCATGCCCAAATCTCGAGGCAAAAACACACAATTTTTTTTTTTGTAAAAAAATTAACATACTCTAAGTTTGATATATTTGTGTTCATAGTTAAAGTATAGGTTCTCTACATAACATCTTAAGTTTACCACTCAGGTTTAAAATAAAAAATTTCAAATAATTAAAAGACTACATATTTTACAAATTTCAATTACACTTTAAATATTACATCTCTAGAACAATAGTAAAACCATAATTTACCATAATTTAAGTCCTATTATCTTTGATCATTTATTAATCTATTTAGACAATATAAATAAATATTAGAAGTTCACTTATTGAAAGAAAAACATTTAAAAAAAAAAATACAAGTCTAATCAGTTGATAATGAACTTGATAATAAGATAACGTCTATCACAAAATTTATACAAACTTTATTAAGAACTTATTCTAATATCAATTTGTTTTGAATTAAGATCTATTCTAAAGTAATAATAATAATAATAATAGTATTATATTTAAAATAAAGTACACTATAATCTAAAATAAATACTAAATATCCTAACATCAATACTAACCTAGCATTAATACTAACCTAAATCTTAAACTAATTTAAATTTTAAAAAATTAACATAATACATAAACTAAACTTAATTTAATACTACCCACATTTAACAAAACTCAAATAATAATAAAAATATGCTAAAACATATAAAGTCTATCCCACATAACCATGAACCCCCTCCACACTTAACATCTCCTTACAAAACTAATGCGCTTACCCATGTTGCGTGCTACCCCAAGACTGTATGCATGTCAGTCTTGTCCCCACCTTCTTGCCTTGCATGAGCATTCCTAGGTTGGCACTCAAGGGAAGAAGGACCAAGTTTCTTTTTAAAAGTAAACAATCTTTATTTATTTCAAATCCCATCAAACTTGAATCTCCTCCAAACAAATGATGTCATGTGCAGAAAAAGAAGAGGAAAAAGGTGGGTGATGTCACCCCCAAAACATGTGTAATGACTTAGTTTAAACTTCTTTCATAGTCTTCCAAAAGCTAGCACCAAGGGGATAGGGAGTTAAATGCATAAAGTAAAGTGGGTAAGAAAAGATATTAGATTTATGTTTTTATATAGATTTATTCATTTATTTGTTTACTTAGATATTGAAAGCAAGTTATATATTTCTTTTAAAGATAATAAATATTCTTCAAGATTCTCTATCACAAGGGGGAGAATTTTAATTTGTTCTCCATACAAAAACCAAGAGGTTTTTACTCCTGGGAATGCACTTTTTTTTCTTTGAAGCCAATTTTTGTCTAAGTGTTGGCAATGTTTTTACTTTGCTATATATATATATATATATATTAACAAGGAGTGATTTCTACCTAGTAACAACATTAATCCCTTTTAGCAAGCATATTAATACAAGGAAGTATATAAGGTTATATTTTCTTTTCTCTTCTAAAATTTTATGTTTTATCAATCATCATATGACAAGGATATATGTCCCTTTTATTTAGAATTTAAGGTGATGCATAATTTCTTATTCAAATTTGATTTTTTCAATTATATATTTTAACAAGGAGAGAGCCAAAGTTTGTTTTCCACAAAGTGGGATTATTCGTTTCCTCTTAATACAAAAACACATTGAATTGGAACTTCACATATTCAATTTCTTTTCCTTAACATGATTGAAAGCTTGAGAATTCATAATCCAAATACATTATCTATTGAGCTATTTTCTCACATACCTATGCATAATTTGAAATCACATAAGAGCAATACAAGGAGATTTTCATAATCTTTTCCTTTCTCTATTATTCATCCTAGTTCAAAGCTCCATCAGGAAAGAACCAGTAAGAAAATCTGATGTCTTTGCCAATACATCAAAATTTGAAATACATTTTTACAAATATTACAATTCAATTGAATTCTCTTCTAGGGCTTTCACAAGAGAAATTTACCAAAGTCTTCAATGCATCAAGGAAATCATGGGAGAGACAAGAACTAGCATGGAGGTAAAACAAAACAATAAGATGAGCAGTTCAAGCATGCATTCCCAACCCAATTTTGCACAATAGGTTCAACAATGAACCAAAATAGGGGGGAGGTAAATTTTGTCAATAGGAGATGTCAATCACCATACCATAACATAGCCTTTTTAGAGCTAATAATTCAAGAAATTCCATTCTTCTACAAATGCCCTTTTGGGGCCAATTCAACAAGGGTATTCATTCCTTCCCTTCTTCAACAATTCAAACTTTCATACAAGGTATGGGATGACAAGTAAGGGCCCATACATTCTACCCTCTTTCCCTCCTCTCACCATGAGAGGAGACTCTACACTATTGAGGTTCAACTAAGGTCCTTCCCCCAAACATGTCCACTTCTTCCCTATCCAAGGGTGATTGATGCCAAAAGAATCCCCATGAAATTCTTCAAAACAAAAAACATCAAGGCAAGCATGAAAATAACATCAAAGAAAACAAGTTAAGATCCGTCCCAATCAACCCCAACACACAAGAAAGCACTACAAAAACAACACAATGCCTTATGCATGATTCAAGCAAGATTCAAGCATGAACAAATGAAGAAAAAAATTCAAAGAAGTGGAGAACTCCTACCTTCACCAAAAGAGTAATGGAAAAATGGTGGGTTGAGAAGAGCTTTTCCGTTTGTTCCTTCAATCTTCAAACTTTCTCCAAAACTAGAGATTGGGTAACCACCCCAAAACTACTTCAAAATGCCCCTAGGTATGATCCTTAACTCAACTAGGCTTCAAGTAAGCTCAATATGGAGTTTTGAGTCCAACTTAATTAAAAAGATAATCAATTTTTGAAATCAACCAAAAGTAAGATTTTTGAGTGGCCTTAAAAGTCAACTAAGGAGGCTAAAGGGGTAGAAAGTACTCCTCACCCACACCCTTACCCCTAGAGTACTTAAATTTAATGTGTTTAGGCCTTAATGACTTAATAGAACCCAACCAAACCTAGGAGAATTTTAAGACCAATTAACAACCTTCCAAAGAAGACAATGCAAGATAGCACAAAATTAACAAGTGGTTTAGTTCCATCTTTCCAATGGGTTTTCCCTGCTAAATTTCCTGTACACTCATTGCACACATCAGTAGATCAAGAAATCACATGCATTATGTAAATTATGTATCAAAAAAATCATACAAATTAAAGCATCCATTTTCTAATAATCAATTGTTTATCTAATTCTACTCATATTTCTGACCATTAGAATTGTATAATCAATGTGTTAGTTTTGCATTCATTTACTTCATCATTATACATGTTCATAAAACATTAAATGATAAAATTAAATAACTGAAGTAAAGCATCACACATCGTAAAATAAAATAATAATGTTTAGTGCATCAAACAATGTTTTGACATATCGAGTCATGAGTATCAAAATAATAATGTATCATCAATGCTAGGATGGGTCAGGGCAAGGCCTCACATTTCAAACATCTAACATTATGATGACCAAGCTTAGCCACATCATCTTCAACTTTTCTTCTACACATCTTTAAATTTGGCTTCTTAGAATAAAAAATATGCTAAGAGATATAAAAAGTTTACCAAAACATGCTTCTATAAACTCTATCTCATAACAATCTTCATTGAAACTTGCATTAATTTCTTCCAAACTTGATATCTTATGCTTCTAAAGTTAGCTGCATATACTTGACACTTAGTATTACCTCCATTTAACCTCACTAGTGAAAGTACTTAATGATCTATCTGTGCCAACTTGATCTTTTTGTTATTCAAATACAACATAAAGCTTCTATGTTGACATCAATGAAAAACACAATCATGAATGTAACATATCATCATTATAATAATCTAATCATGTTTCTACAATACTCCCCCATAGAATTATCATCAGGATTCATGCTTCCAACAATCTCCCCCTTTGGAATTGATGGCAACATAGATGAAAAACATCTAGTTCCAAAAAAATCAATTGTAAAAGACTATTAACCTTTCTTTTCAAATCCTCATCATTAATCATTCTCCCCTATTGATATACCTCAATGTGCACTATATTATGCTATGATCTCTCCCTTCAATGTTCTCTATATCAAACTATTTTTCAAGCTGTAATCTCTCCCCTGTTGACATCAATGTTAAAGGTTTTAGCAACCATCAATCTTTGGAATAGCTATCTAGCTCAAGTATCCAAAGAAACTATTCAAAGTAACATTCAATGAGATTCATAAATGACTCTATCCATCATAGATACTCCCCCATACATAAAGCATTAGCATTTAGTCCAAATAAATAATAGTGCTTTGTTACACTTGATTGATGTACTCTTACATCATCTATTCAAATGTAGGAAGGGGCATAAACCCTAGCATACCTCACAAATACTCAAAAGTCTCTTTGGGATGAGGCTTAGTGAAAATATTTGCAATCTACTCTTTGGTGCTTACATACTACAATTTGATTTCCTTTTTGCAACTTTCTTTCTCAACATGTGATACTTGATAGAAATGTTCTTAGTCTTAGAATGCAACATTGGGTTCTTTGACATATTTAGTGTACTTGTGTTATCACAATTTATGATAATATGTTAATTGAATTTTATCCTTATATCCTTTAGCATCTTCTTCATCAAAACAACTTGATTACAATTGTTTGATGCTACAACATATTCCTCTTCTGCCTCACTTTGTGAGATACAATCTTACTTCTTTCTTAATCGAGAAACCAATCTTCCTCCAAGAAAGAAGGCTCCACCACTAGTGTTTTTTCTATCATCCATACTACCTGCCCAATCAGAATTAGTATAATCATATAAAGTGAAATCATTAGATCTGTCATACCACAATCTAAACTCTAGTGTTCCTTTAAGGTATGTAAATATCCTTTTAATTTCTACATAATGTGATTCTCTGGAATCAACTTAAAATATTGCAACAATTCCAACTGCATTTGCTATATCCAGCCTTGTGTGAGTCATATATTGCAACCCTCTAATCATAGATCTATACTTCTTCTATTCAATAGTAGGTGTCTCATCCTTTGAAGATAACTTGTGTCTAGTTACCATAGGTGTTCCAACTGGTTTACATGTTTCGAAACCAAACCTTTTTAATAGATCTTTCAAATAATTAGTCTATGAAATAAAGATTCCATCTTTGTTATGTACAATTTGTAATCTTAGGAAGTATTTCATCTCTCCTATCATACTCATTTCAAATTTCTTCTTCATTTCTTCTACAAACTTGTCATTTTCATCATCATCTCTTCCAAATATGATATCATCCAAAAATATTACCAAAATAATCAGTCCATCATATATTTCTTTCTAGTATAGATTATTGGCTACCATACCTTTGCTAAATCCAAGCTTTGTCAAATGCTTGTCCAACCTTGCCTACCAAGTTCTGGGTGCTTGCTTCAAGCCATACAATGCTTTCTTCAATCAAAAAATTATATCCTTGTCATCTACTAAAGGAAAACCTTTAGGTTATTCTATGTATACCTATTTTTCAAGTTCTCCTTTTAGAAAAGCTGACTTGACATCCATTTGATACACTTTGAATTTCTTATGTTCTACATAGGCTAGGAATAACCTTACAACTTCTATTCTTACCACAAAGCATATGTTTCATCATAGTCTATTCCTTCTTGCTATGAGTAATCTTTACATACCAATCTTGCTTTGTTCCTTACAATTTCACCTTGTTCATTCATCTTGTTCTTGAATAACCATTTTGTTCCTATCACATTCTTGTCTGCTAGTCTAGGGACCAATTCCCATATCTCATTTTTCACTATCTAGTCCAATTCTTCTTGCATAGCTTGCTTTCAATAGTCATCTTAAAATACTTCATATGCAATCTTTGGTTCAACTTGAGATATCAAACATAGTTCTTCATTGATTTTGCTTCTTGTCATCAGACCTTTATCTCTACTTTTGATGATCAGCTCTAGTGAATGATTCTTTTTCATAATCTTACTAGAAGTAGAAGTTGTTATCTCATCTCTTAGCTTTGTTGAAGGTTCCAAGATTTTTTCATGCCTCTGCTCTCCTTCATTCTACAAATGATTGTTTGTCTCAAGAATACTTCATCATTCCTTGGTTTAGTAACAACATTCTCATCATCATAATTGTAATCAACTACTCTTTCTTATATCCTAAATTTCTCATCAACTCTTACATTTGCACTCTCAACAATAGTCTTAGTGCTAATATTATAACATCTATAAGCTCTTATTTTCAATGAATAACCAAGAAACATACCTTCATCACTTCTAGCATCAAATTTACCAACATCATTTCCTCTTTTGATATAAAATTTGCTACAAAAAATTCTAAAATACTTAACTGTAGATGGGTGATCAAACCACAGTTCATAAGGGGGTCTTGTTTGTGTCTTCCCTAACTTGCACTCTATTCATAGTGTAGACTATTGTATTCATAGCTTCTCTCCAAAACATCTTGGATACATCATTCTCAAATAACATAGCTCTTGCCGCTTCTATTACTAACCTGGTTCTTCTCTTAGCAATGCCATTTTGTTCAGGGGTTCTCAGAGATGATAACTACCTTTTGATTCCATTAGCTTTACAAAAGATGTTAAAATAATTTGAAGTAAAATATCCTCCTCTATCTAATATTAAAAATTTAATCTTCATACCTGATTCATTCTTAACTTTATTTCTGAATATCTTGAACTTATCAATGCCTTAGATTTTTCTTTAAGGAATGCAATCCACATCATTTTAGAAAAATCATCAACTAAAATCATGAAGTACCTTTAACTATAGAATCCTTTAGTATTCATAGGACCACTAAGATCTATATGTACAATCTCCAATTTAGTTGTAGTAATAAACTTCTTGCTAGGAAAAGAAGTTTTGGTATGTTTTGCCAATACACACTCCTTGCAAATTGTATTAGTAGGCTTAACAATCTTAAGAGAATCTCTAACTGCAACCATACTACTAGTTTTAACAATGCTATCAAAGTTTATATGACAAAATCTCTTATTCCATAACCAATTGTTATCTACCTTAGCAACAGAACATGTCATTTCAATTGGATTAAGCTGAAATATATTATCTAGTTCCTATTCCAATTACCTTTCCATCTTTGTCTCTAATAATTCATGTCTTCTCTATGAATTATAACTGATAACCTTTATCCACTAGTTTTCCAACACTAAGAAGAATGTGTTTCAAACCATCAACAAAATATACATCCTTAGTGTTAATCTTACCATCAAGATTTATAGATCCAATATCTTTAACATGGCACACTGCACTGTTTCCAACTATGACAATGCCTCCATTGTGACTTTTGAAGTCAACAAACTTGTTCATATCACTAGTCATATGATGTGAACAACCATTGTCAATTATCCAATTAGATTTGTTTTTCACCTATGATATAAAGCCATTTTCTCTGGACTTTCTTCTTTGATTGCTACGAATCATAATTCATCATCACCAACACTTATTGCTTGTTCATCAAAACCATCTTCTTCATTTGCATACAAACACTCTCTATCTCTTCTAGGTTTGAACTTTCCTTTATATTTTTTCTCTCTTTTAGGACACTTTACAAGTCCAACATTTAATTTTTTTCTTAACATCCTTTTCTCTTCTTACTAAAAGGGTGAGTCCTTCTTCTATATTTTTGTCTTCATTAGACCTTCTACTACTAGCAAAGTATCCTCTAGCACTTGTGCTCCTTGATAAACTAGGTCAAATATTTAGGGCATTGAAAGTTATTTCTGTTCTGGTCAATTCTTTGGATTGTCTAAGCTCTTTCTCAATTACTTGAAGTCTCCCAAGTAGTGTATCCTTTGTGAAATCTTTGGTGCAAGTGATCAACAATTTTATTATTTGAACTACTTGCTTAAATGGTAGCATTAAGTTCTTCAATATCTTCTAGATGACCTTATCATATTCCTTAGTTCCTAATTGAGATCTAATACCTGTAGTAATTTCTAATATGAGTCCCTATTAGGAGAATTTGAATCCCTATTAGGAGATTTCAAATCTATTAGGAGTTGTGACAACCTTGTTAGGAGTTGTGGAAGACAAAAAAGACCCATTGTCCAAACAACTTCTAGGGCAAGACCACTGAACTCACTGTCCAACTAATCTCACAACTATGGCTTGTAGAATAATCATCTATAGTATACTTTAACTTTTTTCCTCTATCCTATCAACTAAAACAATCATTGTTAGACCTTGTAAACCATTTCATAACCTTGGATCCAAATAATAAACTTTGGATCATCAAATAAAACCTTAGCAACAAAATTCTCTCAAACTTTTCTCTGGTTAGCTTATCTTCACATTCCACCCTTTGTGTTGCTTACAATAATTCACTTACATCCATGCATGATAAAGGAAAATTTCCTTCCTTTATACTAAATCCATAAAATAATTCGTTGAGTCAAATTTTAGACCTTCTTATTTAATTATTATAGGACCTCATTAAGAACATGTTACCCTTAGCAATAACATTAATCTTTTGCCTTGTAACTTGAATAACTCTCTGTACGTGTAATATTATGACAAGTGAGCTTAGCCACAAAATTTGGAACATGTCTTCTACACATACTAAACTTTGGTGTCTTAGAATAATAAATCTACTAAGAGATATAACTAGTTTACTAGAAAATGCTTTTGTAAACTCTATCTCAGAATAGTCTTCATTGAAACTTGCATAACTTCTTCCAAACTTAATATCTTATGTTTTTGAGGTTAGCTGCATATACTAGACACTTAGGATTATCTCCCTTTAACCTCTCTAGTAAAAGTACTCAACGATACGTCCATACCAACTTGATCTTTCTATTGTTCTTCTGTAAGATGCCATAGAAAACTACTATGTTGACATTAATGACAAACACAGTCATGAATGTAACATATCATCATGATAGTTATTTAGTTATGTTTCTACAATACTCCCCCATAGAAGTATCATCAAAATTCACACTTCCTATATATTTTAGCTCTATTATTTTGCAAAGAATAATATAGAGATCATTTGGATAGTGGGTTCATTGGTCTTGCTCTTGAAGTTGTTTGGGAGTGGGGTCCATCTATCTTCCACAACTCCTAATAGGGTTGGCTCAACTCCTAAAATGGTTGGAATCTCCTAATGAGGATTCAAACTCTCCTAATAGGGACTCATATCTATTGAATGTTGTAATAGACTCCTAATAGAGCCTATCCTCTAACAAGGAATATTTATATTAGCACATCATCTTGTGGGTACCATCCCCATCAAGGATCAATATTTTCCCTTTGATCAAGGGTTTCCCTAGTTAATACATTTGGTGTTATTATGTATGAGTATCTAATGCAGGATCATCCTAAGTGTAAGGGAGATCTTGCATCACCCAAAAATATTTTCCTTCCAATATTTTCTATGTTAATAAGGACTAGTAGACAGGGTGGTTACTATATATGGAAACTTGCTATTTTTTCTAATTTTGTCATATGAGTTTATAATGTTCTCATTTTCTATAGGAAGGTTCATTTTAGAGTTATAAACCTACCATAAAAATCTCATTGCTCCAACTTAAGTATCAGAGAAGTTATTGTGGATTTTTGTTGGAAAATTTTGTAGAAAATTCTTCAGGTTCATCTTTAAAGGCCTTAGAGTGGCAAGATGAGGTTCGAAAACTCGATGGAAGGGCACTCGTGCACTTCCAAGCTTGTAGATCAGGAGCTGGCATTTTTGAAAAGTGGTTATAATAGCCAATCAAAGGAATGGTTTAAGAGTTATGGCCTTCTAATTTTGGGCTACCCAAAATATCTAAAATAATTGTCAAAGATGTTTTTTGTTGACTCTATATGTATTGTTAGAGTCTATTAGCCCTAGGTATTAAGTTTCATGTCTAGAACCTTCATAGGAAGCATAAACTTGCCTATTTAAGAAAAGCCTAAACATTATCTAGGACAACTATGGGTGGTAGTTTGCATCTTAGTGTTGTAGATTATTGTAATGAAGGCACCCATGTGTGTTAGCATATTGTACTAGTGAATTCTATAATTTTGCATTGGTGTCACAAATAAGAAGTCCATATTTTTTTCTCACATTTGTTGTTATTTTTTTGTTTATGTTACGAGTTAATGGTTAAAAAGGGAGCACGCTTCATCAAGTGGTATCAGAGCTAGAGTTCTTTAGTGTGTGGATAGATTGATGACTGTGAGGTAGTTCACAATAGGACCATGGTTTAGGTTAAGCATGTAGACAGATCATTGATTGTGAGGCAATTTGCAGTAGGGTTTCAGTGAAAGTGTGAAAAAATTGTCTATGAAGAGAGCATGGTGGAAGAGTTGTAGGTGTTACATCTAAGGGTTTTTGAGCCCTCCAAAGACAAATGCAAGCATTGGAAGAACAAATGTGTAGAGGAATAAATCTTCTTGTAAGAGATGAAAGAAAGGATCAAGATGAAGTAGAGAATATGCCAAAGTAGAGGTAGTTCTAAACCTAGAGGAAGAGAGGCTTTTTAGGGCCATCTCCAAGATTGGAAAAAGACCTAAGGTTGAATTTCTCACATTTTTGGGAAATCTTAACCTAGAGGAGCTGATTAATTGGATCAATGAATTGGAGGAGTACTTTGAGTATGAAGATATTGAAGATCCTGATAGGGTCAAGTTTATGAAGGTAAAGCTGAAGGGACAGACAAAGATTTGGTGGTAGGAGGTTTAATTGGAGAAAAATAGAAAGGGAAAGGACAAAATCACCAGATGGGATTGGATGATAGATAAACTTAAGTGACAATTCATTCCCATCAATTATGAGCTTGATCTTTTGAAGAAAATGCAAGGTTTGAAGAAAGCAAGAAAATCTATTCAAAACTATACCGAAGAGTTCAACCGAGTTCTCATTAGAACCTGCCATGCCAAAGTTGATAACGAGAAAGTGGCTCATTATCTTAATGGGTTAAGGCCATGTATTTAGGAAAAGTTGAGTCTAGTTCAAATGAATAGTATTGAGGGGGCATATTATTTTTCCCTAAGAGTTAAGGAGAAATTGAGCAAGAAGTTTGACAAAAAGAGTAGTGGAAGAGGTCACAGTGGAAGATCTAATGGACTATCTTATGGTGGCCATGATGATGATTAGAAGAACAAGGATGAGGATAGGAGTAGCAATCAAAATCTAAGGGGAAAAAATTCCAATCATTTCCATGATCATAACAATAGAGATCAAAGAGGAAGAGGTAGAGGACAAGGATCTAGAAGAGGAGGATTTCATGGGAAATGTTTGCACTACAAGAATGGCAAAGAGAATTTTAATATTCCCAGTGCCAAGGAAGGAAAAATCAAAGAACAGAAGGCTAGGCCAAAATTGAACATGTTGATTAAGATGCTAGAACCTCACATTCTAAAGATGTTGAAAGAGGAGAAGTCTTAGTTAATAGAAGAGTTCTACTGAGTGGTGAGAATGAACTTGATTAAAAGAAGGAGATTATTTTGCACAAGGTGCAAATGTGAAGATAAGTGGAACTACTGACAATCTAGTGTTAGAAATGATGGTCACCAAGTTGAAGCTCAAGAGATAGAAACATCCACGTTGATACTATTGATATTTGATTGAAAAGAGTATTGCTAAGAAGGAGATTATTGAAGAAGACTATGCATTTCAATCATTTTTTTGTCACTGATATCAAACCTACTATTTGTTGGTAAGACAATTTCTTATATGATTCAAGTACTATCACTTAGTTGATTGATGAGGAGGATTTGATCAACAAGATGTAACAAAAACACCTAGAGGAAAGGTTGAGTTAAGATTATGAAATAAAGTACACGGATCAGTTAAGAAAGTGATGATATGGTGTATTGATGATCTACTTAAGGTTACAAAATGGTTGGCTAAACTTAGAAAGTTTAGAAGAACAAGTTGACAAAAGTTTTTCTACCAAGCTTGACCGAGTGGATAGTATGTGTCCAGCAAAGTTAGTGCAAGCCAAGTAGAAAGTCAGTTGGAGCTAAGTAAAAGAAAATTTTAGTGGATGCAAAGAAAGACAATAGATGCCGAGTGAATTTTAGTTGATACCAAGCACCAATAAAATATAGTTGATGCCAAGTGATTTTATAGTTGATGTCAAGTGATGTAGTATGTGTCATGCATCATAAGATTGATAATGCTAAGCTATTGCATTATGAAAAATATTGAAGATTTGTGAAATAAAAGATGACAAGTTTATTTTCTTGGAACTTGTAAACTAGGAGGAAGATAAGATTGATGAGTTGGTGGAACAAAATTTGATGTAAACCATTTTTAGGTGAATTCAAATGGATTCTAAGAGAAGTTTCTAGAGAAGACAAGATATGGGGTAGATACATTGTATCCTACCTAATCCATCTAAAATCCTAATTTATGTGATGGATAATGAGTGAGAAAATATTCTAATTTCCTTTATATAGGAATGTCTGGTCATGAAGCAAAAGAGTTAAAGAGGTTGGTGTCATGTGTGAGAACCTAAGGAGGAGAAGGAATTAAGTGTTTTGCTTCTTCAAGTGACCCAAGGGAAGTGTCATCAATGATATACTAAGTAAGAAAGCTTAAGGAGATGAATGCTTGAAGGGTGAACAAGCTATCAGAGATTCAAAGTATGAAAGACAAGAAAAATTGAGGATTAAATAGAGATTTATAATCTTCAAGTGAAGTTGTAAGTTGGATCAGATCAAAGCTCTACTATTACTCTCTAACAATTATATCAGTATAGGGTAAATCCTTGGATTAAGGTTGACATAATAGTCATTGAAAAATCCTTTAACAGGGTGGAATTCCAAGTGAATGGCCTAAAGTCCTCTAACAAGGCTTAATTTTTCTCTAATTAGGTTTCCATGCTAAATCATTGTGTCAAATGTGTTGATGAATGTGTTGTGTTTCATGCTTTACATTTCTACAATTTGATTAGATAGTAACCTACAAGTTTCAAGTATTCACATATTCATTTGGATGCATATATGAATATGAATATTTTATGGGTTCACTAAGTTAAGAAATTTTTTATTTGTATATCTAGATCTTGAATAACTAATTCACCCCCCCTCTCAGTTATTCTAAAAGATTTACAACAATTGGTATTAGAGCCATCTGCTTAAGAGGACTAGTTTTAAGGTACTAGAAGCACAAAGATCAAGATGTCTAAAAGAGAAGTACCGAAGCTCAACAAAGATAACTGTCCTACATGGAAAAGTTTGATGAAGGTACAACTTGGACAACTTGGAAATCATGCACAATATTATATTATAGTGGAACATGTTGATCTAGTAGGAGCCTTCACTGCTGAAGATACGAAGAAAAAGAAAGAACACAATTAGACAATGTTGGAGATTGCCTCTACCCTAAGCTATACCGAATTGATGATATCAAAGGATGTGACACTGCAAAGAAGATGTGGGATGCCCTGACCACCATCTATGGAGGAGATAAAAAATTTCAAAGAGCCAAGTCTAAGAGCCTTAGAGGTAAGTTTGATGACATGAGAATGAAAGAAGGTGAGAATATTGCTCAATATATTGCTAGGATAAAAGAAGTTGTTACTACAATAAAAGGTACTACTGGTCAAATAGATGATGATACTATGCTAAGTAAAGTCTTGAGGACATTACTACCTATTTATGCTATTAGAGTTTCTACAATCTAAGAGTTGATATGTATACTAGGAAATAATCTAACCCTTGAAGGTCTAGTAGGTAGACTCACTACTTTTAAGCTATCTAATTTTGATAATTACAAACTAGAGAGTCTTGAATCAACTTTCAAAGCTAAATTGTTATTAAAGGATTCTAAGAAGGTAAAGTAGAAGAAGAAGAAGAAAAGAAAGATAAAATATGCATCCAGTGATAGTAATACAAATGAAGAAGACATTGAAAAATTGGAAGCACTACTGGCAAGGAGATTTCATAGAGGTAAAGGCAAGTTCAAAGGCAAGTTACCCATCATTTGTTTTAATTTCAATGAAGTTGGTAATATTGTTGCAAGATGTAAATAGAAGAAGAAATATAGAGAAGGAAACAAGTACAAAACTAGAACAGGAGATGATGGTAGAGATTAAAAGACAAAGGCAAGAAGTCATGCTACATTGTTGACGAACATGACTCTGATGAACATGATGATGAAGTGGTATATGTTGCAATGAAGGATGAATCTAATGAGGATGAGGCAACTACACTTGTGACTTGTGTGAACAAGAATGATAAATGGATCACTGACAATGGATTCTCACATCACACAACTAGAGACAAAAGTAAGTTCATTACCTTAACTTGTGATGATGGAAATAGTGTAAGATTTGGTAATGATGCACCATGTTTGATAAAAGGAAAAGGGTCTATCAAACTCATAGACAAGATTTCATGTGATAATGCTTACTATGTTAAAGGATTAAATTATAACTTATTAAGTGTACCACAATTGAATAATATGGGATGCAAGGTTGAATTTGAAAATAAAACTTCCAAGATATATGACACAAATGGGAAGCTGATTGGAAAAGGTGATCAAATGAGAAGTAATATATTCTATCTAGATATAGAGGATGTTAGTTGTCTTATTACAAAATTTGATGATGTATGGCTTTGGCACAAAAGATTATGTCATGTTAATTTTGATTATTTGGTTAGTATTAGTAACATGAAAAGAGTTAGAGGTTTGCCTAAGTTGAAGAAACCTAATAATATAGTATGCAAACAATGTCAACTAGGCAAAATGAGAAAGTCAAGCTTTAAAAGTAAAGCTTATACCTCCAAGGAAATACTAGAAATTGTTCATACTAACTTTTGTGGACCTATTGAAGTGCAAAGCTATAGAGGAGATAAGTACACAATGCTATTTGTTGATGATTACTCTAGGATGATGAAAATCATGTTTCTAAAAAAAAAATTAATGCTTTTCAAATGTTTAAGTGGTATTTGGCAAGAGTTGAAAAAGAAACATGTAAAAGTCTAACTTCTTGAGATTAGACAGAGGTGGAGAATTCACTTCAAATGAGTTTGAGATGTTCTGTAATGACAGAGGAATGAAAAGAAAAATATTTGCACCTAGGACCCCTGCACAAAATAGAATTGCTAAAAGAAGAAATAGGTCTATAATGGACCGTGCCAGAACACTTATGATGGAGAAGAATTTTTCTTTGAAATACTGGAGAGAAGCTATAAGTATTGTTGTATATACCTTGAACTGTGTGCAAGTCAAGAAAGGTACTTATTCAACACCTTTTGAACTATGGTATGGATATCCACCTAATGTGAAATAATTTAAGGTATTTGGAAGTAAGGGTTATATTCTTAAAGATGTTAGGAATGGAAAGTTTGATGCAAAAAGTGAAGAAGGTATATTTATTGGATACTCCACAAGAAGCAAAGCCTATAAGTGTTTAAATACTAACACTAACAAAATTGTTGAAAGTGCAAATGTGAATTTTGATGAATTTATAGAAGTACATAAGGCTGAACCTATAAAAGAACTAGAAGAATGCAAATCATTTGTATATTTCTATGAAGGAATTCCTGCTAAAGAAGATGCTACAAATCAAGTTACAAGTCAACATAAAGTCTCAGTAGCTGCCAAGTCACAACCTGTGAATGCCGAGTTGCATTTAGGAATTTAAATGCATCCAAATGACGAGTTGTAGAATGAAAAAAATGTACATTTTGATTCTAAGATCAGTATACATGAGAGAGATGTTGAGATACTTGACAGAGATGCACACAGTGACTCTGAAGTTGAAAGACAAAATTTAGAAATAAGATTTGATCCAAGATTATCTAAATATGTCAAAAGACATCATCCTATAGATCAAATCATTGGAAACAAATATGCAAGGCCAATGACAAGAAATAGAGTGAGAAGTGAATCATGTTTGTTAACCATGAAGGAGCCCAAAATAGTGAAAGATGCATTAGAAGATGATGACTAGTACAAGGCCATGAAAAAAGAAATTCAATAGATAGAGAAGAACAAAACATGGAGTCTAGTTCCTAGACTAGAAGACAAGAATGTGATTGACACTAAGCGGGTATTCAAAAACAAGCTAGATGAGAATGGTGAAGTGAAAAGAAACAAAGCAAGATTAGTTTGCAAAGGATATGCACAAGACTTGAAGGAACTGACTATGGTGAGACATTTTCCCCTATTGCAAGAATGGAAGGAGTGATAATTCTACTTGCTTATGCTACATACAAAGGTTTTGAAGTTTATCAGATGGATGTTAAATCTGTATTTCTTAATAACATACTAGAAGAGGAAGTCTACATAGAACAAACTGAAGGATTTGTTGATGAAAACAATAAGAACATGGTATGTAGACTACATAAAGCCCTATATGGATTGAAGCAAGCATCAAGAGCAAGGTATGAGAGCCTACATACTTATCTTGTGAAGATTGGATTTGAAAGAATTGATGATAAGAGCAATTTTTACATGAAGATAGAAACAAACAAAGGTATACTGTTATCTAAAATATTTGTTGATGATATCATATTTGGAGGACAAGATGCTTTGTATAAGGACTTTGCAAATCAAATGAAGCAAGAATTTGAAATGTCCGTGTTTGGAGAGATCAAATTCTTTGTGGGATTACAAGTGTATCAGATGAAGTATGAAATATACATCACTTAGTCAAAATATGTAAAAGAGATATTGAAGAAATTTGGACTAGAAGATTCCAAACTAGTAAGTACACCTATGGTGTCTAGACACAAGTTGTCAAAAATGATGATTCAGCTAAGGTGAATCAGACACTATATCGGTCTATGATTGGAAAATTGTAATATGTAGTACATAGTAGACCTGATATTGCATTAGCTATGGGGATAGTTGTGAGATTCTCTACTAATCCCAAAGAGAATCACTTGATGGCTATGAAAAGAATAATGAGATATCTAAAAGGAACAAAATAATTTGGTTTATACTACAAGAAGAATGAAATGTTTGAACTAAGAGCCCACACTAATGCTGATTAGGCTAGAAATATTGATGAAAAAAAGAGCACCGATGGAGGAGCATTCTTCTTACGCAAAAGACTAGTTATTTGGACTAGCAAGAAACAAAGTTGTACTTCACAATCTATTGCTAAAGAAAAATATGTTGTTGCTACTATAAACTGCACAAACATTGTATGGATCAAATAGCTACTCAAAGGAATGGAGGAAGAAATCATAAAACTAGTGACACTTTATTGTGACAATGCAAGTGCTATCAATATATCAGAGAATCTAGTAATGCACACAAAGACAAAGCACATTGCAATCAAGTATCACTATGTCACAGAGTTAGTTCAAGACAAAGAGGTGAAGATGAAATATGTTAACTCAAAGGAGAAAATTGCTATTATCTTCACAAAACCATTACCTAAGGATGCTCATGAGTATCTAAGAGGTAAACTAGAGGTGATACCCCTATCAAAGGCTATGTAAGAAATAGAGGGAGTGCCCTGCATCAAACAAGCTAATGTTCATATAATACAAATTGATGTAGTGGATCTTACTTTAGGAACTGCCAAAAGTAATCACAGAACTAAAAATACAAATTAGTCACAAGCAAGGTGATAGAGGGAGAAATTCAAGAACCTGAAAAAGCTTATATCTACATGTATTGAAAATGCCAAGTGTTTAGTATATGTCTTTGACATTTTTCTCAAAGATGGAGAAAGTGCATTAAATTGATAAAGTGCAAGAGGAATAGTGGAGAAAGTACATCATCAGAAGATTGAAGAGGGAGAAAAATATCAAGAATCAAGTTAGAACAAAGAAGGAGAAAATTAGAGAGCCAGAAAGAAAGAGGGAGAAATCCTAATCTACGTAGTAAGAGGAAGATACAAGAAGGAACTCAGAGGGAGTTTTAAGGAAGATATTTTGTAACTTAATTAGAAGATTGAAGTTGTTGAAAGAGGAATAGAAGGCATACAAGTTTTTATTTTTGGTATTGACTTACTATTTTAACTTAGTTAGTTTGGTTGAACAAGATGTTCATCATTTGATTGACTTGGTTGATCAGTTTGGTTTGTCATTAATGCCAAAGAGGGAGATTGTTGATATCTAATTGAAAATATCATTTGAAAAGAGTATTGTAAAGGAGATTGTTGAAGAAGAGTATGTGTTTCAACCATTGTTTTGTCACTGATGTCAAACCTACTATTTGCTGGTAAGACAATTGCTTATATGATTCAAGTACTATCATTTAGTTGATTGATGAGGAGGATTTGATCAAGAAGATGTAAAAAAAGTATTTAGAGGAAAGGTTGAGTTATGATTATGAAATGAAGTACAAGGATTAGTTAAGACAATGATGATATGATGTATTGATGATCTACTTAAGGTTAAAAAATGGTTGGCTACACTTAGAAAGTTTAAAAGAACAAGTTAATAAAAGTTTGTCTATCAAGCTTGACTGAGTGGATAGTAGCTGCTGAGTAAACTTAGTGCAAGTTGAGTAGAAAGTTAGTTAGAGCCAAGTAAAAGAAAATTCTAGTGGATGCCAAGCATGAAAGTAGATGCTAAGTGAATTTTAGTTAATGCTAAGCACAAGTAAAATCTAATTGATGCCAAGTGATTTTACAGTTGATGTCGAGTGACACAGTATGTGCTAAGCATCAAAAGATTGATAATGCTGAGCTACTGCATTATGACAAAGATTGAAGATTCACCAAATAAAAGTTGACAAGTTTATCTTTGTGGAACTTGTAAACTAGGATGAAGATAAGATTGATGAGCCAGTAACACAAAATTTGATGTAAATCATTTTTAGGGGAATTCAAATGGATTCTAAGAGAAGTTTCTAGAGAAGACAAGATACAGGGTAGATATATTGCATCCTACCTAATCTATCTAAAACCCTAATTTAGATGATGGATAATGAGTGGGAAAATATTCTAATTTCCTTTATATAGGAATTTCTATTCATGAAGAAAGAGTGTTAGAGAGGTTGGTGTCATGTGTGAGAACCTAAGGGGGAGAAGAAATTAAGGGTTTTGCTTCTTCAAGTGACCCAAGAGAAGTGTTTGCAATGGTGTACTAAGAAAGAAGGCATAAGGATATGAATTATTGAAGGGTGAAAAAGCTACTAGAGTTACAAAGTATGAAAGCCAAGAAAAATTGAGGATTGAAAAGAGATCTATAATTTGCAAGTGAAGTTGTAAGTTGTATCAAATCAAAGCTTTACTATTACTCTCTAACAATTGTATTAGTCTAGGGTAAATCCTTTGGATTAAGGTTGACCTAATAGTTATTGGAAAATATTTTAATAGGGTGGCATTCTAAGTGAATGGCCTAAAGTCCTCTAACAAGGCTCACTTTTAATAGGGTGATTGGAATCATTTAATTAGATCACATTTAACAGTGTGTATTGTAACCTTTAACAGGGTTGGCTTTTCACAGGGCATCACTTTAGAAGAGTGAAAAGGAGTAGCATGTTACTAGTGGTTTTTCCAAAATTGGGTTTTCACATTAAATCATTGTGTTAAATGTGTTGATGAATGTGTTGTGCTTCATGCCTTACATTTTTGCAATTTGATTAGATAGTAACCTGCAAGTTTCTAGTATTCACATATTCATTTGGATGCATGTATAAATATGAATGATTTATGGGTTCACTAAGTTAAAAAAAGTTTTATTTATACATCTAGACCTTGAATAACTGATTCACCCCCACATTTTAGTTATTCTAAATGATTTCCAATAGATACTATATTTCTTAGGTGCAAGATGACCTTAAGGTCATGGTCAATGAGCAATTCTCAGTGAAGTTAAATATTGGAAGCTACTAGAATGAGGTACTATGTGATATCATACCTATGGACATATGTCATATGTTGTTGGGTAGGTCATGACTATTTGACAGGCATGTTATACATGATGGGTCAGCAAATACCTACACATTGACCAAAGATGGAGTGAAGCATAAGTTGAAGCCATTGAAGGAGAAAGAAGAAAAGGTATGTAGTGTTGCCAAAATATGTTTTATTGATGGAAAATAGTTTCTCAAAGGTATGAAGTGTGAGCATATGTATTCTTCTATAATTCCTAAAGATAGTAAAGAAGAAATAGAGGAGGTACCTATAGAAGTTTTAGATATGTTGGGAGATTTTTTTGATATTGTATTAGATAATGTACCTAATGGATTTCCCCCAATGAGGAAGATTAGTCACTAGATGGATTTGGTCCTAGGAGCCAGTTTTCCAAACAATGCAGTGCACAAAATGCCACCAACAAAAAGTGAAGAGTTGAATAGGCAATTTCATGAGTTATTGTAGAAGGGTTTGATTCATGAGATTCTTAGTCCATGCATTGTACCAGTTGTATTAGTGCCAAAGAAGAATGGAGAATGGAGGATGTGCATAGATTCTCACGCTATCAACAAGATCACAATCAAGTATAGATTTCCATTGCCAAGGATGGATGATATTATGGATTGTTTGAGTGGAGCTGAGTATTTCAAAAAGATAGGTCTAAAGAGTGAGTACCATTAGATTCATATAAGAGAAGATGATAAGTGGAAGATTGCATTCAAGACCAAAGAAGGACTATAGTATGTATGAGTTGTTAGTCATTCCATTTGGGTTAACCAATGCACCAAGCACTTTCATGTGGCTCATGAATGAGATACTGAAGGTGTTTCTAGATAAGTTTGTCATTGTTTACCTAAATGATATTTTGATCTTTAGTAAGACATTGGAGGAGCATTTGATTCATATTTGCAAGGTGTTTGATAAGTTGATGGAAGAAAAGTTGCTAATAAACCTGAAGAAGTGCAGTCTTGTAAAAGAATTGGTGTACTTGGGATTTGTAGTCTTAGTAGAAGGTCTAAAAATGGACCTAGAGAAAGTGAAGAATATCCATGAATGGCCTAATCCAAGGAGTGTGATAGAGGTAAGATATTTTCATGGACTGACTTGTATTTATAGAAAGTTCATAATAGGTTTTAACAATATTTGTGGACCCTTCACTACAACAATGAGAAGGCATAGGAAAGAATTTAAGTGGACTGTCGGAGAAGATAAGAGTTTTAATTTGTTGAAACAAAAAGTTATTGAGTAGACTATTTTAGCACTTCCTAATTTTAACAAGGTGTTTCAAGTAGACTATGATGCTAGTGGTATGGCAATAGGAGTTGTTATGAGCCAAGAAGGTAGACCTGTTGCTTATTTTAGTGAGAAATTAAATGATACAAAAATAAAGTATTCTATTTATGTTCAAGAATATAATATGATAGTTTAAGAATTGAAGAAGTGGAGACACTATCTTCTTCCTAAGGAGTTTATTTTGTATACTGATCATCAAGCTTTACAATATTTGAATAGTGAAGAAAAATTTAATGAAAGGCATTTGATGTGGTTTTAGTTTTTGTAGAGTTATACATTTGTTTTGAAACACAAGAGTGGGAAGTCTAACAAAGTTGCAAATGCTCTTAGTAGAAGATAAGTTTTGTTGACTAAAATGTAGATAGAGGTGTTTGGGTTGAAGGAACTCAGTAATTTTTATCAAAATGATCCTAATTTTAGTGAAGTGTGGAAGGCTTATATAGAACCTGTTACACTTGAAAAGACAAAGTGGTTGGATTTCATGATCCAGGATAATATGTTGTTCAAAGGAAGCCAATTATGCATTCCTAGAATTTCATTGAGAGAGAATCTCATCAAGAAGAAGTATAGTGGAGGATTCACTAAATATTTTGGTAGAGATAAAACCATTGCTTTGGTTGTTGAGAATTATTACTAACCACAGTTGTAGCAAGATGTGATGAATTTTGTATAAAGTTGTAGAGTATGTTAGATGGTGAGAGGAGTAAAGCAAAATATAGGGTTGTATCCACCACTACCTATACTAGAGAAGCCATGTGAGGATGTTAGTATAGATTTTGTTCTTGGATTACTGAACACATAGTGCAAGCATGAGTCTATTATTGTGGTGGTTAATAGGCTTTCAAAGATAGTAAATTTTATTCCTTGCAAGAAGACTAGTGATGTTGTTCATGTAGTAGAGTTGATTTTCAAGGAAGTGGTGAGACTACATGGTTTGCTAAAGAGTATAGTTTCAAATCGAGATACCAAAATTTTTGGGTATTTTTGGCATACATTGTGGAAGAAGTTGAAGATAGATTTGAAGTTCAATTCATGACATCATTCACAAGCTGATAGATAGATATAAGTTGTGAATCTCAGTTTGGGAAACTTGCTGAGATGTTCGGTTAGAGACAAGCCAAAAGGATGGGATATGATTTTACCACAAGAAAAATTTGCATATAATAATTTTGTTAATAGGGGTACTGGAAAATTTTCCATTCCAAATTGTATATGGGAGTAGTCCTAGAAATGGTTCTGAATTAAGGTAGTTGGATAAAGGAGAGATAAGTAGTGTTGAAGCAGAAGAACTTGTTAAACACTTGAAGAACATCCATGGGGAGGTGACGAAGCATATCATAAAGATGAATACAAAATACAAGGCTAGGCTTATGTGAAAAGGAGGTATAATGAATTTTAGATTGGAGATGTGTCATGGTTCATTTGAGGAAAGATAATTTTCTAGTGGGTACATATAATAAGCTGAAGATGAAGTAAGTTTGGATCGTGTAAGATAGTGAAAAGGCATGATTCTAGCAATGTGTATGAAGTAGACTTGCCTACTAAATTGAATATTTCACCACTATTTAAAATTTTAGACTTGACAAAGTATTATGAAGGAGGTGATGGAGATGAGTTTGTGGAAGTGCAATGGGGTATTCTAATAGCTAGTTCAGCTACAAAAGAGATTGAGGAGATACTGGAAAATCATGTTGGTAAAAGTACAAGAAACAAAGCTTATTAGGAATATTTGGTCAAATGGAAAGGAAGGCCAGTAGAGGATTCATCATAGCTAGTAAAGGAGGAGGTTAACTATCTTGATTTTCCTTTGAATACCTGATACGTGATAGAGTCACTTCTCAAATTACCTTGCATGTTTGATGCAGGAGCATCTTGGGTGTAAAAGCAATCTTGCATCACCCAGAAATATTTTATTTTCAATCTTTTATATTTTAATAAGGACTAGTAGATAGGGTGGTTACTATTTATAAGAACTTTCTATTTTTAGTAAGTTTATCATATGATCTTGGAATGTTCTCATTTTCTACAAGAAGGTTCATTTTAGAGTTATAAGTCTACTATAAAAATCTCATTCCTCCTAGCTTAAGTATCAGAGAAGTTATTGCAAATTTTTGGTGGAAACATTTGCAGAAAAAATCTTTGAGCTCATCGTTGAAGGCCTTAGAGTTCCCAAATGAGGTTTAAAAACTCGACGAAAGGGTGCTTGTGTAATCTTGGTTCTGTAGATCAAGAGCTGGCATTTCCAAAAAGTGGTTATAATAGTTAATCAAAGTAATGGTTTGAGAGTTATGGCCTTCCGAAGCTGGGATACTTGAAATATATAAAATAATTGTCAAAGATGTATTTGGCTAACTGTATATGTATTGTTAGGGTTTGTCAACCCTAGGTATTAAGTTTCATTGTCTAAAAACTTAAAATTGTCTATTTAAGAAAGGCCCAAACATTGTCTAGGACAACTCTGAGTGGTAGTTCACAGCTTAGTCTTGCAGATTACTATAATGAAGTGGGTTAGCATATTGTGATTGTGAATTCTATAATTTTGCATTTGTAACACAAATAAGAAGTCCATATTTTGTTCTCACATTTTTTGTTTTTTCATTGTTTCTATTATGAGTTTATGGTTTTAAAAGGAGGACCCTTTATTAGTATCTTGTTGTGGATTTAGTTTATATTACTCATATGGTTAAGATTGTCTAAGATTGTTAATAGTGATGTTAGTTGGTTAACTGATTCATTCCCCCTCTCAATTATATCAGTGGACTATATATTCTAACAATTGGTATTAGAGCATCAGGTCCTTGAAGAATAAGCTTAACAACTTTGGGAGATCAATGGCAAATATGTTCATGAAGGGTAGTCTAAGATTTGATGGGACCAACTATAATAGTTGGAAGGAGAAGATGAAGACTCATCTATTGTGCATGGGTCTAGGATATTGGATCTTGACAAAAAGTTAGAAGTCAATCATTGAAGAAGAAAAGTTTGAAGGATGCAGTGAAGAAAAGAGAGATGTATTCATGTGTAACATGAGAGAAAGAGAAAACCTATTGACAAAACCTCTAAAGAATGAGTATAGTTAGATAAAGTCATTTGTAAAATCTCATGAAATTTGGAAAGCTTTAGAATCTACTTTTGAAGGTGATGATCATGCAAAAAGAATGAGATTACAAAATTGGATGTGCACATTTCAAGGTGCTAGAATGATGGAAGATAAATATGTAAGATGTTATATTGGAAGAATATCAAAAATTGTTGTAGGTATTCGGTTTCATGGTGAAACCAAGGAAGATGATGAAGTCATATGGAAGATCCTAAAAAGTTTGACACCACCATTTAAGCCAATAACATAGATGATTCAACTAGTGATGCCTTGCATTAAGGATTTTACTAAGGAAACTATTGGTGTTTGAAACTACTGAACAAAAAAAACCTCAATACCCAATTGATAATACCCACACAACCTAAAAATTAGCTAGATTCTATGAAAAATTATATGTGTAAATCACTTTGACCCAACTTCAACAAAACCCATGACGGTTTCCTACTCTTTTGGCTCTGCCAGACCAAGGTGGGTGTACTTGGGATGATCCAATTGTAAAATTGTGTGAAAATCATCTTAGTTCCATTCTGATTCTCATCATTTATCTTCAAATACATCTACATTCTTTCCAATTCTCTCATCTTTTCAAAATTATACACATCCCTTTAAACAGATCTAGTCTCAAATCTCCTAAAACTTTCATATATTCCTACTATTAATAGCTACTTAAAACTCAGGAATATTATATAAAGAGTGCAGACAAGCATTATGACCTTAAAATAATCTTTGAAACTTTTTTTTTTTTAAAGACTTGACATGCAGAAACAGATCACCTCTCAATTACCACTAAATTTTTTACTAGTGCCTTATCCATTGGGCTAAGATTTATATATTGGTAGGAAGGCCTAATTCAAACAACTTATGAATAAATTTTATCAATAGAAATCATCTATTTCCATTCTTACAGAATATCCTTCTCATGAACTCATCAATTCTACAATTCTAGTAAAGCATTTATATAATCCATTGAATTAATAGCAACAAGAGAACCAATACACAACCCATCTAGACTACATTCAATCATATGAACCTAATTCAAATGATCTCAAAATAGACAAATTCATGAAATCGAGACAGAGACTGATGACACAAAAAAATTGTAAAAATCCCTTTACATTATCTTTTTTCAAATGGCTAATACATCAACCAATAAATTCTTAACCAAACCCATAAAATCACTGGTTACATCATATATCTATATCAAAAATTATGCTTGAAAGTATTTGAAAATACTACATGAAAATAAGGACCAACTATACTATTTCTTGACACTTCAAAAAATACATAAGTTTCTAGACCCTCACAATGCCTTGAAAACTCATTTATATAATATTAGTTGCAACAAGAAAAGGGAAATTGTGATTGACAAGTGTCCCTCTACAACAATGAGTATAACAACTTTACTCCAAAATATCTGGACACTTTTATTTGAAAAAAACAAAAAAGGAAGTTATAGATGATAGCCGAAGCATAAAATCTTCAAATTTGTCCTTTTCTCTAACTGCTCCTTGTTGGAAAAGCCTTTATTTCTATAATTTCTTCCCAAAAAATGACTTCTTTTTTAGTGGGCCACTCACATGTCTTGGCTATTGCTAATTCATTAACAAACTTTTGCCACCAAGCATCCGTAATCACTCTTCCTTCTATAGTAAACCTATTCAATTTAGTTTCAATTTTGAATAAGGTATCAACCAACTCATTGAAAAGATATTCATCAATATCATCTTGGAAAATGGATACCACTTGTGGCAAGTCTATAATATGATCAAAGGAATTAGACCACTAATTAAGATCCTTCACTTTTCCATTAGAATCAAGAACAGGAAGAATTAAAGAATGAAAACCATTTTTCAAAATCTTCATTTTACTGTGTATTGTTAATAGTTTGCCTATGAAGAATTGCAATAATTCTTTCACTTTTTCCATACCTTCTTTTGCAATAATCACTTTATTTGGCAAATCTGGCTTTTTGGCTAACAAGGGTATCAATCTATCAAAGAATTGCATATAGGGTCCACACTACTAGAAAATTGAATCAAGCCATCCTATTTCATCCTTGCATACCTGTTCAGCAGATTGCAAATTGATGAAAGCATTATAGGCATCTCGAGATATTCTTTTCAAAATACTTATCCTATGGCTCAATACATTCATCATAAGACTTTTCCTAGTTTCATTATCAGATGGAGGAGTCTCTATTTCCACATTCATTATTGGCACTGGTAATGTTACTCTTATAGCTATTTCCTCAGTCTACATCTCTGCCTTTATAGTGTGCCTTTATTCTTTCACCTACCTTGGTACATTTTCTACCTCGGATGCAGCTCTGAGTTGTTCTTTGAGAGATGAAACTTCTGTCTCCAAACTCTAATTTTTTTCCTCTAACTCCTCTATCCTCTACTTTTGTACATATTTTAGTTTAAGCTCCTCCTCATACAACTTTCAAACATCTATACACTCATTGTACATAGCAGCTAACCTGACTTCAATTTGATCAACTTTTGCCTCATTCATGAGTGCAAAATGCTTGACTAGGCTAGAGATTTCTCTTCCATAAGTATTATCTAATGTTGAAACAATCATGTTACCTTGGGTAGTTTCTTGTATATCCATCATTTTTGGCTTCTTTGTATTAGGGGAATTACTCCAAACTGCTAGGGTTTTTGTATCTACATTAAAACCTAACCCCCTCTTCAATCCCTCATTGCCACTAGCCTCATAGCTAATAGCTTTGTCCTGTCTTATTATGTCATCAAGGACAAAATCTCTCTCAATATCCTAGGTAGGTAACAAAATCATACCACTCCTATGTACTAACTCCCTAGCCTCAACAGTGGTCATTGTTTCAGTCTTAGGATCATATGCAAGTAGTTTGTCCACTAGTTCTTCATTCTTCTCAAGGTCTTCTCCTAGCATAAGGCTCAAAGTGAGCTCATTTTGTTTTATTTTATACAATAAACTTTTGAACTCTGATGACTTAATAAAATCATCATCTTCCATGAATTTCTCAGATTGGATGAGCCTATCATCCAATCTTGAAGCTGTAATTTGTAAATCAGTGGAAGCCTTTCCTAATTTAGTAGCTCTTTGATATAGATAATTTTGCCTAATTTTAGCAAAATATTCATCATTTCCCAAGATTACCCACAAAGTCCTACTCACTACCTTCTTTGGGATATGCATTGTTTTTTGTCTCTTATTTCCCTTAGGGATCCATGCTGAGGTTGATGTTTATTCTTCTTCTAACTCAACCTCTAGTTGTACATCTGGTTCAGGTGACCCCCTATTTATAGTGGCCTCTTCTCCTTCTGGTTCATGTGGCATTTGGGACATAATTTAGTTAAAATTTTCCACCATTTTCTTTAAATTTTTAGGATAGGGCACTTCTATGTAAAAACCCTTAAAATAAGGATTTGTTCTCCTCAAAGCCTCTTCCACCTTCCTAATTTCACCATACTTTTCAAGTAGCTCATCAAACCCCCCAATTGCTAATATATTTGCAATCAAATCCTTGAAAGGAATAGGTTTTCTCAAAGACAAGACATATCCCCTAATGGCCTTGACCTCATTGGTAATATAATTTCCAGGGTCATACATCATATATGGTCGAGTAGAAAATTTATATTGGCTGAAATGCTCACTCAATTCCTTATATGCATGTTTCCCAATTTCAAAATCCCCAATTTTAAAAGTTCTACAAACAAATGTAGGCTTGTGTAGGGTAGGAGGGATCATTTCCTTGTTCATCAATAGAAATTGCCAAAAGAACTCAATAATGGCCAATCTGGGGGGTACATATTTGGGTAAAATGTGAGGAGGCTGTGGACATGAATATACCCTAATCAATGTGCATTCCTTAAACAAAAATGTGTCCCCCCAATTATGATCTAACCTATTTTTCTCATCTAGGAAGGCAGGTCTAAGCAAAGGTCTTAAAACATTTGGTGCTCTGAAAAAGGTATGGTCTACCATCCTCATAATAATAGAACTAAACAAATTAAAGAATACAAGGGCATTTGAGTAATAGAAATCCTTATGCCAATTATGAGTCCAAAGTTTCATAGGTAACTCACCAAATTCATCAAAATTTTAATCAATGAAGTCCCCATTGATGTATCCAATGTTGTTATATAGGATAAAGTGCATCAACAGTGAATAAAGGTGGAACTTGAAGTATTTCATCTCTCCCTTCTTTGCATTACAAATATGCATGTGCATAATTTCAATGATGAAGGCTACATAATCATACTTTGTGTGGTGGAAAGGGTCTTTTATATCACATGCCATTAGAAAAGAGGAACCATACACACAATCCTCTGCACCATCACTTCCCATCACTTTGTGCAACCCATAAACTGTGTTTTTGAAATAATTCTTAAATATACTCAAAGGTAGAAAATCCCCCACCATTTTTTGAAGTGACCCTACCTTTTTTACCCTATAATTAATATGTGGCAGCATAACATTGTTCACAAAGTAGGTTTTATTCCTATCAAAAATTTCCTTTCAAATCTACAGTGTCAATAGGTACATCCATTTGTCCCATTAATCCAAAGGCCTCAACAAAAGAAGTTATGTCCAATGTGCATAATATACTCCCATTATGCCTATGGAATGTTCTAGTTATTGGATTGTAGGAATTCATTAGGGCCTTCAACATGTCAACATCAATGAACACTTCTGGAAATATCAAATTTTCCATATTTCTATTCCATGGGTTACACACTAGCACATTTTCTATTCTATTTTGATAGAAGTACATAAAAAGATCATAACCAGTAATTCTAGGGCATTCAACATCTCGAACCAAAACATAGGGGTCTCAAAAAATATGATCATTTTTTGAAATCGCATTTGATGATCCTGGAAGAATTTTCAGCCAATTCTTAGCATGCTTATTTCGTTTCTTGACCCTTGACTTCTTCTCGATCTTAGTAGTAAATTTCTTCCTTTTTTCTTCAGGTGTGACCTCCACAACATCATCACCCTCATCTTCAACTTCTATTTTTTCTTCAGGCACTTCTTCAACTTCCTTTTCCACCATCCTCTCCACAAGTATGCTCTTGAAACTCTTTACATAAGATACACAAAACTCTGCAACTAGTAGATTTCTGAATGGAATAGAAAATGAACTCTTCAAAGTGGCAAATGTTCTTTTATTTAATCAAACATTTGATATTTTAATCATGAAACTACCAGCTTTTTCAATAAATTTAGCATGCACAAGCTTTAAAACCATTCATGTAAGTTGTCATCAAGGTATATCAACCACAAAATTTGATTCCGATGTACTTTTCAAAGCTTTATTTTACTTGGTAAAGATGATTCTATCTTTTCTGCTTACCTGGTATGACACATTAGATGCTTTCTTTTAGATTTTGGTCTTCCACTCTTATGCTTAGTCAAACCTTCAACTTTTGTAACACTGGAGATACCCTTGATGAATTTCTACATTCACTCAGTGATGCTTTAGCATACCCTAATCGTAAGAGTGTAATGATGTCTTAGCACTGTATTGAAAATCCCTTTTACACTCTTACAATGCCCTTTACCTCATATGACTTCAAACCTTCTCATTTGATACTTTAATTCTTATGATTTAGACTTTCATCATATAAGTGTAAAGCCTTTGTTGTTGCCTTCTTAACCCTTTATGCCTATTTGCAATTCAGTATTCAGAATATCGCAAGACTTAACTCACCCATTCTCTGATCTTATGCTCAAAGTCTATTCATGGTATTGTAATACCTTTTAACTTCTCTTCACTCCTTCTTTATGCTCACATGCTCAAGATCAAAGCATAACTATGAAAACAAAGCCTCAACAACCTTTCGTTCATACACTTACCTTGAAACTGCCAAAATGTAAAGCAAAATTCTTGCTTTAACCGAACAAAAATCTAGATTCAACCTTAACAAATTTAGATAGATCAAAACCGTTGATTTAAAACACATGTAGATAGAAAAACTTAAGTAATGCACCATATTGGCTAGGCCCATCTATTACACGTGATGTGTCATTACCAAATTTTCTTGCATCAGGGCCCATTTGACAACTCAACAAGTCCCACTTGAGACATTCATATTATAATATAGCCTTTACGATTGTTCACAAGTCTTGCAAAGTGAAGGCATGTAAACATTACTGATCAACACTTTTGGTCTTACGAGTCCCTTTCATACGTAAGATCATAAAGGACTTTATGCCTTTACCCTATGCAAAGTATTACATTCTTATGCTATCCCCTAGAACGTAAGCACGTAGGTCAAGACCCAACATCTTTTTGCTTACTCACTTAAAGCCTCACCTGTAACCACGTAAAACAATATGACATCTCCCTTTAAAACCTTTATGCTCATTCACAAATCATTTAAGCATATGCCTGAGAATGCCTTTTGAAACCCTTTGTGCTCACCCACTCAACCTTACATCGTGAGACCGTAAAGGGGTAGGTTTAAGCACTTTTCCAAACCTTTTGAAAGCTTAACAAGAAACTTAGGTTTTTCTTATCTAGGGTATTTTGGTAATTGCTCTGATAAAAAACCTTGAGAATTTAGAAGGAATTTAAACAACACAGAGAAATAATAGGGCATAATGACAAATAAAAATCATAAAGTTCAAAACCCTAATTTGCAAGAAACAAGGACCTAATTGATTTTTCACCAAAAATTTATTCAATCTCTGCCCTCTAAAAAATTAGACCAACAATGGCTCTGTCTGGGGATGATAGAATACTTGAGTCTATGCAAGAATTCAGAATCTATGGAGGAGCAGACCACATACTTGGTAAGGGGATGACGACTTCTTCAAAGAGCACAGAACAAAACACAGAAATAAGGAAATGTACTATACAAAGAAAAATACAGGGACTTACAAAATATACACAATATACAAGAACACACAAGAACTCGAAAGCTATTGTTCATGGAAAAAGGATACTTTAAGAAAAGTATCTCTTCAAGAATTGTCCATGAACTGGCAATTCAAGAATGTCTCTAGTTAAATCTTGCAAGAAATACAAATCTTCTCCATTTGTATCATGAATGCTATATGGACCCAGCTACATTGGGTCAAATTTACCATGCTTTCCTTTATCTTCCATTCTAGCATTCCACATTAGTACCATATCACCTACTTCAAATTTCCTATTAGTGGTCCTTTTATCATTAAAATATTTCATTTGTAACTGCTGCTTGGCATTCTGAATAGAAGATTCTCTCCTTGTTTCTTCTTCTTCTAATTGCAAGATGTCATCCATTCTAAGCTGCATCTCATCAATAATGTCATTTTCATAAAGTTGAATAAACTTGTACATTTCTTTTAAGTTATTCTGAGGGAGTCTAGCTTGTATACCATAAACCAAATCAAATGGGGCACATCCAATAGCCTTTTTTACAGTAACCTTGTCAGCCCATAGGGCTAATGGAAACTTTGAATACCATGCCTTCTTGTTTTCACCCAAAATATTCTTGATGATTTTCAATATATTCTAATTACTAGATTCAGCTTGACCATTACCTTGAGGATGATAGGATGATGATGTATATTCTGTAATGCCATACTTTTTACAAAAATCTTTATATTTCTCTGATATAAAACACATGGCATTATTAGTTACAATCTTCTGAGGACATCCAAACCTAATTATAATATTATTCAGGATGAAACTAATCACCACCTTACTTTTTGCATTTCTAGTAGGGATTGCCTCAACCCACTTGGTGAAATAATTAGTAGCCACCAAGATCCAAGAATGACCTCCACTAGACTTGTTTGTGATTTTGCCTATAAAATCAATTCCCCATTGTTGGAAAGGTGCTTGCACCTCAATAGGTCTTAAGGGTAGATTTCTAGAAAACTTTAACTTCCCACTAAATCTTTGACAAGTATCACATAATTTCACAAAGTTATGAGCATCTTTAAAAAGTGTTGGCCACCAAAACCCAGCCCTCAAAATCTTATGAGCAATAGTTTTAGCCATATAGTGACCACCACATAGACCTTCATGCATATCTTTCAAAATTCTTTTAGAGTCAATTTCATCCACACACTTGAAGAGGACCCCTTCCATGCTTCTCCACCACAAATGTCCTTGGACTATAACATATCTTATAGTATGCAACTTAAGGGATCTCTTTTGGTTACCAGTTAACTTTGATGGATATTTCATAGTTTGAAAATAATAGATTACATCCTTGTACTAATCAGAGGTGTCCATATCACAGAGATGTTCTCTGCAATTATCATCCAATTGATTAATTTGGTTTTCCTCTAGATTTTCTTCTATCATTAGCTTGGCCAAACCTTGAACTCTGACCAATTTAGTAATCTAGATGTCAATATTGAATTCTTGTATTCTATTGATCCACCTACACCTCCTGCTAGATACCTCTTTTTGTGAGAAAATGTCTTTCACAACAGTAGTATGGACAAAAGAAATAACTATAGCCCCCATTAAATAACATCTGAAGGCCTTCACTCCTTTTACCAATGAATATGCCTATTTTTCATTAATATCATACTTTAGCTTAGTTTCTTGCAATGACTTGCTAAAGAATGCAATCAGTTTCTCATAACCCTCCTCATTTCTTTGTAACAATATTGCAGCAATAGTGTAAAAAGAGGCAAAAGAAAAAATATGCATTGGCTTATCATAATATGGTGCTCTAAGAATAGGAGCATCCTTGATAGCTTGGTTAATTTTACTGAATACAGTACTAGGCTCACCATCCCATTTTATCTCAGACCCTTTCTTCAACATCCTTGAAATAGGCTAGCTAACTTCTGCAAAATTAGTTACAAATCTTCTAAGAAAATTTATTTGGCCAAAGAATGTCTGAATACCTTTAACACTCTTGGGTTTTTGTATCTTATCTATGGCTTCTACCCTTTTAAGGTCAATCCTAACTCCATGTTTTCCAACTAAATATCCCAATAATATTCCTTCAATTACACCAAAATGAAACTTTCTGGGGTTTAAAGAAATACCATGTTTAAGAGCCCTAATGAATACCTTCTCCAAATGTGTGCAATGGTCATTCTCATCTTTTGAGTAGGCAGTTAAATCATCTTGATACACAGCCAAAAATTTGTCAATAATGCCAGCAAATGCCACATCCATTGCATGTTAAAAAGTAGCCCAAAAGGCATCCTAACATATACATAAGTCCCCCATGGAGTAGTGAAAATAGTCTTATATTGTTCTGATTCTTTGACAACCACCTAATTGTAACCTGAGAATCCATCCATCATAGAGATGAGTTCTGAGCTAGTAACCTTTTGCAACATAGCCTCCATGTTTGGCAAACCATAATTATCTTTTAATGAAGATATATTTAAATTCCTGAAATCAATACATAACCTTATATCTCCATTTTTCTTTCTGATAGGGACCAAGTTGGACACCCAAGAACAATGTCTAATAGGTTTTATTATCCCAACATCCCTTAATTTGATTAATTCTTCTTGCATCTTAGGGGCCAAGGTTGGATTTATTGGTCTTTGTTTTTACCTAAAAGGCTTTGTATCTGGCTTCAAAGGAATCTCATGCTAGAATAAACCCTCTCTATAAGCCTTTAGGTCATCATATGACCATGCAAATACATGCCTATATTTCCTTAGCAAATCTATCAAATTTTGCCTAGTTTTAGGAGATAATTTTCTACCAATATGCACTCTCCTAGGTGTTTCCTTAGTTCCTAGATTCACTTCCTCTAAATCTTTGCCATCATATTTACTAACGTCAATTTGTGATCTATCCTAATTGTCAAAAATAGTCTCTAAGGCTACCAAACCCTTTGGGATCTTATTAGTCTTTAATTGCACAACTTCTTTCCCAAAAATAGTATCTATTCCATTTATATTCTCCACATAAGCTGCACAATCAATTTCTTGTCCTAAAAACATATTTTCATAGTTTAGAAATCTCAAAATGTCCTTGTCATCTTCAAATACTTTGCAATTTTGGACATTTTCAGGAACAAAAGGCCTGATCTGAGTTTCAATTTTAGATACACTAGTAAATGTAATATCATCAGGTTTCACTACTATATTTGCCAGCAAATCCACCATCTTATTGTTAGATATGTCCTTCCAAATTATCCCAAATGCATCAAAGCACTCAATCATGTCCCATACTGCATTTCTATACTATTTTAACCTTTTATTCTTTGACACATAAACATTTCTTACCTGGGATACAACTAACTCAGAATCCCCTATTACATGTATACATTTTATCCCATGCTTATGAGCTAGTCTAAGTCCTAACAATAGAGCCTCATATTTTTCTATGTTATTAGTATAGGGAAAATTCAATGTGAAAGGAAATATGTAAGTTACCCCAGTAGGAGAAATTAATAAAACACCTGCACCTACTCCATCTTTGCAATAAGAACCGTCAAAGAACATGGCCCATAAGTTACCTTTATCTCTATTTGTATCAACTTCTATTTCCATCTAAGATTTTTTCTTGCTGTTCTTTAGAGTTAGGACCTCAGCTCTGAATGCATTGACATCTGTATCCAAAAAAAATTTCATATCATCCTCAACTGCTACTATCATATATATGCTTTTTGGCTCTCTATTGATCTTTACAAAATTTCCATCAATATTAAAAGTAGAAAATGATAGGTCACATTACAAACTTCCTCCCATGGCAGTGCTCTATTTTCTAGATAATAACATACCATATTGAGGTGGTATGTCAACAACCAACATGCTCATAGTGAGTTCTTTATTTGGATAAGGTGTCAATCTATAGGGTAGGGAACTAATAGTGCCTATGACTATAACTTCCCTTTTATCCATAGCACAACATCTTCCTTGAGTAGTTTCAACCTTTAGACCTAATTCTTTCATTATCTCAAAAGGCATAATAGTACTAGAAGCACCAGAATCATTCATATAGTTCTTTAATGTCTTACCATTCACTAGGATACTTAGGAAAAATGGCTCAACATTTCCCAAACATTCATTGATAGAGTTATCCAAAAACATCTAAGGAATCTTAGACACAACCACTTTAGTCTCATGTTCCTTCACCTTTTCCTTTTTCACTTATTTAGGAACATGATTTTCATTACATTCTTGACTTACCTTTACATTAGTATTTCTCAACCATGCTATGGCTTTATCCCTGTGCTCTAGGATTCTCAATAACTCAGACAGAGGAACCTTAATATTAATCTAAGACAAAATAACAAACATATCTATACCCAAAGTGTTCAAGGCATTATGATGACCCTTATCTTGCTTAGTGAAATTCTATGATATCTTCCCATTTCTTCTCTTGGAGACATTATTTGAGATCTCTATATCCTTAGGGTTGCCACCTTTCTTTGGTTCCCATTTTTTATTTGCAAATTTAACCTTCACAGTAGAGGACTCTTTAGGTCTTACAATTTTCCCTTTCTTAGGGTTGGCTCCTTTTATGAAAATACTAGCTACCTTATTCCTCTCATTTCCTTGAACCATGCTTCTAGTCTGAACCTGAGCTACCATATTAGTAGTAATTTGGTCAATTTCTTCTCTAGAGGGTTTTCTCAAGGTCACTTATTCCCTTAAACCTATCATGTTACACACATTGTACTCAACATCACTTTCATCAAAAAATACTTGTTGTTGATTGACACTCTGAAACCATCTCTGATCATTTACATCTCTGTCATAACCTTCATTGTGAGAATAATGTGAATCAAACATGTTACATCCTAAATCATAATTACTTTCCTCCTATTCCTAACATCTTTCCACTACATTCTAATTCCTTGGACATGATAGTGCTACTGGATAGGATTCAAAAGAATGAGGTAACTGACATGCAAAACACCAAATAGGCTCAGCAATAAACTCAGGGTCATCTACTAAATTCATAAAAAAAATTGATAAAGGATTAGGGGTCACTTTATTGATGTTGTTCTTAGGAGGGGGAACACTAGGCTAACCATCCTTCCAAGTAGTATTGTAGGGGAAATTCTACAATCTATTCTATTTATTGAAGTTAGATTGATAAGGGATCCTATTGTGAGTAGGATTCCTATCATTCTTTACTTGAGGAAGACTTAAACTCTTTATGGTGTTGAGAACTTGAGTTATCTCACTAGGATCCTGTTTCTTCCCACCTACAACTTTATGGTCCTCTCTCCTATTTCCCTTGTTACCAAACAATCTAGGTCATCCCTTTTACTTTCTAATCTACCTGAAATTCTCATATTATTTTCAATGTTAACAATAACCCTAAAGGCCTCCCTTAAAGTTCTAGGTTCCTTGTCCCTAAGTTGATATGCTACTTTACCATCAAAAGCATTCAAATAAGTGATCATTCATACCTTGTCATAAAATCACATGGCTTGTATTAGCTTATACATCCTTTTTTGGAACCTATTGTTGAACTCAATGATAGATTCATTTGGAAATCTCTTGATGTTATTGAATTTAGTCAAAATGTAACTTTGATTTAACTTGTCACCATATTGTTCCTTGAAACAATATTCAATATCCTTCCAATCCATAATAGACAATTTAGGAAGTCTTTTAAACCATTCCCTAGCATCTTCATTAAGTGACTGAAAAAATAATTTAATTATAACATCTTTTGCTTCAACCTCATAGTCACTCATCATATCTAGAAAACTTCTTAAGTGATCTTCATAGGTAATAGTATTATTTCCAAAAAATTTAGGCAATCTTTTTCTCATTTCTTGTGCGATAAGATTAGGGAAACTAGGAATTCCATCAAAACATATTTGTCTATAGCCTTCTAAATGGATAGGTCTTCTTTGCCAATCAATCCTAGGATGGTAGGGAACATTTCTTTTGACATTATCATTAGCATTGCTAGTACTAGCATAACCAAGAGGCTTATTCAGATCTACCTTTTGTGAAAAAGAAGATAAAAAAGGAAGAGGTACCTGAGTGGTATCTTGATCTACATTATCATATCCACCATCTACATTACCCTTAGGCATAACTGCAGATTGCTTCTTAGCAATTTCTAGGAACTTGATCTTATTATTCATCTAAGCTATAGCAGCCTCATTTTTTGTAGTCTCCAATTTCTTAGCTAAAGCATCTCTCTCTTTTCTTTTCTTTTCTAGCTCAATATATGAAGGTGACATAGAATCATGAATTTGGACAACTTGTACTGGTTCATTGATCCTAATACCAACTTCCTTCTATTTTTCTTTATCTTGAAAATCAATAGCATGTCCTATATCTCTCCTAGCTTCTAGAGCCTTATAACTCTTGATCTATTGTATTACAGAACCCTCTTGGTTCATGTCTTGATTTTGTAGTAATTTTTTCTCTTGTAATCTAAGTCACTCAACTTTACCCACAATCTTAGGTTGCCCAACACTAGCCGCTATCTCATTTTTCTTTTTTAAAGCAGCAATTCGCCTTAGTAATTCTTGTTTTTCTTCATAATTCTTTGTAATCACTTCTTCCCTTGCCTTCTAAATCCCCCTATCAATAGCTTCCTACTCAGCACACCTCTCTCTCAAGATTTGCATCTCATTATGATCAAGAACAGTAAATTTAGAACTAGTCATTCTATCTTCATTAAAACATTTAGGCTCCAAGTATTTTGGTCTCACCTTTTTAGGTGAATAATCTGACATGAAAGGGTTCATACTATTTTTGCATGTATTCATACTATTTCTATCACCTAAACCAAGTGCATGGGGTTGTACAATCTTTTCCTAACATATCATTTTAGGAGTATTATATAATTCATCATCAGACAACCCTGGGTGAGATCTAGGACCTTTTGAGAAATGTTCCTTATCAGCAACAAGATGATAAGGGTTTTCTTTCCTTATTATTTTCTCTTGAGAATAACTTCCTTTCTATATTTGATCTCCTTTCACAACCCAATTCTACCTTCTCTGAGGAGGGAGATCAGTTTGTAACTTGATTCCAAGATTTTGCTTCATATTTGCCTATATATTTTTATTATTATTTGTCATTGTTTGAGAGAACAAATTTGCGAGTATTGACACTAGTTAAACCTTTTGAGCCACCACCCTCTCTTATTTGAATGGGAAAATCACTAGATATAATGACAAATGCTTTACTAATGGGTTCCAAAAAAAAGTGACAATTTCTATATCCACGGGTAAATTCAACATGAAACACTTACCTTAGACTCTTCCCAAGGGAGACACAAATCTTAAATGACACACTTAGTGATGACAATACTTATGTCCCTAGTAGAGTCACCATTTTGTAGGTGTTTGAAACTACTAAACAACAAAATGCTCAATACCCAATTGATAATGCACACATAACCTAAAAATTAGCCAGATTCTATGAACAATTATATGTGTAAATCACTTGGACCCAACTTCAAAAAAACCCATGACGGTTTCCTACTCTTTTGGCTTTGCCAAACAAAGTTGGGTGTACTTGGGATAATCCAATTGTAAAATTTTGTAAAAATCATCTTAGTTTCATTCTGATTCTCATCATTTATCTTCAAATACTTACACACTCTTTCAAATTCTCTTATCTTTTCAAAATTATACACATACCTTTAAGCAGATTTGGTCTCAAATTTCCTAAAACTTTCATATATTCCTGCTATTAATAGCTACTTAAAACTTAGGAATATTATGTAAGTGAGTGCTAACTAGCATTATGTCCTTAAAATAATCTTTTAAACTTCTTTCTTTTTTTAAAAAAGACTTGACATGCAGAAACAAATCAACTCTCAATTACCACTGAATTTTATTACCAGTGCCTTATCCATTGGGCTAAGATTTATATATTGGTAGGAAGACTAATTCAAACAACTTATGAATAAATTTTATCAATAGCAATCATCCATTTCCATTCTTACAAAATATCCTTCTCATGAACTCATCAATTCTACTATTCTAGTAAAGCATTTATATAATTCATTGAATTATTAGCAACAAGAGAATCAATACATAACCCATCTAGACTGCATTCAACCATATGAACCTAATTCAAATGATCTCAAAATAGACAAGTTCATGAAATGGAGATAGAGACTGATGACATAGAAAACATTATAAAAATTCCTTTGCATTGTCCTTTTTCAAATGACTAATACATCAACCAATAAAGTCTTAACCAAACCCATAAAATCACTGGTTATGTCATATATCTATATCAACAATTATGCTTGAAAGTATCTAAAAATACTACATGAAAATAAGGACCAACTTTACTATTTCTTGACACTTCAAAAAATACATTATTTTTTGGACCCTCACAATGCCTTGAAAACTCATTTATATAACATGAGTTGCAAAAAGAAAAGGGCAATTGTGATTGACAAGTGTCCCTCTACAACAATGAGTATAACAACTTTACTCCAAAATATCTAGACACTTTTATTCAAAAAGAACAAAAAAGGAAGTTATAGGTGACAACCAGAGCATAAAATCTTCAAATTTGTCCTTTTCTCTAACTGCTCCCTATTGGAAAAGCTTTTATTTCTAAAATTGCTTCCCAAACAATGACTTCTCTTTTAGTGGGCAACTAGCATGTCTTGCCTATTGCTAATTCATTAACAAACTTTTCCCACCTAGCATCAATAATCACTCTTCCTTCTGTTGTAAACCTACTCAATTTAGTTTCAATTTTGAATAAGTTATCAACCAACTCATTGAAAGGACATTCATCAATATCATCTTGGAAAATGGATACCACTTGTGGAAAGTCTACAATATGGTCAAAGGAATTAGACCACTCATTAAGATTCTTCACTTTTCCATCAGAATAAAGAACATGAAGAATAAAAGAATGAAAACCATTTGTCAAAATATTCATTTTACTTTGTATTGCTAACAGCTTGCCTATGAAGAATTGCAATAATTCTTTTACTTTGTCCATACCTTCTTTCACAATAATCAGTTTATCTAGAAAATCTAGTTTTTTTGCTAACAAGGGTATCAATCTGTCAAAGAATTGCATATAGGGTCCTCACTGCGGGAAAATTGAATCAAGCCATTCCTATTGCATCCTTGCATACCTATTTAGCAGATTGCAAATTGATGAAAGCATTATAGGCATCTTGAGATATTCTTTTCAAAATACTTATCCTATGGCTCAATACATTCATCATAACACTTTTCCTGGTTTCATTATCAGATGGAGGAGTTTCTATTTCCACATTTATTAATGGCATTGGTATTGTTACTCTTATAGGTATTTCCTTAGTTTGCATCTCTACATCAATAGTGTGACTTTCTTCTTCCACCTGCATTGGTACATTTTTTGCCTCAGATGTAGCTCTGAGTTGTTCTTTGAGAGATGACACTTCTATCTCCAAACTCTGAATTTTTTCCTCTAAATACTCTATCCTATGCTTCTATACATATTTTATTTTAAGCTCCTCCTCATATAACTTCCAAACATCTATACATTCATTGTACATAATAGCTAACCTGTCTTCAATTTGATCAACTTTTTCCTCATTCATGAGTGCAAAATGTTTGACCAAGCTAGAAATTTCTCTTCTAAAAGTATTATCTAATGTCGAAACAATCATGTTACCTTGGGTAGTTTCTTGCATATCCATCTTTTTTGGCTTCTTTGTATCAGGGGCAATACTCCAAACTGCTAGGGTTTTTGTATCTATATTAAAACTTGACCCCCTCTTCAATCTCTCACTACCACTAGCCTCATAGCTAATAGCTTTGTCCTATCTTCTCGTCTAATCAAGGAAAAAAGCTCTCTTAATATCCTAGTTAGGTATCAAAATCATACCACTCCTATGTACTAACTCCCTAGCCTTATCAGGGGTCATTGTTTCAGTGTTAGGATCATATCCAAGTAGATTGTCCACCAGTTCTTTATTCTTCTCAGGGTCTTCTCTTGGCATAAGGCTCAAAGTGAGCTCATTTTGTTTTATTTTATACAAGAAACTTTTGAACTATGATGATTTAATAAAATCATCATCTTCCATGAATTTCTCAGATTGGATGAGCCTATCATCCATTCTTGAAGCTGCAATTTTTAAATCAGTGAAAGCCTTTCCTACTTCAATAGCTCTTTGATATAGATAATTTTTCCTAATTTCAGCAAAATATTCATCATTTCTCGAGATTACCCGCAAAGCTTTACTCACTACCTTCTCCAGGATATGCATTATTTTTTGGTCTCTTATTTCCCTTAGGGATCCATTCTGAGGTTGATGGTTGTTCTTCTTCTAACTCAACCTCTAACTGCACACCTAGTTCAAGTGACTCCCTATTTATAGTGGCCTCTTCTCCTTCTGGTTCATGTGGCATTTGGGACATAATGTACTCAAAATTTTCCATGATTTTCTTTAAATTTTTAGGATAGGGCACTTCTGTGTAAAAAACCTTAAAATTAGGATTTGTTCTCCCCAAAGCCTCTTCCACCTTCCTAATTTCACCATACTTTTCAATTAGCTCATCAGCCCCCCCTGTTGCTACTATATTTGCAATCAAATCCTCGATAGGAATAGGTTTGCTTGGAGGCAGCACATATCCCCTAATGGCCTTGACCTCATTGGTAATATAATTTTTAGGGTCATACATCATATATGGCCCAGTAGCAAATTTATATTGGCTCAAATACTCACTCAATTCCTCCTATGCATGTTTCCCAATTTCAAAATTCCCTATTTTAAAATTTCTACAAACAAATTTAGGCTTGTGTAGGGTAGGATGGATCATTTGCTTTTTCACCAATAGAAATTACCAAAAGAATTCTATAATGGCCAATCTGGGGGGTACATATTTGGGTAAAATGTGAGGAGGCTGTGGACATGCATATACCCTAATCAATGTGCATTCCTTAAACAAAAAGATGTCCCCCAAATCATGATCTAACCTATTTTTCTCATCTAGGAAGGTAGGTCTAAGAAAAGGTCTTAAAAAATTTGGTGCTTTAAAAAAGGTGTGGTCTACCATCCTCATAATCATAGAACTAAACAAATTAAAGAATACAAGGGCATTTGAGTAATAGAAATCCTTATGCCAAATATGAGTCCAAAGTTGCATAGGTAACTTAGCAAATTCATTAGAAGTTTGATCAATGAAGTCCCTGCTGATGTATCCAATGTTGTTATGTAGGATAAGGTGCATCAACAGTGAATAATAGTGGAACTTGAAGTCTTTCATCTCTCACTTCTTTGCATTACAAATCTGCATGTGCATACTATCAATGATGAAGGCTACATAATCATACTCCTTGTGGTGGAAAGGGTCTTGTATATCACATGCCATTAGAAAAAAGGAACCATACATACAATCCTTTGCACCATCACTTCCCATCACTTTGTGCAACCCATACACTGTGTTTTTGAAATAATTCTTAAATCTACTCAAAGGTAGAAAATCCCCTAGCTTTTTTTGAAGTAACCCTACCTTTTTTACCCTATAAGGATTATGTGGCAGCATAACATTGTTCACAAAGTAGGTTTTATTCCTGTCAAACTTTCCTTACAAATCTGTAGTGTCAATAGGTACATCAATTTGTCCCATTAATCCAAAGGCCTCAACAAAAGAAGTTATGTCCAATGTGCATAATATAATCCCATTATTCCTATGGAATGTTTTGGTTTTTAGATTGTAGGAATTCATTAGGGCCTTTAACAATTCAACATCAATGAATACTTCTTGAAATATCAACTTTGTCATATTTTTGTTCCAGGGGTTACACACTAGCACATTTTCTATTCAATTCTAATAGAAGTACATAAAAAGATCATAACCAATAATTCTAGGGCATTCAATATCTTGAACCAAAACATAGGGGTCTTAGAAAATATGATCATTTTTTGAAATCGCATTTGATGATCCTGGAAGAATTTTTATCCAATCCTTAGCATGCTTATTTGGTTTCCTAACCCTTGACTTCTTCTCGATCTTAGCAGTAGATTTCTTCCTTTTTCCTTCAGGTGTGACCTCCACAACATCGTCACCCTCATTTTCAACTTCTATTTCTTCTTCAGTTAGTTCTTCAACTTCCTTGTCTGCTATCCTCTCCACAAGTATGCTCTTGAAACTCTTTACATAGGATACACAAAACTTTACAACTAGTAGATTTTAGAATGGAACAGAAAATGAACTCTTCAAAGTGGCAAATGTTCTATCATTTAATCAAATCTTTGATGTTTTAATCATGCAACTATCAACTTTTTCAATAAATTTAGCATGAACGAGCTTTAAAACCATTAATGCAAGTTTTCATCAAGGTATATCAACCAAAAAATATGATTCTAATGTTCAAAGCTTTATTTTACTTGGTGAAGGTGATTCTTTCTTTTTGGTTTACCTAGTATGACACATCAGCTTCTTTCTTTCAAATTTTGGTATTGTGCTCTTATGTTAAGTTAAACCTTCAACTTTCATAACAATGGAGATACCCTTGATGAATTTCTACGTTCACTCGATGTTGCTAGAACATACCCTAATCGTAAGAGCATAATGATGTCTTAGCATTGTATTGAAAATCCCTTTTACACTCTTATGATGCCCTTTACCCCATATGACCTCAAACCTTCTCATTTGATACTTTCATTCTTACTATTTAGACTTTTGTCATATAAGTGTAAAGCCCTTGTCGTAGCCTTCTTAACCCTTTATGCCTCTACATAATTCAGTATTTAGAATATCGCAAGACTTAACTCACCCATTCTTCGGTCTTACACTCAAAGTCTAGCTATGGTATCATAATACCTTTTATCTTGTCTTCAATCCTACTTTACACTTACACACTCAAGATCAAAGCATAACTACAGAAACAAAGCCTCAACAACCTTTCATTCATACACTAACCTTGAAATCACCAGAACATAAAGCGAATTTCTTTCTTTAACCCAACAACAATCTAGATTCAACCTTAATAGATTTAGAAAAATCAAAACCATTGATTTAAAACACATGTAGATAGAAAAACTTAAGTCGTGCACCACATTGGTTGGGCCCATCTTTTACACATGATGTGTCATTATCAGATTTGCTTGCATCAGGGCCCATTTGACAACTCAACAGGTCCCACTCGACACATTCATATTATAATATAGCCTTTACAGTTGTCCGCATGTCTTGCAAAGTGAAGGCATGTAAAGATTACTGATCAACACTTTTGGTCTTATGAGTCCTTTTCCTATGTAAGATCGTAAAGGACTTATGCCTTTACACTGTGCAAATTATTATGTTCTTATGCTATCCCCTAGAACATAAGCGCGTAGATCAAGACCCAATATCTTTTGGCTTACTTGCTTAAAGGCTCACCCATAACCACATAAAACAATATGACATCTCCCTTTAAAACCTTTATGATCATTCACAAATCATTTAAGCATATGCCCAGGAATTCCTTTTCAAACCCTTTGCGCTCACTTGCTCAACCTTACACTGTGAGACCATAAAGGGGTAGGTTTGAGCACTTTTCCAAACCTTTTGAAAACTTAACAAGAAACTCAAGTTTTTTTTATCCAGGGTAGTTTGGTAATTTTTTTGATAATAAACCTTGAGAATTTAGAAGGAATTTAAACAACAAAGAGCAATAATAGGGTATAATGAAAAATAAAAATCATAAAGTTTGCAACCGTAATTTGCAAGAAATAAGGACCTAATTGATTTTTCACCAAAACTTTATTCAATCTCTGCCCTATGAAAAAATAGACCAATAGAAACATTACTTGGAAGATTAGAATCAGTTAAAGTAGACCTAAGATAGTCTGGTGAAATTGCAAGAGTTGAAACAAACTTTAGTGCCCTAAAAATTTGACCTAATTTGATAAGGAGTACAAGTACCCATGGAGATTTTGTTGGCAGTAGTAGAGTTGATGAAGACAAGAATATTGAGGAAGGAATAACCCTTCTAGTGAGAAGAGAAAAAGATGGTATGAAAATATTAAAATGTTGGACTTATAATGAATTTCTTCATTATGCATCTAAATGGTCTAAAAGAGAGAAAAAAGTATAAAGGGAAGTTTAACCCTATAAGAGATAGAGATATAAATTTTTTGTATGCAAATGAAGATGGAGAATTTGATGAGAAAAGTCAAAGTAAGAGTGATTATGAATTAGGATTGGTGGATATCAAGGAAGATTATCTTAAAAGAGAAATTAGCAAAGAAAGAGATCTAGTTATCCAAGTAAAGAAGAAGTCTGATTGGATAACTAGTAGTGAATGTTCACATCACATGACTAGTGATATGTATAAGTTTGTTAAGTTTTAAAATCATGATAGAGGTATTGTTAGAGTTGGTAACAATGTAGTCTATCATATAACAGAATTGGATCCATTACTCTTTATGGTAAAACTAACAATGATGATGTCTATTTTGTTGATGGATTGAAGCATAACTTGTTGAGTGTTGGATAGTTAGTAGACAAGGGTTATCTATTGCAGTTCATTGAGAAGACCTACACTATCAAAGAAAGAGATGGTAAGATGATTGGAACTAGCGCTAGATCTAGAGGTAATGGATTTTAGTTGAATCCTACTGAGATGACATGTTTGGTAGCTAAAGTGGATAACAGGTTGTTGTGGCATAGAAGATTGTATCACATAGAATTTGATAATATTGTGAAGGTTAGTAGAACTTTTGTAGTCAAAGGATTTCCTAAGATTGTTAAGCCTACAAATATTGTGTGCAAGGAATGCAATTTGGCTAAGCAAAAGAAATTATCATTCCATAGAAAGAAGTTCACTACCACAGAGAAGCTAGAGATCATTCACATAGATTTGATTGGTCCTTCTAGAACAAGAGGATTCTATGGTGAAAGGTATTTTATGATTCTTGTTGATGATTTCACTAGAATGATGTGGGTAGGATATATTAAAGAGAAATCTAAAGCTTTTGAGAAGTTTAAGATATTTAAGAATAGAGTTGGGAATGAATCTAGTGTTGAGATTAAGTGTTTGAGATCTGATAGAGAAGGAGAATTCACTTCTAGAGAATTTAACATATTTTTTTGAAGAAAATGGAATCAAAAGACATCTATCTTCACCTAGAAAACCTAAGAAAAATGGGATTGATAAGAGAAGAAATAAGTCTATAGTAGAAGCAACTAGAGCGATTCTATTTGTGAATGATATTTCTAAGACATTCTAGAGAGTAGTTAATACAATAGTATATACTCTTAACAGAGTACAAATCATAAAAGGTATGGATAAGATAGCATATGAACTATGGTTTGGACATTCACCATCAGTCAAATACTTCAAGATATTTGTGAGAAAATTTTATATTAAGAGAGACAATGACATTGGTAAGTTTGATCCAAGAAGCAATGAAGGTATGTTTCTTAGCTATTCATTGAAAAGTAAAGCCTATATATGTTTCAACTATAGAACTAAGACAATAGTTGAATGTACAAATGTAAGGATTGATAAGAAGTTTGGAACTAAATAAAAGATGATAGATTATACTTCAAATGAAGAAGAAAATAACCCTAGAATTGTTAGATAGAATGTTGAAGTTTTGTTTAAGACTAGCAATGACTTGCTGAATGATGTGCTAACTTTTGAGCATAGAGGAGAACAAAGTTCTAAACCTAGAGAAGAGATAATAGTTGATATGTCAATTCCTAATCCCAACACAAATCTAACAAGGAATGACCCTCCTAAGAAGCCAATTGGAAGTAAAGAAAAAGATTTTATGACAAGGAACAAAGTAAATGAGGAGATATGCTTGATATCTCAAGTTGAACCCAAGTATGCAGATGAAGTAGTCAAATATAATCATTGGATCGAAGTGATGAAGGAAGGATTGGATCAAATAGTAAAGAATGATATATGGGAGTTAGTTCCTAAACCAAAAGACAATAATGTGATAAGAACAAAATGGGTTTTTAGGAATAAGATGAATAAGCAAGGAGAATTTGTGAGAAACAAGGCCAAACTTGTTTGTAAAGGTTATTCACAACAAGAAGACATTGATTATAAGGAAACATATTCACCTATAGAAAGAATGGAAGTTGTAAGGATGTTCCTAGCTTATGCAGCAAATATCCTAAGGGTTTTCCATTGTCAAAAGACAAAGACATGGTATGTAGATTGAAGAAATCTCTTTATGGTCTAAAGCAAGCACCAAGAACCTGGTATGCAAGGTTGGATAGTTACTTGGCAAAGCTTGGATCTACTAAAGGTATGGTAGACACTAACTTGTATTTGAAAGAAAATGAAGATGGTTTTTTTATCATTGTAATATTCATTGATGACATCATTTTTGGAGGTAATGATGAAGCTAGTGATAAATTTTCTTAGGAGATGAAGAATGGAATTGAAATGAGCATGATAGAAGAAATAAAGTTTTTCCTAGGTTTGTAGATTGTGTAGAATAATGATGGGATATTCATTTCACAAGCTAAGTATCTAAAAGATTTTTTTATGATTAGAAAAATAGGTTTTATAGGGATCCTAAAACCCAAAAGTTAAAACATATCAAAAGGTTGATAATAAGCAATAAAAGCCCAACACTAGTCCATACATATCAAAAGGCTGATAATAAGCACAAAATTCCAGCCATAGTACTACGACCAACCAAAAGGCCAAAACAACATATAAGTAAAAAGCCAAAAACCAAAAACTATAGAAACTAGTTAGACCAAAGGATAGGAAATGAAAAACTATGTTACTCCTTTGTCTTTCTTTCTAGCTCTTGCATCATTTTTGTTGCTTCATAGGCCTTCTCGATCTCCTCATTCATATGCTCCTACTTCTTTTGACCTATTTGATCCAAGTTACTGATGGTAATGTCCATATTCATGTCCTTATCCATCCTCTCTCTAGCTCTATCCTTTTCCTCATTATCCTCTATGAAGCCCCTGGCTTTCAACTTTTCAACAAGAGAAGATTTATTTTCATTAAGAGAATTCAGTATTGGAATCATCTGGTTTGCCAAATTATGATTGTAATTTTCTAGATTCTGAATTCTTTTTTCCACCCATCTGAGGCCATCCCCCTAATCTGTCAAATTACCATGTTCTAACTTCTTCCCTTGGTTTCCCAGCTGACCCACTCTTTCTTTGACCTAAAATTTTCTATCAAATTATTTATAGAATTATTTATTAAATTCATGTCAATTTCCCTTGCATTATTAGTAATAGCCACTAGGGCTAGATTGATGAGTTCCTCCATCTAGAGCTTTCCCTCTTTACCTTCAAGGATTTGAGGGTTCATGGTTTCTCTCACTATTCCCATTTTTTATGTTCTAACATTAAAATTTTTCTAGACAATGTGTCTATCCTTTATAACTACCTCTCCATTCTCATCCTTTGTCTTCTTCTTATCATGTTCTTGAGGAGGGGAAATTGGGGAAAGAGGAATGGCTATGATCTCTGACCCAGGATATATTTTCCCCACTGGGGGCACATCCTCCTCCTTAGACCTCCTCTATTTCTTAGCTACTAGCTCCTCCCTCTTAACATCCTCCTTTTTTGTATTCTCTTTGTCAGTATCCATCTCATCCCCTTCCTCATTATAATCCCCATCTCCTTGTCCAGCAATTTTAAACACTAACCCCCTAGGAATTTTCTTGCATGGGGTTTTAGTTGATGAAGGTGATTTCTTCGCAAAAGCCTTATCCTTCTTTCTAGATGAAGGGTTTACATCTTCATCCTCCAAACTTATACTCTAAACATCATCCATGTCAGATGAGAAGTTTGAACTCCCCATCTCCTTGGATGCTATAATAGCCTGGGTTTGGGTTTTTCTTCAAGATTGAGCCTTGAAGTACTCATATATCAAAAGTAGCAAACCCTCATGTAGGGCTGGATTTGAAGTCAACTTTTTCTTGTGCATTGAAATAATCTTATGCATATAAGTATATAAATAGAAATGAAAAGAGACCTTAATCCCATAAAGAAAATGATTGAGCAAAACAAAATGGTGTGTCCTAACTCTACCAAATCTTGTGTCTAAGGATATATATTAAATAATAGCCCTCAAAAAATACCTCCATAGTTTCTTTATCAAATCCATCTCATAATATTTTTTTCTCTTGACCAGTTCCTTCTTTTCTTCTATATTTTTTGAGAAATCTTTCAAAGCATTTGTAGACACCTTCGTGTCTCTATAAAATTTTAGTCCTTCATCCAAAATTTTAGTTATATGAGAAATGATCTCCACAGTCATCTAATATGAGACCCCATTGACTTTAATGCTCCCATCTTTCTATGAATTTACCATAAGGTCCATAATTGTAGGGTCGTAATCATGAAGCTTGGCTATATAATTGGCAATTCCTCCCTCTTCTAAATTCTCCCACACTTTAGTTCTTTGCTTCCATTTTTTGGCCTCACCTACTAGTTCTTTCCTACTTCTTTCCCCCACCATCTCTATAGTCTTAGTATTAACTATTCTCATAAACTCCTTCCTCTAAAGCCCTTTCTCAACCCTTTGAATGCTCTGATGGAAACCACTTTGATTTTCATAGCTATGCCTTTCAATACCACTAAAATGGTATATACAAAAATTGACCCATAAGATGTGTTGATTTGACACTAATAAAATCATCCACCTACTCCATTCATATATACTATTATTACACTTCCTTACACCCATATTTGCATTAATATCCATAATTATCTTTGTACTTCCCCTATATGTCCGTAGATTTTTTCCAATTCAATTAGGATTTTGGCATCTACCAAAATATTCCCACTAGTATTCCAAGTCATCGCCATGCCATTCTTTACTTCTTTGTTGGCTAACCAATTAGCCACCAAATTTGACTCTCGATATTCATGACTAACATGGATGCTATCAAATTTACCAAATTTTAAACATATTTCTTCAATGATGTTAGCTATTGTCCATGATGGTTGGGTATCCCCTTTAATACATCTAATGATATTATTGGAGTCCCCCTCCAATCATAGATTATTAACTCCCTTATTCAAAGCTAATTTCACCATGTGTAGAGCTACACTAGCTTCGACATAATGGTTTGTTTGATGGCCTAGTGGGTAAGATGATGTTATTTGAGTCCCCCTCCAACCATAGATTTTTAACTCCCTTAGTCAAAGCTAATTTCACCATGTGTAGAGCTACACTAGCTTCAGCATAATGGTTTGTCTGATGGCCCAGTGGGTAAGATAAAGCAGAAATCCCTTCACCATAGTGGTTTCTTATAATACTTTCACATCCTGAGGGACTAGGATTCCCTTTTTCCACACCATCAAAGTTATCTTTATGTCATCCCTCAAGTGGGAGCTTCCATTTCACTTCCTATCTTTTAAAGCTCTTATCCTTTTCCTTCTCCTTTTTCTTACCCCCATCTTCAATGTCTCCCCCCTTTCTAATTAGTTAATTTTCCTTCATATGTCTTTTGATTTTATCTGCCAGGACATAAGTAGGTTCCTCCCTATCTCTAAATATCCTATTATCTCTTTCCTTCCAAACTCCCTAACAGAAGTGAGGCAAAGACCAAGTGCTAAAATCCTGCAAGTTTGAACCTTTATACATACTATTCCATTCACAAAAGAAATCCAACACATTACCTAGCTTGCACCAACTGACTCCCAAATTCTTAGTTAGAAGATCCCAAACTTCCCTACAAATAGGAAAATGGATGAACATAAAATTAACTAACTCCTCTTATTGTTTACACAAAATACATCTATTAGGGATATGGTAGCCTCTTTTGTTCAAATTTTCTAGTGTAAGAATTTTATTTGTAAAACTAGCTAGAAAAACATATTTATCTTTGGAGTAAGGCCAAAAACCCAGGCCCTGGCTCAAGGAGGCTTCTCCTTCAAGCTCCAGAGAGAATTATATCCTAAAAAAACCAAGTAACATCCATTAGGACTATACTCCCATATTAGTTCATCCCTCTTATTATTAAGAATCATTGAGTTCAACATTAATATTAACAGTTTGAGGTCAATCGAGATAGAAGACATGTCTCTCCATCCTTGGTCAGTTTTGTAGTCCCTAAATTTTAATCCAAATTGCTTGATACAAACATTTTCCCAGTTCCCATAAATAGGATTATTAATTAGAGGTCCTTGAATCAACCAATTATCATGCCAGAAGAGAATGTCATGACCATTGCCCACTTTCCACTTAGTCTTGGCTTTGGCCAAATCTCTAGCCTTAAGGATACCATTCCAAATGATTGAACCATTCTAAATATCATCATTATTAAGCAAGAACTTTAGAGAAGGCCTTCTAATATACTTCTTCACTTACACATCTCTCTATTCCCCCTTACTATTGCTAGTGTGCCATATCTATTTGGCTAGGAAAGCCTTATTGAGAGGTTTTAATTTCCTTATACCAAGACCACTGTAACACTTAGGGAGGAAAAAGTTATCCCAAACCACAAGAGGATACCTTTTACATTCCTCTACATCAAACCATAGAAAATCTCTCTAGATCTTCTCCATCTTGTTAGCAAATTTGGCCAGTATCCCAAAGAGGCTCAAGGCATATGTTGGAAGATTCTAAAGAGTGGACTTAACCAAAAGACATTTACCTACTTGGCTCAGTGTGGCTCCTTTCCACCCAACCAACTTCTTGCTAAACCTATCAATAACACCATTCTAGAAGGATTCAAGAGGCTTAGTTCCCATTGGGAGACCAAGATAACTCGAGGGTAGCTTACCAATCCCACACCGAAGAATCCTAGCAATCTTCATTTTTCTATGAATAGGAGTATTGATCAAGAATACTAAGCTCTTCTCCTAATTAATTAGCTATGATATACACATCTAGAAGATCCTTCATTTCTTTGGCCTCCTTAACTAAAGATTCCCCTCCCATAATAGTGTTATCCACAAACTGTTGGTGAGAAAAAGCAACATTCCCAAAGGAGGCCTAATCCTCTTAGTTTCGCTTCTTATTTGTTCTTCCCAATTAACCTACAAATACACTCAACCATAATAATGAATAGAATAGGAGAGAGAGGGTCACCCTATCTTAAACCTCTTGAAGGTTTGAAGAAATTATAAGTAGCCCCATTGACCATAATGGCAAGCAAAGAAGTAGAAATAAGTTGAGAAATAAACTTGCAAACATGTTGATCAAAGCCAAAAGCTTGGAGGAAAGAATTGAGGAAAGTCCGGTCCACCTGATCATAAGCCTTTGAAAGGTCTAACTTGAGTAGCAACCCTTCCCTTTTACCTACTTCAAGGGAGTGAATAACTTAATGAACCATCATGTAGAGACCAAAATCTGCCTACCAAGGACAAAACCAATGTGTTGCTGAGAAATGATCAAAGGAAGAATCTTTAGAATTTTGATAGTTAACACCTTTGAAATGATCTTGTAAAAGTATTTACATTGATTAATAGGCCTAAATTGTTTCATAGAATTAGCCCCTAAAACTTTGGGAATTAGAACTAGGAAAGTAGAATTGACTTCTTTAAGAAGACTTCTAGCCTGAAAAAATTCTTGAACAACCTTAACCATATCTTCCATAACCACCTCCCAATAAACTTGAAAGAAGAATGTAGGAAAGTCATCTAGCCTAGGGGTTTTATCAGCTAGTAATGAAAAAAAAGCTTGTTTCACCTCTTGAGCATTAGGAATCACCCACAACATTTTATTGTGATGAGGCTAGATAATTTGAGGGAGACAAGACACAATTTCATTCTGATCCACCACTGATAGCAAGGGGTCCCAAGAAAGAACAAAAGAGAAAAAAGAAATAACTTTAGCAGAAATATCATTTTCCTTTGTCAAGGCCTCCTAGCCCATTTTAATTCCTGATATCCTATTATTAGCTTTGTGCTTGAGAGTGGAAAGGTGAAAAAACTTGGTGTTCTGATCACCCTCTTTAAGCTAGTTAATCCTTGATCTCTGTCTCCAAAAATTCTCTTCTTTACTTATAATATTATGCAGATGAGTTAAAATAGAAATCTCAATATTCCTATATTATTCATTATACCCATCCTATTGAATTAAATCCTAAATAGAACAAATCCTATCCAAGATCTCCTCTTTCTCCTAAAAGGTATGGCCAAAATATGTCTTATTCCAGATTTTAATCATCCACTTCACATTACTCAGCTTCTTGGCAACTCTAAACATAGTAGTTCCATCCACTTCCATATTCCACCAATTGGGTATCCTATTTAATAGATCTAGATGAGAAATCCACATCTTTTCAAATCAAAAAGGAGAATTCCTCCTGGGCTTGAGAGAAACAACTAAGAGAGAAATAGGGGAGTGATCCGATCCCACTCTAGGGAGAAGAAAAAAACTACAAGAGAAATAATTCAACCAATCTAGAGAAATAAGAGCTCTATCCAATCTAACCTAAATACACCCACTCCCAATTATTTTATTGGACCAAGTGTAGACTCTACCCTCAAGATGAATATCCAAAAGAGCCAAGATATTTATGAAATTTGAAAGGTCCAACTTACTTTCCAGCTCCAGAGCCACACCTCCTAATTTTTCCTCATCAGTGAGAGGAGTATTGAAATCCCCCATAATAATACCTTTGTTAAGATTACTATTATGGACTAAAGCCCCAAGCTTAATCCAATAATGCTTCATTTTCCTTTAGTATTTGGGGCATAAAAATTTGAAAGAAACCAACTATCATTGGTATTCATATGAAACACTTTACATAATAGAATATTACCTTCATTATACAAGGGAGTAACTTTAAATTGCTTATTATTAAAAAGATTAAGCAAACCTCCTGATGCCCCCCTCAGAATCTACAGCCTCACTAGCCATAATATTACTAAAGGAAACCTTACCTAGAGGGTCCTTCTTCATTTTTGTCTCTTGAATCAACATTATATCAGGGATTTGATCTCTTATCATATTCCTAAGAACTTCCTATTTATGGACCCCATTTAGTCCCCTAATATTCCAAGATAGTATCTTCATTTTTGACTAGCAGAACACTCTAGGATGGTTCATTGGCTCCCATTTTCCAAATTCCTTCTAGCCTCCTCTTGCAGAACTTGGTTTGCACTCTTCCTACTTGGTTCCTTTGGTTTGACTCCCACATCTAGTTTGCCATGGCTCTTGGTCTATGCTTGTGAAACTAGGGAGGTATCCCTTCTATTCTTCTTTTTATTCTTGACATGTCTTCCTTTGTTTTTCTTCATCCATTCATCTAACCTTGTCTTCTTACCAAGAGAAGAAAATTTCACCATATCCCAAAATATCTCTTCCAAATTATAAGAAATAGACTTGTCCTTTCTAGTGGATGAAGGAATCTCCATGATTGCCTACTACTTTTGAATACCCTTCTTGGACTCCATTATCTCTTGATTATCCATCTCCATTTCCTTATTCAAAACATTTTCCCACTTTCTTTGCATATGAGGAGGTAACTTATTGTCATTCTAGACCTAATCCTCAAGAGTTGTATCTTTTGAATTCTCCTTGATCAAGCCTACATCACCCCTTGGTAAGCCCCTTTCTTTCTATCTTGTAAGAAATCGAGTAAAATAAAAACTAATAAAACAATCCAAGAGAGCTTAATGTGAAGAATATTACCATAAACCAAATGAGTTTCCCAGTGGATCAACAAGAATGGAGACAAGATATTTTGAAAGGGGAAATCAAAGAAAACCCCTTATGTAATATTAAGAATGTGGCAAAAAAGCCTAAGGAAGGAGAGAGAAGGAAGAAGGATTGTGGAGCAAATTAGCTCGTTACAATAACATCAAGAAGATGTAAAGAAGAAGTAGTGAAGAATGAGAGATGCATCTCTTTTATAGAGATGAGAAAGGAGCTTCATGTGTAACTCCCATTTCTATGAATGCCACCATTCATAATAAGTGTGTTCAAAGTATCGATATCCTCTTAAGGAGGAATAACTATTTTCCTTAATAAAGAAATTACAAAAAATGAGTTGTCCTTACACATGGACAATAGGACAAGAAAATGACATGTCCTCCACATGTGGACTAGAGGAAAAACAATATAAGGATACCTTGATTTATCCCATATAATAAATAAATACAACCAAGGAATATAATAAATAAATAAATACATCCCCCTTTAATCTTTACTTGGGAAGATTTTATCAAAGGATGTCAAACCCAATTCACAATATTACAACTTAATTATTTTGAAATATTCTCATTGTGTAAGAGGTCTTTTATTAGCATGGGTACATCATTGGAGAGCCAAGAGAAGTAGATAGTCCTTCAAGTGTGTTACATCTTCAAGTGGATTCATGTGGCATAGTATCTGTATAACAAATAATGATGCCTTGCATGTGACTTAATGGATTACCTAAAACATAGAAACAAGAAACAAGGCAACAATCCACAAGGATAATTTCATCTTATATTTAAGTTAGAAACTTTTTAAGTATAACTAAACCCTCATAGACTAAATTGAGATAGAGTGATAAATATAAGTGTAATTTGGTACCACAAAGAAATCAAGATAAATTATATTATGCAAAGAACACATATGTTATCAAAACTCTCAAGAAAGGACCATAGAAAAGGCTAGTTAATGAATCCAACATCAACAATGCATCTATCACATGGATATAAATAGTCCACTATTAGGTCATCTCACTGCAAATTAATGGGTGATCAATCCATAACATGCATGACTCTCGATTTAAATAATGAAGTATGCGGAACATTATATGTTATGATTTCAAAGATACCAAAGGAAAAGATTATGAGTATTAATAGTAGATTGCCTTCAAAAAAGAGTAAAATGCCCTCAAGATGGGTCAAATTAACTAAAATTGGAGGGAAAATCCAAGAATAGCATCCTCTTCATGAGGGACAAAAATAGAACAACATGTTGGGGAACTCCATATAAATCTTAACCTTTCAAAATGGAACAAAGAGAACCAAATGGAGGGAAACTCCATGTGATTAAATAGTATAAATCATAGATTGCCAATACGGCAATAGAATGATGCTAGAAAAGCATAAGTTGCACTTATATGCCAATCAATAGAACAAAATAAATGTTGAAGGCAATAGTGTATAATAACTCATAATCCCAAAGAATAAGAAAGAGCGAGTTTTTTTTTACAAATGTGAAATATATAAGAATGCACTCATAATTGACAAGTCACAAAGACACAATAAATTTTATATTTATCGAGATATATATGTGGGCCCTCATATATATTCATGAATAAATATACCTAAAATATCATGGTATGAAATCATGGAAAGACAATTAAGATCATATATAGAACATAATTTCTAGGCAACATACTAAAGAGAAATGATAAAGATGATGAAAGAGAATCATTAACATCAAACAATATTTGTAGTAATTAATCCTCCTAGGTTGAAGTCCACCCATTCTAGAAATTGATCTCATTCACTAAGTAATTTTTGAAACCATTTAGTTTTTCTCTTAATACATTTATCACTAGAGGAAGAGTCATGATGTATGAATATACCATTTGTTTCAACATTAGCTTGATTACCATTATCAACATTAGCATTATTACCATGATCTATAAATGCATCATTACCATTACCACTATAAGAAAGAACAAGAGTAATAAAGGTAGATATATGAGAAGTAGGGTTTAGAGAAGGAGGTTGGTCCTCCACTGACACAATTTTTCTTCCACGAAATTGTTCATTTTGAGCATTAGAAGAATCATGCACATCATTTTCTACAATACAAACATTTCATGCTATTTGTACTTTGTTAGTAATAGGATTATAAGCTTGATAAGATTTGGTATTTTTATTTGTTCACTCATGCACCTAGAACATGCAATCTTAGATGGAGCAATAGGAGGTAAATTTTCAACCATATTAGATGAGACATGATCAGTATTCAAATGAGAAAAGCTTTCATGCTCCATATTAAAAGCAGTATTTTCATGCAAAGAGTGTCTTAAAGAAGTAAACCCAAAAAATTTAAATAAGTTATCATGACCTAACTTAGCATTAGCAATAACTTCATTAGTGTTAGGATCAATAATAGAGCACGTCCCTATGAAATTCAACTTTGTAATCTTGACATAATTTAACAATAGAAAGAAGATTGTATTTCAACTCAGGAACATAAAGGACATCATGTAATTTTCCATTTGGAATACTAACATTACCAAATCCTTCAACTTTGCAACTATGATTATCAGCTAATTGAATTGGAATATTAGAAGGATCGGGTTGCAAAGAATCAAATACTTCTTTATGAAATGTAACATGTTGAGATGCACCAGTATTAATGATCCATTCTAATTGTTTAGAAACATTGTAACTAACAGTAAAAGCATGACGAGATGGACAAGAGCTTTGATTATTGTTATTGATAGGTTGCTTATCTTTTTGTTTTTTAAAACAATTATTAGTTACATAACCATCTTTCTCATAATAAGTACAGTGGGGTTTTTTATTATATTGATTAGGATGAGTATTATCACAATTTGTGTTTGGATTATTATTATTATGAGTATTGGGAGAATCATTATTAGAAGATTTGAAATTTTGATTTTGACTTTTAGACACAAAGGCAAGTTCATTAGATCTAAGAGTACCAAATTGCAACAACTTAGCTTCCTCTTGACGGTAGAAAATTTTGAAAAATACTATAAGTTAATTGAGTAGACAAAGTAGGAATAGCAAGTTGAGAATGAACATTAGTGATAAATTGTTGAAATTGTCTAGGAAGACATTTTTTTAAAATAACGGTAATTAATCTAATATCAGTGAGAGTAATGCCTAATCCAATTAGTTGACTCTTAATATAATCAAATTTACATAAAAATTCATCCATAGATTCGAAATCAATATACTGTAAGTCTTCCAAATTGTCTTGCAATTGAATCTTGAGTGATTCAAACGGTTTGTCATATGTTTGCTTCAAAATATCTCAAGCTTCATGGGTAGCAATGCAATGAGCAATTAAAACATATAAATCTGTGTTAAGAGATATACCAATGAGGCCAAAGACTTCCTCATTTTTAGTATTCCATGCATTTTTTTCATCTTGTGTAACCAAGGTATCAAGAACTATAGAAGAGTCAGTAGCAACATCTAAAATATGCTTAAATCGAAAAATAAAAGAAAGATGCGTTTTCCAAGAATGATAGTTCAAATTATTTAACTTAATTTCTAGAATGAGAGCTGACATGATTACAAAAAAAAAACTAACCTCTATGATTAGAAGAATTAGAAAATTAAATTGTTTAAAAAAAGAAAAAAACCCCTTTGCTAGATACAAATAATTTTAGGACATTATGAACATTAATCCTATTTTTATTTATTTTGAAATAATATTTATTTGCAAAATTTTTAGTAGTTTAACTAAACACCAAAAACACTTATGAATGAAAAATAAATCAAAATCTCGACCCTTTTATTGTTTTGTTTTTTCCTTTAAAAAACTTTTCAATATTTCCAAACTCCAATTTTAAGGAAACTTCTTTCCCTTTCCTTTTAAAATCATGTCCCTATTCTAAAATTAAAAAAAATGATTTCTTTATTATAAGGAAAGATGAATTTTGAATTTGTAATTCAATTTAAAGGAAAGTCACGTAGAAGTTAAAGTTTGAATTTGAAAATATTGATTTACAAGTGGAATCTTAAGAGATGCAGAAGACTAAATAAAAATTGACAAACTTTCCAAAAAAAATATCTTACCAAACTCTCCGATGTGAACCAAAACTTTAGAGAGGGTAAAGATATTGTAAAGATACTTGCAAGGTTTATGATTAGAAAGAAAAGAAAACTATATATCCAAACTAAGATAAGAAATTAGATTTAGAAATATAATGACTTGAATAGAAGTAATGTCCCAAATGTTGGCCAAGAAAAATATCATTGGCAAAACTATTAATAGAATAATAATAATAATAGAAGAGTGATAAAAAAATAATAATAATAGAAGGAAAAGCTAATAAAAATAGCTACATGTAGAGCTAAAAAATCGTAAATAACAAGGAAGGGCATAGGGGGTTGCTTTTATACTACAACTTAGTGTGAGTAGATGGTAATGTGAGATACTTTTTTGATAAGAAAATAATCTAATTGTGTATGAATGACCTGAGGAGAGAGTGTAGGAAAACTTGGTTGCAAAATAATTTATCCCTGGTACATTATAGTCTTGGTGAATGCTGCATGTTGGCAGTGATGGAAAATGGGGTCCAAATCTTATCAGTTAAAATAAAAGGGTAACATGAGATATTGGTAGTGATGCGTCTGAGATGTTGCACTTGGTATGATGTTATTGCTGCAATGGTGAAAAAGTACTCAAGGGATCTCGAAAAATTGACAAAGCATGCAAGGCTTGGGGCTCATAATCAAAGTCTCGATATATAGCTTAGAACAAGTTTGAAATGTGAAATGTGCTTGCTATAGGAAATGTTGAAAGAGCACACAAAAATCAAGGCTACGATAAAGAGCAACAAAAAAGTTGAGAATAATATATATATAAATATTATTATTACTAAATTAAAAGAACATAATAGAACAAAAGATCTCAAGTTAGTAAGTATGGATCCAAACACCAAAATTCCAGAGGCTAAAGTTAGTGATGGACCTGCAGTATATCCATTAGCTTTTGTGAGCCCAATAGAGCTATAGAGTACAAAAAGAAAAGTACAAAGATAAACAAAGCTAAAATATTTAAATCCAAGCTGAAATATAAAACTATAATAGGACTTGATCTATTATTAATGAAACTTGCTAAAAAAAATATATTAAAGAGTTTTGATAGGATGGATTAATATTTTGCAAAACCCAAAAAAGAGATATTCAACTCGCAACAAGACTATTAGTACTAAGTACCTCTTGTTTTGGTGGCAAGCCTTCTAAAACAAGAGAAAGAAAAATGATTTTTTGCAATAAAATAACCCTATGGCAGAAAGCCTTCCAAAGTGGGTTAGATCAAAGAATATATAAAGAAACCAACAACACAAAAGATTAGAAATAATTTTTTTTTTAAATCTTCTCCTCTCAACAAAAAATCTCCAAAATGGTAACCTTCACATAAGCTCAAAACAAGGATTAGAAAGCTTTGATAGCATGTAAGAAATTGAGTAAAATAAAAAATAATAAAACCATCCAAGAGACCTTAATGTGAAGAATATTACCATAAACCAAATGAGTTTCCCAATGGATCAACAAGAATGGAGACAAAAGATATTTTGAAAGGGGAAAGAAAAGAAAACCCTTTGTGTAATATTAAGAATGTGGCAAAGAAGCCTAAGGAAGGAGAGAGGAAGAAGAAGGACTGTGGAGAAAATTAGCTCATTACAATAACATCAAGAAGATGTAAAGAAGAAGTAGTGAAAAATGAGAGAGGCATCTCTTTTATAGAGATAAGAAAGGAGTTGCATGTGTAACTCTTATTTATATGAATGACACCATTCATAATAAGTGTGTGCAAAGTGTCAATATCCTCTTAAGGAGGAATAACTATTTTCCTTAATAAAGGAATTACAAAAAATGAGTTGTCCTTACACATGGACAATAGGACAAGAAAATGACATGTCCTCCACATGTGGACTAGAGGACAAACAATATAAGGATACCTTGGTTTATCCCATATAATAAATAAATTAAACCAAGGAAAGATTACTAATTCTAACATATCCATCCATCTCTAAATTAACTATGTTATCCTTCTCAATGTTCTGGGAACTAGCCTACTTTATTAGGATATCCTCCGTTTTGGCCTTGAAACACCTAGAAGACTTAACTAGGGTTTCCACCTCTATAGTCTTAGAGCCAATCATAATTGGTCCATCCTTCTCAAAATATATTGGGATATCCTTCTCAATGATCTAGGAATTAGCTTTCTTTGCTAGGATGCCCACCTCTTCTACAAAATATTTAGGGCTCCTCCTTAGGGCTTCCACCTCTGAGATCGTAGGCCTAGAAAAAATTGGATCCTCTTTGTGTTTAGAAAATCTAGGAGTCCTAACTAGAACTTCCACCTCTATGATCTTAGGCCCAAACAAAACTAGAACCTCATCCTTAACAATTTCTAATCCATTTTGATCTAGATTAGTCCCTCCTCTAATAAGGGCTTCCAAACTATCTCCCAATTCTCCTAACCATCCTTAAATTCCTTTTTTTTCGAAATCTTTTTGAACTTTTTCTCCTTGTCAAATTTAGAAAATGAAGCTTTCCTTCCCTTAACAACAGTTTCCTTTGGACATTGATTCACCTTATGACCTGATTTGAAATGATGAAAACAGGTGAAAGGAACACTTTCATATACCAACTTCTGAATATGCATTCCCAACTTAGAATGAAAGCACACAACCTCTAGCATATCATCCCCTTCATGAACTCCAATACAAATCTGAGCATACATTAGTTTTCTTCTGGAAGCTAGTATCAAGTCTATTGATAGAAGTTCCCCAAATGAGTTTGCTATTCCCACAAACACATCCTCATTCCAAAAATCTACAAGCAACTATGGAAGTTTAACCTAGATTGGCGCTTTCAAAAAAAAGTCATCATCTAAGTCCAGCTTCAAAGTCCACTTCTAAAGAACTAGGGTTGAGTGGTCTAAAATCTATGGTCCTTCACACAAAATACTTGACAAATCCTCACTACATGACAAATCAAAAGACAATAAACCTTTTTCCATTGGCATTATAGTGACTTTTCCCTTGAGCTTCCATTTTTTCTATGTGTACGATCTAACAATGTCTATATTTAGTCATTGCACATTGAACTTACCCACCAAAGTAGAAGCCATCGCAGTAATGCTATGATCAACTAGTTCATCTAGAATAGAAATCATACAAGAACTCTTCTCCAAACTAGAGAGTAGTTTGACCAATGGCAAAGAAGACTTACCAGTTGGCTTAATCCCTAAAAGAGATGACCATTTTTCTAGAGGCATCCCAAACCTATTTGCCTTGGATGGCAAAAAATACTCGTTCAGACCTTTACCCTTGTCATGTGGGTCCTCATCTCCATTCTCTATTGCATCACCAATCTCTATAGTCCCCTAACTTCCTACTTCTCTTCCCTAATATCTGTGCTTCTGATCCAGTCCTCCCAGAGGATTCCCACTAAGGACAAGATTTAAATTTTGACTTACTGAACTTCCCCATCCTCTCCCCTATCCACTCCCACTCACCATGTTCATGGTATTCCTACAACCCTATCTAAAATATTTGTTGAAAATGTTTGGTTTGGAAAGTTATAAACCTGTTAGCACACCCATGATAATTGGTCACAAGTTATCTAGCAAATGTGAGACACTTGTAGTTGAGAAGAGGAAGTATAGATCAATGATTGGAGGTTTTCAATATTTGACTCACACCAGACCATATATAGAAATTGCAATTGGGATTGTAGTTAAATTTCAAGCTGATCCTAAGGAATATCATTTTGTAGCAATTAAGAGAATATTTAGATATCTAAAAGGGACATCTAATTATGGAATTTTGTATGATAGATCAATTGATTTCACTTTGTGTGCATATACTAATGCTGATTCGGTAGGCAATATGGATGACAAAAAGATCACCAGTGGTGGAGCATTCTTTTTTGGAGGAAGATTGGTTTCTTGGTTAAGTAAGAAGAAATATTACATTTCACAGAGCACAGTTGAGGAAGACTATGTTGCAGTAGTAAATAACTATAATCAAGTTATGTGGATGAAGTAGATGTTGAAGGATATCAAAATTGAGATCAAAGTACTTGTTATCATTTACTATGATAAAATAAGTATAGTGTGCATGTCTAAGACTCTTGTATTACATTATATTAGGAATAAGGTGTCTCAACCTTGGATAATTGCTATTCTTATTATTTGTTTTGTAAATGTACTTTTTTTGCAAATAATGTAAATAAGTGTGAGTGCACATGTCTAATTGGCATGTTGATGTGTCACTCCACTTGCATGTGTCAGCATCTTCAATAGTGTGTAAGGAGATCATGACTGAAATAGTCATGATGGATTCTTATGATACATAAGAGCTATCTTTGGAAGATATGATGATGGGTGAAGATGTGAAGACATGTGGCAACTGATCATGGAGTACTATATACTTGAGTCTCCATCTAGCACATGGAGTTTGGGGCATCACCCCAAAAATATTTTTAGGGTCCTAATTTTCTAGAGAATGGTAAAACCCTAATACAATTCTTCTTTGGAAGTTGCCCTAAAATGGAAAAGTGCATGATATAAGTGACTTTAGGGTTGTAGATATGAGAGAGTGAAAGTGTATTGTTGGTAGTGTTTTGTTGTGACTATATTTTTCTTATGTGTACTAAAAGAACTTGCATTGCAAGTGTGTTGTAACCTTTGTGTTGAAGATAATACATTGTGTAGGTTTTGGAGGGGTGGGGTTGTTTTACCGAAAGGTTTTTCCCCACTGGCATATCTTTGTGTTTTTTTTCTTTGCTCTCTCTCTCTCTCTCTCTCTCTCTCTCTCTCTCTCTCTCTCTCTCTCTCTCTCTCTCTATCTATCTATCTATTTTCTATATTCATGGTTGATTGCAATATTATTGTTTTCATAATATCAAATTTGAAATTGTAAGGATAAAACAAAATTTTCACAATACCTTTCTTAAGGTATTAGTGTAGGAAGCAATTTGCATACCTAAGTTTCCTTACAATTGATATCAAAACTTGATAAAATTTTGATCCTAGTTTTTGGGTGGGGTTTTTTGAGCTAATCTCAAGTTAAGTAGTAGTTTTTGTGCGAAGCATTCTAAATCTTATTTGCAAATTGAGATGGCTAGTTCATCATATGGAGAAATTTAATCGCAGTAATTTTGAGTTGTGGAAACTCAAGATGGAAGACTTTATTGAAGATCATGATCTATGGGAGGTAGCTTCACTTGATGTGAGACCCACAATAATATCTCAAGTGTATTGGAATCTCAAAGATAAAAAAAGCTAAGGGTCTCATTTAGACTTTGTCTAGTTGATTTAGTTCTCCTAAATTTTCTTGATGAAAAGACTACAAGTAGTTTGTGGACATGACTTGGGTCTTTGTATTAGGCTAAATCTCTAGTGAACAAGTTATTCCTAAGGAAGAAGTTGTATTATCTAAGAATGGAGGAAGAAGGATCTATTGTAGATCATCTAAATACTTTTAATTTATTGATTGCATAGTTGACATCATCTAGTGTCAAGATAGATGAGGAGGATTGATGTATGACCCTATTATGTTCCTTGTCAGGTTCATGGGATCATCTTGTGATGGCTCTTGGAAGTACTTTAGTCACTTTTAGAATGGATGATGTGGTGTCTTCACTATTATCTAAGGAGACATGGAGAAATTCTTCAAATTTGACTAAGGAAGCTCCTGTTGTTCACAATAGATCCAATGATAGAGGGAAGCAAAAAGACAACAAGTCTAGAAAGGGTAGATCCAAATCCCATGAAAAATCAAAGACTTCTAGAAAGTCCAGGGTAGAATGCTAGAACTGTGATAAGATTGGGCACTTGTGTAAAGACTATAAAGAGCCAAAAAAGAAGAAGAAGGCCTTAGATTTAGGTTCACAAAAATCTCAAGAAGATGGCAATGCTTTCATTGTAGCCATGGTAGTGCATGCATTTGATGATGTGTAGTTGATAGACTCAGGTGCATCTTTCCACATGACCTCTCATCAAAGCTAGTTCTCAAAGTATGAATTTTTGATGGTGGAAAGGTGTACTTGGGTGATTTTTCTCACCTAAAGATAGTTGGATGAGGATGGGTTACTATCAGATTCCTTAATCAACAAGTAAAGGGGATTAACAAGGTAATGCACATCCTTAGTTTGTAATGAAACCTATTATCTATAAGTATGTTGAATAATGTAGGTGTGAAAGTTTTTTTTTCTAAAGATGGATGTAAGATGATGAGAGGAGCTATGATGCTTACTAAGGGTACTAGGAGAGGTACTCTATTTCAGCTTGATGCATGCATTTCTTAGTGCAATAATTCTTTTATTTTAAAGAAGAGAGTAGCTATCAATTCATCCCCACCATCTAAACAAGCAGTAAAGAAGACTGTGGTTACTGGTTCCAATGGTAGTGCAACATGTGTACCTAAGGGTGCAAACACATTGGAAGGAAAGCTTTCTGCAAAAAAGATAATGTTTTTGTATATGAGATTTGGCCACATTGGTGAGAAAGGTCTTAGAACCCTAAAAAACAAGAACCCCATTGAGGGGCTAAATGTTTGTAATCTCAAATTTGACTTCTATGAACATTGTGTCTATGGTAAAAAAAATTGTGTTCAATTTTACTCTAGTTCTCACAAATCTTCTGATGTTTTGGATCTTATTCATTCTGATGTATTTGGTCTTGTAAAAGTTCCTTCAATCTCAAAGTCTATATTTTTTGTATCTTTCATAAATGATTATAGTAGAAGGACATGGATTTATTTCTTGAAAAGTAAGACACAAGTCTTTAGTCAATTCAAGGAATTTATAGCTCTTGTAGAGAATCAAACTAGTAAGAAGATTAAGAGTGTGAGAACTAACAATAGTGGTGATTTTTGCTCAGCAGAGTTTGAATAGTTCTATAAAGAATGAGGTATCAAGAGGCATGAGACAACTCCTTATACCCCACAACAAAATGGAGTTGTAGAAAGAATGAATAGGACACTGATGGAGAAGGCTAGGATTATGCTTAGTGGAGTTGGTTTTGAAAAAGGGTTTTGCCACTACTTTCTATTTGGTTAATAGATCTCCTACATCAGCCCTTGTTGGTAAGACACCCATGGAGGTGTGGTTTGGTAAGAAGCCTTTAATTAGAAATTTTCATGTTTTTCATTGTGAAGCTTATGCACATGTTCCAAAGGAGAAAAGATCTAAGTTGGCTAACAAATTTGTCAAATGTATTTTCATCGGATATGGTGTTGGTGTGAAAGGATACATGCTTTGGGACCCGGTGACTAGTAAGGTGTTGTATAGCAAAAATTATATTTTTAGAGAGCTAACATCTTATCCTATTGTGCTACAACTAGATGAAAAAGAAAAGAAGGAAGATATTTTTCAGTTGCCTCCTACCCCTGAGAAGACTAAATAGAAAGACCATGTTGGGTCTAATGATGAGGAGAGCTCTAGTAGCTCTGATAGTTCAGAAGAAGAGGAAGAACAAACTCAACCTTAGCCCTTGAGGAGATCCATGAGAGTAAGAAAGTAGCAAAAAATATTTTGTTATTCTATGTCAAATTCCTATTATGCTTTTTCTTTGAATACTAAAATTGATGAGCCTAGATCTATGAAAGAGGTTTTGGATATGGAAGATGTAGGTTCCTAGATTGAGGCCATGGATGATGAGATGGCTTCATTGGATTAAAAAAAATTGGGACCTTGTACCTTTTCCTAAAGGATAGAAACTTTTTGGTAGCAAATGGGTGTTCGAGAAGAAATTCTATGAAGATGGTAGTGTTGAAAGGTACAAAGCTAGATTGGTTGCGAAGGGGTACTCATAGGTAAAGGGAATAGATTATGGTGAAATATTATCTCCTATTGAAAAGTTGACATCTATCAAATTTCTTTTTATCTCTTTTTACATCATATGATTTAGAGATATAACATATGGATGTGAACACAACTTTCCTTCTTGGTGATTTGGAGGAAGAGATTTATATGTCATAGCTTGAGCACTACATTGTTAAAGGTAAAGAATCTTTCATTTATAGATAAAGAAGTCTATGTATGGTTTGAAAAAATATCCTAGAATGTGGTACCTTAAGTTTGATGCCTTTGTGTTGTCAATTGGATTTGTAAGATCAAAATTAGATCATTTTTTTAATTTCAGAGTTGAAAATCATCTTCTTCTTATTGTTGTATTATATGTTGATGATATGTTTCTATTTGGGAAGGGTAAGGGTATGATTTCAGATTTTAAATCTCATTTGTTAGCACCATTTGAGATGAAATATCTTGGGGCAACAAGGTACATCTTGGTTATGGAAATCAGTAGAGATAGGTCTAACAAAAAACGTTGGTTGAGTCAAAGTAAGTATGTAGGATAGGTTCAACATGGTAGATTGTAGACCATTGTGTATTCATGTTTCTATGGGAACAAATTTATCTATAGGTGATTGTCCAAAATCTCCCAGTGAGGTGGAGGATATGAGTTGAGTACCTTATGCTAGTATAGTTGGTAGTCTTATGTGTGCTATGGTCTGTACTAGACCAAACATTGCCCAAGTAGTGGGAGTTCTAAGTCAATTTATGCCTAATCCTAGATGAGTACATTGGGATAAAATTAAGTGACTGTTCAAATATTTGAGGGGTACATCATATTACTCCATTTTTTATCATGGTAACTCTTCTAGAGGTCTACATTCAATTTGTATTCATGGGTTTGTGGATTCAGATTGGGTAGGTGATATTGACAATAGGAGATCCACCAGTGCTTATGTGTTCACTATGTTTGGTGGTGCCATCAGTCGGATGAGTAAGCAACAACTTGTGGTTGTTTTTTCTACTATAGAAGCTAAGTACATGGCTTCTACTCATGCTTATAAAGAAGCCATTTGGATTAGGAGATTGTGTTTTGATATTTGTGTTCATGTAGGTGAAATTACTATTTGGTGCGATAGTTAGAGTGCTATTTGCCTTGCAAAAAATCCAAATTTCCATGCCAAAATGAAGCACATTGATGTGTAATTTCATTTGTGAGAGAAATGGTAGAAGATGGAAAAGTAAATTTGGAAAAGGTAGATACTATAAAGAATGGTGCAGATGCATTGATGAAACCAGTGGGCACTTAGAAGTTTAGATGGTGTTCAGAGTCTATGGGCCTTTTGAACTATAGCGGTTAGTTCCTATTATGTTCCTATTGCTCTTACAAGGTGTTCAACAAGTGGGAGAATGTTAGAAATAAGGTGTCTTAACCTTGGATAATTCCTATTGTTATTATTTGTTTTGTAAATATATATTTTTTGAAAATAATGTAATTAAGTGTGAGTATACATGTCTACTTGGCATGTTGATGTGTCACTCCACTTGCATTTGTCAGTATCTTGAATAGTGTGTAAGGAGAACATGAATGAAATGGTTATAAAAAATTCCTATGATGTATAAGGGCTATCTTTGGAAGATATGATGATAGGTGAAGATGTGAAGACATGTGGCAATTGATCTTTGAGTATTGTACACTCAAGTCTCCATCTAGTGCATGGAGTTTGGAGCATTAGCCTAACAAAAAATTTGGGTTCCTACTTTTTAAGAGAATGGTAAAACCCTAACATGGTTCTTCTTTGGAAGTTACCCTAAAATGGATGAGTGCATTATATAAGAAACTTTAGGGTTGTAGATAGGAGAGAGTGAAAGTGTATTATTGGTAGTGTTTTGTTGTGACTGAATTTTTCTTTTGTGTCCTAAAAACACTTGTATTGCAAGTGTGTTGTAACCTTTTTGTTGAAGATAATACATTGTGCAGGTTTTGGAGGAGTGGGGTTGTTTTACCAAATGGTTTTTCCCCACCAACATATCTTTGTGTTTATGTTTTCTTTCTCTATCTATTTTCTATATTCATGGTTGATTGCAATATTGTTTCTTACATAATATCAAATCTGAAATTGTAAGGATTTAAATAGAATTTCCACAATACTTTCCTTAAGAGATTAGTATAGGAAGTTGTTTTTGCACTTGAGTTTCCTTACACATTCTAAGACAAAGCATATATCTATTAAGTATCATGTGCTAAGAGAAAAAGAACAAAAAAAGGAGATTAGATTGGAGTATGTAAGTTCTAAGGATCAAATTGCAAATATCTTTATGAAGCCTTTTCCTAAAGATACATTTGAGTACTTGAGAGGTATGTTTGGGGTTATGTCCCTACCTACTTCTGAATAGTTGATGTAGTGAGTGCATCAATCTAGTTGCAAAAAGCACTATTATTTGATTGGATTGAATGATGATGCTTCCTATATGGGGCAGTATCTAGTATGTACTGAGTCATTGAGGACTCTTGATATTTGGTATTGAGTTGTGTCTTTGGACACTCAAGTTGGTTGATGACTTAGAGAAGTTGATTAACAACTAGCATTTAAAAATTGGTATTGAGATTGAGACCTTTGGGATTGACATCAATAGGGGAGAGATAATGCATGAAAACCACTTCCTAAAGCATGTGGGAAAATATGCATAAAGATGAGGATAGAAGCATCAGAGTTCTACATGGTATTCTTCGAACTTAGATATTTTTCATCTATTTTATCATCAATACCAAAGGGGGAGGTTACTAGAATGAATGCTAATGATACTACATAGGGGGAGTATCCTGAGAATTGGAGAGTATTGATATGTTCCATTCATGACTATGTTTTTCATTAATGTCAACATAGCATTGTTTTTGGAAATACTAGAAGAGTATCAAACATAGATCTTGATGGTATGGATAATGCTTTGATTTTATGGTCATGTGTAGTAATGGACATGTACATCATAGTATTTTGATGATGTGGTTAAGTGTGCAAAGAATAAATTAATGGCATATGGAAGTTGTACCTAATTTATTGAGAGCAGTTTATAGATAGAGTATTGAAAAATTAGTTCTTGATGTTTGTTGGCTATCTTACATCCCAGATGTAATTAAGTGATGCATATTTAGGTAATTATAGAGGAAAATTAGATGATGACATTAGTGAGTGCGCAACCCCTAGTATGACACATGTAAAGTTTTGTATAGACTATGAGCCGACATTGATATTGTAATTGTACTATAATTAATTATCTTTTTTTAATTAATTGGGAAAACCTCAAGGCTGACTCAAGGAATTATTATGAAGGTATGGTATAAAGGACAAAATTTTTCCTTGATTTTAATGTGTGTGCAAAAACTGTTCAAGTATTGTGATCATTTTTCAAGTACAATTTGTGAAAAGGAGTAGAATTCTAGTTGACAAGACAAAGCTAAAGGAAGGAAGTACACTTTAGTTCTATTATTCTATAAGGAATAATATAGATATCATTTGGATAGTGGGTTCATTGGTCATGCCCTTGAAGTTGGTTTTGTAGTGGGTCTAGCTATCTTCCACAACTCTTAATAGGGTTAGAATCTCATAATAGGGATTCAAAGTCTCCTAAAAAGGACTCATATGTACTTAATGTTGTAACAAAATCCTAACAAGGTCTATCCTCTAATAAGAAATATTTATATTAGTACATCATCTTGAGGTTACCATTCCCACTGAGATTTTCCCTCTGATCAAGGGTTTCCCTAGTTAGTATATTTGGTGTTATTGTGTATGAGTATCTTGTTGTGGTTTTAGTTTACTGTCATGTCCCCTATTCAAATAATTAAAAAAAAAAAAAACTTTGTTAAGGCAGGCAGGCTCCAAAAAGGTGAAATTTCAAAAAAAAGGGCTAATCTTTGGAAACCAATGGACTAATAAATAAAAATTATTATTAAATTATATTTTATTAACCCCTCTTGGACGTGAGTTAGGGTTATGCCCTCTTTAAAAGGGGTTTGGAGGCATTTTGGGCTCATTCTACAACTTGATTCTTGTTAATTTTCTTGTTGTTCTTCAGAGGCTGCCAAACCTATGGAGAAGGAGACCCAAGAACAGGAGTTTGCAGGTTTCCAGGAAGGCTAAGGATCGGAGTTTGAAGCCATTCCATGTGCATGTTCATACAGAGTTTGCCTTTGTGCTGAATAGTGCCGATTTGGGTGTTTTTGGAGTTGTTTTTGGTTTGAGTTTGGGTTTTCAGTTGAGTGTTTCATATCAGTTTGGTTTGCTGCTGTATTTCAGACTTTATGATGTTAAAATAGAGCTGAGTATCGTGATTAAACTTCTGAGATAGTTTATGAGTGTTTTTGTGGTGTTTTCGGGCATTTTTGTATTAATTTCGGGAGCCCGATTGAGCATAGTTTTGCCCTACATTTGTGAGCTGTTGTGTAAAGGCTATAAAAATCTGGAAATGTCATTTTGTAGGTTTTTATGCTGCTGAAATTTCTGTAAAAATGTTCATTTTCAAATTTATTAATAATTTGTGAAGTTGTGAAGTTTTTGGCACTAATTTAGACATACCCGATTTGGGATTTATTGGGAAATTGGCAGATCTTTGTAATATTGGTTGTTTGATTTTAAAGTTCTGATTTGAGGCTGGAAATATCATAAAAAATCTGAAAAGGGACATTTCAGTGGTATCAGAGCCGTGATCTTGCCAGCCTGAGGGTTTGTAGAAGTTGCATGTCAGTTTTAACAACTACCCAGATCTTGCATGTCAAGTTTTGACAACTACCCAGATCTTGCATGTCATATTTTATGATTGCATGCAACTAAGTGAAAGAGAAAAAAGATATTTGCAGCGAGAAAAGAATAAAGAAATTTTGATCAAACCCCCAGTTGAAAGCAAAAGTACAAAATCCAAGGAAGAAAAAAGTATGGCTGATCCAGATGAGATGGCAAAGAAATTCTTCCAAGACATCCAAAATACTCAGAAGCAAACAGTGGATGGTTTGGCAGAAACTAGAGAGGCTTTGCGAATATTGACAGAAAAATTACAAGGAATTGCATCTATTAATGAGAAAGGGAGCACTTCAGAGGAGCCAAGAAATGGGAGATCCACACCATCTAAATCAACCAAATCTATTTTCTTGCCTGCAGATGAGCCACCAGTACCAAATCCAGCCATTAATCCAGTGGAAGAGGTTACAGGTAATTTGATTACATTAAGAGCTACTTACAATGGCTTAGATGATGACTTTCGTAGTTCAGTTCCTTTTAGAGAATATGTGGATATGATGAACGCTTTGATGCCCAAGAAAGAGAACAGGAGGGAGCATGACACAAGTGGAAGAGAGCTCAAAAATAAAATAAGCAAGTTTATAGCACCTACTTTTGATGGAACAAATAAAATTTCAGCTAGAGCATGGCTACAAAAATTACAAACTTTCTTCACACTTAACCCCATGAAAGAGAGTGATGCTATTCAATTTGCAAGTCTACACTTGGAAGATGCAGCCTATGATTGGTGGTATCATAGAATGACTACTCAAGGTCACGATCAGGTAACTACATTTGAAGATTTTATTCAAAGAGTGATAGATAGATTTGACCTCAAGGATGATGAAGAGTACTTTAAAGAATTGTCAAAGTTGAAGCAAACCAAATCAGTTAATGAGTATATAGAAGAATTTCAAAAAGTGGCTATTATGGTACCTGATATGAGTGAAAAGAGGATTGTTTATCTTTTTCTTGATGGTTTAGAAGATTCTGTTAAGGGTTTGGTTAAGGCTTTCTCACCCTCAACCTTACAGGAAGCTATCAAAAGAAGCTTGCAACTTGAAACTTGCGTGCCTATGAAATCACTCACTAATCAAAAACCCCCAAATCTTTGGCAACATAAGGGAAATTTTCAGAAAAAGACTTTCCCAACACTACCACCAAAAGATGTGACAAATGTGGCAAAAAAGAAGGTAGATGAAGAGACTAGGAGTGAATTACGAAGGAAAAAGCTTTGTTTTACTTGTAGAGAACCATGGGTTCCAGGACACAGATGTTTGGGGAAAGGTCAAGTGCACTATATTGAAGTTGCTTCAGAATCTGATTCAGATGAGCATGAGGAATTTCATGATACTAAGGAGGAGGTAGAAGAAGAGAAAGTAAAAGAAATCAGCAAGGATGGCACTTTAGCAGCATTATCAGGAGTCCCAAGATACCATCCCTTCCGAATTCGAGGGGTACTAGCAGGGCAAAGGTTGACTGTTCTTCTTGATAGTGGGGCAACTCACAATTTTATTGATGAGAGATTTTTCATGAAAAGAGGGCTTAAAGCAGAAGATTTTGAAGGATTCAATGTTATTGTAGCTGATGGATTCACTATGCCTTGCACACGGGTGGTGAAACAACTCAAGATGACCTTAGGAGATTATGAGTTATGTGATGACTTCTATGTGGTTGGTATTGGGGAGACAGATCTTGTATTGGGTGTTCAATGGTTGCACTCTATCGGAGGCTATTACATGAACCATCAAACTATGGAGTTTAAATTTCATTCCAATGGAAAAGAAGTCATATTGAGAGGGTTATCGAATGGAGCACCTAAGGCGATCTCTGCAAAGAGGATGGAGAGGACTTTTCGAAGAGGACAAGTAACATGGGCAGCAGGAGTCATAATCCAACCAAAAAGCTCTCCAAAGAATCAAGGTAATTTCCATTTTGAAATTCAAAATATTCTTTATAAGCATAGTATAGTTTTCAATGATTTGCCTCTAAGATTACCACCAGATAGAGGTTTTGAGCATGTTATAGAGTTAGAACAGGGTGCCAAACTAGTTATAACAACCCCATACCGCCATCCAAGAGGTTATAAGGAAGAAATTGAAAAAACTATTAAAGAACTCTTGGACATGGGATTCATAAGGCCTAGCTCTAGTCCATTTGCATCATCTGTGGTACTTGTCAAGAAAAAGGATGGTACAATGAGAATGTGTATAGACTACAGGGCTCTAAAAAAGAAGACCATAAAAAATAGGTATCCCATACCACGCATAGATGAACTCATTGATGAGTTACATGGTGCTGTATACTTCTCAAAAATTGACTTAAGATCAGGTTACCATCAAATCCGAATGAGGAGTAAAGATGTGGAAAAGACTGCTTTCAGATGTCACTATGGGCACTTTGAATTTCTTGTTATGCCATTTGGACTCACTAATGCACCTGTAACATTCCAATCTTGTATGAATAAGGTATTCAGTCAGCATCTTCAAAAATTTGTTTTGGTATTTTTCGATGATATCTTGATATACCGTAAAACATGGGAAGAGCATCTAAAGCACATAGACATTGTTTTGAGAATCTTGGAGCAGCAATCCTTCTATGCTAAGCTATCTAAATGTGAGTTTGGTTTGACAGAGATCCTATATTTGGGACATATTATAAGCTCTAAAGAAGTACAGGTTGATCAACAAAAAATTCAGGCAATTTTGCATTGGCCTCCACCCACTAATCTTACACAGTTGAGAGGTTTCTTCGGGTTGTGTAGCTACTATAGGAGATTTTCCAAGGGATTTTCTCAGCTTGCTGCCCCCTTGACTGATTTGACAAAGAAAGGAGCTTTTTTTTGGACAAAAGAGGCACAAAAAACATTTGAGAAGCTTAAGGAGGTAATGAGTTCATGCCCTGTGCTTGCAATTCGAGATTTCTCTTTACCTTTTGTTGTTGAATGTGATGCTTCTGGAGAAGGTATAGGGGCTGTCCTAACTCAAAGGGGACATACAATAGCATTTGAGAGTCAAAAATTAAATCAATCAGAGAAAGGGTACTCCATCTATGATAAGGAAATGTTGGCAATCATGCATGCACTTCATAAGTTTAGACAATATTTGGTATGTGGGAGATTCATTGTAAAGACAGACCATAATAGCCTCAGGTTCTTCTTGAACCAAAGGGATTTGAATGATCGTCAACAAAAATGGGTAAGCAAATTGCAAGCTTATGATTTTGATATTGAATACATGAAAGGAAAGAATAATGTGGTTGCTGATGCTCTCTCAAGAAAGCCCACTTTGTGTTCCTTATCATCTATCTCTGCTGATTGGAAAGTCTCCATAATTTTAGAGTATGCTAAAGATTCATTTGCCACCAAGATTTTGGATAAGTTAGTGGATGATAACAGGTACAAGGTTGTTGATGAATTGATTTATTACAAGAACAGGATCTTCTTAGTGCCAGGGTCAAAAAATAAGGAGAGGATATTGAGGGCCTTTCATGACACACCTTTGGCTGGTCACCAGGGATACTTCAAGACATACAAGAAAATTCGAGAGCGGTTTTCATGGAAGGGTATGAAGGAGGATGTTCTTAAACACATTAAGGAATGTATGGTATGCCAACAAAGCAAGAGTGAGAAAAATTTTCCTGCAGGGTTGTTGCAGCCACTTCCTATTTCCGAACAAAAATGGGAAAGTATTTCCATGGATTTCATCATTGGGTTGCCCAAGGTTCAAGGTAAGGATTGCATATATGTGGTGGTAGATAGACTAACTAAGTATGCACATTTCTTTCCTATCACATCTGATTTCAAAGCATTACAAGTGGCCGAATTGTTCTTCAAAGAAATTTTTAGATTACATGGTTTGCCTAGAAACATTGTTAGTGACCAGGACAACAGATTCCTTAGCTCTTTTTGGAAGGAGCTTTTTCATTTGGCAGGAACTGAACTCACTCCCAGTACTAGCTATCACCCTCAAACAGATGGAAAAACAGAGATAGTTAATAAATGGATAGAAGGATATTTGAGGAACTATGTTTCAAATCAACAACATGCTTGGGTGAAATGGTTACACCTAGGGGAGTATTGTTACAATACATCTCATCACATGTCTATTGGTATGCCTCCTTTTTGTGCTCTTTATGGTTATGATGCCCTTTCCTTTGTTGATCTAATACTTTCCGATAGCAGAGTACCCACAGCAAGTGATTTCATCAAGCAAAGCCAAGACATAATAAGGTCCCTCAAGGATAATCTACAACATGCACAAAACCAACAAAAGATATATGCTGACAGGAAAAGGATTGAAAGATCTTTTGAGGTGGGAGATTTGGTATTTGTTAGGTTGTAGCCATATAAGAAAAGCACCTTGAAGAGGAGTGGGGCAGAGAAACTCAAGCCAAGGTTCTATGGGCCTTATAAAATCATCAAGAAGGTAGGAGAGGTAGCTTATGAATTGGAGCTCCCACCAAATAGAAAAATACATAATATTTTTCATGTATCTTGCTTAAAGAAGGTTCTAGGCCAGAAAACGATAGTATCTATAGAATTACCACCTCTTGATGATGAAGGAAAATTAGTTTTGATACTAGAAGAGATTTTGGATACAAGAGAGAAAAGGTTGAGAAATAGGAGCATCATAGAGCATTTGGTCAAATGGAAAGGATTACCACTAGAGGATGCAACTTGGGAAGGAGCACATATTCTTGAGAATTCCAACCTTCATTGCTTGAGGACAAGCAATATTTGGGAGGGGAGGACTTTTCATGTCCCCTATTCAAATAATTAAAAAAAAAAAAAACTTTGTTAAGGCAGGCAGGCTCCAAAAAGGTGAAATTTCAGAAAAAAGGGCTAATCTTTGGAAACCAATGGACTAATAAATAAAAATTATTATTAAATTATATTTTATTAACCCCTCTTGGACGTGAGTTAGGGTTATTCCCTCTTTAAAAGGGGTTTGGAGGCATTTTGGGCTCATTCTACAACTTGATTCTTGTTAATTTTCTTGTTGTTCTTCAGAGGCTGCCAAACCTGTGGAGAAGGAGACCCAAGAACGGGAGTTTGTAGGTTTCCAGGAAGGCTAAGGATGGGAGTTTGAAGCCATTCCATGTGCATTTTCATACAGAGTTTGCCTTTGTGCTGAATAGTGTCGATTTAGGTGTTTTTGGAGTTGTTTTTGGTTTGAGTTTGGGTTTTTAGTTGAGTGTTTCATATCAGTTTGGTTTGCTGCTGTATTTCAGACTTTATGATGTTAAAATAGAGCTGAATATATGTATTGGGTCGTGATTAAACTTCTGAGATAGTTTATGAGTGTTTTTGTGGTGTTTCCAGGCATTTTTGTATTAATTTCGGGAGCTCGATTGAGCATAGTTTTACCCTACATTTGTGAGCTGTTGTGTAAAGGCTATAAAAATCTGGAAATGTCATTTTGTAGGTTGTTATGCTGCTGAAATTTCTGTAAAAATGTTCATTTTCAGATTTATTAATAATTTGTGAAGTTGTGAAGTTTTTGGCACTAATTTAGACATACCCGATTTGGGATTTATTGGGAAATTGGCAGATCTTTGTAATATTGGTTGTTTGATTTTAGAGTTCTGATTTGAGGCTGGAAATATCATAAAAAATCTGAAAAGGGACATTTCATTTACATTACTCATATGGTTAATATTGTTTATGATTGTTAATAGTGATATTAGTTGGATAACTAATTTACCCCCCCTCTTAGTTATATCAGTACACTATATATTCTAACATCTTAAGCATTGGAGAGTATTGAAATGTTGTATTCATGACTATGTTTTTCATTGATGTCAACATAGTAGTAAGTCTATGAAGACTGGTAAAGTAGACGACAAAGATCTTAGTTGTATAGACAATATTTTGATTGTTTGGTGATGTATGTTCATGGACATGTTCGATATAGTGTCCTAATGTGAAGGTTCAATATGTAGTACCTGAGTCAAAGATGTACAAAAGATATAGCTGATTTATAGAGAGAACTATAGAGACAAAGTACCTAAGAAGTAGTTTCTAATGTTAGTATTATATAATATTACAAAAATATAATCTAGAGATGCATAGTTAGCTAATGACATATGAAAGTCTGATGATGATGTTGGAAAATGTGCAAGTCCTAGTATTGCACGTGTGAGAAGTTTCATATACTGTGAGTTGACAGTGCTATTATAATTATGACTTAATTAATTATCTTATTATAATGAATTGTGAAAGCCTGAAGGCTGACTCAAGGAATTATTTTGAAGATACAGTATAATGAAAATATGTTTTCCTTGTTTGTAAGGTGTATTGAGTGCAAAGTAAAAAAATGAGTAGAGTGTTTGGTGAATGTGAGTAAGCAATCCAAGGGATTATTGGATGCAAGATTTGTGATTTGGTTACAAGATCAAAAGGAATAGAAGTCTAGTTGATAGGAAAAAGAAGGAGGAAGGAGCAATATTATTCATTTCTATTATTTTTCAAGGAATAATATAGAGACCATTTGGATAGTAGGTTCATTGTTCTTGTGCTAAAGCTATTTGGACAATGGGTCCATCTATCTTCCAAAACTCCTAATAGGGTTAGCACCATTCCTAACAAGGTTGGAATTTCCTAATAGGGATTCAAAGTCTCCTAACATGGACTATATGTATGAAATGTTGTTATAGATTCCTAATAGGGTTAATCCTCTAACAAGAAATATTTATATTAATACATCATCTTGTAGGTATCATCCCCACTAGGGTTTTCCCTCTGATCAAGGGTTTCCCTAATTATTGTATTTGGTGCTATTGTCATTGTGTATCTTGTTATGGTTTCTAATTATATTACTCATATGGTTAAATTTTAATAAGGTTGATAATTGTGATTGGTTCACCCCCCACCTTCTCAGTTATATTGGTGGACTATATATTCTAACAATTGGTATCAAAGCTTTAGTCCTTGAAGAAAACCTTAACAACTTTCAGAGGTCAATGGAAAATATTTTTAGAAAGGATAGTCGTAGATTTGATGGGGCCAACTATGATAGTTGGAAGGAGAAGATGAAGACTCATCTGCTATGTGTTGGAAATATTGAAGACTATGCTAGGTTATTGAGAGGGGAGGGGTGAATCAATAACCAAAAAATAAACTTTATCTATTATAAATATTAATTGTAGTAATTCAATTACCATTTAGCACATCATATCTGATCTAATCGCATGCATGACAAACTAGAAATGTAAAACATTCATAACACTTGAACACAATGATTTGGTGACCCAGAAACCTTCCAAATAGAAAGTAAAATTGGGGTGGGGATGATACACACAAAACTTCAATACTATAGCATAAAGTTGGCTTGTTAAGTGTCATGCTTGACCACTACTTTGGTTTTTCTACATATTAGAACTTTTTTGTTATAATTTCCTTTTAGACGTCATGTTTTATTTCTGTAGAACTTGGTTTTATTAATGTCCTTGGGACATGTGATTGGTGCTGAGCAAGCTTTTCTGTTTCAAAAATACTCTATTTTGAGCTTTGGAAGAGGCACTTATGAATCTAACAATTTTCTGATGTATTTGGAATTAATATCTAATGTTTCAAGTTTAAACAATATTGTTGTGTTTAGACTTCAGGTAAAATATGATTGGTATAACTATTGAAAAGTTTTTAATTTAAGCATAGATTTTATGGTTGTAGCTTCCATATTTTATTTCATATCGACAGACTGATTATGATTATCATGATTTAAATTTAGTGTAATAGTATTAATGTTAATATGCTATATATTGAACTTTTTCAGAACTTTAGTATGATTTATTCATGATAAAAATCCTTTGGCTTATGTTGAATTTAATTTACAATGTGTAAAGATTTTGAGTCCATGTACTTGGTATTTCCTCTCAATATGTTGGTATGTCATACATACATATATGTGTGTGTGTGTGTGTGTGTGTGTGTGTGTGTGTGTGTGTGTGTGTGTGTGTGTGTGTGTGTGTGTGTGCATTGTTTGTTTAAGGGACTAAATATATACCCTAAGTTTATTCTCTTATGTCAATTGCTTTTAAATGGATTTTTTGTTTAAAGTCCGCAGCTGTTATCACAATGCAGTTGTGATGTTAACATATTATATATATATATATAATTAAAAAAGGGGATTTATAACCCTTAAATCCTAAAGGGCTTCGCATGTTAAGCATAATATACCAAGTCTTTTGGCCATGAAATTGGAATTTCCATATGCACGGCAAGGGTAAGTGGCAATTTCATAAAGCTTAGCTTTAATTAGTAATTAAGGCATTTGTTGGTGGTCGGCCAGTTCATACGGAGTTGGAAATTTTATTGAGACTTGGCCAAATTTTGGGTCATTCTTCTCTGGTTTTGATTATTACCTGTAAGGTGTAGAAGCAATCTTGGCTTTGTGGTTTGGAATACTTCTTTTTGAAGCTAGGAATGGTAGAGTTATTCACCGAAAGATGGTTGTTGATTATCATAAGGTATTTGTTGTATTTTCTCTCGAGTAGGTCATCGTTGGTATTTCCAAAAGTGTGGATATTGTTCTGATTTGAGATGTTGGTAGTAAGCATGGTTGCAAAGCATTCCATCTTCTATTACTTAGGTAGGGTGTAGTTCCTTACCTTAATCTCTCTCTGTTCTACAATATCGATTTGAATCAAATGGAATGCATTTGGTGAAAATTTTAATATATTACTATCTTTAATATATGGTTAGTCATTTAGTATGTATATATATGAGTCAAAAGAGTATGTGAAGTTCTGAGACCTCACACACCCCTGTGTTTCATGTATATGCGTGATTATATTTTGGGTTGATTTAAATTTAAATTTTTTTTTTAAAAAAACATTGTTATAAAAGATTTCATAGGAAACTATTTAATATAGCTACTTGGTGCACAAGGATGAGTACCCACAAAGCTTAGCTTTGTGAGTGCTCATGCTTGCACGTCAAGCAAGAGAGTGCAGTATGTTGGCACGTAACTTTTTGGGATTCTTTTCCAAACAAGAGCCACAAAGAAAATCTCTTTGTGAGCCAAGGTTACGGCATCGAGCTCGAACATTTGAACAAACAGATAATAGGTCACTTTCTTTTGATTATAAAATTTGGATCGTTGAAGGTTTATATGAAGTAGTACCAAATTTTATTGACCATAGGGTTTGTTATCATGAAATGTTTTGCACATTGTGGTAGTGTCTGCTATTCAAAACTTGTTGTAGAATAAACATTTAATATTGCCAGATTACGTGAATGTTGGTTCAACATAAATACAAATTAAATCTGTGTGTAATGTTTTTTTGTCTTTATTGGTAAAAGATATATCTGATGTCTCAATAATTTTAAATGCGGCTTGTTTGGATCAAATTGGTATTTAGGCAACGCATAAGATCAATTTTTTGACGGATGTAGTAAATATAGATAAAATGTTAGTATTAAATATATTGAATGATCATCAACAGTGTGGTAGAATGTAGTCATTTAAAAGTCTATATCTGTAAAGCAATTAAATTCAGTATTTATGTTTTAAGAAATCTATAGATAATCATTCAGAATATTTTATTGTACACCAATATGAAACAAAAGAATCGTTTGAAAACTAGGATTCTAGATGTTAACATAGATTTTAAATTATCAATTTATTCTTCAACTATTTGATATCATTTATTTTTAGTTTCATGAACTGAATCAGGGCATAACATCGAATATGTGACAAGAACATATGGATGTAAAAAAAAAAAGTCAATGGCAAAGATTCAACATTGGCATTTGTAAACTATTAGCATGAAACTTAGCATTAACAGATATTAGCTTTTGGAATGTTGGGTCATTTTGGGATTTTAAGATGATCAGTCGACATTTGTTAAAATGAATTATGAAGTTTGGTTTTGAGTGAGTTTAGAATTTTGTTAAGACAGTGTTAAGATTAGTAAGTATCATTAAAACTGATGTGACAAATTAGTCATATTTACTAGTACTTAATATTATAGTTTTATTCATATTGTTATAATAACCTAAGCATTAATTTTGAGATTGGCTATGGAAGATAAGTTCAAATAGATGAGGAATGTGGTATCATGTAATATGAGCATTCTAAAAATATCTACTTGATATGTATTCTAAGAATATTCGAAATGAACATATATTAGGGTGGCTAAATTGGGTAATCCTATTCAGTTATTTAATGCAGTGAAAACATATAAAATGAATTGGGTGGGTTAATTACATATTAAGAGATAAAATTGGCCTTACCTATGACTTAGACCTAAATGGTTAAGTACGGAGAACAAGGCAGATCTCTATTATGTCATATGATTATTACAATAGAGAATTTCGCTATGAGCTGACTATGAGCATACCATTCATGAATGCAGAACCATAGCACCATAGTGATGACACCTCAGTATATATATGGGTCATTTACAGATTATTCTTAGTACAAGTTTAATTTTGCATAGATAAGTAAATGTTTACTTCTTGCATATTGATTTTAATTTGCAAAGTGATAAGAGGATCAGATATTTGCATTATGGTTGTGTATGTGTTTGTTCTAACATGTATGCAGGTGGATTACGCTATTCAACTCAGAGTGTACTGAGCCCTCTTTGTGTTGTGTTTCATCTCTGTGTGTTTTCAGGTGCTTCAAGTTGATTTAAAGTTAGCAAAGGAAGACTGATGAAGTTACTTCTATTTACAGAATTTGTTACTGTAGGGTCCATATGTTGGACATAGACAATATAGAATGATATCAGAGTTCATTATTGTAATGAACATTAATATGTATTAGAATCATAATGGAAATTTATTGGATGATATCATCTTTTACTTTGAAGTCTATGATTTTAAAGTGACTTAATTATTGTACTGGTAATTGTATTATGATAAATGATTTAAAAAAAAATATTTCTCATTCTTAGTTTCAAATTTTATTTATTTATGCTTAGTATGGCATTACATTTGGTATTAGAGCACAATTTGAATAACTAGGACTCTTGGGTTTTAGGGTTCAACCCGTCATTGTTGGGTATTAATAATTTGTGTTTGTAGGTTGCTATCATGCCTCTCGTCACTAGAGGAACTCAAGGACACAGTATTCCTGAGGATAACCTTGCTGGCAAAGGCTGAGGCAGGGGCAGGGGCCATGGTAGAGGTTCTAGGCACTAGAATTTTGCTGGGAATGATCAGTTTGATCAGAATGCTAGGGTTGAAAACAAACAAAATAATCAAGCAGATCAAGCTATGGTACTTCAGAGGATACTGGAACATCTTGATAATATTGAGGCTAATAACCAAATTCCTGGTGGGGAAGTGAATGATAGAAGACCTCTTGTGCAAGGTATTAACCTTCCTGTCGAGGAACATCCAATGGCAAGAGCTTAGCTCAAGGATCTTTCCAAGATGAAAGGACTATTATTCTATGGTATGAAATAGGGTATAGTGGTAGAAGCTTGGCTGCTGAACATTGAGCGATGCTTTGTCTTACATCGTTACATGAGTAATGTGAAGGTAAGATAGACAGTTATGCATTTGAGAGGATTTGGTTCCTTATGGTGGGAGCAGGAGTTGGAGAAGCTGGGCATTGATATCTCTCTAGTTACTTGGGAGCTCTTTGTAGAGTGATTCAAGGAGAGGTTTATGTCTAAATATTGGTGTTAGGCCCATGCAAAGGAGTTATTTCAGATTGTGCAATCTGGCTCTACAGTGGAAGCTTATGAACATAGGTTCTACAAGCTTAAGAATTTTTCTGGGTGGGCTGAAAATGATAAGGCCATGATACAAAACTTCATTAGAGGACTTTTGCCCAAGATTGGGGAGGAAGTGAGAACTTTTTGACCTTTGACTATGCAGGAAGCTTCGAAATGAGCAAAGCTGATTGAGATGAAGTCTAGATATCATGGGGCTTCATACAAAACCAGCATGAATCCACCTACTCTGAATATTAGTAGGAATCAAAAGCCTCCTCAAGGTAGTTTGAAATTAGGATTTTCAGGTGGGAAGTTCAAGAAGAGAAAGTTTGGTAAGAACTCCAAGAGTTCAGAACAACCTAAACCACCTCAACCATCTTAGAGTGTGTAGACTAATAAGCCATTTCTTAATCCTTCTGATCAGAACATAGGATTCAAGAAATTTGTTGAGTGTTTTCATTTTGGAAAGTTGGGTCATTACTAGTCTCAGTTCCCTAATTGGGACAAGTTGAAGGTAGGACCTAAGCCAGCTAGGTCTGAAATGACAGTTGGTGATTCTACCAAGAACCACTATATCTTTGCAACCTTGGATCAGAAGCGGGCCAAACACCAAAACATGATTATTGAAGCTTAGGGTAATACTCAAGGTATGAAAGTATCTATTTTATTTGACTCTGAAGCTACAAACTCATTTATTTCTTTTTCTTTAGTTTTAAATAGTGGTATTCATATGGTTAGGGCAAGGGACAGATGGCAAGTGGAGTTAGCATCAGGATCCAAGGTGAACATTGATATTGTTGCTCCTGACTGTAAAATTCATATGAAAAATTTCACTACTTTAGTGAACCTTAGGGTTATACCTTTAGGATCGTATGACATAGTTTTGGGTATGGATTGGTTAGAACAGCATCAAGCCATTTTGGATTGCAAGATTAAATCAATCAGTTGTGTAGATGATCTTGGTTTAGCTAGAGATATTGTGGGAATCAAGAGACCCATCTCTTTGCGGACAATTTCTACCAAGCAACTGTCAAAGTGTGCTCGAAAAGGCTACAGTTTGTTTGCCATATTGGTAAATGACTTAAATGATTCCATGGATAAGGGTTCTTCTCACGATCATCTAGTCTTGCAGAGTTTTTTGGATGTATTTGTTGAAGAGATTTCATGAATACCACCGAGAAGAGAAATTGATTTTTGGATCGATTTAGTGCCAGGAACGAAACCAATTTCCAAGACTCCTTATAGAATGATAGCTCAAGAGCTAGTTGAACTTAAATTTTAGTTGAAGGAGCTTTTGGAGAAAGGTTTGATTTGTCCTAGTGTATCACCTTGAGGTGCTCCGGTAATTTTTGTCAAGAAGAAAGACAGTTCTTTAAGACTTTGTATAGACTATAGACAGTTAAACAAGGTCACTGTTAAGAACAGGTATCCTTTGCCTAGAATTGATGACTTGTTTGACTAGGTCAAGGGTGCCTGAGTCTTTTTGAAGATTGATCTAAAATTTGGGTATCATCAACTTAGAATCTAAGAAGCTGATATACATAAGAAAGCTTTTTGCACTAGGTATGGACACTACAAATTCATAGTAGTACCTTTTGGGTTGACAAATGCACCTTCTGTCTTCATGAGCCTAATGAATGGTGTGTTTAGAACTTACCTTGACAAGTTCATAGTGGTATTTTTGGATGACATTTTGGTGTACTCTAACTCTGTTGAGGAGCATGAGCAGCATTTAGGGAAATTTTTGGAATGTCATCGTAGGAACTATTTGTATGCCAATCTTGAGAAGTGTGAATTCTTCAGATCGAAGATTTGCTACTTAGGACATATCATTTCAGGTGAGGGAATTTTTGTAGATCCATCCAAGATTCGGGCTACTGTTGATTGGCCAGCACCTACGAATGTGTCCGAGGTTTGAAGTTTCATGGGTTTAGCAAGCTATTACCATAGATTTGTGTCAAAATTCTCCAAAATAGTGCATCCTATCACATCCCTTCAGAGAAAAGGGAAGAAATTTGTGTGGACAGAAGAGTGTGAGGTAGCATTTTAGAAACTTAAGGAATGTTTGACTAGTACACCAATCCTGGCAGTTCTAGATTCTTCTAAGGAGTTTGTGGTTTGCACAAATGCATCTTTGGATGGCATAGGGGCAGTGTTGATGCAGGAAGGACATGTTATAGCTTATGAGTCTAGGAAGCTAAAGAGTCATGAGGTGAATTACCCTACTCATGATCTCAAACTTGCTGTGATTATGCATGCTTTGGCCAAGTGGAAACATTTTCTTCTGGGTCAATACTTTGAGTTACATACTAATCACCGAAGCCTTCAGTATCTTTTCACACAACCAAACTTCAATGCTAGGCAATGAAGATGGATGGAATTCCTGTGTGAATACGACTTCAAGATTAGTTATGTGCGAGGGAAAGAGAATGTGGTCGCTGATGCTCTTAGCGGAATGCGACATGAATTATCTTCTTTGATCCTTACAATGGATATTATGGATAAGATTTTATAGAACCTTTTCATAGATCAGTGGTATCAGGATGTTAAGGTGGTTATTGATAGTGGCAGTGTCTTGGAAGGGCATTTTAAGGGGTATTCAGTGAATCATGAAGGTTTGCTACTATTTAGAGGGAGTGTGTACGTTCCTGATTAGGGTGATGTGAGAAATCTAGTTTTGTTGGAGGCTCACAAAGCACCATATTCAGCTCATTTGGGTGTCAAGAAAATGCTTTCTGAACTTAAGCAACATTATTATTGGCTTGGAATGAAAAGAGACATAGCAAATTTTGTGGCTCAATGTTTGAAGTGTCAGCGAGTTAAAGCTAAACATTAGCACCCTACGGGACTATTGCAGCCACATAGTATTCTAGAATGGAAATGGGACACCATTTCTATAGATTTAATAATTGGATTGCCTATTATAGCTCATAGGCACGATGCTATTATGGTGGTAGTAGACCAATTTTTGAAGGTTGCCCATTTTGTTCCAGTTAGATCATCCTATAATGCAACAACAGTTGCCAAAGTATATATGGAACAGATAGTTAAGTTACACAAAATTCCTAAAAAGATTATTTCCAATAGGGATCTAGTGTTTACTTCATCTCTTTGGAGATCCATGCAGCAAGAATTAGGTACTCAGCTGAATTTTAGTTCAACTTATCACCTAGAAACAAATGGGCAAACTGAACATGTCAACCAGATTCTAGAAGACATACTTAGGATGTACATAATGGATAGACAGAATAAGTGGGAGGAGTATCTACATTTGGTAGAATTCACGTATAATAATGGATATCACAGTTCCATAGGTATGACACCATTCCAAGCATTGTATGGTAGACCTTGTAGGACACCTCTCAGTTGGGACAATCTGAAAGACAAGATTCTTTTAGGACCTGATATGTTGCAAGATTTGGAGCAGCAAGTGAAGAGGATCTGAGAACACCTTATTACTGCTTGGGATCGACAAAAGAAATATGCTGATAAGCATAGGATTGACCGTCAATTCTTGGTAGGTGATAAAGTGTTTCTACGTGTTAGATCGCGCAAGAGTCCAATATGCTATGGAAAGGGATCCAAGTTAGCACCTCGATTTGTAGGTCCGTTTTAAATTCTGGAATGGATTGGACCTATTGCCTACAAACTTGCTTTGCCACCGAGTCTTTCACGTGTACATAATGATTTTCATATTTTAGTATTATGTAAGTATACATTTGAATTGGAAAAATTTGTAGATTTTAGATGGTCAAATCATGCTAGAACCAGTACAGATCATGCAAAGCAGAACTTTGAGTTTAAGAGGAAGAGAAATAAAGCAGGTAAAGGTCCTATGGGACCCCAATGATGAAACATCTGCTACTTGGGAGGACACTGAGAAGATGAGAGCAGCTCATCCATACTTATTTGCTGACTTCCAAGAGAAAGTCAAAGCTTAGTGGGGGATGGTGTCATGCCTAACCACTACTTCAATTTTTTTGCATATTAGAAATTTGTTGTTATAATTTCCTTTCAGACGTCATGTTTTATTTCTGTAGAACTTGGTTTTATTAATGTCCTTGGGACATGTGATTGGTGTTGAGCAAGCTTTTCTATTTCAAAAATACTCTATTTTGAGCTTTGGAAGAGGCACTTATGAATCTGACAATTTTTTGATGTATTTGGAATTAATATCTGATGTTTCAAGTTTAAACAATATTGTTGTGTTTAGACTTCAAGTAAAATATGATTGGTATAACTATTGAAAAGTTTTTAATTTAAGCACAAATTTTATGGTTGTAGCTTCCATATTTTATTTCATATCAGCATACTGATTATGATTATCATGATTTAAATTTAGTGTAACAGTATTAATGTTAATATGATATATATTGAACTTTTGCAGAACTTTAGTATGATTTATTCATGATAAAAATCCTTTGGCTTGTGTTGAATTTAATTTACAATGTGTAAAGATTTTGAGTCCATGTACTTGGTATTTCCTCTCAATATGTTGGTATGTCATATGTGTGTGTGTGTGTGTGTGTGTGTGTGTGTGTGTGTGTGTGTGTGTGTGTGTGTGTGTGTGTGTGTGTGTGTGTGTGTGTGTGTGTGTGTGTGTGTGTGCGTGTGCACGTGCATTATTTGTTTAAGGGACTAAATATATACCCTAAGTTTATTCTCTTATGTCAATTGCTTTTAAATGGGGGTTTTTGTTTAAAGTTCGTAGCTATTATCACAATGCATCTGTGATGTTAACATTATATATATATATATATATATATATATATATATATATATATATATATATATATATATATATATATATATATATATATATATATATATATATATATATATATATATATATATATATATATATATATATATATATATATATAAAATAAAAAAAGGGGATTTATAACCCGTAAATCCTAAAGGGCTTTTCATGTTAAGCATAATATACCAAGTCTTTTGGCAGTGAAATTGGAATTACCGTATGCACGGCAAGGGTAAGTGGCAGTTTCATAAAGCTTAGCTTTAATTAGTAATTAAGGTATTTGTTGGTGGTCGACCAATTCATACAGAGTTGGAAATTTTGTTGAGACTTGGCCAAATTTTGGGTCATTTTTCTCTGGTTTTGATTAACACTTGTAAGGTGTAGCAACAATCTCAGCTTTGTGGTTTGGAATACTTCTTTTTGAAGCTAAGAATGGTAGAGTTATTCATCGAAAGATGGTTGTCAATTATCATTAGGAATTTGTTGTATTTTCTCTCGAGTAGGTCATCATTGGTATTTCCAGAAGTGTGGATATTGTTCTAACTTGAGACGTTGGCAGTAAGCGTGGTTGCAGAGCATTCCATCTTCTGTTACTTAGGTATGGGGCATTTCCTTACCTTAATCTCTCTCTATTCTATAATATCGATTTGAAATGAATGGAATGCATTTGGTGAAAATTTTAATATATTACTGTCTTTAATATATGGTTAGTCATTCAATATGTACATATATGAGTTAGAAGAGTATGTGAAGTTTTAAGACCTCACACACCCCTATGTTTCATGTATATGCGTGATTATATTTTGGGTTGATTTAAATTTTAAATTTTTAAAAAAAGCATTGTTATAAGAGATTTCACAGGAAACTATTTAATATAGCTACTTGGCGCACAAGGATGAGTGCCCACAGAGCTTAGCTTTGCGAGTGCTCATGCTTGCATGTCAAGCAAGAGAGTACAGTATGTTGGTACGTAACTTTTTGGGATTTTGTTCCAAACAAGAGCCACAGAGAAAAGCTCTTTGTGAGCCAAGGTTATGGCACAGAGCTCAGACATTTGAACAAACAGATAATAGATCACTTTCTTTTGATTATAAAATATGGATCGTTGAAGGTTTATATGAAGTAGTACCAAATTTTATTGACCATAGGGTTTTTTATCATGAAATGTTTTGGACATTGTGGCAGTGTCAACTGTTCGAGACTTGCTGTAGAATAAAAATTTAATATTTCTAGATTACGTGAATGTTGGTTCAACATAAATACAAATTAAGTCTGTGTGTAACATTTTGTTGTCTTTATTGGTAAAAGATATATCTGCTATCTCAATAATTTTAAATGCGGCTTGTTTGGATCAAATTGGTATTTAGGAAACACATAAGATCAACATTTTGAAGGATGTAGTAAATATAGAAAAAAATTTAGTATTAAATATATTGAATGATCATCAGTAGTGTGGTAGAATGTAGTCGTTTAAAAGTTTGTATCTGTAAAGAAATTAAATTCAGTATTTATCTTTTAAGAAATCTATAGATAATCGTTTAGAATATTTTATTGTACACCAATATGAAACAAAAGAATCGTTTGAAAACTAGGATTCTAGATGTTAACAGAGATTTTAAATTATCAATTTATTCTTCAACTGTTTGATATCATTTATTTTTAGTTTCATGAACTGAATTAGGGCATAACATTGAATATGTGACAAGAACATATGGATGTAAAAAAAAAAGTCAATGGCAAAGATTCGACATTAGCATTTTTAAACTATTAGCATGAAACTTAGCATTAAGAGATATTAGCTTTTGGAATGTTGGGTCATTTTGGGATTTTAAGATGATCAGTCGACATTTGTTAAAATGAATTATGAAGTTTGGTTTTGAGTGAGTTTAGAATTTTGTTAAGACTGTTAATTAACAAAATACAAATACATATACTTTAGTAGTGAGCTTGATATGAAAACTTAAACCGTGTATTTGCTGATAACTGGCATTTTACTGTTACTTTGAGATTTTTATTACACTTCTATAATCTATAGGTGTGTGTGTTATGGTTATTCTTTACTCTTTGAAATTTTTCATGAAGTATATCAATACAATATATATGGTGTTTGAAATGAATTAGAATTATTTTATTCTATAACTATAACTTGTTATTTGATTTCAAAACTATTTTTCGTTCGCTATCGATATGGAAAGTTGTTTCAAACAAAAGAATAGATGAAAATGATATATGTTGATTTCGTGTATACAACAAGAATATCATATGTACTTTGAATTTATTATCATAGTTAATTCGAAGGGTATGTTTGGTTTATTAAGACTGTAGGGATAAAGTTACAGTGTTAAGATTAGTAAGTATCATTAAAACTGATGTGACAAATTAGTCATATTTACTAGTACTTAATATTATAGTTTTATTCATATTGTTATAATAACCTAAGCATTAATTTTGAGATTGGCTGTGGAAGATAAGTTCAAATAGATGAGGAATGTGGTATCATGTAATATGAGCATTCTGAAAATATCTACTTGATATGTATTCTAAGAATATTTGAGATGAATATATATTAGGGTGGCTAAATTGGGTAATCCTATTCAGTTATTTAATGCATCGAAAACATATAAAATGAATTGGGTGGGTTAATTACATATTAAGAGATAAAATTGGCCTTACCTATGACTTAGACCTAAATGGTTAAGTACGGAGAACAAGGCAGATCTCTATTACGTCATATGACGATTACAGTAGAGAATTTCGCTATGAGCTGACTATGAGCATACCATTCATGGATACAGAACCATAGCAACATAGTGATGACACCTCAGTATATATATGGGTCATTTACAGATTTTTCTTAGTGTGAGTTTAATTCTGCATAGATAAGTAAATGTTTACTTCTTGCATATTGATTTTAATTTGCAAAGTGATAAGAGGATCAGATATCTACATTATGGTTGTGTATGTGTTTGTTCTAACGTGTATGTAGGTGGATTATGCTATTCAAATCAGAGTGTACTGAGCCCTCTTTGTGTTGTGTTTCATCTCTGTGTGTTTTCAGGTGCTTCAAGTTGATTTATAGTTAGCAAAGGAAGACTAATGAAGTTACTTCAATTTACAAAATTTGTTACTGTAGGGTCCATATGTTGGACATAGACAATATAGAATGATATTAGAGTTCATTATTGTAATGAACATTAATATGTATTAGAATCATAATGGAAATTTATTGGATGATATCATCTTTTACTTTGAAGTCTATGATTTTAAAGTGACTTAATTATTGTACTGGTAATTGTATTATGATAAATGATTAAAAAAAATAAAATTTCTCATTCTTAGTTTTAAATTTTATTTATTTATGCTTAGTATGGCATCACATTAAGGCTTACATTGATCACTTCTAATGATCTACCCTATTAGGAGCAATTAGGACTGCTAGGTCCACCTTATTAGAGGTTTTACAAACACACAATGAAGTATGCACTCTATTAAGAGATTTAAGAAAGATTGTTAAGTCTACTTGTGAAAGGATTTTGAATGGTTAACCTATTAGGATGAAACAATAGATCTATGACTTACAACTAGATTTCTAATAGAGATTCCTTGATTGTACTGATCACCTTTCTATGATGAATATGTCTCTATTGCTCCTCTTTTGATATGGCCTTCATAATTCACTCTTTATCTGTTGCTTAGCTTCAACTTTCACATTTACATTTTTACATGCTTATTATCTTACTTATGGATTTGATATAATACATTACATATATATCCCAATCCAAATTACATAGTTACAAAGTCAACCATCATATAGGTTAACACATATATCACAAATTCATCACAAATGAAGACACACGAGTTTTGAAGACTGACTTGGTGAAATTTTGATACTCAGTGCCCACTGTCGTTACTCAACATCATCATGCACTCGATAGACATAGAAGCTCGATCCATTTAATTTGAAAACCTTGGGGCATATGGGGAATATGTGTTAAACCTTTGTCTTCCAAATGCTTATGCTCAGGTTTAAGAATTCCATTAACACACAATTCACCTAGGGCATCATCCATTTCTAGGGTACCAATTTCTTGAATAGAACACTTGAAATGAGTACGAATATTGTTAATAAGAAGAGTACCTTGGGAGGGATTTGTGATTGAGCTTCACTTGAGTCAAGGGTTTCTGCAACTGTAGGCACAAGTTTGAAATCTGGCACTTTCCACTTGACTCTCAAACCAACATCTCCAACTCTCTCTTCACTTTGTTGTTGCTTGATGCCATTTTACTTGGTAAACTATGAGAACCTTGATAACTTGCTACAAATTTTCTTAAAGTCACTTGATCGCACTACAAATCACTTTTTTGCAATAGCACTTAGATTTTATGGTGAGAAATGAATTTGATTTCATGCTTTTTGTTAAAGCTTTTCCATTAATGCTTGGTATGAAGGTAGCTGAGTTGACATCATGCTTGATAGGTTTTCATCCACTATTCTATTGATTATTTAGTGAAGGCTTCATGACTTGATAACCATGTGTGTTTTTTTACTCTTGACATTGCTCAGTAGAGTCTATGACCTAACTTTACTTGATAGAGAAGGTAACTCAGTGATAAATAATAACAATCTTCCTTAGTGATCCTTTTTTATCTTGAATACTGATTTGGATCTTTGTCACCTTTCAATTGGAACTGTTTGAATGTGATCTTGATAACGTAGTTCCAATTCTCCTTTGGAAAACTAGTTGAAAATGGTAGAGTCACCCACTTCTTATGTGACATGACCATCATTACTTGAACTAGCATCCTCGATAGATTTAGAATCCATTTCTGCCTCATCTTCTTTCAAATGTTATCTACTTTTGCCTTCTTTTCATCTTCAATTTTTCCTATATTCATGTAATTTTTTCTTAGATGACCAAGTTTGGTACAAATGAAACATCTTATGGTGGTATCTCTTCTCCTTGTGTGATGTTTGACACAATTCATGCCAATGTGTCCAAATTCTCCACACTAATAACATCTACACTAAATTTTGTAGTCCCAACCGAATATTGCTTTCACAATTTTCTCTGCCAGATTGAATGGCTTAATTCTGTATTCTGATGCCTTGTGACCTTGTTTCTTGCACTGGTGACACTTGCCCTCAAATTTTGGTTTCTCTTTGCATTCATTAGCCCTATGACTATGCTAATTGCAATTGTAGCATTTTCCATTCAATTTTGCTTTACCATTACTCCAACATTCATTTGATGTATCACCTAACTTACCATAGTGATAGCAAGTAGGTTTTTTATTCTTCTAAGCACCTTGTTTGGAGGATTCACCTTCCTCTTTTTATCCAATTCTTGCTTTTTCTTTTTGCATATAGAATTTTTTCTCATTCAGTTGAACCATGTTTACATGAGATTTCATCATTCTTTCATTGATTTTCTTCTCAATATTTAGGTCATTTCACAATCTTTCACTGATTTACTTTTTAGATCTTAGCTAATTTCTTATTCTTTCATTTATTTGTCTTTCTAAATTTAGATCATTCCTTAATCTTTCATTGATCTATTTTTGGATCATGATTTCCTCATTTGCATTGGAGATTTGATCCATAGGAGTTGCATGTTGAAGGGATTGGTTTTGGATCTCATTGTTTCTTCAATCCATTTCTTCTTTTATCTTGTTCCTCTGTTCCAAGATTTCACATAGCCTTACTGACTAAATTTCTTGTTCTCTTTTCAACTTTCTTATTTCTTTTTTGAGGGTATCATTCTTCTCTAGGAGTTCTTTGATTGCATTATTCACTTCATTTAAACTGCTTGAAGGGAAAAAGTCTTCAACTCTCTCTTCAATGGAGAGATGGTCATTCATTTGATTTGAAAGTTCCTTTCTTATTTTTAGGGATTGGGAAATTTTCTCCTTAACTTTCTTGAGTTATACAATGGTCATTTCTAGATCCAACTTTTCATTGTCAATGGCTTTTTCAAGTTTGAATATCTCAATTATCCTTGATCTTTTCTCAAGCTATCAAAATTTTTCCTAAGAACCACAAAGATTTGATACCAGTTTTTGGAAATATTCAAGACTATGCTAGGTTTCTGAGAGGGGAGGGGTGAATTAGTAACCAAATTTGTTTTTTTATCTATTATAGATCTTAATTGTAGTAATCCAATTACCATTCAGCTCATCATATCTAATCTAATTGCATGCATGACAAACTAGAAACATAAAACATTCATAACACTTGAACACAATGACTGGGTGACCCAAAAACCTTCCAAATAGAAAGTAAAATTGGAGTGGGGATGATACACACAAAATTTCAGTACTATAGCATAAAGTTGGTCTATTAAGGTTTACATTGATCACTTCTGATGATCAGCCCTATTAGGAGCAATTAGGACTACTAGGTCCACCTTGTTAGAGGTTTTACAAACACACAATGAAGTATGCACTCTATTAAGAGATTTAAGAAAGACTATTAAGTCTACCTTGTGAAAGGATTTTGACTAGTTCACTTCTTAGGATGAAACAATAGATCTCTAACTTACAACTAGATTTTTGATAGAGATTCCTTGATTGTACTGATCACTTTTCTGTGATGAATATGTCTCTGCTACTCCTCTTTTGATATGGCCTTGACAATTCACTCTTTATCTATTGCTTAGCTTCAACTTTCACATCCACATTTTTACATGCTTATTATCCTACACATGGATGTGATACAATACATTACATATATATACCAATCCAAATTGCATAGTTACAAATTTGGCGATCATACAGGTTAATACATATATCACAAAGTTGGCCCAAATGAAGAAGCTCAAGTTTTGAAAACTGACTTGGTGAAGTTTTGATACTCAGTGCCTACTATCATTACTCAACATCATCATGCACTTTGTAGACATAGAAGCTTAGTCCATGTTGATCACTTCAAAGTAGTCTTGAACTTGGTTTGCACCGGTGACTTGGTAGATACTATGTAACTTGACATACAATGAATCACTCAGTAAACACATAAGGCCAATTTACACTAGCTTTGTATTACATGAGTTGTGAACTTAGAAGAAACTACAATGCTTAGTAACCATTGAAATTCTTGGGTTGAACTGATAGACTAAATCTACTCAGTTTGAACTGATGGGCTTCACACTAACTAAACACAATTGGTAACCACTGAAATGCTTAGTATCTACTGAAATTAGTCCAAAAAACTTAGTAGCAACTATAGATCTCAGTGGCTACTAAATTACATTGAAAATACTGTAGACTATTCAATGAGATTGGTAGCCATACAAAATCTAAATAAGTGTGTGTCACTAATAAAAAACTTGACTAATATGTCAGCACTATGTATGGGTCTAGTTTATTGGCTTTTGACAAAAAGCAAAAAGACAATTTTCAAAGAAGAGAAGATTGAAGAATGTAGTGAAGCAAAGAGATTTATTCATGTGAAACATGAGAGCCAAAGAATTTTTACTATCAGCTCTTCTAAAGTATGAATATATTTAGGTAAAGTAAATAGAAACATCTCATAAGATTTGAACAACATTAGAATCTATTTTTGAAGGTGATGCACATGCAAAAATAGTAAGATTACAAAATTGGATGTCCATTTCAAGTTGCTAACATGATGGAATATGAATTTTTAAGAAGCCATATTAGGAGAATATCCAAGATTGTTACAAAAATCAAGACATATGGTGGAAAAAAGGAAGAAGATGAGATTGTGTTGAAAATCTTGAAGACTTTGACACCACCTTTCAAGCAAGTAGCTCAAATGATTAATCCTAAAAGAGAGAAAAAGTATAAGGGAAAGTTTAATCCTAGAAGACCTAGGAATTTTCTATATGCTAATAAAGAAGAGGAATTTGATGAAAAAAACTAGAGTGAACATGATGATTAGCTAGGATTTGTAGCTATTAAGAAAGATGATATTGATAAAGAAAGTAGAAAAGAAAAGGTTCTAGTTTCTCAAGGTGAAAAGAAATCTAATTGGATGATAGATAGTGGATGTTCACATCACATAACTAGTGATATGAATAAGTTTGTTAAATTTAAGAACTGTGATGGAGGTATTGTTAGAGTTGGTAATAATGCATCCTGTCACATTATAGTAATATGATCCATTACTTTAGATGGAAAGACTAACACTGATGATGTTTACCTTATTGATGGATTAAAGCATAATTTTTTGAGTGTTGGATAGTTGTGTTGACAATTGACTATATGTAGATAGATAAATATTGTTATTAATGGAAACACATGATGTACATGCTTGTAGATAACCTTAGAAATAAAGATACTTAGCATTTTGGTACTTAGAAAATTGTCAAAGTATGAAAATAGTTTATAGTAGTGTATTGTTTTGTATGAAACTTGTTTATACGATAATATTATTGAGAGAGAAGATATATGGAAACTATATAAATGTTAATGATGATGTGTATAACCTCGAACATTAGTATAGATAGTATGGAAAAGAGATATTTAAGATTTACAAAACATCAACATTAAATGTAAAGGAATTATTTTGTTTACAAAACAATTACTTGACCAATTAGGGATGATATCCTAGATGTTTACTCTAATTTGAAAATTTTATTTTGGTCTTAGCCAACCTAGTAGAAATTTGTGAAAAGGCATGGTATTTATGCAAAGACATCTTGTGAAATTATGAGTATGTGAATTGCAAGTGAATTGTGAAGCAATTTGTGATGATATATGCTAACGCTATGAATGTGAAGTTTTGTATCATATGTAGAAGTGAATTTTTGATAACCTAATTTTGTGATCTAAGATCAAGATGAGGTTAGAGATTAGCTAAAATAAGGTACACCATATATACTTCTATATTTGAGGAACTTAGAGGATAAATTACTTGTTTGGGCAGTGAGCTCTTCTTGCATCCATTATACCACAACTCCTAATAGGGTTGGAATTTTCTAACAGGGATTCAAAGTCTCCTAATAGGGACTCTTATGTATTGATGTTTTGATAGACTCCTAATAGGGTTCATCTTCTAACAAAGAATATATATATATATATATATATATATATCTTTATGGGCATCATTCCCACCAGGGTTTTTTCGTGGCCAAGTTTTCCCTAGTCAACAAAATTTGGTGTTATGAGTTCTATTTGTGCATGGTTACTCTTATTGTTCAGCATTAGTTTTTTAATTTCTTATGGATGGTTCAAAGTAATAAATAATATCAAGTTGGTAACAAAATTTTGTAGAATACTGATTGACCCCACCCCCCTCTCAGTATTTCCTATTTCTAAAAATTGGTATTAGAGCACAGTTACTTAGAAGAGGCTTAACAACTTGAGTAAGATCCCTATAGATATAGAATAGTTGATGAATAACCTTGAAGAGGCACTTGAAAAAATTGATCTCATTACTATAGAAAGAGAAGCTAAAAGATAGATATGAAGATTCCAAAGTATACATTGGACAATTGAAGGACAAGATTGGACATCTCAAATCCAAGCCTAAATCTACTGAATCTAAAACTGGTGGTGATGAATATTTAAAACTGAAATAAAAGTACAAGATCTTGAAACATTAATTGAAGATTACCAATCTAAAGTTGAGTTTTAAGAATTATCCTAACAAAGTTGAATTTTATTTGAAGACTAAAAATTTAGATCTTAGAGCCAATCTAGCAAAAAAGACATCCAAACTTGAAGCACTAAAAGTAGATCATGAAGAACTTCAAAAGTAAATTACTATTATGAAAGGTGAACTAACTTAGAGCAAGCTAAAAATTGAAAAGCTTTATTCTTGTAGAGAAAATATTGATGAACAAATGCCAGTACAAAGACCTACCTATGATAAGACTTGTCTTGGTTACCTATTTAACATGTCTATGAAGAAGCCTGAAAGTAGATCAAATCTGAAAGAAAAAGAAAAATCTAATGATAAGAGTGAATCTAGTCATTCTTTTGATAAATCTAAAGAAGTTGGAAAAGATAAGGAAATTAAGAAATTGGATGAACCTAAGCAAGTTGCATCTACTAAAGAAACCATGTATAAATTTTGAGATAAGTGTTTTTCATGTAATGAAATAGGTCATATGAAAATTTATTGTGCAAATAAGTCATTTAATCATGTTACAAAGTTTTATTATCATAATTTTCATGGTATTGGTCATAAAGAAATTGATTATAAGAAACCTAAATATGATAATGATAAAAGAAATAGTAGAATGTTTAGAAATACTAACCTTGCAGATAGAAGAATATCTAATGAGAGGACATGAAGAGAAAGAAGACCTTTTGAAGAAAGAAAGAAGATCATGTGTTATAAGTGTAACAACTTTGGAAACATAACCTAGAATTGTCAAGCACCTATTGATCAACAAATTCCTAGAAGTAGAACCCCACTATGTTAGTTATACAACAACTTCAAACATATAGCAAATTATTGTAGAATGGATAGAAGGAACAATGAAAAAAACTTTAGAAATAGAAGGAACAATGAAGGAAAATTTTAGAAATGATAAAAGGAATCATGAAAGAAACTTTAGAACTAACAAAGATAATGAAGATCAAAGAAATGCAGTTAGTGAACTTTGAGAAGAACTTGATGAGATATTTGTAAAGGGATTACTTATTGGATCTAAAGAAAAGTTAGATGATGCAGAGAAAGGAAGATTGAATTCAATAATTGAGTTTGATTCAACCAAGTTGAATTAAGCTTTTTCATAGCGCCAAAATTTGAAACTTTATTTAGAGATTGAGCTATGAGTAGTGAGGTTGAGAGAAGATGTATCTAGGTGAATTTAGATTGTAGCTAAGTTCACTTGCAATTTGGATTTTAATAGAACAAGTTACAAAGGAAATAAGAGTTACTATTATAATAGAGAAATTTCATTCTATAATAGAAGATGAAATATATGTCTTCGTAGAAATTTTCATTGAGTGAAGTTTTGTGGAGCATTGTCATGATGAAAGGAAGATATGATTAACCTTGGGTAGCATTTGAAGATTGGTTAGATGATTTTTTGCAAATATTTATTTTCAGAATGAAATTAATAGCTTTTTCAATTTGGAAATTTATGTAATTAATGCAAGTTCAAGTTGGCTAAATAAATAGAGCATGAACTTTATTATTTCCACATTGTGATTATCTCTAAATATTAGAGCACTCAAAAGAAATTTTGAGCAAAACCCTACTTTGAAAAAGGTATTTTATGATTTTTTGCACAAAATTTCTTTGATAAATATATATTTGGTGAAATCATGGATATGATAGTAGTTAACAATGTTGAGAATATTGAGAGACCCAAATTGAATGTTGTACATGTGAAACCCTTAGAAGGAAACCTTAATTTGGCTCTATCAACAACTCTGAACAATGTAGTTTATTTGGAAGACATAGGAAGTTATTTGTGTGGCAAGTTTGAAACTATTGGAGGTGAATTTATGAACAAGGATATGGAAATTGTTTTCAATCATAATATGAATATGAAGCCTGGATTTGAACATCTAGAAGATTTAGATTTATTTAAATATTACTTCTACCATGAACTTGATAATGAAGAACAAACTCAAAGTATATTAAGCATAATTCATAATGGGAATTTTTGGATGGCAGACAATTTAGCTAACATTTTTTCCAACCTTATTCATGAAGTTACTAGTCTTAGAAAATAAGGCAATGTACCGATTTGTGAGAAATTAGTCAAGAAGAAAGTGGAACTCAATACTAAAGTAGTTTATATTGGCAAGATAATGTTGATCAACACCATTAGACAACATGATGTGAGATTCTTGAGCAGAATCATTGCATATTCTATTTGTGCAAGTTATACAAGTAATGAGTTGTTAGCAAGATTTATCTATGCAACCTATAAGATTTGTGTTGAGAAAGAATAAGTGAATTTGAGTGAGATTTTGAGAGTACAACTCCTTAAGACTCTAGAGAAGATTAAGAGAACTAAGAATGGTGTATTCAAATTTTAGTCACTAATCAATCATATTTTCTTTCATGTACTTAAAATATTTCCATTTCTATCAGTTACAGAGATTATGAGCAATTAAAGATGTACAATGGATAAGATAATAGATGTAGGCAAAAGGCATCCTATAGATATTTGATTATGAGAACATTCTAGAATGAAATAAAACAAAGATTCAGTATTACTAGCAATTTTTGAAATATTTAAGGATGACATATGTTTTATGGTAGATATAGACCTAACTTATGTTGAAGCAGTAGAACCAAGGGAAATATTTCTTGAACCCTTAGGTTATGAATTGAGTGATGATGTAGGTATTGGCTACATTGATCTATTGTTGAAATCTGAAATGGATCAATCCTCATACATATTTGGAACTTATGAAGAGATGACTTAGTCATCTTACGAGGCATCTTTAGAATAAGTATCTCATAAAAAGGTTGAGACTATGATGAAGAAAGCATTGATTGAGGTTAATACGATAGAAAGAGAATTATAGGGAGTCAGACAAACAATATCTGGATTGAAACAAACTAGTGAACAAGGTGTGATGTATGTGACACCTCTATCATTTAGTCAAGCATGAGGAGTATCTATTGTATTGACTCCTATAGAGAAAAAGATTGCATATGCTATTGTATCAGCTAAGAAACCAAGTGAACTGAAAAGGAAGTCTGAAAGGTTCATAGAAGTTGAGACTCATAAGCCAAAAAGAGTTAAACAAAAAGCTACTAGACCTAAGAAAAGGAATAAAACATTGTTGACAATTGAAGATTTTGGGGAGGAAGATGATGAGGAACAAGAACTTAAACAACTTGAAAAATTTATTGCTCCTAAGCAACCAGAAGGTAAAATAATGCAACCCTGGAAATTGAAGATAGAAAAGATTAACACATTATTTCCAATAAGAGGAACTTTGTGCAAATGAATAAGTTTTATGATTTGTATAATGATATTGAGAAAGAATAGATTGATATCTTTATTGTGAGATATATGATTCTTAACAATTTGAAACTTAAAGACATTGAATGTGTTATAAATTAGAAAGTCTATGAAAAACTTATAGCTAAGAAGGCACCAGTTCATGAAGAGGACATGAAACTTTAGAATCTATTGAGAACTATGTGCAAAACTAATGATGAAGAAGAAATCAGGAAATTGATGAATAGTCTAGCACTTTAAGTACAAAGTAAGATGAGGACATTTCTATTTATGGGAGGTGAGAAGGATGTCATAAGAAGTGAAATAACTATAGCCATCAACAAGATGATGATTGAGATAAAGAAAACACCACCTACCACTATAGAAAAAACTTCAAAAGTGTCAATATGTGGTGATACAATACAAATTGATCAAACTAATATTACTATTAATATTGAAGATGATCCTTTAACATGTTTTTATTAGCTTAAGTCTCATTTCAAAAACTTTCTAGATCAGTTAAGATTGATTAAGGAGAGAAAAGGAAATTATAAGAAGAAAATAAAAAGGTAGAAGAAACCAAGCTGAAGTTGCTTGAGGAGGAGAAGAAGCTATAAGAAGAAAAGAAAGAACAAGAAAGGAAGGAAAAAGAGGAGAAGGAAGAAGAAGAGAGAAAGATAAGGGAGATAATAGAGAAGAAACAAAAGGATGATGAGACTAAAGCATCTAGCTCATCCACTCCACTATCTCTTGCCAACCTTATAGGTGATGATGATGATCAATCTAACTTGATCTCATCTTTGAACAAGTTGATTGAGAAGAATAGGAAAGTCAAGAATCTACATAGGCATTAATGGAGGATACTGACAAATTTTAGAACACTCTGGCAGCCAAAATATAGAAGTAGACCTAGCACAAAGAGCCAAAGAAGTAGTAAAATCTTTTGATGATGAACTTATAGATTTTTTAAGTGTAGTAAAATCTAAGGCTCAAATTTCTCATGATGCTAATATTTTTAGCACTGTGTGTTAGAACATAAAGAATAATTTGGTGAGTCTTGATAATTATATCAAGGAAGTCTAAAAATGTCAACAAGATGGCAAGCTACTATGCATCAAATTTACTTTATCTCACATGTTGACTAAAGATTTGGATAATAAGATGGAAGGGATGCTGAGTGAGATGGGAGCTCTAACAAGTCAGTTACAAAAACCCTCTATGAAAGTTGATGATTTTGAAGGACAAATTTCTAGTGTTCACTCTATAATCAAGAACTTATAACTTGATAAAGAGATGATTTTGAGAAGATTATTAGATTTTAGAGAATCTATAGCTCTAAAACTATCAGGCATTGAGAGACAATTGGAGAAATGTGTTAAAGAAAATGATAGTTATTCCAATTTCATAAACTCTGAACTTGATGCAATCTCAAATTAACCAAAGACATATGGGAGAAAGGCATGAATAGTCTAAAGGAAAATTTTGATGAGTACATGAAGATTATATCAACTTGAGGTAGAGAAATGAAAGTTTTGATAGTTTTTTCCAGTAGTTAGACAAAACTTTTTGATAGTTTTGGACATTCCAACCTTTGTCATTGATGTTAAAGGGGGAGAACTTGTATGAGAAAATTTTAAATAAGTTATTCATTTTTTAGTCATGTCAAAAGGGGGAGAATTTTTAAGATGAAGTATTTGTAATAAATGGTAAGTATAGTAATGTTGTAAGTTTTTGAATTTTTTTTGATACTTAGCCAATTTTCCTACTTTGTTGCCATCAATGCCAAAGGGGGAGATTTTTGACAATTGGTTATACATGGATATGTAAATGTTGTCATTAATGGCAAAAAATGATGTACATGCTTGTAGATAACCTCAGAAATAAAGATACTTAGCTTTTTGGTACTCAAAAAATTATCTAAGTATGAAAATGTTTTACAACAGTATATTGTTTTATATTAAACTTGTTTATATGATGGTATTCTAGAGAGAGAAGATATATGGAAACTATATACATATTGATGATGATGTGTATAACCTTGGTCATTAGTACAAACAGTACAAAAAAGAGATATTTAAGATTTATAGAGCATCAAAATGAAAGGTAAATGAATTATTTTGTTTACAAAATAATTACTTGACCAATTAGGGGGCGACATCCTAGATGTTACTCTAATTTGGAAAGTTTATTTTGGTATTAGTTGACCTTGTATAAATTTATGAAAAGGAATGGTATTTATGCAAAGACATCTTGTAAAATTATGAGTAAGTGATTTGGAAGTGAACTGTGAAGCAATTTGTGAAGATATATGAAAAAGTTGTGAATGCAACATTTTATATGATATGTAGAAGGGAATTTCTAATAACCTAATTTTGTGATCCAAGATCTAGCTAAGGTCAAAGATTAGCTAAAAGAAGGTACACCATCCAGACTTCTATATTCAAGGAACTTAGAGAATAAATTATTTGTTTGGGTAGTGAGTTCTTCTTGCATCCATTACACCACAACTCCTAACAAGTATGGAATCTTGTAACAAGGATTCAAATTTTCCTAATAGGGACTCTTATGTACAGAATGTTTTCATAGACTTCTAACACAGTCTATTGTCTAACAAGGAATATATTAGTATATCTTTGTGGACATCATTCCCATTGGGGTTTTCCCTTGGCTAAGGTTTCCCTAGTTAACAAAATATGGTGTTATGAGTTCTATTTCTACATGGTTACTCTTACTATTCAGTATTACTTATTTACTTTCTTATGCATGGTTCAAAGTAATGTTTTTCAATTGAATCTCACTGAAATGACATGTTTGATTGCAAAAGTGGATAACATTTTGTTATGGCATAGGATATTTTCTCATATAAACTTTGATAATATTATGAATTTTAGTAGCACATTTGTTGTTAGAGATTTGCCTAAGATAATAAATCCCACTAATGTTGCTTGCAAAAAATGTATTTTAGCTAAGTAGAAAAAGGTATCATTTACAAGCAAGAAGTTCACAACCATAGAGAAGCTAGAGATCTTTCACACAGATTTGAGTGGTCCTTCTAGAATAAGAGGATTCTATGGTGAAAGCTATTTCATGATTTTTGGTGATGATTTCATGAGAATGATGTGGGTAGCATTTAATAAAGAGATGTATGAAGCTTTTGAGAAGTTAAAGATATTGAAGAATAGAGTTGAGAATGAATCTTGGTTTGACATCTCTTGCTCTCTTCATCCTAATGATGGATCACTTGGTGTGATTTGAAATGTTGATAGTAAAAAATGTTTACACAATCGAATTCAGAAATATATTAGTTTATTTTTGCTATGGATTGTGGAAATTTGACCTCTTTAATGAATCTTGTGTAAAGATAAAATGTTTGAGATCAGATAGAGGAGGAGAATTCAACTCTAGAGAGTTTAATATGTTTTGTGAAGAGAATGGAATCAAGAGATAGTTATCTTCACCTAGGAAACTTGAATAGAATGGAATTGTAGAAAGAAGAAATAGATCAATAGCAAAGGCAAAAAGAGAAATTTTTTGTTTGAGAATGATGTTTCCAAGACATTTTGGAGAGAAGAAGTCAATACAATAGTATACACTATGAACATAGCATAGATCAGAAAAGGTAAGAACAAGACACCTTATGAATTATGGTTTGGCCATTCTCTATTAGTTAAGTATTTCAAAATATTTGGAAGCAAGTGTTATATTAAGAGAGATGATGATATTGGTAAGTTTGATCCAAGGATTAATGAAGGTATGAATCTTGGCTGTTCATTTAAAATTAAGGCATACAAATGTTTTAATCATAGAACTAAGAAAATAGTTGAATGTAGAAATATAAAGATTGATGAAAATTTTGGAACTAAGGAAAAAATGTTAGAGTACAATTCAGACAAAGTAGAAGATAATACTAAAATTGTTAGATAGTATGTAGAAGTTTTCTTTGAGACTAACAATGATCTACAAAATTATGTACAAACTACTGAGAAAAGAGGGGAACAAAGATCTAAACCAAGAGATGAGATAAGAGTTGAGTTGGAAAATCCCACCTTTAACAAAAATATGACAAAGAATCACCCTCTAGAGCATATAATTGGAAGCATAGTCAAAGGTATGATGATAAGAAACAATGTTAATGAAGAGAAATGTTTGATTTCTCAAGTTGAGATTAAGAGTGCAAATGAATCCTTTAAAAATGATCATTGGATTCTATAAATGGAGGAAGAACTAGAATAGATTGTGAAGAACGAAACATGGGAATTAGTTCCTAGATCTAAAGACAAGAATGTTATAGGAACCAAATAGGTATTTAGAAACAAGATGAATGAGCAAGGTGAATTTGTAAGGAACAAGGCTAGACTTGTGTGCAAAGAATATTCACATCAAGAAGGAAAAGAATATGAGGAGACATATGCCCCTGTATCTAGAATGGAAGTAGTAAGAATGTTCTTGGCTTATGTAGTGAATAAGAAGTTTAAAGTATATTAGATGGAGATTAAATCAACCTTCCTAAATGGAGAACTTGAAGATGAGGTTTACATTGAGAAGCCTAAAGGTTTCCCTCTAATAGAAGACAAAGATATGGTATTTAGACTAAAGAAAGCTCTATATGGATTGAAGCAAGCACCTAGAACTTGGTATGCAAGGTTGGACAACCATTTGGGAAAACTTGGATTTCTTAAAGGCACGACATAGAGTAACTTCTATTTGAAATAAATTAAGAATGGTTTGTTGATAATAGTAATATTTTTTGATGACATAATATTTTGAGGTAATGACGAAGAAAGTGATAAGTTTTCTAAAGAAATTAAGAATGAGTTTGAGGTGAGCATGATAAGAGAAATGAAGTTTTTCCTAGGGTTGTAGATTGTGAAGAATAATGATGGTATTTTTATTTCATAAGCTAAGTATTTGAAAGACTAATTGAAGATATATGTCTTGGAAATTTTTAATCTTATTGGTACAACTATGATAATTGGTCACAAATTATCTAGCAAGGATGATACACCTATAGTTAAGAAGAACAAGTGCAGATCCATGCTTGGAGGTTTGTAGTATCTAACTCACACAAGATCAGATATAGTAAATGAAGTTGGGATTGTAGCTAGATTTCAATATGATCCTAAGGAGTATCATTATGCAGTAGCAAAGAGGATATTCAAATATTTGAAAGGAACATCTGATTATGGAATATGGTATGATAGATTGAGTGATTTCACTCTATGTGCATATATCGATGTAGATTGGGCATTCAGTATGGATGATAGAAAGAGAACCAATGGTGGACCATTTTTTATTGGAGGAAGATTGGTTTCTTGGCTAAGAAAGAAACAAGATTGTATTTCACAAATTACAATTGAGGTAGAGTATGTAGCAACAAAAAATGATTGTAATCAACTTATGCTGATAAAAAAATGCTAAATGATATCAAGTTTGAGTTTACAAAACCTATTTTCATATATTGTGATAACACAAGTATAGTAAGTATGTCTAAGAATCTTGTGTTGAATTCTAAGACTAAGAATATATCTATTAGGTACCATATCTTGAGAGAGAAAGTGACATCAAAAGAGATTAGATTGGAATATGTGAGTACTAAAGATCAGATTATAGATATTTTTATAAAGCCCTTACCTAAAAAAACATTTGAGTACTTAAATAGTTAAATTTTAATAAGGTTGATAATTATGACTAGTTCACTCCCTACCCTCTCAGTTATATTGGTGGACTATATATTCTAACAATTGGTATCAGAGTTTCAAGTCCTTGAAGAAAAACCTTAACAACTTTGGGAGGTCAATGGAAAATATTTTTAGAAAGGATAGTCCTAGATTTGATAGGGCCAACTCTGACAATTGGAAGGAGAAGATGAAGACTCATCTGCTATGTGTTGGAAATATTCAAGACTATGCTAGGTTATTGAGAGGGGAGGGGTGAATTAGTAACCAATTTTATTTTTTTAATCTATTGCAGATCTTAATTGCAGTAATCCGATTACCATTTAGCTCATCATATCTGATCTAAATGCATGCATGACAAACTAGAAACATAAAAAATTCATAACACTTGAATATGATGATTTGGTGACCTAGAAACCTTCCAAACAGAAAGTAAAACTGGAGTGGGGATGATACCCACAAAACTTCAATACTATAGCATAAAGTTGGCCTGTTAAGGCTTACATTGATCACTTCTGATGATCTGCCCTATTAGGAGCAATTAGGACTACTAGGTCCACCTTGTTAGAGGTTTTACAAACACATAATGAAGTATGCACTCTATTAAGAGATTTAAGAAAGACTATTAAGTCTACCTTGTGAAAGGGTTTTGAATGGTTCACCTATCAGGATGAAATAATAGATTTATGACTTATAACTAGATTGCTGATAGAGATTCCATGTTTGTACTGATCACCTTTTTGTGATGAACATGTCTCTATTGCTCCTCTTTTGATATGACCTTCACAATTCACTCTTTATCTATTGCTTAGCTTCAACTTTCACATTCACATTTTTACAGGCTTATTATCTTACATATGGATGTGATATGTAATTTTTGTCATTAATGGTAACACATTGGAAACACATGATGTACATGTTAATAGGAAACCTAAAAAAAAAAAGATACTTAGTGTTTGGTTATCAGAAAATTGTCTAAGTATAGTTTTGTTTATAATAGTGTATTGTTTTGTTTATAACATGGTGTAGACATCATATTATGACAAGAAAAGTTACATGGAGTTAGTATACATGTTGATGATGACATTTATAACCCCAAAAGTTTGTACAAATTGTATGAAATAGAGTTAATCATGTTTTGATGAAGCAGGATAGCGAAATTGAAGGAAAGAATTATTTTGGTTGCAAAACAATTACTTGTCCAATTAGGGTTGACATCCTAGATGTTTACTCTAACTTCTAAGAAAGGTGAGTTGTAGGCTTAGTTGATCTATCATTATTTTGTGTAAAGGCATGGTACTATGCAAAGGAATTTCTTTGATAAGAAGGAAAAAGTGGGCTATTATGTAATTGTGAAGTTATGAGAACTTGTGAGTGAACTTTTGTGAAAATGATATATGTGAAGTTTTGTATGAACCATCTAGTGATCCAAGATTGAGATGAAGATCAAAGATTAGTAAAGGAAGGAAAATAGTAGTAGATTACCTTATTTTATATGAACCATCTAGTGATCCAAGATTGAGTTGAAGATCAAAGAATAGTAAAGGAAGGAAAATAGCAGTAGATTACTTGATTGAGTAGTGGGCTCTTCATGTAGTTGAAATTGCATGTTTAGGCAATGGGCTCATCTTGCATACATTATTCCATAACTCCTAACAGGGATTCAAAGTCTCCTAATAGGGACTGTTATACTAAATTTTCTCATTGACTCCTAATAGGGTCCATCCTCTAACAAGGAACATATATATTAGTTTATTATCTACTGGGTATCATCCCCCCCTGGGGTTTTCCCTTGGCCAAGGTTTCCTAGTTAACAAAATATGGTGTCACAAGTTATCTTTGTGCATTTTTATTTTTACTATTCAAAATTACTTTTTTTCTTTCTTATGCATGGTTTAAAATAAGTAATAATATCCAGTTGGTGACTAAAGTTTGTAGATTACTAATCCACCCCCCCTCTCAGTAATCCTTATTTCTAACAATTGGTATAAAATCACAATTACTTTGAAGAGGCTTAATAGATTAAGTAATATCCCTATGGATATGGAATAGTTGATGAAGAACCTCAAAGAAGCTCTTGAACAAATTAGTCTCCTTAAGAAAGAATAAGATAAGTGAAAGGATAGATATGAAGACTCCAGAGTATACATTGGTCAATTGAAAGAAAATTTTGATCATCTAAAATCTAAGCCTAAATCTACTAAATCCAAAACTACTAATGATGACTATTAAAATTTGAAGATAGAGTACAAAATCTTGAAGCATAAATTGAAGATTACAAATCTGAAGTAGACTTTGAGAAATGATCCTAGCAAAGTTGGATTTGATTTGAAGACTAAAAATGTAGATCTGAGAGGTAGTCTGGCAAAGAAAACATACAAGTTTGAAACATTGAAAGAAGATCATGAAGAAATCCTTAAGTATAATAGTATTGTGAAAGGTGAATTGACACAATGCAAACAACAACTTGAGAAACTCTATTCTACCAAAGAAAAGCTTGATGATTTTATGTCTATACAAAGACCTTCTTATAAGAAGACTAGTCTTGGCTATTTAATTAACATGTCTACAAAGAAACCTAAGATTAGATTGAGTCAAGTCAATATTTTGAGAAACCCATGTTGGAAATATGACCAATCAATCAGATAAGGTAAGTTATATGGTTATCATTTATGGAAATATATATGTTTTGCAGTTTAGTCATGTCTATTTGTGAAGGAAAATTGTCTAAGTATTAGATAGCATTACAATAGCATGACAAATTTATTGACAGAAAAATATTCCCTTGGAATATTCTCTTACACAGTTAACTAGAGATGTATGACACCATACTGATGATGTATACTAGTGTGCATGCCCGTATGACCAATGAAGTTCAAGTTATGAAGGAATTAGTGATGTAATGATGTTACAACATAGAATAGAGCATATCAACACAATGTGTTAAATGACTTGATTAATTGTTTTAATTATTATTTCTTGGTGAGCTGACTCTAAGGATGTTATGTGAGCTGACTAAAGGAAGATTTTACCAACATGTTTTGTATAAGTAAAAAACTTCATTTGTGAAGTTAAGGTGTATAATCTAATGATGAAGTGTAACCTGTAATTGTGAAGTTGATATGATCTTGTGAAATGCGAGTAACAAGTGAATGCAATGTTATGAGTTGTGATGAAAAGAAATACTATGTGAGATATGATGCGAATTGATATGTGCATATTCACTCTTTGCATGAAGAATTGATAGTCAAAATATTTGTGAAGTACAACAAGAATTTTAGTATTGTATGTATACTTATTTCCTAAATAACTTATTGTATAATTGCATTTTAGGGTAGTGGGCTCTTCTTGCACACATTTGTATATGATCCACCAACTCTTAATAGAGTTGAAGCAACTCCTAACATGGTTGAGGCTTCTAAAAGGCCTAGTCTCCTAACAAGGACTCAAGACACTATGCATACTTCATAGACTCCTAATAGGGTCAATATCCTTGACCAGATACTTTATATAGTGAATTATCTCATGGGTTTCATCCCTATTAGGGTTTTCCCTTGGCTAGGGTTTCCCTAGTTAACAAAATATAGTGTTATTAGTTCTCCTCTTGTATGGTTTTTTATTTTGTTATGAACTATTGGTTCTCTCTTTTATGCATGTGGAAAAGTAATTAATAAAATTTAGTTGTGGGAAAAAATATTGAAAATACTGATTCACCCCCCCTCTCAATATTATCTATTTCTAACAATTGGTATTAGAGCCTAGTTATTCAAAAGAGGCTTAATAGCTTGAATAAGATCCCTATGGACATGGAACACTTGAAGAAGAATCTTGAACAAGCTCTTGAATAGATTGATCTACTTTCAAATGAAAGAGATGGTCTTAAAGATAGATACAAAGATGCAAAAGCCTACATTGGTGAGTTAAAAGACAAGATAGATTACCTGAAGAAAAAAGGACCTAGTAAGAAAACTAGTGATGATGATATTGAAGATCTTAAGAAAGAAAATGAGATCCTAAAACATAACTTAAATATAGTTTAACTTAAGCTAGGTCTTAAGAAAAATGGAGGAGAGAATGACTCTAAAATTAAAGCTAAAATGCAAATCTAAGATCCCAGTTAAGCAAGGTAACATTTAAATTGGAATCTATCAAGTTAGAGTATGCAAAATTAGAGAAATACAACACTATTGTGAAAGGTGAGTTGGTACAAACCAAACTAAAACTTGTGAAATTATATACCAATAATGAATAATTGAAGAACAAATATGTGCACAAAGACCCAATTATGACAAGACTGGACTTGGATTCTTTCTTGGACAATCCACCAAGAAATCTATTGAGAGAAAAGAACTTGATACTCTTGAAATCAATAAGGGTCTAAGCAAGATAGATGATACATCTAAAGACAAAGATAATGTTACTCACTCTGAGAAAGTTAAAGAATCTGATCAAGATATGGATAACAAAAGAAAGGAATCTCATGCCTAGTGTGATGAACTTGAGTATACTAAAGACGATTGTGAAGGTAAGTCTTTCAAACCTATTTCAAAATTTTATTGTCATAATTGTCATGCATATGATCTATTAGTCTAATTTTTCATAGTATAGAAAAGGTCTAAAATTTTGATGAAAAATCATTTAAGTCATTGTATTTTGCAGATTAGGGTTTCATTCAATCATAATTTTCAAATTTTTAGGTTACCCTAGTCATGCCCTGATTCATGTGTTGTTGAATTCTATTAAAGTCTCAAGGTTTGTCTCTCAAGATAGTAATTAAAATGCCCTATATGAAAACCCTAGGTCTCTTTTCAAAATTTCAAAAGGGTTTTTAGAGAGCTTAAGTTTTTCCCTTTACAGTCTTACAGTGTAAGGTTTTACGTAAGAATGAAATACCTTCCTCCTCATGTTTATGTGGTTGCATTTTATCATGCAGCATAAAAGCGTAAAGAAATTTTTGTTTTATGAGGATACATTTTTTGTCTTTCGTAATAGTGAAATAGTTCATTTTGAGGCTCCTTGATCATATGTTTTGTCTTTGGGTGAAGAAGTGTAAAGGCTTTTTATGCTTTGAAAGTGCTTTTATAGCTTTACGATGAACAATTGAGTGGGTGAGCGAAAGGAGCTTGAAGAGGTTTTCCCAATCATACATTAAAGTGTTGAGCATGTGATCATAAAAGGTTTTAAAAGGAGATGTGTCATGTCACTTTATGGGTTTACACATAAATTGTTGAGTAGAGGGGCGGAAGGGTGTTGAGTTTTAGTCTACACATCTAACTTCTAATGAATGGCATAAGAACATAATACCCTAGCATGGCATAAAGGATGGTTTGTAAGAATGCATAAAGTGTTCTACAGTTCTACAGGTAAAAGGAATTTGTAAGAGTGAAAGTAAGGTTCAGTTGTTTTTATGTGCATACGCTTCCTGGACTTGCAAACAACTGTAAATCCATATTATAACAAGTGATAATTCTAAGTGGGACCTATTGAGTTGTTAGATGGGCCTTAATGTGAGTTAATCAAGTGATGACATGTCATACATATTAGATGGGCCTAGCCCACGTGAAAGACAACTTAAGTTCTTAATTTTGCATGTGCTTAAAATCAATGGTGATGTTCTTTCCCATCTTTTCTAAGATTCAATCTAGGTCATTGATAAGTGAAAGATGAAATTCCTCATTATGACTTTATAGTTGTAGGGTAAGCACATGAACGAAGATCTATTTCATCCCTTTCTTCATGGTTATGAGTTAAGCTTGAGTGTATAAGCATAAAGGGATAGATGAAGGAATGAACGCAAAGCTTTACGCTCATATGAGAAAGGAGAAACATAAGAGTGGGATGCCATTTGTAAAGGTTTTTTGATGCTACAAGGTTAAGAGAACTTGTGCAATCATAAAGGGGAAATAAAGAAAAGATAAGAGGCATTATGATACCACAAGGAAAGCCTAGATCGTATGACTGAAGGATTAATGTCTAAAGAATACGATGTCCTGGGTAATGAAGTAAGCATAGCATCGTAAAGGGATTTTTTGAGATTTCTGTTGATACATGTGCATGTGAGCATAAAGGGTAAAGAGAAGGTCATAACAAAGGTTTTACGCTCATAAGAGGAAGACTTGAAGCATAAGAATGAAGCTATTAGTTGAGAAGGCTTGAGATTCTATGGTGTAAGGTGTCGCGTAAGGGTGTAAAGGAAATTTCAATGCAGTGTTTAAAAAGGCCTAACACTTCTATACTTGGGGTACTATCTTAAAGCCTCACCAAGAGAATGTAAAGGCTTGTCAAGGGTGTTTTAAATATTGAAAGATCTTGACTCAACATAAAAGTGGAAGACCAAAATTTGAAAAGAAAGTTGCTAAAGTGTCATGCCAGTTCAAAAAAGGAAAAATTCACCATGGCCAAGTGAAATAAAACATTGAAAAGGACATTAGGATTGAATTTCATGGTTGATACTCCTTGTTGTTAGCCTACAAGGGTGGTATTAAATGCTTGTGCATGTAGAATTAATTAAAAATCTAGTAGACTATATGATTAAAACATAAATATTTGATTGAACATTCATAATATTGCCATTCTTAGAATTTGTGTTCGTGCTTTGAAAATTTCTTTGAGTATCCATAACATTGAGATTTATGTGCCAGAGTTTAAAATATAATTGTAGAAAAGATGGCTAACAAGGAGGTTGAGGAGGTGTCTGTAGAAGATGTAGAAGTCAAAGATGAAGGTGATGATGTTGTAGAAGTCAAACCTAAAGGCAAAAGGAAGAAGGGTGCTGCCAAAACTGAGAAAAAGTCAAGGGTTAGAAAACAAAATAATCATGCAGAGGATTGGCTGAAACTTCTTCTAGGGTCATCAAATGCCATTTCAGCAAATGACCACATCTTCAAAGACCCTTATTTCATGGTTAAGGATGCACAATGCCCTCAAATTGATGGCTTCAATCTATTTCTATATTTCTATCAAAATAGAATAAAAAACATACCAGTCTATAACCCATGGAATAGGAATATGGCAAAATTGATATTTCCAAAAAAAATTTAATGTGGACCTACTAAAAGCACTAATAAATTCCTATAATCTAGTCACTCGGACATTTCAAAGGCATAATGGGAGTTTTTTGTGCACACTGGATAGAACTTCTTTCATAGAAGCTTTTGGATTAGAAGGGAAAATGGATGTGCCTATTGATATTAAAGACTTGCAGAGGAAATTTGTGAGCAATACGACCTATTTTGTGAACAATGTCATGCTACCCAACATCCCTTATAGTGTGAAAAAGGTTGGGATGATTCCAAAGAAGGTGGGGGATTTTTTACCCTTAAGCATATTCAAGAATTATTTCAAAAACATAGTATATGGGCTACAAAAAGTGTTGGGAAGTGATGGTGCAGAGGATTGTGTCTATGGTTCCTTGTTCCTAATGGCTTGTGATATACAAGACCCCTTCCACCATAGAGAGTATGACTATGTGGCCTTTATCATGGACAACATGCACAAATCAGCTTGTCAGTGCAAAGAAGGGAGAAATGAAAGATTTCAAGTTCCACCAATACTCACTACTGATGCACCTTATCCTATATTACAACATTGGTTACATTAGCCAAGACTTCATTGATCAAACTTCTGATGAATTTGGTCTGTTACTTGTGCAATTGTGGACTCGAGTTTGGGATAATAATTTCCATTATTCAAATGCACTTGTTTTCTTTAATTTGATTAGTTATGTTATTATGAGGCAATTGGACCATACTTTCTTTAGGGCACCAAATGTTTTAAAGACTTTGCTTAGATCCTCATATTTATATGAGAAGACCAAATTTGATCATAACTAGGGGAGCATCTTTTTGTTTAAGGAGTACACATTAATCAGAATATATGCCTTCCCTCAACCTCCTCATATTCTACCTAAATATTTACCCCCAGATTGGCCAATATTGAATTCTTTTGGCAGTTTTTACTAATGAACAAAGAAATGATCCTTCCTTCCTTGCACAAGCCCACATTTTTTTGTAGAACATTTAAGGTAGGGGATTTTGAAATAAGGAAAAAGGTATATGAAGATTTAAGTGAGTACCTAGGCCAATACAAATTTTCTACATGGCCTTACAGGATGTATGACCCTGACAACTATATCACCAATGAGTTCAAGGCCATTAGGGGATACATCCTGCCTCCAAGCAAGCCAATACCTGTGGAGGATTTAATTGCTAAAATAATTGCAATAGGGCAGGAAAATGAGCTACTAAGAAAATATGTTGAAATAAGAAAGGTAGAGGAAGCCATGAAGAGGACCAACCCTGATTTTAAGGGTTTTTACATAGAAATTCCCTACCCTAGCAAGTTGAGAAAAAAGGTAGATAATTTTGAACACAGAATGTCTCAAATGCCACATGAGCTAGAGGGAGAGGAGGCCACTATAAATAGAGAATCCCCTGAGCTAGATGTATAGTTGGAGGTTGAGTTGGAGAAAGAACAACCATCAACTTCAACATGGGTGCCAAAGTGCAATATAAGGTAGAAGACAATGCACATCCCAAAGAGGGTCATAAGCAGAGCTTTACAAGTAATCTTTGGGAATGATGCATATTTTTCTGATATTAGGCAAAATTATCTACAACAAAGGGCTACAAAGACAGGGAAAGCCTCTAGTGATCTCTAGATTTTAGCATTAAGATTAGATGGTAGGCTCATTCAATCTGGAAAGTTCATGGAAGATGATGATTTCATCAAATCTTCAAAGTTTAAAAGTTTTCTTTACAAAATAAAGCAAAATGAGCGTACATTGAGCCTCATGCCAAGAGAGGATCTAGAGAAGAACAAAGAGCTAGTTGAAAAACTATTAGCCTATGAGCCTAAGAGTGATACAATGACCCCTATAGAAGCCAGGGAGTTGGTGCATAGGAGTGGTATGATTCTAATACCACATTGGGATATTGAGAGGGATTTTTTTTTATCAAATGAGAAGACAAGAAAAAGCCATAAGTTATGAAACTAGTAGCAGTGTGAGACTAAAGAGAGGGTCAGGGTTTAGCATAGACACAAAAACCCTAGCAATGTAGAGTGTTTCCCCTGACACCAAAAAGCCCATAATGATGGATATACAATAAAATTCACAAGGAAACACGATTGTATGTACATTAGATGAAATCTCTAGCCTAGTCAAACACTTTTCACTCATGAATGAGGTAAAGGCAGATGAAATTGAGGAGAGACTAGCTGTTGTCTACAATGAATGTATAGATATAAGAAAATTGTATGAAGAACTCAAGAAATATCTAGCCTAGTCAAACACTTTTCACTCATGAATGAGGTAAAGGTAGATGAAATTGAGGATAGACTAGCTACTATCTACAATGAATGTATAGATATAAGAAAATTGTATGAAGAAGAACTCAAGAAAAGCTATGTGTAGAAATAGAGAATAAAAGAGTTGGAGGGGAAAATCCATAATTTAGAAGCAAAAATAGCAACCCTCAAAGAACAACTCAAGATTGCAATAGAGGTAGAACATGTACCAAGGAAAGTGGAAGAAGAAAGGCACACTATAGAAGCAGAGGCCCAAACAGAAGAGATACCTATAGGGGCAGCAGTGTCATTGCCTATTGTAAATGTGGAAATAGAGGCTCCTCAACCTAACATTGAAACAAAAAAGAATGTTATGATGAATATACTAAGTCATAGAATAAGTATTCTAAAGAGAATATCTCAAGATGCATATAGTGCATTCATCAATCTACAATTTGCAAAATAGGTATGCAAGGATGCAATAGGATGGCTTGATCCAATTTTCCAACAATGGGGACCATATATGCATTTTTTTGACAAATTGATACCATTGTTTGCAAAAAAGCTAGATCTACTAGATAAAATTATTGTTGTGAAAGAAGGCATGGAAAAAGTGAAATATTTTTTACAATTTTTCACAGGAAAATTGGCAAGAATACAAATTAAAATGAAAGTATTAACAAGTGGCTTTCATTATTTAATTCTTTCTGCTCTTAGTTCTGATAACAAAGTGAAGGATTTCTATGAATGGTCTAATTCTTTTGACCATATTGTAGACTTTCCATAGGTGGCATCTATTTTCCAAGATGATATTGATGAATGTGTTTTCAATGAATTGATTGATACCCTATTTAAGATTGAAATTGAAATAAATAGGTTTACTACAGAAGGGAAAGTGATTACTGATGCCAGGTGGCAGAAGTTTGTTAATGAATTAAAAATAACCAAGACATGTGAATGACCCACCAAGAGAGAAGATATTTTCTAGGAAGCAATCATAGAAATCAAAGCTTTAACAATAGGGAGTAGTTCGAGAAAAGGACAACATTAAAGATTTTATGCTCCAACTATCATCTACAACTGCTTTTTATTGTTTCTTTTTAAATTAAGGTGTCGAGATATTTTGAAAAAGGTTGTTATACTTGTTGCTATAAAAGGACACCTATCAATCACAATGGACCTTTGCTTATTGTAGCTCATGTTATATAATTGAGTTTTTTGGGCATTATGATGGTCTAAAATTTTGCATGTTTTCAATTTTCAAGAAAGTGCATTTGGTCTAGTCATGTGTAGTTGTTTTTGAGTTTATTTTTAGTCATGTACTTTTCTGATGACAAATAGAAATGATAGAATCAGTATGAATTTTTGGGTTCCTTACTGAGTTTCTATTGGTTATTGTATTATTCAGCAAAAGGATAATACAAAAAGGTATTTACAACACATCTGTATCACTAATTTCCTGTCTCTATTTCATGAGTTTATTAATTTTGAGATCATTTGAATAATGTTCATCTAATTAAATGCAGTCTAGTTGGGTTGTGTATTGGTTATATTGTTGCTTTTAATTCAAAGGATTATGTAAATGCTTTAATAAATTAGTAGAATTGATGAGTTCATGAAGAGGATACCATATAAGAATGGAAATAGGTGATTATAGCTAATAGATTCAATTACAAGTTAATTGAAAAATATTTCCCGCCAATAGTTGACTCTTTGTTCCCAATGGATAATGCACTAGTCATATAAATTAGAGATGATTGATGGTAAATTTGGCTTCTACATGTCAAAACAATTACAAATTCAAAGTCAATGTATTCCATTTTATTCAAGGTTATAATGCTGGTCACCACTCATTTACATATAATTTCTTAGTCTTAGGTAGCTGCTATTTCTAGGAATACTTGTAAACTCTAGGAGAATTATGACCAGATCTTCTTATAGGGGATGCATATAAACTTGAAAGCAATAAGAAAATTGTGAACTATGTATGTGCCTAAGGGTAGAAGATGAAAATTAGAATGAAACTAAAATAATTTTCATACAATAGTTTTAATTAGAATCATCCCTAGGTATTCTCACCTTGGTTTTGCAGAGCCTAAAGAGTAGGAAACCATCATTGGTTTCATTAAAGTTGGGTCCAAATGGTTTACTTATGTAATTGATTATTGGAAGTAGCTAATCCTTAGATTATATGAGTGTTATCATTTTGATTTTGAGCATTTTGTTGTTCAATAGTTTCAAACACCAACAAAATGGTGACTCTACTGGGGACTACACTTAGTATTGTCATAAACTAGTGTGTTTTTTAAGATCTGTGTCTCCCTTGGGTAGAGTTTAAGGTAGGAGGAATTTCATGTCAAGTTTCCTATGGATTTGGCTTTATATACATTTTTCCTAAAACCGTCAATCAAGCATTTGGCATTTATTTAGGAATTGTTCCCATCCTAATAGGGTGGGTGGTGACACAAAAGGTTTAACCAGTGTCAGTACTTGGAAATTCATTGTGTCAAAATTATGACAAATAAGAGAAAAAAATGAGAAAATGTGAAGAATAATCCAAAAATTAGATTACAGACTAATCTCCCTCCTAAAGGAAGATAGAATTGGGCTATGAAAGGAGATTAGATGTAGAAGGGAAATTATTCCCAAGAGCAAGTGGCAAGAAATGATAATACCTACCATCCTACTATTGAAAAGGAACATTTCTCCAAGGGTCCTAGATCTCACCTAGGGTTATTTGATGATGATTTCTATAATACCCCTAAAATGTTATGTTAGGAAAAGATTGTGCAAACACATGTGCTTAGTTTGGGTGATAGGAATAGTAATAATCTTTTCCAACATAGTACAAACCCATTCATGTTAGATTTTTCTCCTGAAAAGGTAACACCTAAACACTTAGAACCTGAAAGTTTCAATAATGAGAAGACATTTGGGTCTGAGTTTACTATCCCTGATCCTGATGAGAACAAATTTTTGAGAGAACAACTTGTTGAGCAAGAAGCTATAGATAGGAAATTTCAAAGGGAAAGGGAAGAAAAGATCATGAAAGCCTTTGAAGAAAAACAAGAATTACTTAGGAGGATTACTACCCTAAAAAAGAAAAAATAAATAGCAGCTAATGCATGGCAGCCAGAGATTATAGGTCAAGTTGAACAGCTTAAGATATAAGAACAAAAGTTGTTGGAGATGCATAATATAAACCTAGAAGGACCTGTAATACAATAGATTAGGAACTATGATGCTGTAGAAGCTAACAACAACAAAATAAAAGATGTAGGGCCTATTGTTGAGGCTAAGGATAAAGGGAAACAAAAGGAGATAGGTGTTAAGATTAAAGAGCCAACAAGGATCATTCAAATCCATGATTCCCTATCACCTTCTAATATTGAGTTGGAGAAGAAAAGAAAAGAAAAGGATTCTTTGATTAAGAGACTAGAGATTGTGGAAAATGAAGTAGCCATAGCTAAGATAAACAACAAGATTAAATTCTTAGAAAATACTAGGAGGCAGTCTGCAGTCATGCCTAAAGATGATGTTGGATCTAATGATGCAAATCAGAATACTACCAAGGTACCTATCCCTTCCTTATCCTTATTTTCACACAAAGTAGATATTAATAAATCTTTTGATGGTTCTAGCACTAGTAATACTGTGGGTAACATTAGAAAAGGTACTAACCATCATCCTAAAATTGATTTGCAAAGAAGACCTATCCAGTTAGAGGGATATAGGCAGATATGGTTTGATGGAATCTCTAGTTTTCCTAACTCCATCCCATGAGAAATGAGAAAAAGGTTGCCGAAGTTTGCTGGGAACAATGCTATCACTTGTGAGGATCATCTAAGAAGTTTCTTAGACATGATGAGTGACTATGAGGTTGAAGTTGAAGATGTTATAATGAAGTTGTTTGTTCAATCATTAACTGAAGATGCTAGAGAATGGTTCAAAAGAATTCCTAAATTATCTATTATGGATTGGAAGGATATTAAATATTTTTTTAAGGAACAATATGGTGACAAGCTAAATCAAAGTTATATTTTGAGTAAATTCAATAATATCAAGAGATTACCCAATGAGTCTATTATTGAATTCAATAATAGATTTCATAAGAGAATGTACAAGCTAATACAAACCATGCGAGTTGATGACAAGGTATGCCTGATCACTTATTTGAATGCTTTTGATGGTAAAGTAGCATAGGACTTTAAGAGAAGCCTTTAGATTTTCTATTAAGATTGAGAATAATTTGAGAATCTTGGGCAGATTAGAAGGTAAAAGAGATGACCCTAGATTGTTTGGTAATAAGGAAAATAGAAAGGAATATCATAAAATTGTAGGTGGGAAGAAACAAGAGTCTAGTGAGATAAGTCAAGTTCTTAATGCTATAAAGAATTTCAGTCTTCCTTAGGTAAAGAATGATAGGAATCTCATTGACAATAGGATCCCTTATCAATCTAACTTCAATAGATAGAATAGGTTGCAAAATTTCCCCTATACAACTACTTGGAAAGATGGTTAGCCTAATGTTCCTCCCCCTAAGAGTAACAACAACAAGGTGACTCCTGGTCCTCTATCAAAAAAATTTGTAAATCTGGTGGATGATCCTAAATCTACTACTGAGCCTACATGGTGTTTTGCATATCAGTTACCCCATTCTCTTGAGTCTTGTGCAGTAGCATTGTCATTTCTAGGAAGTCAAACTATAGTAGAAAAATGTCATGAGTAGGAAGAAAACAATGATGATGTAGGGTGTAACATGTTTGAATCACAACTCTAATTACTTCAAGCAATGGGCACGGTGAGAGAGAGGGATGGAGCGGGCGGGAACTGCAATTTGAATCACGTTGTTTCGAATCTAGAGAAAGGCGGGAGATAGGAGACCACGTCTGCAGGAGGGCATGTAGCAAGGCATGTAGCAAGCGCAGGGCAGGAAACAGAGGGGAAAGATGAGGATGCCTCAAAGGATGGGGACCCATGGGTTTTGATGCCCCATCCAGGTGAGAAGATTCCCCCTCCCCCCAATGTGGGCAGTGGGCCGTCTGGGGCATGGGGATGCTGGTCGAATCTATTCGGGATAAGACCATCAGGTAAATCGTCTTTCCCAAAAGTCATTGACAAATCTGATAAGGAGAAAGGTTTTTTTGCTCTAGAAATCCCTAGGGAAATTATTGACCACAATATCCTAAGCATGGCGAACACTCTAGTAGGAAAATTTGTAGGGCCAAGACCTAATATTGATGTAGTGAGGACATTTACTAGGAGAAAATGGGACCTTAAAGGGCATGTAGATGTGACTGCTATGGCCAAAGGCTTCATGTCTTTCGAGTTCTCTTGCTCGGAAGATTTTTCTCGTATTCTATGTGCTGGGAACTGGTCTTTGGGCAGATCCAACCTAATATTGCAAAAATGGACATCCAACTTGGATTTGAACAATGATTTCCAATCTCAGGTTCTAGTTTGGTTAAGACTTCCGGAACTTCCTTTGGAATATTGGCATGAGGATGTCTTTGATGGCATAGCTAGGACCTTTGGAGAGCTCCTCTCCATTGACCCTGTCATAGCTGCTAAGAAAAGATTGAACTACGCAAGAATCTGTGTAGGAGTCATCGAAGGCCAGGACATGCCTCAAGTTTTAGAACTACAATCTCGTCTGGGAAACAGATCTCAAAAGATTGACTATGAAAGTGTGCCTTTTGCTTGTTTCCATTGTAAGAAGGTTGGCCACAAGGTTGGATCATGCCCACTTTTCAAAGGGAAGAGTACGGTGGGAAAGGCTCGTCCACAAGGGGGGATAAAAGATTCTCTAGATCCCAAAAAAGAATGGAGGAAAAAAGCATCGCAAGTCAAGGCAAATGGAGAGGCAGAAGGAAAAACAAATACTGCTCCTAATGCAACCCAAGAGGAATCAGGGCCTCCTCGGGCGACTAGAAACGGAGGAGGGGGAGAAGAGAAAGGAGTGAAAGACGATTCAACACCTCTCCCCAATACGAAGGAATCTGAGAATAAACCTGAGGAGACAGGTGAAAATATGACTCTTCCCCCTCTAGATTCTCAGGAGGATGACTTGAAACTATCCTTTGTCCCGAACTTCATGAAAGAACTAAAGGAGGGGGAACCCATGTCCCAGGACCATAACCCGATGTGTTGTCCCCCCCCTTCAACAGTAAATAGAATCATAGAGAGGCTGTCTGCATCGACAATGGAAGATTTGGCGAGAATTGATGCTTGGCTGGACAAAGGACTAGAGGGAGAAGAGAATCCCTGGATGGAAGTCAGGAGTAGAAAGAAGAAGAATAGCAGGGACCCTTCTCCGATATCTCCCCCTTCTACTAGAAGCATGGCCAAGGCTGATCTCGGCCACAAATCTAACCTAGTGGAAGGAAAAACAAGAATGAAATCAGGAAAGAGGAAGCCAGAAGAAACATTAAGGATGGTACGCAACGCACCATCCAGGAAGCATGTTTAGTAGTTAAATCATGAAGATCTTATCTTGGAATATTCATGGACTCAATGGAATCCACAAGCAAGAAGTTATTAGAAATATGATAAGGGACCAAAGGCCTGATGTGTTTCTAATCCAGGAAACTAAAATGAAGAAGGAAAGGATGGAAAATATTAAGTTCAACAATAGCATGAAGGGCATAGCTTCTAACTCTGAAGGAGCGTCTGGAGGACTGCTGTTACTTTTCAATGATAAGTATTTCAATATAGTAGCTGAGTATGATGAAGATAACATTCTTTTCTATAGAGTTCAACATTTGCACACCAATGATTCCTGGTTTTTAGTGAATATTTACGCCCCCAATAATAAGAGAGATAGAAAAAACTTCTGGACCAAAGTTGATAATATGGTGCAAGATTGTGACATTAAGAAAGGTATAATCATGGGAGACTTTAACACACCGCTAGAAGATAAAGAGAAAAAGGGAGGTATGCCCCCAGATTGGGAAAGTAAATAGGATCTTTCTAACTTCATAAATAATTTGGCCCTTATGGACGTAGAGCTTAAGGGTGAATCCTTTACCTGGTCAAACAAGAGAAAAGGCCATGATTGCATTCAGGTTAGGCTGGATAGAGCTCTTATATCTTCGGACTGGCTTCAATCCTTCAGCTACAGACTATCTCTGCTTCCTAGAATTGGTTCGGATCACTCTTCCATTTCTCTTTTAGTTTCCCCTCTGGTACACAGGAGATTCCATCCTTTTAGGTTTGAGAAAATGTGGACCTCTCACCCTGACCTCCTAGATAATATCAAGGAATGGTGGGGGATAGAGGTGGAGGGCTCAGCCATGTTCAGAGTCGCCAAAAAACTTAGCAATGTGAAGAGGATGATTAAAATTTGGAACAAGTCTGATTTTGGTCACATCTTCCATGAAAAGAAAGAGTTATTTGATAATCTAACTATTATCCAAGATTGCATTTAGAAGGAAGGTTACACTGAGACCAACAGGGTTTCAGAGCTCAAGACCCAGTCTAAAATTCATAACATTATTAATAAGGAAGAAAAATTTTGGAGGCAAAGATCGAGGATCACCTGGCTAAAGGAAGGAGATCGAAACACTAAGTTTTTTCACCTAACCACCCTCAAGCACCGTGCTAGTAACAGGATCTATGGTATCAGAAAGGGGCAGGAGCTGTTAACTGAAGAATCTGCCATCTCGAAAGAAGCTGTTTCCTTTTTCTCTAGCCTTCTCTCTGAGGACCCAATGCTTTCCAATTTGGACCAAGAGGATTTGTTACACTGTACCCCTCAGCTCATTCAACCTATCCATAATAAACAGCTCTGTGCTATTCCTAATGCTTCGGAAGTTAGAGAGGCTCTCTTTTCTTTGCCTAATGACAAGGCTCCAGGCCCGGATGGTTTTCCCACTTTTTTCTTCCAAAGGTTCTGGCTGGTGATCACGGGAGAGGTTGTTCAGGCTGTCCAAGAATTCTTTGGAGCCAAATCTATTCTCAAGGAGCTAAACTCAACTTTTGTGGTTCTCATTCCTAAATCCCCTGGGGCGGACTCGTTGGACAACTTTAGACCTATTAGTCTATGCAACTCTCTCTACAAGATCATCTCTAAAGTTCTCACTTTAAGAATGCTCAAGATATTGCCCATGATAATCTCGCAGCATCAATCGGGTTTTGTTCCAGGGAGACAAATTTTGGATTCTGTCCAGATGGTGCACAAAGTCATCCACTCTCTTGAGGCATCCAAACGGGAAGGTATGTTTCTCAAACTGGATCTTTCTAAAGCTTATGACCGGGTGGACTGGTCTCTCCTTGGGAAGGTCCTCTCATCTTTTGGCTTTGACAGTAAAGTTTGCAAAATTATCTCTCAATTGGTGTCCACCTCCTCCTTGGTTGTTCTGGTTAATGGAGTCCCTTCTAATTTTTTCAAACCTTCCAGAGGCCTCAGACAAGGAGACCCCCTTTCGCCCATTTTGTTCATCATTTTAGCTAAATGCTTAGGAAGGTTTATAGACTGTAGAAAGTGTGAGGCTTGTATCAAAGGGATCCTTCCCTCCTCTAATTGCATTCCCTCCACTCATCAGCAATTTGTTGACGATACTATCTTAGGGGGGGAAGCTTCTGTCAAAGAGGCCAGAGCCCTGAAGAAGATTCTTGATACTTAGTCCAGTGGGATGGGTCAGCTGATTAATTAGAACAAAAGCTCGCTCTTTTTCATCAACACTTCTGAGTTTAGACAAAGAAAAATCGCCAGGATTCTGGGTTGTGGGGTAGGCTCTTTCCCCTCTACCTATCTTGGTCTTCCTTTGGGATCCTCTCCCCCGGAGTCTTTTTGGAATGGTATTTTGGACAGATTCAATAGGAAGATGGCTGGTTGGAAAGGGGTCTCTCTTAGTCAAACAGGGAAATGCCTCTTAGTCAAATCTTCTCTTCAAAATCTGCCAATCTACGCCCTGAGCCTCTTTGGAATTCCGGGGAAAATAGCTGAAAGAATGGAGAAAATCCAGAGAGACTTCCTTTGGAATGGTAATGAAGGGAAGAAAAGATATCCTCTTGTTTCTTGGGATAAGGTTTGCCTCCCTATGAGGTACGGAGGTATGGGCATTAGAAAGATCACTCACCTCAATAAGGCTCTCCTAGCTAAACAAATATGGCGGATCTTCAGTAGCACCGGTGAATGGAGGGACACCCTGGTAAACAAGTACCTTAGAAGACCCACTCTTCTTTTCACCCTTTTTAATGAAGATATCCCAAAAGGATTGAACATTTGGAATGGGATCATGAAAGCCAGGGACCTGGCTAAGGCCAGGATATCATGGAAATTGGGAAATGGGAAGGATATCCAGTTCTGGTCGGATAGATGGCTTTCCCAAGATCCACTTATCAATAACCCTATTTTTGAGAGATGGATGCAAGCTTGTACTGATCAAATCGGGTCCAAAGTTTGTGATTATTGGAATGGCCAGGAATGGAGTGACCTGTCCCTCATCTCTGAGGACCTGACTCCTATAATGCTTATGCTCAATTCCATGATTCCTATCAATTTGGGGGATGAGCTGGTCTGGAGGGATAATCCCAATGGAAGATACTCTGTTGCCTCAGGCTATAATTCCCTTTGGAGCTTAAAAGAGAAGGCCCCTTGGGCGGAGGCTTGGATTCCGGGTCTCACTCCTAAGATCAACATTTTTTACTGGCTGGCTCTTCAGAACAAAATCCTTACTCATGACAATCTCATGAAGCGAGGACATGTTATGCCCAGTAGATGTCCCTTGTGTAAGAATCAGGCTGAGACCGAAAATCACATTTTCATCTTATGTGACTATGCCAGGGAGGTGTGGAATGTCATCACACATGATAATGAAACCCTCTGGTGCAAACCGGATAATCTCATGGATTTTTTCCATCAGTGGAAAGGTCTTTGTATGATTGCTGGTCGGCAGGATCACTCAGACTGGATTTTACCCCATTTTTGCTGGGGAATTTGGAAGGAAAGGAATAATAGAATATTTAGAGATAGAGAGGAGCCTGCTATAATCCTTGCCAGGAAGGTCTCGAAGAATATAAAGGAAAATCTCCAAGTGCTGAAGGAGGAAGAAGAAGAAGGAGGGGATAGAAAGATAGCTAAAGAAAAAGACAGGAACCTCAAAAGGCAGGATGCTAGCTGGCTTCTCCCCCCAGATGGTTGGTCAAAAGCCAACTTTGATGGGGCTTCTAAGGGTAACCCAGGCCCTTCAGGTTGCGGTGGAATCATAAGAAATAGCTATGGGGAGAGAATAGCTGCCTTTGCTTCCCCTTTGGGAATCTAGACTATTCATCTGGCTGAAGCAAGAGTTGCGAGTAAGGTGGTCAAGTTGGCTTTTGAAGCCGGGATTACTAAACTCTGGCTTGAGGGGGACTCCAAAAACATTATTAATACCATTAATGGTATTTCCCCTCCCTCGTGGATGATTGCGAACATAATTGCTGAGACTTGCACCACTCTCACAAAGTTCGATAAGGTCCACGTCACTCATGTTTACAAAGAGGCAAACCCAATCGCTGATTGGTTTGCTAATAAAGGGGTTAACGCCACCAATAATCAGTCCTGGCATGCTGGAAAAGATTTTTCGGCGGAGGCAAAGTTGCTCATCGACCAAGATAAAATCTTGGGAAGGACGGCTCAAATCCAATGCAATTATGGATAATAAAGATTGCTTAATAAATGGTAAGTGCCATTATTGGCATCATGATTTGCACCAGCAAAAGGGGTTTCCTCTAAATTTTTGACACGTTCGAAAGGATGATACCATTATTTTCAGAAAGGGGTATATTCATGGGTATCATAAAAGAAACATCACCATTTTTTCGAATGCAAATAACTTGCATAGATCAGAGTTCATGAGAATTGTGGAAGTTGATCAGGTAAACATGATGGGTGAGAGGAGCAGAAAGGAGCCGGTGGGGGAAGTTTAGAAGTGGAAGAACAAGGCCAAAGTTTGGAGAGAGCTGGAAAAGGGTGGGGTTACTAATTTCTTGGAGAAACTTCATGGCTCGGATCCTGAGATCACTAACAGCATGGTGAATTCGTGGAATAATGGTAAGGTTAAGGTGAACGGGGTCTACTTTCAAATTACTGAGGATGTGGTTGCTGAAGTCACGGGGATTCCGATGGAGGGGCATAAATTCTTCAGAGACAAGAAGATGTCTTCTAATGCAATCAAGGATTTTGTGAAAAACACTGAAGAGCTGAACAAGCTGGGCAAGAAAGAGACATTTTTTGTAACGGATACTATAAAGAAGCTCTGGAGGTATGTTCTCTACGCTGTCATTGAATATATAACCCTAGACCCCAGGTTTGATAGGGTTAGGACTCACCATTTTGTGATTCTGAATCATTTTCGCCATGGTAGTAAGATCTCCTTCCCGTATTATCTTTTTAACTCAATGAACAAGGCCATTTCTAGTTTTAAAAAGAAAGCTACCGTCAACCCGACACTACATGAGGGTCTTCTGCTTCTGATTCATGAGAATTTCCACGCTCAAACCATTAGAAAAAACCCTATCTAGGGGGCGGATGTTGACAAGAGCAGCTCCAGTTTTTCCTCAGATTTTGACAATGTCGAGAGCATCAGCTCGGATGAGGTTTTTGAGCATTCAGGTAATAAGACTAAAAGCCATAAGAAGGATTACCCCTCTATCACATTACACAGCAGAAAGAGCCCTAGAGGTCATACCCCAGCTAAGACTGGCTATGCTGAGGTGGAGGAGGAAATGGATACTGATGATTCTGACAAGGTTTCGAAGGAGGAGCTAGATGAGGAGAAACTGAGAAAAAGACAGAAGAGGGAGGGAGAGAGCATGGAGCGCTCCAGTAGTCAGGGAAAGGATTCTCTGCCCATTCCCCTCTCCCCTATACATCCTCAGCCTCCTTTGGAGGAAAATGACAACTCTGGATAGATTGAGGGGGAAGTGCAAGTTAATAATAGAAGGAAGGCTTGGAAGAACTTCAATGTGAGAACGGCCACTATGGGAATCTACAGAGAGGCGATGAACCCCCAACTCCTGGTGGACGACCTCGAGAAGCCTAGACTCAATGAGCTAATTGACCCGGCTATGGTGGCTATTTTTGATAATGCAAGAGAAACGGGCATGAATCTGTTGAACAATGCCCACAATAGCATGATCGACAACTTCAGATCAATTAAATGGCTTTTCCATGAGCTTGAGGATGTCAGAGATAGGGTTTCCCAAATGGAAAAAATCAAGAGCAAGACAGGTGCTGAAAGCCAAGGCGACCGGAACAGCTGGGAGACTCTGATGGAGAGGAGAGTTAAAAATATTGAGAACTACAATCACAACCTGGCAAGTCAAATGATCTCCCTCCTCGTTTTGATCAACGACAACATCCTCTCTCTCTTAGATAATCTCAAAGACAGGAACCAGATGGAGGAAGATGATAAACAGAACAGAGACAAAGATAGGCTGGATGTGGATAAAGCCAAGGACAACACTATGGAGCAGGATTTGACGAACACCCAGGATCATAAGGCAGAAGAGCAACAAGAGTGCGCCGAAGTTGCCTAGACCATGCTCGAGATGGAGAAGTAGTCTTCTAGGTTGGGTCTCTGCCCTTTGGTTTTTGTTTCTCCTGGCTTTGGGTTTTTGTCTGGTCTCTATTTTTTTGGTTGGTTCTCTGGCCTTTTTTGTGGGCAGTTGTTTCGGGCTGGGCCTTTGGGCTTATTTTCAGCCGTAAGGATTATGTTTTGGCTGGGCGTTTTTTCGCTTATTTTCAACCTTTCTTGTTGTTAAACTTATGGGTTTCAGGACCCCTTAAAACCTGTTTACCTTATCAAAAACATGTTTGAATCACATTATTTTGATAATGAAGATTATGATAGAGATGTATGTGACCAAAAATAGTTTCAAAGTATCATACAATAACAAGTATTTTTTGATGAAAGTGATATTGAAGACAATGTGTGTAATATGGTAGGTTCAAAAGAAGAGGTCACATTAAGGAAGCCTTTAGGGAACATATTGATCAAATTACTGAAAAAATGGTAGCCTAGGTTTAGACTAGAAGTATGGCTTAGAGAGATGAGAAGGACAAGGTAGCTAGTATTTTCATAAAAGGAACTAGTCATAAGAAGAGTGAAATTGTGAAGCCTAAAGAAACCCTTGTTGTGAAGGGTGAATTTACAAATCAAAAGTGGGAACTAAAGAAGGGGGGTAATCCTAAGGATTTGGAGTTTTTAAATAATATCCCCAAGAAAATGGATAAAGAGGTATCAAAGATTATCACTAAACAAGACAAGAGTCATCAAAATGCTTTGAACATTGTGGATAAACATGATGAGAAAAAGGATATGAATAGTGGTAACTTTTATGATTCTTCTATAAATATGCTTTCTATTTTATCTTAGATTACCGTTAAGGTTCCTTTGTCTAAATTGTTAAAAATCCTTGAACACTGAAATAAAGCCATAGCATGGTTGGGAAATACTAATGTAAAGGTAAGTCAAGATTGTAATGAGAATCATAGTCTCAAAGAAGAGGACAAAGAAAAGATAAAAGAAAAGGAAAATGAAGTAGTTGTGTCTCAAATTCCTCAGACGTTTTCAGATAAATTTTTTAATGAATGTTTAGGAAGTGTTGAGCCATTCTTTTTTAGTATCCTAGTGAATGGTAAAACATTAAAGAACTATATGATTGATTCTAGTGCTTCCAATACTATTATGCCTTTTGAAATAAAGAAGGAATTAGGCTTGAAAGATGATACTACTTAGGGAAGATGTTGTACCATTGATAAAAGAGAAGTTACAACCATAGGTACTATTAATGCATTACCCTATAGACTTATAGTCTATCCAGACAAAAAACTTACTATGAGTCTATTGGTTGTTGATATTCCACCTCAGTATGGTATGCTATTATCTAGGAAATGAAGTGCTACCATGGGAGGAAGTTTGCAATGTGATCTATCATTTGCTACTTTTAACATTGGGGCAAACTTAGTAAAGATAAATAGAGAACCAAAGTGTATATATATGATAGAAGAAGATATTGAGGATGATATGACAAACTTTGTGGATATAGATCTCAATGCATTTAGGGTAGAGGTTTTGACTCTAAAGAAGGGTAAGCAGAAATCTCAGATAGAAGTGGAAGCTAACACAAAGATAGATAAAGGTGATTTGTGAGCCATGTTCTTTGATGGTGTTTATTGCAAAGATGGAGTGGGTGCAGGTATTTTTTTGATCTCTCCTGTTGGGATAACATACAAATTTTCATTTACATTAAGTTTCCCCTATACTAATAACATAGCAGAGTATGAGGCCTTGTTGTTAGGACTTATACTAGCTCATAAGCATGGGATAAAATGTTTACATGTTATAGGAGATTCTAAATTAGTTGTATCCTAGGTCAGAAATGCTTATGTGTCAAAAAATAAAAGGTTAAAACAATATAGAAATGCAGTATGGGATATGATGGAATATTTTGATGCATTTGGGATAGTTTGGAAGGATAGACGTCATAATAAGATGGCAGATTTGTTAGCAAATATGGTAGTAAAACCTGATGATATTACATTTGCTGGTATATCTAAAATTGAGACTCAAACTAGACCCTCTATTCCTAACAGTGTCCACAATTAGAAATCATTTGAAGATGATAAAGACATTCTGAAATTTCTAAATTGTGAAAATATGTTATCAGGACAAGAAATTGATTGTGTAGCTTATGTGGAAAATATAAATGGAAAAGATAGTATTTTTGGGTAGGAAGTTGTGCAATTAAAGACTAACAAGATCCCAAAGGGTTTAGTTGTCTTAGAAATAGTATTTGACAACCAAGACAGGGCACATATGGATACTAATGAATATAGTGCTAAGGACCTTGAGGAGGTAAATTTGGGAACTTCAAAGGCACCAAAGAAGGTATATATTGGCAAGAAGTTATCCCCTAAAATAAGGCAAGGTTTGGTAGATTTGTTAAGAAAATATAGGCATATATTTGCATGGTCATATGGTGACCTAAAAGCCTATAGGGAAGATCTTTTTCAGCATGTTATCCCTTTGAAACTAGATGTCAAACCTTTTAGGCAAAAACAAAGACCAATAAATCCAACTTTGGCTCCCAAAATGCAAGAAGAACTAATCAAACTAAGAGATGCAAGAATCATAAAGCCTATTAGACATTCTTCTTAGGTATCCAATTTAGTTCCTATTAGGAATAAAAATGGAGACATAAGGTTATGTGTTGACTTCAGGAATCTTAATATATCTTCACTAAAAGAAAATTATGGATTGCCAAATATGGAAGCTATGTTGCAAAGAGTTACTGGTTCAGAGTTTATGCCAATGATGGATGGATTTTTAGGTTACAATCAAGTGGTTGTTAAAGAATTAGAACAATTCAAGACTACTTTTACTACTCCATGGGGTACTTATGTTTATGTTAGGATTCCTTTTGGGCTTACTAATGATGGGGCTAATTTTCAAAGGGCTATCGATGTGGCTTTTGCTAATATTATTGATAAATTTTTGGTTGTGTATTAGGATGACCTCACTACTTATTCCAAGGATGAGAATGATCATTGCATGCATTTGGAAAAGGTATTTATCAAAGCCCTTAAATATGGTATATCTTTAAATCCAAGGAAATGTAATTTTGGTGTTATTGAAGGAAAATTGTTGGGACATCTAGTTGGAAAGCATGGAGTGAGGATTGACCCTGAAAGGGTAGAAGCAACAGACAAGATTCAAAAACCTAGAAATATTAATGGCATTCGGTCATTGTTTGGATAGATTAACTTTCTTAGAAGATTTGTGACTAACTTTGTAGAAATTAGTAGGCCTATATCGAGGATGCTAAAGAAGGGGTTTGAGATAAAATGGGAAGGTGAACCTAGCATTGCATTCCAAAAGATCAAGCAAGCTATTAAAGATGCCCCTATTCTCAGAGCACCTAATTATGACAAACCAATGTATATATTTTCTTTTGCCTCATTTCATACTGTTGCTATAGTATAGTTATAGAAAAATAAGGAAGGTTATGAGAATCCCATTGCATTCTTTAGCAATTCTTTGCAAGAAGTAAAACTTAAATATGACATAAATGAAAAATACACATATGCATTGGTGAAAGGGGTAAAAGCTTTTAGATGTTACTTAATGGGAGCCATTGTCATTTCTTTTGTTCTTACTACTACTATGAAGGATATTTTTTCACAACTAGAGGTATCTGGTAGGAGATGTAGATGGATTAATAGGATACAAGAGTTTAACATTGATATTCATATTACCAAACTGGTTAGGGGTCAAGGTTTGGCCAAATTTATGATAGAAGCCAATCTAGTGGAAAATCAAATTAATCAACTTGATGATAGTTGCAAGGATAATATTTGTGATATGGATACCTCTAACTGGTACAAACATGTGATTTATTATTTGCAAAATATGAAATCTCCATCAGAGTTAATAGACAATAAGAAAAGATCCCTTAAGTTACAGGCCATAAGATATGTTATAGTGCAAGGGAAATTATGGTGGAGAGAAATAGAAGGAGTAATTTTGAAGTGTGTAGATGAAATTGAGTCTAAAATGGTTTTTAAGGATATGCATGAAGGTGTATGTGGTGGTCATTATATGGCTAAGACCACTACTCATAAAATTCTTAGGGCTGGTTTTTGGTGGCCAACACTTTTCAAAGATGTTCATGGGTTTGTAAAAGTTTGTGATGCCTATAAAAAGTTTAGTGAAAAGTTAACTTTTTTTGGGAATCTACCATTAAGACCTTTTGAATTATAGGCTCCATTTCAACAATGGAGAATTAATTTCATAGGTGAGATTGCAAACTAATCCAATGGTGGGCATTCTTGGATCCTGGTGGCTACTGATTACTTCACTAAGTGGGTTAAAGAAATTCCTACTAAGAATGCAACAAGTAAAGTGGTGATTAATTTCATTCTAAATAATATTGTGACCAGGTTTGGATGCACATAGAAGATTGTAACTAATAATTCTATGTGTTTCAGATCAGAGGAATATAGATTTTTTTGTAAGAAGTATGGCATTACAAAGTACACACCATCACCCTATCATCCCCAATGAAATGGTCAGGCAGAATCAAGTTATAAGAATATATTGAAAATCATCAAGAGGATTTCAGGTGAAAATAAAAAGGCTTGGGATTCAAAATTTCTATTAGCTTTGTGGGCTTGCAAAGTTACTATGAAAAAGGCCATTGGATGTGCTCCATTTGACTTGGTCTATGGTATACATGCTAGACTTCCACATAATAACCTAAAGGAGATGTGTAAATTTGTTCAACTATATGAAGATGATATCGATGATGATATGCAACTCAGAATGGATGAAATTTTGCAACTAGAGGAAGCAAGGAGAGAGTCTTCTATTAAGAATTCCAAGTTACAATCATAGATGAAGCACTTATATGACAAAGGAGCCATTGAGAGGAAATTCAGAATAGGTGACATGGTATTGATGTGGAATGCTAGAATGGAAGACAAAGGAAAGCATGGTAACTTTGACCCAATCTGGCTTGGCCCATATAACATCTGTGATGCAAATAGAGAAGATTCATATTTTTTGAAAGATTTGACTAGAGGTATTCGTGAATTGCCAGTTCATGGGCAATTCTTGAAGAGGTACTTTTCTTAAAGTATATGTTTTCCATGAATAGTAGTTTTAAAGTTTCCTTGTGCTCTTGTACATTTTGTATATTTTGTTGATCATTTTAAATATCTCTATATAGTCTAGTTCCCTATTCTATTGTTCTATTCTATGCTCTTTGAAGAATTTGTCATTCATGTATGTGGTTTTCTCTTCCATATATTCTAAATTCTTGCATAGACTCAAGTAGTCTATCATCCTTAGATAGAGCCACTATTGGTCTAATTTTTCACAATATAGAAAATGTCTAAAATTTTGGCGAAAAATCATTTAAGTCATTATATTTTGTAGATTAGGGTTTCATTCAATCATAATTTTCAAATTTTTAGGTTACCCTAGTCGTGCCCTGATAAATGTGTTGTTGAATTCTATTAAATTTTCAAGGTTTGTCTCGCAAGACACTCATTAAAATGCCCTAAGTATGTAAAATCCCTAGGTCTCTTTTCAAATTTTCAAAAAGGTTTGTAGAGTGCTTAAGTTTTTCCCTTTCCATTCTTACGGTGTAAGGTTTCACATAAGAATGAAATACCTTCCTCATGTTTCCATGGTCACATTTTATCATGCAACATAAAAGCATAAAGAAGTCTTTATTTTACAAGGATACATTTTATGTCTTTTGTAATAGTAAAATAGTTCATTTTGAGGCTCCCTAACCATATGTTTGGTCTTTGGGCGAAGAAGTGTAAAGGTATTTTATGCTTTGAAAGTGGTTTTACGACTTTACAGTGAACAATTGAGTGGGTGAACGAAAGGAGCTTGAACAATTTTTCCTGGTCATATGTTTAAGTATTTACCATGTAATCATAAAAGGTTTTAAAAGGAGATGTATCATGTCACTTTTCGAGATTATGCATAAACTGTTGAGTGGAGGGGTAGAAGGGTGTTAATTTTTTATTATGCATCTATGTTCTAATGAATGGAATAAGAGCATAATACCCCAACATGGCATAAAGGATGGTTTGTAAGAATGCAAAAAGTTTTTTATGGTTCTATGGGTAAAAGGAATTCGTAAGAGTGAAAGTAAGGTTCAGTTGTATTTACATGCATATGTTCCTAGACTTGCAGACAATTGTAAAGTCATATTATAACAGGTGATTGTTCTAAGTGGGACTTGTTGAGTTATTAGATGGGCCTTGATGTGAGAAGATCAAGTGATGACATGTCATACATATCAGATGGGCCCAACCCACATGGCAGACAACTTCAGTTCTTAATTTTGCATGTGCTTAAAATCAACAGTGATGTTCTTTCCCATCTTTTCTAAGATTCAAATTGGGTCATTGATAAGTGAAAGATGAAATTCCTCATTACACCTTTACGGTTGCAATGTAAGTGTATGAATGAAGATCTATTTCATCCCTTTCTCTATGGTTACAAGTTAAGCTTGAGCATATAAGTGTAAAGGGATAGATGAAGGAATGAAGGCAAAGATTTATGCTCATATGATAAAGGAGAAATGTAAGAGTGGGATGCCATTTGTAAAGGCTTTATAATGTTACAAGGTTAAGAGAACTAGTGCAAGCATAAAGGGGAAATAAAGAAAAGATAAGAGGCATTATGATACCACGAGGAAAGCCTAGATCATATGACTAGAGGATGAATGTCTAAATAATTACAATGTCCTAGGTGATGAAGTAAGTGTAGCATCATAAAGGAATTTTTTGAAGTTTTTGTTGATACACGTGTGTGTGTGTGTGTGTGTGTGTGTGTGTGTGTGTGTGTGTGTGTGTGTGTGAGAATAAATGGTAAAGATAAGATTATAACAAAGGTTTTACTCTCATACGAGGAAGACTTGAAGCATAAGAACAAAGGTATTAGTTGAGAAGGCTTGAGATTCTATGATGTAAGGTGTTACATAAAGGCGTAAAGGAAATTTCAATGCAGTGCTTAAAAAGCCCTAATGCTTCTACACTTGGGGTATCCTGAAGCCTCACCAGGAGAATGTAAAGACTTGCCAAGGGTGTTTTTGGGGTTACAAAGATTGAAAGATCTTGATTTAGTTTAAAAGCAAAAGACCAAAATTTGAAAAGAAAGCTGCTAAAGTGTCATGCCAATTGAAAAAAGGACAAATTCACCATGGACAAGTAAAATAAAACATTGAAAAGGACATCAAGGTCAAATTTCACAGTTGATATTCCTTGCTATCAGCCTACAAGGGTGTTATTAAATGCTCATCCATGTAGAATTAATTAAAAAGCTAGTAGACTATATGGTTAAAACATAAATATTTGATTGAATGTTAAGAATATTTCCATTCTGAGAATTTGTGTTTGTGCTCTAGAAATTTCTCTGAGATTCCATAGCATCAAGATTTTTGTGCCAAAGTTTAAAATATAATTTCAGAAAAGATGGTTGACAAGGAGGTTGAGGAGGTGTCTACAGGAGATGTAGAGGTCGAAGATGAAGGTGATGATGTCATAGAAGTCACACCTGAAGGCAAAAGGAAGAAGGGTGCTGCCAAAACAGAGAAAAAGTCAAGGGTTAGAAGACCAAATAAATATGTAGAGGATTGGTTGAAACTTCTTCCAGGGTCATCAAATGCTATTTCAGAAAATGACCAAATCTTCAAAGACCCTTATTTCATGGTTAGGGATGAACATTTCCCTAGAATTGATGGCTTCAATCTGTTACTATATTTCTATCAGAATTGAACTAAAAACATACCAATCTATAATCCATGGAACAGTAATATGGAAAAATTGATATTTCTTAAAGTTTTTGTTAATGTGGACCTACTAAAAGCATTGATAAATTCCTACAATCCAGTCACAAGGACATTTCAAAGGCATAATGGCATTTTTTTGTGCATACTGGATATAACTTCTTTCATAGAAGCTTTTAGATTAGAAGGGAAAATGGATGTGCCTATTGATATTGAAGACTTGCAAAGGAATTTTGTGATTAATAAGACCTATTTTGTGAACAATGTCATGCTGCCCCACATCCCTTATAGTGTGAAAAAGGCTGGGATGATTCCAAAGAAGGTGGGGGATTTTTTGCCCTTCAACAGATTCAAGAATTATTTCAAAAATATAGTATATGGGCTACACAAAGTGTTGGGAAGTGATGGTGTAGTGGATTGTGTCTATGGTTCCTTGTTCCTGATGACTTGTGATAAACAAGACCCCTTCCACCATAAAGAGTATGATTATGTGGCCTTTATCATGGACAACATGCACAATCAGCTTATCAGTGCAAAGAAGAGAGAAATAAAAGATTAAGTTCCACCATTAGTCACTACTAATGCACCTTATGCTATATTACAACATTGGTTACATTAGCTAGTACTTCATTGATCAAACTTCTAAAGAATTTGGTGAGTTAACTATGCAATTGCGGACTCGCATTTGAGAAAAGAATTTCCATTATTCAAATGGACTTGTTTTCTTTAATTTTGTTTAATTTTGTTATTATGAGGCAATTGGACCATACTTTCTTTAGGGAACCAAATGTTTTAAAGACTTTTCTTAGACACTCATTTTTAGATGAGAAGACCAAATTAGATTATAACTGGGGGAACATCTTTTTGTTCAAGGAGTGCACATTAATGAGAATATATGTCTGCCCATAGCCTCCTCATATTCTACATAAATATTTACCCCCCAGATTGGCCATTATTGAATTCTTTTGGCAGTTTTTAGAGATGAACAAAGAAATGATCCCTCCTTCCCTACACAAGCCCACATTTATTTGTAGAACATTTAAGGTAGGGAATTTTGAAATAGGGAAAAATGAATATGAAGAGTTGAGTGAGTACCTAGGCCAATAAAAATTTGTTACTGAGTCTTACAAGATGTATGAACCTGAGAACTATATCACCAATGAGGTTAAGGCCATTGGGGGATACATCCTACCTCCAAGCAAACCAATCCCTGTGGAAGATTTAATTGCTAATATAGTAGCAATAGGGGAGGCTACTAAGCTACTAAGAAAATATGGTAAAATAAGAAAGGTAGAGGAAGCCATAAAGAGGACCAACTCTGATTTTAGAGTTTTTTACATAGAAATTCTTGTTAGAGTAAATAATTAATTAATTTTTAATTATTTATTCTATTACTTAAGCTTACTTAGGTCAATGCATGTAGTTGAGGTTAGTTGTTGACAACATGATAGGTTGTTCCCTTTAGTATACTTATCTTTTCCACCTCTTGTGGATGTGTTCTTAGTTGTCAACCTTATCTGCTACCTCATTCTAGCTTGTTCTACAAGCTTCCATGAGGCCTTTTTATTCGGTCTCTTATTCATTGTAAATTCATTCCAATTCCATTTTCACATAGAAATTCTAATTTCATATTATGAAATATTCTTGTGCGGTATTCGCTTCAAGCTCTTTGCTCCCTAGGTTTCTCTTTAGCAAATTATTTGCATTGTAGGTGATCTTGGTGCATTATCAAAGTTAGATTCTCAACTCCTACATGGTATCAAAGCCTCCTTGCTACTTCTTGTTGGAAGGATTTTTGAAGCTGTAATTTGGAGTCACAAACCCTAGTTTGTTTGTGCAATTTTTCTTCAAATTAGGGGTAGAGAGAATTTTTGGAGAGTTTTCAGCCCAAATGGATGCTGCCATTGGATCCAAAATGCCATTTACAGTTAAAATTCATATAAAACTTGTTGTTTTGGGCTTCAGGCATTTTTTTGGAAATTTTTTTAGCCTCCTAGTTAGCTATACGGACGAACAGAGCGAATTTTTTTTTTTTTAAATTATAAAATTGCATGCCATCATAGAAATTCTCATGTACCACTATGGGGCCACTCGTGTACCACTAGCACATCACCCACTCCCCTCTCTGCCAGCGGCTCCCCTCGCAGCACCACCCTCAGCCCCATGCCACCAGCATGCAACCCAGAGTCCACCACCACTAGCAGCAACATCGGGTTCTCCTCCCGGGCACCAATTCCATGGGTAGATTTTTTCACTCCACTGCCCTATGCCAACTCTGGATTGTGATGTCATCATTTTGGCTAGTAACGTCATTTTCAAGCACATTGACATCATCATTCTGAGAGATTATGTCACTTTTTTGGCAACTTTTGCTGACATCATTTTCTATTAGGTGATATCATCTTTCCATCAACTGACATCATCTTTTCGGTGACATTTTTTTGATGGCCATACAGGTGTCAAATTTAATCTAGTGCCTATAATTTTCTAGCAAGGTGCAATTTTGGAGCAATAGTCAATTTTTTGGCCATAACTTGAGCATACAGAGGTCTTTTTCTGATCTAAAAGAAGCATAAAAAAGTTGACTTACAGATGGAGACATTGGTGCTAGTTTTGTAAGATTTTGAGTTCATTTGGGCTCCCATTTTTGGCATCAAAGTTGATGATTGTGTTTCCTCCTACTTTGCATCAACAAATCCAAGTTCTTTTCCAATTTTTTACTTTCCATAGTTATTTTTGTGGCATTTGGGAGATATTCTTGTATGTTTGTGGGGGGGTGTCTTTTTTTCTATAATTTACTTTAGTTAAGACCCTTTTACTTCTGTCTTATTCTTTCTCTCAATAGTGGATCCATCTGTGACCTGTCTCACACCACACAACTACCACACCTAGAAGGCACAAATGAATAGGCTTCTCATGTCAAGAGGTCTATGGTCTTGTCTAAATGAGAATCAGCCTATTCTTACACACCCTTTTGAGGTTCTACAACATAGGAACAAAATGGATGAAGCCATGGAACTAATAGCACACAACATTTTAGATAGTCTACTATTTCACCTGGATGGTTTGACTACTCCACGAGCTTATTGGCAAAAATTTCAGACTTTGTTTGGATAGATGAATGAGTTTTGAGCACTTTAGTTGGATATAAAATTGACTTCTTTGTCACCAAGAAACTTTTCCAGCATTGAGGACTTTTTGATGAAGTTCAAATCCCTATTTATAGTTTTACAAGGATGTGGGAAGAACAAAATGGATAATGAGTGCATATTTTTTATACTCTCAAAGCTGAAGGGGTGGTATCAAGTTTTTTCTTCTACTTTCTACTCCACCATGGATGCCCTTGGAGATGCCTACATTTGAGACATTTTATGATAGGTTGACAAGGGAACAGGTAAAGATCTAAAAAGTGGATGGCTCTAGCTCTTCTAGCCAAGCATTGATTGCTCAAAATTCTAAGGGGAAATCAAAGAAGAAAGGAAAATTAAAGAAAGACACATCAAAATCTGATCCTAAGCCTCTAGCTAATCCTTTAGCAAACCCTCCCAAGGGTAAGATTCTTCAAAGTCAGGTGAGTTTACCTCGAAGACCAAGAAGAAATTGAGTGAGAACTACAACTTTTGTGGGAAAGATGGACATTTAGTTTCTAGGTGTAGAAAATGATTAGATGCTTTGGACGAAGCCATGAAGGAGCATCACATTTCAGCTCCCCAGTCTTCATCTCCATCTGTAAGGAAAGGTCATGCTCTTTCTGCATGAGCTAAGACTTTAGCACCTATATGGATTGTTGATTCCAGGGCTTCTCACCACTTAAAAAACACTCCTAAGTTGCTTACTTCACTTGCTCCTTGTGCCACCACACAAATTGCAGTTGGGAACTCTTCACAACTTTCAATTTTGGGTTCTGGCACTGTTGCTTTGGTCGGGGGCTCTTTATAGGATGTACTTTGTGTTCCTTATATTTTGATGAACCTTCTATCTATCTATCAGATTTACCACTCTGGCTCTAGAAAGACAATTGAGTTCTCACTACATGATGTGGTTATTTGGGACTTGCATGATCTAGAGATGATTATGGCTACTAGGAGTGTTGACTCTGCATCTCATCTCTATAGATTTGATGGATTTGAGTCTTCTGATGACATAGGTTCATGTTTAGTTGCACATGTAGACTTAGTAAGTAGACTTTGGCATGAACATTTTGGGCATGTCAATTACAGATATCTTCAGCAGATGAGCACACTAGCACTTGTTCTTGGTCTTCCCCATATTTCCTATCCAGATGATGTTTGTCAGGGATGTGCACTTGGCAAGCAACATAGGGATTCTTTTCCACATGGACAAGCCACTCATGCTTTAGTACCTTTGGAGTTGATTCATAGTAACCTCATGTCATTTCCTACTTCTTTTTTGGGTGCTAGATATATGCTTACATTCATTGATGACTTCTCCAAATGCACATGGGTTTACTTTCTTAAGTACAAGTCTGATGCCTTTGACTCATTTCAAGTTTTCAAGGCATTTGTAGAGAAGTAGTCTAGACTCCTATTCTGAGTATGGTCTTCAACATTAGTTTTTAGTGCCCTACACTCCTTAGTAGAATGGTGTGGCCGAGAGAAAGAACAAAACCCTTCAGGAGATGGAAAATTGCATGATTTAGTCGAGGTCCATGGATTCATGTTTTTGGGTAGAGGCAGTCAATTTTTCCAACTACATTCAAAATCAAATGCCTCACAAGGCACTTTGACAGATGACTCCTAAGGAAGCTTGGTCCCATGTCAAGCTTGATGTGTCATCATTCATTGTTTTTGGGAGTATAGCATATGCATTTGTAACTGATGCTCAAAGGAAAGCAATGGAACCAAAGAGCTGACCATTAATTTTTGTTGGCTAAAGCAAGGATGTAAAGGGTTATAGGTTATTTGATCCTAATTCCAGAGAGGTCCTATTTCAACGGGATGTCCAGTTTGATGAGAGCCCTCCTACAATTCATCTTCATCTCTCCTCCAACACCTCCTCTAGCTCCCACTACTCCCTCTTCATCTCCACTTTGTTTCATGGATGATGAGGATGATGATCATGGTGATCTCGATATACCTCCACCAAAATATCCTCCCCATATGCCTAAATGGGCTCATGCTACTATTGAGGTTGCAGGATCTCTAGCTGGCAATCCATCCACACCCCGTTGCACCCGTTCTCACATTGCAGGCTCCAGTCTACTTAGTCATGCTGTTAGTATTGATCCTGAGACATTTGTAGAGGCAACAAGAAATTCAGAATGGGACAGTGCAATGGAGGAGGAATATTCTTCTTTGATGAAGAACCACACATGGGATCTTTGTTATCTTCCCAAGGGGAGAAAACTAGTGCATTGTAAGTAGATTTACTGCACTAAGTATGCTACTAATGGTTCTATTGATAAGTATAAGGCTCATCTTGTTGCAAAGGTTTTTTTACAAGTCGAGGGTGTTGATTATTTTGAGACATTTTCCCCTGTCACCAAGATGAATTCTATCCACCTTGTCTTATCCCTCGTAGCTTCACAGGGTTGGTCAGTTTATCAGATGGATGTGAAAACTGCCTTCCTGCATGGTGATATCACTGAGGAAATTTATATGGAGTAGCCTCTAGGTTTTGTGCAGGATCCCACCTTGGTTTGCAAAATTCAATGTTCATTGAATGGTCTCAAACAAGCCCCTAGGGCTTGGTATGAGAATATGGACTCATTTTTGTTATCTATAGGCTTCACTCACTACCATTCTGATCCCACAGTGTACATTCAAGGTCTTGGTAATGATATTTTAATTCTTTTTTTGTATTTTGATGATCTTATCCTTATAGGTAGTTCATCATCCATGCTCTAAGATGTTAAGCATGCACTAATGGACTAGTTTGAGATGACTAATCTTGGTTCACTGCACTACTTTCTTGGTCTTCAGATTCATTAGTCTCCTACTGGCATTTTTGTGTATCAGCAGAAGTATGCTCTTGACATGCTTTGTCACTTTCACATGCTTGATTGTAAGGCTGCCCCTACACCATTTCAGTCAGGTATTACTTTGTCTACCTCTTTCTCTTCATCTATAATGGATGCTACTTTGTATTGGTAGTTGGTTCGCAGCCTCTTGTACCTAACACACACCTACCCTAATCTTTTTTTGCAGTTGGCCTAGTCTCTCAGTTTTCTCAGGACCCTCATGAGATTCATTGGCAATCTACCAGGCATATTCTATGCTACATTCAGGGCATACTTATGTATGGCATTCATTACACTATGGGGACTCCACACATTGTTGGCTACACTGACTTAGATTGGGCCAGTGATGTTGATGATCAGAAGTCTACTTTTGGCTTTGTGTTTTGCCTTGGCTTTGGTCCCATCACATGGTCATGGAAGAAGCAGCATGCTCAAGCACTTTCATCTATAGAGGCTGAGTGCAGGGCTTCAGTTCTTGTTAGTCAAGAGGCTTTATGGCTTCATCAATTGATGACTGAGTTTGGATTTCCTCTTGATCATCCCACTATTTTGTGGTGTGATAATTAGAGTGCCATCCAAATTTCACACAACTCAATGGAACATCATTGTACCAAGCACATTGAGTTGCATATGCATTTCATCTGTCATTTGATCTAGGATGGTGTTATTGCATTGGAGTACATTCCTATTGTTAGTCAAGTTGTCGACATCTTCACTAAGCCTTTTGCATCACCTCACTTTCTTCAGCTACAGTCAATGCTTGGGGTTACAGAAGTTGTCCTTGGGGGGATTGGTTGAGGCCATCCTTCCTTCACTTCATGTTTTTTTTCAACATGTTGTTTTACCTATTTTTGGGGGAGAGTTTTTCCCAAGTGGTTTTCTCTCTTTCCCCATTTTACAGAGGTTGCATTTAGTTGCATTGTACTTGGGTATCTAAAATGGCCTCATTGTTGGGACCCATTTTTCAATTTTTCCTTTTTTTGTGAGTGTAAGGCATTCCCTTAAGTTGCACTTAAAGGGGGGGTGTTAGAGTAAATAATTAATTAATTGTTAATTATTTATTCTATTACTTAAGCTTACTTAGGTTAATGCATGTAGTTGAGGTTAGTTTTTGACAACACGGGAGTTTGTTCCCTTTAGCATACTTATCTTTTCCACCTCTTGTGGATGTGTGCTTAGTTGTCAACCTTATCTCCTACCTCATTCCAGCTTGTTCTACAAGCTTCCATGAGGCCTTTTTATTCGGTCTCTCATTTATTGTAAATTCATTCCAATTCCATTTTCACATAGAAATTCTAATTTCCTATTGTGAAATATTCTTGTGCGATATTTGCTTCAAGCTCTTTGCTCCCTAGGTTTCTCTTCAGCAAGTTATTTGCATTTCAGGTGATCTTGGTGCATTATCGGAGTTAGATTCTCAACTCCTACAATTCCCTACCCTGGCAACTTGAGAAAAATGGTGGATAATTTTGAACACATCATGTCTCAAATGCCACATGAGCCAGAGGGAGAGGAGGCCACTATAAATAGAGAATCTCCTAAGCCAGATGTACAATTAGAGGTTGAGTTGGAGGAAGAACAACCATCAACTTCAACATGGGTGCCAAAGGGCAATAAAAGGTAGAAGAAAATGCACATCCTAGCGAGGGTGGTAAGAAGAGCCTTACAAGTAATGCCTAGGAATGATGAGTATTTTGCTGATATTAAGCAAAATTATCTACAAAAAAGGGCTACAGAGCTAGGGAAAGCCTCTACTGATCTCTAGCTTGCAGCATCAAGATTGGATGATAGGCTCATTCAATCTAAAAAGTTCATGGAAGATGATGATTTCATCAAATCTTTAGAGTTTAAAAGTTTTGTTTAGAAAATAAAGCAGAATGATCTTACATTGAACCTCATGCTAGGAGAGGATCTAGAGAAGAAAAAAGAGTTAGTTGAAAAATTGTTAGCCTATGAGCCTGAGAGTGAGACAATGACCCCTGCAGAAGCTAGGGAGTTGGTGCATATGAGTGGTATGATTATAATACCACATTGGGATATTTAGAGGGCTTTTATTCTGGATCAAATGAGAAGACAAGACAAAGCCATCAGTATGAAGCCAGTAGCAGTGAGGGACTAAAGAGAGGGTCACGGTTTAACATAGACACAAAAACCCTAGCAGTGTGGAGTATTGCACTTGACACCAAAAAGCCCAGAATGATGGATATATAGGAAACTGCATAAGGCAACATGATTGTATGGACATTAGGAAATACTACTAGGAAAGAAATCTCTAGCCTAGTCAAACACTTTGCACTCATGAATGAGGTAAAGGTAGATGAAATCTAGGATAGGCTAGGTGCTATCTACAATGAATGTATAGATATCAAAAAATTTATGAAGAAGAGCTCAAGACAAGCTATGTGTAGAAACATAGAATAGAATATTTTGAGTGGAAAATCCATAATTTAGAAGTAGAAATAGCATCCCTCAAAGAACAACTCAAGGCTGCAATAGAGGCAAAACATGCACCAAGTCAAGTGGAAGAAGAAAGGCACACTATAGAAGCAGAGGCCCAAATAGAAGAGATACCTATAGGGGTAGTAGTGCCAGTGCCTATGGTAAATATGGAAACAGAGGCTCCTCAACCTAAGATTGAAACAAAAAAGAATGTTACAATGAATATACTAAGTCACAAAATAAGTATTCTAAAGAGAATATCTCAAGATGCATATAATGCATTCATCAATCTACAATCTATAGAATAGGTATGCAAGAATGCAATAGGATGGCTTCATCCAATCTTCCAACAATGGGGACCATATATGCAATTTTTTGATAGATTAATACCATTGTTAGCAAAAAAGCTAGATCTTCCAGATAAAGTTATTGTTGTGAAAGAAGGCATGGACAAAGTGAAAGATCTTTTACAAATTTTCACAAGAAAATTGGCAGCAATACAAAATAAAATGAAAGTATTAACAAGTGGCTTTAATTCTTTAATTCTTTCTATTCTTACTTCTGATAACAATGTAAAGGATTTCAATGAATGGTCTAATTCTTTTGACCATATTGTAGACTTGCCACAGGTGGCATCTATCTTCCAAGATGATATTGTTGAATGTGTTTTCAATGAACTAATTGATACCTTATTGAAGATTGAAACTAAAATGAATAGGTTCACTACAGAAGGAAAATTGATTACTGATGCTAGGTGGCATAAGTCTATTAATGAATTAACATGAACCAAGACATGTGAATGGCCCACCAAGAGAGAAGTTATTGTCTAGGAAGCAATCATGGAAATCAAATCTTTACCAAAAGGGAGCAATTAGAGAAAAGGACAACGTTAAAGATTTTATACTTCAGTTGTCATCTTCAATTGCTTTTTATTGTTTCTTTTAGAATTAAGGTGTCTAGATATTTTGAAAAAGCTTGTTATAATAATTTCTATAAGACACATGTCAATCAGAATTTCCCTTTGGTTGTTGCAACTTATGTTATATAAATGAGTTTTCAAGGCATTGTGATGGTCCAAAATTTTGTATGTTTTTAATTTTCAAGAAAGTGCATTTGGTCTAGTCATGTGTAGTTTTTTTTGAGTTTATTTTTAGTCATGTACTTTTTTTTTTTTATTACAAATAGAAATGATAGAATTAGTATGAATTGTGGGTTCCTTACTAAATTTCTATTGGTTATTGTATTAGTCAGCAAAAGGATAATACAAAAGGGTATTTACAACACATCTATCTCACGATTTTCAATCTCCATTTCATGAGTTTATTAAATTTGAGATCATTTGAATAATGTTCATCTGATTGAATGAAATTTTGATGGGTTGTGTATTGGTTATATTGTTGCTTTTTAATTCAATGGATTATGTAAATGCTTCAATAAATTAGTAGAATTCATGACTTCATGAAGAGGATATCATATAAGAATGGAAATAGTTGATTATAGCTAATAGATTCAATTACAAGTTAATTGAACATGATTTCCTTTCAATAGTTGACTCTTTGTTCCCAATGCATAAGGCACTAGTCATATAAATCAAAGATTATTGATATTAAATTCTACTTCCACATGTCAAAAAAATTACAAATTCAAATTCATTTTATTCCATTTTGTTCAAGGTTATAATTCTAGTCACTACTCATTTACATATAATTTCTAAGTCTTAGGTAGCTATTATTTCCAAGAATACTTTTAAACTCTAGGAAAATTATGACTAGATCTGCTTGTAGGGGATGCATATAAACTTGAAAGCATTAAGAAAATTGATGAACTATGTATGTGCCTAAGGGTAGAAGATGAAATTTAGAACAAAACTAAAATATTTTTCATAAAATAATTTGCATTAGAATCATCCCTAGGTATACCCACCTTGTTTTTTATAGAGCCTAAAGAGTAGGAAACCATCCTTGGTCTCATTGAAATTGGTCCAAATGGTTTACTTATGTAATTGATTATTGGAAGTAGCTAATCCTTAGATTATATGAGTGTTATCATTTTGATATTGAGAATTTTCTTTTTTAGTAGTTTCAAACACCAACAAAATGGTTTCTTTAATGAGCAATAGACCCAGATACAATTTCAAGAAACACCCATTTGTTTCTTTTCTTGATGACCCTATTGTAGCATTTTTGCAAGTTCTAGAAAGTGTTCTTCACATTGAGGATATAAGAGGTTATATCCATTACAAAATTAAATAATAGGTGATACAGAGATTCATAAGGAGCTAGAGAAAATGTGTAAAAATGAATTGTCACTAAAACCTAAATATGGATATCTAGAGAAACTTAACCTAGCTAAGCAGATGTTCTACACAGACTTCAAAAATCATGAATGGACACAAATAATTCTAAGTAGGGTACATGATGATCTTTTATGGCTAGAAGATTCTATCATATGTATTGATAATGACCTTGTTCACAAGGCTACAAGTCTGGCTAATAAAGGAAGTAATCCAATGAACATCAAGAATATGCACAAGATAGTTGAGACAAATCTCAACACATGTTTCAATGGAAAAAATATGAAGGTCAATAGCATTCAAGATGATGGAGTAAGATTGATTTGAAAAATTTTGTTATACAAATTTTACCATGGATCTAGGGTAGATTTAGTCCCTATAGGATTTCTTCATGCAGCCTACCTAGCAGTAAAAGGCAAAGATGTTAATTTATGTGACATTATTCAAACATAGCTGTTGGATAATATATCAATAATCAAGAATTCTAGGAGCATAGTCTTTAGGTTTGAATCACTACTGACACACATATTCTTCTATGCATACAAGAATTTCCTTGAATCATGAATTGGGATGAAAGTGAGTGTACAATGTAGACAATCACTCACGCATATAGAATAAGACCTGAAGCAGTCAGAGATAGTGATACTACTAGAGTAATGAAGTCTTTCCAAGTAAAAATAAAACAAAGGTATATGATACCTCCTGCACTAGTACAAAAATACAAGGATGAATTGTGCTTTATGGTTGAAATAGATTTCACTTGTATGGAAGTTTTAGTTCCTCAAGTCAAGTTTATTGAACCTATGGGCTATGAAATGAGTGAGGAATTGATTGAAGGGTATGCACAAATAATCCTTCACTCATAAGTTTATTATGAATTTCCTAGATGGGGGACATATTCTAAGAAAATGAGAGAAGTCAAAATAAGTAAGATAATAAAGGACTCCAAGAAAAAGGTGGAAAAGGTGATTGATTCTATTTTGAAAGAATCAGGAATGATAAGAAAAGAATTTGATAAGGTGAAAGGGATAGCCATTGAAATGAAGGCTAGTGGTTAATCTAAATTATTGACCCCTATACCCATTGCAGTGGTAGGACCTACTAAAGAGGTCACATTTGCCTAAATAAGTGCACAAACACCTACTATGTCATATGTAGTAGTTGTGCAACAACAACCACCAAGGAATCCAGTAAAGACTAAGGAATTGCCCGTACCTAGGAAGTCTACAAGACTTGAAAGGACTAGAACCCCTCCTAAGAAAAGAGTCAAGCAAACAAAAAGTGGTCCAAGAAAGAAGAGAAGAACTTTGCAAATTAGTTCTTCTGAATCTGAAGAAGAAATTGGTGATAGAATAGTAGAGCTAGCTAATCAAGAAGCAAAGACCTAAGCTAGACAAAAAACATGGAAACCCAAGCTAGAGAATCTCAACATGCAAATTATTAATGACAATAGTTTTGTGCAATTAAATAGATACTATGATTTTTACAATAATATGGATAGAAGATAGCTAGAGAATGTTGCAGTTAGAAATATGATTCTTAAAGATAAAAGGTTTGATAGTATAAGAGGATAGATACATGAAGACTTGTTTAATAGATTTAGAAATAGAAAAAGTAGAGTAATAGAGGAAGATAAGAAAATAAGAATCAATAAGGTGAAAAATCTTTGCATTGTAAATAATGAGGAAGGGGTCTAAGGAGTGTGCATAGATAGAGGAAGCAAGTCCTATAGTAGGAAGTCAACCTCATAGTTTTGAGCAACCAATAGCAACACCAATTTCCTTTGATTCACCAAATATCACCATTGGTAGTCAATCTATGCAAGTAGATAACACCAATGTGATAGTTGATAGAACTAAGGACCCATTCAAAGATTTTGGTGCCAACATTGTTGGCAATATTGTGGACTATAGTAGCTCAACTAATGAAGAAGAAGATCAAGAGCCTAAGGAAGAAGATGCACCTGCTAAAAAGAAAATTGAATCTAGCACTAAAGCAACTACTTCAAGTGTGCCCTTGGCAGAAGTAGTAGCAATAGCCTCTACCCCACCTACTCAAGTAGCAGTGATCAAAGCAGCAACAATTCAATTAGATGAAGAAGATGAAGTGAAAAATATCATATCTTCTCTAAGGAAATTTCTTGAGAAGAAGAAATTAGTCAAGTCCATTGAAAAGACTTTGACTTCAGTTTTGGACAGAATGGAAAATATAGTAAGCCCTGTTGACACACCTACAAATATTCAACAATGCGCAACCATTTTGTGTAAAGATTTTGATAATGAGTTCTCAACATTTCCTAATGTAGCTTCAATTCAAGCACAAACTGGGCATGATGGTAAACTCCTTAATACCATGTGTGCTAATATGAGGAATGATATAGAAACTTTGAATATATGCATTAAGGCATTAAGACAAAGTATAAAAGAAGGAAAATAGGCTTATGCTAAGTGCAACTTGGCATATATCCATCTTCAAGAATTTGATGATCAAATCAAAGAAAAGGTAATTGAGCCTCAGACACTCACTAACAACTTTTTGAAGAAGAATTAGAAGTTAAATACCATTGAGCATACAATGCAGACACTTCATGAAAGAATAAGGAATACTCAAGTAGAAAAAGAGAAAGTTTTGAAGAGATTCACTCTCTTAAGAGAACGCTTATTCCCATAGGTAACATTTCTAGAGAATTAGTTAGAGGAATGCTTGGCAACAAAGACCTCATATGACAAGTTTGTGGCTAAAAACTTGAATGCAATAGAGTTAGCCACATATGCCTTATGTGTTCTAATCAGTGTATCTAATGCACTGAAAGAAAGTTGGAAGAAACTCTTTGCATAGTTGAAGACCAACTTTAGTGATTGCTTTTCCAAGTTTTGATGCAACTACCAAATTTTGACATTTTTTTTTGTGACACCTTTGTCATTGATGTCAAAGGGGGAGAAATATGGAAAATTTTAATTGTAAGGAATTGTAATTGTAAGGGGGAGAAATAAGGAAAAGTATAGTTGATAGTTATATTTCAAAGTATAGTAGTAAGTTTTTCCAACTTTGTAATTAGAGTTATAAGGGATGTAATCTTTTCAAAACATGAATACAATGTTCTACTATGTTATGGTTATATATTTTGATTGTTATGATAGCATGTTTAGGACTTAACCAATTTTTCCAAAATGTTTCCATCAATGCCAAAGGGGGAGATTGTTGGAAATATGACCAATCAATTAGATAAGGTAAGTTATATAGTTGTCATTTATGGAAACATATTTTTTTTGAAATTTAGTCATGTTTATTTGTGAAGAAAAATTGTCCAAGTATTAGATAACATTATAGTAGCATGACATATTTATTGATAGTAGAATATTCCCTTGGAATATTTTCTTGTGTAGTTAACAAGAGATGCATGAAATCATATTGATGACATATACCAATGCGCATGTTTGTACAACCAAACAAGTTCAAGTTATGAAGGAATTAGTGATGCAGTGATGTTACAACATAGAACATAGCATATCAACAAAATGTGTTAAACAACCAAATTAATTGTTTTAATTATTATTTCTTGGTGACCCAAATCTAAGGATGTTATGTGACCCAAATAAAGGAAGAGTTTACCAATATGTTTGATATAATTAAATAATTTTATTTTCAAAGTTAAGGTGTGTAATCTAATGATGAACTGTAACCTATAATTGTGAAGTTGATATGATCTTGTGAAATGTGAGTAACAAGTGAATACAATGTTATGAGTTGTGATGTGAAGCAATACTATGCAAGATATGATGAAAATTGTTATGTGCATAGTCAATCTTTGCATGAAGAATTGACAATTAGAAGATTTGTGAAGTAAAGTAAGCATTTTAGTATTGTATATATACTTATTTCTTGAAGAACTTATTGTATAGTTGCATGTTAGGGTAGTGGGCTCTTCTTGCACACATTTGTATATGATCCACCAACTCCTAACAGACTTGAAGAAACTCCTAACAATGTTTAGGCTTCTAACAAGGCCTAGTCTATTAATAAGGACTCAAGAAACTATACATGCTTCATAGACTCCTAACAAGGTCAATATCCTTAACCAGATACTTTATATAGTGAATCATCTTGTGGGTTTCATCCCCATCGGGGTTTTCTCTTGGCCAAATTTTCCCTAGTTAACAAAATATGGTGTTATGAGTTCTCCTCTTGTATGGTTATTTATTTTGTTATGCACTATTGGTTCTCTCTTTTATGCATGTGGAAAAGTAATTAATAAAAGTCAGTTGTGGGAAAAAGGATTGAAAATACTAATTCACTCCCCCCTCTTAGTATTATCTATTTCTAACAACCTAAAGAAAATGAGAAAATCAAGGAAGTTGAAATCTTGGATGAACCAAAGCAAATGGAGACTCCGAAGAAAAGCAGGTATGAATTTAAAGGTAAAAAAATTTTATGTAATGAAATATGTTATATGAAAAAGGATTGTACTATTAAGTCATTTAATCATGTTGAGGACTTTTATTGTCATAATTGTCATGGTATGGGTCATAATGCAATTTATTGTAGGAAACCTAAGTATGATAATGATAGAAGAAATAGTAGAATGTCTAAAAATACTAACCCTATAGATAGAAGAAGATCTAATGAAAGAACATCAAGAGATAGAAGATCTTATGATAATAGAAGACAAATCATTTGTTATAAGTGTAACAACTTAGGACACATTGCTTGGAATTGTCATGCACTTGATGATCAACATAATCCTAGATGCTGAGCACCTATATGTTAGTTATGCAATAACTTTAGACACAGAACAAGGTACTACAAAATGGATAGAAACTTTAGAGTTAGAAGGAACAATAGAAGAAACTTCAAGAATAGAAGGAATGATGGAAGAAACTCCAAAAATGATAGAAGGAACCAGGAAAGGAATTTTGGAACTAGCAAAAGCAATGAAGAACAAAGAAACATTGTTAGTGAAAGTCAAGAAGAACTTAATGAAGAATTCATGAAAGGAATAGATATCTCAAAAGAAAATTTAGATGATGAGATAGAAATATCAAAGGTAGTTGTTGAGTTTGATTCAATAAAGTTGAATTATGCTTGTTCACAACATCAGAATTTAAGAACTTCATGCAGAGACCAGATTAGAGGTAGTGAAGTTGGGAAATGGTGTATCTAGTTGAGTTTTGATGGTACCAAAGCTTTCTTATGATTTGGAGCTCATCTAAACAAGCTATGATGAAATTCAGAGTTACTAGTATTATAGTAGGAGTTGATTCTATAATTGAAGATGAAAAGTAAATTTGTGCAAAGAATTTCATGATGCAAAATTTTAAGGATGCTTGTCATGATGAAAGGAGGATATAGTAAACCTTAGATGGTATTTGAAGATTGGACAGATGATTCTAGATAGTTATCTGACTACAAAATGCAAATAAAAGCTTTTTCATATGTGTGAAGTATGTAATTAACACAGTTTCAAATTGATGCATAAATGGAGTATAGAATTGGTTTTACTTCATTACAAATATATTAAAAGTAAAGAGCATTCTAAAGTGAATTTTTAGAGTAATTTTGAAGTAGACTCTACTTTTAAAAAGAGGTATTTTATCATTTTTTCACAAGATATGTTCAGTAAAAGATATTGTTGATAAGAATTATGGATATGTCAGTTGTTCACAGTTTTGAGAATGAGGATATACCTAAGTTTCCATAAAACCTAGTGAAGGAAACCATAATTCTACATTGTCTATCACCCCAAACAACATAATCTATTTGGAAGATGTAGAAAACTATTTAAATTGCAAGTTTGAGTCTATTGGTAGTGAATATATGAACAAAGATATGGAATTTTTCTTTAACCATGACATGTTAGTTAAGTCTAGATTTGAACATTTAAGTGAATTGGAATTGTTTAAATATCATTTGTACCATGAACAAGATACACATGATTGGACTCAAATCATATTGAGTAGGATTCATGATGGCAAACTACAAATGAAAGATAATGTAGTAGACATCTTGACCGACCTTTTTCATTAGGTAACTAGTCTTAGTAAACAAGGAAGTGTACCCATAGGAGGAAAACTAGTTAAGAAGAAAGTAGAAAACTACACTAAAGTAGTTTAAAATGGGAAGGCTATGGTAATAAGCTTCATTAAGCAAGATGATGTGAGATTTCTTAGTAGAATAATAGCTTATTTAGTTTGTGCAAGTTCTAAGATAGATGAGCCTTCAGCAAGATTTGTATATGCATCTTACAAGATTTGTGCTGAGAAAGAACAAGTGAATTTGAGTGAAATTCTGAGAATGGAACTCTTGGAGAACCTTGAAAAGATTAAGAGGACCAAGAATGGTGTATTTAGACTCCAATTATTGATAAATCACATATTTTTTCATGTGTTGAAGAGATTCCCCTACTTGTCAATAACAAATATAATGAGTAGTGATAGATGCACTATGGAGAAGATATCAGAGGTATGTAGAAGAAACCTTGTAGACAAGGCATTAGATGGTGGAAATTTGATTATGAGAACATTCCAAAATGAGATGACACAGAGATTTAGGATCTCTCCTACAATTGTGGATAGGCTCAAGGAGGACATATGTATATTAGTTGATACTCACTATACATACATTCAAGCAGTAGAACCTTGGGAAACATTTTTGGATCCTTTGAACTATGAGTTAAGTGATGATGTTGTAGTTGGCTACATAGATGTATTATTGAATTATAAGATAGATAAAAGTTGAGTATAGATTTGGCACATTTGATGAGGTCACACAACATGCTCATCAAGCAACCTTGGAAAAGGTATCTCACCAGAAAGTTGAGTCAATTATAAAGAAAGCATTATCTGAGGCCAAAATGTCAGAGAGTGAATCTGAGGCTATGAGATAGTCATTGAAACAAGGTGTATTGAATATTCAACATTTGTTAGTTTTAGTTACTGAGACAACTTTGGGATAGAGTATACCATATGCAGCAATATCTGATGTTAAACCTAGTGAACATAAGATAAACTTAGAAATATTAGTTGAAGTAGTGTCAAAAAAGATAAAGAGAGTCAAACAAATAGCTTCAGGGCCTGGCAAGAAGTAGAATGCACTTTTGACAATTGAATCTAGTAGTGATGAAGAGATTGAGGAATAGGAAACCAAGCAAGATAAAAAGGTGACTCCACCTAAGCAAGAAGTAGGAAAATCTTGGCAACCATGGAAGTTGAAGATTGAGAAGATTAACATAGTGATTGCTAATGAGGGAAACTTTGTTTAGATGAACAAGTTTTATGATCTTTTGTAATAATTTTGAGCAAGATCAAATTGATATCTCTACTATAAGACATAACATTGTGAATGATTTAAGTATAAAAGATTAAAAAGAAGTAGTGAAGCAAAAGGTCTATGAAAGAATCATAGAGAAGAACAGTCCAGCAAGGGAAGAAGACCTTGAACTTTGGAAGTCTATGCTAAGGACAATTTGCAAGATTGGTGATAAAGATGAGAATAAGATATTGCTGAATAACCTCACACCATACTTGAGGAACAAGTTAAGGACATTCTTATTTATGGTTGGTGAGTGTTGGTGTAAATAAGTATTTACTTATTACACTTACTTAAGTTTACTTAGGTTAATGCATTATTTAATTATTTTGCATTATTTTATTATTTTTATTTGTGAGACACTTAGGAGTTTGCACATCTTTTGAGTTGTCATGTAGACAACACAAGAGTACACAACTCTATTTAAGCACATGGTGTCTACAACACTATTTTGTGTATCACACCCTTGTAGGCTTATCCTCTCATCACCACACTTACTTTCGTGCTTAATGGAGGATAACCCTTATCTGGTGGACATGTGCTTGGTTGTATGACACATCATGATGCTAACTTCTATGCATTCTAGAAGCTCTCCTGAGGCCTTTATATTCAGGCACTCCTACTGTACTCTTGAATGAACTAGTTATTGAATACATTGTTATTCTGATCATACTCTCTCTTTCTCTTGGTCTACTATGTGTTTGTGTTTGAGTTCTTAGTTCCTGGGTAAATTTTTCCCTCGGGAAAATTCTTACATGGTATCAGAGCAACTTGGAAATTTTCTCATCACAAGTCGTTCGAGACCTCTTGCTTGCTTCATCACCTCAGCCCAAATCCAGAGTGCTACAAAATTTAGGAGTTTCTAGCACCAGATCTAACCTCGTCATTGCATCTAGAATGCTAAATCGGTGAAAATTGACTATAAGCATGCTTACCTTGGCTCAAAGTCGACTGTGAGGCAAAATTTGTTTGCAAATTGGAACCTGGAGGCCTCGATTTGCGGTATGGGTATGATCTTATTTTCAGATCTGTGATTATTATTTATTTTGGATTTGTATTTTCTCTATATTTCTGTCATATTTTTTGTCAAATTTTTGGAATTATTTTTTCCCTCTCAGGCACCAGCAAAGAAAATTTCTTTTTAAGCAAACTCAAGCAGTGACACCCCGGATCTGCAATTTGAAAGGTTTATTATTTTTTGTAGGGCATATTAACTTAATTACTCTATGGGTCATACATATCACAAGTTGTACTATAGGTGCACCTATCAAATTCGACGAGAATCCTCACTGGCCTGGCTCGGCCCTACCTCAACAATGGCAATAACCACATTTGTTTTAACAATTGTAGCCCTTTCCATTTAAACTGCATCCACAGACCTTGCAGAGTCAATGTGGGATATTACCCATTGATTCCTCTAGCCATACTTTTGAATTTCTCGACAGCTTTTTACATCAACTAGCAGACACATCTTTTTTTGAAGCTTTGCGAACTTGTGCATAAAAAGCACACTGACCTCGTAGATCTCACAAATGTGGGACTAAAAGAAATACCCCAGCGTATATTCTGTTTCACTCAGTGCTTTCCAGCACCTAACAAACCTTTTTTAGGCCATGACTTTGATCTCCAACCTAGCATCAAACATCTTTCTCCTGACCCTGCGATTTGTCTTTCTGTGAACAAACACGACTCATCGACATTGTTATTCATCTTCTCTAGTGACGACTATTTTTCTTGGGCACGCTTTCAAACTTTGGTGTCTACATCTTTTTTTTTCGGTGAGATATCCAACCTATAGTCTCCCACTACTCACGTTGGAGAACCCGTGACCCATAGACTTAAACCTCCTGCATGCTATTTCTCGGCGACGATTTGGAGATTTTTGGCAATTTTTTTTGCAACATGATTTCTCGCCTACGCAGCCAAGTGGACACGCAGCAATTTTTAATTCTCTACCATGTAGGATAGACACGGTACTACCATAATGCCATGTGGAAACCATATTTTTTGCCATGTGCTATTGTCCATATAGTACAAACAACACAATCTGCTGACACGTTAGCTAGAAGCAAACTTTTTTGCTGATATTAGTAGAACGTTGTGTTAAATTTGATGCCCATCAAGACATCATTTCTAGGCATTTTTCAACTTCATTGACGATCATTTGACCATCAAATTTAGACTTGCATTTTCTCCTCATGACCCCTCTCCAAATTGCTTTTCAGTTTGGGAGCCTAACTTTGTGAGCTCGTAACTTGGACATTCAAAATTTGAATCAGGTGCAATTTTTTTTGAAATCAAGTAAAATTTCTTGAATTTTCTAGTGGTGGTGTTGTTTTTTGGTTTTAGTGCACCAATTTTGTAGAATTTGTGTTTTTTGGCAACTGTACCTACATAATCTTACATTTTGCAACTTCAAAAGCTCCGTACGGGCACATCTGGTCACTTTTTTAGGTTCCATTTTTTTTGAAATGTGTATTTTTTCGTCTACTTTCTAGATCTAAAGTTAGATTCTAGGGTTGTGTGGACAAATTTCTCACTTTCAAAATTAGGCCTTCTTTGGCATTGTAAATCTTTGGTTCTTTTTCAAAATTGTTGTAAATCTAAGCTACAGTACTTAAGTGACAGATTTCAGCCTTTTAAGGTAGTTGTAAAAGCAAAATCAAAAAGTCCACTTTGTTCATTTTGACAAGTGGCCCATTGTAAACGCACTACTTATAAAGTGCCAAAGCATCTTTTTTTGGGGGGTCTTTTGATTGAGTGAAAGTGGGGGGGGGGGGGGTGTACTGTGTTGTGTCTCTTTTGTGCTCTTTTCATTTTTGCATCATGGGTTTTAAATGTCCTCTAACTTCACACAACTTTTCTACATGGAAAGATATTGCATGGAGTAGATTAATGGAAAAAGGATATAGTCTATATGTTGATGGTACAATTACCAAACCTATTGATGCTAAAGAACTCATTGATTGGACAAATCAAGACCGACAAGCTTTAGGTGTTATCAGGAGTTGTGTACATGGGGATCTTCTCTTTCACATTAAAAATTGTTCAGAATCTAAGGAAGCTTGGAACAAACTTGAATAGTCGTATGGTAAAATAGATGAAGAAAAGGGATTTTAGATTGAGGATGATCTACTTCTCTTGGATCCTAAGAATTATGACACAATTCAAGATTATATCATCAAAGCCAATGAGTATAGGGCACTTCTAAAAGATTGTGGAAATCCCATGAAGGATGATAGGTTAATTCATCACATCCTAAAGAAGCTACCTTCTGAGTATGCCAACTTTGTTTCGAGCTTTAATACTCATAGGTTAACCATGGGATCTGCTTACCAGAAGCCTTCCTTTGATGGATTTGCAGACATGTTGATTTTTGAACAATCTCACTTGGTGGATTTTGGACTTCTCAAGTCATCTAATACCAAAGCCTTGGTGGCTAGTGATGAGCTCAAATCAAGTCAAGGGGGAAAAAGCAACAAGAAGAAGAAGCACTAAAAGCAGAAAACACAATTTGAGACACAATCCTGCTCTCAATAAGGTTGTTCCTCTTCAAACAAGAAAGGAAGTAATGAAAAGAAGGAAAAACTCTTTTGTGCATACTGCAAAAAGCCAAATCATGACGAGCATCATTGCAAGACAAAAATAATCAATGAGTTAGAAAATCTACTTGAGAAGAACAAGATTCAAGTGCTAGGTACTTCCAAGGATTCAACTCCAACCTCTTCAAAAGGTAAAGGTCAAGCACTTATGGCTAACACAAATTCTTCTTCAAGATGGATACTTGACTTAGGTGCCTCTTACCACATGGGTTCTTCAAAGGAAGACTTTTCTTCATTGAAGTAGTCAAAGGTACCACACATCTTCGTGGGAGATGATGCTAAGATGGAAGGTGAAGGGGAAAGACATGTAGAAATGGAAGATGGGGAATTCAAAGATGTTCTCTACATTCCAAATCTAATCTCTAATCTCCTATCAGTTTACCAAATCACTCACCTTGGAGATGGTCATAAGGTTGAGTTCCTTCCTGATTCAGTGATGGTGCGAAGTCTAAAAGATGATTTATTGGTAGTAGTGGGGAAAGTCAATGATGACAAGAGGCTTTATTCCTTCTCCCACTTTGTGCCTAAGAGTCCTTCCCAAGCCTTGTTAACTCACTCTACTTTAAACATCAACTTATGGCATGAGCAATTTGGTCACCTTGACTTCTGCTCTCTTCAACAACTTTGCTCAAAACACATGGTCAAAGGTCTACCTAATATCATCTTTTCTAAGGGAGAATGTTCATCTTGTTTAGTGGATATGAATCTCAAGGAGAATTATGATAAAGGGAAGTCTTCTCGAGCTCTAGTTGTTCTTTAGCTAGTTCACATGGTATTAGTAGGATCCTTTGCAATGACTTCAATCAGCCAAGGCTGCTACATACTCACATTTGTTGATGACTTTTCAAGATTCACTTGGGTCTTCTTCCTTCATCACAAGAATGAAGTAGTTCATAAGCTTCAAGAATTCAAGACTCATGTTGAACACAAGTCAAGGAAATCCATCAAAGTACTCAGACTAGACAATGAGAATAGATATGTATACAAAAGACTTAAGAACTTTTGCAAAATTGAGGGTATTGATCTTTAGAACTCACCAGCATTCAGTCCACACAAGACAAATATTGTAGCTTTGAGGATTAGGACTCTCAAGACCATGGCAAGTTGCATGATAAATACCAAGTCTCTTGATCCTACACTTGAAGTTGAAGCCATTAGCAGTGCTACTCACATACTTAATAGGTCTCCTCATCCAGCCTTAGATGGCAAGACTCCTTTTGAGGCATGGTGCAGCAGAAAACCAGTTGTGAGTCACCTTAGATTCTTCGGTTGTCTAGCATGGGCAAGCCTTTCTTCCAGGGGTTTCAAGGCATAGACAGCTAGGCCTTGTACCTTTATTAGTTATGAAGATAATGTGAAGGCTTACAGACTTATGGATCCAGAGACACATGAGATCTTTGTGGAGAAGGATGTTCACTTTAAGGAAAGTTCTTCCAACTTGTCCTCTACTCCTCTCCGCACATCATACATAGTGGAAACTGATAGTGACACCAATGATAGTGCTTCAACAAGTTTAGACATGTGGGGTTCTATCAATAGTTACAATGAGAGGTCACATCAGTCCAGTCCATGTGCTTACATTGCCATAGTGAAAGATCCATCACAGCATGGTACATCTCATCTTCTAGCTCTAGCTTCATTTGACTTGGGAGATAGACTTGAGGACTTACATCTTCTCATTGATGATGATTCTTCTACAGTTGTTGTGAGGGCTCACTCCGACCCTCCTGTCCATTCTCTACATGATCAATCCTTCTAGGTTGGTGTGATTGTGGATCCTTATGAACAACAATTAGTGGAGGTCTCTTTGTCAATTGAGGAGACAGATGGTTCAGTGGAATAGGTTCAATAGACATCCTTGACTGATATGCATTCATTCTTTTTAGCACAATTGAAAGGGATGAACTTTAGCATCAACATAGGGATACTTGAGTAGGTTTCAGGGCTAGCATACATCTTCAGGACTGTACCTTTGCCATTATTTCTTCCTAAGGGGAGGAACACATTTCTACATTCTTGGACTAGCTTCTTCATTGGCACAGCTTTCACTTGTCAACATTCTTCTTTTGGGGGGGGGGGGGGGGGGGGGGGGTTGAGCCTATTCTGTCTCTCTTCCTTCTCTTATTCTCTTATGTATATACTGGATGTATGCCGTAATGGGGGGGTCCTGATTACTCCATCCATCAATGCATCCTTATTTATCTCTCTTTTTGGGGGAGGGTTTTTCCCATGAGGTTTTCCCTCTTTCCCCATTTTATGGAAGATTGCATCTTTATTATGTACATGGGTACCTAACATGGCCTGCTAGTCGAGACCCATTATGCATCTTCCTCCTAGATTGTAAAGTTAATGGCATTCCCCTAAGTTTCACTTAAGGGGGGGTGTGGGTGTAAATAAGTATTTACTTATTACACTTAAGTTTACTTAGGTTAATGCATTATTTAATTATTTTGCATTTTTAAATTATTTTTATTTGTGAGACACTTAGGAGTTTGCACACCTTTTGAGTTGTCATGTAGACAACACGTGAGTACACAACTTATTTAAGTACATGGTGTCTACAACACTATTTTGCATGTCACACCCTTGTAGGCTTATCCTCTCATCACCGCACTTACTTTCATGCTTAATGGAGGATAAACTATATCTAGTGGACATGTGCTTGGTTGTATGACACATCATGATGCTAATTTCTACGCATTCTAGGATCTCTCTTGAGGCCTTTATATTCAGGCACTCCTAGTGTACTCTTGAATGAACCAGTTATTAAATATATTGTTATTCTGATCATACTCTCTCTCTCTTGGTCTACTATGTGCTTATGTTTGAGTTCTTAGTTCTGGGGTGAATTTTGGCCTTAGGAAAATTCTTACAGTAAGAGGGATAAGTTGAGTAAGGAGATAACAACAACTATCAGCTAGATGTTGTTAGAATCAGAGACAACAACCCATCTAGCTCCTATAACTATGGAAGTATCAGTTAGTGGTGAAACTATGAAGATTGATCAAACCAATGTTACAATTAACATTGATGATACCAATCCATTTGGTGGTTTTGAACCAAATGTACCTGATACTGAAGATGTTGAAGAAAAGATAAAACAAATTGAGGAAGAAGAGAGGATAATAGAAAGTGAGAAGTAGAAGATAGAGGAAGCCAAAAAAAAATTGCTTGAGGATGAAAGGAAAAGAAAGGAAGAAGAAAATAATAGGAAAATTGGAGAAGAAGAAAGGAAAAAGAAAATAGAGGAAGAAGACAAGAAAATATTAGAAGAGAAGAAAGAAAGAAAGAGAAGAAAAAGAAAGGAAAGAAGAGGAAGAGAGGAAAGCTAAGGAAGAAAAAAAGAAATAGAGGGAGGATGAAACTAAACCATCTAGTTCATCTACTCTGCTCTCTTGCAAGTTTGGCCACTGATGATGATGATTAGATTGATCTAATTTTATTCTTATCCAAACTTTTATAGATGAATAAGATAGTAAATATTTTTTAGAGATCATTGATGGAAGTGACTAATAGATTGCACAGTACCTTAATAATACAACATACTAATTTAGGTCCCAAACTGAGAGCACATGTAGTGCTAAAGTCTTTTAATGAAGAGTTTACAAATTTGTTGAATGTTGTAGAGGCAAAAGTGTAGATTTCCAATGATGCTAATTTTGTTAGCATCATCTTCTACAATATCAAGAATAACTTAGTCAATCTTGATGCATGCATCAAAGAACTTCAAAAGTGTCAGTGGGAAGGGGAAGTCTTGTATGTTAAGGTACCTTATCATACAAACTAAGGATTTGGATAGTTAGTTAGAGGCAAAGATGGACAAGTTAGAAGCTTTATCCATCCTAATATAGCACCCATCAAGAAAATTTTATGATATTGAGATTCAAGTTTCCAATGTTCACAACAAGATTAGGAAACTAGAATTTCAAAAAGAGTAGATATTGAAGAGAACATCTGATTTCAGAGAATCTATTGCTCTAAAGTTACCATTTGTTGAAAAGAAGCTAGAAGAATGTGTCAAGGCTAAAGAAACATATAATTTTTTTTTTATTTAGATCTAAATGTAGTTGAGATTGCATCATATGCATTATGTGCAATTCTCACATCAGAAAAGTCTACCAAAGAAACATGGAACAAAGGTATGGATAGTTTGAACACTAGTTTTGATAAGGCAAGGACAACAATTTTGATAGTTTTGGATAGAATCTTAACATTTTGAGACCTTTATCATTGATGTCAAAGGGGGAGAGATACATTGTGAAAATTGTATACATCTTTTTTGGGAAAGATACATGTGAATATGAAGTATATTGTAAGGGGGAGAATAAATGTAAAGTTGTAATAGATGTAAGGTGTTATCTAGATTTTTTGTTGTCACTTAGCCAATTTTCCCTATTTTGTTGCCATCAATGCCAAAGGGGGGGATTGTTGACAATTTGATAATTATGATAAGTAATTATTGTCATTAATGGAAACACATGAGAAACACATGATGTACATGTTGATAGGAAACCTCAAAAATAAGATACCTAGTGTTTGGTTATCAAAAAATTGTCTAAGCATAGAATTTGGTTTACAACAGTGTATTGTTTTGTTTATAAAATGTTGTAGATGTAATATTATGACAATAAAAGTTACATGGAGATAGTATACATGTTGATGATGAAATGTATAACATTAGAAGTTTGTACAGACTGCAAAAAATAGAGTTCATCATGTTTTGGTGAAGAAAAACAACAAAATTGAAGGAAAGAATTGTTTTGGTTGCAAAACAATTACTTTGTCCAATTAGGGCCGACATCCTAGATCTTTACTCTAACTTGGAAAAGTGAATTGTGGTCTTAGCTGACCCAGTAGTATTTTATCTAAAGGCATGGTACTTATGCAAAGGGCTTCTTTTGATAAGAAGGAAAAAAAGGGCTATTATGTAATTGTGAAGTTATGCGAACTTGTGAACAAACTTTTGTGAAAACAATATATGGGAAGTTTTGTATGAACAATGTGGTAACCTAAGATATAGCTAAAGATTAGAGATTATTAAAGGAAGGAAAATAGCAGTAGATTAACTGATTGAGCAGTGAGGTCTTCATGTAGTTGAAATTGCATGTTTAGGTAGTGGGCTCATCTTGCATACATTATTCCATAAATCCTAATAGGGTTGGAATCTCCTAATAGGGATTTGAAGTCTCCTAATAGGGACTATTATATTGAATTTTTTCATTGAATCCTAACAAAAACATATATATTAGTATGTTATCTAGTGGGTATCATCCCCACTAGGGTTTCCCCTTAGCTAGGGTTTCCCTAGTTAACAAAATATGGTGTCATGAGTTATCTTTGTGCATTGTTACTATTACTATTCAACATTAGTTTATTGATTTGTTATGCATGGTTTTAAGTAAGTAATAATATCCATTTGGTGACTAAAGTTTTTAAATTATTGATTCACCACCCCCCCCCCCCCCCCCCACTCAGTAATCCCTATTTCTAACAAAAAGTATTGACATGTTTCATTCATGAGTGTGTTTGTCATTGATGTCAACATAGTAGTAAGTCTATGAAGATTGGTAAAGTAGAAGACATAGATCTTATTATGGAAAAGTTGGTGATACATGTTTGATACAATATCTTGATGGGAAGGTTTAATGCACAATACTTGAGTCAAAGATGTATGAAAGATATGCCTTATTTACAAAGAGCAGTACAGAGATAGGGCACTTGAGAAACAATTATAGATCTTTGTACTATATTTCCTAAAAAAGATATAATATAGAGATGCATGGTCAACCACTGACATATGATAGTCTGATGATGAAGTCAATGAATGTGCAAGTCCTAATATCACATGTGTGAGAAGTTGCATAGACTATGAGCTGACAATGTTAAATTGTAATTATGGATTAATTAATTGTCGTATTATAATTAATTGAAAAAGCCTCAAGGCTAAATCAAGGAATTATTTTGAAGATATGGTATAAAGGAAATATTTTTTCATTGTTTGTAAGGTATATTGAGTGTAAGGTGTGAAAAGGAGTAGAGTGTTTGGTGAATGTTGTTAGAAAAAATAGTCCACCGAGATAACTGAGAGGTAGGGGGTGAATTACTTAGCCAATAATTAAAACATTGCATTAAACAAACTTAACCATTCAACCAAAGTAAACATCAACCATACAAAGATGCACATAGATAATTACACTAGATATGTTGACTAGGGAAACCCTTGATCAGAGGGAAAACCTCGGTGGAAATGATGCCCACAAGATGATGTACTAATATAAATATTCCTTGCTAGAGGATGGACCCTATTAGGAGTCTATTAAAACATTTAGTACAATGAGTCCCTATTAGGAGACTTTGAATCCTTATTAGAAGTTGTGCCAATCCTATTAGAGTTGTAGTATAATGTATGCAAGAAGAGCCCATTGCCCAAAAATGTAATTTCAACTACAAGAAGAGCTCACTACTCAAACAAGTAATTTACTATTATCTTCTTCTTTCCTCCATCCTTTCCTCTATCCTATCAACTAGACCATTCACTATCAAACCTTGTAGACTAGGTCATGAACCTTGGATCACTTAGTAAAACCTCAATAATGAAGTTTCCTTCACTTTTGCACTGCTCTACTCAACTTCACATTCTACACTCTCTATTGTTTATCATCAAGCATTCAATCATATTAACACATATCTTCAATACCATGAAAAGTAAAATGTCCTTCCTTTATATCGAGTCCATAAAAAAAATTTCTATGTCAATCATTAGTCCTTCTCAATTAATTATTATAGGACCACATTAAGAACATGTTACACTTAGTGATAACCTTAATCTTCTACCTTGCAACTTGGATAACTTTCCATACACACAATATTATGACAAGTGATCTTGGCTACATCATCCTCAACATGTCTTGTCCATGTCCTCAACCTCAATCCTCAAGATATCAACTCTGGTAAGATATATAACAAGTTTACCAAAAAATGCCTCTATAAACTCTATCTCAGAAAAAACATCACCAAAACTTACATAACATCTGCTAGACTTATCCTTTCTACTTTTGACATTAACTACATATACCAATTACTCAGAAGTATCTCTCATAACCTTGGGTGGTTATCGTGCTCAACTAGCCATCCATACCAACTTAATCTTTCCATGTTTCTTCTACTAGATACCACAGAAGACATCAAACATGCTATTTGACATCAATGACAAACTCAATCATGAATGTAATATATCATCAACATTCATTATTCCAACCAATCTTCCAACAATCTCTCCAATCTTACAACAATCTCCCCTTTTGGCATTGATGGAAACATATATGAAAAACATATAGTTCCAAGAATACCAACAAAAGACTATCAGTCTTCAAATCCTCTTCATCAATCATACTCCCCCATTGATATACCTCAATGTGCTCTATACAAAACTATTATTACAAATTCATGCCAAAAATTTCTTTCAGCATACTTCTCCCCTTCGTATAATTTTTTTCATGCAATACTTCTCCCCCATTAACATCAAAACTCTACAACTACTTACTAGCGCGAGTTTCAAAAGAAACTATTCAAAACAATATCAACAAGAGTCGTAGATGACTCTATCCATCATAGATACTCCCCCATATAGGAAGCATCAACATCCAGTCTAGACAAATAATGGTGCTCTATTACCCTAGACTAATGAACTCTTGTATCTTGTACTTCAATGTAGGAAGGGGCATAACCCCAAGCATACCTCACAAATACTCAAAAGTCTCTTTGGGAAGAGGCTTAGTGAATATATCTGTAATCTATTCTTTACTGCTCACATACTCCAATCTGATTTCCTTTTCTACAACTTTTTTTCTCAACATATGATACTTAATAAAAATTGTAGGATTTGAGCAAATATACAAATCAAATCCATGAAGCCCAAGAATACCTACATGTACAAAACCTATCATAGAGAAGAAAAATACAAGAAGAGGCAAGGGTTTGATCTGAAAAACATGCAAATTGTATTCAGATGAAGAAAAGATTATTTAACAAATTAATTAATTACAAAGAGATCAATCCTTATAAAAGGATATCAAAAATTGAAAATGGTAACCTAAAGCCTAAAAAAGCTAGGTTGTACATTATAATTATATAAAATATTAATTATATGCACCTAAGAGATAGCTTAAGAAAACTAGAGTAATAGGCAACTTATTTAATTAAATCAAAGTGATTTAGTTAATAAGTGTGAACAAATAATTACTCTAACACCCCCCTTAAGAGAAGCTTAGGAGGTAGGCTAACCTAGCACAACTATGAAAGATAAAAAAATGGGTCCCGACAATAAGGCCTGATGAGATACCCAATCACAAAAAAATCTCTATGAAACAGAGAAATAGAGAAAACCCAGTAGGGAAAACTCTACTCCAAAAAGAGATAGCAAAAAATCTAGTGAAGGACTACAGAAGCCTCCAACTAGAGGAATGTTCCAAAAAATAGGAACAAAGAGTGATCATGAAGAAAACCACTAAAGCATGAAGAAGCTGAAAACTCTATCAAAAAGAAACTTTTGATCTCTAGAACCTCAAAGTAGAAACTAAAGGAAGAGTGTCTATATGGTAGATGATCCATCTCACCAAAATGCATAGGTATTCATGTTAGGATAAACCATGGAAAAAAATAAAAAAACTATATGCAAATATAACCAATAATAAAAAAATAATAGATCACATAGAAATGAACATAAGGCACCAAGATTTAATGTGGTTCACCCAATCCATGGGCTACATCCACCAAACAAAAAGTCTGATCTTATTACAATCTAGTGATTACAACCTGATTACAATCTATAATCCCTTACAGCTCAATACTACCACAAGAAGTAATTTCACATCACAACATGAAAATAACCAACCCTAAACCCTTTTATACAAGTATTAAACCACTTTAGGGTTATAACATGTCGGCCATAAATTAGCCATAACTTTAGTGGTGAATCTAGGAATAGTACCAAATTTGTTTTTTTTTTTTGCGAACCCCACTAATTATGAAGTATGTGTACTACTTTCCTGATTAGTCACCATAATCTAACAATCTCCCACTTGGGGACTGATCAGGCTCCACATAAACAACAATCTCCCACTTGGAGATTGATCTTGTAGCAATAACACTACCACATGGGGCTCCCACTGGATCAAACCCCCCTAGACTTTGATATTCTTTTATTCATGTTAAGTCTAAAAGACCAACCAAAGCTGAAGAGGAGTTTAGCTTCTCCCTTGTTACAACCCTTTTCAACATATCTGTTGGATTTTCATTTGTATGTATCTTCTCCAGCTTTAACTGTCCATCCTCCAAAATTGATCGAATGAAATGGTACCGCAACTGTATGTGTTTGGTCTTAGAATGTAGAGCTGAATTCATTGCAAGATGAATGGCACTCTAACTATCTGTAAATAAATAATTATCCTTTTGAGGATGTCCCAATTCTTCCAAGAAGAACTGAAGCCATATCATCTCCTTGGCTGCCTCTGTAGCAACAACATACTCTGCCTCTGTAGTGGATAGGGCATTAATATTTTGTAACCTAGAAACCCAGCTCACAACTGCCCCACCAACAATAAAGACATAACATGTAGTACTCCACCTAGTATTGATATCCCCTACTAAATCTAAGTCAACATAGCCCTATAAATTAGTAATAGAGCTCCCAAAGTATAAACACTTATTGGATGTTCCTCTCAAATATCCGAGAATCCACTTAACAACATTCCAATGCTCAAATCCTGGATGACTCATATACCTGCTAACAACTCCCATTGTATGTGCAATATCTGGCCTAGTACATACCATAACATACATTAAGCTTCCTATAGCTAAAGCATAGGGTACCTTGGACATCTTATCCTCCTCTGCCTATGTCTTAGGACACATCTCCTTAGTCAACTTCAAATGACCAAGTAAAGGTGTGCTAACAACTTTAGCATTCTCCAGAGAGAAATGTTGCAACATCTTCTCAACATAATCAGCCTGAGATAGCATCAATGTTCTGTTCTTCCTATCTCTACAAATATTCATACCAAGGGTTTGTTTTGTTGCCCCCAAATATTTCATAGCAAATGCATGTGCTACTTGGTGTTTTAGCCCATTAATATGATCCATGTTAGACCTAGCTACAAGCATATCATCAACATATAAACATAAAATAATGTAGCTATCATCATCCAGCCTCTTAAAATAAATACACTAATCTGAATGACACCTATTATATCCATGCTAATGCATAAAACTGTCAAATTTTAGATACCATTGCCGAGGTGCTTACTTCAAGCCATATAAACTTTTCTTCAATTTGCACACTAAGTTCTCCTTACCTTTAACCTCGAAACCTTGTGGCTGAGCCATATATATTTCTTCATCCAGATCACCATGAAAAAAGGTTGTTTCAACATCCAACTACTCTAAATGAAAATCTTCAGTAGCTACAAGACTTAAAACAGTACGAATAGAAATCATTTTAACAAAAGGAGAAAATATCTCATCAAAATCAATTCCCTTTTTCTATGCAAATCCTTTTACAACTAACCTGGCCTTAAATCTTTTCTAACCTCCTTCCTCTTCTTTCAACCTATAAACCAACTTATTATGTAAAGCCTTTTTGCCTGCAGGCAACTAGCACTAATCCCATGTCTTATTCTTTAGCAAAGAGTCCATTTCTTCTTTCATTGCAAACTCCCACTGAATCTTAGTATCCACCTGCACAACTTTATCATAACTTTTAGGTTCACCAACATCAATAAGTAAAATAGAATACAAAGAGGGACAAAATCTTTGTGGAGGTCTAATTTTCCTCGTTCACCATCTAACATTCATCGGTGTGTGTGGTATTTGTTGTTGTAGTTGTTGCACATCATGAGGAATGGCTGGAACATCAGCTTTTGGAGTATCATCCAGCACTACATAATCATCTTCTTTCTTCTCATGTTGCTACAATAGATCATTGTACAACACTTTCTCATTGAATATGACATCCTGGCTTCTTATAATTTTATGATTATAACCAAATTCACTAATGCCATATCCAAAAAAGACACATTTCTTTGATTTAGCTTCTAGCTTGGTTCTATTTATAGAGTCTATATGAGCAAAAGATTCACAACCGAAGGTCTTGAGAAAAGAATAACTCACCTTCTTACCAATCCATGCTTCCTCTAGAATACCATAGCTCAAAGGAGTAGAGGGACCTTTATTAATCAAATATACTATAGTATTGATATCCTCCACCCACATGTGTAAGGGCAACCTAGCATGCAACCTCATGCTCCTTTTATGCTCCATTATAGTCCTCTTCATGCGTTCAACCACTCCATTTTTCTATGGAGTCATTGGAACAATTTTCTATCTATGAATACTATTAGTGGAGCAATAATCTTCAAACTCATGACTACAATACTCACCACCATTATCAAATCTAAGATATTTTAATTTCTTACCAGTCTCATTTTCAACCAAGCATTTCCATTTCTTAAAAGTTTGAAATACATCAGATTTCTATCTAAGGAAATAAACCCATACTTTTCTAGTTGAATCATCAATAAATGTAACATAGTAATGAGAGCCACCAAGTGAAGATACTTGAGCTGGTCCCCATACATCTGTATGCACAAGCTCTAATTTCTCCTTTCTATTTTCCTTCCCATTCTTTACAAAACTCACTCTCTTTTGTTTTCCATACACACAACTTTTACAGAAATTCATATTAACACATTTTAGACCTAGTAAAACTTTCTTTGAATGAATTATTTTCATACCTTTCTCACTGATGTGCCCAAGCCTATTGTGCCACAACACTATATCAAAATCTACATTAGCTATTTGTTCTCCCTGCTCAATTGTAGCAATTCTTCCTGAACATTCATTTTTCTCTAAAACAATCAAAGTAGAAGGAAAAATATGACTTGTACAAAGATATAAGGTGCCTACTTTCACACCTTTTGCTACTACAAGGGAAACTTTTGAAATCTTCCAATTTTTATCATTAAAAGTAACTACACAACCCTCATCATCGAGTTGCCCCGCTAAAATTAAATTCCTACTCAACCTTGGAACATGTCTTACCTCATGTAGTAGCCATTGATTCCCATTCTACAACTTAATCTTAATTTTTCCCTTTCCAACAATCTGACAGATTTCATTATCCTCCAAATAAATAAACCCAAAATCCCCTTTGACATAATCAATGAAATAACCTCTATGAGGTGTAGCATGAAATGAAGCACCAGAATCTAAAACCCATGAATCATCAACACTTTCTAAAGATAGAAGCAAAGCATCCTCTTTGGATTTGTTACTTACCACATCTGCCTCCTTGTCTCCATCTATTTATCTCCTTCATTTTTCTTTCTATTCCAGGAATCTTTCTTTTTGTGCCCTGGTTTTCCACAGTACTAGTAGTCGTTCAATCCTCTTGATTGAGACCTCTTCCCTTTTGACTTTCCTCTTGATTTCCCATGATTTTCAGAGTTACTTCCTCTCTCAGTCATTCTAGCCCTGCTTTGTGCATTCAAAGAACTTCTTGATGTAGATCCACCTGAGGATTTTCTATGAGTTTCCCCACTCAAAACAACACCGATCACATCATCATATTTTAGGGTACTAGATCCATGAACATAATTACTCACAGCCATTACCAAGCCATTCAAGCTTTCAAGCAAAGAACACAAAATCAAGAGAACCCTAATTTCTTCATCAAAATTGATAACCATAGAAGATAACTGACTAGTAATTGTATTAAACTCATTTAAATAATTTGCAATAGATCCACCTTCTACCATTTTCATATTAAATAAACGCTTCATGAGAAATACCTTGTTTGAAGTGGAGGGCTTTTCATACAGTTTCGCAAGGTTTTTCATCAACTCTTCTGTCATCTTTTCTTTTGTAATATTAAATGCCACTAATGGTGCCAAGCATAATTGAATGCTTCTGAGTGCCTTTCTATCCAAAAGATCCCATTCAGCATCTAACATAGTTCCCTGATTCTTGGCTTTGCCTTCCAATGGCTTCCATAAATCCTTTTGATACATATAGTCTTCCATTTGCATCTTCCATAACTGGAAGTTCTACCCATTAAACCTATCAACCCTCAGTTTACCCTCATCTGCCATTGCTCTCACTCAACCGTGAGACTCCCACTCAATCGTGAAACTTTCCTGCAAAGGATAACTAAAAAACAACTAGGATCTAATACCACTTGTTAGGATAAACCATAGACAGAAATAAAAAACTATATACAAATATAGCCAATAAAAAAAAAAAATAGATCACACAAAAATGAACACAAGGCACCAAGATTTAATGTGGTTCACCCAATCCCTGGGCTACGTCCACCAAATAGCAAGTCTGATCTTATTACAATCCAGTGATTACAATCTAATTACAATCTGTAATCCCTTACAACTCAATATAACCACAACAAGAAATTTCACATCGCAACATGAAAATACCCAACCCTAAACCCTTTTATACAAGTATTAAATCACTTTAGGGTTATAACATGTCAGCCATAAATTAGCCATAATTTTAGTGGTGAATCTACAAATGGCGAATCTATGAATAGTACCAAAAAAATAATTTTCATGAACCCCACTAATTATGAAGTATGTGCAGTACTTTCCTGATCAATCACCATAATCTAACAATCTAGCCACTGCAATCACCTAGTACATAGGATCAAATACTAAATGTATAGCTCACTCCAACAAACCAAGGAAGCATTAGAAATGATAGAAGAACCCTCCCTTAATGTAGACAAGGGTGAGATGATAGGCAGCTAAGAAAATGGGCCAAAAAACTCCTACAACATAGGAACCAGGCACATCGAGAGTGAGGTATAGACACTTATAAAAGCATGTGTCATTAACACATCATGGGGCTAATGTTATGGAAGGGGAACTCACTTGACAAAGAAAGAGTGGCTAAATGGTAATCAATTATTTCCCCATGACACTTTATAATATAGTGTGAGTACAATAAATCACAATGATGAAAAGGATCCCAAAATGCATGGAGTGGCACTTTATCTCAGTGCATTTGCATAAAGATTCTTACAAATGATATCAACAATGATAAGAATAGATGTAAGATTGATACAAAAGATAATACAAGTCATGATGAATCATCTGAAGTAAAAAAATTGATCCTTGTATCTGAAACAACCAGGATATCCACTAGAATGCAAAAAATTAGAAGACTGAATAGAATGTGCCTAGAGAAGAATCTTGAACAACAACTAGCATCACTGAAAAGAAAATAGAAATAGTTTTCCAACAATATAAAGAAGTCCCAAATTGGAGATCAGATGCTAAAGATATGCTTCTAGAGTGCAAAATAGAACATCTATCTTTTACTACCAAAATAGGCAAACAAACTACATCAAAACCAAAAAAAAACCTACACTAATGTCTCCATCTCATAACCAACTTTCTGACACATTTTTTAAATTAAAAAAATATGTTTGTATGCTCAAGTTATGGAGAAAAAACCAACAGGGCACCTGGAAATGCACAAAAATGATTTTTTAATAAAAAATATTTTAAAAAAATAAAAATCACAAAAACCACCACACCATCAGTGGAGCGACGGCCAGGTAGTGGGTGGATGAAGGCTTGCTATGGGGTTGGGCTATGGTAGGGCCGCCAGTGAAGCCCATATGGGCCATTGGGTGGACCACCAATGGTAACCACTCGTGGTGACTACCTGTGGTGGTCGTAGTGGTAACTGCTAGTAGTTCTACTACAATTTGTTAATTGTCATGGGTTAAAACCACACAATTTTTTTTTTTTTGTGAAACTTTTGCCTTGAACTACATGCTAAAGGTCATATGGCCTATCAAGTAAATTTTTTTTGCCTCCCGGGTCAACATTGTCCAAAATGGACAAACTTTATATGAAAATAAGGGTTTTGATGCCTTCTAAATCTATCTGTGACGTTCATTTGGCCTCAAGCAGCTTTGCAAATCAATAAACCCCCTATTTTATTATAATATATCCCAAAAACACCATATCTAATCCACCAAACCCTTGTTCTCTCTTTTTCTCCAAATATCGAACAAGCTATAGCATATCTGACTCTAATACCATGTAGGATTTGAGAAAATATGCAAATCAAATCCATGAAGTCCAAGAATACCTACATGTACAAAACCTATCATGGCGAAGAAAAAGATAAGAAGAAGCAAGGGTTTGATTTGAAAAACATGCAAATTGTATTCAGATGAAGAAAAGATTATTCAATGGATTAATTAATTACAAAGAGATCAATCCTTATAAAAGGAGATCAAAACTTGAAAAGGGTAACCTAAAGCCTAAAAAAGCTAGGTTGCATATTATAATTAATATTAAATATTAATTATATGCACCTAAGAGATAGCTTAAGAAAACTAGAGTTATAGAAAACTTATTTAATTAAATCAAAGTGATTTAATTAATAAGTGTAAACAAATAATTACTCTAACACAAATGTTCTTAGTCCTTGAATGCAATCCTAGATTCTTAGACCTATTTATCATGCTTGTGTTGTCATAATGTATAACAATAGGTTCACTGATCTCTATCCTTATATCCTTCAGTATCTACTTCAGCTAGATAACTTGATTACAATTATTTCTTGCTGCAACATACTCTACTTCTGCTGCACTTTGAGATGTGCAATCCTACTTCTTTCTTATCCAAGAAACCAATCTTCCTCCAATAAAGAAAGCTCCTTCACTAATGCTTTTTCTATCATCCATAGTGCCTATCCAACCTACATCAGTATAAGCACTTAGAGTAAAATCATTAGATCTATCATACCATAATGCAAACTCAAATGTTCCCTTCAGATATCTAAATATCCTTTTCACTACTATGTAATGTGATTCTCCGAGATCAACCTGGAATCTTGAAATAATTCAAATTGCATTTGTTGTATCTAACATTGTGTGAGTCAAATATTACAATCCTCCAATCATAGATCTATACTTCTTCTGCTCAAAAGTAGATGTCTCATCTTTTTAAGACAACTTGTGTTCGGTTACCATAAGTGTTCCAACTAGTTTACATGTTTCTAGACCAAACCTTTTTAGTAAATCTTTCAAGTACTTAGTCTGAGAAATAAACATTCCTTCTTTATTCTATACAATCTGCAATCCTAGGAAATAATTCATCTTTCCTATCATACTCATTTCAAATTCCTTCTTCATTTATTTTGCAAACTTCTTACTTTCTTCATCATCTCCTTCAAATATAATGTCATCAATAAATATTACCAAAATCATCAATCCATCATCAGTTTCTTTCCAATATAGATTACTATCTGCCATACCTTTGCTATATCCAAGCTTTGTCAAATACTTGCCTAACCTTGCATACTAGATTATGGGTGCTTGCTTCAATCTATACAATGCTTTCCTTAGTCTGCATACTATGTCATTGTCATTTGTCAAAGGACATCCTTCAAGTTGTTTAATGTATACCTCTTCTTCAAGTTCTCCATTCAGAAATGTTGACTTGACATCCATCTGATATACTTTGAATTTCTTCTATGTTGCATAAGCTAAGAATAATCTTACTACTTCTATTCTAGCCACTGGAGCACAAGTCTCCTCATAATCTATTCCTTCTCACTATGAGTAACCTTTACATACTAGTTGATGGTCTAATTTTTTTGCAAAAAATAAGAGTCAAATAAATTTGTATCCTACAATTTAGGGTTTGGTTTATGCAAGTTTTATAAAAAGAAGCCTAGGTGAAACCCTATTAAACATTATCATGCCCCAAGAAAAGTTTTCAAATCATATGTTAAAAAAGTGGGGTTTGGTAGGCGAATCAGATTTGAAAACAAAATATTCTTTCAGGAGACCTTTTTAAAATTTCCTTCTTTTCAGTCTTCCTTTGCTAAAAAATTTCCTACCATTAGATCTCTTCTAGATCTATGGTGATCATCATGTCACATAGTCAAGCTACAAGTTTTATATCATATGTGACATGGAAACCATTGTGAAATGTAAAGACAGTGACTGAAAGCAAAAAATGGGCACCAGTTTTTCATTATTTCAAAGTTCTCGATAAATAAATTGATGTCAGAAATGTTAGTACTAGAGAAAGCAGTTAGTTGGAAAGCACTTTGTTTCTCATCACTAGTTTTGGCAAATTTTGGGAGGTCACTATGTTGTGATCAAAAAATTGTATGAATCCCTCTGTTAGCAACATAATGCCTTGCCTAAAAATCAAAAGGACGTTAGGTTAATAAATGGACAGGTGCCATAAATTTTTTTTCTCACTTTAATGGGGTTGTATGCCCATAATTCATTGTCAAAAACATTTAATGGAGTGATAATGGTGAAAATGTGTGTTTTTGCTTGTCACTAGAGTTTCTTCACATCTTAAGGAATTCACTATGTCATGATCATAAAATCCATGAATCCTATTGGTAGCGACATAGTGCCTTGCCTAAAAAGTTAGAACTTGGAAGGTAGGTCCTAAACAATTCCCTTAGTCAGCAATAAGCTACATAATTAGTATGACACATTGGCAATAATTAAGACATGTGTGTCAAAAGTTGTTATGTCATGATCAAAAAATCCATGAAACCTACCGGTAGCAACAATGCGCCTTGCTGGAAAAGATAAGACATGGCAGGGCTTAATTTTTATAGTGTTATAAAAATGATTAAAATATTACATATGACTTGCCAACATGTCGAAGTATTTCCAAATCACATATGACATGGAAAAGCACTCAAGAAAAGGGAAAACAATTTTTTTGGATCATCAGATCAAAGCTTCATCAACGGTTGTCGCCAAGTCACCATCAAGAGTGGTGCAATGTTTATTCTATGTGATATGGTGACCAAGGGAAGGAATGCATGGGCCCACCACAGTTGAAATAAGGTAATAAAAAATTCCACACCATCAGATCAAATTCACATCTATGTTAGGCACTAATTTGTTATGAGGAATTGCTAGTTTTTTAATGGTAGTGACATATCGACCAAGGGGAGAGATGGAGGGACCTACCATAGTCACATTAAAATAGTGACCAAATACAAGTCATTAGATCATAATGAATCGATGGTGGTCACTATGTCATGTATGGAAATTGTTCACTACTTATGTATGGTGACATAATGAGAAGACAACACGTGTCCATAAGTGCTAGCAGGTGTAGTTCAAGTTGCTAGTAGTAACAAAAAGGCTTATGCAGAGAAAGTTCATTGGATTGACTTCTAGCTTGGCAATTAGAAGATGAGTCATCTTTTGTTTATATTCTTGGATTGTCAAATTTTCTAAAAATCAACTACATATTTTTTAAAATAGAAGATGGTGCCACTCTATTCTCCTTGTAGCTCATTTGTGAAAATTGAAAGCTCCTTGTGTGAATCAGGAATAGAGTATATTGTAGAAAACCTTATTTTTTCCCTTCATACATGAAAAAATGTGTAGGCCTTGAAAGAGCTTAGAGTTATTGAGAACTTATGCTTGGTGACTAAAATGTGAAGAAATTCTAGTAATCATAGTGTGTTGCAGAATTAAAGTTGTAAGGTGATGGAGAGCATGTAAGTTTCCTAGTCCATTATATATTAAGCTTTTTGGTATTCTATAATTTTAATTACCATGCATCCAAAGAAGCTTTTCTCAGGTTAGGTTGATTATTTGTCCAAAAACATACATGATGACCTCCTTGAATTATTGCCTGAATCCACTAATGAATCTACTCAAGTGAAGAAATTAACCACTATGAACCCTAGACTCAAAATTGTTGATGGATTGTATGATAAGGGGAACTGGTTAGGGATGCTAAGAATTCTCAAATAGGGCTTGTTCTTTTCAAAAAATGCTTCTTAGAAAGGAATTTATTTTCCCCTCATGGGAACATCTGGAGCTTTGACCTAGGAAAACTAGTGGTCCCTAGTGTTTTCATGGATTATGACCTATTAGAGGTCATTACTAAAAATTATGACCCAACAATCAAAGTAGTGAGAAGGTTGGATGGTGAATCACTCATCACTATAAGCCATGAGGAAATTTGAGAATTTTTTGGTCTTGAGCCACTATCAGATTATCATATACCTATTGACCTACATGAGTTAGAAAACAAATATTTATCTAAGAGGGATAAGATCAAATAGGGTGCATTGAGGACACACATAGGCACAATTAGGAACTTACCAGTGATCATATCATGTACTAGGGAACCTTTTAAAAAGGAATATTTCACCTCCTAGGCTGTGGGATATATAGGACTCTTTGTAGGGTTTTCAATGAGGATGAGCATAATTTTATACCTATAAGTTTTATGTATATGATGGATCATATTTCTTCTTTTGGTGTTGACATTCTTTTAGATTTCACCTCATACTTGGTAAAAGAAATCTACACAGGCTTGGTTGGAATTGCCAAGGGCAAGGTGCAAAAAACTTTTGGTCATTATTCACTATTGATGCATATATTATTGTTTAAAGGTGTAACATATTTTGGCAAAGAGATGGATTTGAATAGAGAACAAGAGGGACAAGCTTTGCCAGTTTAGATGTGGAGTGCAAATATGACCCAGGATGTAGAAAAGGCAAGGTTTGATAGGTACTTTGCCTCAAGGATAAGGTGCCTCTTATTAAGTGACAATCCTAGATTTTTGAAGGCATTAATCAATTTCATCAGGCCCATGCATAACCCTTCTGGTTTAAAAGTGTCATAGAATTGGGGAGATATTATACCATACCCTATTTCAACTATGTTTAGAGTTTATGGTTTCAAATGGACTCCTCATGTATTTCCCTACCAGGTACCTCTAAAAGTGGGGATAGCTAAGATATTATGGTAGCTGGGAGGATTGGAGGAAAATTATTTAGTAAAAAGACAAAGAGGCTCAAATTTCCCAACTTGTACTGTAGTCCACTAGTTTGTAATCACAAAAGGTGGTTGGTTATTTCTATATAAATTATTAGACCATTATAAGATGGTTGTATCTCATCCTCATTTTCTTGATACTGAGGGATTCTATTATTTGGGCTTTAGATACAGGGCTAATCTTGGTTCCATAAAGCATGAGCCTTATTACCTTGAGGGTATAATAAGGAATGAGCTCTCTTTACAAGAGTAGGAGACCAAGAAAGAAAAGTGGAGAGTTTTTTCAAGAGTTTTGGAATTCATTCATTGTTTTGACAAAGATTATGAGCCTCCTGGGAATACAATAACCGATGTAGACAAATTAAATAAACTTATAATGACTTTTCTTGAGATAATGGAGAATATGAATGAGAAGAAGTAATTCTTCATTAATACATATCCTAATAAAGCCAAAGATGTTATGAGAAGGTTGGCATTCACTCCCAATGTTGGAGTAGGATAGTTGATTATTTAGAAAAGGTCTGGCTATAATATAATTCGGAATAAGAAGACCACTGTGGATGAAGGTAAACAAATAATAGGATCTACTAGTGTTATCTTGGAAGAAAGACTCGATGAGCCCTCTCCTACGAGGAGAAAAATAATGAAAGAACAAGGTCCTCAAATTGAGGAGTATTCACCTAACCAATCCCCTTTGTGGATTAGAGAGGAGAAGTTCACTAGAGAGAAAGTTGAACAATTGGGGTCCCAAGGGGGATTATTTATCACCCAGGCAGAGTTAGATGAGGGAAACCTTCAAGAGCCTCTGATGCCAAGTCTTGATTTGATACTGGTAGACTATAGAGGAAGGGAATTGGACTCTATAATATAAAAATCTAGCCATGAATTTTCGTTAGATCATAATTTTGTTAAGTTAAGAGCCTTTTACCAATTTACATGGAGAGAAAATATGGGAAGGTATGAGGAAAGGTGCAACAAGTTGAGAATTGAGCACACAAAAATTGAGGAAGCAGCCATTCAAAGTCAAATAAGAGATGAAATGATGCAAGAATTCCAAAACCTAACCCCTAAAGAAGGGAGACAAATGGTAAGAGCATCAGGTGTTTTGCAGCTACCCAATTGGGATATAGCAGATGCTCTAGTTTTCAATTCTATTTCTAGCACATTAAACATATAGGATCAAAATGAGAAAGAAATAAAAGGTTCCAATTTTAGTACAAACTAAGCTACCTTAGTCATTTGCTCAATAAGAAAGGGATCCAAGATAGTTTCCTCGCAGTTAGATGATATTGGATTAATAAGAAGTATAATTGTGAAGAGGGTAGTAGGTACAATGAATGTGGAGGCTGTACATTTGAATGTTGATACATCTAACCTAGCATTGGCCACTATAGAGAGAGATGCAAAGGAAAGGTTGGAGTTGTAAGCTAAATATGAGAAATTTTTGGAGGCTTACAATAAAGAAGTTCAGAAAAGAATTAAACTTGAAAATAAGATGAAGGGATAGTCTTCCAGGCCAAGGATCACATACCCTCACTCACCAGTGAAGCCTTTTAAAACCACTCCCCTCAATAAAATTCTTGATACTCCATAGAGGCCACAATATTATACAAATGAGGATTTTAAAGAGGAAAAGAGCAAATTGTGTGTACTACATGTAGAGTTGAATGTCCATTATGAAGATAAATTGAGAAAGGCTCTCATGCATCTGGTTGACAAAATTGAATGGCCATTTTTCTATGATCAATTAGCAAGGGTAATAAACATATGGGAAGAGATAAAAGAAAATGAAGGGACTTTGAAACCCATTTCCAATAAGTAGAATAAAAGGAGAAAAGAGGTCACATTTCTTTGTTATTCTATCATAAAATTTTCACATGACCACATAGAAAAAACTTATGATATTACTAATGATCTTCCAAATTTTGATGATAGAAGAGTTGGATTGTAGAGGAGGATTTTTAGTTATTTGAATAAGTATAAAAGTGAAATTTTTTACTTGTTCCCATTTGCTTTGGATAAGAGGAATGAACTGAAGAATAAAGATGAATGGGCCAAAGGTTTAGATGATTTATTTTGTTTAAGAATAAATAAAGTCATTAACGAAAAAGGACATGCATGGTGGGAAACCACAATGGAGGAGCTAGTGAGGGTCCAGTTATTCTTTGATTCTTTCAAACAAGAATTTTTTAACATTAATAAGGAGGCTAAATTTGTAATCAAGAAGCAGAATGATATCCTACACTTTAACTAGCTAGATAACACACTTTTTGACAAGTGCATAGAAAATATTGCTTCTGGTGAGTAGTGGGAAGAGGCTAAGAGTGATCAAGATGAGATGGATCAAAATGAAGTTCAAATCATTGATGCACCTTCAGAAGACCAAGGGAGAGAAGAAGACAAAGAAGGGAAACCATCTCAAGTGGAAAGTACTATGGGTCAGGTTAATGATGTGGCAGAAACAAACCAACATATAACTATTACCTTAACAGTTCATGATGAAGATGGTGAAGATCCCCAAATTAAGGTTAATCTACAAGCACTAGATCATTACACATCATTAGCAAGCTTGATGGTTGTATATTATGAGGAATTAGAATAGCAAAAGAGTCAACCACTAAAGTCATCACCTTTGAAGATGTAATAGAAAGTGGACCCACCGAAAGAATGTTTTGATGTAAAAGTTTTTTTGTTACCCACAATTTTCTCTTTTGTGATAGTTTTTAAAATGAAAATATCTTTTTTTAAGAGACAATTGTTAGTTCTTGATGCTTGAAGCTTGTTGCATCTCATAGTATATAAGTAAGATTCTAGGGCTAGAGAATGGGTCTGAATTGTTGTCTTTCTCAGTCTTTACTAAGTATGTTCAGTCCAACTTTTTGATATACTTTGCGATATGTTTTCTCTGTAGATTTATGAGAATACATCAATTTGCTAGGATTTAGATGTTTGGTTTTGATTCATTCTGAGTGTTTTTCAATTGTATGAAATTGTTTCAAAATAAAATAAATACAAAGATGAATTGTCACCACGTCGTTTCTAGCTGAATCTTGTCTCCATTTCTTTTACCTAGTTATTTTGAAGCTATATAAGCAAAGCTTGTCTAGTTAAATGCAATTGAATCAAATTGTATATCGATTCACTATTGCTATTAATTCAATGAATTAAATAAATGCCTAGTGGTATTGATAGGATCTCCATGGTAATAGGAAGGATGTATGTAAGTATAATTTTCAGTAAGAACTACTGATAATGTTGATTGTAAAGAAATCAATCAGGTCTAGGAATTGAATTGACTCTGAATCCCAATAGATGAGGCACTGATATATTAATTTCAATCTATAAATGAAGGAAGCATAGGAAATCATCAAATTCAAATTATAAATCAGTTTTTCTTTACTGTTCAAAAGAATTATCAATGCTGGTCAACACTCATTTGCATCTGATCTCTGAGTCTTAGTTAGCTACTATTACTAAAAATATTTGTAAACCTGGGGAGAATTGTGACAAAATCTATTTATAAGGGATGAATATTATCTTAAAGTGCCATGGAATGAAAAAACTATGTACATGTCAAAGATAAGAGATGAGAATCATAATGAAACTAAAAGATTCTTACTCATTAGTATTCATTTGAACCATCCCTCAGGTATACCCACCTTGGTTCTGCAAAACATAAAGAATCCATCTTGATTTCATTGCAATTGGGTCCAAATAAGGAATACATTCAATTTTTTAAAGAAAGTAACTAATCCTTAGATTATTTGTGTTTTCATTATCTTCGTATTGAGCTTTTTTTTGCATAGTAGTTGCAAAAATACCAAAAAAATGGTGACTCTATTGGGAAGTTGCTTAACACATGTTTGTGTATAAAATGTACTGCAGTTTCTTTGGTTTAGTTGTATACATGTATGTCAATTATCTTAGTGTTACTCATCATTATAGTGGACCTTTTTAGTGACAAACCTTGAGAATTTTTTTTAAAAAGAGAAAAAACCACAAGTATGATGGACTTACAATAATGTATACAACCTTTATGAAGTGTCTTATCTATCAAGCAAGAGTTGCAGTAATGTGTTATTTGTGATTGGTCCCTTTTGTGTTATAAAGTTATTTGGTATTCCCTTGTACTTTTTCCCTTAAAGTCAAAAGCTCTTTTGTAGGAGTTGATGAAATCCAACTCCATAGATTGCCAAGATCACCTACATGCAAATAGCTTGCTGAAGAGAAACCAAAGGAGCAAGAGCTTGAAGCAAACAATGCAAGAGAAAATATTTCACAATAGGAAAATGAAATTTCTATGTGAATGAATAAATTTACAATGTGAGAGAGAGACTGAATATAAAGGCCTCAAGGAAGCTTGTAGAACAAGTTAGAAAGTGGTAGAAGATAAGGTTTACAACTAAGCACACTTCCACAAAAAGGTGGAACATGCTAGAAGGAAACAAACTCCCGTGTTGTCAAAAACTCATCACTACAACTATTAAATACATGCATTAACCTAAGTAAGATTAAGTAATAAAATAAATAATTAATAAATAATTAGTTATTTACTCTAACACCCTCCCTTAAGTGCAACTTAGGGGAATGCCTTAAGCTTGCAAAACTAAGATGAAATCTAGAATGGGTCCTAGCAACAAGGCCATGTTAGGTACCCATGTATAATGTAAAGAAATGAAACCTCTAAAAATGGGGAAAGAGGGAAAACCTCATGGAAAAAACCCTCCCCCAAAAAGAGGTAAAATATGCTGAAAAAAAAAACATGAAGGAAGGAAAGCCTCAACAAGAACCCCCAAGGACAACAACCAAAAATGGCTCAAGAGACTCTCTCAAAACCATAAGTACAACTAGTTCCCCCATGAGAATAGACACCAATCCCCTGCCCCCAGAATGATGGAGCTCCTGTAACAATGATCAAACCAGTGAAACTCAAATGTGGAAGGAACAAAGGCACATAACAAGGAAACCCCTAAATGAGAGGGAAAACTAGAAGGCCTAGCTAATGCCCAAAGGAGTATGAGGATCCTAAAAGGGAATCCCCAAGGTAGGTGTGATGATACTATCATAAATGTCCACTGTAGAATCTGCAATAGGTGCACCTGGAGGCTTGAAGAATGGAGTTGGAGGATCAAGTAGAGTAGAAGAAGAAGAATCCTATTGAAGAAAAAAGTCCTCAACTAGATGTGGTGTGGTAGTGAAAATAGGGATCTCAGGAACAATACAAAGGTTAAAGTATCCTAACTACACCAAATGATGCTCCTAAAAAAGAGAAGTAATGTGCTCCTACAATAGAGATGGTGGAACAAAGTGCAAGAAGGTGTAGAGATGAGTGGAAGGATAAACTAGTACCCCTATAGTAATAATACTTCCCGTTACATGATCTCAAATGAAGATTGAATCAGCAATGAACTCAATTGTCTTCCTTGATCCACTATGTGTAATCTGAGAAATTGAGAGAAGGTTGGCAGACAAAGATGGAACATACAATACATCATTGAATATACCATCTTGGATCTAAACTGAACCTTTCCCCTAGATTGGTAGCACAATTTTATTCCCCATGAGAATATGAGGAATAGGAGAAGCCTCAAGATTAGAGAAGACACCTTGAGAATATGTCATATGGTGAGAAGCACCTAAATCTAGTATCCAAGGAACCTGTGAAGGAGATGTAGTGAAAACCTATAATGCATGACCCTTTCCAAGATCTGATGTAGATGGTGAAGATGTGGAAGAAGAATGAAAGGTAGACCCTTATGAGGTAGAAGAGGATGGAGAAGAAACAATGTTCTTCTAAATAAGAGCTTGCAAATCTGTAATTTTTTTCTCATGGCCATCAAATCTCTTTTGATAACAAAGTGCCTCATTATGAGATCCTTTTTGACAATAAGAACAAGTAGGAGTCTTAGTCTTCTTTTTCTCCTTCTTCGTAGAAGATGATGAACCAATAGAAGAGAGATCTGATATCTACTTCAACTTCTACTCCTGTATATCCTTGACAAGCAATGCCTACGACTGTGAACCTGAAAGTGAATCCATCTGATTGATCTTGGATTGTTCATGAGTTAACCGATCAAAAAATATCTCAAATGAAGGCATCCTATGTCTATCACCCAAGTCATCCATAGTGGAGTAGAAAGTAGAAGAGAAGATCTGATACTTTCACCTCAACTTTAAGAGTATCAAAAAGATACACTCATCATCTGTCTTGGTTTTCCCACATCCTTGCAAAAGTGTACGCAAAGATTTGAATTTCATCAAGAAGTCCTCAATGGTAGGAAAGCTATCAAGTGTCAAAGAAGTCAACTTTGCATCAAGCTAAAGTACCTAAAAATCATTCATTGTGCCAAACAAAGTCTAAAATTTGAGCCAATAAGCCCATGGAGTGGTCAAATCATCCAAGTGAAATAATAGACTATCTAAAATATTTAGTGCAATCAATCCCATGGCCTCATCCATTTTATTCCTATGATGAAGAACCTCAAAAGGTCATGTAAGAATAGGTTGATTCTCATCCAAACATGACCATAAGCCCCTTGACATGAGAAGCCTAGTCATTTGTGCCTTCTAGGTTTGATAGTTGTGTGGTGTGAGATGGGTCACAGATGGATCCACACTTAAGAGAAGAAGATGAAAGTAGAAGGGTCTGATTCTGAATTAAATTATAGAAAAGAAAATGCCCCCCACAATAGATAATGATATCCCTCAAATACCACAAAAGAACAACTATGGAAAGCAAGAAAAATAGAAAAAAAAAACCTGAATTTCAGATGCACAGATAGAGGAAACTAAAGCCTCTACTTCAACACCAAAAATAGGAGCTCAATATTACTCCAAACTGATTCTAGACCTGGAAAGTAGACAATAAATCATGCACTTTTTTAAAAAAATAGCATTGAAATATGTGTCCATATGAGCCTAAATAAATCCTTTGAAGGTACCAAAAATGGGATTTTTGAGTTGTACAAAAATTAAGGAACATAGATGTCAAAATTCTTGCACCAATGTGTAGATCATGAAATTTTACCTCAAAAAATTGCTCGAAAAAATGAGTCCATATAAGGGAGATATCGTTGTTTGAAAATCACCTTTGTAGTTTTTTTTTTTTGAATTGCCACCATCGCACCTCCAAAAAATAGAGAAAAAAGCCCAAAAAATATTAGATTTGTTATGTCAAACCCTCTTTCTCCTTTTTCTTCAAATACTAAAAAAATGCTCTTCCTCCCAAGTGAAGAAAAAATAAAAAATAAACTATGGTTTGTGTCTCCGAATCATAGCTTCAAAAATCCTTTAGTGAAGAAGTAGTAGGGAAGCTCTAATACCATGTAGGAGTTAATGAAATCCAACTCCACAACTTGCCAAGATTACCTACATGCAAATAGCTTGCTGAAGAGAAACCAAAGGAGCAAGAGCTTGAAGCAAACAATGCAACAGAAAATATTTCACAATAGGAAAATGAAATTGCTATGTGAATGAATGAATTTACAATGAGAGAGAGACCAAATATAAAGGCCTCAAGGAAGCTTGTAGAACGAGCTGGCAAGTGGTAGAAGATAAGGTTGACAACTAAGCACACTTCCACAAAAATGTAGAACATGCTAGAAGGGAAAAAACTCTCATGTTGTCAACAACTCATTACTACAACTATTAACTACATGCATTAACCTAAGTAAGCTTAAGTAATAAAATAATTAATTATTTATTTACTCTAACATCTTTTACTATCTTATTTCCCTAGAATAGGGTGGTGACTTAGTCAAGGTTTTGAAGCTGGTGCTTATTTAACAAAAAATTCTTTGTAATGGCTAATAAAAGGAAGAATACAAGAGCTTATGCAAGGGCCAATCCTAATGTACCCTTATATACTAATTTACCCCAAGGTGGTAGGAAAAATCAAGGAAAAAAGAAGGCATATCCAAATCCTACTGGGAAACCCAGAAGTAATACATCAATATATCCTCAATATCAACCAGTGGTAGGAAGGGAGTCTTCTTCACTAATTCTGAGTCAGAAACTACTAGGCTTTTGGAGGGGACATTTAGTACTCCACTACAAGAAGACCAAGTTTATCATAATAAGAATGTTTCCTCAGTAGGAGATACATTTCATAGATCATATACGAACCATAGGCTAGGATATGGGATTTCCATGAAAGATCCTAGAATAGTTCCATGTGAAGAGCCTAATCTTATAGATCTTGATGATCCTACTAATTTACAATAAAATTTTGTAGACCCTTAGGAAGTATGTTTTGAAATAGAAGTTTTGAAGGAATGGGTCACAAAAGAGGAGTCCAAACATATTCGTTTGGAAAAGGAAAGAGAGCAAACCACTCTAAACACCATTATTGAAAAAGACAACTTGCTTAGAAGAAAGGCTACTTTGAAGGAACAAAATAAGAAGTTAGAAGAAAGGACCTCAGTCCTTCATGCTGATGTTTTTGGGGGTATAGATAGTTTAAGGTCTAAAGTTCTAGAACAAGAAGAACTCATGAGCCAAAGGCAAGAACCTATCATTTCCCAAGTCCAAGCCTATAAGCCCGTCCAAGAAGATCCTGTAGAACCTATTATGAAAGCCACTGATAAAGGAAAGAGTAAAGCTATAGGAATTCAAATAAATGAACTCCAAGCTGCATTAAGAAAAACTGTGAATCCTCCCATGTCTAAACTAGACCTTGATCTGGAAAAGGCTAGGAAAGAGAAAGAGGATCTAGAAAAAGAACTTGAGAAGGTTGAGAATGAAGCTCAAGTAGTAGAAACTAGGAGAAATATTTAATTCATCAAATCTAACTTTGCTTTAGCTTCCTGGCCCAACTTGTTTACTCAAACTACAATTTTTGTGGCTACTTGTGGACCAGTAATATCTAGTTAAGCTATGTCTCAGTCTACCCCTATCTCTTCATCCACTACTAGTATCCCAATCCCTATTGTCCAAATAGAAAAATCTCAAGCCAATATTTCCAAAAATTAGGCTAATATAGAAAGAACATCCAATGATATAGGTTTTCAAAAAAGGCTTACATATATGGAGAAATTTAGACAAATATCATTCCAAGGGATTCCTTGTTTCCCTTATTCAATATCTTTTGATCTAAGATATATAGTTGTTAAGTTGTCTGGGAACAATGTTGTCACTGGAGAGAAACACTTGAGAGTCTTTGTAGACATGTTGAATGACTTTGAAGTTGATCATGAAGATGTGGTGATGAAACTATTTGTACATTCATTAATAGAAGATGTCAAGGATTGGCTTAGGAGATTACCAGATGATTGCATTAGTTCTTGGAGTGATATGGAGAAATTGCTCAAAGAACAATATGGTGACAATACTAACACTAGTATCATGTTGAATGATTTCAATAATATCAAGAAAAACCCTAATGAATCTACATTTGATTTTAATGTAAGGTTTCAAAAAGGAATGTATAAGTTGTTCTAGGTTATGAGATTGAATGAGAATGTTTTTCTTACAATGTATTTTAATGCTTTTGACAACAAGATGGCTTATCAATTGAGGGATAAAGATCCTAAAACTTTGAGGGATGCTTATAAGGTTATAGTGAATATTGAAAATAATAGAAAAGAATTTGGTAAGATTGGGAGGAGAGATGATCCATAGCTATTCATTCCCAAGAATAACAACAAAAGGGAAGTTGATAAAACTCCTGCAGATAAGAAATTGAAGAACCCACAATAGGTCAGGTATTGGACTTGTTAAAAAAGATGAACCCAACCAATTTCAATACACATAAGTCAAATGTTGGTGAGAAGGTCCCAATGAATAATAACCATTTCAATAGACATCCAAGAATGCAAAACATTCCTTATACCACTCAATGGAAAGATGGCAAACCAATTCCTAACCAGCCCCAAAGTGTGAAAGATAAGGGTACACCAGATCCTCTACAAAGAAGTTATGTTAATATGAATGATGATGTACCATGGTGCATCATATGTCAATTACCCCACTCTCCAAATTATTGTGTAGTTGCTTAATCATTTACTTTAGATTAAATTGCACAAGATGGAGAGGATGAAGAAGAAAAAGGCCATGATGATGTAAGTTGTAATATGGTTAGCATGTGTGATGATTGTATAGATTCTAATTTGGAAGAACCTAAAAATGATATTGCATACCAAAGAATTACTTATTAGTTACATCATCAACAAGTGTATTCAGACAATGAAGGTTATGATGAAGAGAAGGTATGTGTTACATCTTCTAAAGTTGGCCATGTAAACTTGAGAATGCCCTCTAAGGAAGAGATTAATAGGATTACCGCAAAGATTGTTTCTCAAGTTCATAGCAATTAAAATTTGAGAATTTGAAAAATCAATAATGATGTTGGAAAATCTTTTGGTATATTCATCAAGGATATTACACATAAGATGAAGGATGACAGCAAGAAAGCTTAGGCAGACACAACAAAGGCCAAAGGTAGTAAGGACAAGGAGTGGGAGCCTAAACAGAAAGTGAATTTTCAAACAAGTGATATCCCTAAAGAAATGGTGTAAGAAAAGGATTTAGGATCTAATTTAGCCAATCAAGTTGTAGTGCCTGCTACTCAAAGGACTTCAACTCTAGGTATGCTTGTAAAGCCTATTATATCTGAGACTATTGATATGATATTCATGTTGTCATAGATTACTATTAAAATATCTTTGTCTGAATTATTTAGAGACAAGCACAAGAGAAAAGCCTTGTCATGGTTGGGTGGGATAGGAAATAATGGTAGTGTGGTTAAACCAAGCACCACTCAACAATCCCCAATAGTGCCAGATGATAGTGGTATTATATCTCAAATTCCCTAGATGTTTTTGGATGATTCATCACTAGCATACATAGAAGATATTGACCCATTTTTCTTTAGTTTGATCATAAAAGGAAAAACCCTAAATAATTGTATGATAGATGTAGGAGCTTCTAATACCATAATGCCATTCAAAGTTATGGAAGCTTTATGTTTGAAAATGGATACCAAGCAAGGAAGATGCAAAGGTATGGATGCTAAAAAAGTTCTAGTCATAGGTACTATCAATTCTTTACCATTTAAGCTAGTTGCATACCCTGAGGTAGAATTGACCATGTTAGTCCTTGTGGTTGACATTCCTCCACATTATGGGATGTTGCTTTCTATGAAATAGAGTTCTTCTATGGGAGCTAGCTTGTAGTGTGATTTTTCTTATGCAACCTTCCATATAGGCGATAAGGTAGTTAGGGTTGATAGAGAACCAAGGGTCAATAGAATTCTAAGAGAAGGCATTGATAAGGATTCAACTTCCTTTTTGGACACTAGCGTAAATGCTTTTAGGGTAGAATTTATCATTCAAGAAGTAGAGAAATTGCCTATTGTAATTGAACATAAAGTGGAATGTTGCATGGATTCACCAGTTCTATGGACCATGTACTTTGATGGGGCTAATTCTAAAGAAGGTTTAGGGGTAGGGGTAGTTTTTGTTTCTCTTGAGAAGAATACTTTTAGATATTCATTTACTCTAAAAATTTCTTGCACTAACAATATAGCCAAATATGAATTCCTATTGTTGGGATTGGAGGTTGCCACCCACCATGGGATCAAAAAGTTGCATGTCATAGGTGATTCCAAATTGGTCATCTCACAAATAAAGGAAATTTATGCTTCAAAAAATAAAAGGTTGAAAAAATATATAAATGCAGCTTGGGATTAAATAGAAATTTTTGATGCATTTGGTATTTCATGGAGAGATAGAAGTCAAAATAAAATGGCAGACTTACTTTCCAATGTGGCATTCAAGCCTAATGAAATGTCATTTGTAGGAATCTCACAAATAGAAGTTTAAAATAGATCTTCAATACCTAAAAATATTGAAAATTAGCAAGTTTTTGAAGATGATAAAGATATTTTGAACTTCATGTTAAGTGAGGAAAAATACCATGGTCAAGAAATGGATTGTAATAATTTAATTGAAATCATTGATGGTGAGGAAACTACTTTTGGATAGGAAATTATGCAGTTGAAAACCAACAAGGTACCTAAGGGGTTAGTGGTTTTGGGAAATATATTTGATAATCAAGATAGAGTAAAAATTGGAACTAGGGACTCTAAGCCTCAAGAATTAGAAGAAATAAATCTTGGTACTGCTAAGGCTCCTAAGTAATTTTACATTGGCAAGAATTTATCAACCAAAATTAGAAAACCATTGATTGACTTATTGAGGAAGTACATGCATGTTTTTTACTAGTCATATGATGACCTCAAAGCTTATAAGGAAGATTTATTTCAACATGTTATACCATTGAAAGATAATGTAAAACCTTTCAAATAGAAAAAAAGGCTATCTAATCCTACTTTAGCCCCCAAAATGCAAGAGGGGCTAATGAAGCTAAGGGATGGAGGGATAATTAAGATAATTATACATTCCACCTAGGTTTCAAATCTAGTACCTATCTAAAAGAAGAATGGTGATATAAGATTATTTTTAGATTTTAGAAATTTGAATATTGCATCTCTAAAGGATAATTATGGGTTGCCAAATATGGAAGCTATGTTGCAACAAGTAACTGGCTCTAGGCTGATGTCTATGATGGATGGTTTCTCAGGGTACAATCAAGTTCTTGTGAAAGAAAATGAATAATTTAAGACAATATTTACAACTCCATGGGGAACTTATGTGTATATGAGAATGCCATTTGGGTTGATTAATGTTGGTGAAACTTTTTAGAGGGCTATGGTTGTAGCCTTCCATGATTATATCAATATGTTTATGGTAGTATACCAAGATGACAATATAATTCCAAGAAGGCTGGAGACCACTATAGACACCTAGAGAAGAGTTTTATCGAAGTCTTGGAATATGGAGTATCTTTAAATCCAAAGAAATACACATTTGGGGTAATAGAAGGTAGATTACTAGGACATATAATGTCAAAAAATGGTGTAAAGATAGATCCTGAGAGAGTGGCAGCCATTGATAAGGTGCAAATGTGAAGGGAATACAATCCTTCTTTGGGAAAGTTAATTTTCTAAGGAGGTTTGTTACAAACTTTGCTGAAGTTAGTAGACCTATTTCAAAAATGCTTAAGAAAGGAGCTACTATCAATTGGGATGGTGAACCTTCATAGGAATTATAAGATATTAAAATTTCCGTAAAGAATGCTCTAGTCCTTAGGACCCTAGATTACACAAAACCAATGCACATATTCTCTTTTGCATCTTTCCATACTGTAGTTGTAGTCTTGTTGCAGAAGAACGAAGAAGGATATGAACAACCTATTGCATTTTTTAATAAATCATTACATCCTATGAACTAAAATATGAGATAAATGAGAAGCAAGCATATACCTTGGTGAAGGTTGTTAAGGCTTTTAGATGTTATTTGGTAGGTGTCATTGTTATTGCATTTGTACCTAGTGCAGCTGTCAAGGACATCTTTTCTCAGCAAGGGGTATCAGGTAGGAGATGTCGATGGATCAACATGATCCAAGAATTTAACATTGAAATTTAGATCACAAAATTGGTAAGAGGTCAAGGATTAGCTAAGCTTATGGCTCAATCCAACTTAGATGCTAATAAAATCAATATAGAAATAGCTGATTTAGGATTAAGCTTATGTAACATGGACCATTGTGAATGGTATACTAATCTTAATTATTATCTGCAACATATGGAAGCCCCTTCCCATTTGACTAAGAATGAAAAAAGGAGTACTAAGTTGGAAGCCATGAGGTATATTATTTTCCAAAATGACCTATGGTGGAGAAATTTTGAAAGAGTGCTACTAAAATGTGTTGATCAAGAAAAATTAAAAGAAATATTGAAGGAAATGCATTCTAGAGTCTATCGACGACATTATATGGCCAAGACCACTACAAAAAAGGTAATGAGAGTTGGATTCTAGTGGCCTTCCCTCTTTAAATATGCTTAGTTGATGATCAAAAAGTGTGATGCTTGTCAGAGGTTTGCAGGCAAGTTGGAATTTTTAGGAAACACACCATTAAAACTAGTGGAAGTTCTAGCAATGGCGAATGAATTTTATAGGTGAGATTTCTCCTAAGTCTAGTACTAGTTATTCATGGCTATTGATTACAATTGATTACTTCACAAACTGGGTGGAGGCAATTCCTACAAGAAATGCAACTAGCAAGGTTGTCAACAATTTTTTGCTAAATAACATTATTTCTAGATTTGGTTGCCCTCAGAGGATTGTGATAGATAATGCAATGTGCTTTAGATCTAAGAAATTCATAAAATTTTGTGATAAATATGTAATTACAAGATCAACATCTTCTCCCTATCATCCATAAGGGAATGGACAAGATGAGTCCACAAATATTTTTTTGTTAAAAGTAATAAAGAGGACACTAGATGATAATAAGAAAGCCTGGGATTCTAAATTATAGTTAGCAATATGGGCTAATAAGGTGACTATGAAAAAGGTTATAGGAGTTGTACCCTTTGATATTATCCATGGATCCAAACAAGAATGCCACCGAACAATTTAATGGGATTGTATAATTACATTCAAGTGTATGATGAAGACATCACTAATGATATGCAAGAAAGAATGGATGAATTGGTAGGACTAGCTGAAACTAGAAAAGAAGCATCTTCCAGAAATCAAAAGTTGCAACTACAAGTTAAGACATTGTATGAGAAAAGAATAGTGAGTAAGAAATTTGAATTTGAAGATTTAGTCCTCATGTGGAATGCTAGGATTGAGGATAAGGGAAAACATGGCAAAATTAACCCTATATGGTTGGGTCCTTATCTAAGTAAAACCTCATGGGGAGAGAATTCTTATTTACCAAAAGATTTATCATGTAACATTTTTGAGCTGCTAGTTCATGGATAGTTCTTGAAGAGGCATTTTTGCTAAAAAGATACTTGTTTTCTCCATGAACAACAATTTTTAGGGGTTTTTATATATTTGTTTATCCTTTGCATCTATGTAAAATTCTATATTCTTTTTTTGGTGTGGTTACTCTCTTAGAAGTTGCCATTCTTTGTCAAGTTTGTGGTCTGCTCTGCCAAATATTCTAGTTCATTGTGTAGACACAGGTAGTCTATCATCCCCAAATAGAGCCACTAATGGTCTAATTTTTTGCAAAAAAAAAGAATCAAATAAATTTGTATCCTGTAGGTTAGGGTTTGGTTTGTGCAATTTTCATAAAAAGAAACCTAGGTGAAACCCTATTTAACATTATTATGCCCCAAGCAAAGTTTCTAAATCATATGTTAAAAAAAAGGGGGCTTGGCGAGCAAATCAAATTTGAAAATGAAATATTCTTTCAGGAGACCTTTTTAAAATTTCCTTCTTTTCAGTCTTCTTCTCCCAAAAATTTTCCTACCATCAGATCTCTTCTAGATCTACAGTGATTGTCATGTCACATAGAAAAGTTGCAAGTATTACACCATATGTGACATGGTGACCATCGTGAAACATAAAGGCAGTGATGGAAACCAAAAAATGGGCTCCAGATTTTCATTATTTCAAAGTTCTCAATAGACAAATTGATGTCAAAAATGTTAGTACCAAAGAAAGGGATTAGTTAGAAAGTTCTTTTTTTTCCATCATCAATTTTGGCAAAGTTGGGGAGATCACTATGTACTGATTGGAAAATGTATGAATCCCTCCTGTAGTGACATAGCACCTTGCCTTAAAATCAAAAGGACATGGAGTTAATAAATGGATGGGTGCTGTAAATTTTCTTCACTTTATGGGTTTGTATGCTCATAATGCATTGTTAGAAACATTAAATGCAATGATAATGGTGGAAATGTGTGTTTTTTTCTCATCACCAGAGTTTCTTAATGTCTTAAGGAAGTCACTATGTCATGACTAGAAAATCCATGAATCCTATCAATAGTGACATAACACCCTGCCTAAAAAGTTAGAGTGTGGGAACAATTTGGAAGGTGGGTCCCAAAGAATTCCCTCAGTCAGCAATAAGCTGCATAATTAGTATGACATATTGGCATCAATTAAGACATGTGTGTCAAAATTCACTATGTTGTGATCAGAAAATCCATGAGACTTGCCTGTAGTGACATAGTGCGTTGCTAGAAAAGATAAGACATGGCAGGGCTCAATTTACATAGTTTTATAAAATGGATATTACATATGACTTGCCAACATGTCAAAGTATTGCCAAATCACATATGACATGGAAATGCACTCAAGAAAAGGGCAAAAATTTTTTTTGGATCGTTAGATCAAAGTCTCATCAATGACTATTTCCAAGTCGCCATCAAGAGTTGTGCAATGTTTATTCTATGAAACATGGTGACCAAGGGAAGGAATGCATGGGCCCTGTTGGTGCTCAAAATTGCCATCCCAATTTTGAGCACTATTGAAGAAATCAAGCCCTTTAAGTGCCCTTAAATGCATATGTACCTAGCTATACCTTTGAGCCTTGTGAGGTGTTTAATGTTTATAACACCTTCCATTCAGCCTATCCACTTGTTCCATGAAGTCAAATTGTCATTCTAAGCCATTTCATGAAGTTCCATTTTGAGTAATTTTCAAATCTGCATTTTACCCTAAGTGTTAAATAACAATAGGAGGCTATGTTTGCATCTAAATATCTTTAACCTAGAAATTTTCATGACTTTCCACTTTGGAAGTGTCTAGTGTCCATATCAAAGAGTCTATGTTTTAGATTTTGAGTTGTTTCAAGTCTGTTTGACTAGGTTTTGAATCCCTCAAAGTTGGTAGTTTATTATTTTCATGCTGATGCACATTGCACACAATTCTGGGATGACCTATTTGATGAGTTGTAATTTTGACCTAGTTGATAAAAATGCCAAATTTCCTTTTCTATTGCATTTCAAACATCAGGGACTTGTTATGTTTCAAGTTTTAGCTCATGACAAACCCACTTGATCAATTTTCAAATGCGATTCCAAGTGTAATTTCGAAAGTTTTACTGGTGTCAACATTTGCAAATTTGTCAAAACCCTTGTTCATGATGTTATATCTCAAAACTTGTGATAGATGAGATTGAATGGATTACACCACTATGTTTTCCTCTGAAAATACTTTAAGTGTGCCAATTTTCACATCTTGAAGAATCCATTTGCACATGTTTTCCAAGTCAATTCAATTTGTAAAAATAGCTTTTCTATCATTGTTTTCAATCTACAAATTTTGAGTAGCTCACTTTGACCCCTTGCCAAACACATCTAGTTATTCATCATGAGCCCAAATCCTAGATTTATACTCTCCTTGTGACAGTGAACCAACACACCAATTTTCATTTCCTCAAGTGTCAGTTTACCTAGTTTTCGAAGCCAATTCCAAACGTGATTTGTTGTTTTCTGACATGTTTTCTTGTAGGCAGTTTTGAGAGGTCAACTTTGATGGTCAATAACTTTTGACCTCGAATTCATCATGAGACAAGATTTGACAGGGTAAAAGTGTGTGGTATAGAGAATTAGTGGGTCAAATTTTAGAGCCTGGTCAGAGGTTTGGGTTAGTTTTTAAGGCCAGTCAATAGACCTCCTGTCATTAAATTCACAGTTTGCAAAAAGTAGGTAAATGAGTTTTTAATGATCAAATTAATGCTCGAAATCAATTTTAGACAATTTGAGGTGATCAGTGGATCAATTTGATGGTTTAGTTGTTTGAAAACAATTTCTTTTTAGCCGGACCCACTTTGGGGCTCGGCTAAATGATATCAGATTGATAAAGCATATTAGTGATTAAATATTCCCTGAAGTTGAAAGATTATAATGATTGTAATTATTATAATTTTTGGGAACACATCTTTCAAAGTTAAAAAGTGGAAGATGAAGCAAGGGGATACTTCTAGCAACTTATTAATGCTATTGATTATTGTCACAGTAGAAATGTTTTCCATCAAGATTTGAAGCCAAAGAATGTCCTTGCCAATGTAGACTGCAAGCTTAAACTTTGTGATTTTTTCCTGGCAAGAGTTTCCTTTAGTGACACTCCTACAACAATCTTTTGGACTGATTATGTTGCTACAAGGTGGTACAAGGCTCTAGAGTTGTGTGGTTCTTTTGTTTTCTCTAAGTACACTCCTGCTAGTGATATTTGGAATATTAGATGCATTTTTGCTGAAGTCTTGACTAGGAAACCACTTCTTGGCAAAATGTTGTTCATCAGTTGTAAGAGAATGGTAGGAAAGTTTAATAGCTATAACATTTAGATAAGACTAAGCCTCTTGGTTTTAAAATAGCTACGGATAGAGCATTGCAATCAGTAATTTACTCTTCTCTAGATGAACCATACATTGGAGTGTTCTATGTCAATCTTTCTATAGGTGCTATGCTAGCTCATTAGTACAATATGAAGAGAAGCATTAGTAGTAGTAGTCCAAGGCAAAAATTGACCATGGCTTGGAAAAGCCATGAGCCAAAAAGAAACCATGGCATAGGTAAGGAAAGAATTTCCATATTCAATGTGGAGATGTTGTAATCAAAAAAATGTGCAGATCATGTGAGATGTTTGAGCCCCATGTTGAAGGGCATGTGATCAGATAAAAGAAGCCACTATGGAATGGGTCCCCCACACCAAGTCAACTATAGCCTACATCCAAAAAGAGAGAAGCCCCACATTTTTTATGGAACATGGCACAATCTTATTTGAAGCCATAGGGGAGGAGCCCCACGATGGAGATAGTGGCTTACAAATGAAACAAAGGAGGCATCCAAGAAAATCAAACCTGCAGACAAGAAACAAAGGAGCCCATGGATTGTTAAGAAGAGTCTCCTCCCAGCAAACAAAAGGAAAGCCCATAGTTTCAAGATTGAAGAAACCAACACATAAAAGAGGCATGATCCATGTTTTAGGAGGAATCCACATGTAAGTAGCAGATAAGCAGGCACATCAAATAAAAGTTCACGCAATGTAAAAAGAAGACCCCACAGCTTCAATAAAAGGAGGCTAGAGCAAGAGAAGTCAATGTTTTAAAAAAAAGGAACTCCAAGTTGATTGAAAAGGATGCCATCAAAGCATAGACAATCACACCTGAAAACAAAAGCTATCATGAGAAGATAAAACAGCATGTTTAAATAGAGAAAGATTTTGTGAAGTTACAGATGCCATGTGAAAATATAGTAGTAGGAGTATGGGAAACCATATAAGGCATTTATCCCACATTTCTTATGTGGGGGACTTTTAAGTGGTTTAAATAAAATTCCACACTATAGCTTTAATCTCTTAGGAGAAGAGGCTTTTTTGAAAGCTAGCTCATGTGTGTGGGTCCCAAGTGATAGCTAAAGGTGATGTAGGTGGCTTAATTTTAAACAAAGATGATAACTTGATGACATGGCACCAAAAAATCAAGATGTGTTTAGATGCAGCCATGTGGCAACTCGTGCAGCCATTGTTAAGTCGCTATTGAAAAGATGCAGGGAAGTTAGTATGGTGAGATAGCTACACTGATGTGGCATGGATAACATGGCACTAACATGGATAGGTAAGGTCACTGAGAAAGGGTTGCTAGAATCTGGTGGTTGCCATGTTGCCACCAGAAAAAGGTGAGAAATTCTAATGAGCAACATGAAAACTTGCCAAAAATTTGAAGAAATCTGACAGATTGTAGGTGGGTCCTACATGAGATCAAGGGCCTATCACAAAGTGACACATGGTGCTCTCTTAGAGGTTGAGGGGATATAAGGGTTTAAAATATGTTTTTATAATGATATCCTCTGTCTTTGTCACATTTAGTTGAAAGATTGAAAATATTTTTGTTTCAAAAAATATATAATCTATAGTTTAGACTATAATATTTAAAAGTTTTCAATCTTTTGGCATTTTAATGCAAACCTATGAATGGGACTCAAAACTTTAGAAGGGCATAACTAAAGCATTTTTATCGAAAATGGGCACTCCAATATGCTAATGGAACTAGAATGAGCTGAATTTTCCATTTTTGAAGTTGATTTTTGTACAGGTCCTCACCAATTTAGTCTATAGGCCAATTTGTGATTCCCGAGGCATTGGCAGCAGAACAAGCAGATTTGATCATTGAGTATCAGAGTTGGTTAGAGGGTAGTTTTCAAGGCTTTCTAGGATTTGAATGTGGAAAAAATCATCTTTAAACTATTTTCTTGCATTCTGGATGTCATATTGTAATTGGTTTTTCACTTTTACTGTGATTTCATTTTAACACCAAAATCAGTTACATACTTTCATCAAGTTTTTGAGATTTTTTGATGCCTTTGGGAGGTAAAATGAAAGGATTTGATCCTGGCAGTTAAGGAGAGAAGGCAGAGATTCTTTTTAGCTTCTTGGGAAGGAATTTTGAAGGGACACATGTCAATTTTATAAAAAATCTAGGAATTTCTTCCTTTCTATTTATAATTTCTTCTTCTCTTTTGTAAGGGTTGGAATTTTAGAAAGTTTCTCTGTAATGAAGACATTTAGTAGAATTGGTCCTGGAATTAATGAAGTCTGAATGGAAGATTTGGGATGTGCTGGTTCCAAACCATGAAGCTTTTTCTTTGGCTATGACACCCCCTTCCCATCTTGTTAGCTTCTCATTCCTGCCATTTTCTCTCTTGTATGACAACATTTGTTCATTGTATAGTCTAGTTTATTAGGTTCTTTATGAGTTAATCTCATGCATTTTTATGTATTATTTCAAGGAAATTAATAAAAAGAACAAAAAGTGTTTAGTTTCAGTTTAAATTAACAACAAGTGTTTAGTTTTAGTTTAAATTTTGTCTCCTTTCTCAGTGAGCTGTGATGTTTTATGGTCTTTGAACAAAGAGCCTAGATCATAGTTGCAGTCCCTTAAGGTTGTATGTTGCTTCATTGTTGCTTGTAATTTAAAGAATTATGTAAATGCTTTAGAGATTCAATAGAGCTGTAGGTTTATTGAGGAGGATATTAGGTAAGAATGGGATTTAAATTGAACATTGATATCCAATTTACAAGGTAAATGGATAGATCTGGAGTCTTGGCATAAGATATGTATTATAGATATCCAAAATGCATGAGGGAGATTCGTGAATTTCCCAATGGATGAGGCACTAATCTGTTATAGGATTATGAGTTTTTTGTTCATACCTAGTCTTCATCCACTTTCCCCACCCACATAAAATCAAATCAAATTCAAATCATCTTTACATTTTATGTTGAAGAGCTAGAATAGTTTAACCCTCACTTAGCTTGTGCATTCCATAGAGCTGTAATTTTCTACTGCACTTCTTTTTTATTGCATAAGTCATTAGGAGAAATAAGGGGTTTTCATCTATAGTAAATAGGTTCAAATTTATGTTTAATTTGCACTAGTATCATTCATCAAAACCTCAAGATCCACCCGCCTAGGTCTTGCAGAGCCCAAAGTGAAGAAGGGTCAAGCCTTATAGTTGGCCCAGTGTCTAAAATGATGTGTTGAAGATGGGAATTAGCTACCCTTAGATGTTTCATATTGTCATCGGGGTAATTGGAAACCTACAATGTTTTCAAACACCAATAGGCCCACCATGTAGTTGAAATAAGGTAATAATAGATTCCACACTGTCAAATCAAATTCGCATCTATGGTAAGCACTAAGTCATTATGAGGAGCTGCTAGTTTTTTAATGGTAGCAACATAGCAACCAAGGGGAGAGATGGAGGGACCTACCATAGTCATGTTAAAATAGTGATCAAATGCAATTCATCAAATCATAATGAATCGATGGTGGTTGCTATGTTGTGTATGGAAATTACTCACTACTTATGCATGGTGACATAATGAGAAGACAACACATGTTCATAAGTACCAGTGGGTCTAGTTCAAGTTTCTAGTAGTAACAAAAAGGCTTATGCAAAGAAAGTTCATTGGATTGACTTCTAGCTTTGCAAATAGAAGATAAGTCATCTTTTGTTTATATTCCTAGATTGTCAGATTTTTTGAAAATCAATGGCATATTTTTAAAAATAGAAGGTGATGCCACTTTTTTCTCCTTACAACTAATTTATGAAAATTGAAAGCTCCTTGTGCGAACTAGGAACATAGTATAATGCAGAAAATCTTGTTTTTTCCTTCATATGTGAACAAATTTTTAGGCCTCCAAAGAGCTTAGAGTTATTGAGAACTTATGCTTGGTGACTAAAATGTGAAGAAATTCTAGTAATCACAATGTGTTGTAGAATTATAGTTGTAAGACAGTGGAGAGCAAGTAAGTTTCTTAGTCCATTATATATTAAGCTTTTTGGTATTCTATAATTATAATTGTCGTGCCTCCAAAGTAGGTTTTCTTGGGTCAAGTTGATTATTTGTCTGGAAACATACATGATGACCTCCTTGAATTATTTCCTGAATCCACTAATGAATTTTCTCAAGTGAATAAATTAACCACTCTGAACCCTAGACTCAAAATTGCTAATAGATTGTATGATAAGGGGAACTGGGTCAGGGATGCTAAGAATTCTCAAATAGGGCTTGTTCTTTTCAAAAAATGGTTCTTAGAAAGGAAATTATTTTCCCCTCATGGGAACATCTAGAACTTTGACCTGGGAAAACTAGTGGTCCCTAGTGTTTTCATGGATTATGACCTATTAGAGGTCATTGCTAAAAATTATGACCCAACAATCAAAGTAGTGAGAAGGTTGGATGGTGAATGTCTCATCACCATAAGCCCTGAGGAAATTTGAGAAGTTTTTGGTCTTGAGTGACTATCATATCATCATATACCTTTTGACCTACAAGAGTTAGAAAAAGAATATTTATTTGATAGGAATAAGATCATATAAGGTGCATTGAGGGCACATATAGGCACAATTGGGAACTTACCAATGATCACAAAATCTACTATAGAACCTTTTTAAAAGGATTATTTCACCTCCTAGGCTATGGAGATATATAGGACTCTGTGCAGGGTTTTCAATGAGGAGTAGAATTTTATGCCTATAAGTTTTATGTATATGATGGCTCAGATTTCTTCTTTTCGTGTTGACATTATTTTGAATTTTTCCTCATAGTTAGTAGAAGAAATCCATACAAGCTTGGTTGGAATTGCCAAGGGCAAGGTGGAAAAATTTTTTGGTCATTACTCACTATTGATTCATATATTCTTATTTAAATGTGTAGCATATTTTGGCAAAGAGATAGATTTGAATAGAGAATAGGAGGGAGAAGCTCTACCAATTTAGTTGTGGAGTACAGGAAAGTTTTTTCACTTTTGATAGGTAATTTGCCTCAAGGTTAAGGTGCCTCTCATTAAGTGACAATTCTAGAGCTCCTAAGGTATTAATCAATTTCATCAGGCCCATGGATAACCCCTTTGGTTTAAAAGTATCAAATAATTGGGGAGATATAATACCATACCCTATTTCAACTACGTTTAGAGTTTATGGTTTCAAAGGGACTCCTCATGTATTTCCCTACCAAGTGCCTCTAAAAGTGGGGATAGCTAAGATACTATTGCAGGTAGGAGAATTGGAGGAAAATTATTTAGTAAAAAGTCAAAGAGGCTCAATTTTCCCAACTTGTACTATAGTCCACCAGTTTGTAATCACAAAAGGTGGTTGGTTATTTATATATAAATTTTTAGACCAGTACAAGATTGCTATATCTCATCCCCATTTTTGTGATATTGAAGGATTCTATGATTTGTTTTTTAGACACAGGGCTAAGTTTGGTTCCATAAAGAATGAGCCTTATTACCCTGAGGATATAATAAGGAATGAGCTCTCTTTACAAGAGTAAGAGACCAAGAAAGAAAAGTGGAGAGTTTTTTCAAGATTTTTAGAATTCATTCATTGTTTTGACAAAGATTATGAGCCTCTTGGTAATGTAATAATAGAGACAAACAAATTAAATAAAATTATGATAACTTTTCTTGAGATAATGGAGACAATGAATGAGAAGAAGTAATTCTTCATTAATAACTATCCATATAAACCCAAAGAAATTATGAGAAGGCTGGCATTCACTCCCAATGTTGGAGTAGGAAAATTGGTTGTTTAGAAAAGGTCTAGCTATATTATAATTTAGAATAAGAAGACCATTGTGGATAAAGGTAAACAAATAATAAGATCCACTAGTGCTATTTTGGAAGGAAAACCTGATGAGCCCTCTCCTAAGAGGAAAAAAAAATGAAAGAACAAGGTCCTCACATTGAGAAGTATTCACCTACCCAATCCCCTTTGTGGATTGGAGAGGAGAAATTCACTAGAGAGCAAGTTCAACATCTAGGGTCCAAAGGGGGAGTATTTATCACTCAGGTAGAGTTAGATGAGGGAAACCCTCAAGAGCCTCTAATGCCAAGTCTTGATTTGACAGTGGTAGACTATAGAGGAAGGGAATTAGACCTTGTAATAAAAAAATCTAGCCATGAATTTTTGTTAGATGATAATTTTGTTAAGTCAAGAGCCTTTTACCAATTTGCATGGAGAGCTAATATGGAAATATATGAGGAAAGGTGAAACAAGTTGAGAACTAAGCACCTAGAAATGGTGGAGGTAGCCATTCAAAGTTAAATAAAAGATGAAATGATGCAAGAATTCCAAAATGTAACCCCTGAAGAAGGAAGAAATATGGTAAGAGCATCAAGTCTTTTTCTGTTGCCCAATTGGGATATAGTAGATGCTCTAGTTTTCAATTCTATTTCTAGTAGATAAACATATAGGATTAGAATGATAAAGAAATAAAAGGTTACCTTAGTAATTTGGTCAATAAGAAAGGGATCCAAGATTGTTTCCTCATAGTTAGATGATACTAGATTAATGGGAAGTATAATTTTGAAGAGGGAAACATACACAACAAATGTGGAGGCTACACATTTGAATGTTGATACATCTAACCTAGACTTGGCCACTACAAAGAGAGATGAGAAGGAAAGCTTGGAGTTTCAAGCTAAATATGAGAAAGATTTGGAGGCTTACAATAAAGAAGTTTAGAAAAGAATTGAACTCCCACTCCCCTCACTGAAATTCCTGATACTCCATAGAGGCCACAATATTATACAGCTAAGGATTTTGAAAAGGAAAAGAGAAAATTGTGGGAACTACATGTAGAGTTGAATGTGTAGTATGAAGATAAATTGGGAAAGGCTCTCATGTATTTGGTTGAAAAAATTGAATGGCCATTGTTCTATGATCAATTAGCAAGGGTAATAAACATATGGGAAGATATAAAAGAAAATGAAGAGACTTTGAAACCCATTGTCAATAATTGGAATAAAAGGAAAAAAGAGGTCACATTTCTTTGTTATTCCATCATATAATTTTCACATGACCACATAGAATAAACTTATGATATTACTAATGATCTTCTAGATTTTGATGACAAAAGAGTTGGGTTGCAGAGGAGGATTGTTAGTTATTTGAATAAGTACAAAAGTGAAAAATTTGACTTGTTCTCATTTTCTTTGGGTAAGAGGAATAAACTAAAGAATAAATATGAATAGGCTAAAGATTTAGATGATTTATTTTGTTTAAGCATAAATAAAATAATTAATGAAAAATGACATGCATGGTGGGAAACCACAATGGAGGAGCTGGTGAATGTCTAGTTATTTTTTATTCTTTGAAACAAGAATTTGTTAATATTGATAAGGAGGCTAAATTTGTAATCAAGAAGCAGAATGATATCCTACACTTTAACTAGCCAAATAACACACTTTTTGACAAGTGAATGGTAGATATTTCTTTTGGTGAGCAGTGGGAATAGGTTAAGAGTGATGAAGATGAGATGGATCAAAATGAAGTTCAAATCATCGATGCACCTTCAGAAGACCAAGGGAAAGAAGAAGAAAAAGAACGGCAACCATCTTAGGTGGAAAGTACTATAGGTTAGGTTAATGATGTGGTAGAAACAAACCTACATGTAACTATTACCTTAACAGTTCATGATGAAGACAGTGAATATCCTTGAATTGAAGTTAATCTACAAGTACCAGATCATGACACATCATTAGCAAGTTTGATGCCTACATATTTTGAGGAATTAGAATAGTAGAAGAGCCAACCATTGAAGTCATCACCTTTGAAGATGTAATAGAAAGTGGACCCACCAAAAGAATTTTTTCATGTAGAAGTTCTTCTATTATCCACAATTTTGTCTTTTGTGATAGTTTTTAAAATGTAAATATCTTTTGTTAAGAGATAGTTGTCAATTCTCAATGCCTGAAGCTTGTTGCATCTCACAATATATAAGTGAGATTCTAGGGCTAGAGAATGGGTCCAAATTGTTGTCTTTCTAAATCTTTACTAAATATGTTCGGTCCAGCTTTTTGATATACTTTGTGATATGTTTTCTTTGCAAATTTATGAGAATACATCAATTTGCCAAGATTTAGATGTTTGGTCTTGAGTCATTTTGAGTCTTTTTCGATTGTAGAAAATTATTTCAAAATGAAATTAACACAAAGATGAACTATCACCACATCTTTTTTGGTTGAATCTTGTCTCCATTTCTTTTACCTGGTTATTTTGAAGCTATATAAGCAAAGCTTGTCTAGTTAAATGCAATTGAATCAAATTGTATATCAATTCACTATTGCTATTAATTTAATGAATTAAATAAATTCTTAGTGGTATTGATAGGATCTCCATGGTAATAGGAAGGATGTATGTAAGTATGATTTTTAGGAAAAACTATTGATAACGTTGATTGTAAAGTAATCAATCGGGTCTAGGAATTGAATTGACTATGAATCCCAATGGATGAGGCATTGATCTATTATTTTCAATCTATAAGTGAATAAAGCATAGGCAATCATCAAATTCAAATTAAAAATTTAATTTTAATTTACTTTTCGAAAGAATTATCAATGTTGGTTGGAACTCATTTTCATCTGATCTTTGAGTCTTGGTTAGCTACTATTGCCAAAAATATTTGTAAACCTTAGGAAAATTGTGACCAAATCTATTTATAAGAGATGTATATTATCTTAAAGTGCCATGGAATGAACAAACTATGTACATGCTAGAGATAAGAGATGAGAACTAGAATGAAACTAAAAGATTCTATCTCAATAGTATTCATTTGAACCATCCCTTAGGTATACCCACCTTGGTTCTGTAGAGGCTAAAGAGTAGGAAATCCATCTTAATTTCATTGTAGTTGGGTTCAAATAAGGAACACATTCAATTGTTTAAAGGAAGTAGTTGATCCTTAGATTATTTTTGTTTTCATTATCTTGGTATTGAGCATTTTGTTTCTTAGTAGTTGAAAAAACACCAATACCAGTATTACTTTGTTTCTTATAACTTCTCCTTGCTCATTCATCTTGTTCCTAAATAACCATTTGGTTCCTATCACATTCTTGTCTGCTGGTTTGGGGACCAATTCTCATGTCTCATTATTTTCTATCTTATTCAATTCCTCTTTCATAGCTTTCTTTCAATAGTCATGTTTACATGCTTCATTTGCATTCTTAGGTTCAACTTTAGATATCAAGCATGGTACTACATTAACTGTGCTTCTTGTCATCAAACCTTTGTCTTTTCTTCTAATGATCTATTCAGATGGGTGATTCTTTATCATATTCTTTCCTAAAGTAGGAGTTGCTATCTCAACTCTTGGCTCTACTAAAGGTTTTGAGCTTTGTTTTTTCCTTGGCTCTCCTTCATTTTACAAATTATTGTTAGTCTCAAGAAATACCTCATCATTCCTTAGCTTAGTAACAAAATCATCATCTAAATTGTAATCAACTATTCTCTCTTGTATTATGAATTTCTCATCAATTCTCATATTTGTACTTTCCATAATAGTCTTATTTCTCTTATTATAACATCTATAAGTGTTTCTTTTCAATAAATAACCAAGAAACATACCTTCATTACTTATAGCATCAAAATTACCAATGTTGTCATCTTTCTTTATGTAACACTTACTTCCAAATCTAAAATAATTAACTGTAGGTGGGTGACCAGACCATAGTTCATAAGGTGTCTTATTTGTATCCTTCCTAACTTGCACTCTATTCATAGTGTAGATTGTTGTACTCATAGCTTCTCTCCAAAATGTCTTGGATACATCATTCTCTACTAACATGGCTCTTGTAGATTTTGTAATAGACTTGTTTCTTCTCTTAGCAATGCCATTCTATTTAGGGGTTCTTAGAGTTGATAGCTATCTTTTAATTTCATTTACTTCACAAAATATGTTAAACTCATTTGAAGTAAATTCTTCTCCTCTATCTAATCTTAAACATTTAATCTTCACACTGGGTTCATTCTTAACTATATTCTTGAATATCTTAAACTTGTCAAATGCCTCAGATTTCTCTTTAAGAAATGCAACCCACATAATTCTAGAAAAATCATCAACTAGAGTCATAAAATACCTTTCACCATAGAATCCTCTAGTCTCTGTAGGATCATTGAGATCTATGTGTACAACTTCCAACTTCATTTTCATGGTAAACTTCTTGCTAGGAAAAGAAGTTCTATTATGCTTTGCCAAAACACATTCCTTGCAAATTGTGTTAGTAGGCTTTACAATCTTTGGCAAATCTCTAATAGAAAACATTCTACTAGTCCTCACAATACTATCAAAGTTTTTGTGATAGAATCTCTTATGCCATAACCAACTGTCATCTGCCTTTGCAACCAAACATGTCATTTTAGTAGGATTCAATTGAAATACATTACCTCTAGATTTGCTTCCTATTCCAATTACATTTCCATCTTTATCCCTGATCATGCATGTCTTTTCTATGAACTACAACTAATAACCTTTGTCTACTAGTTGTCCAACACTCAAAATATTGTACTTTAAGCCATCAACAAAGTATAAATCCTCAATATTAGTTTTACCATCAATAGTTATAGATCCAATAGATTTTACTTGGCATGCTACATTGTTTCCAACTCTGACAATTCCTTCATCTTGAATTTTGAAGTCAACAAACTTGTTCATATCACTAGTCATATGATGTAAAAAACCACTATCAATTATCCAATTAGCTTTCTTCTCAAACTATGATACCAAAGCTACCTTCTCTAAAATTTCTTAATTTCCACAAATAATTTCATCATCACTAGCACTTAATGTTTTTTCATCAAAAGCATCATCTTCATTTGCATACAAACAATCTCTATCTTTTCTAGGCTTATGATTTCCGTTATACTTTTTCTCCCTTTTAGAAAAATTAGATGCATAATGACCATATTCATCACAAGTCCAACATTTAACAATTCTCTTGCCTCCTTTTTCTCTTCTTACCAAAAGGGCTACTACTTCATCAATCTTTCTATCTTCCTAGGATCTATTGGTGCCAGCAAAATATCCTCTAACACTCATGCTCCTTGATAGGTTAGGTTGAATATTCAAGGCACTAAAAGTTGTCTCTATTCTAGTCAATTCTCTAGACTATCTAAGTTCATTCTCAACTACTTCAAGTCTTCCAAGAAATATCTCCTTTGTGAAATCTTTGGTACATGATATCAACAACTATATCATCTAAGTTGCTAACATAAATGGTGGTGTTAGAATCTTTAATATCTTCCATATAATCTCATCATCTTCTTTGGTTCCTCCTTGAGCCTTAATACCTGTAGTAATTTATGATATCTTGCCTATATATGTTCTTACAGATTCATCTTCCATCATCTTAGCATCTTGAAACACACAAATCCAACTTTTTAGTCTCAACTTCTTAGACTGTGCATCACCTTCAAAACTATTTTCCAAATCTTTCCAAATAAAATGTGAAGTAGCAAGTGATTTACTTAGTTTTACTCTATTTAAGGAAGTGCAATCAATAGTGCTTCCTTAGCTCTCATGTTACACATGAAAAGATCTCTTTCTACTTTAGAGCAACTTTCCAACTCCTTTTCTTCAATGATTGTCTTCACTAATTTTTTCAAGATCCAATATCTTGGACCCATATGTTGGTGTTTAAAAATACTGGAGGGCTTTCAATTATCCCAATAAGAATATGACATATCTAGGGATAGGTAACTCCCATTTTCAACATGCCATTTTAGACACCGGGCCAACTATAAGGCTTGACCCTTCTCTACTTTAGGCTTTGCAAAACCTAGGCGGGTGGACCTGAGATTCAATTGATACCATACTAGTGCAAAAACATATCCCTGAATCTATTAAGTAGATGAAAACCCTTATATCTCCTAATGGCTTAAGAAAAGACACAGATCAACAATAGCTAAATGCAAATCTATGAATCTCAGAAGCTGAATGAGGGCATTACATTTAGGTCCTTCAACATGAACGGGAAAGATCATTTGATTAATAATGTTGAATTCAAAAAACCCTCAGATATGCAGCAGTAAGACTTTAATGATCCTATAGCTGACCAATGCCTAATCCATTAGGAAAATCCATGAATCAAATGCAGACATATGGATATTTGATAATTATTTATATATTCAGATATACGATCTATCTATTTACCTTGTAAATAAACATTTGTGCTCAATTCAAACCTCATTCTTACATGATATCCTTCTCAATAAACCTACAACCCTATTGATTCACTAAAGCATTTACATAACCCCTTAAGTTACAAGCAACAATAAGACAACATATAGCCTTAAGGGACTACAACTACGATCTACACTCTTTGTTCAAAGATCATAAAACATTGAAGTTCATTGAGATAGGAGACAAGATTCAAGATGAAACTCAATGAAGTTCTTGCTCATTTGTATTCATTTCCTTGAAACAATACAACCAAATGTATGAAATTAACTCATAAAGAACCTAATAGATCTTAACTATCTATATTTATCATTCTACTCCTATTCATACAAGAAGAATTATGCTAAAAGAATGGTGTCATAGTCAAGGAAACATGTCAAAAATTGGAACCAATGGTCTCATAGTGAAAAATTGGAACCCTCAATGGTATCACAACAATGAACTTTTTTTCTTTCCTGGTATCCTGGACCCATACACAAAAAATTTTCCTTCATCTTTTCTTTCCATCTATCATAATTTGTTCCATCAAACTTTAGACTATCTTTCCTAAACATGTTCACTATGGTTCTCCCAAAGTTGTTAAACATTTTCTTCAAGGACCTAATGCTCTGATAGCAATTTTTAGAAATAATTGTCCACCAAGATAATTGAGAGGGGGGTGGAAAATCATTTATCCAACAAATAAAACAATTCATTAAACAAACTTAACCATTCAACTAAAGTAAATAGAAACCATACAAAGATGCACATAGACAATTACACCAGATATTTTGACTAGGAAAACCCTTGATCAAAGGGAAAACCCTAGTGGGAATGATGCCCACAAGATGATGTACTAATATAAATATTCCTTGTTAGAGGATGGACCCTATTAGGAGTCTATTACAACATTTAGTACACTGAGTCCTTAAGGAGACTTTGAATCCCTATTAGGAGATTCCAACCTTGTTAGGAGTTCTAGTTTAATGTATGCAAGAGGAGCCCATTGCCCAAGCATGCAATTTCAACTACAAGAAGAGCTCACTAATCAAATAAGAAATTTACTATTATCTTCTTCTTTCCTCTATCATCTCCTCTATCCTATCAACTAAACCATTCACTGTTAGACCTTGTAGACTAGGTCATGAACCTCAGATCCAAATATCAAACCTTGAATCACTCAGCAAAACCTTGGCAATGACGTTTCCTTGGCAATGATTGATTATTCAATCATATCAACACATTTCTTTGATACCATGATAGAGGAAAATGTCCTTCCTTCATACTGAGTCCATAAAAAAATTCCCTCAGTCAGTCATTAGTCCTTCTCAATTAATTATTATAGGAACACATTAAGAACACATTACACTTAGCGATAACCTTAATCTTCCAGCTTACAACTTGAATAAATTTTTGTACAAACAATATTATGATAAGGGAGCTTAGCCACATCATCCTCAACATGTCTTCTCCATTTCCTCAACCTCAATCCTCAAGATATCAACTCTTCTAAGAGATATAACAAGTTTACTAGAACATGCCTCTATAAACTCTATCTCAAAACAAACATCACCAAAACTTACTTAACTTCTTTGAGACTTATTCTTTCTACTTTTAACATTAACTGCATATACCAAATACTTAGAAGTATCTCCCATAACCTTGGGTGGTTATCATGCTCAACTAGCCATCTATACCAACTTAATCTATCTACTGTTCTTCTATTAGATACCATAGAAGACATCAAACATGTTATGTTTACATCAATGATAAGCTCAATCATGACTGTAACATATCATCAGCATTCATGCTTCCAACCAATCTTTTAACAATCTCTCCAATCTTCCAACAAAATCCATGTAAGAGATGCAAGGGCTTATTGGATGTGCTATTTTTGATGTAGTTACAAGATTAGAAGGAGTAGAGGTCTAGTTGATAGGATAAAGAAAGAGGAAGGAGCAATACTTTTCATTTCTATTATTCTACAAGAAATAATACAAAGATCATTTGGATAGTGGGTACATCTGGCTTCCACAACTCCTAATAGGGTTGGAATATCCTAGCAGGGATTCAAAGTCTCCTAACATGGACTAATATGTACTAAACATTATTATAGACTCCTAATAGGGTCCATCCTCTAACAATGAATATTTATATTAGTACATCATCTTGTGGGTATCATTCCCACCAAGGTTTTCCCTCTGATCAAAGGTTTCCATAATTAACATATCTAGTGTCATTGTGTATGAGTATCTTGTTGTGGTTTCTAATTATATTTTTCATATGGTTAAAGTTTAATAAGGTCGATAAGTGTGATATTAGTTGGATAATTGATTCACCCCCCCACCCCCCTCCTCTCATTTATATTGGTGGACTATATACTCTAATAGTTCCAACTATTTTTACCAGTAGGATTTGTTAGTTCAGGTTACAGATGTCTATAGTTGTAAACTAGGGGCACGAAAATATTATGAAATGCATATGTAAAAGCATGAACACAATAAGCCCAATTATTGTGGAAATGCTAAAGGGTAATCTAATTCAAATATTCTAATGGTGTATAAAATTGGAGGCCCTAATGTTTACACACATTGAAACCACCTCAGCAGTGATCGTACATGTGAACTTGTTATATAAAATCATTCACAATATGTTGTGTTAGCAGATATTCAACTATGGGATACACTAGTACAAAAACAACAATATATGAATAAATAAACTACTAAAATTAGTAGATATATGATTAATTTTGATCACATGACCAATTGTAGTTTATTGTGTGTCATTAATCTTGTAATCAAATTTATGACTAAACTACTTTAATCATTGATTTGGTAGTTTATTTGGTAATTTTGGTAGTTTATTTACTATTATATTGGGTAGTTTATTTAGTAATTTTGGTAGCATATTTGGTGGTATATTTGGTAATTTATTTGGTTATATTTGATAGTTTATTTGTTAGTATATTTAGTGGCATATTTGATCATTGATTTGGTAGTTCATTGTTACTAACTATTCACTTATTTAGGAGTTAATTTATCATTTACTAGTTCTTTCCATTACTTATTAGTAAATATAGTTATGAAAAGAAAAATTTATTCAATAACATACATTTAATTTAATTTTTTAAATATGATATTAAAATTGAACTAAGACATAAAAGCAAAGGAAAATATTTCACATGAACAAACTACGACAGACTAAAATTAAAAGATTAATTCATCATCATGATAAATAAATGTAATATGAAATAAACAAAATCATGTGAATATATAAGTTATAATATGTGAGAATTGTCTATAGAGTATTTAAATATAATAAACAAATGTTGAAATTGTCTAAGAGTTTTCAACTCTTTCAAATACACTTGATAATTCAATCTCTAAATGACACAATCAAAATATTGCAATATAAATGGCATGCCCTAAATTTAACAAGGCAAAACACAACCAATTTTTTTAAATTTTTTTTCTCAAAGGTAAACTAAAGATAATGTGTTTAGAACCATACTTGTTATGAATGTTCTATCAAACTGTGAGGTGTCCAGATATAACATCTCACCATTTTTCTCAAACATGTTAGGATGTTACAAATCGACCATTGAGTAAAAGATAAATAATTTTTAGCAGGATAATCTATTTCATTTGAAAGTTAGTACTTCAAGTTTCCATGGAGGTCCAATATGTTTTTTGAAGATTCGTTTGGACTTGGAGATATAATATAGGAGCTAGGGGATTAATCCTTTCAATTCTACTTCCTATCCCTAGAAATAAGACATTTCATGTAGGGATGGGAAGGAAAATTCTTCCTATACATGAAGTTGTGGAAATTTGATAATTTTGCAAATTTGACTATGTTAACAAATACTCTAGATGATCTAGCATTTAAGTCGTATGACCTTACTCGTTACGTTTTATGAGTGATACTATTGGCGTGTGGTTATTAATATTTTAATGAGATACATTTTATCCTTTATTGATTTTTTCCACTTAGGTATTTTGGATCATTTCTTAATCATTTATTTTCCAAATTTCTCTAATGTGTTACCCTCTATTAACCATTTATCCATAATTAACATTCTCATTTTAATTACTTATTTTGTTAATTCTTGAAACTAAAGATACCCTATCAATACCCATGTCCCATCTAAGAGGCATACTCAAATTATAGATATATATACCCCTACATACATCCACATAGTAATATAAAAATTATTTAATATTTTTACTTGGCTTAACTAGCATATTGTTTTTTTTCCAAAGTCATATTTCTACTTTCACATCTAAATTTGAGTATGCCATGTTCATAGATTGTAGATTGAGAGAAAGATTAAGCTTAATACATTACTTAATGTATAGAAGAATAAAAGCTCCCATTACCCTCTAAAATTGAATATATTATTTATTAAAAAATAATTAATGAAAATAATTATATAAATAAATAAATAAAGATAATGTGCCTCACGTCCTTCAACCCCAAAATTTATTTATATTCCTATGTAATATTTCCATGACCTCAATATTAACCCAAATGCTAAAGTGTTTCAATTTAATCTACAACATAAATAATCATCCTAATATAGATTTTATTTAATTAGATACATTATTAATCTAATTATCACCTAATCATAACTCAAATGGCTTAAGTTTAGTATCAACTAATCCTATATCCTAACATTTGTTTCTAACATAATCTCTACATGCCCCATTATCCCCTATGTCTACCCAACATTCTCATGTCTTAAAGCTTCACATTCCCTCCCATGTGAAATTCTTAGCTACATAGGGTCACATGCCCCCTTTAACTCCTCAAAAGGTCTAAATCCCAAGGTGCCCTAACATTAACATTCCCTAACAATAGACTTTTCCTCCCACTTCCCCAAATTCAATCTACTCCTCCCTAGATGTGGAAGGTGGGGAAGTTTCCAAACAAAATAAACTTTTTATGGACTCATCATTGGGCACCTAGAAAAGGGATATTACTCTTGTCAGACCAACCTAAGGTCATATCATGTCTAATACATGAGCCCATCATATATCAAGAGATAGGACCACCTTGTGGGACCACAACCCACTCCCTTTCCATGTTAACTTTCTTTTTGTTTGGACATGTATTAAGGTGATGCCTAGGTGGGATTGATTCACCAATAATGGAGTTTGGTAAATATATATATTATTTTTATTTTATTTATTTTATTTTTCTTTGGTTCAAGTTTTAAGATTACTTAATTGTTATTATTCTCTTTCTTTGAAAAGTGTTATGGATTTTGTACATCCCCCTCAATACCAATACCATGTGGGTCTTCTTGGGGAAATATTTAGGAGTCACTTTATTTCTAATTTACATGATAACCCCTCAACTTATAGGTACCTACTAGTAGTATCAAGTGTAATTATTAGTCTGTAATCTTGGGGAAGGAATTAATTTCTTTCCCCATACATTTTCCAGAGATATAATATACACCTAGAAGATGGTCTTTTTATGCATTGGGACTATGTATTCATTTTCTCAAGTTGATTCTCTTATATTCCTACCATGGGATGTTGGTGAATAAGTTTGATGATGTGATGGTGTTTCTAATTTAGGAATTTATTAGAACTTGGAATCCAAATGAACTAATTTTCATACATATGAAATGAACTATCAAATATGATAACCTTCCTCTATTATATTAACACTTAACATATAAACTTACAATTCAATCATCTATGTTTTGTTTTAAATCCACTATACCAAAAGAAACATAACCATTATGAAATATTCCTATTGATTGATTTATAAGAAGTGTCTTGTTTACATGATTCTCCATATTACATCAAATCACATAATGTAAAAAATTGAAATGAAAATTTCCTTACAAGTAACTATATACAATTTTCTCAACCTTTTCTTACACAATTTCAACAATATACAATGGTAAACAAATCTCCTTTACATCAAAATGAAAGAAAAATAGAGACTTGATATCACAACACATTTGAGATGACATGGAATATTGGTCTCTCTTTACACACTTGATTTTTTTAACCTTGTTAAGGGTGAAACCCTAATATTTTCAAGAAATCCATCTTCACAAAACCTACATACACACACAAACTAGGAACCATGGAGGCTCACCTCCCATCCTAGGCTTCTATGAAGCAACCCACTGATCAAGGGAAACAAGATCCAAATGGGATATATACATACAACATATGGTAATGCATGAGAAACTTACAAGACAACACATAATACTCCCTTCCAAGGTCTACACATTGATTAACCATTGATATCATAAGAAAATTGGGTGAAGGTGGGCTCTTCAAGAGGAGATTTTCCATGCCAATACAACTCACACACATTGGATTCTTCCATGCCTCTACAAGGCTTGCATCACAAATGCTTCTCTTCACAATTTCTACTTATCACCCCCAAATTCATATTTCCACTTATCATCCCCAAATCATAATATCAAGACATAGCTTCAATGGAGCCCATACTCCATGAAATTTTTCCCCCCTTCTCTCCAAGAGAAGTGGCTCTCTAATACATTGTTGAGCCCAACTAAGCCCATCACTTTGGACTTCTCTTCCCTTCCCAAAGGGTGAGTGAAGCCCTCACACCCATAATAACACTTGTCACTCAATCAAATAAAATATCAAGAAGAAAACCAAGATAATTACATGAACATAATACACATTCATAAACATCACAATAAAATGCCCAAATCTACAATACAAGATTCATAATGCATTGCTTTGAACCCATAAAAAAATTCTCCATACTTGAAAATTCATTATGCAATACAAAAAGGAAGGAAGTTAATATGCTTTGAAACACCAACCTTGGTTTAAGCTAAAGAAAATGATAGTTGTTGTAGAGCTCCCTTAATCTCCCTCCAAACCTAACTATCTCTAAACTTAGAGAGTGGGTGAACACCCCACTAGTTTTTCTAAGACTCTCTGAAAAGGCTTTCTCACTAACTATTTTGCCAAAAATACCAAGCCACTCCCTTTTACAAACTTTTCTCCCCCTAAGTTTTCTATTTTTGACTTAGTGGGAACATGGGAAAGAGCTCATGTGATAGCTCCATTTACGAATAATTGGAAGAATGCATGCGTAAAGGGGCCCCCTAGGCTACCTAGGCATCAACATGGCCAAAATTAGGTCCCTAATACTATCATATTGGTAGCTTATTTTCACAAAAAAGGCACTTTAGAACCACCTAATGACCCTTCAAAACCCTAGTCAAGTCTAATTTCGAATTTCCTCTGATTGTGACCCATCCTATCCCTTGTCAAGTGGGTTTATTTAGTCATTAGGAAGATAATTAGTTTTAGAGTAACATGCTACCATAACCAAACCCTAGATGACATATCATTAACATAAAAAATTCACAAGTGTCAAGTGACACATAAAAGCACATTCCACATCATCATGACATGTCCCTAATGCATCTTTGAGATTAAACATTTCACACACATACAAGCTTATATTTATGAATTAAGATACATCACAACAAAGCTTTTGAATCGTCCAAAGATTCACCTTGGATAAACTGTGTTCACATAGGTTTGGAACTTGCTTCCCCCAAAATTTCCATGGTTCCACTTCCTACACACTAAACTCAAGCATCAACAGTCCAAGAAGGTCATATAAAATATATATCATAAATGCATAAGAATTTAAATGTTATGTAATCCATATTAACATAATTTAATGGAATTCATTTACTTAATTATTTCAATATAACCATTCAAAATGTTGAAATATCAAAATCTACATATCAATATTAATCATAAATAATCATAATTAATTTAACCTTTTTCATCACATCATAATTCATTTCCTATCATAATGATGAAATGTTGAATCTATATTGCTAAATCAACCAAAATGAAAAATTAGTTTTGATTACATACCTTAGATTAGAACCACCAAAATTTAATCATCAAAAATAGTATACTTGACCTAATTAAATATATTTTGATCACTAACACTATCAAGTTATCATTATGAGATATTACATGATAAGGCATATGTCTCTAAAATCACTAATGTTAGGAAATTAGAATGTTTTCATAGTCATGTCTGCATAGGTTCAAAATCAGTCCTTAGGTATACCCATTATATTTATTAGTCAATATATTATATCTTCATCTTAATTTTCATTCACTATAGCCTATCCACCTTATACTACTTGTACAAAAGTTGCCTTATTCTATTTACATCATGTCAAACTCTATCGAGTAGACCTTTATTTAAATTGATAAAAATTTCTATCCATAATTATTATTGGTACTCATAAGGGTGGGTGTTAATTCATCTCTTCACAATGGCCTCTAAAAATAACTATCCTAATAGATCATAACATATTGTGAATCCATCAAAATCATTTTCTAAATTATAACCTCTTGAGTCTTTATTCCATAGCGTCTTAGCTTACGAACCTAATAAAATTTTGAATATGATACTTATGATAGTAATGACTACAATGATATTCAGTATTAATAAGATCTCAGACCCAATATTAATAAGAAGGAAACCAATCATGACACACCTAAATCTTGAATCCTACTTATCATCATTCTATCATAATGTGTATGGAAATAGTCTATAGTTCACATACCATGCATGAGAGACAAGGTCATGACATCTCACCTCCTTACACTTCCTAGTTTTGACCATATTTTTTATTTAGGTTTTATAATACATTACTAGGGAAGGAGCCTTAAAATAAAGCAATTAGCCAAAATATCTAACAAATAGAGCATTATAAATTAATTAATCAACTATTTCATTTTCTACAAATAATTTAGTGGTCACAATGTGAAAGTTCCCTCTTTTTCTTTGAGACAAAGGGCTTCATCTATTTCATCTTTTCAAGGAATTGAAACATTACTTATGACCTTAATGTTTACATTGGCATCTCTAGTTCCATTCAATATAGAGAATGAATCTGCCCAATACCTACAACATCACTATCGGATGGATACAAAACCTTGACTTTATCCCATTCTTTGAGTTTACCAATACATTTCTACAAAAATAAAAAATAAAGTATTATCTTAAATAGGTAATATGTAGCCAAAAATATAATGAAATATAAATGTAGTAGATATGATAAAGATTCATTTTTTCATTGTTTAAGGTAAAATATTTGGTTCATCACAAAGATGACTAAAGTCTCCAAATGGTTGGAAGGACTGAAATAAAGTTGTAGCAAGTCTAAAACACCATTTCAAGCTGAAAGAAAAAGGTTTCAAGTTATTTCTAATATCTCATAAAAGTAGGTAAATAAGTCAACTAGATTTGAAACTAAGAATGCATAAAAATAGATAGCTAGGAACAATTACTAACATTGTAAGATATCTAGCTCGTGTATACAAATTTATCTTATGTAATTCATGGACAAAAAGAAATTCATATCATCCACATCTCTATTTGAGAAATTATCTTGTTCTTTGATGAACAATATAATATTGGTTCCAAAAAAAATAGTGTTGATTCAAAATCCCATGGTCCATTCTAAAAGTAAAGATTTATGAATAAAGAAATGACATAAAAGATTATTTGAGGATATATAGGTCACATCATTTTATGGGAAAAATATTTTCAATGTTGCTAATTATTAATGTAAAGAAAGAAATGTGGGTTAACAACCCAATAATACCATGGATCATCTTTAAAATGATCTAATGAAAGCCAAAACCTCAAGTGTTACTTGACAATCACCATCTTTCTCCAACTCCTCAAAGAAATTCCTACCTAGAGCTAGAAATTAAACCATTTGTAAAAGTCTTCTATAAAAAATTTTAAAATATTACTCATTGGACCATAAATAAATGAACCCCAAAATACAACCAAAAAAATAGCATTCACATACATTTTTTATAACAAAAAGAATATAATAAATATGTTATTAGAAGATAATGTGTGTCCTTCATAAAACAATATTATACCTTACATAAAATAGCCAAAGTAAACTTTAAAAAAGCATAATAGTAGGATTAAAAGTGAAGGGTAACAATAAATTGCATCTAAAAGACCCAACTACAAGTAATAAATGTAAATTAAAGGGTCTGTCTTAATCTATGACTCCAAATGTATGCAAGTGTTCAAACTAAATAAAATACATTTATAATTATTATCATTAAACTAAAATTTAATATATAATTAAAATAATTTCTACAAATAAATTTACTTAGTAGAAGAATTCAATTAAATAATGAAGGTTTACATGCTTACAAATGAATTGTCATGCCCAAAATTTACAGGATAGAACACAACTATTTTTTTTTGAAAGATTACTTAGTCAAACATAGTCAATTAGGCTATTTTAAGGACTAAGATTGCTTCAAGTATCTAGACCACACTAGATGAAAAAATTTTTGTTAACAAGAGAATGACAAGGATAACAACCTATTCTCCTTGTTAGCAATGAGAATTGTATCATGGAATGTAAGAGGCATAAATGCCTAAATGCCTCTGACAAGAGAAGCAGGGTTCAAAAGTTTTTAGAATACTCAAAAGCTGATATTGTGTTGCTACAAGAGACAAAATTATCACAAGAAACATTCCAAAAGTCCCTGGCCAAATGGTCAAGGTGGTCCTCAGTGCATTCCCCCAGTATGGGTGCTTCTGGGGGTCTTTCCATTCTCTAGAACCCATTAACAATTTAGGGTCATCTTATTCAACAACAAGCTAATTGGCAAATGTTGTAGGTGTTGGATTTTGTGATGTCTCTTTTACTTTGTTCAATGTGTATGGACCTACCTCCACTTAGGAAAAGTTGAAAACATGGGATCAAATAGCAATGTTGATTCAATCTCAAAACTCCCATCAAGTCATCCATGGGGGTGATTTTAATGCGATCTTGAATCAAAATGAGAAAGTTGGTGGTATTTGCCCACCCATTATAACCATTTAGAACTTCACTCAATTTGTTGAGAATAATGGTTCGATAGATATTTGACCATCTAATGGCAATTTTACATGGACAAATAGGAGATCTAACTTTTCTCAAATTGTAGTTAGATTTGATAGATTCTTGCTATCTCATGACTAGAAATTAGCTAATTTTTGCTTCCAATTAGAGATTTTGTTTGCTCTAGATTTTGATCACTTTCTAATCTCCATAGACATTGATCGAGCTATACCTATCGACCAAAACCAACATAAGTCATCATTTAAATTTGAAAGTATGTGGCTGCATCACCCACATTTTCTCCCACTTTTAAAACAATGGTGGATCAGTGTTCCCTTTGCTCCAAGATCTAGAATGCACCAATTTGCTAGTAAATTGAAATATGTCAAGGAGTAGATCAAAATCTAGAACATACAAGTTTTTAAAAATGTCTTCAAATGGAAATAGATTGGTAAGCTACAATTGGAGGAGATTCACTACTCCATTATCAAGTTTGGGATGGACAGTGACACGTATGCTAAGAAAAAAGAGTTATAGATTGAATGGGAGGAATTGTGTAACATCAAGGAAGATTATTGGAGACAAAAGTCTAGAGAAGTTTGGCTACAACAAGGAGATAGAAACATTAAAAAAAAAATCCATGCTTCTTCCCAACAAAAAATGTTAGCTAAATCAATTTTTCAAATCTTGGATGCTTAAATAGGCAATATTCTAACCAACCCCCACTAGATCAAAGATGAAGGTGTCAAGTTCTTTAAGAATGTTCTTGTACTAGAAAAAATTCCCTCACCTTCACCTTCACAAGTAGAGGATTTCATCCAACACATACCTACAATGATTTCCCTTGCGGAGAACTCTAAGCTCTTGGCCCCTTTTACCATTCAAGAAATTTGAGAGGTGGTTTTCTCCTTCCCTCCTGACAAAGCTCTGGGTCTAGATGGTTTCATGGCACTTTTATTTCAAAGTTTTTGGGATTTTATTGGATGGGACCTTCTAGTAGTTATGGAGAAATCAAAAAAGTTCAAATCTATGTCAAAATATTTCAATTCTACAAATATAGCAATTATTCCAAAAACCACAGAGCCCAAAACTTTTGTAGACTTTCGATCAATTTCACTCTGTAACTTGACTTATAAAATTATTACTAAAGTCATCTATCTACAACTTCAAAAAATTCTTCCATCCATAATCTCTCTTGAGAAATATGGCTTTGTTCTTGGTAGAGAAACAATGGAGGGTGCAATGGTAGCTCATGAAGTTCTCCACTCCATCAAGAATAGTCAATCCTTTAATTTTGTTATCAAGCTAGACATGCAAAAGGCCTATGAAAAAGTTTACTAGAAGTTCCTTTTTCAAGTCCTTCAAAAAATGGGCTTTGACAAGAAATGGTGTAAGTGGATTAAAGCCTACATTTTGGGGGCTTGGTTCTCAGTTATTATCAATGGATCGACATCTAGTTTCTTTTCCTCCATGCAAGTTCTCTGATAGGGTGACCCTCTTTCACTAGCTTTATTCATCATCATGGTTGAAGCCCTTAGTAGGAATATCAAGCATCATCATCTATCTAATAAATGGAAAGGAGCAAAAATTGAAGGTACAACAATCTTAGTCACACTCTCTTTATTTTCCGATGACACATTTCTATTTGGTGTCTCATTAGTCTCTGAGGCTAAACAGATAAGAAAATTTTCTTGCTATATTCAAAAGTCTCAAAGCAGAAAATTAATTCTCAAAAGTCAAAGATCTTCTTATTTTTTACAAATAGGATTATCTCGGTAAGATTGTGCATATTTTGGGGTTTACAAAGAATTTTCTACCCTCTACTTATCTTGGGATTCCTTTCTTTATGGGTTCAAATACGAAAGTTTTTTGGGAGGGGGTATATCAAAGAATTAAGAGCTAAATTGCTTCATGGAAAGTTAGATGGCTATCATTATCTGGTTTAATATTTCTTATTAAGTCAGTCCTTTTTGCATTAACTAATTACTACATGGCTATCATGCAAGCACTATCATTTGTTGTCTCACAAATTCAAAAACTTGTTAAGGGCTTTCTATGGTCAGGAAATTTGACTAATGAAAAGAAACTTCCACTTATCTCTCTCCAAATTATGGCATTTCATCCAACTCTAGTGGAGCAAGAATCCATGATAGGTTGGTGGTAAGTTGGTTTGGTAGATTTATACTAAATCATAATTAGTTTGGTGTCAAATTATGTAATAGAAGTATCTAGATAACAATGAGCCACATAGAATATTTTCTATGCTTGATACACCTAGGGGATCAATCATTTGGGACTTCATGATTGCATCCAGAGATATTGTGCTTAACTACATTTCATGGGAATTAAACTATGGGGACAGGATTAACTTCTAGAGTGATTCATGGAATGGCCACCTTCCTCTAAATACAATGTCAAACATACAAAATATCATCTCAGTTACAAAAGTAGAATCAGGTAACCTTGTTGTTCATTATATGGATGTAATTCACATCTTCTCAAGGAAAGCAATATGGAAAGATCCAAATCAACTCCCTTTAGATCCTCAAAAAAATAGCAGCTTAAATCTATCTTTTTATAAAGATAGGCTTTTGTATCAAAAGCTGAGGATCGGCTAATATGGATCCTAGCCAAAAATGGTAACTACTCAGTCAAGGAAGGTTACAAACTTCTAAAACAACTTGAGTCAAAAAAATCATCATCTCAAGTATTCATGTTCTACTAGAATAAAATAGTACTTCCCAAGGTTGGGTGCTTTGGATGGCTAGTAATCAAGCATAGAATTCTTACAAGTGATAGATTGGCTAGGATGAATATTGCCTCTCCTTTCAAGTGTGTTTTATGTGATGAGGAAGATGAATCAATTGACCATCTATTTGCAAGATGTCAATTTGGATACCAATGCTGGATGTTTGTGTTAAAAAAATTAAATTTATACTCCCCACTACAAAACAATATCTAGGACATTTTTTAGGCTTGGCCAATTCTTTACCCTAATGCCCTTTTTGTAGGAATCTAGAAATGTACACCTGCTCTAGTCATTTGGGCTATCTGCTGGGAAAGAAACAAGAGAATTTTTAGAAAATAACTATCATCTTTAGAGAAAGTGCTCCAAATCATTGAAAAATTGATCTTAGAAGTTACTAATGCAAGTGTCAGTAGGTTTAGATTTAATTCAGCTATAACTTCTTGGGATGGAAGTATCATTCAGGAATGGAAATCAATTTTCATTCTATTTGGCATTGCGACTTCTTTAAAGTTGAAAACTCATACAAATAGGTCTATAGTTAAATGGCAACCCCCTTCAATTGGCTTTGTCAAACTTAACTTTGATGGAGCATCCAGAGGTAATCCAAGACAATCAGGATTGGAAGCATGCATTAGAAATTATACTGGTAAAGTCCTAGAAATTGTAACGGTTCCCCTTCCTATAGGAACTAACAATATGGCCAAGGCTCAGTCATTGTTGTCAAGGATAATTCTTGCTAAGAAAGGGAACTTCCAACAAGTGTAGATTGAAGGTGATTCTCAAGTTATAATCTCTGCTTGTATCAAGAGACAATCATCTTCTTGGAAACTCAAATATGTGCTCTAGCAAACTTGGAATATTATTGATCAATTTTAGGATATCAAAGTTTCACCCACATATAGAGAGGGAAACAAAATGGCAGATTATCTTTCCAATTTAGGATGCAATGGGATTACAACTTTTACACTAAACCCTTCTACACTCATGGAACATTATAAAGATTTGTAGAAACTAATGGTAGCTAACCTTTAGAAGAGGAGTTTATTATTTTTACTAAGCTATTTTTCCTTTTGGTGCTGAGAGACTCTAGGAGTTGAGGATGCTTAATGTGTTGAGCATTTATTATGTGCCAAATCATAGCTAATGCTAGGCAAGGCAACGACATCAAGGGTAGAGAAAACTCTATGTGTTGAGTAATTCTTATATGAGCTGAGTTGCCTTAGGTGTCAAGTGAGTTTCATGTGCTCAGTGATCAATATGCACTGAGTCATAGCTGATGCTAGCCAAGGTAGGGATCTTAAGGGTGGAGAGGACTCTATGTGCTGAGTAATTTATATATGTGTCAAGTTGCCTTAGGTGTTGAGTGTGTTGAGTGTGTCGAGTGATCAATATGCATCGAGTTATAGTTGATGTTGGGCAAGCCAGGGACCTCAAACTGAGTGGTCTATATGTGTGCCAAGAAATTCTTATGTCTATCGAGTTGCTTCAAGTGTCGAGCGTGCTTCATGTGCTAAAGGATCAACATGCACCGAGTCATAGTTAACACCTACAAAGCCAATGACCTTAGGTGTCAATCACCATATGACATGTGCTGAGAAAGCTAACACACTTAATGTGCCATGTATAATATAGGTGCCAAGCCATCATCAATATAAGTGCCAAGTTACTTCTGATGTCGAGCTAGAAATCTCATTTGTGCTGAGCTGCTTTAGGTGCCAAGTGTGATTCATGTGCAAAGTGATCAATATGCATCGAGGCATAGTTGATGTCATCCAAGCCAATGACCTTAGGTGCCCAATGCCATATGTGTTGAGTGTATTAGTATGCTTCATCTGTCATGAAAACTTGTTCACTATATGTATTGAGTAAATCATAATAGTACATGAGTTATCCTATAGCTACTAAGATGATCCAAAATTACTCTAGTTGTCAAGTTACCTTTAGTGCCGAGTTAGAAGCCAAGATACTTCAAGTGACATGATGAGTCTACTTTATGTGCTGAGTGATCAATATATAATGAGTCATAGTTGATGTTGTACAAGTAGTGACTTCAGATGCCGAACAGGTTACATGTTTTGTGTGATCTACATGTGCCAAATTGTAGATGATGCTAAGCAAACTAGAATGTCATATGTGTTGAGTATGTTATAGTGGAAATTCTAACGTCACTCGATGGTCACTAAAAATTACCCAAATTGGGCATTGAACATTTATTGAAGCTTTCATAAATTAGGCTCCCATGTGCAAGATTAAGGAAAAATCATGATAAATCTTCAAGAATTTCATTGGCTAACATCAGTTGAGTACGATCTTGTTCCAGTTTGGTCATGTGGCACTTTGTACTCAGAAAAATTAAATTCAACTTATATGGCGGTAGATTAAATTGCCCATTCTTCAATTTTGGGCACATCAGATTTGTACTTTGCCCTTCTCAATTTGCAATTGATTTCTAATTTAATGGTACCCTCTTTATTACACGCAAAGTGCAAGTACTCCACTTCATGTGTATGTATGCTGAGGGATTTAGTTTAAGATGTAGAATGGATTTCAGTCCAATTTATCTATCCAGCCTGTTGTGTTCACCATTCAAACTGCTCTCAACATGTCATCTCCATAAGAAGTATGTGTGAAATGCGATTCTTGCCATCAGTTCCATTGCAACATATTGCCAAAAAAAATTAGACTTAAGCTTCATCCAACATTGGATGAAGATGCAATTTCTCACCCTCTTGAAGATGTAGTTCTAGATAATATGTTTATTGTACACTCCTATAACACCCGACAGGCAATTCGAACCATAATTGGGGAGGATCTTTTCTTTGCATTTGCAAGTAATGTTTTATTCCCTTCAACTTTGGTCTCCATTTTTTCTATCCAATGTCATGGATATTCGTCAATCTTCATTGAGATTGGAAATTATTGCCATCAAGGTGGTTAGGCTAGAATTTTGGGCTAATAATAAATTGAAATATGTGATGTAGAGCTATGATTTGTGGACTGGTAATTTCCTAGTTGGTGGCATATTTTCAAGAACCATGAGGCCATGATAACCTTTGAAGTGATGGAAAAAACCTTTGAGAAGCACAACACTTGGTTCCTGCTAAAGACCTTGCAATTCACAACTTGTGCTCTGGGTTTCTAGTTGACTGAGGAGGTGAAGAAAGTTACTTTTTCTTTGATTGATATTTTGGGGATTCCAATTTTTGATACTCAGGAAAAAGATACCCAAGTGAAGACATTGGTGGCCACCCCAACTCATTTGGTTAGTGAACCTAGTGCCTAGTTGTTCTCAACTCTCAAAGATCCTAGTCTCGGTCACCATGTCTTAGTAGAAGCCACTCAGCCTCTGCATCCAGATGTCACTATACCTAGTGGTTGGGGCTTGCCTTCATCCACTAGTTTTTCTGCTAGCACTTTAGATGTTGCTACTACTAGTGTTTAGGGCATGCCTTCATCCACTAGTTTTTCTGGTAGAACTTTAGATGTTGCTACTGAGGGCCTGAGTTTGGGTTGGGACGTTGCTCCTATATCATGTCCAAATTTTGGATGGGGCTTCTTTGTAATGGGTGCTTCTAGTAAGGATATGGATGAAAGATAGCATAGTGGTATCTTTCTATCTTGTTAGGTTTTTTTCTCCTCACTTTAGGCATGTTTTATAGAATGTTGAAAATCTTGTTAATCTTGTTTTGACTGAATTTGAGTCCCCCATGCCTACTACATGATGAAATTTTAAAATTTGATAAACTTCAAATTTTGATTAGTTTTTCATCAATATAGTCAAATTGTAAATATCAATGTTAAGTTAATTGTAAATATTGTGACAATATTGGATTTTTTTTTTTGGTTCTTTCCTAGTTGAGATTTTGAACTATTTTTTACTTGATATAAATATATATCTAGTGGATCATCCACTTTTGCCAAAATAAAAATAAAAATAGGATTTTAGAATGCCTAATAGTTATGATTATAGGTTGCAACATGCTAACTGAAGTAACCTATAATCGAGTTGGATAAAATTTCAATTCGAGTTGGCATCATGAATCAAAAGAGACAGATTGGTGATACAACATCTCATAATATGCTAGGTAATGGTCATACTAGGCTTTGATTCATTATTGGATTGGTTTGAATGGGTATACATGGAAATATCCATAATCATGTTTGATTTCAAAATCATTATTAGGGTTAAGGTCACTTGATAGGATACTAGGAGGTGATGCAAGTGTATTCACCTCTTTCTTCTCAAAACAATTACTTATGTATACTAGTTTCCTAGATTCTTACTATATAATGTACATGTATATCTCAATGTTACAAAAGTGTGTTATGGTTTGGAACCATCGTGTGTTTGCATTTCTCTATGTATCACATTACAAGATCTTTCTTGAAAAAAGATTCAAAAAATGAGTTAGATTAAGTTGAGATATATAAGAAAAGTTAAGTATACATATTATACATCATGAATGAGTGATGTAGTTAAATCATCGAAACTAAGATATTTGAACTTGAGGATTGGTGTACATTTATAAGATAGATTATTATCACCTTGCTCCCACATTACCAAGTTTGTTGGTGTAACTTGAGTAACTTACCTAGTATGATCTATTAAAACAAACCACCAATATACAAATTTACCACCACTATATATCTATATTTATATTTACCTTATGTACAATTAACGTGATACATCTAAAGGTCACTTTGACTTATAGAGAAAACTACATATTCTATGACATGAAATGATTGTATGTTAAATAAACTAAAATACATAGCCATAATTAGATACCTAGAATGAATTTCATTGTTTTCTATATATATATATTAAATGCAATCAATTTTTCTTCACAAAATAATTATAAAATATTACTAATAATTATTATGGTTTAATTTATTACTACAATATATTTGAAATACTACCCAATTATGAAATACAACCATCTAAGTAATATTATCACCCTACATTGTCACCCTATTTCAAAAAATATAATGATAATCACTAGCTATAGTAGTAAATAACTACATACCCTTCTTAACTAAATAAACTACCATGTTATCTAACTAACTTAACATACTATCATACTCTACCTAATCTTAAATATTATACTTAACTATGTCATTACCTTATAATTAACTACCAACAATCCTTAACTTTTATGGCACATGTCCCTATCCTTGAATTCTGAACTTTCCTAACTCCTACTAATCAAAGTTCACATAAATATATTACCCTTTACAATCCTAATGTAACCCCCTTGCCAAAAGTGAATAGCTCAACCACCCACCCCTTTAGTACTAGTATCACATGCCCCTTGGGAGGTGTGATTAAAGTTGGCACTTTGATAGGTGGGCCACCATGGTGAACAAGTCACTAGTGAGGGACATACTTGAGTTGGAGCATTGGTTAAGGTGGAAGATCCATTCCCTTGGGCTAAGCACTCCCTCCTTAGGTGGAGAGAGGGCTGCCAATCCCAAGGTCTCTCTCTCCATTTAAAATTTCATAGAATGTGGCACTGAGATTGGATTTGATGGGTGCTTTTGGATGGTTAAATGTGCATGGCAAGGACCTACAATTTTTGTCCTTTACAGTATCCTTCCAACTTTATCATTATATTTATTTTTTATTGTATTATTACTAATTATGTCCTTCCTTTCCAAGTATCGATAGGAATGTTTAATATACTATGTTGGTGGCGACTTGTTTCCAAAGAATAGTTACAAGCCTTTTAGGAATTATAGTCATATATGTTACAACCTCTTATTTTATTGGGTTTTCTACTAGGAGGTATCAAGGAATACTCTACTTAATATTTTATTGGTTTGTAATAGGAGTTTTGACTGTGGTTCTTTTTTTAACTTCACATACAAAATCCAAAGAGTTAAATAAGCATGTATAGGTATATTTTGTCATGGTGATTTATGCTTGTGATTGGTTTGATTTTTCTCCTCTACTCAACTATGAGGTTATGAATATTAGTTTGATAGGAATTCAATGTTACTCCCATATTCCAATGTAATTACTTAGTTTAATGGATCTATTAAATAACTTGAACAATTTCTTCACACAAGAAATGAATTGAAACATGATCAAGCATGAAACCAATATAATTGCTCTTTTCTATGAACAATGGAATTTAAATGTCATTTAATGATAATATAGAGCTTAGTGGAATTTATCTAGATGGACCATCTAATTGAAATAAAATCTCTTGTATTGCTTCATGATTTAATTGAAAACCTACATGATACATCAACAGAAAACCTAATTCTTCAACAATGCCAAGGGTAAAACCCTAACTTCTTCATAGATTCCATCCTCACAAACCTACAAATAACAAACCAAGAACCATGGAGGCTCACCTCCCATCCCAGGCTTCTAAGAAGCAACCCACCAAGCTGTGGAAACAATATTCAAATGGGTTACACTCAAGTAGCTAACAATGCATGCAAAAAAACTTCACAATACATATACAATCCCTCCAAGGTTTAACACAATGATTCACCATTAGAATCATGAAACAATGGGTGAAGGTGGGCTTTCCAAAGACGAGAATGTCATATCCATATACATACATATACATCTACAATCTCATAATGCCTCTTCAAGGCTATTAAAATGCATCCTCTTCATCACATCAATATACTTGTACCTCCCATAATACAAACAAGGCATATGGCTTTAATGGAGCCCATACTCCATGAACAAGAAAACCCTCTCCAAGAAGAAAATCTCTCAACTTCAATGTTGAGCCCAACTAACCCCTTCACCCAAGGCATCTCTTCCCTCCCAAGGGTGAGTGAAGCTATCACACCCATTAACATTCATGCACACAAAAATAAAGAAAAACTTCAAGAGAATTCCATTACAAGCAATGACACATAACCACAATCCCAATAGAAACACACTACATGGATTTTAACACAAAATGAAAAAGACCAATACCATTGAGCAAGTGCAATGAGAGTTATGGCATGGGCACCAACCTTAGTCAAAGCTAAAGGCATGAATGAAAGTTTTTGCAGAGCTTCCTTCTCCTTAGTCCTTCCTCTTTCCAACCCTAATAGTCTCTAAACTTAGAGAGTGGCTGAACACCACACTAGTTTGTCCAAGTCCACTAAAGAGACTCTCCCACTACCTCTTTTTGGCAAAAACATCAAGCCACTATCTCTTACAAATTTTTTTCTACCAAATTTGCTACTTGTGATTAAGTGGAAAGATGGGGATGAACTCATGGGACAACTCAATTTTCGAATTGGTGGAAGAATGCATTGGTTAAGGGGCCCTTAGGCTAGCTAAGCACCAAAATGCTCAAATTTAGGCCCCTAACATGTTTTGATAACATATGGGTAGCTTATTTTCACAAAAATGGCACTTTGGGACCACCTATTGACCCTCTAAAATTCTTGTCAAGTTTGAATTCGAAATTTCCCTTGATGGTGACCCATCCTATCCGTTCTCCAAGTGGATTTTCTTAAATTTTTTGAAAGGCAATTAGTTAAGGTTAAGTGCACCAATGAATTAAACCCTAGGTGACATGTCATCAACACATAAACAATTTACAAGTGTCAAGTGACATATTAAAACACATTACACATTATAATGGCATGTCCCTAATTCATTCATGAATATATATTTATTATACATATGAAAACTTACATTTACAAAATAACACATCATAACGAGGCTTTTGAATCTTCCAAAGATTCACCTTGGCTATATTGTGTCCACAAAAGTTTGGACCTTGTTTCCCTGATTAAATTCCATGGTTCAATTTCTTGCACACTAAACTCAAACATTAGTATTCTAATGAAAAATACTATAAAATTCATGTACATAGGTGCACAAAAAATTTCATATTAAATAATTCACATTAACATACTCAATTTTCATAATCAACTTTTATTTTCTAATCATTTCATAGTTAAAGCATTAGAATATGTAAATATGCATATCAACATTAATATCTGGTCAAATGATCCAACTAAAATTTTGAACTACATTATAATCCATTTCCTATCATAATGATAAAATGTTGAATATATACTATTAAATCAGCCAACATGAAAATTAGTTCTAAATACATATCTTAGGTCCAAATCACCGAAATGTAAACATCACAACTAGTATCCTTTGATTCAATTAAATATAGTTTGATTAGTAACAGTCTCCTGTTATTAGTATGAGATAATCCATTATAAGGTGTATTAATTTTGTCATGAAATTAGGATTGTTTTCCTAGTCACATAGTTTCAAAATCAATCATCGAATAAATCCATTATATTGTATTAGGCCATAAAATATGTCCTTGTGAACATCACCACATCCACGTAATACTATTTGGACAAAAATTGACTTATATAATTACATCATACTGAGTTCTACCATATAGACCCTTATCCAAATTTGATAACAACTTTTAGCTATGACTATAAGTAATACTCATATGGGTTGGTGTTGATTTATTTTTCCCATAGTAACCCTCTAATTAAATTATCTTAATAGGCCATAAGATAGTATGACTCCATTGACATTGTTTCTAGGTTATGATATCTTGAGCTTTTATTCCATAGGGTCTTAGCTTATCAACCTAATGTTATTTTAAATACGATACTTAGTACAACAATGGCTAAAATGTATATTAGTCTCAATAAGATCTTAGGTTCATATTGGTAAGGAAAATTCTAGTCATGGCATACTTAAATCTCGGAACCTACTTACCATCATTCTATCATAAGGTGTATGACAATAGTATAAAATTCACATTCTATACATAAGAGGCAGAAACATGACATTTCATCTCTCGACTATTACTATATCTAATCATATTCATGTTATTAAGATTTATAATAGGGTATTGGGGAAGGGGCCTTACATACATACATAATTTTTTTTTTCATTTAGCAAAATATTCTACAAGTAGAATAACCAAACAAGAAAATACAAATAGAAAAGAATCAATGCCAATAAGGTTGAAAAAAAGAAAATGACAGAATTGAGTGAAGATGCCTAATTGAAAGACAAGATGATAGGTTAGAAAAGAAGGAGAAAGTATTGATTTCAAAACAAAGATTGTGCTACATTTTGGCTTCCAAGTCATTCTTCTACTCATGTGTATATTTATTCCCTACTTGCAGCTAGAAGTGACTTACTTTTTGTTATGTATGTAATATTATTTTTACTTTTGCAAATCAATTGCAATAATATCTTAATTTATTTCCTACTCTAAAGATGATTAATAGTCTATCTTTTACTGTATTCCATGCATCTTGAACTAGAAAATTGGGTTTACTGTTATCATTTTACTTTCCTTCTTCCATACTCATATAAACCTTCTTGACAAGGTAACCCATTCATGGAAATTCAATTCTTTTGTAATCCTAGTCTTCTATCACAACAATAACTAGTGAAAATTTTTATGTGCTTTAGATTTTTTGTATTGTGATTGGATCTAGTGATATATCTACATCACCATGGCTATGATGGGGAACTTCCATGGTACAAAGGCAAGGTACATGTTGTGGTTTCACAATGCACACCTCATTTCTCTTAGAAATGGGGACCCCCTAGTAAATTTTTCTTGTTTTCCTAGACCCCTAGTCCAAGGTTTGAGTCTTTTTATAGTTTTGTGAGGTGTCTAAGTCTAGCCTAGCCCTCTACCTAAAAACCCATGTACCAAAAATTGAAGTTTTTAGATGAAAATGGGAATTTTGTATGTAGAGGGGTGCACTAGCACACCTATCACACCCCTCAAGGTGCATTAAGTGCACTAGATACACTAGCATGAAGCACTTTCCTTTGGAAGTATGCACCTACACACATGCATAGGTGTGAACCCCCAAAGGGTGCGCTCCATCTTGGGCCTATAAAAGCCTAGGATCCCCCCCTTCTCCTTATTTAATTTATCCTCTGATCTAACACCAAGAATACCTTGTCACCTATAGAGGTATGCCCAATCTCCAACTTCCTGCACATATGTACACAAAACATTAAAGTAAAGGTGTGTATCTTGCGTGCAATCTACATACCTTTACTCACAAAAAAAAAAACTAAAAAGGAACTAACTAAAACACTCCCCTAATTGAAAGGTATGCATATACACACCTATCCAAGGTATGCACATGTACACCTTTTAATTAGGGGAGTGTTTCAATCATAGATCCATAAGTCAATATAATAATAGTGCATAGGTAGGTACCTTTCCAAGTTGTACACACCATTTAAGTGTAAAGCTTAGACTTGACAGTGGTAGGGTGTGCACATATGCACCCCCTAAGGTGTGTAGGTACACACCCTTAGTTGATTAAGTTTACTTCAATGAAAAAGTGTGCCTAGCACACCCTCAAGGTGTGCAAGGTGCACTAAAAACTATCTATTAAAGGCAAAGATGAGGTTTTTTAGGTGTTTTGTGGTGTTTTTATGTTCTGGGTATGGGTATCTAGTAATTAGGGTTTAAATTTTAACCTTCTAGACTAATGTACTTAGGTCTTTTGTAGATAAAATGGCTTCCTCCTCATCCTAAATCGAAGTGAAAATTGCTCCAAAACTAGTGGTCTTTAAGTTTTCATATGTCTAATCGAAATCACACTTCTAGGATGCACATTAAGAGATTTGGGACATTGAGTTAGGTCATATTGACTGGAATGCATTTTTAGTGCTCTATAATAAGCTAGTTGATGGATCCCAAATGATTTGTGTACTTATTAGATCAAGATTAGTAAATGTGGCTTCACACCCTATATTAGTGCAATCTTTAGAGCTGGTTACGGCCTTAGTGGAGAACTATGTTTCGAAGGAGAGAGTTGTGAAGAGAATAACAGGGGAGATCATCCTAGATCTGAAGCCAAAAAACATTGAGAAATTATTCCATCTTCCAAGGGTAGATCAATACATTAGGTTGAATTATCATCAAGTAGAAAGGTTGTATAGGGACAATGAGTAGAAGTCTACTAAAATCATTCAATAATTATATCTAATTGATAGAATGCCTATAAGGTTGACTTATCATCAAGTAGATAGGTTGTCTATGGATAATGAGCAGAAGGCTACTAAAATCATTCAATCATTATATCTAATTGATAGAATGCCTGTAAGGTTGACTTATCATCAATTAGAAAGGTTGTGTAGGGACAATGAGCAGAAGGCTACTGAAATCATTCAATCATTATATCTAATTGATACAATGCTTGTAGGGTGAAAAGAAAGAAAATTTGATATGACAAGAGGTTATATGAAGGACGATATTGGATATTCCATTATGATTTTAAGGAGGATTGTGGGTCTACCAGTAGTAGGGCATTTAAATATAGGGATGGTACATTTCATCAAGACCATCAGAATGATGAAGATGCCAATTGACTGGGCCACAATATTTACTGAGAATCTAGATGAATAGTTGGTGGTAGTTAAAACCAACCCTAGATTTGGTATATTTGTTAATAGAAAGGACTATAGACTATCAAAAATTATTCAATAGGGGAAGCATGCAAGATGCTAATACCTGGCCTTATGTGGTATACCCCCAACGAGTGAAGAAAAGGTTTTTGGATCAGAATAAAGACTACAGTATAGTGAATGATGCTTTCATTTTTGCAATCATCTGATTCATTAAAGGTGATCATGCAAAAAGTATGTCAATAGAGATAGCAACAAAAATTGTGGAAATAAGTACCTATTACATCCAATTCAAGACATTCACCTACCTAAGGGTAGCCAATACAATTGTAAATCCTAGGAAGCTTCCTAGGTATCCATGTGATAGACTCATTTTTCTAGAGATTGTATGAAAACTCACATCTATATATGAAAAAGTTAGAAAACAACATAAGAAGACATGGATATGGCCCATCACCATAGGTCTATTTGGATTCAAGTAGAAGTAGGATATCATGAATTTTGATTCAAAATGGGATCAATATCCCTTGGAGGACTATAACTCCCCTCGTCCATGTTTTGATTATATTGGAAAAGTTTAATGCTTGGTAGGAAGACAATTTAAACATGAAGATTCTATAGAGGATCATTGGATGAATGGAATAGATGACTACAATATCTAGATAAGGGATGATTGTAGGATGACTCTTTATTTGGCAAGGAGTACCTTGAAAATAAAGGTCCTATTGAAGGTTGTTCAAAAAGAGACTATAGAGGTCTTATATCCCTTGTATAATCAAGATAAGATATATTATTGGATGATCATGAATGCAAAAATTGATAGAGAAGAAAATATAGATAGGTTGGTTGCTATACTATACTAGGATTTTGGATTGATGGATGAGGTACATACTTGTGGGATAAAAACCTTCAAGCATTATAGTCAATAAAGGGATAGAGGTATCATATGCTCATGGATGTATATATAGGGAATGAATTGGATAAGATAGATGATTGGATAGGGAATATTTCTTCTACTAATAACGTAATGGAGACATTACATGTGGATATTCATGAGCTCAAGGATCAAACCCAAGAGTAGATTTGGAAGCTAAGAACTATTATAGTGATGCTTGCCTTGACTTTTAAAGATGAGTTAAGGGATAAAATCTTGATTGTGAAAATAGTTGTTGAATAGTTTTGGAAGACCTTTGAAGAAGCTCTGACTAATGAATACATTAGACAAGCATTCAAGACAAAGGAGGCATTGCTAGAATTGGATGTAAAATTGGAACACTTTGCAGAGACTCTCATAGAAGTGGGAAACTACCAAAAAATAGTAAAGGATAAGTATGATGATTTGTATTTTCCATATGCAACCCAAGTACTAGAGATCATAGATAAATTCAAGAGCAAACATCTAGACATAGCTCTACAATAAAGGGGAAGAAAACCTAGAAGCTAGATTTTCAGTTTTGTCACTTGAGAAAATTTTGCATTTTTTGAATCTGACACTATGATGCACTTCTCCAAAGGTGGACAAGGTGAGCTTCTCCAAAGGTGTGCCAAATTTTTTTAGAGAATTTAGAGGTGCACTAATAGTTAACTACTAGTTCAAAATTTAGAGCTTTCCATGCACCGAAAATGCATTCTGACAATAGTTTAACTCCTACAAATATCTAGAGAAGGTTGAATTTCTATTTTTGGCATCTCCAAAGACTCCTACATCCATATAATAGCTTTTCTCTTCTTATTTTCTTATGCTTTCATTTTTTTAAAGTCATGTAAAGGCTCATGAACCCATTAATTGATATAAACAAAGGTAGAGTCCTACTTAGCGCCATTTAGAAAGTAAGTTTGTATATAATTAGATTTGTTTTATTAATTTTTAAGAATATATTTTCATGAAGAAATCTTTCTCTCTCAAAAAAAATTGAGGAGATGATTTCCTATAAATTGAGGAATTAAATATGTATTCCAGGCTAATATTTTGATGCAATATTATATGCTTTTGGTGCTCTCATTCTAAGCATAGTTATTCTTGTCAAAGTGTGTTATTTTTGTGGATTCTTTTTCATGATATAATAGAGCTGATAGTGTTGTTCTGTTGATTTGATTGTGTGATATTTTAGTTTTGGTGTTTGTTGTAGTTGATGAATTCCACTGATGTATAGAGTTGCAAAAGATATCACCCATTTATTCCTACATAGCTTCTTATTTTGCATGAGTGCACTTTCTATGGCCTTGCAATTTGATAAGAAGTGAAACATCTTTTAGTTTTACTAAATTCCCCTCGATGATTGCATTAGTGGATTTGAGGAAGCATTGTTCCTAATTCCATTAGCTTCCTACCTGATCTTTTCAAAGATTTAACTCATAGACGTGTTGTTATCGTTGTTTATATGTGTTAGGAATTTTCATTTCATGCTATTTATTTTTATCTCTCATTACCTTATCTTTTTTATTTTCTTTGCTAACCTTTGGTTAAATTAGGAATTTATATAGTTACATTGTTAGATTGCATTCATTAAAAAATAGAAAATACAAAAAAAACATATTTTTTTTGTGGTTAATTTTGAAACAGCAAGCAGATTAATCATCATCTTATCTAAAATTGGTTTGAACCAACAAAGGCCTCTTTGTGAAAAATATGTTTATCTTCAACTAAGACGATTCTAGTAGGTCACAACATCACTTAGAACCTTGGAGTTGATCCTAGATCAACTTTTCAAGAGAGGAATTCAAAAGGATTTTTTCCATTAAGCATCATGCAAAATGATAGCTAAACGGTACATACTATAACTATTTTGGAAATTCCATTAGATATTTTCAATGCTTAGTTTGAAAATAAGCACTACCTACCATGTAGGAATGGAACTATCTTAGAGGAAGGCTTACCACCATTAATCGAGATTATGGGTGGATTAAAAACATCCATCATGATACTGGAATTCATTTCATACATCACTTGTTTCCTCAAATACCTCACTACAACTTGGTTGAAGTGATATGTATGTTCTATTTTGTGCTCAACGTCTATTTAACTAACCATTGAATAATATTGTACCCATTAAGCTTATCAAACTGATGCTTTCTCATCCAATTGTGGCTAATCGTTTTAGCTTTTGGGTTTTAGCACTTACATATGATTTTGGTAAATAGTTTACATGTAATGTCTATCTAGCTATGGATTTATCCAAATATTGTCAATATTTGAGCAATCATTTCATATTGTGTAGATGTATGAGAAACTAATTTGAACATTTTTCCTAATTTATAGACTGAAACAATCAAGACTTTACTTAGGAAATACTATTGGGAGTCTATGAAATTTAATCTTTTCCCATTTCATTTAATGAAGATCCTATTGATGGGTATGGAAGAGGATTACTATGTTAGAAATGAGGGAGATGGTCTCTTCTACAAAAAAAAATCCCAAAATTAGGAAATCTAAAACATGTTGTTGGTACATGCATGAAGGTGGCAAAGAAGTGTTTATTTATGATATTGAGACCCATGTATATAATAACTAGTGTCCCAAGTTTGGGATGATTGATATTTTACACTTAAATAATTTTAACTATTATTGGCATAAAGGATGCCCTAATTGGTTTATGGTGCATTTCAAAAATAATATGGAGAAGTTAGTATCTTACTTTGTATTGGCTTGAAAATTATTTTACTAAAATTCATTTTGTATTGGAAAATTTTAGGGTTCAAATTCTTGGAAGCTTTCAATGATACCAAAAATTGTATGTATTTTTTATTTAAAAAGTGCATGTCATACTATATATTAGCAATAGATTAGCAATAACAAAGCCAATACTATGCTGGAATAAGGTAAGTGCCCATGATTCTTCATGTGATTCACATTATTCAATTGGGGATATTTATTTATGATATCTTACCTTGACTATGCACTAAGCCTAGGGGTACCTTTTGAACCTTTTGAAATTATTTGTATATTATATATTTTTGGAGAATGGTTATTTTTATGTTCGAGTCATTCTAGAAGTTGATAAGAAGGATAGCCAAATTATATTTTGGTATAGTTCTAAGAGAATATAGAGAAATCATTTTATCATATATTATACTTCATTCAGAGAAATCCATGTTCCATTGGTCATTAATGCTCCAAAACATAATATTATAAGAGTAGAACATGCATTTTTTCTAGGGAAAAATATCTTCAAATTTTTAAATCATTCAAGACTTAAAAGAATTTTAGAAATTTAATCATAGTTCACAAATTTTATTTGAGTTTAAAAACTTCAATATGAAAAGTACTAAGGAAAACCTGACCAAAACAAAACATTTTTTTGTAATGTTATTTGTTTAAAACCACAAGTAACATGCAAAATATAGTAATAAAATGTATTAAATGAGTTTGATGAGGTCTGGTGGTGAGTTCCCTGATAGGGTTGAGGAGAAGTGTTGTTAGGATTGAGGGGTATTCCATGAGTTATATGGAAGAAATTAGCCAAAAAAAAAATTATTGAAACTTAACAATACTTTCCAAAACTCACAAAGCAAAAAAAGAAGGTAACATACTCAATGACTTTCTAAATACTTGTCTAGAAAGTAAACCATACATTCAATGAATCAATGCAATATAAATTGAATTAGACTTTTCAAATCCAATATGTGGTATAACATTGGTTTTTGTTTGATTTTGATAATTGTTTCTTCAACATTGTCATTTCTATGCCTTAATGATCATTAGATGGTTGTCTTTTAGGCAATAGTGGGATGCATTTGTGGATTCTCAATGAGTCACTTATGGAGATTTTTATATGATAGGAAAGTCAAATATGTGGATGATATTTTTATCATGATGCTTGGTTTTATCAATGGTGTTAAATTTGATATTTTTTAATCCACCCCACCATGTTGTGTTTCCTCACTATTTTACCTTTGAAGAATTTTTTTAATATTTTAATTATTTATATGACTTTTATAGTTTGCATGGTCTAAATGGCCATGTTCTGGACCATTATCCCAATTTTTTTGGCCCATAACATATTAGACCATCCCCTACACAATATTTCATACTTGATCACAGTTTGTATTGTTTTACACAAGGTTGGTCTAGATAAGAACTATAAGAGTCAATACTATAGTATCAGACCTATTCATTATTCCAATGTCTTGCAATACAATATAATGTAGTTAAGTGGGATTGGAATTAATTTGGTTAGCCCTGGGCCAAAATTAGTTTGAGCAATTCAAAAAAATTGTGATTATTTATAACATAAAATAGGAAAATCGATTATATGGATGCTTACATAGTCTTTTTTTAACTTAACATGTCAATGAAAATTTCTCTCATATGATTTATAAAATTAGCACTTTATTGGATCTTCAATTACTCATCCATAATTGATATTAGTATCCTCTTATGATATGTGGTAGTGTTTGCATATGCTTTACATGCTTCTAGTGGGATTTTTTCCACTTTGAAAGTCAATATACTTTTGAGTCCCAATGCACATTATTTAACCCCTGTAACATAATTTTATTTCTTTTCCATAAAAATGAAGGACATGGTAATATTATGACAAAAATGAATATAACATCCAAACAAAAAATGTCTAACACCCTAAGTAAATGCATCTAAAATACTTAAGAATCTTCTTTTGGCATACTTCTACAACTTACATTGAGATAAAGAGTCCACCAAAATAGCCATGAATCCTTCTTATTCATGTGAGCCAGTGATTGCAAATGCAAAGGAGAAAACAAATGATTAATGGAAACTTTAACTTATAATTAATTTTAACAATAGAGACTAAAAACCCTATGACTCTAACCCAACATAAAATTAGAAGTATTAATACTAATCTATATAGTAATTTTGTACCAAAATCTTGTTATACTCACATCTTGATCAAGAGACTCCAATCTCCATATGTTTTCCCCTTGGTGGTTGATTTTATTTCACCATTGTAGGCTAATTAATTTTCTTTCAACGACATTCTTGACCACCAAAAAGACAAGAGAAACCAACAAGACATATACCACAAAAATAATTACAAAAGAATGCACAAATAGGTAGAAGTTGATGTAAAATGCAATTACTACTCCATAGACTAGACATATAGAAGAAAGATATTAGTATTACCTCAAGAATATAGCCACATAACTATGCAACATAGAATATAGACATTAATGTATATTAGTATATGTATGGAGTAAAATATAAAGGCAACTTTCAAATTTTGTATATAACCCCTACCAAAACTCAAATCTAGATCCTAGCATGTGACACACTAAGAAGTCAATTGAAAGTAACACCAATATAATCAATGAGATAGTTCTAATAAGAGTGGATCTAGAAGCCCACAAATAAATAATCCCACTAATAATAATAGACTCAAATGACACATATGTCCTCTAAAATTTGGAATTTGAGAAGAATGGAAGCATCAAAGTTTTTACTCGTCAGTGTTCTATTAAGCCTATTGTGGAAAACTTTTTCAATGGAGATACCATTCATGGTGGTTCACTAGAAGGCCACTCTATCTAAATTTTCCTCTCAATTTGAGCTAAGTTATAGTCACTTTCAATCTCTACAATTGAGGATCCACTGCATCTTATGGCATTTCTCTTAATGATTATAACTGGCCTAGTGACATGTTCAATCTCATAAATGCTAACACTTCATCTTCATGGGATAAGATTAATGTTGGTGCTTCTATTTCTCACTTACTCATTCTAGAATAAAAAACTAAAGAGATTATTTATGGAAGACATATAGTTTTGAAATATTGTGCTATAGGCAAGTCTACTTTGCAAGAAGCATATTCAACTCCCATTGAACCACTTGATATCCTTGCAAAAAGACAACCATAAAAGAAGTATGAATGGGCAAAGAAATTAACATCTAAGTATGGACCAATTACATTTGTATACTAAATTGTGGGGCTATTTGTATACATTATTGTATCCCCATCAAAGTCAAGTTCTTTAAAGTCTAGCAAGAAGATGCAGTAGAATACTTCAGAATATATATATTTTTTACAAGGGTAAATGATATTTAGATGATTTGTCTTGTAGGTTTAACAACATGGATTTATAACAAATTGATGCCATCTTCAACCCATCTACTCCAAAGAAAGTTTTGTTAGAGTTTCATGCCTAATATATTTTCACTCTTGTTTATATCAAGTCTTCAAAGTTGTGTGTGCAATCTTCATTTTACATAAATTCTCACTTGTTAATTTCCTATGAAGCAATAAATATTTGCACCCATGTTTTTTGTAGGTAAAGGTTGTCACTGGTTTAAAGATGCAGAAGCTTTTGTTAAAAAATGTTCAATTTGCATTTTGATGTACAATGGTTATTTTATAATGAATCCTCAATAATTGGCATATAGATAAAAAAAAAGTAGTCAAATTAGCCTCATAAAAGGTTTTCCCTACCCTTAATTAAAATAATCCTAGTACAAATAATAGAGAAACTTATCTCAAAATGAATTTCTATCGATATATGGCACATTCAGCCCAGAGATAGAATTACACATCGGTACTATTCTTTCCCCAACAACAATGAACATGATTCATCTCCAACACAATCATGACTAATTTAAATTAAATCCTTTTTATTTGCAGGATTAGGGCATCCATTAGGGCTTTCTTCATTTATGCCACTTTTTCCTTAGCTTCACAATGGGGAAAAAGTTCCCCATGATAGGCAACATATCAAATTGATAATCCCTCAGCCCATCATCAAAATTCATCTCAAATTTATTTGATCAAAAGAATTGTAGGCTTGTAATTATGGATGGATTTCCCATTAGCCTTACACCTCCAAAAGAAGTTCTTCCATTTGGCTCTGCTAAAGAAACCCTGAGCAATCTTCAACTAGGGTTTTAAATCATCCACCCTGGGATTCAAACCTATGAGCATGTTGAAACATGTGGGTTTAAGAAGGAACCTTTCTTTTGTAGAGTCATGAGAGCCAAAGTAGTAGCAACAAAGAAAGTTGGTTCTTTTGAGCTTCTTTGGGCACATATTTGAGGTTTCCTCCATCCTATGCTCTCCTTGAAGATTTAATCTATGCACCAACACTTTACCCTATTGCCAAAATCATTGCATTTTTTGGCATTTCATGAAATAAAAAAATATTGAAGTTTCTTATGAAATGATCTAGTTGCACTAATTATAATTCTATAATTCATAATTTTTCTTTCCCTTATTTAGGACTCTAATCAATTGCCCAATCTTAAAAATTTTAAGAGTCCTTAAAAAACAACACTATATGGCTCTCCTCAATTGACTTTCTATTGAAAATTTAGGAAGTAAAGTAAAAATTTCTAGTAAAACTAATTTTTCAAATTTGTATTGCTAAATGAAAATCTTAATTATTTTTATTAAAATAAATGAAATAAGTCAAATAATTTTGAGCTAAATAAGAACCTATTTCAAATTGTTTAAATTTCTTTTTAATAAATAATTTTTAAAAATTATTACATCATTTATTTAAAGATATTTGTAAAAAATTTCAGTTAAATTCTTATTTTTATTTATATTTTTAATTTGAACTAACTCTAGAAATTAAAATATCTCTACTAAAAATCTCAAATAATTCATAAAAAGTGCTAAAATTAAAATACATGTTTTAGATTACGGTAAAAGCAAGTTTTGAAGGGACCCTAAAACCCTTTTACAAAAAGTAGAAAGATAGAGCAATAAAGTCCAACTAGGTAAAAGAAACCTTCAACAAACTGAAGCATAGTATCAAAATCAGGTTTTACAAGGACCTGAAACCACAGAAAAAGTCCAAGAACAAACTAACCAAGTTTTACAGGGACCTGGAACCACAAACAATCAAAACAAAAGAAACCAAAAACCAGGACCAGAGACCCCAACTAGCAACCAGAATAGACAGAAACTAAACTAGGGAACCCGACCCAGAGCCACTATTGCAGCTCCAAGATCATTTTAGCAGCTTCCTTACCAATTGCAGTAGTCTCTTGAATGGTGTCAACAGCCGAAGTAGAAAAAACTTTCATTGCACTCTTCCTCGAGCTTTGCCTTGTTCTTTTGCTCAGACCCTTAGCCGAAGTGATATCTTTATTAGCCCTTTTGCCCAGGCTTGCAGCTGCCACACAAATACTCAAGGTGACCTGTTCCATCTTAGTGCCACTCTCCTTGATTAGCATTCTAAGGTTCTGCTCATAGTTGTTAAGTTTATTAGGGATGTCTCCCATCTGCCCTTCCAGTTGGCTAAGTTTGACATTGATAGTATCTAGATTATGTTGAAGACTTTCAACCTTTTTCTTCAAACCCATCATTTCATTGTAGATCCAAGAATCTACTTTGAGCATGGTGTTAGTTTTATCCTTCGCAGAATGCAGGAAGGAGAGCATGGTATCCCTCTGCAATGAGTTTCTATCATCTTTAGTAGTCCCTTGTGGGGGGATGAGAATTGCCATTGTTTTCCTCCATTTCCATTAGATCCTCCTTACTGTACACTCGAACGTGTCCCACTCTAAACCCTTCTATCCAAATGATTCCATGAGTTTGGAATGCTTGGATGCCGACTTAGATCTCCCTATCCACAGAGTGCAAGAGAGTATATTTCAATAATAAGAAGGCTCTCAAATGAGCCTTAGAGATACTCTTCTTGCTAGTAAACCATGCAACGGGAGGTTCCAAAGACAAGATGCAAGAATGCAAATGTCCCAAGGAGTTCCTCAAGAATGCAATGCAAATGAAAATTAAGCTAGAATGAGATGCAAAGTGGAGCTATGCTAAAACATGTATGAGAGTGTTACAATACCATTATTAAGCTATGAGATTAAGCTACATGTAAAAATGAAAGCTAAGCTAAGCTAGAATGCCATGGATGAGAGAATGTAGACAAGAAAGAGAAGTTCTCCACAAAGCTCCAAAGAAACCTGTTAGAAAACCTACAGCATAACAATATTCAAAATGAGGATGGATTGAGGGGGAAAGCTCTCTCCCTTTTAAAGTTGTACGAATGGTAGAGATCAAGATGAAGATGGTGGATGATAAACGGTGGAATTTCAAAAGAGGAGTGATCCATGTGCACACACAAGTCAACCAATAGAATATAAGTTGACTTGTCATATAAGACAAAAGTCACAAAGCCTTTTCTTTTAATTGCAAAATAGAAAAAGGACTTTATGTGTGCACTTTAAGTGGGTTAGAAGAATGGGGTCTTTTATTTAATTAAAAGGGGACATGTTCTTTTAATCAAATAATGAACTTAGGATAGCATAGTCAAACTATAGGTTATAATCAAATAAATTGATTATTAGCAATTTGGTCTAGGTAAATGATTGAATTAATTTAGCCAAAATGTTGAAAAGGGGGCTAATAGTCTAGATAACCATTTTTAGGCTATTACACTTACAAACCCCATCAGAGTCTTCTATGTGAGCAGAGTCCTTCTTTTTTTCTTCCTCTATCCCCTTGATAGGAGAAGCAGTCTTAGTCGTATGGTCCTCCTTACTCTTCTCTACAGGGTTCTCAATAGTATTATCTTCCTCTTTATCACCCCCACTAGAAATGGACTGGTTACCCTCATTAACAGATTTACTCTATTCAAAATTACCATCACTATTGGCTTCCTCTTTCCATTTTTCATTATTACCTTCAGTCTTCAATTACCCATCTAGATTAGAGCTTAAATCCCCAGTGTCAGTATCTTCGTCAACCTTAGGTTTAATATTCTCATGGCTTTTTGATTTCTTGATCTCAGACTCGTCATCCTCATGTTTTTGAGAAGCTGAGGATTTCAAATTCAGGGCTTTATCTTTACCCTTAATAGAGTCGCCCTTCTTACTCTTAATGGAGTCCTTCTTCTTGTCCTTAGAGGGAGTGGAGGCAATGTGTTTATTTTTACAATACCTCTCAATAAGAAGAATCAGCCCTTCATGTAAAATGGGTCTGGACTCCTTCTTCTTATGAGCTTCGAAACTATGAAGTAAAGAAAACCTTAGAAAGAAGGGGAAAGATATTCTATCTTTATGTTTGAAATGATTTAAAAAAAAAAAGTTGCATTTATGAACTCTTTTACTTCTTCCATCAAGTATGAAATACTCATGGATACAGCAAAGAACATCCCTCCAGATCTCCTTTATCTGATTCACATTGAAGAAATCACCACTCTTTTCCAATTGCTTCTCCTCATCTTTCATTTTCAGAAACTTTTTGTAGGTTGCATTTGAAATACTGGTTTGCTTGGTGAATTTTATGCCCGTCGTAGAGAGCCCCGTGATCTCTGCTATAAAATCCTCCGTGAGTTTCACAGTAACACCATGGAGAGTAACTTTGTCATTAGACCAATTCTTAAAGAAATTCGTAGTGATGTGTGGCTTAAAACCATTGAGTCATTCCAAATAACAAGTCACATTTCTTTTTTGCAAAATTTTCCATACATTCTTAAGAGCCTTCCAGGCATCACAGTTCTTTGGTTCCTACTTGCGCGGTTCGCCCCCCATCTGCTTGAGAACGCACTCACACCAGAGTAACCAGATGCAAAGAGAGAAAGGGTTAAAATGAAAACTATTTTTCATCCCATCAAAAGAGACTCCCTTCTTCAGAGATACGTGTGAAACCCACATTGCATTCATTTGTGTGTACTTCCTTGGGGAAGAAAATTTGGCAATAATATGCTCACTCCATGAAATCATTAAATTTCTAATCTTCACAAGTCTTTCCCACTTGCGCATGGATGGCTTCATAATGAATAATTTCTTTGAGATCAACTTGGTTAGTTAATACATCAGTCCACCTCACCTTTTGCCTCGATAGGACAGTGTAGTTGGCAATCCAATCAGCAACACCGTTGGCCTCCCAAAAGGTATGGGATATGACAACTTTTTCAAATTTTTGAATAAGGTATTTGATCTCCTTGATTGTGGCCTCTATCGACCATGAGATAACACTTTTATTATTTAGGATATTCACAATATTTAGAGAGTCACCTTCCAACCATAAATTCAGACATCCCAAATCCACAACAATTTTCATAGTATAAAGGGCAGTCGTTGCTTCAGCAATGTGACTATTAGTCCTGCCTATGGGGATTGCTATAGCATCTTTAACATTTCCCCTATAATCTCTCAACATACCTCTACAACCCGCACTTCTCGGGTTGCCCTTATCAGCACCATCAAAGTTTCCTTTAATCCAACCATATGGGGGGAGCTCCAAGTGATGGTCAATCTTGGGTTATCAGTTTGAAGTTTAGGATTTTTGGAATGCATTGGATTATCAACAGGAAAGGTTTTATCAGGGTTATTAAAATACATGTTAAATGTACATAAACATTGTTAATATCTATATAAAATATTTGTTAAAATTTTAAAATATAATATTTTTAAAAAGTAGCATTTAATATGGTTTTTTTTTTCTTAAATCATGAAAATTGAAAAATGTAGCAAGAATTTATGAGTTTAGAGGTCCAAATAGTGTACTTAACTTTAGTAAGCAATACAATTCACCAACAATTTTTTTACCAAAATGAACTAATCCATTGCAGAATATGTGGCACCAATTATATGATGATGTCTTCTAGGAGAGTAAATGAAATATAATGATCTCTCTAGAAAGTGGGCTATGAGCTATGGCATATGTTACAAATTTCATACCAACCTTGCTTATAGAGGAAGATGAAATATAGTATCAATTAAATAAGACAAGACAAAGTTTAAATTCTTGTGTAAATATTAAAGGACTAGGAAGCTAAAAGTAACTGAGGTAAGCACATGGCCATTAAATCTAACCTACAGAAATGATACTTATGGAAAAGTTAATTTAACATTTGAGTATCTCCCCGTTCTATGTAATTTCAAGGTGTAAGACTTTGATTAAGTTTTGGAATTAATTAATTTAACAACAAGAATATTGTAAAATAATAAACTAATAACTTTCCAATTATTGACAAGCAAAGGGTGGATGAAAAGCCACCAAACCATGATGGTCTGCACAAAACATAAAAGGGTTTCAAGGTACTTAGCTTAAGGAAATAAGAGCCTTGTGTTGGGAGAGAATTCCACAAGGACAATTTCAAGTGAAAAATAGATTTCATTATTCTGAATATTATGAAATAAATAATTTAAAATTAATAACTAATATTTTTAAAAATATCAAACAGCCAAACCAAAATATTTAGATACAAATATGTTAATTATAATTCGTTATTTAAATAAGAAAAAAGAAAAATTGAACCTTCGAAAATGATAAGCTTATCATTTATTGATTTTTTGATAGGTATAAGCTTATCATTTATTACTTGCAATAATAAACTAAAAATAATTATTATTAGATTGTAAATAATAATATACATGCATTCATAATACTCCACAGACTCCTTGCATGTTGCAGGTTTCATATTCTCGAGATAATAGGCATGAGAATAAAATGTTTCATTATGATTTATAAATGAAGATTGTTTCTAAGCTTCCTTTGTAAAAAGAAGAGACACAAACATATCTCCATTTTTTCTCTCCCACCATCTCATATCTAATTACTTTTGAAACCATCTAAATATGTACATGATTTTTACACTAACAATTCCTATAGTTTTCAAATACAAGATACTCAAAAAATAAACACAAACTAACTATGATAAGGAGTGACATTACAAACTTCCCTCTATTTATTCTCAACTGTGTTTCCTGATTTCTACTCTTAAAACCATTTACATGTATAAATGATTTCGAGAAGAAGAATCCTTCGTGATTGCCAAAATCCTACTTTTAGAAATTTTAAATCACTCTCAATTTGTTATAATAACTTGGTTGCAAGTCCCCTACTTATAATTAAGGTTTCAAGGACACATCATCAAATATGAAGCCACAAAATGTTTTTGGCCAATAAATTCAAAAAAGCCTAAAAAAGAAAACAATGATAACTTTAAAGTCACAACTATTGATAAAATATTACAAAAAAATTAAACATTCAAGGAAGTTAACTTATAATATGTATTGATAGAATAAAAACTCCATTAGTGAGCAATAAAAGTTATTAAAAAGTTAAAGAATGTATTAATATGATAAAAAATGTTGACAATTCATTTAGTCATTTGTTTGGGTGACTAATCATTAGTGATCAACTATTTAGTTATTTATTTGATAATATATTTAGTCACTTATCTTTGTCTAATCTTGTGATTTTTAAAATTTTTTTTTTTAGACTGCAAGAATCGAGTGCAACACGCCCCCCCTATAAACTGTAGTGCATCAGGTAAACTAGTTAACATGATCAGTAGTGCTGGTGCAACACGCCTACCGGTACCACAGGGATGAGGGAGACTAGAACCCATGACCAACCCCATGCAATAGGGAAGATTTAGCCAACCGAGCTAGGGCCCCCGCCCCTGTCTAATCTTGTCATTTTACTTGATGCTCAAATTAGTTATTTATTTAGTCACTTACACTTATAAGCTATATAATATTACTAGAATCTAATCACTTTTAGTCACAGTCATTTATTTGTAAAAATTCTACTAGTGATAGAAAACAAAACCAAGAGGAGACGATGCACCATTGGCACACCATAATTGCTAACAAAGTCATAGAGACACCACTATGAGGAATCCTTATCCCAACCCTTCACATAAGAGGATAAAGGAATGAAATAATTATTTTCTTTTATTGCCCTCCTTTATACATGCCAAGCCCAATGTGACTCACCAAATACATTACAAAATGGATTGTGGATAAGTAAGGAAAGTTATGGATATATCAACCATCCTCTAATGCCTAAGGGTGAACCAAGCAACAATAAAACAATAAGTTTCAGTCTTGGACCATGTGAAACCAAGTATGAGGAGACATTTTAAATAGAAAATGCCCAACATACCAACCATTGAAATGAGATTGTTGAAGTGAAGAAGACTGATGAAACTATCATACAACAATCATTATTTTCTCACTAATGTCAAACCTACTAATCTTTGGTGAGACAATTGCTTACTTTGGTTTGCATGCTATTATTTTTTTGATTGATGAAGAGGATTTGAAAAGAAAGGATAACAAGAGAACCTCGGGAAAGGTTTAGTTATTTGGTATATAAAAAGAGCACTAAACCAAGAAAGACATTGATGATATGGTGTATTGTTTATCTACTTAAGTCTATAATGAAAGTATACTTGAGAAAAGACTAGAAGGAGGCTAAGTAAAGAAAACTATTTGCCAAGTCTAACTAAGAAAATAGTGTAAGTTGATCAAACTTAGTTTAGACTGAGCAGAATTCAGCATGTGCTGAGTATCAAAAAGTTAGTAGGTGTCAAGTGTCGAAAAAATATAGTAAGTATTAAGCATTAGGGAAATAACAGTAGTGATCAAGCAAGGAAGACATAATTGATGTCAAGTAAACTAGTGTTGGCCAAGCATCAGAAGACTGTTATTGTTGAGTGATAGAAAAATGTGTTAGATCAAAGATTTGACAAATCTGAGCTAAAAATGTTGATTTCTTGAATTGTGTGAAGCGTGTGGAAGATTTCTATGATGAGCTAATGGAATAGAATTCAAGATAAACCATTTTGAGGAAAATACCAAGATGATTTTAGAGGTTTCTAGAAGGAACTAAAATGGAAAAGTGGGTAGATTCATTGCATCTTACCTAACCCTAGAATAGAGGATTGTGGTTAAGTAGAAAAAGACCTAAATTATCTATATATAGACATAGTAGGCTAGAAGCAATAATTGTCATGTATGAGAACCTAAGGAAGACAAAAATTCTAGGGTGCTTCTTTATATGGTATTTGAATAGAAGAGTTTACAATTGACATGCAAAGCAAGAAGACTTAAGAGGATGAATTCTTGAAGGGTGAACAAGAAATTAAAGATGAAGGGTATGAATGCCAGAATGGAGGACTGAATGTGAATCTATAATCTGCAAGTAGGTTGTTTTTATTATCAGATCAAGTCCTACTACTACTTTCTAATCATTGTATCAATCTGGATAAATCATTTCGATTAAGTTTGACTTAAGAGTCATTAGTAAACCCTTTAACAGGGTGACATTCTAATGGAATATTCTAAAATCCTCTAACAAGGCTCATTCCTAATAAGGTGATTGAAATCCTTTAACCAAGTCACATTTAATAGTGTGTATTGTAACCTTTAATAGGGTTGGCTCCTCACAAAGCTCACTTCATAAGAGTGAAATTTGGTAGCATGTTCACTGGCAATTTTTCCCAAATTGGGTTTCCACATAAAATCTTTGTGTCAAAATGTGTGATTGATTTTGTGGTTTTGCATGTTTACTTTTCTACAAAGTTATTTTGACATAGGACAACAATATGCATATGTTTAAGATATTGAATGGTCAATGCATGCATAAGGATAAGTCGTAGTACTAAAAAGTTTTATTTTTATATTTGACCTTGGATAACTAATTCACCCCCCCTCTTAGTTATTCTATATTATTCTAACAATTGATATCAGAGCACCAAGTGCTTGTGAAGAGAAATTTTGGAGGTACTTAAAGCTAAAGATCAAGATGTATAGAAAGGAGGTGCCCAAGTTAAACAAGGAAAACTTTCTTGCATGGAAAAGATTGATGAAGATGCATCTAGGAGGTCTTGGAGATTATACACACTCAACTATTTCCACTAACCATGTTGATCCAGTTGGATCCCCAACTATTGATCAATTGAAATAGAAGAAAGAACACAATTAGGCAATGTTAAAGATTGCATCTTTCCTAAGCTACTCAGAGTTTGATGACATCAAAGGATGTGATACTACTAATAAGATGTGGGATTACCTATAGGTGATCTATGGTGATGAGAGCCAAAGATTAAAGCCTTAGAGGAAAATTTGATGAAATAAGAATGCAAGAGGGTGAGACTATAGTCTAGTATTGTGCAAGGATCAAAGATATTGTTAATTGTATTTGAGGATCTAATGGAAAGATTGAAGATGAGACTATGATTAACAAAGTATTGAGAACCCTATTTCCTATAAATGTTGTTAAAGTCTCTACTAGATAAGAACTAAGGTGTACCCCTAGTAGAAATCTAACCCTTAAAGGATTGGTTGGTAGACTCACTACTTTTGAACTTTCAAATTTTGATAATTTCAAATCTGAAAATGTTGAATCTACCTTTAAAGCTAAGTTGACACTAAAAGAGCCTAAAGATAAGAAAAATGGAAAGGTCAAACCTGCTACTAGTAACAATGATAAAGATGAGGTTGGTCATATTGCAGCAAGATGTCCTAATAAGTCAAACAACAAGAATGAAGCCAAATTCAAAGGTAGAAAAGATGATAGTAGCAAAGGCCACAAGGACAATGGAAAGAAGGCTTGTTAAATTGATGGAGAAGAATCCAATGATGAATCTAAAGATCATGATGATGAAGTTGTCTATGTTTCTATAAAGGATAATTCTGATGAAGATGAGGCAACTACATTGATATCTTATGTGAAAAAAAGTGATAGATGGATCATTGATAGTGGATGTTCACATCACATGACTAGAGACAAAAGTAAGTTCATTACCCTTGAGTATTACAATGGAAATAGTGTTAGATTTGGTAATGATGCACTCTATCTAATTAAAGGAAAAGGATCAATAAGATTGATAGATAGGATCATGTGTGATAATACTTACTATTTGTAAGGACTTAACTATAGTCTATTAAGTGTGTCACAACTGAATAGTTTAGGTTGTAAAGTTGAATTTGATAATAGAAAAGCTAAGATTTATGACACTAAAGGAAAACTAATTAGAAGTGGAGATCAGACTAGAGGTAATCTATTTTATCTTGATATGAATGATGTAGAATTTGAGAAAATATGAAAATCAAATCTATGAAGTCCATGAATACTTGCATGTAGAAAACTTGTCATGGAGAAGAAAAAGACAAGAAGAGGCAAGGGTTTGAATTGAAAACATACAAATTGTTGATGAAGAAGAGATAATAATTACAAAGAGATTGTTAGGAATAAGGTGTCTTAGCCTTGGATAATTCATATTCTTATTATTTGTTTTGTAAATGTATTTTTTGCAAATAATATAGTTAAGTGTGAGTATACATTTCTAGTTGGCATGTTGATATGTCACTCCACTTGCATGTCTCAACATATTGAGTTATGAAAAATTCCTATGACAGATTCCTATGACGCATAAGACCTATCTTTGGAATATTTAATTGTGTGTAAGGAAATCATGACTAAAATGGTTATGATGGATTCTTATGACATGTAAGAACTATTTTTGGAAGACTTAATTGTGTGTAAGGAAATCATGATTGAAACAATTATGATGGATTCCTATGATGTGTAAGAGCTATCTTTGGAAGATGCCCTAAAAATGGAAAGTACATTATATAAGCACTTTGAGGGTCATAGATAGTTGTGTTAGTGAATATGAGTAGTGTATTGTTGGTTTCTACTAGATAAGTCTTCCATGTCTTGAAATAGCTTGCACTGCAAATGTGTTGTAACCCTTGAGTTGAAGATAATACATTGTGTAGGTTTTGGAGGGGTGGGGTTGTTTTATCAAAAGGTTTTTCTCCACTGGCATATATTTATGTTAATGTGTTATTATTTCTCTATCTATTTTCTATATTCATGATTGACTGAAATATTGTTGTTTACTTAATATCAAATCTAAAATTGTAAGGATTTAAAAAGAACTTGCATAATACTTTCCTTAAGAGATTAGTGTAGGAAGCTATTTCCAAACCTAAGTTTCCTTACAAGTGGTATTAGAGCTTGATCAACTTTTTATCCTAGTTGTTGGGTAGGGTTTTTGAGCTAATCTCAAGTTTGAGTGGGAGTTTTGTGTAGAGCATTTTGAATATTATTTGTAGATTGAGATGGCTACTTCATCATATATAAAAATGGAGGTGGAAAAATTTAATGGCAATAATTTTGAGTTGTGGAAACTCACGATGGAAGACTTTCTTGAAGATTGTGATCTATGGGAGTAAGAAAGTAGCCATAAAGGTTTTGTTATTCTATGTTAGATTCCAATTGTGCTTTTTCTTTGATTACTAACATTGATGAGCCTAGATCTATCAAAGAGGCTTTGGATATGGAAGATGCAGGTTCCTGGATTGAGTCCATCGATGATGAGATGGCTTCATTGGATTAAAAAAAACTTGGGACCTTGTAGCTTTTCCTAAAGGATAGAAACATATTGGTAGCAAATGGGTGTTCAAGAATAAATTTTGTGTAGATGGCAGTGTTGAAAGGTACAAAGCTAGATTGGTTGCAAAAGGGTATTCACTGGTAGAGGGAATATATTATGGTGAAATATTCTCTCCTATTGCAAAGTTTACATCCATTAGTTTTCAATTATCTCTTGCTACATCATATAATTTAGAGATAGAATAGATGGATGTGAAGACAACTTTCCTTCATGTTGATTTGAAGGAAGAGATTTATATGTCACAACCTGAGCACTACATTGTTAAAGGTAAAGAATCTTTGGTTTGAAAATTAAAGAAGTCTCTGTATGGTTTGAAACAATCTCCTAGGATGTGGTACCTTAAGTTTGATGCTTTTGTGTTGTCAATTGGATTTGTAAGATCAAAATCAAATCATTGTGTTTACTTCAGAGTTGAAAATGATCACCTTCTTATTGTTGTATTATATGTTGATGATATGTTGTTATTTGGGAAAGTTAAGGATATGATTTTTTATTTTAAATCTCAGTTGTCAACACATTTTAAGATGAAAGATCCATGGGCAAAAAGGTACATCTCGGGTATGGAAATCAATGGAGATAGGTATAATACAAAACTTTTGGTTGAGTCAGAGTAAGTATGTGAAGTCTCTGTTGGAAAGGTTCAACATGGAAAATTATAGACCATTGTGTGTTCCTATTTTTATGAGAACAAAATTATCTATAGATGATTGTCCAAAATCTCCTAGTGAGGTGAAGGACATGAGTACAATACCTTATGCTAGTGTAGTTGGTAGTCTTATGTATGCTATGGTCTATACTAGACCAAACATTGCCCAAGTGGTGGGAGTTCTGAGCTAGTCTATGGCTAATCCTGGATGGGTACTTTGGCATGCAGTTAAGCGAGTATTCAAATATTTGAGGGGTACATCAAATTATTCCATTTGTTATCATGGTAACTCTTCTAGAGCTCCGCATTTAGTTTGTAATCACAAATTTTTGGATTCAGATTGGGCAAGTAATATTGATAGAAGGAGATCATCCAGTGCTTATGTGTTCACTATGTTTGGTGGTGCCATCAATTGGATGAGTAAGTGACAACCTATGCTTGCTTTATCCACTATAGAAGCTAAGTACATTGCTAATACTCATGCTTGTAAGGAAGCCATTTGGCTTAAGATATTGTGTTTTGATATTGGTATTCATACAGGACATATTACTATTTCTTGTGATAGTTAGAGTGTTATTTGCCTTGCAAAGAATCCAACTTTCATGCTAGAATAAAGCGCATTGATGTGTATTTTCACCTTGTGAGAGATATGATGGAAGATGGAAAGGTAAATTTGGATAAGGTAGATACTATAAAGAATGTTGCAGATGCAATGTAAGGGATAAGGTGTCTCAACCTTAGATAATTCCTATTCTTATTATTTATTTTGTAAATGTATTTTTTGCAAATAATGTAATTAAGTGTGAGTGTACATGTCTAGTAGGCATGTTGATGTGTCACTCCACTTGTATGTGTTGGCATCTTGAGTTAGGATGAATTACTATGATGGATTCCTATGATAGATGGATTCCTATAACCTATAAGAGCTATCTTTGGAATATTTAATTGTGTATAAGGAAATCATGATTGAAATGGTTATGACAAAATCCTATGACATGTAAGAAATATTTTTGGAAGATTTAATTGTGTGTAAAGAAATCATGACTAAAATGGTTATGAGGGATTTGTATGACACGTAAGAGCTATTTTTGGAAGATGCCCTAAAAATGGAAAGTCCATTATATAAGCACTTTGAGGGCCATAGATAGTTGTGTGAGTGAATGTGAGTAGTGTATTGTTGGTTGCTACTAGATAAGTCTTCCATGTAGCTTGCACTGCAAGTGTGTTGTAACCTTTGACTTGAAGATAATACATTGTGCAAGTTTTGGAGGGGTGGGGTTGTTTTATTGAAAATTTTTTCCCCACCAACATATCTTTGTGTTTATGTGTTATTATTTCTCTATCTATTTTCTATATTCATGGTTGATTGCAATATTGTTGTTTACATAATATCAAATCTAAAATTGTAAGGATTTAAAAAGAATTTTCACAATAGCTTCCTTAAGAGATTAGTGTAGGAAGCTATTTCTGCACCTAAGTTTCCTTACAGAGATCAATCCTTATTAAAGGAGATCGAAACCTAAAAAGGGTAACCTAAAGGTGAAAGCTATTTAATAATTACTAATTAATTATTAAATAGAGAAACCTAAAAAATGCATAAAAAAAATCTTAAGAAGGGAGAAAAGGTAATTTAATTAATGAAATTAAATTAACCTTTTTCTCTAACACCGCCCCTTAAGATGACCAACAATGTAGTTACAAACAATGAAAAAAGAGCAAGGAAACTATAATGCAATGCTGAAAGCAAACTTGGGTCCTGACAATAAGGCCTGATGAGGTACCCAATCACAACAAAATCTCTATGAAATAGAGAAATAGAGAAAACCCAGTGGAAAAAAATCTACTCCAAAAAGAGATAGCTAAAAATCTTGTGAAGGATTGTAGAAGCCTCCAACTAGAGGAATATTCTAGAAAGTAGGAACAAAGAGTCACCATGAAGAAAACCACTGAAGCATGAAGAAGCTGCAAACACTATCAAAAAGAAATTGTTGATCTGTAGAACCTCCTCTAAAATAGAACCTAACTAGGTAGAGAAGACTGTAATCTGCATTGAATCAAGAGGCAAACAAAGGCAAACAACTGAATTCAAAAATATAGATGGCATAAAACACCAAAGCTTGCAGAGCTGATCAATCAAACCAAGGAAGGTTGTAATCAAATTAGGAACAAAAAGAAGAGTGTCTATATGGTAGATGATCCATCTCACTAAAATGCCTAGGTATCTAGCCACTGTAATCACCTAGTACATAAGATCAAATAGTGAATACATAGCTCACTCCAATGAAGAAGTATTAGAAACAACAAAATAAACCCTTCCCCCCCCCCCCAATGTAGACAAGGGTGAGGTGACATGCAACTTAGAATGTGGGCCAAAAATCTCCCGCAAAATAGAAAGAACCAAGAACATCGAGAGTGAGGAAGAGGTACAAAAACCTATAAAGGCACATGTCATTGAAACATCATGGGGCTAATTTCATGGAAGGGACACTCACTTGACAAATGAATAGAGCACTAAAAGGAAAACAACTATCCCCCCATGGCACTTTATAATGTAGTGCGAGTACAAAAAACCATAATGATGAAAAAGATCCCAAAAAGAAAGGAGTGACACTTTATCTTAGTATGTTTGCATAAAAATGCTTTAAAATGATATCAACAATGATAAAAAAGGGCAAAGAGGTGATACAATAAATAGTATAGCCCAAAAGAAGAGATCCAATGCCAAGAAAATGATCCCTAGACCTGAAACACCCAAGATATCCACCATAGTGCAAAAAAGAAAAAAATATGATAGAAAGATCATAGATTAGAACCTAGAAGAAATTACAACATTTTTAAAAAGTATATAGAACCAAATTTCAAAAAATATAACATTTTTGAAAAATGGAGATGGGACGCTCAAGATATGCCCTCTAGAGTGAAAAATAGAATATATAGCTTTAACTACCAAAATAGGCAAACAAACTACATCAAAACCAAACAACACCTATACCAATGTCTCCATCTTAGAACTAGATTTTTGGGACTTCTTTCAGATTGAAAAAAGACATTTGTATGCTCAAGTTACGGTAAAAAAAAATAGTAGATCAAAAAAGGACCTAAAGGGCTTGTAGGAGAGCTAATACAGCTCTAACATCATGTTGATGTCATCACTTCACTGCAAAAAAATTGATACCTTGAAGGCTATCACAAAAAAAAAAAGACTACCACATGTTAGTGCCATATCGTAGCCACATGGCAATATGGGCCTGAAAAATGTTGTGGCACCTGACAGATGGTAGGTGCTAATGTGGCACCAGTGCCTACGGTGCCATGTGGGCAAAGTTGCAGGGTGGAAATAGGGGTGGCAGAGGTAGAGTGGCCCATGGAGGTGGAGTGGTTAGAGTGGTGGACACTAACAGAGGTAGTGGCCCAGTGGTGAGGCAATGATCGCCAGTGAAGAAAATGCCACCCGTGGATTCGCTATCAGGAATAAAATTTGCCACCAGAAAAGTGATTATCATGCCAAAAAAGCTACTGCAATGCTGGAAAAATGGGTCCATAGGCCAAAAAATGGCCTATGGCAATTTTTTTATTTTTCCAATTTTTTTGGAAAAAGTCACCTCAAAACATGTGCAAGATGTTGTATGGTCTTTTGGGCAAAATGTTTTGCCTCCCAGATCAACATTGTCCAAAATAGATAGACTTTATATAAAAATAGGGGTTTTGATGCTTTCTAGATCCATCTGTGAAGTCTGTTTGGTCTCAAATTGCTCTAAAAATTGGTGACCCCCCAATTTTCATAGGAAATACCAAGAACCTCTAGATCTAATCTGTCAAACCCTTGTTCTTTTTTTTTCTCCAAATATCAAACAAGCTACAGTAGATCTGGCTTTGATACCATGCAAGATTTGAGAAAATATGCAAATCAAATCCATAAAGCCCATGAATACCTACATGTAGAAAAACTATCACAGAGAATAAAAATACAAGAAGAGGCAAGAGTTTGATCTAAAAAGATGCAAATTGTATATTCAAATGAAGAAGAGATAATAATTATAAAGAGATCAATCCTTATAAAAGGAGATCAAAATCGAAAAAAGGTAACCTAAAGGTAAAATCTATTTAATAATTACTAATTAATTATTAAATAGAGAAAGCTAAAAAATGCATAAAGTGAGATCTTAAGAAGGGAGAAAAGGTAATTTAATAAATTAAATTAAATTAACCTTTTTTTCTAACAAATGATGCTACTTGTCTTGTTGTACAATTTGATAGTGTGTGGTTATGGCACAAGAGGATATGTCATGTAAACTTTGATAATTTGATCAGTAGTAGTAAGATGAAAAGAGTTAGAGGTTTGTCAAAACTAAAGAAGCTTGATAATGCAATTTGCAAACATTGTTAGTTAGGCAAGATAAAAAAGTCTATTTTTAAAAGTAAGACTCATACTTCAAAAGAAATTCTTGAATTAGTTCATACTAATTTATGTAGACCAATTGATGTGAAAAGCTACAAAGGTGAAACATACATTATCCTATTTGTTGATGATTACTCAAGAATGATGGTATTAATATTATTAAAAGAAAAACCTAATGCTTTTCAAATGTTTAAGTGGTATTTGGAAAGAGTTGAAAAGGAAACTGGCAAGAGCTTGAAATGTCTGAGATCTGATAGAGGTTGAGAGTATACATCAAATGAGTTTGAAAACTTCTATAATGATAAAGGAATCAAGAGACAAACTTCTATACCTAGGACCCCAACACAAAATGGGATTGTTGAAAGGAGGAACATATCTATAATGGATTGTGCTAAAACACTGATGATGGAGATGAATGTTTCTTTGAAATACTAGAGAGAAGTTGTCAGTACAACTATCCATACCTTGAATCGAGTACAAGTCAAGAAAGGTATAAATTGCACACCCTTTGAATTATGGTATGGATACTCACCCAATATCAAATATTTTAAGGTATTTGGAAGCAAGTATTATATTAGTAAGGACAATAGAAATGGTAAACTTGATGCTAAAAGTGAAGAAGGTATATTCCTAGGCTACTCCACAAGAAGTAAAGCTTATAAGTGTTTAAATACTAACACTAAAAAAGTTGTGGAAAGTGAAAATGTTAAGTTTGATAAATATATAGAGGATCATGAAGATGAACCAAAGAAGGAACCTGAAAACTACAAAAACCTTAATGTGCTACTATGAAGACATGTTTGTTAATGATGATAATTCTGCAAACCAAGTTGCTAATCAACAAGAATTAGTGACTGTTGAGTCACATACAATAGAAGCTAAGTTGCAATCAAATTTCAAGTTTTATTTAGGACCTAAGTTGGAGTCAAAATATGAGGTAAATTTTGATACTGAGATCAGTGCACATGAAAGGATTGTTGAGTTACCTAATGGAGAAGTGCACAGTGACTCTAAAATTGATAAATCCATTGTAGGAAGAAGAGTAGAACCAATATTATCAAAGTATGTTAGAAGACATCACATTGTTGGAAAAATTATTGAAGATAAATAAAAAAAAAAAATTTCAAGGAATAGGTTGAGAAATGATACATTTTTGTTAAGCATGAATGAGCCTAAGTCAGTGAAGGATGCATTAGAGATGAAGGCTAGAGTAAAGCCATGAAAGAAGAGATTGATCAGATTAAGAAGAACAAAATATGGACTCTAGTACCAAGACCAGAGAACAAGAATGTGATTGGAACCAAGTGGGTGTACAAAAATAAAGTGGATGAGAATGGTGAAGTCACAAGGAATAAGACATGATTAGTTTGCAAGGGATATGCACAAGAACAAGGAATTTACTATGGAGAGACATTTTCCCCATTGCAAGATTGGAAGGAGTAAGAACTTTGTGTTCTTACTTTGTATACAAATATTTTAAAGTTTATCAAATGGACGTGAAGTCATAATTTTTGAATGTTATACTAGAAGATGAGGTTTACATAGAACAACCAGAAGGATTTGTTGATCCAAACAACAAGAAAATTGTATGTAGATTACACAAAGATTTATATGGTTTGAAGAAAGCTCCAAGAGCATGGTATGTGAGGTTTCACAACTATCTTGTGAAGATTGGTTTTGAGAAGAATGATGATAAAAACAATATGTACTTGAAGAAAGAAGGAGGTAAAGGGATTTTACTAGCTGAAATATTTGTTGATGATATCATATTTGGAGGAAAAAATGCATTGTGTAAGACATTTTCAAGTGAAATGAAGAAAGAGTTTGAGATGTCTATGCTTGGAGAGATAAAGTTCTTTGTTGGATTGCAAGTATATCAAATAAAATATGGTATTTACATCACTTAGTCCAATTATGTGAAGGAAATATTGAAATTTTTTGGTATGGAGGATTCAAAACCTGCTAGTACTCCTATGGTGATAAGACACAAAATATCCAAAACTGATGATTCTACTAAAGTAAATCAAACATCCTATAGGTCTATGGTTAGAAAATTACAATATGTAATTCATAGTAGATCTAATATTGCACTATTTGTTGGGATTGTTGCAATGTTTTCTAAAAATCCTAAGGCGAGTCATCTAACAGATGTTTAAAATATTATAAGATACTTGAAAGAAATAGAAGGCTATGGTCTATACTACAAGAAAAATGAAAAGTTTGAATTGAGAACCTATATTGATGTTGATTGGGCTAGAAATATTGATGACATAAAGAGCACAAGTGGAGAATCATTTTTCTTAGGAAAGTGATTGATCACCTAGACCAATAAGAAACAAGATTGTATTTCACAATCTACTACTGAAGCTAAATATGTGGCTACTACAATGAATTGCACAAATGTGGTATGGATCAAAAAGTTTCTCAAAGGAATGAAGGAGGAAATTACTGAACTTATGGTAGTTTATTGTGACAATGAAAGTGCTATATACATATCAAATAACCCTATTATGCACACAAAGACAAAGTACATTGCAATCAAGTATCATTGCTTGAGAGAATTGGTTCAAGACAAAGAAGTGAGAAGGGAATATGTGAATACAAAATAACAGATAGCTAATATATTCACAAAAGCTTTACCTAAGGATGCACATGAAGATCTTAGAGGTAAACTAGGGGTGATACCCCTATCCAAAGCTACTTAAGAAGAAAGAGTAGTGCCCTACATCAACTAATTTGAATGGCATAGTGGATCTTACTTTAGGACCCACCTAAACAAAGGAAGGATGAATGCTTGAAGTGTGAACAAGCAATCAAAGATGAAGGGTATGGATGCCAAGTAGAATAGAGGATTGAATTTAAGATCTATAATCTACAAGTGAGTTATGTTTTATTATCAGATCAAGTCCTACTACTACTTTCTAATCATTGTATCAGTTTGCATAAATCCTTTGGATTAAGGTTGACCCAAGAGTCATTAGTAAATCCTTTAACAAAGTAACATTCTAATGGAATTTCTAAAGTCCTCTAATAAGACTCACTCCTAATAGGGTGATTAAAATCCTTTAACTAGGTCACCTGTAATAATGTGTAGTGTAAACTTTAACAGGGTTGGATCCTCATAGAGCTCACTTCAAAAGAGTTAAAATTGGTAGCATGTTACTCATGGTTTTTCCTAGATTGGGTTTCCACATAAAATCACTGATTCACCCCCACTCTCTGTTATTCTAAAGTATTCCAACAACTAACTTCTTTTAAAAATGTAGACATTGGAATGATATCTACAGATTATGGAAAGTTTTCAAAGATTGAATAGTCTTTCTTATTCATTCTCTTCAAGAAGATCATGATCAAGTGTCCAAAATGAAACAAAAATTTTTAAATAATCTTTTGGTTCTGAAGCCTTCAAAAATCCCATGGATGAAAGATAATAGAATCATGGTGAGCACACGTCACTTGGATTGTTCTATGGATCTACCACTACCAAAGCCTTAATTAAATAATTAATTCATTGTTTGATTTGCTAATGAAAAGTAAGGGAAGGCTTGATTCTCATTTTCTCAATGTGAAATGACATGGATTCAAGGATAGTACAGATTTATTCCTAATGGCCCTGGTGAGTGTTGCTACCTAGTTTTCCATATCTTTGTTAACTCATTGCCTATGATTGGGATATGAGTGAAATGATAAGGAACATTATTCATAAGTGGAAAAAGGGGGTGATTTCAATAGAAAACCTAGGTATACTACAACTAGGATGAAGATTTATCATGGCCAAAGGTTTGAAGTCTATTGTGACCAAAATTAGGCCTATGTTGAAATGATAGCTAGATGGATGAAAAACAATTGCATAGGATAGGGACTTGAAGTTCAATCTTATACCAAGAGAGATATTGGTCCTTGGAGTGATTAATTTATGGCATCTCCATGTGTTTGTCTCAATAAAACCTCCCTAAATAAAAGACCATTGAAAGCTTTAGAGAATCTATGCACAAGACTACTATAAGGAAGGTTGATTTAGTTTGGAATGTGAGACAAGATGTGAGAGGCATGTATCAAATATTAAATAAAATGTCTTTGATTAGAAAAGGAGAATAGACTTGAGGGGCATGGAAAAAAATATTTGGTGAGGAATATGGCTATCATTTTATACCACATTCCTTGTGGAGTAAACTTTTCATGTGTTTATAATCCAAAGTGTGCAATACTATAGTGTCTAAAGAAATGCTTTATGACTAAGGTCCAACTCTCGTACAAGAGGCCCATACCAATTCAATAGGTCTAAGGGAAAATTTTTACCAAAGTGGAAAATGATGCAGGCCATAATGTGGAAATTTGAACCAACCAAGACCCTCCATGTGGCACACATCCCAAGATGGCTGACTCAACATTGAAGATAGTTGGTAGAGTGTCACATTCTCATACATAACATGGTGATTGATGAAAAGTATATCAACAAAGGGATAGAGTAACATGTGGTAAGAGTAATGATATGGCATTGGTGATGTACACAAATTGAGGTTTTGACATAGGTAAGGTGCACACATTTTGAGCTATCGCTATGCAACAATGATGTGGTGAAATGATGAGTCAGCATGTGACAAACTGAAGATAGAGCATATTTTGGATTGAGGTGCTAGATTTTGCGACATGGTGAAGATTGATGATTGTCACATAGTTGCCATGGGAATTTCTCACTAGATAAGGAATGCAACATAGAAATGATGAATCAAAGGTTGTCACATGACAGTGGGACCAAAACAAGGTAGAAAGTCTAATGATGGATCAAGAGGTGCCATGTGGGACCTAGGTGGCAGAGGTACCCAGATGACGCTGACATGTCAGGTGACTATGCAAGGATAAGCCTATTAGAATATACCATGTGTCATTTGGATAGTGAACCAAGTTTGAACCATAATGGAAAATGGAGGGAAATTGAAAATATTTGAAATTTTAATTTTTTAATATTTTTCCTCATTGAATGTGCAGTTTTTTAAATTTGAAACTGGTTTAATTTATAAATTTTTGACTTTATAATAAAGTCAAATATTTGTGAAACAAAGGGGCTTGTTTACTAATTTTCAACCTGCAACTTATTTTGAATGCCTAGGGCCTATTTGGAAAGAAAATATAGGACTATTATATAGTGTCAGCAAGCTCTTAGAGTCTACTTTCTACATTTTCCTTTAATTTTTGTACAATTAGTAATGGGTAAAAGATTTTCTCTATTTTGTCCTACATTCTCTATTTACAACTATATTTACATATGAGTAGTTTAGTTTTAGTTTGTGGCCAAATGGTGAAATGGGTATGCACCAAATTTGGAGAGGGTCTTGCTAGTAGTGTTATTTTTCTTATAAATATAATTGATGAAGATTTTGGAAATTTGATAGGGATTTTCTTATCACTCTTGAGAGATATTTGGAATTTTGTTGGGTACAATGATAGGATTTGATCATGATATCATTTGTATAGAGAGGAGAGAGGCTTTGAAACAACATGAGATGAAGAATGAAGATGAAATTTGGCACTTTTAGATTAGATCTGACCATCTTTCATTCTCATATTTCTTTCTTTCTTCTCTCATTATACAAGGTCAGTTGGGTCTTATTGGTTCCAGACTATTGAGCAAGGCTTTAGCTATGATTCCACCATTCTCCTTAGCATTTTCTCTTGTATGAAAAAAAAAATGGAATTGCATTATTTATTTATGGTCTATGAGCTATTTTGTGAGTTATTTCCATACATTTTGAATGTATTTGCTTCAAAGAAATGAATACAAAAGTGACAAATGAAGCTAGTTTCATTCTAATTCTTATGTTTTATCTCTATTGTTTGTAATATTTTATGGCTTATGACCAAAGATTATAGATCCAATTGAAATTTTTTTTGGGTTATATGTCTTGAAGTGTTTTGCCTTTTGTTCAAAGAATCATGTAAATGCTTGATATTTTTTGGTAGGGTTACAGATTTTATGAAAGAATTAGATGAGTATGAGGTTTAGATTGAACATAGATGTCTGATTTACAAAGTAAAAGGATAGATCACCACTATCGTAATGTATATGGTAATTTTTGGAATACCCAATGGATAGGGCAATTATTAGCCACAGGATCTACAAGTATCTTATTGTTTCATATGTGGGTTATACTAATATAAATAAATTAATCAAAATCATTTTCCCTTTCATGTTTTAGAGCTAAAAAGGATACCCACACTTAGCTTGTGAATCTCATAGGTCATGTTATTAGCTATTTCATGCATTTTTTATTGCATAAACATAGAAGGATTTGAGGTTTTCATATGCTTAATACAAATTTAGATTTATGTTTTAGGAATTGGTACCATATAAATGAATTTGAGGTCTTACCCCCTAGGTTTTGGAGAGCTTGAAGTGAAGGAGTTCAGCCTTATAGTTGGCCGAGGTTCTAAAAAAATTGTGTCCATCATAAGAGATAGCTTCCCATGGATGCAATTTTTTTTTTTGGCTACCTGGTAGTTAAAATATTTGCTAAAGATTGAGCCAACAAAATGGAAACTCTATTGGGATGTATTGAATCATTCTAGTAGACAAACTTTGAGAATCTAAAAAGAGATTCAATACAATAGAAAGAAGTGCATGAAAAAATTTGTAGCAGTGAGTTTCTGATGTGATTTCTAGTTTCTTACTCAAAATCATGCATCCTAGTGGTTACCCTATTTGCTGATAGTAGTACTTTTGAGGAATTACAATAATTGTTACCATTGAGATCATTTGGAAGTTTTGCAAAGTTTTTGTCAAAATTTAGAGTTAATGTTAAGTTTCCTCAACCTTTTAAGAATACAAAACTCCATGGTTGTTGTATAAAGTCTTTCAAATGCTTGCTATAAATTTTGGACTAGCTTGTTATATTGTGTAAGTTGATCAAATCTATTCTCACTGAGTGAGTGATGACTAGAAGTTACATCTTTGTACCAGTGCATTATGATATTGTAGGTATGGTAAAGAACATATCAGCTAGAGAGAAGATTTGAAAAATTGATCTAGGGTTCTTGGTGATGGTTGAAAAGATAATGTGAGTTTCTATGCAAGAATTACTAAATCTGAATAGGATTTAAATTTGTTGTTGTTTGTAACATTGAAGTAGTTTGTAGGCATCACATACTAAGGTATTTTAACTTTCATGAGATTTCCTTTTCCATGAAAGTAAGCTATACAAAGCAGTTCTCCATCAAGTGATTTCTAACAAATTTGTTTACATATTGGAGTACATTTCAAGATTGAATTGGTAGAAGAATTTTCATATCTCCTTCAAGTAATGAATTATGAAAGTTATCATGGTGAATAATTTGTAAATTTGTGAAGAATGTTAAGTTTGTCAATCTATTTCTACCAAAAGATACTCACCATTACATTTTGATGGCATTCATAGTTTCCAAAATACCATGCCATATGATCTCAAAAAACATTTACCTAAGTTTAGTGGGAGCCATTTTGATTCAGCCAGTCATTATATTCATCTTTTTAGTGATTTCATGGGTGTCTTAGAAATTTTTCATGAAGATGTGCATATGAAACTATTTGTTCAATCTCTAGAAGGTGATGATAGAGCTTGTTTTTCCTTTTTTCCAACATGTTCTATTTCATCTTGAAGTGAGTTGCATTTAGCCTTCATGGAGAAATCTGGAGAAAGAATAAGCATATCTGATTCTTTTGAGAAGTTTTTGAAGATTCATCTTAGGAATGACAAACTTATTCCAGAGTTTAATATTATATTTTCAAGAGCTTTGAATGAAATCCTTCAAAAATGTAGGCATGATGATCATTAAGTGTGTTTGGTTATTTACTTTTGATGCAGGAGCATCCAGTGGTGTAAGGGCAAATCTTGTATCACCCAAAAAGATGCTTAGTGTTAGTTTCTATTTGAAAAATTTCATTTCTAGATACCCATTTGGGTCAAATAGAGATTTCAAATCTCATAGTTCCACTATTATTTTTCTGTGTTAGAGTTTTTGAGAACTTTGGGATATGTGTCAATATTAGAAAATAGGTTATTTTGTAATTGAGCAATAATTATGATGATTTAGAGGGTTTAAGTTGGAAGGATGATTATACTTGTAATTTAAAGCACTCTAGAAAAAGAATCAGGTCAAAAGGCTTTACGGTTTGAAAGTTATTGCAATTTTAAGTTGCCTAGAGACCTCCTAAGAGCACTTCAAAGTCAAATTTGAGGCACTAAACAGCCTCATATGGGCCAAAAAATATGAGGTACATGAAACATCTTTATATATGGCTATAGAGAACTTGGAGATCTTTCTAAAAATGTAAATAGTTTGTCAATCGAAGTCTCGGACCAAAAGTTAGGCCTCCTGGAAGTTGGACTACCATTTCTAGATTCTTCTAATTTTACACCGACTTCTACCATGTTTTCTAGAACCTTATATTTTGGCATTAGATTCCAAATGGAATATTCTAAAATGTATTCCAAACCTTACACCTAATTTGGTTTACTTAAGGACCTTTCTGGCTTTGTAAAGGCAATTTTTGGTGGAGTTTGGAAAAGGTGTTATGAGAAGGGTTTTCTCTAGAATCTGATAATATTGTAAGCCCATAGGGCATGTCATGGAGTCTATTTTCATTGTATTAAATGTAATAGTAGATCACTTCTAATAATAATATTCCCCTTTTCCTATTGCATTCATTTTTGTCTTGGATTGTGTCCTATTCAAGTGCTATCAGAGCTTTCTGGTGGAGTTTGGAAAATGTACTATGAGAAAGGTTTTCTCTAAAATTTGATAATATTGTAAGCCCATAGGGAATGTCTTGGAGTCTATTTTCATTGTACTAAATGTAATATCAGATCACTTCTAATAATAATATTCTCCTTTTCTTGTTGTGTTCATTTTTGTCTTGGATTGTGTCCTCATCAAGTGGTATAAGAGTTGGTTTTCCTGAGTGTGTAAAAAGAACATTGACTATGAGGCAATTTGAACCAGGACTGTATGGTTGTGGATTTTGATACAAGAATATGCCTCCACAAAGGGAGCATGGTGGAAGGGTCAAAATTGTTAACCTTGAGATTAGAGCCCTTTAGAGACAAGTCCATGCATTGCAGGAGGAAATCCATAGAGGGATGAATGTTGTCATAGGTGATGAAAGTGAAGAAGGAAATAATGGGTAGGAAGGGGAAGGACATAGAGAAGTCCTAAACTAGGTGGAGGAGAAGCATTTTAGGGCTATTTCCAAGTTTTGAAAAAGACCCAAAATTGACATCAGCATGTTTTTGGGAAATCTAAACTCGGATGAGTTGATTGACTAGATCAATGAGCTGGAGCAATATTTTGAGTGTGAAAATATTGGGGACCCTGATAGGGTTAATTTTGTGAAGGCCAAAATGAAATTCCATGCTGAGATCTAGTGGTAAGAGATTCAATTGGAAAGAAATAGAAGAGAAAAGGAGAAAATCACAAGATGGGATCACATGGTGGGCAAACTAAAGAAGCAGTTCATTCCTATTGATTATGAGCTTGATTTGTTCAAAAAGATGCAAGGGTTAAAGCAAGTAGGAAAATCTATCTAGGAATACATAGAAGAATTTTACTGAGTCCTTATAAGGGTGGTTCATGTAGAAGAAAACAAGGACAAGGTTGCCCATTACCTTAGTGTGTTAAGACCTAGCATTCAGGAGGAGCTAAGTCTGGTTAGAATGACTAGCATTGAAGAGGCATACCAGTTTGCAGTGTGAGTTGAGGAGAAGCTTTAAAAAAAATTGATGGAAGGAAAAGAGGGTGCATTCAAGGAGGAAGGGGTGGTGATAGGTCATTTGAAGGCTAAAATGAGAACCAGAAGAAAAATGAAGATGTGGGTACTAGCCGAAATCAGAGGAATGAGGGTTTCAACCACTCTCATGGTCAAAACTTTAAAGATAAAAGAGGAAGAGGTACATGACAAGGACAAGGTTTAGGAAGAGGAGGCTTCTATGGTACTTATTTTTAGTTCAATGAAGAAGATTGTCATGCCTATGAATACCCTCAATACCAAAGAAGGAGAGATAGGAGAGCTGATGGTCAAGCAAGGATTGCTCATTAGATGATGATGCACAATCATCACATTCAAAGGATGTATAATGAGGAGAGGTTCTAGTAAATGAAAGGGTCTTACTAAGTGATGAGATTGAACCTAGACAAAGGAGGAGTTTGTTTCATACCAGGTGCAAGTGTGAGGATAAATGTTGTGATGTGTTTGTTGATGATGGAAGCACTGACAAATTGGTGTTAGAGGAGATGGTCTTAGAGTTAAAGCTCAAGAGGAAGAAACACCCCAAACCCTATTGGATTTCTTGGGTGCAAGATGATCATAAGGTCTTGGTTAGTGAGAAATGTTTGGTAAAGTTCAAGATTGGGACTTACCAAGATGAGGTTCTTTGTGACATCATTCTAATGGATGTATACCATTTATTGTTTGGAAGGTCATGGAAATTTGATAGACATGCTATACATGATGGTCATGCAGACACATACTCTTTGAAAAAGGATGGAGTTCACCACAAACTGAAGTGCTTGATGAAGGAGGGTGAAAAGGTATGCAGTAGTGCTAGGGTATGTCTTTTTGATGGAAGAAAATTTCTAGATGGCATGAAACATCAGCATATGTGTTATGCTTTAATTCCTGGAAAAGATAAGGAAGGTAGTAGTGAAATTCCACTTGAAGTTTCAAGTCTATTAAGTGAGTATGGAGATGTCATCTTTGATAATGTTCTAGAGGGGTTGTTGCCAATAAGGAAAATTAATCATCAAATAGATTTAGTTCTTGAAGCTAGTTTTCCTAACAAAGCTACTCATAGGATGACTCCCAATGAGACTGAGAAGCTAAACAGATAAGTTTAGGAGTTATTAAGGAAAGGTTTGATTGTAGAGAGCCTAAGTCCATGTGCAATACCTATAGTATTGGCACCAAAGAAGGATGGAGAATGGAGAATGCGTATAGACTCTCGGGCCATAAATATGATAACCATCAAGTATCAATTTCCTTTGCCAAGAATGAATGATCTTATGGACTATTTGAGTGGAGCTCAATACTTCACAAAGATAGATCTCAAGAGTGGTTATCACCAGATACAGATACAAGAGGGATATTTGTGAAAGATTTCATTCAAGACCAAGGAGGGTCTATATGAGTGGTTAGTCATGCCCTTTGGATTGACCAATATGCTGAAGGACTTCATGCGACTTATGAATGAGGTACTAAATAAATTTTTGGAAAAAAATGTTATTTTCTATCTAGATGATATTTTGATTTTTAGTAAGTCTTTGGATGAACATTTATTTAACATTCATAGTGTCCTTGAAAGGTTGAGGGAAGAGAAATTGTTGACTAATTTGAAGAAGTGTAGCTTTGTCGAAAGGGAGTCAGTGTATTTGGTATTTTTTGTATTAGCTGAAGGTCACAAAATGGACTAAAGAAGGTGAAGGTCATCTTGGAATGGCCTACTCCAAGGTTTGCCACTGAGATGAGGTCATTCCATGGTCTACCTAGTTTTTACAGTAAGTTCATTAGGAATTTCAGTAGTATATGTGCACCCCTAACTAAAATAATGAGGGGAGATGGAAAAGATTTCAAGTGGACTATAGGAGCTGCAAGGAGTTTTTAATTGATAAAGAAGAAGGTGATAGAGCAACCTATATTGGCACTTCCTAATTTCAACAAATTATTCCAAGTGGATTGCGATGCTAGTGGTAGTGCTATTAGGCCTATGTTGAGAAAAGAAGGTAAGCCTATTTCCTATTTCAATGAAAATTTGAATGATGCAAAGAAGAAGTATTCTGTTTATGATTAGGAGTTCTATGCAATAGTTCAGGCCTTAAATAAATGGAGGCATTATTTGTTGCCAAAAGAATTTGTCTTGTATACTGATCATCAAACATTGTAGTACCTAAATAGCCAAGGTAAATTGAATTAGAAACATTTGAAATGAGTAGAGTTTGTGCAAAGCTATACATTTGTATTGAAACATAGAAGTGGAAGGTCTAATAGGGTTGTAGATGCATTAAGTAGGAGATAGTTTTTGTTGATAGTAATGCAGGTTGAAGTGGTTGGGTTTGATGAACTCAAGAATCTATACCCTGAGGATCTTGACTTTGTTGAGGCTTGGAAGGCTTGTAAAGAACCTCTTACTCTAGACAAGACTAGGTGGCTAGATTACATGATTTAGGATGGCATGTTGTTAAAGGGAATTCAATTGTGTATTCCAAGGAGTTCCATGATGGAAAACTTGATCAAGGAGAAGCACAATGGAGGGATGGTAGGACATTTTGGTTGAAATAAGACCATTTCCATTATTAGAGAGAATTATTTTTGGCCTCAGTTGTCATAGGATGTGAAGAAGTTTGTGTAGATTTGTCAATTATGTCATACAACCAAAGGATTTAGTCAAAATATTGGACTCTATTAGCCATTGCATGTTCCAATGAAGCCTTGGGAGGACATAAGTATGGATTTTGTTCTTGGGTTGCCAAGTACACAAAGGGGTAATGACTTAGTATTTTTGGTTGTTGATAAGTTCTCCAAGATGCCATATTTCATTCCATGCAATTTTCAGACCTCATCCGGGCATTCCAAGGCCTCCAACAATGAGCTTGAAGATTTTTCTATAAAATATTCTACCCAAAATCTGTAATAACTTCTTTGATATTTATGATTGAGCAATGATATTTTTATGGTAGGCTTAAAACTCTAAAATGAATCTTCATATAGAAAATGAGAACATTTCAAGATCATATGAAAAACTTACTAAAAATAGCAAGTTCCCATAAATAGTAACCACCTTATCTACTAGTCCTTATTAAAATAGAAAAGACTAAAAATAAAATATTTTTGGGTGATGCAAGATTGGTCTTACACCCAGGATGCTCCTGCATCACAAGTACATTAGATGTTATATGGTATATACATCACCCATTCAAAATATGTTAAGGAGATATTGAAAACTTTTGGATTGGAAGAGTCCAAGCTACTAAGCACACCTATAGTAACATGACATAAATTGTCAAAGAATGATGGTTCAGCTGAGGTAAATCAAACATTGTATAGGTCTATGATTGGAAAATTATAATATGTAGTATATAGCAGACCTAATCTTGCATTATCTATTGGGATGGTTGCAAGATTCTTTGCTAATCCCATGGAGAATCAATTGATGATAGTTAAGAGAATAATGAAATATTTGAAAGGAATAGAAGACAATGGTCTATACTATAAGAAAAATAAAAATTTTGAATTGAGAGCCTACACTAATGTTGATTGGGCTAGAAATATTGATGATAGATAGTGCACTAGTGGAGGATCATTTTTCTTAGGCAAAAGCCTAGTTACATGGACTAGAAAGAAACAAAACTACATCTCTCAATCTACTACTAAAGTTGAATAGGTTTCTACTACAATAAATTGTATAAGCATTGTATGGATCAAACAACTACTAAAAGGTATGAAGGAGAAAATCACTAAACTTGTGATACTTTATTGTGATAATACAAGTGATATAAATATATAAAAGAATCTAGTGATGCATACAAAGACTAATCATATTGCAATCAAGTATCATTACTTGAGAGAATTAGTTCAAGATAAAGAGGTGAAGATGGAATATGTTAACACAGAGCAAATAGCTAATATCTTCACAAAATAATTACCTACGGATGCTCATGAGTATCTCAAAGGTAAACTAGGGGTGATACCCCTATCAAAGGATACCTAAGAAGCATGAGAAGTGTCCTACATCAAACAAGTTGATTGATATATGTTACATATTTATGCAATGGATCTTACTTTAGGATTTTTCTAAAGTAATCAAAGAGCTAGAATTACAAATCAGTCACCAGCTAGGTGACTAAGGGAGAAACTAAAAATGTTCATAGCTACATATTAAGATGAAAATTCTTTGGCATTATTGTCAAAGAGGGAGATAGTGTACCAAGGGGAGAAATACATAAAGAGGAAGACATCTAGAAAGAGAAACACAAAGGGAGATAGAAGATACAAATAGAAGTAACATGGAATATCTACTCAAAGGGAGATAGTGTACCTATTGATCACATCTACCTAGTAAGAGGGAGATAATGTCAAAGGTGATATAAGATGTGATTCAGAGGGAGTCATAAGGATGAGTTGATTAATTTTCTATTGATCAGAATAGATTTTTTTAACCTATTCAGAAGATGGAAGTTGATGATAGAGGGAGAGATTTTAATACAAGAAATTATTTTATTTTTGGTATTTTGTTGGTTGAACTAATTAAGTTTGGTCAGTTTGGTTTTCTGTCAATGCCAAAGAGGGAGATTATTGAAAATAGATTGATACAAGTATGAATATGTGTTTCAATCATTGTTTTGTCACTAATGTCAAACTTGCTACTTGTCGGTAAGACAATTGCTTATATGATTTGATTACTATCATTTGATTTATTGATGAAGAGGATTTGATCAAATGAGGTAACAATAGTACATAGAGGAAAGGTTGAGTTATGATATGGAAAAGGAGTACAAGGATCAGTTAAGATAGTAATATTATAATGCATTGATAATCTACTTAAGGTTGCAAAGGATAGATACACTGATTAAGTTCAAAAGAACAAGTTAAACAAAGTATGTCTTCCAAGCTTAACAATTTGCATAGTAGGTGCTGAGAAAAGTTAGTGTAAGCTAAGTAGAGAATCAGTTGGAGCTAAGAAAAGTCAATTTTAGTGTAGGTCAAGTGATACAGTGTAAGCTAAGTGAAGTTAACTGATGTTGAGCACTAGTAAACTTTAGTTCATGCCAAGTGATTTGATAGTGGATGTCGAGTAATGTTATATGTGTCATAAACTAGAAGTCAATTAATGTTGAGTGTCAGTACTATGAGAAAGATTGAGAATTTGATGAATTTGAGTCAACAAGTTTGATTTCTTGGATTGTGTGAACCATGTGGAAGATAAATTTGATGAGCTAGTGGCACAAAATTCATGGTGAACCATTTTGAGGTGAATTCAAAGAGAATTAAAGTAGAAGTTTTGAGAATGGAATGAAATGAAATAATGGATAGATCCATTGAATCCTACCTAATCTAATGTAACCCTAAAATGGATAAAGGAGGATGAATAACAAAAGATCTTAATTCTCTATTTATAGAGATGACTAGTTAGAAGAAAAGTTTGTCATGTGTGAGAACCTAAGGAAGACAAGGAGTCTACAGTATTGTTTCATTTAGTGATCTAAGAGAAGAGACTACATTGGCAAGCAAAGAAAGAAGGATTAAGGGTATGGATGCTTGAAGGGTGAACAAGCTATAAGAGTTGAAGTTTGTGAAAGCCAAATATAATGGAGGACTAAAACAGAGATCTATAATCTACACATGTGTTGTAAGTTGCTATTAGATCAAGCCTTACTATTACTTTCTAATCATTGTATCAGTCTAGGGTAAATCTTTTGGATTAAGGTTGACCTAATAGTCATTTGTAAATCCTTTAACCAAGTGACATTCCAAGTGAATGATCTAAAGTCCTCTAAAAAGGCTCACTCCTAATAGGGTGATTGAAATCCTTTAACCAGGTCACATTTAACAGTGTACATTATAACCTTTAATAGGGTTAGCCTTTCATAGGGCATCACTTCAAAAGAGTGAGAATGAGTAGCATGTTTGACGCAAGGAGGGAAGGAAAATTAAGGCCAATGGCACACCTAGCAATCCAAACCAACATTGTGAAGTTTAACACAGTGGAAACATAAACATGCAAAGAGAACTACACCATAGAGAGAAACAAGATACTTTTATTGATTCAACAAATGGTTGGCATAAATGCCCAACTGTAAAGCCTTCTAAGTTATGGCCAAATAAAAAATATATTCAAGATCAAAGATCCAACATCAAATTCATAGGTCTAGATACATATATAATAGGCTTTCCAAACTTTCAGGGTCTGCTCCAGAATCCTTCCAAAAATTACCTAATTCTAAGCCTAAATACTCTATTTATACTTGCCAAAATGGCTTATAGATCATTCTAGAACATAGGAAAGCCACATGTTATCTAACAACAAATATGATCTACCTACACCAAATTAAATGCGAGAAAAGTTGGCCCAAACTAGAACCAAACACAATCTACTTGGAAAACAAAAGCTTTTCCAAAATTGGCACTCGACATCCACACAAGCTCGGCATCCAAAGAATCACTTGGTAGCAACTATGAACTTGACATCCTTAAATTCTTGGTAACCATGGAGGACTTACCAACCAAAAGACCACTCAGCAACCAAAGGAAGCACTCATCAACCAAAGGATCACTTGGTAACCAAGGACTTACTTGGTAGTAACTAATAACTCAACAACCAAAGAAAACTAGCACTCAACAATAATTGGAGCTTGGAAGCAATTGGCAAAATGAACAAAAGTGTAGGATTACAAGCCAACCCAGGATGCTCCTACATCAAAAAATTAGGGATAGAAGAATGATTCTCCTAAATCATAGAGATCTTACAACCTAAGTTGAATCCAACTCAGATTGAGAAATCCATGAGGCATCTTCACTAGGTCTGTTCTTCCACTTTACCGAATATTCATAATAATCTTTTCCTTGTGTGCTCTTACTAACCCTCTGATCCAATACATATTTAATTTCTTCAATCTACTTCTTAGGATAATCATTTGATATAGCAACTTCATCATCTAACTCATAATACTTATATAAATCTGCAACATTGAATATAGGAGATATATCCATGTCATCAGAAAACCAACTTCATAAGAATTACCACTATCAAAATTCTTCAATATTTTACAATGTCTCAACTTCTTCATCTTCATCTTACTATATGTTTCAACAAGAAATATTCCTTTCTTTAAATGAACCATCACCTCATCACCAACTTTAAAATCATGATGTCTTCTAGACCAATTAGCATTCTCCTTATACTTTTGATTACTTTGTTCCAAACTCAACTTCACTTCCTTATGAAAAGACTCCATAAAATCAACAAATTCTTCTCCTACAAAACTTCTCTTTTCTTCACTAGCAATATCTCTCAAATCTGATACTCCTCTAGGCTTCATTCTAGTAACAATCTCAAAAAGGTGTCTTCCCTGTACTTTTATTCATAGAATTATTATATGCAAACTCAGCTTGTGCCAATACCATCTCCCAATTACTTGGCTTATTTCCAACTAAGCATCTCAAAAAATTACCCAAGCTTCTATTCACAACCTCTATCTATCTATATGTCTATGGATGGAGTGTAGAACTAAACTTCAACTCAGTACCCATCTTCTCCCACAAAGTCTTCCAAAAATAACCAACAAACTTATTTTCTCTATCAAAAATAATAGTTCTTGGTAATCCATGCAATCTAACAACCTATTTGAAGAAAAGTTCAACAACATGCTTAGCATTTGATATCTTCTTACATGGTATGAAATGAGCCATTTTAGAAAATCAATCCACCACAACAAATATGGAATCATACCCCTTCGCTATCTTAATTAGTCCAAGAACAAAATCCATACTGATGTCACTCCAAGGTTTCTTAAGAATAGTAATAGTTGTATACAAAATAGTATTCTAAATTACTCCTTTTGCAACTTGAAAAACCCCACAACTCTTTACAAATTTCTAAATAGCCTTATACATTTGTGGCCAATAATACTTATCCTTCAACAAACTCAATGTCGTATCAATTCCAAAATGTCTAGCCAATCCACCACTATGTTTTTCCTTAATCAAATTCAACCTAATAGAACTTTTAAGAATACACAACTAAATACCTTTGAGCAACATACCTTCTTGAATGAAATATTCATCAAAACTAAGAACTTCAACCTTCATTTTAGTCAACAATGAACATCTTCTACTCAATGCATCAACAATTCTTTTAGTAACTCCACTCTTGTTCTTAATGACAAATGTAAAATTCTACAAATACTCAACCCACTTCATATGTCTCTGATTCAATTTATGTTGACTTCCCAAGTATTATAAAGCTTTATAATTAGTATATAGCACAAACTCCTTAGAATCAAATAATGTCTCCACTTCTTCAAGGCTTGAAAAATAGCATAAAATTCTTGATCATACACATAATACTTGCTTTTAGCATGATTCAACTTCTCACTAAAGAAAGCAAAAGGTTTACCTTCTTGAAGTAATATAGCTCCTATGGTACTACCACTTGCATCATATTCAACTTGAAATACATTATTGAAATCAGGCAAAGCCAATATAGGTAACTCAGCAACCTTTTGTTTCAAAATCTCAAAACTCTTATTAGCTCCATGTGTCAACTTGAATTCCTTTTTATCTCCCCTCATTGTCTCAGTCATAGCATTACAAATAGAACTAAAATTTCTTATAAACTTTCTATAAAAACTAGCCAAACCATGAAATGTTCTTACCTCACCCACATTCTTAGGTGTAGGCCACTCCAAAATTGCTTTTACCTTCTTAGGATCCATCTTCAATCCATCAGTTGAAATCACAAATCCCAAATACACAACCTCCTCTTGCATAAAAGAACACTTTTAAAGATTAATCAACAACTTTTCCTCTTTCAACCTCTGTAATACTTGTCTAATATGCTTAATATGTTCTTCCTTAGTCTTACTAAATAACAAAATATCATCCAAATAAACAATTACAAACTTACACAAAAATATTTTTAGAACTTCATTCATCAACCTCATGAAAGTACTAGGTGCATTAGTCAAACCAAAAGGTATAACCAACCATTCATTAAAAACATGTTTTTTCTTGAAAGTAGTCTTCCATTCATCACCTTCTCTAATTCTAAATTGATGATAGCCACTCTTCAAATCAATCCTTGTAAAATACTTTGCTCCACTCAAACAATCCATTCTGTCATCCATCCTCGGCTTAGGAAACCTATATTTCACTATGATTTTTTTAATAGCTCTAGAATTAGTACACATTCTCCATTCTCCATTCTTTTTAGGTGCTAATACAATAGGTATAGCACATGGGCTCAAACTTTCTCTGATTAATCTATTTTATAGCAATTCATGGACTTGTCGATTAATCTCTTCATTCTCTATAGATATCAATCTATATAGTGCTTTGTTTAGCATAATAGCTCCAATTATCAGATCCATGCAATGAATTATACTTCTTATTTGAGGTAAACCATCAAGAATATCGTCAGCAATAATATCTTTATACCCTTTCAACAATTCTGTAATTTCCTCTAGTACTCGAACAATACTGCCAGCTATCACTTGGTCACCACTTACTAGCACTTGGTTAACACTATTTTTTGTCACTTGGTTACTACTGACACAACTCATTTTCTTTGGAATTATAGAAAAACAAACTTGATTCATTTTCATATCCTTTTCAAACTATTTCCCATTAACCATGCAAATTTTTATAGCAGTACAACTAACCTCATCTAGATTTTCAATCAAAAGCAACAATATCTGCTTCTTCTCATTCACCCAAATAGTATATTGATTCAATCTTCCATCATGTATATCATACCTATCATATTTCCAAGATCTACCCAACAAAATATGACAACGAGCCATAGACATAATATCACACAAAACTTCATCAAAGTAATGTCCAATTTTAAACTTTACAAGGCATTGCTCACTTACCAATATCTTATGCTCATCTTTGATCCATGAAACATGATAGGTTTTAGGAAGTTTTTGATGTAGGAGCATCCAGAGGTATAAGGGCAATCCTATGTCACCCAAAAAAAATACTTAGACTTAGTTTCTGTTTCATGTGTTTTCATTTTTGGATACCCATTTGGGTCAAATAAAGGTTCCAACTCTCACAGTTCCACTATCAGTGTTCGTGTAAATCCCAAAAAAATAGGAGTATGTAATTGAGCCATCATTTTGGTGAACTAGGAGGTGTAAATTGGCTAGATGAATTTAATTTTAATTTATAGCATTCCAGAAAAAGAATCAGGTCAAAAGGCCCCATGGTTTGAAATTTATTGCAGTTTTTCGGGTTTTGGAGACCTCTTAAGAATGCTTCAAAGTTAGGTTAGGGGCATTAATTGACCTCAAAAAGGGATAAAAATTGAGGAATGAGTGAAGCTTTTCCATAGGGCTATAGACCACTTTGAGAGCTTTTCAAAAATTTAAACGGTTCGTCAATCAGAGCCACAGTTCAAAAGTTATGCCTCCTGAAAGTTCGGTTACCGTTTCTAGATTCTTCTAGATTTGCGTTGACTTCTAACGCAGCTTTTGGAACCTTTTATTTGGTGGGTGGATGCCTACTAGCACTTTCTAGAATTTACTCCTAGTCCTTAACCCTTTGGGGTCTATTTAAGGAGATTTTTGGCATTGTAAAAGGCAGTTCGGAGTGGAGTTTGAGAGGAGGTATTGAAAGGAGAAATTCTCTTAACATTTATGCTATTATAAGCCCTTAGGGCATGTTTTGAAGTTTATTTTATTTTTACTAAATGTACTAGCTTATTTTTTAGTTAATACAATTTCTCTTTTCTGTTGTGTCCATTCTATTCTTGGGTTGTGTCCCCATCAAGTGGTATCAGAGCTGGTTTTCCTGAGTGTGTAGACAGAGCGTCGACTGTGAGGAAGTTTGCACTAGGACTGTGTGGTTGTGGGTTTGAGTTAAGAAGATTTCTCCATGAAGAGAGCATGGCGGAAGGGCCAGAGCTATTAATCCTGAGGAGGTTAGAGCCCTCCAAAGGCAGGTACAAGCATTGCAAGAGGAGCTCCGTAGAGGAGCAAATGTTACCGCAGGTGACGACAGTGAGGATGACAATGAAGAAGAAGAAATGGGACTAGAAGGGGAATTTGATGAGGAAGTTCTTAATCATGCATAGGAAAGGCTCTTTAGGGCCATTACTAAGTTTGGGAAAAGACCTACAATTGAAGTGGGTGTATTTTCAGGAAATCTAAAACCAGATGAGTTGATCGATTGGATCAATGAACTAGAAGAATACTTTGAGTATGAGGATATCAGGGACCCAAATAGGGTTAAGTTGGCAAAGGCCAATCTGAAAGGCCATGCCAAAATCTAGTGGCAAGAGGTCCAATTGGAAAGAAACAAAAGAGGAAAGGAGAAGATCACAAGATGGGATCGCATGATGGACAAATTGAAGAAGCAGTTCATTCCTGTGGACTACGAGCTTGATTTGTTTAAGAAGATGCATGGGTTAATGTAAGTAGGAAGATCAGTCCAAGAATATACAAAGGAATTTTACCAAATCTTGATTAGAGTGGGGCATGTAGAAGCAAATAAGGAGAAGGTTTCTCGTCATATCAGTGGGTTGCAACCTAGCATCTATGAGGAATTAAGTTTGGTAAGAATCACTAGCATTGAAGAGGCATACCAGTTTGCCCTACGAGTTGAAGAGAAGCTGAATAAAAGGTTTGGAGGAAGACAAAGAGGGCATGGTCAAGGAGGAAGGGGAAGTGGTAGATCATCTGGTGGCCGCAATGAAACCCAAAAGAAAAATGAAGATGTGGGTACTAGCAGGAACCAGAGGAATGAGGGTTTTAACCGCTCCCATGATCAAGATTTTTGGAAATCAAAGAGGAAGAGGTAGAGGACATGGACAAGGAAGAGGAGGCTTATGTGGTACATGTTTTCATTGCAATGAAGAAGGTCATCGTGCCTTTGAATGCCCTCAACAACAAGGAAGGATAGATAGGAGAGCTGAGGGCCAAGCTAGGGTTTCTCATGTGGATCAAAATGCACAATCATCACATTCAGAGGATGCAAAAAGAGGAGAGATCTTGGTAAATGAAAGAGTCCTACTAAGTGGTGAGATTGAACTAGGACAACAGAGGAGTTTGTTCCATACCAGATGCAAGTGTGAGGATAAATGTTGTGACGTGATCATTGATGGTGGTAGCATTGATAACTTGGTATCAAAAGAGATGGTTGCTAAGCTGAAGCTCAAGAGGGAGAAACATCCCCAGCCCTATCGGATTGCTTGGGTAAAAGATGATCATAAGGTCCTGGTAAGTGAACAATGTTTAGTGAAATTCAAAATTGGGATTTACCATGATAAAGTTCTCTGTGATGTTATTTTGATGGATTTTTTCCATCTATTGTTGAGTAGACCATGGCAGTTTGATAGACATGCAATACATGATGGACATGCAAACACATACTCTCTGACAAAGGATGGAGTTCACCACAAATTGAAGCCCATGAAAAAGGAAGGTGAAAAGGTATGTAGTAGTGCTAGGATTTCTCTTGTTGATGGAAGGAAGTTTTTAGATGGCATGAAACATCAGCATATGTGCTATGCTTTGATTCCTAGGAAAGATAAAGAAAGTAGTAGTGAAATACCACTTGAAGTTTTAGATTTACTAGGGGAATTTGGAGATATTATCTCTGATAATGTTCCAGATGGATTACCACCAGTAAGGCAAATCAATCATCAGATAGATCTGATTCCAAGAGCTAGTTTTCCTAACAAGGTTGCTCACAGGATGACTCCTACTGAAACAAAGGAGCTAAATAGACAGGTTCAGGAGCTATTAAGGAAGGGCTTGATTCGAGAGAGCCTGAGTCCATATGCAATACCTACAGTACTCACACCAAAGAAGGATGGAGAGTGGAGGATGTGTATAGATTCTTGAGCTATAAATAGGATAACCATCAAGTACCAGTTTCCTTTGCCAAGGATGGATGATCTTATGGACTGCTTGAGTGGAGCTTAGTACTTCACAAAGATAGATCTGAAGAGTGGTTATCACCAGATACGGATTCAAGAAGATGAGTGGAAAACAGCCTTCAAGACCAAGGAGGGTCTTTATGAGTGGTTAGTCATGCCCTTTAGATTGATGAATGCCCCAAGCACCTTCATGCGGCTCATGAATGAGGTACTTAAGAAGTTCTTGGGAAAATTTGTTATTGTCTCTTTGGATGATATTTTAATTTTCAGTAAGATTTTGGAAGAACATTTACTGCATATTCATAGTGTCCTTGAAAGGCTAAGGGAAGAGAAACTGTTAATTAATCTGAAGAAGTGTATCTTTGCAAAAAGGGAGTTAGTCTATTTGGGGTTTGTCATATCACCTGAAGGTCTCAAAATGGATCCAGAGAAGGTAAAAGCCATCTTGGAATGGCCTACTCCAAGGTCTGCTACTGAGGTAAGATCATTTCATGGTCTGGTTAGTTTTTACAGGAAGTTTATTAAGAATTTCAGTAGCATATGTGCACCCCTAACTGATACAATAAGAGGGCATAGAAAAGAGTTCAAATGGACTGCAGCAACTGCGAGAAGTTTTGAATTGCTGAAGAAGAAGGTAACAGAAAAACATATGTTGGCACTTCCAAATTTTAGAAAGATTTTCCAGGTAGATTGTGATGCCAGTGGTAGTGCTATTGGGGCTGTATTAAGCCAAGAAGGTAAGCCTATTACATATTTTAGTGAAAATTTGAATGATGCAAAGAAGAAGTATTCTGTTTATGATCAAGAGTTCTATGCAATAGTTCAGGCCTTAAAGAAATTGAGGCATTATTTATTTCCAAAGGAATTTTTTTTGTATACTGATCATCAGGCATTACAATACCTAAGTAGCCAAGGTAAATTGAATCAGAGGCATATGAAGTGGGTAGAGTTCTTGCAGAGCTATACATTTGTGTTGAAGCATAGAAGTGGAAAATCTAACAAGGTTGTAGATGCACTAAGTAGGAGATAGTTGTTGCTTACAGTAATGCAAGTTGAAGTAGTTGGGTTTGATGAACTCAAGAAATTGTACCCCGAGGATCTTGATTTTGCTAAAGCATGAAAAGCTTGTAAAGAACCTGTTGCTGTAGATAGAACCAAGTGGTTAGACTATTTGATTTAGGATGGCATGTTGTTCAAGGGTAGTCAATTGTGCATTCCAAGGAGTTCCATGAGGGAAAATATGATTAAGGAGAAACACAGTGGAGGGATGGTAGGACATTTTGGTTGAGATAAGACCATTGCCATTCTTAGAGAACATTATTTTTGGCCTCAAATTTCACAGGATGTGAAGAAGTTTGTACAGAGTTTCCAGGTTTGTCAAGTTTCCAAGGGGTTTAGTTACAATACTGGCCTATATCAGCCATTGTCTGTTCCATCAAGGCCATGGGAGGACATAAGTATGGATTTTGTTCTTGGATTGCCAAGGACACAAAGGGGTAATGACTCAGTATTCATGGTGGTTGATAGGTTCTCCAAAATGGCACATTTCATTCCATGCCACAAAACTCATGATGCTATCCATATTGCAGACTTGTTTTTCAAAGAGGTGGTAAGACTACATAGTCTTCCAAGGAGTATAGTCTCTGATAGAGATACTAAATTTGTGGGGTATTTCTGGAGGACATTGTGGAAAAAGTTGAGAACAGACTTGAAATTTAGTTCCACAAATCACCCACAAACTGACGGCCAAACAGAAGTGGTAAAAAAAAGTCTGGGAAATTTGCTGAGATGTTTAGTTGGGGATAAGCCCAAGGGATGGGATTTGATTCTACCACAGGCAGAGTTTTCTTATAATAACTTTGTAAATAGGAGTACTGGAAAATCACCATTCCAAATTGTATATGGGAGTAGCCCAAGGACTGCACCAGAATTGAGGAAGATAGAGTAAGGGGAGAGGACCAGTGCTGAAGCAAAAGAATTTGCTAAACATATCAAGCATCTACATGAGGAGGTTCAGGCACACATTACCAAGATGAATCAAGAGTATAAAGTTAGGGCTGATCAAAGGAGAAGACATAAGGAATTCCAAGTAGGGGATCTAGTCATGGTGCACTTACGAAAAGAAATATTTCCAGCCGGTACTTACAACAAGCTGAAAATGAAGAAATTTGGCCACTACAAAATTTTGAAGAAACATGATTCGGGAAATGCATATGAAGTAGAGCTGCGAGATGGTATTCACATTTCTCCCATTTTCAACATTGTAGATTTAACAGAGTATCATGATGATGGTGCAAATGAGGAGCTAGTGTTAGAGCCATGTCCAATTCTTGCTTCTAAGAAGGAGGAGATAGAAGAAATTCTAGATCATCATGTGGGTAAGAGTAGTAGAAACAGGCAGTATGAAGAGTATTTGGTCAAATGGAAAGGATGATCGATCGAGGACTCAACTTGGATTTCAGCAGCTGAGGTTTCCCATTTGGGATTTCCTCTACCATTCATAAAGTGACAGGGTCACTTTTCAATCTACCTTGGGTGTTTGATGCAGGAGCATCTAGAGGTATAAGGGCAATCCTGTGTCACCCAAAAAAATATACTTAGACTTAGTTTTTGTTTCATGTGTTTTCATTTTTGGATACCCATTTGGGTCAAATAAAGGTTCCAACTCTCACAGTTCTACTATCAGTGTTCGTGTAAATCTTGAAAAAATAGGAGTATGTAATTGAGCCATCATTTTGGTGAACTAGGAGGTGTAAATTGGCTAGATGAATGTAATTGTAATTTAGAGCATTCCAGAAAAAGAATCAGGTCAAAAGGCCCCACGGTTTGAAAGTTATTGTAGTTTTTTGAGTTTTGGAGACCTCCTAAGAATGCTTCAAAGTCAGGTTAGGGGCATTAATTGACCTCAAAAAGGGCCAAAAAATGGGGAACAAGAAAAGCTTGTCCATAGGGCTATAGAGCACTCTGAGAGCTTTTTGAAAATGTAAACAGTTTGTCAATCGGAGCTACAGTTCAAAAGTTATGCCTCCCAAAAGTTCGGTTACCGTTTCTGGATTCTTCTAGATTTGCATCGACTTCTAACGTAGCTTTTGGAACCTTCTATTTGGTTAGTGGATGCCTACTAGCACTTTCTAGAATGTACTCCTAGTCCTTAACCCTCCGGGGTTTATTTAAGGAGATTTCTAGCATTGTAAAAGGCAGTTCAAAGTGGAGTTTGAGAGGAGGTACTGAAAGGAGAAATTATCTCCACATTTATGCTATTATAAGCCCTTAGGGCATGTTTTGAAGTTTATTTTCTCTGTACTGAATGTACTAGCTTATTTTTCAGTTAATACAATTTCCCTTTTCTGTTGTGTCCATTCTGTTCTTGGGTTGTGCCCCCATCAGTTTCAGCCTCTACAACTACAACTTTTTAACTAGCTCTTCTAATGCCAAATTTGTAGAGCTTCCACTACCAATGATCACTTTGTAGAATTTTTCAACCATCTTACATCTTGTCTTGAAAAGACTTCTCCTTAAAACAAGTTCCTCATCACTTCCCTCATTACATAAATTTCTTCTCACCCTAAGATTTTCTCCACCCTTAGGTCCACTAAGTGAACCCTCATCACCTCCTTGAATCACAATATTTCTATTACCTTGCCCACTCTTAGAAGATCTACATTCAAAATATCTATGTCCCTCTTTACCACATTTGAAATAATTACCATGAAAACCAACTTTAGAATAAGAATTACCTCTTCCTCAGTAAGATATAGTACCTCCTTGGTAGAATTACCATCTTTCCATTTGGTCTTTCCTTTCATCATTCTTTCACTTAGATTTTCCTTTATCTTGCACAAAATTATCAAATTTGCCACCTTCACCATAAGATCTACCTCTGCCTCTCTAGAACCTACCACCTCTACCTCTTTATTTTTGTTCAAGCTTCTTTGTGGATATCTCCTCATCCTTCAAGGCATATTGGTATTCTTCTTCCACACTTTCCAACTTCACAAAGCTTATTTTAGCTTGAATTATAGATCTCAATCCATTTATGTACCTTGCAATTTTCTCAACACCATCATCCACATGTCTAGATCTGATGTCCAATCTATAGAATTCCTCAGTATACTCCTTCACACTCATGTCTTTTTGCCTCAAATTTTGCATCTTTCTCAACAAGCTAACTTCATAATCAGTAGGAAGGAATTTGTTCTTTACCTTGTTCACCATTTTTGGCCAAGTCTTGATCTTCTCTTTTCCTCTCCTTTGTCTATCAGTTTGCAAATTCTCCCACGATAGTGAAGCATGACCTTTCAACCTAGTAACTACAATATTCACCTTCTTATTATTAGGAGTGTTTTAATACTCAAAGAACTTCTCCATATCAAAGATCTAATCCAACACAGCATTGGTATCTAATTTTCCATTATAATGAACAACTTCTATAGCAAGCTTTGAATTTTTCCTAGACAACACTTTTAATAACCTTGCTTCATCTTGGTCTTCTTTAGGTTTTGGATTAGGGTTTGGTGCTACTGCTTCATCATCACTTACATCATCAAGGTGTGATCCTCTTCTTTGGGTTATCTCCACAACATCTAATTTTGCTACAATTTGTCTCAATGTATCCAAAATTGCATTATTAGCATTTCCTCTACCTCAAACCATCTTTACAAATCAAGTTCTTGCAAGATCATAACCCTCTACAAGTTATAGGTCAAATCCATAGATCTACTACCCCACAACCAATTTCATTTAGGGTTCTACATGATCTAATTACCAAAAGGATGAACCTCAAGCTTTAATACCACCTGACACAAGGAGGGAGGGAAAACTAGGGCCAATTACACACATAGTAATCCAAACCAACCTTGCAGAGTTTAACACAGTGGAAACATAAATATACAAAGAGAATAACACCCTAAAGAGGAAACTAGATACTTTTGTTGATTCAACAAATGATTGGCATGCATGCCTAGCTATAAGGTAATCTAGGTTACGGCTAGATACAAAAAATATTCAAGATCAAAGATCCAACATCAAATTCATAGCTCCAAATACATATGCAATATACTTTCCAAAATTTCATGTTCTACTCTAGAATTCTTCCAAAAACTACCTAACTCTAAGCCTAAATACTTGATTTATACTTACTAAAATGGCTTATAGATCATTCTAGAACATAGGAAAGCCACAAGTTAGCTCAAAACAAATACTAACTACCTACACCAAATTAAATGCAAGAAAAGTTGGCCCAAACTGGAAAGAGACACAATCTACTCAACAAACAAAAGCTTTTCCAAAACTGGCACTCAACATCCACACAAGCTTGACATCTAAAAAATCACTTGGTAGCAACTATGAACTCAGCATACTTCAATGCTTGGTAACCATAGAGGACTCAGCAACCAAAAGACCACTTAGCAACCAAAGGAATCACTTGGAAACCAAAAGATCACTTGGCAGTAACTAAGAACTCGGCAACCAAAGAAAATTGGTGGTCAACAATAACTGGAGGTTGATAGCAACTAGTAGAATGAACAAAAGTGTAGGATTACCAGGCAACCCAAGATGTTGGACTGCATCAATGTTACTCGTGGTTTTTCCCTAATTGAGTTTTTGCATTATATCATTGTGTCAAATGTGTTATTGAATCTACTATGTTTCATGTTTATATTTCTATAAATTTTATTTGATAATAGCCTACAAGTTTAAGTGATTGTATGATCTAATGGATGCATACATGATGAAAATTCTTTATGGATATGGTTCACTAAATTGTGAAAAGTTTTAATTGTACATCTAGACCTTGGATAACTAATTCACACCCCCTCTTAGTTATTTTAAAGAATTCCAACAATTGGTCATAAGCCCACATCATAGACTTATACTTTTCATGTGATAGTAAGCTAATGCCCTAGATTTTAGGTCCCCAACCAATCATTTGACCTATTTTCAAAGTCAAATCCTAATGCAATCATTTTTTCCTAATAGATTCTTTCCAAGGAATAATTTGAAATGGGAAACTTTGTTGATCAATATCTTTTGAATGTATAATCATCATAAGAAGAGATTTTTTAGAATAAAGGAGTGTGCACCAAAGAACAAGTGTGCAAGGTTTCAAAACCTAGTTATTTGATTTTGTCAATATTTAAGGCCAACTTGGAAACCTCCTAGCATGAAAGTGATATTTTTTAGAGAAGATGGAAAATGAGTTTTAAAGGTTCAAAAAGTGATGGATTTTGAATCTAGTTAGCATCAGGAATTCAGAGATTAGTAAGAGCATTTCCAAAAGAGTCAATTGTTTGAAATGAATTTTTTTTTAGTTGGACCCACTTTGGGGCTTTACTAATCTCATCACAGATAGGAAATTGTGGAATTCAAGATGTTTAAAAGAAGTTATAGTAACTATGGTCATCAAGAATTCTTAGTACACATCTATTATCATTCAAGATTGAATGGGTATGTGGGATCACGCATGGTAAACAAGAATGTAATTAAACATACCAAGGTTGTAACTAGATTTTAAGAGCCTTATTATTGAAGCTCATTCGTAATCTATTACCTAAAGTCACAAAAGAATCTACATGATTTTAGGTTGTGCCAACAATTTTATTTGGGTGTTGTAGTATGAATCATGTGTGGATGTTCCTTATGGTCACCCTTGCCACAAGAAAGACCATTGTATTATTCCAAGCACCTTAATTATTTCATTGAATATATTTTTTTTCCACCAAGAAAGGATCTATGTTTGGGTCATGGATAGAGCCCAATGAGATCACTCATTTAGGAAGAGTTTTAGAGGAGCCTTTTAGCTATTTTAAAATAGGTATGATGATGGTATCAAGTTACCAATTGAGAAACCATTGTGGGCTCTTGAAATATCTCTTTGGTATGTAATGGTTTGAATGTCTTCCAACTATTTTGATCACTAGGGTTTGTTAGTTCAGGTTGTGGTTGTCTAGAGTAGTAAATGGGCACAAGAAAATTAGGGAATGTGCATGTGAAAGCATGAACACAACAAGCTCAATCATTGTGGAAATGCTATAAGGTACTCTAACTCAAATATGCTAGTGGTGTATAAAATTGGAGGCCCCAAATCATAGACTTATGCTTTTCATGTGATAGTAAGCTAATGCCCTAGATTTCAAGTCCCCAAGCGATCATTTGACCTATTTCCAAATTCAAATCCTAATGCAATTAATTTTTTCCTAATAGGTTCTTTGCAAGGAACAATTTGAAATGGGAAACTTTGTTAATCAATATCTTTTGACTACATAATCATCATAAGGAGAGTTTTTTCAGACTAAAGGAGTGTGCACCAAAGAACAAGTGTGCATGCTTTTAGAGCCTAGTTGTTTGATTTTGTCAATATTTAAGGCCAACTTGGAAACCTCCTAGCATGAAAGTGATGCTTTTTAGAGAAAACAAAAAGTGAGTTTTAAAGGTTCAAACAATGATGGATTTTGAATCTAGTTAGCATTAGGAATTCAGAGATCAGTAAGAGCATTTCCAAAAGAGTCAATTGTTTGAAATGAATTTTTTTTAGTTGGACCCACTTTGGGCTTGACTAATCTCATCAAAAATAGGAAATTTTGGAATTCATGATGTTTAAAAGAATTTATGGTAACCATGGTCATTAAGAATTCTCAGTACACATGTATTATCATTCAAGATTGAATTGGTATGTGGGATCACACATGGTAAACAAGAATGTAATCAAACATACCATGGTTGTAATTAGAGTTTAAGAGCCTTATTATTGAAGCTCATTCATAGTCTATTACCTAAAGTCACAAAAGAATCTACATGCTTTTAGGTTGTGCCAACAATTTTATTTGGGTGTTGTAGTATGAATCATGTGTGGATGTTCCTTATGGTCACCCTTGCCACAAAAAAGACCATTGCATTATTCCAAGAACCTTAATTATTTCAATCAATATTTATTTTTTTGGCCAAGAAAGGATCTATGTTTGGCTCATGGATAGAGCCCAATGAGATAACCCATTTAGGAAGAGTTCTAGAGGAGTCTTTTAGCCAATCTAAAATAGTTATGATGATGGTATCAAGTTACCAATTGAGAAAACATTGTGGGCTCTTGAAATATATCTTTGGTATGTAATGGTTTGAAGGTCTTCCAACTATTTTGATCACTAGGGTTTGTTAGTTCAAGTTGTGGTTGTCTATAGTAGTAAATGGGCACAAGAAAACTAGGGAATGTGCATGTCAAAGCATGAACACAACAATCCCAATCATTGTGGAAATGCTAAAAGGTACTCTAACCCAAATATGCTAGTGATGTATAAAATTGGAGGCCCCAAGGTTTGTGCAATTTGAAACCACCTCAACAATGACCCTACACGTGAACCTATTATACAAAATCATTCACAAGATGGTGTGTTAGTAGATATTCAACAATGGGATAAAACAAAAACCAAGAGGAGATTATGTACCACTTGCACACCATAATTGGAAACAAAGTCATAGAGCCACTACTATGAGGAATCCTTATCCCAATTCTTCATACAAGAGCATAAAGGAATAAAGTAATTTTTTTCTTTTATTTCCCTCTTGTATACATACCAAGCCTAGTGTGACTCATCAAATGCATTACAAAATTGATTGTGGAGAAGTAAGGAAAGCTAGGGATATCTCAATCATCCTCTAATGCCTAAGGGTGAACTGAGAAATAGTCAAATAATGAGTTTCAGTCTTGGTCCATGCATAACCAAGTATGAGGGGGCATTTTAAATAACAAATTCCCAATATACAAGATTTTTTTAAAAATGTAAACATTGGAATGATATCTTGTTAGAATATATAGTCCACTAATATAACTAAGAGGGGACTAAATCAATTATCAAACTAATATCACAATTAACAATCTTAAAAAATTTTAACCATAAGATTAATGTAAACTAAAATGACAACAAGATACTCATATACAATAACACTAGATATGTTAACTAGGGAAACCCTTGATCAGAGGGAAAACCCTAGTAGGGATGGTACCCACAAGATGATATGATAATATAAATATTCCTTGTTAGAGGATAGACCCTGTTAGGAGTTGTGAAAGATAGTTGGACCCACTTCCCAAACAACTTCAAGGGAAAGATGAATGAACCCACTCTCCAAATAATCTATATATTATTCCTTGCAGAATAATAGAACTAAAAATGTACTTCCTTCCTCTATCTCAGTCCTATTAACTAGACTTTTTCTCCTTCAAATATTGTAACCAAATCTTGAATTGTGCATCCAATAATCCCTTGGATCACTTACATGCATTTAGTAAGCACTCTACTCCTTTTTTGCAATTTTCACTTTAACAACAATTTCAATAATTATCATTCACATTACAATCAGAGAAAATATATTTCCTTTTATACCACATCTTTATAATAATTCCTTGAGTTAGACTTGAGGCTTTCCCAATTAATTAAAAGAAGATAATTAATTAATTACAATTACAATAGCAATGTTGGCTCACAATCTATACAAAAATTTACACGTGTGATACTAAGGCTTGTGTACTTGCTGACATCATCATCTGACTACCCTCTATCACTTCCTAACTATGCATCACTTCATTACATTTTGGATGTAAGATAGATAACGAGCATTAGGAATTACTTTTCCAATACTCTATCTCTAAACTGTTCTCTGTAAATCAGGTACAACTTCCATAGGCCATCAACTTAGATTTTGTACACTTAACCACATCATCAAGACACTATGTTGTACATGTACATAGTTGCACATGACCAGACAATCAAACCATTATCTGTGCCATCAAGATCTCTATCTTCTACTCTACTAGTCTTTATAAAAATAGTTATATGTTGATGTCAATGAAAAACATGGTCATGAATGCAACATATCAATACACTCCAATGCTCATAGTACTCCACCAATGTAGTAGCATTAGCATTTATGCTAACAATGGGCCCCTTTGGAATTGATGGAAACATAGATGAAAGACATCTAAGTTCTAGGAATACCAAGTAAACTTGTGTTGCTGCTACTTGATCATATTTCTCCCCATTACTTTAGGATTTCTTCCATACATACTCTACCCCATGCCTTAGGAGATATTTTCCATGCATTTCTCTCCCCCATTGACATTAATGTACAAGGTTTCAATCTCCATACCACTTGTTACATACCAATTTTTAATCAGTTGCTCCAAGTCATCAACTAGCTTGAGTGTCCAAAGACATTATTCAATACCAAATACCAAGAGTCCTAAATAAATCAGTACATACTAGATGCTCCCCCATATAGGAAGCATCATCATTCAGTCTAGTCAAATAATAGTTCTTTGTGCCACTAGACTGATGCACTCGTTGTATTAACTATTCAAAAGTAGGCAAGGGCATAACCCCAAGCATACCTCTCAAGTACTCAAATGTATCTTTAGGAAAAGGCTTCGTAAAGATATTCACAATTCAATCCTTGGTACTTATATACTCCAATCTAATCTTCTTTTCTATTATTTTTTCTCTCAGCACATGATACTTAATAGATATATGCTTTGTCTTAGAATGCAATACATGATTCTTAGACATACTCATTGTAATTGTGTTATCATAGTAAATGACAATAGGTTCTTTGATCTTAATTCTGATATCCTTCAACATCTGCTTTATCCACATAACTTGATTATAGTTATATTCTGATGCAACATAATATGTCTCAGTAATGCTTTATAAAATGAAATCTTGCTTCTTGCTTAACCAAGAAACCAATCTTCCTCTAAGAAAGAATGCTCCACCACTGGTGCTCTTTCTATCATCCATACTTCCTACCCAATCAACATCAATACACACACACACACACACACACACAAAGTGAAATCACTTGATCTTTTATACCAAATTCGATAATTAGATGTCCCTATCAGATATTTGAATATTCTCTTAACTGCTACAAAATAATATTCCTTAGGATCATCTTGAAATCTAGCTACAATCCTAATTATATTTTCTATATGTAGTCTAGTGTGAGTTAGATACTGTAAACCTACAATCATTGATCTAGACTTCTTCTCAATTATAGGTGTCTCATCTTTTTTGGATAACTTGCGGTCACTTATCATGGGTGTGCTAATGGGTTTGCAACTTTCCAAACAAAAAATTTTTAACAAATATTTTAAATACTTAGCTTGTAAAATGTATCCCATCATTATATTGCACATTCTCCAAACCTAGGAAAAATTTCATTTCTCCTATCATGCTCATTTCAAATTAATTCTTTATCTCGTCAACAAATTTATCACTAGCTTCATCATTACCTCCAAAAATGATGTCATTAACAAATATTACAATGATCAACAAACCATCTTCAATTTCTTTCAAATACAAGTTATTATCTATCATACCTTTAGCAAATCCAAAAATATTCAAGTAACTATCCAACCTTACTTACTAGGTTCTTGGTGCTTTCTTTAGACCATAAAGAGCTTTCTTCAATCTACATAACATGTATTTGTCTTTTGATAAAGGAAAACCTTTAGGTTTCTCAATATAAACCTCTTTTTTCTAATTCTCCATTCAGAAAGGAAGATTTAACATCCATCTGATAAACCTTGAATTTGTTGTTTTTTGCATAAGCTAGGAACATCCTTGAAACATCCATTCTTACTATACATGTTTATGTTTCCTCATAATCGATTTCTTCTTTCTATGAATAACCTTTACAAATAAGTATGGCCTTTTATCTCACAACTTCCCCTTGCTCATTCATCTTATTCCTGAAAAACCCATTTTGTTCCTATCACATTCCTATCTTTTGGTCTAGGAACTAACTCCCATGTATCATTCCTAACCATCTAATTCAATTCTTCCTTCATTTTTTGGATCTAATGATTATCTTTGACTACTTCATCTATACACTTGGGTTCAACTTGAGATATCAAGTATATCTCCTCATTTACTTTGTTCCTTGTCATAATGCCTTTGTATTTACTTCCAATTGTCTGCTCAAGAGGGTGATTCCTTGACATATTTTTGTTAGGGGTAGGAGTTGACATCTCAACTCCTATCTCTTCTCTAGGTTCAAAACTTTGTTCTCCTCTATGATCAAAAGTTAGCACATCATTCTACAAGTCATTGTTAGTCTTAAACAAAACTTTAGCATTCTGTCTAACAATTCCAGGATTACTTTCTTCTTCATCTAAATTATAATCTACCATCTTTTCTTTTGTTCCAAACTTCTCATCAATCCTTACATTTTCTCAATCAAATATTATATTAGTTCTATAGTTGAATCATGTATAAGCCTTACTTTTTAGTGAATAGCCAAGAAACATACATTCATCACTTCTTGGATCAAACTTACCAATGTCATCATCTCTCTTGATATAACATTTGCTCCCAAATACCCTAAAATATTTTAGTGGTGGTGAATTTCCAAACCATAGATCATAAGGTCTCTTATCAATAGCTTTTATAATTTCTAATATGTTTAGAGTATATACTATTGTATTAATTGGTTCTCTCTAGAATGTCTTAGAAACATCATTTTCAAATAGCATCTCTCTAGCTACTTCCACTATGGGCTTATTTCTTCTCTTAGCAATCCCATTTTTCTTAGGTGTTCTATGTGTAGATAGTTGTCTTTTGATTCCATTTTCTTTGCAAAATATGTTAAATTCTCTAAAGGTAAATTCTCCTCCTCTATCAAATCTCAAACACTTAATCTTAACACCAAATTCATTCTCAAATCTATTCTTAAATATCTCAAACTTCTCAAAAGATTCATATTTATCTTTAGTAAATGTTGCCCCCATCATTCTTGTGAAATCATCAACAAAAATCATAAAATACCTTTCACCATAGGATCCTCTTGTTCTAGAAGGACCACTCAGATAAGTGTGAATGATCTCTAGCTTCTCTGTAGTAATGAAATTCTTGTTAAGGAATGATACTTTCTTCTTCTTAGCCAAAATAAATTCCTTACACACAACATTAGTAGGCTTTAAAATCTTATGCAAGTCTCTAACTACAAAAGTGTTACTAAACTTCACAATATTATCAAAGTTTATGTGATAGAATCTTCTATGCCACAAACAACTATTATCCACTTTAGCTACCAAACATGTCATCTTAGTAGGATTCAACTAAAATACATTACCTTTGGATCTAGTGCCAGTTCCAATCATCTTACCATCCTTGTCTTTGATAGTGCAAATCTTCTTAGTGCAATACAATAGATAACCCTTGTTCACTAACTATCCAACACTCAAAAATTTATGCTTCAATCCATCAAAAAAATAGACATCATCAGTTTTAGTTTTACCATCAAGAGTAATGGATCCAATTCTTGTTATATGATAGATTGCATTACCAACTCTAAAAATACCTCCATCATGATTCTTGAATTTAACAAACTTATTCATTTCACTAGTCATGTGATGTGAACAACCACTATCAATTATCCAATCACACTTCTATTCCACTTGGGTAAGTAGTGCTCTTTCTTCTCTAATTCTCAATCAAGATCATCTTCCTTGATAACCAAAAATCCTAATTCATCATCACTTTCACTTTGACCTTTTTCATCAAATTCTTCATCTTCATTTGCATAGAAACAATTTCTATCTCTATCTCTTCCAGGTTAAACTTCCCTTTATAATTTTTCTCTCTTTTAGGACATTAGATGCATAATGACCAAATTCATTACATGTCCAACATTTAAACATTTTCTTACCATCTTTTTCTCTTCTCGCCAGAAGAACTATTCCTTCCTCAATCTTCTTGTCTTCATTAGCTCTGCCACTACTAGCAAAAAATCCATGGGTACTTGTACTCCTTGTCAAGTTAGGTTGAATGTTTAGGGCACTAAATATTGTTTCAACTCTTGCAAGTTCACCAAACTATCTTAGATCTACTTTATCTTATTCTAATATTCCAAGTTATGTTTCCTTAGTGAAATTGTTAGTGCAAGGCATCACTAGCTGAATCATCTACATTATTGGCTTGAATGGTGGTGTTAAACTTTTCAAGATCTTCCATATGACTTCATCATCTTCCTTGGTTCCACCATGAGACTAAACACCTACAACCATTTATGATATTCTGCCAATATAAATTCTTACGAATTCATCTTCCATCATTCTAACATCTTGAAATACACATATCCAATTCTATAATCTCATTCTTCTTGTATGATCATCACCTTCAAATGTAGATTCTAAAGCTTTCCAAATTTTATGAGATGTTATAATTGACTTGACCTGACTATATGTTAGATTATAGTAACTGATTAGGAAAATACTATACATACTTCATAATTAGTGGGGTTTGGGGCATTGCCCCAAAAAAAAAAAAATTGGTACTATTCGTAGATTTTCCATTCGTAGATTTGCCACTAAAGTTATGGCTAATTTATGGCCGACATGTTATAACCTTAAAGTAGTTTAATACTTGTATAAAAGGGTTTAGGGTTGGGTATTTTTATAATGTTGTGATGCGAAATTGGTTCTTGTGGCGGTATTGAGCTATAAGGGATTGCAGATTGTAATCAGGTTGTAATCATTGGATTGTAATAAGATTGGACTTGCTGTTTGGTGGATGTAGCCTAGGGATTGGGTGAGCCACATTAAATCTTGGTGCCTTGTGTTCATTTCTATGTGATCTATTATTTTCTATTATTGGTTATATTTGCATGTAGTTTTTATTTCTATCTGTGGTTTATCCTAACAAGTGGTATCAAAGTGAGGTTGTCTTTCAGTTATCCTCTACAGGAAAGTCTCACGGTTAAGTGGGAGTCTCATGGTTGAGTGGGAGTGATGGAAGATGAGGGTAAGTTGAGGGTTGATAGGTTTAATGGGAAAAAATTCCAACTATGGAAGATGCAAATGGAAGACTATCTATATCAGAAGGATTTATAGAAGTTGTTGGAAGGCAAAGCCAAGAATCAAGGAACTATGTTAGATGTTGAATGGAATATTTTGGATAGAAAGGTACTCGAAAGCATTCGATTATGCTTGGCACCATCGGTGGCATTCAATATTACAAAAGCAAAGATGATAGAAGATTTGATGAAAACCCTAGCGACATTGTATGAAAAGCCCTCCGCTTCAAACAAGGTATTTCTCATGAAGTGTTTATTTAATATGAAAATGGCATAAGGTGGATCTGTTGCAGATCATTTAAATGATTTTAATATTATTACTAGTTAGTTATCTTCTATGGGTATCAATTTTGATGAAAAAATTATGGCTCTCTTGATTTTGTGTTCTTTTCTTGAAAGCTGGAATTGCTTGGTAATGGCAATGAGTAATTTTGTTCCTGGATCTAGTACCCTAAAATATGATGATGTGATCAGTGTTTTTTTGAGTGATGAAACTTGTAGGAAATTCTCAGGTGCATCTACATCAGGAAGTGCTTTGAATTCACAAAGCAGGGGCAAAACAACTGAGAGAGGAAGTAACTCTGGAAATCATGGGAAATCAAGAGGAAAGTCAAAGGGGAAGAGGTATCAATCAAGAGGACCAAATGATTACTGGTACTGTGGGAAATTAGGGCACAAAAAGAAAAATTGCTGGAATTGAAAGAAAAATGAAGGAGATAAATCAGATGGTAGCCAAGGAGATGATATGGCTTCAGTTATTCTTGGAAGAATTGGGACATCCTCAGAAGGATAATTATTTGTTCACAGATAGTCAGAGTGACATTCATCTTGCAAAGAATTCAGCTTTGCATTCTAAGACCAAACACATATAGTTGTGGTACCATTTCATTCGATCAGTTTTGGAGGATGGACAGTTAAACATGGAGAAGATACATACCAATGACAATCTAGCAGATATGTTGACAAAGGTTGTAACAAGGGAGAAGCTAAACTCTTCAGCTTCGGTTGGTCTTTTAGACTAAACATGAATAAAAGAACAATAGAGTCCAGGTTGGTTTGATCCAGTGGGAGCCCCATGTGGTAGTAGTATTGCTACAAGATCAGTCTTTAAGTGGGAGATTGTTATTTAGTATGGAGCTTGATCAGTCCCCAAGTGGGAGATTGTTAGATTGTAATGACTGATTAGGAAAGTATTGTACATACTTCATAATTAGTGGGGTTCAAGGCATTGCCCCAAAAAAATAAATTTGGTACTATTCATAGATTCACCATTCATAGATTCACCACTAAAGTTATGGCTAATTTATGGCCGACATGTTATAACCCTAAAGCGGTTTAATACTTGTATAAAATAGTTTAGGGTTGGGTATTTTCATAATTTTGTGATGCAAAATTGGTTCTTGCGATAGTATTGAGCTATAACGGATTACATATTGTAATCAGGTTGTAATCACTAGATTGTAATAAGATTGGACTTGCTTTTTGGTGGATGTAGCCTAGGGATTGGGTGAACCATGTTAAATCTTGGTGCCTTGTGTTCATTTCTGTGTGATCTATTATTTTTTTTTATTGGTTATATTTGCATGTAGTTTTTATTTCTATATGTGGTTTATGCTAACACTATACTCATTCTCTAGTAGTTCTATCAATAGGGCTTGTCTTGCTCTCATGGTACACATGAACAAATCTCTCTCTTCTTCACTACAACCTTCAAGCTTTTTCTTCTTCAACAATTTTCTTCAAACTTTTTATTAAGATCCAATATCTTGGACCTATAAACAATAGATGAGTCTTCATATTCTCCTTCCAACTATCATAGTTGGCCCCATCTGTAAGGAAACTTGGCAATAAAGAATATAACCGTTTCCACATAACCCATAATAGATCTGAAATAAACACGAAATTAAAATGCACATGCAAGAGAATAGACAACATACCCACAAAATTGTGACACAAGATATACCCTGGGAAACCCTCATTGAGGGAAAAAACGCAGCCTCCAAAAGCATCCATCACCATATATTATTCAGCAAAAATATCATTGCCATACAACCATGGAAGCCTTCATGGCCATAGCCACAACTAAGCAAACTATGTGAACAAGCATGAATCCACACATCCCATGCCATGCTTTCAACCTTCACAAATGCTCCCTTGGCTAACCTGTCAAGCCTTGTCCCGCTCGACTCTTGCCTTTTGTCTTCTCCTTGTCACTCTCTCTCTCTCTACAACAACTACCCTTGTGGCTGCTTATATAGTAGCAAGTCCCACAAAACCACTAAATGGTATTACATAAACCATGTGCTAAAACCATGTGCTACCTAACCCACTGGCCCCACATTTAATATTGGGTATTTAATTCTTTTCCCCAATATTAAATAATTACATGAAATATTTTCACAATGTTACAATACAACTCATCAAGAATATTTCATGGGAATCTTTACATGTTGCACATCCATCTAGGCACAACATTACATAATAAAATAAAATAATAAAATAACAATATTATGCAATGTGTGCAACAACCATTATCTCAACATTCTCCCACTTGTTGTATACATTGCATAGGGTCAATCCATAGCCACATAAATGAACAAGGGAACAATCCCTCCCAGCACATCCACCATCATGGATCAAAATACACCAAGTGCTCCATCCTGGTACCCACAAAAAAATCAAAGTATCCAGCATCTCAAACATGAATGATCTCACCTCCTATTATGCCACTCCCACTGGACATACATAGAAGCTATCCAAAGAGAAAGCCACCCAACCTGTCGCATTAGAAGATCATAAAATCTTGTACCAACTGAAATTCCAAGTACAAAAAACATGATCCAAAGGTAATCACATGTATCCGTAGTTGTCAAAATATCCATAGCTGAAATAGCACCCACAGCAAGTGCCAAACCCATCCAACTATCCATACCTCAAATGTATAACAAGTGAATCTCATATCACCGACATATCCAATCTGCAACCTGCAATCACAAGCCTCAAGAGCAATACCTGCCACATATATACCAAGAAGCTCCCACTGCAAAAGATAATGTCAAATCTATAACCAATCCACTCACAACATCTCAAAGAAGTGAATCCATGTAGTCTCAAGGACATCCACAATACATAAACTGATATCTTGCAATAACAACTCTCATAACAAGTCTCCAATAGTCTCCCAAGTTCACCACAACCAAAAAAGGAAAGAGATAAAGAAATAACCATGTCATCTCTCACATGACATACATGAGCACAAACTAGTGATCACAATCTCCAACCAATCTCAAATCCAATGTAAGAAAAATTGAACATCCAGGAAGATAACCAAGACCAGAGAAACCATGCAAATCATAACCTGTATCATGTCCTTCTACACACACCTCTAGATGTAAACTGTGCAAGTATGATCTCCTCCATAAAACCCCAACAAGAAGCCTCAACAACACCCAAACCATACCATATAACTAATCATGGATGTAAGCCTCTCACAAGAAGATCAAACTCAATAAAATTATTCCTAATCCAAAGAATATGCCCAATATAAAACCATCTCCCAAACTCAACCAGCATAACAACACATGCACATGGAGATAAACAATGCTTAACCATCTCTCAAATGAACCCTCCAAAACTAACTCATGTACCATAGCTCAAGATCCATATCCATGAAAGACAAGCATAAATATAATGCAACTGAGAGAGAAAAAAAATGGGCTATACCTCTCAAGTAGCGAACTGTCGAGTAGACCAAGAGTGGGGAATGAGAATGCTCATCAAGATACCCAAGTCTCCAACCAAGACTCATCTAAGAACAATCTCTTCTCAAGTCCATATCAGGTGACTGCCCCTCAGACTTCCTATTGAAACCATCAATCGTCCCAACAAATACTTCTCTAATCCAAGAGAAAACAGTGTCACCACCGTCTCTAAGTATCCATGAGCACCTATAACCAATCAATCCATTCCAACTCCAAATGCAACATAGCAATATCATGAAGTATCCGGCTTATGATCAGTGTACTCAATACCAAGAAACTAAACCAAGATCAATGTCGAAGTTCCAACCATGGCCTCAGGAACATAAACATGACAACATGATCTTACCATCTCAACCAAAGAGATAACATGCTCCACATGAACATACTATAACATGTCACAATTCTAAACGCATATCAAGAGTATACCATGACATAATAATGAAACCATCCTCATACCAAGGATAACATGCCAAATCAAAAAATATAAACCACACCTTTGCCAAGAACCCTGTGAGTCCTCAAGATGCAACCATCTCCACACACCATGAAGAAAACCATCTCCACATACCATGAAGAACCATCTCCACACACCATGAAGATAACCAAGAACTCCATGAGTCCTCAAGATCTAACCATCTTCACACACCATGAAGATAACAAGTGCACCATGCAAATGTCAAAGATGCTTCTGCAGCAATAGGGTCTAAGACAAACCTCCAACATCTGCAAACACTCAATAAATATATATCAATGCCAACAACTCCCACTCAACCATGGTACAAAGTCACCTATGGCATCATAAAATCCATCCTCTCCAAACCAAGAAGATATAAACCAAACCAGGAACTAATCCTGCACTGTCACCCTGTCACTGTCACAAGCTCCCACTAAACCGTGTATCCAAGCTATCCATGACATAATGATGAAAAACCATCCTCTAACCATGAGAATCAACCAAGGAATCAAACCATCAAAGAACTCAAAGTGCACATCATGAGCTCCTCAAAAGAAAACCAAATAACCATGATCCTCAACCAAGAAGTAATACCACCATAACCAAATCAGAAATCCAAGCTAATGAACATCAAGGATGTACCTGTATAATCAATCATGTCATGCCAAAATCCATGACACCATGATCACATCCATGAACCAAGCATCTGGCTCTCAATATGTCCAACCTGTCAGCATAGTCAACCACAATCCTCTGCCATGACTGTACCTGGTAACAACATCTCATCCCTTTTACATGAAGAATAAAATCAGAAAATCATGTGAATTAGGGCATAAACAACCCAAATCCAAGCCACCAATCTGAATATGCATCAATAATGAAAGATCAATGGGCAAAGACAACCCATAACCAAGCTATAAATGCAACCTGTAAGTATAGACCGCTTACAACACTGCACAACTTGTAGACCCAACAAGTCATCATGCATATCCAAACCAAATACTGATAACCATATTATCATGAGACCAATTTGAAATATGAACTGAGTATACAATGACATCAAATCTTAAATTTCCAATGCCATAAACTCACAATGTTACCATAGTCAAAATATACCTATAAACTATTTAGATCAATATATTAACAAATAAGTCATGCCAAACCTACACCAAATCTAAACCAATGTGTAGAGCTCTCCAAGAGCTTTCTGTTGACTATTTGAAGTCCAAAATCTGACTCCGTATGCCCAAGTTATGCCCCAATCTGTGCTCAAAATAAATAACATCTGACTTTAGGGCTCTTAAAACTTGACAAAATTTTAAAATCATAGAACCAAATCTACACCATGTTGTAGTGCTCTGAATTAGCTTTCCAACGCCTATAAGAACTCTAAAATCTGATATTTTGAGAGAAAGTTATGGCTGTTTTACTAAGATAGTCTTTTTACCATTTTCAGTACGATTTTTCATTTTTCATTTTTTTTCAGTGACGAAAATTTTGACGGGATTAAATTTGACGGCCATCATAGGCTGAAACCAAAAAAATCTTTCATTTCCTCTGAACATGGCCAAACTAGGGCATATTATATATCAAGATTTATGGAAATGTCGACCCGGATCAATGGTGAGGTCTGTTTTTACCCAGGAGGTCATTTCTGCATGCTACCCCCCAAAACCCTCATTTAAAATGAAACATCCGAAAAACTCTTTTTGTCCAACAATTTCACATGCCCAAATCTTTTAACATCCCATCATAACAGCAAATCCAAAACCCTCATATCTGCAATAAAACATTCATATATCTTGCCCTTTCTTTTATCCTCTCATGCATTCCCATGGATTCAATCTAGGGTTATAATAATAAAACCATAGCTCTAATACCACTTGTAAGGAAACTTGGCAACAAAGAATATAACCGTTTCCACATAACCCATAATAGATCCAAAATAAACACGAAATTAAAATCCACATGCAAGAGAATAGACAACATACCCACAAAATTGTGACACAAGATATACCCTGGGAAACCCTCATTGAGGGAAAAAACCTAGCCTCCAAAAGCATCCATCACAATATATTATTCAGCAAAAATATCATTGCCATACAACCATGGAAGCCTTCATGGCCATAGCCACAACTAAGCAAACTATGTGAACAAGCATGAATCCACACATCCCATGCCATGCTTTCAACCTTCACAAATGCTCCCTTGGCTAACCTGTCAAGCCTTGTCCCGCTCGACTCTTGCCTTTTGTCTTCTCCTTGTCACTCTCTCTCTCTCTCTACAACAACTACCCTTGTGGCTGCTTATATAGTAGCAAGTCCCACAAAACCACTAAATGGTATTACATAAACCATGTGCTACCTAGCCCACTGACCCCACATTTAATATTGGGCATTTAATTCTTTTCCCCAATATTAAATAATTACATGAAATATTTTCACAATGTTACAATACAACTCATCAAGAATATTTCATGGGAATCTTTACATGTTGCATGTCTATCTAGGCACAACATTACATAATAAAATAAAATAATAAAATAACAATATTATGCAATGTGTGCAACAACCATTATCTCAACACCATCAAATCTAGGACTATCCTTCTTGAACATATTTTCTGTTGATCTCCCAAAGATGTTAAGATTTTCCTTCAAGGACCTTATGCTTTGATACCAATTGTTAGAATATATAGTTCACTAATCTAACTAAGAGGGGGGGTGAATTAGTTATCCAAATAATATCATGACTAACATTCTTAATAATATGAGTAATGTAAACTGAAACGACAACAAGATACTCATACACAATAGCACTAGATATGTTAACTAGGGAAACCCTTGATTAGAGGGAAAACCCTGATGGGGATGGTACCCACAAGATGATGTACTAATATAAATATTCATTGTTAGAGGATAGACCCTATTAGGAGTTTGTTACAACATTCAATACATATGAGTCCCTTTTAGGAGACTTTGAATCCTTGTTAGGAGATTCCAATCCTTAGGAGTTGTATCGACCATGTTAGGAGTTGTGGAAGATAGTTGGACCCATTGCCCAAATAGCTTCAAGGGCAAGATGAATGAACCCATTGTCCAAATGATCTCTCTATTATTCCTTGTAGATTAATATAACTAAAATGTACTTCCTTCCTTTGTCTTTGTCTTGTCAAGTAGACTTTTTCTCCTTCAGATCTTGTAACTAGATCTCGAACTGCACATCCAGTAATCCCTTGGATCACTTACATGCATTCAATAAGCACCATGCTCCTTTTTGTAATATACACTTCAAAAATGATCTCAACAATTATCATTCACATTTTAATAAGGAAAACATCTTTCCTTTGTAACATATCTTCATAATAATTCCTTGAGTCATCCTTGAGGCTTTTCCAATTAATTAAAATAAGATAATTAATTAATTACAATTACAATAGCACTGTTAGCTCATAGTCTATACAAAACTTCACATGTGCAATACGAAGGCTTGTGCACTCACAAACATCATCATCTAACTTTATTTTATCCCTACTTGACTACACATCACTTTGTTACATCTAGGATGTAAGATAGACAAAAAACATCATGAACTACTTTTCCAATACTCTGTATTTGAACTATTCTCTATAAATTAGGTACAACTTCTGCATGCCATCAACTTAGACTCTACATACTTAACCACATCATTAGGACACTATGTTTTACATGTCCATAATTCTGCATGACTAGATAATAAAACCATTATCTATACCATCAAAATCTTTGTCTGCTACTTTGGCAACCATTATAGAAATAATTCTATGTTGACATCAATGACAAATGCAGTCATCAATGCAACATATCAATACACTCCAATGCTCAAGACACTCCCCTAATGTAGTATCATCAACATTCATGCTAACATATCTACTGATTATGGAAAGTCTTCAGAGATTGAGTAGTCTCTCTTATCCATTTCATTTAAGAAGATGATGATCAAGTATCTAAAATGAAACAACACTTTGCAAATAAATTTTTAGTTCCTAAGCCTTCAAAAACCTCATGGATGGAAGACAACAAAATCATGGCAAACACATATCACCTAGAGTGTTCTATGGATCCACCATTGGGAAAGACTTAATTACCAATGAAAATAAAGGAAGGCTCACTTCTCCTTTTCTTAATGTGAAATGACATGGATTCAAGGATAGCACAAATGTATTCCTAATGGCCTTGGTAAGTGTTGCTACCTAGTTTTCCATATCTTTGTTAACTCATTGTAAATGTGATTGAGATATGAGTGGAATGATAAGGAAAACCATGCATAAGTGGAAAATTTAAAAAGGGGGTGATTTCAATAGAAAAATCAGGTATACTACAACTAGGATGAATAATTATCATGGGTAGAGGTTTGAAGTTTTTTATAACCAAAATCAGGTCCATGTTGAAATGATAGTCAAATGGATGAAAAGAAATTGGATAGGATGGGTATTTGAGGTCAAATCTTATACTTAGAGAGATATTAGTTCTTAAAGTGTTTAAATCCTGGCATCTCCAAATGTTTCTCTCAACAAAATGATGCAATGCAAGGTAAGAGAATCCCCAAAGGAGATGTCCTAGCCCCCAGCAAATAACCATACAATGGAAACACAATAATGCAAGATATGATACCAATTCACAACACCTCATTCATAAAATATTTTTTTACATGAAATGTGTCTGGCTATAAAGCCTTCCCTGTTATGACCAAATATAAAAGAAATTACAGTAGCAATTCTACAAGATCCCTCAAGATCCAAACCCAAACCCTATCTAGTCCAGATACACTCTATGGTATAAACCTCCAAGGAATATCTAAACTTGTTCTTGCAAGCCCACCAAGCAATCTCCTTGTTTCCTAAGACTTGGCTACTAGCAATTCTCAAACTTTACCCAAGATTTAGGTGTAAATGACCTTACATTAAATTCTCTATCCATACATTGAGGAAAAATTCACTCACTTAGCTACTCCATCTTCTCCATGCTAGATCCCACACCCCATAATGACTCAAGATCCACTCCCTTGAATGAATACCTTAAGACTCTACAAGACCCCCTTACTTATACTCAACTAAGCTACCAATTGGCCTAGCATGTTGTAAATTAAACAAATTCTTGCATTAAATGCACATTTAAGCCACAAGTCAGCTTACAACATAAAATAAATACAACTAAATTAAATACCAAGGTTGGCTCATACTAGAAACCAAATACAAACAACTCGGACAAAGCTAGAACCAAGACATGATCAGGTATCAAAAAACCACTTCTGAGTATTAGCAACTCCACCAAGCATAACCAACCCCCTTTATTGACCAAGCTACTTGCTCAAAACAACAACTAAACCATGTAGTATAAGATTGGATCCCTAGTGTATGTCAATTTCTACTCCTTTAGTGACTAATTCCACTCATTAACTGAGCTACTAGGTCAACACTATAACCAAGTATTTTCAAGCACTTCTTCTTTGACCAAGTAAAACTCCAAGTACTCTCCAAAGAAATGATTGAGCATTCCTCTAAGACCTCCAAAGTAGTCATTGAGTAAATCCATGATGCCCCTGCATCACAAAACCTCTCTAAATAAAAGACTATTGAAAGTTTCAAAGAATCCACGCACAAGACTACTCACAAGGAACATTGATTTAGTTTGGAATGCGAGATAGAATGTGAGAGGCATGTGTGAGATATTAAATTAAATGTCTCTAATTAGAAAAGGAGAATAGACTTGAGGGGCATGGAAAAACATTAGTTGGTGAGGAATATGACTATCATTTTATCCCACATTCCTTGTAGATTAAAATTTTCATGCGTTTATAATCCAAAGCATGCAATACTATAGTGTCTAAAGTGTAATTCTCTATGGCTAAGGTATAACTCTCATGGAAGGGCCCATGTTATTTTAGTAGGTCTTAGGGTAAATTTTGACCAAAATGGCTAATGATGTAGGCCATGATGTGGCAATTTGAACCAACAAGGACCATCCACATGGCACACATTCTAAGGTGGCTGACACAACAATGAAGATACATGGTAGAGCATCATATTCTCATATATGACATGGTGATTGGTGATGTGTATAGTGTAAGGCCCCTTTCCTAGCACACTAGTATAAATCTTAATAACATGAACTTGATTAGATCTAGGAAGAGTAAGAAGATGTGATGTCATGTTTTTGTCTCTTATGCAAGGGATGTGAGCTATATATTGGTACCATGCACCTTATGATAGAATGAGGGTAAGAAGTTTTTGGGATCTAGGTATGTCATGATTGACATTTTCCTTATTAATTATAAACCAAAGATCTTATTGAGACTAATATATATATATATATATATATATATATATATATAATTATTGTTGTGCTAAGTACCCTATTTGAAATTATAATATGTTGATAAGCTGAGACCCTATGGAATAAGGGCTTGAGATCCCATAGCTTAGAAACCATGTTGATGGATTCACACTATTCTATGGCCTATTAGGATAATAGAATTAGATGGTTACTATGGAAGGTTGAATCAACAACCATCCTTGTGAATATTACTTATAAGTCACATATGAAAATTGTTACCAATATTGGATAAGGGTATACACGATAGAACTCAATATGATGTTGATTATTGTGCAAGTAGTATTAGGAGGATATGTTGATATTCAGAAGGACAGATCTTACATCCCAATAAAATAAAATGGATTTATTCTATGATTTATGTTGAAACTATGAGACATGACTATGCAAACATCCTATTTACCTAACATAATTAATGCACCTTATAATGTATTATCTCATAATGATAACAAGATACTGTTAGCAATAAAACTATATTTAACTAAGTCAAAGGATAATTAGTTGTGATGTTTACATTTCGATGATTTTGATCTAAAATATGTGTTCATAACTAATTTCATGTTGGATGATTTAACAATATAAATTCAACATTTCATCATTATGATAGGAAATGGATCATGGTGTGGTTTAGAAGGTTAGATGATCACTTGATTAGATATTAATGTCGATATGTAGATTCTGATATTTTAATGCTTTAACTACTTTATATGAAAATCATTAGAAAATGAAAATTTATTATGATGTTAAGGTGAGTTATCTAACATGAAATTATCATGCAACTATATACATGCATTTATATGAATTTTTCTTCATTGAGCTACTGATGTTCATTTTTAGTGTGCAAGAGATTGAACCATGGAATTATTTGGGGAAACAAAGTCCAAACTTATGTAAACACGGTTTATCCAAGGTGAATCTTTGGAAGATTCAAAAACCTCATTGTAATGTATTTTATTTTGTAAATGTAAACTTGCATGTGTGCTATAAAAATTTTAATTCATGAGTAAGTAGGGACATGTCATTGTGATGTGGTGTGTTTTAATGTGTCACTTAACACTTGTAATTATTTATGTGTTGATGAAATGTCACCTAGGGGTTTGGTCATGGTTATACTTAACCTTAAGCTAATTACTTCATAAGATAAAGAGAATCCACTTGGAGAAAGGATAGGATGGGTCATCATCAAGGGAAATTTCGAATTCAAACTTGACAAGGATTTTAGAGGGTTAATAAGTGGTCCCAAAATTCCATTTTTGTGAAAATAAGCTACCCATATGTTAGAATAACATGTTAGGGGCCTAAATTTGACCATTTAAGTGCTTAGCTAGCCTAGGGGGTCCCTTAACCAATGCATTCTTCCACCAATTCTAAAATTGAGTTGCCCCATAAGCTCATCCCCATCTTTCCACTTGGTCAAAAATAGAAAAATTGGTAGGGAAAAAGTTGTAAGAGATAGTGGCTTGATGTTTTTGCCAAAAAAAGATAGTGGGGGAGTCATTTTGGTGGACTAAGACAAACTAGTGGGGTGTTCACCCACTCTTTAAGTTTAGAGACAATTAGGGTTTCTAAGGAGGAAGGACTAAGGAGAAGGGAGTTTTGCAACAACTTTCATTTTGCCTTTTTCTTGGACCAAGGTTGGTTCCCATGCCCTAACTCTCAATGCACTTTCTCAATGATGTTGTTCTTGTTCTTTTTTTGTTAAAGTTCATGTAATGTGGTTGTGTGAGATTGTGGGTATGTGCCATTGTTGTGATGGTTTTCTCTTGTATATTTTCACGTCATTTTTGTGTGTGTGGATGTTAATGGGTGTGAAGGCTTCACTCACCCTTGGGATGGAAAAGATGCCTTGGGCGAAGGGGTTAGTTGGGCTCAATATTGAAGTTGAGAGATTTTCCTCTTGGAGAGGGTTTTGTTGTTCATGAAGTATGGGCTCCATTGAAGCCATATGCCTTTTTTTTTATTATGGGAGGTATAAGGGTATTGATGTGATGAGGATGTATTTGATAGCCTTGAAGAGGCATTATTCCATGTATTGCAGGTTTTGTGCTCAAAAGATCTATAGGAGCTGATTGGAGTTGCTCATTATGTTGGTCTAACATGAAGAAAAACAACATTGTCTATGTGATTAAAAAAAAAATATCCATTCCATTCATCTTGTTGTAATGTGTGTTGCAAGGTAGAAGTGAAGGATTTCGTGAGAAGCTAGTAAATAGTGTGTCATTGCTATATTAGATTGCATTTGTGTGCAAATGAAATAAATGATTGATGTATCATTGATAGGTGTAATTGCAATGCATCATGAAATCACTCCAAGAAGATTTTTCCATTGTACTCATTTTTATCTATTTATTTGAAGACAAATAATTGGGTATTTGATGTTATCTTCAATATAGATTCATGTAATGTCAGGGGGAAATATATTCCAATATGATTTACATTGTAGAAGACATTCATAATGTATTTCATTCAATATGTCTATAGTTAAAAGGAACTTGTGATGGAATGAGGAATTAGATTTCTTAGTTTGAATTGTTAATTGTCATAACATTGTATAAGATCTCTTAACTTTACATAGATAGATTTTTTTTTTTTTAAACACATCTCATAAGCTAATTCTTGTTATCTCTATGGATTCTCATATTCCACTAAATAATACACATATCCACATTAACCTTAGTAGGTGGTAAGTTGTAACATTTAAACTCCAATCTCATGGTCTTAAAAATGTAGTAAAGGAAAACAACTAAGATGATCCTACTTGAGAGAATCAATAGAAGGTTTAAAGCATATGAGACTAAACAATGGGCTAGGAGAGTGCATTAGACTCTCTGGAAAATGTATGGGGGTTGAAAAGTAATTCACTCTCCAATTAAAGAACATTAAAATACTCATAAAGTATATTTCCTTGATTTTTTCAACCAAACAAAAAATAAGTATGTCTTACAGTTTTTCCCTATAGCCTTAGGCTATCATGAATTGTACAAATTCAAAGTGGGTCAACTCCATGTCCCATCAAAAATCCTCTTATATTCCTTCTTCACTTCAGGCTCTGCAAGACCTAGGTAGGTTAACCTCAAATTCAATTGATATTGTACCAGTGCAAAACATATCCTTGAATCTATTTACTACAGATGAAAACCCCTATATCTCCTAATACCTCATGTAACAACATAGATCTACAGTAGCAAATTGGAAATCCCATGATATGCATGAGTTGAGTGAGGGTTAATTCCTTTCAACCCACTACAAGACATGAAAAATTGAATTTATTTGAATAAAAGATTTTGTGCAAATAACCTTCATATCAGCTTGCATCTGATTTAGTGATCAATGCCTTATCCATTGAAACATAGAGTCATTACCAGCAGGATGACCTAACTAGATGGCATTACAATCAAGTTTGTCAACTAAAATGCCCAAATCCCATACTTATGCAATATCCCCTTCATGCACCCAAAAACCTTACCAAAACAATGAAGCATTTACTTGATTGCTTGAGTCGAAAGCAACAAAGATCTGATATACAACTCATCCAAGTTTCCTTAAATCAAATGAACCTTATCCATTTAATCCCAAAGTTAATAACACATGAAGAATCAGGAGATAGAATTAGAGAACACAAATAGCTCATGTAAATCTCCTTTTGTAATTATCCTTGGAAAGACTAAATAAACTAACTGGTAACACAAAATGAAACTCTAAACAATTCACATGATCTAGCATCAAATTCTAGTAAATCAGAATAGCAATACATGACAATGAAATGAAAATCTATACATAAATAGGTGTGTGGCCTTCACTACTAAAGCTCAACTCAATAGATAGGAAGCAAAACCATCAACAACCCTAGTTTCAACAGTAGAACTGGAACCCTACTGGTATTACCCAGAGAAAACTACCAACCTACTAGTTTCTTAGTGACAAAGACTGGAACCCTTACAATGAGAAAAAGAAAAGAAGGTATAGGAGAAGAGTTAATTCTCAGATCTGATCAAAACATGACATTTGTCCACTTGGAAAACCTTCTCAACAGGTTAAAAAATCTTTCTAACCTTTTCCCTCAACTGCTAAATCAAATCTTCATCATTTAGCCTCCACCATCACAAAATATCTGAGATATTTGAAGAATAATTGATTTGATTCCTGATTTTAACTCATGGTAAAATGAAAATCAATTTTTAAAATGACTTCTAAAAGCCAAGGAAACACTCTAGAATTGATTTCCTTCACATGTAGACTTTACCAAGCCTTCAAAACTGCCCTGTAACAAACTCTGATGCTTCATGATGAATTAAGCCCATTGCATTGAGAATGCCCCAAAAATTACAAAACTACTTATAGACTAAACTAGTAAATTGCTATGCACAATCTAACTTCATATCTTGAAAACTCGACTTCTCTCAGTTCCAATGGTATATTGAGTGCCTATTTTTGATAAAAATCACCCCTGTTATGGTAGTTTGAAAAATAGGCCACCGGACTAAAAATAGAACATTAAAAATAAAAAAATTTAAAAATTATATAGTCAAAACTATATAAAATTTCAAAATGATTCAAAATTTTCATTTTATGCATTTGAAGCTCCTCTGAATTTTTATTTGATATTCACTTTATTGTCTCCTTGACCTGCTATCACCATGTGTCAAAATTTGATTTTTTGTGACCTTTGAAATATTAATTAATTAATTTCCCTTTCATTACATCATTCTCATTTCTCGTAGCCCCGTGAATGTTTGAATCCCTCTTTACATGCACACGTGGGTGAGTTCCCTTTATGCTTTTATGACCTCGTAAGACAAAAGTCCACTCAAATTTTGATTTACGCTTTTACACATGCAGATCTCCTTTACGCCTCTACGACCTAGAATGTATCCTCAGAGATGTTTAAAAATTGCCAACTTATGTTCATACGTTGCCTTGTGAATCGTGCCAATCAAAATACTTTTGACTTGAGACCCCCACAAGCATGGCTCAGCTTTTAAAGGTCGTGTTTCGTTCAAGACACATACCTTACGTGTGGATTTGTATTTAAAGAACAAAAATATCATTACCCACCCAATGTGGGATATATTGTCTTACACTGGTTTCACTATTTTTCATTGTGTGTGGGCTTTCTCTAAACTAGTTGCACATTGAGTTTGCTCCTTCCAACCACGTGGGTTTCTTTTCACATGGTAGCTTCATTCATAGGCCCCTGCATGTTCCTTTGAAGAGGATTGTGGCTTCATTTTTCCATGCCTGTGGCTTCTCCTTATCGTATTGGGTAAGTTCCTCTAATTTGATTGGGGATTGAGGTGCAAGGTTTTAATTTTGATTTCCAAGCGTGGGCTTACTCTACATCCTATGCAATGCATAGATCATGCCTTCTTTAAATAGCATCATCTTCCTTTTAATTGCTGATTTCTCTTTATGGTGGGCGTCTCTTTTTGACTGCTTGCATGGTTTTTCCTCCATACTTGCTATTGGAGTGGCTTCTTTCTTTTACTAGCAAATTCCCTGCAATGAGAAGGGTGTTCTCTTATACTCCCAATCATTTCTTGACTGCGTTGGTCTCTACTTAATTCCTCATGCGTAATCCTCTTTCCCTGCAGTGTTTTCAATGGTGTCTTTGACTGTGAATCTTTCGTGTCTGTGGTCTTCTTCCTTCAATGTGGGCACCTTTCAATGTGTTGTGAGCCTCCTTGTCCTCTATTCTACAAGCTTCCACATTCACTGACCTTTCATGTGTAGCTACTTCCAAGCTTGATGTCCTTCTTAACAATCTACACTAACTAATTTTTAAAATTATTATCAAATGCTTTAAAAAAAAGCTTCTCCCTTGTTTAGCGTAGAACTCTGTCTTTTCTAGCTGCAGTTCTATCATATTATGTGCACATGCTGCTCTTTTTATATCTTCCTTTTCTCCCATCTCAAAGGCCTCAGCTAAATCATCTATAGCTGGTTCTTTCCTTGATAACTACTTGGCTGGCAAGCTCTTCTCCCCTTTTTAGCTCAGGTGGCTTTCCATCAAACACATGTACAAGCTTAATACCAATTTTTAAGAACCTAGTAATATGTGTGAACATTCCTTTAAGTGGCTTGTAAGTCCCTCCTTTTTATGCCTGATTCTTTCTCAATCATGCCGCCTCTGAATAGTTGCTCAATTTGGCCATGGAGGAGGAGAGCACAGATGAAACTTTCATTATTTCCACACCAGGTACTCCAATATAAAATAATCTTCCTCTGGCTGTGGATGTGGACATTGGAAGCCGCAATCAATCACTCATTATTGCTCTTAATCTCAAGACATACTCATTGAATAGAGCATCTCGATCTTCTCATTTCACTCCTTTGTCATTCAAAGAGTTGCTAGTTGGGTTGAGCAAATAAACGAATATTTTAGATGGCTACAAAGAACTATGTGTTGAATTTGGATCAACTCTGAGAATTAAAGGATTTTGTTAAGCATATAGAACACATGATCTTGATACATTTTATAACCCATTCCCTATTAGCATGGTGACTCCACCATACCTAATCTAAACTTCTGAGAAGAAAAAAATATATGTCGAATAGGTAATGGATCTCAAGAATTTTTCATCAATTTCACTTGTGGCATCTTGGATGAGATACACCATATCAGTCTGATGAATTTAGTTGGGCCCCAAGGTGGGCTCAGCTAAAACAAAAATTCATTTCCAGATAATTGATACTCCAAACTGACCAACTGAACACCTCGAACTGATTAGAATCAAGTTCGACCACTGATTAATCAAATAAAACTCCCTTTATCACTTTTTTCCAACTTGTCAAATTTGCGCCAGGAGGTTCGTTGACTGGCCTTAAAAATTGATCAAAACACCTAACCAAGCTTTGAGATCTGATATACTGATTCTCTGTCCTCCATACTTTCACCCTGTTAGATCTCATCTTATGATGAATTTCCAGTCAAAAGATATTGACTTGGAAAACTAGGAAAATGGACACATGGGAAAATGAAACTTGGGGCATTGATTCTCTATCATGAGGAGAGTATAAATCTAGAATTTGGGCTTATGATGAATAACTGGGCACGAATGGCAAGTGGTCAAAGTAGGCTACTTGGATTTTATAGACTAGAACAATGTCTGAAAAGCTATTTTTGCAGTTGGAATTGACTTGGAAAAGTGTGCATACGGATTCGTCATGACTTGTAAACTAACACACTTGGAGTATTTTTAGAGGACAACACAGTGGTACAATCCATTTGATCTCACCTATCATAGATTAGGAGTTATAATGCCACAAACAGGGGTATTGACAAATCTGCAAATGCTGACACTAGTGAAAAGATAGAAATTGCATCTGGAATCGCATTCAAAAACTAATCAAACAGATTCATCATAAGCTGAAACTTGAAACATAACAAGTCTCTAACATCTATACTGCAATGCAAAAGGAAATTTAGCATTTTGGTCAACTAGTCAAAAATTATAGCACATCATACAGGGCTTCCTAGAATTTAGTATTAATTTCAAAAGCATGAAAACAGTAACTAACCAACGTTGAGGGATTCAAAACCTAGTCAAATGGACTCAAAATGACTCAAAATCTAAAACATAGGCTCTCAAGTATGGACACTAGATACTCCCAAAGTGGCAGGTTATGACACATTTCTGGGTACAAGATATTCAATGGCAAACACAGCCTCCTATCACTGTTTGACACTAAGGTGAAAATGCAAAAATGACACTGACTCAAAACAAGACTTCACGAAATGGCTCAAAATGTCAATTTAGCTTCATGAAACAAGTGGATAGGTTGAATGCAAGGTGCTAGAAGCATTTGAACAACTCTTAGGCCTCAAAGGCACAGTCAGGTACATACGCATTTAAAAGCATTTATAGGACCAAATTTTCTCAATGGTACTAAAAATTGACCATGCAATTTTTAGTGCCAATAGTGGCTCTATCTGGGGATGCATGTCCCTTGCAAGCATGGCAAGGATTTAGATGTCTGGTAGAAGCAGACCACACACCTAATAGCAAAAACTTCTCTCGAACAGCTTTATTGAAAGCAAAAACAACTACCTCTACTATGTACACATGATGGCCTCGGGTCACTAAACTTCAACAAAACTTATTACCTCTGTCAAATACTTGATTTTCATCTGAACATGCATGAGGTAAACTAAAAATGCTTCTCCTATCAGTTTCACCAATTAGATTAGCATCCTAAAACTCAACACTTAGTAAAACTAAATCTTTGTTCTTACTTCCATAATGCATATAAAAACTTGCTTCATTCTCAACCGTTTGCTCATTATGAAAATACTGATCAGCATACTCAAACATATCAGACTAAAATTGAAAATCCTCTTCATTCAATAAATTGTGCATGCTATCAACTTTGAATATGAATGCATCATATTCAACATGGAGAAAAGGATAACTCATACCTTCAAAATGTGAATCCTTATGTATGAGCGGATGATACTCAAATGAACACTCTGACTTGTACTCACACATGTCATTCATATTAGAATCTAAAGCTAATCCACAATCTTCAAATGGCTCTTCACAATCAGCAAATAGATTAGTCTTCACATCATAGAGTTCATCATAAAACTCATTGCAAGGTGCATACTAATTTTCAAAAACAACTTCATCAAACACCTTGTCATCTATCTCATCAGATGCAACATAATCATCAGTTTCACCATCAAACTCATAAGAAGAACATTCTAATCTCTTACAGCAATAAGACAAGGTATCATCATCAAAGCCATCCTAAACCAAATCTGAAAGTTCCATGCCTTCTTCAAACAACGGGTTAATAACTCCATGTAGTGATCCTTGTTGAACATCTTGACAAAACATGGGCTGATCATCATCAAGAGACTCATCATATAAAGTGTTAGTATATACTTTAAAACCATTACCCATCTTGTCTTCATGGAGACTTTTGACATGTGAATAAAAATTAGAACTACATGTGGACTCACTTTCTACTCCATCAACGAAGTATGTAGAATATAAATCAAGGTTACTTTCATAGTCTTCATGTAGGTGATTCAAATGTCTTGCAAACCTATCATTATTTATCTTACCAATAGGCACTAATGCATTAACCTTAGGATCACTCATATACTGATCATCACTGCATTCATTCTCAAGACATTCATCTACAGAATTAGGTAATCCATCCTTATAAACTATTTCTTTATCCTCATATTGTGTAGACAAATCTTCAAAGCTTTCAACATCTAGCTAACTTGTATAACTCTGAACTAGAAATTCACTTTCAGATTTAGAAATAGAACTGATACCTTTACTGACATAAGAGCACTCACTTCAGTCACTGCTTTCTTCTTCCCAACTTGCATCTGATTCATATGAAGATGAACATAAACTATGATGATCCTCTTCTTGACTTGAGTAACTAGTCTTGTCATCAGCTTCATATGATGCTTCTTCACAATACATCAGATCAGTAACTTCATTATCACTTGAGAGATCACTTCCAACTTCTTTGTACTCATACTGAGATGCATATCTTTCAAATTCAAATTTAATAACACTTTCAACATGATGTCATCTCTTAATAAGATAATTCATTTCTTGCATATCCGACTGATCCATATTACCATCTACTACTGAGGCATTAGAAATATATGCACTCCATTCTTCTAACTGTGACTGAGATGAGTATGACTTACATTCTTCATCTTCTATTATCTCTCCATTACATGTCAGATCAGCAACATCAAGTTAATGATCGAAGAGATAACTTTCAGCCTCCTCACTTGCATAGGACTAAGATCTAGGTGCAACAACCTAGAACTTTAAAACATTAGTAACATCATCATACACATAACTATCATGAGAAGAACTTGCTACTATATCTAATGTTTGATCCGTAAAATCAACATAATGTTGAACCTTATCAAAGTCTAAAATATTACTCACTGATGTAGCATCATGAACACATGTGTCTCTATCTACAATAGACTCATTCTTCTCTACACACCTATTCTAATTTGAAATTTCAATCTAATTATTCATTATAGCAGATGTGTTGATATTTTTATTTGGAATTACAATATCAACACCATGTTCAAATTTTCTTTCATGACCATTATATAGGCAATCATTCATAGCAAAATGACCTCTAGTCAATTCGTACTTCAAATTATTTTCAATATCCCTAGCGGTCACAAAAGCCTGATATAATGTCTGTGGTTCTTTATCCCTTAGTAGATAATTCATTTTCTTGTCAAATGCATCAAAGTAAATAGACAAACACATTTGATCATCAGGTCTATAACTCTTAGGGATTTCATTCAAAACTCTTGTAAATCTGATGTTGAATTGAGGGACAAGTTCATCACTCTGAATATGAATCTTCAAAAACTTTTCATAAGAATTAGATATGCTTACCCATTCTCCAAATTGCTCCATGAAGGTAGAATGCAACTCACTCCAAGATGAAATAGAACACGCTGGTAGAAAAGAAAACCAATCTCTAGCATCACCTTCCAAGGTTTGAATGAATAATTTCATTTGCACGTCCTCATGAGCAATTTCATAGTCACCCATGAAATCATTGAATATCTGAATATGATGACTAGCTGAAACATGATGGTCTCCTCTAAACTTAGGCAATTTATTTTAGATGTCATTAGGAATGACATTCAAGAAACCATGAATACCATTAAAACTTAATGGCATATACGTCTTGGTAGAAATGGATCTAGAAACTTTACTGACCAGCTACATACTAGGTGAAATAAAACTCGACATTCTTTCCAAAATATGAAACTCATTCACCCATAATAAATTCTGATCTATAACTTGTAGTAGGCTTACACAACTTTCTACCAAATGAATGCTTCAAATACACTTCACAACTTTAAAAAAAACAAGCTAAAACTTAATCAATGAAGTGTATGAAACTTTTCAAACTATTCTCCTCTTCTTAGTGCTGAAACTCACTTGATGGAGAACACATATGTAAAGCTTACTTTTATGGAAACCAAATCACAAGAAATTGTAAAATACCTCAAGTGATGCTACTGAAAACATTTATTTGTTGGTTGGCCTGGTGTTGATCTCAATTCCTCACACCACTGATCATATCCTTTGTAGAGTCGCCATCTCCTTGAGGAGAACTAAATGAAATCATAGATGTGATTCATTTTTTCATTCAAATTTGTTATGGCAACAAATCAGACAACACTTTGAAACTTATTGGTCAGAAACTTATATAGATCTCTCTTTTTGTTCAAAGTTTTGACACAACTTTTAGATCTTCCTAATTCAATTGAAAACTCTTGACAACAATTTTAGGTAACCGATCTATACTGGTACAAAGATCTTTTAGAGAGAGTTTCCACTTACTATAATGAGAAAGATTTAAAACATAATTTGCATCATTACAGATCTAAACTGAAATTTTACTTTGTAGAATTTTGCAAAACTTTTAAACACTATAAAGAGAGAAACCTTTTTTCAACCATTTTGACTCTAAATTACAACATTATTTTGAAAGCAACTACCGGCTGACTTGACTGAATATGGACACTCTTAGCAACACAATCTGTATTCAACCTTGAAAAATACTGTTGTAATGGATAAAACTTAACTGGGGTGCATGATTTAGAGCAAGAAAACTAGAAAGAACATCAGAGAACTTACTGCTAAAACTTTTTAATGCACTTCTCTTGCTGTATTGAATCTCCTCTTTTCAAAATTGCAAGGTTTGTCTCAAATCTGATTCAATACAGTGCCCAGCAGAGTCACCATTTTGTTGGCTCCTGATTTAACAGTTTTGAAAATGATCAAGAAACTAGATAAATGCATCTAAGGCTAGCAAATTCCTATGATAGATACATCTGACTACAATCATGGGCCAACTGTAAGGCACAACTCCTTCTTCACTTCAGGCTCTACAAGAACTAGGCGGGTTAACCTCATATTCAATTGATATTGTACCAATGCAAAACATATCCCTGAATCTATTTACTACAGATGAAATCCCCTATATCTCCTAATAACTCATGTAACAACATAGATCTACAATAGAAAATTGTAAATCCCATGATATTCATGAGTTGAGTGAGGGTTAATTCCTTTTAGCTCACTACAAGACATGAAAAATTGAATTTATTTGCATAAAATATTTTGTGCAAATAACCTTCATATCATCTTGCATCTAATTTAGTGATCAGTGCCTTATCCATTGAAACATAGAGTCATTACCAGCAGGATGACCTAACTAGATTGCATTATGATCAAGTTTATCAACTAAAATCCCCAAATCCCATACTTATGCAATATCCCCTTCATGCACCCAAAACCTTACCAGAATGACGAAGCATTTACTTGATTGCTTGAGTCAAAAGCAACAAAGATTTGATATACAACACATCCAAGTTGCCTTAAAACAAATGAACCTTATCCATTTAATCCCAAAGTTAATAACACATGAAGAATCAGGAGACAGAATTAGAGAACACAGATAACTCATGTAAATCTCCTTTTGTATTTATCCTTGGAAAGACTAAATACACAAATTGGTAACACAAAATGAAACTCTAAATAATTCACATGATCTAGCATCAAATTGCAGTACATCAGAAGAATAATAAATGACAATGAAATGAAAATATGCACATAAACAGGTGTGTGGCCTTCACTGCTAGAGCTTAGCTCAATAAACAGGAAGCAAAACCATCAACAACCCTAGTTTCAATAATAGAAATGGAACCCTGCTGGTATTACCCAAAGAAAACTACCAACCTACTAGTTTCTCAATGATAAAGACTAGAACCCTTACAATGAGGAAAAGAAAAGAAGATATAGGAGAAGAGTTAATTCTTGGATCTGATCAAAACATGACATTTGTCCACCTGGAAAACCTTCTCAACAGGTTAAAACATCTTTCTAACCTTTTCCCTCAACCGCTAAATCAAATCTTCATCCTTTAGCCTTCACCATCACAAAATATCTAATATATTTGAAGAATAACTGATTAGATTCTTGATTTTAACTCATGGTAAAATGAAAATTAGTTTTAAAAATGACTTCTAAAAGCCAAGGAAACACTCTAGAACTAATTTTCTTCACATCCAAACTTTACCAAGCCTTCAAAACTACCCTATAACAAACTCTGATGCTTCATGATGAATTAAGCCCACTGCATTGAGAATGCCCCAAAAATTACAAAACTACTTACAGACTAAACCAGTGAATTGTTGTGCAAAATTTGACTTCATATCTAGAAAATTCAGCTTCTCCTGATTCCAACAGTATATTGAAGTGCCTATTTTTTATTTTAAAAAAATACCCCTATTATGGTAGCTTGAAAAATAGGCCCCTCGACTAAAAACAGAACATTAAAAATGAAAAATTTTAAAATTTATATAGTCAAAACTATACAAAATTTCAAGATGATTCAAATTTTTCATTTTATGCATTTGAAGCTCCTCTGAATTTTCATTTGATATTCACTTTATTGTCTCCTCGACCTGTTATTGCCATGTGTCAAAATTTGATTTGTTGTGACCTTTGAAATATTAATTAATTAATACATATTAATTAATTAATTTCCCTTTCATTACGTCATTCTCATTTCCCGTAGCCACATGCGGGTGAATTCCCTTTACGCTTTTACGACATCATAAGATTGATCCCCCTCAAATTTTGGTTTAACCTTTTATGCGTGTAGATCTCCTTTACACCTCTATGACCTAGAAATTATCCCTAGAGATGTTTAAAAATTCCCCCCTGTGCCTACGGGGTCTTTAATTCATGTATGGTCATAATGAAATATTTATCACCCTCCGCTTTTATGCTGAGCGTAACATCAGAGAACCTTGAAACTCAACTTACGTTCATACGTTGCCTTGTGAATCATGTCAGTCAAAATACCTTTGACTTGAGACCCCGCAGCCCCCACAAGTATGGCTCGGCTTTTAAAGCTCGTGTGTCATTTAAAACAATTACCTCTCATGTGGATTTGTATTTAAAGAACAAAAATTTCATTACCCACCCAATGTGGGATATATCATCTTACACTGGTTTCACTATTTTTCGTTGTGTGTGGACTTTCTCTAAACTAGCTGCACGCTGAGTTTGCTCCTTCCAACCACATGGGTTTCTTTTGACATGGCAGCTTCATTCACAGGCCCCTATGTGTTCCTTTGAAGAGGATCGCGGCTTCATTTTTCCATGCCTGCAATGTCTCCTTATGGCATTAGGTGAGTTCCTCTAAGTTGACTAGGGATTGAGGTGCAACGGTTTAATTTTGATTTCCATGCGTGGTCTTACTCTTCCTTCTATGCAATGCATAGGTCATGCCTTCTTTAAATAGCATCATCTTCCTTTTAATTGCCGATTTCTCTTTATGGTGGGTGTCTCTTTTTGACTTGGTGAGTTTTGACTGCTTGCATGGTTTTTCCTCCATACTTGCTATTACAGTGGCTTCTTTCTTTAACTAGTAGATTCCCTACAATGAGAAGGGTGTTCTCTTATACTCTCAATCGTTTCTTGACATGCTCTCTAATGCACTAGTCTCTACTTAATTCCTCATGCATAATCCTCTTGCCTTGTTGCGTTTTCAATGGTTTCTTTGGTTGCTAATATTTTGTGTCTGTGGTCTTCTTCCTTCAATGTGGGCACCTTTCAATGTGTTGTGAGCCTCCTTTTCCTCTATTCCATAGGCTTCCACATTCGCTGACCTTTCGTGTGAAGCTCCATCTAGGCTTGACATCCTTCTTAACAATCTACACTAACTCCTTTTTAAAATTGTTATCAAATGCTTTAAAACAAAGCTTCTCCCTTGTTTAGCACAAACCTCTATCTTTTCTAGTTGCAGTTATATCATATTATGCGCACATGCTACTCTTTTTATATCTTCCTTGGTTCCCATCTCAAAGGCCTCAGCTAAATCCTCTATAGCTCCTTTTTGCCTTGATAACCGCTTGGGTGGCAAGCTCTTCTTCCCTTTTTAGCTCAGGTGGCTTTCCATCGAACACATGTACAAGCTTAATATCAATTTTTAAGAACCTAGTCATACATGTGAACATTCCTTTAAGTGGCTTGTAACTCCCCCCTTTTTATGCCTGATTCTTTCTCAATCATTTCACCTCTGAGTAGTTGCTCAATCTGGCCATGGAGGAGGAGAGCACAGATGAAACTTTCATTATTTCCACACCAGGTACTCCAGTATAAAATAATCTTCCTGTGGCTGCAAATGTGGACATTGGAAGCCGCAATCAATCACTCATTGTTGCTCTCAATCTTGAGACATACTCATTGAATAGAGCATCTCGATCTTCTCATTTCACTGCTTATTCATTCAAAGAGTTGCTAGTTGGGTTGAGCAAATAAATGAATATTTCAGATGGCTACAGAGAACTATGTGTTGAATTTAAATCAACTCTAAAAACAAAAGGTTTTTGTTAAGCATATAGAACACATGATCTTGATACATTTTATAACCCATTCCCTCTTATCATGTTGACTCCACCATGCCTGATCTAAACTTCTGTGAAGAAAAAAATATGTCGAATAGGCAATGGATCTCAGGAATTTTTCATCAATTTCACTTGTGGCATCTCGGATGAGATACACCATATTAGTTTGATGAATTTAGTCGGGCCCCAAAGTGGGCTCGGCTAAAAAAAAAATTTGTTTCCAAACAATTGATACTCCAAACTGACCAACTGAACACCTCGAACTGATTAGAATCAAGTTTGACCATTGATTAATCAAATAAAACTTGCTTTATCACTTTTTGCCAACTTGTCAAATTTGCGCCATGAGGTCTGTTGACTGGCCTTAAAAATTGATCAAAACACCTGACCGGGCTCTGAGATCCGATATACTAATTCTTTGTCCAACGTACTTTCACCCTATTAGATCTCGTCTTATGAAAAATTTCTAGTCAAAAGATATTGACCGTCAAAGTTGCCTTCTCAGAATTACCTGCATGTAAACATGTTAGAAAACAACAAATTGGGTTTGGATTTGACTTGGAAAACTAGTCAAATGGACACATGGGAAAATGAAACTTGGGGCATTGGTTCTCTGTCACGAGGAGAGTATAAATCTGGGATTTGGGCTCATGAAAAATAACTGGGTGTGAATGGTGAGCGGTCAAAGTAAGCTACTTGGATTTTACAGACTAGAACAATGTCTGAAAAGCTATTTTTACAAATGGAATTGACCTGATAAAGTGTGCATACGGATTCATCATAACTTGTAAACTAACACACTTGGAGTATTTTCAGAGGACAACAGAGTAGTATGATCCATTTGATCTCACCTATCATGGATTAGGAGTTATAACACCACAAACAGGGGTACTAAAAAATTTGCAAATGCTGACACCAGTGAAAAGATAGAAATTGCATTTGGAATCACATTCGAAAACTAATCAAATGAATCCATCATAAGCTAAAACTTGAAACATAACAAGTCTCTGACGTCTTTAATGCAACACAAAAGGAAATTTAGCATTTTGATCAACTGGTCAAAAATTATATCACGTCAAATAGGGCTTCCCAGATTTTAGTATTAATTGCAAAAACATGAAAACAGTAACTGACCATCTTTGAGGGATTCAAAACCTATTCAAACAAACTTGAAACAACTCAAAACTTGAAACATAGGCTCTCAGGTATGGACACTAGATACTCCCAAAGTGGTAGGTTATGACACATTTCTAGGTGCAAGATATTCAATGGCAAACACAGCCTCCTGTCGCTATTTGACACTTAGGTGAAAATGCAAAAATGACACCAGCTCAAAACAAGACTTCACAGAATGGCTCAAAATGCCAATTTAGCTTCATGAAACAAGTGGATAGGTTGAATGCAAGGTGCTAGAAGAATTTGAACAACTCTTAGGCCTCAAAGGCATAGCCGAGTACACAGGCATTTAAAAGCATTTATAGGACCAAATTTTCTCAATGGTACTCAAAATTGACCATGCAATTTTTAGCGCCAACAAGAGGGAAGGAGGGGGATCATGTGATCCTTATCTCTTCCTTCATGCACAAATATCTAGGCAACATAAAAGGCTGCCCACCCTGCCTAGCTATTGTGTCCACTCACCTTGAGGTATAGGGTCCCCACTTAGTACACCATGGCCCCTTTGTGCACATTGGACTTAACATCTGACACATAGCTCAGGAATCCTTTTTGCCTTTTCAAATATGATTCACCTAAGAAAGAAGGGGACATGTGGGTTGAAGGGGTTAGATGCCTTGAAATTCTCCACATCACGTCACATGTTGTCCACCTTGGGAAGGGAAGAGAGGTTGGCTAGGGAAGAAAAATAGTTTCTGTGGGAATTGTTTTAATGAAGTGCTTAGGTTAGTTAGTAAATGTAAATAGTTAGTGGATAGATTAGTAGGATAGTTAGATTTTAGAAATATGTAGTAAGGATTGAATAGTTAGTAGATGTATAGTATTATTTAATTTAGTATTTATAATGATTTAGTATTGATAAAGCTAATAGATAGCAATAAATTTGTTAGTCAACAGTAAGATAAAAAATGTTAGCTGGGTTTGGGATTAGTAAGTGTATGCATTAGGAAGTGAGTAAGATAAGTTTAGTAAGGGAAAGTTAAGCTGCAAGAGGGAATATGTGTGTTCGTATATTTTGGGCGATGTAATAAATGGGAGAGGTTAGTGATTAGGATAGTTAGTAAAAGTGGATAGGATTATTTGTTGTAAATTAAATACATTTCAATACATGTGACTTGTCATGGGTAGGAGCTTTTCTAATATAGTAATATGGTATGAGTTAGTATTATTGATAGTAATAGAGGTTAGTAGTGACTAGTAAATAAATAAATAAGCATGGCTGGTTAATAATGTGATAAAAATAGTTTAGGTTGGTATATAATAATAGATTTAAATGGATAATGCATAATATTATATGAATTGTGAATAGTTTTAAAATGTAAACATATATTGCATTATGTTATGCTATATTTATTGGATTAAAAGAAATAAGTTATAGACATTTATCATATATTTGATATATGATCACCTAACCTTTATATAAAAAATTTTAATTCACACATTAATATAAGTAACATTTTGGAGGCTCTATAGGTCATCTAATGTATCCCTAATCCATGTTATACATTATTTTTAAATAAGCATATCAGTTAGAACCTTAATTGTGAAAATAAAATGAAATAAAATATTTTAATGAGATATATTATTAAGGACTAAAAGGAGAATTGTCTAGTAGGTAGATTATCAATGGTGCTCTAATAAACATGACTATAGTAATGTAAAAATAGAAACTAGTAATAAGAGTTCTTAGTAAATGTAATTGACAAGAGATAGAAAAGCTAGTAATGAGCCCAATTAATTAGTGAGTCATGGGAATGGATAATTATCCTTCTAGTATATGTACCAGAAGGCTCAAGTTTGAATATCATAGTGAACTCTTCTTGCTTGTATCACTACTTAGCTTACGATCAAATGTTGGATGATTTATCCATGACCCATAATCTTAATGCATAATAGATGCACATTTACATCTTCAATAAGTGTGCCCTTTATCATAACCCTACTCTAGATGTAGAGTTCTAGTTCATACTGAGTGTATGTAATGGCTTGACAACTTGTAAACCCTAATATATACTTTCATCAAGAGTGTACAGGAGTTAGTTCTCCCCTCATCTTAATCCTGATGTTGCATTAGTAAAACAATTCCCCTGATTTTTTATAACAATTAGAGATTAACCTTCTATCTACCTAGCAAGAACCACTTTAGTTAAGAAATGAAAAGTGTGTAGTAACCATAGTAACCCAATAGTCATGACTATTAGGTATCATGTACTCTTGGCCAATCACGAACCTAGTTGGCAGTGTATCATCCTTGTGAGAGATACTTAATTGTAATCAAACAAACAAACAAAATTATTAGTTGTGTTTTTGCCCTAGATATTTTGGGCATGACATATAGTAAAAAACTATCACATGGTAGTACTAACATGGAATTGGTGACATAGCACATATTATTGAGATGTTGACATGGATAAGGTGGACATGTGTCAAGTTGCCACTATGTCATGATGATGTGGAAAAATGATGACTCAATATGCGACAAAGTGACATGCTAACATGTGTTAGTAGTGATGATGTGGCAGGCAAAGAAGATATTAGATTAACACACTAGATTTTTCCATGTGGAAAAGATCAATGGCTGACGCATAATAGCCATGAGACATTTCTCACTAGATAAGGAATGTGACATAGCAATTATGAATTAGAGGTCACCACATAGTAGTGGGCCTAGAATGAGGTGGCAAGTCTAAAAACAAATTAGGTGTCATGTGATACCTAGCTAGCAGAGGTGCCCAAATGATGTTGACATGTCAGCTGACTGTGCAAGGATGAGCTAATTAGAATCTACCAAGTGTCATATGGATGGTCAACTAAGTTTGACCTAAAATGGAAAATGAAGGGAAAATTGGAATTGTCTGAAAAAATAAATTTTAAATGTTTTGCCTCATTGAATGTGTAGATATTTTAAAATTTAAAATGGTTTTATTTATAAAGTTATGACTTTATAATAAAGTCAAATATTTGTGAAATGAAGGGGCATGTTCACCAGTTTTCAACCTACAACTTTTTTTTGAATTCCTAGGGCCTATCTAGGAAGCAAATATAGGACTATTATATATTGTCAGAAAGCTCTCAAAGTCTACTTTCCATATTTTCCATTAGTTTTTTGTATAGATAGCAGTGGGTATGAGTTAGTATTAGCTTTTTCCTAGGTTCTCTATTTGTAATTGTATTCTAGTATGAGTAGTTCAATGTAATTTTGCAGCCAAATGGTGAAATAGGTATGCACAAAGTTTGGAAAGGGTCTTTCTAGTAGTGTTATTTTGCCTCAAAATCAATTTGATGAACATTTTGGCAACATTTTGATAACACATCTGATATTTTATCATAAAGAAATTTTCTCATCACACTTGAGAGATATTTGCAAGTTTGTTGGGCACAATCATGAGATTTGATCCAGGTTTCAATTGTAGAGAGAGGAGAGAGGCTTAGAAACAACATGAGATGAAGAAAGAAGATGAAAATTGGCACTTTCATATTAGATCTAACTATCTTTCATTCTCCTATATCTTTCTTTCATTTTTCATTGTACAAGGTCAGTTGGATGTTTTTGGTTCTAGACTATTGAGGAAGGATCTAGCTGTGATCCTACATTCTCCTCAACATTTTCTCTTGTATGAATAGAAAATAATGGAATTATATTCTTTATTTTTGGTCTATTAGGTTTTTTGTGAGTTATTTCCGTACATTTTGAATGTATTTGCTTCAAAGAAATGAATACAAAAGCAACAAATAAAGCTAGTTTCAATCTGATTCTTATCTCCTATCTCTATTGTTTGTAACCTTTTTTTTTTTATGATCAAAGATTATATATCCAGTTGTAATTAATTTTTGGTTGTGTGTCTTGATGTGTTTTTCCTTTGGCTAAAATAATCATTTAAATGCTTGATATGTTTTGGTAGGTTTATAGATTTCATGGATGGATCTGATGAATATGAGGATTAGATTGAACATAGATGTCTAATTTACAAAGTAAAATGATAGATCACCAATATCCTAATGTGTGTGGTAATTTGTGGAATACCCTATCGATAGGGCATTGATCTGTCATAGGATCTACAAGTATCTTGTTGTTTCATATGTGGGTTATGTTGATATCAATCAATTAATCAAAATCATTTTCCCTTTCATGTTGTAGAGATGAAAAGGATACCCACACTTATCTTATGAATCTCATAGGTCATGTTAGTAGATATTTCATGCCTTTGTCATTGCATGAGCATAGAATTATTTGGGTTTTCATTTGCTTAGTACAAATTAAGATTTATTTTTTAGGCATTGGTACCCTATAGATGAATCTAAGGTCTACCTGCCTAGGTTTTGAAGACCTTGAAGTGAAGAAGGAGTTCAACCTTATAGTTGGCCTAGGATCTAAAAAAATTGTGTCCATCATAGGAGATATCTACCCTTAGATGCAATACTTTTTTGGCTACCTAGTAGTTGAAATATCTATAAAATTAGTAGCCAAAACCTTCATTTTCCTTCTCCTCTCAGACCTGGTCAACTAGGTCAATTGCCATGTTGTTAGAATTATTTTAGAATAACTAAGAGGGGGGTGAATCAGTTATTCAAGGTCCAATAATGTCCAATCCAACATTTTTAATAAAATGAGGGTGAATCAGAAGTACTAACCTTTTTGCTTTCTTGTCAAATCCTTAATGACGTATAATTGAAATTATCATACACATAATTAAACATTAAATAATCATGAAAAGTAAACATTCATCACACCATAACACAGAGGATTTTGGTGACCTAGAAACCCTCCAAGAATAAGAAGGTAAAACTGGGGTGGGGATGATACCCACAAAATAACTGTGCAATTGATTTTAACCACTTCTGATGGTTTTCCCTGTTAAAGGCTTTACAAACTATAAGATGTGACCCTGTTAAAGGATTTCTACACCCTGTTAGGAGTGTGCCCTATTAGAGGACTTAAGAACATTCAACTTAGAATGCCACCCTATTAAAGGATTTACATAGAGCTGTTAGGCCATCCAAGTCCATGGGATTTATAGTCACCTTCTCAAAAGAATCTTTTATCCCTCTCTAAGGATCTCCTATCCTTCTCCTAATGATCTCTTATCCTTCTCCTAGGAATCTTCTATCCTTTTCTTGAGGCTTATCCACCTAGTTGTTAAGCTAACCTAGCAATGTAGGATTTCAATGTCTAATACAATGGTAAGAAAGTATTAGAAAGGTTTTGACCTGATAAAGATTGTAACTCTAACCTTGCAGATTTCATATCACTCCTCAGTTCTTTTTGTTGCTTGGCTTTTCTTCCTTGCAGTGCTGATAGCTTGTTCACACTTCAAGATCTATCTCCTTGAGTTCTTCCACTCATTATGCCAATGCACTCTATGGTGACTTGATCAACTCAGAGTCTTGATGCTCTATGCTTACTCCTTACTGTGTCCTCTTCTTGACACTTCACACTAGCCTTCTCTTGGCTTCTTCACACAACCACACTTATGACCAACTCCCTCTACCATTTGATCTCTAACCTATAACTCCTTATAAAGAAGTTTTTTTCTTCATTTCCCACTCAAATCTTCCCGCTCATCAATTTGACTTGATCTAGGAGAATGATATTGTTTTCCCTCCAAATTGCTTCTTCTACAAACTTCATGATAAGTCCATCAACATTCACCTTGAATTGGTTTGCATGGTTTACATAAAATTGTGTGACATCTACTCATCATCCTTATAATCAAACTAATTCACAAAATTCAATGTAATAAACTTATCATTACTGATTTGGCAAATCTTTTAACTTAACAAATAATGCAGCAACCTGGCATTATTTATTTACTGATGCTCGACTCCTTCTGTGTTACTCAGCTTCTACTACATTTACTGATGTTGAAAACCTAAAGAAATTTTCTCGGCATCCATTACCTTTTTCTAATGCTCGATACCTAAAGTCTTTTCCTGAGTTACTCGGCACTTGAACAATCCTGTGTTACTCGACACCTGAACAATCCTGTGTTACTTAGCACCTGAACAATCTTGTGTTACTTGACACCCCAAGGATTTCTCAGCACACACTAAAGTTGAACTTGCTCAACTTCAACTAAGAATTTTCTTGGCTTCAACTAGCCTGCTCAGCTCTCTCAAATGAACTTAGTTAAACCTCAAATCTTTGATGTGTCTTAGTGCATCCATTCCCTATGTCTTAGAGTATTTCATCAATACACTATTTCATCAATGGCTTAGTTGATTATGATACTTCATTACAACATCATAACTTCAACCTTTCTCTAGGTGCTCTAGTTATATCTTATTGATTGCCTCCTCCTTGTCAATCAACCAATTGATAGTATTTGGATCACCTAAGAAATTGTCATTCCTGCAAGTAGAAAGTTTGACATCAATGACAAAACAATGATTGAAAACATTCTTTACTAGTTCCACTATTCTTCATTCATGATCTTTTCAATCATTTCCAACAATCTCCCTCTTTGGCATTGATGGCAAACCAAACTAATCAATTGATTGAGCTAATCAACTTAGTTACCACCAAAATTATATACCAAATAGAAAACTTTTTGTCATTACATATCTTCCTTTTTGTATCATCTCTCCCACTTTTTCTGATACAAATTGAATTGTTTGTTAAGCTTCTCCCTCTTGAGTGTTGCATCCTTACTCTGTATCCCTAATCCTTCCTTCATAGCTACTTGTTGATCAATTTCTTATCTCTTCTAAATCTCCCTCTTTCATCTCTCCTTTCATACATTTTCATACATCTTGATATCTTTACCTTTCATTGATCAATTTCTCATAAATCTCCCTCTTTGACATAAATGCCAAAGATGTAGCATCTTCAACATGCTAAATATAAGCTTTGCATCTCATGTTTTCTCCCTCTGTCACCATGCTTGTGACTGATCTAGAGTTTCTACTCCTATTAATATCCTCTGCATCATTCTTCTGATATTTCAATGATCTACTCCTATTGATGCAGGGTAGCTTCTTTGTTGCTTTGGACTGCTTGAGTTAGGGGCATTACCCCCAACTTGCCTCTAATATATTTAAAAGTATCATTGGGAAATAGTTTGGTGAAGATATCTACAATTTGTTCCTTTGTGTGAATGTACTCCATCTTCACTTGTTTGTCTTCCACCAATTCTCTTACATAGTGATACTTGATTGCAATATGCTTGGTTTTTGTATGCATAACTAGATTCTTGGATATGTTTATAGCACTTGTATTATCACAATACAGTATCATAGGTTTGGTTATCTCTTCTTTCATTCTTTCAATAGATGTTTGAGCCACACAATGTTTGTGCAATTGACTGTTGTTGCCATATATTCTGCTTCTACAGTGGACTGAGATGTGCATTTTTGTTTCTTGCTAGTCCAAGTAACTAGCCTATTACCTAAGAATAATGCTCCTCCACTTGTGCTTTTCTTGTCATCAATGTTGGCTCCCCAATCTGCATCTATGTATGCATTAAGCTCAAACTTCTCATTCTTTTTGTAGTGTAGTCCAAAATCATCAGTTCCTTTGAGATACCTCATTATCCTTTTTACTACCATGAGATGATTTTCTCTAGGATTAGCAGAGAATCTAGCCACTATTCTAACTACTAATGCTATGTATGGTCTACTATGTACAACATATTGTAGTTTTTCAATCATAGATCTGTACATTGTTTGATTGACTTTAGCTGATTCATCATTTTTGGGTAGTTTATGTCCTATTGCCATTGGTGTGCTAATAGGTTTGGAGTCTTCTAATCCAAATGTCTTGAGTATCTCTTTGATGAACTTTGATTGTGTCAAAAATATACCATGTTTTAGTTGATGTACTTGCAATCCAACAAAGAACTTGATTTCTCGAAACATAGACATCTCAAACTCATGTTTCATTTTGTCAACAAAACTTTTGCAAAGTGCTTCCTTTCCTCCAAAAACTATGTCATCCACAAAGATTTTAGATACAAGGATATCCTTACCTTCTTCTGATTTGATGTACATGTTGTTGTTATCATCAGTTCTTTCAAATCCTATTTGCACTAGATACTTGTGAAGTCTCTCATACCAAGCTCTAGGGGCTTGCTTTAATCCATATAGAGCCTTATGCAATTTGCATACCTTGTTTTTGTTATTTTCATCAAAAAATCCTTCTAGTTGCTCTATGTAGACTTCCTCTTCAAGTATACTATTCAGAAATGCAGACTTAACATAAATTTGATAGACTTTAAATCCTTTGAAGGCAGCATATGCTAGTAAGGTCCTTACTCCTTCCATTCTGGCAACTAGAGCAAAAGTTTCTCCATAGTCTAGTCCTTCTTCTTGTGCATACCCTTTACAAACTAGTCTTGCCTTATTCCTTGTGATTTCACCATTCTCATCTAACTTGTTTCTAAACACTCACTTGGTTCCAATTACATTCTTGTCAGCTGGTCTTGAGACTAAGGTCCATGTCTTGTTCTTCTCAATTTGTTCTATTTCTTCTTTCATAGCATTGTACCAGTCATCATCTTTTATGGCTTCACTTACTATTTTTGGTTCAATTTTGCTAAGTAGACATGTCTCACTTCTGATTCTATTCCTTGTCATTGGATCTACAAGATGATGTCTTCTTACATACTTTGCCAATATTGGTTCTTTCCTTGTTTGCATGGTGTCTCTTACAGAATCTAAATCTTCATGTGTATTTTCATAAGATATTTCTTCATTTCCTTCCTATTGATAGTTCTCAAAATCTAAATGAACATTCTATGTATTCTAGAGCTCAGCTTTTGAATGTGTCTACTGCTTAGTATTCACTTTTTGTGACTCATCAGATACTGAATTTTGTTGTTGATTGTCATTCTGAGTTGCAACTTCACCATTATTAGATATACCTTCATAAAAGTATACAAAGTTCTTGTATTCTTCTACTTTCTTTGTGTTCTCAACACTTTGAACTTCTGCAAGCTCATCAAATTTAACATTTTTTCTTTCTACTACTTTGTTAGTGTTAACATTCAAGCACTTATAAACTTTGCTTCTAGTAGAATAACCAAGAAATGTGCCTTCCTCACTCTTTGCATCAAACTTTCCATTTCTAGACTCTTTATATATATAGCATTTGCATCCAAATATTTTGAAATCTTTTACATTAGGAGAATGCCCATACCATAATTCAAAAGGTGTTAAATTTGTACCTTTCTTGACTTGAACTCAGTTGAGTGTGTAGACTGCAGTACTTATAGCTTCTCTCCAGTACTTGAGTGCAACATTTTTCTCCATCATTAAGTCCTAGTGTAGTCAATAACTAATCTATTCCTTCTTTCTGCTATACCATCTGAGGTGGAGTCCTAGGTGTTGATGTCTACCTTTTGATTCCTCTTTCATTGTAGAATTCTTCACATTCTCTTGATGTGAATTCACCTCCTCTATTAGATCTGAGACATTTTAGGCTCTTCCTAGTCTCTTTCTCAACTCTAGCCAAGTACCATTTAAACATTTTGAATGCATCTAATTTTTATTTCAGAAACATGACTATCATCTATTGGCATTAAGCTATTTTTTCCATTAGTGACAACACTTATCTGTATTAGTATAGCTATCGAGCTCATCCCTCAGTCTACAATGTATATTGAGAATTTAGTGGTTACCTTGTACATTCATCACTTAATCAGTTTACACTGAGCCTCATAGCTCACACTGAGTATTCTAGTGTTAACCGAGCTGAGTATAGCTACCGAGTGAATGCGCAATTCAGTAGTGTCTACCAAGTTTACAGTGTTCACCTAGCTTCATAGTGTTTATCGAGTGATGAAAGCACAATGCCTACCGAGTGATGAAAGCATAGTGTCTATCGAGTGATGCAAGCGAAGTGCTTACCGAGTAATGAAAGTATAATGTTTACCGAGTGGAAGCAAGATAAATGAAGGATTCAGTTTTTACCAAGTGATACTATATCCATCGAGTCTTCAATGGTTACCAAGTTTAGAACTACGTCAAGTGATTAGTATGGACCGAGCCTTCACTTCTACCAAGTGCACGATGATGCTGAGTAATGCAGTGGATGCTAAGTATCAGAAGGTCACAAAGTTAGTTCAGTGAACCCAAGTTATTTAATATTGGGCCAACTTAGTAATGTTTTGTTCACTTGTGTTTTAGCCAACTTTGCAATTATAGTTATTGGGATGGTATGTTTGTAATGTATTATATCATTTACAATAAGAGGAAGTATCAACCAAGACATGTAAGGTTTTGAGAAGTGTAAATGTGAATCAGTAGAAGAGAAAAATATTTAGCAAGGTCTACAAGGAGCAATAATGATTCATGAGTCACAAGAGGTGATATATACTTCAAGGATCCAATCAGAAAATCAATTTTGTAAGTAGATCCATTGTTTCATCCTAAAAAGTGAATTATTTTTGTAAATCTTTTAATAGGGTAGACTTAACAGTCTTTGTATAAATCTCCTAACAGAGTGCATACTTCAGTGTATGTTTGTAAATACTCTAACAAGGTGGACCTAGCAGTCCTTTGTGCTCCTAATAGGGTAGATCACCAAAAGTGTTCAATGTAAGCCTTAACAGGCCAACTTCATACTACAGTAACAAAGTTTTTTGGGTATCATCCTCACCCTAGTTTTACTTTCTATTTTGGAAGGTTTCTGGGTCACCAAATCTCTGTGTGCATGTATTATGGATGTTTAATTTCTCAAATAAGCAGTAGATTAGATGAATGAAAGGTGAATAGTTAAAATATTGAATTCTTTAAAGTTTTGAAGTTACTAATTCACCCCTCCCCTCTTAGTAACCTATCATATCTTGAATATTTCCAACAATTGGTATCAGAGCTTTTTGATTTTCAAGACAAAGCTTGATAGCTTGAGCAAAGATCAAAGACAATGGAGATATTTAGACTTGACAAAGCTATTGAAAATGAAAAGCTAGATCTAAAAATGGCTATGACTCAGCTCAAAGAAGAAAAGGAGCATCTTTCTCAATCCATGAAAAGAAGGAAGGAACTTGCAAGACAAATGAATGATCATCAGTATATTGAAGAAAATATTGAAGACCTTTTACCATTAAGAAATTTAGATGAAGCTAATGAGGCTATTAAGGAACTCCTGGCAAAGAATGGTTCTCCATAGGAAGAAGTAAGAAAGCTTAAAAGAGAACAAGAAATCCAATCAATCAGGCTATGTGAAGTCTTAGAATAGAGAGACAAGGAAAATGAAGAGTTGGAGGCAAGCAATAATCAATCCCTTCAGCATGAAAATATTATAAATCAACTATCTAATGCAAATGAAGAAATTATGAATTTGAGATTTGAAAATGAAAGCCTGAGGAATGATCTGATCACTAAAAGACAAATCAATGAAATCTTAAAAAATGACTTGAGATCTGAAAGACAAATCAATGAAAGTTTGGAAAATGACCTAATCACTGAAAAGTAAATCAATGAGAGAATGATGAAATCTCAAGTAGACATGACTCAACTAAATCAGGAAAGTGAGCAGAATCTTCATAGAAAAAAAGGCAAAGCTGGACTTGGTTACAAGGAAGAAGGTGAAACCTCCAAACAAGGTGCCCAAAGGAATCAAAGACCTATTTGTGATCACTATGATAAGCTAGGTCACACATCAAATAAGTGTTGGAGCAATGGAAAAGGTAAATTCAATGGTAAATGCTACAATTATAGTCAACATGGTCATAAAGCTAATGCAAGAAGTATGGTCACAAAGCATTCCAATGCAGATCCAAATCATTCAATCCAGTTGAACAACTTGTTAAAGAAATCTTTGGATGGGATTATAGTACCTACTGTAGATGTCATTATTGTGGAGAATATGGACACATTGGCAAAGACTGCTCAAGGCATCACTTGAGGAAAAGAGACATAACAATAAGATGTTATACATGTACAAAACTTGGTCATATAGCTAAAAACTGCATGAATATAGGAAGAGTTGAAGATGAAAAGAAAGCTAAAGTTGAAAACATTTAGAAGAAAATGAGGCAACAATGGATTCCAAAATCTACCGAGAAAGATAGTTCAAGTGATGGCAATGTCACTCAAGAAGTGGGTGACTCCATCATTTCTAGTTAGATTCATAAAGGATCTAGAACTGTATCATCAAGCTATATCTAGAGCAGTTCTAGATGTAAGAAAGAAAAATGATCAAATCAATATTCTAGATACACAAAGATCAAAAAAAGTATATCTTTTGCCGAGTTGCATCTACTGAGGAAAGTTGGTTGAAGACCTTACCAAACTAGGTCGGGAGTGACTAAAAGTTTTTGTTCAACCACCGAGTTGCAAGCTTCTACTGAGCAAATGAATGACAACCTATCAAACACTCTGTCATCTCATCTACCTTTGTACCGAGCATTTATGACAAAATTTTCATCAAAAAGGCAAAATTCGATTTCATTCTTCATCGTGATTTCAGAGTTAAGAAATTTCCAGTGATTCCAAAGAAAATTCCAAGAAACTCCAACCAATTTCAAGCAATTTTCAAAGCTAAAAATCTATTCAAAATTTTATTACACTTACCAAGCAGCAATGGCATCTAGGAGTAGCATCGGCACCAAGGCAAAAAGAGGGTCAGAAATGCTAGTCAAAGGTGTTGAGTGGAAGGGGTCAATTTCAAGCTAGCTCCAGCAATCACAGAATCACTCGAGCCCAATGGAGCTTAATCACAAATTCCACCTAAGGTACTTCTTATCAATGATATTCATACTCATTTTAGATGTTCTATTCAAGAATTTGGAAACCTAGAGATGGACAATGCCCTAGGAGAAATGAGTGTAGATGGCTCTCTAAAACTTGAATTCAAGCATCTTGAAACCAAAGGCTTGACTCATATCTCGCATATGCCAAGAAATTTCCAAACCAAGTGGATTAGGTATATTTTTAGTCAGGTACACAATGGGCAACTATGGCTAGAACAACCAGTGTTAATTATGAAGAAGTTGATTTGCAAAATCATGGGTCTCCCTATGCTTAGCAAAGCAAAAACCACCAAAACCCTAGGTCAGGACAAGTTGCAAAAGGTAACCCTAGCTGAGTGAGATGGTAGAGGTTTGAAGGTTAACACTATATTAGATGTTGAACTAATATTTGGCATTCATGTCATTGCCCACAAAATCTATTGCTCTAGTCGACTGAACAGTGTACCTTGTGAGGCTATGGATTTGGCCTTCAAAATTGTAAAGAAGAACCTTGAATTTGACCTATCTGAATTACTATTGAAACAATTAAACAAGAATATGGAGAGTATAAGGACTTCAAAGAATAATCCTTGCAAATTTGGCTCTCTATTAATCTATTTATTTTTCTATGTTCAAAAATTATTTCCATCAAAAGAAACAGTTGTATGGAGAAAAGACATTCCAATTTTGTATCAAATAAATGAGTTTGTAGCAAAAATGGGTGAAATTTTTGATAGCATCATGATAATTATTTTGAAGATTTCAAGGAAAGGATGAACAACAAGTTTTGGATTCCACCAAAATTGGTTGAAGATTATAGAGATGATGTATGCTTTATGGTTGACTATGATAAGGTATACATTTAGGCAGTCAAACCTTGAGTTGCATGGGTGAAACCTCTTCCTTATGAGGTAAATATTGATGAAGCTAGGGACATTATAGAAGCACTAGTGAATGAGCCAGTAGACCCTAATCAACCAATTTTTGGAACATATGATGAGTGAAAGGCCAGAATTGAACTTGAAATCAAGCTACCCCATGCCATAAGCAAAGGCAAGAGGAAGATAGCCAAACTAAAAACTACAATAGGTCCTCTTATTCTTACCAAGGGAAAAGGTGAGGATGAATAAGGTGATGAAGAAGAAGAAGGAGAAGAAGAAAAAGAAGAACATGAATATGAAGAGGAATAGCCAAAGAAGAAAGGTAAGGTAATTATTACCAAACCTAAGAAAAAGCCTACTGCAATATTCTCCAGAAGAACTAGAAAAGGCAAACAAGAACCTATACTGGTCAAGCCTCCACCCACATTCGAGGAAAGACTTAAATGATTGGTAGAGGGAGTTGGCATCACAAATTTCAAAGCATTGAAATTTGAAACAAGAACTGATGCTGAGAAAATGTAGATTGAGGAACTGGTACTCAATAAGATGGGTAAATGGAAATACTTCCCAAACTAGCTCACCTCTCAAATCTCAAAAGAACTATTGGAAAGATTGCAACCGAGATGGGAGTCAACCACCCAAATGGCGAAAGACATATATGAGCAATCTTTGAGGAATCTTCTACCGAGTCTCACTGGAGCAAAAATAAAGGTTGCGATGAAGAAACATGAAGGTAAAATGATGATTAGATTTCACACATGTTTGATTTTAATCAAAGACATTGAACATGTCATAAATGATGCAACAAACATGTGGAAGAAAATATATCATCAGAAAAATTCCAGTGAAGATCTAGTTGAGATCAAGGATGATGGTAACAGTGACTGTGATGATTTTGATAGCACTCCATCCATCACAATTACTTTAGGAGAGTTGCATGCACTTATGGAAGAAAAAGAGGAAGAAGACAAGGAGGAAGAAGCAAATGAGGAAGAAGATGATCCAGTCAAAATTGCAGTAGAAGTGATTGCGTCCCTTCCTCACTCTTCACCAAATACTATTGCATCCACTATGGAGACATCTTCTGCAAGTGAGATTGTGAGCACAATTGCCACATCAATTGCTCAATTTTCACCGGCCACCTCCCAACTCTAGGTATCTAAAATAGATGTGCCAAGCACTTCATCTACCAAGCTAATTGTTACTTCTTCAACTATCGAGCTAGACTCCTTAGCTCCTTCATCAACAATAAGTGTACTAGTAAGTTCCACAATTTTTTTTTCATCACTTCCAATAATTTCTACAGTTTTGTCAGCATTATCTGCATCTACTTTAAATCCAATTAGTTTGGATACTGCTATACTGAGTGTGTCATCATTTTTGATAAGTATTCCAATTTTTGATCTAGTTAATACTTCTATTGGCATTCAATCCTCAAGTCATATCCCAATTTTTACTACTAGCCCTTCCATCTCCACTATTGTGTCTATTCCTAAGGTCAAACCAGTCATCATAGAAGTCAAACAAAAGCATCCATTAAGACTTTTGATCACTAGAAAGGAAATTACAGAATATATTGACTTAGACACAGAGATAGTAATTCCAAATATTAACTATGAAAATGCTACCATTGAAGAGGTGAGGTTAGCTAGTCAACTAATAGAGATGAAAGCTACGTAGAATAAATTAAGGTCTGAAAGGGATAAGGAATACAAGATAATTGAGAATGCCGATAATATAATTACAGATGTTATAGGTGTTGAAGTAGATTCTACTCAACACATTTTGATTCAATTAGAAGAGGTTGTATAGAAATTCAATGAGGATTCTTCCGGACAAGAAAAACTTATTAAGAAAGCTGAAAAGAAATTTGATAATAAGGTGCTAGAGCATATTGCTCAAAAGATAGCAATAAAGCTAGTTGAATTATCAACATTTTTGGAAAATTTTGAAAATTCTTTTAATAATGTAGCATCACTTTTTGCTAAACTTTGTGATGTTTTTGGCTTCACCAAAGAAATAAAGGATAAATTAAATAAGATTGACATTGATATGCAATCAAGTGCCTCCAAGCTAAAGGTGGACTCCTCCTCCACAACCTCCCATTATACCAAGATTAGATATTTGGCATATGTTTAGGTAGCATTATTGAGAGAGGAAGCTAGGATCTGGTCACAACTCATAGACATCCAGAACATGATCCTTCCTATCATGGACACAATGCAAAAACATCTTGTACATTGCAAAACATTGGTCCATGATCATAACTTCTTAGTGGCTGATCACTTGATCCAATTATCAGTAGAAGTTCAAATTTCTCTCTCCACCTGTCAAATTTTGCAGCAAACTTGGGATAGTACTTTTTCAACCATTCTTAAGGTACATCAAGAATTTCTATCTCACTTTGGTGTAACCATATAAATTGTATATATGAAGTCCTTTGGCATTATTATCAAAAAGGGGGAGAGATTCAGAGATTCAGTATAATAAATAAGGAGAGGTATCACTATAAGTGATAGGGGGAGTTAGCATACAATAAAATTTGCATGTGTATATAAGTATATTTGTATATGCAACAGTTCTACAAAGATCAATTTTGAAAAATCTAAATTCATTCAGTTAGGTTGTGTACATATGTTTTGGCTTAGAAGTATTTTTGTCACTAATGCCAAAGGGGGAGATTGTTGGCATTAAGCTATTATTTCCATTAGTGATAACATTTATCTATATTAGTATAGCTACCAAGCTCATCATTCAGTCTACAATGTATACTAACCATACAGTAGTTACCTTGTACATTCATCACTTAAGCAATTTATACCGAGCCTCACAGCTCACACTGAGCATTCTAGTGTTAACTGAGCTGAGTATAGCTATCGAGTGAATGTGCAATATAGCAGTGTCTATTGAGTTTACAGTGTTCACCTAGCTTTGCAGTGTTTACTAAGTGATGAAAGAACAATCCCTACCAAGTGATGAAAGTACAATGTCTACTGAGTGATGCAAGTGTTGTGCTTATCAAGTAATGATTGTATAATGTTTACCGAGTGAAAGAAAGATAAATGAAGGATTCAATTTTTACCAAGTCATACTATATCCACTGACTCTTCAATGGTTACCAAGTTTAGAACTACATCAGGTGATTAGTATGGACTGAGCCTTCACTTCTACCAAGTAATGTAGTGGATGCCAAGTAATGCAGTGGATGTCGAGTATCAGAAGGTCACCGAGTTAGTTTAGTGAACTCGAGTTATTTACTATTGGGCTAACTTAGTAATGTTTTGTTCACTTATGTTTTAGCTGACCTTGCAATTATAGTTATTGGGATGGTATATATGTAACATATTATACCATTTACAATAAGAGGAAGTATCAACCAAGACATGTAAGGTTTTAAGAAGTGTAAATGTGAATCAGCAGAAGAGCAGAATATTTAGCAAGGTCTAAAAGGAGTAGTAATCATTCATTGGTCACAACAGGTGATATATACTTCAAGGATCCAATTAGAAAATCAAGTTTGTAAGTAGATCCACTATTTCATCCTAATAGGTGAATCAGTTTTGTAAATCCTTTAACAGGGTAGACTTAACAGTCTTTGTATAAATCTCCTAACATAGTGGATACTTCAGTGTATGTTTGTAAATCCTCTAACAAGGTGGACCTAGCAGTCCTTTGTGCTCCTAATAGGGAAGATCACCAAAAGTGGTCAATGTAAGCCTTAACAAGCCAACTTCATACTGTAGTAACAAATTTTTGTGGGTATCATCCCCACCCCAATTTTACTTTCTATTTTGGAAGGTTTTTGGGTCACCAAATCTCTGTGTACATGTGTTATGGATGTTTGATTTCTCAAATAAGTAGTACATTAGATGAATGAATGGTGAATAGTTAAAATATTGAATTGTTAAAAGTTTTGAAGTTACTGATTCACCCCTCCCCTCTTAGTAACCTATCATATCTTGAATATTTCCAACACCATCATCCTTGAATAGTCATCTACAAATAGCATTATGTATTTGTCACCTTTGTAGCTTTTCACTTCAATAGGACCACAAAAGTCAATATGAACTAGCTCTAATACATCATTAGAAGTATAAGCCTTGCTTTTGAAAGTTGACTTGGTCATCTTCCCTAGTTGGCATTGTTTACACATGGTGTTATTAGGCTTCTTCAACTTTGGTAGACCTCTAACTTTCTTCATTTTGTTGATGCTTATCATATTATCAAAATTTACAAGACATAGCCTCTTGTGCCATAACCATACATCATTAGTTTGAAAAATGAGACAAGAAGCATCTTCCATGTCTAGGTAGAATAAATTATTCCTAGTCTGGTCACCTTTTCCTATTAGACTTCCTTGAGGATCATAGATTCTGGCAACTCTACTTTCAAATTCAATCTTGCATCCTATGTTGCCTAACTATGAGACACTTAACAAGTTGTAATTTAGGCCTTTAACATAGTATGCATTATCACATGATATCTTTTTCAGTAAGCTTGATACTACCTTTCCCTTTGATTTGACATGGTGCATTGTTACCAAATCTAAAACTATTTCCTTCATATTGAGTAAAGGAAATGAACTTACTTTTATCTCCAGTCATGTGATGAGAGCATTCAATCTTCATCCGATTCATCTTTCATAGCCACATAGACTACTTCATCATCATTCTCATCAGAGTCTTCTTTAACAATGTAGCATCTTTTGCCTTTACCTCTATAGTCCTTTTTGTCCTCTTTCTTTTTCTTGAAGTTGCCTCCATCCTTGTAATTTTTCTTTTGTGTGCATCTAGCTACAATATGACCAACTTCATTACAATTGAAACAAATGATTGGCAACTTACCTTTGAATTTGCCTCTTCCTCTATGAAATCTTCTTGCTAGTAATGCCTCCAATTGGTCTACATCATCTTCATCAGTTTTGTTGTCACTAGATACATACTTTCCTTTTCCACTCTTTTTCTTTATTTGCACCTCCTCGTTGTCTTTTATTGTCATCTTGGCTTTGAATGCAGATTCAAAATTTTTTGGCCTGTAGTTGTCAAAGTTGGATAGCTCAAAGGAAGTGAGTCTTCCAATTATTCCTTCAAATGACAATGTGTTTCCTAGTACACATCTTAGCTCTTGGATGGCTGATACTCTTATAGCATAGATAGGAAGCAAAGTTCTCAAGTATTTGCTACATATTGTTTCTTCTAATAATTATCCTCCTAAGCTTCTTATGGCACTTACCACTTCTTTCATCCTTGCACCATATTGAGCAGCATTCTCTCCTTCTTCCATTTTCATGTCATCAAAATTTCCTCACAGGCTCTCTCTTTTGGCTCTATTGACATTATCATCTCCTCCATAGATTCTTGATAATGTTTCCCATATCTGATGTGTAGTACCACATTCTTTGATGTCATCATACTCAACATAGCTTAGTGCTGAAGCAATATCTAACATCGCTTTATTGTCCTCCTTCTTCTTGCTCATGTCTTCTGCAATGAGGGGTCGTGCAAGGTCTACATCATCAATTGTGATTGAGGTCTGTGCATAGTCACCAATTGATCCAAGATGCAACTTCATCAGACTTTTCCATGCAACAAAGTTGTCTTTGTTTAGCTTGGGAACTTCTATCTTGGACATCTTGATCTTCTTACTGCTAGTACCTTGAAACAAATCAGTAGTGGGCTCTGATACCAATCGTTAGAATTCTTTTAGAATAACTGAGAGGGGGGTGAATTAGTTATTCAAGGTACAATAATGTCCAATCCAACATTTTTAATAAAATGAGGGTGAATCAGAAGTACTAGCCTTTTTGCTTTCTTGTCAAATCCTTAATGGCATATAATTGAAATTATCATGCATGCAATTAAACATTAAATAATCATGAACGGTAAACATGCATCACACCATAACACAAAAGATTTTGGTGACCCAAAAACCCACTAGGAATAAGAAGGTAAAACTGGGGTGGGGATGATTCCCACAAAATAACTGTGCAATTGATTTCAACCACTTCTGATGGTTTTCCTTGTTAAAGGTCTACCCTGTTAAAGGCTTTACACACTGTAAGATGTGACCCTATTAAAGGATTTCTACACCCTGTTAGGAGTGTGCCCTATTAGAGGACTTAAGAACATTCAACTTAGAATGCCACCCTGTTAAAGGATTTACATAGAGCTGTTAGGCCCACCCAAGTCCATGGGATTTATAGTCACCTTCTCAAAAGAATATTTTATCCCTCTCTAAGGATCTCCTATCCTTCTCCTAAGGATCTCTTATCCTTCTCCTGCGGATCTTCTATCCTTTTCTTGAGGCTTATCCACCTAGCTATTAAGCTAACCTAGCAATGTAGGATTTTAATGTCTAATGCAATGGTAAGAAAGTATTAGAAAGGTTTTGACTTGATAAAGATTGCAACTCTAACCTTTTAGATTTCATATCACTCTTCAGTTCTTTTCATTGCTTGGCTTTTCTTCCTTGCAGTGCTGATAGCTTGTTCACCCTTCAAGATCTATCTCCTTGAGTTCGTCCACTCATTATTACAATGCACTCTATGGTCACTTGATCAACTCAGAGTCTTGATGCTCTATGCTTACTCCTCACTATGTCCTCTTCTTGAAACTTCACAGTAGCCTTCTCTTTGCTTCTTCACATGACCACACTTATGACCAACTTCCTCTACCATTTGATCTCTGACCTGTAACTCCTTATAAAGAAGTTATGTTCATTTCCTGCTCAAATCTTCCCACCCATCAATTTGATTTGATCTGGGAGAACGATATTTTTTTCCCTCCAAATTGCTTCTTCTAGAAACTTCATGATTAGTCCATCAACATTCACCTTGAATTGGTTTGCATGGTTTACATAAAATTCTATAACATCTACTCATCATCCTTATCATCCAACTAATTCACAAAATTCAATGTAACAAACTTATCGTTACTGATTTGGAAAATCTTTTGACTTAACAAATAATTCAGCAACTCAGCATCATTGGTTTATTGATGCTCAGCTCCTTCTGTGTTACTCAGCTTCTACTACATTTACTGATGCTCAGCACCTAAAGAAATTTTCTCAACATCCATTACCTTTTTTTGATGCTCGGCACCTAAAGTCTTTTCCTGAGTTACTCGGCACTTGAACAATCCTGTGTTACTTGGCACCTAAACAATCTTGTTTTACTTAGCACCTAAACAATCCTGTGTTATTCAACACCCCAAGGATTTCTCGGCACACACTAAAGTTGAACTTGCTCAGCTTCAACTAAGAATTTTCTTGGCTTCAACTAGCCTACACAGCTCTCTCAAATGAACTTAGTTAAACTTGACATCTTTGATGTGTCTTAGTGTGTCCATTCCCTGTGTCTTGGAGTATGTCATCAATACACTATTTCATCAATGGCTTAGCTGATCCTGATACTTCATTACAACATCATAACTTCAACCTTTCTCTAGGTGCTCTAGTTATATCTTATTGATTGCCTCCTCCTTTTCAATCAACCAATTGATAGTATTTGAATCACTTAAGCAATTGTCATTCCTGTGATTAGCAAGTTTGACATCAATGACAAAACAATGATTGAAAACATTCTTTACTAGTTCCACTATTCTTCATTCATGATCTTTTCAATCATTTCCAACACATATGAGATTCTATGATTGGCCTAACAACCAACTTAGCTATCACCTTTGTAGTTTTTCAACCCCATGTCAATGTGCATACATTGTTAGAAGCTTACGACTACCTTGTGCACATGTTTCTTTTTTGTGATATTGTAATGACATCAAAACTATGCCATCTAAATCATGAGATTATGAAATCTTTACATGTGGTCTTGATCCCACAAGCTTTCTTGACCCTCATAGGACATGGTACCTTATTAGTGGTCCTTTGATCCTTGATACTATTGAATTGGCTACCTAATTCACCTAAAAGCTATGGCCCACCTTGCCACATGTCACCATCTCATGATCAAATACTAGGTAGATATCGTGCATCTTTGATCATGGTAACTATTGATCTTACCCAAAGTCTAGAAGGTTGGTTGGTTCCTATTCTATGTAGCATAACCAAGTTTTCTCCTTCACTACAAGTCCACTATCTAGGCTTTCACTCATGTTTCCATAGTAATCACTTCATCTTATGCCACGTGGACACAATAGATGTTGTAGATCTAGGATGTTAATGCTACATCATTACACATATCATTCGTAATTTAGCTATCACTATATTCCATGTTATAATTCAGTCATTGGCCATGTTGGGAAAAAATTTCCACATGTCCAATGAGATTAGCTCAAGTCTAAGTCTACCTCTCCTTGGCCCTCATGCTTGTGTCACATCCAAAGACAAAATTCTTCACTATTTTGGTAATCTTTAATATAAGAATTTCCTAAAAAGCACTCCAAATTTCCTTTCTTCACTAACATAGGACTAAACCCACAAGAATACCTATGGATGAATGACCAGTGTGTATCTCCTAACCTAACCTATTCACAATTGTGCTGATTTGGATGGGAAAAACTCTACAATAAAATCCCACATCCCCTATTTCTCCATTTCTATTGAAACCTTCAAGGTGATGCAATTTTTTTCTATTTACATTAAGACCTGCAAAAGGTTTCGTCTCCTCCTATTTTATCAGTGTTTATACTTGGCCTACAATCCCATTTCAAATTTCTTCCTCATCCAAAAATTGTATTATAAGAAAAATTAATTCTCCACTAAGGGCTAGTTTTGTTCATGGATTTGAATAGGAATCGACATTTGTAATTCTTAAAAATTTCTAATCCAGTGTTTAGGTGTGAAAAATCAGAATTCGAATTGGTAAAAATTAGAATTTGGTATCCCCATTTACCCTCAAATTCAAGATTTCATCTTCCATCTAAATAGGTGGAATTGCTCAAATTCCCATTTTAATTCCAAATTTCAAAAAAATTGGATTACATATGAATTGAAATGATTTTTTTTGAGGTTTTCCTTTCTTTCAATCTTTTTTTTTTGGTGATCTTCTTGATGAGAATGTTCAATACACAACTAGTTAGATCACTATCAAACTTGCTGAAAGGATCTAATAGGAATCTTATTTATTTACCTTATCTTTTTTTTCTCCAATAATGGTGAATTTGAAGAGTTATTGTTGGATGTCCAAAATTTCTATAGCTTGATGTCAAACATCTTAATTGTTGGCATAGATCCCCTAGAGTTAGGCCCAATTTTGTGTGTGATGTGACCCAATATCGCAAAGCATATGAAGCTCAACATAGGTGTATTTTGTGACCCGATATATGAAAAGATATAAAAGGATTGATAGTTGGAAAGATCACAAGGAATTGAAGTGTTTAATTGAATGCTCCAAAGTGAACTTGCGGCACTATGCTCATTATTAAGTGTGCAGAGTGTGGAAGTGCCCACTGACATTACTGTAGGCTAGGAGTCAAAGTTTCCAATGAACAAATAAAATAGGAGATACAATATCTATTCAAAATAATGTTTGCGTGTCTTTCTTAAATTCCAATCTAAGGTTTCTATAAGGAACTCTATCAATGTAAAGTACCCCCCAAATCTATATATGTGCCAATGTCCTCCATGCTTCTAAGGGAATGTTTTTTATTGGTGCACAATTGAGAGTTAGGACAAATTCAAGTATTAAAATGAAGTTCTAGTAGAGTTAGGACCAAATCTACCTTCATTTGGGAATCCAAAATGCCTAATCTAATCTAATAATATCACTAGCAGAGATCCTAATCTCATGCTAATGTCACTTTTTTGGGTTTGAACCAAACATGTCTTGTATAAAAAATTCATAATATAAAATATTTTTGGGTTTGAACCAAACATATCTAGTATAAAAAATTTAGAATATCAAATATTTTTGGGTTTGAACCAAGCATGTCCAGTATAACAAATTAGAGTATCAAACATTTTCGGGTTTGAACCAAATGGTCCCAAATTGAATTTTGAAAACAATAATTTGGATTTCAAGTTTTAGAATTCCAAATCTTGAATTTTAAATTTTGATTCCCAAATCATATTCAAGCAACCAAATGGCCCCTAAGTGATGTCATGTTTCTAGATTTTGTTTGATACTTCTATCTAAGTATGTATAGGGAAATGTAAATCAACCAAAGCAACACTAAGTTCATTACATAACCACATACACTTAAAAAAGGATTGAGTTCAAGGAAAGAGGTTCTTTCAAGCCAACCCTCAATAGTGTCAAGTATTAGTAGGTTAATGCAATCCAAAGGAAAAATGAGCATCAACACAAGCCAAGATCCAATGATCATGAAGGAAAGGAAAGAGTGTCACATTCCCATGAGACTTAAACTAATTACTTATAAATCTACCTAAGATAAAAAAATGTAAAGTAAAAAAGTACTTAAATGAAATGATTAATTGATAAAAAGGAACAAACATAACTATCTTTGAGATTTTAAACCTTGATTTCCTAGTGTTGTGCTACAGTTACTACTAGGACTGAACAAAATTAGATCCAGGCCTGAAAATGCGAGATGGAAAAAAGTCATAAATCTTTTGACAATCCATCAAGGGAAAAATGGTGCATCAAGGATGTAGTTTACCCTTGATGAGAAGTTTCTAATGTTGGTTTTGATTTTAAAATTTTGCTAAAAGATAAAAAGGGTACTCCGATCTATGATTGCTTTTCCTTTTTAAGATCTGTTGATATCTAAATTATTGCTATGTAAGGGTTTGTCTTAGTCAACCCCCCATTTTGGTAGTTTCCACCTCCATGGATAGTAAATTTGAAATGTAATGTGTGTGATGCTCATGAATGAGCTTTGAATGTTCAATTGTAAGGATCCAAATCCTTTGATTTGAAACCATAACATGAAGTATACTTGAATGTAAATGAAAAAGAAATGCATAGATCCAAGGATAACATAGAAATCATTCCAAGAACCAAATGCTAAAGTACTAAAGGCCATATTCATGATCTATATTTACTACTTCATGATTGAATCTTGAATGATTGAATTGAATGTAAAGAGGAATATGAAGAACTATCTTGCTTCAAAGTGTGTTTCGAAGCCTCCTTGCTTCCACCTTCCAAATATGCTAAGTTAAATTGGGATATCAATAATGGGTTGTCCAAATGAGAAGACTTTCTTGATTATAAGTATGCGTGTGCACTTGGTAGTCCACACACATATAATGTATCATTTTTTTATTGCAAATGAAGCAATTGAGGGTGTTTATATGGGATTCAAATTAATTTCCTTTTGTAGGATGACCAAGCTTAAAGACCTAATATTAGATGAAACCCCAATAAGTTCCCAACTTTTGGAACCTAAAATTGGACCAAATAAAGAACACACTAAGCCCTTAATTGATTAGGGGTGCAATGCACCTCTAAGTTTCAAGTGTAGAAGCCACTGAGACTGTCTTGGTTCTCTAAAACAAGTCTCAAAATCCAAAAACTAGATCCAAATTTTGAGGAAATCCCATTTGGTGCAAAAATGCATTATGTTGATTGAAGGAAAAGGAAAGGGGAGGACCTAGATGACTAGATCCTACCTCAAGTTTTTTGTTGTATAAAATAAATGTCAAGGTAGACTTATTAGGTCCTACCTAGATCTCATTTAAGAATAGGATAACTGAGAAAATTAAATGCAAATTTATCATTAAATTATATTGAATAGGTGCTAATTGGTCATAAATATAAGTTATTACAATTTGGGGATGGTACATTTAGCTCCTTCTTTAGCTAGATATGACACTACATGAATATGCAAGCTAGATTAAAGAAAAAAAATTAAAGGGAAAAAGATATAGCAAAGTCCAAGAGTTGTAATTCTTGTAAAAAAGTGTTAGTACTCATAACATGTAGAACACGTGTTAGTGAAATCCAAAATCACCTAGAACTTACTAAGAATAATTTTGTGAGGTTTCTAGATTCATGCATGCCTCCCCTTTTTTGGCTTTATCTATTTAGGAAGGTGAAACAAGCTGATATAGCTCACCCTAGGAATAGGTAATGCAAATTGATGGAAAAGGCCTTCAAAATCAATGAGGAATTTACAAAAAAATCTCCCAACCAAATTTAAAAGGAAAATATCTAAATCATGATTCCAACACTTCTAATAGCATGCAAATAAGATTTATCTAGTGCAAGTTATGATGTAAAGAGTAAATGACTAATCAAAATGCAAAGAAAGGAAAACCTTAATTGTAACCCTAATTTTATGTTTGAAATACACTATAAATAGAGATATTACCATTAATTTGTTACCTTTTTAGCTTTAATAAGTGAAGGAGTATTGAAGATGAAGGAGCTTGAGTCCACAAGGATGGTCACAACCAGATATCTGCTTCCTGAGGTGAGTGTTAGTATATATTGATTTATGAGTATTTTGGTATATTTATTTAAGTTTTGAGATGAATATGATGTACATATTTGGTAGGTGGTCAACCTTGATGAGGAAAATTGACCTTGATGAGGGAGGTTGACCATAAATTAGGGGAGGTCAATCTGATTGGAGCATGTCAATCCTAAACTACAAAAATTTGACCCTAATGAGGGGAAGTCGACCCTGAAAAAATTATCATATTGATTCCTAGTATGGTATTGATGTTAAATTTTATGAGCTATGTAGGTGCCCATGTCACATTGGGAACATCCAATGTCACATGTGATGTGATTCATATAGGATAGAATATAGAAAATGAAAATGGAGGACATATAACTACTAAAAGCTATGAGTATTTACTGGGCATGCTAGATTCCATACCTTGGGTTCTACCAAGGCATGATCTTAGCATTGATAGAGAAATGGGATGATGATACTTGCTAATTCCATCTTTCAACTAGAGAGATCACTATGACATAGAGGATGTTTACCACATACTCCACCTTCCAATTAGAGAGCTTCTAGTGAGGCCTTGTTTTGGGAGGATTGTAGAGAAGATATTTGAGGATGAGGAGTATTGTATAGGATAGAGATCACTAATAAGAGCCAAAGGAGATCAGATAGATCTACATAATGTTATTTTAGATGGCACTCTCCTAGTGAGATAATGGATATGTTGTGTACTAAGTTGCATGGTGACTTGTAAGTGGATGGGGGAATTTTCCTATCACCTTTTACACACTCAATATGAGAAGTGGAGAGAGATAAGATAATGTTTACAAGGGGTAGGAGTATGATGGCTACTTTGTATTTAGATTTGAGAAGACTCACCAGGTAATAGAAAGATATCTTGACAATGTACCACATATACTCTTACAAGTATGGTTGTTCAATTATTTTACATGAACTAGGCCTATAGGAGTTCTTATAGCACTAGGTCAAATTATTCTAAGAGTGTATGCATATCTCCTTGTTGAGTTATGGAAGGTTACAGATGTACTATATTAGAGAGTGAGATTTGATCACATTTGCAATGATGAGATAGTATAGAGACCATACCTCTAGATGGAAGAGTGGCATCATATTGCACACTAGATGAGGTTTTCATAGAGGAGGAGTTTCATAGAGGGACAATAGAGTCATGTAACCATGTCATACTATTTTTACCAAGTATTGAGATAATTTGGCTTATAGCATGGTGTACTACGAGTAGTACCACATTATGTTCACCCTCAAAGATATATTTAGAGAGATGGATCCATATGATGACCTACAATAGCTGAAATTACCTCTACTAATTTCAAGGATGGAGAGGATTTTCCCACTATAAAATACCTAGATATAGGTTGTATAGAGGATTGCATCAAGTATTAGGTCAAAGATGAAGTGGGACCCATCTTCCCACTAGACTACCCCATAAGAGATCCTAGTGCCTTCTACAAAGCTCTAAGAGGAGTTGTGAGAGATAATGATGAGGCCATGGCAAGGGGTAAGGATATGGATGATGAGAATCACATAGTACTAGAGATGAGAGATGAGAAAATATAGGAGCCTCCTGTAGAGGAGGCTACTAAAAAGGAGAGAGTTGAGGGGAGAGGAGAGGAAAGAGAAAAGGAGATGCCTCTACCAGATCATGGGATAGATGAGGAACATGCTTTCATTGTGCATTCTCTACCATTGTGGTCATAATACCCATGGTCTCAGAGTGACACTTCACTATGACAACTTGGTTAGAGAGAGTATGGAGAGAGTAGTCAGTCCATTCTCCCATCACCAACATTAGAATAAGAGATAGAGTGACATGATGCGATGCCAAGTAGGATTTGTAATTTATAATCTATAATTTAACTAAAAGAATAATACTAAAAATATTCCATGATTGTAGAGAGAGAGAGAGAGAGAGAGAGAGAGAGAGAGAGAGAGAGAGAGAGAGAGATTGGAGGATCTTTGGAAGTGATGTCCTTAAGAAATTGACTATAGCTCTGAGAGTACCTTCCACTCACTAGAATGAGGTCAGAGGATAGAAAGATGTAGGTAGAAATGTCGATATCTTTGCATATATCTCTTTAGAGATGAGACTAAGCCAAAAGAATGAGGAGAGATGCCAATGTCACATAGTAGAGCTAGAGATTGAGCTATGTTTGATATGAGAGTGTATGATGGAGCATAGCTCCTCTATGAGCCATACTCACAACACTCTATCCAAGAGAGCCATCTTCTTCTCATCATGTATGAAAGAGATTAGGGATTCATCACTAGATACAACATAAATATAGATGATATATAAAGGCATATTTTGTATAATGTCTTCCATGTATGCAAACTTTTGATGATATATATAAAAGAAAATTTTATTTCTATTATTAATTTTTTAATTAATGGCATAAAAATAACAATGATTGATGAATTAAAAATGTTTCTAAAGTATTATTTTGGGATTCAAAATATTACACATTAATAAAACAAAATTATTCTTCTATTAGGACAAACATAAGTAGAATAAAGAAAATTAGTTAGACATAGTAAGGACAAAGATGCATAATATTAATAGGTTCCTTGAAAATAACCCCATCCATGTTAGCAACATATATGCAGCAAAGCCATAGAATTCAGTAACCACAAAAATACCTAACCAATTAGGAATGAATTTTCCCTTTTTATTTGGTAAAGCATTAATATTTCATTTATTTTCATAAACAACAAGATCATCTACGATAAATGAGTGTTCAAGTAATTTATTGTTACAATGCTTTTGAAGAGACATGATAAGTTCTTTAATGCTCTAATGCATTGATTCATTATTCATTCAACATTTTGAATTCCTATAAATGTTGTTCTATAAATGTGTCATTATCAATAATTGCATAAACATAGACTCAAAGGGAATAAATTTTGAGTTCCAACAACACAATAATGTGTGCACCATATACCAAATTATAGGGAGAAGTGCCAGTATCAGTACAAACTCTAGCTCTATAAGACCATAAATCATATGTTAGTTGTGTATGCCAATCTTTCACTATTTTCTATAGTATTTTTGCAATGACTTTATTAGATTCTTCAACTTGACCATTAGATTGAGGATAATTAGGTGTAGTAAATTGTTATGAATACAATATTTTTTCGTAAATTTCTTAACTTCCTTATTTTAAAAAAGGTTCCATTATAAGAATGATAGTTAAAGGAACACCAAATGGAGAAATAATATTATGAAGAATGAAATCATAAATAACTTATGTTGTAGTAGATTGAAGAAGAACAACTTCAACCAATTTAGTAAAGATATCTATAGTAGTTAAAATATGAGTATGTCCTTGTGAGAGATATCATACCAATGAGATAAATATGCAAAATACTAAAAGGAGAAGATGCTAATTGAGTGGAAAGTGTAGTGGTAGGAGTGTGAATAAGATTGCCATGTTGTTGACACCACAAATATTTCTTAGCAAATGAAAAAGAATCTTGTTCCATTGTATGCCAATAATAACCCACTCATAGTTATTTGTTAACCAAAGAATTTCCATCAAAATATCCACCACAAGATCCACCAGAGCTTCTTGTAAAATAACATCTATTTTAGTGTGTTCTAGACAATGTAACGAATGGTCATTGTAAGATATTTTCAACAAATTATTAGCTAATATAATATAGCAAACAACGAATTTGTGGATATGTGCATGATAATTTTGAGACAAATATTTAGGGAATGTTCCATATTTTAGATATTGGAAGATATTAGAAAACTATTCACTACAACTCAAGGTACAAAACTAATTTATCATAGAATTGCTATTATGAATGTTGAGAATAATTGGGGGTGAATCAGTTACTTAACATTAATAAGTACCATTTGAACAATTAAACATAAAACACTCATTGTTCTACTTATGCTTATGTTGCTCAGTCTCTACTGTACTAAAAAAATTACTATCTCAAACATAACATACTTTGCTAAATATAAACTTTATCAAATGTAAAACTATAAAGATGATGAAAGATCATCTCGGGTGTAAGAGCAATCTTGCATCACCCAAAGATATTTTTATTTCAGTCTGTTGTATTTTAATAAAGACTAGTAAACAAGGGTGTTGCTATTTCTCGAAACTTGCTATTTTTAGTAAGTTTTTCATACAAGATCAAAATGTTCTCATTTTCTATAGAAAGGTTCATTTAGAGTTATAAACCTACCGTAAAAATCTCATTTCTCCATCTTAAGTATCCGAGAAGTTATTGCAAATTTTCAGTGGAAGAATTTGTAGAAAAAGCTTTAGGCTCACCATTGGAGGCCTTAGAGTGCCCAGATGAGGTCCAAAAACTCAACAAAAGGGAACTATCATGGTTTCAAGCCTATAGATCAGGAGCTAGCATTTTTGAAAAGTGGTTGTAATAGCCAATTAGAGCAACTATTCAAGAGTTATGGCCTTCCAAAGTTGGGCAACCCAAAATATATATAATAATTATCGAAGATGTATTTGACTAACTCTATATGTATTGTTAAGGTCTGTCAGCCCTGGGTATTAAGTTTCAATGTTGAGAACCTCAATAGGTGGCATAAATTTGTCTATTTAAGAAATGCCCAAACATTTTCTAGGATAGCTCTAGGTGTAGTTCACAGCATTGCCTTGCATGTAACTGTAATGAAGGTGCCCATGTGGAATAGCATATTGTACTTGTGAATTATGTAATTATGCATTCACAATGATAATAAGAAGTCCATTTTTTTTCTTGCATTTTTTGTTGTTTCTTTTTTTTTATTATAGGTTTATGGTATTAAGGGGAGCTCCCTTCATCAAGGGGAGCTCCCTTCCTCAAGTGGTATCAGAGCTAGAGTTCTTGAGTGTGTGGACAAATCATCGAGTGTGAGGTAGTTTGCACTAGGACTATGGTTTGGGTTGAGTGCGTAGACATATCACTGATGTGAGGCAATTTGCACTAGGGTTTTAGTGGATGCATGAAAATGCCTCCACGAAGAGAGCATGGTGGAAGAGTTGTAGGCATTATACTTGAGGGTTTTAAAGCCCTCCAAAGACAAATGCAAGCATTGGAAGAAAAGATGGATAGAGGAATAAATCTTATCGTAAGAGATGAATGTGAGGATGGGGAAGAAGAAGAAGAAAATGTCGAACTGGAGGTAGTTCTAAACCCATAGGAAGAGAGGATTTTTAGGGCCATCTCCAAGATTGGAAAAAAAAACCTAAGTTTGAAGTTCCCATATTTTTGGGAAATCTTAACCCAGAGGAGCTAATCGATTGGATCAATGAATTGGAGTACTTTGAGTATGAAGATATTGATGATCCTGATAGGATCAAGTTTGTGAAGGTGAAACTGAAGGGATATGCAATGATTTGGTGGCAAGAGGTTCAATTGGAATGAAATAGAAAGGGTAAGGACAAAATCACTAGATGGGATTGGATGATAGCTAAATTGAACCAACAATTCATTATCATGGATTATGAACTTGATCTCTTCAAGAAGATGCAAGCATTGAAGTAAGCAAGAAAATCTATTCAAGAGTATATTGAAGAGTTCTACTGAGTTCTCATTAGAACCAGCCATGCAAAATTGATAAGGAGAAAGTGGTCCATTATCTTAATGTGTTGAAGCCAAGTATTCAGGATGAATTGAGTTTAGTTTGAATGAACAGTATTAAGGAGGCATACCAGTTTTCCCTAATAGTTGAGGAGAAACTAAGAAAGAAGTTTGACAACAATAATAGTGGAAAAGGTCACAATGGAAGATATGGAGGATGATATTTCTGAGGTTGTGATGATTATTAGAAGAACAAATATGAGGCTAGAAGTAGTTGTCAGAACCAGAGTGGGAATAATTCCAATTATTTCCATGATTAGAATAATAGAGATCAGAGAGGAAGAGGCAAAGGACAAGGATCTAGAAGAGGAGGCTTTTGTGGGAAATGTTTTCACTATGGATAAGAAAGGCATAGATCATTTGAATGTTCCTAGTCCCATGGAAGGATAGAATGAAGAAGAAAAGGCTAGGCTAGAGTTACACATATTGATGAAGATGCTAGATCATTACATTCTGAAGACACTAAAAGAGGAGAAGTCCTAGTTAATAGAAGAGTCTTGTTGAGTGGTGAGAATGAACCTAATCAAAGAAAGAGCTTGTTTCACACAAGGTATAGATGTGAAGATAAGTTTTTGATGATGTGATCATTTATGGTTGAAGTACTAACAATTTAGCATCAGAAATGATGGCCACAAAGCTAAAACTTAAGGGACAAAAATAATCATGTCCATATTGTATTGCTTGGGTGCAACATGACCACAAGGTCATGGTCAATGAGCTATGCTTAGCAAAGTTCAAGATTGGGAGCTTCTAAGATGAGGTATTAAGTGATAGCATAGTTATGGACATATGTCATATGTTGTTGGGTAGGTTGTGGCAGTTTGATAGGCATGTTGTACATGATGGGCAAGAAAATACCTACACTCTGACCAAGGATAGAGTAAAGCATAAGTTGAAGCCGTTGAAGGAGAAAGAAGAAAAGGTACGTAGTACTGCTAGAATATGTTTTTTTTAATGTAAAAGAGTTTCTCAAAGGTATGAAGCATGAGCACATGTGTTTTTTTTATAATTCCACAAGATAATAAAGAAGAAGTATATGAGGTACATGTAGAAGTTGCAAATATGTTGGGGGATTTTTTTTATATTGTATCAGATAATGTACCTGATGGATTGCCCCCAATGTGGAACATTAGTTATCAAATGGATTTGGTTCCAAAAGCTAGTTTTCCAAACAAGGTAGTACACAGAATAACACTAACAAAAAGTGAAGAGTTGAACATGCAAGTTCATGAGTTGTTGTAGAAAGGGTTGATTAGAGAGAGTCTAAGTCCATGTGTTGTACCAGCCATATTAAAACCAAAGAAGAATGGAGAATTGAGGATGTGCATATATTCTCATGCTATCAACAAGATCACAATCAAGTACAAATTCTCATTGCCAAGGATGGATGATATTATGGACTGTTTGAGTGGGGTTGAGTATTTCACAAAAATAGATCTAAAGATTGAGTACCATCATATTTGTATCAGAGAAGGTGATGAGAGGAAAACTACTTTCAAGACAAGGGAGGGATTGTATGAGTGGTTATTCATGCCTTTTGGGCTAACCAATGCACCGAGCACTTTCATGTGGTTTGTGAATGAGGCACTGAAGGAGTTTCTTGCTAAGTTTGTCATTATTTATCTAGATGATATTTTGATCTTTAGTAAGACATTGGAGGAGCATTTGATCCATATTCACAAGATGTTTGATAAGTTGAGGGAAGAAAAGTTGTTGATAAACCTGAAGAAGTATAGCTTTGTAAAGAAGGAGTTGGTGGACTTGTGATTTTTAGTTTTAGCAGAAGGTCTGAAAATGGACCTAGAGAAAGTGAAGGCTATCCTTGAATGGCCTACTCCAAGGAGTGTGGTAGAGGTAAGATCTTTTCATGGACAGGCTAGTTTTTATAGAAAGTTCATAAGATATTTTAGCAATATTTGTGGACCCCTTATTGAAACATTGAGAGGGGATAGGAAAGAATTTAAGTGGACTATGGGAGCATATAAGAGTTTTAATTTGTTGAAATAGAAAGTTGTTGAGTAGCTTGTTTTAGCACTTCCTAATTCTAACAAGGTGTTTCAAGTAGACTATGATGCTAGTAGTACTACAATAAGAGTAGTTTTAAGCCAAGAAGGTAGACCTGTTGCTTATTTTAGTGAGAATTTGAATGATGCAAAAAAGAAAATATCTTGTTTATCATCAAGATTTTTATGCTATAGCTCAAGCATTGAAGAAGTGGAGACACTCTGATCATCAAGCTTTGCAATATTTGAATAGTCAAGGAAAATTGAACCAAAGGCATTTAAAGTGGGTTGAGTTTTTGTAGAGTTATACATTTGTTTTGAAACACCAGAGTGGGAAGTCTAACAAAGTTGCAGATGCTCTAAGTACAAGAAAACTTTTGCTGACATAAATGTAGATAGAGGTGGTTGGGTTCAAGAAACTCAATACTTTGTATCCAGATGATCTTGATTTTGGTGAAGCATGGAAGGCTTTTACAAAACTTGTTACACTTGATAGGAAAAAGTGGTTGGATTTTATGGTCTAGGATAGTATGTTGTTTAAAGGAAGTTAGTTGTGTGTTCCCAAAAGTTTAATGAGAGAAAATCTAATCAAGGAGAAGCATAGTGGAAGATTGGCTGGACATTTTGGCAGAGATAAGACCATTGCTTTGGTTGCTGAGAATTATTACTAGCCATAGTTGCATCAAGATGTGAATAAGTTTGTATATATTTGTAGATTATGTTAGATGGAGAAAGGAGTGAAGGAGAATATGGGGTTGTATTAGCCATTACATATATTAGAGAAGCCATGGGAGGATGAAAGCATGGATTTTGTTCTTGGATTACCAAGGACACATCGTGGGCATGATTCTATTTTTGTGGTGGTTGATAGGTTTTCAAAGATGACACATTTTATTCCTTGCAAGAAGACTATGATGTTGTTCATATGGAAGAGTTGTTTTTCATAGAAGTGGTGAAACTACATGGTCTACCAAAGAGTATAGTTTCATATCATGATACCAAATTTTTTGTGTATTTCTAGTGTACATTATGGAAGAAGGTGAAGAAAGATTTGAAGTTTAGTTCATCACATCATCCACATATTGATGAATAGATAGAAGTTGTGAATCACAGTTTGGAAAAGTTTCTCAGATGCTTGGTTGGAGATAAGCCAAAAGGATGGGATATAATTTTATCATAGGAAAAATTTGCATATAATAATTTTATCAATAGGAGTATTGGTAAATTCCAATTCTAGATTGTATATGGGAGTAGTCTCAAAAATGCTTTTGAATTGAAGAAGTTGGATAAAGGAGAGATAAGTAGTGTTGAAGTAGAAAAATTTGTCGAACATTTGAAGAACATCCAAGAGGAGGTGAGGAAGCACATCATAAAGATGAATACATAGTAAAAGGCTAAGATAGATGTGAAAAGGAGGTATAAGGAATTTCATATTGGAGATGAAGTCATGGTTCATTTGTGAAAGGAGAATTTTCTAGTGGGTACATATAATAAGCTAAAGATGAAGAAGTTTGGACCATGCAAGATATTGAAAAGGCGTGATTTTGGAAAATGATTATGAAGTGGAGTTTCCTACTGAGTTGAATAATTCACCAATATTTAATATTTTAGATTTGACAAAGTACTATGGAGGTGATGGAGATGAAGTTGTAGAAGCATAGTAGAGTATTCTAGTAGCTAGTTTAGCTACAAAGCAGATTGAGGAGATACTAGATTATTGTATTGGAAAAAGTACAAGGAATAGAACTTATGAGGAATACCTGGTCAAATAAAAATGGAAACCAGTAGAGAATTCATCATGGCTAGCAAGGGAGGAGGTTAATGATCTTAGTTGTCCTCTGAACACCTGAGACATGATGGAGTCACTTCTCAAATTACCCTAGGTGTCTGATGCAAGAGCATCCTAGGTGTAAGAGAAATCTTGCATCACCCAAAAATATTTTTATTTAAATCTTTTCTATTTTAATAAAGACTAGTAGATAGGGGGATTGTTATTTCTAGGAACTTGTTATTTTTAGTAAGTTTTTCATACCATCTTGGGATGTTGTCATTTTCTATAGGAACATTTTTTTTACAGTTATATTCCTACCATAAAAATATCATTACTCTAGCTTAAGTACTAGAGAAGTTATTGAAGATTTTTGGTCGAAAAATATGCGAAAATTTTTTAGGCTTACCATTGGAGGCCTTAGAGTGTCTGAATGAGGTCCAAAAAGATGATGAAAGGGTGTTGGCATAGTTTTGAGCCTATAGATTAGGAACTAGCATTTCTAAAATGTGTTTTTAATAGCCAATCAGAGCAATTAGTTTGAAAGTTATGGCCTTCCAAAGTTGGGCTACTCGAAATATCTAAATAATTGTCAAAGATGTATGGACATCTCTATATGTATTGTTAGGGTCATTGAGCCCTAGGTGTTAAGTTTCAATGTCTAGAACCTTCTTGGGTGGCATAAAATTGCCTATTTAAGAAAGGCTCAAGCATAGTCCAAGATAGCTTTGGGTGTAGTTCATAGCATTTTCTTGCAGATTATTGTAATGAAGGCGCCCATGTGGGTTAGTATATTGTACTTATGAATTATGTAATTCCACATTTGCAGTAGTAATAAGAATTCCATAATTTATTCTCACATTTGTTATTGTTTCTTTGTTTTTGTTATGGGTTTATTTTATTAAAGGGAGCTCCCTTCATCAAAAGAATTCAACACAAGTTTGACACTAGGATTTTATGTGGAACCCCAATTTGGGAAAAACCACTAGCAACATGTCACCACTTTTTCACTCTTTCAAAGTGAGCTCTATTAGGATCCAACCCTATTAAAAGTTTACAATACACACTACTTAATGTGACCTAGTTAGAGGGTTTGATCACCCTATTAGGAGTGGCCTTGTCAGAGGACTTTGATCATTCCATTTAGGATTTCACCTTGTTAAACAATTTACATAGATTGTTAATTCCTTCAAATGATTGATAGGTCAACCTCTATTAAAATGATTTCAATACAAACTATTTACAATGATTAGAAAGAAAATAGTAGGGTTTTGATTTGTATGATTACAACTCACTTTGCAAGTTTAGGTCACTATTCGGTTCATGTGTTGAGTCACTGATAAGCTCTCCATTGTCATATATGTTCTTGATTTTCTTGGAAATCCTTTAAGAAATCAAAATTCTCTTTCCAAAAAAACTTAAGCCATCTTCTCATATTTAACTTATCAATATTAGCAGCATATGCACAAGCAATCTCCTTTAGCTTCACATTCACTCTCACACACTTGTGCATCTCTGATCAACCTTATTTTGTATGTGCCTCACACACTCTCTTTTGCTCAGCTCTATACCTCTTTAAATAGTTAATTATTGCTTTTCCATTTTCCATGATCACTATTGATTTTAAGGTTTATGATCAGGTTCAACATGATTCATTGTATATATCATCTTCTTGATGATCCTCTAGAAAATTCTCTAGAATACATCTATTAGGTATTTATCTAATCCTCTCCTTGAATTTAATGATCCAACTCATCACTTTTATCTTCAATAAGGCTTGCATCTCCCAAAAAATCAACTAAGTCGGCTAGGAATTTGGATTTTCTCAAATTCATTCTCAACATTGTTACTTGGCAATCACTAAGTTTTGACACCTCAACATCGACTATTTTTCTTGATTGATATTGATGCTTGGTCAACACTATATTTTCTCAACACATATTATGGCTCTATTAACACTAGCATCACTCAAAATTCCTTAACATTTTACTCTATTTCTCATCTTAGCTTAAATTGCCTTATATAAACAATCACTTTGTCTTATCAAAGTCTAACTAATCAATTTTTCATTGTAGCTTTCTTTACATAACTCAACCTTTCCTCTAGGTGCTATTTTTATGAGAAATTTCTCAAATCCTCTTCATCAATCAAATAGATATGACATTTAGATTAGGTAGAAATATGTCTTATTAGTAGATGTGGCATCAATGAAAAAACAATAATTATTTCAATTGTAAGTTTCCAACAATCTCCCTCTTTGGCATTGGTGGAAACATCTCAATATTATCAATAGATCAATATCTCAATGTGTCTAACTTGGTTACCATAAAATCCAAAATATTTCACTATTATGAGGGATCAATGTCGTTAGTTTCATTTTCAATTTCTTTATTGATTTTCTTCCTCTAAAATAATAGATCTCCCTCTTGGATACATCTCTATGTTTGTTTATATTCTCCTTCTCTCGATTTTGTATAACTCTCCTTCTTTTTCTATTTCTTCATATATTCTCCCTCCTTTTATATCTCTTCCTCTTTGACAACAATGCCAAAGACACTTAGCTTTATTAGCTTCAATTTCTTCATACATCTGAATTATGTAGATATTGCATCTCTGACTAAAAATTGTCATCTATTTATGACTGATCTGTTATGTTGTACTTGACTATCTACCTTAGGAATTTTTCAAAGTAGAGTTTTGTTTCATCAATGTGTAAGACATTATGATTATCAAATTTTATGAAATGCACCTCATCTCCTTAAGTAGCTTTGTTTAGGGTAACTGCCTCTAATTTACCTCTAAGATATTCATGAGCATCTTTAGGTAAGAATTTTGTGAATATGTTAGTAACTTGTTCTTTGGTGTGTACATATTCTAACTTCACTTCTTTGTCTTGAACTATTTCCCTCAAGTAGTGATAATTGATAGCAATGTACTTTGTCTTAATGTGCATCACTAGATTCTTTAAAATGTTAATAGCATGTATGTTATCACAATATGTAACTATTGGATCTTTAATTTCTTCTTTCGTACCTTTTAGGAATTTTTTTATCCACATAATGTTTGAATAGCTCACTACAACTTCCATATACTTTACTTTAGCTATTGATTGGGAAATACAATTTTGTTTCTTGATTTTCCATGATACCAATCTCTTTCCTAGAAAGATTGCACCTCCACTAGTGTTTTTTCTTTCATCAATAGTTCTTGTCCAATCTAATTCAATGAATACCTTCAATTCATATCTATCACTTCTCTTGAAATACAATCCATAATCTTTTGTATTTTTCGTATATCTCATTATCCTTTTTACTTCCATCATGTGAATCTACTTAGGATTTGTGGAAAATCTAGAAACTATACCAACTGCTAATGCAATATTGGGTCTACTATGAAAAACAGATTGTAATTTTTCAATCATGGATCTATATAATGTCTAGTTTATATAATCATATTCATCATTCTTAGATAGCTTATTCCATGAAGACATAGGTGTGCTCACTGGTCTTGAATCTTCCATTCCAAAAACAATTTAGTATCTCCTTGATGTATTTGGATTGTGTAATGAAAATACCAAACTTCATTTGATATACTTGTAATCCAAAAAAGAATTTGATTTCACCAAACATAGACATTTCAAATCCCTTCTCCATTTCATCAGCAAAATATTTTCACAATGCTTCTCTTCCTCCAAATATAATGTCATCAACAAATATTTTAGATAGTAGTATTTCATTGTTCTTACCATTCTTCAAATATAGACTACTATTATCATTTGTCCTTTCAAAACCAATTTTGACCAAATAATTATTTAATCTTTCATACCATGCTCTTGGCACTTGCTTCAATCCATAAAGGGATTTGTTTAGTTTACATACCATGTTCTTCTTGTCTGGATCTACAAATCCTTTAGGTTTTTTAATGTACACTTCTTCCTCAAGTATACCATTCAAAAATGTAGATTTCATATCCATTTGATATAGCTTGAAATTCTTGTAGGCTAAATATGCAAGAAGAGTTTTGACTTCTTCAAGCCTTGCCACATGAGAAAAAAATTCTCCATAATCAACTCCTCCTTTTTGAGCATATCCTTTGCATACTAGTCTTTCTTTATTTCTTTTTACTTCACCATTTTCATCAAGTTTATTTCTAAAAACCCATTTTGTTCCAATAACATGTTTGTCTCTAAGTCTTGGCACTAGAGTTCAAGTGTTTTTCTTCTCAATATGTTCAATGTCCTCGTTCATTTCCTAAATCCAATCTTCATTGTCTAAACCATATTTTACTATTTTGGGCTCAAATTCACAAAGTAAGCATGTGTCATCTTTGAGTATTTTTCTTGTCATAACACTTGATTCAACATCACCAATAATTTTTTTAGGTTTGTGATATCTTCTTACAAACTTTTCTAGCATAGATAGTTTCCTTATCTGTTCTTCTATAGGTTCATCTTGGAAAATAATCTCAAGCTCATTTTCTCTTTCTTGTTCAAGTTCTAGTTCATGTTCTACATGCTCAACATTTTCTATCTGATGATCAAAATTTCCTATCTGTGACTCAACATCTATAGTTTGTTTCTCGGCACCCACTAATTGTTTCTTGGAAATTTATTGCACTACACCATTTCCTATCTACTAGAAAAATGGAGCTTGATTTTCTTGTTCATTTGGAGTACTGGGTGCACCATCATTTGTATAGATTAATGTACTACAATCTGTAGGTTCTTCTTTGCATGTAATGTCACTTCTTTCTGCAAACTCATCAATTTTCACATTTGTACTTTCCATAACTTTGTTAGTATTAGAGTTCAAATACTTGTAAGCTTTACTCTTGATGGAATATCTTAGGAATATACCTTCATCACTCTTTGTATCAAGTTTTCCATTCCTATTATCTTTAAGTTTATAGCATCTACTTCCAAATATTTTGAGTTATTTCACATTAGGAGCATATCCATACCATAGTTCAAAAGGTGTATCATTTGTACATTTCTTCACTTGTACTCTATTTAGGGTATAGATAGTAGTACTAACAACTTCTCTCCAATACTTCTTTGATACACTCTTCTCCATCATCAATGTTCTTGCATAGTCCATTATTAATTTATTTCTCCTTTCATCTATCTCATTCTGAGGATGGGTTCTTGGTGCTAAGTTATGTCTTTTAATTCCTCTATCATTGTAGAATGTATTGAACACATTTGAAATAAATTCACAGCCTGTGTTAGATCTTAAGAACTTCAGACTCTTCCCTGATTCCTTTTTAACTCTAGCTAAATATCACTTGAAAGGTTGAAAAGCATCACATTTATCTTTAAGGAACATCACAGTCATCATCCTAGAGTAATCATCAACAAATAGAGTAAAATAATTATCTCTACAATAGCTTTGAACATCAATAGGTCCACATGGGTTAGTATGAACCAATTCCAAAATATCACTAGAAGTGTATATTTTTCTCGTAAAACTAGACTTGGTCATTTTGCCCAATTGCCATCATTTATACATAGTATTATCGAGCTTCTTCAATTTTGGAAACCCTCTTACTTTCTTAATTTTACTAATATTCACCAAATTGTCAAAGTTCACATGACACGACCTCTTGTGCAAAAACCAAACATCCTCTTGTTGTGAAAACACACATGTCTCATTAGATAAATCTAGATAGAACAAGTTACCTCTTGTCTGGTCACCACTTACCATTAGCATCATGTATATTGGCCTTTCTATTATGGAATTCAACTCTGTAACCTTATTTTTTTAGTTGCAAAATACTCAACATATTATAGTTAAGTCCTTCAACCCACTAAACCTTTTCACATTTTATCTTGTCACTTAGTTGAATAATACCTTTACCTTTTGCAATACATGGAATATCATTACCAAATTTAACACAACCGACTTTTTATGGACCCATATCCTCAAATTTATCTTTCTCACTAGTCATATGATTTGAACATACACTATCAATTATCCATCTATCACTTTTTTTTCATAAGAGATCAATAGATTTTTCTTATCTTTGTCATAATCTTCTTTCATAGAAACATAGACAACTTCATCATCATTACTTTCAAATTCATTGTTAGACTCTCCTTCAATAATATAACAAGATTTCTTATGTTTGTCAACCTTGTCTCTCTTGTAGTTTTGGTCATCTCTTCTTCCTTTGTACTTTATTTCCTTTCTTTAATCCTTATCCTCTATGTTAGGATACTAGCAACAATATGACTAACCTTGTTGCATGAAAAACATATAATAAGTAGTTTACCTTTGTATTTACCTTTTCCTCTTCCAAATCATTTTTCCATAAGGGCTACAAGTTCATAAATCTCATCATCTAAAATGTCACTATTACTCTTCACATGTTTTCCTTTCCTATTTCTAAGAACCAATTATGACTTAAAGGCATATTCAATAGTAGTAGGTGTGTAGTTATCAATGTTAGACATCTCAAAAGTAGTTAGTCTACCAATTACACCTTCCAAGGTCAAAGTGTTACCTAGTGTGCATTTCAGTTCTTAAATTGTAGAAACCTCTAATGGAATATATAGGGAGTAGAGTTCTTAATACCTTTCTTATCATAGTTTCATCTTTGATTTCTCCATTTACTTCATGAATGGAATTAACAACTTATTTGAATCTTGTGCAATATTATACTATCTTCTCACCTTCCATCATTCTCATGTGATCAAATTTACCCCTCAATCTCTCTGATTTGGCTCTCAAGACATTATCATCACCTACATATTTTTTTTCAATTTATCCCACATTTTCTTTGCACTCTCATAGTCTTTTAGGTCATCAAACTTGACATAGTTTAGGGCTGAGGTAATCTCCAACATTTCTTGATCGTGTTATTGGTTTTTCTTGAGTTATTCAACTATCAGAGGTGTATTTTTTACCTTCACATACTCATTGTCCACAAAGTTGATAGCAACCTCATCAAGGTTTGTCATGTAGGAAAGTTCTCCTTGTTCATCTTTGCTACATCTCTTTTGTAAGTCATGATCTTTAGCTTTGAGTACCTTCAAAATTTTATTTGGAAGCACTGAGCTTTGATGGAAATTGTTAAAAAAAATTAAAATAACTAAGGGGGGGATGTGAATCAGTTACTCAAGGTTCATAAGTATGATTTGAAAATTTAAATATAAAACATTCACTATTCTACTTATCCTATAGTTGTTCAGTCTCTACTGTACTGATAAAATTACTATCTTAAACATAACATACTTTTCTGAATATAAACTTTATCAAATGTAAAATATATAAATAATTCAACACAAGTTTTACACTAGGATTTTACATGGAAACCCAATTTGGGAAAAACCAATAGCAACATGTCACCACTTTTTCACTCTTTCAAAGTGAGCTTTGTTAGGAGCCAACCTAGTTAAAGGTTTACAATACACACTATTAAATGTGACCTGATTAGAGGATTTAATCACCATATTAGGAATGGCCTTGTTAGAGGACTTTGATCATTCCTTTTGGAATCTCACCTTGTTAAAGGATTTACATAGACTATTAAGTCCTTAAAATGACTCTTAGGTCAACTTCTATTAAAAGGATTTCAATACAAATTGTTTACAATGATTAGAAATAAAATAGTAGGGTTTTGATCTATATGATTACAACTCACTTTACAAGTTTATATCACTATTTTGTTCATATGTCAATTCACTAATAAGCTCTCCATTGTCATCTTTGTTCTAACACTTAGTCATTACTTAAGCACTCGATCACTATAAAACTTTTGGCTCAACATCAACTATCTTGCTCAGTCAATACTGATGCTTAGTCAACACTAGATTTTCTCATCACATGGTGTGGCTTGGTTGATACTAGCATCACTCTGCATTCCTTGACCTTTTACTCTATTTCTTGGAATAGCTTAACTTACATGATATAAAAAATCACTTTGTCTTATCAAAGTCTAACTAATCAAATGTCCATTGTAACTTTCTTTTCATAACTCAACATTTCCTCTAGGTGCTATTGTTATGAGTAATTTCTCAAATCCTCTTCATCAATCAAATATATATAACATTTATATTAGGTAGCAATATATCTTATCAATAGATTTGACATCAATGACAAAACAACAATTGTTCCAATTGTAAATTTCCAACAATGACAACCATAAATAGTAGGTTCCAAGAGAGTATAAATAGTAAGTTGAAAATCTTTTTTATCATTGATACATAGGAGAGATGCTTCATTAGTCAAAAAATTTGCATGTCTATTATCTTGCAAGGAGCTAACTAGATATTGTAAGATGAAAATTGATTGATTAACTGCAAAGCTAGTTTCCAATATTTTTCCATGTTGTCATTCTTAGCTTGATATAAACCCTTTATTTTTTGCACAATCAATTGAGAATTTCCAAAGATATTCAATTTCATAATTTTAATGGATAAATTCACTCGTAGTCTAGAAATAAGGGCTTTATATTGTACAATTTTTTTTTGCATGAGAATTTTAGATTATTTGAAAGAGAAATTGATTTGTTAGAAGGGGGAACAAGTATCATAGCTACCCCAACACCAGTTTTGCATCTAGAACCATCAAAATACATTTCCAAAAACTTCATCCTTATTTGTAGAGAATATTTTTGCATCATGAAAATCATTAAGAGAGATAATTGATTGTGAAGAAGGAGACTTAACCAAATTGTTAGTTAAGGCTTTCCATTTTAATTGATTTGTGAGATATAAACTTCAAGTCAAACTCTATCAAAAGCATAACCCATTTTTGCAATCACCCTAATATGTCTTTCTTAGAAAAAAGATGTTTTAAACGATCAAATTTCACCATCACATGGACTTCTGCATTAAGATGATAATATCAAATGTTTTGACATTCAAAAACTAAAGCTAAACATTGTTTCTTAATTTATATATATCATGTCTTATAACCAATCAAGGAACAACTAATATATTAAATTGAATGTTCTTTACCATCATTGTCATTTTGAATAAGAACCACACTTAAGTCATAGGGGTCACATTTGGTATCGAACAGATGTTTCATCATATTCAATTGCACTTGGTGTGTCCTACTATTTTAACTTCCCTACTATTCTAAGGTGGGATGGTCTGTTAGGGTAGTGGAGGGTAGGAAGTGTGGTGAAAGGATGTGGGTAGTGTGTTTCCTCAATCCATTCAAAGAAGAAAATGTGTATAAATAAAAAGGTTTATCGGGTTGCACATGCTTCAAGATGGGATGATTAGTAAGATAATACTTAAATTGTTGAAATTATTTTTTGACATTCTTCATTCCAAGAGAAAATAGAATCTTTCTTGAGAAAGGATGTGAATGGAATAGTTCTAATAGTTGTGTTTGAAATATATCATCAAATAGCTTGTATATTTCCTTGTAGGTTGTGAATCTATGATATGTTCCTCGATGAAGGAATAATAAAAATAGCTTCTATATTTTCATGATCGACTTTAATACCACATTTAGAGATTATAGATCCTAGTAATTTTCTAGTCTCAACTCCAAAGGCACACTTATGAGGATTCAATCTCTTATTATAAATTCTTATCTATTCAACTATTTTCCACAAGATAACCACATGTTCATTATGCTTTATTGATTTAGAAAGAATGTCATCAATATAATCTTCAAGAATATTATGTATGTAGTCATAAAATATCAGTCATAGCATGTTAATAGGTTTTGCTCGCATTCTTTAATCTAAAAGGTATCATAACCCAACAAAAGGTTCCCCAAGGTGTTATAAACTTAGTCTTATATTGATCTTCAAGAGGAATAAAAATCATATTATAACCAAAAAATCCATCCATAAAAGATAGAAAAGAAGATCAAATAGTTGAATCTACTATCATATCAATGTGAGGCAATAAAAAGTCATCTTTCAAAGAAGCTTTATTCAAATCTCAAAATTTTGTGCACATATGAATCTTATTTTCTTCTTTAGAGACAACAGCAATGTTGGATATCCAAGGAGAAGAGTCAATTGAGAAACTAAAGCCAACATCTAATAATTTCTCAATTTTTGCTTTAACTAGAAGAGCAATACTTGGATTCATCTTTCAAATTTTCTCTTTTATAGGATTAGCATTAGGTTCAAGAATAACGTTATGTGTAATAGTATTAGGATCAATACCAGGCATATTATTATAACACCATGCAAAAATATCCTTAAATTCTTTCAATAAGTTACTCAATTTTTCCTATTCATCAGGAGTCAAGCATTGTCCAATTCTAATCACTTTTTTGAAATCCCTAGACTCTATTCAAATATCAATAGTTTATGTTATTAGAAAATTACTTATCATTGGGTCCTCAAACATAATATTTTTATGATGAAAAGAAGGAAGATTATCATAGACTCCTAGAAAATCTATTAGGGTCTATATGGTTCATGGAATTGTAGAGATTGATATTTCTACAAATCTTGATTTAGCCAAATCAAGGTTTTGCAAATCTTCATTCCTATTTTGGCAATTTTACTTGTACCATTTGTTTCACTTGGAAGATGAGTGGAAAGATATGTTTTAATGTGTAAGCTTGGAGTTGAAGTCAAACATCAAAAAATAGTCTGATCTAGTTTTTTGCACTCCTCAAAAAACATAACCAAGTTTTGATTTGAAATTCCTAGTTGCTAGTGGGAAGTCCGATAACCTGGTTTTGAGACAAAATTAGAGGTCTAGTATTCTAATTCCATTTTTCCAATTTTGAAACAAACACAAAAAAATTTAAATCCAGATTATGAAAAAGAAAATTTCCATCATCATTCATTATTAGGAAAGAGGTCCATTTTCATCATTTTCTCAAAATCCAAAAGATCAGGGTTAATCATCATCTTAAGAGATGCACTGAAAATGTGATTAATGTTCAAAGGAAATAGTGAAGGTCGTCTATAAGGATTAAATCACAATCCATAGGCATGTTTGATAAAGCCACTATCCATAGGGACTCATATTCCTTGTTCATATTTTCCTCAAACATTTCCATTAAATCCATATTTATTTAGAAAATTATATACAATACCATAAAAATCAGCTATGTTTTCAGGTGTTAATAGTGATTCATAATTATATAGATCATAACATTTAGGCTTAATAGTTTCTAGAATTTCTTCAGTAGAAGCACACATGAATGTATTTTTCAATTCACTCATAAGTAGAGAGAATGTTTTCTTTTTGATCATTTTCTTTTCACAAAGGATAAATCCGATACCTATATTCTCCAATAAACATAGGTTTAAAATCCAAAGTTCTTGAATCATCCTTGAAAAGAGAAGAAGAAGGGTTTTTAGTTTTAACCTATTCTTCCTTAGTTTTTGTTTTTGTGAATTCTTGTGTAGAAGAAGTTTGAGAATATTCAACATTTAAGAAAGAATTTGGTTCATCATCCACATGTAGTTTATAAATGAGATCACTATGAAGAAATTGTTGACATTTTAATCAAGTTTTTTTATTAGTGACACGCACACTTATTCAAATGATTAGTAGCTATCAAACTTATAGTATAGTTAACTTTGTTAACTGAGTTTTTTAGTGCTTATCGAGTTCCTAGCTTTAGCAATGTGAATCTACTATTGACCAATCTATATAGTTTCAACCAAATGATTTAGTTTATATTGAGCTCATAGAGATAGTGCTAACCAAGCTATGTAGTATCAACCAAGTGATTCAGTTTATATGCAAAGTTTCATAGTATTCACCAAGTCACCAATGTAGACTGAGTTCAAACTACTTAGAAGTGACTAGTATGAGCCAAGCTTCTACATCTACCAAGTACATTTCAATGATGAGTGTTGAAAATAGTTGCTAAGTTTCAAAACCTCACTGAGTTTTTCTTCAAAATTTGAGTACTTGCAATTGGGTTGACTTTGTGTATTTTGGTGAAACTTGTATTGTAGCTAACTTTGATGAATTCTAAATTGGATTGGTATATATGTAATGCATTGTATCACATCCAAGGATATATGATATGGATATGAAGGATATATATAAGAGAAGAAGTACAAAGTAAAAAGGGTTATAGCAGTATAAGGAGTAACAAAGATTTATCTATCATAGCAAGGTGATCATTACACTCAAAGGAATCTCATTCAGAAAATCAAGGTTGCAGATCAGAGATTAGCCACTAGTTTATCCTATCAGGTGGAATATTTAAATCCTTTTACAAGGTAGACTTAACAATCTTTTGTAAATCTCTTTACTAAGTGCATACTTTTTTGTATGTTTGTAAATCCTTTTGCAAGGTGGGCCTAGTTATCCTTATTGCTTCTAACTGGGTAGATCATTAGAAGTGATCATTATAAGCCTTCATAGGCCAATTTTATACTATAGTACTAAAGCTTGTGGGTGTCATCCCCACCCCAATTTTACTTTCTATTTGAAAGGTTTTTGGGTCACCATATTATGTGTCAAAGTGTTATGAATATTTTAATGCTTTCAATTTTTTTTATGTATACAATTAGATCAAAATACACATGAAGGATTAATTGGTGAATTAAGATTAAAGTTTTCTTGGTTACTGATTCACCCCTCCCCTCTCAATAACATAGCCTATCTTATATTTTCAACAACAATGTGTCTTCTAGTAGAGTGTAGAAGGAACAACATGCAGTGTGTAGCCAAGGTCTCCCTAAGAGTAAGTTATAATTCAAAGGACTAGGTGTAACATGTATTAAAGTCTCCATGATAATAGGACCAACCTTCATGGGGAATGTTATAATTTCCAAAGTATATTTAACAATATTATCAAGTCTATAAATAGGCACATAATCAGGTTGAATAGTTGAAAGATCAAGTTGTATGGAAATTAACATGTCTATGCTACAAACATTCAAGCATGAACCATCATCAATTAAAGTGATATGTATAGTACTTTGAATAATAGACACAAACACCCATAAGAGCATCATATCTATTCTGAATTTCTACAGGTAGAAAGGCCATCTTTAGTGAAGACACTAAAATGATGAGATAGTACAATTTACATACAATCCAAGAAGGAAGTAATAGTATCTGAATTAGATGATGAAATTGGAAGAACATTTTTTGGATTTATATGCATTGTATAATGAGGCACATATAGTCTTAATACAGATTGGAAATGGGAAAGATAGTTAATAAAATAAAGTATTTATTAATACAGATTTTAGAAATCATTCAAAGAACATATAGTTAAATAGATAACAATCATGTTATATATTAGCTACTATATTCTTACATTAGAAAACAAAAACCAACAATAATTGAATGGAGAGACAAGTCATTAGTCTAGGTGAGAAAAGAACATACATACACATAAAGAAAATTGATAAACACAAGTTCAAGAATATGTAAATAAATCACTTAAATGATTTAAAGGATTGATATCAAGATATATCAAACTTATAAAATATTAAATGGTGATATATTATTGTAGTAGACATATAGTGAAGACATTTTACATCAAAGCTAGTAAGAGAAACATCCTTAGATCCTATTAAGTGACCAAGATACATCATCTATTGTAATAAGAATGCCTTGATCAAGCAAAGTATAGGCAATAACAGATATCAGATCAAATCAAGACTTGGTTATGAGTAACTAAGAACTCTTCATTTATATCAAACCGGATATAAAGATATTAAAAAATAAGAACATTCTAAATTGAATGTTATGATTCCTAGTCTAGAGTTAAGGTAGAGAGCTAACCTCTCTAAAGGACTTTGTAAGATATTATATAATAGAATATTTCAAAGGAATTAATGCAGGGAATCAAGTACTCTCTAAAGGAACTAGTATATACTAGTAAGGAAAATATATGTATATGTGAGGATGGATATACCTAGAGAGGGTATCCATAAGGCCTAGGATGATAAAGAACTTTCTCCTAGGAAGGATGGATACATCATGATTGATTATCCATAAGGTTTGAAAGAGAGAAGTGTTGTGAGAAGATGGTGTTTAGTGGAGAGTTTTTCTATTAATTAGTGCCTTAGGAAGCATTCCCCTAGGAGCTAAGAATTTTATTACAACCTCTTCTTAAGAAAGGAGTTAAATTGGGTAATTTTTTTATACATATTTATGGAGTAGTAATAAATGATTCAGGTTTATCGAACAAGAATCTAGTCACCACCAACTTAGGTAGTAGAGACAAAAGTCTATAATTTGAGTATATGAATAAGAATATCATGAAGATATAAATGTTGTCAAATATTTCCTTGAACCTTAGCTTATTTCAAATTTTAATTAGAGGAAGGAATCTACCAAATCTTTTAACATGTGTATGTTATGTGTCCATATCATGTCTTCATGCATCAATGTGGCTTTGTGTCTTTATCATGTATTCATACACTAGAGTATGTGTGAGTGTGAGTGTGAGTGTGAGTGTGAGTGTGAGTGTGAGTGTGAGTGTGAGTGAGTGAGTGAGTGTGTGTGTGTGTGTGTGTGTGTGTGTGTGTGTGTGTTGTGCATGCTTTGAATTTTCATATATCCTAGCATATGATTCTTAGTGAGTGCCAGGAATCTAGAACATTCTCAATGAGTAAGGACATTCTAAAGAAGTATCAAGCAACATGAACATTCTTAGTAAATGTCAAGATTGAAGACATTATGTCAAGATTAGATCAAGAGCATTCTCTTTGAGCCTTGAAATGAAGAGGACATTCTAGATGAATTTTTCAAAGAAAAAGACTCTATATCTCTAAATGCTTATTCATCCAAGAAGAAAGAAACACTCAACAAAGAATATCAGAAGCACTACAATACATTGAGATAAGTTTTGTGATTATTCTTAGTAATTTGTATATTTTGATATCTCAATTTGATAAATTTATATATGACCATCTGATCCCAAATTGAAATTATTTCAGGACTAAAGTGAGGTGCATTAATCAAATCATAAGAAAAAATATTGAATTGCTTGATGACAAGCAATTTTGGGAAGGGTGGATTGTAATGTCTCCTTCTCTATAATAAAACATAATATATAAATAAATAAATAAGTAATAATATTTATAATGATAAATTAAATATAATTTAAAAATAAATGATAATATATAAATATAAATAAAATATGACTTAATTATAATATGCATTAAATAGAAATAATATCTATCAAATATAATCACAAGTTCAAATATTTAAACTTATCAGTAAAGGAAATGATAGTCATAGTAAAAATTTCTATTAAAATAATAAATTATTATTATTGAAATAATAATTAAAGTCATAGTATTGATTATAGGAAACAATAAGGGAATGGATGAAGTGGACTTTGAATGATAAAGATACAATCATTCATCAAAGATAATTGAAGATAAACTACACATTCAAGATTTGTCAATATCATCATATTAATCATCATAGATACAAGTGCTTGTATAATATTAAAAATATATTCATACTTACATAATAAACTAAATAATATAAAAGTCATGCCTCGTCAGTATAGGTGATATATAGGATAGGAAAGAATACAAAGAAGGGGATCAAATTTTACACATGGGATTACTAGTGGACTATAGGATCAGAAATTATCTTCTTCTCATAGTTGGGTTTGCATATTGAATAGAAAAAATTCAACCAATAATATATCAACAAAGATCATGGTTTAAGTTAGATCAAGGATTATAAAGGATCCATTCATACATTTTCTGAAGCAATAGATAGTCAACAAACATTCCATGATATAATATCAGAAGGGAAGAAATGTGTGATGATGGACAAAACTGTTGAAGGTTAAATGTATGATAGATAAGAATTTTAATTTCTTTGAAAAGAATCCATTGTGTATACTTGGAAAAGATAGAAGCAATCGATTACATCTAGAGTTGGGGGGGACAACAATTACTTAAAGGAGGGATCAGAATCATTATTTTATTCTTTTAAGCATGGAAAATCATCAGCACATCCGATAAGACACACCTAGAATCTTTGATTACTATGAGCCATATATTACTTGTTGAGAAAGTCATCACTAATGGTCATCAAATAATCTCATTTTATAAAGATCTCCATTATGGGTGCCTAATAGACAAACTAGTCAAAAAAATAAAGACATTGATATGCAAGTGCATCAAAGATTTGGATTTGAGGAAAAAGAATAGATTCATTCAATTGAAACATAAATTTATATAATATGAAAGAATTCATTACTTTTTCAAAACATTATAATAACTAGTGGCTTGATTGGGAAATATATCACACTCCTTAATGGATTAATACTCTTAAGTTTGGATGTTATAGTCATATGGTAAGAGTATGATTAAGATTGGTTGTTAGTTTCAATAAACTGATGATTAGAGATTGAAATGCCAATGCCATTATGAGAGAAACAATTTCTCCACATTCACATTCCTAAGGACAAAAGAACAAAGTGGATTACTATAGATAAATTATTTTAGAAAATGATACAAAAGTATTAAGAACATACAATAATTTCCCAGCTACATGATGATAATTAAGAGATAGACATGTCTATGATAATAATTGGGAATCACAAGATAGTACTACTAATTGATATAGTCAATTGTGACTTTTTTATACATCATATTTGGGGACATAAAAATAAGAAAATGTAGAAAAGAGTAATAATGCTTCTTCATTATGATATTGCTATTAGGATTTAACTATGTAATTTTGAGTCAAACTCATTGACCCATATTTCATGAGTAGTGATTTGACATGAATCCATCTCTCATGAGAATAAATGGAACACTTAGCACTCATTGGATCTAGGTGATGCTCATAGGGGTGAAACACCAGGACTTCTTGGGAGGTCACCCATCCCAGTACTACTCCAGCCTGAGCATGCTTAACTAAAAAGTTTCCTCCATGGTTAAACCCAAAGCTTGCAACCCCATTTTCAAAACCTTCACCAAGTCTTGTGCCTTATGAACCATTCATTAGAAAGCCCCTTAAGCTCATCAATTGATAAGTAGGAGATAATTTCCATAGCAAGTCAAATTAAGATATTGCTATCAAGATTTAACTGTGTAATTTTGAGTCAAACTCATTGACCCATATTTCATGAGTAGTGATTTGACATGAATCCATATCTCATGAGAATAAATGGAACACTTAACACTCATTGGATTAGGTGATGCTCACAGGGGTGAAGCACTGGGACTTCTTGGGAGGTCACCCATCCCAATACTACTCTAGCCTAAGCGCACTTAACCACAGAGTTTCCTCCATGGTTAAACCCAAAGCTTGCAACCCCATTTGCAAAACCTTCAGCATGTGTTGTGCCTTATGAACCATTCATTAGAAAGCCCCTTAAGCTCATCAATTGATAAGTAGGAGATAATTTTCACAGCAAGTCAAATTATGATATTGCTATTAGGATTTAACTGTGTAATTTTGAGTCAAACTCATTGACCCATATTTCATGAGTAGTGATTTGACATGAATCCATCTCTCATGAGAATAAATGGAACACTTAGCACTCATTGGATCTAGGTGATGCGCATAGGGGTGAAGCACCGGACTTCCTAGGAGGTCACCTATCCCAGTACTACTCCAACTTGAGCACGCTTAACTACGGAGTTTACTCCATGGTTAAACCCAAAGCTTGAAACCCCATTTACAAAACCTTCACCATGTGTTGTGCCTTATGAGACATTCATCAAAAAGTCCCTTAAGCTCATCAATTCATAAGTAGGAGATAATTTCCACAGCAAGTCAAATTATGATATTGCTATTAGGATTTAACTGTGTAATTTTGAGTCAAACTCATTGACCCATATTTCATGAATAGTGATTTGAAATGAATCCATCTCTTATGAGAATAAATGGAATACTTAGCACTCATTGGATCTAGGTGATGCTCATAGGGGTGAAGCATTGGGACTTCCTAGGAGGTCACCTATCCCAGTACTACTCCAACTTGAGCACACTTAACTATGGAGTTTCCTCCATGGTTAAACCCAAAGCTTGCAACCCCAAAGATTATTCTCATTTAAGCTTTTTCAAATAGGGTTGTAAGCTTTAGGTTTAACCATGGAGGAAACTTCATAGTTAAGTGCACTCAGGCTGGAGTAGTACTGGGATGGGTGACCTCCCAGGAAGTCTCGATGCTTCACCCCTATGAGCATCACCTAGCTCCAATGAGTGCTAAGTGTTCCATTTATTCTCATGAGAGATGGATTCATGTCGAATCACTACTCATGAAATATGGGTCAATGAGTTTGACTAAAAATTACACAGTTAAATCCTGATAGCAATATCATAATTTGACTTGTTGTGGAAATTATCTCCTACTTATCAATAGTTCTTCAGTTTAGAGAACATAAATAAATACCTAGATATAAGCAAGTAAACATTGACCAAGCTTAACAATAACCAAAAGAGAACAAATATCAAACTTAGAATTTATTAGAAATTTTAGGAATAATTAAGAATAATTGAAAAACTTACTGAACCCATAAAACATTATTCATCATTCATACATCCATAAGATTATGTAATCACTTAAAACTTGTAGCTTACTGTCAAATCAACTTGCAGAAATGTAAACATGAAACACAATAGATTCATCAACACACTTGACATAATGATTTATGTGGAAACCCAATTTGGGAAAAACCACCTACTCTTTTTCACTCTTAAAGGTTACAATACACACTGTTAAACATGACCTTGTTAAAGGATTTCAATCACCTTGTTAGGAGTGAGCCATGTTAGAGGACTTTAGATCATTCATTTGGAATGCCACTTGGTTAAAAGATTTACAAATGATTGTTAGATCAACATTAATCCAAAAGATTTACCCTAGAATGGTAAAATTGTTAGAGAGTAATAGTAACGTGTCATCTAATAACAACTTACAACTCCATTTATATATTACACATCTCTATTCCAATCCTCCATTCTTCTTGGCCTTCACTCATTAAAACTCTGATAGCTTGTTTATACTTCAAGCATTCATATCCTTAAGCCTTCTTGCTTAACATACCATTTTAGACTCTTCTCTTAGGTCACTTGATGAAGCAAAACCCTTGTCTCCTTAGCTTCCTTAGGTTCTCACACATGAAAACCTTGCTTCATGAATAGCCATTCCCATAAATAGGATATTAAGATATTTTTTTGCTCATTCTCCATCATCCAATTTAGCATTTGAATGGATTAGGTAGTATACAATGAATCTACCCCACATTCTATATCTCTTCTAGAAACTTCTCCTAGAATTCTCTTTGAATTCACATAAAAATGGTTTACCTTGAATTTTGTGCCTCGAGCTCATCAATCTTATCTTCCACTTGGTTCACATAGTCCAATAAAATAAACTTTTTGGATCAGATCAATCAAATTCGTGATGTTTTAAATAATGTATTAGCTTGGCATTATCAAGCTTTTGATGCTCAACACATATTGTATTGCTCAACATCCTCTGTGAAATTAGTCATCATGAACTAAAGTATACTAGTGCTTAGCATCAACTACACTTTACTTGATATCCACTATTCTTCTTGGCATACACTAGAATATATGTTTACTCAACATCAATAAAAAAATTTCTTAGCTTGCACTGACTTTTCTTGGCACCTACTATCCACTAGGTCAAGCTTGGCAAACAAAGTTCATGTAACTTTTCTTCCAAACTTTATTAGTGTAACCATCCTTTGTAACATTAAGTATATTGTCAATAAATCATGTTATCACTATCCTAATTGATTCTTGTACTCCTTTACATAATCATAACTCAACCTTTCCTCTAGGTGCTATTATTACATCTTTTGATCAAATCCTCTTCATCAATCAACTAAGTGATAGTACTTAAATCATATTGGCAGTTGTCTTACCAGCAAATAGAAGATTTGACATCAATGACAAAATAATGATTGGAGCATACTGGTCATACTTGTATGCTCTCAAAAATATCCCTTTACAATCTCCCTCTTTGATTAGCTTCTTCAATCTATTCTCAACAATCTTCCTCTTTAGCATTGATGGCAAACCAACTGATCAACCAAATTGAAAACACATTGTTCAACCAAACTAACTAGGTTAAAATAGTAAGACCAATCAAAATACCAAAAATGATTTCTTGTATTGAAATCTCTCCCTCTATCAACAACTTCCATCTTCTAAATAGGTTACAAAATTCTTTCTTATAACTCCCTCTAAGTTTCTTCTTGTATCTCTTCTTTTTACCAGGAAAATGTTAGGATTTCCCCCTCTTTAGGCTTTGCCCCTCTTTGTTCTCTTGATCAAAAACTATCTCCTTCAACAATTATCTCCCTCTAAGATTAGTAAATCTCTCCAATTACTTTTCCTTTCTCCTTCTGATCACTAAATCTCTCCCTCTTTGACAACAATGCCAAAGACTTATGCCAAAAACTTGTCATCTTAACATGTAGATATAAGCTTCTTCAGTTTCTTTAGTTTTCTCCCAATGCCACCTTTCTTTTGACTGATCTAAATTTTTAGCAATTTGATTATTTTAGGTAGCTCCTAAAGTAAGATCCTTTGAATCAATGTGTAACATATGAACATCAACTTGTTTGATGCAGGGCACTCCTCTTGCTAATCAGATAGCCTTTGATAGGGGTATCACCCCTAGTTTATCTCTTAGATACTTGTGAGCATCCTTAGGTAATGTTTTTTTGAAGATATCAATAATTTTCTCTTTAGTGTTAACATATTCAATCTTCACCTCTTTATCTTGAACTAATTCTCTCAAATAATGATACTTGATTGCAATGTGCTTAGTCTTTGTGTGCATCACAGGATTCTTTGATATATTGATAGCACTTGTATTATTACAATAAAGTATCATTGGTTTATTAATCTCTTCCTTCATACCTTTGAGTAACTATTTCATCCATACAATGTTTGTACAATTTACAGCAGCAGCAACATATTTAGCTTTAGTAGTAGATTGTGAAGTGCAATTTTGTTTCTTGCTAGTCTGTGTAACTAGCCTCTTGCCTAATAAAAATGCTCCTCCACTAGTGCTCTTTTCGTCATCAATTTTTCCAGCCCAATCAACATCAGTATAGGCTCTTAATTCAAATTTCTCATTTTTCTTATAGTATAAACCATACTCCTCTGTTCCTTTTAGATATCTAATTATTCTCTTGATAGCCATCATGTGATTCTCCCTAGGATTAATTACTAGTTTGGAATGTCTAACATACTATGAGAAAATCACAAACCCAATAAACATATGTTAACACCCTCTCATCTACCATGAAAGCCAAATGAATAAATAAAACAAAAAAAAAATTAAAACTATGAGCAAATCACAAACCCAATAAACATATGTTAACACCCTCTAGTCTACCATAAAAGCCAAATGAATAAAGAAAGAAAAAAAAAATTTAAAACTCCCTCTTTCACTTGTAGCTCCCATGTCCTTCTTTCTTCTCCATGTGATGTAGCTCCAAATTTCCTATAGTTCACACAATATTGAAGCAAAATTCTATGATAATGATGGTGCTATGAGAATACTTGAAGTTGATATTCCAGTGTGAGAAATGGATTGAAAAATGTGAGAAAACTACAGACCCAAAATGGGAGAAAGAATGCTCCTTTTATCATCAACACATGAGGTGACAGCATTGGATTTTTCACCCTTGGATATGGGACTTGGCAATAGATTCCTTTGAGAATCCATGACACATATGACACAAGATACCAAGTGTAGGATTCTATGATGCTTGAAAGTCAAACAAGGCTAAATATGGTTGAGAATCTATGACACCTCATGCCCACTTAAAGCCCAGAATCTATGACAAAGGAAGCCAAATATGGATGTGCATAAGAGAATAATAATATTGGATTATGGCATATCTTAGCCAAGTGTCAAAGGATAATCCATGATGTGTCATGCCCACATGTCATGATGATGTCAATATTATGTGAAATATTTGAATTAAAAATCCATTATCCCACACAAATAGAAATTAGTGAGAATGGAATTAATGGAGGAAAATATGACTTAGGAAATTAAGAATTTCCATGGTTTGTGGATGATGAACCGATTAATTAATAAAATATCAATTAATTAAGGAGGTTAGTTAAGAAGAATAATTAGTAATGATATAGTATTAAATTATGGGTTATTTAATCCTATATAGAAAATTAGTAGGTGACTAACCAATTTGATTAAATAAGTGCAACAGTATCCTTTGATGAAATGTGATGATAATGGAAATTGACTAGAATGATGATGGACAGACCAAGGCCATGGTCAAATTGATTGATTGATCAAAATTGATAACATGCCAAGGACACATGACATGAAATAAAGATACATAACATTTAATCGATATCCTAAATGCTACAAGATCAAGATTGATTAATAAGTTTGATCATAATAATATCGACAGACATAGTCAATATTATTCAAGTGGTTTGATGATGCCATGATCTGACATTCAAAGACTCGATGATGTCAAAGATCAGATGACATGAATTACAATTTGACCTAACACTAAGAGCCATGACAGTACTAAGGTTATATTGATAAGATTTGATAGATTGATAGGTCTCCAAGGTGTTGAAAGCCACAACAATGCCTAGGATTAGACAGATGATGATTGATTTTGGATTTTTGAGATGTTTTGGGTTGATTAGGACTGATTTTGGGTGATTTTGAGTTGATTTGAAATATTTTTGAGTTGATATGAAATAATTTTGAGTTGATATGAAATGATTTTGAAATTATATGAAATTGATGTGCAATAGGATGTGAATGATAATACACACTATCGAGATATGATCAAGTTGGCCAAAAGATCATAACTAGTGGATTGAGAAAATGGGATGAATCAATGTGAAGAAGTGATGAAATCATAGATGCAAACCATTGTTGAGCGTCTACACTTGTGTCCTATCACCATAGGTGTACTTACTAGTTTGGAATCCTCCAATCCATAAGTTTTAAGTATTTCCTTGACATACTTTGACTGAGTGATGTATATACCATACTTCATCTGATATACTTGTAAATCCACAAAGAATTTGATCTCTCTAAACATAGACATCTCAAATTCTTGCTTTACTTGATTTGAAAAATCTTTACATAAAGCATCTTGACCTCCAAATATGATATCATCAATAAAATTTTCAAATACAAAATACCTTTTCCTTTCTCTATCTTCATGTACAGATAGTTTTTATCATCAGTCCTCTCGATTCCAATCTTCACAAGATAATTATGAAGTCTCTCATACCATGCTCTTGGTTCTTGTTTCAAACCATATAGATCTTTGTGTAACCTACATACCATGTTCTTGTTGTTAATATCAACAAATCCTTCTGGTTGTTCTATGTAAACTTCTTCCTCTAATATGCCATTTAGAAATGTAGATTTAACATCCATTTGATAAAACTTGAAACCTTTGTATTCAGAATAAACAACAATTGTTCTTACTCCTTCCAACCTTGCAACAGAAGAAAATGTCTCTCCATAGTCAATTCCTTCTTCCTGTGCATATCCCATGCAAACTAATTTTTCCTTGTTTCTTGTGACTTCACCATTTTCATCTAGCTTATTTCTGAATACCCACTTAGTTCCAATCATATTTTTGTCTTTTGGTCTAGGAACTAGAGTCCATGTTTTATTTTTCTCAATTTGTTCAATCTCTTCTTCCATGGCTTTACTCTAGTCCACATCTTCTAATGCATCTCTCACTAATTTAGGTTCCTTAATACTTAGCAAGCATGTATCATTTCTCAATCTATTATTATCATTGGTCTAGCATCTTTATCTCCAATGATTTTTGTAGGAGGATGATGTCTCTTTACATATTTGGACAATCTTGGTTTAGCTCTAGTTTCTTCAATTTGTCTCTCAGCTTCAGAGTCATTGTGTACATCTCTTTTAGGTAGTTTAGCATCTATTTCATGTATACTAATCTTAGAATCAAAATGTGATTCAACTTCATTCTATAACTCAACATCTGAATGTAGCTCAATTCCTAAATGCAACTTGGCATTCATGGGGTGTGACTCAGCAGTCATTGAAACTTGCTATTGGTTTGTAGGTTGATTTTTAGTATCTTCTTCAGCAGGCATACCTTTATAAAAGTATACAAATGATTTGTATTCTTTTGGTTCTTTTATAGGTTCAACTTCATGTACTTCTATACATTAATCAAAGTTCACATTTGCACTTTCCACAACTTTTTTAATGTAAGTATTTAAACACTTATAAGCTTTACTTCTTGTGGAATATCCTAGGAATATACCTTCCTCACTTTTTGTGTCAAGTTTACCATTCCTAAAATCTTTAAGAATGTGACACTTGCTTCCAAATACCTTAAAATATTTCACATTGGGTGAGTATCCATACCATAGTTCAAAAGGTGTTGAATGAGTACCTTTCTTGACTTGTACACGATTCAAGGTATAGACAGTTGTACTTATAGCTTCTCTCCAATATTTCAAAGCAACAATTTTCTCCATCATGAGTGTTCTAGCACAATCCATTATAGATCTATTCCTCCTTTTAGCTATTCCATTTTGTGGAGGGGTTATAGGGAAAAATGTCTATCTTTTGATTCCTTTATTATTACAAAATATCTCAAACTCATTTAATGTGAATTCTTCTCATTTGTTAGATCTCAAACACTTCAGACTTTTACCTATTTCCTTCTCAACTCTTGCTAAGTACCACTTAAACATTTGGAAAGCATCATATTTCTATTTTAGAAACATAACTCTCATCATTCTAGAATAATCATCAATAAGCAACATAATGTACTTATCTCCTTTGCAGCTTTGCACATCAATTAGACCACACAAGTTAGTATGAATAATCTCTAGTATTCCTTTAGAGGTATGAGCTTTACTCTAAAAACTTGACCTCTTCAATTTTCCTAACTAACATTGTTTTCACATTATATTATCAGGCTTCTTCAACATAGGAAAACCTCTGACTTTTGTCATGTTAATGATACTAACCAATTTATCAAAATTAACATGACATAACCTCTTGTGCCATAGCCACACATCATCAAATTTTAAAACTAGACAAGTAGCATCCTCTATATCAAGTAGCATCCTCCATTTGTGTCATATATCTTAGCAATCTTGTTTTCAAACTCAACCTTACATCCCAAATTATTTAGTTCTGACACAATCAACAAATTATATTTAAGACCTTCAACATAGTAAATATTGTCACATAAAATCTTATCTATGAGTTTGATAGGACCTTTTCCCTTTATCAAACATGGTGCATCATTACCAAATCTTACAATGTTTCCATCATAACAATTTAGGGTAATGAACTTATTTTTGTCTCCAGTCATATGATGTAAACACCCACTATCAATAATCCATCTATCATTCTTGTTCACACAAGTCACGAGTGTAGTTGCTTCATCTTCATCAAATTCATCCTTCATTAAAACATACACCATTTCATCATCATGTTCATCAGATTCATCTCTTGTTTCCTCTTCAACAATGTAGCATGACTTCTTGCCTTTGTCTTTGTAGTCCTTGTTGTCTTCATCTCTTATGCTCTTGTATTTGTCACCACCTTTGTAATTCTTCTTCTCTGGACATCTAGCAGCAATATCACCAACCTCATTCCAACTAAAACAAATGATAGGTAATTTTCCTTTGAACTTACCTTGACCTTTGTAGAATCTCCTTGCCCGTAGTGCTTCAAACTATTCTACATCCTCCTTATCTATATCACTATCACTAGACACATACTTCTTTTTCCTCTTTTTCTTCTCATCAAGTTCCTTCAATGATACTTTAGCTTTGAAAGTAGATTCAATACTTTTAGGTTTGTAATTATCAAAGTTAGATAGCTCAAAAGCAATGAGTCTACCTACCAAACCTTCAAGTGATAGATCATTCCCTAGTATACATCTTAGTTCTTGAATTGAAGAAACTCTTATAGCATATGCAGGTAGTAGTGTTCTTAAAACTTTTCTTAGCACAATGTCATCATCTATTTTACTAGTAGCTCCTCTTATTCCGTTAACAACTTCTTTTATCCTTGCAACATATTGGACAATATTTTCACCTTCTTCCATTCTTATATCATCAAGCTTACCTTTGAGACTTTTAGCTTTGGATGTTTTCCATAGATAGTGGTTAGGTAATTTCACATTTTCTTTGCACTATCAAGACCTTTGATATCATCAAATTTAGTATAGCTTAGGGAAAAGGAAATCTCCAACATTGGTTGGTTATGTTCTTTCTTCTTTCTCATATCCTCAGTAGTTGGGGCACCATTAGGATTAACATGCTCAGTGGTAATGGTAAATTGTGCATGATCTCCAAGTCCTCCAATATGTAGCTTCATCAAACTTTTCCATGCAGGAAAGTTATCTCTATTGAGCTTGGGTACTCCTTTTTTTGACATCTTGATCATTATGCTTCTAGTACCTTCAAAATAGTCCTCTTAAGCATATGGCTCTGATACCAATTTTTGGAATAAATTAGAATAACTAAGGGGGGGTGAATTAGTTATCCAATTTCTAGATGTATAAATAAAAAATTTCATATATTAGTGGACCCATAAAACACTATTCATCATGCATGCATCCATAAGATTATACAATCACTTAAAACTTGTAGGTTACTATCAAATCAACTTGCAAAAATGTAAACATGAAACATAATAGATTCATCAACATACTTGAGACAATTATTTACATGGAAACCCAATTTGGGAAAAACCACCAATAACATGCTACTCTTTTTCACTCTTCTAAAGTGATTCCCTATGAAAGGCCAACCTTGTTAAAGGTTACAATACACACTGTTAAATGTGACCCTATTAAAGGATTCTAATCACCCTATTAGGAGTGTGCCTTATTAGAGGACTTTAGATCATTCACTTGGAATGTCACCTAGTTAAAGGATTTACAAATGACTATTAGGTCAACCTTAATCTAGAGGATTTACCCTAGACTGATACAATTGTTAGAGAGTAACAGTAAGGCTTGATCTGATAATAACTTACAACTCCATTTGCAGATTACACATCTCTATTTTAGTCCTCCATTCTACTTGGCCTTCACTAATTATAGCTCTGATTGCTTGTTCACCCTTTAATCATTCATATCCTTAAGCCTTCTTGCTTAACATGCCATTGCAGACTCTTCTCTTACATCACTTGATGAAGAAAAACCCTTGTATCCTTGGCTTCCTTAGGTTCTCACACATGACAACCTTACTTCATGACCAACCATTTTCATAAATATGAATTTAAGATCATTTTCCACTCATTCTCCATCATCTAATTTATGGTTTGAATTAATTCAGTAGGATACAATGAATCTACCCCACATTCCATATCTCTTCTATAAACTTCTCCTAGAATCCTCTTTCAATTCACCTAAAAATGGTTTACCTTAAATTTTGTGCCTCCAACTCATCAATATTATCTTCCACTTGGTTCACATAATCCAAAAAACAAACTTGTTGGCTTAGATCCATCAAATTCATGATCTTTTAAATAATGCAACAACTCAAAATTATCAAGCTTCTAATTCTCGACACATACTTTGTTGCTTGGCATCCTCTATGAAATTACTCAACTTAGGCTAAAGTTTATTGATGCTTGACATCAACTAAACTTTACTTGGCATCCACTATTCTACTTGGCATACACTAGAATAGACATTTACTTGGCTCCAACAAATTTTCTTCTTGGCTTGTACTGACTTTGCTTGGCACCTACTATCTACTAGGTCAAGCTCGGTAGACAAACTTTGTGTAACTTGTTCTTCTAAACTTTCTTAGTGTAACCAACCTTTGTAACCTTAAGTAGATTATCAATACATCATGTTATCATTGTCTTAACTGACTCTTGTACTCCTTTACATAATCATAACTCAACCTTTCCTCTAGGTACTATTGTTACATCTTTTCATCAAATCCTCTTCATCAATCAACTAAGTGATAGCACTTAAACCATATAAGCATTTGTCTTACCAAAAAATAGTAGGTTTGATATCAGTGACAAAATAATGATTGAAGCATATTGGTCATACTTGTATGTTTTCAACAATCTCCCTTAACAATTTCCCTCTTTGATTAGCTTCTTCAATCTATTCTCAACAGAAACATATATATATAACCATCATAGAATGAACATATCTTACATCATCTTAGATCAAGAAACTATTAATTTTTACTAAGAAAACATATCAAAGTAAGATCCAAGAAATTAGGCATTACAAATAGTCCAATCTATTGGTGTTTCAAAATGTCATATTTCAAAATCCTAAATGAGAACATAATAAATCTAGGGTAGCTACTTCCCATCTACAACATACCCTTTCAGACACCAAGGCTAACTATAAGGCTAAACCCTGCTTCTACTATAGGCTCTGCAAAACCTGGGTATCCCTCAGATTTACCTATATGGTACTAATGTTAAAGCATACACTTGAATCTAACACAGAAGATAATACCCTTAATCTTATAACACTTCTGCAAATAACATATACATGAAATAGCTAGAATCATGACATATGAACTAGATAAGATAAGTGAAGGTAACACTTTTCAGCTCTTCAATAGAAATGGAAAAGGATTTTGACTATAAAGATTGATTTCAGAAAAACCATGATATGAACAACATAACACTTTGATCTTGTAGCTGATCAATGCCTTATCTATTGGGCAATCCCAAAAGTCCCTAACATACAACCCTAGAAATCATTGAGACATTTCATGTATCAAGACTTCCTGATCGATCCATTCACCTTATAAATCAGACATTTGCATCTTTCTTAATCTCATCCTCAACCTATTCCTTCATGAAGTCTACAACCCTATGATGATAATCCTAAGCATTTACATGACTCCTTGAATCACAAGAAAACAATATCAACACATACAACCTAAAATAGATTGCAACTAATTTTTATGCTCTTTGTTCACAAAACATGAAAGATCACAAACTACATGAATAGGAGACAATATTCAAACTAGAGATTAACTTACTTCTGCACATTTTATTTATTTCCTTCAAACAAATACATAAAAGATGCATGAAAACAACTTTTGAAGCTATTGAATAAACTAGAAATATTTGTATGTTCATTGCTTCTTTTTCATTACATGAGAGAAATATTGAATGGTAGAATCACACTCATGACATAAATTTCAACCTAATTGGAACCATTCTTTTGGTATCACAACAGTGAAAAATGTCCAAGAACTAGAACCAATCCCTACAATGATAGAAAAATAGAAAGATATAGGAAAGGAAGAAGAAACTAGATCTAATCTAGAAGTGACACATGTCCACTTGAATCTCCATCCCCTACTATTGCAAAGCATCTCTCTTCTCTCTATAATTGAAATATGAAAGGAATCTCATCATTGTGCTCCAACAAACTCAAAATATCTTTTATAACTAATGAGAAACCCTTGTTCTATTAAAATCATCAGATGTGCATCTAAAATGCTAATAAATCATTCATTAAACTAATTTGAAGGTGAAGATATCATCACTAATTGCATACTCACTACCTTTGGTGCACATCTAGTTCATCATTACACCAAAAATCAAATATGAACTGCTATAATAGAAAGTGGTTGAAAAATAGGCACCTAGGACAAAACCCTAAATATCTCAAATATACTACTTCCTGTGCAAAAACCAACTGCAAATCTAGAATGTTCACTCTGAGAGATTTTTGATAGTCTATGATAGTCATACATTTTCTTAAGAGAAACACCCAAAATCTCTATTTGAAAATTAGGTTCTTGTCTTAACTCTAAGGTCTACATTATTTCAAAAATTTAACTATGCACCTAAGGTTAAAACTTTATCATATAAACTAGGGTTTATTGAAAGTTGTCTACACATATTTTCAAAGGAAAATAATTAAAAATTAATTTTTTTTGCACTTTGAATTTTCTCTATATTTTCTAATTTAGGTCAACTTGCTTTGACCAGGCTTAACACGTGTTAGCTTGTAATTTGTCATACCTATGCTATATCACCACCACCTAGGCACCACATGGTACCCTCTACTTGGACCTCTATGTATGATCACTACCACATCATCACTTGTTGAGTGCCCTGACATGTCATCACCACATGGCATCATCTAATTTGTCAAAATATTTTTCCCTCACCACCTGAGCCCACTACTACATGATAGCATGGTACTTCCTCATTTCCTTAATTTCCTTGCATCTTCATAATTTAGGAATGTGCTAGTTATCAGATCTACACATGTCACAATTTAGCAAACTCCTCATGTCGTTGCTGTGTCACCACTGAGTGCCGTGTGCCATCACAATGCTTCAACACTTTTGTTAATGACCTTGCATCTTCATTTTACATGGAAGTGCAAACCATTAGATCATGCCATAGGACATGATCTTAAGTGTCAATTTGGAAACTACCAGATCATTGCTCCTCATTTTTTGTCTCACATGTTGTGCTATGATTTGTCCACCTGGGCTACTAACATCATCACTTTGGTTCACATATTTTGGTCAAAATTTCCATTCCCTCCATATTGGTTGGGTGAGCCCCATGTGCAAGCTTGTGGCTTCAATCATCATGTCTTTAAGAAACTTCAGTATACTGGGCTTTGGATATAAAAATACATATAAGGTCTCTGACATAAGCTATGTGGGATAATTCCTTTTGTTTCTTCTTCTGTAATGCTTTTTCACATATTACTCTAGGCTTTCAGTCATTCTCCCTTTATTGAAAAGATACTATGATTGTTCCACTTACTATCTCAAGATGGTGATAAGATTTTGGACTATCTCTACCCCTCGTTCTAATCAATCTTCTCACATAAGGGTCTAAAATGCAACTGTGATCAATTTTTGAATCATTTTGATATCTCTCAAACACTCCCAAGGTGTAAGTATGAAAGAGGGGCTCAATTTCCCATGAAACACCAAGAACTCCCAAGGCTACATGCCAAATCAAAGAAGTTGCATCAAATTTTCACTTCCACTTGTTCTATCCATGATCTCCATATTTGGCAGCCTATACATTAATCAAAATGGGGCAATCATTCTAAACTGGCAATTTCATACTAAAAGCTCCCTACATCCATGTGTTTTGTCCTAGCAAATGTCAGGTGGATTGTATTTCCTTCTTCCCTAATTCAAACATAGAACTTCTCTTTCTTTTGTAGGTTCCAATCTTGGTCAACTCCCCTATTCCCCATGTTGCTTCTCCCTTTATCTCCTTTACCTTATCTCTTCAAACTCAGTTGCATCAATTTCTTTGTAACCATCAGTGGTGATACCCTTTCTCCTCATTCATGACATCTCAAAATCATAATTCCTTCTATCAAAAAATTTCAACATTACCATCCTTCGAGTTAGTACATGCAGAGGCATCCACTAAGTAGCCCATTTTTATATCATACTTACCATGAAATGAAGAACTCCAATTCGAGCTGCCTATCTCTATATCTCAAGGATGCCAAAGGGGTCGCTATCTCTATATGGGAGATAAACACTTTTTCATGCATTCCACTTATAAATTGATGCCAATTTTCAACAAAGTTGTTCTATTTGATTTTAAAAAATTGGGCATCTATTTTGAACTCATCAAGACCAAAATCATTTTGCACTATATCCCTCCTCTCTGAAAGTCGTTTTATATTGCCCAATTGGGATCCCCCTAGAATATCTTGTACAACAAGTATTTTTTCTTGAAAGTGCAAAAGGTTCATGGTGTAAAGGAGCATGAAGGATGTACTAGCCACACATCCCCAAAGAACATAGTTGGCAATCTAATACTAATGAAAATTAGTCGAGCCCCAAAGTGGGTATGGCAAAAAAAAAAATTTGTTTTCAAACAATTAACATTTCAAACTGATCAAATGATCACCTAACATTGATTGAAATCAAATTCAACCATCGGATAAAACTTTAAAACTCATTTTACTCTTTTTCAAACTATGAATTTCATGTCAAGAGGTCCTATGGTTGGCCTTAAAAATTGACTAAAACACCTGATTGGGCCCTAAAATCAGACATATTGATTCTTTGTTCCACATTCTCTTATCTTGTCATATTTTGTCTCATAAAAAAATTGCGATCAAAAGAAATTGACCTTGAAAGTTTTGTTCGTAAAACTATCTACAAGAAAACATGTCAAAAAACAATAAAAGTTGTTTGGTTTTGGCTTCAAAAATAGGTCAAACAGATACTTGAGGGCACAAAAATTGGGGCATTAGTTCACTATTATGAGGAGAGTATAAATCTAGGATTTTGGCTCATGACAAATAATAGTGCACATTTGGAAATTAGTCAAAGTGGGGTACTTGGATTTATAGAACTGGGAACACTGCTAGAAAAGTGATTTTCACAAATAGAAAGAACCTAGGAAAGTGTGCAAATGGATTCATCAAGACTTTAAAATTGGCAAAATTAAAGAAATTTTAGATTAGAACACAATGGTACAATCCATTTGGTTCTAGAGATCATGGATTTAGAGTTATGACATCCTAAACAAGGGTACTAATCAATCTGCATTTTATGACACCAGTAAAATTTCACAAGTTGCATTTGGAATCGAGTTTGAAAACTAGTCAAATGGACTCCTCATAGCCTCAAATATGAAACATAGCAAGTTTGTGACCTCTAGAATGAAATGAAAAATTAATTTTCTAATTTTGGTCAACTAGGTCAAAGTTATAACTGGTCAAATAAGGCCTACCAGAATTCTAAATAATTTACATCAACATGACAACAACAAACAACCAACTTTGGGGAATTCAAAACCTACTCAAAACATATTGAAACAACCTAAAAATTGAAAAATAGGTTATCTAATATGCATAATAAATAATCTCAAAGTAACAATTCATGAAACATAACCAGGTGCAAGATATTCAAATGCAAACTAGGCTTCATGTCATTGTTTGACACTATAGCAAAAATGCAAATCTGGACATTGCTCAAAACAAAACTTCACAGAATGACTCAAAATGGAAATTTATCTTTATGGGATGCATGGATATACTGAATGTAAAGTGTTAGAAACATTAAACACCTCATAGGACTCAATAGGATAGCTGAGTACACATGCATTAAATCTTCTTTAAGGGGCTCAAAATGACTCAAAAGCTTACAATGGTACTAAAATGGGGGATGCAATTTTGAGTCCCATCACAATCCATCATGTTTATCTACAATAGTTTTCATAAACCATTCTTAGTTGATGTAAAAAATATTCTTAAAATAGAATTTGAATAAATATATCTTAAAATTCATCAAAACAAACATAGGGAAATGTAGAAGCACATGTAATATGAGATCTAACACCAATATCACAAGTGGAAATGTTATAGTTCAGGTTAACCAAAAATGTTTAGGGGGAAATGTGAATCTAGGAAAATATCCCTAAGTTCATCAAATAACCACACACAACTCAAAAAGGATTGAGTTCAAGGAAATAATTTTTTTCAAGCCAACCCTTAAAGGTGTCAAATCTTAGGAGACTAATGCAATCCAAAGGATAAACAAACATCAACACACGCCAAGACACAATGATTATGAAGATGAGGAATGAATCTCACTTGGAATTGAGACTTAAACTAATTACTTTAAATATATGCAAGATATAAAATGTAAAGTAGACAAGTACTTAAATGAAATGTTGAATTGATAAAGAGGAACAAAGGTCATTATCTTTGAGATTTTGAACCTTGAATTCCTAGTGTTGCAATTTTTTTTGGAGTGAATGGAACAAGATCTAGGCCTAAAATTGAGAGATGAACAAAACCTAGAAATATTTTGGTGATCCATTAAAGGTGAACTAGTGCATTAGGGGTGCAGTGCACCCCTCATGAAAGGTGTCTGACATTGATTTTTATTTAATAGTTGCACTAAATGATAAGAAGGGTATTGTAATCTACAACTTCTTTTCCTTTTTGAGATCTATTAATATCCAAATTATGGGATGTTGGGTTTATATGTAGGGTTTTTTCTTTGTCAACCCCACATTTAAATGGTTTTCACCTCTATGTATTGTCAATTTAAAATGTAATGTGTTGAATGCTCAGGAATAAGCATTGCTCCAAATCCTTAGATCTGAAACCCTAATATGAACTATTGTACTTGAATTTAAATGAAATATAAATGAATAGATTTAAGAATAACATAAAAAACATACCAAGTCCTCAAGGATAAAGTACTATATAATGATATCCTCATAATCTATATTTACTACTCCATGATTTAATTGTAAATTCTTGAATTGAATGTGAAGAGGAAGATGAGAAACTCTCTTGCTTCAAAGGTGTCTGCAATGACTTGTCCATATGAAAACACTTGCTTGATCATAATAATATTTTCTCCCTTGGTAGTCCACATGTAAATGATGTATCCTTTTGTTATTCCAAATGAAAAAATTGAGGGTATTTATATAGGATTCAAATTTATTTTCTTTCGCAAACTAATCGGGCTCAACGATCTAGTTTTCAATCAAACTCGGAGAAGTTCCCAACTATCAGGACCCAAAATGGGACCAAATAAAGTGTGCACTACATTCTTTATGGTCCCATTAGGGTCACATTGCACCTCTTATTATCAAGTGCAGAATCCCCTGAGATTGTTTTAGGACTCCAAAACAGATCCCATAATCTAGAAACCAAGTCTAGATTCTAAAGAAATCTCATTTTGATGTGAAAGGTCATTATGTTGATTAAGGAGAAAGGAAAGGGATGACCTAGATGAATATCCTACCTCATTTTTTTAATTGTAGAAAATGAATGTTGAGGAGATGTCATTTAAGAGGAGGAAAGGTGAGAGACTTGAATGCAATTTCATTTTTAAATCATATTGAATAGGTGCTAAATGGTCATAAATTGAAGTACTTCTAATTTAGGATGGTACACTTGTAGGAGTTGAGAATTTGACTCTCATAATGTGCCAAGATCACCTATAGTGCAAATAGCTTGCTGAAGAGAAACCTAGGGAGCAAAGAGCTTGAAACAAATATCACACAAGAATATTTCACAATAGAAAATTAGAATTGCTATGTGAAAATGTAAAATGGAATGAATTTACAATGAGTGAGAGACCACTTATAAAGGCCTCAAGGAAGTTTGTAGAACAAGCTGGAAAGAGGTAGAAGATCCTGCACAAAACCTGGAGGCTACTCCATATAAATCTCCTCTATGATATCACTATGTAGGAAGGCACTTTTCACATCCATCTAATAAATTGACCATCCCTGTGAAGCTGTGAGGGATAAGACAAGGTGAATAGAATTCATCTTGGTGATAGGGGAAAATGTCTCGGAGTAATCAACACCCTCGACTTGCAAAAAACCCTTTGCAACAAGATGAGCCTTATATTTATCAATGGAACCATTAGCAACATACTTGGTGTAATAAATCCACTTACAATGCACTAGCTTTCTCTCCTTGGGAAGAGAACAAAGATCCCATGTGTGGTCCTTCATCAAAGAAGAATATTCCTCCTCCATTGCACTCTCCCATTCTAAATTTCTTGTTACCTCCAAAAAAGTCTGAGGATCAGTACTAATGGCATGATTGAGTAGAATGGAACCTACAGTGTGAGAACGAGTGCGACGAGAAGTTGATGGGTCACCAGCTAGAGATCCTGTAGCCTCAACAGTAGCTCGAGCCCATTTAGGCATTTGGGGAGGATCTTGTGGTGGAGGTATATCAAGATCACCATGATCATCATCTTCATCATCCGTGAAACAAAGTAGAGATGAAGAGCGAGTAGTGGGAGCTAGAGGAGGCACTAGAGGTGAGGAATGTACTACAAGAGGGCTCTCATCAAACTGGACATCCCATCGAAATAGGACCTCTCTAGAATTAGGATCAAATAACCTATAAGCCTTTATATCCTCATAGTAGCCAACAAAAATCAGTGGTCAGCTCTTCGGTTCCATTGCTTTCCTCTGAGCATCAGGTACAAATGCGTATGTTGTACTCCCAAAAACTTTGAATGATGACACATCAAGCTTGACATGGGACCAAGCCTCCTTAGGATTCATATGTCAAAGTTCCTTATGAGGCATCCAATTTTGAATGTATTTGGCACAATTGACTACCTCTACCCAAAAACATGAATCCATGGACCTAGACTAAATCATGCAATTTGCCATCTCCTGAAGGGTTCCGTTCTTTCTCTTGGCCACACCATTCTGTTGAGGAGTGTAGGGTACTAAAAGCTAATGCTGAAGACCATGCTCAGAACAAAAATCTCTAAAAGCTCGATTCACATACTCCCCCCCAATATCTGTGCGTATCCATCAAATAGAAAGTCCAGATTGCTTCTCTACAAGTGCCTTGAAAACTCAAAATGAGGCGAAGGCATCAGACTTGTACTTAAGAAAGTACACCCATGTGCATCTGGAGAAGTCATCAATGAATGTAAGCACGTATCTAGCACCAAAAAAAGAAGGAGTAGGAAATGACATGAGGTCACTATGAATCAACTCCAAAGGTGCTAACACATGAGTGGCTTGTCCATGTGGAAAGGAATTCCTATGCTGCTTGCCAAGTGCACATCCCTGACAAACACCATCTGGATAGGAAATCTAGGGAAGCACAAGAACAAGTGCCTGTGTGCTCATCTACTGTAGATATCTGTAATTAACATGCCCAAAATATTCATGCCAAAGTCTGCTTACTGGATCTGCATCTACAACTAAGCATGAACCTGTGTCATAAAAAGACTCAAATCCATCAAATATGTAGAGGCGTGATGCAGAGTCAATACTCCCAGTGGCCATGATCATCTCTGAATCATGCAATTCCTAAATAACCACATCATGTGGTAAGAACTCGACTGTCTTCCCAGAGCTAGAGTGGCAAATTTGATAGATAGATAGAAGGTTCATCAAAATATCAAGAACACAAAGTACATCTTGTAGAGAACCCCTGGCCAAAGCAACAGTGCCAGAACCCAAAACTAAAAGTTGTGAAGAGTTCCCAACTGCAATCTGTGTGGTGGCACAAGGAGCAAGTGAAGTAAGGAACTTAAGAGTGTTTTTTAAGTTGTGAGAAGCCCCAGAATCAAGAATCCATAAAGGCGCTGAAGTCATAGCTCATGCAGAAAGAGCATGACCTTTTCCTATAGGTGGAGATGCAGACTAAGGAGCTGAAATGCGATGCTCTTTCATGGCTTCCTCTAAAGCTACTAATCATTTTCAACACCTGGAAACTGAATGTCCATCTTTCCCACAAAAGTTGCAGTTCTCACTTGATTTCTTCTTGGTCTTGGAGGTAGACTCACTCGACTTGGAAGAATCTTTACCCTTGGGAGGGTTTACTGGAGGATTAGCTGGAGGATCAGATTTTGATGTATCTTTCTTCAATTTTCCTTTCTTCTTTGATTTCCCCTTAGAATTTTGAGCAACCAAGGCTTGGCTGGAAGAGCTAGAGCCATCCACCTACTAGATCTTTGACTATTCCCTAGTCAACCTGTCACAAAATGTCTAAAATGTAGGCATCCTATGTTTGTCTCCAAGAGCATCCATGGTGGAGTAGAAAGTAGAAGAAAAGACCTGATACTGCCCCTTTAGCTTTGAGAGTATCAAAAATATGCACTCATTATCCATTTTGTTCTTCCCACATCCCTGTAAAACTACATGTAGGGATTTTAACTTCATTAGAAAGTCTTCGATGGTGGGAAAGTTGCTTGGTGAAAAAGAAGTCAATTCTATGTCCAATTGAAATGCTCAGAACTCATTTACCTATCCAAACAAAGTCTAAAATTTTTTCCAATAAGCTCATGGAGTAGTCAAACCATCCAAGTGAAATAGCAAACTATCTAAAATGTTGAGTACAATCAGCCCCATGGCTTCATCCATCTTGTTCCTATGTTGTAGAACCTCAAAAGGTCTCATAAGAGTGGGTTAATTCTCATCTAGACAAGACCATATACCTCTTGACATGAGAAGCCTAGTCATTTGTGCCTTCCAAGTGTGGTAGTTGTGTGGTGTGAGACAGGTTATAGATGAATCCGCCATTGAGAGAAAGAATAAGACAAAAGTAGAAGGGTCTTAACTGAAGTAAATTATAGAAAAGAAAGATATCCCCCCATAAACATACAAGAATATCCCTCAAATACCATAAAAACAACTATAGAAAGCAAAAAATTGGAAAAGAACCTAGATTCGTTGATGTAGAATAGGAGGAAACACAAGCCTCTACTTTGATGCCAAAAATAGGAGCTCAAACAAAATCAAAATTTGATGAAACTAGCACCAATTTCTCTATCTCTGAGTTAGCTTTTTGACGCTTCTTTTGGATCATAAAAACACCTGTATATGCTCAAGTTATAGCTAAAAAACCAACTGCTACTCCAAAAATGCACCTTGCCAGAAAATTACAGTCATTGGATTAAATTTGATGCTCGTATGGCCGTCATGGGACTGTCACCAAAATGATGACATCAACGGTTGGGATGATGACATTAGTGCCTAGAAAGGTGATGTCAATAGTTGACAAAGTGATGTCAGTAGGGTCATACGTAGGGATGACATTAGTTGATGGAAAAGTGATGTGGGCTGCTAGTATAGTGATGTCAGCAGAGAACGAACATCAAAAAAGTGAAGTTGACTGCCAGAATAATGATGTCAACCTATTGGAGTGGCTGTAGGGTGGCAAAATAGTGGGACCTACCAGTGGCAGTGGCACCCAGGAGGGAAACCCAGCAACGTCGCTATCATCAGTGGCGCTGCGACGAGAGCGGTGGCAAAGCTCGGCTATGCCCGAGCAGTGGGGACCTTTGGTGGCACTGCTACGGGAGCCGTCATCAAAGCAACGTGTCAGAGATGCTCTGGTGGTGCATGGGTGGCCTTGCAATGGCACTTTGGCGTTGTTGTGATGGCGCCCAAAAATTAATATTTTTTTAAAAAAATTTCACTGTGTTCATGCATACGGCTCCCTGGGAGGCCAAAAAAAATTCCAAAAAAAATGCCTGAAGCTAAAAACAAAAAGTTTTATATGAATCTTAGCTATAAACGACATTTCAAATCCAATGGCAGTGTCTGTTTGGGCTGAAAATGCTCCAAAAATTTTCTCTACCCCTTATTTGAAGAAAAATTGCACAAACAAACTAGGGTTTGTGACTCCAAATTACGACTTCGAAAATCTTTCGAACAAGAAGCAGCAGGGAGGCTCTAATACCATGTAGGAGTTGAGAATCTGACTCTGATAATGTGCCAAGATCACCTACAATACCAATAGCTTGTTGAAGAGAAACCTAGGGAGCAAAGAGCTTGAAGCAAATACTGCACAAGAATATTTCACAATAGAAAATTAGAATTGCTATGTGAAAATGTAAAATGGAATGAATTTACAATGAGTGAGAGACCACTTATAAAGGCCTCATGGAAGATTTTAGAACAAGCTAGAAAGAGGTAGAAGATAAGGTTGACAACTTAGCACACATCCACAAAAGGTGGAAAAGATAAGTATGCTAAAGGGAATAAACTCCCATGTTGTCAACAACTAACCTCAACTACATGCATTAACCTAAGTAAGCTTAAGCAATAGAATAAATAATTAACAATTAATTAATTATTTACTCTAACAACACTAAGCTATTGAATTAAATGAACTCAATTTTTTCTATGACTTACCCCTACTTACATTTCTCTTTGTGTTGATAGTTTGAAACAAAAATTTAAAATGATCACCATGGCTACCACTTTCTCTATACATTTCCTCCAAGAAAATTGTGTGTCCTTTCAAGAAAAAATATCTCATTTTTGTTCAAACCATTTACATGTTTCATAGCTACATCATGAGTAGAAAAAGTAGCAAATTCAAAGTCTCTATGTCTTGCAATTGGTAGGTGTCATGCTAATTAAATATTCTCAAATTTTACCATTTTTAAAAAATAATCTCTCTTATACAATCATCATCCCAAGTAGCTTGCATCAACAAATATAGTTCTAACCAATGTCATAATTTCCTCATCAAGATCAATAAAAGTTTATGCAAATGACATTTTACCAATAAAAAACATATTTTGTATTGCTTTTAAAAAATTCATAACATCATAATAGGTTGAGAACTCCTAAAAATTAAATTTGTGGTTCATTCCTTCATTTTGATAATCCTCAACTTGAGTCAAATCCCCAATACTTTTCATATCTTAATGATCCAATATTTCCTTCAAAAACTTTTTTTCCATGTTTTTCACTTGAAATAATTTTTTGTCAATCTTGGTGTTTCATTTTCCCTTAAAGTCAAAGGTTAGCACATTAGAAAATTTTCATCATAGAAGGGATAAAAGACTCATAAGTGCTTTCTTTAAAAAAAGAACTTACTAGTTATAAAAGAAAACATATCTCTTAAGAAAGTCCCATGCCCTTAATTTAAATGCAATTAAAATAGTGATAAAGCACTATTAACAAATATAACTTCATTTGATATCTGGGTATGCTTTGATGGGACAAGTTAGGTCATGGGTTGACCTAGCTTTAAAAATGACTTTGTTCAAGTGGCCTCTATAGAAACATTCCTAAACACCCTCACAATTCAATATGATCACCAATTTTATCAATTCTTATCACTAAAACCTCACTTTAAATTGATCTACAAAGTGCCACCACTAAAAGAAAATTTCATCTAGACTAGCTCAAAAAGATGACTAATCTATCTAGACCATGGAAACTAACTTTCATGTTCATTGGAAAAATTTGGGTTAAGAGATTTTAATCCCAAAATTTTCCCCTTTCATTTTTTCTATCACTAAGAGTGTCATAAAGTAACAAATTTCATATCAAATGGGTCTAGTAAAAATAACAAAGGGGATCCTTTAAAGTTAGAAACGTGCATATATGTATATGAAGATGCCAAAAGTATGAATCAGTGACTTGATCTTTTCACAATTTGTAGGATGAAAGATATAATATCTCTAGTATGGGTACCTTTAGATACCATAACTTATAGTGAAGGAGATATGTATAGAATAAATTTGAATTTAGGTTTGAAAACCTAATGAAAAATCAATTAATGTTATGAAACTTGAAGTATAAATTCTTTCTGACATGGAGATCATAGGGATGCAACAAGGGGAACATAAAAATCAAGTGGGTGTATTTTATCAACTTGCAAAGTGGACCACTAAAAATTTTTGCATTCAAGAAGAAAGAAAACATAATTTATTCCAAATGGAAAAGCCTTTAAAAATTAAGAAAAGGAATTTATTTGGATCTAAAAATAGACATAGTGGTTATGTGTGAAGTGTAGAATGAATGAGTAAAACCATTTTTCTCACCAATATTTGATTTCAAAATAAAAAACCTCAAAGTAGGCCACTTGAAATTTAGAATGAAATGCAAAGTGTAGATTTAAATAAAACTCCCTTGACTAGATAGATGTAGAGTGGGTAAAAAATAGTTGTAGGGGACTCAAAATTGGAACATAAGATATTTAATACATAATGAGAATACCCCTAAGTTGGTTGGCCATGGCACTCAATATGTAAGTCTCAAGATATTTGATTACAAAATAGGCTTGTTGAACTAATTTGACACATTGACAAAAATGTAGATCGAGACAAGCTAAAAATGAGACTTTGTAAAACAACGTCAATTAGAAATGTAGGGATAAAAAATGCTTACATGGGATGAAATTAAGGTGCGAAACACACAACTCTTTTTATATATCATGAAATTCATATGAGGCACTATTACTTAGAAGCACAAATAGGGTGCTTATAGAAACATTTCAAACATGGTATTTTTAAGGAATTTAAGATTACCAACACACTCTATCCTCTTAAGTGAGATTACCCAAAGTCCAACTTTTGATGAATCTCTGAGTACTACTTTCTTACACTAGTGATCAAATCTCATCTCTATTTTCTCTAAGTTAAAATTGAACTTTAAGAGACTTCATCTTGGTATTTCCAAGAATAACATTGCAATCTCTCATATACACTACAAATATATAAACCACCATGTTGTAATCTTCCATCTACATGTGAATATTAATAATCATCTAAATAATCTACAGCCTTTTCCCACTAGCCACAATAAATTTTAAGCCCTTGTGCCCCTCTGTTTGAAACTCTTTCTTCTTAACCAAACTATCAAATATAAAAAATTTTGGAAGTCTTAATTGGAACTCAGGATATTGGGGGGGTGTGAATCATGATCTGTAACACTTTTACCTTTTCACAATACTACAACGTATTCACCATATTTACCTTCTCATGTCAAATTTATTATGTATATGTAATTTATATATAAACTCTTTTAATATATAGATATAATCTATCAATCATATGCATGAAAATTAATCACATGACACAAAGTTTTTGGTTACCTAGAAACACTTCAAGGTGAATGTAAAACTAGGGTGGGGATAACACCCACAAATCTTCACTGCTACAGTAATAAATTGAACCTATTGAGTTTACAATGTTTGACCATATCCAATGATCTACCTTGTGAGGGATCTTCCCTATTAAAAGCTTTTGAGACTATTAGATCTCACCCTATTAAAGTATTTTACACTTACAACAAAGTAAGGACTCTATAGGAGATTTAGAAAGATATGTTAAGACCACTCTAGAATTAAGATATTTACCCTGTCTCAACCTATTAAAGTTGTTTTAGTACCTAATCCTTAGTCTTCTATTGATAAGTTGTTTTTGGATCTCCTCCCTTCAGTCTAATCTAATCTTTGATATGATTTAGCTTTATTGTCCTTCATTTCTTGACTAGGTCACTTTCTTTATTCTAGAATAACATAACTCTTTTTCTCTTTTGCAATGTTTGCACATTGACACTTGAATTGTGTGAATAGCATGTTTACTCCTTGTCATCACCATACACTTCACCGTATCAAAATGAGGATAAGATCCTCTCTATTTAAAGATTTCATAAAGAATTTTCTAGATGTTTCCATGTTTCACCTCTTTATTTGATTTGTTCATCATAGATCATAGGAATCTATAATCCGCATCATAAAATAGATAAAACTTTCTATAAAAACCTTTACTAGTATTAAATATCTTGCCTATGTCAACCTAAAATGGTTTACCTCAAATTTTGTATCATTCCTGACTTGAATGTCAATTATGCATTGCTTGACACATACTATCTCTAATACTCAACATTCACTGAGGATGTTGTTGACACTTAGTCTTTACTATGGTCAACATCTTCTTTGTAACTCAGCTTCAATGTGCTTAAATTTCTTGCTAAACATTAGACTTGGCTTCCATTGAGAATACTCAATGATCAAAGACTTGCTCAACTCCTATGGAGCTTGGTAAATACATGTTTATATACAAATCTATCTCATGACTCGACCTATAGAGAGTAGCTTGATCACAGTGATGACCATCTAACTCTGCCTAGTATATGAAAAGGCTGGTATATACATGTTTATATACAAGTCTATCTCATGACTTGGCCTATATAGAGTAGCTCAATCATAGTGATGACCATCTAACTCTTCCTAGTATATGACTAAGTTTTTGGCACTAATAGATAAAAATAGTTAGGGATACCAACAAAAATTATGAGTAGCACCTTTTTCAAGTAATTCCACAATAATTTCCCTTGTATCATACTTATAACCTTAAAATTTATTGCCTTCTCAGTGCCAATAATTCACCTAATATTATTTTGACTACCTACCTCCTCTCCCATTGATAAGTAGGAGATATTTTCCATCGCTAGCCAAATTGTAATATTGATACTAGGGTTCAACTATGTATTTTTTGAGTCAAAATCATTGACCCATGTTTCATGAAGAATTCTTCACATGAACAAATATCTCATGAGAATTAATGGAACACTTAGAAGACATTAGATCCAGGTGATTCTTAAAGAGGTGAAGCTTTAGGGCTTCTAGGAGATCACCCTATTGGAAATTTGTTCAATGCTACCCTCGAGATTTGTGACAAGGGCTTAACCACCTCCTATGTACTAAAATTTGAGTGGTTGTATCGAACATTGATAGATCGGTTAGTTGGTGCAACAAAAACTCTATCTTGTAACAAGTGGTATCAAAGCTTGGTCATAGGTTTGAATCCTCAAACCCTCAAGTAATGCTAAGGGGGATATTGTTGGAAATCTGTTCAGCTCCCCTTAGGATTCATGACAAGGGCTTAACCACCTCCTATATACTATAATTTGAATGGTTGTATCAGGAATTGACGGATTGGTCATTTGGTGTAATGACAACTCCACTCTAATACACTCATCCTAGTAATACTCCAATTAAGCATACTTAACTACAAAGTTTCCTCCATGGCTACACCCCCACTGTAGACACCTAAATCTTATTACACAATTAGGTAATATTATTTTGACATCTCCTAAGGAATTATTAATGAAGTATTAAATATTTAATTAATTTATGTTATCCCCTAGCCAACTAATTTAATTAATTGAATATATTCCAATTAATAATCAAATGATAATCAATAGTCTAATTTATTAATTATATCTATATTCTTCTATTAAATTGAATAATTGCACAAACTTATTTTATTTATTTTGATTTTCTTTGTTTGATTAAATATTTATATTAAGCCAAAACCTTAAACCCTATCCTAACACTTAACTCATGCTTAACTTAGTAGTTTATCCTAAACCAACCCATTGACCCATACTAACTTGTTTATTTAGCTAATTAAACCCACTTAATTAACCCATCCACTTGCATTTTCCTAACATTATCACTTATCATTCTAATTACCCTCTTACCTAAGCATAATCACTCCCCTTAATATTTTCACAACTTTAAGCATGGGATTAAGAACTCCTAAGCCCAACCCAAGTCAACCCCCATGTCAAATCCCTTACAATCCCATTTAATTTCCTTAATTTCAACCTTAAATTCTCTTACACATCTATTACATATTCATCCACCTACTAACTTATTTCTCCCCTTAGATTCCCCAAAATGGCCACATTCCCTAACCTAACCATAATCCCCTCACACTCACTCTCCTTGTGACACTTATCACAAGGTTATTCCTTATGAGAAAGCATAATCCATGTGCTTATCTATCCTTACATCCTAGCCATCCCTAAAAATCTCTCCATTTTTCAACTTGGTCATCCATCTCCCTCACCCTTGGCCTATGAATTTAATCATTCACTTTTATACTAATGTTATAATTCCCATTTGAGAGCCAAATATCACTATCATACCCTTATTATGCTCAAATTTCCACTCATTCAACCCTTAGTTTTAATCATCATCCTCCATTCTTAAATCCATATGAAGATTAAGCATATTTTAGCACACATACCATCCATTAGAAAATTCCAAACTACACATGGAGCATTTGGAAGTCTAGTGAGGGTTTTAAATTCTCTTTTTTTCATTTTGTACTACCTAATTTAAGTGTTGCAATAATCTAGTTTTTTGAATATTTAGATTTCTTCTTGTTCCTCACACTCTAGTATTTACTTGCATATATTTTGGCATGCCCAACGATACCCCACAATAAATACATTTTACTATCCAAGTTTTTATTTTCTATTCTTAATGGACTAACAATATATCCAACCATTTTTGTGTTTTAAGATATTTTTAAAGGGTTTCTTGGTTTTTGGAAGTTGAAGATGCAAAAAAAGGCTAGGGCATCCCTAGTATCCAACTCAATTTTTACACAACACAACAAAAAATGCATTCATATTCATAAATCTATGATTGTTAGATAGATGTCTTTACCTACATGAACATGACTCCATGAAGAAGGGGATTCCATCAGAATGTTTCTATTTTAAAAAAGTGTCCTCCATTTTTTCTATATCCTCTTTTACGTCTCATTCCCATCCTTGAGGGAATACTAGTTAACTAGGTGGGAATGCTTTTAGACCTCTTGAGATAGGTTTGTGTATGCCTTGGTGCATTAAATTTAAAAAATCATGTTTATGATTATGAGAATACCAATTCTAATGATAGGACCACTTCTTTTGCAAGAATTCTCTATGAGTATTCCACTTACAAGTTTTCATTTTCTGTTATAATTTTGATGGTTGTTGCTTCCTTTTCATTTTACACAATCAATAGGATCGCAATTCTAGGATGATGGGAACACCTACTAAACCCATAGACATGTTTCTATTGACCCATTGACTAGTTTATTTTAGTGTGCAAGAATACAAGTGAGGGAGTTAAATATATTTTGAAATTCACTCACTCTTTGGTTTGGGTATCTAAAACAAAACTTGTATGCACTCACATCACCACATATTTTGACTTTGGGCTTAAAAATTAACATGGATATAATTGAATAAGACAAATTTCACATTTTATTTGGTGCTCTTAAATTTAACAAGGCAATCATCACATTTTTTATTTGGGCTTAAAAATTCCAAGCAACAAAAATTCTTGAATGCATAAGGTTTGAAGAACAATTCTTTGACACAAGCACTTCAATTTGGGCTAAAAATAAAACACAACTCTCAAATGCTTAAAAGGATTAAACATATTTTGGACTAATCAAATTTCCCTTTCAAGTTTTTCAAAAAATTTAACTTCAATTTTTAAAAGGTGAACCTTAAATGCTTAATCATGAGTGTGTTTTGTCTTAAGATAGAAAACACTTAGTCTTACAATTTGGAATGAACAAGTACTTGATGTGTTTGGAGGAATTGTTTTCGTCAGTTCCTTGAGCTCCTTTATTTCCTTGAAAAAGTAAAACCATTAAATATGTCACTTAAGAACAAATTTTCTTAAAAGAGAAAAGAAATAGGTTTTGGTCCACTTCTAGAGAGGCATGTCATTTGGGAAAAGTGTTTCCTCTCTAGAGAATGACCATAAATTTATAGACTCCTTAGCTAGTATAGAAATAAAGTACTGAGTACACTCCCACTTCATCCCCTCAATCTTAGGTGATGCCTATTGATGGTAGTTTGAGGTAGGTGAATATCCCTACAATTTTTGCATGGTCAACTAGGATCTTAAATGAGTCATGTGCATACAAAGAAATTTAGAGGATTCCACAAATATGACTAAAAACCAACTTAGTATCTACCCCATTTTCCTTGGTAAGGTATTCATGGTGCAAGAGAATATAATGCTTCTCTGAAGTTACTCACCATTTGTGTTTTCCCTAGTATAGGAATAAGGCTACTTGGGCTTCATACCCAAGAGTCTTCAAGCCCATTAAAAAGGGGCTTCTATTTTCCATGCTTAAAAGGTAGTTGACATACCATTTTGTCAATCAACTCATGTATCATCTCACCTCTTAGATTGAGAGGCAAATAGTGCATAAGAACCAAAAAATGACAAGGGATTATCCCTATGAGATTATGAATAATATATTGAAGCCAAATTAACCATATGGATAACATGTTCTTGAAGTGTGTTTATTGTGACTTGACCATGTGAAAAACATTTATTGAACATACAGACTTGGTTTTATCAAATCATTTTCCAAAAGAGATCATTTTTGTATCTCCCTCAATTTTTCTTTGTCCTTTGAGAGATTTCTTGTTTACTTTACCCATAATCAAAATTTTCATGTCTTCTAGCCTAAATTAGGGCACACTTAGTGTAGTCATTTCCTAAAGTTCAAATTTATTATCCAAAAGAGTTAATTTGATTCTTCATGATAGATTTACCCAATACAAAGTTCAAAAAGGTCAAGCTTAAGCCATCACTAGCCTATAGAGGGAAAAAAGAAGATCTTAAGAAATTAGCACCTAGAAAGAGAATTTTGAAAGAACTCCAAATTGAGAAACAAGGCATTTGAGTTTCTCTAAAAATGGAGAAGGAATGTAAATCCCAAAACATTACACTTAGACATGGAGTTAACCATAGATTTAGGACATACATAAACTATTTCTATAATGATTAGATCCATCTACTTCCTCACACATACTTGTGCACTTGTATGATCCTAACATAAAGTTATCATTGGGAGTTATCATATAGGTCATCACTCCTTTAGGAATTTCTAGATTCATCATTGTCATCATTAGACCATGTTTTAAGAATCTTTAGAAAATCCTCAACAATAAAATCCCAAATGAATCTCTAGCTTCCACATAGGGAACAACTCTAGCTTCCACATAGGGAACAACTCACATTCATGGTTAATACCAAATTGATCTTTAGGTCCCCTAAGAATAAGATACTTAGGACTTATCCTCCATCATAATTATTTTCTTTATCATACATCTTATCCCTTTTGCATTTATTACCCATTCTTATATCCTTAGGAAATCCTCACATCCTAGATAAGATATTATCCCCTTATCACTATAAGGTCTTAGATCTCATCTTTCATCTTATGTCCACCCATCATATCACTTGCATCCTAAATCTAGGTGCATTATCATTTCATGCCACCCTAAACATTAAATAAGAGTAAAAAGAAAGACATGGATTCAAATATTATTGATGGTTCTTCTAGTTCATAGTTTGACCCAAAACCTTCCATGGCCATATATGATGTAGCCCTAGAAGTCGTCACATATTTTAGACCTGCCATAACTACCTTGGAGAAATTTATGAACCAACCAAGAAATGTAGTGTTTTTCAACATTATTATATACATGAACAAGGACACCATCATGGAAAACCTATAGAGAGAAAACATTAGGGCATTCAGTTTTGGAAGGGAACTATTGTCTGCTAATATCATAGACCCCACACATCCACTTTTTGAAATGTAACATCATGAGGAGCCATATATCCCACTCATCCTCTTTTAATTACAAAGGAGATATAGTAACTACAAGTACAATAGGTTATGAATCTGGTTGCAAGATCCACCTATGTATGTGCCCCCATCCCTCAAAACAACTAACCATCCACCACCACAACAACTATGTATCCCATAATATAATTTAATCCTAAAATTGTAACAACCACCAACACACATACCCATTGCAAGTAATTAACCATTCCAACCACCATATTTTCATGTCAAAATCTTTCATAATCACCTGCACCATTTGATACATAACATGTATTGGGGGCACCAAAATTGGGGTCACTTGCTACATTTTTTGTCAACTCATAATGGGAAGAGATGAAAAACATGATCAAAGAACTAAAATATATAAATGAGTCTAAGACCTTCAAGTTTGAGGATGTATGTATGTACCCATTTGATAGATCTATCCTGGTGACACCCTTCCCTAAGAAGTTTGAAAAACTAAAATTTGACAAATTTTGGGTGAAGGGAGATTTAGTGGAACATGCAAAGGAATTTTACATGTACTTCCAAGAAGTGAATTATACCAACATATTTCTCATGTGTCTAATCCAAAAGATCCTTGGAGGTCCTACTCTTGAATTGTTTTACAACATACCATATGGGATAGTCAGCATATTTGTGCAACTCTCTAAAAAAATTATTTCATATTATGATCACTTGGTTGAAAACAAGCTATCATTGGTTGAACTATGCCAAAAAAAATAGAAGGGAGGAAAACCCCTAGCTAACTACTTGTAAAGGTGGAAGACCCTTACAACTAGAGTATCATGTAAAATGTCAGAAAAATACCCTGTCAAAATGTTTGTTGACACTACACACATGAAACTTGTGTATCATGCTTATGAACTGCTTGTAGACATATAGGGATATCAGAGAGAAAGGATGGACCTATAAAGAGGAATCATAAAATATGGATTTATAAATCTATGCAAAGACAATACCCAAGAGAGGAGTTGCTTCAATGAAAAAATCAAGGTATTAAACAAAGAACAAGAACAAGATCATGGCAATAAATGGTGCTAATGACATGAAGCATGTTCGATCGACACAATACCAAACCCACTAACCCCATGTTACCAATGAACATTCCAATAACATCAACCATTCCAACAACAAACCACATTTCACCAACAACCATATCAACAACCCCAACAATAGGCATACCAACCTTGTGTGTTGACATTGTCACACAAACACTAACCAATCAATAAAATGTCATATATGTTACCACTGGATAGAAGCCATGCATCTAGAATAATCCAAAAATGGTCTTTAATCCCTTATAAGATCCCTTTGTTGTTATATTTGACAAAATGGTGAAAGGAAACCTTGTGGTTTTCCCACACACACACAACCACTTGAAAAAAGCCAATCTAAATCTACATAGTATGGGGAGGATGAGTTTCATACCTACCATTGAGTCAAGGGACATGCCATGGTCAAGTGTATGTAGTTAAAGGGATATGTGTAGGATAATATAGATTGCAAGAAAATTATATTGGGGGAACTTGTACAAGATTCTCCAAATATGATATTACAAATTTACCAAAATGCATTCGCACTACACATAAACAACAACTCAAGAAAGGCGCCCAACTAGAATGCCAACAACAACAACAAGACCAACCCCATAAAAAAAAAAAAAACAATGGGAAATACAAAAAACGTGACTTTTGTGAAAAAATGAGTATACCATAACCTACATTAACTATGAAAATTTAATCAGGTACATATCCCAAGTTGGCCCCTCCATCAATGTCATACATATTAAGGGTGTAGAAAGTAAATATTTTGTTACAACTCAATAAATCCAATTAGTTATCATAGGTCCAGCTACAGATTCTCCTTTAGGGGAACAATACAACATCTCAGAACACCTTGGAAATATGCCAACCCAAATCTCCATATTGGATCTCCTCTGCACAAGCCTAGTCTAGTAAGAGATCATTGGTAGTTCTCTCCATGGATCTTGTGTCCCCATGGATATCAATGAAACTAAAATTTGAAACCTAGTGGGACACTGTGAGACCCCTCCACTTGAAAACCTAAGAAAACTCTTAAAGTAAGTATGGAAATGAGAGAATGAAATTAAATAGAGGGGTGAGATGAGGTACATTGTTATAGTTTTTGCAAGGGTTAATAATAAATTGTACATGCACTTAAATATTCCTTCTTGTATTAATTAGATAACAACATATTCAAAATAGAGACCAATGGGATTATGTGGATTATTATATATACTAGGTTGTCATTTTGTATTAGATACCCAAATTGGTGTGTGCAAATCCCCGACCCAAATTTTTATAGCATTTTAGGTTTAAATTCCATAATAAATATCATAATAAAGACATTGTGTTGATACAGGTGGACATATTAGAAGAGACCTTAGTTCATCAATCACTATGTGACATTTGTATAGTATGATGATTTGTAGTAAAGATGATGATGTTATGATATAGTTGTATATGCTCATATTGATGTTATGATATAGTTGTATATGCTAATATTGAAAGATTGAAATGATTATCATGAATTTCATGATTTGATTACAATATACATGTGAATTTCATTTCTAAAATAAAATTAATGTTAATTAAATATAGCATGATGTTTTGATTTTGCATATAATTAAATAATGCCTACATTTACTTATGAAAATTAAATTACACATCGATGTTTTGATAATTAGGTTTGTAAGAGTTGTTACAAAAGAAATGCTAATGGAATTTGTATCATGATGAGAAGTTATAATTGTTGGAAATGAAAAGGAGTAACTAAGAGGGGAGGGGTGACTCAGTTACCACAAAAACAAATCCAAAAGTCCCTTTAAGATGTCAATACAATATAAACCAATAACTTGTTGTAACTCAATTAACACTAAATATTTTGTTATAGCTTGGTTAACATTGAATATAGTATTGTCACTTAGCTAGTATTGAACATGTAGATCTTAAGATATTAAATGTGAAATTAACCTTACTTAACTTAGTTGCAAAACCATAAAGCAAATAACATGAACACATGAGACACCAGGGTTTGATGTGGAAACCCAATTTGGAAAAACTACCAATTGCAACTACTTTTTGTTTTTCACTCTTCTAAAGTGAGCCCTAATAGGAGCCAACCCAATTAAAGGTTACAAAACACACTATTAGGTGTGACCTTATTAAATAATTTAATTCACCTTATTAGGAATAGCCTTGTTAGAGGTCTTTAGACACCTCAATCTAGAAATGCCACCTTGTTAGAGGATTTGGAAAATAGATGTTAGGCTAATTTTGTTAGGATATTTGATTCACTGCTACAATTATTAGAGAGTAACAATGACCTAACTTGATTGGTAATGCAACTATCTTTGCTAATTTCAGATCTATGTGCTAGCTTGAATACTTGATCCTCCTTGATCAGAATGTTCTTTGCAACTTGGTCAACTCAAATACTTTGATATTCTTCCAATTTTCTTCCTTAATTTATCTTCTTTAATCTCATGATTCACACTCTTCAATCCTCAACTTGACATTATACTTATATGAATAGACTTGTCAAGTTGACTTGATATACTTATGAACAAACAATTTTCATCCCTTACATCGGCTAGCATTAACCAATAAACCAATTAAACTTAATATGCTATCAATTAGCTAACATAGAATTGAGTACTTGGTCAACTTAGAGAAACTCTTTGTTAACTGACCCAAGTCAGTCAATACTAATTCTAAACTGACTTTCCTTTGGTAACTGAGTGAACTCATTCAACTTAGGATCCATGCCAACTTTCCTTTGTTAACCGAGTGAGCTTGATTAACACAAGATCTTCCTTTGATGTCTGAGTGAGCTTGGTAGGAACTAACCAGAACTTGGTTATAACTAGAATACTTGGCATACACAAGAAATTGTCTTCAATGCCTAAGTGACCTTGGAAATCACTGACTTTCTCGGTAAGGCTTGACATTTTGTGTAATATCAAAGACAATATATAATTGCATAATTGTTTTCAACAATAATATGATAACTTATTATTAAAAGTAAATTATTGTGCGAGTAAATTCATGAGGATATTGTGTTAGGAGATAAAAACAATTATATATTATGATAAATTTTGTTTGACAATGAAAAAATATGAATTAGATGATATATGTTGATGTTAGATGTGCTATTGGGTAGTGGATTTGGATGATTAGGAGAATAGTAATTGAGCTAAGAATTTTATGGATTAATCATAATTGACATGTGAAGTATGTATAAGGAAATTGATGTCATTATGATTAGTATGATGTATAATTTTTGCAAATAGCTTACATGAAATTCAATTGTGAATTGAAGGGATTATACAATGTGAATTATGCATGTTCATTGTTGGTTAATTAGTGTGTTGGTTTATGTGTTTGATTTATTAAATAGAAAATTCAAATACGAAAATGGAGAATTGTTCAATGCAATTAGATATATGTGTTGATTATGTAAATAGTGATATCAGACATGTTATTTCTTTGGTTTACTGATACTTGAATTGATATGTGCAGTAAAATAACAATGGAACTAAATCAAAGAATCAAGTTTGAGAAAATGTGAATCTATGATGCCAAGGATTCATCTAATGAAGAGACATAAACCTCATCGTATTGTGTTTTATTTGTAAATGTGGATTTAAGTATGATTGTTATAAATGTATTTTTATGCTTGGTATTTTATGTGTTGTGGAATATTTTTAGTGTCAATTGACACATGTGTAAAGTGAAGTGTACATGACATGAAACCTAACTTACATTAGTAATCTTGGGTACCACCTATGCAAACCTCATGCTTGAATGACTAATGAGTTGAGTTAAACTTTCTAAAACCTATAGGTGTGTTAGAAGTGGGTTTTTGGAGGGTTGTATAGGACCCTAGGGTGTATTTAAGGCCAAAATAACCTACCCTATTTATGGTACCTTTTCTTAATTAGGGGTGTTTTCTAGTCAAAAAGATGCCCATAACCTATTTATGAGCCTTCAAATAGGGTACCTTTGAAAAGTACCAAAAATTAGAGTGTAAGGCAAGCCATACTTTATTTCATACCCCTAGCCTTCATCCATAGTATGAGAGGGGGGGAACAAGGAGTTATGAGGGAAAGAAACCCATACCTCAATCATGAGAGCTAGATGGGAAAGGGGAAAGACCCTATGTAGGGAATTTTTTTGTGACATTTTTGGGTGTTCACCCACTCTCCACATTTGGAGACACATAGAACTTAGAGAGATTGTTGAGGAAAGGAGTTGTAGGAAGAATTGGTGGGAATTATTAAGGGGGCCCTTCTACAAATTTTTATCACCTTAATCTACGATTCTAGGTTGGTTATTTCACTTCCCTTGTTATATAAATTTTATTTTCTTTTTGCGATATGTTGTGGAAAGATATTGTAGGTTTGTAATGTCTTCATTTGTAACATATTTGTGGTGTTTGATGTTGGAATGAAAAGAGTTTCTTTTATGAAATTTTATGAAGGGAGTGTAACTGTGATGTCTATGTTTTATTTGTGTTGTTATCAATTTTTTATATTGGGTGTATAAGGAAAACTCACCCTTGGGAGGGTAGAATAGCCTGGGGTAAAGGGCGTTTGATAGGCCATCATACATAGAACCTCTCCTTATGTAGGAGAGAAGAAAAACATGAATGTATGGGCTCCATGTTGCCAAAGTTTTCTTGAAATTATTGGGGGTGATAAGGGTTTATGTGAATGAAAACTAAATATGGGAATTGTTGGTATGTTGGCCTTGTTGAATGAAACTATTTTTAATGTTTAACTTTTGGCTTTCTTCAGTTGGGTACTTGGTCCACCTTCACCCCATTTTTGGGTTTTAGGTAGATCCTTTGTGAAGAAGCCTTGGGTGGGACTTTTGTGTAATTATTTCATGTTGCATTTATGTTGTGTGTAATTTTGTATGTCACATGTTCAAACTATGTTCTCCTAGCTCGAGGGTGGCCTTGTAAAGGCCTAGGCTAGGAGGTGAGCATTTCATGAGCATGAATGATATTTTATTGTAGGTATAAGTGAAATAATGGATTTGGGGAAGAGTATTGGACAACTATAAAGCTAGCTTGCTTCATTTTTTTGGGTTAAAAGCTTTGTGTACAAAAGTCTTCAAAGAGTGTAATGTGCATTCATATATAAATCCATAAAAGTCTAATGTAATATGTTAAGAATGCACTAATCACATGTGTTGTTTGGTTCCATTGTTAAGATCTTAGAAGAAGGAAGGAAGATTTTCTTCATGTTAGAAGACCAACTAGTTAAATCTTTTAATTCAAAAATCTATTTGAATCTTAATAGGCTTCTAAGAAATAAATCAAATCAAAGCTCCTACTATTTTTTATTCTTGCAACAATAAAAGGGAGAAGTTGTTGTAGATCTTGTATAATAAATTGGAAAACATATTGTGAAAGTTCTCAGAAAGTCTAGTTTTCTAAAATGAAAGATTAATATGTATTTTGATATTGAAATTAGTAGTTAATTATTGTAAAGAAGAAATAAATTTGAATATTACCATGTGTAATGTGACTTTATCATCTTAATATATTACTCTATTTCAAAATGTAAGTAGAGTTTAAAACCATGATAAATGTTGTACTTAATAATGTTTTAATATAGATCCATTATGTTCTTCATGTATTATTTTAGTTTTGACTAACAAGTTTAGTTCCATTTTGGAGAATATATGCATGCATATTATTGGAAGAAAAATTTAATGAAAAAAATCAAAATTAAATCCCTCCCTATGAGTTACACATAAGTAAGCATTTCTAAAAATGAATTTGAGTGTTTATTTGGCTTTAAAAGTTGGGCATGACATTTGGTATTAGAGCCATGTTTGCAATACCAGGGCAATATTTGGGTCCATGGTGATGTCAAAATTTTTTAGAAGTGTTTTGGTGTTGTTAAGAAAGACTCATTGTATGGAAAATACGATGTACAATTTATCCTTGTAAATATTTGTAATTCAACCCTTCCAACTTCTCTAATCATTTTAAGTTAGAAAAAAAAAATCTACATCCTAAAAGAGCATAGTAGTAGACTATTCAAAAGGAGGATTAGGAATATTATTTATTTATTTATTTTAAATTAACAATCTTATTTATCCTAGAATAGACATACTCTAAGAAAGTAATGAATCTTTTAAATAAAAATAATAAATATTCTTCATTTGTATTCTTTTATTTTAAATTTGGTACAAAAGTTGTCAAAATAAATCATCATATCTTGGTTTGGGTATTTATCTTTTCTTTAGTGAAAAATACATCATTCTTAAAAGAGTTACAAAGGTTCATTACTAAAAGAGATTCTTCTTAATGCAAACAAGTATGATATTTTATTTCTAACAATTAGAAAACTGTATTAATAAGTTGCTATAAGCAACCTACTCTGTTAACCAAAGAAAATTCAATCATATTTGATTTGTGCAACCAACCCAAAACAAAAAACAAATCTATAATCCATAAACTCTAACTAAATACTTTCAACACTCAAAGTTAGATGCATTTATGTATCCAACATGGTAGAAAAGAGTTTTCCATCTTCATTGCTTTCTCAACTTCATAGTATTGGTTAGAATAATAATGTTTTAACTAGATCCATTTTTCTTTTAGAAAATAATAATTGGACAACATTTTTTTTTCTTTTGTTGACTGAGATTAAACTCATATATTACCTTTGGTTCTCAATTTCTTTCCTTTTTAGATTAATCCACACCATATCTCTAGCCACCAACATGTTCTCCTATTCTTAGTATAATATGGACTTTGCAATTGATAACTTCCTGAGCATAGATATGTGCCTCTCTTGCCAATGAAATAGGAGATGTAATATTGTAATAATTGTTATTTTTCAATTTTTTATAAAGGATTAGACACCTACAGCTTTTAAATGAGGATAGAGTGTCAAAATTTAGAAATCCAACATATAAAAGTCAAGGGACTACAAGGTCTACCTCCAAGAAAACAAAAATAAACTTACATGAGATGCATGATCAAAAAGGATATTGATCTACTGCTTGCATGTCTAAGCCATGAAAAATTTGTATAACCGACCGCCCTATGCACATCTATATATCAATAGATATTCTAGTAGAAATGATATTGTTTTACAAAAAGAGAAACAAACATCACTACTCTACTCTATGACACCAGCATAGAAAGGGATGTGATCTTTCATGTATTAAGCTAGAAACTAGGAACTACATCATTAATAAATCAATTTGATGGTCACAACCATTTAGACCTCATGCAAGAAGTAGACCCTTCACTTCGACATAAATCTAACAATTTTTAGCAAACCATAATCTCAACCTTTAGATATATCTACAAGGAATACACTCTTCACTCTTATATACATCCTATAGTTGTAGCTTCTCATTTATGACATTTTTGAGTAATGGCGCTATTCTATAGAAGAGAGAAAGCTTTTACCTTAATTGATGATTCTAAACCTTGCATGTTTACCTAAGACAAAGTCATTTCTTATATTCGAGTAGTAGAAGATGTTAACGTCTCATTATAGTCCAATCATCTTGTAAGAAAGAAAGATATATACCAATCCAAGATTAATCTCCCTATTTATGCATGTAGGTATAAGATGTGATTGATTTATTATTAGAATATAGAACTGTCAGAGTACAAGTTGATGCCTTGTAAGTCCACCTCAATCACTCAAGTAAAGTAATCCATACCTTATTAATGTATGTCTGCATACTTTACCTGCAATCAATCAATTACATTTATTTTTGGTCAAGCTAATAGATATCCTATCTTAAACTATAAATCTCCATGAGGAAATCTTAGATTATACATTAATGGATGTATAGTTAAGTCAAAGTTTTTCATAAAATAATTGATCAAATAATTAAAAACTTTCCCCTATAAATGGGTAGCATGGTGCTGCTAAGTGACATTCACCCATCTATTATTCCTCATTTTTTCATATTTCTCCTAAATTTATAGAGACCTTGTTATCAACTACAATTGTACCTTTTACCTATAAACATTGTATTAAAATTTCAGCAAGAAACCATATGCATGTACACACTACATTAAAATTCACTAATAAAAAAATAGAAAAGACAATGATGTTTGTAACAATTGTCTACCTTAACTAGTTACATAGCATCAACATGATTAACTATGCAAGTTAGAAAATAATTATCATCTTTAAGTCTATCATTCCTCATTCTTGAATTCTACATCTTCTCAGAAAAAAAAAATCAAAGAAAGGTAGAGATTTTTTTAATTTGATATAAAATATAGGACGGCCATTTTGTTAAATCAATAGGAAAAAGGCAATATATAGATATTTACATTTATCTTCTATAAAGGTCTTTATCTTTATCTTTGCTTCTATAAAGATGCAAGAAGTGATAATATAATTGTTTCTATAATATTATGTGAACTTTGATTGAGAGAAATGAAATATATATATATATATATATATATAGAAAGAAAATTTTAATTAGATTATTCTATTTAGTGGTTGAAATTTGGATAATGTGCTTTTAGTTATAAATATAGAATAAAAAAATTTCTATGAAAACATATCTTCACTTTTCATATAAAATAATTAAGAAACAAATAATCCTTCTTTTATAATAATAAAATTTTATTTTGACAATTAATTAAGTGGAGAGGCTTTCTACAATGGAAGCATTCATCAATGTAAACATTTTTTTGTTTTAATAAAATTGAATGTATTACAAAATGTGAGCTAGTATAATGATGAGTTGACAGGTCGCATTTGTTTATATTATAAAAATTAGTAATAATTTATAGTTTGTCCATCTGTCTGGATATTTGCTTGCATTTAATTGTTTAGCTGCAAATATTGAAGAGCAACTTGTTAGAACTAATAAAAAAAGATACAAAGATAAAGAAAATTATTACTTTTTAAATTGAAATTGAAGATGTTCCTAAAGTAGTGAAAATTTTTCTCTTTTTCTAATGCAAATATTAGGAAAAAAATCTTTTAGTAAATACATATATAAAATATATATAACAACTTTTTATTTTTCAATATCTTAAATTTTTAAAAGTTTAAAGAAGATCTAAAAAAGCTTATAGGAAAATAAGATATTTCTAAATTTTTCCATTCCATGATATTTCTAAATTATTTATCCTATATACAATATACAAATTGCTTTAATGTCAAATGAATCTATTGTGCTAAACACATCGCATCCAGAATGCTACTAGATTATATATATTCAAAGGATATCTCTCTGTTTGTTTTATATTTATATAAGCTAGTTATAACATAATCAAGAGAGTCATCCACATGGTTAAACAAGTGCCACATAGTGACATGCACTTGTCTTATAATTTAATTGTATTTGCATATATAAATTATTATGTTTTTATATTTTAAATAAATTTAATATAATCTAATTCAAACATTATTTTACTATAGAAAATTATTGTGAAAAGTGAAAAATAATTCATAATTAATAAATTTTGGACTGTAGTTATAAATAAATAGAATAGAATAGTTGAAATAATTGCATTAGTTTTAGTGTACGTAACTCCTTTTTATCATGAATATAAACAACGAAATCAATATTAAAATTAACAAATGGTCTTATTAGTACTTGTCAAGCAGCTAAGGACTATTGTGATACTTTTCTAATTTTATGTTGTAACTAGTGATTAAATTTCTTTGGTTTCTACAAGTTAGAATTAATTGATTTTAAATTTTTTTATGCATAGCATAGATGCAAGATTGTTAACTTTACATTTTTAAGAAATTATTTTTTTAAGATTTGATTGTATGAATTCATTTAGCTCTTATATTGGCTAGATTTGATGGATTGTAAAACTAATAACTTTTAAGAGTTGGTTTTATTATGATCATTAATGTTTATTATTTTTTAATGTAAGAAGGTTGGTTTAAATTTTTAATATTTAATATTACACTTTTTATAATATAATTTTTCTCATTCAATTAAAAATAGTGATATTTCTTATATTATATAAAAGTTTAAGAAATGTTTATATATATATATATATAGTTATTTTTATATTATAATTTGTTTATAATATAATAGTATCACATGATATCTATGCAATAGAAATATATATCAATAATTATATTTATAATTAAATTTTTAATTAATATCATTGTAGAAAACTATATTTATATATAAACTAATGGCACTTGTTGTACATGGCATCCATTTCTCTATATTTTATTTACAATCGGTCATTTTAAAATATATTAAATTTACTTCAATTATAATTTATATTCTTGATATTAAATTAAAAATTATTTTTTAATGGACTTCCACTCTGCTCTTCCCAAAAAAAGTCCAACATAAAACACATTTATTAATTATAAATAAAATATTCCAACATTTTTTATCACAATAATCTACATATACCTAAAGCTAAGTAACTTTATTTTATTGCATTTTACTTGCTACATTTTAGTGTCAAAGCATGTGGACCCATTAAAATAGTAATTTAATCTTGCTCATGTATATTTATCTATATACATCTTAATAAAATACTCTAGATTAAAGGTAGTTTATGTTTATAACTTTTGTTATATTTATTTATTTTAAATCAAGCTTTTCTTTCATATTTTATATGTCTTTTTTAATATATATATATATATATAGCTTTCCCTCTTAAAGAATTTCATTATTAATGCTATTTTAGTATAAGTGCTTTGTGACTATCTTTTTACTAGGAATTTCACCGAATAGATTGCAATATGGAGAACTTCTAAAAAAGGGCTCCTATAACACAAAACCAATTCAACCAATCATACAATTTGTATAAAATATAAAACTTATAAATGAATAAAAAACTCTACAAGTATCTGAATTAGTCAAAAATAATTACATGATAAACTAATATAGTACTTGTGAAAAGTGATTGCAATAGTACTAGTACAATAAGGGAATTCTTCAAGTGTAAACATAAATATTATAGTTTAATGATTTACATAGGAAACGATCACATTTGAATTAAGTTTAAATAATTTAATAGATATTTCATATCAACTAATAAGTACTTACCCACATAATCAATAACCTTTTTAATTGAAGGAAATTTTACTAAAGAGTTCTCTCAAATAATTTAACTCTATTTGATATTATTTCTTTAGATGCTAGAAGGATGGGAAACTATACAAGCACATGAGTTCATAATAAAAAGGGTAGTAATCACATCCTTACATAAGTATATAATAATAAAAATAAGTAATTGTGTTTTATTTTCTTTATTAACAAATGGACATGATATTTGTGATAGAATATGACATTTTATACAATGTCTTATGATGTCAATTTTATATTCCATAGTTTTATTGAACAAATGACTAGTCTTACAATAAAAAAGTGGATGCATCTTATTTAATAACATAGGTCAAGCATGAATATTTATAGATTAAAGAAAACAAAAACAAAACAAACAAAAATTAAATTTTAAATATTACAACCAATATTTTTTTTAAAAACTTATTTAGTTAAAAGTGTATTTCCATTGAAAGTATGAAGAACCTTGAGTATAAAATCTTTCTTATTTTAGAGTTGGACACACAACTAAATATGATATTAAACCTTCTAATACTCCTATATCTTTGAAAATGATAAGAAATTGGTTTTTTCATAATTAACTCAAAACAAAGACATGACAATAAAACTTTTTTTTAATGTTGTACTATTGTATTTAATTATTATAGAAGAGTAAAATAGATAATAAAGAAAAATATGAAATGGAGTGTTTTCTTCTAGAATATTACAAATTTATTAAACCTTTTCATACCTTGATATAGTAAAGAAACTAGAGGTTGTGACAATTATTGAGAATCTAAAGAACAACTAAAAGTATGAGAAAGATTGGATTCATACCAAATAACAAGTGTTTTATTATATAATGCCTAAAACAAATCTTTTAAGTTGTCATTGTAACGACATTTAGAGATAAAAATTCAAATTTATGTAGTGCCTACCCTCGTTCACATCTTTTCTGGACATTGTTATTATTATCAGACTGTGATAGACTAGTTTTATGTTGATGGATTAGTGGTATTGTTTTGACACTATCAGACATTATGTTATGGATTCAGTGGTTATATGATGAGATCATTTAGATTTTACATTTCATGCATACATGATGATCATTATACTGTTTTCAGTTATTATTGATGATTAGATGGATAGTTATTATCTTATGCATTTTATTATGGATACTTACCCCATACTTGCATGTGTATGGTGTGGGTGTTTTCTTATTGTATGGCATTTCTGATGTGGTTAAGGAAGGGAGTCGTAGTCACCTGCTTAGTCGGGATCTACACGATGCACCACTTCCTGCCATTGTCTGTTTAGCTTAGCATTATATATATATATATATATATATATATATATATATATATATATATATATATATATATATATATATATATATATATATATATATATATATATATATAGTATGTACATGCATGGTTTTTCTACAGGTTGCAGGTACCGGGCATCAACTTCCCTGAATTGTCAGGATGAGCGTACCCTATTATACTATCTCAATGATAAGAGAAGGGAGATAAATTTTCAAGTCCAAATCCCAAACCTTTAAGCCAATTGTCCTAGTGAGGTAGGACAAGTATCTGGATATTTTACCCACCGAATGTGTCGGATGACATAATTCATGATTTTTAACCCTTTAGACTGATTTTGAGTGATTTACTCTATGATGGGTTTTCATATTTTATCTTGGAGGTCTATGGTGAATTTTCTATTAATTAAGTCTTAATAAATGGATTTAATTAATAAATTAATTATTTGAGAAGATTAATATAAAATATCATGTTATTTGATATTTTGATTGTAATTAATTAAATGTGAATTATTGAGGAAAAATGAATTAAATAAAAGAAAATTAGAAATTAAAATTAATAATAATAATAAAATAATAATAAAGTAATAAATAAATAATAATAATAAAACTTATAAAAGTTAAAATGAAAGTTATAAATATTTAAATAGAAATTATATAAAAAGTGAATTGGAGTTATAAGCTTGCATGGGAGTTAGCGCACTTCTCTATTTCTCAAGTGTCAACAACGCAGGGGTTAGTGCATCAATTAAGCACATGGTTTCTACAACCCTATGGCTTATCTTGAAGGATGGAAAAGACCCATGCTTAGTTGGTGACACCTTCCAGCTGTTTCTAGAAGCATTCTAGATGTTTTATGAAAGCTCTTTATATTCAGGCATTCATAGAAGCATAGACATAGTGTTTGGAGTGCAATTGGAGCATTGGAGGACTTGAGAATTCTGAAGAAGGGAGAAGCTTGCTCTGCGGATTTTCTCAAGAAGAGCGATTTAGCATCAGAATCTGGGTAGATTCTTGTGATTTTACTTATGCTATTTTCGCATCATGCATTCACTGTCTTCTTCGTATCTTCCATATGTTTTCTGAGAAGTTTCATATTTATATGCATTCTCAATGTGGGTAGATTAATTTAATTGGAGAACTTTATATGCATTCTATATTGCAAATATCTTATTCTTAATTGTAGATATAATCTTTGTGAAAAACATACATGGTTATATATTCAGATCTGCATACATATACATATATATAAATATATATTTATAATATGCATATGTATACATTTATTATGAATCTATTATAAAATTCAAATATATATATATACATATATATATATATACATATATATATACATATATATATATATATACATACATATATATATACACACATATATATATATACATACATATATATATATACACATATATATATATACACATATATATATGTGTGTGTGTATATATATATATGTATGTATATATATATGTGTGTATATATATATATATACTGATATATATATACATATATACCTATGTATATATAATGCACCAAATTGAGCGATTAATAAAATCGCAGTGGAAATGTATCAATTCGCATCGCAATTTATATTGCATGGAATAAAGTTTATATATAATATGTTGTGGGCACATTTCCTACCCTACGCTGGAAGAAGGCAGAGGCCTGCCGACGCAAGTCTGCGGTGACAGGGGTACTACGTACCCGCTGTCGGCGCAGTGCCTGCGACCGCAGGTACTGCGTACTGTAGCATGAGTTTGGGGGGGGTTTTAATTGATGTTAATATGAAAAAAAAAAAAAGATAACAATAACATTTACATACAATTCGATTCTAATATGGTGTAGATCGAAATTGTCAATTCGATTTAATAAAAATGTAATACATATGTATATATATATATATATATATATATATATATATATATATATACATACATATATATACATATATATATATACATATATACATATATATACATATATATATATATACATATATACATATATACATATATATATATACATATATACATATACATATATACATATATACATATATATATATACATATATATATATATATACATATATATATTTATTTATTTATTTATTTATATATATGTATATATGTAATATGTAAATGTGTTGTTTATAATTTAAGTTATTATTTGATCAATGGCTTATATTGTTGGTTTATTGTCATAAGATGACTCTTTAATAATTTTCAACTATTTAATAATTTAAATGTTTTAAATTATTAAATAAGGAATTGATAGTTGGGAGGGGGATGTATCAAACAAATGTTATTAATTGGAAAATGGTTTTTTTTTAATTCTAATAAGGAAAAATTTCATTCAAAACAATATATGTGTTCCTCCATTCATTCTTCAGATTTGGAAACATAAACTGAGATCTCTGCATTTAAACTCAAACCAAAACATGTGTTTGCATTGTGTATTCTTTATGCTATTATTTTGGATTTTGGGTTGACTAGTGTTGACCAGTATAGGATGTCTACCAAAGGCTTGGGGGTTATGTGATTGTAGTGACATGATGATGTTTTAGTTTTGATCTTTATAAACCCAACCATGGTTATGTGATGGAATGCTCTATGTATTGGTTGTGATTACTGATTGTTATAGTTGAGATTCTTATGTATGAGACACTTAACTTAACCATTATTTTTGGTCATCGATCAGTTATCCTTGGTTATTTTTCTAGTCGCCATGATGGGACTATTATGTGGATTCATTTTGATGATGTCATGATGTGACATGTTTGACTCAACCATTTTTGGACTCTTCGATCAGTTTGATTGAGATATATTTTGGTTATTGAGAACCATTGGATATTTGATTATCTGTGATACTTTAGTTGCCAATAGAGAGCTGTTGTGTTCATGATTTTCTATGGATGTTGCTCATGGAGATTTGATGCTTTATGCATATTTGATGATTTTTTTATGAATTATCTTTTGTGATTTTGAGATTTATGAGTCCATGAGAATTAGGGTAGGATATTTGCATGTAGTGACGGGAAGTGGCTTGCAATGGGGGTCGGGGCCCTAAGAGGCTGCCAGGGTAACTCATTGTAAGTTGGATTAATAAGTGGTAACATTCACACCTAATACTAACAGAATGAACCTAAAAAGATAAGTGTTTTGTTCTCGCCCATGCCTTGAGCGCTTGTACAGGCTAGGATGGGAGTAGTGAGACGCATGGTTGCGACCTTGCATTTCGTAGTATGCCTCATCAGTATGAGAGGATACTAGTGGCCGCATGAAATCAGTATAGACCCGTGGAGTTTAGCTAACTGCCAGGGTAACTTGTACATGATAATTGCGATGACACTTTCCCTCTTGCATAGTAGGTTCCTACATGTCATTGTGTGCCTCTGGGAATAGATGTCAGATTTTGTGTTTGGAACCTTTGAGTTAGTATACTTTTAGGATTCTTGGAATTATAGAAATATGTACTATGTGATTTTGATAGCCTGTTTGGGACTTGATATTATCTCCTTAGCACGGTGGGAGTGGACCACTTAGGTACTATGCGGTCAGGTGGTAGTGTATTTTCCACTCTTATCATTTTGAGATTCATTGAGACATCGTGGCTATTGCGTCCTTCATGACGGTGGATATGTATCCTTTTTCATTGATAATTAGCATATGTTAGATGATGTTATCTTATGCTTTTATTTGCATGTTAGATTACTTTCTACATATGATGTTGTATTGATTAGGAGTGACATTCCTACTATGTAATACCGATGATCTCTTTGGTGATTTGGAATGTTACACACGGAGGGATGGCTAGGATCCATGATGGTCTAATGATGCTATTAATGGTTGGGAGGAACCGTGCACTTAGTTTATTATTTTGATCTTTATGATGGATGTATATGCTCTCTATCATGTGTATCATGTGTTTATCTCTACTTTGATGTATCATGGATTAGAATAGGATGATGTACCTTATTCTATGTATGTATATTTTCGAGCTTGTCATACCCTATGACATGTATAGTGGATGATTGAGTATTTGAAATGTGATGTATAAACATTGGACTTATCATTATTATTTCATGTGGATGTTGTGCTAGATGGATTCATGTATGTAATTCAACGTTAAGGGATCTTAAAGAATGTAATCTGTTATTTATGTTATGTTTACTTTCAGATGGACATTGATATTGCTTCCGTTAATGTGCATAAGTTATATGTGATGTTTACTTCTATGGGAAAAAAAAATGCTACTAAACTTAGTGAAATTCTAGGTTAATTCTTTGGATCCCTTGGTGGGGCATTACAATTTACAAGTAAACTTGAGCACCTCATGATGAATTTCAACAAATACTATTTGCATGGAAAGTCCGTGTTCAAAGGATAGATAGTACATAAGATGATATGAAATTGAACCAATGAACTAATTTTTTTTTTAAACTTTGATCTAATAATATTTGGTCACTACTATGTTTAGATGAATAGTAGAATCAATATAAAGACTATAAGTATTAACCTTATCCACGAATAGTGTTGAAAATATTTAAACTTTGTATAACTTTGGGAGATAGGGTAAGAGATGTTTACAGCTAGATAAGACAATAACAATAACCCTTGTGACACAAATCATGAATTAAAATGAAATTATATAATTTAGAAAAACTTTATTCTCAAGACACAATAGGAATAATGATAATAGGGTACTATATGAAGAAATTATACTTTAGGATACCTAGTTTTCTTGACAAGTTAGATTGTCATTATGTTATAGGATTTATGCATATAATATAAGAATAAAACCTAAGTAGTCTATGTCCAGAGAGTGTAAAATTTCTATATTGATTAAAAGTACAAGCATTAACTACATTCCCATATGCTAGAAACAAACAACTTCATATGACATGACAAAGAAAAACATAAAGTAATGATGCATATGCTAAATAAGCATGCCAACTTAGTGTATTTAGCAACTTAAATTTTAACATGTATATGATAGCATGAATATTGAGCTATTAAGTAAAACATAGGATTATGTGATAGATAAATCAACATATAAAATATTGTGGGACAAATTTTGATTATATTATTATGATTGGAGAACCACCAACCTAAATGGTATATTAATTACTACTTTTAATTTCTTTTGTGATTTGGAAACCACCATACTAATGACCCCCTCCCCACCAACCCCCCCCCCCCCCCCCTGCCCCGCCCCTCTCCCTCCACAATAACCTTGGGATGGTTGTATCATGGTTACTATGTGAAAATTGTTTCTAATTGTAAAATTTCAATTCTTTGTATTGTTTTTTAATTCTTTTACTCATTGTTTGTGCAAAAAATTCAAATGTAATGTTGGGCTACTTAGCCAAATTTATTTGGATGACCCCATTTTTTCTCAAGGTCATTTCTACTTGTGTTAATTAAAATATAATAATGTGAACACTCTTGAATTTTCTTTTACATTCAGTTTTAAGTTATTTGTGAGGATTTTTATTGTGTAAAATGTTGGCATGCATGTTGTGATGTGGATTATGATATGAACATAACCAATAAGGAACTATGACAAATAATGTGGACCAGGAGGGAAGTAGTGGAAAAATTTAGTGGTTTATAGGGTATAAAGCTCATAGAGAAGGTCCTCATAACATCAATTTTCTTAGTTATAAATTCCCATTCTCTTGAAACAACTCCAATAAGATTATATATTTTTCAAATTTTAGATAAGGTTATATACGAACATTGTATGAGATAAATAAGAAAGTCATTAAATGGTGATAAGATTTCTCAATGGAATTTATGAGAGTTAATACATAGTAAAGATATAAGAGTAGGATACATCAAAAACTTGAAGAAAAGCTACATGGTAAATTTGCAATATATTCTATCTCTTAGGGAGTGGCAGGTATCAAATTCACTCACATAAGACTAAATCACATGTTTAGGTACCTTGAATTAGTAACATAGAATTTTTTTTATAAGGTACCTAACATATAAAGTGATAAAACTTAAAGAATATGTATATTTTTTGCTAGAGACTAGGACTCAGGATCCATAAGGTTAAATGGGTATATATATAAAATGTGAGGTCTAGTGTAAATTTTTTTTTAGTAAGAATAAGTTTTTCACTTAATCTAAGAACTCCTAGGATGAGGAGTATGTCCCTAAATTTGGGTGACTTCTAGGAGGAAGTCAAGTGCATGGGGGGGGACGTGAGATCCCTCCACTCGAGTACTTAAGAAAAATTTGAAAGTAAGCTTGGAAATGAGAGAATGAAGTTAACTAGAGAGGTTAGATGAGGTATTAATCGATACATTGTTATAGATTTTGCAAGGGTTAATAGGAAATTATACATGCACTTCAATATTCCTCCTTGTATTAACTAGATAACAACATATTTAAAATAGTGACCAATGGGATTTTGAGGATTCTTATATATACTAGGTTGTCATTCATATCGAGCATAAGTTGTCAGATAGTGCATGCCAAGCAAGATATGCAGTACGTGTTGAGAAGATAATTAGTGCTGGGTCAGTCCAATGATGAGGAATTTTTTGCATGTCGAGTGATTTAAATGCTAAGTGAATAGTGGATGCCGAGTTATTTAGAGGTTGTGATATAGCATTGAATATATAGTGGATGTCGAGCATTAGAGACATCAAGTTTCGAGTAAACAAATTTGGACATAGTTGTTTGTAATGGCACAAACTCCTATGGAAACTACTTTTGGTCCGACATAAGGATTAGTTTGCAATTCTAGATGATAAGAATGAATCTATATTGAGAATCCCTATGCAGTACATGCAACCAATCAGATTGAGGGATGAAAAGTGTCAAAATGGGTGAATCACAATCGTTGATTCTTGTCTAACGTTAAGTCGCCTAGTTCTTCTTAAGAAAGGAAAACTCTAAATAGTTTAATGAGTGAAGAGAGAAGTTTGCATGCACAGAAAAAGCATTCATGGTGACTAAGGAGTTGTGATTAAGATATGAATTGCAGAATTAGTTAGAGTGAATAGAGGAAAGTAGAGAGAGGATGTAAGTGATACATCTTATCAGAAAGGATCAAGTATAAATCAAGAAAGAGGTTATCTAATACCTAGCAAAGAGGTGTTAACTAAAGGATCAAGGCTGAAATATTCTAACAGGTGAATCAGTAAAATCTCTTAACTGAGTAGTCCTAGTAGGCTTTTGTAAATCCACTTACTTCATTGTAAGTTGAAATCCTTTAACTAGGAACACTTCTAAGAGGGTGTTGAAATCCTTTAACAAGGTAAGATCTAACAATCTTTTTAAGCCTTTAACAGGGAAAACCTTTCACAAGGTTGCTCATAGTTTATGATCAAACATTGTAACCTTCATTAGAAACACTTTACAACTATAGTAGTGAAGATTTGTGGGTGTCATCCCCACCCCAGTATTACCTTCTCATTGGAGGATTTCTCTATAACCAAATATCTTGTGTCATATGTGGAATGTTTATTTGTTTTCATGCTATGGATGAATATACTTAGTTTGGTATTTTAGTTTACATGCAAGTTGTGAGATGGATATGTGGTGAATGTTTTAATGGCTAAATTTTTGAAGGATTGATTCACCCCCCACACCCCCTCTTAGAGTATACTTTCCCTATTTTATTTCCAACATGAAGATCTAGAAGAATTGGAAGCACTTTGGGTACGATATTTCATAGAGGCAAAGGCAAATATAAATGTAAGTTACCCATCATATGTTTTAATTGTAACAAAGTTGGTCATATTGTACCAAGATGTCCTGAGAAGAAAAATAATAGAAATGAAGACAAATCCAAAAGTAGAAAATATGAGAGCACCAAAGGATATAAAGGCAAGGGAAAGAAAGCTTGTTACATTGCTGAAAAAGAATCTAATTTGATGAATCAGATGAAGATGAGGAAACTACATTGGTATTTTATGTAACCAAAAGTGAAAGATGGATCATTGACAGTGGATGTTCTCGTCACATGACTGGTGAAAAAATTAAGTTCATTACCCTTGAGCATTATAATGGAAATAGTTTTAGATTTGGTAATGATGCACCCTATCCAATGAAAGGTAAAGGATCAATAAGATTGACAAACAAGATCATGTGTGGCAATGCTTACTATGTGGAAGAACTTAACTATAATATGTTGAGTGTGTCACAATTGAATAGTTCAGGAAGAAAAGTTGAATTTGAACATTAGAAGGCTAAGATCTATGATGCTAATAAAGAACTCGTTAGAAGTGGAGATCAGACTAGAGGTAGTATGTTTTATCTAGACATGAATGAAGCTACATGTCTTGTTGTACAATTTGATGATGTGTGGCTACAGGAAAAAATTATGTCATGTGAATTTTAACAAATTGTTTAGTATTAGTAAGATGAAAAGAGTCAGAGGTTTTCCAAAACTAAAGAAATATGATAATGTGATTTGCAATCAATGTTAGTTAGGCAAGATGGAAAAGTATAGTTTTAAGAGTGACAAGTATTTTATTCTATTTGTTGATGATTACTCTCAAATGATGATTGATATCTTTGAGAGAAAAATCTGATGCTTTTCAAATGTTTAAGTGGTATTCAAAAAAAGTTGAAAAAAAATTGGTAAAAGCTTGAAATATCAGAGATTTGACAAAGGTGGAGAGTAAACATCAAATGAATTCAATAACTTCTACAATGATAGATGAGTCAAAAGAAAAACTTCTACACCTAGGACCCCTCCACAAAATAGAATATTTGAAAGGAGGAATAGATCTGTGATGGATTGTGCTAGAATAGAAATGAGGGAGAAGAATGTGGCTTTAAAATATTGGAGAGAAGGTGTTAGTATAACTGTCTATACCTTGAATCGAGTACAAGTCAAGAAACCTATACAGATTTCACACCTTCTGAATTGTGGTATGGATACTCACCCAATGCCAAAAAATTTAAAGTATTTGGAAGCAAGTATTACATTCTTAAGGACAACATAAATGGTAAAATTGATGCAAAAAGTGAAGAAGGTATATTCCTAGGATATTCCACAAGAGGTAAAACTTATAAGTGTTTAAATACTAACACTAACAAAATTGTGAAAAGTGAAAATTGATGAATATAAAAAAATACATGAAGATGAACAAAAGAAGGAACCTGAGAATTAAAAAACCTTCATGTACTACTATGAAGCCATGTCTACTAATTTTGATGATACTATGAACCAAGTTTCTAATCAACAGTGACTGTTGAGTCACATATAATGGATGTCGAGTTGCATTTAAGAGTCAAGGCGCAATCAAAAGTTGAGGTACATTCTAATGCTGAGATCAATTTATAGAAAAGGAATGTTGAGTTACCTATCAGGAAAGTACACAGTGAACTAGAGATTGAACTTCATGAACAATCTATTATTGAAGAAAGAAGTACACAACCAAGATTATCAAAATATGTCAGAAGACATCATCTTTCTAAAAATATCATTAGAGAAAAAGAGGATGGACTAATGACAAGGAAAAAATTAAGGAATGAAACACATTTGTTAAGCATACATGAACCTAAATCCTTATTGATCAAATTGAGAAGAACACATCCTGGACACTAGTACCAAGACTAGAGGAGAAGAATGTTATTGGTACAAAGTGGGTGTATAGAAAAAAAATTGGATGAGAATGGTGAAGTAACAAGGAATAAGGAAAGGTTAGTCTACAAAGGTTATGCACAATAAGAGGGAATTGACTATGGAGAGACATTTACCGCATTTACAAGATTGGAAGGAGTAAGAACTTTGCTTGCTTATTCTGTCTATAAAGGATTCAAAGTTTATCAAATGGATGTTTAAGTTAGCATTTCTGAATGGTATACTAGAAGAGGAGGTTTACATCGAATGATCTAAATGATTTTTTGATCCAAACAACAAAAATATAGTGTCTATATTACACAAAGCTATATGGTTTAAAGTTACACAAATATCTTGTGAAGATTGGTTTTGAGAAGACTAAAGACAACAACAATATGTACTTGAAGAAAGAAGGAGGTAAAGGAATTTTACTAGATGAAATATTTGTTGATGATATCATATCTGGAGGGAAAAATGCATTGTGTATGACATTTGCAAATGAAATGATGAAGAATTTGAGATGTCTATGTTTGGAGAAATAAAGTTCTTTGTTGGATTACAAGTTTATCAAATGAAATATGGTATTTATGTTACTAAGTCCAAATATGTAAATGAAATCTTGAAGACTTTTGGAATAGAAGATTAAAGATCAGTTAGTTCTCCCATGATGATAGGACACAAACTATTAAAAATTGATGATTCTACTGAAGTAAATCAAACATTGTACAGGTCTATGATTGGAAAATTACAATATATAGTTTATAGTAGATTTGATATTGCACTAGCTATTGGGCTTGTTGCAAGATTTTCTGCAAATCCTAAGGAGAATCACTTAACAATTGTTAAAAGGTGTTGGGACGAAAAATTTCATGCTTCATTTTTAGTCCCATTTAAAATTTTGAGTCAAATCAAGCCCCATAAATTCTTTTTGATGAGGTTGTACTCGACTGTTAGTCTGAGCCCTAAGAGGTGTTTAATGTTTCTAACACCTTCCATTTAGTGCATCTACTTGTTCCATGAAGTTAAAATATCATTCTGAACTGTTTGGTGAAGTCCTATTTCGAGCTAGTTCCAAATCTACATTTTATCCCAAGTATCAAACAGCGACAGGAGGCTATTTTTGTCATTGAATATCTTGCACCCATAATTGTGTCATGACTTGCCACTTTGGGAATATCTAGTGTCTATACCTAAGAGCCTATGTTTTAGATTTTGAGTCGTTTCGAGTCTGTTTGATTAGGTTTCGAATCCCTCAAAGTTGGTCAGTTACTATTTTCATGATTTTGCGCTTTGCACATTTTTCTAGGAAGCCCTGTTTGACATGTTATAACTTTTGACCAGTTGACCAAAATGTTGAAATTCCTATTGCATTGTATTGTAAATTTCAGAGAGTTGTTATATTTCAAGTTTCATCTCTTGACGAATCCTTTTTCATCAGTTTTCAAACATGATTCCAAATGGAATTTCTATCTTTTGCTGGTGTCAGTAATTGTAGATTGTTTGGTACCCTTGTTTGTGGCATTATAACTCCAAATTTGTGATAGTTCTAGTCAAATGGATTGTACCACTGTATTTTCCTCTAAAAATGCTCCAAGTGTGTCAGTTTTTAAGTCATGACAAATCCATATGTACACTTTTCTGGGTCAATTCCATTTCCAAAAATCGCTTTCTATCATTGTTCCCAGTTTGTAAAATCCAAGTAGCCCACTTTGACTGAGTGCCATTTGCATCATATTATTCATCATGAGCCCAAATCACATATCCATAATTTCCTCATGACAAAGATTTAACGCCCCAATTTTCATCTTCCCATGTGTCCATTTGCCTAGTTTTCCAAGCCAAATCTGAACCTAGTTTATTATTTTCTGACGTGTTTTCTTGCAGGTAAATCTAAGAAGGCAAATTTGACGGTCAATATCTTTTGACCCTAGATTTTTCATGAGACAAGATCTGACAGGGTAAAAGTATGCAGAACAAAGAATCAATGTGCCAGTTTTCAGAGCTTGATCAAATGATTTGGTCATTTTTTTAAGGCCAGTCAATGGACCTCCTGGCACAAAAATGACAGTTTGATAGGAAGTGATAAAATGAGTCTCAAATTTATTGTTAAAAAGTTGAAATTGATTTGAATTAGTTAGATATTATCAGTGGATCAATCTAAGAATCCATTTGTTCGAAAACAAAAAAATAATTAGCCGGACCCAGTTTGGGGTCCGACTAATTCCATCATATTCAATCAATGTCAATGATTGAAGTTGCAAATAGAATCATAAAGAATGTTTTGATGCCAATAGAGATTCTATAACTAAGAAGAATCCCATGGAATTCAAAGATACAATTGTTTCTAAGGAAGTGACAAAATATGATGATTTATACAAGAATGGGCAAAATGTCTCGAGATCTTCATCACAAACAAGTGGATATAAGGTTACCAGATTCTCCTCTCATAAACGCTCAACAAGGAATTGTGTCAAAATGAGTTCCTCAAAAATCTAGGATGAAGTGAAGGAGGTTCTCGTGTATTCATATTCAAATAGGGCAGAATCAACGATGAAGTTGAAAGAGTACCAGGATGTCGTACAAGACTGTGAAATGGCATTAGGCCATGATCAGAAGCATCTTAAGTCCTTGTTTCGCAAAGGTCAAGCTTTCCACTCTCTTGGAGAATATAAGTTAGCTTGTCAATGCTTCGATAGAGCTCTGGAGCAGTCCCCAACAATAAAGTAAAAGGAGCCTCAGCTATTATAAGGAGTCATTGACCATAAGAAAAGCCCCACGTCAATGGAAAAGGAGAGACCCTGCACTGATAATAGGAAGCCAATTGTAAAGAAAAACAATTCCACTATGTTTGAAACAAAGCTCCACGCAGGAAGGTAGAATTGTAGCATTAAAGCCCCACACGCAGCTGCAGTCAGAGCAACGTGTAAGAGGAGTATGCCATGAATTTCAAGCAACCTGGCACGATAAAAGAAAGCCCACGCAAGCACTATTGAAACAATGGAAAAATGCAATCAGAGGGAAAAAGCAGTTATGAAATTGTTTCATCCCAAATTTTTCACGCATTGGTCTTTCCACATGTTTTATATGGGAACACATGGTTAGATTGTTGTCTAATGACACATGGCTTTTGAAGCTGCAGGCTTAAATGGAGGGGCCCATGGGCTTGAAAGTCAAAATTTTGACCCGAGAAGTAAGCTCGCGTATGACCGTAAGGAGGGTAAAGGTGACTATCCACTCCTATGTCCAAAGAGGCTCGTGTATGAGCACAAATCTTGATTTAGAGGCATCCCGATCCTCTAGTGGTTAAAGCTTAAAGCCACTCCTAAGAGCATAAAACAATTTTCCAAGATCTTTGATGCTACGTTCGGGCCATCATAGCGTAATAGGAAGCTTTGAGCGTATGGTCGGGAAGCAATATTTGAGGGATCTCGAGGTTACGGGATGCTAAATATTAATAAAATATGCATATGCCCATATGAACGTAAAACCAAAAATCAAAGCTCCCGATGCTATGGGGATATTAGGAATACTAGTAAAATATTAATATATTCCCGTGTGAGCGTAAAGGAAGCCGTGTCAAGGCATTTCAAAAGCCATTAATTCAAAGGATTAATATAGAGATTTAATTAATTAATTAATTAATTAATATTAATTAATTGAAGATTTTTCAAATGAAAGATGGAAGATGAAGAATGGAAAAGTGGCAAGGAGATTTTAAATATAAAATTAGGTTAAAAAAAATAGAGATGAATCAATCAAGGGATTTTTTCAAAAGAAGGATATGAATAAATTTAAATGATTTATATAGTTCATACTATGTAAATTTTTTAATTTTTTAATTTTAATGGCTGATCACGGCTCAGGACCCTGAATTTCAAACTACCATAACAGGGGTGATTTTTATCAAAAATGGGCAGTACAATATACTGTTGGAACCGAGAGAAACTGAATTTTCCAGTTTTGAGGTTAGATTTTGCACAAAAGTCCAGCAGTTCAATCTATAAGAAAATTTTCAATTTTTGGGGCGTTCTCAGTAAAAAAAGGCAAAATTCATGATGGATTGTTAGAATTAGTTGAGGAACATATATTAATGTCGATTGATGCTAAAACGAATTCTGAAAAAGTTGGCATACTTCTAGAATTTAATTTTTTTTAAACTAATTTTGCTGTTGTTGTGAGTCAAAATCAGGAATCAAATCAGTTATTTGTTCAATCATATGTTTTAGATATTTGGTACTTTTGGAGCCAAAACTGATTGAACATTTGATTCACCAGTTGAGGGGAAAGATTAAAAGGATGTTTTTAACCTGTTGAGAAGGTTTTCCAAGTGGACACTTGTCAGTTACATATCAGATTTCAGAATTCTTTCTTTCTTTGATCTATTGTAAGGGTTCCAGTCTTTGGAGAAAAACCAGTCACTACTGAGATACCAAGCTTTGGATCTAGTCTTGATATGTTTCCATACTGTGATACCACATATTTTTTAGCAGAATTCTCTTGTATGAACAGTAATAGAAGGATAATACAGATAGTTCAAATCTGTTAGGTTGTTTCATGTCTTTCATTTCATGCATATGATTATATAATTTCAAGGAAATAATACAGAGCAATAGATGATTAAGTTTTAGTTTAAATCTTGTCTCCTTTCTCAATTGAGTTGTGATGTTTTATGGTCTTGGAACAAAGAGCCTAGGTCATAGTTGCAGTCCCTTAAGGTCGTATGTTGTTTCATTGTTGCTAATAATTCAAGGAATTGTGTAAATGCTTTAGAGATTCAATAGGTTGCAGGTTCATTGAGGGGGATATCATGTAAGAATGAGATTAAACTGAACATAGATGTCTATTTACAAGTTGAATGGATAGATCAAATATCTTGAATGGATAGATCAAATATCTAAAGATACACATATGTCTCAGAAATTCATATGCATGTTTGTGATTCATGGATTTTCCCAATGGTTAAGGCACTAATCAATTTACAGGATCATTAAGTCTTACTGCTGCATATCTGAGAATTTGTTGAAATCAACATTATTAATCAAAAAAATTTCCCCCTTTATGTTGAAGGACTTAATTGTTTTTCCCTCACTCATCTTATGAATATTCTAGATCTGCATTTAGCTATTGTCGATCTATGTCATTTCATGAGTTACTAGGAGATATAAGGGCTTGTATCTACTTAATAGATTTAGGGATATGTTTTTTGCACTGGTATGGTATCAATTGAATTTGAGGTCTACCTGCCTAGGTTTAGTAGATCCTGAAGAAGAAAAAGGGTCATGCCTTATAGTTGGCTTGTTGTCAGAAATGGCATGTTGAAAATGGGAGTTAGCTACCCCTAGACATGTCACTTTCTTAGTGGGATAACTGAAAACCCTCTAGCATTTTCAAACACCAACAAAAGGAATATGAGATAATTAAAAGGTATAGAAGACTATGATCTATACTACAAGAAGAATGACAAGTTTGATTTGAGAGTCTATATAGACACTGATTGGGCTAGAAATATTGATGACAAGAAAAGTACAAGTGGAAGAAAAATTTTCTTAGGAAAAAGATTGGTTACCTGGACTAGCAAGAAATGAAACTATATTTCACAATCTACTATTGAAGCTAAATATGTGGTCACTACAATGAATTGTACAAATGTGGTATGGATCAAATATTTAGTCAAAGGAATAAAGGAAGAAATCACTTGATGTGTGGAAATCTACTATGACAATACAAATGCTATAAACATATTTAAGAACCTTGTGATGTATACAAAGACAAAGCACATTGCAATCAAGTATAATTACTTGATAGAGTTGGTTCAAGACAAAAAAGTGAGGATGGAATATGTCAATTTAAAGGAACATATAGCTGATATATTCACAAAGGCTTTACCTAAGGATGTACATGAATATCTTAGAGATAAGCTAGGTATGATACCTCTATCTAAAGCTACTTAAGAAGCAAGAGTAGTGACCTGCATCAACTAAGTTGAATGGCATACTTTACAACTTGATGTAGCGGATCTTACTATTGACCTGATGGTGAAATAATTTGTCTATTCATGACTTAAAACTTAGTCAATTGGTTACATAGCTACAAAACTCTATAGTTTCTACCAAGATTATCATATTGCTAGTAATGCAAACCAAGTGTTTCAATTGCTACCAAGCCAATCAATTTGATTGCAGTTCATGCCAAGCTTCATAATCTCTACCAAGCATCTGAGCCAAAGTATAGTGTTAACTGAGCTCTACAGTATCTACCTAGCTGGTAGTGTTAACAAAGTGAATAAAGGTTGTGTTGACTGAGCCATTCAGTGTCAACCAAGTCTACCAAGTTCTTTAGTGTTTGTTGAGTCATCTAGTGTAGACCAACTTCCTATTACCCCAAGTGGTCATTATGGACTGAGCATCTACATCAACTAAGTGGTAGAGTTTTATGAGTGTTGAAAAGTGTTTCTTAGTGTCATAACATCACCTGAGCATTCTTTAGAACCCAAGTTACAACAGTGAGCCGACTTTGTGAAGATTGTTTGAATTTGGTATTGTAGCCAACTCCATAAGGTAACTTATTAGATTGATATATATATGTAATATATCTTTTCATATCCAATGTGGAAATAGTAACATGGAATCAAATCAAGCAAGTAGTATAAGTGATAATTAAGAAGGCTACAAGAAATATAAGGAAAAGAATAGTCTTATGTATCATAGTTAGGTGATCATTATATTTCAAAGGAATCTCATTCAGCAAAACCAAGTTGCAGATCAGAGATCAGCCACTGATTCATCCTAACAAGTGTATCAACTAAATCCTCTAACAAGGTGGACTTAACATTCTTTTCCAAATCTCCTAACAGAGTGCGTACTTCATTGGATGTTGTAAATCCTATCACAAGGTGGACCTAATAGTCCTTATTTCTCCTAAAAGGGAAGATCATCAAAAGTGATCAATTGTAAGCTTTGATAAGCTAACTTTATACTATAGTAATAAAGCTTGTGAGTATCATCTCCACCCTAGTTTTACTTTCTATTTGGATGGTTTATAGGTTACCAAATATTGTGTCAAGTGTTATGAATGTTTATTACTTTCATTCTTTCATGCATGAAATTAGATCAAATTATATGGTGAATTTTTAATTGGTGAAGCAAAGTATAAGTTTTATTGGTTCTTGATTCACCCCCCCCCCCCCCCCCCCCCCTCCTCTCTCAATCACCTAGTATATACTACATTTCTAACAACTGGTATTAGATCATTGGTTCTCACATCAAAATTTTAGTAGCTTGAGAAAAGATCAGAGATAATGGAAGTCTATAGATTGGAGAAAGCTATTGCCATGGATCAATTCAAGAGAATGATGGAGCAACTCTCTGAATCCCTAAAAAGAAGAAAAGATCTTGTAGCACAAATGAATGACAATCTCTACATTGAAGAAAGAAATGAAGAATTTTATCAAGAAAGAAGTTCAGATGAAGTCAATGTAGCAATCACAAATCTACTTGAAAAGAATATTACTCTTCATAAAGAAGTCAAAAAGTTGAAAAGAGAACAAGAAATTCAATCAATTAGATTATGTGAATTCATGGAACAAAAGGAAAATGAAATTAATCAACTATCTCTTCAATAAATAGATCTGATTGATCAACTCAATGATGCATATCAAGAGCTTATCAAGTTGAGGAAAAAGAATGAAATATTTTAGAATGATCTCAGTGTAGAGAAGAAAACCAATGAAAGGATGATAAAATCTCATGAAAACTCAATTTAGACACAAAGGCAAAGATGGATTATGATATACAGAAGAAGGCAGGTCATCTTAGCAAGGAGCTCAAAAGAACTAAAGAACTACTTGTAATCATTGTGGAAAGGTAGGACATACATCAAACAAGTATTGGAGAAATGGTAAATCAAAGTTCATTAGAAAGTGTTATAGTTGCAAAAAACTAGGACATAGAGAAAGAGAATGCATTGAGAAACCTAAGTTTGAAGGAAAGTATCACAATTGTAGCAAACAAGGGCACAAATCTTTAGAATGCAAAACCAAGAAATGAAAACCTGCAAAACAAAATGTCAAAGCTATATTTGGTTGGGATTACAACACATGGTGCAAATGTCACTATTGTGGTGATTATGAGAACATTGGAGATATTGCATAAAACATCACACAAGGAAGAGAGATACTACAAAGGGATGTTTTGTATGTATAGAACTTGGACATCTTGCCAAGAACTGTATCAACTAAGAAAGAGTTGAAGATGAAAAGAAAAGGCTAAAAACATTAGAAGTTAGATGACACAGAAATGAGTAAGGAAATCTTTTGAGGATGCAAATCAGATTAATGAAAGTATTGAAACCCAAGTCAATGAGTTGGGTGACTCAACCATTTCAATCTAATTATTTATGGATATTATTGGAACTATGATTCAAATGGAGATATCTCATATAAGTTCCAGGTAGCAAGCAAAAGATCCATATCAGCATCCAGATGCACAAGGATCACTGAGTTGGAATGACAATTGAAGTAATATCTTAGACCTTACCAAGCATGGTCAGGTTTCAAGACCTAACTGAGCTTGGATGATGATGGCAAGTTCAAATTTTGTGTAAAGTCAAGACTTTTCCAAGTTGAAGACTCTGTTGAGTCAAAGACTTTTCCAAGTTGATGATTTTTTTGAGTTTGAAGTTCTTATTGAGTTGAAGGTATCTTCAGAGCATTGAAGACTTAGCCAAGTGGAAAACAACTTGTTATCAAGAAAACTATTGTATGATGCATTTATGGCAACTTGAAGAAAAAAAATTACTCAAAAGGGAAATTGAAGGTTATTGTTTCACCGTGATTTCCAGAGCCCCCAAGCAATTTAGAGCTTTTTCATCAAAGTTCTTTCCATAATTTGAAGTTTGATTGAGTAGTATGGCATCCTCTAGCAAAAAAAGTTAGAAAGGTTCAGAGATGTTAGTTTAAGGAGTTAATTGCAAAGCTACAAGATTCAAATTAAGGCCAGTGATTACTGAAGAACTTGACCTAGCTCGAGCACAATCTTGAATTCCTCCCAAGGTACTCCTTATTCATGATATTTAGTCATATTACCACTATTCAATTCAAGAGTTGGGAACCCTAGAAATGAACTAGGCATACAATGAGTTGTGTGTGGATGGGAGCTTAAAACCCAAGCACAAGCATTTGGAAATGAAAGGCTTAATGTATATCCTACATATGCCAAGATGTTGGTGTAAATAGGTATTTACTATTTACACTTTACTTAAGTTTACTTAAGTTAGTGCATTATTTTATTATTTTGCATTATTTTATTATTTCTCTTTATGAGACACTTAGGAGTTTGTGCATCTTCTACAGTTGTCATGTAGACAACATAGAAGTATGCAACTCCAATTATGCACATGGTGTCTACACCACAAGAGTTTGCATCATTCATTGAGTTTTCATGTTGACAACACAATTTTTTGCACTCTTGATTTTGCACATGTTGTCTACAACATTGATGTGTGTGTATCACCTTTGTAGGCTTATCCTCTCATCATCGCACTTACTTTCATACATAATGGAGGATAACCCATATCTGGTGGACATGTGCCTAGTTGTTGAACTTATCATGATGCTGATTACAAGGCATTCTAGATGCATCTTAGAGGCTTTTATATTGAGGCACTCCTAGTGTACTTATAAATAGAATTGAATACTATACAATTATTCTGATCATACTCTAGTCTAATTTGTGCTTGTGTTTTGAGTTCCTTGGTCTTGGGTAAATTCTATCCTAAGGAAAATTCTTACATGGTATCAGAGTTGAGGGAGATACTCATCACATAGCCATTGGAGACCTCATTGCTTCATCTCTTTAAGGGACCCAATTCAGATCCAAAGCATCAGCTACAATTTAGAGCATCTAGAGCCAAAGCAGACCTCGCCATTGCATCCGAAGTGATGATTTGGTGAAGATTGACTATAAATTTGCCTATTTTAGGCCATAGTCAACTGGGAGGCAAAAAAAATTTTGCAAATCGAAACCCGAAGGCCCAATTTGCAAATCCAGGTATGGTCTTTTTCGATCTGATTAATTCATATTCAGATCTATTGATTCTATTTTTTTGCATTTGTCAAAATTATTCTCTACCCAGTTGGGCATGCAAAGAAAAAAATTTAGCGCAGTAACCAGGCTATTAGCGCTTGCCTTGTACAGGGTATATATGTTTTTGGCAGGCATATTCTATGGCATTAACTATCCTAGGCGAGTTGTACAATTCCAGCGAGCATTTCACTGAATCTCTAAGGCTTTTTCTACAGATTGACCAGTGACCTAAGGAAACCTGGCTATGGTGTTGTGCTCAACCTTTACTTTAATGTCCACAACGCATTGAATTTATACAACAGTGCACACCATAGTCCTTTGAATGTGGGACTAAAGGTCAAGGTCCACCATTTTTTACATGCCGACAATGTCTTTTTAAATACCGACGAGGCATATTATTTTTCGGCAGATGAAGATAGCCTACTGCATCTACAGAGTCATCCACACATAGAAGATGCTACAACATTCACACCCAGGAGGTGTGTGACATGCATCAGAAAAGATCATGACATGCGAATGAATATCAATTTGCCATGCAAAATTACCGCACACCAGCGCCAGCAGGACAGACATGTTAGATTGAGTCAGCACACCACCTGTGCCAACGTGTCTACCTTGTTAAACACAGTCAACGCTGATGTAAGTAGAAGGCCATACATCCACAATGAGCCTAGTCACTGCACAGTCAGCAGTACACGTCAGATCTAGCCTTACACATCCATACAATCTGTACAAAACATGTCATCGTCTGTACCGAGTGACATCATCACCAACTCTAGCAGTCACTGATGTCATCTATTTGACAGTTGTTTGACCATCATTCCAAGGTATTTTTAAACTATTGCAATAGTCATTTGGCTATCAAATTTAACACAGTGTTTTCCTCTATAGACCCCTCTTCAGATGTAATTTTGATTTGGCAACCCGACTTCAAACAGCCATAACATAGTCATATGGACTCCAAATTAGTTGCAATTTTTTTTTATTTTGGGTCAAATTTCTTGAATTTTTTAGTGGTGTAGTTTATTTCTAGTTTTGGTGCTTGGATTGGTCAGAAATCACAATTTTTGTCGACTATATCTATCTAATCCTTTTTTTTGCAACTTCAAATGCATCATACAGGCTCATCTGGACTCCTTTTTAGGTTTCTCTTTTTTTGAAACTGAATATTTTTTCATCTAGTTTTTAGATCTGTAGTTAGATTGTAGTCTTATTTTGACCAAACTATCACTTTCAGAGATAGGTCTTGTTTTGCATTGTAATGCTTCACAATTGTTGCAATTTTGAGCTACATTGTAATAGTCCAAATTTTTACTCTATATAGAGGTTGTAATTAGAAAAATTAGAAAGCCCACTTTGTCCATTTTGGCAAGTGGCCCATTGTAAACGCACTATATATAAAGTGCCAAAATCATTCATTTGGGGGGGATTTTTTGATTGAGTAAAAAGGGCGGGTGTATACTATGTACTATGTCTCCTTTATCTTGTGTTCTTGCATTATGTGTTCTTTTTCAAAGTTAACTCCACATAATTATTCTACTTGGAAAGAAAACATTAAAGAGCCATTGGTAGAAAAAGATTTATGGCATTATGTCACTGGTTTAGCCAAGAAACCTCCTGTTGATGCTGATGAAGCTCGTAAAGAAGACTGGGAATCCAAACAAGAGATGGCTTTAGGAACCTTATTGAAAAATATCTCTTATCCTGTCAAATTTCACATTAGGAAGCTTACAGATCCAATAGATGTTTGGGATAAACTAGAAGCTTTGTATGGGACAGTAGATGAAGACATGGCTTACATTATAGAGGATAAACTTCTCAAGTTGGATCCTAGAAATTTTGACACAATTAAAGACTATCTTACCCAAGTAGAAATGTATAGGACACAGCTGAAGGATTGTGGTGAACCCATTAAAGATGGAAAGATGATCAAACATGTCATGACTCATCTTCCACCTGAATATGCTCCTTTTGTTTCTAGCTTTAATACACACAAATTAACAATGGGTAGTGCCTATGTTAAGCCTTCATTTGAGAAATTCTCAAAAATGTTGATCCTTGAACATGACAATCTAGTAAGTATGGGAATTCTCAAGTCTTCCAAAACCAAAGCCTTGGTAGAAAATGAAGGTAATTCAAGTGGCAAAAACTTAAACAAGAAGCAGAAGCAATGGAAGGCCAAACCACAAGATGACACACAACAGTCCTCCTCAAAATAACAATCTTCCACAAGTCACTCTTCTTCCACTCAACATTCTTCTTCACAACAAGGAAAGTTTTCTTCCAAGAACAATCAAAAGGGGAACAATTCCAACAAGAAGGAGAATAAAACATGTTCCTATTGTAAGAAGAATGGACATGAAGAACATGAGTGCAAAGATAAGCATATTGATGAATTGGTTAACATTATGAGGAAACACAAAATTGATGTTCCAAATGCATACAAAGACAAGGGTTCTTCAACCACTTCAAAGGGAAAGGGCCAAGCTTTAGTTGCAAGTACAAAAAATCCTAAGGAATGGGTTCTAGATTCAGGAGCATCTTATCACATGGATGCTTCAAGGAATCAATTTTCCTCTTTAAAAACTTCAAATATACCTTACATCTATGTGGGCAATGATACTCAAATTAAAGTAGAAGGTAAAGAGAATGTTGAGATAGAGAATGGTGTCTTCAAGGATGTACTTCATGTTCCTAGCCTTAGCACCAACCTTCTCTCCATCTATCAAATCACTCACTATGGATGTGGCAACAAAGAAGAGTTCCTCCCCGACACAGTAGTGGTAAAGAATCTCAAAGATGATTCAATGGTGGCAATTGGAAAGGAAAACCATGAGACTAGACTTTATTCTTTCTCACATTTTGTTCCTAAGTCCATGTCTCTTGCCTTGTTGACTCATTCAAATGCTCAAAGTAAACTATGGCATGAAAGATTTGGACACCATAATTATCGCTACCTTTAGCAATTAAGTAGCAAGGAAATGGTCATTGGTCTACCTCAACTCAAGTTTTCAGAGGGAGTATGTCCAAGTTGTGAAGCAGGTAAACATCCCGAAGAGAAATATGAAAAGGGGAAGTCTTGGAAGGCAACTACTCTTCTAGAATTGGTACATAGTGATGTAGTTGGCCCCTTTTCAATACCTTCTTTTGGTAAAGCCTGCTATGTTCTCACATTTATTGATGACTTTTCAAGGTACACTTGGGTTTTTTTCCTTGGTCATAAGAGTGAAGTCTTTGACAACTTTATCACATTCAAAGCTCAAGTTGAGAAGAAATCTGGGAAAGCCATCAAGATACTAAGGACAGATAATGGCAGAGAATATGTCAACTCCAGACTTATAGACTATTGCACACATGAGGGGATAGATCTTCAACATTCAGTTGCATACACACCACAACAAAATGGTGTAGCTGAAAGAAAGAACAAAACCCTTAAGGAAATGACTACTTGCATGCTTCAACACAAGTCTCTCAATCAAGTGTTTTGGTCTGAAGCCATGTGTTGTACCAACTACATTCAAAATAGAAGTCCGCATAAGGCCTTAGATGGAATAACACCTTTTGAGGCATGGTGTGGAAGGAAACCAAGCGTTAAGCACTTCAAAGTTTTTGGTTCTCCAGCATGGGCAAGGATACCTCCACAAAAGCGTAAGGCATTAGAACCACAAAGAAAACCATGCATATTTGTTGGATATCTTGATCATCTCAAGGCATATAAATTAATGGATCTAGATACTCATGAAATTTTCTATGAGAGGAGTGTTCATTTTGAAGAGACATGTCCAAGTTCGGCTTCTTCAACTCCTCCTTCTTCCTTATATGTGGATAGTGATCATAGTGATGAAAGTGACTCGGAAGATGAAATTCCTCTAACCTTGACTTGTAGGACTCCACCTTCGCAAGGTCAACAAACAGTTGAGGATATTCCTTCATTTTCTTCCACTAAACCTCATTGGGCATAGCAAACTCTTGATGCAGCAGGTTCATTAGTGGGAAATCCTTTAGATACTTGAAGGACTAGGTCACAGCACAAGTCATTTCCACATGCATACATAGCCATTTCTTCAAATCCATAGTCTTTTAGTGAAGCATCAGGGATTCTTGAATGGGATACAACTATGGAGGAAGAATATAATTCATTGATGAAAAATAACACATGGGACTTAGTTCCCCTTCCTAAGGGAAGAAAATTGGTTTGATGCAAGTGGATCTATCGAACCAAATTTGCAGCGGATGGAAGTGTTGATAAACATAAGGCTAGAATAGTTGCCAAAGGTTTCTCACAAGTTCCAGGTATTGACTATACAGAGACTTTTGCACCTATTGCCAAAATGAACTTCATTTTCCTAACACTAGCAATTGTTGCAGCTCAAGGATGGGTTGTACATTAGATGGATGTTAAGAGAGCATTTTTGAATGGTGATCTTCATGAGGAAATTTATATGGAGCAACCATAAGGGTTCGTCAAGGATTCTACTATGGTTTGCATATTAAAGAAGTCTATTTATGGTTTAAAGCAGGCTCCTCGGGCTTGGTATACCAAAATGGATTCATTCATCCTCTCAGTAGGTTTCAGAAGATGTCATTCTGATTGGAATGTTTACATTCTTCAAAAGGATGAGTCTCACTTGATCTTAGTGCTTTATGTCGATGACTTGATCATTACAAGGAGCACTGCATCCATCATAACTAGTGTCAAGACCTCTATTTAGGATAGATTTGCCATGATAGACTTGGGTTTGCTACACTACTTCCTTGGCATTGAGATCACACAGTCTTCAGTAAGGATTTCACTTTCACAGCCCAAGTATGCTCTTGACTTGCTTTCTTGATTTCACATGAGTGACTAAAAACTTGCTCCTACTCCCTTCCTATTAGGTGTCAAGCTAGAGGCTAAGTGCACAACTCCACTTGTTGATGTGACATTATACAAATAGTTAGTTAGGAGCCTTATCTACTTGACACACACATGCCCTGATATTGCCTTTGCAGTTGGTATGGTTTCATGCTTTATGCAAGAACCTCATGAGCTTCATTAGAAGGTTGCCAAGTGCATTTTGCACTATATCAAGGGTACACATACACATGGGATTCATTATGCAGTAGGTATAGGGCTTCAGTTGATTGGATACATGGATTCAGACTATGTAGGAGACTTAGATTCTCAAAAGCCTACTTTGGGGTACACATTTCACCTTGGTTCTGGCCCTATTTATTGGCAAAGTAAGAAGCAGAACAGTGTTTCTCTTTCTTCTACAAAGGCTGAGTATCGATGGGCTATCAATGCAGCTACAGAGGCTCTTTGGTTACAGCATATCCCGAAGGAGTTTGGATTCGATCTACCTAAGCCAATAGTTATTCATTATGACAACCAAAGTGCCATTAAAATCTCTAAGCATCCAGTTTAGCATCAGCAGACAAAGCACATTGAGGTTTACATGCACTATATCAGAGAGCTAATACATGAGTAGATCATTGCACTTCAGTACTATCCTATAGTAGAGTAGGTCACTGATATTTTCACCAAACCCTTCATCGAGGTCAAGTATACTCATTTACAAGATCTCTTGGGGGTGTGGAATGTTGCAGATAGGGGAGTCCCTTGACTTCTTCTTCTTCTGGGAGGGATTTTTTCCTCTTATGAGGTCTTCTTCTCTCTCTCTCTCTCTTTTTCTCTATTGTACTTATCTCTCTTTTTGGAGGAGGGTTTTTCCCATGAGGTTTTCCTTCTTTCTCCACTTTATGAGAGATTGCATTACATAATTTTAGCATTGCTTTTGTACATGGGTACCTAACATGGCCTTGTAGCTGGGACCCATTATGCATTAGTGAGCTTAAGTGCATTCCCCTAAGTTGCACTTAAGGGGGGGTGTTGGTGTAAATAGGTATTTACTATTTACACTTTACTTAAGTTTACTTAGGTTAGTGCATTATTTTATTATTTTGCATTATTTTATTATTTCTCTTTATGAGACACTTAGGAGTTTGTGCATCTTCTACAGTTGTCATGTAGACAACATAGAAGTACCCAGCTCTAATTATTCACATGGTGTCTACACCACAGGAGTTTGCATCATTCACTGAGTTGTCATGTTGACAACACAGTTTTTCGCACTCTTGATTTTGCACATGTTGTCTACAACACTGATGTGCATGTTTCACCTTTGTAGGCTTATCCTCTCATCATCACACTTACTTTTGTGCATAATGGAGGATAACCCATACCTGGTGGACATGTGCCTAGTTGTTGGACTTATCATGATGCTGATTTCGAGGCATTCTAGATTCATCTCAGAGGCCTTTATATTGAGGCACTTCTAGTGTACTTGTAGATAGAATTGAATACTATACAATTATTCTGATCATACTCTGGTCTAATTTGTGCTTGTGTTTTGAGTTCCTTGGTCTTGGGTAAATTCTACCCTAAGGCAGATTCTTACACAAGGGATCTCCAAGGGAAATGGATTAGGTTAATCCTCAGTCAAGTTCATAATGTGCATTTTTGGTTGAATCAACCTATTCAGATCACCAAGAAAATGATTTATAGAATCATAGGGTTTCCAATGTTGAACAAATTAAAAACCACCAAAACCTTAGGTTAGGTCGAAATTACAAAAGGGACTCTTTTTGAGTGGGATGGCTGAGGCATGAAGATAAAAAAATTAACTAACATGGAGATCAAAAATTTTATTCATGGCATTTCCCACAAGATCTATAGTTTGAGTAGATTAAACTAAGAAAGAACATGGAAATCATTCAGTCATCAAAGAAAAATCATGTAATTTTGGATCTTTGTTGACTTTTTTATTCTTTTATGTTCAAAATTTCTTTCCTTCCAAAGGCACTGTGGTATGGAAGATGAATCTATAAGAAAATATGTAGGTAGCATATCAAAAATTACTATAGGTATTAGATCTCAAGGAGGAACCAAGGATGATGATGAGGTGATCTAGAAGATATTGAAGAGCTTAACACCACCATTTAAGCAAGCAATTTATATGATAAAATTGTTGATCTCTTGTACCAAATATTTCACAAAGGAAACATTACTTGGGATACATGAAGTAGTTAATAATGAGCTTAGACAGTCTGGAGAATTGACTAGAATAGAAACAACTTTCAATGCCCTAAACATTCAACCTAGTTTATCAAGGAGCACAAGTGCTAGAGAAGATTTTGCTAGTAGTAGTAGATCTAATGAGGATAGAAAGATAGAAGAAGGAGTAGCCCTTCTGGTAAGAAGAGAAAAAATGGTAAGAAATATTTAAATGTTGGATTTTTAATGATTTTGGTTAGTATGCATCTAAGTGTCCTAAGAGAGAAAAAGTATAAAGGAAAGTTCAAACCTAGAAGAGATAGAGATTGTTTGTATGCAAATGAAGAAGATGATTCTAATGAACAAGCAGTAAGTGCTGGTGATGATGAAATAGGATTTGTAGCTATTAAAGAAGAAAGTCTAGAGAAAATGGCTTTGGTATCACAAGTTGAAGAGAAATCTAATTAGATAATCAATAGTGATTGTTCACATCATATGATTGGTGATATGAACAAGTTTGTTGACTTCAAAAGTCATGATGGAGGAATTACCAGAGTTGGAAACAATGCAGCTTGACATGTTAAAGGTATTGGATATATAACTCTTGATGGTAAGACTAACACTAAGGATGTATATTTTTTGATGGTTTGAAATACAGGCAACTAGTTGATAAAGGTTATTAGTTATAGTTCATAGAGTAGACATGCATGATTAGATACAAATATGAAAAGGTAATTGGAATAGGAACAAGATCTAGAGGTAATGTATTTTAGTTGAATCCCACTAAAATGGCATGTTTGGTTGCAAAGGTAGATGATATTTGGTTATGGAATAAGAGAATTTTTCATATAAATTTTGACAACATTTTGAAAACTAGTATTATGTTTGCAGTTAGAGATTTTCATAAGATTGTAAAGCCTACTAACACAATTTTTAAGGAGTGTGTATTGGCAAAGCATACAAAAACTTCTTTTCTAGCAAGAATTTTACTACTATAGAAAATTTGGAGATTTTACATGCAAATATTAGTGGTCCTATGAAGACTAATGGATTCTACGATGAAAGGTATTTCACAATTTTTGTTGATGACTTTTCTAGAATGATGTTGGTTGCATTTATTAAAGAAAAATTTGAGACATTTGATAAGTTCAAGATATTCAAGAATAGAGTTGAGAATTAATTGGATATGAAGATTAATGTTTAAGACTAGATAGAGGAGGAGAGTTTACTTCAAATTAGTTTAACAACTTTTGTGAAGCTAATAGAATCAAAAGATAGTTTTCAACTCCAAGAACCCATGAACAAAATGGCATTGCAGAGAGAAGAAACAGGTCAGTAATAGAAGTAGCAAGAGCTATGTTAGCTGAGAATGATGTATTCAAGATGTTTTGAAGAGAATCTATGAGTATAGTACTCTACATTATGAATAGAGTGCAAGTCAGAAAAGACAAAAAAAAAAAGGACTTTTTTATGAACTATGGTCTGGTCACTCACCTACAGTTAAGTATTTCAGAATTTTTGGTAGCAAGTGATACATTAAAAGAGATTATGATGTTGGTAAATTTGAAGTTAGAAGTGGTGAAGGTATGTTTCTTGTTTATTCATTGAAAATTAGAGCTTATAGATGTTATAATCCGAGAACTAAGACTATTGTTGAAAATGCAAATGTTAGAGTTGATAAGAAATTCAGGATACAAGAAAGAGTAATTGATTACAATTCTAATGATGAGAATGTTGTTACTAAACCAAGGAATGATGAAGTATTCTTTTAGACTAATAATGATTTGTAGAATGAAGGAAAGAAAAGACAAGAACAAAGTTTGAAACCTTCAATAAAGCTATGAGTTGAGATAACAACTCCTACTTCAAGTAAGAATATGACAAAGAATCATCCACCAGAGACGATCATCAGAAGCAGAGATAAAGGTGTGATGACAAGAAGCAAAATCAATGAAAAACTATGCTTGATATCTTAAGTTGAACCAAAGAATATAGATGAGGCATGTAAAGATGACTATTGGAAGCAAGCTATGAAAGAAGAATTGGATCATATAGTGAAGAATGACACATGGGAGTTGGTCTCCAAACTAGTAGACAAGAATGTGATAGGAACAAAATGAGTATTCAGAAACAAGATGAATGAACAAGGTGAAGTTGTAAGGAACAAAGCAAGATTAGTATGTAAAGGTTACTCATAGCAAGAAGGACTAGACTATGATGAAACCTATGTTCATGTGGCAAGAATAGAAGCAATAAGGTTATTCTTAGCCTATGTAGCACATAAGAAATTTAAAGTGTATCAGGTGGATGTCAAGTCAACATTTCTAAATGGAGAACTTGAAGAAAAGGTATACATAGAATAGCCTAAAGGTTTTCCTTTAACATATGACAAGGACATGGTATGTACATTGAAGAAAGCATTGTATGGCTTAAAGAAAGCACCCAAAACTTGGTATGCAAGGTTGGACAAGCATTTAATAAAGCTTGCATTTAGCAAAGGTATGGTAGACAGTAATCTATACTAGAAAGAAATAGATGATGGATTGATGATTTTGGTAATATTTGTTGATGATATCATATTTGGAGGAAATGACGATGAAAGTGACAAATTTTTAGAAGAAATGAAGAAGGAATTTGAAATAGGAGAGATGAAATACTTCCTAGGATTATAGATTGTGCATGATAAAGAAAGAATCTTTATTTCTTAGACTAAGTATTTGAAAGATCTACCAAAAAGTTTGGTTTGGAAACATGTAAACCAGTTAGAACACCTATGGTAACTAGAAACAAGTTATCTACATAAGATGAGATAGCTACTATTGAGAAGAAGTACAGATCTATGATTGAAGGGTTGCAATTTTTGACTCACACAAGGCCGAATATAGCAAATGTAGCTGGAATTTTCGCAAGATTTCAAGCTTATCCTAGAGAAGCACATTATGTAGCAGTCAAAAGAATATTTAGATACCTAAAAGGAACACTAGAGTTCATATTGTGGTATGACAGATCTAATGATTTTACTTTATATGCTTATAATGATGTTGATTGGGTAGGAAATATGGATGATAGAAAGAGCACCAATGGTTGAGCCTTCTTTCTTGGAAGAAGATTGATTTTTTGGTTAAGCAAGAAGTAGGATTGTGCCTCATAAAGTATAGTAGAAGCAAAATATGTTGCAATAGAAAACAATTGTAATCAAGTTGTTTGGATGAAGAAGATGCTGAAGGATATAAGGATAGAATTTAGTGATCATGTTGTTATACATTGTGATAGCACAAGCACAATGAATATGTCTAAGAATCTAGTGTTGCATTCTAAGACTAAGCACATTTCTATCAAATATCACATATTGAGAGGGAAAGTTGTAGAAAAGGAAATTATATTGGAGTATGTAAGAACCAAAGAGAATATTGTAGATATTTTCACCAAGCCTCTTCTCAAAGAGACTTTTGAGTATTTGTGAGGTATGCTAGGGGTTATGCCCCTTCCTACATCCGAGTAGATGATGCAAGAGTGCATCAGTCTAGTGTTATAGAGAACTATTGTTTATCTAGACTAAATGTTGATGCTTCATATATGGGGGAGTATCTATGATGGAAAAATTCATATAGGACTCTTGTTGGATTTTATTTTGAATAGTGTCTTTGGACACTTGAGCAAGTCAGAGATAGTTGTTGCAAAGATTGATGGTTGTTGAAACCTTTGAAATTGATGTCAATGGGGGAGATATTATAGCATGAAAAATAGTTGATGTAGAGTACATGGAAGAGTGAGATTGCAATTTGATATAGACTACATTGAGGTATATCAATGGGGAGAATGATTGATGAAGAGGATTTGAAAAGAAAGGGTAACAGTCTTTTATAGTTGGTATTTTTGGAACTAGAATTTTTTCATCTATGTTGCCATCAATGCCAAAAGGGGAGATTATTGGAAGCATGAATGTTGATAATACTTCTATGGGGGAATATTATAGAAACATGATTAGATCATTATCATGATGATATGTTACATACATGACTATATTTGTCATTGATGTCAACATAGCATTTTTATGTGATCTCTAATAGAAGAACAACGAAAAGATCAATTTGGTATGGATAGATCATTGAGAATTTTCAAATACTAATAAGTGTATATTATATGCATCTATCCTCAAAAGCATAAGATATTAATTGTGGAAGAAGTTATGCAAGCTTTGGTGAAGATTTTTCTTAGATAGAGTTTACAGAAGCATGTTCTGGTAAACTTGTTATACCTCTTAGCAAAATTGATATTTTGAGAAATAAAAGTTAAAGATGTGTAGAAGACATTTTGTAGATGACATGGCTAAACATACTCATCATAATGTCACGCATACGAAAAGTTATTCAAGTTACAAGGTGAAATATCACTATTATTGCTAAGTGTAACGTGTTCTTAATGAGGTCCTATAATAATTAATTGAGAAGGTGTAATAGTCAACTCAGGGAATTTTTTTATGGATTTGGTATAAAGGAAGGATATTTTCCTTTATCATGTATGGCATGAATGAATGATTTCAAGAATTATGAAGAGCAAAATGTAAAGATAAGTAGAGCAAAGTGAAGTTAGATAAAACTTCATTGCCGAGGTTTTATTGTGAGATCCGAGGTTTGATATTTGGATATTAGATTTGTGACCTAGTCTACAAGGTCCAATAGTTATTGGTCTAGTTGACAAGATAGAGGAAAAAGGTTAAAGCACAGTATAGAAAACTATTTTGCAAGGAATAGTTGAGAGATCAGTTAGATAGTGATTTTAGTGATCTTTCCCAAAAAGTTGTTTGGATAGTGGGTCCTTCTGCCTTCTACAACTCCAAACAAGGCTGGTATAATAGACTTCTAGCAAGCTCCATCCTCTAACAATGAATATTTATATTTAAGTGCATCATCTTGTGGGCATCATTCCCACTGGGGTTTTCCCTCTAATCAAGGGTTTCCTTAGTTAACAAATATGGTGTAATTGTGTATGTGTATCTTGTTATGGTTGTTGTTTACTTTGATTGACTAGTTAAGATTAATTAAAGTTGACAATTGTTCTAATTGGATAACTAATTCACCCCCCTCTCAATTATCTTGGTGTACTATTATTTCTAATAAACTTTCAGTTGGCATACTCAACATGAAGGCTTAAGGAGGTGAAGGATTGAAGGGTGAATAAGAAGTCAGAGATGAAGAGGAATGAATGCCAAGTAGTATGGAGATCTGAATGAGAGATCTATAATTTTCAAGTGAGTTGTTTTGTTATCAAATCAATTCCTACTATTACTTTCTAACAATTGTATCATTCTGGATAAATCCTTTGGATTAAGGTTGACCTAACAACCATAATTAAATCCTTTAACTGGGTAAAATTCTAATGGAATGTTCTAAATTCCTCTAACAAGTCTTGCTCCTAATATGGTGATTTAAATCCTTTAATAAAAGCCACATTTAATAATGTGCATAGTAACCTTTATCAAGGTTGGCTCCTTACAGAGCTCACTTTAGAAGAGTAAAAATTGGTAGCATGTTACTGGTGGTTTTCCCCAAATTAGGTTTCCATGTTAAATCCTTGTGTCAAATTGTGTGATTGAATTTTTGGTATTTCATGTTTACATTTCTACAAATTTCATTTGATCTAGGATAATAATATACTAAGGTTTCATATATTGGATGATCTAATTAATCCATGCACATGTATTTACTAAGTAGTAAAAAGTTTTATCTATATATTTGGACCTTGGATAACTGATTCACCCCCCAATAGTTATTCTAAATTATTCCAACAACATGAACCTCATTTTTACATAAAAATACATCCACCATATTCATGATCATATATACAAGAAATTAAAATAATTCAAGTAGATTTTCCTGAAGCATCCATAAAGGATTCAAGACATTCAAGATTCAAGGTTCCCTTATAAGCATTTACTCTTCAAGATATAAAATTTTGTTGGCCATCAAGGGAGGATATATACATTGTGGCATTCATCATATTCTTCATTTATGCACACTTATATCCATGGCTCCATGATGTTATTTTGTAGATCCTTAAGATTTGTGGAGATTTTCTGCATCCTTGATTGCAAATTTAACATTGACAACACAAGCATTACAAAATCCTTATTGACAAGGATTTAATCAAGCAGGGTGAATATTTATATTTCTCTTTCTTTCTTTCATAATTTACATTAAATTTTATTTCAAGGTTGATTCCTCAATCTAGGATTTGACCAAAGATAGTCCTCCCCCAACAAAAAAACCAATTTTTCTTATGTGCAAGAGAAGGATATCGAAATTGTGGTTACATATCCAAAAAATAATTGCCAACATTTTTTTTAAGTAGTTTTGTCAAATTTCCTATAGTTCCTTAGTAATATTTCCATCTTCTCATAAAGTATCCAAACACTTTGGAAACAAGTCAATTAGCTCCTCAAGGTCTGAGAAAAATAGGGTTTTTGGATTTTCTACTATGATTACAAATTTGTAGTCAAAACTTTAGCAATAATTTTGGATCCACATTTTTTGGAGTGATAAGGAACCTTCTCTCACACATTTAAAGCTAAATAATTTTTCATTTATGTCATCTTTTATCATAGATCCATTTTCATATCTTAATTGGGTCGATTGCATATATTTAGCACCTAGATCTATTGTACATTTGTCATGAAATCAATTACTTCAATTTGACATTCACATTGCACATCTTAAATCAATTAGCATTGCTTTAAGGAGGACTTTCTTTCATACTTCCTTATATAATTTGGGCTTAGAATTGGCATCTATTAATCCTACTTGGATTTTTCTTCTAACTTGGTTTACATTGCAATTTATTTTTGGGAGCATCTATTTCTCTTGTGTTTATTGTTTGATGTGTCTAAAGTGGTTTCTTAATGAATTTACCTACATTTTAAAACTCATTATCCCCCATTTCTATTTTCTACCATAATAATTTTTTAAAAAAGAACCCACATCATATAGAAGTCATTGTATGGGTGACTACTTTATGGTATCCAATTGTGAAAGAATGATAAAGGTGAAATTGTTTGAAGGGAAAAGGCCACCATATGGCAAGTAGAAGCCATTGGATAGGAATTTTTAGGTGAAAGAAATAGAGAAAATAAATAATCAAATATTTTTTGAGTGATTTGTGAAAATGTAAACAAAATATAAAGTGGCATATGAAGATCAAGACAACCACAATGTGAGAAAAAGGTAGTTTGAGCCAAGAGAAAAAAGAGAAAATTGTATAAATGAGAAATGTCACTATAAGAAAAAAAAAAAACACCTAAATCATGGATGACATATGATGAAACAATGTAAACAAAAATTTCATTACCATATAGAGGTATCCATGACCACACGACAACAATTCACATTGCAAAATCCCTTCAATTCACAATTAAATTTCTTCTAAGCTATTTGCAACAATTATACACCATACTAATCATAATGACATTAATTTCCTTATACATACTTCACATGTCAATTACAATTAATCCAAAAAATTATTAGCTCAATTTCTATTCTCCTAATCATCCAAATCCACCGCCCAATAGCATATATAACATCAACATATATCATCTAATTCATATTTCTACATAGTCAATAAAAACTTATCATAATATGTAATTGATTTTTATCTCCTAACACAATATCATCATGAATTTACTCGCACAATAATTCACTTTTAATAATAAGTTATCATATTATCACTTCTCATCATGATACAAATTCCATTAGCATTTCATTTCTAACAACTCTTATGAACCTAATTAACAAAGCATCAACTTTTAATTCAATTTTCATATGTAAATATAGGCATTATTTATTTATTAATATGAGAAATTAGAACATCGTGCTATATTCAATTAACATTAATTTTATTTTAGAAATGAAATTCACATGTATATTTTAATTAAATCATGAAATTCATGATAATCATTTCAATCTTTCAATATGGGCATATACAACTATATCATAACATCATCATCTTTACTACAAATCATCATACCATACAAATGTCACACAGTGATTGATGAACTAATGTCTCTACTAATAAGTCTAGTTGTATCAACACAATATATTTATTGTGATATTTATTATGAAATTTAAACCCAAAATGCTATAAAAACTTGGGTCAAGGATTTTCACACATCAATTTGGGTATTCAATATGTTCATTATTGATTTATTAGTGTGTTGGTTTATATGTCTAATTTATTGAATAGAGAATTCAAATAGGAAAATGGTGGATTGTTCAATGCAATTAGATATATGAGTTGATTATGTAAATAGTGCTATCAAACATATTATTTCTTTGGGCTATTGATACTTTAATTGAGATGTGCAAGAAAATAACCATGAAACTAAATCAAAGAATCAATTTTGAGCCAATTTAAATCCTTGATGCCAAGAAGTTGTCTAATGAAGAGACGTAAACCTCATTGTATTGTGTTTAATTTGTAAATGTGGATTGAAGTATGATTTTATGTTTAGCATTTTGTTTCCTTTCCAAATGGACATGTGATGTGGAATATTTTAGTGTCAATTGACACATGTGTAAAGTGAAGTGTAAATGAAATGAAACCTAGCCTATATCAGTAATCTTGGGTACCACCTATGCAAACCTCATGATTCAATGACTGATGAGTTGAGTTAAACCCTTTGAAACCTATAGGTGAGGAAGTGGGTTTTTGGAGGGTTGTATAGGACACTAGGGTGTAGTTAAGGCCAAAATAACCTACCCTATTTATGGTACCTTTGGTTAAGGGGTGTTTTATAGTCAAAAAGGTGATCATGCCCTATTTATGAGCCTTCAAATAGGGCACCTTTGAAAAGTGACGAAAATTAGAGTATAAGGCAAGTCATACTTCATTTCATCCCCCTAGTCTTCATCCATATTATAAGGGGGGGAACAAGGACAAGTTATGAGGGAAAGAAACCCATACCTCATTTATGAGAGTTAGATGGGAAAGGGGAAAGACCCTCTATAGGGAATTTTTTTGTGACATTTTTGGGTGTTCACCCACTCTCCACATTTTTAGACACATAGAACTTAGGGAGGTTTTTTATGAAAGGAGTTGCATGAAGAATTAGTGAGAAATCTTAAGGGAGCTCTTCTAAGAATTTGCATCGCCTTAGTCTTGGATTCTGGGTTGGTTATTTCACTTCCCTTTTTATGTCAATTTCATTTTCTTTTTGTGATATGTATTTAAAAAAGATGTTGTAGTTTTTTAATTTCTTCATTTGTAATTTATTTGTGGTGTTTGATGTTGGAATGAAAAGAGTTTCTTTTATGAAATTTCTTGATGGGAATGTAACTCTGATGTCTATGCTTTTTTTTTGTTAATATCAGTTTGTGGTATTGGGTGTATAAGGCACACTCACCCTTAGGAGGGTAGAGTAGCATGGGGTGAAGGGAATTTTATATCCCATCATGAGAAGAACCTCTCCTTGTGTAGGAGAGAGGAAGAATATGGATGTATGGGCTCCATGTTGCCAAAGTTGTCTTGAAATTACTAGGGGTGATAAGGGTTGATTTAAATTGGGGGTGGTAAAGGTTGATGTAAAGGTAAAATAAATATGGAAGTTGTTGGTATGTTTTCCTTGTTGAAGGAAACTCTTTTTAGTGTTTAAATTTTGGATTTCTTTAGTTGGGTACTTGGTCTACCTTGACGCAAGGAAGGATAAGGAAAACTAGGGCCAATGGCACACCCAACTCTCTGAACCACCCTGTAAGAGTTAACACAGTGGAAATATAACACATATAATCAAAAACCAAAGGAGGAAGAGAAAACACATTCATTGATTCTTCAAATATTCAACATACATGCCTAGCTATAAGGCCTTCTAGGTTACAGCTAGATACAAATACATTCAAATACAAAGATCCAGTACCAAATTCACACTTTCCAATTTTGCTCTCAAATCCTCTCTTAAAGACTCTTAACTTCTCTAGTTCCTATCCTAAGCACTCTATTTACACTATCCAAAATGACTTAAAGATACTTATAGAACATGGAGAAGCCACAAGTTGGCTCTTAGCAAATATTAAATGAAAATAAACCTAACATTAAATATACAAGTTCGCATGCATCAACAATTAATTGTCCAAAAATTGATGTCTGAGTAAAATCGTGATATCTCGTAGCTCCAATTGAGTTAGAACTCATGCTTCAAATTGTAGGTATATAGTTAGGTCCTCTACAACTCATTAATTTCAAAAAGTCTAATTCATCAAAGAAAATCATACATCCAACCTGAAAGTCAAGAACAGAAAATTGTCACGTAGAACTGCCATTAATTGATACTCCAAGAGAATTGCTATATCTCCCAACTCATAAGGAGTCAGAACTTGTGCCTTGGATCATAGATATTAAACTAAGCCCTCTTCAATTTTGAAAGTGCATAGCTCTTCATTCATTATGAAACATTAATTATATGGTTTTCAACATGCACATAGAAACTAGAAAATATAGTTGTAGTAGAACACATTTTCAGTAGCAAGATAAAAATTGAAAATATGTAGGATAGTAGTGCAACCTAGGATGCTCCTACCTCACACAACTAGGGTTAAAAGAAATGATTCTCCTCAATCATTAAGATGTCACAACCTAAGTTCAATCCAACTTAGATTGATAAATCTATGAAGCATCTTCCATAGGTTTGTTCTTCCACTTCACTAGATATTCATAATAATATTTTTCTCTTGTGCTCTTACCAATTCTCTGAGCCAATATCTATTCAACTTCTTCAATCTACTTCTTTGGATAGTCCTCTAATATAATAAATTCATCATCTAACTTATGATACTTGTATAAATCAAAAACATTGAATATAGGAGATATATCCATGTCATCAGGTAACTCAACTTCATAAGCATTACCATTGTCAAACTTCATCAAGATCTTACAAGGTCCAAACTTCTTCATCTTTAGCTTACTATATGTTCCAATCAGAAATTTTCCTTTCTTTAATGAACCATCACCTCATCACCAACTCGAAAATCATGATGTCTTCTAGACTGATCAGCATTCTCCTTATACTTCCAATTACTTTGTTATATCCTCAACTTCACTTCCTTATGTAAAGACTCCATAAAATCAGCAAATTCTTCTCCTACAGCACTTCTTTTTTCTTCACCAGAAATATCTCTCAAATATGATACTCCTCTAGGCTTCATTCTAGTAACAATCTCAAAAGGTGTCTTCCCTGTACTCCTATTCACAAAATTATTATATGTAAATTTAGCTTGTGCCAATACCATTTCTGAATTACTTGGCTTATTCCCAACTAAAAATCTTAGCAAATTACCCAAGCTTCTATTCACAACCTTTGTCTATCCATCTATCTACAGATGGAATGTATAACTAAAATTCAACTTAGTACCCATATTCTTCCACAAAGTCTTCCAAAAATAACCAACAAACTTATTGTCTCTATCAAAAATAATACTTATTGGTAATCCATGCAATCTCACAATCTCTTTAAAGAAAAGTTTAGCAATAGGCTTAGCATCTGATGTCTTCTTACATGGTATGAAATGAGTCATTTTAGAAAATATATCCACTACAACAAATATGGAAACATACCCCTTCACTATCTTAGGTAATACAAGAACAAAATCCATACTGATGTCACTCCAAAGTTTCTCAGGGACAGTAATAGTTGTATACAAACCAGTATTTTGACTCACTCCTTTTGCAACCTGAGAAACTCCACAACTCTTTACAAATTTCTAAACATCCTTATACATTTATGGCCAATAATACTTCTCTTTTAGTAAACTCAATATCTTATCATTTCCAAAATGTCTAGCCAATCCACCACTATGATTTTCCTTAATCAAATTCAACCTCATAGAAATTTTAGGAATATACAACTGAATACCTTTGAACAACATACCTTCTTGAATAAAATACTCATCATACTTACTTATGTGATTTGTTAGATTTTTTTTATGCACACTCTCCACACCTCAAAAAAAATAGGATCAACATCATACAACTCTTTCATTTCATCAAACCTAAGAACTTCAACCTTCATTTTAGTCAACAAAGAATGTATTCTACTTAATGCATCAGCAACTTTATTAGTAAATCCACTCTTGTGCTTAATTACAAATGTAAAATTCTATAAATACTCAACCCACTTCATATGTCTTTGATTTAATCTATGTTGACTTCCCAAGTATTGTAAAGCTTTATGATTAGTATACAGCACAAACTCCTTAGGAATCAAATAATGTCTCCACTTCTTCAAAGCTTGGACAATAGCATAAAATTCTTGATCATACATAGAATACTTCCTTTTAGCATCATTCAAATTTTCTCCAAATAAAGAAACAGGTTTACCTTCTTTACTTAATATAGCTCTTATGGCATTACCACTTGCATCACATTCAACTTGAAATACTTTGTTGAAATTAGGTAAAGCCAATAAAAGTAATTCAAAAACCTTTTGTTTCAATGTATCAAAACTCTTATTAGCTCTATGTGTTCACTTGAATTCCTTTTTATCTCCTCTCATTCTCTTAGTCATATCATTACAAACAAAACTAAAATTCTTTATAAACTTTCTGTAAAAACCAGCCAAACCATGAAATGATCTCACCTCACCCATATTCTTAGGTGTAGGCTACTCCAAAATTTCTTTAACCTTCTCAAGATCCATCAGCTAAAATAATAAGTCCCAAATACATAATCTCCTCTTGCATAAAAGAACACAATTTCAGATTAATCAGCAACTTTTCCTCTTTCAACCTCTGCAATACTTGTTTAATATGCTCAAGATTTCTTCCTTAGTCTTAATAAATATTAGAATATCATCAAAATAAATGATCAAAAACTTACCCTAAAATCTTTTCAGAACTTCATTCATCAACCTCATGAATGTACTAGGTGCATTAGTCAAACCAAAAGGCATAACCAACCATTCATACAAACCATCTTTTGTCTTGAAAGTAGTCTTTCATTCATCACTTTCTCTAATTCTGATCTAATGATAGCCCTCTTTAAATCAATCTTGGCAAAATACTTTGCTCCACTCAAACAATCCATTATGTCATCCATCCTCGACATAGGAAACTTATATTTCACTATGATTTTGTTAATAGCTCTGGAATCAGTATACATTCTCCATGCTCCATTATTTTTAGGTGCTAATATAGTAGGTACAACACATGGACTCAAAATTTCTCTAATCAAACCTTTCTGCAACAACTCATGCACTTGTCTGTTAAGTTCTTCATTCTTTGTAGGTGTCAATCTATATGATGTTTTGTTTGGAAAAATAGCTCCAAGAATCATATCCATACAATGACTTATACTTCTCATAGGAGGTAAACCATCAACAATATCATTAGCAACAATATCTCTATGTTCATTCAGTAATTCTATAATTTCTACTGGTACTCTATCATTTTCAACTTCTGATGCTTGGTCATTACTACCAACACTTGGTCCTCTAGGAACTATAGCAAAACAAACTTGATTCTTCTCTACTTCCTTTTCAAATTTCTTTCCATTAACCATGCAAAATTTTATTGTAGTACAACTAACCTCATCTAGACTTTCAATCAAAGGCACCAATATTTGTTTCTTCCCATTCACCCAAAGAGTATATTGATTCAATCTTCCATCATGCACAACATACCTATCATATTTCCAAGGTCTACCCAACAAAATATGACAACAATGCATGGGCATAATATCACACAAAATTTCATCAAAGTAATGTCCAATTTTGAACTTCATAATACATTGCTCACTTACTAATATCTTATTCTCATCTTTGATCCATGAAACATGATAGGGCTTGGGATGTTTTAGCCTCTGCAACTTCAACTTTGTAACCAACTCTTCTAATGCCAAATTTGTATAACTTCCACTATCAATGATTACCTTACAGCATTTTCCATCCATCTTACATTTGGTCTTGAAAAGACTTCTTCTAAGGATAGGTTCCTCATCATCTCCCTTATTACATAATGTTCTTCTCACCATCATATTTTCTCCAACCTCAGGTCCACTTGGTGAACTCTGAATTTTCTCTTGAAGCACAACATTTCTATTACTATGCCCACTTTCAGAAGATCTACATTCAAAAGATCTATGTCCTTCTTTACCACATCTAAAAAAATTACCATGGAAACCACCTCTAGGATAAGAATTACCTCTTCCTTGATAAGATCCAGTACCTCCTTGGTATGAGCTACCACCTTTCCACTTGGTCTTGTCTTTATCATCATTCTTCCATTCATATTTTCCTTTATCATGCTTAGAATTGTTAGATCTGCCATCTTCTCCATAAGATCTATCTCTACCTCTCTAGAATTGACCACCTCTACCTCTTTGTCTTTGTTCATGCTTCTTTGCCAAGATCTCCTCAACTTTCAAGGCATATTAATATGCTTCTTCCACACTTTCCAACTTCACAAAATATATTTCATCTTGAACTCTAAATCTTAATCCATTTTACCTTGCAATTTTCTCAACATCATCATCTACATATCTAGGTCTGATGTCCAATCTATAGAATTTCTCAATATACTCTTTCATAGTCATGTCTTTTTGCTTCAAATTTAGCACCTTTCTTAACAAGATAACTTGGTAATCAGAATAGAGGAGTTTTTCTTTACCTTATTCACCACCTTTGGCCAAGTTCTAATCTTTTCCTTTCCTCTCCTTTTCCTATCAATTTGCAAATGCTCCCACCGTAGTGATGCATGACATTTCAACCTAGTGACTACAATCTTCACCTTCTTATTATTAGGAGTGATTTCATACTCAAATAAATTCTCCATATCTAAGATTTAATCTAAAATAGCATTGGAATCCAATTTTCCATCATAAGGAACAACTTCTATAGTGGGCTTTGAATTTTTCCTGGACAACACTCGCAACAATCTTTCCTCTTCTTGATCTTCTTCAAGTTTTGGATTCATGTTTGGTGTTGTTGCTTCATCATCACTTACATCATCAAGATGTGCTCCTATCCTCTAGGCTATCTCCATAGCATCTAATTTGGCTGCAATTTTTCTTAATTGATCCAAAATAGCATTATTAGCATTTCCTCTACTACGAACCATCTTTACAAATTAGGTTCCTAAAAGATCATAACCCTCTACAAATTTTAGGTCAAATCCATAGATTTGCAACCCTAAAACCAACTACAAATTAGGGTTCTATGTGATCCAATATCCACAAGGATGAACCTCAAGCTCTGATACCACCTAATGCAAGGAAGGATAGGGAAAACTAGGGCCAATGGCACACCCAACTCTCTGAACGAACCTGCAAGAGTTAACACAACAAAAATCTAACACATAGAATCAACAACCAAAGGAGGAAGAGAAAACAATTCATTGATTCTTCAAATATTCAACATACATGACCAACTATAAGGCCTTATGGGTTATGGCCAGATACAAATACATTCAAATACAAAGATCCAATAGCAAATTTGTACTTTCCAGTTCTACTGTCAAATCCTCTCTTAAAAACTCTTAATTGCCCTAGCTACTAGCCTAAACACTTTTTTTTATACTAGCCAAAATGGCTTACAAATCATTCTAAAACATGGAGAAGCCACAAGTTAGCTCTCAACAAATATTAAATGAAAATAAACCTAACATTAAATACACAAGTCAGCATGCATCAGCAATTAATTCTCCATAAATTGATGTCCATGTGAAATTGTGATATCTCCTAGCTCTTATTGAGTTAGAACTCACACTTCAAGCTATAGGTAGATATTTAGGTCCTCTACAACTGCCTAAGTGTGCAAGTCTAATTCATTAAGGAAAATTTTGCATCCAACCTGAAAGTCAAGTACAAAAAGTTGTCATATAGAACTACCAAAAATTGATACTCCAAGGGAATTGCCATATCTCCCAACTCATAAGGAGTTAGAACTTGTGCCTTGGATAATAGATATTACTCTAGTCTCTCTCCAATCCTTGAAGTGTTTATCCCTTCATTAATTATGAAAAATTAGTTACACAATCTGCAGCAAGCACCCAGAAAATATAGTTGTAGCAGAACACAATTTCAGTAGCAAGATAAAAATTAAAAACATGTAGGATAGCAGTGCAATCTAGAATTCTCTTACATCACACCCTCACCCCACTTTTGGGTCTCAGGTAGACTCTTTTTGAACAAGCCTTGGGTGGGAGTTTTGTGTAATTATTTCATGTTGCATTTATGTTGTGTGTAAGTTTGTATGTCACCCATTCAAATAGTGTTCTTGTAGCTCAGGGGTGACCTTGTAAAGGCCTAGGCTGAGAGATGAGAATTCCATGGACATGAATGATATTTTATTGTAGGTCTAAGTGAAAGAGTGGATTTGGGGAAGAGTATGCAACAACTATAAAGCTAGCTTGCTTCATTTTTTTTTGGGTTAAAAGCTTTGTGTACAAAAGTCTTCAAAGAATGCAATGTTCATTCATAAGTAAATCCATAAAAGTTTGATGTAATATGTAAAGAATGCACTACTTGCATGTGTTTTTTGGTTTCATTGTTAAGATCTTAGAAGAAGGAAGATTGCCTTCATGTTAGAAGACCAATTGGTTAAATCTTTTAATTGGAAAATCTATTTGAATGTTAATAGGCTTCGAATAAATAAAGAAAATCAAAGCTTTTACTATGTTTTATCCTTGCAACAATAAAAGGGAGAAGTTATTGTAGATCTTGTATAATAAATTTAAAAATATATTGTTAAAGTTCTTAGAAAGCTTATTTTTCTAAAATGAAATATAACTATGTATTCTTTTAATTGAAATTAGTAGTTAATTATTGTAAGAAAGAAATAAATTTGAATATTACCATGTGTAATGCCACTTTCTCATTTTAATATATTACTCTATTAGAAAATGTAAGTAGAATTTAAAACCAAGATAAATGTTGTACTTCATCATGTTTTAATATAGATCCATTATGTTCTTTATGTATTATTTCAGTTTTGACTAACAAGTTTAGTTCCATTTTGAAGAATACATGCATATTATTTGAAGAATAATTTTATGAAAAAAATAAAATAAAATAAATTCCCCCTCTGTGAGTTACACATAAGTAATTATTTGTGAAAAATAATTCAAGTTTGTATTTGGCTTTAAAATTTGGGCATGATAGACACTTATCTGTATCATGAACCCTATCATTCAAACCCTTTGATATACTGAAGTATGACTAGACCGAAACCTTCCACTTAACATTTCTATCATGGTATCCAACTTTGCAGTCAATTGGGTCATGATAGATTATGGGTCAGCCCTAAACTTATGTACTTTGAAATTTATCAAACAAGAAGGGTACAGTGAGGTAGACATTATAGATGAATTTATTACCATCAAAGTATACAATAACCTAGAAATAATTCTCAAAAGAACTATCTTGTTTCTAATTAGAGTTGGCCTAACCACTAGATAGTATGCCACATGGTTGATTTTAACCTACCATTTAACATCTTCCTCAATTGACCTTAGATTCATTCAATGGAGGTCATTCCATCCACATATTATTAGCACATTAAATTTCCACATCAGGGCACTGAGATTATCATTTACACTAATCATGAGACCTTTGCATACTATAGTATGTTGGAACAATCTACTCTGAAAAAAAATATTTTCTTGGGGTCAAGATTGGCACTTTTGTCACCATCTCTTCTGCCAATAATCAAGATCCACACATTATCCTTGCCTCTACAATATCCACCATTAAGATCAACCACCAAGGTTGTGGTGTGTATGACTTATAAGATGTATTTATAGTTGAAGCTTTACTCCTTGACCCACATACATGAGGTATCTCATCACACCAAGGCCCAAGGAAGGACACCACACCTCAGTTCAAGAAAGTCAAGCCATCCACATTTTCCTCCAATAGAATATTTAATAGAAAGGAGATGGCCCTAGACATTAGCACTTGTTTATATAAAGAGTCACCTCCAAAAGATGAGGGATTTCTTGAATACTCTAAAGACAAATATCCCAAATCATAGTAACTTTCTACAAAGAGTTAGATTCCACAAAGAAACAAGGATCCTAAACCATATAGAGGCACATATTCAAACTTGAAATAGAAGCCTTGGTTTTACACTCTCCATAGTTGGGTGCACTAATAAGAATGGTCATGCCTTCCTAAACATCTAGGGAAAACTTGTAGAAGTCAAAGACATCCCTAAAGAGATTTAAAAAGGACCCTATATCGATACCCTTCATGATGGCATTTTCTTGGGAGCCTCTATGCTCCATGAACTAGCCATAAACTTCATTAACCTCCAACTCATCTATCCCAAACTCATTGATTGGGGCTAACCAAGTGTACTATACATCAACAAGTTCCCTAGTGATAAAACACTCCTAAGATTCATGGGAGCTAAAGTACCACACAAAAAATAGAAAAAATAATCTACCTATATCTACAAGTTGGACTTGAAAGGATACTTCATGGAGGAATAAATCTCTAGTCACAAAATTGAAAATAAAAAGAAAAAGAAAACAAATGGGTCCACGAGTAAAAAAATCCTCTAGAGTTCCATCATACCCAGTCAAAAAATAAAATGGAATAAAGGACATATCCAAAGGTGAAAACTTCTCTAAGGTGCCTAAGGATGGAGATTTCTTCCTTCTTAAATAGGATTATAGGCTAGAGGTACTATCTATAATGATAGAGGAAAGTAAGCCAATCAACATCGACATGATAAAGATTCCTAAAATCACTCACATCACAACATCTTTACAATAGGAAGAAGAGGATACTCTTGTTGAGGTCATATAAGAAATTTTTAGTAGATTTTCATGGTCAGCTAATGACATGCTAGGATTAGACCCATAATTAGTTTTACACCATCTAGTGGAGGATCCAAAATAAAAAATATTCAAATAGAAACTAAGAAAGATGCAGCCCAAAGTAGCCTTACTAGTGTAAGGATAACTCAAGAAAATTCTCCAAGAAAAATTTAACAAACCCATTGATTATTCAAATTGGATCTCGAACATGGTGTCAATCACCAAGCCATTCTATGATAGCAAAATTTGCACATATTCAAAGACCCTAACAAGGCTTATCCCAAAGATGACTTTCCATTACCAAAAATAGATATGATCATAGACCTTACAATTTAACATGAGATGTTTTCTCTTATGGATAATTTTTTAGGATACAATTAGATCCACAAAGAAGTAAAAGATCAACATGAGACAAAATTCATAACCCCACAAGATACCTTTTGCTACAACATGATGCCTTTATAATTAGGGAATGTCATAGAAATGTATCAAAGATCTATGGCTATAATCTTCCATGACCTAATCCAAAAAAATCTTTAGGATTCTATAGATGATATTTTGAAAAATTCAATTCACAGGTTGAACCATCTTTGGGACTTGGAGGATTGTTTTTGCCATCTCTAAAAGTATCACCTCATGTTGAACTTGAAGAAGGGCATCTTTGGTATCACATTAGGTAATCATTTGGAATTCATGTGTATCATAGAAAGGTAAATAAATTGACCTGAGAAGGGTCAAATCTATCATGGACATGCCTTCTCCAAAACATTGAGACAACTTTGTAGCCTCCAGGGCAAGTTACAATAAGTTGGAAGATTCATTTCTTAACTTGTGAATAAGTGCTAATAATTCACACAGTTTTTGAAGATAGCTTAGTATGTTTAATAGGATCCTATATGTCAACATATTTTTAAAAAGATCAAGCAATATCTAGCCAACTGACCTATTTTTGTTCCACTATTCACTAGAAGACCCCTAATTTTGTACATATCAGATACTCCAACAACACTGGGGGTGTTTTTGGCTCAACTATATAATAATGAAAAGGAAAGAGATACTATTACATTAGTCATACCCTTATTAGCTATGATCTCAATTATAGCCCAATGGAAAAAGAATGCTTGATAGTGATATTTTTCACTAAAAAGGTTTGTCATTACATGCTTGGTCACATTGTTAAGCTCATATCTAAGATTAATCTGCTGAAATATATGTTCTCAAAAACAAATCTCATGGTTCAATTAGCTAAATTGCTAGTTCTTCTCGCTAAGTTTGGCATGCAGTATGTAGATAGAAAATAGTTTAAGGGACTCATCACACATCAATTGGTTAATGCACCTCTAGTGGATTCTTATCCACTGCTCATGGAATTTCCCAAATGAATTTTTGTATGATAGAAGAGAAACCTCCATGGAAACTCTATTTTAATGGGTCTTTTTGGCTCCTGATTTGACAAGATGTTAACTACCTTTTGAAATGAAAAGAACACCTAAGAGTTAGCCAGACACCATAATGGGTATTCTAGAAGCAAATCAATAGGGCTAACTATTAAGATGATTTTAGCCTCCTTCCCTCTGAACTCTACAAGATTCAGCTGGGTATACCCTGGAATTCATAATATCTCTTCCTACTAGAAATTCATAGTATAAATTCCAACTTAGAAGGAAAATGCCTCTAATTCTTCTAATTCAAGAGTTGAAAAAGGGAATAGAAAATGGCTAATTCTCTATACCCTAAGAACTCTTAAATCAAATGTAGGCATACATTTTCATATCTATAACAACAAAATTTAAAGATTTGATTAATTAATATTTGCACCATATAATCCCTCTAGGACTCACCAATTTTAAAACATGATCTATCCTTTACCCATTGGGTGAAAACTCACAAAACTTGATATATGACATTTGATATCCTATCACTTTGTGAAAAAGAAATCAATATTCAATAAAATCTCATTCTAATCATAATCTTCTTATGGTAGTTATCAATTCTCCTAAATCATGTCAAGAATTTACATAATCCATTAGATTATTAGAAAAACATGAATTAAGATATAACATGAAACAAATTATAACTGGAATTTAATAGACTTTATCACCAAATTCTTAAAAATTAAAATAAATAGAAGAAGAGACTAGATTTAGATTGAGTAACCAACTTGCAAGCATTTTGTGTTATCTTCTTTGAAAATAAAGAGTTATTTCTGTGAGAAACCTCAAATAGACTCAACAATATAGCTTTATATTTCCATTAATGACATTTTAGGAACAACATGACTATATCATTATAGACAGAATCAAAACATCATAATATACATTCATTCCAAATGAAAAATTGAACCTTTCTCTATCCTTGGGAGTTCACATATATAGGGTGAGTTGCAACAAGCTTTAGGATTAGAGAGAAAAGAGGATACATGTCCTCTAACAAAACATAATTACACTCGAGACAAAAAGTCATTATCAATAAACTCATGCAATGGTTGATCTTAAATACATGTGGTATATTCTATATGATTTGAAAGTAGTTTAATGATTTTTTACATAGGTATACTCATAATAGATGAACCACAAAAGTAACATATCCTATTGTAAAGACTACTTTCTTCTCCTCTAATAATCATTTGATGATATGCATCCTAGCTATCCTTGGGTTCAGTGGGCAGAATCCTTTTCAACCTTTTCTTGTTTGGGCTCACTAACAATCTCTTATGTCTTTTCTTCTTTTGTCTCTTCTATAGGTGGTGAGGCCACCTCTTCTTCTTCTTGACCTTGTTCTTGCTCTTCTGCTTCTACCTATGAATCCCTATTTGTTGGGCCATATTTTATCAACCATTCATCATAAATCATATCAAAAAGCCACTCAAACTCAATAATTTCCTTCCCTTTATAAGCGATATCTTTCCACTTGTTCCTCAATTGCTTAACCTCATATATGAAAGATTTGCAAAACCTCCTCACTTCTACTAGGTCTATTATGACTTCAATAGACATATTATTATCATTGTTATTTATTATAGTGGTCTGGTCTAAGAACACATGCCTTATTTTGAGTCAAAAAATGGGGACCCCTTAAATTCAAAATCCTCTTAGAGCACCCATTCAGGTGCCTCATTCATCTAGGAACCTCCTCTAGGTCTAGATCAGTCCCTAATCAAGCAATATCAAAAGGCAAAAATTCAATTTTTGAGATTCTAAGTGCAAAAAGTGTGTTGATGCACACTTGTGCACATGTGCATGTGCACTCACCTCCTACTGAGGATATGCACTTGTGCATGTGTGCACTAGGCCACCTTGGCATATAAATACCCCCTCCCCTCTCCTACTTCTCACTTTTTTCCTCTACCTTCATCGTACCTTTGCACCCTCCAGATCTCTACTACTCTAAAGGTTCATACAAGAGCTTCTACTTATTAAAAGGTAAAAAACCAACTATTGAGGGTGCACATTTGTGCACCTCCAATACGTGTGAATATGCATATAAAGACTCAAACTAAGTCCTCCCCCCCACCCAAAAAAAAAAAAAATTATTTGCAACATCATGTGAGCAAGTGCACAAAGTGTGCAACTGTGCACTTTATGTTAACAAGGCTAAATTGCATTAATCAATAGCATGCATGCACACCTCACACACCTACATAGGCATGCTATGTATGCTAGGTGCACATGTGCACATTTTAGTAACATAAGGGGATTTTGATCATTTTTTTCTTTTTTAGTTATTTTTTGTCTATCATTGTCAGTCTAGGTCTTGCTTTAGGGCCAACATAGGATTTTGACATCAATGGTAATGAATTTTTTCCCTTTTGTGAAAATAAAATGGTCTCATCCTCATCCTTAATGGAAGAAAAGAGAGCACCAAAGTCGATCACTTTCAAATATCAAGGAACACCAAAGAAATCTCGACTCCAAGACAAATATTTTAAGATCAGAGACAACAAATTTTAGCATATTGAATGGAAAATTTTCTAACCTTGTGTAACAAACCCAAAGAGAGGTTAGCTATGGTTTTAGCACTAATCCAAAGTGGGTTGGTGAAATTTTCTTATCACCCAACATTAGTTCAATCATCTGAATTGATAATGAATTTGGCTCATCACTATGTATTAGAGGAGAAGGTGATAAAAATTGCAACTAGAGAGATAGTTCTAGATCTAAGACCTTGAAACATTGAAAAGGTCATCCATCTTCTATAGGTAGACTAGTACTTCAATTCACTTATGAGGGCACAGAGAGATGGTATAGGGAGAAGAAAAGTAGTGGCCAAAGAGTTGGTACAAGGGAAGTGCTTGATTGACAGAACACCTTTAGGAAGAAGAGTTTGAAAGGTCAACATGACAAAAGGTTACATGATTTATGATTTTTTTACTCAATTATTCTTTTGAGTAGAGCTATAGGCCTTCCTGTAGCAAGTCATCTAGAGATATCGATGGTACATTTATCGAAACCATCAAAATAGGAAAGATTCCTATTGACTAGGCTATAATTCTTAGTGATAATCTAGATGAGCAGCTGATTTCAATGAAGAATGACCCTCACTTATATATGACCTTCTTTATGGTATATATTTTGGCAAAAAGGCCCATAGACTATCCAAGATTACATAGAAAAAAAAGTATGCAAGATACAAATGCTTGGTCTTGTGGGGTTTATCTACATTGGTGAAAAATAAACTCCCACTGCAAAGTGTTGAATATAGGGTGGTAATGATGGGTTCATTTTTTCTACCATTAGGTTCATTGAGGGAGATTATACCAAGAGAATATTAGTGGAATTTTTTATATAGATAATGCAATTTGGTGTGTATTATATCTAGACCAAGACATTCACCTATTTCTGGGTAGGTGGTACCTCTTGTTCCCAAACAAGCTTCTGCAATATTCGTCAAATGGGATTATATTGTTGGAGATAGCAAGAAAATTGACCTCTATGTATGATAGGGTTAGGAAGTAGCATAACAAGACTTGGGTGTGGCCAATCACTATCGAGGCCTTTGAGGTAAAGAATAATAAAGATATCACCAAAATGGGATCAATGTCCTCTTGACGATTACCAATAACATCGCCCATATTTTGATAATATCAGGATGGTACAATATTTTGTGGAGAAGAAGTTTGTGCCTAAATAGGCACTCGAGGATCATTGAATGAATGTTTAAGATGACTATGATGTCCACAATAGGGATTATTATAGGATGCATCTATAGCTAGATGAAAAGGTGTTCAACATGGATATACCTCTTAAAACTTTGGATAAGGATATCCCTGAGGTATTAGATTCCTTATACAATAGGGATAAGATCTACAAAAGGCCCATAATAAATGCATAGATTGGGTGGGAAGAGAATGATGATATAATTCACTGAGGTAGGCATGTAGTTGAGCTAACAAGAGAATGGATCAAGAAGCCTTTCTATATGGATCCACTTCCTTGAGCCCCAACTCTAAAAGGTATAGCTCAACCTATTCAAGGTAAAGGAGAAAAAGTCACTGTACTGACTAACCCTTCCAAATCACTAGTAAGACAGGAAATGGTACACCAACATGAGTGGTTTGTCGAGTACTTTGAGACACAAAAGGGTAAGGGAAAGAAGACAAAGAGAGCCCCTTAGGTAAGGGAGCAAGATGAACAGGTTTAGCAAGAGCTAGCTACTCAAGAAGAAGAAGCCCAACCTAAGCTAGAAAAAGATCAACCTTAGTAGGAATGGGCTTAACCAATATAAGAAGGAACTCTAACACCTCAAGTCCTTGAAAAAGAAGCCTCCCCATTGGTACCCAAAATAGCTAGAATAGAGATGATGGTGGAAGGTGTAAAGAGGAGGAAACTAAAGAAAAAGAACACTCCATCACCACAAGTGTTGAAAACCATTCTTGTATTGGAAGATGAGGAGGAAGGGGAACAAATAGAATTTGTTTCTTTAAGTAAGAGGACTCACTTAGCTACTAATGCAGAAGAAGAGATGAGAAGAAGTTTGACTCAAATGCCACCTCCTATGCCTTGGGAGCCTATCCAGATTCAGATCTTGAAAGAAGAACAAAAAAAGTGGATCAAAGAAATGGAAGGCAAGGGAGAAGATGCTTGTGACATCTCATATTTTGATTTCATGTTGGTAGGAACTAAGATGGTAAGAGAGATAATATAGGTTACTCCTTTGAATGATCCATTAGGAGAATATTGGAATCAACTACCTCCAATACCACAAGAGCCTCTTGGTATTCCTCCTCCATTAGAATAGGATACATCATCAATAATAGATCAAGGATTAATGGCACTTCCTCCTCTGATGGTTGAAACTGAGAGTTAAATTTTAGAGGAAGGAGAATGTGTGTAATTACATGTTGATGAATTATTTGAGGAAGGAAAGATTATGGAAGAAAGTTAGAAAACTCCTCCAAATATAGAGGCTAGGTCCTCAACCCAACTTGACATAAAATCTCACTCCAAATTTCTTTCTCAACATGAGAAGACTCCAGAGAGGAGTGATAAGGGAAAGAAACCTATATCAGAACCTACCTCTTTAGCTTAGTACATGTCACCAATGGGGACAACACCATCATGGATTAGGAAAGAAGTCTTATTAAAGAAGAAAAGACTAATGGAGTTGATGGAAGAGGAAAGAATGGAAAAATTGATAAAAGCAATCGTGAAGCCTAAGCCACCCAAGATTGATGTGAAAACATTAGCCTTTATAATGAAGAATCAGGATCAGGACCTTATGGCATATATTTCCACTCTACCCCCTCACTTAGATATAGAGGAATTGATTCCTAAGGACTACCAAATAAAGGAGGTAGTATTAGGGAAACCCACAGTGAACACAAAAAATATTTTGATCACTAGGTCTCAAATAGGTGTTCATACATCTTGACAAAGATGAATCAAAGATTTTGATGCTGTGTAAAAATAATGATCTATTGAGAGGGTATTTTAATGATATAGTGGGCCCTATTAACTAGGATGATCTTGAGATTTCTTTGGGAGCTACATTGGATAGAAAGGAGATGGGGCAACCTATGGATTCATTTTTGGACACTTACTGAAAATGACATCATAGTTCTAAGGAAAGAGGAGTACAAATAATATAAGGTAATTTGAACCTTTTGTACAACATCCAAACTAATTCTAATAAATTGATTACCGTTATAAACCAAGACTTTGGGTTGATGGATGAAGTGCGTACCTAGTCCAATGATTGGCAAGTGTTGAAATCTATAAAAGGGAAAAGGTATCAGATGCTAATGGAGATTCATTCAATAGGGGAATTAGATAAGTTAGATGATTGGATAGAATAGATATCTTGAGCAAATAAATTCATGGAAGGACTTGTTAGTTTGTGGTGACTGATTGAACTATGTAATTTTGTTGAACTGTGTATGATTGAGTTCTTCAACAACATCGGTAATATCTACTAAAGGAGAGAAATATGGCTTCAACAGTTCTACATTGAAGACTAGATGAACACCCAAAAATGGAGGCAAGTTGAGTTCCAATGCATTTTCACCAACTTTCTTTATAATATTATCAGGACCATAGTGAAGAGGATGAAGCTTCCTATGATGTCCTTGTAAGAATTCCTTTTGGAAATGCAACCATACCTTATTCCCAACGTAAAAATTATGAGGATTTTGATGCTCATCATGCCTCTATTTATACTTTTTAGTGGATTGCTCCAAAATTTCATGAACTTTCTACTGGAAATGATGAATTTTTTTAATTAAATTCATTGCTTTTTTCCTTCTCCTTATCCAAGAATGGTACCCAATGAGGTTGCATAATAGGAATAGAAACATTTATTGGTGTTAAGGGCTATTATCCAAGACAAACTTCAAATGGGATATGGCCAATTGAACTATGCATTTCTCTATTGTAGCTATGTTGTACATAGGGAAGGCTCTCATCCCATGTACAAGGATGCTTGGAGTGATACATACAAGGATTTGAATAATAATTTGATTAACAACCTCTGTTTGACCATCTGTTTAAGGGTGGAAAGAAGTAGAATTTGTTAGTTTTGTGTCCATCTTTGCCCATAATGAAGATCAAAATTTACTAAGAAACTAACTATTCCTATCTAAAATAATGCTTTATGGTGGCCCAAAATGAACCCAAACATGCTCAAAAAAGTGTTTTGCAGTTTCTTCTATAGAGATTGTCTTTCTACAAGGCACCAAGTTTGTCATTTTTGAAAATGTATTAACTAAAACATATACAAAATCATGCCCATCTTTAGTGGTACGAAGACTAGACATAAAATTCATTGAAATTTAATGCCAAGATTTATTTGGGATAGGAAGTTGTAAATATAAACCCAACTTATGATTCATATGCTTTGCAATGGCACATGTTGTACATGCTTGAATGTATTCTATCACATCATTTTTCATTTTTGGCCAATAAAAATATCTTCTTAGTATAGCAGTAGTCTTACCTATTCCAAAATGGCTCCTATCAAACTTTTGTTGCCACAAACTATAATGGCAAGGGTGTTTGTCACAATTGCAATGGATAAAACTGCCATAACTTGGAAACATGAAGGGCCAAGAGTTCATGTTGACACCATCACAATTGCAATAGTAAGCCATTGTAATCATGATGTCTTAAGCTTCTAGTCCTCTGTCACAATTGTGACCTCCATGTGATAGTTGTGTTTTGGAAGCATTATTGATTTGTCAGACATAGTTGTCATAATTGTAATGGTTTTGTGATAGCTATATTGTGCAATGATGGCTAGCCATCGAAACATGTTGTCACAATTATGATGGCTAGCCAAATTACAAAGAAAAAAAAGTTGCTTAATCTTTAATGTTTAATAATATGCATCCAAAGACAAAACCATTTTGCGACTTTTGTATTTGAGCCAAGTTGGTCCTTTTACATCTTGACTTGTCTCTTTTCCACTTTTTATTTCTAAAATAGTGGTTAGTGATCTTTTTTGGATGTATCTACAATATTTTGGTGATATTGACTTTCTATGACACTTCATTTCATATCTTCAATGGCGTGTTTCTAAAAGTGAAAAAAGCAACAATGAACATGTTGCATCAAGTTGAGCCATATGTGACCTTTGGGTATGTTCTTGGTTAGTTATAAGCATTATGTAAATCATTTTTTTCTTATTTCATAGATTCTTGTGTCTATTATTATTTAATTCTCTTGTTTAATTCTTCCTGGATATCCAAGTTTAAAATCCATAAGAGACATTATTTACAAGAGAGGTTATGGGAAGGTTTATAAGAAATGGATTCCTTTGACTGACAACCTTTTCATAGAAAAGGTATGTGTGTTCATGATGCATTTTTGTATTATTCAGTATGCTTTCCTAGTGCTTATTATTTCTACCTTGTTTCTTGTGAATAGGTTTTTGGTAAATATGGCATAATCTGTATTGAAGATCTTATCCACAAGATTGTTACTATTTTTCCCAACTTCATGAAAGAAAATAAGTTTTTGTGGCCATTGCTCCATCTGGTGGACTAAAGAAGAAATGCAACCACTAAATTTAAGGTGGCAATTTTGACAATCATGAAAAGTCATGCATTAAGATTAGACTGCTTAACAGACCCTATTCCATTGGGAATGCAATCTCTCTTGGCCTCCTTTCCTCTAATTGAAAACTTCTTAGAGTCATATTCCTTCCTTAATCTTGAATAGTTTAAGCTTAGTAGAATTGGCCTTTTATAGAAATATCTTGACTAGTACAATCCCACTAGAATTGGGCAAGCTCTCTAGCCTCAATTTTCTATATCTATAGGGAAATCAACTGAAAGGTACCATCCTAGCCACTATTGCCAATTGTCCCAAAATAAGTAGACTTTATTTTTCTTTTAATCATCTCAGTGGAGTAGTACCATTAGAGTTTAATAGGATTTCAATTCTTTAAATGCTAATCCCTTCATCTAATCAACTTGTCAATGGGAGCATTGTCACAATCCCCATTCTTACAGTCATCTAGAATTGTACAAGTCTTAATCAATTATAGATTGATCAAAATCATTTGACTAAATAGTTTCTAAAGAAGCTTCCCATGAATATGAGGTACCCCAATTTATCTTCCAATCTCCTTCCAAACCACATCCCATCCTCTCTTAGAAACCTTGAATAAGTTGCAAAGACTCTTATTGGATAACAACTGGCTAGAAGGAAACATACCTAATGAGTTTAGTGGATGCATCCCCCATAAAGTGGCTAGTATTGCTAATTTGAAGATATATTTTGATTTTTTAGAAAAATATTTCCAAGGATCTCTACCTCGAGAAATCAAAAAGATGATTCATGTTCAACCCATAGATGTTTTAGTTAACAGATTAGAAGGTTGAATTTTGACCATTTTAGGAAGACATGAAAAACTTGAATATCTAAAGCTTTCATCAAATGAATTGGAACGTCCAATGCCAAATTCTCTTAGTGAGTTAAAGAGTCTTGTGAGGATGGATTTTTATTCCAAAAAATAGTCAAGTTTGATGCCCACCTTTCTTGAAAATTCTTCAGTTCTTGAATTTTTCTTTCAATAACTGGAGTGGAGAGATGCCCAAAGATGGCATATTTTAAAATTTGATATCTACATCATTTAGGTGAGATGTGGGTCCATATGGGGAATGGATCAAATTTCCTCCATGCTCTATGAATAGAGAAAGAGTGGAATGGATCTAGTTACCTTATTTTGTTGGCTTCAAGTCCAATCATGAGATCTACAATTTGCTCCCTTGATAAAGTGGCTCTACTTCTAAATGCCACAAATAGAATATAAGACAGAGGCTACTGATCTAACCATTCTAAGAATCTTGATTTTTCATGGGTAATACAATCTTATGAAAACATCAAGGGACCAATTGGATAGATATGAAGGTTTCTTGCCACATGAAGGGTTTCCATGTCTTCCTTCTCCAGCTCAGAAATGTGTTAATGAGAATCCCCAATTCTTCCCTAAAGCAAGAACCATGATGGATAATTCAATACCACATATAATTAAAGCTATCATGGACATTAGTGGGTAGATCCCTAGCTGAAATTAATGGAAGCTCCATTATTTCCACTTCAGAATTGGCATTCTTTAATGAAATATCAATCCTAGAGTTGAGGTTGGGAAGATGTAACATGAATCAAGCAACAACAATAGAGGTTGGATAGAATAAATAAAATGGGATGTTAAGCATCTGGCTAACATCAAGTAGGTCAATATAGAACATATCCATAATGAAGGAAAAGATGGGCGAAGATGAATGCAAAGATTGCAAAAGCTATTGGATGTGTGGCTTTGTTTCAAGAATGAACTTTGAAACAAGAGTTTCATCACTCATGGGTTGCTCATCTTCATCTTCATGTATAGTGACATCAAGGATCTCTTCAAAGTGGTTACAAAAGAATGCAATTGCCAAGATAAATTAATGTTACAATTACAGCAAATACAAGCCTTGTTAGATTATAATTTTCATGAACTAACAACTCGCTAATAAAATGTGGACAAAGAGTTTAAAATTTATAGTCCTATACTTTCATTTAGTGATTTGAAATCTAATCTTTTAATTATATTATCCATTACAATAAAATCTAACCGCTTTGAAGAAGATTCTTGACAAGCCATGAATCTAACTTATGTAATAATTACTCTTAATATTGATTGTCGATAATGGTTGGATTTATAACTTGATATTATCATTTTAGTTCTACATATCATAATGGTTTGGTTATATACTCTTTATTATCTTTTATGTTTTATGCCTCATAATTGCTAGGTTTTCAACTAGGTACTACCATTCTAGTTGTATACATCATAATGGCTAGGTTTTTAACTCGGTATCATCATTGAATTTCTACAAACCGTAATGGCTAGGTTTTAAACGTGATTCTATTATTCATTTTTTACGCATCATAATGGCTAGGTCTTAAACTTGGTAATATTATTTTAGTTCTTCATACCATAATGGTTTAGTTTGAAATTTGTATCATCATTTGAGTTCTACATAATCTCAACCATAATGGATCACAATACCCTAAGTTGCTCACTACTGCAATAATTTTCAAATAATTTCCATAGAACATCCAAACCTTTTCAACATCTTTGAACTTATTAATTTAGTAGTTTATCATATTCTTCATAAATATGTTATCAGACTACATTTCTCATGATATCTATAGACTTGCATTAGCCATATTTTTTAGCTACTATTGGGCACACAAGATGTTTCTCGAGGAAGAGGAATTGTAAAGAAACTCGTGTAAGATCACTATTGCAATTTGTATGGATCATATTAATGATAGTCTATTGTCACTATCTTTCCTTTCCTCCCTCAAGTACAACATTGCAAACATGTTAAACAAAAAAATTCTTCTATCTTGATAAGTGGTAAATATTATTTATAACAAGTCAAATTGAAAATGTGGTATTTGTCATAGGAATTTTAATAACTAAACAATTGAATTATAATAAAAATATCACAATCTTGAATCTTGAATCTCATTATTATATTTTTATTTGAACTAAAAAATGACATGCATGGAAAGAGTATCCCCAAAGGAGATGTCCTATCCCCTAGCTATATAACCACATAGTGGAAACACAATAGCAAGAAGAAGTAACAATGCAAGATCTAATACCAAATTACAATAATTTATCCATAGATATAACTAATTACATGCAATGTGTCAGGCTATAAGGTCTTCTTGGTTATGGCCAAATACAATAGCAATTAAAATAATAGTTCTAAAAGATCCCTCAAGATCCAACTTAAAAAACCAATCCCAACTAGCCCAGATCTGTAATATAATAGCAATCTGGAAGAAACCAACAAGGAAATATAAAATTGTTCTCATAGGCCCACCAAGAAATCTCCTTATTTTCTAGCCATAGCCCTAGCTCTACTCCAACTTCATCCAAGATCCAAGTCTAAATTACCTCACATTTGGCTCTCTATCCACATACTCACCACTCCATCATAATCCTATTGTAAACTACCTCACATTCAACGCTCTATCCATAGACTCTGGAAAAACTCGCTCCTCTCCACCTCCTCTTCTCTAAGATGGACAAATAACTCCCTCATCAATGACTAAACACTTTACCAAAACTCCTAATTATACCAATATAAGCCACAACTCTTGGCCTAGAATGCTAAAAACTAACATTAAATACTTGAAGAGCCACAAGTTAGCCTCCAATAGAAATTAACTGTCTAGAAATTGATACCCAAGAAAAATTGCAATATCTCCTAGCTCTAATTGAATTAGAACTTATGCTTCAAACTAGAGGTATAAATTTAGGTCCTCTACAACCCCTTAAATTTTGAAAGTTTGAGTCCTCGAGGATATCTATGCTCCATCCTAAAAGTCATGCATAGAAACCTATTGTGTAAACTACCAAAAATTGATACTCTAGGAGAATTGCCATACAGCCCAACTTTTAAAGAGTTGGATCTTTCACCTTTAACTATAGATATTACTCTAGGCCTTCTTAAATCCTTAAAAAGAGAATCCTCTTATTCATTTTGAAAAATTAGTTACATAGCCTGCAATAGGCACCCAAAAACCAAAAAAATACAGTTCCAATAGCAAGGTAAAAACAACTCAAACTTCAACTCAATCCATCCAATCTCTATGCAATCATGAGGAAAGGTTCTCCAATGTGTCTCCAACACATCCCTAATCATGAAAAGCATAACTCCACAAAAATCAAAACTTGATGCTGCTGCATTAGACTCCCTAGGTAAATAGAAAAGTATGTCCCATACTTTGATGCCCAAAGAAAGATCTACAACCAACTTCATCTTTACCAAAGGCTTCCAATTTATCAAAGTCAATAGAACAAATCTAAAAATCAACCATCTATGTTTCATCCACTAAAACATCAAAACCAAATACATATCAACAACCCAATCAGCATGCTCATACCCAAGAACAAATTGAACATAATGCTTTATCAACAAAACCTCATCCACATTAGCAACTAATGAATCCAGACTAGTAGCAGCAAACTCCATATCAGCAACAATATGTAGATCTCTATTGATAAACTCCATATCAACCTCAATTGTCACAACAAGATGCTCTACAACACACAACTCATCACCAACAGCAACCAGATCATCCATGACAAAGTACTCTGCAATTTCCATGTTAGACTGAGCCAACTAATCATGAAAATCAATGTCCATCCTAGCATCAACAAGATTAGGAATATCTTCAGCAAAAACCTCTAGCTACTCTACAATTTTTGTATTAGACTCCACAATTTCATCAACAAAAACAACCTTTTCCACCTCAACCTTGCTATGCCATCTTCTCTCATGAACAAGTCTCTTAACTTTCCAAACAACTCTCTTCTGGATCGATAGACTCCAGCTCCACCAACATCTACAAAATGCCTTCCTCATCCTGTCCTTATCTCAATAAACTAGACTAGTTTCAAACTAGGCAACCACCTTCTTAGTTTGATCAACCAAACTAGCTTCAACCTTAGCAGACATCTTAGAAAACCTCCTCTCCAACACATGATGGAGATCTAAAATCATCTCAAGGTCTAATACTCTCAAAACCATCTTCCAAGATATTCACAAATCCTCTGTAACAAATCCTTCCCACACTCCTTGTGACAACTTTGAATTGTTTGCAAGTCAGATTGCAACCTACCACCTCACATGAACAATTAGGAACTACATCACAAGTCCAGGACCACAGATCTACAATCCACAAACTCTCTACAATCATGCCTCAGTAAGATTAGTCTTCCATCTTTGCATCCATCAATCCATCTGTAAGCCCTCTATAATTACAAGTTAGAACCATGATTTGCCACCTCATAACCAAGAGATCTAGGACTCTAGAAAGAACAATACACCACTAGATCAAGATCTTCTTAGATCTACTTCTCCAACCCAAGTCTTGGTGCAAACTACCTCAACTTTAGTGATCTATCTATACACTTAGGAACAACCTTCACTCTGATACCATCTGACGTAGTTTAGGGTCAGGGAATCCCCAAAGGAGATGTCCTAGCCCCCATCTAAATAACTATATAGCAAAAACATAATAGCAAGAAGAAGTAACAATGAAAGATCTAATACCAAATTATAATAATTTATCTACAGATATAACTGATTACATGCAATGTGCTAGGCTGTAAGGCCTTTCCAGTTATAACCAAATACAATAGCAACTATAATAATAGTTCTACAAGATGCCTCAAGATCCAACTTTCAAAACCAATCCTAGCTAGCCCAAATTTATAACATAACAGCAATCTGGAAGAAACCACCAAGGAAATCTAAATTCATGCTCACAATCCCACCAAGAAATCTCCTTGTTTTCTAGTTGTAGCCCTAGCTGTGCTCCAACTTCATCCAAGATCCAAGTCTAAACTACCTCACATTTGATGCTCTATCCACACACTCACAACTCCATCATAATCTTGATGTAAACTGCCTCACATTCGGTGTTCTATCCACATACTCGAGAAAAAATCACTCCTCTCCACCTCCTCTTCTCTAAGATGGATGAATCACTCCCTCATAAATTAATAAAGAATTTACCACAACCCCTAATTATACCAATATAATCCACAAGTCTACCCAAAATGCTAAAAACTAACATTAAATACTTGAAGAGCCACAAGTCGGCCTCCAACAGAAATTAACTTCCAAAAATTTATACCCTAGAAAAATCATGATATCTCCTAGGTATGATTGAATTAGAACATGCACTTTGAATTAAAGGTGGAAATTTAGGTTCTCTACAACCCCTTAAATTTGAAAAGGCTGATTCCTCAAGGATATCTATGCATCCAACCTAAAAGTCATGCACAAAAACCTATTGCGCAAACTACTAGAAATTGATACTCTAGGAGAATTGTCATATCTCCCAACTTACAAAGAGTTAGATCTTGCACCTTTAACCAAAGATATTTCTCTAGGCCTTCTTCAATCCTTGAAAATTTAATCCTCTCATTAACTTTGAAAAATTAATTACATAGCCTAAATAGGCACCCAAAAACTAGAAAAAATACAATTCCAATAGCAAGGTAAAAATAGCTCAAAATTCAACTCAATCCATCCAATCTCTATGCAATCATGAGGAAAGGTTCTCAAATGTGTCTCCAACACATCCCCAATCATGAAAATAATAACTCCACAAAAATTCAAGCTCAATGCTCCTACATCAAAAAATGTAAGGTTGTATTGTTTAATACCATAAATGATTCACTGCCCTTAGCAATCCTAGAATTTCATCATCAACATAAAATAAATCAATTGAATAATGAAACATAAAAAAATGAATGTGATTAGCAAGTGAGACGATAGAATTTAATGAAAGATAATCTAATAGGAATGATCATACTGCAAGAATATCATTCACCAAATGAGTTTCAATACATGAGGTTTTCTAATTAAATAAATTCAATGAAATTGCTTTGGAAATCCTCCAGTCTTCTTAATCTCTTCTCTACTCTTGTGCACTCAGAAAAGCCATGTACAGCTATCAAAATTTTCATTCCACTTAGGAAGAATGTATGGTGATGTCAATGAAATTGCTAAATAGTCATAAAAACATGATGTCATTAAATTCTACTCCCAACATGAACATTTTGGTAGCAGCACTACAAGGGATGCACGTAGAAAGTAGGTAAAAAGAGTAACCAATTAGAAAAACTATTCAATGGGTGTTGAGCATGAGAATATTGACACTAAAGATGAAAAAATTACCCATCACATTGTTGAGCTTATGATCAAATCATTTATCTATTAGTAATCTAACACTTATTCAGTTGGTTTCATTACTACTGAGTTCTACAATTGCTACTGAGCTTACCATACTTCTAGCAGTGTTAACCAAGTGCTTTATTTGCTACTAAACTAATCATTTAGACTACAATTCATGAGGAGCTTCATAGTATCTATCGAGCATCTAAGATAGAGTATAGTATTAACCAATCTTTGTAGTGTCTATCAAGCTCACACTGCTAACAAAGTGAATTCAATGTTGACTAAGCCATGAGTGTCACTCAAGTAAGTTAGTATCTAATGAGTTTCTTAGAGTTTGCCATGTCATATAGTTTTAACCGAGTTCCCACTAGTTGAAGTGATTGATATGGACTAAGCTTCAACATCAACTGAGTGCCAGAGTCTGCCAAGTGTTGATAGTGTTTGTTGAGTGTAAAAAAATCATTGAGTTATCTTCAGAACCTGAGTTACAATAGTGGGTTGACTTAGTGATTAATGATATATTTGGTATTGTAGCCAACTCTAGAATTTAATTAACTGGATTGGTATATATATAATGTATTATATCATATCCAAAACTAGAAATGTGAACAAGTAAGAAGTAGATGATTACAAATTGAAGAAGGGTACAAGAAGTATAAGGAAAAGAAGAGACTTATCTATCACAGTCAGCTAATCATTGTTATTCAAAGGAATCTCATTTAGAAAACTAACTTGCAGATTGGAGATCAACCATTGATTCATCCTAATAGGTGCATCAGTCAAATCCTTTCACAAAGTGGACTTAACAGTCTCATTCCAAATCTCCTCACATAGTGCATACTTCATTGTATGCTGTAAATCCTTTCACAAGGTAGACCTAATAGTCTTTATTGTTCCTAATAGGGTAGATCATCAAAAGTGGTCAATCGTAAGCTTTAATGGGCTAAATTTTTACTATAGTAATAAAGCTTATGGTTATCATCTATTAGAAATAGGGATTATTGAGGGGGCATTGAATCAGTAATTTACAAACTTTAGTCACCAACTGGATATTCTTTCTTACTTTAAACCATCATAACAAAGCAATAAAGTAATGCTAAACAGCAATAGTAACAATGCACAAAGATAACTCATAACACCATATTTTGTTAACTAGGGAAACCATGGCCAAGGGAAAACCCTGGTGGGGATGATACCCACTAGATAATATACTGATATATAAGTTTCTTGTTAGAGGATGGACCTAATGAGGAGTCAATGAGAAAATTGAGTATAAGGAGTCCCTATTAGGAGACTTTGAATCCCTATTAGGAGATTCCAACCTTGCTAGGAGTTGTAGTACAGTATATGCAAGATGAGCCCATCTACCCAAACATGCACTTCCAATTATAAGAGGAGCTCATTGCCCAAACAAGTAATCAAACTCTTGGAATATAGAAACTTTCTCAGTTCAATCTTCGATCTCAAAATGGATTCACAAACTTTGCATATATCACTTTCACAAAAGTTTGCATACAATTGTTCAACATCACAATTAGCACATATAACCACCACTTCTCATCGCAAGATGTCCTTTGCATAAATACTATGTCTTTTCAAAAATTTATACTTGTTCAGCTAAGACCATAATACATTTTTCCAACTTAGAGTAAACATCTAGGATGTTGGCCCTAATTGGACAAGTAATTATTTTGTAAACAAAATAATCCTTTCCTTCAATTTTGTTGTCCTGTTTCATCAAAAAATGAATATCTTTGTTTGATATAGTGTGTACTAACTTCTAAGGTTATACACATCATCATAAACATGTATAGAATCTCCATCTAAATTTTCTAGTTATAATATGACATCAGCAACAAGTTATAAACAAAATAGTACATTGTTGTATACCAAATTCCATACTTAGACAATTTTTTGATTACCAGACGCAAAGTATCTTTATTTCTGAGGTTTCCTATAGGAATGTACATCATGTGTTTTCATAAATGACAATAATTACATATCCACATTAGCTAATTATCAACAATCTCCCCCTTTGGCATTGATGGCAACAAAATAGGGAAAATTGGCTAAGTAACAAAACTTTAACAAGATAACATTCACACTACATCTATTACAATTTGTCCATCTTTACATATGCTTCCACTTACAATATAATGTACAATCATTTTTACCTATTTTATCTCTCCCTTAAATTTACTTCTACCCTTAACAATTTTCATGTATACTTCTCCCCCTTTGACATCAATGACAAAGGTCAAAATATCAAAATCTGTCCAAAATTTTCCATCTACTGTTACAAATGTTGTCCTTCTGCCTTAACCTAGTAGAATCTTCATACAATCATCAAAATTTTCCTTAATATTATCCATACCTTTTGTCCATGTCTCCTTCATTAATTCAATAGAGGTGAGAATTTCACATAAAGCATATGATGCAATCTCAACTACATTAAGATTTGAGTACAAAAAGTTTGAATAGGTGTCCTTGGCCTTGACACATTCCTCCAACTGTTTCTCAACAAAAGATAATTTTAGAGCAATAAACTCTCTAAAATCCAATGTTCTCTTCAAAATTTGTTCCTTTCAAAGTTCTAGTTTCCTAATATCATTGTGAATACTGGTCACTTGTCCTTCAAAATCATCAATCTTACAAGATGGATGTTGAATTTGGCTAGATAGAGACTCTAGCTCACTCATCTTACCTTCAATTTGACTCTCAATGTCTTTACTCAATTTATATAATAAATTACACTTAATGTACAATATCTTATGATCCTATTGACACTTTTTAAGTTCCTTGATACAAGCAACAAGACTTATCAAATCATTCTTAATATTTTGGCAAACGGTGCTAAATAAGTTAACATCATGTGAAATTTGTGCCTTTAATTCTACAACATTTAACAAGTTAGTAAATTATTCATCAAATAACTTTAGCATAGCCTATGCCCTCTATTCTAGATCTACTTTTGTGTGTTGCACTGTTAGAGTATTGTGTAGTCTATCAGTAACCTCCATCAAGGTTTTCTACAAGCTCTTCACTGATATGTTCTTCTAAATAAGTTTTGAAAAGGATGAGATCAAATCAGTTTGATCATCATCATCAATTTCTAAGTTGGTAAGTGAAATAAAAGTAGATGAACTAGAAGGTTTAGTGTCATCCTCCCTTTGCTTCCTGGTTATAGCTTTTACTCTTCTCTCTTCTTCTTCTTTCTTTTATTTTTCTTTTCTTTCATTATCTCTCTTCTCTTCCTCTTCCAATCTTTCTTCTTGTCTTCCTCTATTTTCTTTCTTATTCCTTCTTCAATTTTTCTTTTCTTTTCTTCCTCTTCCTTTCTTTTCTTCTCATCCTCAAGCAATTTCTACTTGGCCTCTTCTACTTTTTTCTTTTCTTCTTCAATTTGTCTCAGTTTGTCTTCAATATCCTTGGTATTAGGCTCATTCTATTTAGAACCTTCAAATGGATTACTATCATCAATGTTAATGGTAACATTTGTTTAATCTATTTTCATAGTGTCACTATTCATTAACACTTCTGAGGTTCTAAGTGCTAGTGGAGAGGTCAACATCTAACTTACTGTTGTTGCAATCTCATTTCTTAATTCATCTTTCTCACCCACCATAACTAAAAATGGTCTTACTTTATTTCTCAAATAAGGTGCAAGATTATTCAATAATCTCTTAATCTCTTCTTCATCATTAGTCTTGCAAATAGTTCTTAGCATAGACTTCCAAAGTTCTAAATCTTCTTCTCTTATAGGTTCTTTCTTCTCAATAAGTCTATCATAGACTTTTTGGTTTACTATGCCCTCAATATCTTTCAATTTTAGATTATTGGCTATAATGTATCTCACAGTAGAGATATCAATCTAATATTTCCAAAAATTGTTATACAAATCATAAAAAAAATTCATCTAAACAAAGTTACCTTCAATAGCAATAGCTGAGTTAATATTTTCTATCTTCAGCTTCCAAGGTTGCCAAGCTTTTCCTACAAATTGCTTTGATGTTGTCACCTTTTCTTATTTCTTGACTTCTTTTTCTTCTTCTTCTTCTTCGCTAGCTTTGACAATTGTCAACAATGTCTTTTGTCTCTTTCCTGGTGTAGTAGCTTGTTGCTTAACCTTTTTTGTCTTTGTGGTCACTACTTCCACCAATCTCTCATGTTTTCTCTTTAGCTCACTAGGTTGCACATATGACACAGCTGCATATAGAATGCTTTGTTCTGAATATGTTTTTGCAATAGATACAAAAAAGGTTGCACATTTAGTATTCCTTATTTCATGGTTTTCCTAACTACCTCAAACTCACTCTTAGTCGTACTGGCCTTTGATAAAGCTTTCTTCATAATAGACTCTATCATCTTGTGAGATACCTTCTCCAAGGTTGCTTGATGAGCTAACTAGGTAATATCATCATAGGTTCCAAATCTATATTCTGCTTTATCCTTCTCTGAATTCAACAATAAATCAGTGTAACCAACTATTATATCATCATTTAATTCATAACCGAAGGGATCAAGAAATGTTTCTCCAGGTTCTACTACTTGAATATAAGTAAAATTTGTATCAATCATAACACAAATCTCATCCTTAAATCTATCTACAATTTTAGGTGCAATTATAAATCTCTGTCTCATTTCATTCTAAAATGTCCTCATTATGAAGTTTCCACTATCCAATATCTTATCTACAGGATGCCTTCTACATGCTTCTATGATCTTCTCTAGTGTGCATCTATCACTGCTCATTATCTTGATGGCTAATAAATATCAAAATCTTTGAAGCACATGAAATAATATGTGATTGATCAATGAATGAAATCTAAATGCACCATTCTTAGTCCTCTTGATCTTCTCCAGGTTCTCAAGTAATTGCACTCTTGGAATTTTACTAAGGTTTACTTATTCCTTCTCTACACATATTTTGTATGCTGCATAGATGAATCCAGCTAACAATTCATCAATCTTTGAGCTTGCACATACAAAGTAGGTAATGATTCTACTTAGGAATCTTACATCATCTTGCTTAATAGTGCTGATCACCATGGCCTTTCCATTATATACTACTTTGGTATAACTCTCAACTTTCTTCTTGACCATTTTCTCATCTGACTTTTCTAGTCATAATATGACATCAGCAACAAGTTATAAACAAAACAATACACTATTGTATACTAAATTCTATACTTAAACAATTTTCTAATTACCAAATTCTAAGTATGTTTATTTTTGAGGTTTCCTGTAAGCATGTACATCATGTGTCGTCATAAAAGACAATAATTGTGTATCGACATTAGCCAATTGTCAACATCATCCCCACCTTATTTTTACTTTCTATTTGGAATCTTTTTGGGTTACCATATATTGTGTCAAAGTCTTACGAATGTTTTATTACTTTTAGTCTTTCATGCATGCAATTAGACCATATTACATGGTGAATGTTTAATTGGTGAATTAAAGTATAAGTTTCATTTGTTTTTTATTCAACACCCCCCCTCCCCCCTCTCAATCACCTAGTTTATACTAAATTTCAACAATTGGTATCAGAGATTTGGTTCTCACATCATTAGTTTAGCAACTTGAGAAAAGATCAGAGATAATAGAAGTCTATAGACACTAGAAATCTATTGAAAATGAAAAATTTGATCTACAATTGGCCATGGATCAACTCAAGAAAGTGAAGGAGAAACTCTCTCAATCCCTAAAAAGAAGAAAAGGTCTTGTAGTATAGATGAATCACAATCTCTACATTGAATAAAGAATTGAAGACATTTTTCAAGAAATAAGTCCAAATGAAGCTAGCACAGCAATCATAGATCTAATTGAAAAGAATCTTACTCTTCATAAAGAAGTTAAAAAGTTGAAAAGAGAACAAGAAATTCAATCAGCCAGATTATGTGTAGTCATGGAATAAAAGGAAAAAGCCAATGAAGAAATAGAAGAAAAGGACAATGAAATTAATAAACTATCTCTTCAGCAATCAAACATGATTGATCAACTCAATGATACAAATCAAGAGCTTATCAACTTGAGGATAGAAAATGAAATATTAAAGAATGATCTCAGGATAGAGAAGTAGACCAATGAGAGGATAATGAATTCACATGAAAGAATGAATTAGCTAGATAAGCAAACTCAATTCAAACACAAAGGTAAAGTTGGATTAGGAAACAAAAAATAAGGTGAATCTTCTCAACAAGGAACCAAAGAGAAAAAAAGGCCTACATGGAGTCATTGTGGAAAAATAGGTCATACATCAAACAAGTGTTGGAAGAATGGTAAATCAAAGATTAGTGGAAAGTGTTATAGTTGCAACAAACTAGGACATAGAGCAAGTGAATGCATAGAGAAACCTAAGTTTGAATGAAACTGTCACAATTGCAAAAAACAAGGACACAAATCTTTAGAGTGCAAGACCAAGAAATGGAACCTAGTAGAACAAATTGTCAAAGATACATTTGGTTGGGATTACAATACATGGTAAAGATGTCACTATTGTGGTGATTTTGGGCACATTGGAACAAACTGCATAAAATATCACACAAGGAAGAGAGACACTAAAGAGAGATGTTTTGTATATATAGAACTTGGACATCTTGCCAAAATTTGTATGAACGGAGGAAGAGTTAAAGATGAAAATAAAGCTAAGGCTGACAATATCAAAAAACAAATGAGGTAGCAATGGGTAAGGAAATATCTTGAGGATGAAAATTAGAGTATTGAAAGTGTTGACACCCAACTCAATGAGTTGGGTGACTCAACCATTTCAACCTAGTTATGTATGGTGATTACTGGAACTATGATTCAAAAGAAGACATCTAACATCTGTTCTAGTCAGTGAGCAGAAGATCCATATCATTATTCAATATGCATAAGGATCACCAAGTGAAGATGGAAGTTGAAGACCTTACCGAGAAAGTTTAGGTCATAAGACCTTACCGAGAAAAGTCAAGTTGCATAACCTTACCAAGTTTTGGATGCAAATGCTACGTTGGTGACTCTACTGAGTACCAAGTTCAGATTGAGTGATGGTAACCCTACCAAGTTTGAAGTTCTCTCTGAGTTGATAGTTTCTACCAAGTCAAGAGACCTTACCAAGTTCAAGGTCTCTTTCGAGCATTGAAGACCAAATTAAGTGGAGGATATCCTATCACCAAGAAAACATTTGTACAAAGCATTAATGATGATCTAAAAGACAAAATTTTGTTAAAAAGAGGAAATTAATCGAATCATTTCACCAAAAAATTTCATAGCTAAGAGAGAAGAGAAATTTCAAATCCCCCAAGTGATTTGAAGGAGTAATTATTTAATTTTACTTCCACATTAAAATTTTAACTAAGTGAATGGCATCTTTTAGAAGCAAGGTGAAAAAGGGTTTGAAGATGTTGGTTCGAGGAGTTGATTGCAAGGCTCCTGCATTCGAGTTGAGTCTAGCAATTGCAAAAGCACTTGAGCCTACTAGTGTTTAGTCATAGATTCCTCCAAAGGTACTCCTTATTCATGATATATGATCATTTTACCACTCTTCAATTCAAGACTTCAAAACCCTAGAGATGAACCAGGCATTCAATGAGTTGTGTGTGGATGGTGTTTTAAAACCCAAGCACAAGCATCTGGAAACAAAAGGGTTAATGAATATCTTGCATATGCCAAGGAATTTCCAAGGAAAATGGATTAGGTTCATCCTAATTTGAGTCCATGACATGCATTTGTGTTTGGATCACCCTAAATTGATAATGAAGAAGATGATACATAGAATTACTGGGTTGCCAATGCTGAACAAGGTGAAGACCACAAAAATCCTAGGTTAGTTTGAATTAGGTAAGTGGACTCTTGTTGAGTGGGATGGCATCTAGACATGAAGTAAAGTGGAGTAATTGACATGGAAATTAATTTTGGCATCGATGTTGTTGGTCTGAATTTTCGCCTAGTAAAATTCCTTTGTCTAGGAATAGAAAATTTAGATTGTCTCCATTAATGGTGAGTAGGGTTCCTAGCTAAGTCATCCTTCTGTTAAGCCTTTGAAATTTTTTTGTGAAAACACTACGTTTCATTCCTTTCATAAATTCTCAGGCGCAAAATATTTGAAATTTTCAAATATGCCGAATATTTTGTTGTTTTTTTTCATGCCCCCAAGCTACCTTTCTTCTCAGATTCCCCAACCGTTTGATCTAGGTAGAACCACCATTATCGTTACCTCACTATGCAAACATGGGAACTTTTAATGTATAGCCAGGTAGCGAGTGCTAAAAATTTTATAAGATGGGGCCACAAAATGAAGACACGATAGTCGAAGATTTTTTTTTTAGCTAATTTCTCAATCACGTACACATTGCAAGTACCATCAAAATAGGAAAGGGGACCTAGTAGAAGTAGTCAGAATTTAGTGCTAGAATGATGGTTTTTCTGATGTCTCGCTACCTCGCTATCAAAAAACTTGGTCATCTTTCCATTAGCGAAGTAGCGAGGTGCCATGAAATCAAAACACGGTGGCCTCAAAAATCATCGATAACCATGGTCTTTCCAAGTGGCATGACAAGAAATAACTACTGTTGTTAGAAGTAGTTGATAGTAGTGATAACGATTTAATGAGTCCTAATTTTCATGGCGCCAAGTTTTATTCAAGTCATCAGAGCTTGCTACCTCACTATCAAAAAAAATTGACATCTCACCATTAGCGAAGTAGTGAGGCACCATAAAAATCAATAGCTGGTGGGACTCGAGGCAACATGGAAGGTTGGCCAGGCTCAAAGTAAAGTTTTGTTGATTGCTAGTAGTGCAGATTCTCCTACATCAGCAGTGCCTCGAACCCATAAAGCATTTAAGAGATCCCAATCATCAGATCAAGTTTCAATTAACAATCCTCACCATCTCTCTATAAAAAGTTGCACAATGTTTAGTCTATGCCACATAGCGAGTATGGGACCCACCACTCCTTCAAAATACATTGTACAATTTCTTTACCTTTGATTTGATTTCAGATCGATGACCATCGCTATCTTGTTTTCAAGAGTTGCTCGGAGGATATGCACAATGAAGTAGCAACATGGTGACATGTGTTCTCAGTCACCAATGGGTCCAGGCAGAAATGCCATCAAGGAAGGTGTTGTATACATGATCAATTTTTATTGGATTAATTGGCCAACTTGTCAAGTGGAATGCCAAGTTGTCTTTCTTTGTACCCCATGATCATATGATTTTTAAAGATCGACAGTGCAAGTTTTAAATACTGAAGGTGGTGGCACTCTGCATATGAATGAGATATGAAAATTTTTGCGTGTGAAAGAGAAAATAGAGTGTAACTTATAAGATATTCTCAGTTGAACCTTATGTGAACAAATATTTTGAAGTCTTTTCTGAATAGGATCATTTACTCAGAGGATTGTGTAGATTTTGGCACGAGTACCAAATAGCATAAAAGAATTACAGATAAGAGATTTCCAAGTGCGTATTTTACTATAGTCTCTGAAGTGTTGCAGGCTTGAATGGTGTAGTAGAAATGGCTCCAAATAATTCACTAACCCTTAGATTGTGGATAGTAGAGGGATTACTTGACAAGAGTAATTAGATCCCTAGTGTTTCTTCCTCTCGAATTGGTTTAAGTTTGTTTGAAAGGTGGTTCACAGAGAGGAAGTTGTTTATCTCGTGTGTCAGTATTTGGAATTTTGATCAAGGAAGACTAGTAATCCCAAGTGTTTCTATGGGTTGTGATCAAGCTACTAGGGTAACGAGGGGAGAAAAGAGTGAACTTGATAAAATAAAAAACCTGTCAGCAGTAACACCTTTCTCTAAGGAAATTTTCAAGATGGCACACTTCAATGCCAAGGTAGCAAAAATGTGTAGGACCCTGTGCAGAGTTTTTGGAAAGGGTGAAGAAGATTTTATACCCATGGGCTTCATGTAAATAGTCCCTCTAACTTTTTGTTAGTGCACATCTTTTTGTGTTAGTGGGTGACAAATTTTGGTTGAAAGCTGGTTTTGGATGCAGACGTGGTTGGCTAAGTAGAAACTGCTCATTTTGTTATATTTGACAGCCACATTGCTTCCATGCTCGAGTGTTGTTTCTTAAGGGTTAATCCCATTATCTTAAGGAGTTGTATTAATCAGCGAAGAGTGGGAAGTAAGGGTGTTTCTCCCAGTACCATGATGATGGTAAAACCCATGGGTTCAAGTTAATTTGCAATCATCATATTAGATTTTTTCATGGGCAAGCTTAGCAGTTACATATACACAGAATCACAGTTGGAGCTAAATTAGCAAAAGGATGTGATAGACAGAAGCCTGCAAGAGAATATATAATTTGCATAATTTCATGTTAATCTTTTTCTTTTCAGGCAAATGTATGCATCTTCCTCTTGTAAGGGACACCTATCAGTCACATTTTCCCTTTGCTTGTTGCAACTCATGCTTATATAAGTGAGTTTTCAAGGCAATGTGGTGGTCCAAATTCTATTTTTTCTAAGTGATATACTTAGTCTATTTTTGGTCCATTTTTTTGAGCAAATTCATGGTGTATTTTCTATGTCATATCTTGGGAATACATGAATACATAATGATATGTGTTTCTTTTGAAGGTCATTCTGAGTCTACTGTAAATTGTATACAATTTTCAAGGAAAATGAATACAAATTATGAGTTGTCCCCATATCAGTTCTTTCTGAACTTTGTCTCCTTTTGATTACTTGGTTATCCTAATGTTGTATGAGTAAAGGCTTGTGCAATTGAATGCAATTCAGTTAGGTTGTATATATGTCCATCATTGATATTAGTTCAATGGATTAAGTAAAAGCTTTGATGAATTTGATAAGGTTGTTGTAGTAGTGGAAAGGATTTTGAATGATGAATTCTGATAAGAATTGTTGATAAAATTTGTTGTAAGGAAAAAAATTAGATCTAGAAATTTGTAGTAGACTCTGAACCTCAATGGATTAGGAACTTATCAAATTTGATCCAGCTGAAAGAGAAATGTGTCACAAATGGTTGTCAAAAATGCAGAATTATAATCAATTTTACTTTTATTTCTTGAAGATTTTCAAAGTTGGCCTATACTTGTCTGCATGGAATGTTTTAGCTTTAGTTAGCCATTATTGATGAGAACATTTGCAGACCTATAGAAGAATTTTGGCCATATCTATTATATGGGATGTGTTTAACAAATTGTCATGAATTATGCATGTATTTGAGGATTTGAGATGAGAATCAGAATGAAACTAAAATATTCCTCATACAGTTTTTCCCAGTCTTCAATCATCCCTGGGTATACCCACCCTGGTTTTACAAAGCTTGAAGAGTAGAAAACCACCCTTGGTTTTGTTGAAGTTGGGCCCAAATGGTTTGCACATACAATTGATAACAAGAATTGGCTAGTCTTTAGATTGTGTGAGTATTGTCATCTTGGTACTGAGCATTTTGTTGCTTAGTAGTTTTTCAAAACACCAACAGATTTTATTGCATACAAGATATATAGCTCAAGTCATCTAAACAATGTTTCCTATGAAGCTGTTGACTTTTCCTACAAGGTAGTGAAGAACAATCTATCCTTTGACCTTGCCGAGTTGCAGTTGAGCCAACTCAACAAGAACATGGAAAGCATCTAAGTCTCAAAGAATGATTCATGTAAGTTTGATTCTCTATTGACTTATTTATTTTTCTATGTGCAAAAATTTTTCCCTTCAAAAGAAATTATGGTGTGGAAGAAGGATACACTAGTTTTATATCAAATAAATGAATTTCTAGAAGAAATGGGAGAAGCATTTGAAAGTATAATGGATAACTATTTTGAGTCCTTCAAAGGGAAAATGCAAGGTAGATTTAGAATACCAAGGAAGTTGGTAGAGGATTATGAGAAGGATATTTTTTTTCTTCTTGACTATAACAAGGTTCATATCCAAGCAATCAAGCTAGAGTGACATGGGTCAAACCTCTAGGATATGAGGTCAATATTGATGACACTAAAGACGTAATTGAGGCTCTCTTGAATGAGCCAGTAGATCCTAAGGCTCCATATTTTAGGACCTATGAGGAAGAAAAGGCTACAACTAAACTAAAAATCAAGCTTCCTTGAGCAGTTTAGAGAGGAATAGAGAAGATACTAAAGAACACCAAATCATCTAGTTCTCCTCTCATGCTAACTGAAGGAAAAGGTGATGACCTAGTGGAAGAAGAAGGAGAAGAAGAGAATGTAGAGGAAGAAGGACATGAAGAGGAGGAGCCTCCCAAGAAGAAAGAAAAGGTCATTATAACCAAACCTACAAAGTCTTCCCCTATTGTGTTCACAAGAAGATCATCAAAATCTAAAAAGAAACTAGAATTGGGAGATGATGAAGATGAGTAAATCACATTCAAAAGATCTACCCCCACCTTTGAGAAAAGATTGAAAATACTTGAAGAAGGTGGAGGTACAGGTGATTTAAAAAATTTTAAGTATGAAACTAAAACCAAGGAAGAGTAGAAATAGATTGAGGATGCCCTAGTGGTAAAGATGGCTAAGTGGAAGTATTCTTCTGATGAGCTAAAATAAAAGGTTCTTGATGACTTACTAAAGGCAGTTGTACAACAATGGGACAATGTAGTGAAATTTTCTAAAGACATCAAAGAACAAACTCTCAAATAGCTTATATCAAGTCTTTCTGATAAGGAAGTGAAGGAACCATTAAAGGATAATGAATAAAATCTTATCCCTAGATTCAATGCATTCTTGATCCTATCAAAAGACATAGAGTCAATTGTGAAATCCAACATCATGGCATGGAAAAACATTTATGGGTTGCACAAGCCTAGTGATCAGGTTGTGCAAATCGATGATGAAGGAGGTGTTAAAAAAGATGATGAAGAAATTGATGATGTTGAGAATCTGGAAGGAGATGATACAGAAGGAGAAGAGGATCAAGAAGTTATAGGAGGAAATCTTCCTCAAAATTAGAGTATTCAAGAATCTAATGTAGAGAAGATAGTAGTAGAGGTTATGGCCTCTCTTCACAATTCTTCAAGTGAAGCCTTAGTGCAACCCATCTTAGAGAAGGCTTCCACTGAGTTGGTTGAGGTAAAAAATGCATCACCAAGCACTCAAACAATCTTTCGAGCAACATTACTGAGTGCTACGATGAACAAAGTTTCTATCACTTCATCTACCAAGCAGTAGGCTCTAATCATTTTAGCATCAGGCTTTACCAAGCTACAACAAGGTATTTCAAGCATTCCTTTTGTTAATATTGTTACTTATTTCAACTATTTTTTCTATACCAAGTGTCTCCACAACAAGTGCAATGATAGTTAAGTTTAGACCTCAACTGAGCTCAAAAGTTAAGAGCAAAGGAAAATAAATTGTTCCTTCTGCTATTCGAATAGAAAAGGGTAAAGAAGAAGAAATTGATTTGGATGAGGAAATTGGTATTCCAAATTGGGATACCTCTAACCTCACTCCTAAAGAAATGGATACCCTAGGTGAGCTATGGAAAAAGATGGCTAAACAGAAAAAGCTTAGAGAAGAAAGGAAAAAGAAAAATCAAGTGCTTGAGGATATAAAAGGAATATTCATTGATGCACTAAGTATTAAGGTTGATAAGAAGCAACCAATTTTGGATCAATTTATTGAAGTTATTCTCAAGTATAATGAGGAGCTTAATGGGAAAGATAAACTTCTACAAAGGGTAGAAAGAAAGTTTGAAAACAAATTTTTGGAGAAGATAGCTATTGACCAAGTAGAACTATCTACTATTCTTGCTGCATTTGAAACATCTGCAAATAATGTTGTTTCTTTTTTTGTTAAGTTAAGTGATACATGTAAATTATCTAAGGAAATAAAGGATAAATTATCCAAGATAGATGAGGATATGAAGGAAAGTACAAAACAATTATCACTTGATCCTAGTTGTAGCTCTACACATTTTGTAAAGATTAGGTACTTGTCATACCTTCAAATAGAATTATTAAGGGAAGAATCTAGGATAAGGGCCACACTAGCAAATATTCAAGGCATGATCCTTCCCAACATGGATGCAATGCAAAAGCATATTGAACATGCAAAGACATTGGTCCATGATAATAATTTCTCCATAGTTGATCATATGATGGAACTTTCAAAAGAAGTGCAGATAGCCTTGCATACATCAAAGGTATTCCAAGAAAATTGAGACAAGATAATGACAATCATTTTAAAGGTTCATAGTGATTTCTTGTCAAATTTTGGTATTAACTTGTAAATATTTTTCACCTTTGGAATTTATATCAAAAAGGGAGAGAATATTATTGATAAAGGGGGAGAATATTATCATACTTTAGATATATGTATGGGGGAGAGATATATGTATGGGGGAGTTGTAATAAGAAAGGAAACATGCACAGATAGCCAAAAATATGTTTACAAAAGAAATTTTAAAAAATAAAAATAAAATAGAGTAAGAGGTTACTAAGCTACAACAATAGACATCAGTCAAAACTGAGTTTAAGATCTAGACTATGGACATAGGGAGTTTTGACTTGTATTTTGAGCATTCAGATTTTTTGGTATGATAAGTGTTTTTGTTACTAATGCCAAAGGGGGAGATTATTGATCTTATGGTCAAATCATTTGTCTATTAGTGACCTAACACTTAGTTAGTTGCTTTCATTTCTATCGAGCTCTATAGTTTCTACTAAGCTTACCATACTTCTAGCAGTGTTAACCAAGGGTTTCAGTTCCTACCGAGCTAATCGGTCAAACTATAGTTCATGATGAAATTTATAGTATCTATCAAGCATCTGAGATAGAGTATAGTGTTAACTAAGCTCTGTAGTGTCTACAAAGCTTGTAGTGTTAACAAAGTGAATTTAGTGTTGACTAAGCCATGTAGTGTCAATTGAGTAATTCAGTATCTACTAAGTTTCTTAGTGTTCACTAGGTCATTTAATGTTGACTAAGTTCCTATTACTCAGAGTGATCAATATGAACCAAGATTCAATGTCAACTGAGTGCTAGATTTTGTCGAGTGTTGACAATTTTTTCTAAGTGTTAGAACATCATTGAGTTGTCTTCAGAACCCAAGTTATAGCAGTGGGCCAACTTAGTGAATTATGATCAATTCGGTATTATAGTTGACTCCATAAGGTAATTAAGTGGATTGGTATATCTGTAATGTATTATATCATATCCAAAATAAGAAATTTGAATCAGTAAGAATTTGATGTGTGAATTGAAGAAGGGTACAAGCAGTGGAAGGAAAAGAAGAGAATTATATATCATAGTTGGGTGATCCTTGTTATTTTAAGGAATCTCATTTAGTAAACCAAGTTGCAGATTAGAGATTAGCCACTAATTCATCCTAATAGGTGCATCAGTAAAATCTTTTCACAAGATGGACTTAACAACCTCATTCCAAATCTCCTAACAGAGTGTATATAGTCCTTATTGCTCCTAATAGGGTAGATCGCCAAAAATGGTCGACTGTAAGCTTTGACAAGCTAATTAAACTATAGTAAAAAATCTTGTGGGTATCATCCCTACCCTAATTTTACTTTAAATTTGGAAGGTTTTTGGGTTACCAAATATTCTATCAAATTGTTATGAATGTTTTATTGCCTTTAGTCTTTCATGCATGCAACTAGATTAGATTACATGGTGAATGTTTAATTGGGGAATTAAAGTATAAGTTTTATTAGCTCTTGATGCACCCCACCCCCCCCCCCCCCCCCCTAGTCACCTAGTCTATACTACATTTCCAACACACATTTGGTTTAGAATACCATTCTACTCAGATCATATTTAAGTCCTTTGTCCATGGTGGGGAGTTACCCAGTGTTTATCCACCCACAAATTAGAGATGACATTTTTAAAAATGGTATTACCATTCTCCTTGTTGTGCATGAATTTAATAAACATTCATTTTTAATAAGGATCCAATTTTTTTCCAAAACTTATGGCCTCATAATTGGGAAATAATGTTTATAGGTAAAAACCATCTAATCTAGTCTAGTCAGTACAAACATTGAGAGTGTTGACTATTCACAATTCTCATTCTTTAGCAAATATAAATAGTGATAAGTAAGAAAACATTGAAAGAAAACTCAAATTGAAGTATAACATAAGCTACTCTACCTTACTTAGGTGAAAAAACTCAATTGTAGTGCTGCCATAATCCCAAACACTATATCAAAGAGGTGCACAACTAGAGGGCTTACGTTATTTAAATAGACAGTTATTATGGTGTTGAATGGTAAACCAAAAATGAGCAAAAGCTAGAGACTCAAAACTTAAAGGTATAAGAAATGCTCAAATATCCATGCACAAAGCATAGACACCAAATGTTTTGGAGGTCTTTGTTGTGGTCGCCAAGCACATTGTTCAAGCATTCCTAAATGTTGTACTACTCACTGTTGTTTAAGACATTGATCAAGAAATCTTAATCTTGGAGTCTCTCCTCTACTTGTATTAGGTCTAGTGTAGTCCTCACCTAATGTTTTTTTTCTGCTCTGAGCTAGTTACTGATTGTGTCTCTTAAACATCTAAAGTGTCTTGGCATGGCCTTTAAAGCTAATTTAGATACAATATAATATGAAAAATTATGTAATCAATAGCTTAAAACTGCTCTCAAAGATATCATATGGGTTTGGCAAGATGATGATCATACTTCGAGATTTAGGTCATTCTTAAGGAAAAAATCCAAAATTATTAAGTCAAATCTGAAGAAACTAGATTGCAAAATCAAGAGGTAGGATAAATTGTTTGTACTTTTGAAACTATAAAAATAAATATTCAAAATCATTAATCCTTGTGAATAACCATTTTTCTCAGCATAAAAAGTTGTAATGAGAATGTGATACTAAAATTTATATACAAAAACACATATTAAACTCATTCTCAAACCCTCTAGACAATACTTAATTGAACTCCCTTCAAACTAGGAGAGTAGAGAATCTTGAGAGTTGTCAAATGCAATGCTTCTCACTTATAGTTTTCCAAATGGTCAGCTATGAAGGCACCATCGTCATATAACAACTATTTAAAACATAGAAACAAAACTTTTTAAATTCATTCTTAAACCCACTAGACAATATTTTATTGAAATGCTTTGAAACAATGAGTGTATAGGATCTTGATGCAATACTCCTCACTTTCAATTTTTGAAATGGCTAGATTCTTTCATATTTTTACTCCTTTTTCCCATTCATAGCTCTCAATGGAGCATAGGCTTCCTAAATTATGATCCCAATACCTTGTTTTAGGGGTCAATCAAAGTGTTCTTGAGAACTCAACTCCATTTGAAGTCTAACTATTATCTAAATGATGAAAAAAATGTGGTTATCTCTCATATAACCTTGGTTAACCCCCTTCATTAATTTGTATGCTATTGATAGTATTAACACTATGTTCCAAACCCTTAAACCATTCAAATTTCTAATTAAATGTTTGACAAAAGTAATAAAATGCAGGCATGGACATGACCTTGGATGACAAAAAATAGAAACAAAAATTGCAATCAATACCAATAATTTAAAATCTTAGGCAAGGGCTTATGATATAATTGTAAATTATAAATCTTTTATTTAGGAGGTCTTGAGTTCAAGTCTATTCAAGCTTAACACATAATAATTATTGGTCTTGAATTTGAGTCAATTTTCTTCTTGAACTCTCTTTTAATGATGGATCCAAAGCGTTGAACTAATGTTCTTAACATAATAATTAATTTGAACAAATAATAATAAATAAATAATAAATCTAGACTTTGACCCATAATTCTCAAATCTTGCCTACTAAATTGTGTACCCATCATATAAGAGTTCAGTATCTTAAATTGCAATTGAACATGATGGTTTATTGGGTAAACTTACCTCAACTTAGTAGTGTGATAAATGGGGAATCATCCATTTGGGGTCCAAATCATGGAGCTCACTTGGATCAGTAGGGACTTTAAGTCTTCATTTCTGACCAGCGGCCACATTTATCATTCCCTGCATTGAACAAGGCAATAACATTTCAATCCAAACATACTATATCAAACAAAAAAGAAAAAGAAAATAGAAAATGTACTATAGAATCAACTATAACAGACTTAGAACATATCAATCCAAACATACTTGGAAGATGGAATGCAATCACACCATTAGAAAGATACCCAATTTAGGAATAAGAAAACATTTACACTCTAAACTTAAAGCCTAAGATGGGTTAAAAAATTATTAGAATCTTTTTTGTTCTAGTAAAATAACTTTCTTCTAACTAGACAAAGATGATTACAATTAGAAGAAACAACTCTTAGTAATGTTTGCACCCTAAAATGGTTGCCTAGACTATGGGCCCCATTCTTCAATTTATTAAATGACGGAATCAATTTATCTATTTCCTAAATCAATGTCTTACAATATTTTCAATTCAAATTAATTTTCTTGATCAAATCATAATTAATTTGATTATTTCAATATTTCCTAAGGTTTTATCATTTCATCAATAAGCTTATTTAATTAAAAGAAAATATCTCTTTTAAATAAATAAAATAATCTTATTTAATTAAAAGAAAATCTCTCTTTTAATTAAATATGTTTTTCTTATTTAATTAAAATCTATCTTTTAATTAAATAATCTTATCTTATTTAATTAAAATAAAATCCCTCTTTTAATTGAATAAATAAATCCCCACTTAAAGCTCTCATAATAGTGCACCAATATAACTCGGGGGGGGGTGTGAATCAATTGTATAACAATCTGAAACATTTATCCTCTTAAGAAATTTCAACCATTCAATCAAAGTAAATAACAACCATAAAGAAATGCATACACACGATTACACCAAATATGTTGACTAGGGAAACCCTTGATCAAAGGGAAAACTCCAGTGAGAATGATGCCCACAAAAGAATGTACTAGTATGAATATTCCCTGTTAGAGGATGGACCCTATTAGGAGTCCATACAACACTTAGTAAAAGAGTCCCTATTAGGAGACTTTGAATCCCTCTTAGGAGATTCGAACCCTATTAGGAGTTGTGGAAGGCAACTGAACCCACTATCTAATTAACCTTAGTAATATTCCTTTGAGAATAAAATATGTGTGACAATCTTTTGCTTCTTCCTTTATCCAATATGTCAAACTTCTTCACCTTCAAATCATGCAATCAGATCTGGAACTTTGTATCCATCAACAATAACCCTTAAAGTCACTTACACGCATTAGCAAATCACTATGCTTTGTTGCTTCACTATTCAAAATTCTTTTCTACTCATTGATCTCAAGCATGATGTCTAAAACTCAAAAAATATCTTTCCTTTATACCACACTCAATATTAAATCCTTGAGTCAACTTCACATTTTAGCTTATGTTAATTAAATGAAATACAAATTTAATTAATGTTGTCAGCTCACAGCTATACTCAAACTTTCCCATGTTTGGCTTCCATACATGTACACTTGCTGATGTCATCGGTGGTCAGTGTATTACCTCTAGTTAACTATGCAACCCTTCATTTCAAACATAATGCATTGTATCAATCATACAATAAGAATTGCTTTCCTAATGCTCTGTTTCCATGCAGTCTTCTGTATGTCAACCATATCTTCCATACATTTTTTATTCAAGTTCTGCACACTTTTCCAAGTGACAAATACATATTGTAGTATGTGTAGGTAACTGTGCATAAGCAGATAAGTAATGTATTGTCCTAAATACAAAAATCACCATCTACTACTCTGTTAGTCTTTTAAAAACTCATTACTATGTTTTAATTAATTATAAACACAATTATGGATACATCATAAGAATGTCCTACAATACTCCCCCATAGCATCAGCATTCATGCTAACATATTTCTAAGTGGTGGGATTTTTCCTCTCACATGCCTTTTTAGAGATTTAACCCACATTGCTCTTGAGGATGCATTCCTCTCCACACTTTCCTTTATAAGAAGCCCTCTCCTTCTCATTTTCATATACCAAGATTTTATTGTTATGCTATAGGTTTGGAAAGAAATTTTGGAGGAGAGCTTGAGCACTTTATCTTGGACATTGTAACTTATCTTTTCTTGTCTTCTTATCTCATGCATTTATAGCAATCCATTTAGATTACTTTTGCAGTTGCATGTTAGATTATATTTATATTTCCTTTCATAGAATAATCTTGCATTTGCATTTCCTTTCATATATTAGTTTACTTTCATGCATTATTATCATATATAATAGCTTCCATTTTCATTTACATGCATATTTGATGATCATGGAGATTAGCACTCTTTATTTTCCTCTTTGAATCTCTCATTGTATGGTGTACTTGCATCTAAATTGAGGTCCTCCATTATAAACCCTTGCACTCTATGAATAGAGAGCTATGAGTTTCCATTTGAGACCCCATTCTTGAGCAATCTTGGATATAATGATTCATAGAAGTCTGTCAACATTTTAGTGTTGAAAGAGAGAGATTATTGAAAATAGATTGATACAAGTATGATAAATGTGTTTCAATCATTTTTTTGTCACTGATGTCAAACCTGCTATTTTTTGGTAAGACAACTACTTACATGATTCAAGTACTATCACTTATTTGATTGATGAAGAGGATTTCATCAAAAGATGTAACAATAGCACCTAGAGGAAAGGTTGAGTTATGGTATGAGTAGGAGTACAAGAACCAACTAAGAAAGTGGTAACATAATGCATGATAATCTACTCAAGGTTTCAAAGATTGGTTACACTAAGCAAGTTTAGAAGAACAAGTGTAACAAAGTTTGTCTGCAAAGCTTGACCGAATGGATAGTGGGTGCTGAGAAAAGTCAGTGCAAGTCGAGAAAAAAATCAATTAGACCCAAGTAAAATTTTATTTTAGTGTATGCCAAGTAAAATAGTTGATGTCGAGTAAAGTTTAGTTGATGTCGAGCACTAGTAAACTTTATTTTGTGCTGAGTGATTTTATAGAGGATGTCGAGCAATGAAGTATGTGTCAAGCATCAAAAGCAAGTTAATGTCGAGTATTAGCATTACTTAAAAGATCATGAATTCAATAGATCTGAGCTAACAAGTTTGTTTTCTTGGATTGTGTGAACCATGTGGAAGATAAGATTGATGAGCTAAAGGCACAAAATCAATGGTGAATGGTTTTGAGATGAATCTAAAGAAGATTGAAGGAGAATTTTCTAGAAAGGGATGAAATGAATAAGGGGTAGATTCATTGAATTCTACCTAATCTATCCCAACCTTAAATTGGACGATGGTGAATGAATGGAAAAATATCATAATTCTCTATTTATAGGGATGGCTAGTCAAAAGCAAGGGTTGTCATGTATGAGAACCTAAGGAAGACAAAGAGTCTAGTGTATTTCTTCATTCAATGACCTAAGTGAAGAGTCTGCATTGGCATGTTAAGCAAGAAGGCTTAAGGGTATGCATGCTTGAAGGGTGAACAAGCTATCAAAGCTAAAGTGTGTAAAAGCCAAGATGAATGGAGGACTCAAACAAAGATCTGTAATCTACAAATGGAGTTGTAAGTTGTTATTAGATCAAGCCTTACTATTACTCTCTAATAATTGTATCAATCTAGGGTAAATATTTTGGATTAAGGTTGACCTAATAGTCATTTGTAAATCCTTTAATCAAGTGACATTCCAAGTGAATGATCCAAAATCCTCTAACAAGGCTCACTCCTAATAGGGTGATTGAAATCCTTTAACCAAGTCACATTTAGCAATGTTTATTGTAACCTTTAATAGGGTTGGCCTTTCACAGGGCATCACTTCAGAAGAGTGAAAAAGAGTAGCATGTTACTGGTGGTTTTTCCAAAATTGGGTTTCTACATAAATCATTGTGTCAAATGTGTTGATTGAATATGTTATTTCATGTTTACATTTCTACAAATTGATTTGATAGTAACCTACAAGTTTTAAGTCATTACATAATCTTATGGATGCATGCATCATGATAAATTTTTGATGGGTTCACTAAGATGTGAAAAGTTTTAATTGTACATCTATAACGTGGATAACTAATTCACACCCCTCTCAATTATTCAAAATAATTCCAACAATTGGTATTAGAGCCATCTACTTAAAAGGACTAGTTTGAAGGTACTAGAAGCACAAAGATCAAGATGTCAAAGAGAGAAGTACCCAAGCTTAATAGAGATAACTTTCCTATATGGAAAATTCAGATGAAGCTACACCTTGGAGGACTTGGAGATCATACAAAATCTACCATTGCTACTGAGCATGTTGATCCTACTAGAGCCCTAACTGCTAAAGGTCTAAAAAAAGAAGAAAGAACACAACTAGGAAATGTTAGAGATTGCCTCTACCCTAAGCTATGTTTAATTTTATGATATCAAAAGTCTTGGCAGTGCGAAGCAAACATGGGATACTCTACACACTATCTATGAAGGAGACAAGAATGTTGTGAGAGCCAAAGCTTAAAGTCTCAAAGGTAAGTCTAATGATATGAGAATGAAAGAAGGTGAGAATATTGCTCAATACTGCTCTAGGATAAAAGATGTTATTAATGCAATAAGAGGAGCTACTGGTAAAATAGATGATGATACTGTACTTAGAAAAGTTTTGAGAACACTGCTACCCATCTATTATTAGAGTTTCTACAATACAAGAACTAAGATGTGTACTAGGGAGTGATCTAACACTTGAAGGTCTGATAGGCTCACTACTTTTGAGCTATCTAACATTGATAATTACAAACTTGAAAATATTGAATCTACTTTCAAAGCTAAGTTGTCATTAAAGGAAATTGATGAGAAGAAGAAGAAAAAGACAAAATATGTGTCTAGTGACAATGATATAGATGAGGAGGATGTAGATCAACTTGAAGCACTACTGGAAAGAAGATTTCACAAAGGTAAAGGCAAGTTTAAAGGTAAACTACCTATCATTTGTTTCAATTGCAATGAGGTTGGTCATATTGCTACTAGATGTCCAGAGAAGAAAAACTACAAAGGTGGTGACAAGTACAAAAGTAGAAGAGATATTTTTAGAAAAAAATTTAATGCTCCCTTGGGATTCATGAGAAGGACTTAACTACATCTTGTGTACTATAAGTTGAGTGGTTGTATCGAACATTGACAGATCAATCTTTTGGTGCAACGGCAACCCCACTCTAACAAGTAGTATCAAAGCTTGGTCATAGGTTTGAATCCTCAAACCCTTGGGTAATGTTGAGGGGAATATTATTAGAAATTTTTTCAGCACTCCCCTCAAGATTCATGACAAGGGCTTAACCGCCTCCTGTGTATTATAAGTTGAGTGGTTGTATCAGGCATTGACAGATTGGTCTTTGGTGCAATGGCAACCCCACTCTAATATTTAGCACATATGTAAGACTAGTTAGTCGAGGAAAATATACTTACTAGTTAACATAATCTCACCAAAATTATCTACATATGTCACATGACCTACCTTAGTATATTCAACTCTACCCAATTCAATTATATTAAGAAAAATCATCTTCATCAATTGAGAAATTTAGAATTTTAGGATAATAGAACATACCAATATCCATCAAAAAATACATGGAAAGATCATAGACTCAAACATGATATAATTGATGACTTCTTAAAGTCAAAACTACATTATTTCTCCACATTGAAATATTTCTATTTATATGTTCTTGTTAAACACACATTTTGACCTTTCTAATGTTGGTACTACAAAATTGGCTATATATTTGCAGTTTTTGCTTTATATTTTGATATGCTATGGTTGAAGGTTTTCTTGTTGGAGATATCTTGAACTTTCCTCTCATCAATCTTGATATGTCAATACCTTGACTATATTCTCATTCACCTATTATATGTGGACATAGATATAAACTTTCACTTTATTTAAACTAACCTTGTACAAATTTTAGATTTGTGTTGTTCTAAACTTACCATATGGTATAGCCACTTGGACTACAAGTACAAAATCTATTGGACATGATTACACACACTAGGAGCTTACAAATATCTCCAATATAGATAATCTACCATAAAAAGGTCACATATCTATCACCAACATGATGTCATTCAGATATTTGAACAAAGGCTAAGGTGATTTATGTGCTATATATATAGTATATAAATACATGAAAAATGATAAATGTCTAGTAGCATCCCTAATGAGCATTTGCAATATATGCTCTAGGAATGAGAGTGATCCAAATTACTCTAGCACAATTGGTTACATTCTTTGAGGAAGTCATTGTACCCTCATGCAGTTTACTTGTCAAATAGATCATTAAATTTGAGGCAATACCATAGAAAGCCATTCTTTCGAATACTTCATACACTACAACAAAATTTCATAAATCAATGAGTTTGACTTTAAAAAGTACACATGAATTCTAATAGAATATCATAATTTGACACAATTCAAAGAATATCACCTACTCATCATGAATCTATCAATTAAAACTCTACAAAATAACTTACAATTAACTAAACTTGCTAATGTAAAATTTTAGATGTGAATGACATCATACAATTTATTTGATAAACTTGTTAATGCCACTCTAAATCAAGAATGCACATGCAGATGCATTCTATATGCATGGAAAATAGGCGAAGATTGAAAAACCCACCATGCTTACATTTATTTAATAGATCTATTAAGTTTTTATAATTATAGAACAATATCAATGTTAGAACTCTAGTTGCTATGGATGAGAGAATGTCCTCAGCGAGCCAATACATAGAAAGTCTTGATTTTCTTGCATGCTAAGGATATTACCCTTGCCTATAAGAGTCAAAGTCACAATGTTCGTGATGGTATATAACTGAAAACTCCTAATTAAAGACCTCTAACAAAAATGCAAAACTTGTTGAGTTTTTTTAGCTCCACATGATGTCATATGCATATGAATTGAGATTGCATATTGAACTATGGCCTCCTTTTGCGTTGCCTAAAACCAAGAGATTCACATAGTTAGTTGTCATGTTGTGATAGGTTAAAGTTGAGCTTCACTTGGTTTCAAGAATAGTTTAATATTCTCTACTAATCAAGGCCAACCATGTGAAGGTGGAAGCTCATTTGGCCCCACCCCCTCGAACATCTAAATTCCCCGTTAATATCTGAAATTCATTCATTCTATTAATAAAATGTAACATTCATGAATTATCACATGATAACATTCATTAAAACATAATTTGCATTAGAACATTTTCATTAACATTAAAATAGAAGATTCATTAGAAAATTCACATGAACTCAATAGAACATAAATAAAACATCTAGACATAAACATCAATCATTATCAAATAAGTTATATAAGTTCACATGAATCATTTCTTTTCTTTTTTTTGTCCTCCCCTATATTGTTGCAAAGGCATATCCATGTCATCATCAATATTTCTTCTCACTTGTGGATGTGATCTTGTTGTAATTTGTAAAGGTAGGTCCTCTGCAATAACAAATAAAAGGGTTAAATTTAAAAATATTGAGACTTTAAAGATTTTAAAGAATATTGTAGCACTCTTTACCTTGTCCAACCACATCATCTTTCCCACCGACCTAGCCCTCAATAGGTTCATTAAGAACAACCTCTTCACCCCTTACAACTACAATAGAAAATGTTTTCTTAATCCCAACACATATTATAGTTAAATTTGTATTACTACACCAAATTCAAATTAAAATGTTTACTTGTATTAATAATTTAGAGATAAAAAATCGAATAGAAAATATATACCTTTAGCAATACGATCCACATTCAAATCAACACCTCTATGGTGCTCAGCCAGTATATCAGGATTGGTAGGATGCAATCCAATGTAGATAATTAGTGCATTTATCAACAATATATACATATAAATACAAGACAAATATTGAGAAATGTTAATCATTCATTTTAATACATATAAATATATTCACTTTAAAGTTTTAAACAACTATTAAATCATTATTTCCTTACTCAAAATAGATATAACGACTTATATTTTTGGAACTTACTATCAAACATAGTAATTGCTACAATATTCAATTTGAAATAAAAATCAATTGACTTATTTACCCCATCAATAGATCCAGTAGAAGAACCTTGTGCACTCATTTCTCAGAGTTTTTTAACCACGGCTGTATAGCCTCGTTTGTAGGCTAATTTCTTGTCCTCTTCAGAAGTTGTTTTTTAAAACTCTGTGGCCTACATTTTTGCTTGGTATCATGAAAAAAAATTTGTAATAAATTTCAGCAAGACCAAATTGTTTACAATTTATAAATATTTGCATATAATTTTTCATTTACTTATACTTACAATTCATGCAAAAAGTTTTGAATATCCACCTGAGCCGAGCTTTTGCTGCTTGTGTTTCTATTTTCTTGCTTTGGTTGTCTTTGATGTGTCAAGAAACTTATGTGAAGTTTGAAATATGTTATATCACATAAGTATTAAGAGTAATTATTACATAATTTCATTCTTAATATTATGACATACCTTCTTTCCTTGGGTGGTACCATTTCTCCACCATCTCTTGTTTTTTTCTCAGTGGCATCCTTTTTATGATTCTCAAACTCAATAATAGGAATATGGGCGGTCACTCATAACAAGGGTTGTTTTTCATTTGGGTCCTATAGTTGTACCTAATATACTTCAAATCTTGGCCCACTTTCTCAAGGAGCCTAAGTCTTTGAAAGACATAGGGTCCAAAAAGTGTTGTCATGGCATCAATGAGTTTATCCTTTACCTCTTTAGTTTGTAAATTCCACTTTTAAAGAAAAGAAAAAAACTATTAGATTCATAAATGAATTGAAGCTACCTTTTAATTTAAGAAATTGGTCAAAGGAAACATTATCTAGCAATGAAATCAAAATATAATACCCTATGCATATGGTCAACCCAAATATTCATCATTAAGTTTTTCATAAAATAGATTATTCCTTGCAAAATAATAATGGGATTAGTAGTTATTGCAAGGGACTGCACAAGAGGTTAGTTCATTTGATTATGAGTATAAAATATTATATTAAAATAATGGATCAATATTTAAAGTACCTAGAGGTTGGGCTACTCTCAAGGGAAGACCATCTTCATTGCTCACAAGCAATTAATCACAATTTATTAGTAGTTTTGTACATCTAACACGGGTACACCCAGGAATGTCCTCATCACCTCCTACATAAAATGAATCCAATATTACAAAATGCCCCCTAAGAAATAATAGTTCAAGTGAAATAAACACATGAAAAATGAGAGAGAAAAGGAGGAATCTACTTACCAATAGGCATTTCCACAGCATCTGTGGCCATGCTACCTATTGCCAAATTCATAGTTGGCATTAAATCTTCAGTTATGTTCCTTTTACTAGCCAGTGTAGTGAACATAGGATCAATGGTAGGAGCTAAAAAATGAGATTTTTAGAGCATGATAATACAAGATTGTTATAGCTATTAAAAAAAATTGTTTGAGAAAAACACAAGTGTAGGATAAAACATGTGATGTACTTGAACCACCTCAAGTATTATCCTCGAGGGCATCGTCCTTGTACCTCCTCATTATCCTCTATAAAAATAACACATATACATTTTATTTAATGACATAAATAAAATATTATACTATAAAAACTATTATTGAACCTTTTTAATAATAAAAAACTAAATTAATACTTACTTTATGTTTGAACTAGGTGCATCAACTCATCCTCCGTTTGTTGTATTTTAGGAGCCTGAGGTAGAGTTCATGCCAATTGCTTTAACCTTCTTGCTAAATCATGAAGAACCTTTTTCACTACATCCATAAGGTCAATGATTGATTCAAAATTAATAATGAATTCATCCTACTCATCATGTGGGTCCTCATTGACTACTTTTTCCTTTCCCTTTTCCCGATCAACACTCGTTTGTAAGAACAATATTATTAGTGCTATATTTAAAATCAATCAAAAATAGTAGTAAAGAATAAAAAAATACACATTAACATATTTATTATATCTAATTTGTACAACAACAATGAGTTTTACCTATCGGGAAGAAAAATTCTCACTAGAACCATCATTGTCATGCATATCATGTGGCTGTCAATCCATACTATAGCCCTGTATTTCAAAATAAATCATTGAGACATGTTAAAAAAAATTTGTTATTATTCTAAGTTGGAAAAAAAAAAAAAAAATTTAATGGTGTGTTGGATTCATTGATTGGACTTGATTTTAAATGTGCATAGTACGTACCACCTCACCCATGATAGTGACTTTTTTTGTATCTATTCGATTCAAATTATAATCAATAAGAAGTTCTTTGCCTCCACACATTAATTTATCCCACATAAAAATATGTGATTTCCCTCATGTGCCTCAAATATGCAACTGGGTTGCTTCTTAGTTGATGCATTCCCTGATACTTTTGGCCTTATGTCAATATATATAGCTATTATTTTACTTTTTTCACTAACTTTTTGTTGTATATAATTTTTCATGAGTGCATACCTATACATACTCTCTTTTTATCTAACAATCCACATCCAACTACTGTAATCATAGTAAGGTCCAACATACTCCATCAATTCAACAACCTTGTTGTAAGAGACCTTTATGTCATCCATGGAAAATAGGCCCAAACCATGTAATGAGGATGGTGATATGTGATATATCTTCTCTCCAACACAAAAATTAGTGTTTATTGGAGGAAGTTCATTGAGGACCCACTGTTTATGTAGATCTTTGTACCTAAAGGGCACATCAGAGTCACTTTCACTCTCACCATCATAAGACCATGACCCCCCTTGAGAAAGCAAAAAATTCATGTGCTTATTGAATTTCTTTCTAATATTTTGACCTCAAGTCAATTCCCTTGACTTGGACATACCAAATGTCTCACTTTCTTCTTCCATTCCTACATTTTCCTTACTCGAGGACAAATTTGACAAATACCTATTCACTAGTACCTGCACTTCATGAAATAAGAGATATAGGTGGCAATGAGAGAGATATTTTTAAAATGGTAAAAGACATTAATCTCTATGGGGTGTACTAACTTATACTTGATGATCCATGAGATTTCATGGGATCCTCGTGAAAGGTCTTCAGGTTTCTACATATGTAAATCAATTGTCTTATGTTAGCTAAAAAATTCATGATACATATACTAAAAATAAATTGAATATTAGCATCACATATGAATTATAAATAGTAAAAGATACATGACAAGTTAATCAAATTAATAATTGATCTATCAAGAACTTAATATTGATTAGCATAGGCATTGATCACATAACTGTACATTTCATTCTTGTCATTGATAGTCAAACCCCCCTTTTAATGTTAGCTAATCAAACCCCTACTCCCATCATTGATATTATTCTTAATCCATCTCATCAGTAAGATCGCCATTTTCATCGACATCATCACCACCACTATCATCGTCGTCATTGTCATCATCATCATTATGATCATCATCCTCATCATCATGATCATTAGAAGCATCATCATCATGATCAGTAACATCATCACTTGCATCAGGAGCATCATTGACTAACTCTCGATTATGATCCACTTCTTCCTCTTCCTCGGTATCTTCTTCTTCCATCTCATTATACTTTATCAAACTTCCTATTGGATCATATCTATAAAAAAATGACAAAACTGATTTATGTGGAACCTTTGAGTAAAAAACCTGCTCACATTAACTTGGAAGAACATAGGGCTCATCCCCAATTGGCTCAAACAACCTTGTATTAATCATTGAAAATCCATTCTCATGCTCAATAACAATTCTATCAAGATCATTTTAATTGAGTCGTAGTTTGTACCATTTGATGACAAAGAGAACTAATTTAAAGGAATTAAAGTAACTATCAAGTATATCAACCTAAATTCCATGGTATCAATTTTGAGATTCTCCAGGATGCAAGTCATTTCTACATGAAATATTGGTCACTTGGAAGACTGCACTTATCCCAGAATCACAAGCTCTCTTCATGTCATCAAAATATTTGATGCAAAATTTATAACCATTGCATAACATAGCCTTATGATATTTCACCTACAATAATGTCAAACATGTATAAATTATTGCATCACGAGTTCAAAAACATACGGTTGATTAACAAACTTATAAGTACCTGGAGATCTCTTAAACCATATGCTAAATCTATTTCCTTTTGTGTAACATTGGGATCTCCATTACAATTAGCTTGTCTAAGCAATGAAGGCATGGATTCCTATTTTAATCTATGACTAGAATGTTGACATTGTTCAATCCATGCCATCATCTAATCTTGATTTTTTGCAATATACAAATGTATTGCAACCCACTCTTTAGCAGTTGTACAAAAGTAAATAGATGACTTACAATAGATTTATTTTGAAGATTAAGAATTAATTAACTACAACAACATCTCATAATTTATTACCTTTCACTTTCCTAAATCTATCATTCCCCACCAAGTACTCCCCTTTGAATTTTTTAATGGATTCGAGATCCAAATTGCAATCTATATAGGTCTTTGTTTCAAGATTAGGAAGATATTGAGTAACATACACCATCATTTGGTATACCATATATCCTCCAATCAAAGAACCCTTGAGATGTGCTCTTTGTCAAACCAAACTCTTCAAGAATTTTAAGTATCTCTCAACCATCCACATTAACCTAGGTTGTATAGGTCCACACAATTCAATCTCCTCAACTTGGTGTGTGAGGTAGTGTTCTTGCGCATTGAAATTTTGAAGTTAAACATTTTTTATTTCACACATTAGTAGACAAATTATTTTCTTCCAATTTTTTATATATTCTTTATGGATTTTTTAAGATGAAAACCATGTACAAGGGATTCAAGACAAAAAAACATATAAATATGAGACATTACAGTATATTACTTATTTGATACATTAAACAAATATCACTGCTTACCTCATGTATTTTCCAAGGTCATATATCACTTGTTTGATCTTTTTCAAAGTTGTTTGGGAGCGATAGGGGTAGCACAAACTACAACAATTGTCAACTGATCATTTTGTTCTTTTCTAATGTGATGCAATGGAAATTGTGTGTAGTTTCACAAATATATTGTAAATACAAAATATCGTGATTTACCTTGATGAAGGTATGACAATCATGCATTTTCAACTCTGGCCCAAATTCACTTTTCTCTGATATGAGATTGCTTATATTTGTAGCAAATCCTATAGGAAATCAAATTTTATGTATGACTTTTTTTATGGAATTACTTTATTGCTTCATTAATAACCAAGAAATGGTACTTCCATTAATTTGATCTCCATTGCCATTTGATTCAATGATATTTTTCATTACATGATTACAATCATGAATGTCACTACAAATTTTGGCAATTTTTTCTTTGTCACGCCTTCCATCCAATATTTTTCACAATGTCTCTATTACATTCTTTCCAATATGCATAGTATCAAACAAATGCACAATTTGTAGCTTCTCGTAGTAGGGCAGCCTACTAAATTCTTTGGGATAACATTTTAGTCCCCTTGGAAGGTGGTCAATGATGCCTTGATGACCTTCAGGATCATCAATTACATAATTAGCAAGAAAAACACAATCAAATTATATATTTTTGAAACATAAACCATTAGGTGGAGTGATACTACCTTAAATTTTATTATATTCCAACTTCCATAGGTCAAGTGTCATTCTTCATCACTTTGATGTAGTCTCTTCTTTCCCATTAAAAAGATGTTTTTTGGCACTTTGATCCTAATGATTTTTGTGGAGGAAGTGCCTATTCTCATCAAACACCTTCTTTCTTAAACTTTTGGAATGACAAGATTTCATCTTTGGACCACACATTGAACATGAAAATTTTCCCTTTGTTTGAAGACCTACAAGATAATGATACAACTAGATTAAATACATTTATTTTTGGAATTAGTATTATCAAGTACAACTACATTTCAGCATAACATAACACATATGTGTCAACCCTAGGGCATCATGAATTGTCCACACAAGCATTGCATGGAATTGAATTTTTTTTTTGTACAATTGATCTAGAGATATCATACATAGTGAAACCATTCCATAACACCAATAACTTATCAAGAAGAGGCCCAATATATACATTCATATCTTTCACTTGGTACTTACCCAGTTGAATGAATAATATAAGATAATTATTATGGTCATTTGACTCCAAGACTTATAATTACATGTAGATAACAATAAAATAACAAAATACCTAGAACAATCATTGCCAACATAATGTCATCCCTCCTAAATGACATCCATGGAGGAAGGTTGTTGTTGATAAAAAAAATAGGCCACACCGAGTAAACAGATCCCATCTCTCAAAATGGATTGACACCATCAATTGCCAGAGAAATCCTAAGATTTCAAGGTTCTTCTTTAAATGTGGTCACTTTTCCTCTATGCCCATAAATGATAAATCATTCATAGGCATTTGAATAATGTCATCTTGACTTTTATTATGTGCATGAGAATCCATAAATTGTGCCAAGCTACTGCATCTGAATGATCATTTAAGACATGGAATAATGGGGATGTAACAAAGAACCTTGTGAGGCACCTTTTTTGTCACTTGATCATCTCGATATCTTCTTGTATGAAATTTGGGGCATTCTATTGCATTTTTGTGTTCTTTACAATAAATGGCATGATTTTCATGACAAGCATATATTGCTTGATACTCCCTTCCAATATGTTTCATAGTGGCACATAATTCTTGATATGAGTGAGGGAGAACATTTGATAGTGGTAACAAATAGTCACCTATCAATCTACAAAAAAGATATAAGTCATTAGTATAAACAATCTCAATGGTACATATTTCACCTTTTATAGACTATAATGACATATATGACAAACCTTAGCATATGTGACATTGTTATGTTGGATAAACCATTCATAACCTTCAAATTCACCAACAATAATACAATAGAGAGAAGAGTTGATTGGGACCCTTCATAAAGGGTTGTGTTTTTCTTCTCAAGTAGAGGTATATTATGGATGCCCTCAATGTCATCCTCATCATAATTATCATCATTAGCACCACCACCACCATACCACCAATACCAGTACCAAATGCGTCGTGGATCAATGCATTCATACCATCATCTTCAAATGTGTTTTGTGGCACATGATTGGTATCTTCCATGGGATCATGATCTTCTCCTTTAATACTCACACCTCCATGTTCTTCCAAGATGTGGTGGTCCATATTACATACTAGCCTAGGGAGATTGACCTATATAAAAATGATGATAATCAAACCCTCATTCTATGGTTCATATGTATATTAATTGCAAAAACAATATAACAAACAATTTACCAATGGATGATAATCAAACCCCCCCTTCAGTGTGATCATTCTCCCTACAATGTCTCTTAGCTATTTTGATTTTTATTCTTCTTGTCTTTAAGTCATTACAACTCTTGAAAGGATGATAACATTTTTCATCACCTTCTCCTTGAAAGTTAGAAAATAATCTAGTGATTATCTCCCTATTTTGATCAAATTCCCTTGTATTATCTGACATGATTGTTCTTCACTAGAATAACTTATTCTTGTACCCTTATTGAGTTGGTTGTACTTAATTTTTATGTCTACACATATGATTTTGAAAGAAAAGTTTGGTGTAATTAATGTGTATATTTGCAAATTGCACATATGGTTTTGAAAGAAAAATTTAGTGTAATTAATATGTATATCTACAAAAATATTGGACACGGTGTACTTAATGTTTATATCTACACGTATGGTTTTTAAAGAAAAATTTGGTGTAATTAATGTGTATATCTACAAAAATATTGGACATGTTGTACTTAATTTTTATATCCACACATATGGTTTTCAAAGAAAAAGTTAACCTAATTAATGTGTATATATGCAAAAATATTGGACATGTTGTACTTAATGTTTATATCTTCACATATCATTTTGAAAGAAAAATTTGGTCATTGTTGACACAAAAGCTTGCACCCTTGCCTAAAGTCTTCCCTAAAGGTAGCCTCGTGTAACATGGAAACAATTTCAAAAGTATGGGACTTTATGACTTGAGAAATCTCTAGTGAAGGCCGATTTCCTTACTATCATGATCCACCTAACTATTTCTTAAGAGGAAAATGGAGAAGGAATGCATGAAAGAAAACTACCTAATCTAGTGTAAGAGGAGGTGATACACCAAATAGTATGTTCAACCTTATCTCTACCCAAGAATGAACAGTTCATCAATACAACCTCAAAGTATGCAAATTTAATCCTTGCTTAATCCAACAACCGTATGTAGATCAGAAACCAAAAGAATACTATAAGGAAGAGACTTCACTTTATATCATTCAAAATTCAAGTACATACAATCATACAATTTGAGAAATGAAGACAATACATTAACACAAAGGCAAGAGGGTATTGTATAGTATATTAAGAGAAGAAAGAGATACAATGGAGGAATGTATTAACTCAGAGGAAAAGGAAATTACAATAGCATAGCATAGACATACAATGCTATTAAATTAGAGAAAAATATTGACCCTAAGAAAGGTTACAAAATCTGACTTTATAGTGCAAGCATAACTCAGATAGCTTCTACCCTAAGGAAAAACTCAACAACTACATTCAAGATTGCAGAGAGTAGTCATTGCAAATCTAAGAAAGATCTGATCATTGTACACATCTAGATGTAGGAAAATCACTTATTCAGCAAATAGAGCCTTGAGAAGATAGAAACAATAGCCATTGTCATTCTAACTAATTCCCTTCATATTTATCAGGCATGGGAAATAATGAAAGTGGTTGGAGAAGATTGGAAAAATAATATCTTCCATCAAAGAGTTGCTTCCTTTATTATCAGCATGCCAAGTTAGCTAGGTCATCAGTCAACTGGATTCAATCCTTAGGCTTTGCCATGTGGACCAATCATACTTTATCATTTTGCCACCCTGCCAATATTCAACTTATGTTTCATGTTTGACCGCCTATGATCATAGCTTCACAACCACCTTTCTGCATTAGCTATTATTCCTCATGAAACTGTGAACAAACCATATTGTTGCTTCACAACTTATCCTTATTATCTTCTCCTAAATATTGCAATTAGGCAGCAACATGATCCTAACCCTTCACACTGCCATGGCTTGAACATTGACATAACATGAAATGCCCATGACTTTGTGAAAATGAACTTAACCGCCCTTGCTTTCTATCCACCTAGGCCTACTGAGATACATGTTGCATCATCATTATCTCACTATATAAATTGAGCATAAAATTTTCCATAATGACATAGTGACATGCATTGATTTCTTTAGATTCAATGGTCAAAATATAGTTGGGACCCCTCCTGCATAGTTCAACTCCTCAATCAATCAGAAACTACCACAACACCAAGGTCATCTATATGGTGCCATGCCATATCTTTGTGACCTTACCCAAGTATTATTCTTAACTCATCACGACCATGCAAAAAGGAAGAGATGCACGATTGCAATACTAACTGTGGTTTTTTCCATAACTCCAGCAAAGCTGTAATGACCACCTAATTTTCTTATTTTATGTTATTGTTTCTTCGTAGCTTAAATATTTAACCCATCACTGAATTTGGAAACCATGTGCACAAGGTAATTCATGATTTTTCCATCCTAATCATAGTTAACACTAAACTCTCTATGATCATGTCAATGAGCAAGGGTTGCGACATCACAACTTAAACCTAGAGTTAAGATCATAACCCTGCGACCAAGCGATTAAGAGGGATTGCTACATCACCACTCATAATTGTATGTTAGCCTTCTAAATTGTGAAGCCACATTGACTACTTAAAGAGACTATGTTGCATAATTGCACCTCCCCAAATGGTTAAGCCATAGACTACGACAACTAGGTGATGAAAGATAGTCGCACGATCACAGCTTGAATCTACAAGGGAATAAAGCATAAAAGGCTTGAACTTAGGATAAATAAGGGATAAGCCAAAGTTTTGAATATATATTTTATTTGATCATTTGAATATTTGAATAGATATGATCGTTAGCCATGCCTGAGAGGTAAAACTCAAATTCTGGTAGGAGGGAAATATGACTAACAATTTTGGTGACTCAGACGGGATACTATCCTACTATGTATATGATTGGTGGCCTTTAAGCATCCATTGGGATATGGAGTCATAAAAAAATGAGATCTTGTACATTATGAAATGATAACTCTACCTCTGACTTCTCTACAATTACAAAACTTCAAAACATGGCTATCTTATAGAGAGATAACCTGTGCTTGACACTTCTTGGAAAATTGGAAACTAACCTAATATATACAAAAAACCTTAACCCTCTCTATAAGAAAGGATTGAGGTAAATCTCATTAACTAGAATGAGCAGAATATTACCATTGGGCCTAAATAGCTAGAAAGCATTGACTTGCTTGCAACTGGTGATAACATAAGATCTACTCTAGATAGCATCAAAGTTGGAGTGCCTTCCCAATTTGGCTCTATTGGCATCCCACTTGAGAAAAAGATCCCCTTCCTTGAAAATCCTAGTTGTATCCTTTTTATCAAAACTTCTTTTGACCTACTATTGACAAGCCTCAAATGTATGCATAGCTTGTTTCCTTATTCTTCTAATTCAATCAGTTCTACTAACCTGATTGTCATGGAATCATTTTCCTCTAGCTCCAATTGATGACCCAGCTCAAGAGAGGGAAATTCTAGTGAAATAGGAAGCTTGGATTCCCTTCCATAAACTAGCATAAAAGGTGAATTCCTAACTACTCTCTCAGGTGTAATTATGTTATCCCAAAGGTTTGCCTTCAACTTGGCATGCCAACTCCTATGATAGTCTTCAATTGTCATCCTCATGATCTTGTTGAGATTCTTGTTAGAGGATTCAGCCAAGCCATTTCCTTGGGGATAATAATTTGAGGAAGTGCTCCAATATGTCCCATATTCTAGATCCTAAGAACATATATGAGCTCCAACAAAGCATTTGGCATTATTAGATATAATAGTTGACGGAACATCGAATCTTGTCACAATTCCATTAAGGAATTCAACTACTAAGGCCTCTATTACATCCTTCAAAGCCACTACCTCAGTCCATCTTTGCAATAGTCTATGGCTACCAAGATCCATTTATGACTAGCACTTGAGTGTGGATTTAGGACCAATGATATCCAAACCCCATTGGGAAAAAGGTTGGTCAACTTGAATGGGGAGGGGAAGGGAAACCAATCTTTTCTTTCCAAAGAAGAAATCACATTTCTCACACTTCCTTACTCACTTATGGTAGACATTAAATAGGGTGGGCTAATAATAGTCAGACCTCAGTATCTTCATTGCAGTGACTCTAGCTAAGAAATGGCCACCAATAGGACCATCATGAAACTCCTTCAACAACCTGTTGATCTGATCTATGTGCATACATCTTAGCAAGACTCCATCAGAATCCTTTCTGAATAATACTCCATCCACCAAGATATAGGGAATAGCCTACACTCTAAATTGTCTCCTCTTTGCTTTATCTAGGCCTTGGGGGCATCTTCCTTTTGTTAAGAAGGTAGTCATGTCCTACAACCAATCAATTTGATCTTCATTCTCCATTGGTTGCTCATTTTGGATTAAGAGGGAATCTTCTTCATGTGTCTCAAAAGATGAAGCCATATGTTCACACAGTCCTTTACCTCTTACCAATTTGGTGATCTTAATATTAATATCATATTCCATGACTCTGTTAATTCATCTAGCTCTTTTCTCATTAATTTCCTTATTTAAGAGGAAATCCTTTACACTTGCATGTGGAACTAAAAGTTGGACCTTTTTGTGAGACAAGAGATGTCTAAATTTTTTGAGAGCCCTCACAACAACAACTTGTTTCTCTACATAACTATATCTTTCCTCATAATCATTAAGCCCTTCACTAAAGAAGCAATGGGATGCTCTAAATTTTCATAATTTAATTGTGTAAGAACAACTAAAATGCTTGACTTTCCTACAAGGGAGTAGAGGATGAAACCTCTATTGAATTTGGGGTTGACAAGAGTAGAGGTTGATGAAACTGACTACTTGATTTCTTCAAAACTGGCCTTTCCCTCTTTGGTCCAAGTGAACACCACGTTCTTCTTTAACATAGTTGTGAGAGGCTTTACCATATAAGCAAGGTCTAAGATGAACCTCCTTATGAAGTTCATCCTACCAAGAAAACTCTACAATCCTTTCTTATGGGTGGGAAGTGGGAGAGTAAGAATTGCTTCTACCCTCTCTAGATCTATTTTTAACCCATTTCTTGACACAATATGCCCTAAGATCTTTCCTTGGTCAGTAGCAAATACACACTTCTTGGGGTTTAGGGACACACCATACTCTCTACATCTTTCAAATACCTATCTCATGTGATCAAAATGATCTGATGCATACTTTGAAAAGATAGTTATATCATCCAAATACACTAGCATAAATTTTTCCAACATACACTTGAAGGCAATCTTCATTGTCTTTTGAAATGTGGCACCTAAATTGGTTAGTCCAAAAGGAAGCTTACAATAAGCATAAGTGCCCCACTTAGTAGTGAAAGCAATCTTATATCTATTAAGCTCTTGTACTAACACCTAATTGTAGCCTGAAAAACCATCTAAGAAGGAAAACCTTTCTGAACCACTAACCTTAGATAGGACTTGTTCCTTGGAGGGAAGGGGGTGGTGATCTTTAAGAAAAGCCCTATTAAGATCTCTAAAGTCTAGACATAGTCTGATCTCCCCACTCTTCTTCCTAATAGGAACAAGGTTAACCACCCATGAGGAATGCTTGACAAGGAAAATAATGTTGGCTTCTATGATCCTTGATAATTCTTTTCTCATTAGTGGTTCAATCTTAGGGTTAACTGGGCTCTACTTCTAATAGACTTGGAATTATCATCTAAATCTATGGTGTGCTGAGATAATTTTGGGTCAAAACCCTTTAAGTCTTCATATGTCCAAGCAATAACATCATTGAATTCTTGACATAATTTAATCAAGACTTCTTCTTCAATATTAATGCATATCTTTCCCAAGTTGAGAGTCCTTCCATTAGCAATAGTGATAGGCATATGATGATCCTTGCTTGCAGTCAAATTTGAAACCTTGTCCTTTGCTTGATCATCAGAGTTGAAAATGCCCTCCAAGGTAACTAGACCTTTAGGTAGCTTGTTGGATTTCAGGTTCAAAATCTAGTCTCCATACTGACTTTGGAGTTTAGACTGATTCTTAGCAAAGAACTTTGCTACATTTAGTAAGAAATTAACAATCTGTACATCAAAGTCAAAAACTTGCCAATTTGTACAATTATCATGAATAGCAAGCCTTACAACAACTATAATCTATTTCTCTTTTTCATCAGTAAAATGATTTGGTAAATCATAAGAAACAACAATTGTTGCAAGCATGTCAGCATGTTTATTTTCTCTTCTAAGGACACTCTAGATGTTAAATGCTTGGAAACCTTCACGCAAATCCTAAGCTCTATGCTTGTATGATTTGAGGAGATTATTCTTGGTAATATTTTGGCTTATTACTTGATGAACAACCAACTCACTACCCCAAAATACCTTTAGAGCTTGGATTCCTCTCCTTTGTGCAAGTTGGAGACCTTGGATCAGAGCCTCATACTCTACTATATTATTGGTGCAGCTCAATTGGAACCTGTAAGATAAATAGTATTTCTCCAATTCTGGAGAAATGAGCTTGACATCAGCCCCTAAACCATTCTTATTTCTTGAGCCATCAAAGAACATGTTCTACAATTCATCAGTATTCTCTTCCTTCTTTATGAGATTAGGAATAGGAGAATCTCTCTCTAATATGCAATATGTGCCAAGGCCTATCTCTAGAGCTTCTTGTACTAGATCAAACTGATAAGTAGTGGCCCACTCATCCAAAAGAAAGTTAGGCACCTTTGACAAAGGAGTACCAGGCTAATGTGTTATGTCTCCATCCTCTTCAAAAATACTGCAATTCATGTTTATGGGATTTGGGGTATAAGTCTCTATGTGATTAAGGGCTAGGGGGGCTCTACTCTTATGGAAGCTTTTGTTTCATAGCTTGTTCTAAAAACATGTAAAACCAATTAGATGAAATATAGCCACCTATTTGTGCAGTAAAGTCTCTAGAAAGATAGATTACAAAATGTGTTTTGACATCAGCTACTAATATATCTTGTGTTATAGTACAACCAAGGCAGGCATGCAAATCCATTACTACATTCTTTTAGACTCCTATAGTCTTGACAGAGCCTCCATCTAATTGGAGCACATCTCTAACCATTGGATCATATTTGATATCCATGAGGTCAGCTATACATCTAGGTATTACAGAGCTACTAGTCCCTAAATCTATCATACAATTATGGACTAGTTTATCTCCTATTATTAAAGAGACATAGAAAGGAGGAGGCCTAATTTTCATACTTGTTTCTCCTTCTTTGGTTGGTTGCACCAGGCTTGTTGCATTCTCCTTTTTGGGTGGATGATCTTTCACTTCTATGATTTCTAGCACTTGTTGTAGTAGCTTCTTCTGTGATGGTGCAGTAGCAACAATATCCCATATACAGATATTGACATTAGTCCTTTTCATTTGATCTACCACATTGAAATGACTATTAGCTACTTTGGTTGAAGCTTTGGGAACTATATGGATAGATGGTTGAACATGAGAAGTCTAAGGTTTAGTGGACTTCTTGTTGCTCATATCTTGTCTCTATTGAGGAGTAACATCGACTTGTACATTCATCACTAGCACATAAGGAGTGGCATTAGAATTTAAGGTTTGAATTGGTGGAGGAATGGCATCTTTAATATCTCTTCTCTTACTTCTGGTATTGTGAGTTATGACATCATGATTAGCATGGTAGTGTTCCTTTGAATTATGGTTCATAAAAGAACAATCACCTTTTCATTGTAGATGAGAAGCATCAATAGGTTTATTAGCATTGTGTTGTTGATCTACTACTTGTTCTTGTGTAGTTAATACCAAATAAGACTCTACCCTTTGACACATACAATATCCATAGGAGTACTTATAAGAAGGGCAAAAATCTTGATCTTGAGCAAGATTATTTTGAGGGACTAAAGCTCTATTTAGGTTGGTATTCGTAGTATGGGTGTTATCGATAGGTCTATTCTGATTATAGGGGACATGACTCTAGTTTGGGGATCTATTAAGTATGGGACCCTGATACTGAAGTTGGGGAGGCTTATTATTTTGAGCTTGTTGCCTCTTCCTAGTCACTAACTCATTACTCATTGTTTGCATCATTGCACTGTTGTCCTGTATCTTCTTTTCTTGATCGTGCAACTTTTTGTCTATATTTTGCATCAATGTTTGCATTATGGCCTTAATCTTTGTAAGAAAAAGTGATTGAAATGATAAAATATAATAAAATGAAATAGCATGAAATAATAGATTTAATCCAAGAGAGCAAGAAGAGTTTTACCATACAAATGATACAAGATCAATGGAGCAATACCAATGAGGAAGCAACACAAGAGACAAGGATTTGATAAGGGGAAAGCAAAGAAAACCCCTTGTGAGTATTATGAATGAGAAAAATGCTTAAGAATGAGATAGAGAGAGAGAGAGAGAGAGAGAGAGAGAGAGAGAGGAATGGAGCAAAATAGCTCATTTACAATAGCATCAAAAAACTTGATGTGAATAATGGAGACTAGATGAAAATGAGAGAGAGAAGCGCCTCTTTTAAAGAGATGAGAAAGGAGTTGCATGTCTTTGCATGTGTAACTCCCATTTCTATGAATGTCACATTCATAAAAGGTGTGTGCAAAGTGTCAAGTTCCTCTTAAGGAAGAATATCTATTTTTCTTATTAAAGGAAATACAAAAATGAGTTGTCCTCACAAGTGGACAATAGGACAAGAATGACATGTCCTTTACATGTGGACTAGAGGACAAATAAATAATACATAAGGGATACCTTGGTTTATCCCAATAAATAAATGAATACAACCAAGGAAAGATTACTACTTCTAACATCCCCCTTTAATCTTTACTTGGGGAGATTTTATCAAAGGGTGTCAAACCCAATTTACAATATTACAACTTGATTTTTTTGAAATATCTTCATTGTGCAAGAGGTCTCTTATTATCGTGGGTACATCGTTGGAGAGCCAAGAGAAGTGGATAGTCCTTCAAGTGTGTTACATCTTCAAGTGAATTCATGTGGCATAGGATCTGTACAACAAATAATGATGTCTTGTATGTGCCTTGATGGATTACCTAAAACATAGAACAAGAAAAAAGGAAACTATCCACAAGGATAATTTTATCTTATATTCAAGTTAGAAAATTTTATGTATAAGTAAACTCTCATAGAGTAAATATAAGTGTAACTTGGTACCACAAAGAAATCAAGATAAATCATATCCTACAAAGAACAAATATGTTATCAAAACTTTCAAGAAAGGACCATAGAAAAGGAATGAATCCAACATCAACAATGCTTCAATCACATGGATATAGACAGTCCACTAATAAGTTATTTTACTGCAAGTTAATGGGTGATCAATCCATAACCTACATGACTCATGATTTAAGCAATGAAGTATACATAACATTATATGGCATGTTTTCAAAGATATCAAAGGAGAGGAGTATGAGTATTAACAATAGATTGCCTTCAAATAAGAGTAAAATGCCTTCAAGATGAGTCAAATTAACTAAAATTGGAGGGAAACACCAAGAATAAATGGTATAAACCATAAAGTGCCAATTATGGCAATAGAATGATGCTAGAAAAGCATAAACTACACTTATGTACCAATCAATAGAACAAGATAAATGTTGAAGGCAATAGTTTATAATAGCTCATAATCCCAAAGAAAAAAATTTGCATATGTGAAAAAATAAGAATGCACTCATAATTGTCAAATCACAATAATTTGTATATTTATTAGGATATATATGTGGGCCCCCATATATATTCATGAATAAATATACCTAAAATATCATGGTATGAGATCATGCAAATAGAATTAAGATCATAAAGTCAATAGTTAATAGAACATAATTTCTAGGCAACATACTAAAGAGAAAAGACAAAGATGATGAAAGAGAATCGTTAACATCAAAAAATATTTGCAGTAATTAATCCTCCTAGGTTGAAGTCCACCCATCTTAGAAATTGATCTCTTTTACTAAGTAATTTTTTAAACCATTTAGTTTTTTTCTTAACAGATTTATCACTAGAGGAAGAGTCATGATGTATGAATGTACCATTTGTATCAACATTAGCATTATTACCATTATCAATATTAGCATTATTACCATAATCTATAAATGCATAATTGTCATTACCACTGTAAGAAAGAATAGGAGAAACAAAGGTAGATATATGAGGAGTAGGGTTTAGAGAATGAGGTTGGTCCTCCACTAACACAATTCTACTTCCACTAAATTGTTCATTTTGAGCATTAGAAGAATCATACACACCATTTCCTGCAAGACAAACATTTTGTGCTATGTGCACCTTGTTAGTAATAGGATTATAAGCTTGATAACCTTTGGTATTTTGCATGTTTTCACTCATGCACCTTGTATATGCAATCCTAGATGAAGCAATAGGAAGTAAATTTTCAACTATATTAGATGAGATATGCTCATTTTTCAAATGAGAAAGCCTCTCATGCTCCATATTAAAAGCAATATCTTTGTGCAAAGAGTGTCTAGAAGAGGTGAACCCAGAAAATTTAAATAAGTTATCATGGTCTAACTTAGCATCAGCAACAACCTCATTAGTGTTAGGATCAATAACAGAGCACATGTCCCTATGACACTCAACTTTGTAATTTTGACATATTTACAACAGAAAGAAGATTGTATTTCAACTCAGGAACATAAAGGACATCATGTAATTTTCCATTTGGAATACTAACATTACCAAATCTTTCAACTTTGTAACTATGATTATCAGCTAATTGAATTAGAATATTAGAAGGATCGGGTTTTAAAGAAACTTTTTTTATGAAAAGTAACATGTTGAGATGCACCGGTATCAATAATCCATTCTAAATTTTTAAGAATATTGTAACTAATAGTAAAAGCATGACAAGATGGATGAGAGTTTTGATTATTATTGATAGGTCGCTTATCTTTTTATTTTTTAAAACAATTATTAGTTACATGACCATCTTTCCCACAATAAGTACAGTGGGGTTTTTTATTAGATTGATTAGGATGAGTATTATTACAATGTGTGTTTGGATTATTATTATTAAAATTATGATTATTTTGATTATTATTATTATGAGTATTGGGAGAATCATTATTAAAAGATTTGAAATTCTGACTTTGACTTTTAGACACAAAGGTATGTTCATTAGATCTAAGAGTACCAAATTGTAACAACTTAGCTTCCTTTTGACGTAACAAATTTTCAAAAATACTATAAGTTAATTGAGTAGACAAAGTAGGAATAGCAAGTTGAGAATGAACATTAGTGATAAATTGTTGAAATTGTCTAGGAAGACTTTTTTTTAAAATAATGGTAATTAAGCTAATATCAATGAGAGTAACACCTAATCTAATTAGTTGGCTTTTAATATAATCAAATTTAAGTAAAAATTCATCCATAGATTTGAAATCAATATATTTCAAGTCTTCCAAATTGTCTTGCAATTGAATCTTGCGTGATTTAGATGGCCTGTCATACGTTTGCTTTAAAATATCCCAAGCTTCGTGGGCATTAGTGCAATGAGAAATTAGAACATATAAATCTGGGTTAAGAGATATACCAATGAGGCCAAGGGCTTTTTCATTTTTAGTATTCCATGCATTTTTTTCATCTTGTGTAGCTGAGGTACCAGGAACTACAGAAGGGTCAGTAGCAACATCTAAAATATGCTTTAAATGGAATATAAATGAAAGATGAGTTTTTCAAGCATGATAGTTTGAATTATTTAACTTGATTTCTGGAATTAAAGTCGATATGATTTAAAATTAGGTTTAAAATTTAAATAATATATTTGAAATAAAAAAATGAGACTAATTATCCATAAGAATGTTAAATAATTATTAAGAGATTTAGAGAGTCAAAATTAAAAACTAAAATGTTCCCTGCAAAGCCACTGGTCAGATTGAAGAAACAGGAAAAATAAAAATTTGAAAATCTGAAGAAAAAGTGTTACCTTTAGAGAATGATAACTTTTTTAATTTAACTCTATTTTCAATAAAATTTAAAGTGTTTTTTCATTTTTATGTCTTCTAAATTTTGTGAAAATTTTACCAAACCCAGATCATGGATTGAGAGATATCATAAAAATACGATCTGCCATCTTAAAACTTGAAAGGAAAAAAAATACTGCACATATAGTACAATAACTTTTGCAATACTATTCTGATACAAATAAAATTTAAAAAGTTTTTTTATTTTTATATTTTTTAAATGTTGTTCAAATTTCAACCAAACTCAGATCATAGATTATGAGATATAAGAAAAATACGAACTGCTGTACTTTCCTTTCTAAAACAAAAAATAGAAAAAAAAAAAAAATGAATTTCAAAAACTTAAAAAGCCTGCAACAGAAATAGGGTTAGATACAATAAAAAAAATCAAAAATAAAGAATCCTTTGGTGAAAAGCCTTTCAAAGGAAGTTAGAAAAAATAAAAAATGAAGAACTCTTTGGCAGCAAGCCTTCCAAAGAGGGTTAGAATGAATAAGAAAGAAGAAAATCTGCAAAAGAATAAGATAAGACTTTCAATATTTCAAACTTCAAGATCTTCACAATATCAAGCTCTTCTAATGAACCCTTCACACAAGCTCAAAACAAGGATTAGTAGCTCTGATACCATGTAAGAAAAAGTGATTGAAATGATAAAATATAATAAAATAAAATAGCATGAAATAATAGATTTAATCCAAGAGAACAAGAAAAATTTTATCATACAAATGATACAAGATCAATGGAGCAATACCAATGAAGAAACAACACAAGAGACAAAGATTTGATAAGGGGAAAGCAAAGAAAACCCCTTGTGAGTATTATGAATGAGGAAAATGCCTAAGAATGTGTGTGTGTGTGTGTGTGTGTGTGTGTGTGTGTGTGTGTGTGTGTGTGTGTGTGTGTGTGAGAGAGAGAGAGAGAGAGAGAGAGAGAAGAAGAAGAAATGGAGTAAAATAGCTCATTTACAATAGTATCAAAAAATTTGATGTGAATAATGGAGACTAGATGAAAATGAGAGAGAGAAGCACCTCTTTTAAAGAGATGAGAAAGGAGTTACATGTCTTTGCATGTGTAACTCTCATTTCTATGAATGCCACATTCATAAAAGGTGTGTGCAAAGTGTCAAGTTCCTTTTAAGGAGGAATATCTATTTTTCTTATTAAACAAAATACAAAAATGAGTTGTCCTCATAAGTGCACAATAGGACAAGAATGACATGTCCTTTACATGTGGACTAGAGGACAAATAAATAATACATAAGGGATACCTTGGTTTATCCCAATAAATAAATAAATACAACCAAGCAAAGATTACTATTTCTAACAATCTTATCAACTCCATTAGAAGATGTGGAAGGTATTGGGACCATAGCAAGGGATTGACTTGCAGAAGAAGTAGGAATAGGGGCTATTGTAGGCTAATGATTGGGAATGTTATGAAAGAAGGGTATCGTAGGCCTTAGAGCTCACTTCCCTCCTTGTATCAAGATATTTTATTCCCTTGTGGTTGTCTCATAAGAATTTGGTAAAGTATCCCCTCTCATAGATTGCAGAGTGGTAGCAATATCATTGTTAAAGGATCTAAGGTAATACAAGAATGCATTATTAGGGGAAGGCTTTATTGCAGTAGGTATTCTATCCCATATCTTTTGAAACCTATAATTAAAATAAGTCATATATTCTATTGGAATTAACAAGCGGGAAGATTTACTTTTAAGAAGGGGGGTGAATCACAAGTAACTAACTTTAAACTTTTCAAATCCTTTCAACTAATATCATTCACATGCATCTAATTCATCTAATAAACATGAAAGTAAAAGAAATGCATGAAAATAGATAACACACAAATTTGGTAACCCAGAAACCCTCTAAAATGAGAAGGTAAAATTGGGGTGGGGATGACACCCACAAAATATCACTGTAGCAATGTGTAACTGTTCAAGGTTACAAAGTTTGACCACTTCCAATGGTCTGCCCTATGAAAGGCCTATCCTGTTAAAGACTTTACACTTTGTTAAAAGTGACCTAGTTAAAGGATTTCACTACCCTGCTAAAAGTAGGCCTGGTTAAAGGTCTTTAGTACATTCACTTGGAATGCCAACCTGTTAAAGGATTTACAAATGGCTTCTAATCCAACCTAAGTCCATAGGATTTCCATATCTAATACAATTACTAGAAAGTATTAGAATATTTTGACCTAATAACTTACAATCCTCAATTGCTGATTTCAGATCCTAGTTCTGCTCTGTCTGCTCTGACAATTGCTTGATCTGATATGTCACTCCTTGAAGTTCTGATACTCTGTTCTTGGTCAACTGGATTCTTTAATGCTGCTATGTTCTTCACTAAGTCTTTTTACCCTTCTAAAATTTGTTATAATTCACCCATACACTTCTTTCTCGCATATCCTCTCTCTTGCATAATGGGGCTTTGTCCTCCTTTTAAATATTTTTAAGACTTAGGGTTAGGTATTAATCTATGATCAATATTAAATCTTCATTTCCAGCTATTTTTTACACTTTTCCTATTGGTTGCATGTGTGAGACCTCACCCCGACCCTTCATAGCCTTAGATGTTACTTTATCATTTTGATACTCACGACTCGAGATGTCGAGACATTATCTGATGCTTACAACATATTATATTATTTCATGTTGTGTGATGTCACTTTTAGATATTTGATGTTTGTCATTTAATGTTTTATGTATATGTATGTCGATGAATTAAGTAAGAGGTGGGATTAACATTTTGGTTTAAGATATTTTAAATGGTTAAGAATTGAATAAGATGAGAGGAACCTGGATTGATGTATGTTTCAATTTATATGAAATTCTGATAAGTATATATGTACATGTAATTTTTGGGACTACTGATGTGTGCAATGAGTGTGCAGATATTTTTAGCCGAGGAAACTGACGAAGGAACAGAACTGATCCCTATGTGCCATTTGTGGAAACCTTGTTGTTCGTAACTAAATTAATTGTGAGATGTATGAATGTATCTTTTCGTGTTCAGTAAATGTAAATGTCTCGTAATTATGTTCTGTTAGTGTCGCTTGACACTCGTAAATTGGTTATGTTCTTTAGTATGTTGATTAGGGTTAGTTGTGTAACCTTTGGACCCAAGTTGGTTTAAGTCAGTGTCAATTTGCTAATTGGGTCCTTAATCGAGTTTAGTCATCCTTAATTTGAATTAGTGCTTAATCTGCATTTTAGAGTTATTAGTTGGTCCTAATTATTTCTTAGCTTTTTTTTGGCTCTAAACCTATTCCTAAGGCTTTAAAACGTGTAATAATTATACCCAAGGGGTATGGGTATGGGTTAGGGGTCTTTTCCAACCCCTAAGCCCCTTTTGTTGACTTTGGAGATCACTCAAAAAGTCTCATTTTACCTTTGTGCGAAAATTGCAAGTGGTTATCTTGAATTACCTCACCTCACCTCCACTTAGTGTTTAACCATAGTGTGGATTGAGTTAGGAGTTTCTAGATTTGTAGGTGGGTGGGTGTAGTTATTGATCCTTTTGGGTGGTTGAGTTTGAGGCTTATTTAGAGGCCTTTCTTAGACTAGTGGAGGTCATTACCCAATCTCTACATTTAGAGAAGAGTTCTTGAAGAATGAAGGAAGGAGAAGGAAACTCTACTCAAACTTTTTCATTGCCATTACCTCTTGGTGAAGGTAGGAATTGTCATCTCCCTTGTTCAGATTTCATTCTTATTTCATGCTTATGCTACCTTGTTGTTGTTTCAATGTTTGTATGTTTGTGGGTATGTTGGGAAGCTTTGAAAACCTTGTTATTTTTGGATGATTTCCTTTCATGTTTATGTTTGCAATTTTGAGATTTTTCTTGCATGGGTGTTTTGGTATTACTCACCCTTGGAGAGGGCAGAAGTGACCAATTTTGGGAAAGGTCTGTTTAGTCAGACTCCAACCAGTGTAGAGTCTCTTCTTAGGATGAGAAGAGGGAGAAAGGGTAGGGTGTTATGGGCCCCTACTTATCAGCACAAACCTTGTATGATTATGGTATGTTGAAATGGAAGAACGGAAGTTCTTGGTATATAGCCCCGATTGGGCATCTGTTTGGTGTTGTGCTTGACTTCTCCTGGTTGGAAGAATCCACCTTTCCCTAGTGTTGATTCACTGTGAATCATATAGTGATAACCTTGTATGATTTTGCATGTTTGATTTGTTTCTTGGTCATGCTTATTATCACCTGATCAAATTATGTTTCCTCCACGATTCGTAGAAATGTGTTGCTGAATTGGATATGGAACCCTTGTTGAGGGTCATGAAGGAAATTTCATTTAAGTGTTGTAATTCAGGATTGAAATCCTATGTAATTTGTATCTCAAAACTTTGTTGGTTTGGCAACGAAGCCAGGTTTTCTTCCTGATTCTTTCCCGGCTGAGCCTTTGAATCAGGTTTGCCAATAAAATTGGTGTTTGAGTATAATTGGTTATCATGTGATTTAATCGTGATTTAAATTTTGATGGATGTCCATCAAAAATAGGATGGAAATAATGATGTTGATTTAATTTGGCAAAATTTCAAGTTTTCTTATATGATGGAAACGAAAATTCTATTATGAATGAAAGATTAGTTTTTGTGATTAATGGGGTTAAATCAATTCTTGCATTATAGTTAAAATGGTTCATTCAAATCCTTGGCATATTAAATTTGAAATGGGTCTTATTAGATTTATTGGAAAAAAAAAAAAATAACCTCTCTTATTAAATCAATGAACTCCAAAAAAAATATACTTAGAAAAAAATTAAGGCAAAAAAAAAAAAGTTTCAAGAGAGTAAAAACTCTCTGCCTTTTGTATGGGCACCAATTTATTTATTCTGTCTTGGATGACAGAGAATATTCTCTTAAATATGCTTTCTATTTAGTTTTTGATATAAAACATAATAGAGTAAAGACATAAATATACTTGAATAAATTTACAAAGAAATTCAAAAAAAAATACATAACATAATATCTTAATATCTACATTTCTACCCATAAAACTTTATTTCATTAATGCATTATCTTTTCTCTGTGCACATCAGTTCCCATGATACTTGAATAAGTTTTGTTTAAGAAATTTTTTTATTGCAAGTCTTTAGTCATCATAGAGATGACATCACCCAGTCACATCAACTATGGTTGCAGACTTTGGAAAGGATTAAAATATGTTTTTAATTATTTCTACCCCCACCTTGCTAGGCTTAGGAGTTTGACCTGCGCATGTTTTGGGGGGGGGGGGTCATTAATCTGTTTCCCCATGCCTTGGGCGTTGAGCAAGTGCTTGGGGAAGCGCAAGAGTTGAAGGGGGGTGGTGATGGGACGTGTGGCAAGGGGGGAAGGTTAGTGTAGGATGGGAGATGTTACCACTGACACAGGGACAGTGAGCTTGGGCAGCGCGCCCAACTTTTGGGGAAGGCCAAGTCAACTTGGCTAGTGGCCAAGTGGGGTTAGTTAGGTGTAGATTAGTGATAGGTTTAGTATTATGTAAATATATTTTATTTTACATAAAGTAAGTTTAAAATATGTGTTAACAAGTAGTTACTTTTATTATTGTTTTTTTTTTTTTGTTATATACTTTTAACTATGTAGGTTGTAAATATAATTTAAATTTGTTAGTTTAGTTTAGTTATATATATATATATATTGTTATTTATTAAAAAAAAAATTTAATAGTTAGTTTAAAATGCAATTTTAATTGTTAAGCTATTAGATTAGTTTTTAGTTATGTGCTAGTTAGCCTATGTTAAATATAGTTAAATGTTAAATTGTTAGTTTTAATTTTATTAGTGATTTAATAAAATTCTTTATAAGAATTAGTATGTGTTAAAAAGTATTGGTAGTTAGTAATGTTAAAATTTAGATTTAGTTAGTTGTTAATTGATTTTTAGTAGGATTTTGATAGTTAGTTATTGTGTTAAAGTAGTCAAAATATTTAAAGTTAATAAATTTTATATATATAATATGTTTTAATTCTAGTTAATTGTTTTTCTTAGCAACTTTTCAATATCGATTAAATTGTAAATCGATAATTGTCTATGAGATTTGTAATTGAACTTGATCTAGTTGAACTTGATTAAAATTTCTTTCTTATAATGTTAACTTTATATGAGATAAAAGATGTTATGTAATAAATGTTAAATCTATCTTTAATTATAATGTTATAGTGGAAATTTAAATCTTTTTTTTTAAGATTAATATGAAACGAAATAAATGTCGATATTATTTTAATAACGAGAGCTTTAGTTTAACAATGTATTCCTCCACAAGAGTTTATAAACTTATGATGTAATAAAGTGAATCTTTTCTTGTAATGTGATCGCAAACTTATCAACTTGAGCATTATAATAATTATTAATTCTTAAAAAAAAAAGATTTGAGTGTTTTTGTCCTCGTACTTTGGGCATGAAATTTTGGTATCAGAGCCAGGTTTCAACACTAGGAACCTTAAACCATTGTGCTTCCTAAACTTAAAACTAAACATTAAATTGTGTAGGATGCCTCCTATTACTCGAAGCAACCAACGAGGCAGAGGTCATAGGGCGAGAGGTGGTAGAGCGGGATAGGGGGATGGACCACCTCCACCACCTCCACCTCCACCTCCACCACCACCAAACCCAAACCAGGACATTATAGATGCACTTCAGACATTGATCGGTGTAGTTCAGCAGAGAGTAGTACCTGTGGTTTAGCCAGTTCAGTAGATTCCAGTAGTGGAAGCAGAGGGACCTGGAGGAGGTAGGCCCAGAGGCAGAGAGAGGACTAGGAGTCCCCCACCGAGACAGTTAGAGGGGCAGGATGAGCATGAAGGTGAGTCAATACACGAGAGAAGACCCCCACTTGACAAACCTCCTAGACATGTAGGAGATGACATCAAGGAATTGATTCGACTCGGGCCACCCTTATTTATAGGTTCCACTAAGGGGACAATAGTTGAGGCATGGTTACAGAGCCTACAGCGGTGCTTTGGATTACAACCCTATGGGAGTAATCTAAAGGCACGCCTAGAATTTCATCAGTTGAGAGGGGACGCCTCCAATTGGTGGCGTCAGGAGGAGATCATAGGTGGAGTGAGGATAGATACCCTCACATGGGAATCATTCCTAGAAATATTTTGAGAGAGGTACTTGTCAGAGCATTTCTGACAGAGACAGATAGAGGAGTTCCATTCTCTTTATCAGAAAGGTCTTACAGTGGCTTAGTATGAGAGAAAATTTCTCGAGCTCCTTCCTTATGTGGAATATATAAAGGATGAGAAACTACAGGTACATCATTTTATCATGGGTTTGAATTTCTCACTTCAGGGTCCAGTTCGGATGGCCTTCCCTACCTCCTTCAGACAGGTAGTGGAGATAGCACCAGTGGCAGAGGATACTCGAGGTAGACAAGAATCACGGGATCGGCCTCAGAACCGAAACTCTACTCAACAGAAACCCCCTTGGAAAGGGAATTAGAACTGTACACCAGGGTCCTCTATAGGCCAACAGTCTCTGCAACAATAGGAACTCTCACAGGGTTACCAGGGCTCCAAGCCCAAGCAATGGCAGTTACAGTAGGATCAGAGAGTACATACCCCACAGTCACAATCAGTGCAGACTCAGCAGTCTTCCAGGGGTGGATACAGTGGGTCTATCAAGTTAGGAGGTCCATAGTAGTCTGGATCACAAGATGCACGATCATATACCCAAGGAACATGCTATACTTGTGGTGGCATGGGTCACATAGCTAGAGAGTGTTCACAGGGACAGTCATCCAGTGGTCAGAGAGGGGCTTTTTCAGAGCCAACAGTTGGAGACATGGGCAGGTCCCACAGAGTTTTCACAGTAGTTGACAACTACCAGATTGAGCATCAGGGTACACTTATTGAGGCTTCAGGTGGAGTTGGTCAGCTAGTTAGCACTAGAGACTATCCATATTATTGCCCGACAGACCCTAGCTCCTCGAGGTCGAGAGCTGGACCAAGTTAAGGGTCTAGTGGGAATGTTGCGATGAGGTCATGATTTCATGGAAGGATGTAACACGGATGTGATCTCTATACCCTTATCTTTTGATGAACTCCAAGAGGAAGTTCATGCCTAGTGGGGGAGGATGTGAGGCCTCGCCCTGACCCTTCGTAACCTTAGATGTTACTTTATCATTTTGATACTCACGAATTGAGATGTTGAGACATTATCTGATGCTTAGAACATATTATATTATTTCATGTTGTGTGATGTCACTTTTAGATATTTAATGTTGGTCATTTAATGTTTTATGTATATGTATGTCGATGAATTAAGTAAGAGGTGGGATTAACATTTTGGTTTAAGATATTTTAAATGGTTAAGAATTGAATAAGATGAGAGGAACCCGGATTGATGTATGTTTCAATTTATGTGAAATTCTGATATGTATATATGTACATGTGATTTTCAGGACTACTGATGTGTGCAATGAGTGTGCAGATATTTTTAGCCAAGGAAACCGACGGAGGAACAGAACTGATCCCTATGTGCCATTAGTGGAAACCTTGTTTTTTGTAACTAAATTAATTGTGAGATGTATGAATGTATCTTTCCGTGTTTAGTAAATGTAAATGTCTCGTAATTATGTTCTGTTAGTGTCACTTGACACTCGTAAATTGGTTATGTTCTTCAGTATGCTGATTAGGGTTAGTTGTGTAACCTTTGGACCCAAGTTGGCTTAAGTCAATGTCAGTTTGCTAATTGGGTCCTTAATCGAGTTTAGTCATCCTTAATTCGGATTAGTGCTTAATCTACATTTTAGAGTTATTAGTTGGTCCTAATTATTTCCTAGCTTTTGTTTGGCTCTAAACCTATTCCTAAGGCTTTAAAACATGTAATAATTATACCCAAGGGGTATGGGTATGGGTTAGGGGTCTTTTCCAACCCCTAAGCCCCTTTTGTTGACTTTGGAGATCACTCAAAAAGTCTCATTTTACAATTTTTTGTGTGAAAATTGCAAGTGGTTATCTTGAGTTACCTCACCTCACCTCCACTTAGTGTTTAATCATAGTGTGGGTTGAGTTAGGAGTTTCTGGATTTTTAGGTGGGTGGGTGTAGTTATTGATCCTTTTGGGTGGTTGAGTTTGAGGCTTATTTAGAGGCTTTTCTTGGACTAGTGGAGGTTGTTACCCAATCTCTACATTTAGAGAAGAGTTCTTGAAGATTGAAGGAAGGAGAAGGAAACTCTACTCAAACTTGTTCATTGCCATTATCTCTTGGTGAAGGTAGGAATTGTCATCTCCCTTGTTCAGATTTCATTCTTGTTTCATGCTTATGCTACCTTGTTCTTGTTTCAATGTTTGTATGTTTGTGGGTATGTTGGGAAGCTTTGAAAACCTTGTTATTTTTGGATGATTTCCTTTCATGTTTATGTTTGCAATTTTGAGATTTTTCTTGCATGGGTGTTTTGGTATTACTCACCCTTGGAGAGGGCAGAAATGACCAATTTTGGGAAAGGTCTGCTTAGTTGGACTCCAACCAGTGTAGAGTCTCTTCTCAAGATGAGAAGAGGGAGAAAGGGTAGGGTGTTATGGGCCCCTACCTATCAGCACAAAGCTTATATGATTATGGTATGTTGAAATGGAAGAATGGAAGTTCTTGGTATATAGCCCTGATTGCGCATCTGTTTAGTGTTGTGCTTGACTTCTCCTAGTTGGAAGAATCCACCTTTCCCTAGTGTTGATTCACTGTGAATCATATAATGATAACCTTGTATGATTTTGCATGTTTGATTTCTTTCTTGGTCATGCTTGTTATCACCTGATCAGATTTTGTTTCCTCCACGGTTCCTAGAAATGTGTTGTTCAATTGGATATGGAACCCTTATTGAGGGTCATGAAGAAAATTTCATTTAAGTGTTGTAATTCAGGATTGAAATCCTATGTAATTTGTATCTCAAAACTTTGTTGGTTTTGCAACAAAACCAGTTTTTCTTCCTAATTCTTTCCCAGCTGAGCCTTTGAATCAGGTTTGCCAATAAAATTGGTGTTTGAGTATAATTGGTTATCATGTGATTTAATCGTGATTTAAATTTTGATGGATGTCCATCAAAAATAGGATGGAAATAATGATGTTGATTTAATTTGGAAAAATTTCAAGTTTTCTTATATGATGGAAACGAAAATTCTATTATGAATGAAAGATTAGTTTTTGTGATTAATGGGGTTAAATCAATTCTTGCATTATAGTTAAAATGGTTCATTCAAATCCTTGGCATATTAAATTTGAAATGGGTCCTATTAGATTTATTGGGAAAAAAAAAATATAACCTCTCTTAGTAAATCAATCAACTTAGAAAAAAATTAAGGCAAAAAAAAAAATGTTTCAAGAAAGTAAAAACTCTCTGTCTTGGATGATAGAGAATATTCCCTTAAATATGCTTTCTATTTAATTTTTGATATAAAACATAATAGAGTAAAGACATAAATATACTTGAATAAATTTACAAAGAAATTCAAAAAAAATACATAACATAATATCTTAATATCTACATTTCTATCTATAAAACTTTATTTCATTAATGCATTATCTTTTCTCTATGCATGTCAGTTCCCATGATACTTGAATAATTTTTGTTTAAGAAATTTTTTTATTGCAAGTCTTTATTCATCCTAGAGATGACGTCACCTGGTCACATCAACTGTGGTTGCAGACTTTGGAAAGGATTAAAATATGTTTTTAATTATTTCTACCCCCACCTTGCTAGGCTTAGGAGTTTGACCTGCACATGTTGGGGGGGGGTCATTAATCTATTTCCCCATGCCTTGGGCGTTGAGCAAGTGCTTAGGGAAGCACAAGAGTTGAAGGGGGGTGGTGATGGGATGTGTGGCAAGGGGGGCAGGTTAGTGTAGGATGGGAGATGGTACCACTGACGCAAGGACAGTGAGCTTGGGCAGCGCACCCAACTTTTGGGGAAGGCCAAGTCAACTTGGCTAGTGGCCAAGTGGAGTTAGTTAGGTGTAGATTAGTTATAGGTTTAGTATTATGTAAATTTTTTTTTTTTTACATAAAGTAAGTTTAAAATATGTGTTAAGAAGTAGTTACTTTTATTATTGTTTTGTTTTTTTTGTTAAATACTTTTAACTAAGTAGGTTGTAAATATAATTTAAATTTGTTAGTTTAGTTTAGTTTTTTATATATATTGTTATTTATTAATTTTTTTTTCAATAGTTAGTTTAATATGCAATTTTAATTGTTAAGCTATTAGATTCGTTTTTAGTTATGTGCTAGTTAGCCTATGTTAAATATAGTTAAATGTTAAATTGTTAGTTTTAATTTTATTAGTGATTTAATAAAATTCCTTATAAGAATTAGTATGTGTTAAAAAGTATTGGTAGTTAGTAATGTTAAAATTTAGATTTAGTTAGTTGTAAATTGATTTTTAGTAGGATTTTGATAGTTAGTTATTGTGTTAAAGTAGTCAAAATATTTAAAGTTAATAAATTTTATATATATAATATGTTTTAATTCTAGTTAATTGTTTTTCTTAGCGACTTTTCAATATCGATTAAATTGTAAATTGATAATTGTCTATGAGATTTGTAATTGAACTTGATCTAGTTGAACTTGATTAAAATTTCTTTCTTATAATGTTAACTTTATATGAGATAAAAGATGCTATGTAATAAATGTTAAATCTATCTTTAATTATAATGTTATAGTGGAAATTTAAATCTTTTGTTTTAAGATTAATATGAAATGAAATAAATGTCGATATTATTTTAATAACGAGAGCTTTAGTTTAACAATGTATTCCTCCACAAGAGTTTATAAACTTATGATGTAATAAAGTGAATCTTTTCTTGTAATGTGATCACAAACTTATCAACTTGAGCATTATAATAATTATTAATTTTTTAAAAAAAGATTTGAGTGTTTTTGCCCTCGTACTTTGGGCATGAAATTTTGGTATCAGAGCCAGGTTTCAACACTAAGAACCTTAAACCATTGTGCTTCCTAAACTTAAAACTAAACATTAAATTGTTTAGGATGCCTCCTGTTACTCGAAGCAACCAATGAGGCAGAGGTCATAGGGCGAGAGGTGGTAGAGCGGGACAGGGGGATGGACCACCTCCACCTCCACCACCACCGAACCTGAACTAGGACATTATAGAGCAGTACCTGTGGTTCGGCCAGTTCAGCAGATTCCAGTAGTGGAAGCAGAGGGACCCAAAGGAGGCGGGCCCAGAGGTAGAGAGAGGACTAGGAGTCCCCCACCGAGACAGTTAGAGGGGTAGGATGAGCATGAAGGTGAGTCAATACATGAGAGAAGAATCCCACTTGACAAACCTCCTAGATGTAGGAGATGACATTAGGGAATTGATTTGACTCAGGCCACCCTTATTTACAGGTTCCACTAAGGGGACAGTAGCAGAGGCATGGTTACAGAGCCTACAACGGTGCTTTGGATTACGACCCTATGGGAGTAATCTAAAGGCACACCTAGAAGTTCATCAGTTGAAAGGGGACGCCTCCAATTGGTGGCATCAAGAGGAGATCATAGGTGGAGTGAGGATGGATACCCTCACATGGGAATCATTCCTAGAAATATTTTGAGAGAGGTACTTGTCAGAGCATTTCTGATAGAGACAGATAGAGGAGTTCCATTCTCTTTATCAGAGAGGTCTTACAGTGGCTCAGTATGAGAGCAGGTTTCTCGAGCTCCTTCCTTATGTGGAATATATGAAGGACAAGAAACTACAGGTACATCATTTTATCATGGGTTTGAATTTCTCACTTTAGGGTCCAGTTCGGATGGCCTTCCCTACCTCCTTCAGACAGGTAGTGGAGATAGCACTAGTGGCAGAGGATACTCAGGGTAGACAGGAATCACGAGATCAGCCTTAGAACCGAAACTCTACTCGACAGAGACACCCCAATCATCTTGAGAGAAGCACCTCAATTGCTTAATGCTATTTCCAATGACTTGTGTTGGATGGTTGTCTTTGTTCCAAGATGAACAAGCCTTCTAGTGTAGAAATATTAGGGTCTTTCTTTAGAACATTCTCTGCATAGGCTTGTTCCTTATGGAGTACTTCTAGATGTGGGGTAATGGAAGATTGAATTTGCCTCAATTTGGCCTTGATATTGGCCTCTTCTATTTTCCATACAACTAACTCTTTTTGTGTGTGAAGCATGGCTGCAAAATGCTTCTCACTCTGAGCTAGATCTTTGGGTAGTTGAGTGCTAGAAATCTTGGGATTTCATTCCAAGCTCAATATCCTTTTCCTAGATTCTTGTGTGAAGTAAGATGAATCACACAACTTGGTGTAAAATGAGAATACATTCTCAAGTACTTTCTTCACTTTTTCAATCTTCTTAGCCAATTCTACTTGGGAAAGCGTTATTTCACTTGATATTTTCTCATTCACTTTCATCTGAAACTTCTTTTCTGACCATTCAAATAATTTAACATTAATGTCAAGGTCCTCATTCTGTACCTGGTCCACTATGTTGGATAATTGCTCCATGTTGGGTTGGGTTTCATCAACTACTTGCAATCTGAAATCATCAAGAAATATATCTTTAATTTCCACTAGTGCTTGCTTCTACCTGTACTCATTTTTTAGTATCTCTTGTCTCTTCCTTCTCTCTAGTGCTTCTTGCACTTCACTTATTTGTCCCAAATTCATAGTCCTTGAGTCATAATTGGGTATGACTATTTCTTCATCAAGTGCAGGGTCTCCATATTGAAGTACCCTTGCAATCTTGGTGGAGCTCAAGCTTGGTGCTGAAATCTGCAATGGTACTGCATCAGTGTTTAGCTTCTTAGTAGGAGTCCTTAAGGTGGGCAAGTTCACCAATGTTTGTATTGCCTCCTGCTCCTTAGGGGTTTTCTCCTCTTCTTTCTCCTCTTTTTTCTCCTCTTCTCTACTACCTTGGTCAATAATAATTATTTGAGGAGGTGCACCTTGAATTTGTGTTGTAGGAACATCTTGCACTATTTGTTCCTTTTTTGGCTCCTCGGCAATTGTTGTGATTGTAACTATATTATCAACCTTCGCATTTTTGTCCTCTTCTTCTTGCTCTTTGGGTTGACCTGCTATAGTTGTGGCAGGTTGTGTAGGTGGTTCTTGAGTATTTTCCTTCTCCCTTGTAATTTTTTCTACAGCCTTCTGTAATTCATCCACACTCACCAAAATTGGATTTGTACAAAGCTATGATTGCAATGTAGTTTGGTGAAGGATCTTCTTGAGATCCTTTGTAGTGAGTGGATTGATGTTCTGACCTGTGGTGTCAAGAACATCCTTAACTATTACTATTTTTATAGGTGTTTTATGTGGAGGACTTGGTGGTGGCAGTTGGGTGTCTTGGACACTTTGTTCAATTTGCTGCTCTTCAACTATTGCATCTTCACCCTATGTCTTCTCTACTATTTCCTTTTCTGTCTCTTTTTCCTCTTCCTCGTCTTTTTCTTTCTCTCCTTCTTCATCTTTCTCTTTTTCTTCTTCTTATTCATCATTTCTACCTTCAAATGGGTCTTCCTACCCTTCTTTGACTATTGTTAATCCATAGATTAATTTCCACATTTGTGTAGACTTTTGCACAACATCTTCAATTTGATTTTGCAAAATTTTGAAGGCTTTGTATTTGGGTGCAAATTTTCTCCCATGTTTCTTGCTAGCCTTTTTTATTTTACCCTTTGTAAGGTCTAGCATTACATGAGCCAATTTAGACTCCCTTATTTCTTTCTCCATCTTAAGATAGTAATGCCATTTGTTCTCAACAAATGAGCTTAGCTCCTTAGGCATTGAGTTGTCTAGTTCAAGTGGAGTGGTCTTGAACTTAGCCATCATAGTGTAGATGGAATCTTCCACTATGTTTTGTTGTTCCCTTGACAACTTATTAGAATCAATGGTCTTTAGACCAGTTAAATCAACATTGTCTCTAATATTATTGCAAATGCTTTCCAATTTAGATGTGGTAGAGTGGCTTACCAATCTGAATTGATCTTCATCAGACTTTGTCCTTTATTCATCTAATTCAGGAGGTGCAACATACTTTCTTCTTTTCTTTATCTCTACAGATCCTCCTTGTTCTATTGCCTTCTATTTTTCCTGCTCCTTTGCCACTTAAGTTGTAGCCCTAGTGTCAGCCCGTGTAGTTGGCTTGGCTGGGTTTGGCTTTGTAGCTTTCTTCTTTGCTTTTGGCTCTACAACTGGCTATTTTTGAGCTTTTCTTTTCTTTGTCTCAACATTGGGTGCCTCCTACTCGGCACCTTGCTCTTCATCTAATCCTCCCCCATACCTTGAGTTAAGGCAAGTGGCCCTGATCTTGTTCATCACCCTCAACATCTTCACCTTCTTATTTTGCAACTTTTGCAGTGCCTTCCCCAAATTTGGCCTTTAGCTTCTTGACAAGCTTATCCTTCTTTTTCAAAGTGGAGGTAGTCTTCAAATCCATATCCACTTTTAATCACACCACATCATAAGTTCCAAAATGTAGTGCTTCCTTGTCTATTTCTTCTACTAATAATGTAGTTATTGTTGTTGATGCATCATCTATGTTTATTTCATACCCAAGAGGTCTTAACCATCTCACTCTTGGTATGGAAACTTGAATGTATGTATAGTCAATGTCTACAAGAAAACATACTTCATTTACATGTTTCTTTACTAATGACAATGGAATCCTTAGCCTTTGCTTCATTTTCTTTTTCAAGTCCTCAAAATAGCTAGTCATTAGGGTCTCAAAATTAGCTCCCATCTACTCTATGTATTCATTGACTTGAGCTATGATTGACCTATTAGTTTTCCATACTACTTTACCAAATGAAGGAAACTCATTCTAAACATAAAAGAATATACAAATCAAAATGGTACCAAATTTACTTTGGGCTCCCTTGGTTCTCCTTATAGATGTTAGATTCTCATTTATCTATTGAAGTTGTAGTTCTGCAAGATCATAGGTATGATCCTTCTTCACCAATTTATATCCTACATCCACTACAATGCAGGGCACATTGTTGAGTCTGCTGGATTGGTAGAATTTGTGTGCAATCACCCTAATAGAAAAATCAACTAAAGGGTCTTGGATGGTATCAATTGTCATCCCTCTCTTGTTCCACTTATCACCAATATTCTTCTCAATTGCCTCCTTTGCATCATTCCTAAGTGTCTTTGGTAGATCTAGGGTTGGGTAACCTCTCACTCTATGAACAATTCTTTTCATAATTTTCACTAGGTTGTCTTCCAACCATAAACTTCCATCATGTATTCAGCTGAGTACTAGTCTAATCCATTCAGTCTTGAATACTATAGGGAATTCTAGGGCACGTGTTAAACCCTTGTTTTCAAAAAATTTGTACTCTTCCTTCAAAACTCCGTTATTAGACAATTTCTCATATGCTTCCATCATTTCCATGTCACCTATAGCTCCAATCTTGCAATTGTAGCATCTCCTTACATCTTGAACCATTACAACCTTAGGGGGTATTACGGATAGGGCTCCAACTGGGTCATTCTTATATGCAACCTCTGGCATTGGGTAAAAATTGGGTTGTTTGACCTCATTGGACACTAGCTAGACTTTAAAGGGTTCCTTCTCCTAAGTTCTCCTAGAGCTTGAAGCCATTTTTGCAATTCTAGGGTTTTAACACAAAGAAAATATTAAACTATGTAACTCAACATAGACATAAATACCTCAAGATCGATGAAATCAAGCTAAAATGTTGTTGAAATTTTGATCAAATGTTGGATCATTTTCTGTGAAGTCACTCTGCACTCTTTCTTGTCTTTGCTCTTCATTCGCGGTGAAGAAAAATGATTGAAAATGCAATAATATACCCTATTTTCTCTACATTTAATGCTTAGTGTGGTTATAACTATCCACCCAGCTTCTAAAGGATTCTACATTACTCAGCTTCCATTGGCTTTATATCACTCAGCTTCCACAGGAGTATTCTTTACTCAGCTTCAACTAAAAATTTCTTCTTCACTCAACTTCCACTATTTTGACAATCAACTCAGCATGTATTAGATTCTTACTCAGCATTTGAGGGCAACTCGGCAACATTTGTGTAATCTTAAATTTTTAACTTTGCATCTTTGATCATACTTATTTCTTACTTTTAGTACTTACTTGTTTAGGAACTGATGTATGATAAAACTTTGTAAATTAGTCCCTCATGCCTTCTCTTTGCTTAGTTTGATGAAGTGTGACTGTAATCATCTAAAAATGGTCATCTAGACTATTAGCCCCCTTCTCAGCATTTTGGCTAAATTAATTTAATCATTTACCTAGACCAAATTGCTAATAATCAATTTATTTGATTATAACCTATAGTTTGACAATGCTATCCTAAGTTCATTATTTGATTAAAAGAACATGTCCCCTTTTAATTAAATAAAAGACCCCATTCTTATAACCCACTTAAAGTGCACACATAAAGTCCTTTTTCTATTTTGCAATTAAAAGAAAAGGCTTTGTGACTTTTGTCTTATATGACAAGTCAACTTATATTCTATTGGTTGATTTGTGTGTGCACATGGATCACTCCTATTTTCGAATTCCACCGTTGATCATCCACCATCTTCATCTTGATCTCCACCGTCCATACATCTTTAAAAGGGAGAGAGCTTTCCCCCTCAATCAATCCATCTTTTGAACATTGTTATGTTGCAGGTTTTCTAACAGGTTTCTTTGGAGCTTTGTGGAGAACTTCTATTTCTTGTCTACATTCTCTCATACCATAGCATCTTAGCTTAGATTTCATTTTTACATGTAGCTTAATCTCACATAGCTTAATATTTGGATTGTAAAACTCTCATCCATGCTTAGAATAGCTGCATTTTTCATATTCATTCTAGCTTAATCTTCATTTGCATTGCATTCTTGAGGAACTCCTTGGGACATTTGCATTCTTGCATCTTGTCTTTGGAACCTCCCATTGCATGGTTTACTAGCAAGAAGAGTATCTCTAAGGCTTATTTGAGAGCTCTTGAACTTGAAATACACTCTCTTGCACTCCGTGGATAGGGAGCTCTAAGCCGGCATCCAAGCATTCCCATCTCATGGAATCGTTTGGATAGAAGGGTTTAGAGTGGGACACTTTCGAGTGTACATTTTTGGCGCCCACCGTGGGGCTTGAATCAAATTTTCAGCTCCATTTGCTTTCATTTCTTATCTCTGGTTTTTTACAGCAGCATATTGGGTCTAATCAAATGCTTTTGTAGAATTTTCACTTTGGTTTTAAGGCCAAGCCATAAGTAAATTGGTTTGAAGGCCAAAAACTTAGTTGGTTTAAAGATTTGATCATATCTTTTAAACCGCTTAGAATTTGGTTCTGAAATTTTTTTTACAGGTTGCGTATATGCTCAAAATGTCTCAGTCCAATTTTCAGAGCATTTTGACGTGATTTTCGGAAGTTATGATATTTTCTTTATTTTTCATAAAAAGCCATTTTTGATCGCAAATCAGCGCATTTTTTGGAAAAACTTACATTTTCAGAAAGCTTTTTGAATTCTAATGGGGGTTCTTTCTTTGTGTTTTTAATTTTGAGATAGTATTAAGGATAAAAAATTCGATTTGATAAATTTGGCCTGTTTTGACAAAATCAATCTCTAGGGAGAAAATGAAGAGATTTTTTAAAATTTCTTGCATTTTTGGAAAGCTCTCTAATTTTTAACAGGGGTCTCTTTTTTTCATTTTCATTTTTGGATACGAAATCATAGCAAAAAAGTTCAATCTTGTTGACTAGGTCAAAACCAAAGAGTAAAAATGAAAGCATTTGTGATTAACTTGCACTTTCTTTGCATGTACTTGGTTGGAGGATAAATTAGATTTTTGAAGCAACTCACCACTTTTTATTGCAGATTTTTATGTTATTTCACACTAACTTTTGTTGCTAACAAGTTGTGATTTCAGGTTGCCATCCTTGTGAAAAAAATTGAAACATTGCATAAAAAGAACGCATGTCAAAGCTTCAAATGCGCAAGGGCTACTAACGATTGTTTGCAGGGCTGCCCAAAGCATAAAAACCCAAATTTCTTGCTTTTTTGTTTTCATGTGTGGCATTGAATAATTGTTCATTTTTCATAGGCACATAAAACTTGTGATTGGAGTCTTTTGGTAATAGGAGAGTATGCTCTTCACCCTTGTGGTGAATCAGAAATCTTGACTTGCCATTTGGTTTCAAAAGCAAGGGGTAATTGAATCTTTCTGGCGTGTTTGGGAGAAAATGATTGGAATAGGAGAGTATGCTCTTCACCCTTGTGGTGAACCAGAAATCTTGACTTCCAAAAGTTGATCCACTCTTTGTGTAGTTAGAATCCTTTAGAGGGCCTGCTCTCGGACAACCTGAGAGGAACGACCCAAGTGGGGACAAGCAGATTACCTGGCTCTTCCAACCCACTATAAACTCAAGGCTATCAAGGACACAAAACCTTGGTAGACGTAGTGTTTATCTTCGTCTAGTGTGATCGCTTATGGGATTTCGACCATAGGGAGATCACTAGGCAAGAATGCTTAAGGTACTCTTGTGATCGCGAGATCGGTTACTCATCGCAAGGTGAGGTGTCCCGTAATTGGGAGCAAGAGGAACACTATGAACGGAAGCCCTATCTAAACACCCTAAGTTAGTAACTACCTTTTTTAGCCGCTCAACTTCTTGGTGCAAGGATCGATCCTAGTGGACTACCCGGATCACCCCAAGATTTTACACTCACCATATGTGTTCCCTTGGTTGTGCTTATGGCATTTCCATGACAAAGCCAATATCTCTTGTGGGAAACCACTTGGTGTGAGGCAAAGGAGCATCAAGCGTGGGCCAAGATGTTGAGTAATGAACCATGTCCTTTAGGTAGATATTGCTTGATGTGTTCTCAAATGTGCTAGACCTGTGAAAATCTTTGGAACATACACATGACGATAATTCTAGGAAATTCTTTTGAGACATCACATATGCTTGTATCATGCAAGGTTGCTTTGTCCCTTGCTTGATTGTTTGAAGACTACTCCATGTGTCACTATCTTGCTTGGAAAGAAATTGTTTTTGAACATCAAACTTGCTATGCTATCAATTATTGCCAAACTTTGTCAACCAAGTCAAAATGTCAAGTGCAAAAAAATTTTCTTGTGTTGCTTGCTAAGGGGAGTCACATCATTTGATTTTGATTTTCTATGTCTCTAGTTCTTGAACATGCTTGAAGTGGCTCTTTGGTCTTAGTGCTCTTGGTCTTTCTATCTTCATGGTCTATATCCACTTGCTAGTTATTCTTTTGCTGAAATGGTTACCTTGATTTCTTGACTACACTCTTAGGTTGGAGAGTTGTTCACTTGTCACCCTGCTTGCTCTATCTATTTGGCTATTTGGGCATCTTGCCTAGCTATTGACTTGAGTCATTCATGTCGTAAGTTTCTTGGACATATTGTTTGACAAGTCACTTTAATCTCTCTCTGCTATCTTGACAAGTGAACACTCTACCTCCTATAGTTTCAACATCAAGTTATCTTCTAGACTATTTTATGCTTGGCTTTGCATCTAAAACTATGGGATCTAAACCTTGTGCTACCAAACTTCAACTGAATCTAGATGATCATGATATCCTCCATGTCACTAAAGAGTTTCAAGATCTATATGCACAATACAAAGAACTAGAAGAGACAAATGATCTTTCTTACCTTCATCTCTCTAAGCGCATGATAGAAATGAAGTCTAAACTTGAGAAAAGGTTGGAGGAGAAGATTGCATCATTACATGAATCTTCCTTAAGGTCTTTACATGCATGTGAGTCACCTTCTTTGAGGTCATCCTCTTCTTCTAGGTCTACATGCTCTACTTCAAGACATCAAATGTCTTCATCTTCTAGATCTAAAGACCTCTTTAGAGGACAAGCAAGTGATACCTCCTTTGAGCCTAGGCCAAAATATCATGATAAACCTATCTTTGACCAAGATAATAATGAAGACATGGATGCATTCTATTCACTTGAGAAACAACCAAAGGACTGTAGAGATACTTCTAATAGAACTTTTGCTCCCTTAAAAGATTCTTATGATGACACATTGCAAAAACTTCTTGGCAATAAGATCATCCTGTTACCTAAGTCTAGCTCATATGGAAACCCATTCTTGGATATCTATTGTGCTTATCATCAACATAATGAGCATAGTACTTCAGATTGCATTGAGCTAAAACATAAAATCCAAGATCTTATTGATAATGGAATTATTGGAACCTCTAGTGACTCATATGTTGAGGATACTTCTCTTGAGCAAGATTATGTTGATGAACCTATGTCTAGTAGTGGCTCCATTACATCTTCCACTTCTTCCAACACTCGTGCATCTCCCAACACTTCAAATCTTTCCAACATACCTCCATCAAATAAAGAACCTAATGCTTTCCACATTGACTATGTGTATCCTCAAGGGCTATCTCTAAAAGAAACTCAAGCTAACCTTCATTTGGCTGCAAACCTTTTCCATGCTACCAATCCTAAACATCCTCAACCTTCATGCACTACTCCATTCACTCTTCATTATCCCTTGTCCTTAGAAGTGGCTCCATGTCAAGAGGACTCTGAAAAAGAAAAAGCTATAAATGTCAAGAAAGATCAAGATCAAGCACCCTTTCATCTCTTTCAAGATTTTTCCCCTCCATATCCTATAACTTGTCCACCTCCTAAGTATGATGAAGATACCACTTCCATTATCTCCCTTGAGCTTACTGAAAATTATGAGAAAAGTTCTCTTCATATGCTATCCAAAGCTACTTGTCAAGATCAAAGGATCCCCTCATGTTCTACATCTCCACATCCACTTCAAAATTATGCTCAAGCTTCAAGTGCTTCTATTAAAAATGTTGTTTCTATGAAAGGTACTCATGAGTCTATTGATGGCTTTGACCATGTTGCTCACTCTAAAGATGTTGATATCCCTTCCCACTATCCCTTTGCATCTCCTAAGTCTATCCTTGGTCCTTATCCATCAAAGCTAAACTCTTCAAACCTTCCATCTATATTGGGACCTTATGTTCCTCCATCTCCTACATTCACTCCTAGCTCATTCCCTAGCTCTCCCATCATACCTCAAGATCAACAAAGACACTCACCCTTGATGAATTTTCACCCATCTATACATCTAAACCAGTCATATCATCCTTATTCATCCACAAATCCCAAGTCCTTTGGAAGTGAGAATAAACATAAGAATCCATTGAAAAAGAAAGATCACTATGTCCCATCTAATCGACATGTGAATGCTAAAAAGGAAAATGCACAAAAGAGACTACAAAGGTCTACTATTAAAAAAGCTAAATCAAAGAAAATATGGGTTCCTAAACCCATTATTGAAGAAATGTGTTTTGAAGTATCCAAAGGAAAATCTAAAGCTATATGGATTCCCAAGTCTCTTTTAAAAGACTTGAATATTGAAAATACTTCAAAGTTGACATTCAAGCTTCCAAAGGCTTCTATTCCATCTTCTTCCAAAAATCTTCCTAAAAATATTCCAAAGCCTTCCACTCCACTTTTTTCCAAATCTTTTCTACCACCTCATACATCTAAATCTCAAGCTATTTCATCCATCATTCCAATACCCTTCAAGGTGTGTGTCAATGTTGATCTTGTCCAATATTTTAGCTAGCCACATGAAATCCTCTAAAGCTTACACCTCCTTTCTATACATGAACTCTTATTCTCCATATACTCTTCCTACTACCATTTCTCTTTCATCACCCTATCAATATCTTTGAGCATACCTTTCTATGGTCTTGGCTTATCATGACTTATCTTTTCTAGAGGAGCACTATCTACAAAAAGCTTGAGCTCTTTCTAAAAATTCGAAAAAAAAGAAAAAAAATAAAAAAAGAAAAAAAAGAAAAAAAATGAAAATGTGCCTTGGTGAAAACCACTTCTTGTGGCACCTTGGTAGCAAAAGTAAAGAGAAATAAATTTATCCTATGGTGAAAACTACTTCTTGTGACACCTTGGATAAGTACCATGATGAAAACCTGGCAAACAGGCATCATGCGTAATTCTTCCACCATCCATCTATCCCCTCTTCTCTCTTTGATCTTGACAATGTTGAGCTATCTTTTCATATTGGCTATCTTATCCATGAGATTTTCTATTGTTCTCTCCCATTCACTCATAGCCTCCATCTCGAGCTTTATTTTTATTGCTCTATCCCATCGCTATCCTGTCTAGTTGACCCCTTGGTCTTGATCATAATAAATGAAACATGGTTCTCATAAGTCTCTTGACATGGCTACTCTTTTGGACTACACACTTCATGCTATCTCACTTGTTTGCTTCATTGCTTATCCTACATGCTATCTTTCTCATTACTTCCATGGCTTATCCAAAACATGCTTCATATGACTATTTCGCCTCTTTCTCTAGCTTGGGTACTCTTGAGGAGTCAGTCCTTGAGGATCACTTTTACTTGCTTCATGCTCCTTTTTCATCCATCTTTGCTTATCCACTGGCTTGTTTCTCCATCATGTCCTACACCTTGCTAGACATTGGGAGAAAATGATGCGATCTTGCTTGAGAACTAGTGATATCTAAAACCTTCTAAAAAAATCCAAAAAATCATATATGATGCTGAAAAAATCTTAAAAATCGAAAAATGTCCTGAAAAAATGATCATCTTAGTGAAAACCTCACTTTGATGTATCACCAAAAAAAAATAAAAAAATAAAAAAATGTCAAAGTGGTGAAAACCTGGAAACAGGCGCTACTTGAAACCCTTGCACCTATGTCTATCAATCTCAATCATCCACTTTGCTACACATTTCCTAGCTTGGAATTGTTTCTTGTCCTCATCTTGGGGGCATAGCTACTTAGCCTATTGAGGTATTCTTGTGGATTAGGGTTTCTTTGACAACTCACAAAATAGTGTTTCTCAACACTTCCCCCACTTTGACATCAAGTGTTTTTTTAACACTTTACAGATAGTTTACCTACGGTCTCCGATGTCGCGATATCTCACTATCAGAATCAAGTCTGGAAGAAATGGCCAAGTGACTTACACACACGCACTTTAACACTTAAACGACTGAGCTATGCTGATCTTTATCTACTTTGTGTGCTGTCTATGATGATTTCTTTGCCAGGTGTTCCCTCCCTAATAGTCTTTCAAGGATGTCATTGACTAGAAGACTGGGGGCATGGGACATATTTTCTTGATTTCTGCTTGTGGGTATACTTTTGTTTGTCTATAGTGTTGTAAGCATTCATGCTTGTCCTATTCAACACTTTGACTTATAAATGTATCATCCTTGACTGTCTTGCAAGACCGCACTCAGGGTTTATCCTGGCGCTTATGCCTTGATACAGGTGTAATCTTGCTAAATTAAACTTAGGAAATTTAATCGTGTAGTTATCTTGACTTACATGTCTCTGATGCTTAGATTGGATTTCCACATACCTATCTAATATCGATCATATTCATATCCTCATAGTTATACTAGTGATGGTTGTATGATCTCATGATGTCCCTAATAAATGCTCAATGATGAAATTAAGAGTCTAAATGTTATGCACTTCTTGCTGGTAAACCACTTTTCATATTAGCTTGCATTTTAGGTTCATTTTTAGCTTAGTCTTGCATTCTTGCATATGAGGAGAGCTCTCTCTTCATCTTTCTGTGGACATATCAGCTAACTCCTTTCATATATTTCTTTACTTTCTTCTTGTTCATGTCTTTTCACCTTCTTAATCTTTCGCTTCATCTCTTTTCTATCTTATCATCACATTATATAAAGTTTTTACCTCTTAAATAATTTTGACGTCCTAGATTCATTTTCGGGATCGAAATCCAAATTCGAGTTCATCTTGATGGTCAAAATTGTCTTTTAAAATTCTACTTTCTTCTAAGCAGTTAGCTGACCTTTTGAGGTCTAATCTCTGAATCATCACTGGGGCATCTTCATTTCTTCATGTCTTCATCATTTCCATACTTCATATCTACTTCAATTCACTGTTTCACATCTAAATCATCTTTCTACTAGATTTGACATGATTTTATGCTATATCCTTCAAGGTCAACTCTAGTCAAACTGGGGCATTTTATCAGTTTCTTATAGTCATTCTTGGGTTCTAATCATCTATCTGTCATCTTGGACATTGCTATATTCTAATTTTCTCATTTCTAGCCAGTTTTTGCATCCCCTTACCTCATTTCAATTTCGATCCCGAGGGGGCATAAATACTCTATCACTGCTTAGGAGCATTTGTTTGATCTTCTCACTTGCTCTCACTCTATCTGCTTTTCTAAGTGTTAGTATTCTTCTTGAATTTTGACATCATCTCTTCCTAGTGTTCAGTACTACTGCTATCAAGCTGTGCATTCAGGACTTGCTATCTATTTTTGCATTTCGTTCTTCAAAATCAAACATCTATATCTACCACTGCCTACTTGGCTTCTATTTTCTTTGACATAATGTGTTCCCAGATCGATCACGCATTAGTCAAAGAGGGGCAAATGTAATCACCTAAAAATGGTCATCTAGACTATTAGCCCCCTTTTCAACATTTTGGCTAAATTAATTTAATCATTTACCTAGACCAAATTGCTAATAATCAATTTATTTGATTATAACCTATAGTTTGACAATGCTATCCTAAGTTCATTATTTGATTAAAAGAACATGTCCCCTTTTAATTAAATAAAAGACCCCATTCTTATAACCCACTTAAAGTGCACACATAAAGTCCTTTTTCTATTTTGCAATTAAAAGAAAAGGCTTTGTGACTTTTGTCTTATATGACAAGTCAACTTATATTCTATTGGTTGATTTGTGTGTGCACATGGATCACTCCTATTTTCGAATTCCACCGTTGATCATCCACCATCTTCATCTTGATCTCCACCGTCCATACATCTTTAAAAGGGAGAGAGATTTCCCCCTCAATCCATCCATCTTTTGAACATTGTTATGCTGCAGGTTTTCTAATAGGTTTCTTTGGAGCTTTGTGGAGAACTTCTCTTCCTTGTCTACATTCTCTCATCCATGGCATTTTAGCTTAGATTCATGTTGCATGTTAGTTTAGCTTCTATTTTGCAATAATCTCTCACATAGCTTAATATTTGGATTGTAACACTCTCATTCATGTTCTAGCATAGCTGCATTTGACATTCTCATTCTAGCTTAATCTTCATTTGCATTGCATTCTTGAGGAACTCCTTGGGACATTTGCATTCTTGCATCTTGTCTTTGGAACCTCCCATTGCATGGTTTACTAGCAAGAAGAGTATCTCTAAGGCTCATCTGAGAGCCTTCTTATTCTTGAAATATACTCTCTTGCACTCCATGGATAGGGAGCTCTAAGCCGGCATTCGAACATTCCCAACTCATGGAATCGTTTGGATAGAAGGGTTTAGAGTGGGACACTTTCGAGTGTACAGGTGTAATCTTGCTAAATTAAACTTAGGGAATCTAATCATGTAGTTATCTTGACTTACATGTCTCTGATTCTTAGATTGGATTTCCACATACCTATCTAATATCGATCATATTCATATCCTCATAGTTATACTAGTGATGGTTGTATGATCTCATGATGTCCCTAATAAATGCTCAATGATGAAATTAAGAGTCTAAATGTTATGCACTTCTTGCTGGTAAACCACTTTGCATATTAGCTTGCATTTTAGGTTCATTTTATAGCTTAGTCTTGCATTCTTGCATATGGGGAGAGCTCTCTCTTCATCTTTTTGTGGACATATCAGCTAACTCCTTTCATATATTTCTTTACTTTCTTCTTGTTCATGTCTTTTCACCTTCTTAATCTTTCGCTTCATCTCTTTTCTATCTTATCATCACATTATATAAAATTTTTGACCTCTTAAATAATTTCAACGTCCTAGATTCATTTTCGGGATCGAAATCCAAATTCGAGTTCACCTTGATGGTCAAAATTGTCTTTTGAAATTCTACTTTCTTCTGAGCAGTTAGCTGACCTTTTGAGGTCTAATCTCTGAATCATCACTGGGGCATCTTCATTTCTTCATGTCTTCATCATTTCCATACTTCATATCTACTTAAATTCACTATTTCATGTCTAAAATCACCTTTCTACTCGTTTTGACCTAATTTTTATGCTATGTCCTTCAAGGTCAACTCTAGTCAAACTGGGGCATTTTATCAATTTTTTAATATAGTCATTCTTGGGTTCTAATCATCTATCTGTCATCTTGGACATTGCTATATTCTAATTTTCTCATTTCTAGCCAATTTTTTGCATCCCCTTACCTCATTTCAATTTCGATCCCGAGGGGGCAAAAATACTCTATTGCTGATTGTTACAGCTATCTATTTCTTAGGAGCATTTGTTTGATCTTATCACTTGCTCTCAATATATTCGCTTTGCTAGGTGTTAGAATTCTTTTAAGATCCTAACATCATCTTCCTAGTGTTCAGTACTACTGCTATCAGGCTGTGCATTTAGGACTTGCTATCTATTTCTGCATTTCACTCTTCGAAATCAGACATCTATATCTACCACTACCTACTTGGCTTTCTATTTTCTTTGACATAATGTGTTCCCAGATCGATCACACATTAGTCAAAGAGGGGCAAATGTAATCATCTAAAAATGGTCATCTAGACTATTAGCCCCCTTCTCAGCATTTTGGCTAAATTAATTTAATCATTTACCTAGACCAAATTGCTAATAATCAATTTATTTGATTATAACCTATAGTTTGACAATGCTATCCTAAGTTCATTATTTGATTAAAAGAACATGTCCCCTTTTAATTAAATAAAAGACCCCATTCTTATAACCCACTTAAAGTGCACACATAAAGTCCTTTTTCTATTTTGCAATTAAAAGAAAAGGCTTTGTGACTTTTGTCTTATATGACAAGTCAACTTATATTCTATTGGTTGATTTGTGTGTGCACATGGATCACTCCTATTTTCGAATTCCACCGTTGATCATCCACCATCTTCATCTTGATCTCCACCGTCCATACATCTTTAAAAGGGAGAGAGCTTTCCCCCTCAATCAATCCATCTTTTGAACATTGTTATGTTGCAGGTTTTCTAACAGGTTTCTTTGGAGCTTTGTGGAGAACTTCTATTTCTTGTCTACATTCTCTCATACCATAGCATCTTAGCTTAGATTTCATTTTTACATGTAGCTTAATCTCACATAGCTTAATATTTGGATTGTAAAACTCTCATCCATGCTTAGAATAGCTGCATTTTTCATATTCATTCTAGCTTAATCTTCATTTGCATTGCATTCTTGAGGAACTCCTTGGGACATTTGCATTCTTGCATCTTGTCTTTGGAACCTCCCATTGCATGGTTTACTAGCAAGAAGAGTATCTCTAAGGCTTATTTGAGAGCTCTTGAACTTGAAATACACTCTCTTGCACTCCGTGGATAGGGAGCTCTAAGCCGGCATCCAAGCATTCCCATCTCATGGAATCGTTTGGATAGAAGGGTTTAGAGTGGGACACTTTCGAGTGTACAGTGACCACTTGACTATTAGGTGAAGCGGTCCCTTCATTTGATATGCTACACCATCTTTCTTTTTCCATGTCTTATTCATTTCTCCTTTGATGTGCTCAACATCTACCTTCTCTTTAGCTTTGTTATTCTTTGAGTTGGGTGCCTTTGTCTTTGTTGGGCAATTCCTGTTGATATGACCAATCTTTAAGCAACTGAAACATGTGGTTTGGCTCAACCATTTGATGTAGTTTCTTTTGAAATGTGTCCTTATGCAATTTTTAGGAATGTATCCAGATTCTTGACAGTAATGGCAACTATACCTGGTATTGTAAGCCCAATCGTAGTGGTGTTCATGGTTATTTCCCCTTAGTGCCTGATTTGGTGTCCACATAGGCTTTGATTTGCACTCAAAAGCTCTATGTCCATACTTCTTGCAATTGTAGTAGTGACCTTCAAATCTTGGTGTTTTGATAGTCCTAGACTTGTAATTATGTGCTTGATGTCCTTGTTTTTTGCACTTATGACAATAACTTGCATTCCTGCTCCTACATACATTAGAGGTATGACCCTTTTTACCATAGAAATGACAAGTAGGTTTAGTGTTCTTATCTTTGTTACTCCTTTCTTCAGTAGTCTTGGATGACTCTCCTTGTTGAGTGCTAGTGTATCCTAGGCCTAAAGTATCATTACTAGCCCTAGGTGATTTTAGTAGCTACTCAAAGTACTTGACGACTTCATTAGGTTTGTTGAAGCTTTCTACAATCTCCTTTTCTCTTTTCAGGTCATTTTGTAGTTGATCATTTTGCATCTTCAGTGTGGAGATCTCAATATCCTTGACATTCAGTTCATGATGTGCATTCATCATCTAGCTCAAGGTGTCTAGCTACATATTTGAAATTCTTGCAAGCTCAATTGATTTTTCTTCCAGTCTATAGGCAAGGTTTCTATTGTCTTCTTCTAGCATATCCTTGTCTTCAATGGCTCCTTTCTTCTATTCAATCACTTCACAAAGCATCATGGCTTGTGATTCTTGTTCCAGCTTGAGTGTTCTAATTTCTGCTGCTTGAGCTCTATTCTTCTCCATCAAGTCTATTATTACTACATCAAACTTTTTGTAATATCCATTTGAAAACATATTTGAGGTGTTAATCTCCTTGTACTATGTGTCATTTTCAGCTATGTCAATCTCTCTTCTTCTCTTTAAGGATTTTCTCGGTTCTTCTCTAGCTTCCTCCAATGCATGTAAAGCAAGTTGTCTATCAATTGTCTAATTCTCTATGATCTTCCCAAGTTCATAGACTTCCATTTCTAGATCTTTTCTCCAAGCTATAAGGCTCCTTCTTGGGAGAACTAGGCTCCGATACCAATTGTTGGAATTAACATGTGGGAAGATTTACTTTTGAGAGGGGGGGTGAATTAGAAGTAACTAACTTTGACCTTTTAAAATTATTTCAACTAATATCATTCACATGCATCTAATTCATCTAGTAAACATGAAAGTAAAAGACATACATGAAAATAGATAGCACACAAGTTTGGTAACCCAAAAACCCTCCAAAATAAGAAGGTAAAACTAGGGTGGGGATGACACCCACAAAATATCACTACAGCAATGTGTAACTATTCAAGGTTACAATGTTTGACCACTTCCAATGGTCTACCCTGTGAAAGGCCTATCATGTTAAAGACTTTACACTTTGTTAAAAGTGACCTGGTTAAAGGATTTCACTACCCTGCTAAAAGTAGGCCTAGTTAAAGGTCTTTAGTACATTCACTTAGAATGCCACCTTGCTAAAGGATTTAAAAATGGCTACTAAGCAAACCTAAGTCCATAGGATTTCCATATCTAAAACAATTTCTAGAAAGTATTAAAAGATTTTGACCTGATAACTTGCAATCCTCAATTGTTGATTTCAGAGCCTAGTTCTACTCTGTCAGCTCTGAACCTTGCTTGATCTGATATGTCACTCCTCAAAGTTTTAATACTCTATTCTTAGTCAACTAGATTCTACAATGCTGCTCTATTCTTCACTAATTCGTTTTACCCTTCTGCACTTCTTTATAATTCACCCATACACTTCTTTCTCGCATATACTCTCTCTTGCATAATGGGGCTTCATCCTCTTTTTAAAGATTTCAAAGACTTAGGGTTAGGTATGAATCTACAAACAATATTAAATCTTCATTTCCCACTTATTTCTTGCACTTTTCCTATTGGTTGCATGCCTTCTCCATTTTTCTTATTGGTTGCATGTTGATTACATAGGTAATGCAAAAGATTCGATCTTATTTTCAAGATCCTTCGAGATTCATCCTATGTTGGCTCCAAAAATGGTTTACATTTGAATTTTTGAAGGCACAAACTCATATGTTGATTCTTTGTTACTCGATACTTACTAGTTGTTGATGCTCGACACATATAGGAAAACTAGCTAACTTGGCTCCTATAGTAATTCTATTTCACTTGGCATCTATAGTGACTTGGCATCTATACTTTGCTCGGCACTTGAACTTTGCTCAACACCTAAAGTTCACTCAGCACCTATTGAATTCTCTGGCTTAGCATACACTATAGCTTGGCTTCTATATTATTCTTGGCATCATCTTGAGAATTTAGTTAAGTGTGTTGACACTCAAATGTCAAAACCAATCTGAGACTAACAATATTCATGAGGTGCTCTCTTGATGGTTGTTAGCTACTCTAAAAGTGATAGGTGATCACTTTTTTCCTCAAAATTCTTATAAATCCCTCATCCTAAACCATCCCAATTAGTAATAGAGTTATGAGGCAAACCTCTATACCATTGTAATGCTTTTCCCTTTAAGTATGAAGCTAGAACCCTAATACCAACATCATCATCTATAATACCATGTATATTATAAGCATTTGAAATCTCCTAAATGTGTTTTATAGGGGAGATGGAAGTTTCACTAGTGAAATAAGGTATACTTTTGAGAGCTGCCACTAGAATATCATGTCTTTGAGCCAAAAGGAGAGGATTCTCACCATTAAAGGTGGAAAATTCATGTGCTATAGGCTATTCCATATGGAATAATGACCTATTTATATGAAAATATGGCAACCTAGGTTGTGATCTATCAATAGGATGGGTGGAGAGAGATCTTGTAGGTGTATGTGCTACTGCTACACTCCTAACTAGTAATAGAGATAATCTATGTCTCTTTCTTCAAGGGTTCAAAAATGAGAGCTCAATGTATTGAAAATTACCTCTAGAAGATGACCTTGTGTGGGCCTTGGGCATGAATCATAGCAACTTTGGTCTAGAAACTAGAATGTTAGATAGAATCACTAAGTACTTGAAAATGAGCCTCTTGAAGGCCTGCAATACTGAGAGCAGCACTATCTTCTTAACATATATTTAAACTTTTCTTCTTTGGCACCAATGAACTATAATGCTTCAAGTGTTAGTCCCACCGGGCATACCAAAAATTGTTGACACAAAAGCTTGCACCCTTTCCTAAAGTCTTACCTAAAGGCAGCCTCGTGTAAAATAGAAACAATCTCAAAAGTGTGGGACTTTGTGACTTGATATTGAATCTCTAGAGAAGGTTGGTTTCCTTGCTATCAGGATGCACCTAACTATTTATTGAGAGGAAAAGGAAGAAGGAATGCATGAAATAAAACTACCTAATCTAGTCTAAGAGGAGGTGATACACCAAATAGTATGTTCGACCTTATCTCTACCCAAGAATGCACAGTTCATCAATACAACCTCAAAGTATGCAAATTTAATCCTTGCTTAATCCAACAAACATATGTAGATCAAAAGCCAATAGAATTCTATAAGGAAGAGAGTTCACTTTATATCATTCAAAATTCAAGTACATACAATCATACAGTTTGAGAAACAAAGACAATTCATTAACACAAAGGCAAGAGGGTATTGCATAGTATATTAATGGAAGATAGAGATACAATAGAGGAATGTAGTAACTCAGAGTCAAAGGATATTATAGTAGCATAGCATAGACATACAATGCTACTAAATTATAGAAAAAGATCAACCCTAAGAAGGCTTACGAAATCTGCTTTTATAGTGCAAGCATAACTCAGATAGATTCTACCCTAAGGCAAAACTCAACAACTGCATTCAAGATTACAAAGAACAATAACTGCAAATCTGGGAAATATTTGATCATCGCACACATCTAGATGTAGGAAAATCACTTATTCACCAAATAGAGCCTTGAGAAGATAGAAACAATGGTCATTACCATTCTAACTAATTAAATGGACCAACAGGCAATGATGGAGTGTCCCTTCATATTTATCAGGCATGGGGAATGATGAAAGTGGTTGCAGAAGATTGAAAAGATCAGATCTACCATCAAAGAGATGATTACTTTATTATTAGCACACCAAGTCAGCTAGGTCATCAGTCAACTACAGTCAATCCTCAAGCTTTTCCATGTGGACCAATCATACTTTATCATTCCACCACCTTGCTAGTATTCAACTTATGTTTCATGTTTGACTGCTCATGATCACAACTTCATGACCACCTTTCCTAATTAGTTTTTATTCGTCATGAAGCTATGAACAAACCATATCATTGCTTCATAGTTTATCCTTAACATCTTCTCCTAACTGCCATGATCAAGCAAAAAAGTGATCTTAACCATTCACACCATCAAATCTTAAACCTTGACTTAACATGAAATGTCTACGACTTTGCAAAAATGAACTTAACTGCCATTTCCTTCTATCCATCTAGGCCTACTGAGACATGTGTTGCATCATCATTATCTTGCTATATAAATTGACTGTATAATTTTCCATAATGACATAGTGACATGTGTTGATTTCTTTAGATCTAATGTTCAAAATATAGTTGGGACCCCTCCTGCATAGTTTAGCTCCTCAATCAATTAGGAACTACCACATGACCAAGGTCATCCATATGGCACCATGCCGTAACTTTGCAACCTTACCCTGGGATTATTCTTAACTCATCATGATCATGCGAGAAGGAAGAGATGCATGATTGTAGTACTAATTGTGGTTTGTGCCATAACTCCAGTAAAGCAATGATGACCATTGGTCTACTTATTTTATGTTATCACTACTTCACATCTTAAATCTTTAACACATCACTAACCTCAACAACCATGCGCACAAGGTGATTCATGATTTTTCCATCTTGATCATGGTTAACACTAAACTCTCTGTGATCATGCAAATCAGGAAGGGCATGACATCGCAACTTAAACTTGGAGTTAAGATCATAACCCTACAACTGAGCGATAAAGAGGGATCACTACGTTGTCACTTATAACTGGATGTTACCCTTCTAAACTATAAAGCCATGCTAACTACTTAAAAAGATAGTGTTGTGCAATTGTACCTCCCCAAATGGTTCAGCCATAGACTGTGGCAAATGGGCAATGAAAGATAGTCACATGATTGTAGCTTGAATCTCCAAGTGAATAAAGCATAAAAGGCTTGAACTTAGGAAAATAAGGGATAAACCAAAGTTTTGAATATATCTTTTATTTGATCATATGAATATTTGAATAGATATGACCATTATTCCTTTTCAACATCTCACCTTTACATTTCATCTCTATTCATCACATTTCTCACCCAATGATAACCCCATCTCACCCCTATAAATATGCTCCATTTATATCTCCATCTACTACATCAACACAACTCCTATTTCATATTAATTACTTATTTGGACTATATTTCTCCCATTGATAAGTTTTGATAGTGGCAGAGAACTAATTATCTTAGTTGTTGATGAGAACCAATAGACATTATTGTCTAGATTAGGGACATAGTGAGAAGATATGGGTGCAATGAAGGAAATGTAATAATTTGTGTGAACTCTTCCTCTACCATCTATAGCCAAGTGAAAAGATGTGATTTCAAGATTTTACCTAATCCATCCATTAAACCTTGACCCTTTCTCCTTGTTCTCATCTCTCCTAAGCTTATAGTATACGTATCTAAGTTCATGCAACTTACTAAAATATGGGTCTAGCTCACCTCGACTAGCTCCTAGACACTCTATCCCTTGAAAATATCCAACATGTCTATATTAGGTCATCCTCTAATCTGAAAACACTTCTCAAAATCTTGAGCATGCCTGCTTGTAGAAAGATCTATCAAGTGTATCACCACCTCATTCACCACCCCTAGGGCTTGTCACTCTATCAAGAGTGTAATTCATCATGCACAAACCTCCATATCCTTTATAAACTTCTCTAAGATATTTTTCCTATCCTAAGTACAATGTATCACCTACTACAGTGGTTGTGGTTGTGGGACTCTACTCTTGATCAATTTCTCACACATATTTCCCACCCCCTACTATTCCATGGGACTACAATGACCCCTACTATTCTATGGTCCCTCCTTGAATCATGTAACTAATGGAGAAGATTAGGATGATAGTTGATAAAGATAGGGGTGTTGGTTGAAGAATTATATCTAATGATTGGAAAATACTTATATAGTGGATCGACCTTCCTAACATGGGGTCGATGTAAAGGCTATCTACCCCTACATCATATTTGTGATATTAGTTGGGGCTTCCCTTGTTGCATTATTCCCTTCCTTCATATTGATTGAAATCCCTTAGAGTAGTAGGATCCTTCCATCCTTTAGTGGCCCTACTATCTTCTTTAGTTGTCATTTTGCACAATGCTTAATGGTAGGAATCCTTTCAAACTCCTCTCTTGAAAAGCTAATCTGAGGATCAACTCTAAGGTTCCAAGAGATCTTGTGACCTACTAGAATGCGCTCAATTGAAGATAAATGTGAATGTTCATGAGGAGGCCTTTGTTGGTTCTGATAACTTTGGATAAGATGTAGAATCTATTTACTACTTCAAAACACACAAAAAGAAATGTATTTTTTTGTTTTTTTGTTTATGAGGAATGCAATCTAACAATGCAACTATATGAATTCCTAATTTAACCAAGGGGTTAGTGAAGAAAATAATGAAGATAGGGTATTAAGAAGTTTATGCAAATAACATGAAAGTAAAATCCTAAAGGACAGAAGCTATGATAACAACACGTTTGTGAGTTAAGCTTTCAAAAAGATCGGTAGGCAACCAATGAAAATAGGAGCAAGGTTTCCTTGATTCCACTGATGCAATCATTGATGGGAATTCAGTAACCATAAGACGTTTCACTTTTCATCAAATCACAAGGCCACAAAAAGTGTGCTTGTGCGAGATGAAAAGTTATGCAAGAACAAGAAGATGATCTCTTCTTGAACTAAGTATGTCAATAGAATTCATAAAACTATAGCAAACACCAGAATTAAAAGATCACACAACCAAAAATAACATAATAAACTTTTGGCTCAATTACATTCCATGAACATACATCCACAAATTATAACACACTTAGGCAAGAACCACTACACTCCAAATGCGAGCACCAAAAGCATATATTATTGCAAAACAATGGTGGCCTGGAATACATGTTACATTCTTGAATTTATAAGAAATCTTCTCCTCAATTTATGTTGAGAGTGAAAGATATATTTATGCAATCATATGCTTCTAAACTAATAAAACAAATCTAAATATGTACAAATTGACTCTCTAACTGATGCTTAATAGGACTCCATCCATTTTTATATCATTAATTGGATGCATGAGCCTTTACATGTCTTAAAACAAATAAAACAAGAGAAAATAAGAAGAAGAGAGCCTTCAGTTGATGTAGGAGTGTCTGAAAGAGCCAAAAATAGAAGCTTCATCTTCACTAGGCATCTAGTGGAGTTAAATTATTGTCAGAATGCAGTTCTGATGCATGGAAAGCTCTAATTTTAGAATAGGCAGTTAACTGTTAGCGCACCTTTGAGTTCTTCAAAATCTTCCAGAACACTACTGAAAAGGTGCACCTACACACCTAGCACACCTGCACACCTAATGCACCTAGCACAATAGCGCAACTTGGAAGTAGGCTCCAAAAATGCAAAATTTCACTAAGTGTCAAAGTTGAAATTTTGGTATCTAGGTCTTGTTCCCCTTTATACCAGAGCTATGTTTGGATATTTTCCCTTAACTTTCTTGATTATCTCAGTGACTTGAGCTGCATCTAGAAAATCTAAGGCATTATATTTGTCCTTTACTTTCTGCCTATAGTTATCCACTTTTATATGGGCTTCTACAAAATCTCCAAGTTTTACATCAAGCTCTAATAAAGCTTCTTCCATTCTGAATACTTATCAGATATCTCATCATTAGAAACTTCATCAAAAGTTTTTCAAAATTTCTCAACTACTACCTCTACTGGTATTAGCTTTTTCCATGTATCATCTTCAAAAATGTCCAGACATGCATCACTATAATGTTTCTCAACCTCCAAAATTTTCTCTTGGGCTTGGTCCTTGAGCCTATGAATCTTTGCATGTAATGACTCCATTACTTTATTATTGTCTGCAATCTTTTCAATCCAATCATTTGTTTTATCTAACTCCTCAACTATATATACATCCATTAGCATCTGATACCTTTAGCCTTTGATTGCCTGTAAGTCTTTCCCCCAGGTATGCACTTCATCCATTAGATCGAAATCTTGATTCAAAATACCTACTAGCTTATCCACATTCTCCTACATAACAGGTAATAACTTCAAATTTCCTTGAATAATTAATACAACTTTCTCCTCAAAACTTTCTCGCCATTGCTAACAAGCTCTCAAAAATGGGTCCAACTATACCACACCCCTATCTCTTCTTTTAATTGTCACATTTAAGGTTTCCTTGGGGTTTGTGGGATCCAAGGGACCAACAACTTCGCTCAAATATCCCTTTAGGATTTTGTTTTGATGCCGAAGTGTTATCAGTTCTGTCCCATCCTATTCTAGGCTCCTAAACACTTCATCCCTGTTATTACCATCAGCTTCATCATTTCCAAGTTTGGCTTCCCAAGCATAACTTCCCAGATCTGATAATCCCTTGGAGTCAATTATTCAACATTTGATTATAGAGGAGGGATAGATAAGTAAGAAAAAAATTCCTAGCTCTGATCACTCATGATGAAGGCTAAAGCTCATGCATCCCTTGGTGGTGTTTTAGGTTTCCTCAAAACTTCTATCAATTCCATTCTATCCTCTTCTTTGGTGGTGAATTGTTATTTTTATTTCTTATCACCTCTTTCCTTAACCACCTTGGGATATGTTGTACTAGGGATTTTCCTTTTAAGTATGAAGGAGCTAACTTGGCTATACCCTTCCCCTTATCTCCCCTTTTTGGAGTATTTTCCTTCTATGAGATATCAGCACTTGGAGTCTCTATATCTATGGAGCCAATAGTTCTCACCTCGATGTCTTGGGAGGTTTGATGCCATTGTTCACTTACCTATCCTTCTTTTGAAACTTCATTAGTGGATACTTGTTGTGGTTCTTCCTCATGCTCTGCTTGGACCTGTTTGGCTTATGTACATGGAGGAAGAGGGGTAGATGATCCCTTGTCTACATAGAATGTGACTTATACTTGGGATGTCAGAACTACCTTGGGTCCTTGTGATTCGGGGGGCATCTGACTCCAATCCTCCTATTGAGGTTCATTAGTTGGAGTATCTCTTATCTTATCCCAGACCAGCTCAGTACCCACAAGCATAAAGTCAAAATCTGACATCTAAAAGACATCAATGTCTGTCACATCCTACTCATCTATCCATTGTTGCATCTCATCTTCTGATGTTGTAGTTTGAATGGATTCATAAAGGATAGATGGTGGTGTGATTATGAAACTTCTACTCCTCTTTGACTCTGTAGCTTTGGCAAGATGACTTCTCCTACTCAAAGGTAGATTGTCCTCTTCCTCTTCATCACCCTCTTGTTCCACATCTTCTAGAATTGGTTCAGGAACTGAGGGGAAAGGAATCACTTTCTTGAGCACCTTTTGCCTTCTTTTGACCAGATTCTTAGTCTTTCTTCTTTTAGGTGCATAGGGGGAGGCTTTCTCTATTTGTCAAGGTGGGGAAACCTATTGTTCTTTAGTTTTTGTTTCCCCTTGGCTTGGTGCAACTAGCAGAACTTAGGGATCCTCCAGGGCTTGTGAAGCTTCTACATTTTTTGGCCCTTGTACATTTTCCTCTCCTTGCTATGAAGGATCCTAAATCTACCATTCTTTTGGAATATCTTGTTGAGAAGAACTCCTCTTCCTTTTGTCTTTACCTTTACCCTTTTGAGCTTGATAATAACCAACTAGCCTATCAATTTGGTGCACCATTTCTGGTCCTATTGGTGACTAAGCTATAAACATGGCCACTCTGACCTTTGGTTGGGTAGGAGTGAGCATGAAATACTACTATTTGAGGAATTGGATCAAGTTTGAATGGTTTCTTAATCCAATCTTGTGTCAATTTGATGAAGTGCATCGCCCTATGGTTGATGTTCGAGTTTTCTTCTCTGTCTATCTTGACATTCATGATAGGCTTGTTGCCAATCCTGTCCCTATTAAACAATGGGTTGAGAAGATCCTCTAAGTCTTTTTGCACAATCCTTAATGGGATCTTTATCTTTAAAGCCCTCTCTTCTAAATATAGAGTCATCCTACAGTAATCTCTTATATGGATAGCATAGTCATTTGTTGCATTCATCTAGTGATCTTCAATTGCATCCTCGTGCTGGAATGTTTTACCCACTAAGTATTACACTCTCCCAATATTTTCAAAATAAGGCTATGGATAATTATACTCTTATAAGGGATTTTGATCCCATTCACATTCAAAAGAAGGAATATCTTGCCTCTGATCCACCTGAAAAGGTCTTATAGTCATAGGCCACATCTAACATGTTTTGTGTTGCTTTCTAACTCTATCATATGTACACAAGAGTTGTTGAGAGATCTCCAAGAGAATAAGATTGTCACTAGGATACCTAGGGAGCTTCTTAGGGTTGATAGATGTACTTGCTACCCTCAAATATGTAAATGTTCAAAATTGGATATAATAAGCTATGACTAGGGATATTTGTGCAGCTATTTCCTCTGATATTCTCTTCACATAATTCCCTTCTATGAATTGAATTATTGTGAATATGAAAGCATCATTTACAATTCTATATTCTTTTCTTTGCTCTAAAAGCCTCTTCTTCACCAGCTAACAATATACAATATACGACCATGCATTTGCATCCTGCATGCTACCCCTCTTATAGAGACCTAGATAATTTGTTGCCCTTATAGCTAACAAGTATACCAAGTATGATGTCATGTAAAATTTCCTATTGTTCTTCACCATCTCCAACTACTCACCCAAATTTTGATTGAGAGTATAAGCCTAATCCATTGGCATCTCTACTTTCTTTATTGTCTCAATAAAATGCATCATAAAAATATTTAGGTTTCTGACTATCAGCAAACCCATAACTCTACTCAAGAGAATGATTGAGTATCCAATTTCTTCCTTTATGTATCCTCTTGGCATGTCTACTTTTCCAATTTTCCTTCCTAGAGGAGTCTTCTCTATAAGGTATGAAGATTGGATGATCTTAGAAGCCTCATTAATATGTTTCTGATACCATCTCTCTGCTTGCTCATAGGATAGTCTAATGAATTGATCTACCCTTGGGAGATGGAACACTTTTTCAATTTTCTTGGGTTGAAGATTGAGAATGATCTCTCCTATTATGCTCTTGAATACCCTCTCTTCAAGAACAAAATGCTCTGCGAGTGTCATGATTAATTTTGAAGACTGTACTGACACTAGGTGTGATGTTGCATTAACATGCCCTGATTGGATCAATGTGAAGATCATCTAAGACCTCTCAATTGGTTTGTTGCACACTTTTAAGAATTCACCCAAATATATGTCTTGAATCTCTGAATACTCATCCTAGAACCGTGATTCTATAAGAATGCCCTAAAATTTGAATACCACCAACTTTGGAGTTATTTTATCAACAAGGGAGGATGATGAAGACACCATTGATTCTACACAAAAAAACATGTCCATTAGCTCAAAATTGAAGAAAAATGGATTAATGATACCATAGTATTGACCCAAACAAGACCCAGAAAGCTAATTGTCTAAGAAAACACAAAAAACCTAAAAACCATTTTATAAATTAAGGTGCACCAATTTCATTATAATGAGTTGCACATTAGTGCACCTCTTGGGGTGTGCTAATGCACACCTCATTTTGGACTTAGGAAATTATGTTCGTTAGCACACCTAGTTAGGTGCGCTTGTGAGCACCTTCAAATTTTTCTTTGAATGTGTTTTTAAAGTCTTTACAATGTTTTATTGGTTGCTAAGGTGCACAATAGTGCACCTAATTAGGTGCACTGCTATGCACCTCAAGTTTCTTTAATGTTTATTATGATATGTATTCCCAAAAAAATATGGGGAGAAAGCGCACCTAAGATATTGTGTAGTTGTGGTAATGGAAGCACGGAGGGGAGAAAAATTTTGAGTGAGGCGAAAGGGGGAGCCCCCCAACTTATATAGCCCTAGGTGTCCTCGGTGTTGTGCAACTTCTAATCATCAATGAATGGTGCCACATTCTCAAGGAATCAAGCACACTAGCACACCTAGGGAGGTGCACTGGTGTGCCTCTTCATTTTGCAAATTGACTTGTTCCTTGTCAAAATTATGATTTTTGACAACTGGGCTTCCCAATCGAGACTTGGTCATGAACTAGGACACTAGATAAGACCTAAAAAAGACTCAAACCTCAGACTAGGGATCCATAAAGCCAAAAAATAAAAGTAGGGGGTTCCATTTTCTAGTCGAAATGGGGCATGCATTGTGAAACCACAACATATCTTAAGGGTGGATAGGCAATATGGGATTATTTGATAATTAGTCATATGTAGGTAATAACTACCCAAATGTCAAATATCTATACTTCATGTAAGGGTGGCCCAATATGGAAAGAATAATTTATGATATTCTAAAGAAGGGGGTGATGGAGTAAACTTCTAGATAGTAGGGTTGGTAATAATAGTTAAATTTTAGGGCCATATATAACTAAATGGCTAGATGAGCCCTACTCTCTTAGTCAGGGAATCATGATGATGATGGGTCCAATTCATAGAACTATAGTTGTTATGGGTCACCATAAGACAATAACCATGAAAAAACTTTTCTTTCTTGATGAGATCACTCCCCCATAATAGTGACATCCTTCATAGGAATATCCTCCACACCTTATGCAACTATGCCCTCCACCTAACGGATATCCATCTCTATGGGTTGTGTACTACTTTCACTAATATCATCAATATCAAAAACATATGACTACCTATGTTATGGTAGGGAAAGAGAAGGTCCAAGGGGTAACATAGGTGTAAGTTGAAGCTATGTAATCTACAAGTCCATGGTGGCATCCTCTAAAATCTTTGACCCTACTACCTACTCTCTTTAAATCTATGGGACATCCATTACTTCATCCCTAATAAGCACTATCTCTATTTCTAGCCATTCAACCACCTCTATGGATGAATTTCTAGGTGTTCTTATCTTGAACACCAACTCTACTACTAATTCCAATTATATTAGTGGAGGGGAGACCACTATCATATATACAGTCAAATATGTTATTATATATGAGGCCCTACATTGCCCAAAGCATAGCATGGGAACTACTTTAACTATCACATCAAATGATGTAGGAAATATCAATTAGACACATAGTGAAACCACAATAGTGGGATAAAAAAATTTGGAGGAAGAAATTCCTCCAAATATTGGAAGGCAAAACATTTTGGTCTGAAGGTTTTGATAGAAACCCCTAAGGATTTCTTATCATAAGTACCCTTTTTAGAAACTTTCAATTGAAAGTATTTTCGTTTGATCACATAAAATGTATGAAATAATTTTGATCAAAATTATTTTTGATCGATAGAAATTAATTAGTTTTGATAGAAAGTGCTTTTGATAGAAAGTGCTTTCAATAGAAACCCTTTGATTGGGCCTAGTTTGCAAAGGCCAATTTTTTTTAAAGAAATCATGGCTTGGGGACTCACTTAGAGTGATCAAATGGAAAAATTTATACAAACCTATTTGCATGACACAAGTACCAATTCCTAGTCATACACAACTTCATTCTTGACATCATTCATCCCAACAATTTAAGGTAGTGCAATTCTTGAGGCTTGACTCAATCCTATGAGTTGGTTCTTGAATGCATCCAACAAACACCTCCACTCACTAGCTACAATAAAAGTTTTCTTTAGCCTATGACTTCTAGTGTTGTTAGCTATTAAATTCTAGTTATGCTATAGTCAAATTCTAGGAAACTATCTTTATAAGCCTTTATTTCTCTTCCTTAGCCTTATTTTTCATCATTATGTCAATAGTTTTCCCCATAGGACCTAGAATGAAAAAATACCCTCATGAACTTAGTTGTTGTAAAAGTAATGGTGATGTCATGTCAAAGATACTCAAACATGGTCCTAAAATAGTGTTGTTCATAGATCTTTATAATTGTCTGCAATGACCCTTCAAAATATTGGATATAAAATATTGATATCTAGATCACGTAGTATACTTATGCAAATCTAAAAATTTCATTAGTAGGATGGTTGTCTTCAGTCTCCTACTACAACATCCTAAACTTGATGCCATTCAAACCTTCAAATGTAGTATTCTATATATTGTGATATATTTTGGGGTTTGTGTTTGTACCTTTGGTTTTACCTTCTTCTTCTTGAATCCATTTCCATTGCAATCTTTACTCCTGATGGAAACACTCCTTTATCTTTATTCATCACTAAACTACTACTCCCTATTGGTGAAGGTGATGTTTGTAACCAATTTCTTGAATCGTTCCTCTTGGTTCCTAAATTCATAAACTATCTTTGTAATTTTGTTGTGTTAAGCAATTAAAAAATGACATTAATAAGATTCAGTTAGGGAAAGGAAGATACGACACATATGATTTTTATCTCTTTGTAAGATATCTCTTCTCTCCTCGTATAGTCTCTATAATTTGTACTACATATATAGTCTTATTGTGTTGTATACTTTTCTTATTTTCCTAGAACTCTTATTTCCTCCTTATCAAACTACTATTTGTTTTCATACCTATGTGCTCCTTGCACACTACAAATTCACTTGTTTATGGTAAGTATGACCTCAATAATATTTCTATATGTGGATGATCTTATTTACTTGTAGGTCACTACATTTTCCTTAGATGCCTTATTTTGGTGTCATGTGTGTATTTATTGAGGTGTTTTATCTGTGTGGTTGCCTATTGATGCACTTCCCCTCTACTTAAATTTATTACCTTTGTTTCCTTGTAGTTTTCATATGATAGCTTTATATCCTACATAGTCCTCATACGATAACAACTCATATCTATCTTTCACTTCAAAAAAAAAAACCTTAATGCTTCTTTCATAATCAAATGATGGTTTGGTTCCTTGGATGACAATTATTTAATTTCTTCCTTTTATCCTCTCAAACCATACAGTCCCTACCTTTCACTTTTGTTCTATATTACCCCTCCAAGTATTCTAATTTTCTCTTGTCAATAGTTTCTAATGGAATTCCTTGTCATAGCTTTCCATATCTCCATATGGTTTCTTTATATTTCTCTTGGGTGATATAGTTTTTCCTTTTTTTGTGAAGTAATGACTTAAGTGTATTCTCATGCATATGTCAAAACCAAAATGAGATCAACAATCTCCCCTTTTGACATGAGTGCCAAAAATACTTTGCCATGCATATATAACCTTAACTTATAAGCACGACTCAGATAATCTATAATCTTTACTCAGCTCACATACAAAATTCAAAACTTCAAAATTTTGCAAAACTGATGACTTATCATTCATACCTCAAAACTTCATAACTCCCCCTAAGTTGACTATTTTGTGTTGCATCTAAATCTAATACTCCTGTTGAGTAAGTTTGCTTCAACTACTAGATTACTTTTTTTCTACATTTACTCCCCTTTTTTATTATCCAATATCCTCCTTATTACTTAAAATCCCCCTTTTTGACACTTATGTCATGGGTGGTACATGAATAGTGTGTTTGTCTAAAAATGTTTGATGGACCTCCATTATAAGCTTAAGTGATGTATCCCAATTGTTGCACATCACCTCTAGAGATTGAATTTGAACATCTATCTCGGTAGCAAGGTCTACTAGGCCCTCATGAGTAGGAAGATGATAATATTTCTTTATCAATGTTTCTGCAAAGGCTAGTTCCTTGTGTAACACCTCCATGTGCAGGGTCAACATGGCTTGAACATTTATCAAGGTAGCCCTAATATTTGCATCTTGTGCTTGTAATGCAACTAGCTAATCTTGAGTAGACAACAGTCTTTGAAAATGAGTCTAACTATGACCAAGAGACAACTTAATAATATTACCTATTGTTTTTAAATCTCCTCGGAGTTGGTCAATAGCCCTTAGTGCTTCTTGTGTGAAAAATTTCACATCACAAAGCTTTGTGTATAGAGAGAATATATTCTCTAACATCATTTTCACATCTTCTATCTTGGTTGCTACGTCAACTTGTCTTAGTGCAATGACACTAGAATTTTTTTCATCAACCTTAGTTTGAAACCTCTTTTCAAACCATTCTAACAGTTTAGTGTTTGTGTCCAAGTTTGCATCATTGATTTTTATCCACTATATTCACAAGTTGGTCAATAATAGGTTTATCTTCATTAGGTGTTGGAAGGCTGAATGCATCAAGAAATATTTCTTTGATGTCATATAGCACTTGTATTTTCTTGTTCTCCCTTCTGAGCAACTCTTGGTTCTTCTTCCTTGCTAGAGCTTCTTGTAATATGTTATTTCCTCTATGGTAATTGTTTCTAGATCAAACTTTGAAAGTTTAATCACCTCATCTAAGTTGACATCTCCATAATATTTTTCTTCTCCAACCTTAGATGTATTAGGACTAGGCCTTGATGACTACAATGGTGTAGCATCTACACTTGGCCTATGAATAGTTTGACTAGGAATAGGAGATGCAGATATTGGTAGGGTAACCAATGTCTAAATTGATATTTGTTCCTCTAGTTTTGTAGTAAAAAATGACTCTTCAACCCTATCCTTCTCCTTCTCTATTTTTTCTTTTTCACCTTGTATATGTGAGTTAGGTGCAAGATTTCATTCCTAGCCTATGTGTCCCCTCCTACTCAACTGTCACTATTGCTTGTACTGAAGCATTTGGCACCAATGTGCTAACATTTGATGCCATTGTTTCCTTTCTTTGATATACCACAATGGGCATTAAAACATAAGTGTCAGTGGTGACACCTTGTAGTGCTTATGAATGTATTTTCTCTGTAGATGTAGGGGGTACACTAGATGTTTCAGTGTTTCATTTCTCCCATGTTGATGCTTTGTCAATCTCATATATACTAATTAATATAGGATTAGTGCATAGTTTAGTAGCTAAATTAGAATCCTATAATATCCTTTTCAAATCATCCTTTGTAAAAGGATCAATGTTCTACATTGTGTTATTAGAAACATCCTTTATCTTGATAGTATCTTGTTGACTTCCTTGTTCCACATGAGGGGGATTGGCACTCAATATATGTATCTTAGGTACATTATAATCTTGTTGATCCTCTTCTTTAACTATAGCATCATCTACTTCCTTCTTTGTGCCTTCCTCATGTCCATCACTAACATATACATCCTTGGTAATCTCTACTACCTCTTGTTCATCTTTTTCCTCACCTACCTTCTCAAGTGCTTGTTCAATTTCCTTGTCTATTGTCAACCCATAAATAACTTTCCATATTTGGGTGCTTTGTTTGACAACCTCCTCAATGTTATTTTACAAAATATTAAAGGCTCTATATTTGGGAGAAAATCTCCCCTCGTATTTGTTTATGACCTTACTCATAGATGACTTGTCTAATTCTAGCATTACTATGGCTAGAGTAGTCTTCCTTATATTCCTTTCAGTTGTTAAATTGTATTTCCACCTTTTCTCAACTCTATCATATAGACTTTTGGGTAAAGATTTGGCAAGCTCAATATGCGTGTTCTTAAATGTGGCCATCATCTTATATACAAATTCCTCAACCTTATTCATTTCTACTTTTCCAAGTTTGTCAAACTCAACATGTGTGAACCTTGACAAATCTACATTATTCTTGATATTATTATACAAGTTGTCTAAATCAGAAGAGGGAGTGTGGATTACCACTTGGAATTGACTGTTGTCATCTAATTTGGTACTCTCCTCATTTGATTCATCTAGAGCTATATACTTTCTCCTCTTTGGTTGATCTTGTTGGCTCTACTCTGCAGTAGCAGTAGTTCTTTTGCCTTTGGGTTTGTCAGCTTCCTATGTCTTCTTTGTAGTTGCCCTTGCGCTAGCCCTAGTAATAGGTACTACTAGCTTTTTTTGTGTAGGCTTCACAACCTTCCTTGGTTTCCTTACTACTAGATCCTTGGCTTTTCTTTTCTTCTTTTCTTCAATTTTGTGTGCTTCATTGGCTTCTTCTTCCTCAGCACCTTCATCATGTTCTACTTCTTCTTCTTGTTGATCCTCTCCTTGACCTTGTGTTAGTGCAAGTGGGGCTTGAGTTGGTTGCTCATCTTATTCATCATCATCATCATCTTCTTATTATTCCTCTTCTCCTACTTCACCAAATCTTTCCTTTAGCTTCTTCACACTTTTCCTTCTTTCTCACCACAAAAGTTATCTTCAAATCTATTGTAATTTTTTATTTGGCTTCCTCATAATTGTGAAATGAGATTGCACTCGTATTAACCTCCTCTTCTAGTAGTGTTGTGATCGCTATTGATGCCTCATGCACATTGATTTTATAGGGTAATGTCTTGAGCCATTTGACCCTAGGAACAATTTCTTGTACATAAGTATGATCAACATCAACTAGAAAACAAACATCATCATAATATTTCTCCACTAGTGACATTGGTATCCTCAATATCTACTTCATAGACTTCTTAAAGTCTTAAAAATATCTTGTCATGATTGACTCAAATTTGTTCCCAAGTTGCTCTATGAACTCTCCAATTTGAACTACAATAGACCTGTTGGTCTTCCATGCAACATTTCCAAATGAAGGAAATGCATTTTGCACATAAAAGAATATGCAAACCAGTAATGAACCAAATTTTCATTGTGCACTCTTTGTCTTTCTTATGGCTCCCAAATTTTTTGATAACTGTTGGAGTTGTAACTCATTAAGGTCATAAGAGTGATCCTTCTTTACTATCTTGTAGCATAAATCCAAAGCCATGCAAGACACATTGTTCAATCTGTTGGATTGAAAGAACTTATGAGCAATTATTCTCACTGTAAATGCAATTAGGAGATCTAAAACTATATCTATTGTCATCCCTCTTTTGTTCCATAAAACCCCTGTATTCTTCTCAATGGTTGATATAAGGCAAACTAGGTCTTAAGCTTAATAGGTTTGAGGAGGGAGGGCATTAGGGGACTAGGCTAGGGATCTGCCCATACCATACCTAAAAATTCTAGGGCTAGGGATAGGCCCCTCAATAATAGCATCACTTCACATGGTCTTAGGTCTGTCAAGGGTAGGATACCTCATTACTTGTTGAATGATCCTTTTTGTGATCTTTGTAGGGTCATTTTCCAACCATACAGAGTGCTCATGTATTCAGCTTAGTACTATCTTAATCCATTCTATTTTGAATATATTTGGAAAATCTAGGGCACAGGTTAACCCTTTTCTCTCTATAATTATATTTTCCTCCTTTAACACTCTATCAACACATAATTTTCCATACAAATCTCTAATTTCCATTTCTCCAATACTTCCAACCTTACAAGTGTAACAACACCTTACATCTTGTATCATAAAAAACTGTGGTGGTATCATCGATAACACACTAGTTGGATCTCCCTTGTATGCAATCTCAAGAATAGCTTAGATAGGTAGTTGTTTAATCTATTTCTTATTGATTAAACATTCAAAACCTCTTCTCATTCCTTCTAAAAGTAGTATAAGAACTAGACATCATTTAAAATAACTAAGGTTTGTGATAATTTAGACAACATAGCTCAGCACATGATAAATACCTTATGTATCTGATGATTAGTGATGAGTAGCAGTTGAATCCATTCCAAAAATACTTGAATCCTTCACCTCAATTTTCCTTATACTCTTTTTTCTCTCTTTGATCTTGAATGAATGAAAATGAGTAAAAAATTGACCATATAGCCCTTTAAAACTTGACAATAAATGCTCAGTGCTTACATAGTTGTAAGCTCGAATATCATAGTAACTTCAACTCACTCAGATTATACATGATTTATTCTATGCTCAGAAACCACAACAAGCTTGACCAATACTATCACCTTTAATATCTAGGCATCAACTAAAATTTTTCTTTCACTCAGCAACAACTGTGAAACTTTTCATGCTTGACAACAACATGAAAACTAACAAAACTTATAGATTTATTCTAGGTTCTAACCAATACATTTCATCTTAACTCATGCATATATAATCATTTTAGAACTTAGATTCTTGGAACTAATCTAAAATATATCATTGAAATATCAGTCCCTTATACCTTTTGATTACCTAGTTGGGGGTGATGTGATCACCTAATCTATTGGATGAAGTGACCTCATCTAAACTTGACTTCCTCAACTTCAACCTTCTCTTTTCCTTTGTTAAATTCACTTCTTGGTGCTTTTGACCTTGTTGGATAGTTCTTGCTAATGTGACCAATCTTCAAACAATTAAAACATGTAGTTTAACTCAACCACCTACTATAATCACTTCTGAAATGTGTTCTAATGCAATTCTTAGAAACATGTCCATACTCTTGACAATAATGACAACTATACCTTGTATTGTAATCCCAATCATAGGGTTTTCCATTATGTTATACTTTTGTTTGCTTGTTTGATGTCCACTTGGCACTAGATTTGCATTCATATGCTTTATAACCATGCTTATGAAAATTGTGGCAACATCCTTCAAATATTTGTGTCCTTGAAGTCTTGGTCCTAAATTCATGTGTCTGATGTTCTTGCTTGTTGCATTTATGACAGTAACCCATGAATTTTTGCTTAGGATTCTTATTTTCATTGTTGCTCTTGCAAATATTTGTTGTATGACCTATTTTTCCATAATTATGACAATTAGGTTTGTAGTTCTTACCTTTGTTGTTTCTTTGTTCATGACTATTAGATGGTTCTCCTTCCTTAGCACTAGTGTAGCCCTATCTAGTTGTATCATTATTAGATCTAGGATATCTCATCAGTTTCTCAAAGTACTTGATGGTTTCTCTTGGTCTGTTGAAACTTTAAACAAAATCTTTTTCTCTTCTTAGATCATTTCTTAGTTGTTTATTTTGTAATTTCAGGGTAGCAATCTTAATGTCCTTACCATTCAATTCATGATTGGCAATCATCACTTGATTCATTATTACCAATTGCATGTTAGCAATCCTTTGTACCTCTGATGTCTTCTCTTCTAGTCTGTTGGTTAGTAACCTTTTGTCATCTTCAATCATGACTTTGTCTTCCTCAAGTTTCTTTTCCTTCTCAGTTACCTCACACAATAATACTGATTGGACTTCTTGTTCTATCTTAAGATTTTTTACCTCTTTTAGGGAACCATTCTTTTCCATCATATCTACAACTGTTGCATCAAATTCACTTGAGTTTCAATAGCTATCTCTTTCCTTCTCTTTAATGAGCACTTCAACTCATCTTTTGCTTCACTCAACTGATGTAGGGCAAGCTGGATTTCAATCTTTTGGTTCTCAATGACTTTTTCCAACTTGTAGACTTTCATCGTCAAGATCTTTCCTCAAAGGTGCAAAGCTTTCCTTTCCAGAGAACAAGGCTCTGATACCAATTGTTGGAAATAAAATAGGGAAAGTAAACTCTTAGGGTGGATGAGGTGGGGTGTGGTGGGGGTGAATCAGTCCTTCAAAAATTTAGCCATTAAAACATTCACTATACATCCATCTCACAACTTACATGTAAACTGAAATACCAAACTAAGCATATTCATCCATAGCATGAAAACAAATAAACATTCCACATATGACACAAGATATTTAGTTACCCAGAAACCCTCCAATGAGAAGGTAAAATTGGTGTGGGGATGACACCCACAAATCTCCATTACTACAGTTGTAATGTGTATCCATCAAAGGTTACAATGTTTGATCATTAAAAATGATCTACCTTGTCAAAGGTCTACCCTGTTAAAGGCATACATAGGTTGTTAGATCTTACCCTATTAAAGGATTTCAACACCTATTAGAAGTGTGCCTAGTTAAAGGACTTCAACTTATAATGAAGTAAGCACCCTATTAAAGGATTTACAAAGCCTACTAGGACTACTCAATTAATATATCTTACTAATTCACCTGTTAGAATGTTTTATCCTTGATGCTTCAGTTAGCACCTCTTTGCTAGATATTAGAGCACCTCTTTCCTAATGTATACTTGATCCTTTCTAATCAGATGTATCACTTGTGTCCTCTCTCTACTTTCCTCTATTCTCTCTAATTGATAATGCAATTCATATCTTAATCACAACTCCTTAGTCACCATGAATGCTCTATCTGTGCATGCAAACTTCTCTCTTCACTCATTAAAATCTTTAGGGTTTGCCTTTCTTAAGAATACCTCAACGGCCTATGGTTAGGTAGGAATCAACAATTGTGATTCACCCATTTTTCCACTCAATTCATTCATCAATTTGATTGGTTACATGTATTGCATAGGGATTCTCAATATAGATTCATTCTTATCATCTAGAATCACAAAACAATCCTTAAGTCAACCCAAAAATGGCTTACCTAGGAGTTTGTGCCAATACAAACAATTATGTCCAAAATTGTTTAATCAGCACTTGAAGCCTCTAATGCTCGACATCTACTATATCTTCAATGTTGTAACATGACCTCTAAATAGCTCAACATCCATTGTTCCCTCGGCATCTGAATCACTCGACATGTATTAACTTGTTTCTCACTAAAGTGACTCAAAACTAACTATCTACTTGGCACTAACTTGCTCGACATGCATTATCTATCAACTTATGCTTGACATACACTACTTTCTCGGCATGCACTAAGTAATGTTAAGTAATGACTTAAGTGTATTTTCACTCATATGTCAAAACCAAAACGAGATCAACACTTCATCATTTGTTTCACTATCACTAGCAACATGCTTGACCTTTTTCTTTCCTTTAGGTTCTTTGAGTGGAAATTTAGCTTTGAAAGAAGAATCAATATTATTAGACTTGAAATTTCAAAAGTGGTGAGTCCACCATCCAGTCCTTTAAGGGTCAGATCACTACCAGGAGTACACCTCAGTTCTTGTATAGTAGAGACTCTAATAGCATAGATAGGTAGTAGGGTTCTCAACACTTTACTAATCATAGTCTCATCTTCAATAATTTCATTTGCTCCTCTGATTGCATTTACAACATCTTTGATTCTTGCACAATACTAGACTAAAGTCACCTTCTTGCATTCTCATTTCATCAAATTTTCCTCTTAGACTTCCTACTTTGGCTCTCAGCACATTCTTGTCTCCTCCATAGATATTTTGTACGACATCCCACATTCCTCTAGAAGTAGTACATGTTTTGATGTCTTCAAACTTTGAATAGCTTAGGGCAGATGCAATCTCCAACATTGTTTGATTCTATTCTTTCTTCTATTTCAATTGTTCAATAGTTAGGGCTCCAACTACTTCAAGATGTTTAGTGGCAATAGTTGTTTGTGCATAATCTCCAAGTCCTCCTAGATGAAGCTTCATCAAATTTTTCCATGCAAGAAAATTTTCCTTGTTTAACTTGGCCACCTCCTTTTTGTACATCTTGATCTTTAGATACAAGTATCTTCAAGCTTCTTCCTTTACAACCACCAACACTCTAATACCAATTGTTGGAATAATTTAGAATAATTGAAATGGGGGGGGGGGGTTGTGGTGAATTAGTTATCCAAGGTCCAAATATATAAATAAAACTTTTGAGTACTCATCAAATACTATAATACTATCCTATGTCAAATGAACTTTACAAAAATGTAAACATGAAATACCACAAATTTAATCTCACATTTTGACACAAGGATTTAACATTGAAACCCAATTTGGAAAAAACCACCAATAAAATGCTACCAATTTTCACTCTTCTAAAGTGAGCTCCATGAGGAGCCAACCCTGTTAAAGGTTACAATGCATACTGTTAAATGTGACCTTGATTAAAGGATTTCAATCACCCTGTTAAGAATGAGCCTTGTTAGAGGACTTTAGAACATTCCATTAGAATGTCACCCTATTAAAGGATTTACTTATGACTATTAGGTCAACCTTAATCCAAAGGATTTATCCAAACTGATACAGTTGCTAGAAAGTAATAGTAGGACTTGATCTGATAATAAAATAACTCACTTGCAGATTATAGATCTCTCATTTAGCTCTCCATACTTCTTGGCATCCATTCTTCTTCATCTCTGATTGCTTTTTCACCCTTCAAGCCTTCACCTCCTTAAGCCTTCATGTTGAGTATGCCAACTGTAGGTTTATTCCTTCGGCTACCATATGAAGCAACACCTCAAGACTCCTTGTCTATCTCTAGTTCACACTTTAACATTTTGCTTCTGGCCTATTATCTCCTTATATAGAGGATTTTGATCTTTTTTTGCTTCTTTTTAATCGTCCACCTTAGGGTTAGATCAGATTCATCGAACCTACCCTCTTTTCCATTTTGTTTCTTTCTAGAAACTTCCCTTACAATCCTCTTCAAATTCATCTTCAAATAGTTTATCTTGAATTCTATGCACCAACTCATCATACTTATCTTCAACATGCATCACATAATTCAAGAAATCAAATTTTCTAGCTTAGATTCATCAAATCTTTGATTAAACCCTTTTTACTGTCACTCAACAATAACATCTTGTTTGCTCGGCAATAACTGTCTTCTTATGCTCGGTTAACACTAGGTTGCTCGACATGAACTAAGTTTTATTGGTGCTCAATACATACTAAACTTCCCTCACTCAACACATACTAAATTTCTCTTTTCTCAGCCACAACTAACTTTTTGCTCAACCTGAACTAGATTGCTCGACTTCCACTATTTGCTTGGTTAGGCTTGGTAGACACATTTCTTTTGCTTAGTCTTCTTCTTGTCTTTGCTCAAGTATCCTTTCATTGTATCCTTAAGTAGATAAAAAAATACGCTGTATCATCAAAGTCTTACTTGGTCTTAGTGCTCCTTTTATACACCATATAACTTAACATTTCTCTAGGTACACTTGTCATCCTTTCTTTTCAAATCCTCTTCATCAATCAATCAAATGATAGCATTCACACCAAATTAGAAATTTCTTACCAGCAAGTTGAAGGTTTGACATCAATGAAAAAATAATGATTGTTCCATGATAGGTTTCATAATCTCCCTCACTTCAACAATCTTCTTTTCAACACATATGATTCCTCTTACACTAGTTTTTGGGCACCAAAATGAAGCAAGTCGATGGGGTCACCCAATTTTCAAATTTCTAACCCTAAGACTAAATTGGCTTAAGGACCTCAAGTACTTGGGGAATAGATTCAATTGGGTCATCCTATTACATAGTAGGTTGACCTAGGTCAACCTATTCTAGGCTTGGCCCAAAAGGAGCTAACCTTGAGGTCTTAAAAATTACCCAGATGGAAATGCAAAAAGTGGGATATAATAGGAGAAAGAGCTCATTGAGAATGAACCCATCCATGATCCATAAGATCTCTAAAGGAAAGGAGATAAAAGGTCTTAAATGATGGGTTATTTAATTTTTAGGAGGTATTTTTACCCCACTTTAGCTAAAGTATGAGCTAACTCATACTCACAGTAAAGTAGATTCAAAGAAAAAGTTGACCTTATCATGACTAAGGAGATGAAGAAACTACCTGTAGACACTAAAAATTGTCCCAAATGACTTTATTAATTTAATTAATAATGGTCACATTCTTCTACCTATTTAATTAAAATTATTTTAATTAAATAGGTTCATTTTTGGCCTAAGTATTTAAATTTAATTTAAATATTTCCTAGCCTTAATGTGTTAAATTTAATTTAACACATAATTCTCCATTTATTCCTTTTTAAAAATAAATTTTATTTATTTAAATCCTCCATATCCTATTAATTTCTTCTAGACCTTGATTAAATTAAATTTCATTTAATTTAATTTTTATCCTAATCTATAAGCCTAAGAGTATGTGTACTCTTATGAGTTGTCATCATAAGGGTTTACATTTCTTTTTAAGCACATGGTGTCTATAACTTGAGAACTTTCTACACACATGTGCCACCTCATCATCTTATCCTCTCAACTAAGGATATGAGATAAGGTGCTTAATTGTTAATTCTTATCCTTATCTTTTAGACACCCTCTAGATGTTTCCTGAGAGTCTTTAAATAGAAGTCTTGTCTCAAGCATTGTATATAGAGGATTATTGGATTACATTGACACGCTGTCACTTTAAGTCTAGAATCACCTCATTGAGAGCTTGCATTATAGCTACATTTCCATATGGAGTTCATAGGCTACATATTAGTGATTTGTTAGATGGTAAGATTTACATTTTGTATTGCATCTTAGTTTTTTGTTGTGCATTCATATTTAGTTTACATTCTAGTTTTAGTTTTCATTCTAGTTATAACTTGCATCCATAGATAGTTTTCATAACTTCATGTTCATTTCATCATAGAATACCTTTGAGGGTGACTTCCTCCATAGTCATATCTTGAAAGTATTCTTCTTTTCATATAGTCTAGGATCATATTGCACATTCACTTTGCACTCACACTCACATTTGCACTTCCACACAAGGGATTTACTTATTGTTGTGTTTGTGAGAGCATACCAAACACACCCTCCATCAAAGATACACCAACAATGGCTACACATAGCTACCCTGGTTGACTAGTAGAGGTGGTTGGAATTTTGGTTTGTTGGTTTCTTTTGTGAATTTCTTTTAAATTAGCTTGATTTTTTAGGCTTCAAGCAATTTGTACATTTTTCCAACACACATTTTGGCACGCTCGGTGGGACCCACGTCCGTGATCTCGCTTCAAAAGTTCGCTAATAAAAATTTCTACAGTTCAGATTAGCATTTTGTCGTCTCTGATAGTCTCAGTGTCGTCTGTGTTGTGCATCTATGCACATCAACATTTACGAAGATTAGCGTCTTTGAGAACAAGCGTCTGCGCCGCCGCCAAAAAAAAAATCAGGTTCTTTTTTTTTTTTTTTTTGCGTCTCCGTCTAATTTATTCTGTCGTCTAAGTTAGGGTTTTGTCGTCTGCGCTGATTTCTCTGTCGTTTGCGCACTGTGATCTGTCGTCTGCGATCCGAAATTGGCGTCTCCGCTTTGTATTTTGGTGTCTGCGCTCTGCATTTTGGCATCTGCGCTCTGCATTTTGGCATCTGCGCTCTGCACTTTGGCGTCTGTGCTTTGCACTTTGTCATCTTCGTGTTTTAGCATCTTCAATTATTAGCGTCTGTGACTGTTGAGGTTTAAACTAACAATTAACGGTTTCTTGAGTATCTTGTGAGTTTGTAGGTCGAGGATTTGTGTTAGAGGATGAACTAGACTATAAAACGCTTAGTCACATTTGAAATTGAAGCATTTTAAACAAGTACATGTAGTATAGAGCACATTTGGATTTGGGCCTTAAAATGAAATCACATTCAAAGCCTTAAGGAAAATTAACTTCATTTCAGCATTTTCATTTCAGCATTTTCATTTCAGCATTTTCATTTTCAGCATTTTCTTTTAGTATTTTATTTTCTGCTATTTAAAGTTGGAAAGAACCTTGTATGCTCTAAACATGCGTGTCTTCAATTAGAATAGCAAACTTAAATTTTTGTGGATAACAAACAAGTGTCTTTTAAACCCCAAGTCCACTTACGTATTCTCTCCCCTCGCACCTTTGGGTGACCTTGGGTGCACAAGAAATAAGTGGATTTGCTTTTCATTTTATTAGGAGGCCTGCTTGGGGATTTCATCACCCCTTGGGACGACCTCAACTCCAGCGTTCTGGTGGAGTATAAGAATCAGGAGGTGAATCGAAAGACACCTCTCTTGGAAGTGTAAATATTGTCACTCTTTGCTAAGCCCCAAAGAACTTTATACCTTTGAAAAGTGAAGGAGGAGATTTGGGTTACCATCTCCCCCCGGTTGTGTGGCAGTATTTCCTTTCATCTACAAAATTGGGCCTCACGTACCTAGTGTATATCGAGGACGCCCTTTAGCTAAGCCTTGTATAGCCTAGTATCAACCTTATTAGGATTGTTGTTGTGTTTGGTGTGTTTGTTACAATAATTTTTAAAAAAAAAACAAATCAAAAACTTCAAACAAGCCAAAAAATGAGTGAAATTGTGAGGGAACCTTTGCAGTAAGATAGGTTAGGTGAGGTCTCTTTGACTCATAGTCATCCTTTGGAAGTTTTTGCATTAGAGTCACATTTTGAGTTTTGGTTGAGTTTATTTTTGATGTCAAAAGGTTTGAGTCTTGTTTTGTTCTTGCCATGACCAAAAAAGTCAACCAAACCAAGCATAAGAAAGTGAAACTGTCCAAACCACCTGTCTACAAAGAAAGGAAGAGACTAACACACGGTGACAAACAATTCAGCTACACGATCAAGGACATTCAAAAAGAGGAAGCTAGGCAAGATCGCTACGATAGGATCACCTATAATGGAAAACTTCGGAACTGGTCTGCTTTCCCAGGTGTAAACCCAAGGTTCTTATTTCTCGTAAACGAAAATTGAATCAACCGTATAAGTGGTCATCATACATTCATCTTTCGTATTCATTTATATTTCTTCCATCTTCAAACTTTCTTCTAAGGGAGCTAAAAACCTAAAAACATCTTTTTATCGTGACATTAGACCTTACATCCATAAGCAAACACCTCATCCTAATCACATTCTCTTATTTGGGATCACAAGTCAGTCTCCAAATAGCAAGCAATCTATTTAGTGTCCTATCTTTCCTATAAGATCATATTTGACTATCTTTGGTGAGAGAAAGATACTCAAGTCTTACTTATTTGGGATCACAAGTCAATCTCCAAATAGTAAGCAGCCCACTCAATACCTTACCTTGCTTATTTGGGACCACAAGTCAGTCTCCAAATAATAGGTGATCCATTTGGTGTCTTATCTTGCCTACAAGATCATATTTGACTATCTTTGGTAAGAAAAGGGTACTATTATCTTTCAATATCATTTTGTTTGCTAAACTAAGGTCTCTTGTTCAAATTTGGGTAGTTGACCCACTGATCATCTAAGGTTAAAAGCTCTCATTTTCATTTTCTATTTCTCTCATAAGCCTTCATTCATCATTTGGTCATTCTTGTATGGTAAACACACGATCAAGAAGGTTTACATTCAACCCCAAAACACATTTGTGGGAATCAACAAAGCAATCAGAAATGGAGAATCTTCCTCCCTAAGCTGCAACTTCATTAGGGGATGTGGTTCTCTCTAATCCGAATCTTGGTATGCCTAATATCCAAGAGCCACAACAACCTTTTCATAATAGCAATCTAGGTGTTAATGATGAAGAAGTATACCAAGATGAAGACCCTATTGATTTCGGTGATATTTCTAGTGAGGTTAAGACCTTCCTTGCAGACCCTTACAATGTAGAGATGATGGAGAAATCTATTAAGGCAAACAAGATCGACATATTCTTAAATCTAATCTAGGATGGTGTTAACGTTCCTACAAGTTTTGATGAGAACATCCTATTTACTCAAGTCAAGAAAGGTGGTGCTCCCTTAGCACCTAATTCAAGTGCAATACCAACATCAAGCAAAGGAAAAGAACCTACGGTGACAACTAGTGCTATGCCCACATCTAGCACTTTACCACAACCAACGCTTCAAACCAACCCTGAAATCTTTCAACAATTCATCAATGCTCTATCTAATCTTGCCACATGTGCTAATGCTCCACAAAACATCTCAACAACTTCAAATGTAGGAGGCCTTAGTATTAGTCAAGCACCAACTCAACCAATGGTCATTTCTACACAGCCTACACCTTCACCTCAGTTGCATGTGCCTACGACCATGGTAACAACATCGACGCCAAATGCAATGAGTGCATATCGACAGGGTGGTTTAAATGGAGCAACTCCACCACCCCAGTAGTCACAAGCACAAACGAACTCTGAAGTAACACATCTCGCTCAAATGTTTCATGAACTACGAAATGAGGTACGCAGCACAAACAATAAAGGGGTAAAACACTTGTCTCTTGATGAGATTTGTCCTTTTGATAAATCTGTTCCTGTTACTCCATTCCCGGTTGGTTTTGAGATTCCAAAGTTTGACAAATATATGGGAAAAACATGCCCTGTCGCACATGTAAGGAAGTTCTATATTTTGTGTCAAGAGGTGGCATACAGTGATGATTACCTTAAGAGACTCTTTCTACGAAGTCTTGGAGGCCCTGCATTTGAGTGGTTCATAACTCTGCCTAAGGATTCTCATACTACTTTCGATCAATTGGCAAATAAGTTCATAGCACAGTACTCTTACAACACGGACCATCAGGTTTCATTAAGTGACTTGTGTAATACTAAGCAACGAAATGGAGAAACTTTTGCCAATTTCTTGCAAAGATGGAGACACCTTGCTAGTCGTATGCCATACAAAATTGAGGACTCTCATCTTGTAGATATGTTCATCAAAAATTTGATACTTGAAATGTCCTTTCACTTGAAAATGGCGAGTCCTGAGGACTTTCCTACTCTAATCAAAAAGGGTAAAAACATTGAAAGTGGACTTTTAGAAAAAGGCACCATCAAACATTATAGTTCTTCATCTTCCCATAATGAATCGAACAATGATAACAAGCCTAGATCATGGTCTAAGAATAGGGGTGTTACACACGATGGTGTTACAGATGTCAAAAGCCTTCGAGGAAGTAGCAACAATAATTACCGCAACTGTAACAACAATAACTCAAATCAAGACAACCAGGACAATCAGCAAACTCAATTCTTTCCACATAACAATTACAATCATGATTATGATCAAAATAGGACATTCACCAACTTTCGTGAGCCATTGGAAGCCATCTTTCAAAAGGTGGTAGATCATAACTTGATGGTGTTTCCTAATACACGTCCTTTTGATGAAAATCAACCAAAACCTAGGTGGTATCAAGAAAATGAATATTGCAAATACCATCGCGTCAAAGGACATGATACCAATAAGTGTTTCAAACTCAAAGTGTTTATCCAAAACCTTGTTGATAATGGAGAAATTGAAGTGGAAGGAGGTCCTTCCTCTAAGAATACTAAGTTGAGAATATTTCAAAAGCCATTTCCCGATCACAACGATGGTAACAATAATACGAATCAAGCCTCCACATCAAACGTTGTACCTTATGATTACTCTACTAACCACATATCAGGGTTTGACTCCTTGTGTGGTAAAATAGATACCAATGATATATGTGGTTTTGACTCCTTATGTGGTCACATCGAAGGGGTAGACACTCATGTGAATACCCTTGTCTTACAAGCAGCTGATTGTGATGCAACCACTCAACGTGGAAGACTCATTTTGCAAGCAGCTACTCCTAATAACAGTAATTCACCAGCTCCACACGCGCCAGCTGTGCCGTCCACTCCATAAAGGCCCACTTCACGCTATGATGTATTATCCCAACTAGGTAAGACTCCTGCACAAATATCCATCCTTGAGCTTCTTACCACCTCGCCTGTACATAAGGAAATCTTGGAAAAGGCCCTTTTAGAGTCTCGTGTCCCTGATAATATTAATACTGCCCAATTCACTGCTATAATTGGAAACCTTACTGCTCAACAACATTTGGTTTTCACAGATAAAGATTTCCAAGCTCCCAATCCCAACCATAATATGTCGCTCCATATTGAAGTCCTTATACAATGACATAAAATAAAAAGAGTCCTCATAGACAATGGATCCGGTCTAAATCTTTGTACATTAAAGATGATTCATTTCCTGGGACTTCCAGAGGATCTCCTTGATTCTAGCAAAAGAATTACTATAAAGGCATATGATGAAAGAGAAAGGGAATCAAAAGGAGTTATTATGTTGCCTCTCAAAGTTGGACCAGCCATTATCAATACTAAATGTCATGTCCTAGATTTAGATTTTCCATATAACATCTTGCTTGGTAGACCATGGATACATACTCTCAAAGCAGTACCTTCCACATACCACCAATGTTTGAAATTCCCGCACCAAGGACGAGAAGTTACAATTCCAGGGGATCCTACACCTTTTGAATTTTGTAGAAGATTGGAAGGTACTCCGGCAAATCTTTGTCCCATAAGTGAGTTTTCTGCAGTCACACCTAAGCCTCTTGTCATTAAAGAAACTGCTTCCCCTATAGTACCAGAAGCAGCCCATGAGAATTCAAATTCCCGTAAAGGAAAAGAGAAAGTTGAAGATGCTAAAGTCAGCACTACAGGGAAAAAGACCACCTTTACTGACTTGGGAATGGGAGAGTATAAGTTCAAAAATGCCTTGTGTATTGGACAATTACCACTCTCCCCTCGTTCCCCTGGAAAGCCTTCACAATTGACATCCTCTACTAATAAGGAAACCATGCAAGTTAACAAAATGACATTTGAACATTGGGGTTCCCTTAGTGATGAACACATGGAAGATAATATTTTGAATTGGTTATATTATGATGGCAAAGACGAACCTGTGGAGTTTCCTAAGGACAAATATGTCAAAGCACTTCCCATTGTTGAAAGCATGGGATATCATGGTACTGGTCTTGGCCCAAATGAAAATGGAATTAGACAACCCCTAGAAGCTAATAGCTATCCTAAAAGATGCAGTTTGGGTTCCCTCAAACCTAAGGTTTCCTTTGCTGACAACTATTTGGTCGAACTTGAATCTGAGACTAAAGAGGAGGAATTCTTTGAAGTACCTTTCCAATACGTCGAAGATGACCTAAATAATCGTGTCCATACCATTACCATAAATGATCTTTCATCCGTTGATCTAACCCTCACTAACCCTGACATGATAGACTGGGACCTTCAAGATACGCCACCAAGTTTGGACATTTGTAAGTCTGATGAGGCAGTGATGGCACTTTTTGGCCTTAAGAATCTTCGAGATTACGAGCATGAGATCCAATATGATGTAAAAGCCTACTTTGGTAGCCAAATTAACTCTCTTAGTCACAAAAATGAAAAGGAAAACAAAAATAAAAAAATCAAAGAAACATCCTCTAGTGAAAACCCTTCTAGGGTGCTTTTGGATGATGAAAAAGAGAAAATAAAAGATGCATCTTCTGGTGAAAACCTCGTAGAGGCGCCAGAAGAGGGAGAGTTGAATTTTCCATTCAGATCCTTGCCGCCAGAAAAGTCATCCATTTTGAATGAAGACACTATTCCAATAAACTTGGGGACAGAAGATAATCCACAAATTACCTACATTGCTGCCACCTTGAGTCCTGAAGAACAAAAAGCTATGACAATATTCTTGAAAAAAGGAAAGATCAACTTTGCTTGGACCTATAAGGATATGCCTAGATTGGATACAGATTTAGTGGTACATCATTTGACAGTTGATCCCAAAATCAAGCCAGTAAAACAAAAGTTGCGTAAAATGCATCCTAAGGTAGCACTTCTAGTCAAGGCAGAATTACAAAAGATGCTAGAAGCAAAATTCATTCGACCCATTGACTATCCTGAGTGGATCTCCAATATTGTTCATGTAGGAAAAGCATCTGGGGGCATTTGTGTTTGTTCTGATTTTTGAGATTTGAATCTCGCATGTCCTAAGGATTATTTTCCACTACCCAACATAGACATCATAGTGGATCTGACAACTGGACATGAGATGTTGTCTTTGATGGATTGATTTTTCGATTATAACCAAATCAAGATTGCAGAAGAAGATCAACATAAGACGGCATTTATCACGCCTTGGGGAACCTTCTGTTATCAAGTCATGCCCTTTGGTTTGAAAAATGCCAGTGCCACATATCAACGCGCGATGACTACCATATTCCATGATCTTCTACACATCATAATGGAGGACTATGTTGATGACATCTTAGGAAAATCCAAGACTAGAGAAGCCCACATTGATGTCCTTACTACTATTTTTGAAAGATTGGAAAAGTACAAAGTGCGCCTTAATCCAAAAAAGTGTGTATTTGGGGTCAAATTGGGAAAATTATTAGGTTACATTGTATCCAGAAGAGGAATTGAAGTAGTCCCTGCAAAAGTAAAGGCCATCATGGATATGCCTCCTCCTACCACATTAAGAGAGCTTCACAGTTTTCAAGGAAGATTACAATCAATCAGAAGATTTGTGTCACAGCTAATTGATAAAGTTCATCCCCTTCAGCATTTGCTTCATAAAGGAAATCAGTTTCAATGGGATTGCTTGTGCCAAAAAGCATTTGAACAAATTAAGGCATATTTGACTAATCCTCCAGTCTTAGTCCCTCCAGTAGCAGGACGACCATTGATCTTGTACATTTCAGCTACTTCAGTTGCCTTAGGAGCACTCCTAGCACAATTAGATGATAATGGAAATGAACAAGCCATATATTACCTCAGTCGAACACTAGTTGGTTATGAGTTGAATTACACTGCTATTGAAAAAGCATGTTTGGCCGTGGTCTTTTGCACACAGAAACTACACCATTATATGCTTAATCATACTACATTTCTCATTGCCAAAATTGATCCACTCAAATACCTATTGTCAAGAGCCGCCCTCACTGGTCGAGCAACAAAGTGGGTCTTAATCCTAAGTGTATTCGACATTGTGTATAAGGATCGTAAAGCTATTAAGGGACAAGTAATTGTAGATCAGTTAGCTGAAGCGCCTCTTCTAGGCAGTCACCCTATTGTGGCAGACTTTCCAGATGATACCATTATGACTATAGCCCCTAGTATATCATGGAAATTGTTTTTTGATGGATCCTTCACATGAAATGGATCGGGGGCAGGAGTTTTGTTTGTAACAGCACAAGGGGATTTAATTCCTAAGTCCTACAAAATTTCATTCCCTTGCACAAATAACATAGTTGAGTATGAAGCATTAGTGACAGGAATGCATCAAGCCATTAAATGGAATATTAAGAATCTTCTTGTCTTTGGAGACTCACAACTGGTTATCAAACAAGTGATTGATGAATATCACACCAAAGATGAGAAGTTGTTGCCCTATCGCCGAATAGTTGAGAATCTTAAGCAACACTTTACAAAAATTGTCTTTCAACAAGTTCCAAGGGCTAACAATAAAGTAGCAGATGCCATGGCCACTATTGCTTCTATGATTGCCATGCCAGAATATAGTCCAAAATGTGAGTTTCTTGTTGAGAATCTTGTTACTCCTGCTTATGAGCAAAATGATTCTGAAGTGGTGTGTGAGATTGTTGGTCCTGAGTCTCCATGGTATGCCGATATTTTTGCTTATCTACGTCATAAAACTATTCCCATAACCCTCACTCCAGACCAAAGTAAGACCTTTATTCGTCGAACCACTCACTATACCATTATAGGTGATACCCTTTTTCGAAAACACTTTGATGGAACCATCCTCCGATGTCTCAATTCAGATGAAGCCAAAACAATGTTTGAAGAGGTTCACCAAGGGATTTGTGGTGCCCACTCTAGTGGCTTTACGTTAGCAAAAAAGCTTCTTAGGACAGGTTATCATTGGCCCACTATGGAAGCATATGCATATCATTTTGTGAAAAGATGTATCCCTTGTCAGCAGCATGGCGATTTGATACACGCTCTCGCCCAAGACTTGCAACCTACCATCACACCATGGCCCTTTTCCCGTTGGGGATTTGATCTTGTTGGTCAAGTGTATCCTAATTCCTCTAATGGCCACAAGTATATTATTGCCGCAACTGAATATTTCACGAAATGGGTTGAAGCCATTCCCTTAACCTACATCACCGGCAAGAAAATTTCTAAACTTATCCTAAACTATATTATTTGCCACTTTGGTATACCTCAAGATATTATCACTAATAATGGAACCCCATTTAAAAACCAAGAGGTAGCCACATTATGCCAAAAATTTGGAATAACCCATTTCTCCACCAGATACTACCCTCAAGGCAATGGCCAAGCTAAAGCCACAAATAAAACCCTCCTAAAAATCCTAAAGAAAACTGTTGATGTAGCTGGCCGTAATTGGCATCTCCAGATTGCTCCCGCACTTTGGGCCTATCGAACCTCCATTCGCACCCCCACAGGAACCACTCCATTCTCCCTTGTCTATGGTTCTGAAGCCATTTTACCCATTGAGATTGAGTTACCCTCCCTTAGAGTCTCTCTACAAAACCTCATATCCGATGAAGAATACCAAGTTGCTCGCTTGCAAGAGTTGGCACTCCTTGATGAGAGACGCCTCCATGCCCTTAACCACCTCCACGTGTATCAACATCGCCTCCAACTACAATATAATAAGAGGGTCTAGCCGAGGGAATTTGAAGTGGGTGATCTAGTGCTACAACATAATATGAGGAATCTCCAGAACCATGAAAAGAAAGGAAAATTTGAGGCAAATTGGCTAGGTCCATTCGTTGTTACAGCCAAATATGGTTCTGGGGCATATCAGATTGCTACACCCGAGGGGGATCCACTCCTTAAACCTGTAAATATTCAACATCTCAAGCGCTTTTATGCTTGAGCATTTGTAGATCTTGTACAGTCTTTAAAAGTCCTGAAAAAACCCAAAAATAAAAATAAAATTCCAATCCATTGTCTATCCAAATCTTTCTTTTCATTATTCCTTTTTCCATTTGTGCAGAGTAGTACTTAGTCTTTCGCTTGTTGCTAAATCCAACAAAAAACCTCTTGTCTCCGAGGCCTCATTTTCATTTCCATTTTGGCAAGACCTCAAGTTTGCGAAGCATGCTTCCTGTCAAATGGTTGTTTAATCGCATTCTGTTGCACACTCTTACGATAGTGACCACACTTGGATACACATAAAATCACCTTTTGGAGGCTTAATGATTCGGGAAGTTCATTCGTTTCACAAACCCCTGTCGGAATCACACAATCATATTATCACAAAACCCTTGATCCAACATTTCCCCGTAGGTTGAGTCCTTCCTGTAGGCGATATGGGGACTTTCACTTTTCCCAGACTTAAGGCTCTTGGCAGGAACTGTGAGATAAATGACTACTTGGTCATGAAGTCTCTTTTGTTTGGTTTGTCGTATTTTCTTTATGTCTTTTATGGTTTTACTGTGTGTGTGTCTCAGATATTAATGCCTGCCGCAATGGGAGCAATTACGCAAAGGAGTTTTAACATTTATGCTTCTATAGCATATAATGCATACACTCTTTTGCAAAATAAACATAATGGTGTGCTCTCCACATAAACACAACAGAATCCCTTGATTTCACTTAGTTAGGGTCCATGTAATATAGGGTTTCATTCGAGTCGTGCTTGAGACAAGGTTCTATTTATGTCCTCCTCCTATGCTATGCTCCTGGATCTTTATAGGCGATGATTTTGACAGATATTCATTAGGTTGCATCTTTAGATGGAGTGTTCATTTTTCATCCTTTTAAGTTACATTAATTGTTCAATATAGATCGCATTAGTTTACTCGTCAAATTACATTTCTTAGTGCTCATTAGATAGTCTAGTTCATTTTAGCATTAGCGTTACATTTAGGGGCACATACATATCATAATGCATAAGTCTCATAATCGCTAGCCAATCTGCATCACACATGTTAAGCATCATATAATATATAGAAAAGTTACATCACATCCTGCATCAATAAACGTCAGTCTCATAAGCATCACATAAAATCCATACATATGCATCATAAACACTCATACACACATAGAATCATTGACTCGTGTCATGTATATATATTAAAAGAATCAATGTCTGTACAGTCCAAATACATATAGAATCATATAGTACAAATGCATCATCTGCACATATCTGTCAAAATATCGGATCTCTATACAAAATCCAGGAGCCATGCTATGAGGGTCCTGCTCCTCCTCTGTCACCCCCTCGAGGTGGTCAGCTCTACCCTACTGACTGCTCTGATCTAGCTCTGCCACCCGTGGTCCAGGAACTAGCCCCTCTCTCAAAATCAGGCTGCCGCTGGTTGACAGGTATGACATCATGATACAGTGACCTGTAATAGGTTGCCTCTCGTACTGCCCGTGCCTCAGATCACCTGGCTGAGATGGCCTCCTACATCACTATCACACTGGCCCCCGGTGTAACCATCTGTCTCGCTATGTCTCGCTGCCTGCGATACTCATCGCTCTGAGCCTGATATGTCGCTCGCTCGGCATGCAAGGTAGACACCTCTCCCTATAACCTCACTAGCTCCTCAGCGTCAGCATGCACTACCATACCCGCAAAATCCCCTGCATCCACTCGTGCCTATAAAACTGCTAGTGCCTCCTATGTGCTATCTGCTCTGACTCTCTGCAGCTGTACCTCTGCCTGTAGTCTAGCAACCTTTGCCCGTAGACTATCTTGCTCAGCCCTAACTATGTCCGGCTCCTCTCTCGGTACCTGTCTCTATGGAGGCGCCTGTGGTGGTACCTGTGCCTATGCTTGTGCCTGTATCTGAGGTCCCCTCTGTGGTGGCACCTGTGCTGCTACGGCACCCCTCCTATCAACTGCCCTGTGACCATGTGGTCCATGTTGTGCTCCCTGAGCTGGCACTGCTACCATAGCAGCATGTCCCCCATCTCCTACACCATCTCCCTCTCCCTGTGCCTGCTCTGCTAGTGGAACTACTCCAGGCACTGTCAGTCTGACTGGCTGGTGTGCTGCCCACCACTGCGCATATGTCGGTGTCATACCAGCATCTCCCCTGTCCTGACCATGAACCCATGGCACTCTATCCATCGGTAACCATGATGCTCAGGCAAATCATAGCATCGTCCCCCAACCCCACAACCGACCATACTCACGAGTCACTACAGGATACAGGAACTTATCTGGAACCACATCTTGGATATGCCCAAACTGTCGTCGCACCCGAGAAGGCATATATCACATCATCACGTGAGCGGATCGACCAATAATCTAGCAATCGGTCTGTGTAAATGGGAGATACATCTGATACTTTGTATCATCCTCACCCCCTGCTGCCTGTACTCTCCCCCAGTGCTCTACTCCATCATAAGGAGTCTAGTCAAACATGATAATCTCATCAAGGCACCTGCGCCAAAATCCCACTGACTCTGTCGATGTATACTAGATAAGAGGCCGATATCTACATGCATATGGCTCTCCAGGCTGCCTGGTCTCTCTTCGTGTGATGGGTCGAGTAACCCCGATGTGCTCCCAAGACCAGACCATCAGTAGTGTCAGTCCTGGTCCCATCGTATGCTATGTCCAGTATGCACACATATGTAAATCATGATACAACTCTGCTAGGATGGTCTGTCCCCAACAGTAGACCTCGCCATCCTCTTGTAATAGGGTGCTCAACACCCGTGCCCAGCCAATAGGCCACCCATGTCCTGCATGATCTGGTAGCATCTGCCATATCAAAGAGGCTAAGAATACTGCCAGTCTCGGTAGTCTCTGCTCCAAGGCTCCCCACCAGGATAGCTAGGATCGTTGTACTGGTAGTCTCTGTCGTCGCCTACCGAAGCACTCTCGCAGGAAGGGATCAGCTCCCTCACTCACATACTCTAGATATGTGCCTCTGATAGGCACTCTAAGGATCCGCCATACATCCAGGAGAGTGATGGTAGCCTCCCCTGTCGGTAGGTGGAAGCTCCCTGTGGGCGTATGCCATCGCTCTATGAGAGCCGATAGCAGTGTTGTGTGCACTCTCAAGTCTGGCCACTCGTGGACATGCTCTAATCCGCACAGCCGCACATGTCCCCAATCCGTGTCTGTGAGTCTCTCCTGTATAACCATAGTCGGTGGATAATGCTCCCGTGACCTAAAAAGCATAGTGCCCTCCTGCAGCATGGACATGCGGTAAGTCAGTTATTTCATTCCCAGAAATAGGGCATTTCATGCTCGCCATTTCTCATTTCTGTTGCATCAGGCAGAGACGCTGATCAGCGCAGACGCAATTCGCGAAGACGCTGGTTTGCGCTTACGCAAAACATGTGTTTTCGTCTCCGCTCTGCTTTCGAAGATAACATGGCAAGGTCTGCCGTCTCCGACGTCGCTGTCCCTATTGCCCAGACGACAGACTATGGTCTGTTGTCTTCATTAGTTTTGTCGCAGCCTTAGCGTCTGTGCAGACGACAGGATGTACCCTGTCGTCTTCGCAGGCACCGTATCCCTTCTTTGTCGTCTGCGCAGACGACAAGGTGGAGACTGTCGTCTCTACCCATGACCGATTTTTTCCTCATTTAGGGCATCATAAATGCCTCTAACCTAGTTTAGCTATCAAATTACTAAGAGGATCAAATGACTCACCGGTGCCCCCATCGCGGCTGGTCTCTGGTGCTCTCGAATCCGCTCACCAAGCTACAATCTCTCGATAGGATCCATAGCTGCTCTGGATGCTCTTCTCGTGGTGTGACAATGACCTTCCTATGGGTCCCCTGGAGGCTTATGTAGGTCTTGTCGACCCCGTTTGAGCCCTTCTCCGCTCTGAGCCGTGTTTGTCTCATGATTCCTCCATATTTTCATTTTGTTTTTCTCATTTCCTCTTTCCCTTCTTTCCGTTCCAAGACCTTTTCACGAAAATTGCCCAATTTTGTATTTCTTGCGCAATTTTCGTGAGGGGGCATCAGGATTCTCCTTCCTTCTCTGGGGCAACCTGCATTTTATTTTTTTTGATATGATGTCATGCCGACACCACATCAAAGAGGGGCAAAATGTAGACACTAAAAATTGTCCCAAAAGACTTTATTAATTTAATTAATAATGGTTACATTCTTCTACCTGTTTAATTAAAATTATTTTAATTAAATAGGTTCATTTTTGGCCTAAGTATTTAAATTTAATTTAAATATTTCTTAGCCTTAATGTGTTAAATTTAATTTAACACATGATTCTCCATTTATTCTTTTTTTTAAATAAATTTTATTTATTTAAATCCTCCATATCCTATTAATTTCTTCTAGACCTTGATTAAATTAAATTTCATTTAATTTAATTTTTATCCTAATCTATAAGCCTAAGAGTATGTGTACTCTTATGAGTTGTCATCATAAGGGTTTACATTTCTTTTTAAGCACATGGTGTCTACAACTTGAGAACTTTCTACACACATGTGCCACCTCATCATCTTATCCTCCCAACTAAGGATATGAGATAAGGTGCTTATTTGTTAATTCTTATCCTTATCTTTTAGACACCCTCTAGATGTTTCCTGAGAGTCTTTAAATAGAAGTCTTGTCTCAAGCATTGTATATAGAGGATTATTGGATTACATTGACACGTCGTCACTTTGAGTCTAGAATCACCTCATTGAGAGCTTGCATTATAGCTACATTTTCATATGGAGTTCATAGGCTGCATATTAGTGATTTGTTAGATGGTAAGATTTACATTTTGTATTGCATCTTAGTTTTTGTTGTGCATTCATATTTAGTTTACATTCTAGTTTTAGTTTTCATTCTAGTTATAACTTGCATCAATAGATAGTTTTCATAACTTCATGTTCATTGCATCATAGAGTACCTTTGAGTGTGACATCCTCCATAGTCATATCTTGAACGTATTCTTCTTTTCATATAGTCTAGGATCATATTGCACATTCACTTTGCACTCACACTCACATTTGCACTTCCACACAAGGGATTTACTTATTGTTGTGTTTGTGAGAGCATACCAAACACACCCTCCATCAAAGATACACCAACAATGGCTACACATAGCTGCCCTTGTTGAGTAGTAGAGGTGGTTGGAATTTTGGTTTGTTGGTTGCTTTTGTGAATTTCTTTTAAATTAGCTTGATTCCTTAGGCTTCCAGCAATTTGTACATTTTTTCAGCACACACTACCAAGCCCCAAAGGAATTGAGTCCTCATCATATCCAAAATCACAAAAAGAGAGATGTCACTAATAAGAGAGAAAGTGCAGTCAACTCACCCAACCCAATATAGTTTGTGTTCCTTATTGTGAACTACAAAAGAAAAAATGCACAGTAATACAAATGCCATTGAATAGTCTAGCAAGTGTGTGTGGTATGCTATTTAACCCATAAGAGACAAGTTGAATGGTATAAAAAGTGTGTTTGGAGTTTTATTCAAATCATTAAAGGGATTCATCCTCAAGGAAACTTTATGTCCCAAAACGAAGAATAAAAACTGACTCAAACATAAGGATGTATGTGTCCTTGAGGGATCAGAAACAAGATTAAGCTTCCAAATTGTCAATAGTCCAAAGAAGGGTAAAAAATGATCAAGCCTCCCATATTGTTACTAATCTAAAGAGGGATAAAAAGAAAGAATCAAGCCTCCTAGACTCTTGTAAATCCAAAGATGGATCCATAAGGAACTACAAGGATCAAGCCCCTCGAAGTGTTAATAGTTTGACAAAGGAATCCAAACTATCAAAGTGTGTTTGTACACAAGTGAGTGGAGTTTATTATCAAAAATATTTAGGTAAGGTACTAAGAGGGTGGCGAATCAATACCACACACTTTTTCACCTTCTTAAACTTTCAACCATAAAATGATAAACTTACCGATATAAAATAGCTTGTTACCTATTACTAAAATGTAAACTATCAAAGTAATGAACATGTAAGTTAAGTAATCAATACAAGATACATAAATCAATATTTGGTCTAACAAAAAACCCTTTATTAGAGGAAAAAACTATGGTGGGAATGGTACCCACAACTCATCACTATAGTAATAAGGTGTCTAGTTAAGAGCTTACAATAATGTCATCTTATGAATGACTTCAACCTGTTAGGAGTGACCAATACCCTATCAGAAGTATCTATAGTCCTATTAAAGACTACGTCGTTAAGAGATTGTATCCCACTTATGTAGTGTTCACCCTGTTAAAGAATTTACAATAAGTTCATACTTGAACTTCTAAGTCTTGTAAAAAAATACTTAGTTAAAAGATTTTTCAATCTTGTTGCTGAACTATTAGGAATAAATCAATAAGAGTTTTTGACTTGTAATTGCTTCTTCCAAAAGCTCTTTATATCCTTTAAGCTCATCCTTTTCTCTATGACTATTTCTCTTTAACCACTCCATGATTCTATAACTTTTATTCTCATCTTACTCTTTTTGGCATCCTTCAACAACTTGTAACCTCTCTGCTTGATCACCTATATATTCTTCCATGTCCTTTTCCTTTCATGCATGTCTAAACCTAAATAGGGTTTCATGAAACTTCCTCTTGAATCTTTCATTAAAAAAATTGACCTTAGTTGTCATCCTCAAATGTTATTCTATTAATCCCAATTTAAAACTAAATTTATTTATATTCGTTAAACCTTGCTCTAATTCATCACATTAATCTTTGGACATTTCTCTAGAAGTCATTTTACCTAATTCTTTGACTTGTTTTCTTCATATCATCCTCTATCTAGATTCAATGAATCTTTCTCCTTGGTGATCACACCTATATTTTACCAAACTATTCCTACTTTAACCTATTTGTTCACTTTTCTATTCATTGATAATGCTCCTTTATTATGATAGTATCCCTTTGTACTGATTAGGTTCTTACTAAGCTTTGTACAAATAGTGTTCTCATCTTATAATAACATTCTCCTTATTGTCTTTTTCGATAGTGGCTTTTGTTCTTCAATAAGACCCATTTGTTTACCTGTGTGCTTATCTTGATTACCAATTGACTTAACTCCTCAAATATTGATCTTCTATGCCTTTACAATTTTCTAGCAATGACAAACATGCTCCAAAATCTTCTTCAATAACTTATAAAGGATTTTTTCAAGTAACAATCTCCCCCTTTGGAATTTATGGCCAAAAATATACTATTTAGATTTGTTGTTTGTATCTTTTTGTCATACTTACTATGTGACTTGTTATATTGCTCCTCCTTTCTTCAAAATTTCATGTATGTATTCTTCCTATCACACTTACTATGTTTGACCAGTTATATTGCTCCCCCTTTATTTTTTCTTTACTTCTCCCAAATTAATTTTTCTTTACTCTCTCCCTTTTATATCTTTAGTTCCTTTTGGGTTAAAAATTTTACTTACTCTCACCCTTTTTTGGAAAAAAATTGTGTGTTGGGTCACCTATTCATATCTTGCTAAAGATTATTTTGAACTTAACCTTGATATGCATTAAAATTTGTCTCCATAACTCTTTGACTTGATTTAGAGAAATGATATTGGCTCTGAATTGTGTTACCTCTTCTACCATATTCTTAGTAATGTTTGTTTTCTAAAGTATGTAGTAATTCAATAACCATTCTCACCTATTTCTACATCATGTCCATAATCAATGTTATCATTCCTTGTATCTCCATTAGAATCTTCATGTTCTTAACTTCTTTATTTCTCAATTCTTTCTACTTGTTAGATAATTCTCCTCCTTGTATTGTGTGCTCTATTATTGGTGAAGCAATATGTTTCAAGTTGTTTGCTAAGGTGGAAATTCTAAGCTTGTACCTCTTATATTTATACATTGTCTTTTCCAATTAATTCTATAATAGTACATGTCTTCTTGTATATCTTTCTTGTTTCATTCAAATTGTCCTTGATTTCTTTAATTAGTAAATATAGTGAGTTGTCAAATTCTACTTTATTTTGTGTTGGCTTTTCATCACATTGTCTCTACAACTTCTCATTAATGTTCTTTCTTAATTTCTCTTTTATATCCTGATCTATCTTAATGGTATCTATGAAGTCCTCAACTAATCTATGAATGGCTCATCCATATCAATAGTAACTCCAAATAGTAATTCCAAATTGTCCCAACTATTTTCTCAAGATTCTTTTCTTATGCCTCTTTCTTTTCAATCCTTCTTTTTTTGCTTTTTCTACAAATTTAGTGGCACAGATGTATTTTTATTTATAATTCAATTCACTTTTTTATTCTAGGATAGCATATTTAGAGTTATTTTCAAAGTCTCCATCAATTCTCTATTCTTTTTCTCCCTATTTTTTCATGATCATAATAATATTTGTAAGGTTTTGTAATTCTCATTTTGTTTCAATGATTTGTATTTTTTTCTTCTCTTTGTCTTCTATTTACTTACTTTGAGTATTAACTTTAAATGTTGTTTTGATAACCTGCACATTATTGGTAGATTGTATACCTATAGTTCCTATGCTCCTACCTATTCTTTGTTTTGTGATGTCATTCTCCTCTTGTTTTGGTTGATTGTCCTTCTTATTATCTAATGCTCCATTGGATGAACATTTGTTACTTGGAAAAATCCTCTATACTTTATTAATGAAGATTTTTTTATGGTTTTCATTGCTAGCAACACCACTATCAACAACATTAGCACATTACAAAGAAGAGCTATAAACATGAACACTTAAGTCTTATAGGTAAACTAACATGATTATCAAAAAGTGTGAGGAAGAAGAGCTATTAGATAACTATGTAGTTATTGGTAAACATTAAACATACCAAATTGAAATGGTGTATGGTCTTCAATTTGAATAGGTGTATTTATAATATCAAATTTAAAATTGTGTATCCTCATCGCATTCATCACATGTATTTAAATATATTTAAATTGATCATTTTCATTTGGTGAATCAGGTGCATTCGTCATATACATTTCAATTAATGTATTCATCATTTTTATTAGGTTCTTTAGATGGATTACCTTCACATAATCTCCTCATATGCTCTTTTTATCTTTCATTCGACGCCTCTCATTTTTTAGTTGTTTCTTACTTGTAGCTTCCCATATTCATTGATATAGATTGTCCTACATAAAATATCAGTATGTTTACAGATACAATCAATTATCAAAAAACAAAAAATAATCATCATTTTGTTATAATCTAAACTAATAACACTAACATAACTTCAAGAACAATCTAAAAAACAAGAGAAATCATTCCTTTCAAATCAAATGTGACAAAAAAAAGAAAAAAAAAATGTTTGATACTATTGCAAAAAGACATGAAAAATAAAAGTAGCCCCTTAGAATAAGTTGCAATGTTGTTTTTTTGGTCATTGGGAATAATATATTTAGCTTAATGGAACTCGTGTGCATTCAAGTAAGCTAATGGTATTGTTCATATTTTTGCATAATGCATGCAAGTTCTATAGAATTAAAGCTCATGATTTTACTTCTACATAAGCCACAACAATTGCAAAAAGACATGAAAAATAAAAGTAGCCCCTTAGAATAAGTTGCAATGTTGTTTTTTTGGTCATTGGGAATAATATATTTAGCTTAATGGAACTCGTGCGCATTCAAGTAAGCTAATGGTATTGTTCATATTTTTGCATAATGCATGCAAGTTCTATAGAATTAAAGCTCCTATATATATATATATATATATATATATATATATATATATATATATATATATATATATATATATATATATATATATATATATATATATATATATATAGAGAGAGAGAGAGAGAGAGAGAGAGAGAGAGAGAGAGAGAGAGAGAGAGTCCAATACACAAGTAAAAAAGGGTAGAAAGGGTAGGATTCAAGGAGTCTATCAATAAGCAGTTATTGTTTATTTTTACCCTCCCCCTTTTTCCCACAACTTATCGCATGTTCCTATAAGATTGATACTAAGTACATATTTTGCTTAAACTTAAGGAGTTAAGTGTTCCCATGGAAATTTTAAAGAGTAAAAAGGGATACTTTAAAATATTTGGCTATTTTAGAGGAGCGACTATTATTTATGATTTGGAAGTTGTGGGAAAAGAGAAGGGGCTGAAAATATGAGTGGCTTCTTATTGCCAAAACCACCACATGGCCCCATAAATATATTTCCTTTCCTTTTAATGATTTTACTTTTTTCTTTGTGTAAAAGCATTATTAAATTAATTAACTTAGATTTTAAGTTCTATTCTTAATAAAAGTTATAAAATACAAATTCATGGGGCCATCAACTCTACAAATATCTCCTTGAAAAGTACAACATCCACTCCTTGCCAAAATAGGCTAAGCAATGACATAGGGAAATAGAATCGAAACAGAAAAATATTCTAAATTTTTATTTTCACACAATTTTATTTTGCATGGGAAGACTCTACTACTTATATGGTTAGATGACTAACTGTATGTTGAATACAATTGGTTAATTACTTATTGTCTTTGATGTTACACAAAATGTCATATCTTTGCCAATCAGTGTATGTCGAGCTCACTTGGGCGATGAAGACAATTTTCTGTGTTTGCCAAGCATTCTAGAGTTTTCCAAGTTCAGAAGTCAATGTCTATCGAGTTCACTTAAGCGACAAAGAGAAGTTTGTAGAAGATTGAATGTTAACCGAGCTTACTCAATTAATGAAGGAAAAATAGGATGTAACCAGTGTTAACCGAGTTCACTCGATTACCAAAGGAACTTTGTAAATATGTAGTGTTAACCAAGTCCACCTGGTTAACATATGAAAATTGTTTCTAAAATAGTGTCTATCAAGCAGGGTCGACTAACGAAGGATTTTCTTGTTTTGGCATATTGATTATAATGGATTTATTTGTTGGTTCTAGCAGACTGAGGAGATGAATATTAATTATTCTAAGTTGTATTCAAGCTGACTTGACAATGCATAAGATATAAATACAAGGTCAAGTTGAGGATTGAATGTGTGCAAGTGAATAGAAGAATTGAAGATGCTTAGAGGAAGCGAATTAGAAGGATAAGCATAATATCCTTATAGAGCTACAAAGATACATTTGATTAGAAAGGATCAAGTATACATGCTAGAATTGAGATATGTAATCAATAATTAAATTGCATTAGAAATTAGGTCATCTTATTGTTACTTTTAAACCATTTTAGCAGTGATCTAAATCTCTTAATAGAGTTGGCTTAACGACTATTTGTAAATCCTCTAACAAGGTGGCATTTCTAGATTGAAGTATCTAAATATATCTAACAAGGACACTCCTAATAGAGTGATTAAATCCTCTCATAGGGTCACACCTAACAGTATTTTTGTAACCTTTAACAGGGTTGGCTTTTAACAAGGCTTAGTTCAAAAGAGTGAAAATCAATAACTAGTTATAATTGGTGGTTTTTTCCAAATTGGGTGCAAAACATTAAATCTTGGTGTCGCTTGTGTTCATGTTATTTCTTTTATGTGTATGCAACTAGGTTAAGTAAGGTTAATCATAGAAAATATCTTAAAGATTTTCATGTTAAGCATTTTCCAAGTTACAACATTTACTAGTGTAAACCAAGTGCTTGTGTGTTTACCAAGCATTAGTATTTTTAGTGAAGTTTATGTTCTAAGTTGACATCTAAAGGATCTAGGATTTATTTTAGTGGTAACTAATTCACCCCTCCCCTCTCAGTTACTCCTCTTATATTTCTAATAATTGGTATCAGAGCTTCTTGGTGCTTGCAGAGAGGGTTTCAAGGACCTAAGCTAAAGATCAAGATGCCTTACAGAAGGGAGATCCCTAAGTTGAATAGAGACAACTTCAAGGCATAGCAGGAACTCATGAGGCTGCACTTGACAACCATTAGAGATTTAGGGCTAAAGTACCTAGACACCAAATACATGACACCTAATGGAACTATGATTGTTGAAGAAATTGTAGAAAAGAAGAGTCATAACATTATCATGATTGATAATACTTCATCTCTCAACTATGCCAAATTTGATGAAGTCAAAGATTGTGGAACTGCTCATGAGTTGTGGATCAATCTAAAAGTCATCTATGGAGGAAATGATAATGTAAGAAGAGCTAAAGTTGAAAGTCTCAGAGGACAATTTGATCAAATAAAGATAAGAGAAGATGAAAACATTGCAAAGTACAATGACATAATCAAAGCCATTGTTTGTGCAATCAAAGCTTTAGAAGGAAAGATTGAAGATGAAACAATGATAAGTAAGTTTCTTAGAATACTTCTTCCTATATATATAATCAGAGTATCAACAATTCAAGAAATGTGATGAAATCCAAAGAATGATATAACATTGGCTGTAGTGGTTGGAAGATTGACAACATTTGAGCTAGATAACTATGATAATTGTGTTCCTAGTTCAAGCAATCTTGAGTCTACATTTGAAGCCAATTTGTCACTCAAGAAGAAAGCCAAAAAGTCAAAAGCCAAGTAATCTGAAGTGAAGAGGAAGATAGTTCTGACAGTGATCTTGAAACTATTGAGGCATTACTTTCAAGAAGGTATCCCAAAGGCAAAGGAAAGTACAAAGGTAAGATTCCTTTGATATGTTTATCTTGTGAAGAAGTTGGACACATTGCTAGAAGATGTCCAAATAGAGAAGACAAAGATGAAAAGAAGCACAACAAGTACAAAGGCAAGAAGGATTTCAAGAACTTTAAGGACTACAAGGACAAAGCTAAGAAATCTTGTTTTATGGCTAAAGATTCAGATAGTAGTGAAGATGATGAAATGGTCTATATTGCTATAAAAGATGAATCTAATGATGAAGGAGATTAAATGACATGTATCTCTCATGTTAGAAAAAATGATACATGGATTATTGATAGTGGTTGCTCACATCATATGACTAGTGACAAAACAAAGTTTGAATATATGAAACATTATGATGGTGGAAGTGTGAGATCTGGAAACAATGAACCATGTTGCATAAAGGAAAAGGTTGTATCTCACTAATCAATGAACTTGGATGTAATAATGCTTATTGGATTGAAGGACTAAAGCATAATCTACTAAGTGTGGCACAATTGAATAACATTGGATACAAGGTAGAATTCATGAATGGGAAGGTCAAGTACTAGATGGAAAAGGAAATCTGGTTGGGTCTGGTAACCAAACAAAAGGTAACTTATTCTACCTAGATCTTAGTGAAAGTTCATGTTTCATTGCACAAGTAGAACAAAGTTAGTTATGGCATAAAAGATTGTGTCATGTGAACTTTGATAATCTGATCAAGATAAGCAACAAAAAAAGAGTGAGAGGTATTCCTAGTATGCAAAATCTTGATATGGGCCTATGCAAAAATTGTCAAATTGGTAAGATGGCAATACAAATTTCAAAAGAAAAAACTATTAGTCTAAAGAAGTCTTGGAGCTAGTTCATACCAAATTATGTGGGCCAATTGAAATTGAGAGTTATAGTGGAAAAAAGTATTTTATTCTTTTTATTGATAATTAATTTAGAATGATGACTATAATGTATTTGAAAGATAAGTTTGAAGCATTTTAAAAGTTTAAGTGGTATTTGGCAAGAGCAGAGAAAGAAATTGGAAAGAAGATGAAGTGTTTGAGGTTAGATAGAGGTGGTAAATTTATTTCCAATGAATTCAATGAATTCTGCATTGAAAAAGGAATTAAAAGGCGAGTATTAGCCCCTGGTACACCACAACAGAATGGTATAGCTGAAAGAAGGAGTAGGTCCATCATGGATAGTGTAAGAACTTTGATGATAGAAAAGAATGTTGTAATCAAATACTGGAAGGAAGCAATCAGCACTGTAGTGCATACCTTGAATTGAGTACATCTGAAGAAGAACTCAAATAAAACTCTTTATGAACTATGGTATGGCTACAAACCTAGTGTAAGTCACTTGAAAGTATTTGGACTCAAATGTTATATCTTAAAGGAATCTAGGAAAGGTAAATTTGATGTTAAAGGTAATGAAGGCATATTCCTAGGATACTCCTGCAGAAGTAAAGCATATAAATGTTTGAATTTATCAACTCATAAGATCATAGAAAGTGAAAATGTGAGAATTGATGACTTTGTAGAAAAGAGTGAAAATGAGAGCAACAAAGGACTCAAGGAACAGGTCCATCATGGATTGAAGGAATAGGTCCATCATGGATTGTGAAAGAACTTTGATGATAGAAAAGAATGTTGCAATCAAATACTAGAAGGAAACAATCAATACTGCAGTGCAAAGCTTGAGCATAGTACATCTGAAGAAGGACTCTAATAAAACTCCTTATGAGCTATGGTATGGCCAAAAACCTAATGTAAGTCACTTGAAAGTATTTGGTAGAAAATGTTATATCTTAAAGTAATCTAGGAAAGGTAAATTTGATGTTAAAGGTGATGAAGACATATTCCTAGGATATTTCTACAGAAGTAAAGCATATAAATGTTTGAATTTATCAACTCATAAGATCATAGAAAGTGCACATGTGAGAATTGATGACTTTGCAAAAAAGAGTGAAGAAGAGAGCAACAAAGAACCTGAGGATTACATAAAGTCTAGCTATTATGAACTTTATACATTGCCAAATCCAATTGGAAGTCAACAAACTTCACCTCTCGAGTCCCTTGAGCCACAATTTGAAAGAACTCAGTCGCAGTCAGAAACTAATGAGTTGTTTCCAGAGAAAACTGAGTCTAAAGGACCCAAGTCACAAATAGTGGGACCTGAGCTTGATACAAAATATCATGACAAGACTAGTGGAACAAGTTCTAAATCCAAAGTACTTGTTTTAGCAAGATATGTCAGAAGGCACCAGGTGCCTGATTAGATCATTGGAGACAAGTCAGATGGAACAATGACAAGAAAAAAATTGAAAGGGACATGTTTGCTTACTGAAATTGAACCTAGATTAGTTAAAGATGCTTTGGATAATGAAAGTTAGATTAAAGCTATGAATGAAGATATAGAATAGATAGAGAGGAACAAGACCTAGACTCTTGTTCCTAGACCCAAGGATAAGAATGTAATTAACACTAAGTGGGTTTTTAGAAATTAGCTGAATGAAGATGGAGAAGTCTCAAGAAACAAAGCAAGGTTAGTATGTAAAGGTTATTCTCAAGAAGAAGGTATTGATTATGGTGAAACTTTTGCTCTTGTTGCAAGATTAGTAGGTGCTAGAACTTTACTTGCTTATGCTACACATAAAGGTTTTAAAGTTTATCAAATGGATGTGAAATCTGCATTCTTGAAGAGGAAGTTTACATAGAACAACCAGCAGGTTTTGTAGATCCTAGCAAAAGGGATATGGTTTATAAAATGCACAAGGCATTATATGTACTCAAGAAAGCTCCTAGAGCTTGGTATGAAAGACTTCATAACTACTTGATAAAGATTGGTTTTCAAAGAACAAATGATAACAACATGTATATCAAAGAAGGACCAGAAAAGAAAATTGCACTGGCAAAAATACTTGTAGATGACACATTGTTCATAAGAAACGATGACTTATGCAAAGCATTTTCATAAGAGATGAGTAAAGAATTTGAGATGTTCGTGTTTGGAGAGATAAAATTCTTTGTTGGATTACAAATTTAGCAGAAGAAAGATGGTATCTACATTACTCAATCCAAATATATCAAGGAGGTACTAAAGACGTTTGGAATGGAAGATTCAAGACCAACTAGAACACCTATGTCTATTGGACATAAGCTTTCCGAGAATGATGATTCTAAAGAGGTAGATCTGACCACATACAAATTAATGATTGAAAAAATATGTAGTGCATACAAGGTAGGCTTGATATTGCATTAACAGTTGGTATGGTGGCAAGGTTCTCAACAAATCCTAAAGAAAATCACATGATGGCAATCAAGAGAATCATGAGGTAACTAGAAAGGTATTGAAGATTATGGATTATGGTACATGAAAGGAGACAATCTAGATTTGAAATCCTTCGTAGATGTTGATTGGTAGGAAGTGTTGATTATAGGAAGAGCACCGGTGATGGAGTGTTCTTTCTTGGTAAAAGACTAGTGTTTTGGACAAGCAAGAAGAAAAATTGTATTTCTCAGTCTATGGCAGAGGCAAAGTATGTGGCAACAACAATTAATTATTGCAATTTTGTTTAGTTCAAGAAACTATTAGCAGGTACGAAGATAGAAATCAAGGATCCAGTGGTTATCTTCTGTAATAACACTAGTGCAATTAATATATCAAAGAATCTTGTGATGCATACCAAGACCAAACACATTTCTATAAAATGTCATTTTGTGAGAGAATTGGTACAAGATAAAGAGGTAAGATTGGAATATGTAAATACTAAAGAAAAAATTGCGAACATATTCACTAAACCATTACCTAAGGATGCATTTTTGCATCTAAGAAGTAAGTTAGGGGTTATTCCCCTATCTGAAGCTCACTAAGTGAAGTTTAGTGATGCATCAACCAGAGCATGTTGAAGATGAGTTAGTTGATGTAGTATTGAAAAGGGCAAACTGCATAAGAATCAATACATGAGGTACACTAATATTCACTGAATATTGTCTTTGGCATGATATGTCAAAGAAGGAGAGTTTTTGTCATATTCATGGAAATTTTATAAAGGGAAAGTTCTATGATAAAAGAGAATGAACTTGGTCTGATATTAATAAGGTAGAGTTTGCTATTAGAAGAAGATGTTGAAGACAAAGTTTGCTGATAGAGGGAAACATTGAAGATAGAAGGAGTTTACATTTATAGAGGGAGTTCTCATGGATGAGAATCAAAATGAAACTAAGGACATTTTCCTTAATTTATTTTTTCTCTAAAATTTCATTGTATTATGATATGTTGTGTTGCCATCAATACCAAAGAGGAAGATTGTTGAATATAATTGGTTAATTGTGTATTATCTTTGATGTTACACAATATGTCATATGTTTGTCAGTGAATGTATGCCGAGCTCACTTCGGTGATGAAGACAATTTCCTATATCTATTGAGCATTCCAGAGTTTGCCAAGTTCATAAGTCAGTGTCTACCGAGTTCACTCAGGTGACAAAGAGAAGTTTGCAGAAGATTGAGTGTTAATCAAGCTCACTTGATTAATGAAGGAAAAGTAGGATGGAACTAGTGTTAACCAAGTTCACTCAGTTACTAATGAAACTTTGTAATGATGCAATGTTAATCGAGTCTACTTGGTTAACATAGGAAAATCGTTTCTAAGTTAGTATCTATCGAGCAGGGTCAACTAACAAATAATTTTCTTGTTTTGGCATATTGAGTATGATGTATTTGTTTATTGGTTCTAGCCGACTAAGGAGATGAATATTAATTATTCTAAGCTGTATTCAAGTTGACTTGATAATGCATAAGATATAAATATAAGGTCAATTTGAGGAAGAATCAAATATGCTTAGAGGAAGCAAATTAGAAGGATAAGCAAAATATCCTTGTGGAGTTGCAAAGATACATTCAATCAGAAATGATCAAGTATACAAGCTAGAATTGAGATCTGTAATCAACAATTTAGTTGCATCAGAAATTAGGTAATCTCATTGTTACTTTCTAACCATTATAGCAGTGATCTAAATCTTTTAACACAATTGGCTTAACAACTATTTGTAAATCTTCTAACAAGGTGGCATTTCTAGATTGAAGTGTCTAAAGACCTCTAACAAGTCCACTCCTAACAGGGAGATTGAATTCTCTAACAGGGTCACACATAATAGTGTGTTTTGTAACCTTTAATAGGGTTGGCTCCTAATAGGCCTCACTTTAGAAGAGTGAAAATCAGTAACTAGTTGCAATTGGTGATTTTTCCCAAATAAGGTTTCCACGTTAAATCTTGGTGTCACTTGTGTTTATGCTACTTCTTTCATGTGAATGCAACTAAGTTAAGTAAGGTTAATCACATAAAATATCTTAAAGATTTGCATGTTAAGCATTTGCCTAGTTACTACATTTACTAGTGTAAATTGAGTGCCTATGTGTTTATAGAGCATTAGTATTTTCAATCAAGTTTATGTTCTGAGTTGACATCTAAGGGATTTGGGATTTATTTTAGTGGTAATTGATTCACCCCTCCCCTCTTAGTTACTCCTCTTATATTTCCAACACTGTATACATTGACTGATGCTTTAGAGTAGAAGACACAATCTCTTATGAGAATGAATGAAACACTTAGTAATCATTATATCTAGGTGACATTCAAGAGGTAAACCAGACCACATACAAATTAATGATTAAAAAAATATGTAGTGCATACAAGGTAGGCTTGATATTGCATTAACAGTTGGTATGGTGGCAAGGTTCTCAACAAATCCTAAAGAAAATCACATGATGGCAATCAAGAGAATCATGAGGTAACTAAAAAGGTATTGAAGATTATGGATTACGGTACACGAAAGGAGGCAATCTAGATTTGAAAGCCTTCGTAGATGTTGATTGGGTAGGAAGTGTTGATGATAGGAAGAGCACCAGTGGTGGAGGGTTCTTTCTTGGTAAAAGACTAGTTTCTTGGACAAGCAAGAAGCAAAATTGTATTTCTCAGTCTATAGCAGAGGCAAAGTATGTGGCAACAACAATTAATTATTCCAATGTTGTTTGGTTCAAGAAACTATTAGCAGGTACGAAGATAGAAATCAAGGATCCAGTGGTTATCTTCAGTAATAACACTAGTGCAATTAATATATCAAAGAATCTTGTGATGCATACCAAGACCAAACACATTGCTATAAAATATCATTTTGTGAGAGAATTGGTACAAGATAAAGAGGTAAGATTGGAATATGTAAATACTAAAGAAAAAATTGCGAACATATTCACTAAACCATTACCTAAGGATGCATTTTTGCATCTAAGAAGTAAGTTAGGGGTTATTCCCCTATCTGAAGCTCACTCAGTGAAGTTTAGTGATGCATCAACCAGAGCATGTTGAAGATGAGTTAGTTGATGTAGTATTGAAAAGGGCAAACTGCATAAGAATCAATAAATGAGGTACACTGATATTCACTAAATATTGTCTTTGGCATGATATGTCAAAGAAGGAGAGTTTTTTGTCATATTCATAGAAATTTTATAAAGAGAGAGTTCTATGATAAAAGAGAATGAACTTGGTCTGATATTAATAAGGCAGAGTTTTCTATTAGAAGAAGATGTTGAAGACAAAGTTTGCTGACAAAGGGAGACATTGAAGATAGAAGGAGTTCACATTTATAGAGGGAGTTCTCATGGATGAGAATCAAAATGAAACTAAGGACATTTTCCTTACTTTATTTTTTCTCTAAAATTTTATTGTATTATGATATGTTGTGTTGCCATCAATGCCAAAGAGAGAGCTTATTGAATACAATTGGTTAATTGTGTATTATCTTTGATGTTACACAATATGTCATATTTTTGTCAGTCAATGTGTGGCGAGCTCACTCCGGTGATGAAGATAGTTTCCTATGTCTATTGAGCATTCCAGGGTTTGCAAAGTTCATAAGTCAGTGTCTACCGAGTTCACTCAGGTGACAAAGAGAAGTTTGCAAAAAATTGAGTGTTAATCAAGCTCACTCGGTTAATGAAGGAAAAGTAGGATGGAACTAGTGTTAACCAAGTTCACTCAGTTACTAAAGGAACTTTGTAATGATTCAATGTTAATCGAGTCTACTTGGTTAATATAGGAAAATCGTTTCTAAGTTAGTGTCTATCGAGCAGGGTCAACTAACAAATAATTTTCTTGTTTTGGCATATTGAGTATAATGTATTTGTTTGTTGGTTCTAGCTGACTAAGGAGATGAATATTAATTATTCTAAGTTGTATTCAACCTGACTTGATAATGCATAAGATATAAATATAAGATTAATTTGAGGAAGAATTGAATATGCTTAGAGGAAGCGAATTAGAAGGATAAGCAGAGTTGCAAAGATACATTCAATCAGAAATGATCAAGTATATGAGCTAGAATTGAGATCTATAATCAAAAATTCAGTTGCATCAAAAATCAGGTAATCTCATTGTTACTTTCTAACCATTGTAGCACTGATCTAAATCTCTTAACACAGTTGGCTTAACAACTATTTGTAAATCCTCTAACAAGGTGGCATTTCTAGATTGAAGTGTCTAAAGACCTCTAACAAGTCCACTCCTAACAGGGAGATTAAATCCTCTAATAGGGTCACACCTAATAGTGTGTTTTGTAACCTTTAATAGGGTTGGCTCCTAATAGGCCTCACTTCAGAACAGTGAAAATTAGTAACTAGTTGCAATTGGTGATTTTTCCCAAATTAGGTTTCCACATTAAATCTTGGTGTCACTTGTGTTCATGCTACTTCTTTCATGTGTATGCAACTAAGTTAAGTAAGGTTAATCATAGAAAATATCTTAAAGATTTGCATGTTAAGCATTTTCCTAGTTACTACATTTACTAGTGTAAATTGAGTGCCTATGTGTTTATAGAGCATTAGTATTTTCAGTGAAGTTTATGTTCTGAGTTGACATCTAAGGGATTTGGGATTTATTTTAGTGTTAATTGATTCACCCCTCCCCTCTTAATTACTCCTCTTATATTTTCAACATTGTATTCATTAACTTATGCTTTATAGTAGAAGACACAATCTCTTATGAGAATGAATGAAACACTTAGTACTCATTATATCTAGGTGATATTCAAGAGGTAAACCAGACTACATAAAAATTAATGATTGAAAAAATATGTAGTGCATACAAGGTAGGCTTGATATTGCATTAACAGTTGGTATGGTGGCAAGGTTCTCAACAAATCCTAAAGAAAATCACATGATGGCAATCAAGAGAATCATGAGGTAACTAAAAAGGTATTGAAGATTATGGATTACGGTACACGAAAGGAGGCAATCTAGATTTGAAAGCCTTTGTAGATGTTGATTGGGTAGGAAGTGTTGATGATAGGAAGAGCACCAGTGGTGGAGTGTTCTTTCTTGGTAAAAGACTAGTGTCTTGGAGAAGCAAGAAGCGAAATTGTATTTCTTAGTCTATAGCAGAGGCAAAGTATGTGGCAACAATAATTAATTATTCCAATGTTGTTTGGTTCAAGAAACTATTAGCAAGTAAGAAGATAGAAATCAAGGATCCAGTGGTTATCTTCTGTGATAACACTAGTGCAATTAATATATCAAAGAATCTTGTGATGCATACCAAGACCAAACACATTGCTATAAAATATCATTTTGTGAGAGAATTGGTACAAGATAAAGAGGTAAGATTGGAATATGTAAATACTAAAGAAAAAATTGCGAACATATTCACTAAACCATTACCTAAGGATGCATTTTTGCATCTAAGAAGTAAGTTAGGGGTTATTCCCCTATCTGAAGCTCACTCAGTGAAGTTTAGTGATGCATCAACCAGAGCATGTTGAAGATGAGTTAGTTGATGTAGTATTGAAAAGGGCAAACTGCATAAGAATCAATACATGAGGTATACTAATATTCACTGAATATTGTCTTTGGCATGATATGTCAAAGAAGGAGAGTTTTTTGTCATATTCATAGAAATTTTATAAAGGGAGAGTTCTATGATAAAAGAGACTGAACTTGATCTGATATTAATAAGGCAGAGTTTTCTATTAGAAGAAGATGTTGAAGAAAAAGTTTGCTGACAGAGGGAGACATTGAAGATAGAAGGAGTTCACATTTATAGAGGGAGTTCTCATGGATGAGAATCAAAATGAAACTAAGGACATTTTCCTTACTTTATTTTTTCTCTAAAATTTCATTGTATTATGATATGTTGTGTTGACATCAATGCCAAAGAGGGAGATTGTTGAATACAATTGGTTAATTGTGTATTATCTTTGATGTTACACAATATGTCATATTTTTTTTAGTCAATGTATGCCGAGCTCACTCTGGTGATGAAGACAGTTTCCTATGTCTATTGAGCATTCCAGAGTTTGCCAAGTTCATAAGTCAATGTCTACCGAGTTCACTCAGGTGACAAAGAGAATTTTGCAGAAGATTGAGTGTTAATCAAGCTCACTTGGTTAATGAAGGAAAAGTAGGATGGAACTAGTGTTAACCAAGTTCACTTAGTTACTAAAGGAACTTTTTGATGATGCAATGTTAATCGAGTCTACTTGGTTAACATAGGAAAATTGTTTCTAAGTTAGTGTCTATCGAGCAGGGTCAACTAATAAATAATTTTCTTGTTTTGGCATATTGAGTATAATGTATTTGTTTGTTGGTTCTAGCTGACTAAGGAGACAAATATTAATTATTCTAAGTTGTAATTCAAGCTGACTTGATAATGCATAAGATATAAATATAAGGTCAATTTGAGGAAGAATTGAATATGCTTAGAGGAAGCAAATTAGAAGGATAAGCAGAATATCCTTGTGGAGTTGCAAAGATATATTCAATCAGAAATGATCAAGTATACAATCTAGAATTGAGATTTGTAATCAACAATTCAGTTGCATCAGAAATTAGCTAATCTCATTATTACTTTCTAACCATTATAGCAGTGATCTAAATCTCTTAACACAGTTGGCTTAACAACTATTTGTAAATCCTCTAACAAGGTGGCATTTCTAGATTGAAGTGTCTAAAGACCTCTAACAAGTCCACTCCTAACAGGGAGATTAAATCCTCTAATAGGGTCACACCTAATAGTGTGTTTTGTAACCTTTAATTGAGTTGGCTCCTAATAGGCCTCACTTCACAAGAGTGAAAATCAGTAACTAGTTGCAATTGGTGATTATTCCCAAATTAGGTTTCCACGTTAAATCTTGGTATCACTTGTGTTCATGCTACTTCTTTCATGTGTATGCAACTAAGTTAAGTAAGGTTAATCACACAAAATATCTTAAAGATTTGCATGTTAAGCATTTGCCTAGTTACTACATTTACTAGTGTAAACTGAGTGCCTATGTGTTTATAGAGCATTAGTATTTTCAGTGAAGTTTATGTTCTGAGTTGACATCTAAGGGATTTGGGATTTATTTTAGTGGTAATTGATTCACCCCTCCCCTCTTAGTTACTCCTCTTATATTTCCAACACTGTATTCATTGACTTATGCTTTAGAGTAGAAGACACAATCTCTTATGAGAATGAATGAAATACTTAGTACTCATTATATCTAGGTGATATTCAAGAGGTAAACCATCAAATCAACTACATATTTTATTGATTGATAATAATATTTATTTTTTATTAATTTTAAAATAATATTTACATATATGACCACTAATGATGACACATTTCCCTCTAAAATTCCACCAAAACATTATTCATTCTACCCAACCACTACTATGCCCCTTGGTTTTACATAATGTTCAAATTTCCAAACCAACCCCTTTTGGTAACACCCAAACTGCTATTCTATGTTAAATGGTAGTTACATACATATTTGATCAATATGGATTGCAATCAATACTATACTCGTACCACAAAATTGGGCCTACTAGATATTAAACAAAATACAAAAACCAATTAGAGCTCATTGTTCCACTAATTCACGTCATTTCTACATCATCTCTTCCTCTGACAGATTGGGGATGAAAGAGCCCCCACATGTATCCCTCTTGCTCTTCTTATTTCCTTTCACCTGCTGAATAATGCCTTAAACCCCATGAAGCCTTAGTTTAGCAATGTACTTTTGTGGAGTCAATTTCATTTTCCTTTGTTGTTTCCCTTACATCACCTTCATCTCTACTTTTGCATCTTGAACATACATCAAAAGTTCTTCCCAACCTTCCCCAATTTCTTTTGTTTGGTGCTCCATCATTGTAGACAAGCACCATACAATAAAGGGTTGCAATTCCTAGATGAACCATCAATAACCCACTATAGCCCTTGCCCTACTCTCTACCCTACCCTTTGCTCTACATGTCCCACCACTTGAATAATTTCACCCATCCAATGAGGCTTAACATAAAATCACATGACTTTTAAGGCCTACTCATGACTACTGAGTTCTCGAGCCCATGCTTTAAATAGTGACGAAATCTCCAAGTTCATATAAATGGGGCCTTAGCTCTATTTTAATATATTCAACACCAAAGAGCTTCCAAATACACCCCCAAAATCTCTCATCGTGAAACTTAAAAATTACCCTTAACCTTTTTATCGTTATCTCCCCTATGAACCCAAGCAATTGGGAGAAGTCAAAAAAAAAAATTTCTTCCATGATCAACTCTCAACCCCAATACAACTTTGTAGTTGTTTCTTTCAAACTATGTCCTTCAATCCAAAAAAGCAGGTATTAAAGGGTTTGGAAAAAAAACAGGTATTAAAGGGTTTGAAACAATCTAGATAAATTGGGATGCTCACCTTAGCAAGGCATGATAGAGTATTATGTTGTCGTGCTTTAATCATCATCCTATTTAGAATTAATATTAAGGAGTACAAGTGTCTCCATTTTGTGGGTTTGTTCTTTGTCCATACTCCCAAGTTGGCCACATTATCCCAACTATATTTTCTCTAAACTAAGATTAGGTAATCTATTAGTACCCCCACTATTTTGATTTACTTAATGTTTTCTAATTGTAAAACTCTATAGTCTTCTATAATTTCAAACCCTTCATGATCTGAAGCATGTACACCTAGGTTTGAAAGTTTATTTGCCACCTCATTCGCCTCTCGTAAAACATGCACTACTTTAAATTCTTTAAATGTCTCTAATAGATTTTGATTCATTAAATGTGCTTGTCTAAATACCATGTATCCAGATTCTCTTTGATGTCCCATTTATTATTATTTGCAAATCACCTTCCAAATGAAGTTTCTTCACCATAGAAAATTGCATTAATTGCAACAAGACATTCATCTTCATTATTTCCTTCTCTTAAAATCTTCTTTGCTCTTATCATTTGAATATGACCCCCTATACAGAGCCACAAGTTATTATTATGATTATTTTAATTTTAGAAATGTTGAAACATAATGTAAAATAAGACAGAGTAATTCAATAATAATATCAACTAAATTGAATGGTAGCTTTGAACAACAGAAGAAAAAGGTCATGTGTTTGTTTGATAAGATAAAGAAAGAACCAACAAGTGCCACCTAGTGGCTAAGTACTTGCTGTATTATAATAGAATAATAAATATAAAATATGAAAATAATTTTTAATTGAATTAAAGCTTGAAATATAAGTTACATAGTTTATTTTAATATTTCAAAATGATGTTGCATTAGAAAAAAATCCCAATATTAGTTAACTAAGAAATAAATCAAGCATATTCTAATATTATTTAATTGTATTTAGTTATCTATAATATTATTTTAAAAAAATATGCTACTTTTTTATTTTTATTATTTTATTATGAAAATTGTATATCATTAAATTATATAATTATGAAAATGAAATATCTAATATCAATTATTATAAAAAATAAGCAAACAAATCAATAAGATTTACAATTAAAATAAATAAATAAATAAATAAATAAAATGCACAAAGATTAGTTGTATATGTTAAAAAAGAATAGAAAAACTTCAGAAAATAAATAAATATAATATAATAATAAATATTAAAAAAATAAAATAAACAAACAAATAAATAAATAAATAAATATATATATATATATATATAATTAATATTTAAAAATACATAATAATTACATATATACAATTCTTTAAATAAAAACAATTCATTATTGAAAATAACTTTAGTTTCAAATATTAATTTAGAATTCATTATATATTGCATTTGTAAAAAAGCTTAGGGAAAATAAAAATATTCATAAATTTCATAATCGACATTATAGGATATTGATTTTGACAATTTATAAACTTAAAAAATATACTTGTTAACTATCAAAAATATTAAATGTTTGCAAAGAGACACATATTTAATTTGATTCAAAAATAATGATGATGCAATAGTACTTACCATATCGAACGCTGGAGCACACTCAGCAAGAATGGATAATCTTCAATCGATATCTAATTGATCCATTGGGGGAAGAAAATGGATGTGACGCGGAAATTCTAATAATAATAATGAAGCTGAAGAATATAGTCGCCATAAGTTTCTACCCTTTTCTCAGGGAACGCGAGGACCTGAAACTCGCAAACATTTTCCTCAGACGTGGGCAACTTAAAATTCAAAACATATTTTCAACGTTATCATCTAGTTAGTCTATTAGCAAACGCCATTCCGAACAAGAATTATTTCGGATGAAAAAAAATACAGAAGTATTCCTTCTTTCCAGCATACAACAATGCCTTCCCACTACTTCAATTTTTCTTCGCATTCAATATTTTCTCCCCCATCAGTAAACCATTCTTTTCGACTTAAATTCTCGGTAAATGTACGTCTGCGAAAAATTACTTGCGATTTGCACTCAACAGAGCCACAGTTTGAGACTATTTCCAGTCAAATTACACTTTTGAAACCATGCAAGGATGACGGTAACAATGGCGGTCCGCTGTTCGTGTATGCCCCTGGCTTGGACTGCACAGGCCGAGGGATTCGCAAGCAATTGCCCTCGCTTTACTCTGCCGGGTGAGTTATTTTCTTTCCATTTTGTTTTGGAAAGATATATTGAAGTGATGTTTTTGGTTCAAAAATCGGATTATTCCCATGTTTTTGGTTATGTGCAATGGCATGAAGTATTGGCCAAGATTAAAAATAACCACTTGCAAAATATACAATGGGTAAAGTGCGGTGGATTATGTGATATGCTCACTCATCTATTTTAAAATTAGTGGATTTCAGGATTGAAGGCTGCACTATGGAATTAAACTCTGACCGCATGCCTCTATTTATTAAATATGATGTAAGAGCAAGAGGACCACAAAGTGAACACACCCAAAGTGTTAGCATAGAAGCTCATAAACTGGGTAAAATCCATATAAATTTCAAGAATAAAGAGCTATTTTCGCTGCTCTTGAATAGCAAATTCAAATGGTTAGTTACAACAACAATTCCAAGGACAAGAAATGGAGAGAATGAGCACTCAAACAGCAGTATGATGATCTCCCTAGTTCAGAGCGCCTTAAAAGGATATAAGAGATAAAGACCAAAGAGGGGCATTTCAAATACTTTTCCAACTAATCCGTGGTATGACGAAGAATACAAGGCTGCAAAGAGAGCTCTTAAAGGGAGGAAACAAAGCAAATAAAATATAAAGGAATAGAAGCAATTGATAAAAATTAAGAAAGATAATAATATAATTGCTCGAAGGAAAGAGCTAATCTCATTAGGGAAACATAATCCTAAGGGATTTTGGAGAGAGTTACATCAATTAAAAAAACAAGTAGAAAACAATATTACAGATACTCAATGGTTGGAGTATGCAAAGCTTTTATATGAGATGCCACACAAGGAGGTTCCCCCATCTATAACTAACACTTTTGCTGAGTAATTTTCTATTGAATTTATTAAGGTGGGTATAAAGAGGCTAGCAAGTGGCAAAGCTTAAGATATTGATGGGCTGCAAGCAGAATTTTTAAAGTGGGGAGTAGATCTCTTGCCACCACACATCAAGAACATTTTTAATAGGGACACACTTGGTTGCTTCTTTATCGATTGGACTACCAGTGTGGTTATTCTTGTGCACAAGAGTGGGGACATCAACAATCCCTCTAGTTACCGTACCATTATGGTGAATCCTCTTTTAGGCAAACTCTTTGGGAGTACGTTAGAGCGTAGAATCAATGATTGGATACAAAAAGAGGAGAAAAGAGTAAAAGGTCAGGCTGTTTTCAGACCAAAACACTCCACCATTGATCATTGCATCCCTCTAAGAAATCTCGTTGAAAGAGTGTGGGAGAAATAGGTAGAGGAGGCTTTTTGCTGCTTTTTGGATTTTAAGAAAGCTTTTGACACTATCCCTAGGGATAAACTACGACACAAAATGGAAGAATTGGAAGTCCCAAAAGAGTATAGGGCTGCTGTTTATAAGTTGTATGAATGGGTTAAAGTGAAAATCAGAATTAAAGAGGGCATGTTTGAATGTTTTGGGAGCGACATTGGGGTCAAAAAAGGGAACCCTTTGTCCTCTACTTTGTTCGACCTCTACATTGGTAAGCTAGAAGAGTGGCTAAATAGAGCCAATGGAGAAGGCATACAATTGGTAGGTTATGTGATAAAACTGCTTCTTTATGCTGATGACCTTATCCTTATTGCAAAAATTGCTTAAGGTTTGAGAGAGCATTTGAAAAATTTAGAGACCTTTTTCTTGGAGGTAGGGATGGAAGTCAATACCGTAAAGACTAAAATCATGATCTTTTCTTTCAAAAAGAAAAAGAAGCAACAAACATTCATATTTGAGATTAGCTCATTAGAAATTGTGGAGCACAATATCTAGGAATTGATTTCCATTATAGATTAAGTTGGGAAACATGCACATCAAACATAATAAAGGGGGGATGGAAGGCATTTTACCTTCTTCATAAGATGCAGGAAAGTGGAGTCATGGGATTGGAAGACTGGGAAGACCCTCTTTGGTCTTTTGGTGGTTCCGGTAATTCTTTATGGATGTCAGGTTTAGGGGAGCAACACATCAAATCATAAATGGCAGCAAATAGAAAGAATTCAAAAAAATCACGTTATGATTAACCTCAAGATCAAGTCAATGGTTCCTTACGAGATCCTTTTGGCAGAGGCGGGCATGCTTGTGGTGGAGGCCTTAGCAACTATTTGATTGCTAAGCTATTTAAAAAAAGTGGGAAATATGGATAGGCATCTCTGGCCTAAGTTGGCGACTGATGAGGAGCTAGAACATAGAAAAAAGCGTGAATGAAACAAAATAGCCAGTGGTTGAACAAATGGAACATAATCCTTAAGAGTGCCCGAACACCAATACAGAGGTTGTTAGAGAAATTCAGCACTGCCACGTGGACAAATCACGTAAGTAGGAAAAAAGGCCTTATTACATCAAATAATTTAATCACACATGGGAATATGGGGATAAAGAATATTTAGAATCCACAATTAAAGGAAAGGCCAAAATCTTAATTGCTCAACTGAAGACCAACTCTCATCATTTATGATGTGAAATTGGTAGATGTAGGGTTCCTAAAGAAGGGTGGGAGGAAAGAATATGCACTTTTTGCAACAAAGGAGTGGTGGAAACAAAATGGCACTTTGTCAAAGAGTGCATTGCATATAAAGATATTCGTAGCCAATACATGGACAACTTGTAGGCATGCAACATGAAGGATCTTTTTGAGGAGACAAGATTACACAAGTCAGCTACCTTCTTAATACAAATCCACAACAAAAGGAACAATTTGGAGAAAATATAGTAGGCTGATTAATTGAAATAAAAATCTCATTCTGGGCACACATGAAAAATTTGGCAGCAACACCAAAACTTACATTTAATTAACAAGTCGACATAAATATTCATATTGACCAACCGGGGTATGAAATCGCATGAAGGCAGAGGGGAACACTAGTTCTCAACCTCCAAGCATTTACCAATCAAAGAAATGCGATAAATCAAAGTAAAACATTTAAAATGAGAGAGACCTACCTCTCACCAAAAGCTTGAAACCAGGAAATGCAAGAAAAAAATAGAGAGAACTCCGAAGATGATGAAAATCTTGGGGAAGATGGAGAATCCCACTACGAATCTAACGAGTCTAATCCCTGCAATGATTAGATGAGTCAATCTCCCACAACAAACAAATCTAGAAAACCCTCAAAGAGGGTTTTGGAGCAAATTCTTCAATTTCACTCAACAAATAAAAGTGAGTAAAAACTCCCTTTTTGCCTAATATAAGCACTTTCATTAAAGTGGCTTATATATTAGAATATTAAATCACTTAATTGACTAATTAACCCCTTTCCCCAAATTAAACAAGACAATTCTAGATATTTGGAATTTAGGTATGACAAATTAGTCATTAAAAAATTAAATTAAATAAATAATTAAAATCCCCCAACTTACAATTAAATCAACATTTAATTAATACTTTCCATGACCTCTGCGGAACTCTAAATGCACTAACATGCTCTTGGGTCTAATCACTTAATGAATAATGAATTCGGATTTACCACAATAACCAGAGGGTTAATAATAACAATAATACAAATACGGTGCCCATACAGGGATGACATTGGCTTAACTTGAAAGGTCAAGGTCACTATCTCCTCATGCCATTCCCGTGGATATAAGTACATACTCAGATCCTGTAACAAGGGTGAATGTACCTAGTACCTGTTCAGTAATCAAGGAAACGTCAGGTGCAAATGCTCAATAGATAAATATCCGAAGTACAAACAGACACATAGTCATGTTGAAGGAGAATGGGACACCATATAGATCTCACTCTGGTCCCACTTCATACTAGCACCAACAAGCAACAATGCATAGTAGTGGTGCGGTACATCATAACAACATATAATCACATGATAAAAACATTTAAATAATCATTTTCAGTCATATGAGCATATATCTTCTGAAGGTAAAAGATGTATATCCAAATCGTAAAAGCACAGCAGAATGAATCCAATAATATCCATTTGATATCTATATAAACCATAGTCCAAGTCTAGATACAAAATAAAGCAGGTATCACATCACTAGCATCATCATGTAGATATGATCAAACTAAATAGCAACATCATTTAGCATCTAGTAGCTATGATAATGGTAATTGTTGTCACAAAAGTTTGCACCCTTGTCCAAAGTTTTTACCAAAGGACAACCTTGTGAAACATGGAAACAACCTCCAAGCTGTGGGACTTGAACTATGAGGTTGAGTACCTACCTACACTTGGAGAGGAAAAGGGAGAAGGAATGCATGAAAGCGAATCTACCTATTCTAACCTAAGGGGGTGATGCACCAAAATAGACTGTTCAAACTAATCTCTGCCCATACATGCACTTATGAACCATCATGCTACCAAAAGATATACACATCCATACTTGTTTTAATCTAAAAACCACATGGAGATCAGAAAATCCAAATAAATGACACAAGGAAGAAGAGAATTCACTTATATATCATTCATAGGCCAAAAGGAGATACAGTCATGCAAGATTGCAGATATCCACAATACACTAATGAGAGGCAAATAGGTCTTGCACAATACATCAATGGCTGGAGGAGATAAGGTAGAATGTCATATAAGTTTAGAGGCAAAGAGAATTTACAGTGAACTTGTAGAGCAATATCAAAGAGAATAGAGAAGAGTTGACACTAACAAAACTTACAAAAACTGCCTTTATAGCTCAGGCATAACTGAGATACTTCTTTTCCCTAAACCAAACTCAACCACTACCATTTAAGATGCCAGAGGACAATCATGCAGATCTGGAGAAAATATGATCTTAGTACAGATTCAATTACAATGAAATCCAATCTTTTGCCAAAACAGAGCCTTGAGAAGACTGAACGACACCATTAAATCACTCTGACCAAGTAGATGGATAAAACCAGAGGTAGTGGAGTGTTTTCCTTTGTTCATTGGGCGCAACATTCATTGGAAAGTGGTTGGAATCAATTATGAAGATCAAATCGTGCAAGAAACCCTATCTTTCTCCCTTTTGGCTCGACGAATCAACAAAGTCAAAATGTGAATTGAATTCTGCAACCAACATGGGCCACGTGGGCCAATAATCTTATTTCATTTTGCCACCCCAGCAAGGTCTTCGCGCAGTTGACCATATCACCTACTAACTGCGCCAACTTTCCAACTTAACTGCAATGTTAAACTAACTGCACCTGCCAAACTAGGCCCACATGTTCTTTAAGCGTACGATCGGAACCAAGCAAAATCTCCTTTAAGACCTTACGAAATTTGGTAGCTTCATAAGATCTCATGTCTTCATCTTTGGCCTTACAATCCTATGTCATCTTTGATCTTACGACATCCTTTGACTTTCGTAGCATCGGAGTCCGGTCTCTTTCTTTCCGCGATCCTATGATATCCTCGAACTTAACCGTGACGACACATAATGGTTAGCTTAACTATGACTGCCTTTTTGGGCCCGCCGGGACACATGGCAAGACCTTGCTATGTCGCTATAGCTAAAGGTCGATCATTTTCCCATAGCGACAAAGCGAGAGACAGAGGTACACCCAACCTGTCAGTGCAGCAACCAATAGAAACACGACCCCTTGCCAACCTGTTTGACATTGACCCACCACATCGCGGCCCACCAAAGAACTTGGACCCACAAGGACACGTGTCGCGACGTCGCTATGTCGCATGAATTGAAGCGCTTGTAGTTTCACATAACAACAAGGCGAAGACCATAGATCCTAGGAAGATCGACGATTGGGAAGATGCACGATGAACTCTGTAGGAACTAGCCCACAAGGAAAGGACCCACCATGCTACGTCATAATATTAGCCAATGAGAAACCAACAAAATGTAGACGTGCTCTGACAACTGCCTAGTTGTTCTAACTGGAAGGGTCCACCAAAAATCAAAGTCAAATTGTTGCTATGTCACATGAAATAAATCCCTCGCATCTCTGTATAGCGACAAAGCGACCACCGTGGAACATTAAAGTTTTATTTTGCTTATTTTTTGTATTTCAATTCGAATTTAAATATTTAAAAGTGGGAAGTGACCTTTGGGTGGGCCTAGACATTTGAATTCAAATATTTGGCGGGGAGGCAAATATGGTTTACAGTAATCAAAATAATGTATAGTCATCAATGCTGTTACATCCCAAACTTTGCCCTAATTTTTAATTTGATCGTGACTATTGGTTTAACAAATTATTTCTTTTCCTAATCATGTGAAATGAATTGGTTTTTTTGTATCAACTGTTAACGAAATATTTCTTTTCATGATCATGTGAAATGAGTTAGTTATTTATAAACGTTGATGAAATGTTCGATAAGCTATAACTGTTATCAGATGATTAGTAGTTGTTTGATTTGAATTAATGATCAATATATTTTGAATCAATATTTTGGTGAGAATGGTTGCTTGGGTGATTGCAGGAGAAGACTGAAGAGAGGGGAAGCATTGCAAAATGGGATCATCGGAATGGGATGGTCGTTTGGTTCAGTCACCAGGATTGACAAGTATGACCTAAGACTCCCTTGGAAAAGGATAAGAAGATTTGTCCACAGGTTACATTATGGGACTGCATGAGCTATTAGGGAAACAATATTATAAAACATAAAATAATTTAAATTAAAATACAACTCATGCCTTTAGAGCTTTATTATTAAATTTTCTTATTTAATCATTATAATAAACACTTAAATACGAACACATAAATATAAAAATGAAATGGCACCAATAAATTATAATAATATAATCTAATGATGTCACCTCACCAATATACTTATGTAAACGTATATAAGAGCATATTATAATAATAAAATAAAGCTTATAAACTTTCAATTTCTCCAATTTCTTTTCCCTCCTTATTTCTGCTCTTTTCAAATCAAATTAATGTCTGAATTCGATGGGTCATCTTGGAAACCAATGGTAGCTGAAGAGTCTTGACTAAGTCTTTTAAAGAGCCGAGAGCTGACCAAACTAATCATTCCTTTCTTGTCTGTCACGTCTCTCCATTAAACCGTGAGACCATTCCCAGCCAAGCTAAACAATTTCGGTTGCTCAGACTGTAAACACCATTTAATCCTTATTTCCGTCAAGAGGTCAAGCTAGTGCTAAAAGAAGTTGAGCTACATGAGCATCCGCCAAGGATGGGAGGAGCCACATCCCAACTGATATCCGGCCAAAACGTAGGCCATGTTTAAAATGCTTGCATTTTATATTTTATATGCCATCATCCTTGAATACTGGACCGACTGCAGTCGACTTTTTACAATGTTAAGTGTATGAGAGAAATCGATCATTATCTTCCTTACTGGATTAAATCCGTTCATATATCATTAGGACTGCGAAGGGAACATTTCATGTAATTCAATTTCATATGTTTATCTTCATTAGGTAATAAACCAAATGCACCAGTATATAATCCATCCTGTTGGTGGTCTTCTGCAAATCCTTGAATTTATTGAAATCTCTGTATATTGTAACATCTTATGAAATCGAATTGTAATTGTAAAGAGTGTTGAAACAGTTTTCAATAAACATGCTGTCATAATGATCATAATACTCATGGATTCATAAACATCGAGGAATTCACCAGCAAGAAGCCATGAAATGGTGAAGAGGTGTATTAATATCATCAGAATGCTAAATCTCATAAACATTGAGGAATTCACTGGCAAGAAGCCATGAAATGGTGAAGAGGTGTATCAATGATATTAGAATGGTTATAATCTTCCAGACACCTAGGATTCACCCGCATAGAGGCCATAAAATGGTGAAGAGGTGAAATTTAACTTGCCAGAAACAATAATGTAATTAGATTTGAATAATGAATAATAGCTCATGCATGTCTTGGTAATGGAATCTAATGTCAAGTCAAGTGGTGGTGATCGGGTTCACGAACCCAATTGAAATCCCTGGCCAAGGTAGTTTATAGGCATATGTGATAATCTTGAGATCACTTGTTTTGTCCGTAGTTGTCAGGTATATAGGTATAATAGATGGGACACTCAAACCACCGGGTAGCTTGGATGGCTGGATGTAATGTTCCTATATCTCTCTGGATTCAAAAACATTGAAATTCCACAAGAGATCACCTGAATGTGGATGTTAGGTGCACAGGAGGGCAGAAGACTGGCCGTACGGCTCATTGTAGATGGCGTACGGTATGTGTTTTGCAGATCGTATGGAGGACTAGCCGTATAGTGCAATACTTAGCAAAGCCCGTATGGAAATGGAAGAGACAGTACGGTGGAAGATGAGGTGTTTCACCATGTTGAACAGGGGTCAGTATGGTGACAACAAGGAGTTCGTACGGTGACAATTTTGAGTCCGTACGATGACAACTAAAGTTTGTACGGTGACTATGTTTGGGATGTATGGTAGACTTTCTGGGAATGCTGTACAGATATGTTTAGAAGAGGAACGTCCGTAGGGTGATGTCCTAAAGGCCGTACGGTGACACAATGGAGATGGGGTGCCGTATAACAATACCGTATGGTGGAAAAGAGAGCAGTATAGTTAGTGAACGTAGCATAGAAAGTGAGTACGGAATGAAGACGGGATTTGCAAACAAGAGAATGGGAAGAGGAGTGCAAGGAAACACAAAATGTTATGATGAAATACCTTATTCATTCAATCACAAGAGAATCAACCTGCAATGATAGAGCTTTAATTTGCCAGAACTGACAGAGAAGTATACAGACGAAATAGGGTGAGGGTTGAATCCCACCGAAACCGCGTGAGCCAAATAGGGAAGATCTTTCACTTTCGAAATGGCGAACAATCCCGAACTCCAACACGAATTCGTAGTATAGAGATAACATAATCCAAAGCATGCCTACAGACTACCTACAAGTTGTGCTTAAATACTCGTCAGGAAACTTTCCGAGGGTATACAAAGATAGACGACGGCGACGCAGACTACGTAAACAAAAATAAAAATTTGTCCGAGATAAATTAAATCAATCGGCCCGTTACAAAGCTTAATTTATTATTTATTTTATAATGGGAACATTACAGTCCTCCCATCCCAAAATTTGCTTATCCTCAAGCAAATGCAAACCCGGTTCTAAACCTTTCGTAATCAGCTCCTTCAGTTCCGAGTTAGGTACTAAGTAGATCTTCCCATCGAAGTAAATGATGTCATCAATAACTTTGTATCTTTCATCGCGTACGTAACCATCCATCAACTCACATGCAAAAGTGTTCTTGGAATACTCGGCCATAGATGGGACCGCCAATTATCCAAGGAATGCAGAGTGGTGTTGACTATCTTGTTTTTACTTGCAACGTCTGGGGCCAAATCCTATTTAAAAATTGTCTCCATTTTCTTGATTGTGACTTCCCTCGATCCTTTATTTGACATTCCTTTTAGCAACACCTTCTTGCCATCCGTCTCAAATGAAAAGTCCATCCTTTTGAAACTTTGAGTGTACTGGTCAAGAGTTTCCAGCCACTGAATGCCCAAAATGATATCAATATCAACCAAATCTATGACAAAGAAATCATCTGCTAAGGTATAGTTTTCCATGGAAATTTGTAGTTGTGGGATCACATGAGTGCAAGGTAACAAGGTTCCTCCTGCAACCTTAACCTCAATTCCTCCATGCTCAACTGCGCGCAGGCCTTTACTAGTGACCAAAGATGAATTGATGAAATTGAGTGTGGCGCCACTATCAATCATGATTGGGATTTGTTTTCCGTGATGTGTGCCGCGAACTCTGAAGATACCACCTCCAGTCGGTGTAGTGAGGGTAGCAATGGAATCCCCTTTTTGTATCAAGGTATTTATTCTCTCCTGCTGGGTAATTTCTTCGTCAGTCGCTGCAGGTATTTGTTCTTCATCGTCATCGAACATCACCTCAATATAATGAATCTTTCCCTTCCCGAGGCAGCGATGACCAGGACCCCATGGTTCTTTGCGCGTGAAACAAAGCTTTTTCCTCTGGAGTTCTTGCCGAGAATCTTCATCAAACTAAGGTTTTTTCTGAATTGGCTCCTTGTCTTTGTCTTCTTGTGGGGATGGTGTTGGTGTAGTTGCATGAGTTTTAGAGGAAGATGAGGTCATGTCATGCACCTTCTTAATAGCTTCGTTGAGTGTACCTGGGTTGAACCCTTTGATCTAGCCTCTCAAAGGCTCTCTCAGCCCATCCATGAATGACACAATTTGACATCTTTCAGAGATGTCTGTGACTAATACGGACAACCTTTGGAACTTAGTGACATAGTTGTCTACTGTGCCCGTTTGCTTTAGCTGAGCTAGATCTTTGAAGTTTAGCTCAGGATTCTTCCCATCGAAACGGTTAATGAGTCTCTTAGTAAACTCAACATAAGAGGTCACTTGGTCGTGACCGAGAGTGACCAGTCCATGATGCCACCACTCATGTGCCACTCCTTCCAGATGAAGTGTTGCGAACTTGATTGCTTCCTCTTCGGGCATTGGATTGAGTTGGAAATAGGTATCTGCCTTTAGGACCTGTTGGGTGGATATTTTGCAATCGATAGTTTTGGTTAAAAATTCAGTCGCAAAATAGGGTGACCAGCCATAGCGTGTGAGACAGTCTTTCCTACTTTAAAGGGAAGGCTTCCCCTTCTCACCATTCCTTGGATCAACTCAAGGTAAGCAAGAAATTGAGAGATTTATAAACAGGGTGTTACTATCATCCTTTCTTCTTAACTTTTAAGAAAGGATCCACTTATTCGTAAAGCGAATAATGGGCAATGTGAATCTCTAACTACACTTCTATTAAGAGCTGGAAACAGTGATACTGATAAACTTTAACTAACTCAAAGGCTAGCCAAAATGTACCAGTTTGGTTCTAAGTCCAGTCGTACTTCTATATGGTAAAAGTTTTACAATTAGGGCACAAAGACTCCTAAAAGTAAGAACAATCCAACTATTTTGCGAATTAAGAGGAAAATACAAGCTACAGAGAAAGCTTCTAGCTATGGATTTTCACAATTGTTCTTGGTCAAAGCTCGGGCTTTAATTGTTTCTTAACTCTTTCCGATGCTCTTTTATTGAACACACAATAATAACATGAATCAAGAAAATAGGCACAAATTACAGTCAAAGCTTCTAATTTGCTCTATCACAATTGCTTCCAGTCAAAGCTTCGAATCCAATTGCTTCTTTTATTCACTCTCTCAAATTTGTACTGCACAATCAAAGTTATGCTTGCACAAATGTGGTAGAGCTTTCTTGCATACAACAAAAGATGGTTTTTACAATGAGGGGGCACTCCTTTATATAGGCAAAGAGGTTGAGAATAAAGTGGAGGAAAAAGTGGGAGCAACTCAACCAACTTTGACCTAGTCTAACTACAGAAAATAAAGGGTTACATGCAATTGCACGTGCAACTTGCATTACATCTTTTACATACCCATGTAACTCGCATTGCATGTAATTACACATCTTCATGCAATGCATCCTCTCCAACTACAAACATGAAAGAAGAAGAAGACAGAAGAGAAGGAAACAATCCTAAAGGGCCTTGTACTTGACAATGCAATCTCGGATAATCACAGGATCAAAAGATCCTGTACTTTGTACTGCTGCATTCACCTTGATAACCATGGTGTTACGTGTTTTGATAGCTTGATGTGATTAAACTTTTATCATTCAAGTTGTCATGAATTCTCCTTTGTAGATCAACACAAATTGGAGTCTAACACTTTGAAAGACCTTCTTGATGATGTCTGGATGTACACTCGGAATAACTTTCCATCAACATCTTTAACCTTTTTTTTTTTTCTTTTTTGCTATAAAGTGTTTGACGCATGGGAATGCGTGCAAATAGAGATCACTGATTTCCAAAATGTGACTTGGGCCTTCAAGACGTCATTGCACGAAAAATGATTACATGTAAATGCAACATGTAATGAGGAATGGAAAGTGAGATGACATGCAAATGCGGAAGGAGGATGAGCTTTTACATGTAAGTGCAAATGGAAGCATGGAAAGATGTGGAAAATGGAAAAATATGTATTTGCTCATGGAGGCGCGGATGCATATGTTAAGGCGAAAATGAACTTTATAGACGTTTTTGAGGAAAAGTAAGGTCAAAGTACATGGAAAAACATGCACATGCCATCTTTTTGACTTTTCAAAAAGTGACTCTTAATCAAAATCAGACCTTTTAGATGCAATTACACGTAAGACATTTCGTGTAATCGTGTTGTGCGAATGGAAGCGAAAAGTGAGATGGGTGAAAATAGAAGTGAAAAATGGGATTACATGCATATGCAGATGGCGAATGAGATGAAAAACATGTAATTGCATTTCGTTGAGTGAGAGATGAAGTATTGTGACATGGAAATGGAAAGTGGAGTGAAGTGAAATGTGCTTAAGTTCTTGGGAAAGAACTTGCAATTTCTTCCAAAATGGAGACAAAACCGAAATGCAAATAAACAAAACACAAAATCAAGCACAAAAATAAACACATGCCTTTGGCAAAAGACTCAAACATGTCAACAAGGAAGCCACTTCAACATGTAATTTCGAATTTGGAGTTTGGGGAAATTCCAAAAGTGTGAAAATGAGAGTTTTCATCATTTTTAAAGGTAAAATACACTTTTCATGGCATATATATGGACAAATAGGCAATTTCAAGCTAAAATATGCAAGGAAATAGCAAGATAAGCACAAATTAAATAGCAAGAAAGAAAGAGTCGACTTTCATGAAGATTAAGTGCCAAAAATGAAGGAGAAAGAGCCAAAATAGCAATTTTTATAGACTTAAGACCAATTCTCCCTTAAATCCGGATTTTCAAACAACCTTTTGACTTTTTCCGCACTTGCATGTAATAGACATTCAATGGTCGAATTTGATATGAGAAGGCCAAAAATGTGGTCTCTAAAGACAATATCATGCATTTAAAACTCAAAAACAATTCCTCTTGATCAAAGGTATGGGCTGGAAATGCATTTTTTTGAGTTTTTTGAACAAAAACATGGCTTTTTAATACAAAAATCTGGGCCGTTTTTGCAAAAACGTGGCCAAAAAATGCATGTTTTTGAGTCATTTTTGACTTGGGAATGCAAAAATGACTTCCCCAAATGCATATACATGGATCAAAATGCAAAAAAGTGACTTCAAAATGCATAAAAATGGATTAAAACCCCAATTTTTCGGGCATTTTAAGCAAAAACGTGTTTCTCCAAGCAAAAACGATTTGGTGTTTTAACACCAAAATAATGATCACAATGTGATGGAATCAGCAAATAAGGCCAAAACGATTTGATTCCAAGAAAAAACGTGTTCCAAATTTGAAGATTTATGGAGTTTTTTGCAAAATCGTGCCCTAGCTTGGGAGATTTAAACACGTTTTTTGGCTCATTAAACTAATTTTTGATGAGGACAAAATGATCACCACTCCAAAACATTTTGAATGCAAGTGATTTCATCCAAATCCATGGAGAAAATCAAAAGTTATGATCAAAATTGGAGGTTTTTGGAGCAAGAACATGTTTTCTTCACATAATAGGACATTTTTATGTTCATTACATATTTTAAAACATGTTGGAAGGCAAAATAGGACCTTTTAGAGTCCATTGCATGTTTTAAAATGTCTTGAGACATAATCTTACTTTTTGAGACTCATTGCATATTTTAAAATGTGTAAGACTTTAAAATCTCACTTTTTGGAGTCACATGTTTTAAAATCATGTCTCACCTTTTTGATGCAGAAGCACAAAAACTCATTTTTTCATGTCATTACATCAAAAAGGTCCACTTTTACAAGCTTTTGATGTGATGGCATGAAAAATTTCCTCGAAGTGAGTTTTTATATGCAATAACATGAAAATTTTCCACTTTTCATAGTTTTTTACATGCATTTGCACGTAAAAAGTCCACTTTGAGGCATTTAAGTTATGTTTTTCACTTAATTTTATAAAAATGTCATCAATATGGGTCAAAAATAACATTTATGCATCATATTAATCAATATAATACATAAACATTATATTAAAGTGACATTTATATAAGTATTTGATTTAAAAATAAAAAATTTAAAAAGTAACTATATAGTTCTATAGTCACTTTAAGTGAAAAATTAAAAAGTAACTCAACTTAAAATTATAACATAAAGTGCACTATAGTCACTTTAAGTTATAATTTAAAAGATAAAGTAACTTAAAAACATAACAAAAAGTGAGTAAAATGTTATATTTTTGAAAAAGTGAATGTCAAAATGAAAATATAACATCATTTTTTTAATTCGTGTTGTTGCACCTAAAATGTTCACTTTTGAGGCACTAAAATGACCATATCTTTTGATTGACAACTCCGATGGACCTCTAGGTTAGACCTAATCGAAGGGGAAAACGAAACACATGACACGAGCAAATCCAAAGGACTCAAAACAAACAAATGCAAACTCAAAAGCAAAGAACGGATTGTGAAGGCTTCAAAAATCAAGCAAAGGCTCGACAGAAAGCAAAACAAAAACAACTTGACGAAGGCCTTTAGTAAAATGATTCATTATATCAATTGATACTGATTGGTTAATCAATACTAACCAATTAAATAACGAACTAAACTTAGATAAATGCGAAACTAAGCTTGAAAAAGTTTTGTACTGTTACCTACATTTTGTGGTGACAAAATGTAGGACAATAGGACCCACAATCGTGTGGTAATAACTCCAAATCCATCAAATGACGATAAGTTTACCTTTTCGATTTTTCTCTTGAGGTCATCATTAAAATAACCGTAATTTCTTCCGTCGGAATATCTCATTCTTAGATCAACATAGTCTCTATAAGATATATCACCTTCCATATTTGCGTTCTGCCAATCTTCTCAAAGTTTTTCTTACATTTCCTCAAAAGTGGGCTCTCTTCTTTTGTGTGGTGCCTCCATCCTTGGAAGGAAGATGGGTATTAAGGGTCGAGAGCGAGAGGGTTGAAAGTTTGTCCTCCCGAAACAGAATCGTCGCTATACCCATTTTGTTCTCCTGTTGTCTTTCCCTCGGCTAATTTTTGTAGAGTTTCCTGCATGAGCCTTTGGGTTTCGTTGATTTGCCTTTGATTTCTATTCAGCTCTCTTAAAAGATCCATGAGTTCTGTCATTGGATCCTGATGATCTGCGATTCTATCAATAGGGTTATTTCGTCTTCTCCTTCGAGTATAAACTTGCATTCACTTCCACAGGTAAGCAAGATCAAAGGCTCTGATACCACTGTAATGTTCCTATATCTCTCCAGATTCAAAAACGTTGCAATTTCACAGGAGATCACTTGAATATGGATGTTAGGTGCACAGGAGGGCAGAAGACTGACCGTACGGCTTATTGCAGATGGTGTATGGTATGTGTTTTGCAGGTCGTATGGAGGACTAGCCGCATAGTGCAATCCTCAGCAAAGCTCGTATGGGAATGGAAGAGATAGTATGGTGGAAGATGAGGTGTTTCACCACGTCGAACAAGAGTCCGTACGGTGACAATAGGGAGTCCGTACGGTGACAATTTTGAGTCCGTACGGTGACTGTTTGGGATGTACAATAGACTTTCTGGGAATGTCGTACGGATATGTTTAGAAGAGGAACGCCTGTAGGATGATTTCCTAAAGGTTGTATGGCCGTACAATGACACAATGGAGATGGGGTGCCGTACAACAATACTGTACGACGGAAAAAAGAGCAGTATAGTTACTGAACGTAGCACAGAAAGTGAATACGGAATGAAGACGAGATTTGCAAACAAGAGAATGGGAAGAGGAGTGCAAGGAAACACAAAATGTTATGATGAAATACCTTATTCATTCAATCACAAGAGAATCAACTGGCAATGATAGAGCTTCAATTTGCCAGAACTGACAGAGAAGTATACAGACAGAATAGGGTGAGGGTTGAATGCCACCAAAACCGCGCGAGCCAAATAGGGAAGATCTTTCACTTCCGAAATGGCAAACAATCCCAAACTCCAACAGGAATCCGCAGTACAGAGAAAACATAATCCAAAGCATGCCTACAGACTACGTACAAGCTGTGCTTAAATACTCGTTGGGAAACTTTCCGAGGGTGTACAAAGATAGCCGATGGCGACGCAAACTACGAAGACAAAAATAAAAATGGGTCCGAGATAAATTAAATCAATCGGCCCGTTACAAAGCTTAATTTATTATTTATTTTATAACGGGAACATTACACTGGACTGATGAACATCCCAAGCCCGATCTCGAGGTAGGGAGGGCCGTTCTAATAAGTTGGGATGTGAGGGGATAAGTATGGTCCAAGGTTGGGAGGTTAAGCTTATGTTAATGCTTCTCCCCTCACCAATGTCGAGGCTTGAACATCAAGATAAAGGGATTCTTCCGTTATTTCTGTATGTTTCTTTTGCACTTTTTCCTTTAATCCTTAAAAGAATAAATAGATAGTTTAGTTTTCTAATAGCATAATTTGAATGAATATATTAGTTGTTATAGAAGTTAGTCGTTACTTTGTTTTCAGCTGAATATGTTATCAGTTAGAAATGGTTAAAATATTAGCAATGTATTTATTTATTTATTTTGATCTCGTTAAATCAGCTAAGCACAAAATACAGATCAAATAGAAACTGTTACTTTTAACATAGTTATATTTTAGTTAATAGAAGTCATTGTCATGTGAAATGGAATCAGATACTTATTAAATCAGATTATTTTATTTAACTTGGCTATGAAAATTTGTTTGTTACAAAAGCATCCCAACATGCAAATAGACAAGTAATAGTAATCAAGGTGTCTTTCGGGTAAAAATAACCATGGAACAAAATGTAAGCACGGGAGGCACTATGAACAATTTTGTTATTAATTTACATTACAAGTTGAAAGGGTCATACAAAAATGACCATGCATGATAAATAGCTCCCCCTCGACCAATAAATGCCATGAATGAAAATAGATATCTAGAAGAAATAGTTATAAAGTGGACTTGACCGAACTTAATGTTCAAGTTACCTTTGTACATTGTCATACTAGAATGATCACTGAAGATAATCCCAAACAATGTATATCACAGATTGAAAAGTTGATAGAGAAATAACTATTCATAGTTTGAGGGCTGAGAGAACTTGCCGAGTTTGCAACCTATTGCATTTAGCCACACAATTGTATGAAAATGCTATATACATGACATGGATGGCCTTATTGAATTTTGTCGTGATTCACTAAGTTAGTTTATAGAGCAGACTTCTTTAAAGTCTATAGGCATTTTTCTAACACAACCAATGATTATGAGGTTTTATATTTACTTTTTATGAAATGCTTAAAATAATTATTTAAATTCTCATGTCTGTTTATCATAATTAATTCTTCTCTCCTAAGGGATATTAGTCCTCATTCGAGGTGATACTATAACAACAGTTATATAGGGACATGAACTACAAAATCCTTCAATATGCACACTTTTGTTGGGAAGTTTATATTCTTGCTACTCAGGTGAACCTCATAGAAGTCAAGATCACATTGGCAAATCTAACTTCCCCCCCACCCTCACCCCCACCCAAAAAAATTCCAACTCCCAAAATGGCACACATTGAGTCATTGTGAATTTGAAATAACATTCTCATAGTTAATGTAAATAGTAATGAGCTGTAAAATTCTTTTCACAGTAAATCAATTTTTATTGTAGTTCTGTCTCAGCATAGAGGAAATAACTTATTAGAATTGATCTTTACAGGTATGATGTTCGATGCATCTACATTCCAAGTACAGATAGGTCATCTTGGACTGAGATAGTGGATACACTAATTCCTTTACTGGAAGGGGAATGCCAATATAGAGCACAAAATCGTCATGTCACATTGATGGGCGAATCTTTTGGTGCGGTACTTGCTCTACGCATAGCTTGTGCAGCTCCCAAACTTATTTCAAGAATGATAATCGTATGTGATTGATTTAGATGTTCAGTATTGTAATCTATTGTTTCTTTGTTCTCCTTGGATGACCAAAACTATAATTTTTTTTCATGTTATTACTAAACTTGTTATATTTGTTAATAAAAATTTAAAGAGTATCTAGAGAGAAAGATACTACTAATCATATTAAGGTGCTTGCTCCTTACTAAATCATTTTGATGACATGCAGATTAATTCAGCCACAAATTTAAAATTTAGCAATCCATTAGCAAGCTTCTTTGCCCAAACGGGCTTGTTAGCAACTCTTCCTCATAATATATACTTAATTTCTCAGGTTTGTTTCCTTCCTTGTTTGGTTGCTTACATTTTTAGATTATCGAAGCATTTTGTCAAATAATTCTGATTCCATAGACTAGCTATTGTGCACCATAATCATTTGGGCCACATAAATATTCTTTGCATCCTCATTTATTGCTGCTTAGAACTTAACACTGGCCAATAAAAGCCTCTAATTCCATTTATTCTTTTCATTCAAACATATGATAATATTTTGTCTAGTTCATTGTCCATTTTTAACCTTACATGGATAGAGTTTTGCAGCGTATTGCAGTTGCTTTCATGGTGAGGTCTGATCTCATTTCCAATAGAGGCATCGGAGATCTACACTCCTTCATTGATTCTTTATCTGCTGATTGTGTAGCATGGAGATTTTCAATGTTAAATGATGATGCTGGTCTGTCGGAAGATGATATTCGATCAATAAACATACCAACGCTTGTGGTTTGTGCAATAAATTTCTTTCTGAATCAGTTGTTCCATTTCCAATAATGCAATTTATCAGTTTTTGTCTGTCAATTAATGCAGAAAAATTGAACATAGAATATACCACTTAGTTCTGATGATTTCAGTTAGATGACATTTGTTTTGTGGTTTGAACTTGTCCGTTTCAATTTCTTACGGTGAGACAAATGAATGTGAATAAGCCAATACAGAGACAAATTTTTGTTTAACTCTCTCATGTTATATAGGTAAACACATAGGGCTTAAATTCAGTTTTAGTAAAGGTTTGTCTTGGTATTTCAAGCTCACTGCAGATTATGACTGATTTCTGAAGTAGTGATAGAACTGTTTAATTCCTTTACATTGGTATTGAAACCATTGTAATTGAAAAATTATCCCAATTATACTTTTTAAAATTCTGATTTATATTCTTTACCATTCTCATATAGCTAATTTGATTTGGTGAATATGGTCACACTTATGGAGCTATCAGAAATCTAGGAAGGCTTGCTTTTTGTTAGCCACATCATTTCGGTGGGTCTTCATTTACCTCATTCGATGTTTCCCAATTAATTTTTCATGCCGCTCAAGTTTGATCTTTGAGTTAATTCAAAGAGTCTGATGTAATTGTGTCTTTCCTGTTGAACTGAACCTTTCTTGTGAACTCCCACAGGTTCATAAGTCTTGGGTTCAACCATGTTAATTGTAATGACCGGTTTTCTTCTAACTAACTTCAACATTAAACTAACTGCATTGTATTTCATATTCACATGACGTAGAATTCAATAACGGTTTAGAAACTGAAACTAAGTCTACATTGCTTTTAATTCTATCTGAATTTTCATTAGCTAATAATTTACATAATTAGCTGAAAGTAAATACCGAACTAATTATAGTTACTGAAACGAAATGCAGATTTAAATGCGCATGATCATCTAACTAATTTAAAGAAATTATCAAACTTTACAGTAAATGATTCTTAAAGCTTGAAGGAAAAAACTAAAATTTACAAGATAAAAAGAACATACAAATTTATTCGTGAGTCTTTCTTAATTGGTTGTCCAAGCTCTGGCTTTGGTGAGAGGAGAAGCATTAACATAGGCTTAACCTCTCAGCTGCGGACCTTTTTACTTATCCCCATAGGTTCTAATTTAATAGAATGGCCCTCCCTACCTCGAGGTCGGGCTTGGGACGTTCATTGATCCAGCCATCAGAGTAATCAGGTGGTTTGAGGTCCTAGCAGCTATTCAAAAGAATAACTAAAGCTTCTGGACAACAACACGATCAATTTGTTGTGGCAAGTCTTCCTATTACCACCCTGGCCAAGGATTTCGAAATGTGGGTTTATAACCCGATCTCCACTACTTAGCTTGACAACTAATTTCAAAAGTGGAATTTGCATGAGTTAAATGCTTTAAATTTATTTATGTAGTATTGGTTACTGATTTCATTCTTGTATTTCTTTTTAATAGGTTCATCTACAGCTCATCACCATAATCGGGCCATTAGGCCGGTGATTCTTTGGTGCCTGAACATGTATCTTTATAGCTCGCACCTTCATCACCACATTTTGGCATTAGCTGGGTGATCTTCTTGGTGCTCTCGTTACAGTTATCAATCATTTTATCTTTTTTTTTTTCAGATAAATAGAAGTTTAGCCCTTTTGAAGAACTATAGAGATTATACATAAAGATTGGCAGATTTGATTGTATTCTATCACTATAATTCATATGACTGATTTGAAAGTATCACTTGAGACAAAAGATTAACATTCAACTAAAGTATTTTCTTACTACAGTTTACGTAAATGTAAGACAGACTATAAGGAAGTTTCGAATGACATATTAGAGACGGCATGTTATATCATTATCAGGAAACATGGAAAAAGATTTTCAGCTGTCTCAGCTTAAAACAAAGTAAATAAAGGAAAAGAAGGAAATGCAAGACGCTTCCTTACGTGGCACACTATTCTGTAGTTGTAAAATGTTAACACTTGACTCAGATGTCTCCTTTTCAGAGCCCACAGTTACTGCACTTGATAGAGATGCAATTACTAAAGCCTTTTGGTGCTGTAGACACCGTAACAGAGCTGGGAATTCGAAATTGTGAGGTTGTAAAGGAGAAAACTGGATATCTGATTGGGGTGCCGATACAGAACAAAGCTCACATAAATATATTTTAAGCTGACCTTATGGCTTCCTTGCCGTTACAAGAATTACATTCGAATTCTTTTATCAATCGGTTTGAAAAGAAGAAATAAGAAAAGAGGGAAAATTGAAATGAAAAGGAAAGATGAAGAGTCCATTAATTAATATTATTTTATATTATTTTATCATCTTGGTTAAGTTTATAAATACGTATTTACAAGGTGGCATTATTGGATTAATAATTCTAATGTAATGGTGCCACTTTGTATTTATTTATTTATGATCTTAATCAAGAGAGTAAAATAATATTAAGTGATATTATTATTTGATAAATTTAATTAAGGTAATAACTTTGTTTATTTTTAATATTTATATTGTTCTTAATTTTTAGCTCATGCAGTTCCACCAAGAAATTTATTGTCAAGTCTTAATAACCTTGCCAGGGCGATTTTTAGGTCAAACTTGTCATTCCTGATGACTGAATCTTATGACCATCCCATTCCGATGACCTCGTTTCATAATGCTTCCCCTCTCTCTCCGGTCTTCACCCTGTAAACATTTAAAACAACATTCTCGCCAAAACATCAATTCAAGATTCATTATTTGTTAAACAAAATCATCAAGTGATCGTTAGGAAATTTCATTATAATAACTAACTCATTCATCATAAATGTACAATGACTAAATTTAACTAATTCCATTTCACATGAACATAACGGCTAGATTTAACTGACTTAGTTTCATTTGATAATCAGATCGATGCAACGGCTATAATTAACTGATTCAATTTCAAATGAACATGAAGAAATAAATAACGGCTATAACTAACATGATATAAAAACGACTATAATGAACTAACTCGATTTCACATAGACATGAAAAATTAATTTGGTTCAACGGCTATAATTAGTTTAAAAAATTTAGGGCAAAAATTGGGCTGTAACATTAATGATTATTACTTGTCTTCAATTGCCAGTAAAATAAAGGTACAAAGAGTAAGTTAGCTTGAACTTTAACTTGGTATTCTTTGTGTCGGAGTTCAACGTTCAAGGTTTATGTTGGGTGTCTTAGGTGTTATAAGTCTTTGTTAGGCAATATGCCCCAAGCCTTTGTTATTGGTCATAGAAGTCCACTGCTCAAGCTCATTTATATCACGAAGGCAATCATTATAAAAGTAGTTGGAGAGATACATGCAAGAGGAGAATATAATATAGCTGTAAGTTTGAAAAGTTATTTTTAGAAAAGCAATCGTTGGAAGGCGTGTTTATGGTACAAAAAGGACACATAAGTAAATTGCTTTGTCAGATTACTGTTATTTCAGTAATTACCTCCCCACAAACGAATTAGCTGTCACTCAGGATTTATCTCACCCTCAGTCATTTCCGCCCTTATATGAGTATACAAGTAAAGCAATTGTTATAATAGAGCTAAGGATTGCAGAACCGAGGACAGTGGTGGTAAGCATAGAAGATTTCTGCAATTTAAAGGAGTTTAGAAGGTGAGTTTCAGTGACCTCTCTTTGAATTATTGTTCATTCTTAAGGGAAATTTCAGCAACTCTGCCTTTGTTTTAGCTATGTTGTTTTGTTATGTGTAATTCGTTTATGCTGAAAAGGATAACTGAGGTTGGTTTTCTCCAAAGTGGGATGAACATCCTGTTTGATGAGTACTCTCTTGGAGTTGGGTGATACATCCATGGCAGAAGCAAATTTAGATGAATTCCTTAAGAAAGTTAAAAGTCCAAAAGGAGGGGCAATGATGGAAAAGGTAGCCAATAGTGGCCTAGTTGATGTAATGTTTCTGTTATAAAATAAATCGTTAATCAAACTATTGTTAATGGGCCGATTGATTTAATATATCTCGGACCCATTTTTATTTTGTTTCCGTAGTGTGTGTTGCCGTTGGCTATCTTTGTACACCCTCGAAAAGATTTCCCTTTAGGTATTTAAGCACGACTTGTAGGTAGTCACTAGGATGTGATTTAGATTATTTCTTTGTATTGTGAATTCCAGTTGGGATTCTCTATTGTTTGCCATTTCAGAAGTGAAAGATCTTCCCTACTTGGTTTTTTCGGTTTCAATGGGATCTAACCCTCACCCTATTCCATCACCTATAATACTTCGCTCGAATATGGCAAATTGGAGCACCATCTTTTGGCAAATATAAATTGAAGAATTATTTTTGTGTACGGTGTCCATTATTGTCTGGATTTTATCTGAGGAATTTGGAACTACAAGTTTATGCTTGAAAAACTGGAAAACACTTTCCCTCTGTACAATAGCAACACAGCCTTTCCCATACTGTACGGCCATTGTGCTTCTCCCCCCCGCACGGTCTTCACATCATTGGTGTATGACCCCCATTTTCCATCTCCATTCCCTCATACCGTACGACCACCCAGACATCGTACGACCTTCCCCTTGTGTCACTGTACGACACATCTCTATCAAACTGTACGACCTCCACATTCTCTGTACCATTACATTTGGCATCCTTACACCAACTCCCCCCTAACCGTATTGCCCTTCAGAGTACTGTACAGGTTTCCATCTGATTGCCATATCGGGAGAAAGATTATTAAGACTAGTTGCATGGGTTAGATCATTACAGTGGTATCAGAGCTTCGATCCTGCCAACTTGTAGATGGTGAATGAGAGTTTATAGTTGGAAGAGAAGAAGAACCCATTCCGTTGATAGAATGGCTGCCAAATCGAAACCCATAGCTGTCGAAGTCTTGGCACTACTGAGAGAACTTGTGAGGAATTAGACACAGATCAATGATACTCAACTCATGGAAGAGACTCTTAAGAAGTTGGCAAACAATAAAATATCAAGAGAACAAAATGGTCACAGTGCGGACTCGGTTTCGGGTAAAGGAAACCCTCATCTAGCACACTGAGAGAAGACTGGAAGAATGCGAATTTGGAGGAAGATATATCCTACAAAGATTATGTAGATCTGAGAATGAGATATACGAGAGGCGGAAATAGAGGATATTTTAATAATGATCTTAGGAGGAAATTGAGTAAAGTAAATTTGTCACCATTTGACGGATTTGGAGTCATATCTGTGCAAGCATGGGTAATGAAGGTAGATACTTACTTCTACCTCAATCCCATGCTAGAAGAAGACAATTAAATTTGCGGCCTTACACTTGGAGGGAGTTGTGCATAAATGGTGGCATCACGACACCATCACACTGGGGCATGATCAAATAAATACCTATGCGGAATTTACTGAGAGATTGATAGATCGATTTGATGGTAAAGATTTGGAACTCAATTTCAAAGATTTGGCACAACTGACCCAAACTGGATCGGTTGACCAGTACATTGTGGAATTTCAAAAACTTTCTATTTTGGTCACGGACATTTCTGAAAGGAGACAGATAGTGCTCTTCATGGACGGACTGATAGAACCACTGAAGGGTTGGGTAAAAGGGTTCAATCTTGCCACCCTGTTAGAGGCCATTAAGAAGGCAAGGAGTATGGCATCATCAACGACGTTATCCTCAGGAAGTTACTCACATTCCAAACCATTGATGTTTCCGAGGGACAAAGATAACAAACCTCCACTGAGAAAGCCATCGTTGGATGAAGCTACCAAACAGGAGCTCTGAAGAAAGAAACTATGTTTCAACTGCAAAGGACCATAGGAACCTGGGCATAGATGCCTCGGGAAAGGAAAAAATCCACTACATTGAGGTCGTGTTGGATGATGAGGACGAACAAGAAGATATACCCTCTGAAGACAACCAACCCCACGAAGACAAAAATGGTTGGTTTGAACTGTATGGAAAGAATTGTTGCATTGGTATGGCGCAGAGGAACTATCGCCCTAGCCAGTAGCCCGAGGTGCACGATTTTTCGTGTACGGAGGACCCTTCAAGGACAAAGGGTTATGGTGATGCTCGATAGTAGAGCCACTCTAATCTTCATAAACTCATCTCTGGTAAAGCGAAGAGGCCTACCTACGGAGACGTACGTAGGATTGCAAGTCAAGGTTGCCAGAGGGACTCTTCTACCCTACACACACCTTGTTCCTTTGCTAAGTATCACAATGGCGAATCACACGGTGACTGAGGATTTCTTCATAGTGGACCTTGATGATATGGAGGTTATTTTGGGCATACAGTGGATGGAGACACTTGATGAATACACTCAGAGCTTCAAATAGATGGATTTCACTTTTGTTGTCGATGGAAAGAAGGTTGTTCTCCGTGGGATGGAAAATGAGGGTCCGAAGGAAGTTTCTGCACATAGGATGGAGACAATTTTTCGGCGTGATGACGTTGCTTGGGCTGCACATTGTTTTGTTTTGATAGAACCTATTAAAGGGCAACAGACACCTCCCTAGGATGATGATCTCCAAAATATTTTGAGTGAACATGATAAAGTTTTTATAGAAATTCCTCCTGGCATACTGCCTCCTCGAGGGTTTGAACATACTATCGAGTTGGAAGCTGGAGCCAAGCTGGTCATAACCACACCCTACCACCATCCCGAGAAATTCAAAGATGAGATCGAAAAGACGATTTAGGAATTGCTGGGGAAAGGATGGGTCCATCCCAGTTGTAGCCCCTTCGTGTCATTAGTGGTATTGGTTAAAAAGGACAGGACGATGCGCATGTGTGTGGACTATCGTGCGTTGAACAAAAAAACAATAACGAATAGATATCCCATTCCAAGGATAAATGAGTTGCTGGATGAATTACATGGCGCAGTGTATTTTTCAAAAATAGATCTTCATTCCGGATACCATTAGATCCACGAGGGAGGAAGACGTGGAGAAGATGGCCTTTCGTTGTCACTATGGGCATTATGAGTTCCTGGTCATGCCGTTCGGATTAACAAATGCACTTGCTACATTCCAATCATGCATGAATCACATCTTCAACAAACAATTGTATAAGTACTTGTTGGTATTTTTTGATGATATTCTTATTTATAGTAGGATATGGGAAGAGCACCTGAAGCATCTGGATGAAGTCTTATGGATCATGAAGGATCAATCTTTGTTCGCCAAGCGACCCAAGTGTGAATTTGGTATGACAAAAATATTGTACCTGGGGCATGTTGTCAATACATATGGAGTTCAAGTTCATCAAGAGAAGATTTAGGCTATCCTTGATTGGCCTCTCCCAAAATCACTCACGGAATTGCGAGGATTTTTCAGACTGTGCAGTTATTATAGGAGGTTCGTTAAAGGATTCTCTTAGCTCAGTGCACCCTTAACGGATCTGACAAGGAAGGGTTCTTTCTAGCGGAATGAAAAGGCACAACTCACTTTTGATAAGCTTAAAAAAGTAGAGCACTTGTCTTGTACTTGCATTGCCTGATTTCACTCGACTGTTCATTTTGGAGTGCGACGCATTCGAAGAAGGTATTGGCATGGTACTAATGCAAGATAGACACCCCATAGCCTATGAGAGCAGGAAGCTTACGCAAACAGAATGCTTATATTCCATCTGTGATAAAGAGATGGTGGCCATTGTACATGCACTAACCAAATTCCGACAGTATCTGGTTGGTGCCAAGTTTGTTGTTCGTACGGATCACAATAGTTTGAGATATTTTTTGGAGCAATGGGACTTGAATGAAAGGCAACAAAAATGGGTAAGTAAGGTTTATGTTTTTGATTTTGAAATTGAATATGTGAAAGGAAAAAACAATGTGGTTGCAAATGCCTTGTCTAGGAAACCTGCCATTTGCTTACTGGCCCATATTTCAGCTAATTGGAAAGCACATTTGTTGGTAGAATATTCGAAAATCACATTTGCCTGTGAGCTAATGGATGGCAACATCCAAGATGATCAGTACAAAGTGGTGGATGACATCATTTACTATAAGAATCGAAGATATTTAGTGCCAGAATCCAAATTGAAGATGAGTTTTAATTTTTGGATCCTCTTGTGTATAGTTTTTTAACATCAACGTTTTGGATCATACTACCTGATCCATCATCAGGATGCAAGAGAACATGAAGAAAAAAAAATGTTAAGTTGTAGATCTAGCAGACCATTAAAAAGGAACAAGAAAGGGGGGGAGTTTGGGTGAGGAGAGAGAAAAAGTACAAAGGTGACAAGACATGACTCTGATCTTAAAAAATAAAAGATTGATTGAAAACCACTCCAAAAAAGTGGAACTAATAAGTCATACAAATAAAAATACAAAAATAATAATTTAGAAAGAATAAGAAATGATAACTCAACAAATGAATAAATAAGAGAATAAAAGTATAATCATGATAATAATAATAAACAAAAATAATAGTAATAATAATAATAATAAGAATTAAAATTAGATTAAAACAAAATAATTAAAAATAGCAATAAATAATAACAAAGAAATGAAAAAAATATTAGAACTAAAAAATAATATAATTGATAATAATAATAATCTACAGACACCTATACCCAAAGAAGATGAATATATGTATATATATATATATATATATATATGTATATACGTGTATATATATATATATTTATATATGCGAGTGTGTGTGGGTGTATACAAATAAGGAGCACATACATGGATGTACAAATATATAAAAACACTATAGATGCATATAAGAGAAAAACACGACAACAAACAAAACGAAAAAGAAGAAAAGAAAGAAAATATATAAATATAAATATATATATATATATATATATATATATATATATATATATATATATTACCAAAAAAAAAAAATTTAAAAAAAAAAAATATATATATATATATATATATATAAATTATAAAAAATCAAAGGTGTAAATTTATATATATATACAAAGTGTGTGTATATACACCCCAGCCTACATATATGTAGATGGGTATAAGATCATATATATATATAAAAGAAAAAAAAAAAAAAAAAAAAAATATATATATATATATATATATATATATATATATATATATATGAGCATGTGTGTGGCAAAATAATAATAATAATAACAAAATATATATATAATGATAATAATAATAATATATATATATACATTTCTATATATATATATGATCTTATACCCATCTACATATATGTACGCTGGGGTGTATATACACACACTTTGTATATATATATATTTATTTACACCTTTGAATTTTTTATAATTTATATATATATTTTTGGTAATATATATATATATATATATATTTGGTAATATATATATATATATATATATATATATATTTATTTATATTTATATATTTTCTTTCTTTTTTATTTATATTTATATATTTTCTTTCTTTTCTTCTTTTTCATTTTGTGTGTTGTGTTTTTCTCTTATATGCATCTATAGTGTTTTTATATATTTGTACGTCCATATATGTGCTCCTTATTTGTATACACCAACACACTCGCATATATATATATTCGTCTTCTTTGGGTATAGGTGTTTGTAGATTATTATCATTATCAATTATATTATTTTTTAGTTCTAATATTTTTTACATTTCTTTGTTATTATTTATTACTATTTTTAATTATTTTGTTTTAATCTAATTTTAATTCCTATCATTATTATTACTATTATTTTTGTTTATTATTATTATCATGATTATACTTTTATTCTCTTATTTATTCATTTGTTGAGTTATCATTTCTTATTCTTTCTAAATTATTATTTTTGTATTTTTATTTGTCTGACTTATTAGTTCCACTTTTTTCGAGTGGTTTTCAATCAGTCTTTTATTTTTTAAGATCAGAGTCATGTCTTGTCACCTACTTTTTTCTCTCTCCTCACCCAAACTCCCCCCCTTTCTTGTTCCTTTTTAGTGGTCTGCTAGATCTGCAACTAATCATTTTCTGTTCTTCATTTTCTCTTGCATCCTGATGATGGATCATGTAGTATGATCCGAAACATTGATGGTAAAAAACTATACACAATCGAATCCAGAAATTAAAACTCATTTCCATGGATTGTGGAAATCTTATAGATCTGATCCAAATTGAAGCAGAAAATCTTGAAGGAGGTACATGACTCACCCTTGGTCGGACACCCGGGTTTCCTCAAAACTTACAGACGTCTTAGGGAGACGTTTTCATGGAAAGGTCTTAAAGGAGACGTCTTACAGTATGTAAGAGAGTGTGCGGTTTGCCAGCAAAACAAATCTGAAAATACTCTACCTGCTGGGCTATTGCAACCTTTGCCAATTCCAAAATAGAAGTGGGAAAGTATCTTGATGGATTTCATAATTGGACTTCCCAAGGTGAATGGAAAGGATTGTCTCTTCGTGGTGGTTGACAAACTGACAATGTACACACATTTCTTCGCCATTCCCTCAAATTTTCAAGCCGCACGAGTTGTCAATCTGTTTTTTAGAGAAGTCTTTCATCTGCACGAGTTACCCCAAAACATTATTAGTGATCAGGACGGGTGATTTATTAGTATCTTCTGGACAAAACTGTTTCGGTTGGTAGGGACAAAATTGTCACCAAGTACTAGTTACCACCCTTAGACAAACGGACAAACGAAGATTGTGAACAAGTGGCTCGAAAGATACCTTCGGAACTACGTTTCGGCACAACAACAGGTGTGGGTCAAATGGATACACCTAGGAGAATATTGTTACAATACCACGTACCAAATGTCCATCGGGATGGCACCATTCAAAGCTCTATATAGCTACGAACCCTTTTCCTTCATCGACATAGTTTTAGGAGATAGTCGCGCACCAAGGGCAAGGGACTGCCTTCAGGAAGGACAAGACACACCTGAAGGAAAACTTACAATGGGCATAGTATCAACAAAAGATGTACACCGACAGACACCAAACAAAGAGGAGTTTCAAAGTAGGAGACTTGGTCTACCTCAGACTCCAGCCATACTGACAATCCTCATTAAAGGAAAAAGGAAAAGAAAAACTGAAACCATGATTTTATGGCCCTTATCGTGTAGTTCGCCGCATCGGTGAAGTCCCCTACAAGCTGGAACTTCCGGAGGGGAGCTGTATTCATAATGTTTTTCCTGTTTCCTACCTGAAGAAAGCCATGGGACAAAACGTCACAGTAGCTACAGACCTATCGCCGCTCAATCAAGAAGGAAAGCTCATATTGGAACCAGCCAAGATTATAGAAGTACATGAGAATACCCTGCAGAACTGCACATTGAAGGAATATTTGGTACGTTGGAAACACTTGTCGTTGGACAACGCGACGTGGGAGGGTGAGCACATTCGACAACATTCGGCATTGCAATTGCTTGAGGACAAGCAAAATTTGGGACGGGGGGACTGTAATGTTCCCATTATAAAATACATCATTAATCAAACTATTGTTAATGGGCCGATTGATTTAATATATCTCGGACCCATTTTTATTTTGTTTCCGTAGTTTGTGTTGTCATCGGCTATCTTTGTACACCCACGGAAAGTTTTCCCTGACGGGTATTTAAGCACGGCTTGTAGGTAGGCATTGGGATGTGATTTAGATTATTTCTTTGTACAACGAATTCCAGTTGGGATTCTCTGTTGTTCGCCATTTCGGAAGTGAAAGATCTTCCCTACTTGGTTCTTTTGATTTTGGTGGGATCCAACCCTCACCCTATTTCGTCGGCTGTAATACTTCGCTTGGATTTGGTAAATAGGAGCACCATCTTCTGGCAAATATAAATTGAAGAATTATTTTGTGTATGATCTCCATTATTGTTTGGATTTTATCTGAGGAATTTGGAACTACAAGTTTATGCTTGAAAGATTGGAAAACACCTTCCCTCCATACAATAGCAACACGCAGCCTTTCCCATACTGTACGGCCACAAATCTCCTTCATACGGCCATTGTGCTTCTCCCCCCCAAATGGCCTTCACATCATTGGTGTACAACCCCTATCTGCCATCTCCATTCCCTAATACTGTACGACCACCTAGACATTGTACGACCTTCCCCTTGTGTCATCGTATGACACATCTCTATCAAACCATATGGCCTCCACATTGTTTGTACCGTTGCATTTGGCATCTGTACACCAACTCCCCCTAACCATACTGCCCTCCAGAATACTGTATAGGTTTCCAACTGATTGCCATATCGGGAGAAAGATTGTTGAGAGTAGTTGTGTGGGTCGGATCATTACAGTTGAAGCTAGAGCTTTTCCCATAGTCATGCCATGTTCGAAGTTGGTATTGGAGTGCATAAACAAATATGACACTGAAAATAGGTATATTCGTAAGACTAATGGAAGTGCGCTAGTAAAGATTGATAGCGAAACTACATGGCAGCAATGGGGATCCTTTATAAGGAGCCATATGAGGATCGGTCCATCTCAAATTCACACTTGGTTTTCACAGAGAAAGAGTATCAATAAAAGTGTCAGCTTAGAACTGGCTCCTAAAATTACATAAAAGTGGCTCTAGATTGCCTAAGCCGCTAACTAGGAAACATTTGATTTTTAAAGTGAGACATTTCTATTCTTCTTAATAGGGTCAAGGGGGACCAACATTCATTCTACTGGGAGGATTATATACTTTTTCATCCAAGTGCTACTAGGAGAACAAATGTTCTTGGATTGGGGGCAAGTGATAGCTGAAAAGTTGCATGAAGGTCTGGGAAACTTCTTTGGTTTGCATAACTTTTATATGTCCTCTTACCTATTCTATATTTTAGCTTGCATTAAGGAATGGCAAAGGATTCACCATGAACCCTAGGTGCCTATAATGAAGGTCTATAAATATCCACACTTGCAAGAAATGAGGCATGCCGAGGATTTCCTCAGGGTGAACAATGTTTTTGCTCGGAGGATGGTGTATAAACTTAAAGGAAATGTCAACAAAAGGATGTCTGATGAAGCCATGAAATTAGTGAGTATATATAGAAGTTATTTTATCTGATTTCGACAGTTCACTTACATCCAACTTGGGGGTTTTGAGGATGGACCGTTAAAACTTCCTTGACATACATTGGATAGCCATGTCCTTATTGAAGTTTAAGGCTAGGTTCAAAGTTTGATAGCCATGTCAATTACAGGCTGAAATGACATGCGCACAAAGTTTGAGACTAGGTTCAAAGCACCCAAGGATGAGCATGTACTCTTGGCTCAACTTTCTCAATTAAAGAAGGAAATACATGAACCCGTTTGGGAATTCGTAGCTAGATATGATAAAGTTATTAATAAAATTCCCAATACAAAGAGACCCACAAACGACAATCAAAACTGTTTCTTTATAAACTGAATGCCCCCAGATATTGGTTTCCACCTGTAGAGGCAAAGAGTGTCAGATTTAGCAGTTGCTCAAACTCTAGCTATTGACCTAGAGGATGATCTTATTGCTGCCGGGAAGTGAAAGTGGAAGAAAGAGGTTTAGATACCAAATGCTCAAGCCTCTACATCTTCTAATCCTATGTTACAAAGACTGGTGAACGTTGTGATCACTATAAAGAGAAAATTACCCAAAGATGGTACATCAGACAATCAACCTTATCAAGATATTCCACGATGGTATTCTAATTAGACAATAGGCCTGTCTGGGAAAGCATTACAATTATCACTTGACAATAGAACTTGTTAGTTGAACTTCTTGGGGGTTAAGGCCAATGTGTGTTTTTCATATAACAAATGATGATGATAGGAGCTCATGCCCCCAGATGGTTAGATACCTACATACGAATAACCAGAAAGAAATCATAAAAGAACCACTTGAAGATGAAGGAATCCCTAAAGAGCCTGATGGCTATGTAAGTTACTTCCTTGAATACCAGTTAGACTTGGAATGGGGAGAAAATATTTTGGTAAGTTTAGAGGACCCTCATGTGTAATACTAACAAGAAGTCTATGTAATCCTAAGTCTTTTGGAATGCATTTTCTTTGGAGTCAGTGAACAAAGTGAAGGAACCAATGCCTCAAACTAGCTGAGGTTCAAATTTTCAAAGGTCAATTGCTCCTAGATTTCAATTGCTTAAGAGATTTTAATCTATATCTTCATTTGATATTGTAAAATTTTGTATGTCTTCTAAAATTAAAACCTCTCCTATTGAGTATCTTATTTGAACCCCAAAGAACTAGACAATTTGATTAAATATGTTAAGGGTAATTGGTTCATGTGGAGAGACCAATAGTAAACATACGGCCAATGCTCAGTCAACAAATTTTTTCCCACCCTCATGATCGAGTGAACCAACTACAACTGAACTTGAACCCAAAATAGGTTCGCCAATTGAACCTCTGCAATCTATCACAAATCCTGAGCCATTCTATATCTCTTTGTTTATTGATGGTCACAAATTGAACAATTGCATAATTGACTTTGGTGCTTTGGACAATATATGCCATCCACTGTAACAAAGGCCCTAGATTTGACATTAACCAAATTTTTGGTAGATTCTATTCTATGGATTCAAAATAGGTATCACTAGTAAGGCAAATCAAGGACGCACATGTGGCACTGGAGGCATACTGTAACAAGAAGCTCAAGTTGATAATTCTTGTCAGTGATATTCCAACCAATTATGGTATGTTATTAAGAAGAACATTTTGCAAAGACTTAGGTGGCCAAATCAAAATGGATTGGTCTCAGGCCACCATTCCAGTAGGAAAACAAAAGGTTGTTCTATTGCTGGAAGCAAAGTCTAAGTATGGTTGGATATGCTAAGGTTCATGCCTAGGTGCACCCAAAGGCACCGAGTGCAAAAAAGTAACACAATAGACAATTTTAAACTTTTCTTGGCATCCAAAAACCTTTAAATTCCCCTAAAAACATCATTTCACCCAATACAAAGATTATTTATCTCTCTTTACTCGCTCTTTACTTAATTTGGCATTGCAACTGATATATATTATATGTCATATGAAATAATATTGAAATTCTAGAGGACATTTCATCATAGAAAGAAAGGGCTCTACAATTAGGGTGATCTCTCGTGTTTGACAGAGGAGGCCTTTGGTGCGTGGGAGCGTATATTTGTTTTGGGCGAAGGGCCAACCTCCTTGGTGGTGGTCTTTTTTATCCTTTATTTGTGTTTTTTATGGAAAATGACTTTGGCGAAAGACCTCAATCTTCTTTTGTCACGAGTGTGGTGTCCAAGAGTTTGGAAAAAAGGTTGTTCTAGGATGCAGTGATCGTTAAGCATAAACTTCCCGAGGGTGCAAGCTTTGTCGCCCAAGTGCAGATGCAACCAACATTTGATGTTGTTAATGGATGAGGAGTAAGAGATTTCTTGCCTCCACTCTCATTGTCAAGCCAAATGACCTCTCTTATTGAGAATGAAAAAGTTAGGCTTAAAGATATACCTTTTTCTTGCAGTTCAGGTCATATCCAAGATGCCCTCTCATATCTTTTTGAATGTTTGATTACAAAATATTTGTATAATAAAATTTGGGTTTCATCATTCCTATTGTAGGATAGTTTAGAATGGTTCATTTCTTATATTTCAAAACCCCTAATAGTCAGAAGGAAGTTATCAAGAGACAATTTTGGAAAATTGGTTTGTGTTGCGTTAGGGTCATAGGTTGGGTACCTGAAGCGAAGTAAGATGAGGATTTGACACTTTCATGTCCTAGATGGGTCTCAGTTTGGAGTGTCAACCCCACCTATGGAACTTGAGACTTTGTATCCTATTGGTGCTACTATTAGGACACATTAGTCACCTTCGCTTCTCCCACACATGGATGCAAGGTTGTTAATTTCTATCAACCCTAGTTGTGACCTTCTAGAATCCTTTAAATTTGATCTAGGAAAGCACACCGTGACTTGACCTATTGAGTTTCTTGGTGGCTAGAATGCTTACTTTTTGTGTAAAAAGGAGAACCACCTCAAGTGAAGTTGCCCCTTGCTAAAAAAGGGATAGCATTTCTAACCCTAATTCTAAAGGTAAAATTTTCCCCTCTCCCTAACAAGAACATAGATAACTCTTCCATTGAATAAGATGCTAACCCCTAGACTATTTCTTCCATGGTTGTGCAACTTGGTTTTAATAAGGAGAATAATCCCCACTGTGACTTTATTGTTGACAGATTGGAGGCCTTCAAGGCAACACTCAGAAAAAGCAAACACTCCCATAATGAAAATGACAATAAAGCTCCCATTGCTCCTAGAATTGCCAATGATTCTACCTTGCGCCCTAGGGTAGGTTCCATACAAGGGAACCCTGCCCTAGTCAAGCTCCCTAAACAAAAGATGTCAGAAAGAAGGAAACAAACTGAAACCTCATAGTTGTTGGTATTAAAGTGAGATGATGCCAAAGAGAAGCGTCTTGTGATGGTGATGTGGGTTTGCCAATGATTGCACCACCCAAGATGAAGGATTGTACTCTTCTTGGTGTGATTTATCATACTAGTAGAGGTATGGAGGTGCCTAAGAGAGGTGATGAAAGCAGGGAGTCCCATAATGACTCCTCAAAGGTGGCACCATCTGATGAGGCCCTAGACTGTGTTGGTGCTCCAAAGTGATAATTCAGACCTACCTTGGAATTAGCCTTCTTTTGTCAACATATTTCTGAACCCATCTGGATAATTGACAAGAGTTACCTGCCAAATGCAAGTAACATCTTCTATACTCTGGGCTCTACAAAATTCATGCAGGTAAATCTGTAGTGCAATATTTGGGTGAAATGTGTGGTTTGAGTGAAGGTGGAGTATTACATGATCTAATAGATGGGGTTTCCTACATAGTGTAGTGGAACATGCTACTTCATAGTATTACAGAATCTGCTTCACTCTATTATAATGCCTTTAGGTACAAATGAAAAAACTAGAGATAACTAATTCGTAAGCTAAATACCACAAAGCAAAAGCTAATTTGAATTTTTAGTTATTTGCTGAGAAATATGACTACCATCTATGAACCAATGCCTAATCTAGGATCATTGAGTAAAAAATAATCTCATTTAAAATCTCCATGGATATTCAAGGAATAGATCATTGGGATTATAATGGTTCAATTCTTGGAGTTGACAAATCCACTCATGCTGGTCCATATCATATACACGAATCACTATTATCTAAACATGGCATTTTTAACTCCTTCCTTGAAGGAGAGCCCACATAAAACAATAGAAGACATATTAAGAATGCAAAACCAAATTCAAATATAAATCCTTAATTAAATTTAGATAATCTGTGTACCTTTAATAGAGATAGTACAAAGCCATTTACAGTATATGCACAAAATGAAACACCCACATTCACAGAGAACAAAAAGCAATCTTCTTCGAAACCTTACTTGCCCCAAAAAAAAGCTACTCCTAAATACATGCTATCATTTCATAATTTTTCTTAGCCCTCTTCTTTTTGCCTTGGAATCCATTTTATAACTCAAAAGATGCAACAAGCTATAGGCCAACAACATGTTCTTTCCTTGAAACATGCCCAATAGCCAATAGTTACATTTTGAGGAGTGTGTTCATCTCCAATGATGGTCCACTTGCTTTGTCCTCTACCGTGGTTGTTAGGTTGCTTCACTGCTAGCTAAAGGTCCAAGAGACTTAGTGCCCTTGGAAAGTCATTGAGCCTTGCCACTATCACACCTTTGTGGGTTAGTGTTGCAATCAAGCAACACACACATGACTTGCATACTCATGTGACCAAAAGGAGGCCCTTGACAGATGATCCTCATGCGTTATCCTCTGAGGAAAAAATGCTTTCTATAAGTCTTAGGAGCTGCTGAATGCCCAAGAGCCCTCCTCTGTTTGTTTCACAACCAAGTCCTCCCACATAACCCTCCCCTCTTATCACACTAAGGGATATCAAAGAGAAATATGTCATTTGGATTTCTTTCTAGCTACCCCATAGTATTTGGATAACTTTGTAGCCACATGCACTTCATTGCTTTAATCTTTATAGACTTCTTGCAGTTGCATCACCAACAACCATGCTATAATTTTGGTGGACATCTTTATATAGTCTAATGAATAACAGACCTTAGGAGCTCACTTGTAAACTCACATGTATAACCCCAAAGGGTATTTATCCTTATCCTCTAAGATTTCTTCCTCTAGCTTTTGGAATAACTCCTCATGACGGTTACTTGCTCATTTTCATTGACGTAACTTCCTTGAATGAACCTTGAAACAAAGATCATGATCCTATTAGAAACATGATCACACCCTACCTATGATCTGACATCCAAATCTCTATGACGACTAAGTGCATTTATCATTCTTCGTGCTGATTGGAAATCCTCTGCAATTTGTCTTGCGAATGTCACTTCGTTCCTCAAGATCCTCAACACTTCATTTTTTTCATGAATGCATTGTCAAATTCATCTGGCCCTATCCATTTGGCAATTTCTTGCTTACGTGGCACTTACATGTTATCTCAGGATATGATTAACCAAGTTTTGAGCTTGCGTGGGTTGCTTATCTATACACCCTGTTAGTTTGCCAACATATCCGTTGGTCCCTTTTACTACTAGCTAGAACACGACGCCTCAATTATATCTTTTCAAAATACATGTCTTGCCTTTCCATTGTGTTACCTCGAGTACTTGGACAAATCTTTGTTGAATAGTAGGGTTTGTCCTCTTTGGATCATCTACTTATAACCTTTGTGGAAACACGAGGTCCAATTGTTTCAAATCCTTTCAAAGTCGTGCCATACACTACCTCGCCTCACCGCTAGCTCCTTTGAACTCATTCTGCATCCTCAAGAAAATGTCAGGGTAACTACCCTTTATGGTTCGCATTTCTACGCCTATAACTGGCTCTTAATAATTTATCCTATAGAATCTGGGGGACACAGAATATCCCTCTTAGCACTTGCACCATGCTGCTCTGCCACATACTTTAACTACCTTTGAATGACCTTGTAGATTCATGGGGTGACACTATCCTGCCAAGGAAAAGTACAATTTTCCACAAAGGGAAAGACAATTTGACTGAACCAGGAAGGCATGCGACTAACACCCACCATGAAAAAAATCAAATTCCCTTCCTAGCATATCCTAAACAAGTATAATGCCAATTTAACCAGTTGCTCCTTAGAAATTTAGGGTTTGAAAATTAGCCCTAGCAGACTGCATAAAAAAGGCTCAAGACTCGGATTCTACAAATTGTCTATCTAACTACTCTTATGTGGCTATCCCTATTGCCACCCCCCATTTAGGCTTGGATAGGCCTCTAGTAATAGAGTTGATTGTAGTAGGCAAAGTGGGCTTGTTTTTGAAAGAGATGTTGGGAATGACTTGATTAATCACAAGGAGGATACTATTGCTTCCTCTAGCATAAAGGAAGTTAAGAAGGAGCATAAAAGGGTTTCGGCTATCATCCGGTATAGTGGGGATTAGATTGATAATATCATAGAGGAGGCTATGAAGATGATTAGGGTTGGGAAACCTAGGAAGAAGACCAAGGCCAAGAGAGATGGGAAACCAAAGAAGTTAACAAAGCCAATGACTCCCCTCTAAAGGTAGAGCGGATTTTTGAATTCAAAATCAAAAGAAAAAGAGACATGCCAGCTGGGTTTGGTGTATAGACAGGATAAGAAAGCCCATGAGGGTAACTCCCAAAATGTTAAAAGAGCTTTAGGGCTCCTACTCCTTAATCTTATTCTAGTAGAGCTGAAATGTGCTTCATGGAATATGAGGGGATTGGAGTCCCCAAACAAAAAATATGTGGTCAAAAGGTTTCTAATGATGAATAAGGGCATAAATATTGATATGCTGTAGAAGTCAAGCCTTTACAGTTTTGTCTTGCTATTAAAGCTTAAATGCATTTGGAGGGAGGTCACCTACTTTGTTCCCAAACGCTCAAAAGGCAAGGGGAGAGTAGTCATTCTAGTGGGAGCCAAATGGAGTAAATTTGTAGTTAGGTGGGTTTGCTCCCCATGCAACAAATTGGTGTGGGTGATCTAAGAAGTTAAGGAGAGGGAAGTAGGTGTATGCTCTATCTATACACCTAATGACAAAAGGAGAGGATAATGCTTTGGAGTTGGATTTTTCAAAAGGAGGATGTGACTTCGATATGATTGAGAACTCTCAGGACAAAGTTGGGGGTAGCAGATTTGAGTTGAAGGGAAAAGGAAACTTATATTGGTATAGAATTTGTAAAGTTTCTGCTAATTCCGTATCTTTGAATCAGACTTTTAATTCAGTCTTTAAATGCTAAGAATGGTCTTCTAAGAACTCTGAATATTGATGAAGTTAACACCTATCTTGATGCAGATCCAATAATGAATAATCGACCTTTGATTGTGAGAGAGGATCTCTGATATAATTCGTAGGATATAGATGCTTAGAGGAGCAGACTTTGTTGTAACTGTGTGTCCTCAATCTGCATCGATAACCTCCCTATATATCCTTCGTAAAGGTTATGTCCCTCAAAGGGACATAACCCTTCCTTAGTTAACATAATTAATACTCCTACAAGTCGGCGATCATAATAAATAAACATGATAATGTCTAACTAACATAATGTGTTAGATTAGTTAAGGTTTATTAATTCACTTTTTGAGAAGTCGTTGGCTCCTAAGGAAAATAATCTAATGCCAAAATAAATGATATATAAGGGTAAAAGAAGTACGGTCTGCACTTTCAGACTTGTAGGTTTATCTGGTTAAATATACTTAACACTCCCTCTTAACCTGATAATCCTACAAAGAGATATTATATCTAGCAACACCAATACTGATGAATAAGCAAGAATTAATACTCTATCTATCTGACTCTTCTTAGTGTGAGGTATCACAGAACACATGATACAAAGTCATATTACGAAACCTTTAATATGACAAATCACTGCTACAAGTGATAGTATACAGGATAAATTTGAAGAGTAATTTAATTTCTTCATTTATCCAAGTTGTGACTCATAGAAATTTGTATTTCTATATCACAACAAGATCCTAAGTTTAAGATCTACCAGAATACAGGATAAACCTGGAGAATGCTAAAATTCTTCCTTTATCCAAATTGTGACTCATAGACATAGCAATGTTTACATCATAATATGATCTTGAACTCATCTGGATCTTACAATAGAACTCTATTGTTTAGCACATTATCTAAGAGATCGTCATCTCTCATAATGTCTTTTATAAAAGTGTTCATTATCTCAGAGATCGTCACCTCTTAAATAATGAATACAAATGGTGAAGCCCATAACAGTCAATAGCTTGACAAATAAAATTATTTTATTAATAATTTGAAGAATACAAATGAATTACAATTCAACCATACCAAGTCTTCTCCTGAAATGGTCTATCTTTACTCTAAATAGAGGTTTGGTGAGAATATTTGCTATCTGATCTGCAGTGCAAATGTATTCTAACTTTATAGAATTCCTGTCTACCATATCTCTTACATAATGGTAAGAAATTTCAATATGTTTGAACCTATCACGGAAAACTGGATTCACTGAAAGCTTGATGGAACTTTGATTAACACAATGAATAATCATAGGATTCATGGCTTGCCCAAATAACCCTACAAGTAACTTCCTTAGCGAGACTGCTTCTCGAGAGGCCATTGCTGCTGCAATGTATTTGGCTTCTGTGGAGCTCTGAGCTACTGAGGACTGCTTTCTGCCTATCTAAGATATCATAGTTGATCCTAAACTGAAACAACATCCTGAAGTACTTTTTCTATCTTTAACACTTCCACCCCAATATGAATCTGTGAAGCCATGCAGATCTAAAGCAACTTTCTCATATTTGAATCCAAAATTTAGAGTGCCTTGTAAATATCTCATAATGTGCTTAACTACAACTAGGTGAATCTCCTTTGGCTCACACATAAACTGACTTAAGGCATTAACAACATAATAAATATCTGGTCTTGTATTTACCAAATACATAAGGGATCCAATCATTTGTTTGTAGAGAGTAGAATCTATGGAAGGTGATTTTGCTGCTGCTTTTTTAAGTTTATGTAAATTAGTCTCTATTGGAGAAGACATAGACTTGCAGTTCCACATTCCAAATCTCTTCAAAATATATGATCTATACTTTCCTTGATTAAGTATGATACTGTCAGAATTCTGTCGTACTTCCAATCCTAGAAAGTAAAGGAGAAGCCCCAAGTCTTTTATCTTGAATTCTTTAGTTAGATCCTTCTTGCACTAATCTATAAGATGATCACCACCTGTGATTAATAAATCATCAACATACAATATCAGAATTACCATATCATCTTTATCTCTTTTATAATATAAGTTTGGATCGGCGTCATTCTTGGAGAATCCTAAGCCGATGAGATATTTATCAATTCTTTCATGCCAAGCCCTTGGAGTTTGTTTAAGCCCATAGAGAGCTTTCTTGAGCTTGTAAACAAAAATGTTAGGATCATGAGTTTCAAATCCTTTAGGTTGCTCCAGATAAACTTCTTCTGTAATCTTTCCATTTAGGAATGCTGTTTTTACATCCATCTGATGTACCTTCCATCCCTTTGATGCGTTAATTGCTAAGACTGCTCTTACAGAGATATATCTGGCAATAGGAGCAAAGGTTTCTTCATAATCAATTCCTTTTTTTCGAGAAAATCCCCTGGTTACAAATCTGGTTTTATACTTCTCAATACTACCGTTAGCAACATGCTTTATTTTAAATATCCACTTGGAAGAAACAACAGATTTTCCTTTAGGTCTTGGAACAATTTCCCCAGCATCATTTTTCATAATAGATTGGTATTCTTCTGTCATGGCTTCTTTCCAAGCTGTATGTTTAATAGCATCAGAAGGATTGGCAGGTTCTATTTTGGATAAATCACTCATGTTTGTTGTATAACTAGAGAATCTTTTAGGTCTTTTGCTTTCTCTAATTGTTCTAGAAGGTGCAACAAAGTCTTGAGTTGCTTCAAGTATTTTAATGACCCAAAGTGGTCTTTTCTTTGAATTTTCTTGAAGATTCATTTTTTGAATTTCATCTTCTATTGCTTCTAAGTTCTCCCTCTGGGACTCAGATTTACTATTTCTTTTAGAACTAGGTAAAGGAGAAGGTTCATCAGAACTTATGGCTCTTTTGAATGCAAGATCTTCAAAGATTACATCCCTACTAAGTTTAATATTTTTCTGTCCAGGTATGAAAATCCTATATGCGTTAGATTTTTCACTATACCCTACAAAAATACCTTTCTTCCTAGAGGGTTCTAGCTTGGTTCTCTTTTCTTTTGGAAAATGGATATATACAGGACACCCGAAAATTCTAAGATGACTTATATTGGGTTTTTACTTTAGTAAATATTTCTTTAGGGGTTTTATCTTTAAGATAGGAGTGAGGGCTATACAACAGTATAAGAGGCTTCTGCTCAAAGATAATATTCTAGATTTTGGTCAAAAATCATAGCTCTAGCAGCTTATATAATTGTCCTATTCTTTCTTTGTGCTAACCCGTTTTGCTCTGGATTATAAGGAACAATGTACTCCCTCTTAATCCCTGATTCTTTACAAAACCTTTTAAACAAATCTGAGGTATATTCTCCTCCATTATCAGTTCTAAGGGTTTTAATTTTATGCCCTGAAAAGTTTTCAGTTAATGTTTTGAATTCTTTAAACCTTTGTAGGATTTCTTCTGATTCCTTGCATTTTAAAAAATAAATCCATGTTTTCGTAGAGAAGTCATCTATGAACAAGATATAATACCAGAATTCTCCAAGAGACGGAACAAACATGGGTCCACATAAATCTGAATTAATTAATTCTAGTATATTATTTGTTTTCCTAGTACTATCATGAAAGGGACTTCTGGTGTTCTTACCTAGAGCACACCCTTTGCAAATACTTTGGTGGTCTTTATTTAGTTTAGATAATCCAGTAACCATTTTCTCCATAGTTGGTAAAGTTTTGAAATTTAGATGCCCTAATCTTCTGTGCCATATTTCATTTGTATCTGCAGCTTTGTGAACTAGGGCTTGAATAGATCGACTAGATTCTGTATTCAGTTCATACAAATATCCTTTTCTTTGACCAATTAACTTTGCTTTCTTGATGGAGGAGTTCTTAGCCTAGGTTAATACTTTGCCATCCACGAATGCAACATTGTGCCCATCATCTTCAAGTGCTGTAGTTGAGATTAGGTTTCTTTAAATTCCTGGTACATAGAGTACACCTTTAAGAAGAAGAGTATTTCCTGATTGTTTCAGAGTACAATTTCTAATTCCTTCAACAGAGTGTGCTGAGTTATCACCAATGGTAACTTCACCGTTAACCTTCTTTGATAAAGAATTTGAAGTTTATTTGTATTCCGTTATATGTCAGAAGATCCATTATCAATTACCCATGCTTTATTTGAAATTTCATTTGATAGAGAGGAATACAAAACACGGTTCTCAGAATCATAAGTATCTTCTTCTCTGATAACATTTGTACAATTTGTTTGTTGTTTGGAATTTTTAGGACAATTAGATCTATAGTGTCCAAATTTTTCACATTTGAAACACTTTATTTAAGATAGATCTTTCTTGTGTTTTCGATTATTTTGATTTCCCTTTTTCTTCTTGAATTGCTTCTTCTTGTTGCCCTTATAGGAGTTTATATTAAGAATGTGAAGCTCTTCATTTTCTGCTTTTGGTTTCCCTCCTTTCTTTAGTTTTCTGGATTCCTCTTGAAGACAATCGTTCGAGTTTGTTAAAGTCCGAAAGATTATCTCTGGCACTTATTCCTGGTGCAAATGTCTCCCATAAATCTAGCAATCCATCTATAGCCATAAGCGTTAATTCTGTGTCACTAATGGTGGTACCTATGCTTGATAGTTCATCTCTAATGCTGATAACTTCTAGGAAGTAAGAATTTATCGATTCTCCATTCTTTATATGAATGTGGTTCAGTTGCCTTTTTAGTGTGAGAACCCTAGTTGCATTGTTTACTTCATATACATTTCGTAATGCATTCATCATATCAAAGACAGTTTGATGTTTTGTAAGTATAGGTACAATATCATTTTTTACTCCATCCAAGATGATTTGAGTAACTTTTCTATTTTCTCTGCTCCAGATAGATTTGTGAGGTTCAACTAGAGGTTGTTTGGATGCTCCATCAACAAATTGTTTTACATCGTTCTCTTCAAGAATCATCATGATTCTGAATTTCCAGGCATCAAAATGTTCCTTCCCATCAAACCTATCCTCAAGTCTGATTGTGTATGCCATAGAAGATAGGAGATTGTTGCTTGATGTATATGAAGTCTGATTACTGAAATTTTGTAGAGCCTAGGTTCGATTACCAGAGCTCTGATACCATGTAAAGTTTATGCTAATTCCTTATCTTTGAATCAGACTTTTAATTTAGTCTTTAAATGCTGAGAATGGTGTTCTAAGAATTCTGAATATTGATGAAGTTAACAACTATCTTGATGCAGATCCAATAATGAATAATCGACCTTTGATTGTGAGGGAGTATCTTTGATATAATTCCCAGGATATAGATGCTTAGAAGAGCAGACTTTGTTGTAACTGTGTGTCCTCAATTTGCATCGATAACCTCCCTATATAGCCTTCCTAAAGGGTATGTCCCTCAAAGGGACATAACCCTTCCTTAGTTAACATAATTAATACTCCTACAAGTCGGTGATCATAATAAATAAACATGATAACATCTAACTAACACAATGTGTTAGATTAGTTAAGGTTTATTAATTCACTTCTTGAGAAGTCGCCGGCTCCTGAGGAAAATAATCTAATGCCAACATAAATGATATATAAGGGTAAAAGAACAAGTACGGTCTGCACTTTCAGACCCGTAGGTTTATTTGGTTAAATATACTTAACAAAATGTTGGGAAAACACAAGCTCTTTCACCCCCTCATGGGAAATAAACTTCACTGCAAAGGTATTTGGTTTACATTGTGTAACTATGATTAGGGTGGTAGGAGAATTTATAGTAGATTGGACTGGTTTTATATTAATTAAGATCTACTTCAAGTTAAAGAGGATATAACAAGTGCCAACATGAGGGTCATCCCCTATACCTTACCTGATCAACATCCAATTTCGGCTATGTTTCTGTAATATTCCTTTCCAGATATTTACTAAGTTTCTCCTTGAACAATATGACTAGAACTAAAATATGGCAGATGTAATTCAGAACAAGGAAATTCAGCAGAAACCCCAATGGAAATTCGACTAACTTCTTGGATATAGCCTTCAATTCAGATTCAGGCCAAAGGAATACAGTGCTATGATAAAATTAGAAAGTTCTCCACAAGTATCTAACCCGTTATTTCGCAATAACATTCAAAATATTGACATGCAACCATGGATTACAAACCGGTATGATAAAACCAACAAACTCTTATAATTCCTTAAACAATGTTATTGCCTTATACAACGGCAATATAACAACCAACAACTAAAACGTTATTGTATTATACAACAACAATACAATAACCAATACACAGAAAACCAATCCTAAATACAGATTCAACAGTTGGATTGGAACGATAAGATAAGAACCTGTAAGTGCGAATGAAACACCCGAAGTAATGTTTCCTGGGACAATGGGTTTGCGTCCATTGTCTGCTAGCACGAGGGGCTACATCCTCCAACTAGCTGAAGCTGAAGCTTCCTGAGCCTCTCAAAGAGAGAAATCTGAACTGAGTAATAAAATCAAGCATATCCAACAATGAGCCTCTACCACCTCTTAAAACACAAACCAAGACTCTTCGGCTCCTCTTTGGTTTCGTCTTATTCCCTTGTGGCTCTACAACTTCCCTAAAGCATTTTGTCTTGTTCCTCCTTGCCCCTTTGTCCTTAATATAACATTAAATCGACTCTTTTTAATATTTTGAGCCCAAATCTCATAGTCAATTTAATATTGCATGAAATAAGACTTCAATATTTCTAATGTTCCAAAAGGGAACATTACAAATCTCCCCTTCTTAAAGTTGCTTGTCCTCAAGCAATTCGTACTAGGATCCCATACGAGTCTGCAGGCAGCCCTGTAATCCAAACTGAAAACAATTTTGGCCATACTGCGAAGCTAGATGTCTCTCTGCAATCTCTCTCAACCAGATCCTTAGATCCCATATAACTCTTTGAAAAAACTCAGCACCTGCATCTGTAAACTGCTCAACCTTGATTAACAATATGACCACAATAAAATCCTCGTCCAACCATAGATACAATCTGCCAACACTTGGATCCCAAACTTTGTTATGCTGCTTTGCTGCTATGATGATATAGAAATATATCCAGGGTCCATGTATAATCCAGTACAATGTGAAGACTTGACTTGGATGATGTAAGAAATGAGCTGCTCAAAAGCTGAAACCACCATCCCATGGACATTAGGATTCATACTCTCGGCATAAACTTGGAGAATTCCCCAGTGATAGGCGCTATGAATATGAAGAATGTTGAGAATCTACCCACAAACTTTGCATAAATATTCCACCAAAAACTGTTCAGAGGCTGATGAAGAAAATTCATCCAACTCCTGAATGGGGTGAAATCGGAAAATATGTCGGGGCTGATCAAATACAAGCAACAGAAGTTGATTCATCATTCCCATGTTGAGAACCGGGTTCACTGCTAGAATCTGAGCCAAGATCCCAAAGTCTGAAATCAAACTCTTCCTCTTCATGGAAAACAATGGATGATTCCTCATTTAACACGAAAAGAGGATTGTCAGACGTCCAATCAGCAACAACTTCAAACAAAGGGTTGGCAATGAGCTGAAAATGTTCAGAAGTTTTGCTACTTAATTGTTTGGGGCAGTTATCCAAGTCATACATTTGCTGAATGCTCTCAAGTTCGTTGATGACTTCCTGGAAGAACTCCTGCCTCATTCTATTCTCATGTTTGCGAGAGTGATTCATGGTTCTAATTTGATTTTCTGCCTCTTGAAGAGGTAATTCGGGGACCATCTAATGCCTTACGATTATCCTTAAGCTCCCTTTTGAGTTCCAAAATCTCATTCCTTTCTTTGTCCCTTTGATCAACATAAGTTTCATCAACCTTGAGAATATAATCCCTGTTGGAAAGTAAGTACAAATATTTTAATTTCATGGATTCAAGAGCAGTTTTGACTACCAGTAGATCAACAACAAGCCAATCTGCTTTCCCTTCCCTTCGTGCCTTCCTGTAGATATCCTCAACCAACTTGTGGGTGCCGTCATACTGAACTAGAGAACTCACAATTCTATCTTCGTTAACCTTCAATTGACTCCTTAGGGTGTGCATTTCATGATTGTCATTTCAAAGTGGTGCATCGTTGTGTAGGGTCATCTCGATATGTTCTAATTTTATGTCATTGGCATCAGAATTAAAAGATTCATCATACAAAGATTCCAACCTGGAATAATCTCGAATGCAACCGCCCTCATCTGCTTGTTTGTCAACACTAACCTCCATTTCACCAACATAAAAGCTTGTACCCAGGGTAACACCTTCCACGTGGTCGCTGGGAAGCTGTACATCAATAGTAGTTGGCTGCTCTTCTTCGAAGCTCGTGATCTGTTGGGAATTCCTCATACTCATTTTTGTCTTGGCCTCTTGCAAGAAGATCCTGAACCAAATCTGAATACTCTCTTTTTGCCACCTCAATCTTATTTCGCTGGTCGAGATAAAAATCCACATAATTACTGAATGGTAAAACATTCTGAATTCGATTTGGAAGTCTTTGATACTCCTTGTAAATGTTGAGTATTTCTGCTCTTATTTCATATTGATCATTAACATTTCTACTCTCACGATTCCCACTAACCTTCCTTTCCATCTTCCGATCCTTTATCAAGAATTTTCTGTAGAGCAAACCGAGTAATTTATGGAATGTGTACGTGTTCAGTATTCCCAATGCGTCTTACTATGTTCTAGAATTTTGCTTCTCATGGTGGCTACGTATTAATCAATTTTCCAAGATAAATAATGCTTTCACCTCGTTGTGGATACCATTGTAGGAAACCCCCTTGGATTTGTAAGTCAAATTTGTTGTAAGCAATTTGGAGTTTAACAATACTTCGAAAGTCCTCAGTATCACCAGTGCAATCCTTCAGCAGTGACAGAATATCCTTCGCATCCTGTGAGCTAATTTGAACTACAAGGCCCGAACGTACGAGACATTGACTTAATTTGAGACGCTCTCCCTGCACCACATTATATCATTGTATAAGTGTGACTCTTGAGTCAAGAATATAGCAATCTGCCTGAGGGCTGCCTAACCTTGCTGAAAGCCGTAAGATCTCTAATGGCTCACGCCCAAGTAAGCCCCACTCTTGATGAGCAGCAACAAGCAAACTAACACAATAAATTTTGATTCTGTATACATTTGATGCACTCTTGAAGTTTGCAAATAAACTCAAGTGCATAGACTCATGTGTCACTTCTATCTCCTTCTATGTGCAACAATGACATATCTGATTCAACCTCATCTAAGCTACTCAACAATTCGTAAGACAAACAAATTATATCTTCAACTTCATTTCTAACGGATTGCATATCTTCCTTGTATAACTTCTGCAAAATAAAATTTTGGGATGATGTTGCCAGAGGAGAATCACAAAAGCAAACCAAGATTTTTAAGCCTTTAGAATCGGGAGCTGGACATATTATACAACCACCTATGGTTAGCGAGCTCTTCCTCTGACAGGCTTATGCTTTTGAGAAATGAACTGCAACACAATGACCAAAAACTGTGAATGGCATACATCACTGACATTCCTTGCAGATATTTTTTTGAACATCCTCTACAACATAACCATATTCAGCATCAAGAGACAGTACTTCCTTCATCAAATTATCACAAGTCCTATTTAAAATTTCTCGTACTCTTCGACATCTAGAAATAAGCATTTGTACTTCAATTCTGAAATTGCCTGGCAGGGTGAACAACCAGAGTCAAACAAGCATTGCACATGATTGGAAGTTATTTAGTAAGCTACGAATTTTATTACGAGCAAATGTCAAGTTATGCTTTGAAGGATCCTCAACCAATTGTTGACCAGAGTCTTTACATATTTTGTAGAGATCATCTTTGATAAAACATAACAATGGTCTCACAAGAAGAACGCTATAGTTATCACTCCTTTCGCAACTGTTTGTTCTGACTATCCAGGCGTCGAAGCTTTGTGCATGCAGGGCCCAGACATTACCTGTGATATTTTCCTCCTGTAAAATAGACTAGTGTCATGATTTTTGGTATTCTTTCAAGGTAACGGCTTCGAATTTTCTTAGACCTCCTGACATGTCAGATCCCTACTCACGATAGATAGCCTTCGACAAAAAGGGATTATGAGTCGGTTTGCAAGTTGTTTAACTCAAGCGTTTGATAGTTTCAAAATTCTGTGCATGTCGCTTGTACAGACTCAACAGGTGCTGCCACATTGCCAAGAACTATGAAATGGTTCTTCCTAAGAAATATTTATCGACCATCCAGGTGTCCAAGGCCCAACCAAATTATAAATTATTAGGCAACCGATACACTGCTATTTTGTCAATATATGCTCAGTATCTCATGCGTTTGGCCTCACTATTGATACCCTGATAAAATATTTCCCCTGCTCTTAAAACGACATCTGTCCATAACGACACCTATTTCCAGCAGATTCTGTTTCCTGAAGAATTCCTGACTTGCTGATTTTCATTGTATAATTGTCATTTATAGATTAGTTAATCATTAATTGTTGGTTTAAAAATTGCTGTCGATACTCCTTCACCCGTCCACCAGTTCGCTCATGATCATCACATAGTTCACGTTTTTGCGTGACTTCCTATTGACACGTATAACATTTCCGCCAGCATGCATTCGTAAAGACCTTGGCCCAGAAAAAACACACAAGAGAACCAAAAACAAAAATGCTTGTTTGCTTTCGTAACGTATATTGACGGTGTTCTTTTTTGAAGCAAGCACTCAGATGTGCCAATATTGGCAACAACAATATTTAGAAGTATCTCCTCGTGTATTGCCGGAAACTACAAACCCCTTAGAGATTAGCGCACAACGCATAAAGAAAATATTAAAGTATCGTTTTAGTTTTTGGGGTTTGCAAAGCTTTTATATTCTCGATTGTAGGTTCATTGATGGGGTTATTCTCGCTTGTCTTTCAAGACGGATACTACTTCTCCAGATGCTCCTTTTCCTATTTGATACCGAATTACATCTGTCTGCAATCCATTGAACTTCGGCTGACTAAAAAAATGGACGCACAAAGCTATCAAAACCCGACTGTTGTTTTATTCTCCCAACTTACGAATTATTCTTAATGTCTTCACTAATAAAATTCTGGGAGTGAATCGTATCGAAATTGGCTGAACTTGGATAATGTAGACCCTGTCTAGAAGCTGTACAATTATTCTTGTTGTAGTAGGCTAGTTTACTTATGACTTCTGATCACTAGAGATTCTGATTTTGTTCTTCTCTCATCCACCCTTCGTTTTGCATCTATATATGCTATCACCAATACTGAAAATAGTTTCCAGACTTTATATTGAAGCTCCACAAATAATACAGTCACCAACCTTACTGCAAAGTGGTATTCCAGGATGTTGTATTCTAAAAATTTCCTCTCAGACTAATTGAAAATCTTTACTATGGATTTTTCCTTTAATCAACCCTTTCTGTAAATACATCTCAGATAAAAAGAACTTCTCATAAACATTTTTGACCAAATTCCACAGGGTGGCAGGACCCTTGGCTCTGATAATTATTTTCTAGATAGACCTCACAGGATGGCAAGATTTTTAGCTCTGATACCACTGTAATATTCCTTTCCGGATATTTACTAACTTTCTTCTTGAACAATATGACCAAAACTAAAATATGGGAGATGTACTTCAGAACAAGGAAATTCAGTAGAAACCCCAATAGAAATTCGACTAACTTCTTCTTGGATATAGCCTTCAATTCAGATTTAGGCCAAAGGAATACAATGCTATGATAAAATTAGAAAGTTCTCCACAAGTATACAACTCATTATTTCGCAATAACATTCAAAGTATTGACATGCAACCATGGATTACAAACCGGTATAATAAAACCAACAAACTCTTATAATTCCTTAGACAATGTTATTGCCTTATACAACCACAATATAACAACCAGCAACTAAAACGTTATTGTATTATACAACAGCAATACAATAGACAATACATAGAAAACCAATCCTAAATACAGATTCAACAGTCGGATTGGAACGATAGGATAAGAACCTGTAAGCACGAATGAAACACCTGAAATAATGTTTTCTGAGACAATGGGTTTGTGTCCACTGTCTGCTAGCACGAGGGGCTACGTCCTCCAATTAGTTGAAGCTAAAGCTTCCGAAGACTCTCAAAGAGAGAAATTTGAATTGAGTAATAAAATCAAGCATATTCAACAATGAGCCTCTACCTCCTCTTAAAACACAAACCAAGACTCTTCGGCTCCTATCTGGTTTCGTCTTATTCCCTTGTGGCTCTGCAACTTCCCTAAAGCATTTCATCTTGTTCCTCCTTGCCCCTTTGTCCTTAATATAACATTAAATCGACCCTTTTTAATATTTTGAGCCCAAATCTCATAGTCAATTTAATATTGCATGAAATAAGACTTCAATATTTCTAATGTTCCAAAAGGGAACGTTACAGTTTCCCCTTATTGGTGAACTAGTAGCCTCTTGAATGAGGAAATACACCTTTTCTCTCGCAGACTATTAGAAGATGAGGACTAGTATAGATTCCTAAACTGGAAGCACTTTAATTTAGTGGTGGTTTAGCTCCTCTTTAGTGAATTTTGCATTATTAATACTTGCATGTGCACTTGATCCAACTTCTCTCTCTCTCTCTCTCTCTCTCCTAGTTGAAATTAGGGTAGGACCTAACATGACCTCCTTAATTTCCCTTTTCTTCCCTTCTCACAAATCAAGGTAGGATCTAATTTCTATGCATCCTCCTTTCTTTGATCCCATTTTCACATTTAATCACAATTTCCCGCTTACCCGTCCGATTAACTTTAGGCTTTTCACAATTGTGAAATCCTGAGGGACCTTGTGATATTGGTACCTCTCTGGGTAAAGGTCAACAATGCCGAAGTTGACCTTTGCCCAGGGTAGAGGTCGAGGTCGACTTCTACCTTGGAGTAGAGGCCAAGGTTGACCTCTACTTGAGGCACCAATTTTGCTGGTTATTGGGCTAATTTCAAATTAATTGTTTTCCACCCGCCTTAGTCGTCTTTTGTGGGGTATAGCCCTTCGAATCACTTAGTGCTATAAAAGCAAACTTCTTCGCTTCATTTGGGCTAGAAGGAGACAAGTAATGATCAAGAGGCTAAGAGCATGCTTTGTTGAACATCCTAAGTTGACATAGTGCAGTTACATGGTGGAAGTCAAAGACTTTTTGATCATCCATTGAAGCGAGAAGAGTTCATTGCCAATGTTCAAGCATCCAAGAAAACATTCAATTAAGTCTTCAAGACATCATGGAGTTGCAAACGGGCCAGGAAGATGGCTAGGATTACTTTAGTCCTTGGGGGTTTGTATGATTTCTGTGTTATTTTCAGATATATGCTTTGTTTCTTCATATTTACACATTTGCATGCATTTGAGCACACATTGATCATATGTTCATGCTAGTGTTTCACTCTTCATTATTAGATCTTAGCATTTTACATTACTTAGCTCTTTTGCATTCTAGATCCACATTCTCGATTCACGAGCACTAAACACATTACACTTTTCATAACGGCTATTCGTAGAGGTGGAAATCACCAAAATGGGGTCTTGACCAAGGCAAACCACTATATAGCCACCCACATACACCATTTATAGATCTGCAGGTTTAGGGATGACAGATTTGTATATAGACCCGGATACTCTTTTTGGAGAACTTGCCAAATCCAAAATTTATTTTGAGTTCCGACACAGTTGGGTAAGGGCTGAGCTTGTCTCTTACCCTATTGTTATAGTGGCAGTTTTTAAAACAAACATCAGAAGGTAGGATTCAGATTCTCAAAGTTTCAGACCTATTTAGACCTCAGGTAGAGGCCGAGGTCGACCTCTACCTAAGGTCTAGGTCAAGGTGAGCTAGACCCTTCAGGTTGACCTTCTCAGATGGAAAAACAGAGTTGAACTCAGTTCGTAGTTGCCAGTTTCCAGTGGCCTTAATTGGGTTTCAGGTCATTTCGGGACTCCGAACAACAAAAAACTAGTCATTTAGCATTTTTCTTTCTCATATTTAAGGCACTCACATTCTTATCCTTAGCTTTCTCATTTCATATTTCATATCTGATTTACATTATCTTTATCTCTCTTTTACATTGGGAATCAATACAAAGTTTCCAAATTCAAATAGTTGTGGTCTTGTGCTTTTGCCCTATCATCATTTGTGGTTCTAGCTGGATCTACTTTGTGGTCTAGGATTCCCATGATTTCCATGTGATGTTGGTGTATCCCATTTTATCCAACACAATATCATTAAGTAGGTTAACAAGTGGTTGCTCGGGCACATGATTGCTATAGAAAGATGGACTCACAACAATAATTGTAAAAAACTATTCCAAGGTGTAGAGAGCAAGAAGATGAAAGATGATAGGGGGTAGAAACAAAAATACACAACAAGTTGGAAGGGGCTGAAGAGTGCCTTTGGAAAGAATCACTTAATTAGGAAGCTCGTGAGGCCCTCATTCATGCTCGAGACTCCTCTAGGAGAATTCAAAACAAGAGGTCCAAGGGGCCAACAAAACAAGAACTAGAGTGAACTGGCTAAACCACAAAGATAAGGGATCCAAATTATTTTTCCAACTGCCCAAAAACAAAGAGGTTAAGTAGAGGATCGAAAAAGATGAGATTCTGAAAACCTTCTCCCAATTTTATGGTAAATTGTTTACGTCACAGGATGAATAACGGAATAAAGAGAGGGATAGGAACTGTATCAACAACATTATCCCAATAAAAATTAGCAATGAAGATGCTGAGGTACCGAGTAGAGAGATCACAGTGTGGAAGAAGTTAATAATGCTATTTGGGCCCTTGGTATGACAAGGCTCCAGGTCTGGACAGGCTGCCTGTAGAATTCTATAGAAGTAAAATCAAGTGGATTGGTGAGGAACTCATCCAGGTGTACAAGGAAGTTTTCTTGTAGGGATCTTTGGGCAGAGATATCAACAATGGACTCATTATGCTGATACCTAAGGATGGGTGTAAAGTTTCTTACCAGAATTCAAATTCGTGGCTTGCTGATGTGCAATTTTATTGCAGGTATGATCACTGTTGACAAAGGATAGATTTGCTCCAAAATCTATAAAGTTAGTAAAGAAATAACAGAGATAATACAATATTCTTGAACTTGAAATGTCCTTCCATCCTTTGATGTGCTTGCATTAATTGATTTCGATGCCTTGTTTACTCGGGTGGATCAAGTATACATATCACATGAAAGGTTGTGATGGTGAATGGTCATGTCTTCGAATGGAGACATGGACATTCACAATCACACCAGTTTAGTGTAACTAATCATGCCCGATTCGCTTATAGACTTAACACAAGTCTAACAATGCATTACTAATCATAATGACTGTAGTCTGATATAAAATATAGATCGATAGTGATCTAAAATCAAAAGAATCAGAAATAAGTTTAGATCATGCCTTATATGATTTAAAAAAATAAAAAATAATATATATATATATATATATATATATATATATATATATATATATATATATATATATATATATATATATATATATATATATGATCGTCTATTCCAACTGTGTATTGATTCACATACAACAAGGAGACGTATGCATATATATACAACAATATGTGCATCATACTTTTGTACATATATACGTATGTATGCTGATCACAGTTTTGTCAGACCGAAGCTATATGCTTAACACTCCCTCTTAGCTAGGGAAGACAAAGTGCATATATATATAAGTTCTCGTTATTTGAAAAGTAATATCCTCTAGATATATTTAAGAAAATCAAGTCTCATGATATTCTTTCCGGTTATGGTGTGTGCATAGATATCAAGTCTCATAATATCTCATGATATCTACCATAAAAGATCATGGTATATCCATAGATATTATGTCACATAATATCCAGCATGAGTTTGAACATATTGATCTTCAATAGATATCAAGTCACATGATATCTATCAACATGCTCTTTTAACTATCATGATTTTTCCATGAATATCAAGTCACATGATATTCATCATGATAGTAATCTAATAATTATAAGGTCGTCACCTTATATTATTAGAAGGAACACTTCATTGTAAAAGATTGTCACCTTTTAATAATGTACATAGGGTAGGCCCATAAGTCATAGAGTCACACATATGACAAAAGAGTTTACACTTTAAACATCTTTATTAAGATAATACAAATTTACAAAGTTGAGACTCAATCTCATAAACTCACATTTCAACCATACCAAGTTTCTTTATGAAATGATCGACCTTCACTTCAAGAAGAGCTTTGGTGAGAATGTCAATTGTTTGATCACTTGTATTAATATATTCCAACTGAATAGCTCTTCTTTCCACCATGTCTTTTACGTAGTGGTAAGGAATTTCTATATGCTTCGATCTATCATGAAATACCGGATTCACAAATAACTTGATACAACTTTGGTTATCATAGTGAATAGTGGTAGGTTTCATAGGCTCACAGAATAAGTAAACCAACTTCTGAAGCCACACTGCTTCTCTAGCTCCCATTGCTGCTGCAATATACTCTACCTCAGTAAAACTCTGAGCAACTGAAGCTTGCTTTTTGTAGATCCAAGAGATCATGGCTGATCCTAAGTTGAAATAACATCTTGATGTGCTCTTCCAGTCTTTTGCACTTCCGACCCAATCAGAATTAGTATATCCATGTAACTCCAAGCTGGTATTCTCATATTTAAGTTCATACCCAATAGTGCCTTGGAGATACCTTAATATATGCTTCAAAGCAACAAGATGAATTTCACGAGGTTCACACGTGAACTGACTTAATGCATTCACAACATAGTAGATATCAGGTCGAGTATTTACAAGATACATTAGAGACACAATTATCTATCTGTATAAAGTGGGCTCAACTAGTTTGGATTCAGCGCTTGCTTCCTTTAGCTTGTGTTAGTTGGTTTCCATAGGAGTTGATATAGGTCGACAATCTCACATTCCAAATCTTTTTAGAATGTCAACAATATACTTTTTTTATGTAGAAAGATATTCCTAGACTTCTGATGAACTTCCAAATCAAGAAAGTAATGAAGAATTCCCAAGTCCTTCATTTGAAATTTAGAAGCCAAATTTTTCTTAAACTAATTAATGAGATGTTCTTCCCCTATAATTAGAAGGTCATCAACATAAAGAATTAGAATCAACATCACCTTTAGTTACCTTAAAGTAAAGATTTGGATCAGCAACATTCTTGGTGAATCCAAGATTTAGAAGATATTTATCAATCCTTTCATACTAGGCTCGGGGAGCTTGTTTGAGTCCATATAGAGCCCTTTTCAATTTACATACATAAGAGGTAGCATCATGAGTTACAAATCCTTCTGGTTGTTCCAAGTATACTTCTTCCTGAATTGTTCCATTTAGAAAAGTACTTTTTACATTCATTTGATGAATTTTCCAACCCTTGGCTGCTGCAATGGCTATTACAACTTTAACTGAGGTATACTTGGCAATTGGTGCAAAAGTTTCTTCAAATTCGATTCCTTTCTTTTGAGAAAACCCCCTAGCCACAAAACGAGCTTTATGTTTTTCAATGCTACCATCTACAACATTAACTTTGAAGAGCCATTTGGAAGAAACAACAAATTTTCCTTTAGGTCTAGGAACTATATCCCAAACATTATTTTTAAGTATTGATTGATATTCTTCCACCATTGCATCCTTCTAAGCTTGATGTTTAAGTTCTTTTGAAGCATTTGAAGGTTCAGAGTTTGGACTCTCACACATGAATGCATTGTATGTTAATTTTCAAGGTCTTTTGCATTCTCTGAAAGTCCTTGAAGGTGCTGCAAATTCATCTCCTTGTATAATTTTTCTTGCTCAAAGTGGCCTTTTAGAATTATCAAGGCTCTCTTCTTGAGTCTCAGGAAGGATCTCGATTTCATTTGAAGACTCATCAGGGTACTCCCTCGAAATCTCAGGAGCAAGAGCCTCTTCTCATGAATAGGATAAATCATTTAGTTCATCTGAAGTTTTGGCTCTTTTGAAAGCAATATCTTCTTCAAAGATGACATCTCTATTGAGTTCTATTTGTTTTTGTCTAGGCATATAGATTCTGTATCCTTTTGTTGTTTCACTAAAACCAATAAGAATTCCTTTTCTTCCAGTAGGTTCTAATTTTGTCCTTTTCTCTTTAGGTACATGAACATACATAGGACATTCAAATATCCTTAAATGACTAATGTCAAGTTGCATACCTGAAAATGCTTCTTTAGGAGTTTTGTTGTCCAAATATGAGTGAGGACATCTATTTTGAATATAGACTGCTGTATTAGATGCTTCGGCCCAAAATGACATGCTCAAGTTTTGATAAAAAATCATAGCCCTAGCAACTTCTACAATAGTTTTGTTTTTCCTTTCAACAACTCCATTTTGTTGAGGATTGTAGGGAACTGTGAACTCCCTCTTAATCCTAGCAAGTTTGCAGAATTCTTTAAATATTTTAGAAGTGTATTCTTTCCCATTATCTCAGAACTTTAATTTTCTTTTCTGAGGATTTCTCAATAATAGTTTTGAATTCTTTAAATTTATAAAGAATCTCTTTAGATTCTTTGCACTTAATGAAGTATATCCATGTCTTCCTTGAAAAATCATCAACAAATATCACATAGTAAAAGAACCCTCCTATGCATAGTGTAGACATGGGTCTACATAGGTCAAAGTGCACTAGTTCTAACCATCTTTAGTTTTGCTCAAACTATGAGGAAATGACTTTTTAGTGTTTTTTCATAAGGCACAACCTTTGTAAGAGTCATTGTGAATATGACTTAATTTAGGCATTCCAGTTACCAACTTCTCCATAGATGTTAGAGCACGGAAGTTTATATGACCTAATCTTCTATGCCATATTTTATTTGAATTTGAAGTCTCATGAACAAATGCAAGATTTTTCTTAGTGCAAAGCTCATATAGTAGTCCTTGTCGTACTCCTATTGTTAGAGCCTTCTTTATAGTTGAATTCTTGGGCCATGCTAGTACCTTTCCTTCCATGAATGCAATTCTATAACCATCATCTTCAAGCATAGATATAGATATTAAATTCCTTTTAATACTTGGTACATAAAGAACTCCAGAAAATGGGGGCAATTCTATCAAAAAGGGCCAATTTCTACTTTCTAAAAAAGGTTGCTCTATCACGTATAGATGATGCAGTTTCTCCACTATAGTTTGTTGAAGCAGCTTCATCATGAACTCAAACCTAAGCTCATAAATCTTCATGGGCCCTACCATTCTATAGGCACTTGATCACTCCCTGGTGTTGGCGGAGGGACAATAGGGAGAGTCACCAGCGACAACATTGACAGTATACCTCTGATCTCTCTAGCCTAAATAAATAGGCAGGCAAAGGATGGAGAGCAGGCCCTAAATAAGGAAATGAGCAAGGGATCAGGAGAGAGGTAATTAGATAGAAACTTTGAATTGGGTGAAGGTGGATTCCGGTAGGGCGTGAAGATTCTATACGTAACATGCCCATAGATAGTAGGGCATTTGAGATGGTGAGCCAATTGATCAAAGGCGAAGGTTGGTGGTTTGGATAGCTTTCCCCCTACTATGGCAATGGCCCCTACAATGTCGAAGGGGGTGGGGAAGGTTGGTGGTTTGGTCTGCCTATAGATAGAACTTCCGAATTTCAATTTGATGGTATAGGTCCCAATTCCATGTACGAAATGTGCAGAATCATCACCAATTGTAACTTCTTCATCCATTTTTATTTGCATGCTTTCTAGGTTATCTTGATATCCATTGATGTGTCTTGAAGATCCACTGTCAATTATCCAAGTGTTGGATTTGGTTGATATTTGACTAGACAATGCTGAATAGAAGGCATACTTCTCAGATTCATGACCTTTATTTGATTTATTAGATTTGGCAAGTGATGCTTGAAGTTTAGATATATTAGGACAATTTAGTGCATAATGCCCATATTGATCACATCTGAAACATTGAATTTTGGACAAGTCTTTCTTCTATTTTGACTGTCCTTTTCCATGAAAGTTTCTTTTCCTTTTGTTGTTGTTGTTCTTTCCCTTCTTATGAAAGTTGGTGTTAAGAACTTGAATGTCTTCATCTAAGGTTTTATGTTTTCCCTTAATCATTAATCTCGATTCTTCTTGAAGACAATCAGATCTCAATCGATCTAGTTTTGGGATTTTAGATCTAGCACTTATACCTTGTACAAAAGACTCCCAAGAATTTGGTAATCCTCCTAGCGCTATTAGTGATAACTCTTGGTTATCAATCTCATAACTAATAGAAGATAATTGATCTTTCAATTCCGTGATTCTCATGAAGAAGGCATTCACTGTTTCTCCTTTATTCATGCTGATATTATTCATTTTTCTTTTAAGAGCAAGTTTTTTGCTAGTGTTATTTATTATGAATGCATTTTCAAGAGCTTTAAACATGTGATATGCTGTAGCATGTTTTGCCACAATAGGCACTATGTGATCTCGAACGGCATCCACGATTATCTTCATGGCTTTCTCATTATTTTCTATCCATTCAATTTTCTCTAGATCATCTTTAGGTTCTTCTTTTCCTTCTCTTACAAAAGATTCCAATTTGTTTTCTTTTAATAACATCATTATTCGAAGTTTCTAGGATTTGAAGTTATCAGCACTTGCAAGGTGATGTTTGAATCTTAACATGTTTGTCATCTTGCAGAGAAATGAGAGACTGCAATTTAATGTGAAATCTGATCTCTTAAACTTAATGGGATCTCTCCTTAATAGGGCTTTGATACCATGTAAAGTTTCTTACTAGATTTCAGATTCGTGGCTTGCTGATGCACAATTTTATTGCAGGGATGATCATTGTTGACAAAGGATAGATTCACTCCAGAATCTGTAGAATTTAGTACAAAAATAACAAAGATAATATAATATTCTTGAACTTGAAATGTCCTCGATCCTTTGATGTGCTTGCATTAATTGATTTCGATGCCTTGTTTACTCGGGCGGATCAAGTGTACATATCACATGAAAGGTTGTGATGGTGAATGGGCATGTCTCCGAATGGAGACATGGACATTCACAATCACATCAGTTCAGTGTAACTAATCATGCCCGATTTGTTTACAGACTTAACACAAGTCTAACAATTTATTACTAATCATAATGACCGCAGCTCGATATAAAATATAGATCGACAGTGATCTAAAACAGTGTTACCCCAGCGCGGGGGTGCGGCGGTGCGGGGGGACGTTGGGACAAGTTTCGGGTGCGGGAAAAAAATAGCCTCAATTTGGGGACGGCAGGGGTGCGGCGGCGGGGGAGCGGAGGGGGGGTTCAGGGGAGGGGGGGAGGAGAGGGAGTGGGGGGAGGGGGTTGCATAGTATATATATAATATTATTAATATATATGATTGAAAATGCTAATTATGAAATGATACTTCAATATATTATATAACAATGTAACATTAACATATCAAATATATATCATGAGAATTTCTGGAGTTTGATTGTGTCGTAATTTTTAAGCATCAAATATAGTTGACTACAATGAATAGAGAAAATTAAAATGTGATTCACAAACCATAAGTTCAAACTTGAAACTTGAAATTTCATAACCATTACTATTACTAATGACCATTTGACAAATTAACTTAGTTCAAGATGCAAGATTCAAAATTCATTTTTCAAATATGATTTTATGAATATCATATATCATAAAGATGCTCATGATGACAATGAGCTGAATAGCATGAAACAGTGAAATAATAATAATGTATCATAGCCATATCAAAGTGAGTATAATCAACAAAATGACAAAATGCCAATAATGAGAATGGATGATTCTCAAGTGCTCTCTAATCATCCCCTATGCCAAAGTCCTCATCACTGGAACTACTAGACTCCTCTTGGGTAAGATCCTGATCCTCTAAAGGAACACCAACTAGCCCTACATTGGCTTCTGCATCGGCATCCTCATCAATCTGAGCTGGATCCTCTGGCTCCACATCCCATCGTGCTGCAGGGCTCTCCTTGTACTTGCGTGTCTTGCGATCTTTGAGCCGCAAGTGACCATGTACAGCAACCAGCTTCTCCGCTCTCTTAGAGGTAAGTCTATTTCTCTTAACAGAGTGAATGAAGCTATAGTGGACCAATTCCTCTCTGCAGCTGAGGAGCTAGACACCTGAGATAACAAAGTTGAAAGTTACAATTTACAAGTTACAAACAAATGTTCATACAATTTGTAACAAATGATAAATGGTAAATCGATGATTAATAATTATTGAATCAATGAATCATAAATTAAAATCAGCAAGGTAAAACTCTTCAAGTTAAGATTGTAAAGGGCTGGAATTAGTTATTAGTATTACAAACCTGAGAAAGCAGTCGAATGGCTAGTGAGGTGATCTTTAACTTTTGTGACCCATGACATTTCCACCACAAAATGGGATTCTTTTGTGCCATGGTTTTGAGATCCACCTTTGCAATATCCGAGTATCCTACAAGTTACAAGTTTTAAAGTTTACAACATAATATTAAAATTATAAATAACTTAAATAAAGTTATAACTTATAAGTAACAGTTAATTATTAAAAGAACTTATAATTATAAAGAGTTTAAAGCACTGAATCAAGATTTAAGGATTACCTGAAAGACTAGCAAATTCGGACCACTCGGTGCAGATCTCACTAGCAGTCTCAGTATCATACATTTTGGCAATGCATCGAAAGAACCCATTCTTCATCTCATCATCCTGAAGTGGTGTGACTCTACCAGGCCTAGGTATGTACCACTTCGGGTTCAATGCATAGGTATCCATGTGCAAAGGAGTGTTCAACTTTTCCCACCTGCGGTGAATGATAGGCTCAATGTGCTCCGTATAGAATGCTAGAGTGGGGTCTCTCTCACGCACAACAACCCTCATCTGCCCAAGCATGGAATCAATGCACTCATAAACCTCTCCAAGGCTAGGTGAATCTGCATCTCCATATCTGATCACCTGAAACACTGGAGTAATGATGGAGACTATGTATTTTGCATCACTCCAAAACTGATCACTCTTCACTGTCTCCTTTACCCTCTTCCCCTGCTCTGTTCTGGACTCAGGCCATCGATTCCATTCTTGTGTCATAACCATGAGTTGCAATGGCTCTTGCAACTCAATCATTCTCTCCAAGAGAATATAATATGATGCATACCTGGTCTCAACTGGTTTTAGGAATTGCTTCTTTGCGAAGCTCCTGAAAAGTGCATGTGATGTATGGTGATTGCAGATAAACATCTGCACCTCTCTCCCATCATTAACCACCTTTCTAATCCACTCTATTTTCCCCATGTCTTTGAGTGCATTGTTCATGGCATGCACACAACATGGAGTCCACCAAATATGCCTATAAGCTGCCTCAACAAGCCTCCCTGCAGCTTTGCACACATGTGCTGCATCTGTCACAACTTGAACCACATTTTGTGGTCCAACCTCCTCAATGGCTTCCCTAAGCACATGAAACTAAAAATCAGCATCTTTACGATGCCCTAAACAATCAATTGCCTTCAAAAAATATGGGCCCTCCGTGCATTTAACCATAATGTTGATGAGTGGACGATGACTAATGTCTGTCCACCCATCCATGATAATGCTGCAACCTGAGTCCATCCAACATGCTTTCATTTGCTCCATCAAGATCCCAACCTTGTCATAGGCTCTATCCAACACTGTAGTCCTCAGCTTGTGGTCACCTGGTGGCACATATGATGGCTCTCCCTCATTCACTGCCATGGTCATCATCCTCACAAAATAGGGAGATCAAGCCACATGTGTAGAGATGCCATGGGCAAAGAAGAAATCACCAACAGCATCATCTAACCGGTCCCTTGCATGCATGTTAAATAAATGAGCAATGGGGTTACTATCAGTACCACTTGCAGTTGCTTTTCATTTCCCACTATTGCTGTCCCCAGCTGAACTGTGTGTAGGTGAGGAGAATGATGGTGTAGGTGACATAGTCCTTGCTCTCTGATGCAAGATACGAGTAGATGTATCTCGCTGCCCCTTTAACTACTGTATATGCTGTACCTGTTGCCTAACAGACAAAGATCTAGGCACTGGAACAACACTATCATCAGGAATGCCCCATAGTTTATTTACTTCAATTCTGTATCTGACATTCTTAGGATTTGATAAGAACATGCATGGGTTCACACCATAGCCACTCCAAAAAAGAAGGTGTGAATTAACTCTTGTAATGCTGCCAAACCATTTTGCTCCACATATATTGCACTTCCATTTGCGTGTGCCACCCCCTGAAGGTGTAGGGCGTGTAATTTTTGTAGTAAACTGTTTAAGAGGGGACTTTGGGTCATAAGGACCCCTAGCATACTTCCTCAAAATCTCTGAAGGGCAATCAGTAGAAGGCACCTTTGGTGCAACATAAGGAGGCTCTTCCGCAGGCTCAGATTGACCACCTACATCAGCCCCATGATCACTTCCTTCAGGCTCAAGTTCAGGCTCATAATCAGATGCACTTGGCTCATTAATTTCCATGTCTTCTGCACTTTGGCTGGATCTAGAAGCCATTTATAAAACTGCATTTCACAAAATGAAAGTAAAATTATAAAAATGATCATGATACATTTCAGCCCAAGTAAAAATAATTTAAAACTTAAAACTTTACTATTTAATTTTAGCATTTACTATTTAAAAATTTAAAGTATTAAAAAATGAAACTAAATAGTAAAATACTAAAAGAAAATATTAAATAAAAATATGGCAATATGGCATATGCTGAAACGTTTTACTAAGTTAGTAAGTTACTCTCAAGTTTCAAGTTTTATTTTTGATTCTTGAATCTTGTTGATAGTTGAATCTTCTTAGTTCTATGATTTTTTATTTTATTATTTATATTAATTTTTAGTTTTTAAATTTTTTCATTGTTCTTAAAATAAAAATATGGCAATATGGCATATGCTGAAATGTATTTTACTAAATACGTTTCAGCATATGCCATATTGCCATATTTTTATTTTAAGAACAATGAAAAAAACTAAAAATTAATATAAATAATAAAATAAAAAATCATAGAACTAAGAAGATTCAACTATCAACAAGATTCAAGAATGAAACTTGAAACTTGAAAGTAACTTAGTAAAACTAAATACTAAATACTAAATTTAAAAATTATAAATTGATTTTTAAAACAAAAAAAAAAAGTAAAATAAAAAAAACTCTACCTTGAAGGCTCGAACTTGAGGAGACATTTGCCAAATCAAACTTTCTTGCTCCTCTTGCTCCTCTTGATTTTGCAATCCCTTGCAAAACCGCCCACTAATCTCTCACAAGCTCCTCCAAACACTCTTTCTCACTTAGCTCCTTGCTGCTCCAAAATGGTGAAATGAAATGATGAAATGAATAAGAGATCTATTGATCTTATTAAGCCTTCAAATAGACTACATGGGACCCACACCAAATTAGGGTTAGCATACTTAAAAAACAAAAACAAAAAAAAAGCAAAAAGTATTTAAAAAAAAAAAAAAATTGGGCCTCTTCTCGACACACCCCGCGCGCACCCGGGAAGCACCCCGCGAGCACCCGTGGCGCACCTGCGCACCCTCGCACCCGGGAAGCACCCAAGCACCCGGTGCTCAATTGGTGCGGCGGCGAAAAAGCCGCGGGCGGGGGTGCTTGGGTGCGTGACGCACCCGCACCGGGTGCGCGCACCCGGGTTACAGTGATCTAAAATCAAAGTAATCAGAAATATGTTTCAATCATGCCTTAAATGATCTTAGAAAATATATATATGATCGTTGGTTCCAACTGTGTATTGATTCACAAACAACAAGGAGACGTATGCATATATATACAACAGTATGTGCATCATACCGTTGTACATATATACACATGTATGCTGATCACAGTTTTGTTTGACTGAAGCTATGTGCTTTAACAATGGGGATAAAACTATTATTAAGATTTGGAAACCAATTACACTAGTAAATGTATCCTATTAGGTATTAGCCAAAGTGTTGTTTAATAGATTGGAGGATGTACTACCTAGAACAATTAACTACTCAAACTGGATTTGTTAAAGGCAGACTCATACTAGAAAATCTCCTGACATGCTGGGAAGCAATGAACTGGGCCAAGGATTTTAACCAAAGCACGAGAATGCTGCTTATTGACTATGAAAAAGTGTACAATAGGGTGCACTTGAACTTCATTTCCATTATGATGGAAAGCTTGGGATTTCCTAGGTTCTTCTATCATATGGTACAAACCTTAATGAAGGATGCTAATGCAAGGGTGGAATTAAATGGATGCAAATCAGAGTGTTTTGACCTCACCAGATCCATTAGGAAAGGTTGCTTACTAGCCCTGACACTATTTGTTATAGTGCCAAATGCATTATGCTATCTCCTCAGGGAAAATTCCTCGTCTCCAAGGCTACATAGGGATATTTTGCCGAATGGGGAAGATATCAATATCTAGTTGCAGATGACGCTGCTTTTCTTATTAAATTGGAGGAATATAACCTGTGTGCTTTAATGAGGAACAAGATGGATATATTCTTTGAAGCATTAGGTAGTAAAATTTCGCCTCGAAACCATTATTTTGAGACTGGATGAGAACCCCCTAATTGGTTCTCCAAGTACTCGTTGGCATTGGGAGGACCAAAACACCAATTTAGATACTTGGGCATCCCCTTCACCATTTTTCTTGATTTAAAAAACATAAAGGATTTGATTGAAGAGAAGATTGAGAAGAAGCTCAAAAAGTGGAATAAGTGTAACCTTTCCTTGGCTAGAAGAAATGAGGTCTGCCAAAAGATATTGTCCTCTTACAATATCTATTCTACTTCTTCCTCGATGCTCAACCATTACTAGTTTAATGTTATACAAAAGCAGATTAGAGATTTCTGATCTGATGGCAAGGGGGCTTTGAAGGCACATGGTGTGAAATGGGATTGGTGTGCCATGAGCAAAAGAGAAAGGGGATTGGGCTTGAAGGATCTTAGAACACGGGTTGGCACTTGCTGCTAAATAGAATTTCAAGGCACTACAAGTAATGGAACCTTGAAAATTCTTGGTTAGATACAAAATTAGTAGGGCAGTCCCAAGTAAACGTTCCTCATGGAAGGATTTGCACTTTTGTGATCTCATAACTGGATCCTTTTACATGAATTGTTTCTAGATCTAATGTTATAAATCCTTATCAAAAGGATGGGAGAATGTTAGACAAGACATTACAGAGAATGGGAATATATCAGAAAATAATAAAATATGTGGGGAAGGCTCCAGTTGATGAAACTTGGTGCATAGAAACATATCACTAGCTTTACTACAAGGACACTCGGCAAGAGCATGGTCTAGAAAGGGAATTCAAATTTTGCTGTGGGAAACTATTGGTCTGGGAAGAAGTATGTCAGAAATTTAATGTCCCACAAGGACAATGGATATTGTACTCAGTGATTAGGGAGGCATACAATTCTTTGGTCCTTCCCAAGTAGTGTGAGATTGATAATAATAGGTATACATCCTTCAAGTGGCCTAATGGGTTACTGCTCCCCAATGTGAGGGCTGAAAACATTTCCTTCCTGACTGATATAGATGACATTTTCAATCATGAGAATTCTTGCTGGAATGTGAACTATGATTCCTCATCTTAGCAGAAAACCTCTGATAAGATTTGGGCTAACTTGGTGGAACCCAAAAATAGATGCTTCATTTGGTGTCCATGAATCATTTGCTCTTTGATTGTCTGTCTGCCAAGGAAGTTTGAGGCATTTTTGGTATCTATGTTAACAAAAATATCAGTGTTATTGAGATTGTCCTTGGATTTGTCATGAGCCTTAGGAAGGACTACAATGTCTTTGGTCTTGCTTTGTTGTTGAAATTTTATGGCTCATTTGGAAGTTTAGAAATGACTATGTTTTCAGTGGCAGGGTTAGAGCTCTTACTGAGTCACTGAGGAGACTCATTTTCACAGGTTGATGTGCAGATCATAGTTACTTTGAGATTAGTCAAGAAAAAGTTTGAAAGGCTGTTACAGGACGTAACAGAGAGAATCATTATGTGGGAAATCTCCCATGGCTTCATATGGGCAAGAAGATTTGTGGGAAAGTCCCTGTTTGAGATTGCACTAGAGAACTTTGTAGAAGAATTGAATGAGCAGTGTGGGAGAGAGAAACAAGATGCTGCTGCAGCAATACCTGTGGCTGCAGTTTCCATTGCAGCAGTGCCAGGTGCTGAGATTCCAGTAGTTGAAGTGCTGATGCATCCATACAGAGACTACATACAGCAAGACAGAGAACTACGCTGGAAGGAGGGTCCTCTTGGCTAGATAGTGTCAGTGAAAAGGGTGTGACACATATGAGCTGCAGCCCTGGTCTGTTTTTTGTGGCACATTGGAGACATTTTACTGATATAGATGTACTACTGTTGAAAATAATTAGACATAAATGTTTATGTTCATGTTGTATATGATCATATAACTGATGTATATGCTGATATAGCTGACAGATACTTGATAACGCTATTGGTATTTTGTAATGGTTTACATATGATAAGTCAGAAAAAAATTGGAATTCTGAAGTATTAATTCACATTTAATATTTATCTTTATCACTAATATTTTGGCATTTGGCATTGATCAATGGTGAAGTATCATATAATCAAATGTATTTAGTTTTACAATTCTATATATTCCTTTAATTTTAAAAGTTTTTTTTGTGTGTATCTACACAGACACACATTGAAACATACCATACGCAAGGGGAAAACAATTGACGGTACAAGTGTACCTATACTCATATCTGCGAATAGAATGCAAAAGACCAAAATTACTCATTCATGCTTGTGTTACACAAATAGAGTGTCCATTAATCATTGAAGGTTCTAAAGCAGTTGGATTACTATTCCTACATGTTCAAGAGCCCATTTCACTACATTTGTAATGTCCCTTATTGGGACATATAAGGGACATTACTCAATTTTGCCTAGAATTCCCAAATAAGGTATAGATGGTGTTGGAAAATGTGATTGTCAACTTAATTCCCTCATTTAGAGCCTGCAACAATGTTAGTTTTAAAAGATAAATAAATATATAATTCAACAATGTTACAAATAGAATTCTAATTCAGTATTCACTATTCAGAGCTTATATAAGGGATTCCTTTAAAATTTCACCCAAACAACCCATCGTCACTATGGAGTTCCAGTTGGGAAATCATACAAGGTGTCTTGAGCCGCTCCACCCTGCCCAGGAGCATGGAAAGAGATCTGTCATCCAGCCTCCCAAACTCACTTGGGTTGTCTCTACTGGAATGGCTTCCTAGCTACTTGCATTCTGTGTATGTACCATGTCTTCCCTCCATAATGGGATGGCATTTTGGTTGCAGGTTTTAAAGGAATCATCCCCATCATTATACAAGCTTAATTCACCAGTAGTGATGCATATATTAGAAGTAACAAAATATCTGCATTTATCAAATGAAGACTTTTAAAAAGTTACTCAATGCATTATCATTCATCCCAAAATATCAGTTTATATATATATAAATGCGAGCGCGCGTGTATGTACCAGTGATTGCTCTTTTTATTTACTGAATTTGCAGATTGTCTTTGATGCCGTAACTATTTGAAGCTGATGATTCTTCCCCTCACTTTGGACTTGACCTTACACATTTTTATACATTCCTTGGAACAGAAGAGTGATATCTCTTCCCATGGGCACCCCTTAATAAGCAGAGTCCTCGTACATTATTAATATTTTCTTAATTGCCTTTGATTCAATTGCACCCTTGGGAAATAATTACTAACATGTTATTGGCTATAGCGAAAAATAATCACTGTTTGCTTTACAAAGCATCAGCTTTGTACTTATCATTTAATGATCCATTGGTTATCAGTTGCCTCACCTTCTGAATGGAGACCATGCTACAGGGTTACAAATTATGTAGTTTTCTTATGTCTGTTCACTGCCAAAAAGGGAGTTTTTCATTGTCATATGGGAACAATATAGTCTACATTGTGGTTTATATGAGGATTCATTGATGCAGGCTGGACAGTTTATTTTAGATTTTTGTTTATTGTGGCAGTCTTGCTATGATCTTTGGAATGCCCTTACTTTGATTGCTTTTCTAGGAAAATCGTGATGTCTTTTTTCTTTTAGATTGTATTACTCAGGTATAACACTTCTATAAACTGTCGTGCACCGACAAAACCTTTTAACATGACTGGTGATGCTGGTGCGTCATGTCAAGAGAAATTTCTTAGGCTTGAGTGTCCTATTTTTCTCAATAGAGATTTATTTTTCCTCCAAAGTGCAATCCATTTTTTTCAGTTCCAGATATTACTCTTTCTGTAATGCTATGGGATGATGTCCTTTGTATACATGCTTTTTTTGTTTTACAGATTGTCTCAGCAGAAGACTGTGTCCTTTCTTCCTTAGCTGAAGGTGCACGCTTGCAGAACTTGCTAGAAAATGCAAAAAGAGTTACTCTTCCACAAAGGTTGACTTACATGTTTTTGTCTCTGTTTTAATAATTTTTGTTTTTCTTCATGTAGGTCTTGAGGGGAAAGTTTTTATGACCTATGATGAAATATAGAACAGGACAGTGAAATTAATATTCTTAACTTTTAGGAAATGAATTACATACATTTTATTTTAATTAAGCCATTTTGTTACATCTACGTCAATAAATAATTGTGAATAAAATATATGACATTATGTTTGATTCTTAAACTAAGTTAGTTTGTAAGCAGTGTATTTGCAATAATTTTTTTATCATTATTTTTGGTGCTTGTGTGTTGGACTTCCAAGCGAACAAGAACCTATTGGCAGTTATCAATAGTTGCTAGCATTTGTATGTTATGTTCATCTTCTGAAATTATCCAGGCAGTTTTCTTATATTTCTGCCCATTGACCATGTACTTATGGGAACTTGTATATCCAGTTGATATAAATAATGCCTTTATATATTTATTTTAGGTATATGACTTCATCAAATTGAGGTGAATAGTAATTATCATCAAATTGATATGAATGGTAGTCATGTTGTAGAGAGTTGTTATGTTGAATGTGTAAAATAATTTCTCCTCGGCTCCTACTCACTACATTTTTGGTGTTGTTGCTGAACATAGCTGGATTCATATAGGTTAGGTGTAACCATATGCAACTATCTATCATTTAAGGTTATAGAATTGACCTAAGGTGCTGGTATGGGTTCAGGTTCAAGTTCAAACTCGAAGAACTGGTTTCCTGATATGCCTAAGGTTCAAGTTCAAGCTCGAAGAAGTGGTTTACCGATATGCCAAAATTTGAAATGGGGTTTGTTTTTGTTAGTACAAAAACATGTAATATATATATGTATATATATGTACATACTGTGTCACAAGGTTAGCCAAATTTTCGGCATGAGGTTCGGAATTCAGCGAATCTATGAAAAAAAATGAAGTTTGGAAAAGTTCGTATCAAATTTGTATGGTGAAAAATAACTCGGCTGCCTTTTGAAACTGTATTATAACAATGCATCTTTTTAGAGTATATTGCATTGGTGGCTTGACGGCTAGGGCAAATATTTCAGTGTTTCATGCTGCTTGCAAATTTCGATTGCTGGGAAATCTGCGTTGTGCGCATTTTTGGCTATGGCTTGTAACTTGGCCGAGTTTCGGAAATGCTTATGTACCTGACGTTGCATAAAATCTTTGTCACCCATGGCTGTTGGTGTTCCGTTTCCTTGGTTGCGTTTGGTAATTGCTCGAAATCTCTATCGCCATCGTTCTTCGAAGGTCGCACAAGTAGTCTAACATTAATGTTTTAAAGTTTTCACACAACCTATAGTTTAATTTTTAATTTTAGGTTTTTTTTTTTTTTGTTTTTTTAATAGTTTAGTTTTTGTGCCTTTGAACTTTTATATGTAAATTTAGGTTAGTTTTAATTTGTTCATGTATTAATGATAAATTGTTTCATGTTTATTTATTATTTTAAAAGTAAAAAATTATTAAATTTTTTTTTTTAAATTTGAATATTTAGTATTTAGTACATTTTATTTATTAATAATATAATTTATTGATTAATCTATAAATAAGTAGTTTTATAAAGTTAGAATAAAAAATAAATATATTTTTATTTTATGTTTTAAAAGATATAGTTTAATTATTATATTTTATTAGTTTGTATTTATAGTTTGATATTTTAAAATAGAAACTAGTTTTATTTTAATTTAATTTTAAAGTTTGTGATATAATTGTAATATATTCTATTTTATTTTTATGTTAATTAAAATAGTACAAGTGGCAATTGAATGGTTCTTAAAGATCAAATTCTAAACTCTGAAATATGTATATAAAAACATCTTTGTAATCATCCTTTCACATGTTTCTTATGGTTAACATCTGTTAAATGTAATGTCTTTTTGTTATAATTTCAAATCTAGTCTCTAATGTTAAGCTATTTGGATAATTTATCATATACTTATTTTTCTTTCAAAATTATATAAAGCGAATTTAATGTCAAATTTTTTTCGAATTTTTTGACCTTGGCGAACTTCATCCAAACTTCATAGTTGTCGAACTCAAACTCGAACTCGAACCTTGTGACTTAATGTACATATATATATATATATATATATATATATATATATATATATATATATATATATATATATATATATATATATATATATATATATATATATATGAATTAAAATTAGTATGTCTCGTAATATCATAGAAACAACTAAAACACCATGAACTTCTTGTCATAGCATCATGATCATAGTCATACCATCATATTGTCATATATTTCAAGTTCAACATCAAAATATTACTAGCAATTGCACCTTAGGGTGCAATGGGTATGCCAAAGATATATTGAAGGTGAATTGGGGAGAAAATTTGCTCTGTTTTAGTGCATATATTTGTGCAACTAATAAGGTCATTTGACATACTATTTAGTCAATCATGTTTGGATAAGATTGGTAATCATGATCTTAATTTTAAAGAAGATCATAATCCAAACCATAAACACAACTCTAACCTTAATCATGAGATAAACTTGTCATTGTCCTAACCCTAACCCTAACAAAAACCCTAACTTTAACTATAAAACTAACCATATTCCTAAATCTAACCCCAATCCTTACCTTAACTGTAATCCTAACCATAATACTAACCATGATGTAACCCCTTATACTAACAATAACTGTAAACCTCCAGCCTATTGACAACCCTAACTCTTACATTAACCTAGCCCAAACATTCAATCATATTTTTGAGCTAGATCATAGACCAAACTTTAAACTCATTCTTTGCCCTAAGCATGGCATAAACCTAAACTCTTATCCAAATTGTAAGCTTAAATAATAACCGTAACCAAAACTCTAACCCTAAACCATAATTACAACCATGATTTAAACCTTATGCCTGACCACAATTGTAATTGTAAACACTGATCCTAACCCTAACGAGAATAATAACTATGATGGAAACCTTGACCCTAGCCATGATTGTAATTATAATCTTAATCCTAAACCTTAAAATATAATACTAAACTTTATTACATGAGGTTTATTGGTGAACTATATGGAAAATGGTGAGATTTGTTTAACAAAGGTCTTTTTGGAGAGACCATAGCTTCAAATTAACTACGCATCTACTTATATGGATCAAAACTTGACTGAAGAGAAAGTTTTGAATCAAAAATATAATCAAGCTTGCGAGGCAGAGAGGAGAGATAGAGAGCATTAAACTTGACTCTCTATCACTACCTAATTTACAAATTTAATATTAATTAAAATAAATAATTTTTTATGTGTTTAGAAAGTAATTTATAAAAACATAATAAATATCTTGTAAAAATAGTTAAGAACACAAATATTTGGCTAATTGAAATGCTAAAATATCAAATATGTATTTTATAAATATTTATAAAGTATAATAAAAATTCAAAGGCATGAGGCTAAAACACAATGGTAACTTATGAGCTTCTCATCTGGGAGGTCTTGGGTTCGAGTCTACTCGAGCTTAACACATAATAATAAAAAATCTCAACTACTAATAATAATAAATAATAAAGCAAGCTAGGCTTTGGTTGCTTACTTATAAAAATAAAATAAAAAATATAATATAATAGTATATAAATACAATACTTAACAAAGATAGTTATAAGTTAAAATATTATTAATAACTATTAGTTATTATTGAAATTTCAATAAGTAGACATAAATAATAAAGTGCAAATTCAAATCTAATTTGAAAACTAAAATAGACTTCAAACTAAAATAGACTTCAAACTGCAAAGAAGAAATATATAATATTGAAATGTTAATAAAACCATAATTTCAAATGAATAAAATGAATAATAAGTAATACTTATTTTAGTATATAACAAGCTTATTAACTTAATAAATAATTAAATTAAGTAATTTTAAATTTTAGTCTTTTAAAAATAAATGGAAAAACATATTAATTACAAAAAATTATAAATAGATAATTTAATAATATAATAATTAAAATTTTATTTTATTTTTTATAAAGATTTTCAAACATATGGGAGGAAAATGTGCTATAGCGATAGTTTTAAGTAAACATAAATAAGAATAAAAACCAAAATACATCTGTTTATTATATTGTAAAACATTAACATAAGCATGGATGATTTTTGTGGTGGGAGGAATTAATCTGCGCATTCAAGCAAAAAATGGGAGGCAAATGAAAGGTGATGATTATTTCAATCGTCTTGCCATTATTTTGAGGATTTGCAGCCTCTGATGGAAAAGTGAATCAATTTCTTTCGGAAAACGGATACCTTCAGCGTAAAAATGTCAAATGATAAATCATAACATCAAGTATCATTGTTGCAACTAATGGATTAATAATTTATTCTTCTTCAACTTCATCTTCTTCTCTTCTTCAATGACATTAGTTGATTCACAAATAGTGCCAAGGCTAGGGGGATCAGCTGCACCAATGACATTATCGCTGCCAAATTCTTCCAATTCAGCAATTGCAAGCTGAGAAGCGGAAGCGTCCAAGTCCTTATGCTTTTCATTTAAATCCCACATCTTCATCTCTCCTCTTTGTATATATTTGACTTGTGCGAAAGGAGACATAGGTGGGAATGCACATATACTAAGTTCTCCAATCTTTTTGATTTGAAGCTATTGTGTTTTACTTATTGAATGCAAGAATATGTGCTATTTTTTTCTGATGCAAATGAACTAGCAAACTATGAAGACAAGAAAAAGTAAACAATTAAAATAAAAATGATTAAAGTTACAAAATTACTAGTGCTAATCTTATTGTAGCCGTAACATCCGGTTTTCCTGGGTCTAAATTAACATCTAACATACTCAAAGAATACAATTATTACTTCATTTCATAGGAAGACAATTATATCATTCATGTTCATGTGAATAAAATTTACCGTAAAAAATCAGATAGACAAAATTTCTTAACTAAAACTTGAGTTACCATCAAATGAAATCACTGTAGAAATTGAAAACCACATACCTAGGAAAACTGAGATCGAATCAAACTAGGGATGCTTCTGCAACCACCTAAGTTAGTCCAAAAATACACTATAACAATTTCACATGACGACTATCATCTAAAAATCGCTATCTTAAAATCAAATGATAATTTCAATTAAATACCACTATATTTTAAATTAGGGTATCACATACCACTGTATCAATTAGGGCATCATTTACCATCGGTTCATTTAGGGCTTCTAGTACCGTTATATCACTTAGGGCTTCCGCTACCACGGATTCAATTAGGGCTTCCGCTACCATGGATTCAAATAGGGCTTCCAATACCACAGATTCAATTAGGGCTTCCAATACGACAGATTCAATTAGGGCTTCTGATACCACTGTATCAATTAATGTTCCAATCATCTCTCAATCAATTAGGGCTTTAGATTCCTTTCCTTCCAATTACTCAACTGTGACAGTAACTCAAGATTAGAACATATATTTGATATTCATGAAAAACAATCCATAAAATCTCTCTCTTGCATCTAGGTGTAAAATAATGGTAACAATGAAATAACTCAATTTAATCTTACTTCCTAAATAAAAGTGATAATACTTGTTTCCGATAGACAATTGAATGAATAATTATGTCTGTCTGACGCATGACTGACATCTTGGGGAGAGGTGAAACATTGTCAGGGGCTTAATCACCCAACCTCGGACCAAATCTAATTCCCTCATGATCTCTAACGAAAAAGGTCCTCCCTACCCGGAATTGACAGGGGACATCTTGCCATCCTCTGGGCTTTCTTGGTATTTAGATACATCTCTCGACTTGACAATAGGGATTACATTAAACAGGATCTTGCATGAGCTATTAAATATTTCCTTTTTAAAATATTAAATCTTGTTATGTCAAAACTGATACTGATTCATATAATTGTAGATTCCTTTTTTTCACCTCTTCACCCCTTTTTCCTAGGCTACACAGCCGGGTGAGTACTGGGTGTTCAAAAATCTTAGAACAACTGGCTCAATCAAATATTCAAGAAGATTACAGCATCCACCATTGGCTACTGCAATGGTTGTTATAGCTCTAATTGAGGTATACTTGGCAACTGGTGCAAAAGTTTTTTCAAAGTCAATTCCTTCCTTTTAAGAAAATCCTCTAGCCACAAAATGAGCTTTATGTTTTTCAATGTTATCATCTGCAACATATTTAACTTTGAAGAGCCATTTGGAAGAAACAACCAATTTTCCTTTAGATCTAGGAACTGTATCCCAAACATCATTTTTCAATATCGATTGATATTCTTCTACCATTGCATCTTTCCAAGCTTGATTTTTAAGTGCTTTTGAAGCATTTGAAGGTTTAGGATTTGGACTCTCACACATGAATGCATTGGATGTTAGTTTTCAACGTCTTTTGCTTTCTTTGAAAGTCCCTGAAGGTGCTGCAAATTCATCTCCTTCTTGCATAATTTTTCTTGCCCAAAGTGGCCTTTTAGAATTACCAAGGCTCTCTTCTTGAGTCCTAGGAAGAATCTCAGTTTCATTTGACGTCTCTTCTGGGCACTCCTTCTAAATCTCAGGAGTAGGAGCCTCTTCTCGGGGACAGGATAAATCATTTGGATCTGGTTCATCTGAAGTTTTAGCTCTTTTGAAAGCAATATCTTCTTCAAAGATGACATCTGTGCTGAGTTCTATTTGTTTCTGTCCAGGTATGTAGATTCTGTATCCTTTTACTATTTCACTAAAACCAATAGGAATTCCTTTTCTTCCAATAGGTTCTAACTGTGTCCTTTTCTCTTTAGGTACATGAACATAGACAGGACATCCAAAAATCATTAGATGACTAATGTCAGGTTTTTTCTTAAAAATGCTTCTTCAGGAGTTTTGTTTTCCAAATATGAGTGAGGACATTTGTTCTGAATATAAACTGTTGTATTAGATGCTTCGACCCAAAATGACATGCTCAAGTTTTTATCAAAAATCATAGCCCTAGTAGCTTCCACAATAGTTTTGTTTTTCCTTTCAGCAACTCAATTTTGTTGAGGATTGTAGGGAGTTGTTAACTCCCTCTTAATCCCAACAAGTTTGCAGAATTCTTTAAATATTTCAGAAGTGTATTCTTTCCCATTATCCATTCCCAGAATTTTAATTTTCTTTTCTGAGGAGTTTTCAGTGATAGTTTTGAATTCTTTAAACTTAGAAAGAATCTTTGCAAATTCGTTGCACTTAAGGAAGTATATCCATGTCTTCCTTGTAAAGTCATCAACAAATATCACATAGTACAAGAACCCTCCTATGGATCATGTAGACATGGATCCACATAGGTTAGGGTGCACTAGTTCTAACACATCTTTAGTTTTGCTCAAACTATGAGGAAATGACTTTTTAGTGTTTCTCCCTAAGGCACAACCTTTGTAGGATTCATTGTGAATATGACTTAATTTAGGCATTCCAGTTACCAACTTCTCCATAGATGTTAGAGCACAAAAGTTGATATGACGTAATTTTCTATGCCATATTTCATTTGAATTTGAAGTCTCATGAACAAGTGCAAGGTTTTTCTTAGTGCAAAGCTCATACAGTAGTCCTTGTCATACTCCTATTGTTAGAGGCTTCTTTATAGTTGAATTCTTAGGCCATGCTAGTACCTTAGCTTCCATGAATGCAACTCTATGACCATCATCTTCAAGTGCAAATATAGACATTAAATTCCTTTTAATACCTGTTACATAAATAACTCTATAAAGCTCAATAGAATTTCCAGATTTCAATTTGATGGTGCACGTCCCAACTCCTTTTACGGAATGTGCAGAATCATCACCAATTGTAACTTCTTCATCCATTTCTATTTGCATTCTTTCTAGGTTATCCTGATATCTAATGATGTGTCTTGAAGATCCACTGTCAATTATCCAAGTGTTGGATTTGGTTGAAATTTGACTAGACAATGATGAATAGAAGACATACTTCTCATGTTCATGATCTTCTTTTGATTTATTAGTTTTGGCAAACGATGCTTGAAGTTGAGATCGATCTGGACAATTTAGTGCATAATGCCCATATTGATCACATTTGAAACATTGAATTTTGGACAAGTCTTTCTTTTGTTTTGACTGTCCTTTTCCATGAAAGTTTCTTTTCCTTTTGTTGTTCTTCTTCTTTCCCTTCTTATGAGAGTTGGTGTTAAGAACTTGAATGTCTTTATCTAAGGTTTTATGTTTTCCTTTATTCATTAATCTCAATTCTTCTTTTTCGTCTCTTACAAAATATTCCAATTTGTTTTCTTTTAATAACATTATTATATGAAGTTTTGAGGATTCGAAGTTATCAACACTTGTAAGGTGGTGTTCGAATCTTAACATGTTTATCATCTTGCAAAGAAATGAGAGGCTGCAATTTAATGTGAAATCTGATCTTTTAAACTTAATGAGATCTCTCCTTAATCTAACTCTGATATCATGTAAAGTTTCTTACCAGATTTCAAATTCATGGCTTGCTAATGCACAATTTTATTGCTGGTATGAACACTTTTGATGAAGGATGGATTTGCTCTAGAATCTATAGAATTTAGTACAAAGATAATAGAGATAACATAATATTCGTGAACTTGAAATGTCCTTCGATCCTTTGATGTGCTAGCATTAATTGATTTCGATGCCTTGTTTACTCGGGCAGATCAAGTACACATATCACAGGAAAGGTTGTGATGGTGAATGGTCATGTCTCCGAATTGAGACATGGACATTCACAATCACACCAATTTGGTGTAACTAATCATGCCCGATTTGTTTACAGACTTAACACAAGTCTAACAATGTATTACTAATCATAATGGCTGCAGCCCAATATAAAATATAGATCAACAGTGATCTAAAATCAAATAAATCAGAAATAAGTTTTGATCATGCCTTAAATGATCTCAGAAATATATATATATATATATATATATATATATATATATATATATATATATATATATATATATATATATATATGATCGTCGGTTCCAACTGTGTATGATTCACATACAGCAAGGATACGTATTTATATATATACAACAGTATGTGCATCATACTGTTGCACATATATACATATGTATGCTAATCACAGTTTTGTCAGACTGAAGCTATATGCTTTAACAATAATCACTACTGTAGAAGACATAAACGACTAACAGAATCTGCCATTCGATAATATATTGCATGTCTATTTCAAAGTACGGTTTTATTCAGGATATACAGAGGCAAATAGATTTATTTTACCATTAAAGGCTGAGTTAATTTGATGTAGGATGCTTCTCAAACTGTAGCAATCCAGAAATTTGTATCAGACTTTTCAGTTTGGCAAATATTCCCATTACAATCAAGAAGCACCACAATATTGTCTTTTAGCTTTTCACTTTCCACAAGAATTCCAGCAATTGATTCTCTTTATGTACCAGCCAGAAAAGTGAATTTCTGTTCAGAAAATACTTCCCCAAAGGCTCGGACTTATCTGTTCTCTGTTGCTGTAGCTTTCAAAACTTAAAACATCCTTGCTATGAATAATAATTGCCAGAATATGAGCTTCAATAATCATTCCAAAACTCCCAATATGCTTTCTTTAATCCATGACGTACTGAGCACATTGATCACGGCCAGTACAAACGTGTAGAGTTTATAAATCAGCCAAATCAAAGGTTGATCAAGGAATGGAAAGCTATTTTTGCCTTCAATGCCTCCACTGGAAATCCACAATTTGCAGATTTGATTCGCCAGGTTTAGTTTGTAAATAATGTTACATGTAATTGCTCATAGACCACATTATTCCCATTGCTAATCTACTTTAAAGTTACAGGGCCAAGCTTAGAAGACAAATTCATCTAAAAGAAGCCTGCTCATACCAACACATGCCAACAATGAGGTGCTCTAGTTACTTAAAAAGGAAAATCTCAATGAAATAACAAGTCAAGGAGGATAAAATGGCTTCCTTTCACCTCCTTTTAAAGGCATGGAAGAACTCCCTAGAAGAATAACTTTTGAAGCTTCTAGAAAAAACACTTTATTTAAAAGTGATAAATAATATCTATTTACTATTTTACTTGAGTGAGTTATTTAAATTTGTCAAAATAAAGTTATTCTTAAGATTTACTTTATTGGGACAGCTTTAAAATAATTAATTCAGTTTAACTCCTTATAATGTCCCACCTTTGGCTATGGGAATAAGAATAGACTATAGGACTGTACTTGGTGATCACTTGGCAAAAATGGGACATTTCAAATTTTCAATTTATTGAGCTAGGGGGTAACAATGCAGTATGTTGTTATTAATAATGAGGTTTCTGTACTTGTTTCCTGTCTCTTCTTTGTTACTCCATTCCAACTTGTTCTTACTTTTTCTTGGAGTGGGTGAAGTATGTTTTAGTGCAGATCTTCAGTTGCACAAACCAATAAACAAAGGTACTTATTTCAATCAACTAAATTGTGATACTTTCCCAAAATTCAATTTAGATCAGCTTGGTGTTGAATTACTTTAGTTTCAGAGTTTTAGCCCTTTTTGTTTAGTTTGCACTTTAGCCTAGTGTTTAGTGTCATTGATTTACTCTGGTCATTTGTGCACATCAATGCATTTTTTGCTCTCTTTTTTGAAGAGTGTTTTGTTGAAGAACTCATTGTTAAATCTTTATGTTTTCTTTTTGAACTGTATATGTTTATCGAAACTACAATGTTTTTTAGAAGTAAAAATCCATCTCTGTTATTACTTATTTCAGTTTTTGTACCTCTCTTAATGTTTAACATTAATATGCCTTTTTTGATATCACAAAAGACATCAAGTTGATAGCATTATGATATGCTTTACACTTTGTACGTTAACATAGATTTTTCATGCAACCCATTTATTTAATCAAACCCATTTAGCTTTGCAAGTTTTGTTTATGCATGCCTTCTAGCTACCACAAATCATACAGATTTATTCATCTCAGTTTATTTGCAAATAAGATTAGTCCATAAAGTGTATTAATTCGAATATTCTTTCAATTTTGCAGTGGTCATGCTGTTCTTCTTGAGGATTCAATAGATTTGGTGGCTATTATGCAAGCAAATGGGTTCTGCACACCAAATGCATCTATATCTCATATTTGTCAAAACAATGAAGCCTTTTTGAGGAGAAAGAAGGCTGTTCAAGATGAAGTGCTTGATGAAATGGGTTCCATCCTTGCTCCATGGAGAGTGAGTTCAGTCTCCTTATAAATGTTTGGATATTAGCAATAGTCTGAAACTATTTTCATTTAAAAAGATCACTGTCTCAAGTAGTATTTTGTTTCATCATCTGATTTTCTTTGTGTACATGCAGTTTTTGACATCACCTTTAATCAGTGGGGAGGAAAACTTACCGAACCCTTGTCTAGAGGTATGCTTTTCACTATGAGAATTCTACATGGTTGCACATTTTTCACGGATTCAAACAATCAAAATTGTTGCCATAGTGATCTAAGCGATAATTGTTAGGGAAGAATAAAGATATCTTATTCCAGGTTTATGTTTTATGATATTCTTTTATTTTCTTGTCTTATAACTCCTAAATTCTTTGCTTTTAGGTCTCTTAGGTTTTCTGTTTTACTTAATTTTTTATACATATATTATGAACTTGAACAAGATATTTAACTTACATCAATCAAGTAGAATAGTCAAAGGGAAGATCTTCACTTATAAATGTAAGCACAGAAAGCATGTGGGTATGCACCTTTATGGGAAAATAGTGAATACATGTAGGTAAACTAGATTTAAGTTATTTGGTCAAGCACGTTGTTTAATTTGTACAATCTCATTGACTGCTTTTGGTCATTCAGGGACACTGTTAGGTTTTTTAAAGTAATCTAATGGAAGGATTCAGGCAGTAATTATAGCAGGACATCATTATTAAGATGTCTTTTTGAGTCTACAGATGTGCACTCATCTTCATCATTTTCATTGGAAATATTTCTCTAGATTCTCAATTATATAGATGTATTATTCTCATTCTTTTAATATCCATTGTATAGTTATAAACACTTGGTATAATGAGTGTGGGACCACTTTTTCCTTTTACTTTAATGAGGTAACCCACCCTTCAATCAGACATCTCTTCAACTTGCGAGCTAGTTTGTTTACTAATTTTTCCACTGTTTCCTTTTATCTTCTAATATGTGAACATACAAACTCATGCTTAGCTTGTTAAGCGTTCTATATTTCTACGACAATTTTATTGTCATCTCCCATGAATTGATTTTTCTTTCAAATTGCTCTTAAAGTTTTCTCAAGGTGTTCTCATTTTGTATGTTTGTGTACTAATCAATCACCATTTCTCTCAATGTGGCTGGAAAAAAACCTAACCAAGTTTGCTAATTAGTAAGCCTGTTGGCGATCTAGATCTCTCTGCCAATTCTATTGCAAAAATAGGGTCCCTTGACCATTGAGAAACATGTTTCTTCAATCCATCTCAATTAACTTCAGCAGAAAATGGCTCTTTACATTAGGAGTCAATCGGCTTCACCATATTTGCACCTAGATGTGGCTTTTGCAGCATGTTCTTCCTACTTTGGTAGATTTGTCTTCAATGCTGGGATGCTCCATCAACTCTTAAACATCCTAACCTCCACTCTTCCTCCAATCTAAATAATAAGCATTGCACTTAGCCTTTTCTTCAACTCTCTTTGTTTCTTCACTCTCTAAAGTCTAGGATCTTCTTTGTTATTGATAAATCAATCCTCAATAAATATTTTTGTTTTTCAAATTATGTCTTTATCCTCCTCCATGAGGAAGTTGCCAAATTGTGTCTTGAGGCAAGGACTTTCTCTACAGAAAGGAGCAAAGTCTCAATGGATTCCTCTGCAGCACCTTGGGGTCCAACCTAGGAACCAAAATTTGATCTTACTTGGTTAGAAAGGTTCCACCATCATACAGTTGCAACCCTCTTGTTAGCAATTGGTGAATATGCTCATTCTATTTCTATTTTTCTTTTACAGTTTTCCATTTCACATTCAGTTTGGATCTGTTCTCTCAGATGCAAATTATTGGTTGTTTCTTTCAGCCTTCGCTTTTCCTATCTTTTTTCACTGAATTGATCTTCCCATCTTCTGTTTTCTTCCTTTGACTGTAGGATCTTGTCCTTTCTTTACTTGAGCTTCAAGGATCTCATTCTTTCTATGTTAATTGTAATTTATCAATCATCCATCAAGACCATATTATATATGGAGAAGAGAGGGAAACTATACTTATATATAGTGAGGTTGGCACTTGTCCCGTTCTAATTCAGCCAACTATGTTTAGGAACTGTTGACATTTTGGATGAAATTCACGGATTGCCGTAATTTCTTTGTTGGCCCATATATCTAAGTGTGCGATATTTAAATTCTCATTAGTGTGCTCAATCAACAGAGAGGATTGGGGTTAATCCTTGGTAGAAAAGACATAAAGATCTATATCTCAGTTGCAAAGGAGATAAGAATTTGGAGGCTATATGAGTAGGGAAGTCAACCTCCCCTTATTCTATGACAGGGCAAGTTGATGGGGCCTATCAATGGCAATGGAATCTCCTCTATGGATATGTATGGGTGGCTGCAAATATGGCCGCAAATATGGCCACTATATTAAAATACAATGACTTCACATATGAGTATGAAGAAACCCTCTATGCTACATGGATTCTTGGGCATACGAGTGCATGTAGTTGAGCCATAAAGATGCATAGGAAGCAGCTGTTGATCTATTTTCTCTTCTCAATCTATAGGGGGAAGAGGGAGTAATTCAATAAACCATAGAGAATAGTGCTGTGGAGGTTTGCAAGGGTTTGGGTTGATGGTTCTAGTTGGGCTCATAGGTTATAGATGGACCCACAAACATTGGATGGATACACCATTCCACCCCTTGATAGGCCAATTGAGAATGTCTAGGATATAACTTCATTATATCATGTGTGTATGATCTTTTAACTTCTTTAGTTATTGATGGTTGATATTTTTTCTGATGATTTTAATGTGATTTTGTTTATTTTGTTAAGTTGTCATGCAATTTACAAGAGTCATATGTTTCATTTTGAAAATATCAATCAACTCATAGACGTATTTGACAACTTGGAAACAATATTTACCCTACAGTTTAATTTTCAGCCCAGAAGACCGGTGTTATTTGTTGGCAATCACACTTTATTTGGAGGATATGATACTCCAATTCTTCTTTATGAAGTAAGTTTATTGTTATATTATTTAAATATTTTAATCCTACCAGATTTTTATTGCTCTTGCTAATGTTTCCAATGGCTATGGGTATTAAATGTGCATGCCCTTTTTGTACTCATTCTTGGTGTAAAATTAATCTAATAATGCCAACTGACAATGCCCTTTGCAAGACTGACTCAGTTTCCATAGTTGGGAGATTATATAGAGAAACTGTGGTTTTCTTTATGATATACATGAGAAGTAGGCCGCATTGTATTGGATCCATAAAATAAAATTGAATGAGGCATCTGAAACCAAAAACATTGTATGGTTTGGATTTTTGGTAATTTCCTTTGGTTTAACAAATGTTTTTGTTACATTAATGACATTCATAGATAGTGTTTTGACAACATATTCCACTATTCTTGGTCAATGTTGCATTGCTTTGTAATACTACATATTAATATGTAATAGGAACAGAGAAAATATACTTTATAATGAACAGGAGAGTTGTTTTGGACACATATAATAGAAACCACACAATCAATATCACATTTCAATAATTATTCCTCCAGTTATAAATGGTAGATCAGCTATATTATCATTATCAATATTTGGCTAAGAATGATAACATGATAATAATATCATAGAACACTAGCACTTATACCATAACGGCATTGTAATAAATTATTATTGTTGTACATGGCTACAGTTTGAAACTTTTTGGGGCTGATGTGTGTGTGTTGTGGAAGTGGATGTTATAGCTGCAATATCCTCAATAGGATCCCCGACAGTTGTTTCATCCGTAGTAATAAGATCAAATTATGTATGTGAGGAACCTGCCCATGATGGCTCATCACCCTCATCTTTTGCCTCTTGAAATGCTGCCCATTCACTTCTGTTTCAGTTGCCTCCCTCTCCAAATAAGCTAAGTGTTGGCCCTGCCAAGGAACCCTCGGAACATAGGGTCAAATATGTATAAGTGATATTGCAACACACACACACATAATACATATGTGTGTGTGTGTGTGTGTGTGCGTGTGTGAGTGAGCGTGCGCGGGCGCGCGCGTGTTTATATATATATATATATATAGACTATTCACCAAAATTAAAAAATTGCCAAGGCCTGAAAAAATACTTGAGAAAGACTTGTTCTTGGCAAAATCCTAGCAAAAAACTTGGGAACGTAAAGTATTGATTAAATTCAATTAAAAAAACATTTTTTTTTGCAAAATTCAATGAGAAGGTACATCCAATGAGTCAATCAATTAGAAAACAAATGGAAGAAGTTGAGTCTAGATGTATTTAAATTCAAAGTGGGTACAAAATCAGATTCCTATGAGGAATGGTGATGGCTGGAAGAAAAATAGTAAATGGTTTTTGTAAAACAAAAAGTAAATACATCATTGCAACATCTTCCTCTTCCTGACTCTAGTAAAAACTAAGAGGTGGAGCTAGAGGGTCTAGTTCTAGAAGTCTACATCGGGTGTGATTATGCTTCCTTCCTTGGCATGTGTGACTCTATCTATGGCTCAACCTCCATCCTAGATGTAGCTCTACCTCTAGCTTCTCCTTGCGTTGACAATGACTTATCTTACTCATCCTTCTTAATGTCAACCAATGTTAAACCGAATCCACCCCCGTCCTCCATAGCCTACCTCTTCAAATCTTTAACGTCATCTTCTATAAACAATGGAGGCTTCTTCCATGATATCCAATCATTTTAAGGATGTATGCGATCCAAATCAATTGGACCATCTATTGCTTCTTGTGCCTTCCTTATGCACAACTAGATATTATATTGAACAATGATAAGGTCATTGAGGTGTTTTTTATTAATGTTTTTGCCCAGAAATAAAGATAAACAACAATAAAGAAGAGCATGAACAATGCACAAAAGACTCAAGACATTTATCTTGGAAAAACCCTCCAACTAGATGAGAAAATGAAATATCCCCCTCTAATGATAAAATGTTATATAATTGAATTTATACTGTATATTTATTAAATAATAAATATTATAGTAGATAAAAGATATTAGAATATAAGTTAAACTTGTCAACTAAAACTAATAATAACTAAAGATGCCATACAAGAAATTAATCAAAACTAATCTATTATATATATAGTCCCATAATATCTTATACTCTTAATATACTAAATAAAACTAACAAAACTAAATACTTACCAACTGTACTAAATAACTCTCACTGATGATGTGTCCTATCATACGACACGGCCATTCATAGATTGTGATAATTCATAGACTTCATACTATAAGTACAAGGTGTGAGCATAAAATAAAGACACCGGGAAAAATATGCAACCCCATATCAAATGAAAGGAAAACAAAATAAATAAATAAACAAGGATAGACAGATGACATGCTAGCATCAAATAATGAGTAATATTGAAATTCTAAGAAAGCATATGGAAAATTCCCGTTACATATGAAATATTCGATTGACCTTTCCCTTGATTTAACTGACTGAGACCTAATGCGGGTTGTATGATGTGGACAGTGCAAACAACCACGCACACTTATATAATGTACACCAGCCTTCTAATCCCTTGACTAAATTAACATTACCATCATCAAAGTCAAAACATTCAGTATGGACAAAGAAGCCAATTGGGAGCCTCGTAGCCATTAAGTCCGCGTCCCACCAAGCACGGACATATTGAGGTAAGAATGCCCCGCCAGTACTAATGATTGTAAGATAATAGCAGATAAATATAATTTATGAATGTGTTATTAAGGAAGATTATTTATAAGCAAGACTTGAATATTATATTCAAGGAAGATTGTTTATAAGGAAGGCATGAATATTATATGAATATTTTCTTAAGGAAGGTATGAAGAATTATTTACAAGGGAAGTATGAATATTTATTTTTGTGTGAATAGTCTTTATTTATATGTAAAGAAAATGTATAAATATGATGTATTTGGAAATGATTAATTGTAAAGGTCGAGAGAGTCCTTTCGGGAAGAGAGTGATCTTAGTAACTTAAGATCAAGAGAGTGCCGTTAGTAAGAGAGTGATCTTAATATGGTTTTATGGCCAGAATATTCTGTAGTGTTAACAAATGCATATGTGACAAGGGCCTTGAATAGAGAATGTCTCTTCTCGGAAGGACCTTAAAGGGAGCACTTCATAGAAGACAGAGAAGTAACTGGGAACCTAAGGATCCTCAAGAGGGTTATCGATCCCGATATGGAGATGTCTTTAAGGTTAGGGTTAGGATAGAGGGTAGAATAGTGAATATAATTTATTATTGTAAAATTTTTAACATTAGTTTTGGAAGAATTCTTGTCATAGTTAGTGGGGACATCACAATGGTATCAGAGCATGGTCTTGCCATCTTGTAAGGTGAATACGATTATAAGCATTTCAATAAATAAAAAATCAAAGTATTATAGGTGATAATTTAGCCAAGAGACATGATTACATAAATGATGAATATAAGTAACTTATTGTCAAGATGGGAGTGGTAGAGTAAATCCTCATGATATAGGTAGATTCCAAGATGGGTAAGGACATGGTTTCGAAAGCCTTAAGGAAAGATTCCAAGATGGGTGCGAACATGTAATTCTAATGCCTTGAGGGAGCCTACTTGTAGATGAGTGTCTAGCGCCCTGCAACATTGAAATTTTCATCCTCTTAAAGAGGTCAAGCAAGAAGCAAACAAAGCTTGAATTCAATATGATAACTATTAAAGCTAATAAGGATTATTCAGCATCCTCCTAAAATTGATTTGATTTTAAAAGTACAAATCCACCTTTTTATAGGGGGCAATCAGCACCAAAGAGTTCATTAAGTATCACACTGGAACTATTTATTTTCATCAATCATACACTCATCTTTCAATTATGAAACAATCAATCCAATTATGTTTGGAACCATTTGAAGAAACTCAACACCTCAACATATTAAAAGGTAATCCATTCTATATTCACTCATCTGATTGAATCACTCATAACATAAAATTTTAAGCTTCCGATTATATCCTCAAATTTAGACTTGGAAGTTGAACAAAAGTCGTAGATAAATTGTGATCTTGACAATTAAATGAAAATCGGAATTGCTTGAGGACAAGCAATTTCGAGAGGGTAGGACTGCAATATCCCCCTCCAATGATAGAATGTTATATAATTTAATTAATACTGAACATTTATTAAATAATAAGTATTATATTAGATTATAAGTTGAACTTGTCAACTAAAAATAATAATAATTAAAGATGTCATACAAGAAATTAATCAAAACTAATCTATATATATATATATATATATATATATACTCCTATAATATCTTATACTCTTAATATACTAAATAAAACTAACAAAACTAAATACTTACTAACTGTACTAAATAACACTAACTAATGATGTGTCCTATCATACGACACGATCATTCATAGACTTCATACTATAAGTACAAGGTGCAAGCATAAAATAAAGACTTCGGGAAACATATGCAACTCCATATCGAATGAAAGGAAAACAAAACAAATAAATAAACGAGGATAGACAGATGACATACTAGCATCCAATAATGAGTAATATTGAAATGCAAAGAGAGCATATTGAAAATTCCCACTACATATGGAATTTGTGATGGGAAAGAGGAAGGTTATATTTATTTAGTCGGCATTTCCCTTGATTTAACCGACTGAGACCTCATGTGGGTTGTATGATGTGGACAGTGCAAAGAACCACGTACTCTTATATAGTGTATGCTAGCGGTCTAATCCCTTGACTAAAATAACATTACCATCATTGGATTCAAAACACTCAATATAGATAGAGAAGCCAATTGGGAGCCTCGCAGCTATTACGTCCGCGTCCCACCAATCACATACATATTATAGTACGAAAGGTAAGATAGTAGCAATAATATATTTTATGAATGTGTTATTAAGGAAGATTATTTATGAGCAAGACTTAAATATTATATTTAAGGAAGATTGATTATAAGGAAGGCATGAATATTTTCTTAAGGAAGGTATGAAGAATTATTTATAAGGGAAGTATGAATAATTATTTTTGTGCGAAGTCTTTATTTATATATAAAGGAAATGTATAAATATGATGTATTTGGAAATGATTAATTGTCAAGATCAAGAGTTCTTTTGGGAAGAGAGTGATCTAAGTAACTTAAGATCAAGAGAGTCCCGTTAGGGAGAGAATGATCTTAATTTGGTTTTATGACCGAAATATTTCGTAGATGTTAACATATGCATATGTGACAAGGACCTTGGATAGAGAATGTCTCTTCCAAGAAGGACCTTAAAGGGAGCACTTCATAGAAAATGAAGAAGTAACCGGGGACCTAAGGATGATCAAGAGGGTTATCGATCCTGATATGGAGATATCTTTAAGCTAAGGGTTAGGATAGAGGGTAGAAAGTGAAATATAATTTATTATTGTAAATTTTTTAACATTGGCTTCGCAGGAATTCTTGTCCTAGTTAGTGCGGACATTACAAAAAACCCAGCCACACCAGCAAACTATATCTTTTATTGATAAAAAAATGTTCAAGTACAATGCTTTCACTTGATTGCTTACAATACATTGAGCAATCACATAAATAGATTGAAATGAGACTCTTCATATTACATGCAAAGGTCTCTTCAAATTTCAAATACAAGACCCTTCATATTTCTAGATATTCAACACTTCATATTTCCATACGCATGCCTCTTCGCATGACATATAACACGTCTCAAATATTATTACAAATGTCTCTTTCAGCTGAAAATGACTAACAGTCATAACAAAATATTTCTATTTCAAAATACCAGAGATAAAGATATCTATTACAGCTACCATCTTCAACACTCCCTCTTAGCAAGAGAGAGATCTTTAGTAAGGCAAACACATATAGGTGCAACCAAAGATGTAAATGATAAATTTTCATCACATAGATTCTCATAAATACATGTTATCTCAGCATAATATAATTCATAATAGTTACTTCATTAGTGCATAAAATTAAGTCATGGAGACACACACATGACTTCCACCATGCCTAGTCGCAAAGGGTGGTTCAACTGCTTTTACCTCAAACTTCTCCCAGAGAAGAATGCATTTCCACCATGCCTACTCAGAGAGGGTTGTTGAAGGGCTTTCACGTCAAACTTCTCCCATAGAAGAATGCATTTCCACCATGCCTTAGCGCAGTGGGTGGCCCAAGGCTTTCACCTCAAACCTCTCCCAAATAAGAATGCATTTCCACCATGCCTGTATGCAAAGGGTGGTCCAAGGGATTTCACCTCGAACTGCTCCCAGAGAAGAACTCATTAATAATCGAGAATCTCTCTTAACAGAGACTCCCTCTCAGTAGGGACAACTTTGTACACCATAATAAGAAGATGAACATTTCCCTTTGAATATGTATCATCAAGGCAACATCCTTATCTCATTTCTTGTTGAACCCTGCAACCAAGAGAGAGATAAAAAATTCAAATATAATAGAGATCAATGCTAAAAGCACCTACTATTCAAGATGACAAAATACTTATCTTCTTGTTTACATAACAAAAGTTGAACAACAAGTGTAATTCAACATTCTTATGGTAATCATAGAACTTGCTGAACACAATGTGTTACTCATTCTTGTTGTAACCATAAAAGAAAATGAGAATCGACATTTGAAACAAGCATATTCCAAAAATACTAGAATTACATACCACTCTAACCACAGGCTTTTGCATGATGTTAAGTCAGCATACACATGATACGAAATATATGATTTTGAGAATCAAATGCTGTTACACATCCTCACAATTTCATCAAAACCAAATTCAAACATAAAGATACAATTATAATTCATATCAATCAAATCTCCAAGTCATGAAGTCACCTGAAATAACCTAGTTAGAAATCGTAGATTTATGCATAATATCAAGTCAAAACAAAAGATTACGATCATATAAATCATAAAATCAATGAAGTATCTGCATTAGATACCCCTGACTGGATTCCCGTTATACAAAATATAATATCCTCCAAAAAAGAACAGAATCAAACTATCAATAACAAAAACTAATAACCATGGCCTTTGTTTCTAAATCTACTAATGTTTGTTATCTGACAACCTTCTTGCAATATTCAACATTGCGAAGGCTTCCCTCCACTAGCCCAAGTTTGACCCTCCAGACAACTTGTAGATTTTGAAACTTAACAAAATTTGCCAAACACGAAACAAAGCCCTAAGAATCGATGTCCTGGCTGACATGTAATTTTCTATGGTTCTCTAACAATAACTAATGACAAAGACAATAATCTCTACTACATTGACCATGAGTAGAGAACAACAAAATCAAGATAGTCTTTGTCCTACCAGTTGAACCCGATAATCCTGCTAAAGATGTGTTTGACAAAGAGCAAAGCCAAGAGAATACTGTTTTTGGAACAAATAGAAAAACCAAGAGAATGACATGATCTCGGAGAGCTATTGAATAGGGAGAGAGAAAAGCAAAATGCTCGAATAGGAGCCTTTTCCTCTGTTGGTTCCCAAAACCGTAGATTGGAATCCTATGAGTCTTGCCGACTCGATGCTGGGATATCCAATTGGTTAAGGCCAACTTGACAAGATCGATCAATTTGATCCGCGTCTTCTGCACTTTCTGGCTATGCAAGGCCAAGGCAGGTATACATATCTTGAACAAATCACTCAAGTCCAAGATACTTATAGTAGATTGGTTAGAATGCGAATGCAACAAAAATTTTCTCAGAGGGCAAGAATTATGGAAAACTTTAAACTTGCAAATTACAAATAATAACAAAAGTAAATGATTGTATAAATATGATGATGTTTTTAAATAAAAGATAATAATTATTGATTATTGCCACAAATGAATACATTAATTATCCAAAGGAAAGATATGGAATAATTGCTAGCATATGGATTGAGAATCATGAATAACATAAAGACTAGTGCCGAAATTAAAAGGGTGATAGAGTCAGTATTATAAGTTTAAAACGTACAACTTTATGAAATTCTGCGCACATCAACTGCAAATAATTTAGTAATCAAGATGCGGCGGATCAAATATATGGACACAATTTTAAAATAGTCTAGAATGTATTTAACTCCTATGGTCAGAAGACAAACCAGACTTAGATATAGGAACAATTAAATATCTCACTATATTTATGATAATTGATTTTAAGATTCTATATTTGATCTCATCCACTTATCTATCATAAAAATTATTTATAGAAATTAAAAATAATTATAAAGGACGAAATTCTATAACATTTCAACTCGAAAGCTTCATACAAATAAAATAAAATAAATATTTCTTACTGATCATGCGAGAAATGAAAATACAATGAGGACACTAATGCTCAATCCATTGCAGTTCAATTCATTAATCACATATAAAAATATTTATTCAATGATTCAAAATTTAAATTATTTATTCGATGATCCAGAATTCACAAACTTAGTTCAAAAATCCATTTATTTACCAATGCAAGAATAATATATCAAAGTGCATAATAGCTTGAGTATATAGAGTTATTTGCAAATTGTCTGTGAATTTGTCTATCTCTGAATTTGAATCCAATATTTATTTGTAAATGAGTGACTTATAGTTACATCCCAAAAGTCGCCTCATTTCATCATAATAAGCAACTCATTGGTTTTATATCAGCTAAACCACGAACTTTAACAAATTTAATTAAATAAAAGTTTTCTTCCTCAGATCAATATCCCATTCACGCTAGCGGCATTTCCACCTGTCGGGAGAGTCAGGTGTGCTTAATTTATCTTCTCCTTTTGAAACCACGTGCGCAATGAGGCACCTGTATTATATATAAGCTTGCCTCCGCAGGTCCTTATCTTTTCCGCAGTCGACAATCCCTGCGTACACAAATAGCGATTGTTGGATATATATTTCAATTTTTTTAATAAGGAATGCATTCCAGTTTCCATCATAAGAGGGCTCCAACTTTTGATTTATTACACGGCAATTACAAAACATTTGCTTCTCCCATTGTCTTCACTATTTTCTCTTTCGATTTATTTGCCGATGGTGCTGGTGAGAATCACACATGCGGGCTTCAATATTTGTCTCCTTTCACTGACGTGTCTTTCTGGACTGCGTGGAACTTTGTATATTCTTATTATTCGAACCTTCATTAATGGAATGGGTGTTGTGTCCGGGCTTCCACAACTGGACTCCAACATCACTGCATAATATGGTTTATTTGTCATCGTTGCCCTTTTCAAAGTGGCGCGAATATTAAATCCATCAATGTCTTCCATTCTGTAGTAGTTGCCATGTATATGGTATGCGATCATTATTATTTCTTGAGTTTGAACAGTGTACCCACTCACATTCATCATCAAATCTGGGAATATCTCCATTATATCTTACGCAAGCTATCATGAGAGGCTTTAAAGTATTACGCATCCATCATGGGTGTGAAATACTCAGGCACTAAAGTCGCTTCAAATCCAAGACGTAATCCCTAATACGTCGTACTATTTGCTCAACGTAGTGTGAAGGCATTGGAAGCTTTGTGATTGACACTTGTACAAGCCTTATCTTTCCTGTGCTTCATTTGGCAACCTCTTAACCTCACGTTTATAATCTTCACACCATCCTAATGTTGACGTGCTCATCGGCTTCTCTTGTGCGATGTCTGGAATGGTGATTCCTCATCCTTTGAATGTGAAAAGTCTATATACTTTCTTCCTAAATGTCTTTTATTTAGATTCCGATCTCCTCCTTTTTCAAATGCATAGCATTTATTGTCAGACTTTGATCATGATCACAAATCCTCTGATCTTTGCAGACTTCTATCTGTCATGAAGAAATATCGGGAGCTTCATAGAAGCACATGTTATCGTGCCTTAATCTCTGCATTAATTTCTGTCGCTTTATCTCTTCTTCTAAGATTAATTTGCTCCACTGCTGGCTGTAGGATATATATCCCAGGACATCAATATAGTTTGCAAAATCTCCATATTATATGATAGCTATTAGTATTGGAACTTCATATACCATTAATCATGTACAATTTGGATAAAATTGATCCATACTTTGCTAATGTAGATTATACTTTATTTCTGATCATCAAACTTCTGTATTGCTGCAAAGGATGAGTCACAGTAGTCACTTAGTTATATCACACAGTAACAGATGTGTTACAGATAGAAGTGTGTGATTGCCATTGTTGCAGGTATATTGGACTTCAAATATGGCCAACATCCTCATGGTGTGTTGTTTTAGAATATACTACTGAATGCTTATACCCTGATATGATCACTTCAATGATTGCTAGCTTTTGTTTTCAATATGGAAACACCTTCGAAATGCTGACATTGCACGATCTCTACTTCATCTCTGTCACTGATGTTGTACCAAAATTTCTGCCAACGCATAGTGAATTCAGACCATTTTTTGGATGTTATATACCTTTATTGTTCTTATTGTAGTTTTGATGAATTCATGCATTATTGACCTTGAGTGGATTGTTTTAGAGTCATCTGTGTTTGCACTCTTATCTTCATGTATTTGACTGTCATATGTACATGAAATCTCTTTATATATTCTTTTCTCTAATCAACTGTTGTTGTAACTTACACCACTTTTACAATCCCTTCAGTCTCACAGCCTCTTTAGTTTTTTCATCATCTCTAGCAAGAATATACTATATTCCATTCAAGTAGAAATAAATCAATACTTGGTATTGATTTGTAGCAAATTTTGCACAAATGGAGCCTAGAATTTCGGGCTCCATCAGTGGCTCTTGTTGGGGACATATGCCTCTTGTGGGCATATGAGACTCCAACTATCTCTGGACGAGCAGACCGAACATCCATGCTTAACATGATGCACGGTGAAATCGGGTGACCCATCCCCCCCAAAAGGAAACTTGATTCTTCCCTCTATGGAATACCTGATTCTGATCATGTAACACTTTGAATCCCTTGAATATGATTTCATATCGTTTTTTAGCAAATAAAAAACAATCATTGCATGACATGTGCTTTTCTTTTATCACTTGTTTAGAATTCACCTTTGCCTTCTCAATAACATCATTTGAAAAGAAATAAATTTCATTATCATTTAATCCAAACATCTGATCTCTTGCTTCATTCATTTGGTCAGTATACATGGAAGAAAAATCCTCAAAAGAATTATAATGAAAACTTAAAAGCATTTCCCTAAGCATATTATTAACAAATATTATCATAGGGTCTTCAGGGATACTTACCTCGGTATGTTGCTTATACTTCATACCTGTATCAAATGCATCATCTTTATGAGCAATAATTACTACCTCTGTCTCATCAATGCAATCTTTTGCATTTGATTTTTGTTTAGCTTTTGAGATATCCACATGTACATTGTATTGCTCACTATATAGAAAATCCCTGGATTCACGCTTTTGATCAGTCATACAAGTAGCTAGATAGATTTTATCTACTCGTATATCTTCTTGTGCATAATTCTTTCCACCTCCATTCTCAGAATGCACATCATCTCAGCAATAAGACTTTGAAGATAATCCATATTTGAAAGGTGTCACTTCAAATATATCTAAGATATGACTGGATGAGCAACCATCAAAGTTATCCTTCAATCTATCTTCATCATCATGTTTGGTTGATTTCATCTCATCTTTGCCTGTTTTAGGCTCATAGGAGAAACTGGAAAATGTCTCACCTTCTAAATGCATATCATGAATTGTGTCAACTTCATAATGAATGTTATTATAGTGCTGATATATTTGATTGCATAAAGGATCTCCTTCAAACAATGGACTCAAGAATATAGAGTGCTCGGACATATCTCTATGAGATCCTTGATTTGACATTTCCTCGTGTTCATGTATCATGTGCTCTCCATATGAGCCCTCCATCCAGCTTCTCGGTGGATACACGGGCTATTCAGTGACCGGGTGCCCCCTACTATTCGTGTTCTACTTCATCTGCACAAAATATTATGTCCCGATTCTCTATTGATTCACTGCATAGGGGGTCTGAAATGATTTGGAAGTCCTTTTTGGATGCATTTTCTTCTTCTTCATATACGTTCACATTGTCTTTGAAATCTCCTTCTATACTTTGATCAGATTGCACATCTTCACCAAACATCTTATCCTTCTGAGAAATGTATGCCCCTTTTGGTTCATTGTTTTCCTCCTCATGAAAGTAATATGGATTTGACAAAATGAATGAATTTTCTTGTTCATTGAATGTTTCAAAGGACACTTTTGTTGTCTCATTAATTTACCCTTTTCAACATGCTTTTGATATTGCATGTCTAATAAGGCTGAAATCTCATCCACACTGAGAGAATCCTCTTTGTCATTTCCATATTCCTCACAGTCTAATTCCTTACCAGTCTCATTATAATTGGATTCTTCTTTAATTGGATCGAAAATTTCTTCTATATTTGAATTTGAAACATCATAGTGTTCTTGCCTTACCCTAGTGCATTCTTCCTCATTGTCACCACCTTCTTCCATTATCTGAAAAGAAATGTCAAGTCAGGGTCATTTGGTGAGACTCCTAACTCACATAATTTTCGTATGATTTCCTTGCGTCAAGGCATGATGGTTGGTGGTATTTCACAATAAATGCTTGTCATCCTCAGAAACAAATGTGCTGAAGACTCCCCTTCAACTCTTTCCAAATTGAAAAAGGCATCAAATGGAAACACGTCAGGATCCTCTTCCATGTTGTGACTTTGATCTTCATACATATTTTCTTCCTCCTGATCATGGAATACAAAAGGAACCACTGCTTCAACTCCCTCCATGATGAAATACTTTGTGTAGGCAATAAGTCAAATGCCTCCATCGCAAAATCCTTCAAGGTTTTGACAAAAAGCCTCATTGCATAACTTTCCAAAACCACTTTGTATGCATGTAAGAATCCGTAGAAAGCATTCAAATGATTGAGAGCACATTCACTGCCATCTCCATAGAATCTGGGTGCAATAAGTGAGAATCTTAAATATAAACCATTAGGATCATATTTGAATCTTCCTAGGTCCAGCGGTCTATCTTCACTTGAGAGATATTATTTGCTTTTCTTTGGTTGGAAAATTTTGTAATAACAATGTCCGCTCTTTCAAGAGTAAGAAAAGTACATCTCTTTGAGTCACTTCCCTCAGCAGAGTCAGTACTGATCTGGACACTCCTTTTGTTGAAGTATCAATCAAAACACAATAAAGTCGCCACCTCCAAATGGAGGAAATAAATCGTCTTCAAGAATCTGAGTTCTTCCTGCCAGTAGAATACCTCTCATCAAAGATCAAATCTGCAGCAGAAGCTTAAAGAAAAATATACAATTCCTCTACAAGATCAAATCTCCATGAAGCAATTTAGGATTTATAAAATAATTACGAGATATCGAACTCTTCAAGGAAATTAAAATGCAGTTTATCACATGTAAAAAACCTATGAATTGAGATCAAAATACTTTCAACAAATCAAATAGAATCTAACTCTTACTAGTCTGCAATCAAAGACTTTTAGGGAGTATTTTGCAACTCGTCCCCAATAGAGTCACCAATTTGTTGGTTCCCAAGACCGCTGATTGGAACCCTACAAGTGTTGCCAACTCGATGCTGGGATATCCAACTAATTAAGGCCAACTTGACAAGACCGATCAACTTGATCCACGTCTTCTGCACTTTCTGGCTCAGCAAGGCCAAGGCGTGTATACCTATCCTGAACAAATCACTCAAGTCCAAGATACTTATAGCAGATTGGTTAGAATGCAAATGCAATGAAAGTTTCCCAGATGGCAAGAATTATAGAAAACATTAAACTTGCAAATTATGAATTAATAACAAAAGTAAATGATTGTATAAATATGAGGATGTTTTAAATAAAAAATAATAACTATTGATTATTGACACAAATGAATATATTAATTCTCCAAAGGAAAGATATGAAATAATTGCCAGTGTATGGATTGCGAATCATGAATAACATAAAGATCAGTGCCAAAATTAAAAGGGCGATAGAGTCAGTTTTATAAGTTTAAAACATACTACTTTATAAAATTCTACGCACATCAACTATAAATAATTTAGTAATCAAGATGTGGCGGATCAAATATATGGGCACAATTTTAAAATTGCCCCAGGATATATATCCTACAGCCAGCAGTGGAGCAAATTAATCTCGAAGAAGAGATAAAGTGACAACAATTAATGCAGAGATTAAGGCATCCATTAGGGACTACACGAAGTCAACGACCTTGGTAGATGTGAAATAACAATGACTGGCACCACAAAAGACTTCTGACGACCATCGACAACAGCCCGTTGCATGGTTTTGCAACGATTGATCATTAGCATCGACGTTAATCATCCCAACAATTGAGCGCAAGAATTCTGCAATTTACTTTCAAAATAAGGCCATTTTGAACCTGGACTTGATCTGTGAATCCCCTTGAATTGTTCCAACTTGCATGTCCACTCTTTGTCCAAAGAACCCTTGCTTTCATTAAGACGAAGGCAGTCTCCCTCAGTCTAAGGCTCTTCTTTAGCATGCCCCAATAATGAATCACTATCATTGCAAGCCTTTGCAATCAATTTGGCAATGATTTTTCTTTGAGCAACTTGTGAGCCATTCACCAAGTTACCCTTTAGAAGCGCCTTCATTGCTTCTCAAAATTCGAACAGAAGAGTGCACTTAATGGTCCTTAGATAAATGATGTATGCAATAGAACTAAGAACCCTATCCCTCTTAAATATAGAGAACAAAGAAATTCAATGTAATAGAAAAAACTTAAAAAAGAGAAACTCCCTTATGAGCTATTATCTAATCTGGGACTTGTGAAGCTTATCTAACCTGGTATTGATACCATGTTAATGTTTTTTCCTAGAAATAAAGATAAACTTCAATAAAGAAGAGCATAAATAATACACAAAAGACTTAAGACATATATCCTGGGAAAACCCTCCAACTAAAGGGAAAAGCCCAAACACAGAAAAATATATCTTTTATTGATAAAGAAAGGTTCAAGTACAAGGCTTTCGCTTGATTGCCTACAATATGCTGAGCAATCACATAAATAGATTGAAATGAGACTCTTCATATCACACACAAATGACTTTTCAAATATCAAAAAACCCTTCATATTTCCAAATATTCAACAGTTCATATTTCCATACGCATGCCTCTTCACATGGAATATGACTCCTCTTAAATATTATCACAAATGTCTTTTTCAGCTGAAGATGACCATAACAATCATAACAAACTTATTTCTATTTCATAAGACTAGAGATAAAGATCTCTATCGCAGCCACCATCTTCAACATTTTTGAGCTAACTTGTTCCTATTCTTTGTGTTGATGGCTTCAAACAAGCTCCATTTGCACTCACAATTGGATGAACTACAAGGTTGAAATTAGATGCTAAGGTAAATGTTTTGAGATTTGGGGTATTTCCACGCTGACTTTGCAAAGAGAAAGGCAAAAAAATATTTACCAATTTATCAATTACTTTAGACCCCAAAATCCAAATGACAAATGTTACACTTGGGGTTTGAGTAGTTCTTCCTCTTCTTGCTAGCTTTGAAGAGAATATCTTACTCCTTGCTTCCTCATAGTTTTGGAGACAGCCACACTCTCCTTATCATTAGGTATCATCCTCTAAATGCATGTAGTGAGGCCCTCCATGAGCTTTAAATTAGGATCTGAGTAGGAATCCCCAAACATAAAATGGTGGTTGAGGAAGTTCCTTGATGCATGAATGGGTTGGTGGAGTTGATTGCTCTACCTCCAATGAATAATTTTCCAGATGGGATTAGGTTCGAGTCTATGTAGTAATTCTTTATAGAGTCCTTCACCCTATGCATGGCCTCCTAAATACACCTAATTAGGGATTGATCCTCATTTACCAAGTACATAACTCGAAAAATGTAAAAACACCTATTATTGAAAATGTAAATTACAAAAATATTAAATAATGAGGATTGCTCCTCATTATTTAATCTTTGCAATCCTCATTATTTAATCTTTTTTGTAATTTGGGGATTAATCCTCATTTACCAAGTGTAATGTCCCCAATTTTAATAAATTACTTTAAATAATTAATGGTCCCAAAATTTAAATAATATTATAAATGGACCTTTAATTATTAGCAGGGCCTAACTTTTATTAATTATCTATACTCATAGGTGTTCGTTGTGTTGACGTTCTTTTGTAAACCATTGGGAGTTTTCTTCGAAGGGGTATTTATGACCGGTGTGTAGGATGTATTTGGCATGTGATTTGGATTATTTCTTTGTACTACGAATTCTTGTTGGAATTCTTCATTGTTAGCCATTTCGGAAGTGAAAGATCTTTCCTATTTGGCTATTCCGATTTTGGTGGGATTCAACCCTCACCCTATTCCGTCTCTTTATTACTTCGCTTCAGATTTGGCACATCTGGACCACCATCTTTGTCGGCAATTATAACTTCAATGACAATGCATATATCTATGATAAGTTTCAGCATTACATATTTCGTTATGCAATCCCTGCTGTAGGTGTGTCTTTAGTTGTTAATTGTATGACTTGCAAGCTATCTCTTTACAATCAATTTCCCTCCACTTCCATCTACCATTTGCCTTCTGCCATCCGCTAACTACTATCCACCATCTGCCACTCGCCATCCACCATCCGACCATCTGCCATCTGCCATCTGACCATCCGGCCATCTGCCATCCGCCATTCACTAGCTCCATCTGCCATTCGCCATCTACCATCTACCATCTTCTATCTACCATCTTCCATCTTCCATCCACCACCCGTCATTTGTCATCCGCCCTCTACCATCCGCAATTTGTCATCTGCCATCGGCCAACTGCCATCTTCCATCCACCATGTGCCATCCGCCATCTTGCCATATGCCATTCACCATCTTGCCATTTTCTATTCGCCACCTGCCATCTGCCATCCACCATCCGCCATCTGCCATCAGCCATCTGCCATTCGCCATCTTGCAATTTGCCACCTCTCATCCACCATCCGTCATCTGCCATCCGACATCCATGAACTGCCATCTTCCATCCATCATTTGCCACTCACCATCCTTCAATCTACCATTTTCCATATGCCATTTGCCATTTGCCAACTACCCACTACCATCCACCATTTGCCACCCCTCGGTAGACCACCGATTGGTACAACATTCCTACCGTACAAATAACACCATCATATGACACCCTTCACCCCTTCTTGCCACCTTTGTACACCCGCATCCATACAAATACAAAATTCCCTCCCTCGTGCATTTGGAGTGTTATTCAACCGTATTGTCTTTTCCTCTGTACCCTTCCTTGCTCTACGTATGATTTACTAATTTCACCATATAGAATGCCCATAGGGGGTTTGAGGCAGAGCGTGTAGTCGACCCAGTTAGGAACATTATAGTTGTATCAGAGCTAGTGTTCTTGCCAACCTATTGGGATGATTGATAGATTCTGGGATTGGGATCACACTATGACGCCCAATAGCGATGGAGAGTGGTGGATAAAGACACTACAAAAGATTGGTGAAGAGCTCAGAGAGGGTGTTGATCTTCCATTAGATATATTGGAAGTATTTTTGGCGTAAAGTGGAGCAATTACCTTCAAGATTTATGTAGAGGATCCTTTGTTCGATTAAGGATGCCTTAAGTCAGCCCAAACTCTTGAGACACTAGGACAAGGAGATAAGGTTGGGAGTTGCAACATGTCTCAGTGAGATCTTGAGAATTTCGGCTCCTAGAGCACCATATGATGATAACACCATGATAGAGATATTGCATTTGATCGTTGACAACTTTCACTGCCTTGATGAATTCAATGGTGATCTAGTTGGTAAGAGACTTACAATATTGGAGAATTGCATGAATGTCCAAGTAGGTAACCTCTCCTTATATCTAGAGTTGCAAGACTTGATCCATGATATGTTTCATCACTTCTTGGTTACAATCAAGGAGTGTCATGATACCAAGGTTTCACATTCTATGGAGAAACTTATGATTTCGTGCATTGAAGAGATGGATGAAATATCCCAACCTATCATATGTATGTTATTGGTTGTTCGTAATCTAGAATGTGTCCCATCTATGGTAGCATGTAGATTGGTCAATAATGTATGCAAGCATTGTGAAGAATAATTGATGTCTCAAATGCACAAGGTTAAGGAGGTTGGTCATAGCACTCAGAGTGATGAGGAAAATAAAGAGCCTCATGAGGATTTGCAAGAGTATGATTCTATGCCTACAAGTGGAGAACACTTGAAATTTCAAAATGACAAAAAAGGTGAAAAAGATTCTGGCACTAATTTCATCAAACCAACACTCGTCGAGCAACTCGATGAAAATTTGGGTCGTATCAGTGATCCTCTGAATGAGCAAGCTTTACCAGTAGTTGTTCAACCTCATGTAGATGCCATGATGATTCCTTGTGAGAGCAACCATAGTTGGTTGAATATGGAGTTTATCTCTCATCCGTGCCTAGGTTGTTTATGACTACAATTTGTCTATGTAAAGGGCATCATTATAAAAATAATAGCATCTACACGAGCTGCGAGATTCCTGAGGAGATTGATGATTACATGAAGATTGTGGATTTGGACATGGATGCAGTATCTGATTGCCTTCCTTGGGATCCTGGTGACTACAGACATGACAAAGTTTGTATTAGAGTGAAGCAACAAAATCTTTACAAAGAGCTTCTCTTCACCCATATGACGGAAAAAATGATTGGTATGGTGGAATCGTGGATTGGTATAGTGCCGACTGGTATAGGTACAATGGTAGTGTTGTCTGGTATGATGGATGTGTCGACTGACATGGTGGCGAATGGTATAGGTATGGTGGTTGTGCCAATTGGTAAAACGATAATGTCGACTAGCATAGTGTCGATTGGTATAGGTACGATGGAAGCGTCACATGCCCTTGTGGCACTGTCGACAAGATAAGGTATGGTAGTAGTGTCAATTGACAATGTGACAATGACAACTAGTAAGGTGGAAGTGTTGATTGACATGATGCTTACTAGTATGGGTATGGTGGCAATGTCAAATGGTAGTATGGTAGCATCGACTAGTATACTGAAAGTATCATTTGGCATGGTAGTATCAACTGGTACAAGTTTGATGGTAGTGTCTCTTCACGTAGTGTTGATTGGCATGTTGTCGACTAGTACGGGTAGGATGGAAGTGTTGGCTGACATCATGGCATTGCCAATGGACATTGTGGAAATGTCATTAGGCATGGTGCCAACATTAGTTGGTACAGGTATTGCAGCAATGGGAACTGGGTTGGAGTGTAATGCATCCACAGAAGGCATTTTATCTGCACTGATACACAACCATCCTCAGAGAAGCAACAAGATATATTTGAGTTATGAGATTTCACAAGAGGTTGGTCTAATCTCATGAAGGTTTTGGATTGAGGCATCAATGTGTTCTATGTAATAACCTGACCTGGTTATAACTTCAGATAACATCAATTTTCTTCATTACTTTATAGTTTGACATTTCATCAACCATTTGGCGAACAATTCAGCTACTACTGTATATATGATGTCTTAATTTTTATGCACAATGCTAGAATGAGTAATGAGTTATTCACCATTAACAAGCTTCAGAAATTTTGCATAGATAAATACTTGACACTGTTATATATTATTGCCTTATGAGACTGTATATTCTGAAAATATAACTCTCTTTACCAATGCCATTCTATTGAAACAAAAATAACTACCACTGATTTCAGATTTTATGAAATTGAACAAGAGCAACTAACATTGAATATTTTTTAACACAAAATGGAAGAACCCAGTATAGACTTCAATGTATATATTATCCAATGGAGTCTGGATTTCTTGAAAGACGCCAACCTTATTAGAGAACTCCAAATACTGAGCGTAACACTCCCAATTCAATTATCAGATCAATTCTCCAAATGCAGGCAATAGTGGATAGACTCCAGACTCCAAATCTAATTGCTGATGTTGGCAATTCCCTTACTCTTCAATATAGGAATCTGCAGCCCCAATTCCCTCTCTTAGCCGCTGCTATAGAAAGTGCAGACCCTGTAACACCAATCCCACAAGCCTGGGAATGACGCGGGAGCCCATAAATGTTGCAATGTGACCTTTAAACTCAACCATGTTGCCCTGTTCTAAATTGCAGGCCTAGAATATGTAACAAAAGGCCTATATAGAATCTATAGGCAAGGAGATGTACAAAATCCTTCCTCAAACTGAAATACGCAGACACTAGAATGTGAGACGGCAGGCCTGTTAGAGAAATCGCAGGTAAAAATGTGTGAAATATGCCCTCAGAATGAATCCGCAGGCACCCTCAATTTAGTACAATTAATTTAAAAGCTGAATCTCTGCTTGAAGAATAAATTCCATGAAACATCAAGCCCCAAATCATGCTTTGTAGATCTCTGAATTAGCACCAACTTATCACCTTCTAAGATAATTAACTCCAGCAATAAATTAACCTTAGACACAGTGATTACAATAAAAGAGATAAGGCAAATTGTTTACCTTAGCATAATTTGCAACACAACCTCAGAATAATTTCCAGAACTCAAACCTTTATAATTTAGCAAGGGCAACAAATTCAGAATCTCAGAAAAACCTGCAAAGGCAAATAAACATTCAAGCATATTTTCCCAATGAAATGAGCTTCTATTTAAAATCCCTTGTTGGAAAAAGTCTCCCAAAGAACTCCACTTCAAAAACTGCAGAAGTTTCCCAAATGAATTCAACATGTGAAACTTTCCAACACAATCTTTTAGAAATATCTCATAATGTCATTATTATAATAACATAAATATTATTATAATAAAGCAACTTTAATAGTTAATTAATAAATAAGAGCTGATGCAATTATTAACCTTATCCATTGCAGGTGATGACTAATTGCCAGAGCCACCCATTGCACGGCCAAAAATAGACTTATTGACAACTAGGACCCCCAAATCACCTTGTTAGCTCACTAGGGTCGTTATGATGAGCTAACTCCATGAACTCCATAGACTTACCAATAATGAGGACATTATAGTCCTCCCTCCCTGAGATTGCTTGTCCTCAAGCAATACAACATCACACTGAAACCTCCACCAGGATCCCATAAGAAGCATGTGACATCCCTATCTTCACTAAACCTACTGTATGCCCGAACCATCATCAGAGCCAATAACATGATCGGTAACACAACACCCAACACCTGCGCTGATGATGTAGAAGTCAGGACATCACTAAAAGACAACTCAATAGGAGATTCCAACATAGTCTCCTTTACTGAACCTATCCAATCATCTTGCAAACGATCCAGTTTAGATACAAACCAACTTTGCACCCAATGCAAGTCCTGAACATGAGGGGTGCCCCTACGTCAGATGAGCACGGTGATAGTAGTCTTTCCCTAGCAGAGGTTCATGCGATTCGAGAGGCTGTTAGGATCTTGAAGCATAGTTACTCTCAGTTAGTTGATGACAGAGCTTACCTTCTGGAGTGGGGTAGCACCTACTATGAGACGTTGTTAGGTAAAGAGGAGGTGGTTGAGCTCACCTAGGAGCTTGAGGTGACGGTGCACTCTCTTCAGTATACTTAGTTGGCTCTTCATGAGTTGCAGTCACAGTTGGGTCTTCAGGAGTCGTAGTCACAGTTGGGTGAGGTTATCGTGAAGTTAGAATGGGTACAGTCAACACCAGCCCCAAACCCTGATCAGTTACATATTGTGGTTTGTTGTGAGTTTGTTTTTATGGTTGATGATGAGGGACGTGATGATGTGGTGAACACATTCGTCCAGGATATGAGTGTAGTATGTATAGAGGAGGCGAGAGCGTCAGTGGAGATGGGCTTTCATGGTGATTGGCTTCCTTCTACTAGAAGTGAATCTATTTATTCTTTTCATACAGCTGGTAGCATTGGACAGTTGGCATTGTCACATTTTTAGAGAGATCAGCTGTGGATTGCGGGAGAGCAGGATGATGCTTCCACATATATTTTCTATTTTACTGAGTCATTCATGGAGTATTTTCTTGAGAGCTCAGATTTGCAGGAGGTTTCATACAGTATATTTGAGGGTGCTCTCATTCGAGGCTCTCGTGCTATTCAACGATTGGTGAGGAAGATTGTAGAGACCTTGGCTACAATGCTTCTCAATAGGGATTTTGTGGTTGGACTTGCAGAGAGGGTTGCCCAGGATCTAGCCCGACCAATAGTCCAAAGTCAAAGATTGGAGTCATCTTCTAATTTCCAGTTTGATGACGATGAGCCCTTGACAAAGATTGAGAGTTTTTATTGGCATTACATTGTGAGGAGTGCTCATCACTTTTCTTTTGACCCTTAGGTAGAGGACTTTGTTTTCAGTGTTATGGATGGTGACAGAAGGTTTGGTATTCGTTACACCCGTAGAGGGCATACTTCCTCGCTAATGGAGGGAGATTTTGAGATACAGAGTATTGTGAAATAGTTGGATGTGCTAGTGAATGAGATGAATCAAAATTACAAACAAATAACCCAACTGATTGCAAAGTTGAGATTTGAGTAGAGAACGATACCACCTTTTCTAAGAGTGGAAGGTGGTGCTACAGTTGTGGCTTTAGATTTCTGGGACAATTTCTTATGAGACCCTGCATGGGTTGGGCACAATTGAGGGGAAATGTGATGAGGATTTATGTCAGGTTAAGTCAGATGATGCAGTTGTTGGCATGAGTTCCCCGGATCATGTATTTGATGGCAATGCAGCAATAGTGGGAGTAGGAGCATGCGAACATGCTGTCATATCAGCAGCCACTTCTGTGTCGGTTGAGCCATCCAATGAGGAGTTTAGCAGTATGCAAGCAGTTGTATATGTGTGCTCTGATGATAGTACAATTATTATTGTTGATGAGGTGAGCAATGTAGTGATAGAGTCATGTTATACTATCGATCAATGAAGTGTTGATGTTCACTTCATGAATAGTCCTACGTTTGACATGGATGCAACATTGTCTTATGACAATCCGTTGTTTGAGGTTGATGTTGATCACTCACCTGAGTGGAGTTGGGCTCAGTTTTCACCATCTGTAAAGATTCAGTTTTGTGTTGCTGCAGTTAGTAATGTTCATGCGTCCACGAATTTTGATGTGGCTACACCTATGGTTGATACAGTTGGCATGAGTGCATATGGTTCTCTTGTATCTATGTCTCTTCTAGGGATTGTTGATCAGGATTCCAGTCTAGTTTATTTTATATGGGTGAGAACCAGTGTGAAGATATTCTTTGTGGGGGATTCTTTTGGCGATATTCTAAATCCTACATCATTGGCACAAGTTTTGAGTGCTATACTGCAGGTTATGTTGTTGGTCCTAATGGTGTTAGTGGTATGCAGTTGGTTCAACGTTAATAGGGGTGTCACGTACTACTTCATTTGGGATCCAGGTGGAGGTTGGAGTTCGCTGTGATTGCTGGATTGCCTGAGGGCAAGCAATCTCAGGAAGGGAGGACTGTAATGTCCCCATTTGTTGCCGGTATTAGAATTTTAGGGATTAGCCTAATATTGGATCCTCAATAGGCTAATGAGGATGGTTTGAGGGTCTTCTGAGGATTGATTCATCTCCAACATTTAGCGATTTATGAATTTGGCCTTCATTCGATATCATTTGGACTCCATTTGCCATACTTACTATGTATAGTAAGTCAGGAGTGATAGAGATGGACCCTTTCTATTTTTAGAAAGTGTATTTGGTCACATGGGGAATCATGAGGAGAGATTCCTATTTTAGACAACATGGCGACCGGACAAGTATTTCAAGAGATATTAAAGTTCAAGTGACTTAAGTGATTTATTTAAATATTTTAATGTTATTATAAAGTTATAAAGTAACTTAAGTGACTAAAAGACGAAATTGGCTTTTAATCCCACATTGCCTAGTTGTTTGTGTCTTCCCTCATATCGAGGTTATAAAAGCGTGGAGCTATATTGAGATTGACACCATGAATATATGTTATTTTACAAATCTTAAAGGTTTCTTAAATGTGACTGGATATTTCCTAAGGACAAAACCCCTTAAGGAAATTAGTGAGGCTGGACGCAAACCTAGTACTCACATTTCACTTTCATAGTTGAGAGTTGAATTGATTCATTTTACAGAAAGTTGGAGTCACCATAGTAGATAGAAGTAACAGAGATTCAAAGACAGTACCGGTTATTGGTAACGTACAGGCAGCAGGAGCAGGCAGATTAGAATGCAGACAGCAGAAAGGTTGATAGCCTACACAGACGAGTTGCAGTGATAGCTCAATCTTTGGAGACTAATAACCTAATGTGACCAATCTTAGCACCAAAATCTGGCAGCAAGTTGGGGGTAAGAGTGGGAGCTGAATGCAAAAGGGAGAAGTGAGGGCATGATTCTATAAGGCATCATTGGGTTATCCCCATGGCAACAGTGCAGACGTAGCATCCTCCAACAGCAAGTTCATCCCTCCACATAGTCTGTGTCCTCTCTGGTATAGCAGGTATTGGGGGACAGTGAGTAATATGGCATCCATCTGAAGAAGTATCAATGGTGGCTGGGTGAACAGCAGAAAGTGAGGATCATTCTCAACTCGCAGTACCAGCATTTCGGGTTTGCATACACCACTCCAGGTTCCTTCTATTGTAATTCATCTCAGCATTTTAGGACTGTCATTTTATGATAGTTAAGATGTATCTCATTTAAACTCGCATTTCAATTGGGTTTTGCTGTCAGTTCTTATATTTGAAGTATACATATCAATGAAATAATATTGTCCTCCTTGTGCCACCCTTTGTATAAATTATCTTGGACATTTGCATACCATTTGTTTGGTCAGTATACCATCAGTTTTAATAACAGTCCCAGCTGGAAAATCACAGTGGTATCAGAACATTCATTTTGGGCTTACACACAAACTGTTTGTAAAAATGTCACTAGATGAGTTCTGAATTTTCTACAGTTCTGAGGATTGGGATATTACAAATGTGCACAAATTGGCTAGGCGCCAACAGTGAACATTACACTTCAAACTGCAACTCTTAGGATGGAACTAACAATATCTTCTTCCTTTTTGATACAACATTGAAACCATATATAACTTTTTACAGTGTAAAGACTGAGTTTCCTTGCCACCTAAGCTCCAACACAGTGTTAAAGGAAGTTACCATTGGGCAAGACCAAGCAATGCTTACAAATACCATAGAACAACCACAGATAGAAGAAAAAATGAAAAAGAAAAAAATGACAGTGTTAAGAAAAAGAATTTTAATACCCTAAGTTTCCTAGCGTGCTCTACCACTAGTAAAACAGATATATGAATAGTCTTAGATCACTATAAATGCAAGTATGAATACTAGGCCAGCTCCTATCTAATATACATGATATGATTAGTTTGGCACGGAGTTTGACTATAATTGGTATTTTGTAGTTGTAGAGAAGGGAGATGGTGCTCAATAAGGAATGCTTTTTGCCTGGTTAGTTATAAGCCACCTGATCATACTTCATCTAGAAATTGATGCAATTATTTATGGATAGTATCTGATCTCTGCTTGAGTCTTCCAAATCTGAACTACTACTTTGCAAAGGCTGATGAGGAAATTGGTTGAGAAGCATCCACTGTTTATGTTCATACATATGATTCACTTCTTAACTGGCTATGCAATATTATCTTTTTCTTTTATTGAGACCCATTTGTATGCTTTTTTGTCTAGATAACATTCACCCATAAATTGGAGACCTTTATTTCTTTTGGTTGAATAAAATTATGATTTTGACAGCTATATCAATTATTTTGCTGAATTGGTTTTTATTTTGCTTTTCTTGACAATTTTTTTCTTGTTAGCTTTTTTTGCGAGGATTTCATGCTCGAGCTTTGGCTCATCCAGGACATTGGCATATCATGACTGGGAGTATTTTTGAAAGGTGCAAAATTATGCTTTATTTTTCAAATCATCATCAAATTTTAAATTTTTTAAGTTGCATTGGATACTATTTGATTGGTGCAGGTATGGCCATGTCAAGGCAAGTAAATTTGCAGCCTATCAACTGCTGAAGGTAGTGGCATATGCAATAATATAGTCCATATTTCTCCTTGAATAGCCTTATTTATACTGGTGCATTTTTCCCCGTATATCATATGTCCATTTTAAATACTCTTTTTTAGAGTAAATGTATCTTAGACGCATAATAGGATTGGATTTGAGGACAGACTTAACAAAGTTATTGCATTGACAGTATTGCAAATAGTCATGTAAATTTTGTGGATCATTCATGGCATTGATCATAAGCTATCCATTCTGGCACTTGGTAGACTTCAATTATATGCAGTATTGGTAATAATTTGCAGTGATTTTTTCCAAGGTTGCACAGGGATGGGGGTACTTGGGAACTTAGGGTACAGGTATGGGTACGGGTAAGGTACAACTATTTTTCAAAATAGGGGAGGGGGTACTTGGGTACGTCAAACATTTTATTATTATAATTGAACATTTATAGAAAATCTGAAATTATGAGTCATGACAATGGTTTCTTAAAACAAGAACAGTGATAAAGTTTGCAAATGTAATGTATTGTTTTCAGTTTCAGATTTGTAATATGTTGTAGTAATAATATATGATAAAATCATAAATGTTTAGATGCATAACAGAGAAGGAAGACTTTAAACATGAACACGAAGATCTTAAATCATATAACAATGACATATTGCAAATGATAAACTTCTGACTTGAACAGTGATACAGTCTGTTAGAGATATCAGATTTCCACAATCCATTGAAATTATTGGTCTGATTTCTGGATTAGATTGTGTTCAATTTTTACCACCAACGTTTGAATCATACTACATGATTCATCATCAGGATGAGAGAGTAGGAGATGCAAAACCAAGTGATACAGTCTATTGTTAATCAGTATTGCATCAAAGTTTCGAACTGATTATGTATTGAATTAACCTTGATAAACAAGCAGCTGATACAAAAGCAAAAAACCAAAACAAAAATCAGAAATCTTAATTGAGGTCCTTAGCCATGATTCTCTCCATTGAATACCCGGTATTTGGATATGTGTACTAGGGGTGTGGGTCCATGTACCCATGCAACCAAGGATTTTTCTAACTTTCTAATCAGTAGGACATGGTCTAGTTTATTGATTTAAATATATTGTCACCTTTTGCTACCGCACACTGACTGACACAGTGCTTGTGTTGCTGTATGGATGCAAGAAAAAGGTTCCAATTGGAGAGGTTTTAGCATATAATGTGAGTGGTTCTGATAACTGAACTTTGCACCCAGCGGACTGTGATTCATCTGTACAAAACATTGTTTTAAAATTCTAGCAAGAAAAGCTATTTTGTCCTTGCAACTGCTCAACTTCTTGAAGAGGATTCTATGAGGAGCATTTCACCTTGTCTTGCAAGGGAATCCAATAGCAATCGATTGAATTGTTTCATAATTTTTTATTCAATTCCTTAGTTTTTGTGTACTTCCTACAGTGAATGCTTTAACTTGCATAGTGAACATAAATATAACAATGAACATATTCAATACAGTAGCCCAGGAACAACACATCAATGTGGCAGAAAGATATAATTTTATTACCAACATGTAATTTGTACAACAAGAAAATCCTTTGGATTCTAATACAAGTCAGAAATATATAACACATGACAATTTGTTAAGAGTACCAACTATCGGTAACTAACAACTATTCGAGAACTACAATCCATTACATTGCCATTTATTTAACAGAACATAATTTATTCTAATTGGCAAAATTACTGCCATCATTAGAGCCCCCCAAAAAGTTGTTGTCTTCTAGATGAAGGAACAAAAATGGAGGTAATGAACTACATCTACTACTGAGAAGCATGGTGAGAGGATGACCCTTGAGTGGTTGAGGACATCAACCTGGATGCAGGAGAAAGTTGTTGACAAAGGAGTTGTAGGTCCCACTTTATACATTCTTCCTCTTGTGCTACCCTCTAGCCTCACCATGTACACAACCTCCATCAAGCCCTTTTTTGTACTCCCTAGGTCTCTGGTTACTATTGTCAAATGTTTCTCCATCTCTTTGAGTTGTATCTCCCTCCCTACTCTAACTGCCTTCTCCCACTCCAGCTGCTCTTCCAAGGCCACTCTTTGATCTGTCTTAGTGATGGTTACACTTTTTTGCATTGACTCCACCGTACAGACTCCTTCAGACACCCACCAAGCCATATGACCCAACCTTTGCCATCTTCTAGCATAGTCTCTTCTATACCATAAAGACCTTCTATTGGTGTTTGGACATTGGGAATAGTTTTCCATTGGGTACTTCCCCTTTGGTGTTGTCCTCGAGTACTTTCCCTCCTGCATTTCCCTTGGGTACCTTCCCTCGGGTACTTTCCCTTGGTCCTTGCCTCAGGTGCTTCCTACAAGTGTTTTCCCTCAAGAAAACTTGGGTGTGCCATTGGGAACATTACATAGTTGTTGCGTGTTCTACTTTGGCTAGTATCCCTGCCTAGGCCTCACTGACTGAGTGGGTTGCCTTCTCCAACTGGAAAAATGTGTCTTGAAACATACTCTCCATACTATGTACGGTGTCTATCATACCGCCTTGCTTCTCCTATGAATGTGTCTTGTGCCTTGCCCCCATCATCTTAAGTGTCTATGTGGTCGGCCACTTGTGTGCTGTGATGTAATGTCCCCATCATAAAATAAATATACTCATTTAATCTTTATAACGGGCCGATTGATTTATTTTATCTCAGATCCATTTTATTTAGTTTTCGTAGTTTGTGTCGCTGTCGGCTAACTTTGTACACCCTCGGAAAGCTTTTCCCGATGGGTATTTAAGCACAGCTTGTAGTCAGTTCGTAGGCATGCTTTTGGATTTTTATATCTCTGTACTGCGGATTCCTGTCGGAGTTCGGCATTGATCGCCATTTTAGAAGTGGAAGACCTTTCTTATTTGGCTCTCTTGGTTTCGGTGGGAATAAACCCTCACCCTATTCCAATCATGTTCTTGGTCTGTATCTGGAAAATTGAGGGACTTAATTGCATAGCTGTTCCTCTTGGTGAATCTGTGGATTTTGTATGATCATCTCTGCATTTTCTAAGTATTGTTGTTCAACATTAATCATTGTAGACTCACCGTACGGCTTCATTTGCATCTCTCAGAATGGTGTACGACCATCAAATCCATCTACTGTTTCATCTCCCTACCATACGGCTTTTAGTCTTTCCTATTTACTACATTGATACTTTGCCAATTCTGTACTTGCTTTCATTCCCGTACAACCTCCTTTAATTCCCGTACGACCTCCTTACCATTGCCGTATAGACATCAATATCACCGTACGACCCTTTTCTTCCTTCCATTCAGACTATCTTCCACCGTACGGCTTATATGTGTGGTTATTACACCGTACGACCATAAAATCTAAACCGTACAAACTCCTATCTTTGCCTTCAACAACATACCGTATGGTCACTCCTGCAGCTTCCAGTATACCATACAGCCTTCTTGTTCATCCTCCTATTCACTCTACAGAATACGTGCTTCAGGCAATCACTAGGGAAACCTGCGTCTTGGTCTTAGGAGGATATCCAGATCGTTACAGTGGTATTAGGGTCTTCGGTCTTGCCAGCCTGTGGACAATGAATGAGAGTTTATAGTCAGAAGAGAAGGACACATTCCGTTGATCGAATGCCTGAGAAATGGGAACCAATCGATGCCAAACTTGTGGCACTTCTGAGGGAACTTGCCCGGAATCAGGCATAGATCATAGATACGCAACGACTCATGGAGGGAACCCTCAAGAAGTTGGCAGAGAACAAAATATCTGGTGAACAAAATGGGCATAGCGCGGATTCAGTATCAGGTGGATTCAGTATCAGGTAAACCACGCCCTCAACCAGCGCGCTCTCGACCTTCCATGCCGACTTTCCCACCACAAACGGAAGCACACCACAGGGAGAGACTACCAACTTTTGAAGAGATAAGAGAGGACTGGAGAAATGCAAACCTTGAAGAGGATATTTCCTACAAAGATTATGTAGATCTGAGGATGAGATACTCGGGAGGTGGAAACAGAGGAGGATATTTTAACGATGATCTCAGGAGAAAATTGAGTAAGGTGAATCTATCTCCTTTTGACGGATCGGGCTCCATCTCAGCACAGGCGTGGGTGATGAAAGCCGATACCTATTTCCAGCTGAATCCTATGCCTAAAGAAGCTATCAAATTCGCCGCATTGCACTTGGAGGGTGTTGCACATGAATGGTGGCACCACGACACTATCACACTAGGGCATGATCAAATAAAAACCTATGCAGAATTTACAGAGAGATTAATAGAACGATTTGATGGAAAAGACCTCGAGCTCAATTTCAAAGATCCAGTGCAATTGAGGCAAACTAGATCGGTAGATCTGTTCATTGCAGAATTTCAGAGACTTTCTATGTTGGTCACGGACATCTCCGAAAGGAGGCGTGTCGTGCTCTTTATGGACGGGTTGCTAGTGTCGTCGGTAAACATTGTGTAGCCGACGGGGTGATTGTCGTCGGTGTTTCTATAGCCGATGGGGTGATTGTCATCGGTGTTTCTGCATTCTGAATGATGTCGTCGGTAAACATTGTGTAGTCAACGGGGTGATTGTCGTTGGTGTTTCTGTATTTTGTAGCCGACATCGTCAGTAAATAGGTTGTAGCGGATATAATGTTGTGGCCGACAGACTCCTTCGGGAAGGTTCGGTGGATAATATTTATACCCCGTCTGGGATCATTGTAAATCATTCATCTGTTGAAGCATAATGTAATGTCTGGCATATGCGAATATAATAAAAGGAGTTCTGCTGTTCGTGTTCATTGTCTATGTGCATTAATTTATTTTACCTGTATGGTAAACATTTGGTGCCGTTACCCTATGAACTTGGAAGGTGGGAGGAATGAAGATTAATGCCAAATCAGCTTAACAAGGATTGAAATAAGGTCAAGGGAAAAGATGGAATCTGTACTACGCAAGAAAATTTAATTTTGGCACAGCAAGCCGAATGCCAAAGGAGATTCCAGAAGATTGCCGATAGAAACTGGAGCACGGAAGACTTGTTGGAGGAAACTCGGCAGTGGGTGGAATTGGTAGAAGAAGCACGGGAGGAGTTTTTGAATTTGTGTTCGCTAAGGGAAGAGAATCCAGAGGGAAGAGCATTGACTCGCACGGCTCGGAGTGCCGACGGAGCAAGAGCGTGGAGTGAACTCTTCGTCCGGGATATACTTCCACAGGGGACAACTTCAGAACACCCTTCTTCACCAAGGTTCGCAACTGTTGAGTCTAACGGTGTGGGAAAATAGTCCGCCGGTGTGGGAGTGCAGTCCGCCGGTGTGGGAGACCAGTCCGCCGGTGTGGGAGTGCAGTCCGCCGGTGTGGGAGAACAGTCTGCCAGTGTGGGAGTGCAGTCCGCCGGTGTGGGAGACCAGTCCGTTGGTGTGGGAGTGCAGACCGCCGGTGTGGGAGTGCATACCACTAGTGTAGGAGTGCAGTTCGCCAGTGTGGGAGACCAGTCTGTTAGTGTGGGAGTGCAATCCGCTGGTGTGGGAGACCAGTTTGCCGGTGTGGGAGTACAAACCGCCGGTGTGGGGTGAAGAGCTCCAGTGTTGCAAGACCGAGTAGTGCCTGTTTACAAAAACCAATTGTGATGGCGGGACCAAAAGAAAAACTGTCGAAGTTCAATGGCAATGGTACGGCTGATCCCATTCGACATTGCAAAACATGTGAAACGATCTGGAAGGCAAATGGGATAACTGATGAAGATGATTGGATGAGGCAATTTTCGGCCACCCTATGGGGCGTAGCAATTGATTGGTTTACTGATACAGATCCACAAAAGCTAAACAGTTGGGATAACATTAAAAAGGAGTTTCTGGTAGAATTTAAACTGTTGCGGGATGATAATGAAATTGTAGCAGAGATCTTCAATACTAAGCAAGGGAAGAATGAAACCGTCTGCGTTTATGCTAGAAAATTAAAAGATTTGATAAATAAAATGGAAAGTAAGCCAACAGACGGACTTTAGAAAAGATGGTTCGTGGAAGGCCTACGATCGAAGTTGCAAAAGAAAATGAAAATTGTGCCGCCGTTGTCATACACAGAAGCTTATAATAGAGCATTGGACCTCGAAAGTGAGCAGAAAACAAAGAAGAACACTAGCTCATCTGATTCTGATGACGACGAGCCTGCCGGAGAAGATAGTAGCGACGATGAAGGTAGTAGCAAGAAGGTCTGCGCCTTACAGAAGGACATGATCCGCATGATGGAGTTTAAAAATATGTAGAAGGAGACAAAGGGTAGTGAGCTGTGGTGCACGGAGTGTAAGACCGATGGTCATACTTAAGGATCTTGTCCAAAGAACCGATTCTGCGATATTTGTCAGATCATGGGCCATTCGACAAAGGAATGTCCCTTTAACATGAAGACCGGAGGATCTCCGCAGGTACTTCTTACATAGGAGGCGTCCTCGTCAGGCAGTAGCGAAAACACCAATAATGCAGGTGCCACATCAAGAGGATACAGGAATAATAGCAGAGGACAAAACAACAATAACAATGTGAACAATAACAATAATAATGGCGGAAGGAGTCGAATTTAGTATGATGCGAACGGACGGCCGATTGTTCAATGCCGAACATGTAATTTGTGGGGTCATTTTGCGCAGGATTGTACAACGGTGAATACACCCAAACTATTATGCAAATGGTGCGGACCCGGCGATCACGAAGATTCCAAGTGTCCAAAATCCGGAGTAAACTTGATCACTGTCGGGACGGATGAGGAAGAGGTGTTGGCGATTACACAGAGGCAAGCAAAAGAATACCCGGACCCCGCTGAGGAAAAGAGGAAATTTGGAGAAGCCTGGGCAGAGATTGAGAAGGCATCATCCGTGGAGACATCTCAGTTAAAAGACATCACCGACACCTTGGCAAGGAACTACGCGGAACAAAACATCGTACGACAGATCTTACAAATGGAGGTACCGGTCAAGATAAGTGACCTTCTCACAATGCCCCAGTTACGGACGGCCATTCTGAATCATACACCGTTTTCGAAAGCAATGGAGGACACAGGAAGGGACAGTAGGGAAGTAACGACAACAGACCCAATGCTGGCACTCACATCCGGATGGCATCTGACGGTCGTCGAGATGGGGATTTTGGGAAATGTTCTGATAGACACAATTGTTAACGGAGGGTCTGGCGTGAATGTGTTGCCAGAGGATACTTGGAAGAAGTTCAAAAAGCCGACGCTGTGGCCACCTACATTTCAATTGCTCACAACAGACCAGCACGGGATCAAACCGTTGGGAACCTTGAGGGCGCAACTGGTAACTATTGGAACACAACCATTTTTATTGGATTTCGTAGCCATTCCATTGAAAAGAAAAGGATATGATGCTATTCTGGGACGTAATTGGTTGGTGCAAGCAAAAGTAAAACATGATTGGAAACGTAATACCCTATCAATGGAGTGTGGAGGCAAAAGATTCATAATTGACCTGCACACACAAATGGTAGGTGAGGAGGTAGCATCGTTAGATTCAGAAGGTGAAGGCGAAAGTGACGATGAAGGAAAGAGGAGAATGGAACCGGACGAAGGAGTATTGACGCTAGGAGGATCGAATGACGACGACCTAGACTTGGTGAATGGCCTTCTCCATTGGCAAATAGAAGACTACGAACTCTTTCCGAGTTGTAATATGTTAAGGGTCTATGAAGGTGAGAAAATAGAGAAAAATGAATGTCCAAGGGAATACAGAGAAGCAGATGAAGCAAATGAGGTTACGGCTGAAGAAGAGGACATACAATACAAACCCAGGAAAAAAAAAAATTCCACCGTCTGGAACACAGTGAACAAACCGCGTGGAAAGAAAGGGTTAAACACACCATAAAATTAGTTGAAGGGTGCTGACAAAAACAAAATAATCTAGATGCGGGACGACCACAAGCATAGTGGACGACAGAGGTGTGACAGAATAGACATAAGGCGTGGCATGACAAACTCAACAGGTTTCAGCCGGGGTAGTTGGTACTCAAGTACGATGGTCAGAATGAAATCAAAGAGGAAAAGTTTAAGGCCATATGGGTTGGACCATATCAGATCCGGGAGGTTGGCGACAACGGAACAATAAAATTGTGGACCTTGGATGGGCAAGAGGTACATCATGCAGTGGATGGATCCAAATTGAAAATATACGGTGCTAGGAAGACTCCGTCGCTGTCGCAGAGTGGCCAAATGACTCCCTCGTCATTGCAGAATGGCGACGCATGGAGGCAAAATTGAGGTGTTGTCCAAAAAAAAAAAATTTGAAAAAAAAAAAAAGTTTGGAAAAAAAAAAAGTGCGGAAGATGCTCCGTGGGCACCTGTCCACGAGAAATGCATTTTTGACGGGCTGCGGGCTTTCCTTTTCCTTCTTGCGCAGGCCTTCTTTCTTTGCAGCGGTAGTCAAAGTTTTTTCTGCTACAGTCTTCCTCCCCTCCACGGACTTTGTTATCCCGTGGCAGCAGCGGTTAAGTTCTGCTCGTTCTTTTGATCTTCGTGGACGGGCTATCTTTGCTGGCGACCTCGCAGGCTCCATGCAGGGTTCCTCCTCCTCTGGGTTAAAGCTCTTGGATCTAGTGGTTTCATGAAAAGCACGAGGCAATGAGCGGAAAAGGTTCTCTGAGATCATTTTAACAAGTTCTTCCTCTGTAGATGCAGGCACATCCCTGGCAGCTGGCAGATTTTCATGCACGGGTAAGACTCCATTGGCAGTGGCAGGCACAGAACCCGGGGACAGCTTATCTCTTCCATATACCGTTCGTATAGCACACTTAGGCTGCGGATGCCACCGGGATCGTGAAGTAATAGAGGGTTCTCTTCATTATTTTCGTTCTTTGCTTCCTTTGATGTCGCGCAAAAGTAATCTCTATTGTTTCACTTGAGGGGCATTGTTATTGGTGCAAGTATGGACGAGAAGCAGGTAACATGCAGGATTAGAGACTCCATAGCTGCATTTCTAGAAGGGGTTTGAGCATAAGCCACATATTGAATAGAAGGCAGTAGGCAGCATAGAAGAAGGATGACAAAAGGTGTTTCCAAAGAAAAAAAAAAAAAAAAAACCGACAGATTCAAATTGTTCAGAATGAGTAACAGATAATGCCAAAGGGAAGGGGAAGTCTTAGCGGTTGCCAGAAAGAGTGTAGAATCGACAGAAAACGACATAAATAGTGTGTTCTGTGCAATTTTGTGTGGGTTACGGAGTGCTAATTTGGTCTTGGCGGCGAGGGGTGTTGCCCCTCGACCCCGTCGAGGGCGTTGCCCCCTGGACCCCAAATCGTTGCGGATATCAGTCGTGGGAGTCTGACCAGTTGAGAAGACTTGGAGCTGTTGCAGATATGGAGTGTGTGTACCAGAGACACTTGGAGCAGGTGTTAGACGTGAGGCTGTCATGGTGGATGCATAGAGAGCTCAAGAGGAGCTGATCATCTAGTTGGAGGCAGTGTAGCGACACTTGGCTCAAGGTACTGAGGAGTTGGAAATAGAGAATGCAACACAAGTAGCTAGCAAGGTCAGCTTGTCTTAGCAGAGGTTACAGATGCAATGGGGTCGGAGACCAGTTTGGTGTAGGCGAAATGAATGTGAAAGTGATATGATAGAAGCAGATTTGTTTTGTTGTATTAGCCCGTTAATGTATTTTGTCTCAAATATTTTGTAATTGTCGTCCGGAGATGACTTTTTCTTTTGGGGGGCATGATGTCGTCGGTGTTTCTGTATTCTGAATGATGTCATCGGTAAACATTGTGTAACTGACGAGGTGATTGTTGTCGGTGTTTCTGTATTCTGTAGCCGACATCGTCGGTAAATAGTTTGTAGCGGATATAATGTTGTGGCCGACAAACTCCTTCAGGAAGGTTCGGTGGATAGTATTTATACCCCGTCTGGGATCATTGTAAATCATTCATTTGATGAAGCATAATGTAATATTTGGCATATGCGAATATAATAAAAGGAGTTCTGCTGTTCGTGTTCATTGTTTGTGTGTATTAATTTATTTTACCCGTACGGTAAACAGGCAGAACCACTGAAGGGTTGGGTGAAGGGATTCAATTTGTCAACCTTGTCGCAAGCAATCAGTAAGGCCTGAATCATGGCATCGTCGTCAGCATCATCTTCATCATCTCGGAGTTACCCACATTTGAAACCATCGGCGTTTCTAAGGGACAAACCTCCACCCAAGAAGCCGTCATTGGATGAAGCATCCCGACAAGAACTCCGAAGGAAAAAGTTGTGTTTCAATTGCAAGGGACCTTGGGAGCCTAGCCACCGATGCCTCCGGAAAGGGAAAATTCATTACATCGAGGTAATGTTTGATGAAGAAGACGAACAAGAGCAAGAGGCAATGCCAGTGGAAGATATCCAACCTAGCGGTGACACCAACATGGCCAACTTAAACTATACGGAGAGGATTGCTGCCTTGGTATAGCGCGAAGGATCCATTGCTTTGGCTGGCAGTCCGAGGTGCATAGTTTTCCGTGTGCGGGGTACCCTTCAGGGACAAAGGGTCACGATGATGTTGGATAGCAGAGCTACATTGAATTTCATAAACTCCTCCTTGGTGAAGCAAAGAAATCTTCCGACGGAGGCACATGCAGGCTTTCAGGTCAAGGTTGTCGGAGGGACGTTCCTGCCCTGCACGCACCTTGTTCCTCAGCTGAGCATCACGATGGTGAATCATACGGTGACAGAGGACTTTTTCATAGTGGACCTCGCTGACATGGAAGTCATTCTTGGCATACAGTGGATGGAGACACTTGATGAGTACACTCAGAGTTTCAAGCGAATGGATTTCACTTTCGTGGTTGACGGAAAGAAGGTGGTCCTCTGAGGGATGGCAAATGAACATCCGAAGGAAGTTTCCATGCATCGGATGCAAGTAGTCTTGCGACACAATGATGTTGAGTGGGCTGCGCATTGTTTTATCTCGGCGGAACCTATGAAGGGGCATCGAACAACTACACAAGATGATGAGCTTCAGGATATTTTAAGTAGGCATAAAAAGCTCTTCATGGATATCCCTCCTGGCATACCACCGCATTGGGGATTTGAGCACACAATAGAGTTGGATTCAGGGGCAAAACTTGTCATAACCACACCGTACCGCCATCCCAAGAAGTTCAAAGATGAGATTGAGCGGATGATTCAAGAGTTGCTTGAGAAGGGATGGATCTGTCCCAGTTCTAGCTCGTTCGCGTCATCTGTGGTGTTGGTCAAGAAGAAGGATGGAACATTGCACATGTGTGTGGAGTATCGCGCACTGAACAAAAGGACAATAAAGAACAGGTACCCCATCCCGAGGATAGATGAGCTGCTAGATGAACTACATGGCGCGATCTATTTTTCAAAAATAGATCTCCATTCCGGATACCATAAGATCTGAATGGGGGAAGCGGATCTGGAGAAAATGGCTTTCCGTTGCCATTACGAACACTATGAGTTTCTGGTCATGCCATTCGGTCTGACCAACGCAACAAACAGTTGCATAAGTATCTATTGGTATTCTTTGACGATCTTCTTATTTATAGCAACGAGGTTTTGAGTATCATGGAGGAACAGTCCCTGTTCGCCAAACAGTCCAAATGTGAGTTTGGGATGACAGAGATATTGTACTTGGGGCATGTCGTCAATCAATACGGGGTTCAAGTGCATCAGGAGAAGATTCAGGCTATCCTCGACTGGCCTCTTCCGAAATCACTCACGGATTTGCGAGGGTTCTTCAGGTTATGCAGTTACTATAGAAGATTTGTCAAAGGTTTTTCTCAGCTTAGTGCGCCTTTAATGGATTTGACGAAGAAAGGGGCTTTCCAGTGTAACGAAGAAGCACAACTCATTTGATAAACTAAAAGAGGCCATGAGCACTTGCTCGGTCCTGGCACTACCTGACTTCACCCGACCGTTCATTTTGGAATGCGACGCGTCCGGGGAGGGCATTGGAGTGGTTCTGATGCAGGACAGACACCCCATCGCCAATGAGAGTAGGAAGCTTACACCAGTAGAACACTTGTATTCTGTTTATGATAAAGAAATGTTGGCCATTGTACATACACTAACCAAGTTCCGACAGTATCTGGTTGGTGCCAAGTTTGTTGTCCGTACGAATCACAATAGTCTGAGGTATTTCCTGGAGTAGTGGGACTTGAACGAACGGCAACAAAAAAGGGTAAGCAAAGTGCAGTCTTTTGATTTTGACATTGAATACGTTAAGGGGAAAAGCAATGTTGTTGTAGATGCCTTGTCCCGAAAACCCACCATCTGCTCGCTAGAACAGATCTCAGCTGAGTGGAAGGCTCGACTGTTGGTAGAATATTCCAAGAATACGTTTGCCTGTGAGATAATGGATGGTCACATCCACGATGATCGATATAGGGTGGTGAATGATATCATCTATTATAAAGGTCGGATCTACCTAGTGCAGGAATCCAAACTGAAGCAGAAGATCCTGAAGGAAGTGCACAACTCCCCTTAGGCTGGACATCCCGGCTTCCTTAAAACCTATAGAAGTATTCGGGAGAGATTCTCATGGAAGGGATTGAAAGGGGACGTGTTGCAGCATGTGAGAGAATGTACTGTTTACCAACAGAACAAATCCGAACACACTCTTCCTGTCGGACTGTTACAGCCTTTGCCGATTCCCAAACATAAGTGGGAAAGTATATCAATGGATTTCATAACAGGACTTCCCAGGGTGAACGATAGGGACTGCATCTTCATTGTAGTTGACAGATTGACAAAGTACGCTCACTTCTTCGCCATCCCCTTGGACCTTCAGGCTGCACACGTCGCCGAACTATTTTTCAGAGAAGTCTTTCGCCTGCATGGGTTACCCGAAACATCATCAGCGATTGGGATGGACACTTCATTAGTATCTTCTGGACAGAACTGTTTAGGATGGCAGGGACTGAATTATCACCAAGCACGAGCTACCACCCACAGACGGATGGCCAAACTGAAATTGTGAACAAATGGCTTGAACGCTACCTATGAAACTATGTCTCGGCTCAGCAACATGCGTGGCTAAAATGGATCCATCTCAGGGAGTATTGCTACAACACCACATATCACATGTCGATCGGGATGGCGCCATTCAAAGCTCTGTACGGGCACGAACCACTCTCCTTCATTGACACAGTTCTAGGTGATAGTCGTGCTCCAAGGGTGAAGGATTGGCTTCAGGAAGGACAGGACAATTTGAGGAGCTTGAAAGAAAACCTGCAGCAGGCACAAATCGACAGGTGTACGCGGACAGACGCCGGATAGAGAGGAGTTTTGAAGTGGGGAATCTGGTCTATCTCCGGCTTCAGCTATACCAATAGTCTTTATTAAAGGAATAGGAAAGGAGAAACTGAAGCCGTGTTTTTATGGTCCCTACCGCGTGATCCATTGCATTGGTGAGGTAGTGTACGAACTAGAACTTCCGGAGGGTAGCCGCATTCACAATGTCTTCCATGTTTCCTGTCTGAAGAAGGCTATAGGGCAAAACGTCACAATCACTACCGACCTTCCGCCACTCAATGAGAAGGGAAACCTCATTCTGGAACAGGCTGAGATTCTCGAAGTGTGTGAAAAGGTCCTACGAAACCGCACCGTGAGGGAGTACTTAGTAGGTTGGCGACATCTATCGCTAGACGATGCAACGTGGGAAGGCGAACACATACTCCAGCACCCGGCATTGCACTTGCTTGAGGACAAGCAAATTTTGGGACAAGAGGACTGTAATGTCCCCGTCATAAAATAAATATACTCATTTAATCTTTGTAATGGGCCAATTGATTTATTTTATCTCGGACCTATTTTATTTAGTTTTAATAGTTTGTGTCGTCGTCGGCTAACTTTGTACACCCTCGGAAAGCTTTTCCCGATGGGTATTTAAGTGCGGCTTGTAGTCAGTTCGTAGGCATGCTTTTGGATTTTTATATCTCTGTACTGCGGATTCCCGTCGGAGTTCGGCATTGATCACCATTTTGGAAGTGGAAGACCTTCCCTATTTGGCTCTCTCAATTTCGGTGGGAATAAACCCTCACCCTATTTCGATCGTGTTCTTGGTCTGTATCTGGCAAATTGAGGGACTTAATTGCGTAGTTGTTCTTGTTGGTGAATCTGTGGATTTTGTATGATCATTTCTGCATTTTCTAAGTATTGTTGTTCAGCATTAAGCATTGTAGACTCACCATACGGCTTCATTTGCATCTCTCAGAATAGTGTACGGCCTTCAAATCCATCTATTGTTTCATCTCCCTACCGTACGGCTTTTAGTCTTTCCTGTTCGGCATTCTTATCCCACCGTACGATTGATAACTCCATACATCACCATACTGCATTGATACTTTGCCAATTCCGAACTTGCTTTCATTCCTATACGGCCTCCTTACCACTGCCGTATAGACATCAATATCACTGTACGACCCTTTTTTTCCTACCATTTAGACTATCTTCCACCGTACGACTTTTATGTGTGGTTATTACACTTTATGGCCATCAAATCTAAACCGTACGGACTCCTATCTCTGCCTTCAACAACATACCATATGGTCACTCCTGTAGCTTCCAGTATACCATACGACCCTCTTGTTCATCCTCCTATTCACTCTACGGAATACGCACTTCAAGCAATCACCAGGGAAACTTGCATCTTGGTCTCAGGAGGGTATCCAGATTGTTACATGTGAGGTGTTGGGCGAACTCCTACTTGTAGTCATTCTTCATAAAGGTAAGAAGTCTCACCTCTTATGTTAAGGCAGGTCTGATTTCCACTTCTCTGGCAAGATCAACCACCCCTCATGCAACTACAACCATGCCTTCTAACTCTACCAAGTATCTCTATATGGAGCTAAGAGAATCTCACGAGTTAGCTTTTGAGACCCAAATGTGGCCGCCATGTACCCTTGTCCCACTTTAACCATTTGTCAACATTCCAAGATGCAAAGAGGCATCTCCTTCATGTGCACAATCCTTAATCTCAATCACCTCTCCGACTGTCTTTGATATCTGCTCCCTTTTGGTAGGCCCTAACTCCTACTCTTTGAGAGGCTTTGTTTGAACAAGACTGTGTTTTGTTTCTACTTCTTGCTAGAAGTGTGTGGCCACTAGTAAGATGGGTTAATGTGGTGGAGTCTTGACAATACCCATATTGGGTTAATGTGGTGGAGTCTTGACAATACCCATATCAAACATATCCAAAAACGTATTGAGTCTTGTATTCGCTTCATTTTCTATTTCCATTTGTTGATGTGAGTTTTATGGCATTACAACATGCAAAACTGAATGCTTAGTATTTTGGAATGAAACACCAAATCTCCAATTCTTTAATGAATAAAGACACTTCTTATGCTAAGATTGTAATGAAAGATCATAAGGTGACTTCAATTTCCTTCTCAAATGTGTATACTCACTTAGCGATATTGATGTGATTTGCTGGAGTCATGAGGGGACTTATGCTATTCACTAAGATTTATCAACTTGATTCAATTGATATGGCTTCACAATGTGTAATGAAAATATTTCAACTTACAAAATGAAACTTGAACTTGCAAATGTAAACTACTTTAACTTTTATATAGTGCAAAGTTTCTACAAATTCTGATCAACTAATACTGAAATAATGATTTTGGTCTTGCTGAAAATCGATCTCCTTCAAGTCTGGGCTGAATGTTATTGTTCAGGAAGTCTGAAATGAATACTGTAAATTATAATTCATCTCTGATCTAAATCGTCAATGAGCGGATTGCTAGAAGAGCAGACTTTGGTAATTGTGTGTCTTCTATCCACAAACTTGTTCCTACTTTATACATAGACCAAGGGTCTTGTCTTTCCATAAGACACATCCCTTCTAGGTCGGCCCTCCATGAATTAATCCCTTTGCATAACAAATCGGCGGCCTTTATCATTTAACAAATAGTTAATTAGAAATCAACTACAATAGTTATTTTAAGAGGCATATAAGTATACCCAATAAAACACCGATCATTTAGAGTGAGAAGTATTTATCATGAGGCAAGTATAAGTGAATTTATATGCATTTTGGATTTGTCTGATCGGGAATATCAGAACATTGATATAATCAAGTTATAAGGATTTAACACTCCCTCTTAATTTGATAATATAAATGAGAGAAACATATCTAGCAACATTGTTTAAGCATAGAATTATACTCTATATCTATCTGATTCTTCCATGCATGAAGTATCATGATAGTTATATAACCAAACTTGTAATATGGATTATCACTAACACTTGTGATAACAATATTTCATGTAATGCAATACATAGGATAAAATCCGGAGAATGATAAAATTCTTCCTTTATCCAAATTGTGACTCATAGGTACTGGCAGGCCTATATCACAATATGATCTTGAGTTACGATCTGTCAGTTCATAGGATAAAATCCGGAGTATGATTAAATTTTTCCTTTATCCATGTTGTGACTCATAGGCATAGAAATGGCTATATCACAATGTAATCTTGAACTCATCTAGATCTGATAGTAGTTCTCTACTGTTCAATACATTATCTAAGAGATCGTCATCTTTCATAATGTCTTTTATACAAGTGTTCATTATCTTAGAGATCGTCACCTCTTAAATAACGAATACAAACGGTGAAGCCCATAACAGTCAATAGCTTGACAATAATAATTTTAACTCAAAATTATTTCATTAATGATTAAAGAATACAAATGTATTATAATTCAACCATACCAAGTCTTTTCCTAAAGTGATCTACCTTCACTCGAGAGAGAGGTTTGGTAAGAATATCTGCTGTCTGATGTGCAGTGCAAATGTTTTCTAATTTTATAGTATTCTTGTCTGCCATATTTCTTACATAATGGTAAGGAATTTCAATATGCTTGGACCTGTCATGAAAAACTGGATTCACAGAAAGCTTGATGAAACTTTGATTATCACAATGAATAATAGTAGGATTCATGCGTTGACCAAATAATCCCACAAGTAACTTTCTAAGCCAAATTGCCTCCCGAGAGGCCATTGCTGTGAAAATGTATTTAGCTTCTATGGAACTCTATGCTACTGATGCCTGCTTTCTGCATACCAAAGATATCATCGTTGAGCCTAAACTAAAGCAACATCTTGAAGTGTTTTTCCTATCAGTAACATTTCCAGCCCAATTTGAGTCTGTCTACCCATGTAGGTCCAAGTCAACTTTCTCATACTTGAGCCCAAGGTTAAGAGTGCCTTGTAAGTATCTCATGATGTGTTTGACTGCAACTAGGCGAATCTCCTTTGGCTTACACATAAATTGACTTAAAGCATTAACAACATAGCAAATATTAGGTCTTGTATTTACCAAGTACATAAGAGACTTAATCATCTGTCTGTAAAGAGTAGAATAAATGGAGGGTGATTTTGCTGCTGCTTCCTTAAGTTTATGTAAATTAGTCTCCATAGGAGAAAACATAGGTCTACAGTTCCACATTCCAAATCATTTGAAGATGTCTAATGTATACTTTCTTTGATCAAGTATGATGCTGTCAGAGTTTTGCCATACTTCTAGTCCTAGAAAGTAATGGAGTCCTAAATCTTTCATTTCAAATTGTCTAATTAGATCTTTCTTGCATTTATCTATAAGATGATCATCAGCAGTTATTAGTAAATCATAAACATATAGTATCAAAATTATCATATCATCTTTATCCTTTTTATAATAGAGATTTGGATCAGCTTCATTCTTGGAGAATTCTAAACTGGAGAGATACTTATAGATTCTTTCACCATGCCCTTGGAGCCTCTTTAAGCCCATAGAGAGCTTTCTTGAGCCCCGAAACAAAGACTTTAGGGTTATGAGTTTCAAATCCTTTAGGTTGTTCCAAATATACCTCTTCTGTAATCTTTCCATTTAGAAATGTTGTTTTTAGATCCATCTAATGTAATTTCCATCCCTTCGATGCTGCAATAGCTAGGATTGCTCTTACAGAGGTGTATCTGTCAATTGGAGCAAAGGTTTCTTCATAATCAATTCCCTCCTTTTGAGAGAATCCTCTGGCTACAAATTTGGCTTTATATTTTTCAATGCTACCATCAACAACATGCTTGATTTTAAATATGTACTTAGAAGAAACAACAGATTAGAGGAGGAGGAGCATAGTGTTGAAGAAGAGGATACGGAATCAGAAGAAGAGGTGAAGGGGGAGGACAGTGAGAAGGTTGAGGAGGAAATGACAGTTACATCGAGGAACCCCAAGAAAAAGAAGGCTGAGGAGGCTTCGCTATTGGAAGAAACAAAAGACCAGACTCCTTTGATCTCGGGCCCTATCCCTACCATTTCTTTGCCGCAGGGGAAGATAATTTCTATGGTGGAAGACAGTGGGGAGGTGGTTTTGAAAGGAGGGGATCGTGGAGAAATTTTAACTCTAAAATGGCGAAAATGGGGATAGTCAGAGAGACGATGAACCCCCAGGTGATGTAGGAAAAAGATGGTAAAGTCCATTTTGATGAACTTCTTGACCCGACTCTTATTGCAATCTCTGACAATGCGAGAGAATATGGGCTCGACTTGCTCAACAACGCTAAAAATAGCATGATAGACAATTTTCGCTCTATCAAATGGCTGTTTCATGAGATAGAAGAACTCAAGGAGAAAGCGAGCCAGAAGGATGACCACATGAGAAGCAGCGATCAGGGACATCATGTTGACCAGGAGGACCGTATCTCAATGTTTGAAAAAAGAGTTTTAAGGATGGAGATTGCTAATCAAAACTTGGCTAATCAGGTGATTGCAACTTTGAACACCCTGAATGAAAACATCAATAGTTTGGGTGATTCTTTGAAGGAAGCTGGCTTTGGCAGGGTAAAAGCAGATAAAGACAATATGGATTGTGGAAAAAATGAGGAAGAAAAGAAAGAGACCAGGGGATCGGCAGATGATTAGAACTAGGATCAAGCGGGTGCGGACAACTGGAAGGCCAATGAAGCTGTAGAGACTCTGCAGGTTCTAGATAGGGAGAACTAATAGGTTTACCTTTCATTTTTGTTTCGCCCTTCTCTAGTGTTACTAGTTTTTACTTCCTGGCCATGGGCTTGTCTTTTGGTTTTGGCTTTTTATAAGTAGATGCAGACTAGCTGGACTTTACTTTTTATTTATATTTCAGTTATTATGTAAAACTTTTGGGTTTTAGGATCCCTATAAAACCTGTTTTACTTAATAAAAAACAAAAAATTTTCCTTCAGGCCTTCTAACAATTTCCCAGATATCATTCTTAATAATGGATTGGTATTCTTCCATTATAACATCCTTCCAAGTTGTATGTTTGATAGCATTTGAAATATTGGTTGGTTCTGATTTAGATAAATCACTCATGTTTGCTGGATAACTAGAAAGTCTTTTTCTTTTTTTGAAGGTTCTAGATGGTGCAACGAAGTCTTGTGCTTCCTCTACAGGCTTAATAGCCCAAAGTGGTTTTTTCTTAGGATTTTTGAGTTTCCTCAAGATTAAGATTTTGAATTTCATCTTCAAATTCTTCAATGTTCTCCCTTTGAAACTCAAATTCATGATTTTCTTTAGCACTAGGTATATATGTAGGATCTTCAGAACTAAGGGCTCTTTTGATTGTTAAATCTTTTTCAAATATTACATCCCTACTAAGTTCAATGTTTGTCTGACTAGGTATGAAAATTCTATATGCCTTAGATGTTTCACTATACCTGACAAAAATACCTTTCCTCTCGGAGGGTTCTAACTTAATTCTCTTTCCTTTTGGAACATGTATGTATACAAGGCACCCAAATATCCTAAGATGGCTTATATTTAGTTTAACCTTAGAAAAGACTTCTTCAAGAGTTTATATCTCTAAGGTGGGAGTGAGGACTTTTATTTTGAATATAGACAACAGTACAAGAGGCTTCTGCCCAAAGATAATATTCTAAATTTTGATCAAATATCATAGCTCTTGCTGCTTCTATAATTGTTCTATTCTTCCTTTTTGCTACCCCGTTTTGCTGTGGGTTATAAGGAACCATATACTCTCTCCTAATTCCCGCTTCTTTACAAAAAACTTTGAAAAAGTCTGAAGTATATTAGCCTCCATTATCAGTCCTAAGAGTTTTAATTTTGTGTCCTGATAAGTTTTTAGTTAAGGTTTTGAATTCTTTAAATCTCTTAAGGATTTCTTCTGATTCTTTATATTTTAAGCAGTAAATCCATGTTTTCCAAGAGCAATCATCTATAAAAAGTATATAGTACCAGAATCCTCCAAGAGAAGGAACAAACATAGGTCCACATAAATCTGAGTGGACTAATTCCAAAATATTGTTAGTTTTTCTAGTGCTATCATGAAATAGACATTTGGTGTTCTTACCCAAAGGACATCCTTTGCATATGCTTGAATGATCTTTATTCAACTTAGGTAAACTAGTAACCATCTTCTCCATAGTTGATAAGGCTTTGAAGTTTAGATGTCCTAACCTTCTATGCCACATTTCGTTTATATCAACAGCTTCACGAATTAAGGCTTGAAAAGGTTCTATGTTTAATTCATACACGTATCCCTTTCTTTGACCAATCAACTTTGATTTCTTAAATGAAGATTTCTTAGACCAGGTCATCACTTTACTGTTTATGAATGCAACATTATGTCCATCATCTTCAAGTGCCGTGACAGAGATTAGATTCCTCTTTATTCTTGGTACATAGAGTACTCTTTTGAGATGGAGAGAAATACCTGATTTCAGTTTCGAGGTGTAATTCCCAATTCCTTTGACTGAATAATTGGAATTATCACCTATCGTAACTTCACCATTAACTTTTGATATTGAGTCTAGAACTTCTTTGTATCTTGTAATGTGTTGAGATGATCCACTATCAATTGCCTATGCTGTGCTTGATACTTCATTTGATAGTGCAGAATACAATACACATTTCTCAAGATCATAGTTTTCTTCTTTCCTAGTAACATTTGTACAGTTTACTTGCTGCTTTGACTTCTCAAGGCAATTAGATCTATAGTGTCCAAATTTTTCACATTTGAAGCATTTTATTTTGGATAAATCTTTCTTAGGTTTGTCATTTCTTTGATTACCCTTCTTGAAGTGCTTCTTCTTACCTTTATAGGAATTTGTGTTGAGAACATGAAGTTCTTCATCTTCAGTTTTCAATTTTCCTCCTTTCTTATGTTTCCTAGATTCTTCTTGAAGGCAATCTCTTTTAAGTCTACTGAAGTCGAGAATATTGTCTTTAGCACTTACTCCTTGTGAGAATGTTTCCCATGAGTTCGGTAACCCATCTATAGCCATAAGTTTGAGCTCTTTGTCTTCAATTATGGTCCATATACTTGCAAGTTCATCTCTTCGACTAGCCACCCTTAGGAAGTATGAATTCATAGATTCTCCCTTCTTTATCTGTAAATGATATAGTTGCCTTTTTAGTGCAAGGTTTCTAGTCGCATTGTTAACCTCATATGCATTTAACAATGCACTCATCATATTATATGTCATCTGATGTTTCATTAGCATAGGTACTATTTCTTTTTTAACCCCATCTAATATGATTTGCATGGCTTTCCTGTTTCCTTTAATCCAGATAGTTTTATGAGGATCAACATCAGGTCACTTGGATTCTTTATCAACAAACTGTATTACATCATTGTCTTCAAGAATCATCATAATTCTGAATTTCCAAGCAACGAAGTGTTCTTTTCCATCAAACCTATCTTTGGGTCTGATTGTGCTAGCCATTGAAGGTAGAAGGAGTTGCTAGAATCTGATTGTCAATTTGCAGAGCCTAGGTTCGATTACCAGAGCTTTGATACCATGTAAAGCTTCTACAAATTCTGATCAACCAATACTGAAATAATGATTTTGGTCTTGCTGAATATCGATCTCCTTCAAGTCTGGGCTGAATGTTATTGTTTAGGAAGTCTGAAATGAATTCTGTAAATTATAATTAATCTCTGATCTAAATTGTCAAGGAGCAGATTGCTAGAAGAGCAGACTTTGGTAATTGTGTGTCTTCTATCCACAAACTTGTTCCTATTTTATACATAGACCAAGGGTCTTGTCTTTCCATAAGACACATCCCTTCTAGGTCGGCCCTCTATGAATTAATCTCTTTTCATAACAAATCAACGGCCTTCATCATTTAACTAATAGTTAATTAGAAATCAACTACAATAGTTATTTTAAACGGCATATTAGTATACCTAGTAAAACGCAGATCATTTAGAGTGAGAAGTATTTATCATGAGGCAAGTATAAGGGAACTTATATGCATATCGAATCTCTCTAATCGAGAATATCAAGACATTGATTTAATCAAGTTATAAGGATTTAACATATAAGTATGGAAGAAAGAGAAAATACCCTTGGACTCTACTAGATGAAATCTTGTCATCGACTCCATCCACCTAGTGTAGGCTTCTTACATGTGTTCAAATGATTTTCAAATCAGTACCATTTCTTTAATTCCATCTGTGGATGCAAATTGAAGATCAAGGATGGATTGAAGTTAAATGCATTCAAATGCCATTTGACTATGCAAGGCAAAACTCACAACCAGTAAGTAGATATTGGTTTGGTCTATGATCGAATCAAGAAAGAATGCATTCACAATTACTCTTATCCAACTATTTTACTCAAAAAAAAATTTGAAATTAACAACTTGAAATCATTTAATCTATTCTAAGTGAGGAATGTAGATCCCCATGCAATACTTCCAAGTAGATCACAATAATTCACCATGTAAGACAACAATGAATAATAGAGAAGACTTGTCATCATTTTAGCAATAATTTTCCCTTACAAAGAAGGGGAACAAGCTTTATGTAGCAGTTCACTTATAATGAATGACCAAGATCAAATTATAATCTATGGTTTAGGTTAATCTATTACAAACTCTAATTAGGGTTGCTACCACTATCATCCAGTGATATCAAAGCACCACCATGTGGGCCAATAGAAAAATTACAGTGCTTTTAAAGAGCCAATGTTAAATGCGTCAGGTATAAACTACTAATCAAAAAACACCAAACTGTGGGTCCATCAAAACTCAACACCTAATTATCGACCAATGAGAAAATTAAATGCCACATAGCCTTACATCAAATCTTCCTATAGAAGAAACTTTCCTCTGTTTTATTTTTTCCAAATTCAGTGAACCTGGCCAAAATATCATTAAGTTCATTCATTAGAGGATTTGGTACTATTTGTTTCTTCCAAACAGCAATATCTAACTTAGTAGCACCTGTAGCAAGAATTCTTCCCCAACTTGGCATATCGTCATGCTAAGAGGCCATGAAGGTATTGAATGCTGCAACTGTTGTTCCAATTTGACAGTTCTAATCTTCAAATTAGAGAACCCTCATCCTTTCTCTTTAAATTTCCAAATTCATGTTTTCTTCCTTTCTTTCATAGAATTGAAATGTCACTTTCACCACTTCTACAACCTCATCTTGAATCACATGAACTATTACATTGCGGCCTTGTCAATCACCTTTTATCTTCTCAAGATTATCTTTCCTAAAAACTAATGCGAAGTACCAAATGTTGACATTTTTCATTCCATTTGCCTTTATTATTTTGTTCTTTTCCAACAATTGTTCAGGAATTCTTGTCATTGCTTGCAATCATATGATAGTTTTTTTTCTTATAGGTTATATTTTTTCACAAACTGCTATTATGGCTTGAAGTTTTGTTTTGATTGATGTAATTGCATGATAGTATGTCAAGAATTCTAGAAGAAAAACATGTCTCTTGCACAACTTCATCCATGCCTTTGACTCATGAAATGTCATCTTTTAATTTTCCAAATTTTTGATTGGTTCTCTTTCAAGGGTGAGAGGTGGTGCAAATGCTTGATCTTTTTGTTGAATACGATTAAGTACTTGCCTGAGTGCTCTCCTAAGTGTCGATTTTCTTCTTTATGTTTCTTCTTCTTTCCAACCTCCTTGCTCATTCTGCTCCAAAATTTGAATGGCTCTACGAGCATCTTCTAATTCTAGTATTTTCGTCATAATCCCCATATCATTCTCAAATATCCTAGTCTTGAGGAAGGATGTTATGTCTTGTTTTATCTTGAGATTTAGAATGGTATTATTGTCCATCCTGCTTACCTTTATCCACGTTGGAGTCACGCCCTACGTTTCTCTTTGGGATCCTTTAGAGTTGGCTCCCACCGTCTTCATGTTCAGATCGATCACCATATGGATAGAAATGATCGGATCTGTCAGCTATGTACTTTGGCGGAGGTTGAGATAGAGACTCACTTTATATTTTGTTGTCCTATCTATTATGAGATTAGAGGGAGATTTTACTACCTATTTAGAGATTGCTTTTCTCTTTCTGCGCTCTTCAACTATATTGACCAGCGATGCCTTGCACTTTACTTTCGAGAGGCCACCCAACTTTGAGCATACCCTTCAGTCACTCATACTTCAGTGTCATATCTCAGATCAGCTTATCACCGACTTTTTCTCCCCCTTGTCTCCACCACAGGGTGCGAAAAGGCCATCCAACATCACTCACTCCAGATCGGTGAGACATTGCATCGGTCTGTCTAGGTAGCGACACTCCTCCAGTAGTTCTTGGTGACAATCTAAGACTCTGGATTGTCCACAGTTATACCCTTCTGTGACTGATTTCTTTGTACCAAGGAAGGATCCCTAGTCCTTACCTTGGCTTTTCTGATTTTTTGTCTTGTTTTATTTCTTCTTGGACACCGTTCGGTGCTCCTTCTTTGATTGGCTCTTTTGTTTGTATGCTCAGTCCCATAAACCCTTGTGGTTTCTTGTTGGACATTAATATGATTATCTTATCTTATCTGATCTCCTCTTTGAATGACAATTTGAACTTTGCGAGATCCAAGGTCATCCCTAGTAACCTTTTCTAGTCTCTTTTCTTGTTGGATTTCCTTCTCTTTCTCCAAGTACTCTATGATGTTTTCAATATCTGTAATTGATTCTAGATTGACAATCTCTTTTCTTTTTAACATCTCCCTCAACTAGGTAGTTGCTATACATTCTCCCAACTATATATTTGGTTCTCCCTTGTCGTTTGCTCCAACTAGTATTATGACTACATCTTCTCTTGGCCCTTCATTTGGATGTGGAAATTCACCTTCTTGTGGAGAATCCCCAACGTCAATCATTTCATCTTCACTTATCCTTTGTGGAGGAGAATGTCCTTCAATCTTGCTTTGACTTAGAGGAGAGTATCTAGAGGAACTTTGGCTAATATTGGCCTTTGATTCAACAATGACTTCTTGATTTACCTCCCTGTCTTTTGTTGGAGTAGCCTTTCCTTATTTAGAGATAGCTCTCTCTTTTGATGAAGGAGCATTTTATTCCTGTTTTTGGGCTTGTGGCTCCTCAATCCTTATTACTTTATCCCTTGAATCTTTTCTTTGTGAGGCTTTTCCAACATTTCTCCTCTTTTTGTTGCCTTCATCTTTTTGCCTTTCATATGACTCTTGAGGTTAACAGGATGATTCTTCCTTAACTTCTTCCACCTCTTCCATTTTAACATATGGTGGAATTCCTTTATTTACTAGACCTGCCTTCTTTCTATACAAACACTTAGGTGAAAAGTGTAATGGGGATCATCAAAGCTTCCAAATTGATCCCCTTTTCATTCAACTAGTCAATATCTTACAACTCATGATTTGTAGTTGTTTCAAAAATCTTTTGTGGTGACTATCGTCTTCTTCCAATTGACCAGACACTTGAATTTGCTTCCATTTTGATTTTCTGATCATATGCACAATTACCCTTCAGAACATCCTCTTTCTGATCTCTAAATTATCAATTGCATCTTCTTAGTAATCTTCAAATTGTGGAATGTGATGGAACCTGTTTCCATATGCTTTCCTGATTTTCCTTTTGGGATCAAAGTTCTCCCTTGCCTCATGATATCCCAATGTATAAAAATCGGAATTCTCTCTTTATGACCTCAGTTATTGCAAGAGATGGACAAATCTTACATCCCATACTGAATGAAAATCCAGCCCATTTCTTGTGTTTGTGCCTTGGATCTTGTAATAGGTGCTCAATTTCCTTGCCACTTCCATTATCACCAACTTATTAGTAGGATACCTCAGAAGATTTTGTGGAAAAGATGCACTTCCTAACACTCAAATGTATGTGAACTTAGGAAATTGAGTGTATGATGAACCATGTCTCTTGATTAGCTTCTTAGTTTTTTCGGATAACCTTTTATGTAGAGCCTCCTACAATATTCTTACAATTCACTCGACAAAAGAATCATTGAAACTTTTGAAGTGCTTCTTGTTGTGAAGGTGTATCTGAGGTAATATTCATGCACAAGGAATTGCCTTGCTCCCATTCCAACTTTTCCTAATCTATTCAATCTTGGATGCCTGAATACCATAGCTAACATGTAGACCAAATAGGAAGTCCTATGAAATGCCCTTGTGTTCTTTATCATCTTTAATTGAAGATTGGGGTGATGAGTGATTGTTTTGGCCCATTCAAACTAACCAAACTAACCTCTAGCAGATCTCTTGTCTATGAAATAAAACATCAAGACTCAGAAATAGCTCCTTTTGGCTCTCCTATGACCGACTTAGCATGATGATGAGGTTTTAGTAGTCCTTGAAATCTGATTTAGTCAACTTGCATAGCCTCAATAGCTTGGAATGGTGGCTTCTTGGTTCTTTTCTTTCTTCTTGTTTTTCTTTTCGAAGAAAAGTAGGTTATGTTTGTCTAAATCTAGGGGTACAATGTCTTGAACAGTCATCATTTTCCATTTTTCCTTCCGATTTCCTATGGTCATCATTGGTTAGTAATCACAATAATTGAGTCATTTTTTCTTGAATTTGGTGCGGCCAAGGATGGGAGGGACCTCGAAAGATCATTCTACCTACGAGAATGGAAAAATATAAACACATTACTATATATTTTATTTTTAAAACTAAGTGCTTGATAAACTTTTTAATGTGATGAGCGACATTGGCATGACAAGCCCTCCGAGTCTACCTAAACTGCTTTTGACATGGAACTACGAACCAACAAGGCCACAAATGGGGGACCTCATCCCCATATAACATAACTGAGGTCCAAACCTGTGAGCACATTGGATTAATGAAGGCACAAGACTGTTATCACAATGGCTCAACAAAAATTTGAACTTGGGCAGGGACAACAACAGCACCACCACTTAACCAACACACTTAGTGGAGAACCCACATTATTTCTCTTTCTTACTAAGAAGTAGATTTTAAGATTCTTTCATGTATTTTAACTTTTTGAAAGCATTTAAATCTCACGTGTATTTTAGAAGGGACTTCTATCCCACTTACTTGTAAGGTTTATCAATACTCTACACATACCATAGGAGTTATGGCCTACATCTAGGTTAATTAATGTTTTGATTCAGCATGATTCTCTGATGAAAGTCTCTGCAATTTTGAACATTTGGTTCTCTTGTGAAAGAATTCTATAGAACTCGCACATTCTTTTAAGTCATCATAATTTCAACTTTAAAAGATAAAATCTTTTGATTTATTTTATGGCGGATTTCAATTGCTGAAGTTAAACATGCTTCTTTTGATCAAATCAATAATGCAGGATGGAGAAAGCATCCTTCTTTTCCCTGGAGGAGCAAGGGAAGTGAACAAAAAAAAAGTGAGTTATGTAGACTGTTTATTTTCTTAGGCAAGTCATCTCACTCAACTCATTTTAAACTACTTATAGCTTACCGAGGTTCCATTCCAAATGAAGTAATATGTTACTCTATTATGGCATTTCTGATGGGAAATGATTTGATGTGAACAACATTATTATTCAAAGATGCTTATGCTTCAGGGTGAATCCTACAAGTTGGCATGGAAATCATCAACAGAATTTGTTCGTATGGCCAGTCGATTTAAGGCAATTATCATCCCATTTGCAGCTCTTGGTGGCGATGATGCGTATGTGTCCTAATATTATTTTAGGATTTATTATTCTTCATTTGTTTGTTTGCAGTTTGCACATAAAAGTTTTCTAAGAATCTGCTTTAGTAAGTAGACGGTTTTGAATCAATTAATACCTAATCAAAGTCACACACACAGGTTTACTGTACTAACGGATTCTGAAGAACTGTTAGATTCACCTATTGGTCCATTTTTGAAAGAGATTTGTTCTCGTCTCAATCTCAGTACAGAGGTCATTCCTCCAATTACAGCATTACCTGGTACAACTATACCAAGGTAAGAATATGTGACAGTAAAATACTTTATTTCAGATAACTTCTTTTGAGGTTGTGAAAACGTTCTCTTACCAAATGGGAGACTTTCTAGACATGTACAAATACGTTTGAGAAATTGAAAGAAGAGGGAGAATTAAACAATCAGTGTCCTAATAATATTCTTTGAGAATGGCGACAGATCAAGAAAGCGGTTTAATAAATGAGAAATCAAAGACATATTGAGTTTAATCTAACTCTAGAGTTTAAATCATTGCCAATATAACTCTAGAATCATCTAGATCAATCTGATTGAGCAGGGAACAGAGGTATATTGTTTGATAGTGTTTTCTACTAGAGGGTTCAGGTTGTGTACTAAGACAGATATTGATAATTGCAGTTACCTAATCTCATTACGTAAATATGTGTATTTAGCTGGCAACCATAGAAAGCAAATAAACTACAACAATAATGGGAAGGATAACCTGAATGCTTTTCTGCCAACTGCAATTTTGAGGTTGGGTTCTGTAATTGCCCATTCATTCAGGGTTATTTCATTTACTAGGAAGATAAGGAGACAAAGATGGATGGTGGGATCACCACTACTTATGCAATCTTCCGAATTAATCAATCACAAAAACTGTGAAGAACATTGATTGGCCATATCAAAGTCAAAAGAGCTTGTGTTCCTGTTATTGGATTTTTTCTTTCATGCATTTCCGTAATGCATATTATTGTTACTTAATTTTAACACATGTTAAAATTCAGACAAAAAAATTTTCTGCTAAAAGCACATTTCATCTGATATTTGAAAGAATATGAATGTCCTTGTATCATTCATTTTTTGAATATACAATTGATATTTTACAAAATAATGAAATGCTTAAGGCAAAGTATTTCACACAAGTCGTGAATACAATTGCTATCTTTCATACATTAAAGAACAAGAGAAATAAAACATATGGAAAAAAGTCAGAGATAACCAGTCATTGCCTTTCAGACTTTGATTGGTTAGGTATTCCGTCATTGCATTATTGCTCATGGTATAATTCTCGATCTGGTAAGCTCCTGGTTTCTCGTTTCCCTGCAAGTGAAAAGGATGGGGTTAGATCTTTATGATCTAAGCAATGACTAGTTATCTACAGCCACATTTTATGCACATGTCATATTCCTCTCATTTTTGAATACATACAAAAAATAACAAGTGTATTCTAAGTTTTCAAATGCAAATTACAGAGAAGTATTTTGTGAGTGTCACGAGCCCGTGCTCGAACCTCATAAGATATTATTATAAGCATTAGGAAAAGAAAGAGTGAGTTGCTAAAAGAAAAAATAAAGAGAAAGATAACACATAAAATTGGAAACAAGTGCAGCGAGGAGATCATGCTTCAGAATTCCTAACCAGGCAGAAATATATGATGATGAATCCTATTGCCCAGAATGGAAGATATCTAAATGCAAATATATCTACAGAATCAATATTAAATGTATCACAAAATGTGTTTACTAATAAAAAAACAGAAAGGTTTTGTTTCTTGGCACTACTGATCCAATGTTTCTTAAAATAACAGTTTAAAGAATATATGATCATAACGTGGAGTCGTAAGAGATCCTAAAATATGAAATCAGCTGGTGATGGCAGATCAATTTCATAAAAGAAGCAAACATGCATTCTGTCTTCAACATGAAAAGAAGAAGCATTTGACAAGAAGAATATGCAATACTTCAAATAGAAGGAGCAACTACTGTTCTGCATGAAATTAGCAAGCATGTTCAGGACTAATGCACAAGTTATAACTGATGAACAGTTTCATAATGATATTCATGACATCAGTCTCATTTTTTTTTCTGAGATGCAGATAAAGGCTCAATAGATATGGAAAATCAGAAAAAAAAAAAGAAGGTAAAGCAACGGTAACATTATTTTCAGCAATGGTATTTAATGTTCCAATTCCTAGATATTAAAAGCAAAGGATTCTGCTACAGATTTCAATCTTAAACGAAATCAATATTATGGACAGTATAAAACTGCTGCACATCTTCACTGAAGGACTCAACAGATGTATACTTTTCTATGTCTATAAAATGGCAAAGAAACCCTGATGTGAGTGATACAACAGAAGTGGAAGGGTTTTACATCTTAAATAACAGCAATTCCTATGCCAAAGTGTAAAAGAGAAGAGTCAGAAGTGAGCTCGTTACTTGGAAATATTTAATGGACAGCAGGTCACGGCTTAACTTACAGCCTGTGCTTTATTTTCATAAGACAAATTACAATGCTGAAGAAACCCTCATGAGAGTAATGAAAACCCAACAAATCCGACAAGTTACTTGTATTTTGTGCTCAAATATGGCGGCATGCCTGAAGCGATATGCAAAAGAACGTGTTTTTAGCACTAATTCTTAAAATGGCGACAAATATATTAGATGTAAAACGCATTTTAATATATCAGATGTAAAACGCATTTTACATAGCATTCTTAGTATATGCTCAGCAAAAGGAAAATCAGAGCAGCAATGAAAACGATATGTTTTCCAATTTATACAAGTGGAGCAAGCAGAACAAATGTTCTTCTTATAACAGTAAAACATGTTAAGGCAGGTTGAAAAGTTACCTCAAGACGGCTTGACATGATCAAATAGCAGAAACTAAATCACCATGAGCAATTTTCAACTTTCAGGCGGCTTCAAGAAGCAAGAACGTGTTCAACAGGAGGACAAGAAATGTAGATCTCAAACCCCAGCCGACCCCCCTCTTTTCATGTAATGCAAAAACGCAAATGAAGATGGTGTTTTAGAGCTTTCAAACTGACATACACCTTTTTCATCTATTTTACAAAGTTTGAAATCCGACAGGAAATATATTGGCATCATCTTTTGATGCTTCATGATCTAATAAACTCATTTGTTTTATTATTAAACAGTATAGTAATGTATTACTTTAGCAAAGTAATATATTATTATATTATTTAACTTTTATCAATGAGTCATGTAATTTAAATTTGCAAAATGAAAAATGTAATTAATAATAATCAAATTGATAATATTATAAATCAATTGATTATTATTAAATTGAGCAAATTTAGTTCAAATAAATCTATTTTTGGATTTAGGAGAGAAAGGGGGAATCTAAGTTAATCTTATGATTAACAAGTCATTGTGGCATGTGTCTTTTAGACTAAGTCCTAGAGTTTTTTTTAGAGACTTAGTAGCTTCATTTAAGGTCAAATTTAAGGCTTTTTGAGTCATTCCAGGACTGTGGGTCGAATTTTGACCTTGTCCTAGCATTTTTAGGCCATGTGTTGATATTTTGAGTCTTTTAAGGGCAGTTAAAGGTGAGTCATAGGTTCTGTTATGACAGTTTTTTTTTAAAGTAGTGAGTCATCTTTTGATAGGTTTTGACTCCCCTTTTGTAGCCTTTTTTCCTGATTTCGACCAGGAGGTTGCTATTTAGTTTTCTAAAACAGTGAAACCAGAGGATAGATGGATGGATGCAGTTTTGAAGGGGAATAGACTATTGTGACGTTTTACTGTCCTTGGTATATTGATTTTTTTGAGTTGTATCACTGAAATCGATTTTTTTGACCTCTAAAGGCATAATACAGTTGGCTAAATCTATTTCGGGACTCATTGTTGTGTGCAATATTGGTGATTTGATGTTAATTTTTTGTGTTCTATCACGAGCCTTTAAAGTTTGTCTCATTTTCGCACCTATATGTGTCAGTAAAACCTCTATGCATAGGTCATAAGTTGTGCATTTTAATGAAATTATATTGATTATGGTCCATATCTTTTTGATATTACTCATTAAAGCCCTCTTCTGAAACACTTTTATGCAGAGATTTTCATCAAAGTAGTATTTTCAACTACATGTCATTTCATTGTGTTGTTGAACATAAAATCCTTTGTTATCGTCTTTGGTGTATCACCTTTCTAATTTAAATAGTTTTCCATTTTCATATTTTCTCCTCCTTTTTCCCTCACAAGTTCATAACATAGGTGAAATATCATAACTTCATACAGGAACCGGCCTATAATCCGGAGGTTCAGTCACATGCTTAGTTTACCCACAAAATTGTGATTGTTCCAATGTTTCACCAGAATTTCTAAGTATTTAGGTGCTTATCTTGAGGGTGCAAATTCTGGTGACAACAATTATATGACAGTTAATTGGTTCTACTATGAGCTCTGAAGATATGAGAGTACATTTTATCAAGGATTTACAAATCACGGTTCTTTATTAGAGCTCTTCTAGATGGAACTTCATTTTTGTTCTGTTAGTAAGCACATTTTATTTTCTTGAAAATACTGCTTAATTATGGGTTCTTTTTGGTTGGTTTATGCATGTCTCTTTCTAGCAATTGTTAATTTTAGTGGTGGAAAGCTTCAAATATGACCAACTTGTTAAATGAATGCTTTCAATATTAATGTTGAATAATGCGATGTCTGTGGCCAGTCCCTTTAAAGAAACAACCACCAGTGAAGTGTTGGATCTGAACAAGTCATTGATAGCATAAATATAATAGCAGCCTTCATTTTTTGATGCTCCATGGGGAGTGTTTTTCTTTTGTGTAAAGAAGAGCTTCCTAGAAGAGACTTGGAGGATCAATAGTTTTGGAACTTACCAAAGATAGTTTCAAGAAACATCCTGATTATCTTAGGAAAAAGATGGAATGAGTTGCATGTACTTCCTAGCATAGAATTTCAAACACGTTAATTCCTTTCCCACGTCAATTCCTTTCCCACGTCAATTTCATAGTAATACACACAAGACGTTTCTCACCCCTACAAGTGTAAAGTCAGCAATGACAGTTTGTTGTTTGATCCATCGAATTGAAAGTTGGAAACAATAATTTGGCATTGCCATTAGGTTGAAAAAGACAATGGCAGTCTAGTGAATTGTTGAGCTTAAAATCCTTTGGGGAGTTTTACCTTGAGATATTCATGCAATATCAAGAAAAGAATTTACTAGTAGAGCTTAAAGTATAAAGTAGTTTCCTATGCCCATGTGTTTTAACAAAGTTTCTTCTTTCTTCGGAGTCCTAGCATTTTAATGCATAGATGGAAAACTCGGACTCGACAAAAACTTGCCAAGGCCCGAAAAAAAAGGTTCAGGAATAACTTGGAAAAAAACTTGTGAACTTAAAAAGCAGCTTAAAGTTAATTAGAAATGTATTTTTTTTGCAAAATTCAATGAGATGATGCATCCAATGAGTCAATTAATGAGAACACAAAAGAAACAAGCTGAGTCTAGATATATTTAAATGCAAAGTTCATACAAAATTGCATTCTCATGAAGAGTGTTGATGGCTGGAAGCAAAATAGTAAAGAGTTTTTGTAAATCTAAATGAAATACATCATTACAATTACATCTTCCTCTTGAGGTAGAACTAGAGGGTCTAGTCTTAGTAGCCTTCAGTAGCCTACACTGGGTGTGACTATGGTTCCGCATTCGGTTTTTCTGAATGATGTGTTTTGTTCGTCCTCCACCCTCGATGTAGCTCCTCTTGGCATTGACATTGACTCCTCGTTTGGCTCATTCTCTTCCTTAATGTCTGTAATATCCCGATATAGATATTTACTAATTTCTCTTTTCCTGATATAATCAGCAATAAAACTTTGCAGATAATTTCTAGCACAATCGTAAATAGTAGAAATACCAACCGGCACTTATCCAGTTTCTTTAGGAATATAATATTCGGATTCAATTACAAGAACATGCAATATGAGACAACAATAAAATCAACAATTCTCCAGAGGATAACAATTCGTTATTTCCAAAATAACATTCAAGATGTCGAACATATAACCATGAATTACAAACTGATGAGATGAAACCAGCAAACTCTTATAATTCCTTAAACAACGTTATTGCCTTATACAACAGCAAAATAACAACTAGCACCTAAAATGTTATTGTATTATACAACAGCAATACAATAACCATCTAACCACAATCCAATCTTATACACAGATGTTACAGTGAGATTGGAAAACAAGAGAAGAACTTGTAAGCATGAAAGGTGTTTCCTGGGAGAATGGGGTTGCATCCACTGTCTACTAGCACGAGGGGCTGCATCTTCCAACTAGCTAAAAGCTGAAGCTTTCTGAGACTCTCACAAGAGAGGAAATTGAATTGAATAATAAAATCAAGCATACCAAAAGGAAGGAGCCTCTTCTCCTTTTATTCTCGCAACGGTGACCCTTTGACTTCCTTTCTGGATTTTTCGTCTTATCTCTCCTCGTCCTCTTGTGACTACAAAGAATATTAATTTGACCTTTAATAATAAACCTCCGACTTACATAGTCAAATTTAATATTATAACTTCGTTCCTTCTTAATATTTCGAATCTCCCCAAAGAAGGGACATTACAAATCTCCCCTCCTTGAGATTGCTTGCCCTCAAGCAATATGTACCAGGATCCCATATGAATCTATAGTTAATCCAGTAGCTCAAACTGACAACAAACCGAGCCAAACCTGTGAAGCACGGTACCACTCTGCAAAACACCTATCAATTGAATTCCTGGATCCCATATTACTCTTTGAAGAAATGCTGCTCCTGTAACCTGATCAACACTGATCATCACCATAATCAACCTCAAATTGAATAAAACCATGATAAAATCCTCATCCAACTATAGATACAATTTGCCAACACCTAGATCCCAAACTCTGTTACGCTGCATCGCTGCTATGATGAGATAGAAATATATCCAGGGTCCATGTATAATCCAGTAGAATGTGAAGACTTGAACTAAATGGATGATGTAAGAAATGAGCTGCTCAAAGCTAAAACCATCATCCCATGGACATTAGAATTCAAACTGTCGGTATAAACTTGGAGAATTCCGCAATGCATAGGCTCTATGAATATGAAGAATGCTGAGAAACTACCCACAAAGCTCACATAAATACTTCACTGAGAATTGTTTAAAGGCTGATGAAGAAAATTCACTCAACTCAAATCGGAAAATATGTTGGAGCTGATCAATTGATAAGCAAAAAAACTTGATTCATCATTCCCATGCCGAGAACCGGATTCACAGCTAGAATCTAAGCCAGGATCCAAAAGTCTGAAGTCAAACTCTTCCTCTTAATGGAAAACAAGAGATAATCCCTCATTTAACACGAAAAGAGGATTGTCGGACGTCCAATTAGCAACAACTTCAAACAAGGGGTTGTCTACCAGTTGAAAATGTTTTGAAGTTTTGCTACTTAACTGTTTGGGGTAGTTATCCAAGTCATACATCTGCTGAATGCTCTCAAGTTCGTCAATGACTTCCTAGAAGAACTCCTGCCTCATTCTATTCTCATGTTCTCGAGAGTGTTCCATGAGCTTGATTTGATTTTCTACCTTCTGTAGAGAAAATTGAGTTTCACTCAGTGCCTTTTGAACATACTTAAGCGTCTTGTTAAGATCCTCAATCTCATCCATTTCCTTATTTGACTGTGTTGCATAAATCTCAGCAACCTTGAGAATGTAATCCCTATTGGACAACAGATACAAGAAATCTGATTTCATAGTCTCTAGGGCTGTTTTGACTCTCCATAACTCGGCCACACGCCAATCACCTTCCCCTCCCCTTGGGACCTTCCTATAGAGCTCCTCAACCAACTCTTGGGTATTGTCATACTACACTAAGGATGCCACGACCATGTCTTTACTAATCTTAAGATGACTCTGTAAGGCATGTGTTTCATTATCTCCTTGCTGAAACTGTTCATTGTCTTGCAATGTCATCCTAGGTTGTCCCTCTAAATTCATGTTCTAAGTATTATGAATATAGGGTTCATGATGCCAAGATCCTAAACTCATTACCTTGTGTGCAATCTACTTTCTTATTTTGCTTGACCAAGCTCACCTCCAAGTCACCAATGAAGAAACCCGTTCCTCGTGTAACGTCTTCTATGTGATCGCAAGAAGGTTGTCCATTTCTCATAGTTGTCTACTCTTCTATTTCAAGATCATCCAATTGATAATTCTGGTCTATTGGAATTTCTTCGTACACCCCTGTGTGCTGTTTGTTTGCAAAGAGATCATGTGCCAACTCTAGATACTTTCGTTTTTCCATATCAATCATATTTAGCTGCCCTAGATAAAAATCCAAGTAGTTATTGAGTGATAAATCATTTTGGATTCGAGTAGGAAGTCCTTTGTACTCTCCATAAATGTTGAGTATTTTAGCTTTTATAATGGAATCTGAATTCTCGACTAACTGCTCTTGTGGCTTCATAGTAGCTTTCTTGATATTATCCAAATCCTTTCCCCTTGCTAGAAGTTGTTATCCTATTACCGTGAGACTGATAAACAGCTATATTCTATTCTATTCTTTGTAATATGAATTCTACAACTTAGAATCACAGTGACCCTTATGGAATCCCAAATTGTCCCAGATGGATGTTCTTTCAATAAAATAGAAAACTAATGTGCAGCGATTTTTAGTCAATGTTGCTGTTGTAATACATTGTTATCTACCATTACACTCATTGCTTTTATAGTTCCCAAGACCCTCTACAGATGTTGTACCACTGTAATAAACTCTGGTACACTGCAGCTTCTTTGTGTTATTGGCCCAGGATGAATGCTGCCTGATAAGCAAGTTCTGTACAACTTGGGAAATCCCCACTCACTCCGTGGTTTGATATGATAAGTGACTTTCCTGAGATGGATATATTTCTCTTCTTGTGAGCATAGTAAGCTATTGCCTTTGATGCTGTAAGAGAGAAAAAAAAATCCGTTAGCACACCATCTACAGAAAATTCAAGATTGTCCACAAACTGCAAATACTCTTTTATTGGATCGTAGCTATAGTTATATCTCAAACCAAATTCATCAGCTGCAAAATCGGACACATAAACTTCTAGCCCTTCTTTATGAGCATCTTGCACTAGAGTAGTAGGTTTATTTATATAATTATCACTAAGAGGCCAAATGTATATCCAAATCCTTTCCCCTTGCTGGAATTTGTTATCCTGTTACCGTGAGACTGATAAACAGCTATATCTATATTCTGTTCTATTCTTCTTAATATGAATTCTACAACTTAGAATCACAGTGACCCTTATGTAATCCCAAACTGTCCCAGATGGATGTTCTTTCAATAAAATAGAAAACTAATGTGCAGCGATTTTCAGTCAATGTTGCTATTGTAATACATTGTTATCTACCATTACACTCATTGCTTTTATAGTTCCCAAGACCCTCTACAGATGTTGTACCACTATAATATACTCTGGTACACTGCAGCTTGTCTGTGTTATTGGCCCAGGATGAATGCTACCTGATAAGCAAGTTCTGTACAACTTGGGAAATCCCCACTCGCTCCGTGGTTTGATATGATAAGCGACTTTCCTGAGATGGATATATTTCTCTTCTTGTGAGCATAGCAAGCTATTGCCTTTGATGCTGTAAGAGAGAAAAAAAATCCCGCTAGCACACCATCTACAAAAAATTCAAGATTGTCCACAAATTGCAAATACTCTTTTACTGGATCGTAGCTATAGTTATATCTCAAACCAAATTCATCAGCTGCAAAATCGGATGCATAAACTTCCAGCCCTTCTTTATGAGCATCTTGCACTAGAGTAGTAGGTGTATGTATATAATTATCACTAAGAGGCCAAATGTACTCCTTGGGAACTAAAATTCCAGAAGCATAGCTCTTCAGCAATGTTAAATTATTCAAGAGGGTGCCCTATGCATGGTTTGTTGATGGATCAATATCTTCCTTAGTGCCGACTTTGACTTGCTCCCCCAGAGTCCTTTTCTAATTCTTCTTAAAATTTCCACTTCTGGGGTAAAAAAATATTCAAAGCTAATACTTTTTGCTGTAGATAGAATGCACTGTATGGTGCTTAAATTGTGCTCCTCATAAAACTTAGAGTTCTGTACATTCAACCAGAGAGCAGGTGGGCTCAGAACATCCACCCCATCTACAGGAAGAACTGGTAAATTATTGAATTGAGGAGGACGTAACAAAATTGCTTGCTGAGCCAAAACTTTGCTCAAAATTTCTTTAGCAGAAAAATCAATGGAAAACCATCCTGTGATATTTTTCCCATTATAATATGCAGTTCACACCAACCACCACAATATTACAATCAGATCCCAATATCATGCGGAAGGGCATATATATTGATAACCAAAAGGAAGATTAATAGACTATATCAATATTTTATAATCCAAGAGTCGGACCCCAAGCCAAAATTAATCATCTATGATAAGAGACCCACAAATAACACCTATGTTCGAGATGCCTCCATCTTTCCTGGTTCTTCGGTCCTCTCAAGGATATCTGTTCAACTCCAAATTCGTAAATGTTAATGACTTTGCCAAAGGAATAATTTTGATTAATAGATGTCATTACTCTGTTGGATCCCTATACACCTATGATTCCCTTTGTCTGTCTTAGATGCCAACCTGGACGAATGGCGGTTCCTGTCTGCTTTATTAAAATTTCTATTTAAACACCTTTGTGCCACTTAAGGGGAACTTCTACGGTTACATTCCAAAATTACCAACTGTCTGTTACATTCCAGATAGGACACGTAATTTTGGTTGCAGACCCACAAGAGAGAAGGATTTACGTTTCTCCTAATGGCAAGAGCCTCCTGGTAACACTCTTGGTGGTGACATCTCTGTTGATGCAGATCAAAGCATGCTCAGCTAATACCATGAATACTGGTTGGCTTCCAAAATTAATCATTATTCGCTCTAGTTCTAAGTTGTCGAGAACCTATTGTTACTACTATTCTTTCTCTGTTACATGTCTTTCTATCTTCAATACCTATCTTCTTGGCAGTGGACGACAGCTATGTCTCCACTAGATGACTCCCAGTTGCGACCTCTACACCACAACAAAATCCTTCGTATATTCTTAGCAGAGAACGTAATCGTAGAACCAAACTCTTGTTTGTTATTACCAATCTCTAGAAAGGATATCAACCAGCCTCAAGAATGTATGAGCGACTACAGGAAACTTATGTAAATGCCTTCCTCGTCTGATGGTTGTAGCATGTTATCCGGTGTCCGTGATAAATGTAATACCTGTTGGAGGGTCCCTGTAGGTATCCTGATATACTGCGGATGCCATCAATACCTTCTTCCTCCTCAAGAGTCAATACCAATTCTACCTTCCTGGTATTTTTTTGGCCACTGGCTCTCCAAATGTTGCTAGACTATTGTCGTTCTTACCATAGCCTGCTCATACCGTTCACCTTCACCCTTAGCTTAGTCACCTGATTCTCATCAATTGAAATCCCGTGAATGCATGGTTATTCGGTTCCTCTTCCTGTGATGATGAGTCTACTGTACTATTGCAAATAATATTTTGCCCGGCTTATTGAATTCTGTGTATTCTTGTGGCTCTGTGGCTTCTACAATCACTTGCTATAAACGAATTCTGGTTGTGTTCCCATAAAGGCCTACGTTTCCACAATTCGACTAGCTGACATGAGGTGGCTCTGTTATCCACTGAAGAAGAGTAGCTGTCGATGTCCTTTTAGCAGACAAATTGCAACCCGAGATTGCAAATTGCTACCCGTAGGTCGTTTTTCCTTTATGCCTCTTCTTCTCTCACCAAGACACTTGTGTACTGACGCGTGCTGAGGAAGATGCGAATATTCAGCGACCCCTGAGGACGTGGATTAATTTCCCTGCCTACTAGATGTCAATTTCTTACTCTGCGATGGTAATATGATGCTGTGGAAAAGAGATGTCCACTGCTCTCCCACGTAACTTCCCTTATTTGCTACTCACATTTTGGTTGGAAATGGTTATTGTCAGACCGCCTATTAATGAAACTTCACTACATTTCCTTACCTTGTTACTAGGATGTTACTTTCCCTTGTGTGATTGCTAGGAACATAAACAACTATTTTCTTCCTACTTGGCTTCCTCCCTGTCGATATTCACGCCTAGACTGGAAATACATAACTCATGAAAACACAATGCCTGTAACTTACTTCCAATGCTTCCTTGCTGAAAACAATGGAATTTCCTTTACTCGACACCAGAACCAAAGAGTATTTTGAATTCATAAAATCTTTGTGTTGCATGATTCCACAAGATGGCAAGATTCTTGGCTTTAATACCACTGTAATATCCCAATCTAAATATTTACTGATTTCTCTTTTCATGATATAATCAGCAATAAAACTTTGCAGATAATTTCCAACAAAATCGTAAACAGTAGAAATACCAACCGACACTTATCTAGTCTCTTTAGGAATATAATATTCGGATTCAATTACAAGAACATGCAATACAAGACAACAATAAAACCAATGGTTCTCCACAAGATAACAATTCATTATTTCCAAAATAACATTCAAGATGTCGAACATATAACCATGAATTACAAATTGATGAGATGAAACCAAAAAACTCTTATAATTCCTTAAACAATGTTATTGCCTTATATAGTAGCAAAATAATTGTATTATACAACAGCAATATAATAACCATCTAACCACAATCCAATCTTATACACAGATTTTACAGTTAGATTGGAAAACAAAAGAACCTGTAAGCGTGACTAAAACACCTGAAATGTTTCCTAGGACAATGGGGTTGCATCCACTATCTGCTAGCATGAGGGTCTACGTCCTCCAACTAGCTGAAAGCTGAAGCTTTCTGAGACTCTAACAAGAGAGAAAACTAAACTGAATAATAAAATCAAGCATACCAAAAGGAAGGAGCCTCTTCTCCTTTTATTCTCACAACGGTGACCCTTCGACTTCCTTTCTGGATTTTTCGTCTTATCTCTCCTCGCCCTTTTGTGACCACAAAGAATATTAATTTGACCTTTAATAATAAACCTCTAGCTTACATAGTCAAATTTAATATTATAACTTCGTTCCTTCTTAATATTTCTAATGTCCCCAAAGAAGGGACATTACAATGTCACCCAGTGTGAAACACAATCCACCCCCCTCTTCCTCAGCCAACCTTTCTAAATTAGTGACGACCTCCTCTATAAACAATGGAGGTTGCTCCTATGCTGTGCAATCACTATAAGGATCTGTATCATGTAAATAAAGTGGACCAACTACTACTTCTTGTACCTTCCTTATGCGCAACAAAAGATTATGTTGCACATAGACAAGGTCATTGAGGCATTTTTGGGATAAATTGTTTCTCTTCTTTGTGTGGATGGCCTCAAATAAGCTCTAATTTCACTCACAATTGGATGAGCTACAAGGCTGACATAACATTCTGAGGGAATCATTTTTTGAGATTGGGGATATTTCCACCCAAACTTTGGCACCAAGCATCTAGAAAATAAAATATTGAGAAGTTAGAAATAAAAGAAAAAAGAATAAAATAAATTTATCAATTACTTTAGACCTCAAAATCCAAATGGAAAATCTTTTACTTGGGGTTTTAGTGCCTCTTCCTCTCTTCGCCAACTTTGAAGATAATTAATTACCCTTCGCTTACACATAGTTTTGGAGTTCTTTCACAACAAGGTCTCTCTCCTCGACCTTAGGTATCATCCTCTGAATGCATACAATGAGGCTTTCCATGAACTTTCCTCTAGGATCTAAATAATAATGATTGAACTTAAACCTGGGGTTGAGGAAGTACCATGTTGCAATAGTGGGTTGGTAGACCTTATTCTTCCACTTCTTATCAATAATTTCCCCAATGGGATCAAATTTGAGTCTATTCCCTTTGTAGTAATTTTTTTTAGGCTCCTTGTATTGGAGATTGTAGCTGCGATAAAGATCTTTATCTCTAAAAATATGGACATTATTATTGTGATGGGCACCTTTAACTGAAAAGGACATTTATGATAAATTGTAATATTAAATATTAAGACATGTCATACAACATGAGTTGAGGCATGGAAATACAAAGAGTTGTATTTGAAAATGAAGAGTCATGTTTTGGGAAATTGAAGAGACCTTTAATTTTAATGTGAAGAGTCTCTCTATATCTTATAATAGTGAATCAAGCGAAAGACATTGTATACTTGAATATCTTATTATCAATAAAGTGCTCTTTAGTTGGGTGGCTGGGTTTTTCCCTTCATTTTAGAACGGTTTTCCCAAGGTAATTTCTAGCGTCTCTTGTATCTATTTTGGGTTTTCCTTATTGTTGTTTATCATTGATTTTTGCGTTAAAATCAAAACATGGTGTAAGAGCCAAGTTAGATAATAGCAATAAAAAGTCCTTTTTTATGGCTTTGATTTGTTGCACTTGTTGCATCCTATTTGTTTGCTTTCTAAAGCCATAGATATTATTCATCATTTTAGAGGAAGTCCTCATTGTATTCAATTTTTAAGAGTTTTCTCGATTCATCCATGTTGCAATTTTGGACGACAAAGATTTTTTTTAATCATTGAAAGGGAGTGTTGGAAAGTTTAACATCAATAGAGATCTTCCTCTATTTATGGTTCTCTTTGAATTCTGGTCTAATTTCTCCTAGATTGTTATGTGTGAGTGTTATTATATTTTCCTAAATGCTCATGTGCTTCTTCTCCATAGGTGACACTTCTATTTTTTTTGTTAGTTTTGAGGCTCCATATGTTGTGCATATATGTTCCTTGCTTCTAGTGATGTGGCAGTTGTGTTTTACTTTTAATGTCTTGGCTTCGTCTTGTATCCATTGATATCCCATGTAACAACAAAGCGTTCAATTTCGTTATTCACGGATGAAGAAATGTTCCTCTTGCGTCTATTTTGGTATCCATGCCAATGAAGATTGTATTAAGAAATACGTTTTCTTATTCTCGTCAAATCATCAACCAAGGGAGACTACAAAAGCGTCATCATATCATAGTAGGGAGTTTGGGAGATATGTTACAGCTGGGATGTGGTGGCATGTCATACTACCTAGATTGTAGGATGCATTTTTTGAATGATCTTAGAAAGTTTAACATACAAGTTTCTTTTAAATCTCTTTTATACAATTTTGCAAGTGGATCTGATGGTGGGCTCTTTTTGTGGAGCTCCAAAGACAATCGCTTGCACTAGATTGAAGTTGATCTCTAGCACCTCATTATTTGGGTTGACATGGAGTAGAATCTGATGAAATGTTTGATTGCATTCCGGCTATAATTGCAGAAGATATCAGTCTTTCACTCTTCATGGTTAGTTACCGTGTTCTGGTGAAGAGAAGGAAAGCTCTCGATATTTCTAAAGAAAAATACATGATGGCCAATATGGTTAACAAGGAGAGCAAAGTATGATTCCTCCCATATCTCCAGAATTTGATGACATTTGAGGACTCGTAGAAGGAGAGCGAATATTGATATGTTGAAAAGATGTCAAGTAAGGATTTGGGATTGAAGTGAACAGTTTGTAACAAGAATTACGACATTCTTTTAATTGGTGTACAAGGGTCAAGCCTTCTGACAGTAACTAAAACACAACCTTGATCAAAATATCTCCTACATGCATGGGTGGTGCCCCGATGGTGCAAGCTACAGGCATGAATAAGTATGACCAGTATGGGAAAATGGGGAAATCATCGACTGAAGAAGGCAACCTGGGTAATAGGGGAAATCAATGAACGATGAAGTTCAATCCGATTCATCTTACCGTAAACTTATTTGATCTCTTGGAAAATCTTTTCAAGATATACAATAGAAGAAATATACTTCTTGATCTGCAGGGTGCATGGTTATCCAACAATTTGTTTTGGCATCACCATTGATGATAAGTTCACATGTGAAAGATAAATATTTTGTGATCATTTTATTAGGAATAGTGCATAATAATAATATTGATTTCTATTATGGTTGATATTAAAAGTCATTAATATTTGTCTTGGTTGAAAGGATGTAACAAGACAAGAATTATATATCAAATGTAGAGAAAGATATGGAGATCAACTCTAAAAAATCATGAGATAAGTTTTCACTTCTTTAAATATTAATTTTCTCATTTATGTGTTGATTATCTTAGAGCCATTCATTCTTATGCTTTACAACATCCTTTATATTGGTATTGACGACATTTGATATTGTGAATCTATGAAAATCTATGATTGGCATGTTCCTTTAGAGTGGCACTTGTGTGCTTGTTTTCAGTTGCAGGTCCATAGATAAGCTCTTGGACTTAATGAGAGAATGATATATTGGAAACCTTCAAATTAAATGGGATTTTTTTTTGGTGAAATTATTTTTAAGAGATAAGAATTTTATTTTTGAGTATTGATCATGAATTTGTATATGGTTATTTATTTCTATCAGCTTTTAATATCTCTCTTGTTTGCAAGATGCAACAAGAAGTAATAAGATGGGAATGTTACTTTGATTTCACTTATTTAGAGGAAGATGCTCAGCCCTAGAGGGAGGTTGCATCCTCTTGCTTATCGTTGTGATCAAAATAATTTTTAATTAAGAGGGAGGTATTCTAGCTTCAAAGGGAGGCTTCATCAGCTATCTTCTTGTGATGATCATAGTTAAAGGGGAGTATTTATGGAATTCCTGCCAATTTTCGGTATTGTTAGGTTTTGAGACTCTTGTTGGAAAAGGGTTTCAATTGTCATTTTATGAGTTATTATTCATACATGAAATTATTAATAAGCTGTAAGGACAACCTGATAACTTGTTTACTCATGAGAGATTCATAGTGAACATCATGTAGAGAGTCCATGATGTCATCACATTGAGAGATTCTGTCATGGGAGTTGGAAGTCATGTTGAGAGTCCGTGATTATATCACATCGAGAGAGTCTGTGATAAAATGTTGGTTGTAAATCTTACTAACTTGTCATGTTGAGAGATTCCATGACAACATCACGTTGAGCGAGTTTGTGATGAAAGCTGATTGGGATTCTTGCAGGTTTGTCATGTTGAAAAATTCCATGATAGAATCACATTGAACTAGTCCGTGATGAAATTTTATTGTGATTCTTGCAGTTTTTTCATGTTGAGTGATTCCATAAATTATGTTTTGGATCTATGCGATTGGATTTTATCATTGACATTTGTTGGTTGCAGCCTTGTGTAAATGTTTAGCTAAAGATCTCTTCCTTGCTAAGAGGGAGTGTTGGAGTTGTAGGTGCGATAAATATTTTTATCTCTAGAAATATGGTTGTTATTATCGTTATGGTCACCTTTAGTTGAAAATGACATTTATGATAAATTGTGATATTAAATATTAAGACGTGTCATACAACATTCACTGAGGCATGGAAATACGAAGAGTTGTATGATGAAAATAAAGAGTCTTGTTTTGGGAAATTGAAGAGACCTTCTGTTGTAATGTGAAGAATATCCCTATATGTTATATATCGCATCAAGTGAAAGTCATTGTACACTTGAGTATTTTATTATTAATAAAGTGATCTTTTGTTATGTGGGTGGATTTTTCCCTTCATTTTGTAAGGGTTTTCCCAAGGTAATTTCTAGTGTCTCTTGTTTCTATTTTGGGTTTTCCTTATTGTTATTTATCATTGAATTCTAGCTTAAAATCAAAACACCTTGGCCCTATCCATAGCCTCATAAAGATACCCCATTAGTATTTTATCCCTTTTTACGTTGAGCAGAACTCTAACCAGGGGCTCTAACACTACAATTAAAAAGCACAAATTAGTAAATCACCAAAAGATTAATTGAGACTGGAGTCAAGAATAATTAAAAATTCAAGTTCTGAAGTTACCTTTACAATCTTTGCAACCCTTTATGTCAAATGGGTGTCGAAGACTATGGTTGCGACAACTTTCTTTGAGTAAGGTGAGTCTAGCCATGCTTGAGTTACAAACACTTCAAAGAAGCCAATGCACCAATAATGCTTTGCAACGACAAGAAGATTGTTGCAAACCTTTTAACACCTCATCTCACCAAATCTCTCCCATGAATTCGCTCTCTCATCGAATGTAGAACCCAAGGGCAATTGTAGATATATCTCATGTTCCACTTTCCATTTTCTACAAGTGGAGTTACCCAATCAAGTCTTGCTATGACCTCCAAAAGAAGGTGAAGGACATGTGCTACACAAGGTGGCCAAAAAAAGGTGGGTGGGTATTTTGGATAATTCTACCTACTAACACATATGTTCCTGCATTATCTGTGATGATTTGCACCACATTTTGCACTCCCACCTCTATGCCAATGTTCTCTAACATTAATGCTAATGTTCTCCAACATTAATGCCAATGTTGATGCATTTTTCACCCTATTGGAGACATCAACTGATTTCAAAAACACCACATTGTCCTTGCAAACAATCAAAAATAATAATAATGGTGTGGTTTGTTCCATCTATCCACCCATCAAAAAGAATGATGGTGCCATATTTTGTCCATTATTTTTTTGTTCCTCCACCATTGCTCTTGCTCTATCAATTGCATTTACAAGCAACATAGAAAAACAAAGTGAAATTAAGTCTAAGTACAATATTTTTATTTAATAATCAAGAAAAACTATTAAAATTTAAAATGAAATCAAGTGAACTATTTACTAACCTCCCACCCAAATCCTTGCACTTTAATAACCCTGCTCAAATTTGATCTTAAAATGCTGATAAAGGCTCAAAAAATTTCATCAAACAACTCACATGCAAGGGTCATATGACTGATATAGTATTTTAGTTTGCTTTAATGACTTTTCTTCAATTTGCATCAATGAGAATCTTTTGCAAGAAGACTCAAAATTGACTACACAATGACCTAACATGAATGTGCAACTTATTTTGACAATATTCAATGCATATATATAACTAAAAACTACTTGCAATATGCTGTTACAACAAAGAGTAATTATGACAAACACTTTGGATGCAACCTATGATGGCGTTAATGCACTTATAGCCAAGTGGTATTAACACAAACACTTGGTATGCAAAATTATAACATTATTTATGCCAAAAAGAGAACCTACAACCAATTGACATTTTGTCAAACAATTGGCATGCAAACTAATAAGCTGATCATGAATGATAAATACATATTCAATTACAACTATATCAGACCAACAACTTATGTCCCCTTTATTGCACATAAAATGTCAACTACAATGCTAGTATGAAATGGCCAAGACTGTTGGCTTACATCCACAAGAATAATGCTTAAATTTGTTACAAACTTTCACCTATAGCCATACCTTCTAATAGGCATCTAAATGATAAGAAAAAATGCATGGAATATCCAAAGGAACCTGATTGTAGATGGCTGTAATAATTTTCTTTGCTTTTTCGAATTTGCTTTTTCACATTGCTTTTTTCGGATTGCCTTTTCGGACTGCTTTTTTCGGACTGCTTTTTTCAGATTGCTTTTTCGGATTGCTTTTTTGGACTGCTTTTTCGGACTGCGTTTTGTACTCAAATATTTTTTCTCAATGTAGCACAAATAGAAGACTAAAGTATCTTCCTCCCAGCTGCAATAATTCAAGTGATATTTCACACCCTCAAAATTGCGTACCAATTGAGAGTTTTCATTCTCAATGGCCAATTGTGACTACTGCAGAAATCCTAGGCTCCACAATGCACATCAACAAACATCAACATCAACAACAACAAATCTGCTTGCCGAGAATGAAGCCCAGGGTGCCTATTTATTCATTTTTCTCCACTTTCTCTAGAAACTTCTAGAACATTATTTTATTTATTAAGTGACTTTATAAAATATTTTATAATTCAAGTCACTTTATTAAATTAATTAAATATAAAGTTGCCTTTTAATATTTGTTTATTTGATAACTTTATAAATAATTAACTTAATACCACTTATTTATTTAATTAAAATAATTAATTAGTCATCCTTATAAAATATTCATTATTTTGGACAACTTAATTAATTAAATTAATTAAATCAAATTACCTCCAAAAAAGGGACATGACAGTCCGCCCCTCTTGAAATTGCTTGTCCTCAAGCAATTCACCACCTGGATCCCACAAGAAGTACTGCATAATGTCCTTGCCATCACCGAACAATTTCTGCAACATTTGCCCAAATTGAAACTGTCATACCAGCTCGATATCATCATCAAGTGTTGTAGAAGTATTAGCCTCAAGTGGGAGCAAGCCAAGAGACTGATCAATCTTGCCTCCAAACTTCGTACTATCATCCCAACTATTCAACACATGCGCTCTTGAATTGTGTATCATGAATAGGTCATGTACATGAGAATAAAAAATGAAGCTGTGAGCATTCCTCACCATGTACACCTCTGAAATCTTCTCTGTGAGCCTCGTTTGCAATCCCGATGCACTAGTAGGATCACAAGCACTATCAACAATGCTCATCTCAAGACTGGAATCAAGAGAGCTATCATCATCCAAGCCATAGAGTGGATTGTCATATGACCAAGCAGCTTCCACTTTGAACAATGGATTGAGAATCATCTCATGTTTCTCCTGAATCACTTTTTTTTTTCCTTACTGTCCAACCCTCTGATAAAATGCAAGCCTCCATCCATAATCCCCCTCAATACATGCCTCCTACCATTAACCTCAAAAGACATTTCCATCTTAGGTACATTGAGGGTAAATACTCCCAAGTCCTGGAGCCACTTCATTCCCAGAACTATGTCCATCTCTCCCATGTTGACCACATAAAAATCTGAATGTAACTCATAGTTGTTCAATCTCAAGGTTAGATTAGCAACCTTTCTGATGCATGCGAGAGTATATCCATCTGCTACTCGAACTTTGAATCCGCCAAAATCCTCAACTTGAACTCTGCACTGAGCTACAAAATTTCCATTAATAAAGTTATGTGTCGCACCAGTATCAAGCATAGCGATGCAATTCTGTCCATCAACTGTCCCCCTGAACCTGAATGCAGTCTCATCCTGAACATTAGCAATATATGCCATGGGAGCAGAAGTCTCCTCACCTTGATTAAGTTCTGAAGCAACCTGTTGATCAATTTCATCAGAATCAGAATCCTCATAGTATACCCACATGAAACGGTTCGCCTTGCTCTTTGGCCTCAAAGGGCAATCATGATCCTTGTTGTAAGGCTCCTTGCACCAATAGCATAATTTCTTCTTCCTCAACTCTTCTCGTGTCTCCTCTTCCATCATAGGTGTTGATTTATTTTTCTTGTCTGATTGTTGTGGACTCTCATTGCTTGTTGAAGGGATTTCCTTATGCAAGCTCTTGCTCTTTGGTGCTGCAAACTCCATGCTCCTAGCCTTCTTCATCGCCTCCTGAAGAGTAGGAGGATCAAAGGCTTTTATCCATCCTCTCATAGGCTCCAATAAGCCTTCCATTAATAACACCACCAGTCGTCTCTCTGAGATATTGGGAACCATTACTGACAATCTCTGAAAGTCCCCGATGTAGTTCTCCAAACTCCCAACTTGCTTGAGTTGAGCCAAATCTCTGAAGTATGATTCTGGATCTTTCTTGTCAAAACGTTCCACCGATCTATCCACAAATTCTTGATAAGATGTAATTTGATTATGCTGCAATGTAACCAATCCATGATACCACCATTCGTGTGCTGTTCCTTCCAGGTGCAAACTGGCAAACTTGATGGCTTCCTCTTCTGTCATGGGCCGAAGAGCCAAGCAAGTATCCAACTTATGAATCCATGACTGTGCAGTAGATTTGCCACTTCCATCAAACATAGGTAATGTAAGCTTATTAGTAGCCTGCTTGAGATCCTTATTCTGATTCCGAGGTCTCCTCTCTTGTCGAGACCCGTAGTAGTCCATCCTCGTTTTTACAAAACGATCAAAATGCATGAGCTCTCGAGCTCTTGGTGTCAATCATTGCCATTCATCATGAGCAGCCATATATACATCCGCAAAGGTAGGCTCCTCAACATCTTCATCATTCTCTTCTACTATATGTTCTTCTCTCAAGAAGGTGGGTCATGTAGGCCTATTTGCTATTCTGGAAGGAGTTCTATGAACTTTAGGTGATCCCACTGCACTCCTGTTATCCTCTTGCTCTTGATTCCGTCTGTTCTGTGTGTTCATGTGCTCAACCACGGTAGTGAGTGCCTACAAAGCCTCAGCCATCCGCTCTTGTCCTGTAACCATGGCTCTGTAAAATTCTCTTGTTTCTTGATCCTCATTCCTATTGTCTCTTGGTGGGCTATGCTCTTGCCTGTCACCCATGGTGTCTGGCTGCTTGTGAAAATCTTGTTCCCTGTCAAACCAAGCTTGCCTGCGAGTGTAGAATCTGAGTTGCTGCATGTGATTGCTAAACCCTCAGGATGGTAGGAATGTAGCTCTGATACCACTGTAATAACCCTGCTCAAATTTGATCTCAAAATGCTGATAAAGGCTCAAGAAATTTCATCAAACAACTCACATGCAAGGGTCATATGACTGATATAGTATTTTAGTTTGCTTTAATGACTCTTCTTCAATTTGCATCAATGAGAATCTTTTGCAAGAAGACTCAAAATTGACTACACAATGACCTAACATGAATGTGCAACTTATTTTGACAATATTCAATGCATATATATAACTAAAAACTACTTGCAATATGCTGTTACAACAAATAGTAATTATGACAAACACTTTGGATGCAACCTATGATGGCGTTAATGCACTTATAGCCAAGTGGTATTAACACAAACACTTGGTATGCAAAATTATAACATTATTTATGCCAAAAAGAGAACCTACGGCCAATTGACATTTTGTCAAACAATTGGCATGCAAACTAATAAGTTGATCATGAATGATAAATACATATTCAATTACAACTATATCATACCAGCAACTTATGTCCCTTTTATTGCACATAAAATGTCAACTACAATGCTAGTATGAAATGGCCAAGACTGTTGGCTTACATCTGCAAGAATAATGATTAAATTTGTTACAAACTTTCACCTATAGCCATACCTTCTAATAGGCATCTAAATGATAAGAAAAAATGCATGGAATATCCAAAGGAACCTGATTGTAGATGGCTGTAATAATTTTCTTTGCTTTTTCGAATTTGCTTTTTCGGATTGCTTTTCTCGGATTGCTTTTTCGGACTGCTTTTTTTGAACTGCTTTTTCGGACTGCGTTTTGTACTCAAATATTTTTTCTCAATGTAGCACAAATAGAAGACTAAAGTATCTTCCTCCCAGCTGCAATAATTCAAGTGATATTTCACACCCTCAAAATTGCGTACCAATTGAGAGTTTTCATTCTCAATGGCCAATAGTGACTACCTTAGTCACAGGGTTCGCTGAATTTTCGGCTTCAGGTTCGAAATTCGGCGAACCCCTAAAAAATGAAAAAAAAATCATAAAATTCGTTAAGAAATTCGTACGGCAATATTCACCTTGTCGTTTTGCATAAGGGTCGACGTATCTAATTTGCGTCTGACAGTCAAAAGCATTTCTGAAGGTCCAAACGTTGGCAGTTGTTGTTGTCTGAAGTTTGGCAGTTGTTTATCCAGTTCAACGGCAACGGTTCATCTTTTGCCTCTTGAAATTTCCATTTATCTTTTCTTGTTGTTCGTCTTTGTTTCAGCCTTGGCCAGCGATCTCCCACAGCAGCTCCGCCATTTTCAAACTTGCTCAGTCGGCGACAGTCGGGAAGGGAATATCTTTATAAAGTTTTGATTTTATTTTTTAGGTTTCAAGTTTACTAGTGTTTATTAGGATCTCATTCAACATTTTTAATAATATATGGTGTTTTTATATTATATGATATTTTAATTAATTTTTATGAAAGCAAAACATTTTATTTATTGTTTTTAGGAAACATTTATATTATATGGATATTTTATTATTAGTAATATATTAATGTTTTGTGTGTTTATTTATGATTATTAATATATTTTTATTATAATATTTTAAAAATATTTTTATTGTATAACTTTGAAGTTTTATTTTATACTAACATTTAAAAATAAATGACATATACATATTATTTTTTGAAAATTATATAAGACGAATTTAATGTCGAATTTTTTTTTTTTTTTTTTTTTGCCTTGTCAAATTTCATCCGAACTTCATAGCTGTCGAACTCGAACTCGAACTCGAACCTTGTGACTTAGGTGACTACTGTAGAAACCCTAGGCTCCACAATGCACATCAACAAACATCAACATCAACAACAACAAATCTGCTTGCCGAGAATGAAGCCCAGGGTGCCTATTTATTCTTTTTTCTCCACTTTCTCCAGAAACTTCTAGAACATTATTTTATTTATTAAGTGACTTTATAAAATATTTTATAATTCAAGTCACTTTATTAAATTAATTAAATATAAAGTTACCTTTTAATATTTGTTTATTTGATAACTTTATAAATAATTAACTTAATACCACTTATTTATTTAATTAAAATAATTAATTAGTCATCCTTATAAAATATTCATTATTTTGGACAACTTAATTAATTAAATTAATTAAATCAAATTACCTCCAAAATAGGGACATGACATGCACGAAGTGGCCTTGTACCCTTTTCCTGAAATTGTCACCAAGTGTAGCCAGTAGGGACTCTTAACCACATTCGATGGCATGTTGTTGAAACTCCAAATAATAGCACATGCAATGTCTGTTTTCTCATGTGCCTCCTTGTTCCATGTAGTGGCCTCTAACATTGGTTGGTAGTGAAGTAACATACATTCTACTAGAGAAAGCTGAAGTGGTCAAAGATGAGGTGCTTAGTTTATGGATACGCGGGCCACAATAGAGCCCACTATGATCTCAAGTGCTTCTTCTTCTTCAATGTCAATTAGAGCACCTTGAGAGTCAACAATGACTGCCCTCATAGATAATTTTTCTCCCTTCGCAAATTTTTTTCCCCTGCTGCAAGTATTGAATTAACATATCCTTTTATCTCTTCTATGGTTTTATCACATTACATATTATCATTTTTTTTAATGCCTGCAAGGTGGTTTACGCCTCCATGAATTCCTTTCTCACATTTTATGTAAATCATTGGCCAATGCTTTGGTCCTTCATAGGCATATTCATGTCTTATCTTTGGCACCTTTTGGATGGGTGCTTATAAACCCAGATGGAAATGATGTTAGTGGCCACTCATTCTCTAAATCTACCATGCTGATTTAATGGTTAAATATTGACCTACACATAAAAAGAAAATAGACAAAATTAATATTTGAGGTGAACAATTAAAAAACCCATCTAAATTGGTTTCAATATTTTTTTAAGTCGGTCAAAGTTAATTTTTTTAAAAAACTAGAGATTCTTGCAAAAGCATTGTAAAAAATCCAACAAAATATGTAAAACACAGTGTTAAATCTTGTTCTAATGATTCAAAAACATTATCTAAATACCTAGGAATGATTTATATTCAACTAGATGCAATAAAAAATAAATAGAATGTTTTAAAAAAGCATAGAAACAAAATAATAACCTACCTAAGAATGTGATTTCTCTTCAAAAACTGCTTGAAATATGCTTCTAATCAATTGCAATAAGCTATTAAGGGCCTAGTAGCCTATTTTCTCCTCTCATTGTCAATCACAATCATAAAATCCTAAAAATGAACTGGGTCTGCTGTTCTTTTCCTTTAACACTTGTATTTTGTTGTGGCCGAATACTTAGCTCGGATTCACCAAGCTTTTATGGAAAACTCAGCAAGTTGAAGTCATAAAAACTCACCAACAAGAGAAAATCGGTGAATTGTTTTTACTCTACTAGTAATGAATGAGTATTCCAACTATGTTTTAATATATCTCTCTTGACACAACTCAAAACAGCAAATTGGGTAAAAATTCTTTTCAAACTATGAGGGGAAGCTTTGTGAGATCAGAACTACCCCAGATACTATGTTGTTGATAAAATACAGTTTTTAATACTATGTAATATTCTGGTAGGGGGCCAAGGTGTGGGAATGGTTTGCATAAATGAAAATAGCTACTAGTGTGTCATTTTTGCTTTGGGTATTTTCGATAGGTTTTTTTGCACTTTCAAACACAATAAAATACATCGGGTATCTTGTTCTCTCTTGAAAGTAAATCCTAATTGATTACTTAAATATTATTGCCCCAAGGAAGTCCTTGTCTCACACTTATCAACACAAAATCTCTAAAACATCCCTTCTCAAAGCCTTTCTACAAATGTCTTAGTTGAACCTTGATTACTTGATAATATTTTTCCTTATCTCCATGTGAAGTGTGAATATCAATATTTCTTGCATCTTTGGCTCGTAGAAACAAGGATCTGACTCAACAAATAGCATTTCATTGCCCTCCCCATATTTTGTGATGGTCAACTTTAACCTGGGGGTGCTCTCAATTCTAATTTGATAATGATTTCCTCTCCATGGCAACCACATATATGAAAAGTCTGTGGCCACGTAACCATTCAACCTTCTTGTCAGATCTTTACTCAAAAGAACGCCATAGCCATATAGAATGTCTACAAATGATATCAATAAATTGCTTCATTATAGGATCAAATGCCAACTACATATGAATATTTTTCAATTCACCAACAATTGGAACTTTTGTTTTCTCTAATTGTTTAACCTTCTTGATTGTGTTTGTGGAGATAAGTCCTAGCCTTCTACATATGGCTAGGGGCATGATGTTGTTTGATGATTTTGAATCTATTAGGCAATTGTTTAGCAGTTTCCCACCATTCTTACAGACAATAGGACCGGACCAAGCTCATCCCTCCCTTGGTAGAACACGATTGCAGTTTCATTTGAAGTAAGCTTTGTCTTTGTCTGCCTTTGCTCTATTGACTTCTTCTACCTTTGTGGTACCTTGTTCATTTACAACTCTTTCATATTTGATTGTGTCTTGAATCCCATTTGGTGTGGTTTGGACAATATAAATTGGTTGTGATGAACCTTGATTGTGTCATGCATCTTGAGCATCACAAGAAACATTTTGAAAAAATGTGTGTTTCCAGCAACATTAGACATATTGTGAGGAAGTCTATTAGTTCATTGTGTAGTATTTGTCACAGTCTAACCATGAGCTCCCTGATTTTTACTATCTTTTAACCTATTAAGGAACAAATCCCTTATTTTTGCTATTTTTATCTACTTGAACAATGGAAAATTCATCTTCACCTTAACTACTCCGTCACACTATGTTCCAACTTTAACCCTCCAATAATTGGAGGATTTAATAGGTTGTCCTTGGTTGGTACTTTGAATTCCATAGTTGCATTGTGTATTGCTAGCATTTCGACTGCTAGGTTACCTTGTCAATATTTAGGAAAATCCCTTGGAAAGCCAATCACATTGCTTGCACTCGGGTGTGAAGGTGTATTGAAAGTGCTAAGAGTAGATGAAGTCAATGGCTCATTGTTCCTAACTTCCTATTACTCCTCTGATAAATTCTTGGTCCATTTCCTAGGGACTCTTGGAATGCATGAACCTTCTTTATGACTTCAACTAGAATACTGTCATTTAAAGGTGGAAAAATATAGCTTGTTTCTTGCATTGAATCAAAATTTGCACCTGGTGAGAATTCCAAATGTTCCATTCCCACTAGACCATTAACTGAAGTTAAGGAAATGAGTATTCCTCAAAAGTTAAGACTTGATCATATTTGTGGTTAGAACAATCTTGTTTTTGTAATTGAAGGAAGTTAAGCATTGATCATATCTTCTGGTTGGAACAATCTCATATCTTGTAATTGAAGGATTTTCTTGACTAACCGATTTGTTTACAACCTTTTGGAACACATTTGTAGAAACTATGATGGAGACACAACCAAAGACCGGAATGAAAACACAGGAAAAGGGAAATATTATTATCAATGAAAAATGCCCAATGGGCTTACAATAGTATGATTCTGGAGAAGGAAATCCTCCACACAGTACCTTCTCTCTAACTCCACTAAGAATTGCCTTTACAATGCTAGAAATGTTCTTAAATAGACCCCAATTCGTTTAGGGTTAGGAATACATTCTAGAATACGCCAGTTGGCATCCACCGCCAAAACAAAAGGTTCTAGAAGTCACATTAGAAGTCGGTGTAAAATTAGAAGAATCCAGAAATGGTAGTCCAACTTTCGGGAGGCATAAATTTTGAACTGGGACTTTGATTGACGAACCATTTACATTTTTGGAAAGCTCTCGAAGCGCTCTACAGCCCTATGGACCAGCTTCACTCGTCTCCCTTTTTCGGCCCATATGAGGCCGTTTAGTGCCCCGAATTTGACTTTGAAGTGCTCTTAGGAGGTCTCTAAAAAACTTAAAACTGCAATAACTTTCTAACCGTAAAGTCTTTTGACTTGATTCTTTTTCTGGAGCGCTTTAAATTACAAGTATAATCATCCCTCCAAATTACACCCTCTAACTCATCATAATTTTGGCTCTATTACAAAATAACCCATTTTTTGCATTTACACGTATCCCAAGGTGCTTAAAAACTCTAACCCAAAAAACTAATAATGGAGTTGGAACATTTATTTGACCCAAATGGGTATCCAGAAATAAAAACGCATTAGATAGAAACTATCTCTAAGCATATTTTGGGTGATACAAGATTGCCCTTACACCATTAGATGCTCCTGCATCAGACACCAGGGTAGATTGAAAAGTGATCCTATCACTTTATGGTAGAGGAAAACCCAAATGGGCAACCTCCGCTGCTGATATCTAAGTTGAGTCCTCTATTGGTCGTCCTTTCCACTTCACCAGGTACTCTTCATACTGCCTATTTTTGGTACTCTTGCCCACACGACTATCCAGAATCTCTTCTATCTCCTCCTTAGAAGTAGGAATTGGACATGGCTCCAGCACCAACCCCTCGTCTGTACCATCATCATGATATTCTATTAAGTCTGCAATGTTGAAGATAGGAGAAATGTGAATCCCATCTGGCAACTCCACCTCATATGCATTTCCTGAGTCATGCTTCTTCAAAATTTTACAGGGGAAAAATTTCTTCATCTTCAGCTTGTTGTAAGTACCCACTGGAAACCGTTCCTTTCGTAAGTGTACCATAACCAGATGCCCTACTTGGAACTCCTTATGTCTCCTCCTTTGATCTTCCCTAGCTTTATACTGTTGATTCAGCTTGGTGATATGTGCATGGACCTCCTCATGTTGGCTCTTGTTATGTTAAGAAAATTCTTTTGCCTCGGCACTTGTACTCTCCCCTTGCTCCATTTTCCTTAATTCTGGTGCAATCCTTGGGCTACTTCCATACACAATTTGGAATGGTGATCTACCAGTACTCCTATTTACAGAATTATTGTAAGCAAATTCTACTTGTAGCAGAATAAAATCCCATCCCTTGGGCTTATCTCCCACTAAACACCTCAGCAAATTGCCCAGACTTCTATTTATCACTTTGGTTTGTCTGTTAGACTACGGATGATGTGTAGAACTGAACCTCAATTCTATCCTCAACTTCTTCCATAAAGTCCTTTAGAAATACCCCACAAATTTAGTATCTCTGTCGAAAACAATACTCTTTGGGAGACCATGTAGTCTCACCACCTCTCTGAAAAACAAATCTGCAATATGTACATCACCATGAGTCTTGTGGCATGGGATGAAATGTGCCATCTTGGAGGACCTATCAACCATCACAAATACTGAGTCATTACCCCTTTGTGTCGTCAGCAATCCAAGAACAAAATCCATACTTATGTCTTCCCAAGGCTTTGATGGAACAGGCAATGGCTGATAAAGGCCAGTATTGAGGCTAAATCCTTTGGTTGCTTGACATACTTGACAACTCTACACAAATTTCTTCACATTTTGTGACATTTGAGGCCAAAAATAATGTTCTCTAAGAATGGCAATGGTCTTATCTTGACCAAAGTGTCCTGCCATTCCCCTACTGTGTTTCTCTTTGATCAAGTTTTCCCTCACGGAACTCCTTGGAATGCATAATTGTCTGCCCTTGAACAGCATACCATCCTGAATCAAATAATCTAGCCACCTAGTTCTATCTACAGTAATAGGTTCTTTACAAGCTTTCCACGCTTCAACAAAATCAGAATCCTTTGGGTACAGATTGTTGAGTTCATCAAACCCAACCACTTCAACCTGCATTACTGTAAGCAACAACTATCTCCTACTCCATGCATTTGCAACCCTATTAGACCTTCTACTTCTATGTTTCAACACAAATGTATAGCTCTGCATGAACTCTACCCACTTCATATGTCTCTGGTTCAATTTACCTTGGCTATTTAGGTATTGCAATGCCTGGTGATCAATATACAAGACAAATTCTTTTGGCAATAAATAATGCCTCCATTTCTTTAAGGCCTGAACAATTGCATAGAACTCTTGATCATAAAAAGAATACTTCTTCTTTGCATCATTCAATTTTTCACTAAAATATGCAATAGGCTTACCTTCTTAGCTCAATATAGCCCCAATAACATTGCCACTAGCATCACAATCTACTTGGAACACTTTACTGAAATCAGGAAGTGCCAACATAGGTTGTTTTGTCACCTTCTTTTTCAACAATTCAACACTCCTTGCAGCTGCTATAGTCCACTTGAACTCTTTCCTATCCCCCCTTATTGTTTCAGTCAGGGGTGCACATATGCCACTAAAATTCTTAATGAACTTCCTATAAAAACTAACCAGACTATGAAATGATCTCAGCTCAGTAGCAAACCTTGGAGTAGGCCATTCCAAGATGGCCTTTACCTTCTCTGGATCCATTTTGAGACCTTCAGATGATACAACAAACCCCAAGTAGACTAACTCTTTTTTTACAAAGCTACATTTCTTCAAATTAATCAACATTTTCTCTTCCCTCAACCTTTCAAGGACACTACAAATGTGCAATAAATGTTCATCCAAAGTCTTACTGAAAATTAAAATATCATCCAAATAGACTAACAAATTTTCCCAAGAATTTCTTTAGTACCTCATTCATAAGCTGCATGAAGGTGCTTGGCGCGTTGGTCTGTCCAAAGGGCATGACTAACCACTCATATAGACCCTCCTTGGTCTTGAATGCAATCTTCCACTCATCTCCCTCTTGTATCCGTATCTGGTGATAGCCACTTTTGAGATCTATCTTTGTGAAGTACTGAGCTCCACTCATGCAGTCCATAAGATCATCCATTCTTGGCAAAGGAAACTGATACTTGATGGTTATTCTATTTATAGCTCGAGAGTCTATGCACATTCTCCACTCTCCATCCTTCTTTGGTGCCAGTACTGCAGGTACTGAACATGGACTCAGGCTCTCTTGAATCAAACCCTTCCTCAATAGCTCTTGAACTTGTCTGTTTAGCTCCTCAGTTTTAGTAGGAGTCATCCTATGAGCAACCTTGTTAGGCAAACTAGCTCCAGGGATTAAATCTATCTGATGATTGATTTGCCTTACTGGTGGCAACCCTTCTGAAACATTATCAGAGATGACATCTCCATACTCACTTAATAGGCCTGAAACTTCAGGTGGAATTTCACTACTACCTTCCTTATCTCTTCTAGGAATCAAAGCATAACACATATGCTGATGTTTCATACCATCCAAAACATTTCTTCCATCAACAAGACATATCCTAGTACTACTGCATACCTTTTCACCTTCCTTTATCAAGGGCTTCAGTTTGTGGCGAACTCCATCCTTTGTCAGAGAGTATGTATTTGCACGACCATCATGTAGAGCATGTCTATCAAATTGCCACGGTCTTCCCAACAATAAATGGTAGACATCCATTGGAATAATTTCACAAAGAACTTCATCATGGTAACGCCCAATCTTGAACTTCACCAAACACTGTTCACTGATCAGGACCTTATGATCATCCTTCACCCAAGCAATCCGATAGGGCTGGGGGTGTTTCTCCCTCTTGAGCTTTAGCTTAGAGACCATCTCCTCAGACACCAAGGTGTCAGTGCTGCCACCATCAACAATCACATCACAACACTTATCCTCGCCCTTGCACTTGGTACGAAACAAACTCCTCCTTTGTCCAGGTTCAGTCTCATCGCTTATTAAGAGCCTTTCATTTACGAGAACCTCTCCTCTTTCTACATCTTTAGAATGCGATGAATGTGCATCCTCATCCACATGAGCAACTCTTGCTTGACCATTAGCTCTCCTATTTGTCCTTCCTTGTCGTTGAGGGCATTCAAATGCACGATGACCTTCATTGCAATGAAAACCTTCATTGCAATGAAAACAGGTACCACGGAAGCCTCCTCTTCCTGAACCTTGTCCACGTTCTTCGCCTTTCCCTCTCTGATCTCCAAAGTTTTGATCATGGGAGCGGTTGAAACCCTTGTTCCTCTGGTTCCTACTAGTACCCACATCTTCATTTCTCTTCTGAGTCTCATTTTGGCCTCCAAATGACCTACCACTATCCCTTCCTCCTTGACCACACCCTCTTTGCCTTCTGTCAAAATTTTTGTTTAGCTTCTCTTCAACTCGCAGGGCGAACTGATATACCTCTTCAATGCTAGTCATTCTAACCAAACTTAACTCCTCCTGAATGCTAGGTCGTAACCCACTAAGGTAACGGGCAACCTTCTCCTTATTAGCTTCTGCATGCCTTGCCCTAATAAGAAGTTGATAAAATTCCTCTGTATATTCCTAGACAGATTTTTCCTGCTTGCTTTAACCCTTGCATTTTCTTGAACAAATCAAGCTCGTAATCAACAGGAATGAACTGCTTCTTTAGTTTGTCCACCATGCGATCCCACCTTGTGATTTTCTCCTTTCCTCTTCTATTTCTTTCCAGCTGAATCTCTTGCCACCAAATTTTGGCATGGCCTTTCATTTTGGCCTTCACAAACTTAACCCTCTCTGGGTCTCTGATATCCTCATACTCAAAATACTCCTCTAGTTCATTGATCCAATCGATCAACTCATCTGGGTTTAGAGTTCTCAAAAACATACCCACATCAATTTTAGGTCTTTTTCCAAGCTTAGAAATGGCCCTAAAAAGCCTCTCCTATGCCTGATTTACGACTTCCTCTTCACCTTCCCCTTCCTGTCCAATATTTGCTTCTTCTTCATTTTCTTCCTCACTTTCGTTGCCTGTGGCAACATTCAGTCCTTTGCGGATCTCCTCCTGCAATGTTTGAACTTGTCTCTGGAGGGCTCTAACCTTAGGAGTAACAACTCCGACCCTTTGTGGAGGCATCTTCTTGTCTCAAACTCACAACCACACAGTCCAGGTGCAAACTGCCACACAGTTGGCGCTTTGTCTACACACTCAGAAAAACCTGCTTTGATACCACTTGATGGAGACACAACCAAAGACCGGAATGAAAACACAGGAAAAGGGAAATATAATTATCAATGAAAAATGGCCAATGGGCTTACAATAGTATGATTCTGGAGAAAGAAATCCTCCACACAGTACCTTCTCTCTAACTCCACTAAGAACTGCCTTTACAATGCTAGAAATGTTCTTAAATAGACCCCAATTCATTTAGGGTTAGGAATACATTCTAGAATATGGCAATTGGCATCCACACCAAAACAAAAGGTTCTAGAAGTCACGTTAGAAGTCGGTGTAAAATTAGAAGAATCCAGAAACAGTAGTCCAACTTCCGAGAGGCATAACTTTTGAACCGGGACTCTGATTGACGAACCGTTTACATTTCTGAAAAGCTTTCACAGCACTCTACAGCCTTATGGACCAGCTTCGCTCGTCCCCCATTTTTCAGCCCCGTACGAGGCCATTTAGTGCCCTGAATCTGACTTTGAAGCACTCTTAGGAGGTCTCCAGAAAACTTAAAACTGCAATAACTTTCTAAGCATAAAATCTTTTGACCTGATTCTTTTTTTGGAGTGCTTTAAATTACAAGTATAATCATCCCTCCAGATTACACCCTCTAACTCATCATAATTTTGGCTCTATTACAAAATAACCCATTTTCTGCATTTACACTTATCCCAAGGTGCTTAAAAACTCTAACCCAGAAAACTAATAGTGGAGTTGGAACTTTTATTTGACCCAAATGGGTATCTAGAAATAAAAACACATTAAACAGAAACTATCTCTAAGCATATTTTGGGTGATACAGGATTGCCCTTACACTACTAGATGCTCTTGCGTCAAACTATGTTACCTTTCTAAATAGGATTTAATAATAAATGATAATAAACATACAATAAATAAGTAAATAAATAATATAATATGGAATAATATAAATTAACTAAATCCTTTGGAAAGTCAAGAGATATGTTATAAAGAGACCACTCCTTCAAATTAAGATATAAGAGGGAAGAGAGCTCATTTGAAAGAGAAACAACGAGAAGATAGGAGACAAAGAAGGATCAACGGAAGAGGAAAAGAATGAGAAGAAAATAAGGTACTTTACCAAAAGGTTGAAATGATGAAAGTATGTGACTCTTTCAAAGGGTTCTAATTATGAATAGTTGTGACTCTTTGAAAAGGTTGTCATTATAAAGTTTTGTGACTCTTTGAAAGGATTGTAATTATGACATGTTGTGACTTTTAGAAAAGGTTGTCATTATGAAGGGTTGTGAATTCGTTTAAGGACAAATGAATTATGGTAGGATTGGAAAACAATTATACCCAAGAGAGTTGGGCTGCAAAACCATCAGATTAGAGAAAGTAAAAGAACTAAACTAATATATTATGATATTGCTGTCAAGATTTAACTATGTAGTTTTTGAGTCAAACTCATTGACCCTTATTTCATGAGTAGTTATTCAACATGAATCCATCACCCATGAGAATAAATGGAACACTTAGCACTCATTGGATCTAGGTGATGCTCACAGAGGTGAAGCACTAGGACTTCCCGGGAGGTTGCCCATCCCAGTACTACTCTAGCTCGAGCGTGCTTAACTACAGAGTTTCCTCCATGGTTAAACCCACTTTGCTTGCAACCCCATTTTCAAAACCTTCACCAAGTGTTGTGCCTTATGAACCATTCATTAGAAAACCCCTTAAGCTCATCGATTGATAAGTAGGAGATAATTTCCATTGCAAGTCAAATGATGATAGTGCTATTAGGATTTAACTATGTAGTTTTTGACTCAAACTCATTGACCCATATTTTCATGAGTAGTGATTCAACATGAATCCATCTCCCATGAGAATAAATGGAACACTTAGCACTCATTGGATCTAGGTGATGCTCATAGAGGTGAAGGACCAGGACTTCCCAGGAGGTCACCCATACCAGTACTATTCTAGTTCGAGCGCTCTTAACTACAAAGTTTCCTCTATGGTTAAACCCACTTTGCTTGCATCCCCATTTGCAAAACCTTCACCAAGTGTTGTGTCTTATGAACCATTCATTAGAAAGCCCCTTAAGCTCATCGATTGATAAGTAGGAGATAATTTCCACAGCAAGTCAAATTATGATATTGCTATTAGGATTTAACTATGTAGTTTTTGAGTCAAACTCATTGACCCATATTTCATGAGTAGTGATTCAACATGAATCCATCTCTCATGAGAATAAATGGAACACCTAGCACTCATTGGATCTAGCTGATGCTCATAGAGGTGAAGCACCGGGACTTCTATGAAGGATTATACAATGCAGAACTAAAGGGAACTAGAGGTATGTTCATTTCATATTTTTATATCAGAAATAAATATGAATGATTTGGTAGATAAAATTATCAATCAAGGATTGGTAGTCATGCTTGAGACGAGAACTCTCTAGTTGTCATAGAGACCAAGTAAGAACTTGGTAGAGGGCATTAATTAGAATGTCAAGTTTCTCTTAAGAGAACTCAAAGATTAGAGGGCATTCTTGATTGAATGTTGGGACTCAAAATTGGAACCTAGAGAGAGGTTTGTAGAGAGCCTCTTAGAGACAATATATTGTAGTGGTTAACCATATGCATATGTTAGAGACAAGAGACTGGGTTAGAGGTGGGATCTCTACCAAGTATGTGTGGTTAATAAGTTAATGTGTTGTTAGTGAGTTCACTCATTAATGGAGATCCTATAGGACTTCAAAGGTGCTCTTAACATGATGGTTGCCTAACTGAGAGTTCTCATTAGAGGGTTAGGTAATTCTGAGTAGAGCCTCCTTCTAAGGATAAGGTGGGTTTAGAATGGGAATTAAATTACTTAGATGATTTAATTATTATTTATCTTGTTAATTGCTAATAATTATTTCTTACCCATATGTTTATGCTATCTTTTCCATATACTAACAATTGTACAAGTTTTAAGCATCAAATACTCAAGCCAAGAGAAGGGACATTGCAGGGGTATTAGAGCATGATCCTGCCATCTTCTAGGGTAAAAGAGAATATAGGAAAATACTTTATATGAAAGACTAATGTGGAAAGCCAATGGAAATTGGAAGAGGTTCAATCATTGCCATGACAACAACTTAAGCATTTGGACTGAAAGACATACATCTTTCAAACCGATAGAAGTTATCTAATTGTTTGAGGACAAACAATTTGAGAAAGAGCGGACTGTCATGTTCCCATTTTAAGATATTAATAATAATAATAATAAGATAATACAATATTATTAAATATACTTTGCACCGTTGTTGGTGTAGTGTACACAATCTATTGCATTCAGAGTTTACTTGTCCATTATGCCAAGATATCATCAACCTTGCAATTTTGAAATGGGGTGGTATGAAGAATTGTTCAAGGAAGGTAACTAAGATTTCATAAAACACTCAAGCTGAACATCAAAAGAGGAGCATGTTGGCTCACCAACCAAGGAAAAGGAGTTACGAGGTAGCATGGTTGAGCTAAAGACCAAGACAATCAAATGGTGGGTGAAATTTCATGCATCATCTTTCAGGAGGATGTGGGAAAGAAAATCAAGGAAGCAATTGGTTTCAGCCAAGAAAGAGGAAGGATAGTAAGCCAAGAGAAACATTTATAAACACTTGAGGAACTACAAGATCTTCACGAATTCGAAGAAAAGGAAATCCTTGGTAAACTTCCATCGTAATATGGAAGGAAGTTCTTGAGAGTGAATTGCAAAAGGTGTCAAGTATTCTTGGAGAGGAAGGCAATCAAGAAGATAATTTGAATAAGGAGTTGCAAGATATCACAGATGAATCAAAATATGAAGAACAATTTGACAAGGAACTCAAAAATGTCATTACCACTATTTTCTTTAGTGAGGGTTGCTGAAAGATCTCATGGAAAAAATACAAAAGGACTAATTGCCAAAGGATTCTCAAGATCAACAAGTTGTTACAAGTGACATGATGCACCATCAACTTTGACCTCCTGAGACGTTTCTATTTGAGATTGAATTTGATGAGCAACTCATGAAGATATTTGAAGATCCACCTATCAATGGATCCTTAGTTTTTGAAGATATCAGGTTTCACGAAATTCCATATGAAGAATTGCAAGATGTTCCTAAAGTAGAATCAATTGATGATCTCATGTTAGATGATGTGGCTTCAAGTATATTTATTGAGAATGTGCAAGATTTGTTAAGCGAGGAACAACTTACTCCAATAGAAGAAGAGGAGGAAGAATGTTTCAGGGGGGTGCTACAAGGGGACTTTGCATTTCAAGGAAGACTTGAAGAGCTGTTTGAGGCCTGTCCTTGATTTTTGAAGATATGCTCAAGCATATTCACAAATTTGCATGGTTTGTGTTATATAAGGATAAGCCTCCAAAAGCGATGTTCCACGGGCTTGATTTCAAGACTGATCCTGCCTTGAGCACTCACAAATCTGATGTTGATACTAGTGGGATGATCCGTTACCAACTTCAGCCTCCCAAGGATAATTTTCAGGTTCTATTTAAATACAATGAACAACAAATTGTCTCTGTCCCTACTTTTGATGCTCATCATAGAAACTTATTTTTCGATTCTGAAGATTTAGGAAAGACAAGTTGCATTTGGAATTATTATGACCCTTATGAATTACCCTAATTGTTGATGTTACATGGTAAAGTTTCCAACTTTGAGTATGGGATAGTAAATTTTTCCCTACAAGGATAAATTTGCAAGATTGAGAATCATCACCCAAGCCATGTTGCTCTTGAACATTTTGATAAACCATGTTAGCTCATGTGTGTGTATAGCTGTTTTGAATTTATCCCGTTTAAGCGTCTTATACATAGTTAGAGTAGGTTTGTCTTGAACAATTTGTTTCAAGAGGGTTAGTGTAGGTTTCCTTTTCATTTATTCCTTGACTTTTCTGCGCTTATTAGTTTCCTATTGATGATTTTCCTTCTTTTGGATATTGATCTTCTTTGTGTTTTTTCTTTCTTTTTTATTTTCATTCTCCTACATTGCGATCCCTTTTCCCTCCCTTTCTCTTGCTTTATAAGGAGCCTTTGTGTTGACATCTTTCTTATCCTTGAATCCTCCTCTCATCATGATAATGAATCATGGAGTGTGATCCAAAATGTTGATGATAAAAATTTATACTGTCATGTCTCCTTTCTAGAGTGGACATCAGAGACGATAGAGTTGACCTATCATTAGAGTCTCGTAGGTTGGTAGTGGTGTTTAGGGACTCAGTCAGGGTACACAGTGTTCGGATTTGGAGTTTCAGATAGTAGGAGAGTAGTTGAGAGCAGTTTCTTAATTGTAGGAGTTTCATAAATTTTAGGAGGTGGAGATGGGTTACATTCTTGAGTCTCTACAAGATCATTCTATGGTTTGAGTTTCAGGAGATTCAAAGACATTCCTACTTTTTAGGAGTATCTCTATTTTTGAGGGATGAGACTGTCAGTTATTTCAGATTATCTGACATCAGTCACAGGAGGTGACGAGTTCAGTTTCACCTTGTAGAGGTGTTTTGGCTATTAGTTCACTATTTGGGAAATATTTTAATATATTTAAATATTCTCCTAAGTTAGCATTTTAATAATTTAAATACAACTAAATTATAGCCATTTTGGAGTAATAAGGGGTTTTTTGGCCTCATCTGGGTGAATATCCCTTGGTGTAATAGCTTGTTGGAAAGGTCTTGAACTTTTCTAAATATTTCTCTTTTGACTTAGAGCATTTTGGTGAACGGATTTCTTTCTATTGGGAAAAAAGTCATTTTTTGGATACTTGACCACTTTACAAATGAGAAATATATTATTTTATAACCCAACGCCACATGGAGACACTTTTAGGATTCGAGCTAAGTTTGGTGGGTTATAAGGAGGTAAATACAAAGTTCGAAGGCATTATTGATATATTACATCTTAGATTTGTGTTTTGTTCTCTGATTGAGCTTTCAGCATTTGGGACGCCAAACCCACTTGCTTTGCCCGTTTGGGACGTAGCCCCCAAAACAGTGGTCTGGATTCTTGCATTCAGAAGCATCTTGGAGATTGTGCATTGTTTTTTCTGGGGAATGCAGTACTGAGTCAGAGTTTTAGTTGGGGTTTAGGTATTTTACCCACATCTGGGCACTTTGCAGCTGTATGGTCACGCCTGACAGCCATCTACTTTTCCATGTACAACATTTGAGAGCTGGTTTGTGGCCATAGCTTCCTTCTGGGCTCATATTTCACCTTCACGCCTTCAGGTTGGCTTAATTCTTGGTTGTAATCATCTGGATATTATTGTAAATCTTCATCTGGTTACATATTAGGCGTATATTCAGAAAATCTACTTGAAGCGACTTTGCTTTAAATGTATTTGGAATACATTTTCAGAACTTGTTCATGTTATTGTACTTCTGTTATTACTTATTGAAAAATCATCAAAAATATAAAACAATCAAACCCATCTGCAACTTCTATCTAGCTCTGCAAGAAAATTTTAATAAACAGGGAAAACAAATTTAAAAATATAAAATTACGGCAGATCAACAGAAGAGATCCATCAGCATCAGGGATCTTTCATATACACAATCACATCTAGAAACATACAAGCAACATACTTGTATTTGCTAAACCAACAAAGATCAAATACGCCTTTCAATACATTACTAGGAAAACTACTTCCACAACCTCTAGAAACCTAAATTTGCATTGAAGGACTTCACTGAATCTATCTATAACCATCTTATTCTGCAAGTTTGTCTTTGAATGAGACTTTACAAAATTTCCAAAACCTTGAATGTTGAGATCAAGTTGTCAAATTTGAGTTTCCATTGACCACCAGCTAGGGTGGATACTATTACTACTGAAATTGATCTTCCTAAGAGAGTTTTCATCCTTTAGACGATGATCTAGAATGAATTACAAACTCCATAACCACAAGGTTTTTGTTCAAAGAAAAGAATAAAGTTCAACATGACCCTATGAGCCTCTCACTTCTCTTTTATAATTATTGAGAAACTCTTTGAGTTATCCTTTTCAAGATTCCTCTCTTTTCATATTTCCTTTCTTTTCAATTTTTGACTTTAGCTTGGGAAATCATAATTGGCCCTATTATATTTTTTGGTTGACTTAAAAGAGGTCACTTAAGGACTTCAGAATCAAGCACTTTTATGACATTATATATGTTAGCCGACTGGATGGTTCCGGCGGTGTTTTGCATTCTGTAGCCGACGGGGTGATGTCCGGCGGTGTTTCTGTATTTTGTAGCGGACGTCGTCGGTAAATAGTTTGTAGCGGATAGAATATTTGTGGCCGACGGACTCCCTCGGGAAGGTTCGGCGGTAGTATTTATATCCCGTCTGGGATCATTGTAAAGCATCAATCATCTACGATTGCAAATATAATTCTGCTGTTCGTGTTCATTGTCTGTATGCGTTCATTTTCTTTACCTGTACGGTAAACATTTGGCGCCATTGCCTTATGAATCTGGAAGGTGGGAGGAATGAAGATTAATGCCAAATCAGCTTAACAAGGATCAAAATAAGGTCAAGGGAAAAGATGAAATCCGTACTACGCAAGAGAATTTAATTTTGGCACAGCAAGCCGAACGCCGATGGAGATTTCAAAAGATTGCCAACGGAAACCGAAGCGAGCAGGAATTGTTGGAGACTCGGCAGCGGGTGGAATTGGTGGAAGAAGCACGAGAGGAGTTCTTGAATTTGTGTTTGCCAAGGGAAGAAAATTCAGACGGAAGAGCATCAACTCGCACGGCTCGTAGTGCCGAGGGAGCACGAGCGTGGAGTGACCTCTTCGTCCGGGATAGACTTCCGCGGGAAACAATTTCAGAAGATCCTTCTTCACCAAGGTTCGCAGCTGTTGAGACCTCCGGTGTGGGAGAGCAGTCCGTCGGTATGGGAGAGCAGTCTGCCGGTGTGGGAGTGCAGACATCCGGTGTGGGAGACCAGTTCGCCGGTGTGGGAGTGCAGACTGCCGGTGTGGGAGACCAGTCCGCCGGTGTGGGAGTACAGACTGTCGGTGTGGGAGTGCAGACCGCCGGTGTGGGAGTGTAGATCGCCGATGTGGGAGACCAGTCCGCTGGTGTGGGAGTATAGACTGTCGGTGTGGGAGTGCAGACCGCCGGTGTGGGAGTGAAGAGCACCAGTGTTGCAGGATCGAGCAATCCTTGTTTACAGAAACCAATTGTGATGGCAGGACCAAAAGAGGAACTGTCGAAGTTCAATGGTGATGGTACGGCTGATCCCATTCGACATTGCAAAACATGTGAAACGATTTGGAGGGCAAATGGCATAACTGATGAAGACGACTGGATGAGACAATTTCCGGCAACCCTACAGGGTGTCACGATTGATTGGTTTTCGGATATGGATCTACAGAAGCTGGATACCTGGGATAAGATTAAAAAGGAGTTCCTGGCAGAATTTAGACTCTTGCGGGATCATAATGAAATCGTAGCAGAGATTTTCAATACCAAACAGGGGAAGCACGAAACTGTCCGCGTCTACGCCAGGAGATTAAAAGACTTAATAAACAAAATCGAAAGCAAGCCGACGGACGGATTGCAGAAAAGATGGTTTGTGGACGGCCTACGCTCGAAGTTGCGGAGGAAAATGAAAATTGTGCCACCGTCATCATATATGGACGCGTATAACAGAGCACTGGACCTTGAAAGTGAGCAGAAGACAAAGAAGAAGAAAACTGGCTCCTCTGATTTGGATGACGACGAGCCTAACGGAGATGATAGTAGCGACGATGAAGGCAGCAGCAAGAAGGTTCGTGCCCTACAGAAGGATATGGTTCGCATGATGGAGTTTAAAAACATGCAGAAGGAGCCAAAAGGCAGTGAGCTGTGGTGCACGGAGTGTAAGACAGACGGGCATACTAAAGGATCGTGTCCAAAGAACCAATTTTGTGACATTTGTCAGATCATAGGCCATTCGACAAAGGAGTGCCCCTTTAATATGAAGACAAGAGGATCTCTGTAGGTGTTTCTCACACAGGAGACTTCCCCGTCGGGTAGTAGCGGAAACACGAATACCGCCGGTGCTACATCCGGAGGATACAGGAATAATAGCAGAGGGCAAAATAAAAATACAAATAATAACAATAATAATGGGAGCCGAAGTCGAACTCAGTATGATGCAAACGGACGGCCGATCGTTCAATGCCGAGCGTGTAATTTGTGGGGTCATTTTGCGCGGGATTGTACAACGGCAAATACACCAAAATTATTATGCAGATGGTGCGGACCCGGCGATCACGAAGATTCCAAGTGTCCAAAGTCTGGAGTAAACTTGATAACTGTCGGCATGGATGTAGAGGAGGTTCTGGCAATTACACAGAGGCAAGCGGAGGAAAAGAGAAAAGTGGGGGAAGCACAGGCGAAAATTGCAAAGGCATCATCGGTGGGGACATCTCAGTTGAAGGATATCACCGGCACCTTGGCAAGGAACTTCGCAAAAAAAAACATTGTACGACAGATCTTACAAACGGAGATACCGGTCAAGATAAGTGACCTCCTCAGAATGCCCCAGTTACGGACGGCCATTCTGAATCATACACCGTTTCCGAAAGCACCGAAGGACACAGGAAGGGATAGTAGGGAAGTGATGACAACAGACCCAATGCTGCTGGCACTCACATCTGGACGGCATCCGACGGTCGTCGAGATGGGGATTTTGGGAAATGTTTTGACAAACACAATTGTCGACGGAGGGTCCAGCGTGAATGTGTTGTCGGAGGATACTTGGAAGAAGTTGGGAAAGCCGACATTGTGGCCACCTGCATTTAAGTTGCTCACGGCAGACCAGCACGGGATCAAACCGTTGGGAATCTTGAAAGCGCAACCGGTAACAATTGGTACGCAACCATTTTTATTGGATTTCGTAGTCATTCCATTGTAAAGAAAAGGATATGATGCTATTCTGGGACGAGATTAGTTGGTGCAAGCAAAAGTAAAACATGATTGGAAACGAAATACCTTATCAATAGAGCATGGAGGCAAAAGATTCATAATTGACCTGCACACGCAAATGGTTGGCGAGGACGCAGCATCGTCAGATTCTGACAGTGAAGGCGAGAGTGATGACGAAGGAAAGAGGAGAATGGAACCGGATGAAGGAGTATTGAGACTTGACGGAGGATCGAATGACGACGACCTGGACTCGGTGAATGGCCTTTACCACTGGCAGATAGAAGACTACAAACTCTTTCAAAGTTGTAATATGCTAAGGATCGACGAAGGTGAGAAAAAGGAGGAAAACGAATGTCCGGAGGAATGCAGGGAAGCGGAAGAAGGAAAAGCTGCCATGGCTGAAGCTGAGGGGAAGAACATATAGTCTGAACACAGAAAAATGAAAGATCCCACTGTTCGGTAGATGGTGAATGGACCGCGCGGAAAGAAAAAGTTACACCGCAGCATAAAATTAGTGGAAGGGCACCGACAGCAAGGAAATAATCCAATTGCGCGACGACCGCAGGCACATTGGGCGACGGAGGTGGCACAGAACAAACGTAAGCCGTACGACGGTCAGAATGAAATCAAAGTGGAAAAGTTTGGACCATATCAGATTCGGAAGGTCGGCGACAATGGAGCAATCAAACTGGCGACCTTGGACGGACAGGAGATGGCTCAGTCAGTTAACGGATCTAAATTGAAACTATATTGCGTAAGAAAGTTCTTGCCGTCGTTGAATCCTCCATCGTCGTCATTACAGGACTCCTTGGCGGTGACGTCATCTAGAGGTACCTCTGTCATTTGATGTGTTATAAGAAAGAAAGAAAAAAATATATATATATATTGAAAAAAAAAAAAAAAAAAGGGCCCCGCGGAGTAAAAAGCCCCGCGGGCAACTGCCTGTTCGTGGGCAAAAGTCAAAGGCCCGCGGGCAGCCTGTCCGCGGGCGTGGAAAGGAATGGCCCCACGGATAGTCTGTCCACGGGTTGATAAAAGCCCCGCAGGCAGCCTGTCCGCGGGCACAAAACTTGTAAATCTTCTCCGCCAAGGAAAGCCCCACGGGCTTAAACACATTTTGCTCTGAAACTTTCTCAAAATCTCCTCCGCGAGCAGTCTTCGCCGATAAAAAGGAAGGCCGCGGGCTTAAAAGAAAACAGTCTCACCAGAAGTCTCCGCCGGTAAAAGGAAGAGGACCGCGGGCATAGAACTTAGCAAACTCCTCCGGTCAACAGACTTCTCTGTGAGAATACAAGATTTTGATGCGCTTTCTTGGGTTTTCTCTGTGCTTCAGTTGAACAACGTAACTGGCGTCGGCATACGAGGGAAGGTTGTTCTTATTTTTCGGGCAGTTCGCCATCATTCTTTTGCCATTGGCGGTTCTCAATTTGTGCGCTCGGCAGTTTCCATCCAGAGGATTAGGATTTCCGCGAAGAGTTTCGAGAGGCACACTAATTTCATCAGGAAGGAGAAATTGCAAAAAAATTGAAAAAAAAAAATTTAAAAAAAAAAGGGCCCTGCGGACAGAAAGGCCCGTGGACTGAAAAGCCCCGCGGGCAACAGCCTATCCGTGGGCAAAAGTCAAAGGCCCGTGGGCAGCAGCCTGTTTGCGGGCGTGGAAAGGAATGGCCCCGCGGATAGTCTGTCCGCGGGTTGATAAAAGCCCCGTGGGCAGCATGTACGCGAGCACAAAACTTGTAAATCTTCTCCGCCAAGGAAAGCCCCGCGGGCTTAAACACATTTTGCTCTGAAACTTTCTCAAAATCTCCTCCGCAAGCAGTGTTTGCCGATTAAAGGGAAGGCCGCGGGCTTAAAAGAAAACAGTCTCACCAGAAGTCTCCGCCGGTAAAAGGAAGAGGACCGCGGGCATAGAACTTAGCAAACTCCTCCGGCCAGCAGACTTCTCCGCGGGAATACAAGATTTCGATGCGCTTTCTTGGGTTTTCTCTGTGCTTCAGTTGAACAAAGTAACTGGCGTCAGCATACGGGGGAAGGTTGTTCTGATTTTTCGGGCAGTTCGCCATCATTCTTTTGCCGTTGGCGGTTCTCAATTTGTGCGCTCGACAGTTTCCATCTAGAGGATTAGGATTTCCGCCAAGAGTTTCAAGAGGCACACTAATTTCGTCAGGAAAGAAATTGCAAAAAAATTGAAGTAAAAAAAAAAAAAAAAAAGGGCCCCGCGGACTGAAAAGCCCTATGGGCAACAGCTTTTTTGTGGGCAAAAGTCAAAGGCCCGCAGGCAGCAGCCTGTCCGCGGGCGTGGAAAGGAATGGCCCCGCGGATAGCTTGTCCGCAGGTTGATGAAAGCCCCGCGGGCACAAAACTTGTAAATCTTCTCCGCCAAGGAAAGCCCCGCGGCTTTTAAAAATTTTGCTCCGAAACTTTCTCAAAATCTCCTCCGCGGGCAGTCTTCGCCGATAAAAAGGAAGGCCATGGGCTTAAAAGAAAATAGTCTCACCAGAAGTCTCCGCCGGTAAAAGGAAGAGGACTGCGGTCATAGAACTTAGCAAACTCCTCCGGCCAGCAGACTTCTCCGCGGAAATAGAAGATTTCGATGCGCTTTCTTGGGTTTTCTCTGTGCTTCAGTTGAACAACGTAATTGGCGTTGACATATGGTGGAAGACTGTTCTCATTTTTCGGCCAGTTTGCCATCATTCTTTTGTCGTTGGCGGTTCTCAATTTGTGCGCTCGGCAGTTTCCATTCAGAGGATTAGGATTTCCGCCAAGAGTTTCGAGCGGCACACTAATTTCGTTAGGAAGGAGAAATTGCAAAAAAATTGAAAAAAATAAAAAATAATAAAAAAGGGCCTCGCGGACAGAAAGGCGCGCGGATTGAAAAGTCCCAGGGCAACAGCCCGTCCATGGCAAAAGTCCAAGGCCTACAGGCATCAGCTTGTCCGCGAGCGTGGAAAGGAATGGCCCTGTGGACAGTCTGTTCGCGGGTTGATAAAAGCCTCGCGGGCAGCCTGTCCGCGGGCACAAAACGTGTAAATCTTCTCCGCCAAGGAAAGCCCCGCGGGCTTAAACACATTTTGCTCCGAAAATTTCTCAAAATCTCCTCCACGGGCAGTCTTCGTCGATAAAAAGGAAGGCCGCGGTCTTAAAATAAAACAGTCTCACCAGAAATCTCCGTCGGTAAAAGGAAGAGGACTGCGGGCATAGAACTTAGCAAACTCCTCCGGCCAGCAGACTTCTCCGCGGAAATAGAAGATTTCGATGTGCTTTCTTGGGTTTTCTCTATGCTTCAGTTGAACAACATAACTGGCGTCGGCATACGGGGGAAGGTTGTTCTCATTTTTTGGGTAGTTCGCCATCATTCTTTTGCCGTTGGCGGTTCTCAATTTGTGCTCTCGGCAATTTCCATCCAGAGGATTAGGATTTCCGTCAAGAGTTTCGAGAGGCACACTAATTTCGTCAGGAAGGAGAAATTGCAAAAAAATTAAAAAATAAATAAATAAGTAAAAAAGGGCCCTGTGGACAGAAAGGCCCCCGGACTGAAAAGCCCTGTGGGCAACAGCCTATTCGTGGGCAGAAGTCAAAGGCCTGCAGGCAGCAGCCTATACGCGGGCGTGGAAAGGAATGGCCACGTGGACAGTCTGTCCGTGGGTTGATAAAAGCCCCGCGGGTAGCCTGTCCGCGGGCGCAAATTGTGTAAATCTTCTCTGCCAAGGAAAGCCCTGCGGGCTTAAACACATTTTGCTCCGAAACTTTCTCAAAATCTCCTTCGCGGGCAGTCTTCGCCGATAAAAAGGAAGGCCGCAGGCTTAAAAGAAAACAGTCTCACTAGAAGTCTCCGTCGGTAAAAGGAAGAGGACCACGGGCATAGAACTTAGCAAACTCCTCCGACCAGAAGACTTCTTCGCGGGAATACAAGATTTCGATGCGCTTTCTTGGGTTTTCTGTAGGCTTCAGTTGAACAACATAATTGGCGTCGGCATACGGGGGAAGGCTGTTCTCATTTTTCAGGCAATTCACCATCATTCTTTTGCTGTTGGCGGTTCTCAATTTGTGCGCTCGGCAGTTTCCATGCAAAGGATTAAGATTTCCACCAAGAGTTTCGAGAGGCACACTAATTTCGTCAGGAAGGAGAAATTGCAAAAAAATTGATTAAAAAAAAAAAAAAAAAAGGGCCCCGCGGACAGAAAGGCCCGCGGGCAATAGCCTGTCCGTGGGCAAAAGTCAAAGGCCCCTGGGCAGCAGCCTGTCCACGAGCGTGGAAAGGAATGGCCCTGCGGACAGTCTGTCCGTGGGTTGATAAAAGCCCCGCGGGCACAAAACTTTTAAATCTTCTCCGCCAAGGAAATCCCCACGGGCTTAAACACATTTTGCTCCGAAACTTTCTCAAAATCTCCTCCGTTGGCAGTCTTCACCGAAAAAAAGGAAGGCCGCGGGCTTAAAAGAAAACAGTCTCACCAGAAGTCTCCGCCAGTAAAAGGAAGAGGACCGCGGGCATAGAACTTAGCAAACTCCTTCGGTCAGCAGACTTCTTCGCGGGAATACAAGATTTCGATGCGCTTTCTTGGGTTTTCTCTGTGCTTCAGTTGAACAACGTAACTGGCGTCGGCATACGGGGGAAGGCTGTTCTCATTTTTCGGGCAGTTCGCGATCATTCTTTTGCCGTTGGCGGTTCTAAATTTGTGCGCTCGGTAGTTTCCATCCAGAGGATTAGGATTTCCGCCAAGAGTTTCGAGAGGCACACTAATTTCGTCAGGAAGGAGAAATTGCCAAAAAATTGAAAAAAAAAAAAAGAAAGGCCCCGCAGATAGAAAGGCTTGCGGACTGAAAAGCCCCGCGGGCAACAGCCTGTCCGTGGGCAAAAGTCAAAGGCCCGCGGGCAGCAGCCTATCCACGGGCGTGGAAAGGAATTGCCCCGCGGACAGTCTGTCCACGAGTTGATAAAAGCCCCGCAAGCAGCCTGTCCGTGGGCACAAAACTTGTAAATATTCTTCGTCAAGGAAAGCCCCGCGGGCTTAAACACATTTTGCCCCTAAACTTTCTCAAAATCTCCTCCGCGGGCAGTCTTCGCCGATAAAAATGAAGGCTGCGGGCTTAAAAGAAAACAGTCTCACCAGAAGTCTCCGCCAGTAAAAGGAAGAGGACCGCAGGCATAGAACTTAGCAAACTCCTCCGGCCAGCAGACTTTTCTGCGGGAATACAAGATTTCGATGCGCTTTCTTGGGTTTTCTTTGTGCTTCAGTTGAACAACGTAACTGGCGTCGGCATACGGGGGAAGGTTGTTCTCATTTTTCGGGCAGTTCGCCATCATTCTTTTGCCGTTGGCGGTTCTCAATTTGTGCGCTCGGCAGTTTCCATCCAGAGGATTAGGATTTCCGCCAAGAGTTTCGAGAGGCACACTAATTTCGTCAAGAAGGAGAAATTGCAAAAAAGTTGAAAAAAAAAATAAAAAATAAAAAAGGGCCTCGCGGATAGAAAGGCCCACGGACTGAAAAGCCCCACGGGCAACAGCCTGTCCGTGGGCAAAAGTCAAAGGCCCGCGGGCAGCAGCCTGTCCGCGGGCGTGGAAAGGAATGGCCCCGCGGACAGTCTGTCCGGGGGTTGATAAAAGCCCCGCGGGCAGCCTGTTTGCGGGCACAAAACGTGTAAATCTTGTCCGCCAAGGAAAGCCCCGCAGGGTTAAACACATTTTGCTCCGAAACTTTGTCAAAATCTCCTCTGCGGGCAGTCTTCGCCGATAAAAAGGAAGGCCACGGTCTTAAAAGAAAACAGTCTCACCAGAAGTCTCCGCCGGTAAAAGGAAGAGGACCGCGGGCATAGAACTTAACAAACTCCTCCGGCCAGCAGACTTCTCCACGGGAATACAAGATTTCGATGCACTTTCTTGGGTTTTCTCTGTGCTTCAGTTGAACAACGTAACTGGCGTTGGCATACGGGGGAAGGCTTTTCTCATTTTTCAGGCAGTTCGCCATCATTCTTTTGCTGTTGGCGGTTCTCAATTTGTGCGCTCGGCGGTTTCCATCTAGAGGATTAGGATTTCCTCCAAGAGTTTCGAGAGGCACACTAATTTCGTCAGGAAGGAAATATTGCAAAAAAATTGAAAAAAAAAAAAAAGGGCCCCGCGGACAGAAAGGCCCACGGACTGAAAAGCCCTATGGGCAACAGCCTGTCCGTGGGCAAAAGTCAAAGGCCTACGGGCAGCAGCCTGTCCGCGAGTGTGGAAAGGAATGGCTCCGCGGACAGTCTGTCCGTAGGTTGATAAAAGCCCTGCGGGCAGCCTATCCGCGGGCACAAAACTTGTAAATCTTCTCCGCCAAGGAAAGCCCCGCAGGGTTAAACACATTTTGCTCCGAAACTTTCTCAAAATCTCCTCCGCGGGCAGTCTTCGCCGATAAAAGGGAAGGCCGCGGGCTTAAAAGAAAACAGTCTCACCAGAAGTCTCCGCCGGTATAAGGAAGAGGACCGCGGGCATAGAACTTAGCAAACTCCTCCAGCCAGCAGACTTCTCCGCGAGAATGCAAGATATCGATGCGCTTTCTTGGGTTTTCTCTATGCTTCAGTTGAACAACGTAACTGGCGTCGGCATACGGGGGAAGGCTGTTCTCTTTTTTCGGGCAGTTCGCCATCATTCTTTTGCCATTGGCGGTTCTCAATTTGTGCGCTCGGCAGTTTCCATCCATAGGATTAGGATTTCCGCCAAGAGTTTCAAGAGGCACACTAATTTCGTCAGGAAGGAGAAATTGCAAAAAAAAATAAAAAAAAAAATAAAAACGACGATAGATTCAAGTTGTTTGGAATGAGTTACAGATGATGCCAAAGGAAAGGGGACGCATCCGTGGTTGCCAGAAAGAGTACAGAATCGGCAGAAAATGACAGAAATGGTGTGTTCCGTGCATTTCTGTGTGGTTTGCGAAGTGCTATTTTAGTCTTGGCGGCGATGGGTGCTGCCCCTCGACCCCGCCCTGACTGCGACAGGAAGCGCACTCGGGGTGCTGCCCCAGGACCCTGCAGGGGTGCTGCCCCTTGACCCCGCCGGGGGCGTTGCCCCGTGGACCCCCAGTCGTGGCAGATATCAGTCCTGGTAGTCTGACCAATGGAGAAGAGTTGAAGTTGTTGTAGGCATGGACTTTTTGTGTACCTGAGGCACTTGGAGTAGGTGTTGCCGGGAGTCTGTCTTGGTGGATGCGTAGAGAGCTCGGGAGGTGCTAATCATCCAGTGGGAGGCAGTGCAACGACACTTGGCTAAGGGTACCGAAGAATTGAAAACAGAGAAAGCAGCATGGGTGGCTATCAAGGTCAGCTTGAGAAGACAGTATTGTGTTAGCAGAGGCTACAGGCACGGGACGAAGTGAAGTGGTGTGACAGAAGCAGATTTTTCTTGTTGTAGTCACTCTAATGATATATTTTGTTTGTTAATTTGTCTCAGATATTTTGTAATTGTCGTCTGGAGACGACTTCTCTTTTTGGGGGGGATGGTGTCAGCTGACTGGATGGTTCCGGCGGTGTTTCTGTAGCTGACGGAATGATGGCCGTCGATGTTTTGTATTCTGTAGCTGACAGGGTGATGTCCGGCGGTGTTTCTCTATTCTGTAGCCAATGGGGTGATGTCCGGCGGTGTTTCTATATTCTATAGCCAATGTCATCGGTAAATAGTTTGTAGCGGATAGAATATTTGTGGCCGACGGACTCCTTCGGGAAGGTTCGGCGGTAGTATTTATATCCCATCTGGGATCATTGTAATGCATCTTGTGATATAATATGCTCTGTATGTAATGTCTGGCGTATGCGAATAATAATATAAGTTCTGCTATTCGTGTTCCAGTTATCTGTATGCATTAATCTAGTTTACCCGTACGGTAAACAATATAATTAAAACATTATTTTAAAGATTAAATTATATTTCTAGGCCAAATAAAAAGAAGACACTATACCATTTTATGTTACACTGACACAGTATTCTTTGTTTCTGCATATGATTGTGTGGGCAAGATCATGTTTAGAAATGACATGAATATATTCTCTTGATATTGGATCATAAATAGATAAAATGAAATGCAACATCAGAAAAGAGTAATACAAAAAGAAATTTAGTTTAGCAAGTAGTTGTATTTGCATTCAAATGGCTGAAATAATAAAAGAAATGATTTTGTCAATATGTGATGTATTAGAAAGAAAAGAAAATAAATGAGTGCAGAGAATATGTGATCTGCATGGTAATTTTTCCAGTGTTTCCCTAGATAACATTTGGTAATCACTTTTATTTTGCATTCATTATACCTTATGTGGATGTATCTTCCTGGGACATAAATTTATGGAACTCATTCCCTGGCTAATATTTCTCTTGAGTTTGCAGCCTGTTTCCAATACCATCTATTGAGCGCATTTATTTCCATTTTGCGGACCCAATTGACACTGCAAGTTACAGTGAGATCTTAAATGACCGGAAACAGGTGAGCATGTAATAGAATCCTTCTCATCTGCTGTACCTGGGTCATAGGGAGAAAGTATGAAAAATGACCAGTTGTATTTTAATGGTTTAACTATGGAATATGGGTTTGTGTTGTTCATGTCTTGGACTTGGCACATCAATGGAATCTGTCGTATGAATGAAGTTCACAACTTTACACTGTAAGTCTTGCCAGGCCATTGTATTCAAAATTTCAACAATTTTGATTGTAAAGTTGTAAAAAATATTTTTTAGAATCAGCAGTTTCCATACAATTGTCATTTGATATTGTAAACTATTTAAAGCTATGAAGAGATGATCATTGTCGGAAATTGTTATTCAAAATAGAAAAGAAAGAAGGCTTATTGTTACAAAGAACAGAAGTGCTGAGATATCTACATTTTCTACAAATGATGATAAACTTAGAGGATCGGGATTTCAGAAGAACTCTATTATTCTCTGCATTAATTAAATTTAGAATCAGAATTCTTTGCAATATATCACAAGCTGTACAAACTTGCATGAAATAACACAGCTATTTCCTTTGTTCTAATTTTTTTGTCATTGTTTCCATTCAGCTTTGGTGAAGAAACGAGTTGAAGAAAGCATTGATAAGCTGCAGCATATTCGCTTGAATGATCCTGTAAATGTTTCTATGAAATTTAACTTTGCAAAGCATCTAAGGTTTCAAGTTATTTTAAGTGCTGGATTCATTTCAAAGTTTACAACCTATCCATATTTTTTGGTCTTCCTTAACCTTACGGTGGACATAAGGCTTTGTTAGGAAATCTATCTTTTTAGCTTGAGTAAATTATTAATAATTGAATTAAAATGGCCAACTTAACAAAATATTGAAAACTGTTTTGGAGAGGTCAGAGGGCAGAGATGCAACCATAATACAAAACAGGTAGTCACACTCATTACATGATGAACTGGATAGCATTAGATACTTAACAAAACATAGTTGACAACAATAAAAACTTTACGGCAGAACTTACATTAAAATAACAGAAGATTTAAGTGAATCTGCTTCAACTTTGTATTTTTCCAGCTTTTGGAGGTCAAAATCACAAAATAAAAAACTTGGTTCTAAATGTGTTTTAAAACTCACTCACTTATGCTCTAACAGTTAAACAATTATCAACAGAACTCCCAAGTGTATATGTAGATCTGAAAATAAAACCAGACCTTGCAAGATGTGTTGAGTGTCATTTTTACGCAATGGCAATGGCAGGAATTTCTCTTTTGAAAAGTTGAAGATATGAACCCCAGGATTCCTTTAGGCTGTTTGTCAACTGCTTGGGTAACTCAAAAGGAGATAAATGTGAATGTACACAAGGAGGCCTTTGCTGGTTTGATATTTCTGTGATTGTGAAAACCTGTAAAAACTATGGAAAGAGACAATTTCCAACATTTTTGGATTTTCCTGTTTTTTAATAAATGCAAATTCTAATGTGCAACTAATACTTATTGATTTTCCTAATTAACCAAATTCATAAATAAATTGCAAAGAGATTAAGGTAACAAGAGATGAAAGGAATTGCTAAAATTGAATTAACCTAAACGAACATAAGCTACTGCTGCAATGCTTCCGCGAATTGAAATTTCAAAGGAATGGTAGGAAAACCCATAGAATTAGGAGCAGCGCAAACATAACTTAATAGATGCAATTGCCAGAGGAATTTTTCAGAGGTTGTTTGAGTTTTGATAACTAATAAAATTGTGCTGCCACTACGGATGTATGTGCACACAAGACAAATTACTATGAATGCACTACCAAAAATTCCCTTAACAATTCGTCACTACAGAGATATTCACAACAATCATGCCAAACTCCAATAAACTAAGGTCGACAAACATCACATACAATAAACAACTAGCTCTATCATCACTCACAAACACAAATTCATGAAGACACAACATTCAAGCAGGCTATGCTACACACATAATAGGATCACTAATTGTATATCTTTAATGCACAAAATACCAACCCTTGTTACAATGTACAATCATGTTTTTATAGATAACCAATCCCGAATTTGTGATTTATTGAGGTAGGGTTTCTACCAAAGAACCAAAAATCAAAATAGGATTGGAATCGGCAAGGCTTACTCGAATCGTGAATCGCCTATGAATCGCCTATGAATTGGCAAACTGAAAAAACCCTTGAAATTTAAAGATATTAATGATTTAAAACTTGTTCTATGCACCCTTTACTGAATATATCTAAAAAACACTATAACATCATCAAATAGAAGTTAACATACATAAACAAGAAACCTAATTGATAAATCCATCACATACATAAAATGTAAATTGTAGCTTAAGTAAATTAAAAATCATAGGATCATAATGAGTTATGACATAGATATATAGAATTATAAATGTTGTCAAATCATAAATGTGTGTAAGATGAAGATCCATAATGGTAAAACCAAATGACATCAAATCATAATGTATGTAAGATGAAGATCCATGATGATGAAACACATATCTATCTATAAAGTCAAAGTTTAAACAAAATGATAAAACAAGGCTCTAGCTCAAGCCTCATCATCATCCTCAAGCTCAGTTGTAGCCTCGGACTTAGCCTTTGAATACCTTTTACAAAGGTGTCTAAGGTAGGTCCTAGAGTACAATTGAGCCATAGCCCCCGCATGTGAGATGGGTGCATGAACATCACTAGGGCTTGTGTCTGTGGTGTGCTCTATGTGTGCACATGTGCATCTGCCAATGCCTGAACGTGCTCTAGCCTCCTCCTTTGCCATGGCCACAGCCTCAACCTCTCTATCTACCTGGTCAACCCACTCATGGTCTTCCTTAGTGAAGATTGTTGCATCTGTAGCCTCAATGAGCCACTCTGACTCTGGATCAATCTCCTCTAGAATGATCGGAGAGGAGTCTGTGGCCAAAATCTGTTTGGTCCTAAGGTGGAGGTTGTAATGAACAAATAACTTGTTTCGCCTCTTCGTCTGGTCCTTAAAGCTCCCAATCCAATCTTATGGCCTCTCCAAATTGATTTTTAATCTCCTTGATGCTCTTCTTTCTTGTTTTTTAGAACCCTATGGTTTCTCTTTTCTCTTCTTCTCTCTCACTTTTCCTCTCTTCTTCTCATACTAAACAATAAGGAGTCCCTTTAGGGTTATAAGAAAGAGGAAAGGCAAAAGAAAAGATTAAAAGAGTGCTTTTTTTTAATGTTTTTGAGTTGACCCTTTATGCTAGCTGCGATCAATTTCACTTGCCGATTCCTGGTGATTTCTAGTGGTTTTTGGGATTCAAACAATTTCTGGCACAAAAGTCGGCAAGCCAATTCACCGACTCATTATGAATCGCATGCCTCGAGTCAGATCCCCTAAATTGTGGAGATTCACGTTACTCTGGTTTCTACCATGCAAAATAATATGTAAAATAATACATTTGAATCTAATCATATGCAAAACCAACTCCTAAAATGATGCTAACTAGGCCTGTACTCTTTTTATATTTCTATTATGTGCATGACGACATTACATGATGCAAACTAAAGAAGTGGAGAAGAGAAGAAGAAGATGAAGCTTCAACTCAAATTGATCCTTCAAATTGTTGTTTGAACTTCACTTCTGAAAATATGGCCTCTTAAAATATAAAAATCTTATCTCTACAATTCATAGTCAACTCCCATTTACCTCATCTCCTTTGAAAACGCGCAAGAAAGTCATCCAAAATAAGAATTGGCGGTGAAAATGTGTAAATGCATCGGTTGCTGAAATCGTTGGAAGAGATTTCGTGTTTCGTGGGCTACGTCTCAAAATTACTTTGAAGTTGTGTAGTGAACTTTGGAGTTGCGGAGTGACCTTCAAAATTGCAGGGTGCGGAGCTCTGAAGTTCTCTGAACAAAATGTGCAAAAATTGGTTAGGTCCAAAACTGCAAAATTGGGATCTGGGTATTCTCCCTCATGGCTCTAGAATCATTCCTAGATACTTGGACTTGAATCTCTCTACAAATCCCCATTATGTCAAATTAATCCGGCATATCCAAAGTCTCAAGTTCTTTGTTGATCTTCTTTCTAAATTCTTGGACTTCCTTATTTCTTCAAAACTCTCGGTCTTGTGATCACATTTCTTTAGAACTTCATGCCGGAATAATCTTCGGATGTCCTCCTCTATAGATACTATCTCAAATGAGGCATAGAATGCCCGTACCACCATTGCAATCAAGCATAACTGCATCCTAGAATCATTCCTGTATATCTCTTGACTTGCCTTACTGAAAAGGCGTTCTCCTTTTGCTACTTTATTGGATGCCTTTTCCTTGATGCCTTGTATTTGCGAGAACATCTCCATCATTATCTTCTCTCTGGCTCCAATGTTCTTAACCCATTCATCAAATTTATCTAGTTTTGCACCGTCATATAGGACTAAGAGCTTCTTGTAATGTTGCTTCTTAATTTTTGACAAGCTTGATCTCAAAACATCCCCGTTGTGAATCTGATCCAAAATACTATTTGGACCCTCTACTAAGGTAGCCAACCTTGTTGCATTATCAAAAATAGAATGTAGGAGTTGCATTATTTCACTTATACACTCTTCTTCAAACTCACCAAAACTTTCTCCATTGTGAGCATTCCTCTAAGAAAGAATTTGAATGAATAGTAGCTAGGGCTTTCTTTTCAAACATGGCCTTCAAAATCAATGTCTAGATTAGCCAAGTCAATGGGACCCGCTACCTTATTGACAAATTCTATTAGGGCCTTGTTCCACTTCTAAGGTCTTGGATCTTAGCTTCATCCTTGTCTAGCTCCCTGAACAAATGCTTTATGCCCAATGCAGTTAATGCCTTACCACCTTTTCAAGTGGGCTTCCCAAGATCTATCTCTTCGATTATGTTATCTTCAATGGAAAGTTTGCTGGTGTCCCCTTGAGTGAGAGGAACTACAATTTGAGTGTTCCAGTTACCCCTTCGATCTTGTGCAATTTCTATGGCTTAGTATTATTTTATGATGCATTCCTTTTTGGCATGTGATACTTTGTTTCATGCAAGATATAAATGTCTCTTCTTAACAAATTATTTTCATGACTTGAAAGTGCATGTTTATCATCCAATAATCATCCATAATATTATTATTTCATGACATGTTACTTTATATGTCATATCTTTTCTAGCATATATGTTTTTTTTAGGAGTTCTCTATAGTTACAAATTATGATACTTTGAATTGTGTATCTATTACAAGGTAACTATCATTCAAGGTGTCTTACATTTTACCTTTCCCTTACACTAGGGAGGCAAGATTGCATGTACATTCTTTATATCTTTTGTCCAAGGATCTACTTTCCTTAGTGCAGTGGCATTTGTTAGTCCCTGCCTATGGGAACTAATGTTCCCAGTGCTGGTCACTATTAATTTTTGCCATCGAGATCAATAGGTTTCTAAAGTCTAAAAGTCAATTTATTTTAAAATTATTTTTCATTCATCAAATTCTAATTTCTGATTGGTCAGAAGTAATTTTAGCAGGGGTAAAATTAATTTTTGTGGTAACAAAATTGGAAAAAAATTAAATGTGGAATGTTCTACAGCCTTCTACAATGGGAAGCTGAAGCTTTGTTTACCAAAAATATATTCCTTGCTCTGAGAGTCTCACGTAATCACCCAATGCTTATCTACATTTGAAAGAAAATCTGTGAAGAAATAGGATGCGTAGGAGGAAACACTGTACACTCCAGCATCGACATTTCCTGTCACATATGTGATCTTCTGAAGCTATGTTGGGGACTCTTCTTCCACGCCGCTCCCTTGGAGTTGGAGGAAAGAAGAGAGATGTTTGTGAATACACGTACACCAGCAGATGCTTTTCATCAGACTCTGCCCTCTTTCCAAAGCCAAGAATCCGAGATGGACTTTGCCTGCTGCATAAATTTTGCTCAGGCTAATTGCAAGTTTTCCCTTTTGGACCGACGATACTATGGTTGGCAAATCATGTTGCCTTGGTCCTTCATCCGCCACCGCCATGCTGAAGCCTGTAGCAGCTTTAACTCAGTAATATCCCTAGATCACTGTTTAACTATGGGCATGTTGACTAGAACTAAGAGAATAGGTAAAAATGATAGTGATTTATTTAATGCATTTGCATCTGATATGTCTGACTGAAACATATCACGTCAACATTAATAGATAGTCAGAATTACTGCATAGCTGTTCGCCTAAGATATTTTAAATCTCCTAGCATATTTAAAATTGTTTTAAACAAATTTTAATGTTTCAACTTTTAATTTATTTTCAAACCGTTTTAACTTTTACTTGATTTTCATGAGTTTTGCATTGTCAAATAGAGGTTAAAGAACATTTTATTTATTTTTAAATTGTTTAATTGTTTACTTTTTATTTTTAATATGATATATTTTTGAAAATAAAAATGTAAAATTATGAAATATAATAACCTATAAGTTTATATTATGAAAATCTTTTTATTGGTTATTTCAACGAATAACAAAAAATAAAAAATAGAAATGAATTATATTTAATATTTAAATATATTATAACAATATTATTCTTAAATAATATCTATCAAATTTTATATTTTTAAATTATAAAATAATAAATTGATATATTAAAATTATAAATTATAATACATTAAAATATTACATATACAATAACAAATGAGTTTTATAAGTAATTTAGCATGGTACTGTAAATGAATATGTACCAAAGATTTCACATCTTCTAACTTTTTGGACTAATAGGTCATATTGGTACAAGATAAAGCCTACAACGAAAAACCAACACTTCTCAAATTTGGTGATATCTCTGACTGTTACACATACCATTGATCATTTTTTTGAGGCGAAGCTAGAAGTTTCTAGAATTCAAATAGAAGTTTCAAGTTTAGGAATCACCACCAATGGTGGTGTAAATTTAGATAGAAGTTTCAATCACCACCAATGGTGGTGGTGACAACTTTCACGAACGCCCTTTTGCATTCAATCACTACACTTTGACCACATCAAAAATAATCAATCTTCTCTTTCTTCCAAAGGCAGGGACTATAGCTCTTTCAGAGCTCTTGTTTATCATGTGACAACATTTTCTTATAAGGAATTTGTTGTTTTGATTGGGATTCTTTGTTATATATGAGAGGTGTACAATCCTTGATCATCACCTCTTCTTTATTTATGAAACTATGTTCATAATAAACATATTCCCTTACTTTGTGACTCAAATTTTGTCATTCTTCATCAAGAATCCCTATTTCACCTAGCAATAGGGGATTGAATGGGTGCATTCTTGTCCTCCTTCCCCTCTCTTTAATTTGTCTTGAAAATGTTATCTGTGTTTAAGCGCTCCTCTTGAAGGTAGATGTCTTACAAATAAGATCTCTTCCTTTCAAGGGTCTCTTCTCATAAGTGGCATATCCTTTCACAATTATTTATTTTCTTAGCTTAGAAGAGTTAATTCTCTTAGCTAAGCTTGTGGTATATAGTATTGTTTTAAGGATATCTCATTGTTGTTGGAAGTGGTTATATCTAAGTATCCTTGATTCTCTTCCTTATAATGACTACTATGTAGCCATCATAATGAGGGGAGCAAACATACAACCACCCTTGTACTTTATGAATCTTTATTTTTTGCAAACAGTCCCTAACAGGTGTAAGTGATCCTTATTGATTCCTAGATGCACATTTACATACATTTAACTCTACAGATAATAGACCCTAATCCATCCACAAAGAGCACAAACACAAGAAAACCCCATGGTGACAGATAAATCGATTCCTTGGGTGCGCACACACTTTCTCATGGATAACAAACCCTAATTTATTCATGAGAAATGCACATATACATGTATGCAAAGTTGTCAAAAGGCATTCAGTTTTTATAGGATTGACTATCAGGCACACAATCATGCTAGACTATTCAATCCTATGCTTTAAGTGGTTCACACTAAAACGCACACATCTTACCAGGAGAGGCAATCACATCCCTCTCTCCCTCTCTTTTGGTTTCATGGTAATAGGATTATATCATGGAGTTTATATTGTCAGTGGCGATGCTCTTGTTTTACCTATGTGATCATTTATGTTCTTGTAATAGCTTTCCAAGAATGATATTAGGGGGTGAAACATTTCTTGTCAAGGCCTTTCACTAGTTGATTTGGAGTTTGTTTTGGTACTAACCTCTTTTGTGTCTTTTATTTTGACTTTTTATTTTTATTTTTTCTTTGTTTTCGTACCCTTGTGTGTAGATGTGGAGTTAGGATTCGTAGTTTAGGGAGTTATGCCCTTAGACTTAGTGATATCTTATCTCTTTACAATTCACTACAATCATCTTTCTCTTTTTTAGTATGAGTATGACTTGCCTCATACTCTTTTTTTATACTGAAGATCGTTTACAAATCTTGTGCTCCTTACAAGCAACAACATGAGACTTACAAGCTTATTCAAGCTCCTTATGAGCAACTGCACTAATTCCTTACGAGCAACCACACTAAAAACAAAAATTAGAAGACTAAGAGTCACAGATTAGAATCCACCTTTTACAATAAGACATATACAACCAGTGCAAGACCAAAAGTCGCAACTTAGATTTCTACAAAGATGTCCCTCTTGGGATTTGAACCAATGTCACCACAATGAGAATTCATTGCTTCAACCAACTAAGCTAAACCCCTTGGACACTTGCCTCATACTCTTGCTAGAGTGGGGGCTCAATATACTGTCTTAAAAAGTCAACATTTTCTTTGTGAGACCAATTTAGCCCTCCTTAGTGTGGATTGGTATGTTAGAACCTGCTATTGCATTTAATAATCCTAATCAAGGTCCTTTCCCTCGTCTAATCTTGCTCAAAACTTTGTGTTATCTTTATTTTAATACATGGCTCTCCATTCATTCGTCCAATCACAAAATTCATGATTTAAATGCATTTACAACTGTTTTTCCTGTACATTTCATCATATTTTCCTTTACCCCTTTAATATTTCTTGGGATTTGGCATCTTAGCCTTGAGTTTTGCACCTCCAAATATAGGTCAACCTCAACCTATACCGACTAAGAGGTTAATTTTAATTGGCTCTTGGGTCCGATGCAAAATATTAATGTTTTCTTGCCTTGTGTGGTCGGCCCTTTCGATTTTGAAGCCCGAAATCTGTATAAAAGGATGCTTGTTCATTTCATTGATCATCCATGCAATCCATATTCACAAACAACACAAGTCATCAAGGACAAGAAATCAAAGAGTTTTCAAGCAAGCAAGAAAGGCATTCATTTCCATCTATTCAAGCATTCAAGATCTTGATCATTCATCACACATTTCCTCTCTTAGATCTAGCTTCTTTCTTCTTGGAGATGGTGGGATTGGCCATCAAGGAGGAGATCCGCTTTCATGCATTCAAATCTTCTTCAATCCATCATTAAGGTAAATAATAAGCACCCATGCACATGAGGTTTTGCCTTACATGATTTCTATTTGGTTTTTGTGTTGAGTCAAGGCTATTGCATTAACATTCTTGATCACATATTAAACACAATTGCATCAAAATTGGTATGATATACTCCATTGCTAAATTTGCTTCTACTACATGTTAGTATTTTTTCATTTACACCTATTTCAATTCAAGGTTAATTCATAAACTAGGGCTTCACCGAGTCAAGCTCCTCCCCACCAAACAAAAATTCCCTACATTGTGCAGATTTACAAGTTTTCAGATAAAAAAAATAAGAATGTGGACTTAGAGTTTACTGTTGTTGGAGCTTCAAATCCTAAAATTCTAAGCAAGCAAGGTACAGGTTGACCTCATCCTCTACATCCTGACCTCGACCTTGACCTGACCTCGACCTTGATCCTCCATATGACCTATACTTCCAAGTCGACCTAGTCTCGGAGCACCCTGATTTTTTGGGTTGGCAAATTTTGGTTTCCTAGTTCCAAATCTCTCTGGGTTTTGGTTTCTTCCACAGTTTAACAATGAATTTTTAGGTTTGAATCTGGGAAGCACACTTCCTTCTTTGTCAATTTACAATACTTACTTTCATTGCATTATGATTCCTTCTTTTAGGGAAAAGAGGAACAAAACCCAAGGGACCTCTAGATTTAGAAGATTGTGCATTAGTAACTAATCAGGTTTCCTTTGTGGTCAATTCTTGGTATTCCTCCTATAAATGTGATTGTAACTTGTGTGCACCACATTTTATATATTACAAAAGCTAATTCAGAATGATGAACAAGTTAGTAACCTCTTGTGTAGTATTTCTCATCTTATTGATTCAAATGTTAAACCTTTAACAAAATGTGCTCAAGGGATAGGTTATGAAGTGTTAAGACCTCCATACCTATTTCCATTTCTATTCCTAACATTTCCACTTAGGGCCCATTTGGTTGTAGGCAGAGGAATTGAGAATAGGAATGCATATTGAGAATAGGAATGGCTATTCCAATAACAACTATTTTTTGGAATGGATATAAGCTCATTTTAGGGGCAAAATGAGAATTTGTATTCCTATTCCCTATTCTAATTGGCGCACCAAACAAAAAAGAGAAAACATATTCCTAATTTCCTATTCCTATTCCAGCATCCAAATGGGCCCTCAAGCTCCACCTCTTATCACCATTTCAGTTCAACCATCCAATCCCGCACATGTGAGTCTCCCTAATACTCTTCCTCCATCTCTTTCTACGACTATTCCACGTGTTTTGTTGTTTTCATGTATGCCTTCTTACAATAGTGTTCCTTTTTCATATTCCAATCTTGCTTCTTCTAATCTTCCTAAGATTCTTAATGCTTATTCCACCATTTCTTTCCCTTCACACAACAATCCTCGTAGCATTTCCCATGTTCCATCTCCTCTCTTTTCTTCTACCAATTCTACCCTTAATAGCTTAGCTCAAACCTTCTCTTCTTTGTGATAACAACTTGCTTCTTTGACTTAATCCATGTTTAATTTTCCTACTTGTGATATTGCAAGTCCTTTTTCCCTAGATATTATTTGTGCCATTATCTTGCAAACTATGGAGATTCCACATCTTGAGACTTATAATGGTAAAGATGATCATGTGAGTCATGTTAAAACTTTCCAAACTTTGTATAGTGATTTGTCTCATGACTATAGGTTCATGACTAAGTTGTTTTCTGAATCAAAAGATTGTAAAAGAACCCTGAGTGCCTGTCCCTCCCTCGCAGTCCCCAAACCCTAAGTCCCGATCCAACCCCTACACCTCGAAAGATGATATTTATGTAATATATAAGTTATTTTTAAATAAATCTATATTAATCATAATGATATTTATGTTAGAACCTTTCGAGACAAAGGTTTGCAATGATATTGTTCTTTGCCTCCTTATTCCACTAACTCTTTCCAAAAGCTTGGGAATGCTTTCATTCAACAATTTCAAAACAATATTGGTCCTTAAATTTCTTTAACTGATTTGGTACATTGCAACGAGGTCTTAAAGAAAAAGTTTGTGACTTTATTGGTAGATTTAAGCATTTGCATACTTAGATTTCTTATTATGTGCTTGACGTTGATATACAACATATTTTTATTCCAATTTGGAAAAAGACATTATAGATAAGATTCTCCTTACCAAGTTTTCTTCCTTATCACAATTGTGTGGAGTGCTTCATAATTATCTTCAATTGAATCAATTTGAGAGCGCTACTCCAATAGCTCTTGTTCTTGTTGATAAGAGTGATGTTGCATCCAATTTCAACAAATATCACAAGACCAACAACTACATCAAGATCAACAAATCACCCAACATGGTAATTAAACAAGTGGCAGTGACATCTAATGGTGTGGCTCCTCTTTCCTTTGTTTATCAGCCGTCACATTATTTTACTCAACTTTCTTAATCTTTGTATAATGTGATGTTGAAGTTAATGAATGCAAATATGATTAAACTTCCTCCTATCAAACCAATTGACCCTTCCAAGCCCATTCCTCGATTCTTTGATCCTAAGGCTTTTGTCAATATCATCATCAAACTGGTCATGATACTGAGAAGTGTTATTCTTTAAAGCATACCACTCAAGACCTTATTGATTCTAATGCTATATTTGTATCATAGTAACGAGACTTGCCGTGAGTCGGGCAAGTCGTCCGAGTCAGCGAGTCAAGTTACCTCAACTAGATCAAAATGACCCATGACCCTGGCTCAACGGGTCAACTGAGCTGACTCGCCTGACTCAGCTGGGAGACTCGGCTGACTCATTTGACTCAGCTGATTTTTAATTTTTTTTCCTTTGTAGTTACGTAATCGATGTATGTTATGTATGTGATCAAATTACCTTTTATTTAATGATGTTATTGTCTTTAATCTTTATTTAATAATGGGTGCATGGAATTAATTTAAATCCAAATAAATCTCTAAATTTGAAGCGTTTTATCACTTTTCCAAGTCACAAGCGAGTCTGAGCTGGGTCACAAGTCGAGTTACCCTTGCTGAGTCTAAGCCGGGTCCGAGTCTCATTACTTTGACTTGTATCAAGGAAAAAAATCAGTTGCACCTCCTTATCAAAAATTGCAAATATACACTCATCCTTTCCCATCTCATTTCACCAACAATATTGACTAATCTTCTTCTATACAAATTGATTATGATGAGAAAGATGAAGGTGCTAATCTTGTTGTCAATCACGTTGATCATGTCCAACCTTCTTCTCAACCTAAGCCTAGGCCTAAACCTTAATCCCAACCTTGTATTACCTTTAGCCCTACTGAAACAATTAAGGCATCCACTGATCCTTCTTACATTGTTGCTAGGATCAATCGTCTACTCTACCGTGGTACCCTTATTGATCCCACTTGCATGGTAAATGTGATAACCGAAGAGCATCTTTATAGTAAAAAATTGCAGAGAGATTTTTATGATAAATTTGATGTCTGCGTTCCAACTTCCAATGGTTTTTCATTATCCTTTCCACGGTTCCATTTTCTCTCCTGTGGAACTTTGTGGTTAAATTGTGGATACTACTTTCATTGTCATTCCTACTTCTGATCAATTTCAAGTCAAACTTGGTCTTTCTTTTCTTACTTCTATGAAAACCATGGATGTTCCTATTTATAAATGTCGTAAATTCCTGCATAATGGAGAAATCATGGCTATCAACCATAGTCTTTGTTTTACCTTATGTACCTCGAGACTTTGTGATGCTTGATGTTCATTGGTCTTCTTTGCCTCAACCACCTACACTACATCCTAATCATTTCTACCACTTGTATCAAACTTTTAAGATTCAAAAGATTTGCGAAGTTAGTAAATTGAAGGATGAATCTGGTCGTGGTCTTCTTCCTACACCATCCATTCCTCTTATTGCTTATGTTCATCCTATTTTTGCTATCTCTCAACCTACTATAGTTTCGTCAGTTCTTCCTCTTAAAGAAGAAAAGGACCCAATGTTGATTGATCCTATGTCACCTCAAATCTCTAGTAAGATCAAACATAATTGGCGTGCCTGTGATCGTCATTTCAAGCGTCAAGCTAGAGCCCGTGAATATACGTCTCAAAACATTTTTTCACCTCATACATCTCATATTTCATTTTCCTTTGACCATCCCATGACTAGGCCTATGGAGGAAGTAAATATCAACAGAAGTTAAAATGAATAAGCATTATTATTCTATTTGTATCTTGGATTATATTATGATTAATCTTGATGAATTAGATACTCTTGATGATGATGTTATTCATACTAACAATGATAGTCATGCTAGTGATTTTGACAATACATATGAAACTATTGATATTAATCATGATTTACCAGTTATCCTTTCACAATAGTTATCTATCACTCCTAAAAATGAGCATGGTGACCTACCTTCACATCATGGTCCTTGTTTGGAACTTGCTATTGTTCTTTCTGTTGTGCTTGATGTTGGTTTTCTTGCAAGTTGCCTACCTTCCCTAGACACTACAAAATGAGATAGTGGGGCAGGCGATATGCTTGATTAGCTTCTCTTGTATGGTGGATTTTTTTGTGTTTTCTTATTGTAATGTGCTCCCCCCTTGATGTGCTACATGTTATGTCTTGTTTATGTTTCTTTAACTGACCCTTTTTGCTCCGTTTGCACAAGCTGATAAAGGAATGACAAATGTTGTTACAATTTTTCTATTTATATCTCACGTCTTAAGTATGTTGTACATATGTCCTTGTTTGTAAATATGCCTTTGTGATTGTTTGCTTGGGATAATGCAAAACAATAGCAACTATTCTTTTTGGTATCCATGATGTGGCCCAAAATGACTCTTCTTTGTAAATCTTATTTGTCTTTCTTCTATTGTGTTGCTACTTCCTTTGGGGAATGATGATATTTCATTTTGAATAATATTATCATATGATCATGCTGACCCAAGAGTTGGTAAATCCCTCTCATGCTTTATCTTTTTGTTATGTGCTTATTTCCTTGACTTCATTCTTGGGGGCATGTTATAGTGTAGACGCCTCTAGTAGATGCAAGCTCACTCCATTAAAGCTATTGCTCTTGTTAAGTCACTTACAATAGCTCTAATGTGGGGGCATACACTCTGCTCACAGTTTTTGTACACACACACTATTATTGATGCTACTTGACATTTGGATTCCTTATGGACATACAATCCTTGAGGACTGATCCCTCTTGGTTCTCGATCCCTTATAGACATACAAGCCTTAAGGCCTAATAACTCTTATCGGACCCCTTTGTGGATATAAAATTCTGTAGGGTAGGTCTTAGATGGATTGACTAGCATGACACACAAACCTTGCTAGACTATCAATGCCATCTTTTGCGATGTTTTTCTTTGTGTGGTTCACAGTAAGACATATAATCTTACTAGGCATATTGCTCACACTTCCCTTTCTTTGTGTGGTTCACAGTGAGACATACAAATCTTAATACAAATCTCACCTTGAAGTTTGTGCCCTCCTAGAATGGGTCACCTAGGGGTGACCTATACCCTGGAGGGCGCTTTTCGGGGGATGTGGGCCTAATGCAACATTTCTTTATTCTTTCCCACCTTGTGGAGTCGACTACCTGATATTATAACTCTAAGTTACTATAAAAGGGAGTCTTCTCCTTTCATTTTGACATCTATTATTATTCAACCACACTGCATCCATCAATTGCAAGACAACTACAAGCTCTCAAGCCTTTAAGATATTGTGCATTCAAGGAGTTCAAGCAAGAAAGCATTTTCATCCATCAAGCATTGAAGTATTTCCTTCCATAGATCCAGTTCCTTTGTCAAAATGAAGCAAAAGAGTTGATCATCAAGGGAGGAGATCAACATCTTTCCTTTCTTCTTCTTTCTATTATCTATGATCCATGATCCATGATTCATGACAAGAGGATCTACTGCATAAGTGGAGACATCCAACATTCTTCTATATTTCAACATACATACAAGCAAGTGAACATCTTTGGGGATACCGGATTCAAATCCATTCATACAGGTTCAACAAGAAAGGTGAACAATTAATATTTCTCTTGTTTTACATACTTTATTCATTTCGAAGTTAATTCTTGAAAGCGGTCTTGACCAAGACAAGCCCCCTTCCCCTAGCAATCCTTCCCTTTTCTACAACTATTTCTTGATAGCAGTTTTTAATTGTAGCATGGCCAATGAATTTCTTTCTATAACATTTTCCATAAAAAATGAATTGTGGTGGGACATAGTTCTTTTGCATAGAGATACTCTATATGGCATCTCTCATTCCATGTTTTATTTCTCTTCTGATGTTTTTGTTTCCTATCATTTTGAACATCAAATCTTCTGTTCAAGTCTTCTACGCTTTGAATATATCTAGCATGATTTACATATGGCTAAAATGAATTTCACTTTCAGATACTATCCAGTGAACTTGTAAGTGGAAATGATTTTCTACACGCCTTTTGTATACCTGACATTGACATTGGAACATGTATCTTGCAGGAGAGGGGATTACCACAGCGCCTTACATCAAAGATCTCAAGCTTGGTATCCAGTATTTACAAAATATAATATAGCCTTGAATAAGTCAGAACAGATTCTTTAATTTAAGAATGACATGTCAGATAGTTCAATAACTCCCATTCAAATTAAAATAACTGGTTATGGAGGCAGCTGATTTTCCCGATGTAGATATGGGATGATCACTTGTCAATTTGTCCCTCTAACTATCAGCTTTCATAGATTTCTGTTTCAACAAATGAATCTGAACAATAATAAAGAATGACTTCCAAGTTTTTGTACAAAGGTTGTTATTTATATGAACTTCACTCTTTACCGTATTATTTTTTGCTAAGCTGCTCGGCCTGATAGATTTCAATTAATAAACCCACTGAGTCTTTCACTATCAGTCATTCCATTCAATAAGTAGTCATTTCATCATTGGTTAATGGTTTTGCTTATTTGCAAATTGCACTGGAAATGGGTGGGGGATTGTTGAAAAGATTGGAAACTCCAATTGATCAGGGTTCTGAGAACAGGAAAATTTATTTGGCTAATACAAGCCAATAAATCATTCATCTTTGAAAGCTCTTGATTATTTCGAATGGAAATTTGTATAAGTTTTCTAATCTATTTATTTATTTTTCCTTTGAATGTCGAACAATTTTTAATATAAAACATAACATAAAAATATGAAAGCCATTTTTGAACTGACATCAAGCCTTAGAGAAATGTCCAGGTTTTGAAAACTGAAAATTTGTAATTTTTTTAACAGAGTTTCTCTATCCTCTGAATATTGGCCAATTTATTTAGGAGAAAAAACATTTCAAAGCTAAATCGGTAGACATATTTGTCACTTCAAATTTATCTCTAAAATCAACCCTGTTTGCCTGAAGAGCACTGACAACCATGTTAATAGTTGGAGAGATTGCAATTATTTTTTCAATTTTCTTCTACATTTGAGAGGGGTAACTCCCTCGTATGATAGGGGTATTTGTAGGTTCGATGTACTTTTAATCTAAAAGTACATAAAGGAGAAAAAATCCAAAAAATAATAGATAATAGAAACACCAATAGTGGACATAAAATTCCCATTTGAGATTTATAACCGGCAATGATTGCAAAGGGTTTTTAGCACAAAACATGTTTGAACACGCAATGATAAAGTAAGGTTTATGAATTTCAACATAAAGAGGAAACAAGTTATCTTATCACATTCAAACAAAGGTACTAGGATATGATTATGTTTCATTGATTGCATGTCATTTGAATCAAGAACCAATGGATTTCATAAATTCACAAAGATATTACCAACTTACCATAGGAGAAGATTGTGACACATCTAGACATACAAGCGAAATGCATTCTTGATTCTCTTTTTAAAAAAGTACCTAGTTCAAAAGCTTTGAATACAAATTGTCAAGCCAAAAGTTTTGATACAATATTTTTTGAAAATTCTCCAAAATTTCCCCTCTATCATTGTCTCCTTTACATTGAAAAGCCTTGTATTTATGGGCTCACGTTGATAACCAACCTATAACCACTTAGAATAATCACCTATGTAACTACTTTGGATTATTGCCTAGGGTGATCACCTAAGATACTTAGGTAGAATAACTACTTAGTACAACTACCTAAAATAATTACTTAATTATTGTTGCCCCACTTTTCACCCTATATCCATTTTGCAAAAGTGAAGATTTTTGTGTCTTAGTTTGGTCTAGGTATGTCTGGGTCTAGGTTTTCCCCTTAGGAGAAAAGAGTTTCCATCGGATTTTCCATCTTTCCCTTCTCCCACATTTTATGGCCGGGTGGGTTTTCCTTGATGTTGTGAGGCTATGGGTAGCTTAGTACCTAATTCGATGAAGATTCTTGCAATTCGTAAAGTTATTCACAAAGCTGAACTTGTTCGTGGCTTATCATGTTTTTCCTGTGAAAGAATGAAGGTTGCGGAAAATTGAACATCGCCTTCTCCTAGGCGGGTTTCAAACCCATGAAGGTGATTTCTTGCAAAGCTTAACAAATGAGGCTTACACATTGAGGTAAGAAGATAATAAGTTGCTTTATGGAAAATTCCCATTTTCATTACAGTTTTCTGCCTTGGAAAACATTTGGGATTCATCATGATGCTCAGAATCATCCTTAGTGTAAAACCCAATAATGACTTCTCCTTGGGGGGCTTTCGACCAATGAAGTCCATTTTCCGCCAAAGGCAATTGTGAAGGAAAGAGACATGGAAGTGCACCCCCTCCCCCCCCCTTCGACTTTCGCAGCCCTTTCATGATTTTTCGAACACAAAGGAAATGTTAACTTAGAAGATAAAGTGTAAATAAAACTTGGGCGGAAAAATAGAAATCGCCTTCTCCTTGGCAGGTTTTCAACTCATGAGGGCGATTTTCCGCATTCATAAAGAAATCAACTTTATAAGCAGATTGGGCTCATGAGTTACACACAACATATCTTAAGATGTTAGTGGAAACAATCTAACCATTGTTAGAAAGGTATACTGAGCAGAATCCGGCTAGGCGGATATTTCCTTACAGAGTACTCTGTTCTTAATTCTCTGAAACTGAATGGAAAAGGGAAAGGTAAGTATGAAAGAAAAGAAAGTTACAGCTGGGCCAACGGAAACAATGAAAAGACATCGAAATGTCCGTTAGAAGCTCCTGCATTTACTGATTCAATGGATTTATCCTTTAATTCATTCGTGTGGCGCAGATCTTGAAGATTAACGGATGAATTAAGATTTCTATATAGAGGGAAACATAACAGTTTTTTAAACTACCGCTTTTTCTTGAACTATTATGCTATTAAATTGCACAACGCTTTCAAATCTTCTGTGCTTGCGAATTCAATTCTTGGTGCCTCATCTAAATTCAAAGTTTTAATTTACTTCATTCTCAAATAGAATGGCAACTAGATTTGTGGGGTTTGATGGGCTAAATGGGATTAAGTCCACATTGCAGAACTTCACAGATACTTCACTCCGCTTTTATGACATGCAAGATTTCCAAAGGAGGCCAAGGTCATAACCGATTCATCCTATAACCGAGAAGCTCCGAGGAAGTGGACTAGTAGAGGCAGCTAGTTTCCCGGTGGCAGTCCAAGCTCCAAAATTGATTTATGAATGCATAAATCACTACAATCCAGGTACTAGACAAATTCTGCTACCTAATCATACAGTACTAATCTCCATTGATAGGCAAACTGTGATGAATTGCCTCTGAGTCCTAGAATGAGAGGAGTTTTCAGAATTGACAATAGGAGGAACAATCTCTGAGTTCTCCTTGAAGAAGATGGTGTGGAGGAAAGAAAACATGCGATCCTGGTTTCAAAAGCCGCGGGGCGCCAAGAGTAAGGTCCCCAAAACCCTATTTGGTACTGATCTCAAGCCTGAGATTGTAGATATTCTGGTTCTCCTACACAGATTGAAAGGTGAGGTAGAGGCTCTAAATTTTGTTGAACAATATTTCTTTCTGGTACAAATTATTTTTTCAGATACGCAGTATATTGATTGGGCCTATGAGGTAAGTGAGAATCTGTCCAGAGCTCTTAGCGCCGCAAAGTTTTACAACACCTTTTATACGTCTTCCTTTCTGATTATATGCTAGCATCTCTACAGTTGTGGCTGGGCCTTCCAAGAATAGAAAACTTTCCTGATGATGTGAAATGTTATGAGTTCTATCCATGTTTGCAATTGCAAAATAGTTATGCGGAATATGTCACAGTTAATGACGCATTTACAATGAGAATTTGCAGGGAACTCCAAGGATGCCTGGAGAGGAGGTTCAGCTCGGAGGCAATGGCGGTTATTAGTCAGTTCAGGAACTATTTTATCCAGTTCTCATCTTTCTCATATTTGTGTCTTGCAACTTTTGATGGATTCCCCTTGAAGCTGCCCAGGTACCTGAATGACATGATCGTGTTGATAGAGATCGTGAGGCAGTCAATGCAGGTGAATGTGCTAAGTGGAAGCTTGAAGAAGAAAGGGTATGAATTCCCTATGAAGGTTGGAGCTTTCAGTTGTGAGTCTTGCTTCGATGGAAAGAATACACTCAAAGTGTTCGAGATGAAATACAAATTGGAGGCGTATGAGGTCATGAGACCTATGTTTGATCCGAATGGATATGGGAGGGATGTGTTGCAGATTGGAAGTGTGATCAAACACTTTACCACTGTCAAAGACTATTGGGCGGACTGTAAAGATGAACTTGAAAGCCGAGATCATGCTTTCACCAGGCTCACAGTGGAGCAAATTAAAACATATGGTATCAATTTCAATGTTGAAGGATTGGAGGATGATGGACAAAATATGTATAGCAATACATATTTAACTAAGATAAGGAGCATTCCTATTAGTTCGGAGCCTTATGAGGATGCTGAAGAGGATTTAGAGGTTATAATGGCTAGAATCATCAAGAGAACTTGGAAGTGGGTTGAATGGACGGCTAAGAGGAGTCAGAGTAAAGGTACAGCTACTCAAGCCTCCCTAGCAGCTGCAACGCCTTCTTCCTCCCAAAGTGCTACTCTAGGCGTAACAATAGCTACCACTCAAGGACTAGCTCAACCTTCGGGAGGAGGTGATCAAACTCCAAACAAGAGCATTCCCATAGCTAAGACTTATCATGGTGGCTCCCTCCCAGTCATCGGAACCCAAACTGGTGTTGAAGAGAAGAAGAAAAAGGAGCCAAAGGATAGTGCTACCACTCCAGTTCCATTCCCCCATGTCACACCAGTTCCATCTGCTCACATTTCTCTGATTCCTTCTCACCATGTTACTCTAGTTACCTCTCCTCATCATAGCCTTGTTCCGCCAGTAAGTGCTACACTTTTGCAACCGAGTGGCCCTCCAATACAGATAGTGTATTTGGGAGATGGAAAGAGCAGTAGTAGTGAGTCTATTGAATCTGATGAGGCAACAAAGAAAACTCCAGAGGTAGATAAAGGCCAGAGCTCTTCAAAGTTCATTTCTCAAGATTCAAAGAATCCCTTCTCTTCAACTGTGGTGAGAATTACTCTAGCTAAGAAGATGTTTAGTATAGAATCACTTGGGATAGCCTCCAAAGTGATAGGCACTAATTCCTAGTTGGAGGATACTCTGGAAAGGAAGAGGAAAAGGAAAGATGAAAGCGTTCCCACCAAAGACACTGTATCTCTTGCACTTCATTCTAGATCTACATTAATCAAGGTAAAGAAGTAGAAAAGTCTAACTATACTTGGGCAAGATCTAGAAATAGGGCACTTGACAATGGAGATAGCCAAGCCCAACAAAGGAGGAAGGATTGAAGATATGATTGCTGATGATTTTACTCTACACTTGGTGGACCTTGGAGAGGCCAGGCATGACACCAAGGTTGGTTTGTGGAAGTCAACCAACGAGGTGATTGAAGGACAATTAGAAATTCTAAAGTTGTCAAAGACTAGAATGAAGGTTGAGATAGAAGAATTGAACAGGGTCATCAGACAATTGGTTACTCCATTGGCAACTATCTACAAAGTATCAGTAACCAAAAATCCTACTACTGTTGAGGTTCAGGCCCTCATCTCTCAACTTTAGGAAGATAGGCACTTTGGCCAAATTGGTAAAGAATGGATTGAGAAGCTCAAATCAGAAGGAGTTGCTATTATAGAACAAATTGGTAATGTTATCCTAAGATTGGAAACGGAGAAGGATAACATCTTATCAAATAGCAATACTCTGGTCGGAGAAAGGACAAAGTGTGATGATTGTGTCTCCCTTTTGAAGATGATCATTCATATGAAGGCAAAAGAAGTTGTTGTGTTAATTCCTTGTAACTTTGACAAGATAAGTATTCTGATTTTGAGATCAATCAGATCTAGATGCATGAGTTCCCTTAAGTATTGGTCACTAGAACATATTATTCCCTCTAGATAGATTGGAATCTTCCTTGTGGCTTTTATAAGCCTTCTTATTTACTAATGTGGTTAGTTAGTTACTAACCATTAGTAACTCTTGGAATGGGCACCAATCCTGAGGAAACAATTTTGTTGGTAAGTAGGCCAACCTAGAGAGGGACATGTCCATTCAATGAACATACCCCTTGAGTTAGGTATAAGGGAGGGTTAGATTGCAGATTAGAAGACACACCGAAATCTATAAGTCTTCTCTTCTAGCAATCTACCCAAATAGAATTGTTAGAGGATTGTAAACATTTGTAGAAGATCCGTGAAATTAACATGTTGAAGCAAAAATCTTGCCAAAGGGAGACGAACCTCTGTTTGAGCAGCCTCAGAGCATGCAGTTCAAGACAGAAATGATCCTGTCAGCAGAAAAGGGACTCAAAGAAACAGAGGATAAAGTGAAGAAGACTCAAGACAGAGGATTTGAACTCATGATTGGGCTACATACAAAATCACAAACTAGTGGCCAAGGAAAAGCACTCATCGGGATAAATGTCATGAAGGAGAACTTCTCCAAATTCTTGGATAGTCTATTTGGTGTATCTTCCAATGGTCAAAATAGAGTTGCAGAACTCCAAACACTCAACGGATGCATACACGTGGTCACAGAGGAGCTACCAAATCAATTGAATGATGTGAAGGAGTTCGCTAGAGAACATTCCAAATGGCTCTTGAGATACACCAACATACACATGCCTAAGCATGAAGAACTCATCCCAATCATAGTCACCGCTAAGGCCTATAGAGCGAAAGTAGAAAAAGGGAAGAAGTCGAAGTGATTCACATTTTGCCCCCCTTTTTGCTTTCTTATGTAATTATTGTAATACAAAAAACTGGTGTCTTGCCATTTGTCATTTTTGAGAAGATGAACCAATTGAATTTCTATTGTAATGGTCATCTTAAAATCATATATGTACGAAATTGAAAGATTAATAAAAGGTCGGCAAATTTTTGGTGTGAAATACTTGATGTTACAGAGACAATTGAATGGTATTTTGATATCAATTATTTTCTGTTCCATTTCTGTTAGTTATAGTTTTATGCTTTCTCTTTTGTCTAGATTGAAGCAAGGGAAGAACAAAGTTTTGCTCCTCTATTTCAAAGCAGTGAATGAATGTGATAAGTAGTGTCATTGCATGTTCAAAGAGAGATCCTTAAAGCATTTTCTCCTATTAAGCTAACTATAGTTCAAATTAAAATTAACTTAATAAAGTTCAGTATTATTAATCATGTTATTAGGCTTTATGAGTTCATAAGATGTGTGGATTCATAAACTTAATGAATTCTTCAGAAATCTTTTTTGCTTGAGTTAGATTCTGTTTAGGTTTGGCTTGGTTTATCTCTCCTATTCTCAGGTCAAGAACATACCCCCATTTTAGTTTTAGAAACAAAACAAAATTCATTGCAAATCTACCATAGCGAGTTGTACCTATCAATTCAGAGAGAAGCCAGTTTACTCATAAGTGGCTTTTCAGCTATTGTAATCATATATTGTTCCTAATTTGGGCATTCAAGAGTCATAATTAGAGAAGAACAAATCTGTTTACCAACAATTACCTATGAAAATACTTAACCATAAGTACCTATTAGGATTTATCTAACTTTTACAACAATAGAACCTAAAAGCTAACTTTAATTACAATAAGTGACATAAGTAATTTTTAAATTTCAAGTCAGGGTTTTGCAAAGGAGCTTCTCTACTATCATCTATTTCTTTTGTACTTGTGATAATCTTGCCATCAAATCTATAAATGAACAATTTAGATGCCCTTCACAAGGGTGAAAAAACTCTTTCTTTGCACTACTAAGTGTCCTCACCATGTGTGACATCTAGTCTAAGAGAATCAACAAATTAACAACTTTCGATATTCCTGTCTCATCCTCAAAGATTTAGATTTATTTGTACATTGAATTTAGATTGCAGCTAATATTTCCCAAAAGATTCTTAGGCAAGACAATCACCTTGACTTCATTATTCCAGCTATGACATCTTTTGAAAATGTTTTTGATACTAAGAATTGTCTCTTTGTTGGTTATTTTGAATTTTCATTTTTCTCATCATTTAACCATTAGAGAACACTAAATTTCCATCTTTATGTTTGAAGTGAGTAAATAATTCGCAAGGCCCTTTATGAGGACGACAGAGCTTAAGTGTTGCAATGTACTCCTGGATTGGGACATCAATGAAATGATATAAGAAATAGCCATTCACAATTCCAAGCATGTGAGCTCATGCAATTACTATAGGTACAAGATCAATGACATGCACATAATGATCCATTTAGGAACAATGTTTAACTTTCACTTATCAAATGAAACTACCATCCACAACCTTACCTATATAGACACGTGCAATTCAGACAATAATTGATACGTCACTTGTTCATGATTATGACTTATTTTTGCATTAGATCGAGGAGTCGAAGAACTGATCAAGTCTTTTGGTGTTTTAATCTTAAGGTCTTGAAAATTTTCATTTCCTTGCAAAGTGTGGCCTCGCATGTCCATATGTTGCATTATTTGTTATTCCTAAATCTTCATTTTGTCTCGTATACATGGAGAATGCTGCCAAAAATCATGTCACTCAGCCTCAACTTGTGTTTGCTTAAAAGTTTCTAAGGCCTTCTCAACAAATCTATTTTTTGCCTGTGTTATAGTAACTCCCCGAAAAATCATGCAACTATGTTCCTCTGGAAACTTGGCAATCACATCTTCCTATTGTAGTTCCTTGGAAGTTTCTGAACAACTGAAAATTTCTCATCTTTCCTGGTCAATACATGCTTGTATATGTTGATTCCACATTTTACATGGTCGTTGCAACTACAACAACTGAAAATTTCTCGTCTTTCTTGCTCAATACATGCCTTCTACTCTGTAATTTAATTGTCAGTTTGCCACAACAATGGTAGGAGAGATGAAAAATGCTATAGAATATGGCCTTGTACTTGCAAATTGAATTCATCTTGAAAGTTTCTAAACAGTTGAGTAAAATCTGCAATTATGTAAATTGCATCCAGGTATTTTGTCAAACAATTCAAGTGTGTCGTCTATGATTCCACAATATACATGCTTGTCTATGAGAGAATTTCTAACTATAATGTCTGATGAAAGAATTGTAACTGACTTTAATTAATGGATGTTAATAATCTTTTCAAAAGCTTTCATTCAATTACTAGGGCTGAAAATAAATCATTAAACATTTTGAACACAATTTTACAACCACCTCTCACATGTACTTGAAAATTACTAAATTCTTTTCAACAGATATTTTTTCTGTTGAGATGAAGTCTCTTTGCTGCACTCTATAATAGAGACCACGAGCCTTGAATGTGATCCACATTATGCATGTCTATCAGAACTTCTGCCTCCATAATATCTGTGAAAATCCCTCCACCATTGTGCTTTGATGGACTATTATGAAAAGAAAAAGTTATACATAGGAGAAACCCCTAATAACACTACAACAATACCATCAACTTTCTCAACTTAAAACACTACAACAATGCTAGAGCATTTTGTCTTAGTTGCCAGAAACGCAACGACCGATTGTTGTTTTGCGTTTCAACGCAAGATACCAGTTTCAACAGGCAAAACGACTGTTTCTGGCAAAATAAATTTATTAATTGTTAATGATTATCTCACAATATTTACGTTTGCAGATTGACAAAGTAGTAGTTTGTGAGTATTAATTAACTCTTTTGACGTTAATTTCTGAGATTGACAAGATTTGATACATTATTATCTCCATTTTAACATTCCAAATATTTTTGGAAATATATTGTTAATTTATTGATTTATTAATTATTTGTTGTTTTCAAATAGTTCTATCAAACAGTTCTCTTTATTACTTTGAGTTTGTTATCATTAAGTTTTTTTTCTAGTTAAGTTCATAATTATAATATTTATTTGTTAAACTATACTTTCTTGGAAATGGCTATCCAGCCAACGGAATTGCTGCTTATTGCAATTTATTAATTATTTATAAATTTAAAGCAATTGTTTTGTAATTTTAATTTAATTTTTAATAATAGATTAATGTATGTTCTATCAGTTGGGTAGACGCTTCCTACTTTCTTAATTTATAGTTATTTAATTCTTATAAATTTTGAATTAAAACTTAAATAAAATATTTAAAAGTGATTTATTATATTATAAGTCTTTTATTTTATTATATTTGATAATTAGAGATGTGAAAGTATATATATACAACGTTTCTTATACACAACCTTTAAAATTATCATTTCTTGTAATGTTGTCATTGTGGTTGCATTTCCCATTCTCGTTTCTTGTTGCTGGTAACTAAAATTCAGTAGCACTACATCAACAATCTGTTGTTCAGAATTAATAATAACTAAATCCTATGTGAAGAATCTATTGATGTTTCAATAAACCTAGACAAGTTCTCTAAATCACCGATGAAGTGACGAAACCTTTCACAATGAGATTGCATTGGAGATTTTATAAACTTGGTCTAACTCTCCCTAAAGATAATGTTTGGTGGAAACCAACCTAGAGATAATCAAATTCATTGACTTATTTATCAATTAGGCTAAGTGATGAGCCGAATAGAAATTGCTTAGTTCCATCGTTGATTTGGCATTACATAACAACTTGCCAATATAGTTCTTTTAACAACCTCTCCACATTCCATCGAAACTTCAAGAACTCAAACTACTATGTCATACAAGTGATTTGTATTGGTTTCAGTGATGACAACCAATTTTGAAAGTTTTCTAAGCCATGATCTTTGAAACTTATCGAATAAGGGGTGATTTACTTATTAAGAAAACTTGTTTTCATTGGTAATTACACCAAATTACATTGAGGCCCCATTTGGTTGGGGAAGATGAATTTCCCTCATAACCAGGTTATTTTATGACTAGGTTTTTAGAAACCCGGTTATGCGTTTTAGGAAGATAGTTGGACTGTTTGGTTGACACAGAAGATGAATATACAAATCCATATTCTGCATTTGGTTGCCATTTTAGAAATTGGAATTGGAATGGAATATGTCTGGGAATATCTTTTTCTTGCATTTGGTTGTTCATTTTCGAATTGGAATTGGAATTTGAAGTGAATTTTTTAAATCTTATTTTATTAGTGGAACACAAGTATTATAATGAGTAAAGTATTAATATTTAATTTAATATTTATGATTACTAATTTATTTATAATTAGACTACATTATTATTATTTTTAATTCTTGAATATTCACAATTTTATTTTGTTAGTAAAGAATAAATAAAATGATTATTATTATTTATTTTAATTCTATTTATTAGCAAAGAAAAGTAAAAAATGATCATACTTGCAATCATTTGTACAAAGTTATAAATTGTTCCATAGTTGGGAATTGCGATCATATATATTTATATATTTTTGAAAAATTATATAAGACAAATTTATTGTTGTATTAAATTTATCGTCGAATTCATCTGAACTTCATAATTGTCAATCTCAAACTCGAACTTTGTGACTTCGCCATTAAATATGAGAACACTAGGAAATCCATGCTCTATACCATTATGCCCCACATTCGGCAAGCAACCCTCTCATGCTGCTTATTCTTCCCATTATTGTTTGTATTGTTAGATGGTCAATCCTGCATATATAAACTATGTATAGATCAAACAAATACTAACATTCAAATAACCATGTCATCAAAATATGTTCAGATTATGAATGTGATCCAAATATGTTTAAATTAGGTATGTGATCAATAATTCAATGTTACATATGTAGCATAAGATAGAAGATAGAAAAACAATATCCATGAACTGATGAGAAAGAACAATATCCATGATTTGAATGTTGGTGTGAAAAGACACTGTTAAATATGAAAACACTGGGAAATCCATGCTATATACCCTTATGCCCCACATTCGGTTAGCAACCCTCTAAAGCTACTCAATCTTCCCAATATTGTCTATATTGTTAGATGGTCAATCTTGCATATATGAACTAAACATGCTTGAAAAATTAAAACCTAATTTTTTTTGATAGAATACACCAAGAAGTAGCATCAAAAATATTGACCGTTTACAAACATGCACAGTAAAAAATCATCAGATAGCTCATTTTTTATCAGCATGTATGGTCTCACAATATTAGCAAATTAGGAGCAATAAAAATATACAAAAGAAAGACACTTTGTCAATACTGTTGAAAATCTTGTCAGAAAGCACATACATAAGAAACCAAATTACAAAAAAAAAGACAAGAAATTTAAAAAATATCCAAGAAAATTAGGAATATACATATAACATGGGACATAATCATGAACTATATAATCATCTACCAGAAATCCTTAATACTTTTGATAATCTTGTCAGCGAGAACATACATAGGAAATCAAACATGGACAAAAGACAAGAAATAAAAATATATGCAAGCAAATTGGGACTATAGATATAACATAGGATAGAATAATGAACTGTACAATCATCTACCAGATCACATTTCTATCAGTATATGCTCTCAAATTCTACAATTGACCATTCATCATTTGCCACTCCTCATGTATTCCATGTATGTATGGTTCAATTATAGCTCTAATTAACAATGCAATGAACAACTATACCAAACATTTACGAGATCATAAACTACGTATAGATCAAGTATGTATACATCAAGTATGCATAGCAAAATAGTAAAAATGTGCTCAGTAATGAGTTCCAGTATAGTGTTGTGAGAAATCAATGCAATACCATTAAACAAAGCCAATTAAACATCTGGAATTACTTCACATGCCAATTGTGTGAATGCCAATGAAATGAACAACTAAACTGCATATTGACCAATGCTAATCATGCCAATGAAATGGACAACTAAACTATGCATAGATAAAGTATGTATACATACGTACATACATATGCACATACATGCATACATACATACATACATACATGTGTGTACATAAATATGCACATACATACATACATACATACATGTTTGTGTATATATATACATCAATACAATACCACTAAACAGAGCCAAGTCAAAAACTAGAATTACTTTAGATGAAGGTCACGCCAATGCCACTGAAATGAACAAACTAAACTATGTATTGACCAATGTCAATCTTGCCAATGAAATGAACAACTAAAATATGCATAGATCAAGTAATTAGTTCTAGTTTAGTGCTGTGAGAGATCAATGCAATGGTATTAAATAGAGCCAAGTCATAAACTATGTGTGGATAAACTATGTATATATCAATGGCAATCATGGCTTTTATCTATAAATAATCAATATGTGCTCAATAATGAATTCCAGCATGTGCTCTATATATATCATAGTGCCAATCATAATAGCCATATCATGGTTCTATTTCTATCTGCTATCTGCTTAGCATAATATTCAGTATATGTTGTAACTATTTGTTTCGAATCTGTTTAGCAAAATAGTCAATATGTGCTCACTAATGAGTTTTAGTTTAGTGTTGTGAGAGATCAATGCAATACCATTAATCAAAGCGAATCATGCCAATGAAATGAACAACTAAACTATGGATATATCAAGTATGTATAGATCCATACAAAACCATTCAACATACTTATGAGGTCATAAACTATTTAGAGATCAATGCAATACCATTAAATGCAACCAACTCATAAATTATGTATGGATGTCCGTCCTATATATATGTAATATACATGGCAGATCAATGGCAATCATGGCTTTTATCTATACATAGTTGATCTATACATAGTTTATCATGGTTCTATTTCTATCTACTATCTGCTTAGCAAAACAATCAATATATGTTGTAACTATATGTTTCAAATCTATTTAGCAAAACAATCTAATATATGTTGTAACAGTTTGTTTAGAATCTATTTAGCAAAATAGTCAATATGTGCTCACTAATGAGTTCCGGTATAGTGCTATGAGAGATCAATGCATTACCATTAATCAAAGGGAATCATGCCAATGAAATGAATAGCTAAACCACGTATTGATCAATGTCAATCATGTCAATGAAATGAACAACTAAACTATGGATATATCAAGTATGTATAGATCCATGCAAAACCATTAAACATAGGAAACTCATTAACTAGAATTACTTCAGATGTCAATCATGCCAATGCCAATGCTATGAACAACTAAACTATGTAACAATTTCTTGCTAGTAATTAGTTCCATTTTAGTGGTGTGAGAGATCAATGCAATACCATTAAATAAAGCCAAGTGGTAAACTATGTATGGATTAAATATGTATAGATCAATGGCAATCATGACTTTTATCTATACATAGTTTATCATGGTTATATTTCTATCTGCTATCTACTTAGCAAAAATGTCAATATATGTTGTAACAGTTTGAACAACTAAACTATGGATATATCAAGTATGTATAGATCCATGCAAAACCATTCAATATAGGAAACTCATAAACTAAAATTACCTCAAATGTCAATCATACCAATGCCAATGAAATAAACAACTGAACTATGTAACAGTTTCTTTCTAGTCTGCTTAGAAAAATAGTCAAATGTACTCAACAATGAGTTCTAGTATAGTGCTATGAGAGATCTAATGGCAATAAAATGAACAAGTAAACTATGTATTGATCATTGCCAATCATGCCAATGAAATGAACAACAAAACTATGTAGTGATCAATGCCAATCATGCCAATAAAATGAACAACTAAACTATGTATTGATCAATGCCAAACATTAAATAGAGGCAATTCATAAACTAATCCGTGCAAAACAATTAAATAGAAGCAACTCATAAATGGGAATTACTTCAGATGCCAATCATACCACTGCCAATTAAATAGTCAAAATGTGCTCAATAACAAGTTCCAATATAGTGTTGTGAGATCAATATAGTTCCAATTTAGTGCTATTAGAGATCAATGCAAAACCATTGAATAGAGAAATCATGCAGCATGTCATTGCAATTTAGTTAGTAGCTGAAATAGCTAAATCGTACCAAATTTCATTGCAATCTAGTCTACTCTCTCTGCCTCATCCATCATCGAGAACCCTTTGGCTCTTTCACATTGAAGCATGAAGGTATCATGTGCTTTCACGAGAACTGCTCGACTCGGTTTAGGGACAACTTTGAGAGTAGTATACGCGACACTGAAAACATTATCTTCTTAAGATTTATCCACTTTTACAATTTGAGGCATACCGAGGCCATCTTTCAATTCCTTCATAGTTTCACATATCACATCCAATGATGTAAACAAAGATGTCTTCTTCCTCTTTCCCCTCCTTGATGATGACGGTGGAGGAGTCCCTCTACCACTTGCACTCAACTGATTGGAATGATATAACTCTTCATCAAAATTTGGTTGGTTGTCAAGAGGTGTACCACAATTGGTATTGTCCTCATCAAGCACATGGAATGCATCATTCATAGGGTGCCCTTCTTCAGCATCAAGGGGCATTGTAGCTATGAACCCTTCAGCAATGTCATTGCCAACGATTACAACCAACTCATTAAAATATTGGAAAGGTAACCTCTTATATATTTTTGCATTTTTGAATTCTCTCCTCTACATGTAAGCATTAATAGATGGATTAGGTTGTGAGTTTTTCATTACTAAAATAAAAAGGGAAAATTTCTTCAATGAAAATAGTACAAAGATCGTCCTACCTTCAAAAGCTCACCCCACACAGAATCCTCAGCATCCACAGTTTGAGTTTCTTCATTCCAAGCTAACCCACTTGTATTTTTCAAGTCCTTTATTGCTCTATATCCTACTTTCCATGTTTTCAACTTATTCTTAAAATGATCTCGTGATAGATTCAAATTCATCCCTACATTGAATGTCCTCTCTATTGTAGTCCAGGCTACTTTTTTAAAAATGCCTTCACCTTTTCATTCGAGATGAACTTGTTCAAGAAGCAAGTTTAGAAACTTGTGTTCCATTAGTTTTGTCCACATTTTCTACTTTGAAGAAGAAGATTTGTTGCTCGCAATGAGGGATCTATCTATATCACTCAAAGTAATGGGAGAACACATCTGGTTCACATGATCAGATCAATCCATGCTCATCATGAGCTCAGTATATGCCATTGTGTACTCCTTCCTATATTTCATTTAAATTTGAAGGTGATAAACTTTAAATATCAATTTGTAATACATTGTAATGGACCGAGGCTAACATATTGAATAGGTAAGCGTATTACAATTTAAATGAAAAATAGGATTTTCAACGAATTCATTGTTCTCTTGTTACTAGTGGGCTTATGATCTTCATCATTTGGTACTCCTTGATGTATTTCATTTAAAATTGAAGATGATAAACTTTAAATATCATTTTTAATACATCCTAATGCAATGAGGCTAACATTTAATAAACTTGAAAGCATTTAACTGAAGATGATAAACATTATTCAACTACAACATGTGACAATTTGAGTGGTTTTGAGGCAACGGATAGGAGGAATAGTTGAGAGACATTTAAGCTATTCCTATCAGATGATACAAATCAGCAACCTGCTGTACCAGTCAATTCAAACTTTTCCGAATCATCAGATACTATAAATTTAATTGTAACTGTGGTGGTAGATGAAAGATTTATGCACAAAATATCATTTACAGAGGCTTGGTGTGCAAGTTGCAATAATTAATGATAACACATCAGCATCAACAACACTACCAACAAGACAAAATGGTGATATCAATGGCAAGTAAATAGTCATGATCCCCATTATGAAGCATGTTATTGTACTTTCTCAATGCAAACATATATAATAATTGTCCTTTTTTACATTTAAAACAATGTAATCTACACTTCAAGTTTGATTGTGTATAGCAGATATGATCAAGAATTTTTGTACATAAAGTAGGTGTGAAATTGAAAGTTAATGCTCTTTTTATTTAATTGGAATGTAGCAAGGACTGATATTAGAATAACAAAATCACACACCATCATTGTATATGCATACATCAATTTAATCATATAAAGCACATTGCCTTCTAATAAATCATTTATTCTCAGGATCTATAATCTTCCCACGTCCTACATGCTATATCTTCTCAAAATTGGGCCTACTCATTTCTATCCTCTCGAGACAACCCATATGTCTCAAGTAGTGGTACCTCTATTCCATCATGATCATCTTCCTCTTCAATAGCTACTTTTGATGGAAGGCCATCCTCTATCGTAATGAAATTGTGAAGTATGCAACATGCTAAAACAATATAGGATTGTGTCATGATATCATAAGACGTTGCATGTCTTAAGATTGGAAAAAACTGCTTCAGAATACCAAACATACGTTCCACTGCATTTCTAAGAGAGGAGTGTCGATGGTTGAACAACTCATGTGCAAAGTTTATTGGGTTATCTCTTGACCACTCTTTTAAGTGGTAGCATGTACATCAATAAGGAGCAAAAAATCCAAGTGCATTTGGATATCCACCATCCACTAGATAATATTTTGCTACATAAAGAAAGTATATTGTCAATACTTGAAACATTTAGCATACCCTTGAGTATATTAAAATGTGATTTGACTTACTAGGGGGAACTACAAGTGGATCTGATCTGGACAGAGCTGAGGCTAGAACACGACTATCTGCAGCAGATCCTTCCCAACTAGCAAGGCAGTACTGAAACTTACAATCAAAGGGGCAGACACATAACATTTTGCAACAGGTTCCCTTTTCTATCATGATATATACCCTGTATATTGACATCAACTCGCACTAGAATATGGGTTTCATCAATAGCTCCAATGCAATCCTATGGGATATGATACACTGATCAAATGTATGCTCAAGTAATAATAAGATAAGGACAAAAATCTAGACAATAAACTTGTAAAAATGTGTGATTTACCTTGAAAAATGGTTCAAAACAATCCTTCCCATTTATTTTGGGAGGAGTGCTTAGACTAGGTGGTATGATATAATCCCTATGAAGGGCTAAGACAATTGTTAACACCTTGTGGAAGCACTAACTGACTGTCTCTCCTGAGTGCCCAAAGTTATGGGCAATCTTGTGGTTTCTTAGATTGTGCCCAAGGGTGTGGAGGAACATCACTACTTCCTCTAACTTCAAGTGGATCATATCTCTCAAGCTTCCTTTCAGCCTAAGAATATGAGCTAGAGAAAAGGAGGTTGCCCTACTCATCCGAATCTAATCATGACAATCCACCTCATTCGAATGAATAATGTCTCTACAAAAGGAATTTCCTTTTCTTTTTTGTTTACCCATTTGATTGCCTTCTCAAGCTACTAGTACTTTGGCTATGCCAACAAAAGCAAAAGGAATTGTGAGAATACGGGTGTATGTGGTCTTCCTAACTATGCATCCTTGAACCTCTTAACTGTCCATAGGATCCATCAGTGGCTTGAAACATGGACAATTTAAACACTATCTGTTATGAGATATCAACTATCACCTATTGAGATACAATATGATTATTTGCTAGCCTCATTGCATTAAGAAGTCAATTATTTATTCAAATATAGTAAGGAGTACCAACTACTAAGGATCATAAGCCCATAATAAACAAATTACAAGAATGTGTCATTCTACTCCATGTAATCTATCTGTACCAATGAAAGCATAATATTGATTGCAATTGTCTATATGTATAAACACATGTATGTGTGTATGTATGTATATATGTGCACACACATGTATGTACATACGTACGTACACACACATGTATGTATGTACATATACACATGTATGTATGTACATATACACATGTATGTATGTATAAATGTACAGACACATGTATGCTCACATACACATGTAAAAATTATAACCTGAATTTGGATTTTTATGAATGTGTTTTAATAAATTGTCAGGTCTGCCAAAACTGAGGCTCGTCTTTGAGAAGATGAAAAGGGGCATTGTTGGCATGTGGGAATAGGGTTTCTTTCTGCATTTATCTATACATAGTTTATGACCTCATAAACTATATATAATTGATGTATACATAGTTTAGTTGCTTATTTCATTGGCATGCTTTGCATTGATCTTATTACTGAGCACATATTTACTATTTTCCTAAGCAGATTCGAAACAAACTATTACAACATATATTGATTGTTTTGCTAAGTAGATAGCAGATAGAAATAGAACTATTATAAAATATGTATAGGTCAACTATGTATAGATAAAATCTATGATTGTCATTGATCTGCAATGTATACTACATAAATATAGGCTGGATTTAGTATCCACCCTTTAACAATGCAAAACCAAAACATGTGAATAGAGTCATGGGCATAAACGCTTTAGTTAGGTACATCGATACATAGTTTATGACTTGGGCTATGTTTAATGAAATTGCAATGATCTATACATAGTTTATGACTTGGTTGTGTTTAATGGAATTGCAATGATCTATACATAGTTTATGACCTCATAAACTGTGTGCATGAACTATGTATAGATAAAAGCCCTGCTTGCCATAGATCTATACATAGTTGATCCATATAGATTTTACGACTTGACTCTATTTAATGGTATTGCATTGATCTCTCATAGCACTATATTGTAACTCATTACTGGCAAGAAACTGTTACATAGTTTAGTTGTTCATTTCATTAGCATTGGCGTGATTGACATCTGAAGTAATTCCAATTTATGAGTTTCCTATGTTGAATGGTTTTGCATGGATCTATACATACTTGATACATCCATAGTTTAGTTTGTCAATTCATTGGCATGATTCACTTTGATTAATGGTATTGCATTGATCTCTCACAACACTATACTGGAACTCATTAGTGAGCACATATTGTCTATTTTGCTAAATAGATTCGAAACAAATTGTTACAACATATATTGACTATTTTGCTAAGCAGATAGCAAATAGAAATAGAACCAAATCAGATAATTAGAGGTAATGACATGAGCACATATTGAAAGTCATTGTTGAGCACATATTGACTATTTTGCTAAGCAAACTAGCAAAAAACTATGAAATATCTATGTAAAGAAAAAACCCAAAATGCAAAGATGGGTGGGAGAATAGAACCATGCATGCAAAGATTGGTGGGAGAAGAAAGCCCACAACCATCGTTGTAAGCGGAAAAACCCCATAGCCATCAGCCAAAGTGGAGAACAATGGCCCAAAAACTCCAAATTCGTCGGCATCCAAGAAACCCCCAAATCTCCAAAGTTGTTAGTGTCTATAGAAACCCCCAAAACTCCAAACTAGTCGTCATCCACAGAAACCCCAACGTCACCCAAAAACACTAGAAACCCAAGTTGCAAGAGGAAAAATGGCTCATGGGTTTGTCTTCCCAAATGCCTCTGTCATCTTCCAAAACCCTAATACGGATTTCGTGGAACCAATGGTTTGATTAAAATGCCTTCATAAAAATCCATAATTGGGTTTTCATTTCAAATTCCACCTATTTCTTGGAAGAAATTTCTTCCATTTTTGCTCCAAAATTGGAAGAAAAAACTGATAATCAGGTTCCAAACACCTTCATTTTGCTGTATAACTAGGTTCTCGCCATCAAAACCCAATTCTGCCCCTAGTATTCTCGTAACCAAATGGGGCTGAAGGCATACCCTTTCTCAAAAATCCTGACTCATATTTTACATCGACGATCTAGGTTGCTCCATTTGGGTGCAAGACGATGGCTAGCATTGTGGCCATCCACTCTTTGCCAGCTTCTTGCAAGCCTGTCGTGCAGGAGAATAGCTTTGTGGCATGCTCTTTAGCTCTTCCACCCACCACAAATACAGAGGACATGGAGGAGCTGTTCAAATTTTGATGATAGGCAGGGTTTTCATGCATGTGATTACCAGTGTCTTGTTTCTCTCGTGCAACATGTCCCTTTGTTACCGTGGCAAAGTATCACTGCTGCTTTGAGTTGTCATGGCATAAGGCTATTTACCAGCCATCCTTCGACCACCTTAAGTTGGGTATTAATAGGCTTTGCAGTAACAAAGGGGAAGACAAAATTTGAATATACCTTGTGTTTTTTTGTGTTTGTTAATAATAGGTAAATCCATCTATGGTGGTACCTTTCCTACTCTTATTCTATCATTGGGTAGTGAATGACTTGCTCTTGTTTTGTGTTTTCAAAGAATTGATTTATCATTTCAGTGTGTTGTGTATCCTTCACACAAAACATGGTATCTTGTGGGCTAAATCTAGGAGTACTTGAGGATTTGGGAAAAACCATCTTAGTATCATTTGTGGACCATTTGCAATTGGGTTCTATGCATTTAGAATTTGTTGAGTGACGAAGTGTCGTACGGTGAGATCTCGTATAGTGAACTCCTGTATGGTGAATCTCGTACGATAAGTCTCCCATATGGTGTGTCTCCTTTATGGTGGTTGGCTATTTTTAATGTTAATTTTTTACTATTGCACGTATGGGGTGACACAGTAATATGTGTAGTGTATGACATTTATGTGTACGATGATACAATGTTATTTTGTGTCATGAGGCCGAAAGCGTGGTGCCAGTGGTGTCGGAGGTGTACGGTGATGTCGTGATGCAGTGGTGCCGAAGGTGTGGTGCCGAATAGTAAAATGACAGATAGTACGTCAAACAGTATGGACAATACAGTGAAGTCATAAAGGCATCAGTTGACAAACCGTTTTGCCTGTAACTGTTTCTTGTATTTTGTAACGAATTTGTAGGGTGTTTTTTAATGGCTGCAAGAATTCGTTTGAACATATATTGATAAAATCAAGTTGATTAAAAAGGAAGTCTGAGCCTATGAAAATCTAGAGTGTTGTATCTAAACTTCGTTTACTATAATACAAAAAGTTGCTCGAGTTTTGGGTGGTAGGTTTTTTTCCCAAAAGGGTTTCCCATGTTAAATTTGTGTTTTCTCTGTGTCTTTTGATATGGTTTTCTAATAGTTTATTAATCTACACATCTCTGTAAGTTTATTTATGCTTATTTCCCTATCATATTTGGCATTCGGAAAGCATTTCCACACCGTTGCTTTCCTAACAAGTGGTATCAGAGCCTGGCCAGTTGCGTTATCCCTGTCGGGTAGAGTTTGGTTTTTTGTGCCAATTTGGTTTCACTGGGAGTTTGCAAGTTTTTTGTTTGTAAATTGAGATGGTGAGTACATTAGGACAAGTGGACATTGAAAAGTTCAATGGCACAAACTTTGAGTTGTGGAAAGTTAATGTAGAAGATTTGCTAGTTGATCGAGACCTGTGGAGTGCCGTGTCAGGCATTAAGCCTTCAGGCATGAAACAGGAAGATTGGGAACTAATGGATCGAAAGGCCAGAGGATTAATAAGATTGAGTCTTGCAGACTCAGTTTTATTGAATGTCCATGAAGAGAAAATTGCACATTCCCTGTGGAAAAAGTTAGGAGACATTTATCAGGGAAAATCTTTGGTAAACAAGATTTTCCTAAGAAAGAAATTGTACTCCTTGAAGATGGATGGTAGAAAGGCTATGGCAGATCACCTAAACTCATTTAATATGGTGATTGCACAGTTAACATCTGTTGGTGTGTCCGTTGATGAAGAAGATCGATGTATGTTACTATTATGCTCATTGCTTGATTCGTGGGATCATTTGGTAATGGCCATAGGAAGTACAACTACCAAGTTGAAAATGTACGAAGTAGTTGCTTCACTTCTGTCAGAGGAGATGCGAAGGAAATCCTCTAAGGCAGCCAAAGAAGCCCTGAGTGTCAGAGGAAGATCTAAAGAAAAGAGTAAGAAAAAGGACATGAAGTCAAAGTCTCAGGAGCGATCTGCCACTCCTGGAAAGAAGTCCAAGGTGAAGTGTTGGAACTGTGGGCATAAAGGTCATATCCGAAAGGATTGCAAGGAGGAGAAAAAGAAGAAGAAGAAATTTACTTCCGACACTGAATCTTCTCAAAGTGATGCGGATGCCTTTGTAGCAGCCTTGGCAGTGCCTGCGTCTGATGATGTATGGTTGGTGGATTCAGGAGCATCATTCCACATGACACCTCATATTCAGGAGCATCATTCTTGGCAAGCGATTCCACTTTGGAAATTGTTGGCAGAGGAAGAGTCAAAATTCAGTTTCCTGATGGCAGAATAAAGGGAATTGATGGAGTGCTTCACACACCTGATCTGGCTCGAAACCTACTATCTATAAGCAAGCTGAATGATGTTGGAGTTCAGGTAACATTTGTCCATGGTGGTTGTAAGATGACTAGGGGTTCTATTGTTTTAGCTAAGGGTGAACGCATTGGAACACTATATAAGTTAGATGCCAAATCGGTGTGTTGTAATAGTATCTCTGTAAAGTCTGGTAGAAGTAGTGACATAACTCGTGGTGCAAATGCTATGGAAGTTAAACTTCCTGCAGAGAAAACAATGCTTTAGCATCATAGGCTTGGCCATATTGGTGAGAAAGGTTTAAAAACCTTGAAGAATAAAAATTTGGTTGAGGGGTTGGTTGATTGTAACCTTGAATTTGATTTCTGCGAACATTGTATCTATGGAAAACAAAATCGTGTTCAGTTTTATTCTAGTTCTCAAAAATCTTCTGGTTTGTTGGACTATATTCATTCTGATGTATTTGGTCTTGTGGATGTTCCTTCTCTGTCTAATTCAAGATATTATGTATCATTTATTGATGATTATTCAAGAATAACATTTGTTTATTTTTTGAAGAAAAAATCAGAAGTGTTCAGTCGGTTTAAGGAATTTAAAAGTCTTGTTGAAAATCAGACTGGAAGAAAGATTAAATGCCTAAGGACAGATAATGGTGGAGAATTTTGCAATGCAAATTTTGACAATTTTTGTATAGATCATGGCATCAAGAGGCATAAGATGACGCCTTATACTCCGCAACAAAATGGAGTAACGGAAAAGATGAATCGATCGTTGATGGAGAGAGCAAGAAGCATGTTGGGAGGTGCTGGTCTAGAACCAAAGTTTTGGGCTGAAGCAGTGGCAACAACGTGTTACTTGTTGAACCGTTCTCCTACGACAACGCTAATTGATAAGATGCCTATGGAAGCATGGTCTGGTAAGAAGCCCTCAATAAGACATTTGCGTGTTTTTGGCTGTGAGGCATACGCTCATGTACCTGAAGTGAGTAGGTCGAAAATGGATAACAAAGCTGTGAAGTGTATCTTTATCGGGTATGGTATTGGTGTGAAGGGATACAAATTGTGGAACCCTCTCACTGAAAAGGTATTGTATAGCAAGAGTGTTATCTTTCGAGAAATAAAACCTAACTCACTTGACCAACAAGAGAAAACTGAGAAGAGAAAGTAAGCAGTTCAAATCCCTTTAGCTTCCGGATAGGAGGTATTTCAGACTCCAAATGAAGCTAAGAATGAGAATCCAAAAATACTTGAGAATGAGAATGAGGAGAACTCGAGCAATCATACAACTGAAGAAGAAACTAATCTTGAACCTCAAGAATTTTTACAACAAGAAGTGGGGAGATCTACTCGGGCAAGGCGACAACCTGATAGGTATGGTTATTCACCAGAAAGATTTAATTATTCTATGTTGAATGTTAATTATGCCTATGCATTGCTTACGAATGTCGATGAGCCTAGGACTGCCAAAGAAGCAATTAATATGCCAGATTTAGATTCCTGGTTGTTAGCCATGAATGATGAAATGAAATCTTTGGAAAAAAATGAAACTTGAGATCTGGTACCTTTTCCTAATGGGAGGAAACCCGTAGGATGTAAATGGGTATTTAAGAAGAAGTATGGTCCAGACGGAAGGATTGACAAGTATAAAGCAAGATTGATTGAGAAGGGATATTCTCAAAAAGAAGGGGTTGATTATGGAGAAATATTTTCTCCTGTAGCTAAGCTAACATCTATCAGATTTCTGTTGTCACTTGCAGCAGTGCATGACTTTGAAATTGAGCAGATGGATGTGACAAAGGCTTTTCTTCATGGTGATCTTGAAGAAGAGATATACATGTCCCATCCAAAGTACTCTGTAGAAAAAGGTAAAGAGCATTTGGTATGTAAACTAAAAAAGTCTCTGTATGGTTTGAAACAGTCACCCAGAATGTGGTACCAAAAATATGATACATATGTTTTGTCTTTGGGTTTTACGAGATGTAAATCAGATCATTGTGTATATTATAAAGCTGAAGGTGATTAGATACTTATTATTGCTCTATATGTGGATGATATGTTATTTATAGGCAGTAGTAAGGAAATGATTTCGGAATTAAAATCTCAATTATCCCTGAAGTTTGAAATGAAAAATTTAGGGTCAACAAAATTTATTTTGGGGATGGAAATCATAAGGGACCGGGTATTCAGAAAACTTTGGCTCAGCCAAAGAAAATATATTACCAATGTTCTGGAGCGGTTTAATATGACTGACTGCAAGCAATAGATAGTTCTAGTGTTACATGGAACAAAGTTGTCGGTCAATGACAGTCCAAAAACTCTTGATGAGATTAAAGAGATGAAGCGGGTACCTTATGCAAGTGTTGTTGGAAGCCTTATTTATGCAATGGTCAGTACAAGACTAGACATTGCACAAGTAGTGGGAGTATTAAGTCGTTTTATGACAAATCCAAGCAAGTCACATTGGGATGCTTTGAAAAGAGTTCTACAATATTTGAAGGGTACGTCACAGTATGTGTTATGCTCTCAAGGTAATTCATTGGGATCTAATAGGTCAGTTAGCATTCAAGGTTATGTTGATGCAGATTGGGCTGGGGACATTGACAGGAGAAGATCCACCAGTGGATATGTATTCATGGCGAATGGTGGTGCTATCAGTTGGATGAGCAAACAACAAAGTGTAACTGTATTGTCGACAACTGAGGCAGAGTACATGGCATCTACTCATGCATGTCAAGAGGCAGTTTGGCTTGAGCGTTTGTGTTTGGATATTGGCTATGATGCAGGAAGAATTACAGTTTTTTATGACAGTCAAAGTGCAATATGTTTGGCAAAAAATCTGACTTTCCATGCTAGAACAAAGCATATTGATGTACAATACCACTTTGTGCGTGACATGGTCGAAGATGGAAAGGTAAATCTTGAAAAGGTTGATACTCGAGAGAATGTTGTAGATGCATTGACAAAGCTAGTGAACACAAGTAAGTTCAAATGGTGCACAAACTTTATGGGGCTTAATACCCCTAACTCTTGTTAGCGGTACTCAAAGAGTGATTCAAGACTTTGTCAAGTGGGAGATTGTTGAGTGACGAAGTGCCGTATGGTGAGATCCCGTACGGTGAACTCCTGTACGGTGAATCCCGTACGGTAAGTCTCCCATACGGTGTGTCTCTTGTACGGTGGTATGTCATTGTACGGTGGCTGGCTATTTTTAATGTTAATTTTTTACTTTTGCACGTACAGGGTGACACAGTAATATGTGTAGTGTACGACATTTATGTGTATGATGATACAATGTTATTTTGTGTCATGAGGCCGGAAGCGTGGTGCCGGTGGTGTTAGAGGTGTACGGTGATGTTGTGATGCAGTGGTGTTGAAGGCATGGTGTCGAACAGTACAGTGACAGATAGTACGTCAGACAGTATGGACAATACAGTGAAGTCATGAAGGCATCAGTTGGCAAACCGTTTTTCCTGTAACTATTTTTGGTATTCTGTAACAAATTTGCAGGGTGTTTTTTAATGGCTGCAAGAATTCGTTTGAACATATATTGATAAAATCAGGTTTATTAAAAAGGCAGTCAGAGCCTGTGAAAATCTAGAGTGTTGTATGTAAACTTCGTTTTACTGTAATACAAAAAGTTGCTCGGGTTTTGGGTGGTGGGTTTTTTTCCCGAAAGGGTTTCCCACATTAAATTTGTGTTTTCTCTGTGTCTTTTGATATGGTTTTCTAATAGTTTATTAATCTGCACATCTCTATAAGTTTGTTTATGCTTATTTCCCTGTCATATTTGGCATTCAGAAAGCGTTTCTGCACCGTTGCTTTCCTAACAGAATCAACTGGAACAATAGTAGCTGTATTTACCCAATCATGTAGGCATAGAAATATAGAAATAGCTCTTTCTGTACGTATCCAGTGTGGGTCATTCCAAAATACTGCTTTTCCAACAGAGCAAGAATCCTTCACAAATGCCCTGTTTTTATGTGTTGCTCGCTTTATCTTTAAAATTGGTAAACTTTATGTCTCTGGTTTATAGAGTGCTCTGAATAATTTTCTTTTCCTGTCTTCCATTTCTGAAATTCCATTTTGACTCGTTGTCTACTGCTTAGTCTAATATTATAGGGATTCGAGCTTATTACCAGAGATTTAATCGTTTTCTTTCCCTTATCCACGATATTTAGCATTGTTGAAGCTCTCGGTCTGAAAAATGAACAAAGCAATAGATTACCAGAGGGCAAGGTCAAATCCGTAATGATTTTTAGAATATGAATTGCGAAATAATCAGAGTTGTGGCTTGAGATGTAAAATTCCTTTTTATTTTAAGATCTGACAAGGGCAACAAGCAGCTGAGGGAGGTAGCTGTAGTATTTTTGCACTTAATTACTTTATGGGATAAGATTTAATTATGTAGTTCTGAGATAATACACAAACACATGCTATCATCCAACTTTTGGACCCTTTAGTCTCAGTCAACTATGATCATGCACCGCTTTTGCATCAAGAATCAAAGGCATGTAATGTTCTCACTTGTAAATTGAATTTACAGGTACTCTTGTTCTGTCAATTTCTTTTAATATTATTGTGCAAACATGATAGTGAGGACATGCATATTCACAGAATCATAGATTATATATTATTACTTTTTGAAAATGTCATTACATATGCTTTGAAGATACTCTCATTTATTGGCCATGGCCAAGTTATATATGATCATGTTGAAACATTTGTATAGGATAGTTTCCTCTTTCTCTTCTTGTCATTTTTAAATTCTTCTTTTGCACCTTTCTTTCATAGCTTGGGAAACATGCCTAGTTCACTTCAAATTTCCGCATTAACACATGAAATATAATAGAGACATTTTCATGCATTGGTAATAATCGCTGCAAGATCTTTCAATAACTCTACATGTCTCACCATGCAATTGATTCTATCACACCGATTTTATTGTGCAAATTGATATTTGCAGCTAGCAAATTCACGTCTCTATTGTCTCGACTCTGCTTCTCTTAAATTCACTGCAATGAAATCCCTCAAGAACCCCCTCAATCATGGGCATAGTATTGAATAGGTGACTCATTATTTCATTCGATACTGTATATGATTCCATGCCTCTTGCTATGGTGAATAAATCAATTGAATCTATAAGTTAGGTGAACTCTGAGTAGAACCAAAACAAGGTACATATTTGCAAGTATTTAGGGTGTTGCTTCTGAAAATAGTTATTTCTAACTTCAAATTGTTCTTCTTATCCATCGTTTGGCCTACCAACTGTAGCGCTTGATCTGAATCAAAGATTTGAGGCATTAAGTACTTAAAAAAAAATCTAGAGATAAAATTGCTTGTTTGAAATTTTTCTAGAGATGACACAAACAAATGATAAGCGATTATCCAATAATTAATGTCAAACAAAAATTATTCTTATTTTTTATAAGATTTCATAGGCTTGCGTAAACTTTATCTATGGATTAGAATTGAATCAGATCCCTTTACATATTTTCTCTTTGTTATGAGTTGTAGAAATGTATTTTAGATCTTAGGTTTTAGTTGCTTGACCAAAAATGTTTTATTCCCCTACATATCTATTAAAAGATTTCTTACGAGTGTTCATAACTTTGAAAATGTTGAGATTGAGATCGAGATTCTCAGGTGACTTCTAGATAGGCATGTTGTCCAATTTTTGCTTAAATCACAATCTTCTATCACATAATGAATTTCCAATCATAAAACCAACCAATCCTTCTTAAAATGTCTCCTCCTTGCGAGTGACATGGAACATCACCAATTCAAGGTGAAGAATTAGGAGGGTTAAGGTGTTTTACCACTTTTCAATATTTAGAATTAGGAGGGTTAAGGTGTTTTACCACTTTTCAATATTTGTAGCAATTAGACTTTCTATTATTTCAAAGTGAGGTGTGGAGCTTTGTTATGTTTTAAACTTAAAATTAAGGTGCAGCATTTACTATATCAACAAATATTGGAGGTCAACATTGTTGATGCCACACGTTCCAAATAGTCCTTGGGATATTAATACACTTGCAAAAACAATTCTTGTTTTTGAGTGTCTAACATAACATTGTGAAGTGTTGACAGAATACAATACTTTCACTATGCTGTGTTGAATGTCCATGCCCTTTTCATATGTACACATGACAAAAAATCATTACTTCAGTATGTTTTGCTGGATGTCCATACCTTGTTCCAAACTTGTTGTGTTGGTAGTGTTAGAAAATATAATCGTTATTTTAAAAATGTGTCATTACACCTAATTGATTTTTCTTTAAAGTATTAGCAAACTATTTAATAAACCAATTTTGTGTATCTATAATCATATTATGGACACGTCACAGTAATAGATGTAAGGTTTCAGAAATATTCAAGTTCATTGATTTTTGAGCCAATGCATGTCAGAAAATGGATACTCCATAGTAGGGATAACATGGCACTCTTGTGGATTGCTCATGCATGTTGTCATAATTTTCATTTGTGTTCTATTGAACATCTTGAATGATACTTGTGTTAGTCATGTAATTTCAGTGGGCTTAATATCTCTATATTCCATACATAGAACCTATGTTTCATACATTCACTAGAAAGTGATCTATTCCCTAGTCTCTTTCAATCTAGGATCTTGGCATGCCTCCATGATGGAGGCTTGAATGTATTGCTCTCCTTGTTAGTGCCCAAATTTCTCTCAACAACATTGGGGATGTTAAAGTTCTACGCAAATGATGCTCCAAGCCAAAACAATGCAACTTAACTGACATTTTCATAGCCAAATACAACTACAAATGGTTTCCATTTTAACTATGTTAAACATTGGTACACTTTGCGTACCCATTGCACCCAAAGTTGCGATCACTAGTTTAGACTATTTTGAAAGATGAAAACTTTTCCCATTCAACCTGATGATCATCAGGTGGACAAACTTAGTCCATCAATCTTTCTACCAACTATGGCAACTTTGTAAAATGATTGATATAGAGTAATTGCACAATAGAAGGCTTGCCATCAACATTTTAATAAAAGCGAATTAACTAACTAGCACTTGTATCATTGAAGGGTGTAAGGGTTACGCTAATAGTGTTATGTATATCAAATGATCATACTATAATAATGATGTAGAAGGTTTGCTAGTATTTTTTTTTTATATATACAATAAATCATTTGATGGGATAATATCATCTTTTTGAACTCTATATACAAGGTAATTATACTTTGTTTGAAGTGTATTTAATTTATGTCAGTTTATGTTGTTTTCAATATAATTCTATATGAATAATTTTGTCTTTTAGAGTACTTGTGGAAAGTAAAAGTAGTTTGACTGTAGAGAATATGTAGAAATTTTATTCTAAACACATGCAAATGTAAGTCCTTGCTTCTTTATTTTGCTAATGTGGAATGTTGCTCCCCCTATCTATGTCCCTCTCCCTAACTATATCTTACTCCCCTCTCTCGGCCCCCTCTCTCTCCATCCCCCCTCCACCCATCTCCTCTCTTCTCTTCCTATTTCTCTTTGGTCCAAATTCATACTGAATCTTTCCTCGCGTGTAAAAAATTGAAAATAAGTGTATAATGAGAAAGATGACATCCATTTGACTTTAGTGAGTAAATCTAGGTTTGATTAGAAATTTGAAATGAGTGGACATGGAAGTTTTGAAAAAGGGATTATCCTTAGTAGCACAAAAAATGATCACTTCATTTTCTACCTTTTAGATTTTATCACTCTTAAATGTTGAGGCAAATAGCTTTGGTTCAAAAAATTGCACTGATCTCATGAAACCATACTCATGTATATATACATGTCGATATGCAGAATATCAATATGTATATGTACATGAATATCATCTTAATATTCTTATTGAAGATCACAACATTCAGAATTGCTAATGCATATTATTATTGAAGTAATATCTCAAATTTGAATTTAGTAAACAATCATATTTATACTAATTGTTATCAATTGCAAAAGACATAGTCAAAGTCTTAATGGCATTAGTTCTTGTTATGACTAATCATCAGGTGTGACCATTCCACCGAATAGGCACATAAGTGAATGGACATGTCTCCAAATGGAGACATGCCCATTCACCCATGTACTTGTCCAAATCATATATAATGTATATGCCACTCGATTTTGCAATATAGTAATTGATTAATGTGTGCTGATTGAAGGCTATATAGATGCCTTGAATAAATATCTATCATCATTTGCATTGAGTTTTATATATACCATACAACACTTGTATACTTCATTGACATTGACTGTACTTGCAGGAGATTACATAATTTAGTAGCAAAAAGGAAATCTATAAGTAAACTTTACATGGTATCAGAGCTTGGCTAAGGAAATATCACAATAATTTTATTGAATCAGATTTTTGCTTTGAGACAAACAATCCTCTCTCCCTACAAAATGAAAAACATAATGAGATTCAAACATCACCTTGGAAGTGCTAATAACTTCGAATCTTGGAAACTTCGAGTAATGATGTTGCTAAAAGAAAACAAATTGGAATCATTTATAAAAGAGGACAAAGAGGAATCTAAAGATGATCTTGAAAAATTAGAATGGATTGAGAAAATTGAAAAGGTAGTGAAGATAATTGTAGATACTATTCGAGACCACATAGTACCTATTGTGGAAAAACATACCACAGTTTATTGTATGTTTTGATCTCTTGAAAATGCATTTATAACCAATAATACTGGTAGAACACTTGCTCTTAAAAGGAAGATGAATAGTATATGCATGAATAAAGGAGAAACTATAAATCTTTGTTTATGATAATCATGGACTTAAGAGACCAATTATCTTCACTTGGTTATGAGATTGAAAATCAAGAGTTATCCTTAATAGCATTAGGAGGACTTCCAAACTCATGGGAATCCTTTGTGCAAGGCATAAGTGCTAGGTCTAAAATTCCTAAAATGGATTGTTTAAGATTAGATTGTCTTCAAGAAGAATCAAGATTAATGATTAAGGGAAACTACAAAATCCTAGATGAAGATGTTCAAATTCTTAATACAAATGCTCATAAGAAAGGAAAGAATAAAAACAACAAAGGGAAAAAAAATTTCATGGAAAAGGACAATCCAAATAGAAGAAAGATTTGTCCAAAATCCAATGCTTTAGATGTGATCTATATGGACATTATGCAATAAATTTTCTCAATGGATCTAAACCTCAAGCATCTTTTGCAAAATCTGAGAAGTCAAATGAAGGAAATGAAAATGAGAAATATGCTTTCTATTTTGTATTATCCAGCCAAATATCAACTAAAAGGAATACATGGATAGTTTACAGTGGGTCTTTCAGACCCATCACTAGATATCAGGATAACTTAGAAAGCATGAAAAAAGAAACATATGAAGAAGTTACAATTGGTGATGACTCTTCACACTCAGTAAAAGGAATTGGGACCTACACCATAGAATTGAAATCTGAAAATTCTATTCAACTTTCTAGTGTTCTCTATGTACTAGGTATTAAGAGGAATTTAATATCTATATTGGCTCTTGAAGATGATGGTTATAAAATTTCTTTCATGGAAGGGAAAGTACTAGCATGGCCTAAAAATTCAACCATTAAAAAGGCTCTAACAATAGGAGTATGACAAGGGCTCCTATATGAGCTATGTGCTAAGACAAACCTTGCACTTGTACATGAGACCTCTAATTCAAATGAAATATGGCACCAAATACTAGGTCATATCAACTTCTATGCCCTAACATCAATGGAGAAGATAGTAATTGGAATGCCCAAGTTAAAACATATTCACAATGAATCAAGTAAAGGTTGTACCTTAGGGAAAAACACTAAAAAGCCATTTCCACATAGTTTGAGCAAAGCTAAAGAAGTGTTGGAACTAATACATCTTGATCTATGTGGGCCCATGCCTATGCCATCTATAGGAGCATGCTTGTACTATTTGATATTTGTTGATGATTTTTCAAGGAAGACATGGATATACTTCCTTAAATGCAAAGAATATGAAGAAATTATCTCTAAATTTAAAGAATTCAAAACTATCACCAAGAACTCCTCTGGTAAGCACATTAAAATTCTGAGAACAGATAATAAGGAGTATACTTCTAAAATATTTATAGAGTTTTGCAAACTCACTTGGATTAAGAGGGAGTTAACAATCCCTTACAATCCTCAATAAAATGGGGTTCCTGAAAGAAAGAACATAACTATTGTAAAAGCTGCTCGGGCCATGATTTTTGATCAAAACTTGAGTATGTCTTTCTTGGTTGAAGCATCCAACACAATAGTCTATATTCAGAATAGATGTTCTCACTCACATTTGGACAATAAGACTTCTCAAGAAGCATTTTCTAGAAAGAAACTTGACATCAATCACCTAAGGATATTTGGATGTCCTGTATATGTGCATGTACCTAGGGAGAAAAGGACTAAGCTAGAACCTTATGGAAGAAAGGGTATTCTTATTGGTTTTAGTGAAAAAAAAAAAAGGATACAGAGTCTACATTCCTAGACAAAAACAAATAGAACTAAGTAGAGATGTCATCTTTGAGGAAGACATTGCTTTCAGAAGAGCCAAAACCATCGATGAACTAGATACATTTAATGTATCTCCAGAAGAGACTCCTACTCTTGAGATTTAGAGGGAGTTTCCTGAAGAAACAACAATTGAAACTGAAATCCTTCCAGAGACTCAAGAAGAGAGTTTTTATCACTCTAAAAGGTCACTTTGGGTAAGGAAAATAATACAAGTTGGAGATGGATTTGCAGCCCCTTTAGGAACCTTTTAAGAAATCAAGATACCTAAAAAATTGACATATAATGCTTTCATATGTGAGAGCTTGAATCTTGAACCTTCTAGCACTTATGAAGCACTTAAACATCAAGCTTGGAAAGACACCATGGTGGAAGAATATTAGTCTATATTAAAAAATGATGTTTGGGACATAGTTTTGAGACCTAAGGAAAAAGTTGTTGTCTTCAAAATGGTTCTTCAAATTCAAGTATGCTACAGATGGCAGCATTGAAAAACATAAAGCTCATTTTGTGGCTAGAGGTTTTTCTCAAAAGGAAGGAATTGCTTTTGTAGAAACTTTTGTACCAATTACCAAGTACACTTTTGTTAGAGCTATAATAGCCATTGTAGTAGCCAAAGGTTGGAAAATCCATCAAATGGATGTAAAAACTACTTTCTTAATGGAAAGATAGAGGAAGAAGTATAATTGGAACAACCAAAAGGATTTGTAACTCATGATGTTGCTTCTTATGTGTGTAAATTGAAGAAGGCTATATATGGACTTAAATAGGCTCCCTGAGCCTAGTATGAAAGGATTGACAAATACCTCTTTAGTCTTGGATTCACCAAGAACATGGCTGATCCAAATCTCTACTTCAAAGTAACTAAAGGTGATGTATTAATTGTATTTTTTTTATGTTGATGATCTTCTGATTACAAAGTAAGAACACCTTATGAATCAACGTAAGAAAGATTTGGCTTCTGAATTCAAAATGAAGGATTTAGAAATTATCCATTACTTTCTTGGTTTGGAAGTACATCAGAAGTCTAGTAATATTTTTCTACATCAAAAGAAGTACACTTTTGACATTTTGAAAAGATTTGGAATGTGGGATTGTCGACCCATGTCTACACCTATGGAAACCAATCTTCACAAGCTAAAGGAAGCAAGTGCTAAACCCAGACTAGTTGATCCCACCTTAGATAGACAGATAATTGGGTCCTTGGTGTATTTTGTAAATACTCGACCTGATATCTACTATGTAGTGAATGCATTAAGTCAATTCATGAATGAACCTCGAGAGATTCATCTTGTAGTTTTGAAGCACATATTGAGGTATCTTCAAGGTACTATTGGTTATGAACTTAAATATGAGAATACTAGCTTGGAATTACATGGATATATTGATTCTAATTGGGCCAAAAGTGTAAAAGACCAGAAAACCACATCAAGATGCTACTTCAGTTTAGGATTACCCATGATCTCTTAGTTATGCAAAAAGAAAGCTTCTATTGCTCAAAGTTCTATTGAGGCAAAGTATATTGTAGTAGCTATGGGAGCTTGAGAAGCAGTGTGGCTTTAGAAGTTGCTTTCAAACTTGTTTGGTGAACCTTTGAAACCTACTACAATTCATTGTGATAATCAAAGTTGTATCAAGTTATCTGTGAATTCATTATTTCATAATAGATCCAAGCATATAGATATTCCTTACCACTACGTGAGAGACATGGTGGAAAGAAGAGCTATTCAATTAGAATATATTAATACAAGTAATCAAACTACTCACATTCTCACCAAGGCTCTCCCTAAAGTGAAGGTTGATCATTTCAGAAAGAAATTTGGCTTGATTGAAATGTAAGTTTATGAGATTGAGTCTCAACTTTGTAAAATTTGTTTTAATTAAATAAAGATGTTTAAAGTGTAAACTCTTTTGTCATATGTGTGACTCTATGACTCATGGGCCTACCCTATGTTCGTTATTTAAGGAGATAATCTTTTGTAATAGAAAATTGATTCTGATAATATAAGGTGACGACTTTATTATTATTAGATTATTATCATGATGAATATCATTCAACTTGATATTCAAGGAAAGATCATGTTAGTTAAAAGAGCATATTGATGGATATCACGTGACTTGATATTTGTTGAAGATCAATATTTTCAAATTCATGATGGATATTATGTGACTTAATATCTATGGATGTACCATGAATTGGTATGGTGTATATCATGTGACTTGATATCTTTATACTCACCATAACTAAAAATAATATCATGAGACTTGATTTTCTTATATATATCTTGAAGATATTACTTCTTATAATGAGAATATTCATATGTACTTTGTCTTCCTTAGCTAAGAGGGGGTGTTGAGGCAAATAGATTTGGTTTAAAAAATTGCACTGATCTCATGAGACTTACATGTCAATATGCAGAATATCGATATGTATATGTAGATGAATATCATCCAAATATTCTTAATGAAGATTGCAACATTCGAAACTATCAATGCGTATTATTATTGAAGTAATATCTCAGATTTGAATTCAGTCAAAAATTGTATTTATACTGATTGTTATCAATTGCAAAAGACTTAGTTAAAGTCTTAATGGCATTAGTTCTTATTATGACTAATCATTGGGTGTGACCATTCCACTGAATAGGCACATCAATGAATGGATATGTCTCTAAATGGAGACATTCCCATTCACCCATGTACCTATCCAAATCATATATAATGTATATGTCGCCCGATATTACAATATAGTAATTGATTAATGTGTGCAAATTGAAGGCTATAGAGATGCTGATCTTGAATAAATATTTATCATCATTGGCATTGAGTTTTATATATACTAGGCAACACTTGTATGCTTCATTGGCATTGACTGTACCAGTAGGAAATATACATAATTCAGTAGCAAAAAGGAAATTTGTAAGTAAACTTTACATTAATTATTAAAATGTTGTTGTGATTCTTACTTTCAAAATCAATAAATCTAGATGAATATCTTGATTTAGCATTGTGCTACCATTAGAAAATCTTTACAAATTTCTTCTTTAATTAATTGTTGTACAATTTGTTTTCTTTTTTTCAACCCAAGTCCTCTTAATCTTAAAAATAGTATTGTGCTTGTGAACATGAGTTTTCTTTTGTCTCTAGCACTATTTTTTCTCTCTAAAGATATCCCAACATTCAAGTGGATTTGAACAATGTGAAAACTCATTTTTTCATGGGAATTTTGTTAACAATATTATATTATTTATTATTTTTTAGTCATTAATTTGGTTGACTTTGATAAAATATATATTATATTATTTGGTAGTGATCAATTTGGTTGACTTTGATTTTAACTGTTATAAATTGTAGATGTAGCTCTACATTTCTATGGATGTAGAGCACTTGAAAATTTTGAAAAATCTGGTAGAGTGTGGTATCAGAAGTATTAAAGGTACATTTGGCTACAAGAATTGTCGAACACAACATTCATCTATGCTGGAATAAACTCTCTTTTGGTATCCATGTATTGTTAAAATAAATTCAGGAATACCATTTGGACTTGTTTGGTTGACTTGAAAGAGGAGTTGAAATATGAATATTCTATGTTTGGTTGGAACAATTGAAATAGGAATTGGAATAAGTTTTATTTTATAATTTTAATAATTAATTTTGTTTTTAGTTTGGTACTATTTTAAATAAACAAGATTTTTTATTTATAAAAAGTTGGTTTTGTATTAATTTTTTAAGAAGTCAAATTATTTTAATTTGACTTTATTTTATTTTTTAAATTGACTTTATAAGTGTAAGATATACGAAATTCATCGAAATTCAAAGTAAATATCATATTGTATATTATAAATTTCACTCTAAATTAAATCAAATTATTTTAATGAGTATAAGATCAAAACTAAAATCAATTTATTTTTAAATATACTAGAGAAAATAAAAAATACAAATAAGTCGAGATCATTAATATGATATTTAAATGATCTTTCAACATAGTTTTAATTATAAGACTAAACATATTTGTAAAGATAATTTTATAAAAGTTTAGAAAAGATATCAAATTTGATATTAGTCTTTTTTGTCATTTAAAAAGAATACATATTAAATGTTAAATAATATTGATCTAGTTTATATCTTATGATGAATAAAGAAAATAGTCCAAAAATGCATTTGAGTGGCAAAATACAATCAAATGACAAAGTCACGGACCCAACAACCCATCAAATTGGGTTTATTAAAAATTGGAATAGCAATAAGCTATTCTTATTGGCATCGGCTATAGTGCAACTTATTTGCATCAAGCCCCTTCCTGCCCTGCCTGAATGCCCTCCCTTTTCTATGCATCGCCTAACAGTAGTACACTATACTTACGAACAATCATTTTATTTTTTTCTAGTTAGCTCTCAATTTCAAATACATCCTCTACAAATTTATTCATTAATGTAATAATATCTTCTTTAACAAAATTGAAGACTCTTATATTATATAGTAGGAGACAATACATTTTTAATTTTGACATAGTTATAAATGTTAATGTTTTTAATATAATATTTATTTTTAATATTTTATATTATAAATATTTACAAGATTCTTTTATGTAAATCTATATTGAATTTTTTTTATTAAATATATAAATCTCTTTTATGATATTGTAAATTTTTAATATTGTACAAAATTAAATTTAAGTTTTATTATTTTATAATAATAAATTTAAGTGAGAAATAACAGTTTATTATAAATAAAATTAAAAAAATTTCAAGTGTATTATTCATATAAGTATCTCTTTTTAATTCTACAACTTTTGTTTTGTTCATTTTTTCTTATACTTTCTCTTTTTTCTTGATTTCAAAAATATAGACAACATATTAACTTACTAACAAAATTTTAAGTGACACATTTTTTAAGAAGTGAGATAGTTATTAAAATGTAACATAAATAATTAATAATTATATTAATCAAGCAATAATAAGTTTGGTTTTAATAGTTTTTTAAAGAGTAAACTAATAATTATTATGAAAATATAATTTTTACTTATATTTTAAAAGATATCATTTATAAATTTGAATTTTACTAAAAGAAATTATTTTTAAATAAAATTAGATTTATAAATGTAGTCATTTTTTATATTATATATATAATTGATTAAAATAATAGTTGTTTATCTTTTATTAATTAAAATGACTTTGACTATTAAATTATAAATTTAAAATTAATTTTAATATTTAATATGTTTTTTACATTTTATAAGACTTAGTTTTAAAAAAATATGAAAATATTTTTAATACTTCATCATTGTAATTGTTTGATTAACCAAATTTTATTTGTTGTGTCAATCCCTACCTTGCCTAGCCACAACAATTGACAATTGACATGCTAAGGTGAATAAAGAGCTTTCATTTGAGAAAGCAATCTTTGAGAAAGAAGGACATGATTTTCAATCTAATACCATAATGCTTGAGCAAAGAATAGATGATCTGGCAGATTTATCAAAACAAATTTTTATTTATCAAAGGATAGAAGATCAAAAGAGAGATTTAGAAGATAAATCCGTGCTAGAGGAAGGTGAATTCTTGGCTGAAGCTGAAAATAAATCAGAGATGGGTGATCTTCCTATTTCTTAGTCCAGGGAGTTCCAAGTTTTATCTTAGGCTGATCACAACCTTCCTTTGGATGAACCTCCTCCCCTAGATGCTATGATTGATAAAGTAGATAACTCAAAGCATAAACCAAACCAAAGAAAAAGAGCTAATATCAAGAACATTACTAAAGGGGTAGAGACTAGAAGCAACAAAATAGTTTAGCAAACCAAGATAAATTCTCTTGCTTCTACTCTAGATAAATCTGGAAAAAGAGTAGAACAACAGTCCAAGGTGAAATTGGATGTCGGTCCTCCTAAAAATTTTTGGAAGAAGAACCACTAAGAAAACCAGAGAGTTGGAAAGTATGCAGAATATTGCTGATGGTAGGCAAGCAACTATTTTGGATTTTACCCCTAAAAAATAGATATGAAAATCATTACTTAGTATATTAGGGGGCTGAACAGTATTCATAATCTGGATATTGTTAGGATTTTGTTAGATAAAAATAGCCTGAGTTTCTCCTGCTTCAAGAAAAGTGCTGGAGAAAGAACATTTCTAAGGAAGTTGTGACTAGAAGAACAAATTTGATCAGCAATCCTAGGTGATTTTCCTAGTCTGGGAGGCTTCTCTGGTTGCCTCGTTTTCCAGTCTGTTTTCTTTCCAGGTTCTAGTGTCCTCGCTGATTTTTCTTTCTGAACACTTTTGTTGGTTTAAGGTCCTTGCTTGACCTGGTCTAATTGCACTACTAGTTTTAGGTCCGTTTAAAACCTGGTAGAGCTTCATGGTATATCTTTCTTTTTGATGTAAAGGGTTTTGGGGGCCCTTCAAAACCTGCTTTTACCTTAATCTAAAACAATTGACAACTAACAAGAATAAGTTTTCTTTTTAGTTAACTTTTAATTTTTTATACACCCTCATTCAAATAATTTCCCCATATCAAATCATTTACGCATGGGCTATTAATTATTTATTTTAATATTTAAAATAAAAATATAATTTGTTAATAAGTATTAAAACAACTATAATATGCTTTTTATTGAAAAATAATAATTACATTATTATTATTATTAAATATATAAATATTTGAATTTATATATTCAATTGTTAAAATTTTGTATTGATTCGTATACATAATTTTTTTAATTTCTAAAAAAAAATTGGGTTTTATTATATATATAATTTTTTAAATTAGCAAATAAAATTTGGTTAATCAAACAATTATAATGATGAAGTATTAAAAATACTTTCATATATATTTTTAAACTAAGTCTTATAAAATGTTAAAAATATATTAAATATTAAAAGTAATTTTAAATGTATAATTTAATAGTCAAAGTCATTTTAATTAATAAAAGATAAATAACTACTATACACGAGGACCAAATTAAGTTTTTCCAATTTGAGTACTCAAAAATGGCAAGCAAAAAAAATTGTGAAAAAGTGAAAAAAGAAAAAGAATTTTGTTTGAATGGAGTCTCAAAATGCACCCTAAAGCATATTCATCTAAAAACCCAAGGGTTTCCAAAGGCCTGCGTTAAGCCTCTACCATCTTGCAGACCAGGGGAAAGTACCATCCTCAAGGGAAGATGTGCTTCGAGACCTACAATCGAAAATCTTCAAAAGCAGCAAAAGTTTGCAGTTAACACTACAAATTTCTTTGCCATCCTTGATGGCCTACTTGAACTAGAGGCACGTGGTAATCTGGAAATCTTTCCAAAGTTGAAAGGTAATGTGGAAATGAACCAATCCAACAACTCGAGGTGTTTGAGGATTTCACCAAGAAATACTCATGACAGTCGCATTGATCTCCTCCCACATTAGCATTTAGGCAAAGCTCAACCTTCCATCCACTCCACTCTTAGCCTAGATAAGCAGATCTTGTTTACAATTTAACCAAGTATGCAAAGTCCAACCTAACTCCTATTTACACCTAGCAGATAGGTTTTTCCTTTAAACCCTCGATTTCTATCTCTTCCCCGGACCACGATCAGGTCAGGATTGATGCCTCTTTAGGTTCCTCCCTACCCCCACCCTCTCCATAGTCTTATATTCTCCACACTATAGATTTCCAACCCCCTGTCCTGCTTGTGGCCCTATTTCTTCATCCCCCAAGCCCTTGAGTCACACAACATCAGATAATGAAGATAAGGTCATCATTATTAGTGACCTTGGTAGTGAAGATTGATGGAAAAGAATGCCAAAAGCTTGGATTGTTCGCCTTCTAGAATGGTCCAAGAGAAGAATTATGCAACCTTATAGACTAGTTGGAGGACTTCTACAATTTTTAGGTAAGCATCTCTCACCATACTGATAGATTAATTTACATCCATTGCAGTGATGAGTTGTTGAAAAAGGACTTCTTATATGCCCCTGACTATTTCTTTAAAGGTCACATGGTTAGATTTTTTGAATGGATTCCAAATTGAAAAGAAGATAACTTAGATTTTTTGATCCCAAGCTAGTTCTCCTTAAAATCTATCCCTCTAGAGCTTAAATAGATAGATATTATTAAAAGAATAGGGTGTTCTATGGGAGACCTATTGGGTCTAGATGCCTCATTTGAATATTGCAGCAATATAAAACTTTTAATCAAATGCAAGATAAACAATACAAATCTCAAACATATCAAAATTATAACCAATAGATCAATCTACAAACTGAACTTTTAGAGATATGAAGGAAAAATCTTAGGAATTATCAGACTAGCTGATAAGAGGAAAATCTCCTTTAAGATGCTACAAGCTACATTAGATCTCAATGCCGCCTTCCCCATGATTAGAATTAGGGACAAACGAATGAAGCAAAAGTAGAGTATATCCGAGGAAAATGTTTTCAAGAGTGGAAGAGACAAATTAGATAGAGAGGATTCAAAAAAGACCAATTCAAGAAATGATAGCAGCCTAATACTCCAAGAGAAGAATTATTAGAAGGGAAAGTTTATAAAACTCAAGGAAAACACCAAAGGAAGCTTTTCGCTCAAGAATATGCATGAAGATCCAATCATGGATAAGAGGAAGGACAATTCAGATTCACCATGATAGGGTAGGAAGACCTTAAACTCAGCTTGGAGAATCCCACCAAAGTAGTCAAATAGAGCAAAGAAACCCCAAGAAAAGCAATGAATGATTACATCCAAAATGAAGGCACAACCAGATTATAGAGCATAATAGTTTGCAATTGAGAACTCAATAAGAAAAGAAAGAGATCCAAGGAAAGGAAAGAGTCCATGAAGATAAACAAAGAACAGACTTTAGTGACACCAGAACTTTCCACTGAGGATGTCAAGAGTTAGGTTAACCCACTCAGCAAGATAGAAGAGTTGGAAAATTTACTCTTATCTAAAGAAGATTCAGCTAATGGAAATATTATATAGATAGAGGATAAAGTGAAGACACTGATGCAACAAACTAGATAACCTTCATTGGTTATCAAAACATCTGACAAGAAGTCTCCAAAGAAACTAACCAAGTTCTAGCAACACACCCCCCCCCCCCCCCCCCACAAGGAGAAATTTTCCTGAAATCACACCCATAGCAAGTAATACTAGAGGAAACAGGTCAAAAGGTATTCCAGTACAAGACTTTTAGGATTTTTTAAATAGAGAGCTAGAGGAGAATGAAGACATGGGCACAAAGATTCTAAAAGAGAATGAAAAGGAAAAACTAGAAAAGCTCTTAGAGGACCTAATCCAAGTATTTGACTTTGAAAATATAGACAATAGTAGCATCTCACAGAAGGAAGAACTCATGCAGCAAGCATTATAGTTGGGAGGAGATGACTAAACTTTTGAAGACCTCAAAAGAGATCTATTATCCTTTGAGAAATATCACAAGCTAAACAAGGACATGAAGGAAGTGATAGCTAGAAAGACACCAGAGGAGGAGGTTGGAGCTTTAAAGGAACACCGAAGTATAATAGAGAAAATACTACAAGAACTGGGAAGTGAAGAAAAGGAAGACAAGGAAAGTAAGCTATCTAAGACTGTTAAAAGTGCATAGGAAAATCTAGAACAATTGGGTATAAAAATGAATTAGGAAGGTGTGAAATCTCCTAATTTTGGTAGGGTAAAATCTAAAAGAGGAAGAAGATCCCTCAAGGAACTTAGAGAAGCAAATGGTTAGGCCCAAGAGCAACAAAAAATCAGTCAGCTTCTTAACATAGGGAAGGGGAATCTCCTTCCCAAGGAGCCATGAAGATCACCACATGGAATGCTAAGGGCCTAAATGCCCCTAGCAAAAAGAGATTATTAAAACAAAAAATAAAATTATTTGAATCTGATATAATTTTAATACAAGAAACTAAGCTGAATCAGGAAGGAGGAACTAGGTTAGAAAATAGGCTAGGTAGTTGGAATAGCGTATTGCAAGAATCTAGGGGGGCTTCTGGAGGTTTGGGCATCATTTGGAACCCTAGGAAAGTCAACTTAAAATTTCTAGCATCCAATTATAACTGGCTAAGTTGTAGAGTTAAAAGCATTAAACTTAACCTTCAGTTTATAGTGATAAATATATATGGTCCTACATACAATACATAGAAGAAAAATTTATAAAATGAAATAACTTTTTTCTTTAATAACCACAAGAAAGAGTTAATCCTCCTAGGAGGATATTTTAACACAATTCTACATATGGGGGAAAAATCAAGAGGTATACAATAAGCCTCCTAAGCTTCCAAAGAATTCCAACTTTGGTATGAATCCAAAAAATTGATTGACATCCCGATCAATAATGAAAAATTTACATGGAACAACAAAAGGAAGGACTTCTGCTATATAGCTAAAAAGCTAGATAGGTTTTTACATAAAGGGGATTTAAGTGAAACCAACCTCGATTTCCACTCATCAATCCTACCTATTTCTATTTAAGACCATTTTCCAGTTAGAACGGTCTTTTTAGAACCTTCCAAACTAGTAAGAAATCCATTCAAATGCAAAAATTTTTGGTTTTGTGATCCTAAATTCTTAGAATGTATAAAAAATTGGTGGAAACAAGGGTCTTTCAAAGGCTCCAAAATGTATATCTTTTTCTCAAAAATGGAAATGCTAAAAGTGAACATTCTAAAATGGAATAAAGAACACTTTAACAATATTTTTGCAGTAAAACTAGAAATCAAAAAGAGGTTGAAGAAACTAAACTTAGAAGTTATTAAAGATGGTATGAATAATAATGACCACCTTTTGGAAAAAGAATTTCTCACAAAGAAAGAAAACATTTTGGCTAAGGAAGAAATTTTCTGGAAACAAAAATCCAAAGAAAAATTGTTAGATGATAGAGATTGTAACGCTAAGTTCTTCCATCATTCTACCCTTCGTAATAGAGAAAAAAACAAAAAAGTCAAAAAAAGGACACATTAGACGCTATCAGTGAAGATTCAGTGAAAATTTCTAAAATTCTAGTTAACCATTTAAAAATATTTTAAATAATTATGACCATTCCAATAGAAAAGCCCAAACGCACATGTTGGAAGTCATCCCTAAAATAATCACAAAAGATGACAATAGACAATTGAATAAACCTATCTTGTTGGAAGAAGTCAAATTGGTAGTCTTTGAATCGCATCCTGACAAGTCCCTAGGCCCAGACGGCTTCCAAACCATCTTTTATAAAAAATGTTAGGATATTTTGGGAGAAGACCTTTGGAAAGCCATCAAAGCTTCTAGAAATGGTGGTTCAATTTTTTCAGAAATCAATCACACTTTTTTGGCTCTAATTCCCAAAAAAGAAGATTCAAACAACCTTGGTGATTTTAGGCCTATCACCTTATGCAACACTCAATTTTGCAAATATTCTAGCAAAAAGACTTAAACATATTCTGCCTAAAATCATTTTGGAAGAACAAACTGGTTTTGTTCTAGGTAGATCTATTTTAGATGGTATACTAATCATCCAAGAAACGATTCACTCAGCTATCAAAAACAAAAGGTCAAGCATGTTCATGAAATTAGATATTTAAAAAGCTTACAATATGGTGGATTGGAGATTCCTCTATAAAACCCTCAAAGCATTCATATTTTCTTGCCAATGGATTAACCTCATGTTCAATGTATATCAATCACAAAGATTTCAATTCTGGTCAAAGGGACACTAGAAGGTTTTTTTAACACTTCAAGAGGGATTAGACAAGGTGACCCACTTTCTCCATTTTTATTTATCATTATGGTAGAAGCCTTTCATAGAGCTTTCATTGAAGCTCATAAAAGAGGGAATATCACAAGTATAACAGTCACGAATAACACCCCCAACATCACTCACCAACAATTCATAGATGATACAATTCTACCCAGTGAAAGCTCTATCAAAGAAGCTAGTAACATTAGGTCTATCATACAATTATATTTGGCAACCTCAAGCCAAAAAGTCAATGCAACAAAATAGAAAATCTTCTTCATAAACACCAAACCAGAGGTAGAAAAGAAGATTTTTCAAATTATGGGTTATAAGAAGGGTGCTTTCCCTTGTGAGTATCTGGGTATAGACCTAGAAAAAGAAAGTAATTCTTGCAAGGTTTGGCAAAATGTCCTAGACAAAGTAGATTCCAGACTAGGTGGATGGAAGGATAGATGTCTCTCAAAAGCAAGGAAAGTAGTCAAGATCAAAGCCATTTTGTCTGCCATTCCTTGCTACCCTCTATCTTGTCTCTCGCTTCCCAATTACATTAATAAGAAGATTGAGTCAAAGTTTAGAAACTTTTTTTGGGAGAATGGGGAGGAATCCAAAATTTTACCCCTTACAAGTTGGGAAAATATTTGCAAATCCAATATATCGGGTGGATTAGGAGTTAAGAATCTAAGTTGGAAAAATGAAGCATTTGGAGCCAAATTAATTTGGTGCCTCTTTGAAAATAGTAACAAAAAAAGGGCTAAAATCTTATATAGTGAATATCTTGATCCTAAAGACCCCTATTCTATTTTTAGGTTGAAGACTCTACCTAAAGGATTAGAAAGTTGGAACTTCATGGTTAGGTGTAGAGCTCTGATAAGTAAATTCCTCACTTGGGATACCTGCAAAGGAGATAAAACATTATTCTGGGATGACTCATGGGATGGGCTCCCTCTTATAGATAGCTTAGAAATCCATGGGGATCTCAAAGAGACACTAATCTCTTGATGGGGTAGTAAGGTTAGTGATTATAAGACCTAGGACCCTACTGATAGTACCTATAGTTGGGTATGGAAAAGTGTGGACAACTTACACTTGGAACCCTCTTCAAAAGGGTGGTATCGAAAGATCATAAAAATAAGGAAGATTAAGCAATCAGAGTTAGAAGATAGACTAGTGTAGGTTGCTTCTAAGGATGGAAGGTATAATGTTAGAAGTAGTTATAAGGCTCTCACAAACCTGCAAAATAGAAGGGAAGAGACCTTGCCATCTACTTTGTTTTGGGATCCATCATGTCTACCTAAGGCACGACTCTTCCTATGGTTACCATACCAATAAGATCCTCATAGCTAAGAGATTCTGCAAACTAGAATTTGAAGGACCCTCTAGATGTGTCTTATGTAAACAAAGTAGTGAAGATGCTAATCACATCTTGTTTAATTATCCTTACACCCTTCACTGTTGGGAGGCTCAGATATATGTTGGGATGGCATGATCCCTTCCCTTTTTCTATTGTAAACCTACTCAGAAGCTTGCCATCCAACTCTTGCAAAGGTATATATAGTAGCTTATGGAATATTAGCCCTTCCATCCTTGCATGGGAAGTATGGAAAGAAAGGAATAGGAGATTTTTTTGGGAACAGGAGATGCAGCTGGAGGAGATCATCAAGAAGATTGAAGCAAGCATTGTTGAAACAATAAACTCTCATCTCAGAAAGTCCTAGAAAGAAGAAGGATCCTTCTCTAATTGGGATGATTTCATCAAGAACAAGTGGAATAATCTTATCAACCCTCCGCTCACTCATAAAAAAGAAAAATCAAGAAGCAAGGGTATCTTGTAGATGGCAACCTCCTCCCTATGGTTGGTCAAAACTAAATTTTGATGGGGCCTCATAAGGAAACCCAAGTCAGGTAGGCATTGGCTATATAATTAATAATGAGTTGGGCTTTTGGATAGCTAAAAGGGCCAAATCTATCGAGCCAACCACAAACAACTTAGCAGAACTTGAAGCTTTGTAAGAGGGGTTGCTGATATGCTTAAAACTAGGTCTCTCCAAAATTATCATCGAAGGAGATTCTCAGATCATATTAAATGCTATAAGAAACAGAGCTACGCCCAATTGGACTTTGAACTCAAAATTATCAGAGGTCCTCACCATTCTTGATAGGTTTAAAGAAACTCAGATATATCATATCTATTGGGAAGAAAATAAGAAGGTAGACCTACTGGCAAATGAAGGGCTAATGGTGAATCTTATCTAATCATTAGAGATAGCTAGTTCTATAACCACTGGCATTAGTGCCTAGTAGAGGTTGTCTTTTTACTTTTTTCATTTTTTAGATTAGTATCTCTCACAGTCTACCCAAACTTGATTATTTTTATTCTACCCTTTCTTCTCCTTTCTATTTCAAGCTTTCTTGTTTTTTGGCAGCCTTCCAAGTTTAGCCTTAGCTTGTCGCAATCATATATTTGTATATTTTTCCCATTGGTTATATCCATCATTTTGCCATCATATTTCCCTAATGCCTGTGATCATGTTGGTGGCATCATTTGATGACATCATGGTAGAAAGGGCTTCTAGAACCTTCTTCCTGCTCCTGCCTTTTAATCTCTAGTTGTCATTTTATTTCACTATCTTTGGGCTCTTTCATATTGTGGTCATGGATTCTAACATCAGTTTGTTTCACACCTCAAAAATTCAAACCATGGTGTTCCAAGGCAAAGTAAAACTAGAGAGATGGAGCAAAATCCTTAAGCCGATCGATGACATGACAAGGTTAGTAGTCAATAGAGCCATAGGTGAGGGAGTTTTTGATTATGAGTATACCTAGAGGACAAATAGTGATATTATAGGCACCTTTATGATTGTATTGCAAGAGCTAGGGTGGAGCTGTGAGCCATTATCAGTCTCTGCTACAAATTTTTTGACCATAGATGGACGAAGGGCTTAGAGCAAGCTATCAGAAGCATCAATGATAAGCTTCATATCTGTCTCCCAGAGAAGTACATGGAACTCCCTCTAGGTTCCCCAAACTTGGAGGTAGCCTTTCGTTATCCTTCCCTAGTGATTCGTGAAAATTTGGCCTTTTATCAAGAGTGGCCCAAGATGGAGGCTAGTATACATTTCTTGGATAGTTGAGGATGAAAATAGAGATTGGCTTGTCAATTATCTAAATGCGTTCAAAGCATACATCTAGCTTGGGGTGGTCTTCAACAACCTAGAAGCTCTAAATTTCTACATGCCTAACATGGAAAAAACCAACAGGATGAAGTTCAACTTTGAATTTTTGTGTAATTTCCAGTTGGAGAATCCAAATGACATATCAGAAGTCATCATGATCTATTGGAAGTAGGCAGCTCTTAGGTGTTGAACTGGGTTTTCACTTTTGCTCTTGGTTAGATGATAGGGTATTCTTTATTTAAGGTCTTTGTTGTCTCATATTACCAGTGTGTCCATCCTTTGATGTACTCTATTTTTGGGCAACTATATTGATCTTTTAACTAAGGTTTTGGTCTCTTTTTGGATGTGATTTCTTGTTTAGTCCTCCCTTAGATTATCCTTCTCACCCGGTCTTGTTTTTTAATCAAGTTCCTATATCTATATCAAAATATGAGCCAGTTTTATCTCTTAACTCTTATGCTTTGCATACATGTAAATATTCCTTTTAATAGACAATGGTAACTATTACTGCTATTATATACACATTTCTTGGTTTCTACTGCTTTCAGAGGTTTTTGAGGCATATTGCTTCCCATTGTTATGATTGAAGCTTTTCCCTTAAATGGTTGATTTCTTGTTTTTAGGAGTAGCTTAATTTTTGATTAGTTGATGTAGTAGCAGCTTCCTGTAATTGTGAAGGGATGGAAACATGAATTTATATGGTTGTCAAGAATTAAAGCTAAAAATTAAGACTTTACAAAGTATCTCTTAATCTAGACACCGTCCTATTCATTTTTAGTAATTTATGCCTGCTTCCTCACCCTTCCCGATTTTCTCATGAATAAATCTAAGTTAGTAAGTTGGATTTCTATCTAAAGAAACTGACAGAGAAAGTAAAAATCAGCTTGCAATAAAAATTGATTGTTCAGCTTTGACTCTCAGTCATTTGGAGTTTTTTTAGATTGGCTCTTCTATCTTTATTCGGGTAGTTGAAGAAGGTAATTTCAGATATAAGAAATGACTTATTCTCAACTCAGACTATAGAGCTTATTTGGTGTATGTGAAACTAATTTTTAGATATTGGAGTGTTGAACTCTTCCAAGGCAAACATAATTGTGGATCTTGAGTATCAAGACTGGTTAGGTTTATTATAATTTTGAGTATTTCAAATTAAAACTTTGTTGTCCTTATTAGGTGGAACTGGCTCTAGGCAAAATGGTCCTATAACATTCAGTATTTTGCCATTTTTTATTTTTCTTGATTTATATAGTATCTGAACCAAATTACAAGTTATAATTTGGTAGAGTACAATTAGTTTCATAGTCTGTAGAATAAGAACTAAAGTTCAATAAAATCTGAGGAGGCTTATTAATTGCTAAAACATGTGGAAGATATCTACACCATTTTTCTAAATTTAAGAAATAAAATCTAAGGAGGATAGTTTCTATTATGAATTATAGTATGACTAGATGAGAGATTGAATCTTGGATGAGTTAATCAATTTTAATATACTATTTTGGATTCCCATTTGGTATAATACTCATCTCAGCATGCTCTGTTTGGCCTTGAAACTTGTTTTGCTCAGTGCATTATGGGAATTTTTTAGGATCCTCTCAACATACTATGATGGGTTTAAGTTAGTTCTATATTAAATAATAACTTTGAATATTGAGTTAGTCAATCAAGGTTTTATTTTTCCATTTTGGATGTCATTATTAAGAATTTTGATAATATGTTGTATGAACTCATCAATGGGGTATGATAATCTATTTAACTCTGTATGAGAATGTTGGCCTTGAGTATTTAAGGTTGGATGAAGTAACAAATTGTATAGTTAAAAAGGACTAGTATTTTATTTATATATGACCAAGAAGTTAACCTATATGTTAGTACTAATCTTTGATTGCTAGTTACTAAGGCATTGTTGTTTTCAGATCTCAGTAAAGGACAAAAGTAGAAAATATTTGTTTATGTTCCCTTGACAAGAGGATAAAGTTTGGCAATAGATAAAGTGTATTTGTAGAACCAAGATCTGCTATTTGTAACAATCAAAATTTTTAAAATTCTACTAGGGTATGCCCCTTTTATGTTGTAATAATAAAGGACCATGGTCCTGAGCTAGACTGGAGATTTTCTTCTCCGTTCTTTCCTTCTAGTGCTATTTGAATGGAGGTACTCTGATGTATGTTCTTTATTTAATTAACTTAATTAAGGCTCTAGCCATTTATCAATTAAAAAAAGAAGATAAATAACTATTATTTTAATAAATTTTATATATAAATAAAATTTTAAAATTGACTATATTTATAAATCTAATTTTATATAAAAAACAAATTAAGTAAAATTAAAATTCATAAATGATAGAGTTTGAAATATAAGTAAAAATTAAATTTTCATAAGAATTATTAGTTTACTCTTTAAAAAGCTATTAAAATCAAACTTATTATTACTTAATTAATACAATTATTAATTATCTATATTACATTTTAATAACTATCTCACTTATTAAAAAATTTGTCACTTAAAATTTTGTTTTGATTAAGTAAAAATAGGTTTTAAAGGACTTGAAACCTTTACAACAACAGAGTTCTAGAGAAAAGCATGAGAGAAGAACAACAAAAAAAAGAAACAAAAAACAACATGAAACAGACCTCAAAAATCAAACAAGAGGTCACACAAGATAGAGCTAGAAAAGATAGCAAAAGTCTAGCAAAGAAACAACAACCAACCAGCTAAGGAGTATTTATCAGCTTCACAGCCTGGTCCACTAGATTATGCATGGTTTCAGTAGTAGCCTTCAACTAGTCTTTCTTACTGGTTTCCTCAATCTTCTTCAAATGGGCTCAAGTACATTTGCTTGGTCCTTGAGAATCAACCCTGAGAGGGGAATCTTGGCCCTTGTTTGCCTCATTCTTCTTCAGGAAAATAGTAACATTATCCACCAATTGTTTAAGCTGTTTATCCATGTTACCCATCCTAGTTTCAAGTTTGGACACCTTCCCCTGAATGCTACTAATATCCTTATCCATGAACCTTTGCTTAGCTTCCGTCATAGGGATCTTATGCATTAGGTTTTTCACTTCTTCAGCATTCCCTATGACTTGCAAAATCCTATCAATGTGTTGTCCTAACGTTCTTTCCCCTCTGGCCATTTTGCTCAATTGTTCCCTTTCCTTGTTCAGCAACAACATTTTATGCTTGAGGATACCAATCTCCTTTTGAATAGAGCTAGGATTATTGAAAATTCCCTTAGAAGACCCTAGCCAACCTTTGGCATCATCACCCAAATAAGATTTAGACCCCTGTTCACCATCATCTCCATAATCAGAATCCTCACTCTTCTTAGTACCATATTTATTCTTCTATCACCACAAGGAATTTATTTTCCTCTTGAAACATTGAACCAGGGGCTCATCATCAGAATGAGGAGAGACCCACTCATCTTGACAACCCTTACCCTTTCCTTTGCTACCACCTCTTTTTTTGATATGCTCTCTGACAATTTCCTCGACAAAATCACTTTCCTAGTCCTGATCAGAATCTTCCTTCTCAACATTCTTTTTCTTCTTTTTAGTACTACCACTTGAGCCTTTTTTTGAGCTAACCAGACCCCCTTGGGCCTCATCTTGTGTCTTAGAGTCATAGCCCTTATCCTGAATACTCCCTTTAGTATCTTGCTTAGCCCCTTTCAAGGTTCTGGGTTTTGAATTTTTTTTTGATTTCAGCACATTCATAATCAAGACCATGAGACCTTCATGGAAAACATGTTTGCTAGTCTCACTAGACGGCCTGGGTTGAAATGGTAAGAGATTGAAAAAGATAAGAAGGAAAATTAACCCTAATATCATGTCAAAAATGGTTTGCCACCACAAAGTGGTAGCCATACTATTTTTTATATCTTCCATCTAGAGTCAAGTATTCCATAATCACAAAGAACACAAAATGCTAAGGACTAGAAATAGACGCTGTGTTAAAATATGAGTTACCTATCTTAGCTAGAAGATTTCTCTCCTAATCTATCTCAACAAAGTCATCAATCACCTTATTTGAGATCTTCCTCTCCCTATAAAAATTGATCCTGTCCAAATCCAATCTAGTAGCCTCCACAATGGTCTCTTATGTGACATCCATCCTTTGGTTTCCAACCAACATCAAGCCATCCTTCCATGATTTGAAAAACTGGTTTGTAATTTTAGGGTTATTTCCTTTGAGTCTCTCCATATAACTAGTGAAATTGCCACACTTGAGAATGTCCCGCACCTTCGGTTTGTTCTTCCACTCTGCACAACTAGGTGGTTCCACTTGTTTCCTCTTGCCCCCATAATCTATGTGTTTGATACACTGGGTTGATTAGTCTAAAAACCCTCGATCACTCTGTGAAAACCACTACCAAAGAAAGGAGAAGAAGAAATAACCCAAAATCTGTGTGAACTACCCACATTCCTAAAAATTATAGCCCACCTCATTCCAAAGGAATTAAAATCATAATTCATTGACAACATCATTATTAGAGTATTTTTGCTAAGATTTCCATTTGTCATGCTTAACATGATCATGGCCCTCAAGAGGTAAAGTATCAAATGACTCCCATATGATCTTTTGATCATTAAAACAAGCCACATTTGAAGCCCAATCGATTAAACCATTGGCTTTCATATAGTTATGGGATATTATGCAATTTTGGAATGAATTAATAATATTAACAACCTTAGAAATAATATTGCTGATAGTCCAAGAAGGTGGGTTGATTTTATTTAGGCAATTAATGATATTGAGGGAATCACCTTCAATCCAAATATTCTTCAAATTTAAACTTTTGGCATAAATAAGACCATGAAGAGTAGCAGAGGCTTCAACAACAAGATTGGTTTGACATCCTAATGGTATGCTCATACCACCAACAAAGTTGCCCTTAAAATTTCTAATCACCACTCCACATCTAGCAGTGCCTGGGTTCCCTTTTGAGGCCCCATCAAAGTTAATCTTAAACCATTTTTTTGGAGGATAGTCCCATCTTCCATTATCCCTTGGGTTGGGATCCTTTGTGTTCAAATTCAAACTTCTAATATTCCAATTATTAATCACGCCAGCATCCCACTCATTACAAGGGCGTTGTCCAGTACCACAATTTTTGATATTTTCCTGCAAAAGGACCTTGAATTTATAGAAAACCTAAATTGGATTGGATTCCACCCCTCTAAAGATCCTGCCATTACGTTCCTTCCAAATGCCCCAGTATAGATAAGGAAGAATAAAATCCCACAATTTAATAATCAAATAATTCTTGGAGGAAGCTTTCCAACAAGAAAATAATAGCTGGATGGTAGCATGAGGGACCCAGTCCATGTTCATTAAACTCCAAATTTTATCCCAAACCTTCTTAGTAAAGGAATAATGAAGCATAATATGATCCACTGATTCCCTATCATTCTTGTAAAGAACACATCAATTAACAATGAAGAACCCTCTCTTCTTAAGATTGTCAAGAGTGAATATTTTATTTTGCAAAAGAATCCAAAAGAAGATATTAACTTTAGAAGTCATACCTTTCACCCATGCCGTAGCCCAGCAAGGAACATCATGATCCTCAAAATAATTAGAAAAGGCTAAAGCAATAGAGTATATACCACTAGGATCAACTTTCCAAATCATAACATCCTCTTCAGGGTTCAGACAACAAGCATTCAAGCATTTAGCAAGCTCTACCAAATTTAGATCCACCCTAAGAAGATTCACCCACAAATCATCCTTCCAGTAATCACTAACCAGAGTACCAAACTGATTCTTGCACTGCTCCATATACCCATTCCACCTTGGTTCTTCACAAAGGGGGTGATCCAAAATCCATATATCTTCCCAAAAAAGGACTTTCAATCCATTTCCTAACTTCCATTTTACTCCTCCCCTTAAAATATATTTAAATTTTTGAGCATTCTTCCAGATCTGAGAACCCCCTTGATCAACATCAGAGAAAAGGAAATGTTGAAAGTCAAAGTGATCCCTATTATATTTATTAGCCCAAATATTCCTCCATTCCCCCTCTTCCTTGTGCCATCTCCAAAGAAGTTTAGCCAGTAAGAGTTCATTCATAGTAGATATCCTTCATAGCCCAAGCCCACCCTTCCCCCTGGGAATACTAACATTCTCCCATGTAATACGAGGAAGTCTCTTTTTAGTCTCCATACTAGTCCACAAGAAAGTCTTCTGCATTTTACCAATAGCAAGTGCATAGTTTCTTAGGATGTTAAAGATACTCAAAGCATAGAGCGAGACACTTTGAAGGATAGATTTCAAAACAATAACCTTCCCAACTTGGCGTAAGAGAGACCCCTTCCAGCCAACAAGTTTCAAGTGTATTTTATCAATCAAAGAATTCCAAAAGTTGTCAGGAGGGGATAATCCCAAAGGTAACCCCAAGTAAGTTCTTGGCAAGGATCCACACTCACAACCAATAACCTTTTAATCTTTAATTGTCTAGCCTCATTAACATTGATAAAATAAATCACATTTTTATTCCAATCAATGGTTTGACCAGTGGCATCCCCATAATTAGTCAAAGCCTTCTTAATGTTCCTAGCCTTTCTCATTGAGGCCTCCCCCATGATGATAGAGTCATCCACTAATTGTTGGTGCGAACACTTGAGAGCCAAGGAAGAAGGGCTGAGGCCCACAAAATCTCCTTTCACCACCATATTATTCACAAATCTGCCCAGGCATTTAGCCAAGATAATTAAAGAATAGGAGAAATTGGGTCTCCCTATTTAAGGCCTCTTGAAGCCTTAAAGTAGGAAGGGGAACCATTAACAAGCACTAAAAAAGAAGCCAAAGAGATTAAAATAAAGATAAGATCCTTGAATCTCTTATTAAAGCCAAATGCTTCCAACCCCCTAAGAAGGAAGTTCCAGTCGACTCTATCATAAGCTTTAGAGAGATCAAGCTTGAGAAGAAACCCTTCCTTCTTAGACATTGCTAGAGAATGAATATTTTAATAAATAGAGATGATGGAGTCCAAGATCTATCTGCTCAGAACAAAACCATTTTGCTATCTAGAAATGATAGCCGAAAGAATGGAGAGAATTCTAAGAGTAAGAACCTTAGAAATAATCTTATAGAAAGAATTGCACAAACTGGTAGGCCTAAACTGATCCATGCTGTCAGCACTTAGCTTCTTAGGGATAAGGGCAATAAAGGTCCCATTTAAATCTCTAAGCAAGTTTCTAGAATCAAAAAATTCCTTGACACCATTACTAACATCAGGCCCAATGATATGCCAATATATATGAAAGAATAGAAGAGGAAACCCATCAGGACTAGGGGCCTTATTGGCCTCGAAAGAAAAACTAGCCTTAGAAATCTCATCCAAAGAAGGAATGGAAGTAAGGGATGAGTTCTATGCCTTAGAGGTGCAAGAAGGAATACTCTCCAAGAACATTTGCTACTTGTCATCATCAAATCTGGGTCACATTGTAGCAAGCTACCAAAGAACTCCACAACCTCCCTTTTAATGATATCTTCATTATCAGTCAAACCTTCATCCATTTTAAGTTTGGAAATTCTATTAACCATCCTATGCTTCAAGGTAGTCATATGAAAGAACTTGGTATTCCTATCTCCTTCTTTAAGAAAGACCTTTCGGGAGTGTTGTCTCCAAAACATTTCCTCCTTAGAAATAAGATCGTGAAGTTCAACTAGTTTATTACTCTCCTCTTCTCTAGAAACCATCTCATATCCATTAGCTTGAATCCTATCTTGAATATCTTTAAGCTCCTCCAAAATCTTCTTTTTGTTCTAAAAAATGTTACCAAAGGTAGTTTTATTCTAGATTTTAATATTCTTCTTGACATTTTTCAATTTAGCATCCACTCTAAACATAGTTGTACCCTCAACATTGATGTTCCACCACTCCTTAATAAGGCTCTCCAAATTAGGATGAAGAGTCCACATTTTTTCAAATCTAAAGGGAAAATTCTTATGAAAGTTAATTTTGTCAAAAACAAAGAAGATAGGGTAGTGATCAGAACCCACCCAGCCCTGAGCATTGAGTGAGCATTTATAATGCAAAATTCACTCATTACTAATAAGAGCACGATCTAACCTGACCTGAATTAAATCCTTACCAACTCTTCTATTCATCGATGTGTACTCAATCCCATATAAATAAAGATCATGGAGTAGATGAAGGTCAATAAAGTTCATAATATCTAATCTATTATCCAGATTGGTGTGATTGCCTCCCCATTTTTTAGATTCCTTCAAGGGGTATTAAAGTCCCCTATCACCAACCACTTATCCTCAGAAAAAAGCTTTCTTTGATTAGAAATTAATATGTTAGTAAGTTAATATGTTGTCTATATTTTTGAAATCAAGAAAAAAGATAAAGTATAAGAAAAAATGAACTAAACAAAAGTTGTAGAATTAAAAAGAGTTACTTATATGAATAATAGACTTTTGAAATTTTTAAAATTTAAATAATTAATTTATAATAAAATTTTATTTCTCACTTAAATTTGTTATTATAAAATAATAAAACTTAAATTTAATTACGTCAAGAAGCATAACCTACAGTGGTAGAATGGGGGAATGAAGTGTTGTGATTGTGTTAATGTTAAGTTTTTAATATTAAAAATTGAAAGCCGACTAACATTAATATATAAATATACCTTTTATATCTTGTACAATTATCAACTTTCATTCAATTTTAGTTTAATTCGTGAGTTGTATTCTTCTTCCCTCAAAAGCTTGTATCAAAAAGTTGCCTGTAAGAAAAATTCTTGATTTCGCTTAGACCATTTAGATTTCACAGGTAATCACTATACTACTACACACATACTTTTAATTATACTGAAATAGTCAAGTTTTCTCTTTGCCTTTTTTAAATTTTCGAATCACAATTGGACCTTTGTAGTTTAAAAAATCTACTCATTTAAAACACCTACATCTCAACTACTCAGTTCAGCACTGAGCAACATTTCAGTCATGGAAAAATGCATATTAGTTAATAATTGTTTAACTCAATGTTGGCCATGCTCCTCTCATGAAAATTATCCAAAGGCCTCATTATACCTAAATGGGAAAAACCATTAGAGGACAACTCAATTCTTTATCGCCAAGTTTTCCCAAAAAAACAACTCTCAGCTGCATTCAGTTGTTGGGCAAAAAATCACAATGTAGTGCACAAGAAGCAATTCAGAGATTCCCAGAAGCTCAATGGTAACACAATGGTGACCCAAAAATGGATTCCTTGGCAGACGTAGATTTTATCGGGACTGGGTTGGATGTCAAATGTGTTATCTTTGGCAACAATGAGGTGCTTTCTATTGATTTGATGAAAAAGTTGAATCATACTTGTTTTCAATCATTTTGAGTGCACAAAAACAAACCAACTTCACCAGCATAACCATTTGTAAGTGGATTGCAAACATATAATACCGATTTTTCTCCATAAATCAGAGCATTCCATTGAGCCTTATGAAAAAGGAAATATTACAACATGAATTCTATCTTGGTAGAAGATTAATTTAGGTGAATTAGAAAGAGGAAACACATGATTCTGTTTCACTAGAAGAATTATTTAGATGAAGTAGGAAGAATGTTTCAAGTACTCTTTGAGGAACGATTAGGGTTTAATTACTTTAGGGTTATGGGTGATTAAGGTTAAATTAGCACCCCAAATATAAATATTTCTTATTTAAGTTAGGCTTTAGGTTTTAGTTGAATTAGTGTTAATGTTACTATTTTCTTTAGGATTTAGTTGAATTAGTGTTAACGTTACTATTTTAGAATAAAATTAGAGTATAGTTTAGGGTTTTGTGTATATTAAATTTGTTTATATCTTTCAAACAATGATAGATTAAGATTAAGATTTATATTAATCTATATTTTAATTGTCTATAATTGTAATACAAAGATAGGTTTTGTCCATAATTTACTATGAGAAAATCATATTTATTTATGAAATACATTAATCTTTACTTTCATAATTTTTAATAATATATAGCTCAATATATTTTATGTTTTATTTGTTTGTGAAAGATTACTAATTTAAATCCTACTACTTTTAATGTTATCATATTCAGATTCTCTAGAATGCCTTGTCCAAGACTAAATTTTGAGAATGAAGAGCAACGAAGATAGTATCAAAAAGAATATGCTCGGAATTATATGAGATGACAACATGAACAAAGGAATAATGCTCAAAGAGAGGAAGCTATGTCTTAGAAATGATGAGCAACAAATACAACACAAAGAATATGCACAAAATTATATGAGACAATGACATGAACAAATGACTAATGTAGAAAGAGAAGAAGAAAGGAATCATTGAAACCAACTTGATAGAGAAAGACATGTCAATCGTAGGGAAACTATGACATTGGAAGAGATTGAAAAAGAAATGAGATAGCATGCAGATAAGATGAGAGCACATCGTATGCAAACATCTCAAGATAACCAAAATATAGTGATAAGGCAAACAAAAGGATCTATGAGCCTAAACAAGTTGAATGAAAGAGAAATACAACAAATACAACTATGTAAATGTGACTCAAATCAAGGAAAAAATCAGTCTCATGAAAATGGTGGGTTTAGTTTCGATGGGATGAATTTTATGACAATAGATTGTGTTCTACAAACACCAACTGATCGAGTAGAGGATCTTATGAATGTTGATTCAGGTAATTAAAATTTACAATAGGATTTCACATCACAAATAAGAAGACAAAGACAATTGAAATAATGCAAAATAGAATGGATAAGGGGACAATCAATAATATTCAAGATAATGGGATTGACTTGAGTATGTTACAAATAATGTTTCAAAATGGACTAGATAAACTTGCTATGCCGAGTATGTGCTACATTTGTCAAGAAAGTTATCTTTCAATGAAGGTTGCACAGGTCCTTGAAGGTCCTATTTGTCATCGATATTAACAAGAAAAGAATGAACATCAATTTTCAGCATCAAACAACATGGATCCCAATGCACAAACATCACAACTTTCTAATCATATTTATTTATGAAATATATTAATCTTTACTTTCATAATTTTTAATAATATATAGCTCAATATATTTTATGTTTTATTTTTTTGTGAAAGATTACTAATTTAAATACTATTTCTTTTAATGTTATCACATTTAGATTTTCTAGAATGCCTCATCCAAGAGTAAATTTTGAGAATGAAGAGCAACGAAGACAGTATCAAAGAGAATATGCTTGGAATTATATGAGATGACAATGTAAACAAAGGAATAATGCTCAAAGAGAGGAAGCTATAAGTCCTAGAAATGGTGAGCAACAAATACAACATAGAGAATATGCACGAAATTATATGAGACAATGACGTGAACAAATGACTAATACAGAAAGAGAAGAAGAAAGGAATCATCAAAACCAACTTGATAGAGAAAGACATGTCAAGCGTAGGGCAACTATGACAATGGAAGAGATTGAAGAAGAAATGAGACATCATGTAGATAAGATGAGAGCACATCGTACACAAACATCTCAAGATAACCAAAATATAGTGAGAAGACAAACAAAAGGATCTATGGGCCTAGACAAGTTGAATGAAAGATAAATACAATAAATACAACTATGTAAATGTGACTCAAACCAAGGAAAAACTCAATCTCATGAAAATGGTGGGTTTAGTTCCAATGGGATGAATTCTATGACAATAGATCATGTTCCACAAACACCAACTGATCGAGTAGAGGATCTTATGAATGTTGATTTAGGAAATTATAATTTACAACAAGAGTTCACATCACAAATAAGAAGACAAATACAATTGAAAAGAACAAAAAATAGAATGGATAAGGGGACAATCAATACTATTCAAAATAATGGGATTGACTTGAGGATGTTACAAATAATGTTTCAAAATGGACTAGATAAACTTGCTATGCCGAGTATGTGCTACATTTGTCGAGAAAGTTATCTTTCTAATGAAGGTTGCATGGGTCCCTGAAGGCCCTATTTGTCATTGATGTTGACAAGAAAAGAATGAACATCAATTTTTAGCATCAAACAACATGGATCCCGATCCACAACCATCACACCTTTCTAATTTAACACAAATAGAAGAAATGTTGATAGCACATATCAACCCCATTCTTCAAGTTACACACACAACTAGAGGTCAATTTAAATATAAAGGGCATACCGTAAGTTTTCCCCAAGAAGTAAGAGAAATAGCCAAAATCTTACCACATCGCATAAAAGATTTACCAATTATCATTGTTTGCAACAAGGATCAACGTGGAACAAGTTATAATTTATAGTCAATAAAGAGAGGGTTTATAGAGCACTTCAATTTAAAATAAATCATGATAAGTTCTATAGAGATGTTCAAATTGATTAAAATGTACTTAGTGAGCTTACATCCAATTTAGATGATAACATCTTTCATAAACTAAACTCAGTTCATATGGAATTTGATTTGGATGCAAATGAAAATGTATTTGTGGGTCCAATAATGGAGATGGATCAAGGAAATATTATCAATCATACTACATCAATGGCCTCTAAACCACCAAATGCATGAAGAGAGATGGAACTAATTCATGCATGGATAAATAACCCAAATGTAGATCCTGGATCACTAATTGATTGGTCAGGAATTGGAACATCTCTAGTGAATGAGTATGTCATAGAAGGATTACTTGATATGGATTTTCCAACACTATTTCTAGATGGATGATGTGATTGGATCAAACCAAGATTGAGAAAAGTCTATCTTCATGAATTTGTTAAACATTTACTTCGATATAGAGATCATCACTTTGGACGACACCCACGATTTAGGTATTATATGATGAATATGATAATGCAATATCGTTCACAAAATTCATCAGTACTATTTTCCAAAAAGATCTTGCAAGATATGCCAATCAAAATCAATGAGTTACGAGAACATATGGAAAATGTCCCTCACTCACATCTAGCAAATCACTTGGTGCATTTTGGTACAACTCTAAGGGGTACAAGGTCTTATTGGGAAAAGTGCCAAGTTGAATTAAGTGATCTCTTGCATCAAATTGGAACACCAATAATTTTCTTTACTTTGAGTGCAGTAGATATGTATTGGCCCAACTTACATGCATTAATGCCAGGAACAAAACCATCTAATTCACAAGAAGCACAAAAATGGTGATGACAAAGTGTTATTGACTACCCACATATTGTTGCATATTATATGCATCTAAGACATACAATGTTTCGAAAGGAAGTACTACTAAAGGGAAGGAAAGTAAAAGATTTTTGGTCAAGATATGAATGACAACACAGAGGATCACCACATGTGCATGGATTCATATGGTTAGAGGGAGCACCTAACATAGACAACCTTGATTGGAGAAATCATGATGAAATCAAGATAGTTCAAAAATATTTTGATTCTATTATACATGCATGGAATCCAAAGGGAGATCCACATCAATGAAATATACAGGTATGATACCAATTCTTCTATAGGTATTCAACATATATTATGCTTATTTTTCTATTTTACTTAATAAAATATGTTATATCTTCAATAATAGCTCCTACAAAATTTTACACAACATCCATTCCTTTGAAATACACAACAACTAAGCCAAGTAGACTTCAAACGTGATTATGAAGAGTCACTCAATTGTGTTGAATGCCATACAATATGGAGAGAGGGTTCTTGACTTCGTAAAAAAAGAGGGAAAATGGTTTGTAGGTAAGATATTTATATAGATTCATATTTTTTTTTTTCTAAGAAATGAAAAATTAGTGTACAAGCTAATAGTTTTCTTTATTTTTTATGTACAATGCACCATGGCCATCACATCTGGATGGATCAAGATTATTCAAAGATCCAACACTAGGAGATAAAATATATGAATTGACAAGAAATGATGATCGAGTAAACACACATAATCGTACTGTACTTTAGTTGTGGAGAGCAAATGTAGATTGCCAACCTGTTCTTTCAAGACATGTTGTAATGAATTATATTGCGAAGTATGCAACAAAAGTAGAAAAGAGTTCTCAAACATATCATCAAATGTTGGTAAGAGTTGCAAATATTGAAAATCTAGATGAAGTAGCATCAAAGGCATATAACAGACTACCAACTAAAACCTTGATTGAAAGAGACATTGGTGCACAAGAAACATGTCATCTGTTATTAGAGTTTCCATTAGTAGAAAGTAGCAGAGTATTTGTTATATTAAATGTTTCAAGACAAGTGTTCAAGTCAGTGATAAGGAATGAAGAAAATGATGATGAAGCTCATCTAAAACTTTTCATTGAAGGATATATGGATAGACCATATCCAATGGAAAGTGTGACACTAATAGATGCAGCTAGATCTTGGACCTATAACTCTAGAAGAAAATGAGATAATAAATGGAAAGCAAGGATAGTGGAAGCTATTGTGAGAGTGTTTCAAAGATTTACAAATATTCCTTCACGAAACTCATAGTAATGGGTTGATTTTTATTGGTCAAAGTTATTATTATACAAACCATTTCGTAATATATAAAGATATATTAGAGCAGATGATACTACAATTGTATCCAATTGGGAGTCCCTTAATTATAATCCATGGCATGTAGATAGGTGGACTATTAAAAATGAATCTAAAAATAATGTTGAAACTCATGATGATTCTGAATATGAAAATGAATTACCAAATAATCAAAATATAATTGAGCATGAGTGGGAGATAATATCAAAACTACATTGTGGAAAAATGATGGATCTAACAGAAATAGATATGCTAGGAAGAAGAGATATCGACAGACAAAATCCATGGAGTGCAGAATATCGAGGAGAAGAATACACAAATAATGCAATACATTTTATCAATGCTATGAAAAAAAATGATTTAATTATACTTGAAGATATGATGAGTATATCATATGAAACTTTAGGTGCTAAGCAAACGAAAGCACTTGATATTATTATGACACATTATAATCAAGGTGAACATGTCATGCCATTATGTATGATAATTCAAGGAACAACTAGAATAGGGAAATCATATCTAATTCAAGCCATTCGTCAAGCTCTTTATGATGCATCAACACCACAATGTTCTCCCCTATTATTATTAGCACCAATTGGAATTGTAGCTTTTAACATTGGTGCATCAACAATTCATTCAACTCTAAGAATTCCTCTTACAGATTTTTCTGACTTATAAGGCACAAGGCTCACAACATTATAAGAATAAATTCAACATATTAGGTACATATTAATTGATGAAATGAGTTTTTTTGGTCAAAATTTGTTACAAAATATAGATTCAAGATTACATCAAGCTTTTCCAGAAAATTCAAACATGAATTTTGGAGGAAGATTGATTATTTTAGTAGGAGATTTGGGACAACTACCTCTTGTTTGTGACAAGCCACCTTATGATAGTAATGTTCGTGCAAAGATATTATGGGAAGAGTTTAAGACTGTTGTTACTTTGGATAAAGTGTTCAAACAAGAAGGTGAAAGTGAAGACCAACAAAGGTTTCGCCAATTACTCACTAATATGCGAGATGCAACTCCAATTATAGATGATTGGAAATTATTAATGACAAGGATGGATGTTTCATTACCCCAAAATGTTAAAGAGGAATTTGATAATAATATTCATCTATTTGCAACAAATGATAATGTTCATAACCATAATAGAAAGAAATTACATTCATTAAAAAAACCAGTTGCCCATAGCATTGCATCAAAAGAAGGAAGTACTAATCCAGGGGGAGATCAAAATGATGAACTAGATATTGTATTATTACTTGCTAAGGATGCAAGGGTCATGTTAACATTGAATTTATGGATTGAAGTAGGACTTGTCAATGGAGCTCTAGGATACAGTCGAAATATCATATACAAACTTGGAAATGCCCCACTAGATCCACCAACATATGTTATGGTTGAATTTGACAATTACTCTAGAATGCCATTTGAAGATAGATCTCCAAAATTAATTCCTATTTCTCCAATGCAAAGAGGTCGCACATGTCAATTTCCCTTACATTTGGCTTGGGCATTAACTATCCATAAATCACAGGGATTAACACTTTCCAAGGCAAAAATTGACATTGGACTAAGAGAAAGGATAGGACTAACATATCTTGGTATATCATGAGTTAAGTCTTTGGATGGACTTCAAATTTCACCACCATTTTCTTATGATTGTTATGAAAAGATGAAGATAGAGAAGCAAGTTCTAAAAAGGAAAGTAGAGGAGGAATGAATCAAATCTCTAGAAAGAGATTAATTGTATTCATTGTATATACTATATTTAAATATCTATAAAACATAATGGATATGATAAGTGTCATGCTTTAAAAAGAATATTTCAGATTAAAAATTTAATAGATTTCAGTTTTACATGTTGCGCTGTGGATGCCACTAGCTTAGATATCTTTATACATCTATCTAAAACACGCCAAGAGATATCAATCTCAAGCCACCTATCTAATAGATAGGTGGCTTGAGATTGATATCTCTTGGCGTGTTTTAGATAGATGTATAAAGATATCTAAGCTAGTTTTATATAATATTAAAAATTTACAATATCTTAAAAGAGATTTATATATTTAATATAAAAAATTCAATATAGATTTACATAAAATAATTTTGTAAATATTTATAATATAAAATATAAAAACAACTATTATATTAAAAACATTAACATTTAAAACTATGTCAAAATTAGAAATGTATTGTCTCCTACTACATAATATAAAAATCTTCAATTTTGTTAAAGAAGATGTTATTACATTAATGAATAAATTTATAGAGGATGTATTTAAAATTATGAGCTAAGTAGAAAAAAATAAAACAACTATTTGTAAGTACATTGTACTACTGTTAGGCGATGCATACATAAGCGAGGGCATTCAGGCAGGGCAGGAAGGGGTACCCGATGCCATTCTTATTCCATTCTTTTAAAGAATTCTGCTAGGTTCATTATGGGATCAAATTAGGATAGGCAAATTCTAATTCCAATTTTGTAGTTTGCAAACAAACGATTGGCGAATGCAAGTATTTAGATTTTCCTATTTGACATTCCCCATTTTAGTATTATCTAGTGAAAACCACTAAGCGAAATATCACTTTTATTTGTAACTATAAATGGCTGAAGTTTTGCCCAATGAATTTTTCCTTTTGCCTTCAAGATTTCTATGAAATTCCACTCTCTTTAGTTGACTCTCTACTTATATATATTTTCACTTACAAAATGAGACATATATTTGTACTTATACAATGAGACGATAAGAAAGGAAAGATAAATTTATTCTTAATAGTTTTTTGGTATAGCTATTTTTTCTATGTTTTACACATACATAAATATTCTGTTGCTATGTTATATAGCTATTATGTCCATGTATGCTTTTTTAATATTTCAAATCACAATTATATTGTTTACTAATGTTTAAATTTATGATCAACATAAAAAATTATAATATTTATTATTAAATGCCAATACTCATGCTTAAATTATCTCATTATAATTTTTTAACGCCTCATGAGCACCAGTTTAAACCAATTTTACTTGATAATTCCTTTTAGTTCAAATTTAAGCTTTGTAATGATCCAGGTTCTTCACAGATTATAGACTCCACACCTGCTATGTTTTGAGTAGATTTTACAGGTCAAGGGAGCTTACAGAGCATTTTTGTTGGTGTGTGAGCAGACATTGAGATCTGAGAAAAATAAAACAATGTGGTGTGTATAGTGATTGATGATTCCAGAGGCCACGTATATGTGACCGACCCAAATAAGCTAGGAGGCCGTGGATGATTGTGTTTCTAAATACATAGTTAGTATTGAAGAATCAATCTTTTTAAAATGTATTGATTAAACAAAAATAAGGTTAGATGAATGCTTAAAATATAACAATTAAATTTATTTTTAAATTTAATAAGTAACATATCAATAACATCATTAATCTAAAATTGTTTAACAATTTAAAAATAAAATAAATTGTTGAATTTTTTTGTTATAATAGTTTGGTGGGCATGTCGCACCAGTGCTACTGGTCATGTTAAAAAGTTTACGAGGCACACTGCAGTTTATAGGGGGGTCGTGTTGCACCGATTCCTGCAGTCTAAAAAAAAAAAAAAAAAAAAAAAATTGTTAAATTATATAAATGAGTAAAAATTTCACATATTATGTTAACATGACAAATATATCTAAAATAACAAACCTAAAATACACAAAAAAAAACTAAACTTAAAATGTTATGGATTTAAACTTTATAAATATTTTTGGTAAAATATATAATATAATTATATTTTGTAAAATATTTTTTTTGTTTATTAATTAAATAATATATATTTAATTCTAATTTTATTTTATGTTTAAGTATTCTTACAATATATTTTTAATTACAAATTTTAATTTCAAATATTTTATCACTGAGTTTAAAAAATATTCTGAAATAATATTTCTTAAAAATAAATATATTTTGACAAAATGTGAAAAAACATTTAAGAAAATAAAAATTACTTCACAATATAAATAATAATTATATTATGAAAACTGATTTATTAAAGAGACAATATTTTGAGGCCTGCCAAATATATAAAGCCAAATTGTCAACCACAACTAAATTTGGAGAAAGTTTGTGGCCAATAAAGAATCTTTTTGCTCAAGGTTTCCAAAAGTCCATAATTTTTTAATTCAAGATAATCCTTCTTGGATCCCACATCCTCTCAAATCACCTGCAAATCTATTTATCTACACATTTTCAAAAGTACAACATGCTGATGTTCTTGGTTATGATGTGGAAGATAAGAGAACTAAATTTTATTTAGAAGTCCAGTCAATTTGGTCCAAGGATAAAGCCTTACTATTAATGCATGATGCATGACAAGTTATGGTTAATAAAAAATAGATTTGTATATTTTCATGGTGGAAAAATATTTGTATTTTTGTTGGAGAAAATTAAAATTTGTCTCTGTTAAAAATAGTATGGTCTAATAGAATTCATGATAAATATGGTTTATGATATAAACATTTGAAGTTTTATTTAATCTTTTAAATTCTATAATTTGACTGGTCAATTTAATTGAAAAATTGAGCTGAATGAATGCAATAGTATCTTGCATTTGTCACAAACTTACAAGAGGCTCAACATTTGAGGTAGAGTCACACCTCTCCCTTTTGACAAGAGTCACAACACTTCATAATTACAACCACTTTAAAGAGTCACAACCCTTCATAATCACTTTTTTTAAAGAAAAATCAAACCCTGCATAATCACAACCCTTTGAAAGAGGTGCAACCCTTCATCATCATTGTCTTTTGAAAAAGTCACTTCCTTATTTTCTTCATTTTTCATTTCTTCTTTCATTAAACCTCCTTTAATTCCATGCTCTTCTCTTCTTCCTTCCTTAGCATTTCCACTCCCCTTTTAATATCTTATTTTGAGGGGGTCACAACTCATCACTACATTTCTTTTGGCCTTTCTTAATTTATTATTTAATATATTTATTAATAAATTTATATTTAATTTTATTATTATTATTTATTTTCAATTTCTCATGTTATATAGTAGACATTAGGAGACATCTAGGATAAAAGTAGATAATGATGTGAAATTTCATCATATGAAGACACAAAATAGAACACAATCTTTTACAAGTGTAAATGATACCCTTAGTAATTAAATAACTAACCAAGTAAATAATATTTTCCCTTCTTTTGAGATATTGATGGCTGAAAACCCAATTTTAAAAAATTTCATAAATTTATATTGCATACTTTTCAAGAGTTGTATCAATAGGTGATTATGTGGTCTTAGTCCAAAGTCTTCTTTTTTGAGTTTTGGCATGAATTGGTTAACATGTGTGTAATATTTGTTTCACACTTTTAAATTTAGTAGGACCATTTAATTTTAAATGATTGGCATATGTTGATATTGTCAATCTCAACCCTAGGTGCCCGATCGTAAAATGCACTATGCATCATTCATGTTATGCTATATGTGATGTCCCCAAATTCAATGTAATAATTAATTAATTAATTGGTCCTAGGAATAATATAAAAATAAAAGGACATTTAATTAATTAATAAATATGGAGCCCAAATTAATAAAATAAATAATATTGTCGACGTTATTTGTAAATCTCTAGATCCTTTTTGGAGGCCTTTAAAAAGTGATGGTTGGGCATTGTAATTCATCATGGATTGGATTTGATTTCTCTTCATTTTATTTCCAAAGGCTAAAGGCTAAGGAACATGTTCATAGTTTCAAAAGGAGAAGACCCTCCCTATTCTTCTTTTTGTAGTTTTAGTGGTTTAGTGCTGCCCTATTTTGTCATTGGAGATATTGCTTTGATATTTTAGATTTTGCACAAATTTGTAAATTCTTCATGTTGGAGACAGATTTGTAATCTTGACCTTTGCCTGAATTTATTATCAAAATAAATATACTTTGTGTCACCAACTTTGGTGATAATTTGGTGTTCATTGCATCATTGGGTCAGGTAATAATTTACCTATCTTCTTTGTGTATGTGTGTATTATTAGTATAGTTACTTGATCCATAGATTTGACATTTGATGGCTAACTAGCCCATTGTACAATGTTTCCCTCCACCATACCTCTCTCCTTCATACACCCCACTCTCTCCATTCTACAAACTATGCTTCCACCATATGTCATCCCTCCTTCCAACTTCATATGTCACCCTTTGTAATCCACACTCCTCCCTCCATCCACCAAAAAACCATGACTTTCTCTCTCAACTGTATGCAACTTTCCCATATAGGCTTCAACATATGCCACACACACACAATTGGCCACCTAAATAGTCAATCTTCACTCTAGATTTAGTTCTGAATCCTAGGCAAATTTATAACATTATAGTGGTATCAGAGCTAGTGATCTTATCACCCTATTGGTTATTGAGATCAAACCATGAAGTTGAGTGATTGCTTGAGTGAAATGTTGAGAGAGTTAAGGAGAAGTCAAAAGAAGCTCCTTGAATGGACAAAGGAAACACTCAACTTCTTGGAAGGAACAAGGCCATTGATAATGACTTCCATTCTAATGGTCAAGTGTCAAGATTTGCAAACACCTACCTTGGCTGAGTTATTGAAGCAAATCAAGCAAGATTAGGTGATTGGCAGATGAGAGGATATCTTTGAAGGATTATATAGGGTTGTGAATGAAGTATCCAACACAATATACTCTTCAAGAATAGTCTAAAGTGGGAGATTGATAAGTGGCCATAGGATAAATCATACAAACATTAGAGATGTGGACAAGTAAAAGCCTCTAATTTCCCCTTCAGATGGAGAACATTAAAAATATCAAGATAATCAAAAGATGGAATATGGAGAAATGATTTAGGACCAAAAAAAAGTTGATGATGGGAAAATATTTGAGGTTGGGGAACAAGAAAAAATCAAAGATCTAAAATAAGATGACAACCATGGCAATGTTGAAGTGGAACCTCATAATCCTTTTTGATGCAGGAGCATCCAGAGGTATAAGGGCAATCCTATGTCACCCAAAAAAATGTACTTAGACTTAGTTTCTATTTGATGTGTTTTCATTTTTGGATAGCCATTTGGGTCAAATAAAGGTTCCAACTCTCACAGTTCCGCTATCAGTGTGTTAGAAAATCTCAAAAAAAATAGGAGCATGTAATTGGGCCATCATTTTGGTAAACTAGAAGGTGTGAATTGGCTAGATGAATGTAATCATGATTTAGAGCATTCCAAAAAAGGAATAAGGTCAATAGGCCCCACGGTTTGAAGGTTATTGCAATTTTTTGGGTTTTGGAGACCTCCTAAGAATGCTTCAAATTCAGGTTAGGGGCATTAAATGACCTCAAAAAGGGCCTAAAAATGGGGGACAAGAAAAGATTTTCAATAGGGCTATAGAGTGCTTCGAGAGCTTTCCAGAAATGTAAATGGTTTGTCAATCGGACCTACGATTCAAAAGTTATGCCTCTCGAAAGTTCGGTTACCGTTTCTGGATTCTTCTAGATTTGCACCGACTTCTAACATAGCTTCCAGAACCTTCTATTTGGTCGGTGGATGCCTACTAGCACTTTCTAGAATGCACTCCTAGTCCTTAACCCTCTGGGGTCTATTTAAGGAGATTTTTGGCATTGTAAAGGCAGTTCAGAGTGGAGTTTGAGAGGAGGTACTGAAAGGAGAAATTATCTCCAGATTTATGCTATTGTAAGCCCTTAGGGCATGTTTTGATGTTATTTTCTCTGTACTATTTGTACTAGCTTATTTTTTTAGTTAATATAATTTCCCCTTTTCTGTTGTGTCCATTCTGTTCTTGGTTTGTGTCTCCATCAAGTGGTATCAGAGCAGGTTTTCCTGAGTGTGTAGACAGAATGCCGACTATGAGGTAGTTTGCACTAGGACTGTGTGGTTGTGGGTTTGAGTTAAGAAGATACCTCCACGAAGAGAGCATGGTGGAAGGGCCAAAGCTATTAATCTTGAGGAGGTTAGAGCCCTCCAAAGGCAGGTACAGGCATTGCAAGAGGAGCTCCGTAGAGGAGAAAATGTTGCCGCAGGTGACGACAGTGAGGATGACAATGAAGAAGAAGTAATGGAACTAGAAGGGGAATTTGATGGGGAATTTTTGAACCATGCAGAGGAAAGGCTTTTTAGGGCCATTACTAAGTTTGGGAAAAGACCCACAATTGAAGTGGGTGTATTTTCAAGAAATCTGAAACCAGATGAGTTGATCGATTGGATAAATGAACTGGAAGAATACTTTGAGTATGAGGATATCAGCGACCCAGATAGGGTTAAGTTTGCAAAGGCCAAACTAAAAGGCCATGCCGAAATCTAGTGGCAAGAGGTTCAATTGGAAAGAAATAGAAGAGGAAAGGAGAAGATCACAAGATGGGATCGCATGGTGGACAAATTGAAGAAGCAGTTCATTCCTGTGGACTATGAGCTTGATTTGTTTAAGAAGATGCATGGGTTAAAGCAAGTAGGAAGATTAGTCCAAGAATATACAGAGGAATTTTATCGACTCTTGATTAGAGCGGGACATGTAGAAGCAAATAAGGAGAAGGTTGCTCGTTATATCAGTGGGTTGCGACCTAGCATCCAGGAGGAATTAAGTTTGGTAAGAATGACCAGTGTTGAAGAGGCATACCAGTTTTCCCTACGAGTTGAAGAGAAGTTGAATAAAAGGTTCGAAGGAAGAAAAAGAGGGCGCGGTCAAGGAGGAAGGGGAAGCGGTAGATCATCTAGAGGCTGCAATGAAACCCAAAAGAAAAATGAAGATGTGGGTACTAGCAGGAACTAGAGGAATGAGGGTTTCAACGGCTCCCATGATCAAGACTTTGGAATCAAAGAGGAAGAGGTAGAGGACATGGACAAGGAAGAGGAGGCTTCCGTGGTACCTATTCCCATTGCAATGAAGAAGGTCATCGTGCCTTTGAATGCCCTCAATGACAAGGAAGGACAAATAGGAGAGCTGAGGTCCAAGCTAGGGTTGCTCATATGGATGAGGATGCACAATCATCACATTCAAAGGATGCAGAAAGAGGAGAAACCTTGGTAAATGAAAGAGTCCTACTAAGTGGTGAGATTGAAGTAGGACAACGGAGGAGTTTGTTCCATACCAGATGCAAGTGTGAGGATAAATGTTGTGACGTGATCATTGATGGTGGTAGCACTGATAACTTGGTATCAGAAGAGATGGTCTCTAAGCTGAAGCTCAAGAGGGAGAAAAATCCCTAGGCCTATCGGATTGCGTGGGTAAAAGATGATCATAAGGTCTTGGTAAGTGAACAATGTTTAGTGAAATTCAAAATTGGGAGTTACCATGATGAAGTTCTCTGTGATGGTATTTTGATGGATATTTGCCATCTATTGTTGGGTAGACCATGGCAGTTTGATAGACATGCAGTACATGATGGGCATGCAAACACATACTCTCTGACAAAGGATGGAGTTCACCACAAATTGAAGCCCATGAAAAAGGAAGGTGAAAAGGTATGTAGCAGTGCTAGGATTTGTCTTGTTGATGGAAGGAAGTTTTTAGATGGCATGAAACATCAGCATATGTGCTATGCTTTGATTCCTAGGAAAGATAAAGAAGGTAGTAGTGAAATACCACTTGAAGTTTCAGATTTACTAGGGGAGTTTGGAGATATTATCTTTGATAATGTTCCAGATGGATTTCCACCAATAAGGCAAATCAATCATCAGATAGATCTGATTCCAGGAGCTAGTTTTCCTAACAAGGCTTCTCACAGGATGACTCCTACTGAAACAGAGGAGCTAAATAGATAGGTTCAGGAGCTGTTGAGGAAGGGCTTGATTCGAGAGAGCCTGAGTCCATGTGCATTACCTGTAGTACTTGCACCAAAGAAGGATGGAGAGTGGAGGATGTGTACAAATTCTTGAGCTATAAATAGGATAACCATCAAGTACTGATTTCCTTTGCCAGGGATGGATGATCTTATGGACTACTTGAGTGGAGCTTAGTACTTCACAAAGATAGATCTAAAGAGTGGCTATCATCAGATACGGATTCGAGAAGGAGATGAGTGGAAAATAGCCTTCAAGACCAAGGAGGGTCTTTATGAGTGGTTAGTCATGCCCTTTGGATTGATGAATGCCCCAAGAACCTTCATGCGGCTCATTAATGAGGTACTAAAGAAGTTCTTGGGAAAATTTGTTATTGTCTATTTGGATGATATTTTAATTTTCAGAAAAATTTTGGAAGAACATTTACTGCATATTCATAGTGTCCTTGAAAGGCTAAGGGAAGAGAAACTATTAATTAATCTAAAGAAGTGTAACTTTGCAAAAAGGGAGTTAGTCTATTTGGGGTTTGTTATATCACCTGAAGGTCTCAAAATGGATCCGGAGAAGGTAAAAGCCATCTTGGAATGGCCTACTCCAAGGTTTTCTACTGAGGTAAGATCATTTCATGGTCTGGTTAGTTTCTACAGAAAGTTTATTAAGAATTTCAATGGCATATGTGCACCCCTAACTGATACAATAAGAGGGGATAGAAAAGAGTACAAATGGACTGCATCAGCTGCGAGGAGTTTTGAATTTCTGAAGAAGAAGGTGACAGAATAGTCTGTGTTGGCACTACCAGATTTTAGAAAGGTTTTCTAGGTGGATTGTGATGCCAGTGGCAGCGCTATTGGGGCTGTATTAAACCAAGAAGGTAAGCCTATTGCATATTTTAGTGAAAAATTGAATGATGCAAAGAAGAAGTATTCTGTTTATGATCAAGAGTTCTATGCAATAGTTCAGGCCTTAAAGAAATGGAGGCATTATTTATTGCCAAAGGAATTTGTTTTGTATACTGATCATCAGGCATTACAGTACCTAAATAACCAAGGTAAATTGAATCAGAGGCATATGAAGTGGGTGGAGTTCTTGCAGAGCTATACATTTGTGTTGAAGTATAGAAGTGGAAAATCTAACAGGGTTGCAGATGCACTAAGAAGGAGACAATCATTGCTTACAATAATGCAGGTTGAAATAGTTGGGTTTGATGAACTCAAGAATTTGTACCCCGAGGATCTTGATTTTGCTGAAGCATGGAAAGCTTGTAAAGAACCTGTTGTTGTAGATAGAACCAAGTGGTTAGACTATTTGATTTAGGATGGCATGTTGTTCAGGGGTAGTCAATTGTGCATTCCAAGGAGTTCCATGAGGGAAAATTTGATTAAGGAGAAACACAGTGGAGGGATGGCAAGACATTTTGGTCGAGATAAGACCATTGCCATTCTTAGAGAACATTATATTTGGCCTCAAATTTCACAGGATGTGAAGAGGTTTGTACAGAGTTGCCAGGTTTGTCAAGTTGCCAAGGGGTTTAGTCACAATACTGGTCTATATCAGCCATTGCCTATTCCATCAAGGCCATGGGAAGACATAAGTATGGATTTTTTTCTTGGATTGCCGAGGACACAAAGGGGTAATGACTCAGTATTTGTGGTGGTTGATAGGTTCTCCAAAATGGAACATTTCATTCCATGCCACAAAACTCATGATGTTGTCCATATTGGAGACTTGTTTTTCAAAGATGTGGTAAGACTACATGGTCTTCTAAGGAGTATAGTTTCTGACAGAGATACTAAATTTGTGGGGTATTTCTTGAGGACATTGTGTAAAAAGTTGAGAACAGACTTGAAATTCAGTTCCACGCATCACCCACAAATTGACGGCCAAACAGAAGTGGGTAAACAGAAGTCTGGGCAATTTGCTGAGATGTTTAGTTGGGGATAAGCCCAAGGGATGGGATTTTATTCTACCACAAGCAGAGTTTGGTTACAATAACTTTATAAATAGGAGTACAGGAAAATCACCATTCGAAATTGTATATGGGAATAGCCCAAGGACTGCACCAGAGCTGAGGAAGATAGAGCAAGGGGAGAGGACAAGTGCTGAAGCAGAAGAATTTGCTGAACATATCAAGCATCTACATGAGGAGGTTCAAGCACACATTACCAAGATGAATCAAGAGTATAAAGCTAGGGCTGATCAAAGGAGAAGACATAAGGAATTTCAAGTAGGAGATCTAGTCATGGTGCACTTACAAAAAGAAAGATTTCCAGCCGGTACTTACAGCAAGCTGAAAATGAAAAAATTTGGCCCTTGCAAAATTTTGAAGAAACATGACTTAGGAAATGCAAATGAGGTGGAGCTACCAGATGGTATTCAAATTTCTCCCATTTTCAACATTGCAGATTTGACAGAATATCATCATGATGGTGTAGATGAGGAGCTGGTGTTAGAGCCATGTCCAATTCTTGCTTCTAAGAAGGAGGAGATAGAAGACATTCTAGATCATCGTGTGGGTAGAAGTACCAGAAATAGGTAGTATGAAGAGTATTTGGTGAAGTGGAAAGGACGGCCGATCGAGGACTCAACTTGGATTTCAGCAGCTGAGGTTTCCCATTTGGGATTTCCTCTACCATTCATAAAGTGACAAGGTCACTTTTCAATCTACCCTGGGTGTCTGACACAGGAGCATCCAGAGGTATAAGGGAAATCTTGTGTCACCTAAAAAAATGTACTTAGACTTAGTTTCTGTTTCATGTGTTTTCATTTTTGGATACCCATTTGGGTCAAATAAAGGTTCCAACTCTCACAGTTCCACTATCAGTGTGTTAGAAAATCTTGAAAAAAATAGGAGCATGTAATTGGGCCATCATTTTGGTAAAATAGAAGGTGTGAATTGGCCAGATGAATGTAATCATGATTTAGAGCATTCCAAAAAAGGAATAAGGTCAATAGGCCCCACGGTTTGAAGGTTATTGCAATTTTTTGGGTTTTGGAGACCTCCTAAGAATGCTTCAAAGTCAGGTTAGGGGCATTAAATGACCTCAAAAAGGGCTGAAAAATGGGGGACGAGCAAAGCTGGTCATAGGGCTATAGAGTGCTTCAAGAACTTTTCGAAAATGTAAATGGTTCATCAATCAGAGCTACAGTTCAAAAGTTATGCCTCTCGAAAGTTCGGTTACCATTTCTGGATTCTTCTAGATTTGCACCGACTTCTAATGCAGCTTTCAGAACCTTCTATTTGGTCGGTGGATGCCTACTAGCACTTTCTAGAATGCACTCCTAGTCCTTAACCCTTCGGGGTCTATTTAAGGAGATTTTTGGCATTGTAAAGGCAGTTCGGAGTGGAGTTTGAGAGGAGGTACTGAAAGGAGAAATTATCTCCAGATTTATGCTATTGTAAGCCCTTAGGGCATGTTTTGAATTTATTTTCTCTATACTATTTGTACTAGCTTATTTTCTTAGTTAATATAATTTCCCCTTTTCTGTTGTGTCCATTCTGTTCTTGGTTTGTGTCCCCATCACTTTTAATGTTTGGAATGGAAGCATGATTGTAAAGTTGCAAGAGTATGTGGGTAATGATCTAAGTCACATAAATAGAATCACAAACCTAGAAGTGTAGTCATTTCGAACACTCATGAGAAAGAAAAATTGCTACCTATTGATTTATTTTGGAGTTTATCCTCCAATGGTGCTCATGACATGCATAACTACAATCTTTTTGTGTGAGAGACCTCCTAGTGAGAGAAACAAGGCTCACCTTTGCTATAGGGTTCCAAAATAGGTTGATGGTCTAGATTGAATTGATGTATTTTATGATTTGAATCTTTGGGAGCTTAGTGACTCTATACTCAACAATGATTATATCAGAGTGGTGTAGCAAATGTTTAATGGCGATGTATTGTAGTAGAAGATTGATGCCAACTCACTCTTTCTCTTAGTGTGGTTGGTTTAGGACCCTAGATCTTATGACCTTTTCTTCAATTACAAATTTCTTGAGGGAAAGCAATCTTTAGATGGTGAGGATTTTTGATGTCTGCAATTTTAATGCAATAATTAATTAATTAATTGGTCCTAAGAATAAAATAAAATAATAAAGGCCATTTAATTAATTAATAAATATGGGGCCCAAATTAATAAATTAATATAATAAATAATATTGTCGATTGGTTGGGCATTTTTATTCATGATGGATTGGATTTGATTTCTCTTCATTGTATTTCCAAAGGCTAAAGGCTAAGGAACTTGTTCACAATGTTAGAGGTGGAAGATCCTCCTTAATATTCTTGTTGTAGTTTTAGGGGTTCAATGCCACCTTATTCTACCATTTGTGGTATCACTTTGAAATTTCACATTGTGCTCAAATTCGTAAAGTCTTCATGTTGGAGATAGATTTTTGATCTCACCTATTTCATGACTTTATTTTGAAAATAAATATACTTTGTCTCACTGGCTTTGGTGACAATTCATTGTTCATTACATCATTGGTTCATGAAATAAGTTACCTATATTCTTTGTGTATATGTGTATTATCTATATAGTTACTTGAGAACATACACTTGGTGAATACCTTCTATCTTGATCTATAGATTTGAACTTTGATGTCTAACTAGCCCGTGTACAACATTTTCCTCCATCATACCTTTCTACTCAATATACCTCACTCTCTCCATTCTACAAACCATGCTTCCACCATACATCACCCCTCCTTCCAACTTTGTATGTCACCCTCCTTAATTTTTACTCCTTCATCCATCCATTGTACGAATAATTACTTTCCATCTCAATGATGTCTAACTTTCCTATATAAGCTTCATTGTAAGACACACATTATTGGCCATCTGGAGAGTCAATCTTCACTCTAGATTTAGTTTTGACTCCTAGGAAAATTTGGAACACTACAATAATTTTAATGTAATAATTAATTAATTGGTCATTGCAATTAAATTAAATAATAAAGAACCTTTAATTAATTAATTGATATAGGGCCTTAATTAATAAAACAATATAATGATCATATTTTCAGCCTATATTTGTAAAACTCTAAATACTTCTTGGAGGCCTTTATAAGTGATGGTTGGGAATTGGCATTCATGATGGATTAGATTTGACTCTCTGTTGTATTTGAATAGGTTGAAGGTTGAGGGATTGTTGTGCATAGTTTTGGAGGTGGAAGATCCTCCCTTTCTTGCCTATTGTAGTTTTTGTGGTCTAGTGCCACCCTATTTTCCCATTGGAGAGATTATTCTGGTACTTCACTTGTGTGTAAGATTTTCCTATTGTAATTTGGCAACTACCTATGCTCATATTTTTTCCAAGTAATTTGTAATCAAGTATTATCATTTGGATATTTATTTATGTTGTGTTTTTGGCATTTAGCGAGTTTCATTGTGTGTGCAGTTCTCCTAAATTTTGTTGGAAAATATGTTTTGTAATTGGCATATTATTATTATTATTGGTTTCAATATTTCCTCCAATGTTGGTATCTCACTCATTCTTAGTGGCCCAACCCACTCATTATGAGGCTTGCAAGGCATGCGACACTAGGAAGTGCTAGACGATATGAAGAGTACCACTATATGCCTCAAATTACTACCCTACAACTTATGCTTATGCCTTGCATACTTCCTCTACCATCTTTCTGTAGCTCTCACCGAGTTTTCTGTACATTCCCTCTTCTACTATGTACAATCCCTCCACCATACAATAGTCTTCCACACTATACCCAACCATGAATATTTACCATACAAGCTATTACCATATAGCCTACACATAGTTATTATATTATAGTGGTATCAGATCTAGTGATCTTTTTATCCTATTGGGTATTGAGGTTCAATCAATGTGCCCACCAATGGTTTGGTTGATGCATTGAAAGAGATAAGAAGAAGTAAAGAAAGGCTCAATGAGTGGATGAAGGAAACACTCAACCACTTGGAAAACACAATGGAGCTAATGCTAACTTTCACTCCTAGGGCCCAATGTTAGGAATCACAAACATCCAACTTGACTAAGCCACTAAAGAAAATCAAGAAAGATTGGGTTATCGGTGAATGTGAGGAAATATCTCTGAAGGATTATATAGAGTTGTAAATGAAGTATTTTTTATCTTAGAACAATAAACTCTTCAAAAATGATCAAAAGTGGGAGATTGGTAAGTGGCTATAGGATGAAGTCATGCATACATCAGAGGACATGGACAAGGAAATGGTTGATCTAATTTCCTCTTTAGATGGAAAACAAAAAAGGTCTCAAGACAACCATAAGGTTGATGATGTTGAAATCATTGAGGTCAGGGAACAAGAAAAAAATGTAGCTATGAAATAAGATGATAGACAAGGCAATGTTGAAGTAGATTGATGAAGTGGTGCTCCCCTTAGTACCAAAACACATAATAGAAACAAATAAATAACAACAATTTGCAAGAACAAAATATGGGCTTCATATTATTGCCGTAAATGCAAAATTATAGAATTTTGAAATACAATATGCAAACCCAAATGGGTGCCTTGTTTACAATAATTTACAACACAGAGTTGTGAACTATCACCCAAAGCTGTCCTAGATAATGTATGCACATTCCTTAAATAAGCATTTTTTCCACTACCTAGGAAGTTTCTAGACATCAAACCTTAACCCTTGAGAAAGACTAAGTCTAAAATTACATATAGTGTTGGCTTGATACACCTTTGATACTTATTTTGGAAATTTTAGTCGGTCCATCTTTGGAAGGCCATAACTTTTGAACCACTGATCTGATTGGCTATTATAACTACTTTTCAAGATCCCCAACTTCTAATCTACAGGTCCTGGCTTGAACAAGCTCTAGTCAACACCAATTTGGAGATCATTAGGGGCCTCTAAGATCTTCAATGGTGAACATGGAGTTTTTATACAAAAATTACACACCAAAAACTCACAATAGTCTATGAATAATAATGATATGGCATTGAACCTCAATTGGTAGGCTGATATATCCAAGATGAACACCCACCTTTGAAATTAGGACATTATGAGATTGTATGACTGACTTGGTAAACAAAAAACCTTCATAGAAAAAAACTTTACACTGAGACAACCCTTATTCAAGAAACAAAAAGGAAATATTTTTGGGTGATGTAAGATTGCTCTTACACCTAGGATGCTCCTGTATCAGACACCCAGGGTAATTTGAGAAGTGACCCCATTATATCTCAAGTGTTCAGAGGAAAACCAAGATGTTTAACCTCCTCCCTTTCTAGCCATGATGAATCTTCTACTGGCCTCCCTTTCTATTTGACCGAGTAATCTTTATAAATTATATTCCTTGTTCCAACACAACTCTCTAGTATCTCATCAATCTCCTTTGTAGATAAACTAGCTAATGGAATAGTCCATTGTGCTTCTACAATGTCATCTCCATCACTTCCTTCATTATACTTTATCAAATCTAAAATGTTAACGATTGGTGAAATATTCAATTCAATAAAGAACTCCATTTCATAGGCATTTCTAGAATTATTCCTTTTCACTATCTTGCATGGTCCAAACTTATTCATTTTCAACTTATTATATGTACCTACTGGAAAACCCTCCTTTCTCAAATGAACCATGACTTCATCTCTGATATGAAATTCCTTATACCTCCTTTTCACAATTACCTTAACTTTTTACTGCATATTCATCTTTGTAATGTGCTTCTTCATTGCCTCCTCATGGATGTTCTTCAAGTGTTTAGTAAAATCTTCTGCTTATGCATTACTTATTTATCTTTTATCCAATTTCCTCAATTCAAAATCATTTCTGGGACTACTCCCATAAACAACCTAGAATGGTGATTTACTAGTAATCCTATTGAAAAAATTATTGTATGCAAATTATGCCTATGGTAAAATTAGATCTTAACCCTTTTTTTTTAGATCCAACTAAGAATCTTAGAAAATTACCCAAACTATGATTCACAACTTTGATTTGTCCATCAGCCTATGGATGATGTGATGAACTGAACTTCAAATTTATCTTCAATTTCTTTCACAATGTTTTTCAAAAATATCCAACAAACTTGGTATCTCGATCAAAAACTATACTCTTTGGAATACCATTTAGTCTCACCACTTCTCTAAAAAATAACTTTGTTGCATGAATAACATCAATATTCTTCTTGTTGGGAATGAAATGTGTAATTTTTGAAAATTTGTCAACCACAAAAAATATAGAATCATGCCCTCACTATGTCCTAGGTAAACCAAGAATAAAATCCATTCTAACATCCTCACACAACTTCTCTAGTATAGAATGGATGATACAACCTAATATTCTACTTCACTCCTTTTTCCATTTGACATACTCGATAACTCTGCACAAACGTGTTCCCATCTTTCTATAACTATGGCTAGTAATAATTCTCAACAACCCTCCATGATGCTTCTCTTTGATGATATTCTCTCTTATAGAACTCCTAAGAATGTACAATTGACTTCCTTTGAACAACATACCATCTTGGATTATGAAATCCAACCACTTTGTCATGTCAAGTGTAATAGGTTTTGTACAAGCTTTCCAAGCTTCACCAAAATTAGGATCCTCTATATACAAATTCTTGAAATCCTTGAACCCAACCACCTTAATCTACATCTCTATTAGTAAAAGTTTTCTTCTACTAAGAGAATCTAAAACTTTTTTAGACTTCCCATTAGTGTGTTTCAAAACAAATGTATAAATTTTTATTAAATAAACCCACTTCAAATGCCTTTGGTTCACTTTTCCTTAACTATTCAAATATTGCAAAGCTTGATGATCACTATTCAAAAGAAAACTCTTAGGAAGAAGATAGTGTCTCCACTTCTTCAATGCCTAAACTATAGCATAAAATTTTTAATCATAAAAAATAATATTTTCTTTTGGCATCATTCAACTTCTCACTAAAATAAGGAACAAGTCTACCTTCTTGGCTCAAAATGACTCCTATTTCAGTACTACTAGCATCACAGTCTACTTGAAATACATTGTTAAAAATTGGAAGTGTTAAAACAAGTTTCTCTATAACTTTTGATTTCAATAGATTCAAACTCTTATCTTCTCCTATAGTCCACTTAAATTCTTTCCTATCAACTCTCATTGTTTTAGACAAAGGCTCACAAATATTTCTAAAACCTCTGATAAAATTTATATAAAAACTAGCTAGTCCATGGAAAGATTGTACCTCAATCAAACTCCTTGGAGTAGGCCATTCAAGGATAGCCTTCTCTTTCTCAAGGTCCATTTTCAGACCTTGTGCTGATATTATGAATCCTAATTAAACCAAATCCTTCTTCACAAAAATACACTTCTTTATATTTGTCAACATCTTTTATTCCCTCAACTTATAAAACACCTTATGAATATGCATCAAATTCTCCTCCAATGTCTTGCTAAAGATCAAGATATCATCTAGGTAAACAATAACAAACTTACCTAAAAAATCCTTTAGTACCTCATTCACAAGCCTCATGAAAGTGCTTGGTGCATTGGTTAGCCCAAAAGGAATGATTAACCACTCATACAATCCTTCTCTTGATTTAAAAGAATTCTTCCACTAATCTCCTTCTCTGATGTGAATCTAACGGCATCCACTCTTTAGATCTATATTTGTGAAATATATAGCTTTTCTGAGACAGTCCATAATATCATCCATCCATGATAATAGAATTCCATAGTTGATTGTGATCTTGTTGATAGCCCACAAATTTGTGCACATCCTCCATTCTCCATTCTTCTTTGGTGCTAATATTGTTGGTACAAACACATGGATTTAGGCTCTCCCAAATCAACCCATTTTTCAATAACTCATGCAGTTATCTACTTGATTTCTCACTTTATTTTGGTGTCATTTTGTGCAATACCTTATTTGGAAAACTCACTCTCGGAGTCAAGTCCATCTGGTGACCGATATTCCTCACAGGGGGTAATCCATCAGATACATTATCTAACAGAATATCAAGAAAATCTCCCAACAAATCTACAACTTTTGCAAGTATCTCCTCTACTTCTTCTTTAGAATCTTTTGTAATTATAGAAAGTAAAATATGTTCATGCTTCATACCTTTTAGAAACTTCTTCCTATCAACAAAACATACTCTAGTAGCACTGCATTCATTTTCTTCTTTCTCCTTCAACAACTTCAACTTATGTTTCACTCCATCCTTTGTCAAAGTAGGTATTTTCTCACCCATCATATAAAATAGGCCTATCAAACTTCCATGGCCTACCCAAAAAAAATGACATATGTCTATAGGTATGATATCATAAAGTACCTCATTTTGTTAGCATCCAATCTTGAACTTCACTGGGCATTGCTCATTGACCATGACCTTCTGGTCATTCTATGCCCAACAAATATGATATGGATGTAGATGCTTCTATCTCTTGAGATTTAATTTTGTGACCATATTTTTTGATACCAAATTTATAGTACTTACACCATCAATGATCATATCACAACACTTATCTTCACATGTGCACCTAGTGTGAAACAAACTCCTCCTTTGATTAGGTTCATTCTCTCCACTCAGCAAGAATCTCCTATTAACTAGGGCTTCTCCTCTTTTAGCATCTTCAAAATGGGATGATTTTGCATCTTCACCAACTTGCACAACTCTGACCTAGCCTTCTATTATTTGATCTTTCCTTTCTTAGTGCTGGGGACATTTAAATTATCTATGCCCTTCTTCTCTGTAGTGAAAGAATTTTCCACAAAAACCTCCTCTTCTAGATCCTTTCTTTCTACCTCTTCATCTTTGATCTCTATTGTTTTGATCATGGAAATTATTAGAATTTTTTCCTCTCTGGTTTTGAGTACTACTATTGGCCCCATCCTTGTTCTTCTGATTATCATTTTGGCCTCCATAAGACTGTCTGCTAGATCTTCCACCGTGACCTCTACCCTTATTTTTGTTATCAACTTTTTGTTCATATTCTCCTCAACTCTTAGGACAAATTGATACACCTCCTAAATACTAGTCATTCAAACCCAACTCATCTCCTCTTCAATGCTTGGCCTTAACCCATTACTATAATGGACAACTTTCTTATAATCAACTTCCGTATGGTTAGTTCTAATTAGAACTTGGTAGAACTCTTTAGACTTATACTCTTAAAAAAATCTTCTTTCTTGCATCAACCCTTGCATTTTCTTTAGTAGATCAAGCTCATAATTCATGGGAATAATTTTTTGCTTCAATTTAGCTATCATCTAGTCTCATTTGGTGATTTTGTCCTATTCTCTTCTATTTCACTCCAATTTAATCTCATGCCACCAGATCTTCACATGTCCCATAAATTTCTCCTTTGCAACTTGACCTTTTCAAGATCCTTAATATCTTCATACTCAAATTATTCCTTCAATTCATTGATTTAATTGATCAACTCCTTTGGGCTAAGATTTCTCAAAAATATCAGAACCTCAAACTTAGGTCTTTTTCCAATCTTGGAGATGGTTTTAAAAACCTCTCTTCCAATGGGTTCTAAACTTCTTCTACTTTATCATTTTCTTCATCATCATCATCATCCTTGCTTTCATTTTTTATGGAAAGATTTATTCATCTATGCATTTCTTCTTTGAATGCTTCCATCTATCACTAGAGGGCTCTAAAACCATTAGGTTTAACACCTACAACTCTTCCACAATGCTCTCTTCATGGAGGAAAAATTTTCCTTTGGTAAAATCAAATCCTAACTCTTTCGTTTATCTCAAACCAATCATCTTAGGAAATTCCCCAAAATTTGATTCAAAACTTCAATTTGTCCATCAGTTTGTGGATGATGTGATGAACTGAACTTCAAATCTATCTTCAATTTCTTTCATAATGTTTGCCAAAAATACCCAACAAACTCAGTATCTCAATCAAAAATTATACTCTTTGGAAGACCATGTAGTCTCACCACTTCTCTGAAAAACAACTTTGCTACATGAATGACATCACTAGTCTTCTTGCAAGGAATGAAATGTGGCATTTTTGAAAATCTATCAATCACCACAAATATAGAATCATGTCCTTGTTGTGTGATGGAACTTTAAATTTTGGGAGAATTTAGGATCTCCATTTAAGAAATAATGTTGAAAATTTGATAAAGCATTGACATTAATGTTGAAAGTATGAAGACAAAGACTGTGAGAGATGGATACATCCTAAAATTAATGTGATTGGGAAGATTTAGAAAGAAAGAAAAAGTATATGGAATATGCAATGAAGAGAAAAAGTAGCATGTAGAGTTAATTGCGATTAGTAAAAGACATACATAAGCTGATCCTCATCAAAGGTATAAATAGAGATTGAGCATATCAGATGCTTGGTATGGATGTGAAACTCTGGTCATGGATGTGAAACTCTGGTCTTCTAGTAGAAGATGAAATTCTTGAAGTCTGAAACATGAATATATGTCAAATAATAGAACTGTGCAAATGTGATTGCAAGTAGATAGCCAAAATTACATCAGACTAGATATCTTTGTGCTTGATATTCTAGACTTCTGCAAAAAATGTAGAGAACATTGTCAATGATGTAACTTGAGAAGAACATGGACATACACAATGCTTTTAGTGGAATCATTTTATCCTTGAAAGCTAATCAATTAGGACGAACAACTTGCTGATAAACTCTAGATATGGCATCTTCATTATTGTTTTGGAAATCCTTGATTCAGATTATGGTGGCAACCTAGAAGTTCAAAGGTTTAGGTCTTTTATTGTCATGACTGGTCTCTGCCTGCCTGTGAATGTTCCAAGATGTATGTAGTAGAGGAATGCATGAACCGAGTGAAGTCTGTGTGAGTATCAAAATCTTCCATCAAAAACATTTTTGACAAGAGAAAGGAAAGAGCCCCGAATTAAGGACAACTATGAAGTTGATTGCAAGGATGTTACAGAGAAAAAATTTGTAGATGGCACCGGCCTGAAAATACTTTGATAGAGTATGTGTGACTTCAAAACTATTCCACTACGTTCGAATGATGTCTATATTTTTAATAGAATATGGGGAATGCAATTATGTTCACTTGATTATAAAAGAGTCCTCACAAATTAAATATTTGGGTTTCTAAACTCAAAGCAAAGTTAGGACTATATTATAAACTAAGTTTAAGAGCCCATCATGAGAAGTTAAGTTTCTGCATGAATTAAGTTTTTCAAACCAAAATAATTAAGAACATTACCAAAAGGAGAATTGCACATATAACACAAGAAACCAAAGTGATTAAGTAGCAGATTAATCTTCAGTTATAGTTTATTGAGATACCATAAATGTTTGGGTTCAGGGAGCAATTATAAAGTGGTCCGATGCAATGAAGGTTAATAATCTTACAAATTAAAATTTGGTTATGTGCTGGCAATTTTAAAATAAATCTGAAGAGGTGTGATTTAATGTTTCCAAATAAAATTACTTTTCATTTGAAAAGTTAGGTCTCCTTATATCTAAAATATAAATAAGGGACAAGCTATTTGTAAAAGGGGGATCATTGAAACACTTCATATTCTCTAAAAAGAAGCATATGTTATATTTATATATTTTGTAAGGAGAGATAAGGGAAATATTATGATTTTGTAATAAAGTCCATTATTTTATTTTTTAAATGAAATAAAATGTCTTTTGTTTACCTTTAATGGCATGAAGATTTAAACTGCAAGTGAATCGTCCTTCATAATTATATTTTAAAATTCTGTATATGATTTTGTCATCAGATAAGTGGACATGGTCAATTAGCATTTTGAATTTGATCATCATAGGTGTTGTGAAATATTTAATTGTTTCTATAGTTGTGTCTAGTTTGTCTCGGTGGAGTTAAAATTCAATCTGGACTAATTTAAGATAACATTATAAAATGTTTGTCGCATCTAGATTATCAAAATTATTGGAAATACAAGTGCATTGAACAATATGAAGTTGTATGTAAAAGTTCACCGAAGTTGACTCTATCTCCCAGATGAACAAAGGCACTGGTTTTTTTATTGAAGTCAGAAAATCTATATATTTCTCCTGCAAGCATTAAATTCATTATTAACAAAATTTATACAAAACATTCAACTATTATTAGGGATCCAATTTCATTTTGATTGAGTTTGAGGACTTTGTCGGTTGAAGAACTTCAAAAGTTTAAATTTGTGATAGAAAAACCTTGAACCAGACAGTCAATGTTTGAGGTAGAGGTTTACCCGCCTGGGTGTTGCGGAGCTCGAAGTGCAGGGGAATCAAGAAGTATTCCCATTCATTGGCTAGAACTAATTGAGAAGTCCTATCAGAGAAAAGGAAAGGCTCGTAGGATTCCAATCTGCGGTTTTGATAACCAACACTATGTTCTAGGTAAACTAAGAACAAAATTCATGTTGACATCCTCCCACAACTTCTATGGTACAAGTAATGGATGATACAACCCAATATTCTACTTCACTCCTTTTTCCATCTGATATATTTTACAAATATGCACAAATGTCTTCACATCTTGCTACAACTATGGCTAGTAATAATTCCCAACAATTAAAGAAATGGTCTTATCTCTACAAAAGTGTCCAACCAACCCTCCACTATGCTTCTCCTTGATGAGATTTTTTCTTATAAAACTTTTGGGAATGCATAGTTGACTTCCTTTGAACAAGATATAATCTTGGATTATGAAATCCAACTACTTTTTAATGTTAAGTGTAGTAGGTTTTGTACAAGCCTTTCAAGCTTCACCAAAATTAGGATCCTCTAGATAAAAACTCTTGAGTTCCTTAAACCCAACCACCTAAATCTATATATATTTCAAAAAAAATTGTCTTCTACTAAGAGCATCTACAAATATGTTAGACTTTCCACTCGCATGTTTTAAAAAAATGTATAACTTTGCAAAAACTCAACCCACTTCAAATGCCTTTGGTTCAATTTTCCTTGATATTCAAATATTGCAAAGCTTGATGATTAGTATATATAAAACAAACTCCTTAAGGAAGAAGATAGTGTCTCAACTTTGTCAATGCTTGAACTACAACATAAAATTCCTAATCATAAACATAATGTTTTATTTTGGCATCATTCAACTTCTTATCGAAAAAAAGCAACAGGTCTACCTTCTAGGCTCAAAATTACTCCTATACCACTAGCATCATAGTCTACTTGAAATACCTTGTTAAAATATGAAAGCACTAAAATAAGTTTCTCTATAAATTTTAGTTTCAATAGATTAAAACTCTTATTTTCTCTTGCAATCCACTTAAACTATTACCTATCCCCTCTTATTGTTTCAGATAAAGGCCTACAAATATTACTAAAACCTTTGATAAACCTTTTGTAAAAAATAGTCAATCCATTGAAAGATCTTACCCTAGTTACACTCCTTGGAATAGGTCATTCTAGGATAGCCTTCACTTTCCTAGGGTCCATTTTCAAACCTTGTGTTGATACTATTAATCCCAAGTACACTAACTACTTCAAAAAAACTACATTTCCTTAGATTTATCATCATGTTTTCCTCTCTCAACTTATAAAACACCTTATGAATATGCATCAAATACCCCTCCAATGTCTTCCTAAAGATCAAGATATCATCTAGGTAAAAAATAATAAACTTACCTAGAAACTCCTTTGGTATCTCATTTAGGAGCCTCATGAAAGTTCTTGGTGCATTAGTTAGCCCATAATGCATGACTAACCACTTGTATAATCCTTCCCTTGTTTTGAAGGAATTCTTCCACTCATCTCATTGTTTGATGTGAATCTAATGGTACCCACTCTTTAGATCTATATTTGTGAAATATATAACTCTACTCAAGCATTCCATAATATCATCCATCTACGCTAATGGAAATTAGTTCTTGATTGTGATCTTGTTGATAGCTCATGAATATATGAAGATCCTCCATTCTCCATTTTTCTTTGATGCTAATATTTTTGGTATAACACATGGACTCAGGTTCTCCCAAATCAACCCCTTTTGCAACAATGCATTAATTTGTATGTTCAATTCCACACTTTGTGTTGGTGTCATTCTATGCACTACCTTATTTGGAAAAGTGGCTCCTAGAGTCAAGTCCATTTGGTGACTAATCTTCCTCACTAGGGGTAATCCACCAAGTACATTATCTAACATAATATTAAAGAAACTCTCCCAACAAATCTACAACTTCTCTAGGTATCTCCTCTACTTCTTCTTTACCATCTTTTGAGATTAAAGAAAAACACATATGTTCATGCTTCATATCTTTGAGAAACCTTTTTAAATCAAAAAAAAATATTTTGGCAACACTACATACCTTTTCTTCTTTCTCCTTTAATGACTTCAACTTATGTTTCACTCCATCCTTTGTTAGAGTGTAGGTATTTGTCACCCATCATATAAAACATGCCTATCAAAGTACCATGGGCTACCCAAGAACATATGTCATATGTCCATATGTATGATATCAAAAAGCACCTCATTTTAGTAGCTTCTAATCCTAAAGTTCACTAGGAAATGCTCATTGACCATGACCTTGTGGTCATCCTATTGGAAATATAAAAGGAGTAACTAAGAGGGGAGGGTGAATCAGTTACCACAAAAATAAATCCCAGACCCTTAGATGTTAGTACAAAATAACCTCTGTGAAAACTTCACAAACACATAGAAAAATACTATAACACAATAAACACTGAAATAACTCATCAAATGCTTAACATGAAAATCTTTAAGATATTAATTGTGATTAATATTACTTTAACATAGTTGCAAACTCAAAAGAGAAATATCATGAAGACATTTGACACCAAGATTTAACTATTAGAAATAGGGATTACTAGGGGGAGTGAATCAGTAATCTACAAACTTTAGTTGCCAACTAGATATTATTTCTTACTTTAAACCATGCATAACAAAGCAATACATTAGAACACTAATACTAATTTATTTTGAGTGGTACCGGTAGCAGTCTGAAGGGTTTGGGTGGGAATAAGATTTTGAATTTTATGTGATCTATGCCAGGAGTGCAATCCTTGTTAGCTGGAGGTTCCTCTATTCCTGATGATGCTGAGGATGGAGGTACATTGGAGGACCCAAGAGGAGGTGGGATATTGGAGGACTTGGGAGGAGGGTCCAACCCAATTAAAAAATGGTCGAGCTTGTTTGGCATACACCCCACTAGTAAATCTATCTTTTTGCCAATTAAAGATACATTAGTGAGGGATAAAGGTAAGTTCTCCATCAAAATCCCTAACTAGATCATTGAAGAAAAAAAATTCAAGCATGGATTCAACTCTGGTTGGGCAATTTATTGGGGTGAGACCCAACATTGATGATGTGAGGAGTTTTGTTTGTAACAAATGGAGCTTGAAAGGTCAAGTTGATGTTTTAGCAATGGCTAAAGGGTGTCTCTCTTTTTGTTTTTCTTGTGATGAGGATAAAAGAAATATCCTTTGCAGTAGTCCTTGGGTGATGGGGAGGCATACTTTGATTCTTCAAAAATGAACTCCGAACCTATGCTCTTTGGATGAATCTATTATTCAAGCCCTAATATGGGTTCATTTACTAGGTCTTCCCCTTGAGTTTTGGGTGGAAGATGTTTTTCAAGGCATTGCCAACACCTTTGGGGAGCTCCTTTCTTTAGATCTATTGATTGTGTCTTGAAAAAGGATGAACTATGCCAGATTTTGTGTTGGAGTTACACAAAGGGTGGATATGCTTGAATCTATTTCTTTTAAGTCCAAACTGGGAATATGGGATCAATGTATTGAATTTGAATCTATCCCCTTTGTCTGATTTCACTACAAGAAGGATGGGTACTAGGCCAAAAAATTTCCCTCCTTAAGAGACAAACCCAAAAAGACTAAGAAAGTGTGGATGCAAAAGGATATGAACAGGGCTGTTGGGTCTGCAAAGGGGGATGGGGTGGTTTTAGGCAGGACTACTTCTTCAAAGGAATAACACAAGGTTTTAGAGACTACAAAGTATGGTGGAGTGGTTGTAGGTGAGAATGCTTCTTCGAAGGAATAAATTAATGGCCTAAATAGTGATTTAGGTGGTGGTGTGATTGAGCATGTGAGGAATCCTCTTTAGAAGCAACAAGATAATATAGATTGTGATGTGGGGGTTGGTCAATCTAGGTTGGATTCCCCAGTAGTAAAGGGGAGAGGTATGGAGATTTATTCTTAGAACATGCCGGAGATTGATAATAGGGATAGTTTGAAGAAGATCCCAAATGATAAGGATATCATTCCCAAGGATGGGAAGGGTGTTGTAGAAGATGGGACTCAAATGGTGTCTATTCTACCTTTGGGTACCGTAGTCAAGGAATCTTTAATGGAAGGAAACTTTCTTAGAGGTGAAGTTGAGGACCTACTTTCTATTTCTCAAGATGAGGAAGCACCATGGGAAGAGGAGGGCTCTATTTCTGATTGGATTCCCATTGGTAAAAAAGCCAACAACAGAAATAAAGGAAGGGAAAAAGAGGAGGAGTCTGTGCCTACTAAGAACATGAAGAAAGGACCCAAGGCAAAAGGGGAGATCCTAAAGAGTAGGATAGATGGACTTTCTTCTAAGCCTCTTGGGGCTACTCCTAAGAATGGGGATGTTGGGTCTTCTCGCTCTCTGGTGGAAAGGCCTAACAATTTGAAGAAGAGAATAGCTAAGACCAACAGGAGCATTGCTGATGGGAGTTAGAGAACCATCCTTGAAGAATTTTTTTTCCATAAACTATGAAGATAATCTCATGGAATATTTGATGGTTAAATAACCCTCATAAACATGATATATTGAAGAACATGATAAGGGATAATAGGCCGAATATTTTTTTCATTCAAGAAACAAAGATGCTAAAGGATAAGGTGGAATGTCCTCCAATTTTCAAGGGTGGAAGGATTATTGGAAATGATTCAGAGGGAGCCTCAGGTGGTATGGCTATTTTTTGGATAAATAGATGGATTCAAGGGGAGATTATCTCACATAATAGAAACACGATGAATGTTAGATTAAAAAAATTCTAAAGATGACTTTAGTTGGGTCCTCACTAATGTCTATGCTCCCAACTCCAATTGGGGAAGAAAGGCATTGTGGGAAGAAATATCTAATTAGAGAAAAATTTTTGCTAATGAGAATTGGATTGTTATGGGGGACTTCAATACTCCATTAAAAGAAAATGAAAAATGGGGGGGGGGGAGCCAGACTAATTTAGACAATAGAATTGATTTAATGGAGTTTATTCATCAACATCTTCTTCATGATATTGATCTGCATGGGATTGAGTACACTTGGACAAATAGAAGGTTTGGTAAGGATCTTATATAGGTCAGGTTGGATTGTGCTCTCATTAGTAATGACTAGCTCCTAAAGTATACATGTAATCTCAGTGCCCAAGTTAGGGTGGGATTAGATCATTACCCAATTTTTTGGTTGCTGAAAAGATTAATTTTCATCAAAATTTCCCATTTAGGTTTGAAAAAATGTGGACTCTCCATCCAGGCCTAGAGACTCTTATAAAGGAGTGGTGGGGTATTCAAGTTGAAGGTACAACTATGTTCAGAGTTGTGGCAAAATTGAAAAATGTTAAGAAGAATATTAAGATATGGAATAAACATACATTTGGCAATATTTTTGAGAACCAAAAAAAGATTTTGGAGGAACTTAAGGACATTCAAGATAGGATTTAGACTGAGGGTTATCATACTGTCTCTAGGGAAGAGGAAAGTGGCAAATTTGTTGAACTTCATGACATCATCTCTAAAGAGGAAACATTTTGGAGATAGTGCTCTAGAAAGGTCTTTTTGAAGGATGGAGACTATAATACAAAGTACTTTCATGTTACTACTCTCAAGCATAATATGGCTAACATAATTTCCAGAATTAATATGGATGAGGGACTAACTCATAATGAAGAGACTATCAAAAGGGAGGCAATGGATTTTTTTTAAAATCTATTGCAAGGTTCCAATCTAGACCTAGAGAAGCAAGAAATGTTCCTTGAGTGCATCCCTGCCTATGTCTCTAAGGATAAGAATTTTCTTCTTTCTTATATTCTTTCGTCAGATGAGATTTCTAAGGTTTCTTTTTCCTTTGAAGGAGACAAAGCCCTTGGTCTTGATGGATTCTCATTCTTGTCCTTTCATAAGTACTAGCATATTATTGGTGTTGATATTTGTAATGGTGTGAAGGAATTTTTTGGGTCTAGGAACATCCTTAAAGAGCTGAATGGTACCTTTCTTGCCCTTATTCCAAAGAAGTTGGGTGCGGATAGAATGGACTTGTTTAGGCCTATCAGTTTGTGTAATTCTTTTTATAATATTATTTCTAAGGTTCTTACCCTTAGGATTTTTTCTATTCTTCCTTTCATTATTTCTAGACAACAAAATGGTTTTGGTCCTAGCAAACAGATTGTGGATTCCATTATTATAGTGCATGAAAATATTCATTCTCTCTTGGTGTCTAAAAAAGAAGGATTTTTGCTCAAGCTTGATCTCTCTAAAGCTTATGATAGAGTTGATTGGCACTTTCTTCTCAATTTTCTAGAAGATTTTGGTTTTAATAAGAGATTTAGGAATCTTATCTTTATGCTGGCATCATCTGCTTCCTTCTCGGTGCTTGTGAATGGTTCCCCCACTTCTTTTTTTAAGGCTTCCAAGGGCCTTAGACAAGGAGATTGGATTTCTCCTATTCTTTTTATCATTTTGGTAGAATGTTTGGGGAGATTTGTTGATAATATGGTGTTTAAAGGGAGCTTTGTGGGCCTTAATCCTTCCTGATCTGTTCTTATGTGTTCTCAGCAAAAATTTGTTGATGACTCTATTGTTATGGGAGAGGCTTCGGTGAAGAATGCTAGGAATATAAAGAAGGCTTTGGTGGACTATGGGAATGCTATAGGTCAAATTATAAATTGGAATAAAAGTCTTATTTATTTTATGAATGTTAATGTAGAAAGACAAATGAAGATAAAATCCACTCAAAACTTGCTGATTGGAAAGGATCTCTTCTTAGTCAGGTAGGTAAGGTTGTTGTTTCAAAGTCTATTTTGCAAAGTGTCCCATTTTATGCTTTGAGTATATTTAAAATTCCAAGAAAATATACTCTAGCTATTGAAAAGATTCAAAAAACATTCTTGTGGATGGGTAAAAAGAATAAAAAAAGACTCCCTTTGATTGCTTGGGAAAATGTGTGTATGCCTCAAAAGAAGGGTGGGCTTGGCTTACGAAGGGTCACATCAATGAATGCTTTATTATTGGAAAAAATCTTATGGAGATGGCTTAATGAGGTAGGGGAATGGAAGAATATTTGGACTGATAAATACAACAAAGATAACTTTGAATTTAACCACTTCCTTAATAGTAATATGGATCAAGGGGGGTCTTTGATTTGGAAGAATGCTCAGAAACTTAAAAATATTATTAGAAAAGGGGTTAAATGGAAGGGAGGTAATTGTAGGAGAGTTCTTTTTTGGGAAGACATTGGGATTTTGGATTACCCCCTATGTGATGATCCAAGATAGAATAGGTACATGGAGCTTTATAAGATTTAGATTGGAACTCTTGGGGTAGATTATTGGAAAGAGAGTAAATGGATGGACCTCAATGGAGTGGACACCAATTTGGTTTAACTCAGTAAGTGACTGAATGCATGTTTCTTAATCCAAAATGAGGATTAGTTGACTTGGAAAAATGATCCCAATGGTGTATTCTCAATTGCCTCTACCTATGATGATTCCTTTGATGATTATGAGGAACCATGTTGGGCTAAGGCTTGGCTAAAGGGTATGGCACCCAAAGCCAATATTTTCTATTGGATCCTTTTGTAGAATAAAGTCCTCACTTTGGATAATCTTAAAAAGAGAGGGATTATTATTATTAATAGATGTGTTCTCTGTAAGAATGATGGGGAATCGGTTGACCACATCACTTTGCATTGTCCTTTTACTAAGAAGATTTGGGATAAAATTTATAGCTTCTTGAATGTTGAATTGGTGTTCCCCTCCACTATTTGGCTATTCTTTAATAGTTGGAAGGCTCCCTCCAAGATACCCTAATTGCTAAACTGTGGGACTTCATTCTTCCATATGTAGGATGGGGTATTTGGAAGGAGCACAATGATAGGATCTTTAGAGATGTGAAGTCTAGTCCTAATCAAGTCTTGCATGAGATAAAGAGTCTTATGATTGAAAACATTAAAACTATGGGATTTGAACAACAACTGTCTAATGAGTGGGAAGCCCATGTTCTTCATAATTGGAATTTGAAAAGTTTGAGTATGGGTGTTCATAGAACTAATCCTAGGGAACATGCTAGATGTATTGTTCTCTTGAGAATTGCTTTAAGATAAAATTCAATGGGGCCTTGAAAGGAAACCCGGGCAAAGTAGGGTGTGGTATTGTGATAAGAAATGAAAATGGTGATAATATGGGAAGTATGGCTATACCAATTGGAAATCAAACAAATCAAGTTGCTAAAGCCTTTATTGCTCTTCATGATCTTATTTATGCTAAGAAAATGAATATGAAAAATATATGGGTGGAAGGGGATTCACTCAATATTATTAATTACCTTAATAAAATTTCTATACCTTAATGGACAATTAGTAATATTATCTATGAGACTATTAACATTATAAATTCCTTTGATACTTGTGTTATAAATCATAATTTTAGAGAAGATAATGGTACTACTAACTGGGTAGCAAATGTGGTGTGTAGTAGTGATCATATTATTATTTGGGGAATTAATGATCCTTTACCTCTAGATGGATGCCAATTCTTTCATCATGACAAATGGAGGTCATTGCAAAAATATTTTTTAATATGATAGTGTCAGTATAGTGTAATTATGTGGAGATAAGTGGCTATAGGTGTTGGGTTATTATTTTCAATGATATTAGCATTTTTTCACACGGATTATGGGTCATTTTTGTCATTTTCCTCTTGGTTTTTTACGAGACTCTTTTTGTCACTTTCATTTGGAGGTTTTAGATGAAGAAGAACTAGGTTTTTGGTGATAGGAAAATGGGAGGTAAGAGGAAAAGGGTGGAACCAATGAGTTGTTTAGAGTGGATGAAGGAGGAGGAGGTGTGGGATATTCTAAGGCGAGGTAATTTTATTGAGTATATGGAGAGGCTTAATGGTGATAACCTGACCATTACACAGTAGTTTATTAAAACCTAGAAGGAGGGCTCGATTATGGTGGGTAATCAGTGAATGGAGATTTTGGAGGATTTGATTGCTGAGGCCATGGGCTTGGAGTTGGATGGTATTAATTTTTATAGGGAGTGGAAACTTTTAGATAGAGCTATTGAGGAATTTTTGGAGTCCAAGCACAAGAAGAGCCATTTGGTCAAAATAGGCAATTCCTATATTAATGTGGCCTCTATTTCTCACCCATGGTTTTTTGTTTTGTTTGTGATAATGGAGTACTTAATTCTTGATGGGAGATTCATGAAATGTTATGGGTATCATTTCATGCTGGCCAACCACTTTAGCTACAATGTTAAGATCAATTTTCCTTACTATTTGAGGTAGTCTCTTAGCATTTCTATCCAAGCTATTCAGAAAGACTTGAATAATGAACATGTCTACTATGAGGGTCTCATGGTTCTCATCATGAATGTACTAAAATATAAGAAGATTGTGAGGACTAGAGGCCATCTAATGGATGTTGATTATGGTATGGAAGGGAGCATTGAGGAGAAGGGTTATGATTTTGAAGCCTAGGATGAAGCTTTGGGGGTGAGGAGAATTTTAAAAAGGGCATTGGGGGTAGTTCAAAGAAGAATAAAAAAGTGTTGGTTCACTCTGATTTAGATAAGGAGAGTGATTTTATGGAGGATTTGGTGAGGCTTATAAAAAGAAAAGTGAGGGTAAGGGCATCCCTGTTGTGAGGGCTTCTTCCCCTTCAGATGATGAGCCCTTAGCTTATAGGTTGGAGAGGAAAAGATATCCCTCAAGACATTAGGAGAAGTATTTAAGGTATAAAAGGGAGTTGGATAATGAGGAATCTAAGGAATAGGAGATACACCTTGATTTTGGTGAGAAGTCTAAAAGTATGTCAAAGTCTACTAAAGGGATGCATGGTAACCCTGACACAATTCTGAAAGAGATTGGGGTTATGAAAAATCAAATACAGATGCTTGGAAGGGATATGCAAGCTTTGAGAAAAGAAGTTGGGCATGCTAGCAAAATTGCTTATGGTGAATGCACACTTGGACAAAACATTGATAGATTATTGTAGGTGATTGGGAGTGCAGAAGATGTTAAACACCTAATGCAAAAGATCCCACAATTTTAGGCAAAAAATAGGGAAATGGAAAAAGAGTTTAATGCCAACCAAGGGAAGATCACAAAATTGGAAGCCAAGATGAGCAATCTAGAAAAATTGGTCAAACAAATTGCTAAGAAAGTGAGCAATTTGCTGAAGAAAGTGGAGATTGAGAAAGGTCAAGACTCCCCTTAGGCTATGGAGAGTTAGGGTCCCAAAAAGCATACTCGGGCTCACTTAAAGAAGATTGAGGACATGGGGAAAAGGGATGAGGTAAAGGCAGTGGCTGAAAATATGCATATCCTTGTAGACCAGGCGCTGAACTTGATCAAGTCTTCTTTGCTAGCTTTTTGCTATTTCTTTTGCTATCTTTTTGTAGTCTTTTTTAGAAATTCCCTCAATGACCTCTTTAGTGTTCTTTTTGGAGGTTTGTTTCATGTATGCTTTGAGTAGCTCTCTCTATTGCTTTCTTCTGTATTTATTTCTAGACTTTATGTAAAAAGGTTTTGAGTTTTTTAAAACCTACTTTTACTTAATCAAAACAAAGCAATACATTAATGTTGAATAGTTACAATAGCAATGCATAAAGATAAATCATAACACCATATTTTGTTAACTAGGGAAACCTTAGCCAAGGGTAAACCCTGGTGGGGATGATACCCACTAGATAATATGCTAATATATAAGTTTCTTTGTTAGAGGATGGACCCTATTAGGAGTCAATGAGAAAATTTAGTATAAGGAGTCTTTGATAGGAGACTTTGAATCCTTCTTAGGAGTTTGAGTCCACTGCCCAAACATGCACTTCCAATTACAAGAAGAGTTCATTTCCCAAAAAATTAATCAAACTTTTAGAATATAGGTACTATATCTTCTTCCTTGACTGATCTCTAATCTTTAGCTCAATCTTGAATCACAAAATAGCTGATGTAAAACTTCACATATATCATTTCCACAAAAGTGTCACATACAATCACAATTATAAGATAGCACTTGCAATCACAATCACACTTCTCATTGCAAGATGTCCTTTGCATAAATACCATGCCTTTACACAAATTGTTGCTGGGTCAACTAAGACCACAATCCACTTTTTCAATTTATAGTAAACATCTAGGATGTCAGCCCTAATTGGACATGTAATTATCTTGTAAACAAAATAATCCTTTCCTTCAATTCTACTATCCTATTTCACTTCAAACATGATTATCTCTATTCCATATAGTCTGTACTAACTTCTGAGGTTATACACTTCATCATCAACATGTATACTATCTCTATCTATCTTCACTAGTCATAATATGATGTCAACAACAAGTTATAAACAAAACAATATATTGTTGTAAATCAAATTATATACTTGACAATTTTTTGATTACCAAACACTAAGTATTTTTATTTTTGTGGTTTCCTATGAGAATGTACATCATGTGTTTCCATAAATTACAAAAATCACATATCACTATTAGGTAATTGTCAAAAATCTCCCCTATTGGCATTGATGGCAACAAAATAGGGAAGATTTTCTATGGGACAAGAACTTAACACAATAAAAATAAATAACACCTTACATTACATCTATTACAATTTGTCCAACATTGCATAAGGTCCCCTTGACAATATACTTTACAATTTTCTACAACTACTCCCCCTTTGACATCAATGACAAAGGTCAAAATGTCAGAAATTGTCCAAAAATATTGTCCTTCCTTATGCTGATATCATCTTCATGCAATCATCAAAGTTTTCCTTAAGAATTTTCATACCTTTAGTCCATGTCTCCTTGGTGGATTTAGATGAGGTGAGAATTGCACATAAAGCATATGATGCAATCTCAACTGCATTAAGATCTAAATAAACAAAGTTAGAATATGTTTCCTTGACCTTAAAACATTCCTCCAACTGTTTCTCAACAAAAGATAGCTTCAGAGAAATAGATTTTATGAAATCTGATATCCTCTTCAAAATTTGTTCCTTCCAAAGGTCTAGTTTCTTGATATCATTGTGGATACTGGCCACTTGTCCTTCAAAATCATAAACTTTGTAAGATGGATGCTCAATTTGGCTAGATAGAACATCTAGCTCACTCATCTTTCCTTCTATCTGACTGTTAATGTCCTTAGTTTGTATAATAAAGTACACTTGACATACAAAGTTTTCCCATTTTGTTGGCATCTCCCAAGTTCCTTGATACAAATATCAAGATTAGCCAAATCATTCTTGATGTTTTGACAAATGGTGCTAAACAAGTTAGCATCATGGGAAATTTGTGCCTTTGCTTCTGCAACATTTAACAAGTTAGTAAACTCTTCATCAAATGATTTCAGCATTGCTTGTGCCCCCTGTTCATGATTTGATTTAGTGTGCTATACTGCCAAAGTACTATGCAAACTATCAGTAACTTCCATTAAAGTTTTATGTAAACTTTTCACTATTCTATTCTTTTGTATAAGCTTAGATAGGGATGAGATTAGATCCATTTGATCATCATCATCAGCAGCTAAACCATCAAGAGAGAGAAGAGTGGATGAACTAGATGGTTTAGTATCATCCTCTCTTTGTTTCTTAGCTACTTTTATTCTTCTCTCCTCTTCCTCTTTATTTTCTCTTTCATCTCTTTCCTTTTCTCTCTTCTCTTCCAATCTTTTCTTCTCTTCTTTCTCTATTTTCTTTCTTATTTCTTCTTCTACTATTCACTTCTTTTCCTCCTCTTCTTTTCTTTTCTTTTCTTCCTCAAGCAATTTCTACTTGGCCTCTACTATTTTCCTCTTCTCTTCTTCAGTCCATCTCAATTTATCTTCAAACTATCAGTAACTTCCATTAAATTTTTTTGTAAACTTTTCACTATTCTATTATTTTGTATAAGCTTAGATAGGGATGAGATCAGATCCATTTGATCATCATCATTAGTAGCTAAACCATCAAGAGAGAGCAGAGTGGATGAACTAGATGGTTTAGTATCATCCTCTCTTTGTTTCTTAGCTACTTTTATTCTTTTCTCCTCTTCCTCTTTATTTTCTCTTTCATCTCTTTCCTTTTCTCTCTTCCCTTCCAATCTTTTCTTCTCTTCTTTCTCTATTTTCTTTCTTATTTCTTCTTCTACTATTCGCTTCTTTTCCTCCTCTTCTTTTCTTTTTTTTTCTTCCTCAAGCAATTTCTACTTGGCCTCTACTATTTTCCTCTTCTCTTCTTCAGTCCATCTCAATTTATCTTCAATATCCTTGGTATCTAGTTTATTAAGTTCAGAACCTTAAAATGGATTGGTATCATCAATGTTAATGGTAACATTAGTTTGATCAATTTGTATAGTGTCACTGCTCACTGACACTTTCAAGGTTCCATGTGCTAGAGGAGGTGCCGCCTTAGACTCTGTCAACATCTAACTAATTTCTACTATAGTCTCACTTCTCAATTTATCTTTTTCACCAACCATAAATAGAAATGGTCTCACTTTATTTCTTAAATATGGTACAAGGTTATTCAACAATCTTTTAATTTCTTCTTTGCCATCAGTCTTGCAAATAGTTCTAAGCATAGACTTCTAAAGTTCTAGATCTTCTTCCCTTGTAGGAGCCTTCTTCTAAATGAGTCTTTCAGAGACTTTATAGCTAATTAAGCTATTAAGATCCTTCAATTTTAGATTATTTTCTATAATATATCTCACAGTATAGATATCAATCTAATCCTTCTCAAAACTGTTATACAAATCATAAATTTTGTTCATCTAAACAAAGGTACCTTCATTAGCAATAATTGTATTGATCTTCTCTATCTTTGGCTTCCAAGGTTGTTGAGCTTTTCTTGCTAATTTCTTTGATGAAGTCACTTTCTCTGCTTGCTTGATCTCTTGTTCTTCTTCCTCTTCATCTCTGGACTCAACAATTGTCAACAATGTTTTCTATCTTTTTCTTGGTCTAGTGGCTTGTTTTTTTACCCTCTTTGTTTTAGTAGTTATTACTTCCACCAATCTTTTAGATTTTCTCTTAGGCTTGCTAGGTTGCACATATGACACTACTGCATATGGAATGCTTTTCTCTAAAGATATCTCTATAACAGATACCAACAAAGGTTGAATATTAGTATTCCTTGCTTCATAGTTTTCCTTATAGCCTTAGACTCACTCTCAATCATTCTAGCCTCTGATAGTGCTTTCTTCATAATAGATTCTATCTTTTTGTGTGATGCCTTCTCAAAGGTTGCATGATGAGCTGACTAGGTAATCTCATCATATGTGCCAAATCTATATTCTACTTTATCCCTATCCAAATTCAATAATAAATCAATACAACTAACTATTGTATCATTATTTAACTCATAACCCAAGGGATTAAGAAATGTTTCTCGAGGTTCCACTACTTGAATATAGGTATAATCTATATCAACCAAAATGCAAATGTCTTCCATAAATCTCTTCATAATTGTAGGTACAATTTTGAATCTCTGTTACATTTCATTCTAAAATGTTCTCATTATTAGGTTTCCACTTTCCAATATCTTATCTACAAGATTCTCCATTGTACATTTGTCACTGCTCATTATCTCTATGACTAATAAATAAGGAAATATTTTAAGTACATGAAAGAATATGTGATTGATAATTGAATAATATATAAACACACCATTCTTTGTTCTCTTGATCTTTTCTAGGTTTTCTAAGAGTTGCATTCTCAAGATTTCACTAAGATTCACTTGTTCCTTCTCTACACATATCTTATAACCTGCATAGATGAATCCAACTGATAGTTCATCAATCTTTGAGCTTGCACATACATAATAGGCAATTATTCTACTAAAAAATATTACATCATCTTTCTTGATAGTGTTGATCACCATAGCCTTTCCATTATATACTACTTTATTATAGCTTTCAACTTTCTTATTGACCATTTTCTCACCTATAGGTACACTACCTTGTTTACTAAGACTAGTTACCTCATGAATTAGGTCGGTAGAAATATCAATTACATTATCTTGCATCCATAAATTTTCATCTTGTGTCCTACTCAATATGATCTGTGTCCACTCATCTATGTCTAATTCATGGAAGAAATGATATTTGAATAGGTCTAGTTCCCTTATATGTTCAAATACGGGCTTCATAGTCATGTTGTGATTGAAAACTAATTCCATATCTTTGTTCATGAATTCACTACCAATAGACTCAAACTTACTATTTAGATAACTACCTACATCTTCAAGATATACTACGTTGTTCAGAGTGATAGATAATGTTGAGTTAGGGTTTCCTTTAGTAGGTTTTATAGAAACAACCTTCAACTTAGGTCTATCCTCGTTCTCAACATTGTGCACTACTTACATAGCCATGATTCTATAAAATAAAAAAATTACCAAACAAATTTGTGAAAAAATGATAAAATACCTCTCTCTAAAAATAGGGTTTTCTTTAAAATCACTCTGATAGGTTGCTTTTGATGTATTTGCAATGAAATGAAAATCAATTCTATACTCCATTTATTCCATCAATTTGAACTTGCATTAACTGCATACTTTACAAGCATGGAAAATCTATCAATTACATTTTGTAATCAAATAACTACTGAAGATCATCTATCCAATCTTCAGATGTCACCTGAGGTTTTCCATAGCTAGCGTCCATCATGAAAAAACTCTACTAAACTTTGCATCATGAAATTCTCTACAAAAACATAGCTTTCATCTTTTTCTATAGAATTAGCCTTTTTCTGTAATACTAGTAACTCTAAATTCCTTCGTAACTTACTTAGATGAGCTCCAAATTACAAATAAGCTTAGGTACCATCTAAACTTATCTCAATACAACTTTTCCCAACTTCGCTACCTCTAATTCAATCTTTGAATGAAGTTTTCAAATTTTGATGCTATGAACAAGATTAATTCAACTTAATTAAATCAAACTCAATAATTGACTTTGATCTTCCTATCTCATCAACATCTAGCTTTTCCTTTGAGATATCTACTCCTTTTACAAATGCCTCATTAAGTTCTTCTCAAAGTTCACTAACAATGTTTCTCTATTCCTTATTGTCTCTGCTAGTTTTGGAGTCCTTTCATGGTTCCTTCTATCATTTTTGACATTTCTTCTATTGTTCCTTCTATCTCTAAAGTTTCTATCCATTCTGCAATACTCTATTGTGTGTCTAAAGTTGTTGCATAATTGACATACTAGTGCTTTTCTTCTAGGATTCTGCATATCATTAGGTGCATGACAATTTCAAGCAATGTGTCCTAAGTTGTTACTTTTATAACACATGATTTGTCTTCTATCTTCATTATATCTTCTTCTATCTATAGGGTTAGTATTTATAGAAATTTTACTATTCCATCTATCATTATCATACTTAAGTTTTCTACAATCAATTGCATTATGACCCATACCATGACAATTATGACAATAAAATGTGTTAACATGATTAAATAACTCATTAGTACAATCTCTTTTCATATGACCTATTTCATTAAATAAAAAAAACTTAGCTCTAGATTCATACCTAGTTTCCTTAGGAGATTCCACTTGCTTTGGTTCATCCAAAATTTCAACTTCCTTGTTTTGCTCAATTTCTTTAGATTTATCAAAAGATTGACCAAATTAAATCTTATCATTAGATTTATATTTTTCTTTTAGATATGATCTAATCTCAAGTTTCTTACAGACATGTTAATTAGACAACCAAGACTAGTCTTATCATAAGTAGGTCTCTATATTGACATTGAATCATCAAGCTTTTCTCTACTAGAATAAAGCTTCTCATGCTGCTACTTGAACTGAGTTAATTCACCTTTCACAATAGTATTGTACTTATAAAGTTCTTCATGATCTTCTTTCAATGTTTCAAATTCAAATATTTTCTTTGCTAGACTTGCTCTTGGATCTACATTTTCAGTCTTCAAATAAGATTCAACTTTGCTAGGATCATTTCTTAAAGTCAATTTCAAATTTTCAATCTTCAATTCATGCTTCAAGATTCTGTACTCTATCTTTAGCTTTGAATAATCACCATCACTAGTTCCAAATTTAGTAGATTCAGGCTTGGATTTGAGATGTTCAATCTTTTCCTTCAATTGATGAATGTATACTTTGGAGTCTTCATATAAATCCTTCAGCTTATCTCTTTCTTCAGTAAGGAGATCAATTTGTTCAAGAGCTTCTTCAAGGTTCTTCATCAACTATTCCACATCCATAGGGATCTTACTCAAGCTATTAAGGTTCTTCAAAGTAATTGCACTCTGATACCAATTGTTAGAAATAGGGATTACTTGGGGGGTGGGGGGGGTGAATTAGTAATCTACAAGCTTTAGTCACCAATTGGATATTATTTCTTACTTTAAACCATGCATAACAAAGAAATAAAGTAATGCTAAATAGTAGTAACAACAATACACAAAGCAACTCATAACACCATATTTTTTTAACTAGAGAAACCTTGGCCAAGGGAAAACCCTAGTGGGGATGATACCCACTAGATAATATACTAATATATAAGTTCATTTGTTAGAGTATGGACCCTATTAGGAGCCAATGAGAAAATTTACTATAAGGAGTCCTTGTAAGGAGACCTTGAATCCCTATTAGGATATTCCAACCTTGTTAGGAGTTGTAGTATAGTAAATGCAAGATGAGCCCACTACCAAACATGCACTTCTAATTATAAGAAGAGCTCACTACCTAAACAAGCAACCCGAATTTTGAAATATAAGTATTGTATCTTATTCCTTGACTGATCTTTGATCTTTAGCTTGATCTTAGATCACAAAATAGCTCATATAAAACTTCACATATATCATTTTCACAAAATTTTGCATACAATCACAATTACAAGATAACACTTGCAATCACAATCACACTTCTCGTCACAATATGTCCTTTGCATAAATACCATAGCCTTACACAAATTGATGCTAAGTTAGCTAAGACCATGATCCACTTTTCCAACTTAGAGTAAGCATCTAGGATGTCCGCCCTAATTGGACAAGTAATTATCTTGTAAACAAAATAATCCTTTCCTTCAATTTTGCTATCTTGTTTTGCTTCAAACATGATTATCTATGTTCTATATAGTTTGTACTAACTTCTGAGGTTATAAACATCATCACCAACATGTATACTATCTACATATAATTTCACTGGTCATAATATGATGCTGGCAACAAGTTATAAACAAAACAATACATTGCTATAAACCAAATTCTATACTTAGACAATTTTTTGATTACCAAACACTAAGTATCTTTATTTCTAAGGTTTCCTATGAGCATGTACATCATGTGTTGCCATAAATGACAAAAATTACATATCACTATTAACCAATTGTTAACATTAACTCTTTACTAGTTATTGATTAACAATTACATATCACTATTTGGGAAAAGCCACCAATTGCAACTAGTTACTAATTTTTCACTCTTTTGAAGTGAGCCCTGTTAGAAACCAACCCTGTTAAAGGTTACAAAACACATTGTTAGGTGTGACCTTGTTAAAGGATTTAATCACTCTGTTAGGAGTGGCCTTGTTAGAGGTCTTTAGACAATTCAATAGAAATGGCATGTTGTTAGAGGATTTACAAATAATTGTTAGGATAACTTTGTTAAGAGATTTAGATCATTGCTACAATGGTTAGAGAGTAACAATGAGATGACCTAATTCCTAATGCAACTAAATTTCTGATTATAGATCTTAATTTTGGCTTGTATACTTGATCCTTTTTTATCATATGTATCTTTTCATCACAACGAGCATATTCTTCTTATCCTTCAAATTCACTTCCTTTTGGCATCATCAAATATTTAATTATGCTCCACTCATGCTTGTTATTCTAATCCTCAACTTGACCTTATATTTATATCTTTCACATTTTCACACTAGTACATTTGCACCTATTTTTCTACCAAATTTTTTGACCAAAGCTATGAATTCTCCTTATTTTTTGATTTCATTCTCGTGTTGGTCATAAAAAAAAATTATTTTCCTACTTTGGTCAAAATTTTGACCAAAAATAGTTTGCCCAAGTTGGTCAAAATTTCAACCAATTTGGGTCATAATAGAATCTTGACCAAAAAATTTTGATAAAAAAGGTTAAGCCTGAATTTGAGTTTAATACATTTTTCATTACTCATGATTTTTTGGGTTGAACTTTGTTGATTTCTTAGCATTTCTATTGTTTGGTGATTTCATAAGGGAAGGGCATTTGAGGGGACTTGTGATTGATTAGTTGGGTTGTGTGGAAGGCTTCATTGGCAATGACAAATGATGATTGACAAATTTTATAGAGATTTGAATCATCATCTCAGCTAAACTTTAGTGATTTGGGGATTTCGGGTGAATTCTGGTGATCATTTTTGCTCATAGCAGCCCTTTTCGACTGTATCTCAGCTGCACTTTGGTGATTTGGGGATTTTGGGATTTTGGGTGAACTTTGGTGATCATTTTTGCTCATAGCATCCTTTTTCAACCGTAAGAAATAAAGCAACCATAAGCAAGCTTTGACCTATAACTGAATCACTCTTTATGGTTTGTAATATGTTCTTCATTTTTGATTATTTGGAGGTTCTACAATCTCTACTATTACTAGGACTTTAATCACATGCCTTTTGCCCGAGTCTTGATATTTGCACCCTAAAATTGTCCTTAGAAGATTTTACTCAACTTCATTATATAACAAACCTAACTTGTAGGTACTAAAAAATAACTCTTGCTTATATTAGAATTAAGTCATATACTATGCACTTTCAATGGCACCATTACTTGTAAGTTTGCCACATCCTCTAAACATGATTTTCCACTATCACAAATCATCTTTTTGAGTGATGTCAATTGATTAGTCTCTTTTACCTTGTCAAAGCTCATACAAAACCTTAATAGGTTTTTATCTACCTATTGAATGATATCCTTCACTAAAACTCAATCATGGTGCTTGCCACTATTGCACATCGATGCATCATATTACAAAAGTTTGTCACTTATTTTTCTATATTTTTTCATGGTATTAAAAGCATAATGACTACTCCTTATAGATTTTATGCACTAGTACTGATTAGATGGTCACCATTATCAACAGTTGATAATATTTTCCACCTTTATGATTGTTTGGCCCTACAGGTCAAGCTTGTGTTGAGATGACTATCATGTAATGGTCCTCTCTACCTCTAATTATTTGGCCTATATGTGATCCTCATTTTGAAATATGACTATCATAAAAATTGTTTTTGTGCTGCCCTCCAAATTGTTGCTCTTCTAGTATTCACAAATTAGTGTTTTCGCATGTTGTTCACTTGATACATCTTGTTCTCAAGAAAAGTTGTTTCTTAGCTATGACCTTGATTGTAAAAAATTATGGGGCTCTTAAATTTTGCTCATATCTTTGAATCTTTTTTCCTTTCACCTCCATCACTCCTCACTTGCATGGTGCTCTCTGTTTGTAGTGTGCTTTAGCAATCCTTCACGATTTCTTGTTGACTACTCCCTTATAGTGGTTTTACCTTTGATAGTCTTCCCAATGAACCAATTTAAGACTACATATGATTATTAAGAATAATGCTTCCATCTTTTTTGGTTATTCATGTCTACCACTTTAAATAACTACCTTGATGCTTCATTGGCCATTGTCCTTTACATGCTACTACATTGTTGATTTGGATTAAAGTTAATTCATACTATTATCATACCTTCAACACTATCATAATAGTGTAGCTATAATTTTTTCATCATTGTTATTTATACATACCTTTTACAACCTTTGCATGCTCACCATACCAGTCTTCAATACTATTAGAAGGACCTCATAGGTCTATCACATCATGAAAATTTCCTTTGAGCTCATGGAAAGATTTGAGACCTTAGTCTCCTTAGTGCATCTTTTTCTATTACATAATAGACTTCTATTTTTTCATGTCCTCATAATGGTGTCCTCTTGATTGCTCTGATGGATACCTCTACTTTGTCTTGCATATCCCAGTCCACTGCTCTTAATTTCAATAGTAATGTCTTTCTTTTAGGAGTACTGATTAATATTCCATCATTTTAAAGCACTATTCTTGTCTCAAATAATTATCATTTTTTTAAAAATCACCATGTTAATAATCTTTAATCTAAATTGGAAATCAACCATTTCTTTGGTGATAGTTTATCCATTTTGTCAATTCTAAAATGCTCCCTTGGCTATCATACTAATTAGTCTACATCAAGTGTCTTATTGTCCTCTATTGTTGTCCTATGACTATCCATTTTGATCTAAATGATCTTCACACTTGGTCTTAGGAAGAAAAACACCCTCCAGTTGCTATTATTATGGATAAATCTTATTTCTTATTTAATCCTGAAAATGATAATATGAACAAGGAGAAACTCCAAGATTTTGGTTCCTAGTTTTGCACCAAATATGCCTCTATGAAATAACATTTCACCCCAAACATTATTCTTTGGTACCTTTAAAGTGGGTCTTAGTGCATTAAGTAGTTAAACACTTGATGAAACACATGTAAAAAAACTCATAGTTTATTTATATTTTGTCTGTTAGTGGGAAAATTCATGATGTTATTAGAGCTATAGAATTTTGTAACATTAGGAATAACATAATTAGATAGACTAGCACAATATTTGTGGAGGTCAAACTTTGCACATTTTAAACCTTCCTTGATAGGGTTCATTCCATAAATACCATCTTCTAACAAATGCTCAAAAATGTTCATAGCTATAGCCAGTATTTACCAAAATGAATCATCCCATCCAATTGTATTTTATACTAAAACATTTTGATACCTTATAGAATTTGCAAGACCATTGCTCAAATTCTTTATCATTTTTTTTATGGACATAGCTGAGGTAGTCCATTGTACATTATAGGATTACCCATTATCATAGATGATTATTCCCATGTTGGTTGAAGAAAACAAAGGAGAGGTGTCATTGATATTTTATATATCTACCTTAACCATAGGTTTTGTAGATGCCTCCTTTTTTTCTTGTTGATATTGCATGCAAGAAACCTTTCTGCTAGTAAGAGTATCCAGACAATTTATTATCTTGAAATAATAGACCAAAGGGTTGCACATCTATTGAAGTTTTTTTGTAGACTCTCATTTTTTCTAGATTCCTTTTGAAACTTCTTGGGAAACCTTTTAGTATTAATTGATTTAACACCACTAGTACTATACTAGCGGTAAAATTTGGTCAATATTTTCATGCATTTGATAAAAATATTTAATTTTATGTAGCTCCTATTTTTTGTTCTTTTTATACACAAGAAATTTATTGATTCATTTGAGCATGCCACAACTTAATATTATTATTGTTCTTGTGAAGTTGGAATTCCTATAGGGAATATGTGTTCTTGGGAAGTTGGAGTTCCTATAAGGAATATGTGTTCTTCTCTCTCACTTCCCATTAGATCAACAGGCCACAACTCGCTTTACCATCACACAAATGTTGTAGTGAGAGCTATTGTTATGTTCATTAGCATTAGCAGAACCAATTTCTCTAGAATTTCTCTCAGTTTGCAACACTTTCTATACTTTACTCATTATGTGCATTTGTGCTCTAGCAAGTTCAAGAACATGATAAACACATTCAACTCCTTATTTTATCTTAAGCTTCTTAATAATTTTCCATTGTTGAGATGGGGATTCCTATACAATTTTCTATACTCTTATTTTTAATATTCTATCTTTAACAATCATTGCCTTTGTATTATTCAAAACAAGTGGACTATTTGAACCTATATATACATATATATCTATTCTAAGAAGATTTTATGATCTCGTATGAACACATAAAAACACTTATTCCAAGAGGCCCATTGCTGAATACTATCTCTACAAAATCCAGAAAGTAATCTCCTATGGGAAGGTCATTGAAAATATAGAAAAAATCTCCATAATGACTAGATTGGTAGATCTAACACATAGGCTTCTAAGCTAACAATAAAGTTCCATTGCTGACACCATCATGCTTAGGCAAGCATGTTCCCACTGATGCAATTTCAAACAAACCACTACATTTGATGGCAACAATAACAGATAATATGTGACTATCCTCATTGTGACAGTCTCACAGCCTTTACTTGTTTTGTATTTTACCTTCTAAGGTCTTCAAGATCTATTTCTAATCAATGTGCATTAATTTCTTTTAGACACTAATTCCATGATTTATGACTTTAAAACCTATACCATATTTAGTTTGATAAGAATGTTGTATCTTAACTTTATATTATTATACTTGAAAATCAAATTATCCAAAACTTTTCAGCAATACAATAATGACATATTTTCTTTCCAAGAAGCATTGTCACCTAAGAATTATCACATTTTTAAAGAAAGGGGGATCCATTTGCATGAAACACATTAGTGTAGAAAAATTCTAGTTGGGGTCAATAATACCATCATTGGGTGTGAATAAAGCATAGTTCAAAGATACCTAGCGAAGGTTATCCATCTAGGCACAATACCATGAAGAGAAAATTTGTTTCACCAAGAGAAAATGCTACCATGGACTTCAAGAAAATAAATAAGGAAAACTTATTGTCTAGTCCCCGCTAAGGATAGAAATGATATAGAAAACATAGTTGGTGTATGAGTTCTTGATACCTTGCATGTTATTTGGTGTTTAGTAGCTCCATGAAATAGCATAAGTTTTGACAATCTTCATATAGTTTGAATTCATATTTGCATGGTCTTCTATTGCTAGAGAATGATAACCTCTACAAAATTATTTTTAACTCCATCCATTCCAAAGTAAATGCATTTCCATGTTCAAAGATCCCTGAAACAAAAGGAAAAAATGTCTTATCCTATATGTGTCTTCCTATTTGGGTCTGAGTTTCCTTCCAATACAGTCTTCCATTAACTATGCACAAGTACTAGCTGCTATTATATTACAGACATACAGCTTTAGCAGATAATGAAAACCCTAATTATGTGTATTATCTCACTAAGATTAAATTATTCATTTATTAAACTCCCTTGAAGAAACCTACAACATGCCTTTAGCAAGACTCGAGAGAATGAAGAGGTCACAAAACTTCCTTTTTGACTCTTTGAACTATTAGGAAGTATGGGAATGTGAAATGAACACATCAAAATATTCAAATGGCAAGGTAATTGGATACTTTAGAAATTGCTAAAATAGTTTCACAAAGATAAAACATAGCATATAGACCTTTTGTAAAAAATCATCATGTTAATAATATTTAATCTGTATTAGAAATTGACCATTTCTTTGGTGACAGTTTATCCACTTTATCAATTCTAAAATGCTCCCATGGCTATCATACTAATTGGTCTCAATCAAGTGTCTCATTGGCTTCTATCATTTTTCTATGACTATCCATTTTGATCTAAATGATCTTTACACTTGGTCTTAGGAAGAAAAACACCCTTAAGTTGCTATTATTATGGATAAATCTTATTTCTTATTTAAGTCCTCAAAATAATAATATGAACAAGGAGAAACTCCAAGATTTTGGTTTGTAAATTTGCACCAAATATGCCTCTATGAAATAACATTTCACCCCACACACTATTCTTTGATACCTTTAAAGTGGGTCTTAGTGCATTAAGTAGTTAAAAACTTGATGAAATGCATGTAACAACATTCATAGTTTATTTATATTTTTCCTATTAGTGGGAAAATTCATGCTATTATTAGAGTTATTAAATTCTATAACATGAGGAATAACATAATTAGATAGACTAGCACAATATTTGCTAAGGTCAAACTTTGCACTTTTTGAACCTTCCTCGACAGGGTTCATTCCATGAATACCATCTTCTAATAAATTCTTAGAAATGTTCATAGTTATAGCCAATTTTTACCAAAATGAATGATCCCATCCAATTATGTCTTATACTAAAACATTTTGATACCTTATAGAATTTGCAAGACCATTGCTCAAATTCTCGATCATTTTTGTTATGCACATAGCCATAGAGAAATTGAAAAATGACTTCCTCTAATTGCATGCAGCCATAGAGAAATTTTATGTAAACAACTCCTAATTGGACTCTCATAATCTAAAATACTTAATATAATTGTTCGCCATTTTTATCTACAAAAGAGAACAGTTGAACAAATTGTTAAATTTAGCAATGTGCAAACCCTAAAAAGACTTAAACAGAAAAAATTAGTGGTAGTGAAATATCTTTCAATGAGACTGTGAGTCCACATCATAACTAGATACCATCACTAGACAGAAACCCCCCTTAGGGGGAGCAATCTACTATTTGAACTAAAGAGGGAGGTGGTATTTTCTCCATTCTCCAACTTGACCAGTCAACCCAATGCTATAGGAACTTGATGGCCTTAGTGGCTTTTGCCATCTTGTCACCTAAACCCTTAAAGAAGTTCTCTATATTCACCATCTTTCTAATCAATGCCTTTAATATTGCCTTGATACCCCCATATTGTCTCTAAGAATGCTAACCATCTAAACTTAGACTCGGTAGTACAAGGCCCCTATGTCCCTCGCACTCTCCCTCTCCTATTGCTCCTCCATCTTGAATACAACATCTAGATGTTCTTGTAGAGATAGCATCATAGAGAATATTGGCTATTCATTCATTGACAAGCCATTTTATTTCTCAAACCTCATCACTCACTCAGCGCCAAGAACTTAATAATATAATCAAATTTTTTCATTTTTATGAATATTATTAAACCTTTCTTGAAATTTTATTTTTATTTTTTCAAAAACTAGGTGTAGTACATAGGCACCAAACAAATAAATGACTTGCTTTACATCAATACTTATTTTTATTTTGACATCATTAATAAACATGCCAAAAGGCAGAAATATTTAGTTCTCAATACAATCAAAGACTCAAACACTAATCACAAAACTTTTGGGAGTCATTTATAATGAAAATTTAGAAAAGCAATTGGACTTATTTACAAAAATATTAAAATGTGTCATTTTAATTCATACAGATGTTTTCTAAAAAATATTACAGGTTTCATTGAATAATTAGGAAATGTACTCACCATGTTGAGTAGTAAACCCAAACCATAGAAGAAAATTCTTAGGCTACAAATTACTTGTTCTCTTCCCCAAGTAATGCCAATAACATATTTTGAGTTCTAGGATAATAAGAAATCAAGATCTCAGATAATTAACCCTAGAGACGCTCATATAACCCTAGACTCCAGCCACAAGAGAAATATAGATTTAACAAATTAATATCAGGTTGCAATACCCTGGTCAAAACATGAATAGGTCAAGACTACTTTCTAATAGTCCTTGGCAAGCCTAGGTATGCCTAGAACCTTGGCACAAGAGTGTAGATTTAGCTCAGTTGTGTTTAAACATACTTGAACCAAATTCACAAACACATTGTAGCACCTTGAAGAGACCATGAGAGAATATGCCTGGAACCATAAAAGTTGAGTTTTAAATGAAAAAACAACATAGACGATGAAAATAAACACCTTTCTGTATTGATAAGTAGGAGATACTTTCCACAGCAAGTCAACTTATGGTATTGCTATCAGGATTCAATTGTGTACTTTCTAAGACCCATGCTTTATGAGTAGTACTTCACAAGATAGTGTGGTAGAGCATAAGGAACAATTATTTTAAATCTAGGTGTTCAAATTCCTACCAGATGATAAGATAGGAAAATGGAGTAGGGTGGTTGGGCAAAGTGCAAACTATACAAACCTAGGGGTAGTTTTGTTGCCATCTGCAAATAAAAAATATGGATAAGCCCTCTATCATAAGGTTCACCAAATTTTCAACTTAAGTTTGGAATTTTACAAATTTATTAAAAAAAATGTATAAAAATCGTGGAAGTTTGTGAAGGTTTTTATTAAAATGTGTTTAGAAATCATTTTTATCCTAGGGTTTTTTATTTTTTTCTATTAAATAATAAATACACTAAATTACTTCCATTCCTTGATAATCTAGAGATCTGATCCAAACAATAAGAGTGAAAAAATTGTTTATGCACAAGTAGAGAGGAGAATGGAGCTAGTGCGGTTATGTTAACTGCCTTGTTTGGGTAGGTAAGGTGTCATTAGCTAGACACAAGGTGCTTCTAAATAGAGTAAGACCCAAGTGCCTACATTTATACGAGAGTATATAACATACAATAAAACAATATTATGATCAAATAGAGGTGTGGCGCTTAGGATTTTTAAGGAAGTTGTGACACTAACATATTACTAACTTTGCCTTGTGAACCTTCTAGTTCACCTTTATCTCCATCTTTATAGTGAGTTGCAATTTAGTCAAAGTGCCCAGTTGTATTATCTCTAAAAATGCTAACCATTAAATTATAAAGTACAATATTTAGTCTCTTAGAAGAGTCTTCATTGTTTCAATTTTATGGTTATATATAATGGGAAAAAAAGTTGTTCTACAATTTGCATGTGGCATGATCATGGTAAGAAAAAAAAAAAGTAGTTCCATAAACTCAGCCTCCTATTATAATAATTTTAAATTACATCAATACTTTTCCCAAGATTTGTCCTAATTTCTTTGATAGGTTTTTATTGGCACCTTTTTTGAAGAATATCATTTTCATATGAACTTTTATGCACATCTTTGCTCAACTTTGTTATAGTTTTTGCCAATTCTAAATTAGCCTTTTTAAGTTTCACCAATTCATTTGTTAAAAAATATAGTAAACTTTCTTTTTCTTTCTTCACTAGTTTACCCAAATTTTCCATCAAAACAATAATTTCTTTGTACAAATAAGAATGAATTACCTAATAATGCACTAATTCTCAATCTTTTACAATTCTCAAACCTGATATAATCTCCTTTGATGATGGGACTGGTGGATGTTGAATCTCCTTTAACTATTGTTAGACTTAGACTTTCACAATGTCTAATTTGAAGAAAAAAAATTTCTCCTCAAACAACATCAAACTTAAAAAGGTATTTCACCATAAATCCACCTTTTTATCTTGACTAGCTAATTAAGCATTGGGGACTATGATCAACAATAAACTTTTTAAAGCCATATCAACCTCAATTTATGGTGAAAATTTCCTCTAATCTACTCTCATCCATGCTTTAACAATCTAATTCCCATGATCATTTGTTTAATTAAGAATTCCCTCCTACTACAACATGCAATAGTTTGTAGTAACATGCAAAGGTTGTTCACATTCAAAACATGTTGATTCTATACTTTTGTGGTGAGTCATTTTTTTTGGTGAATTGTTTGAATATATAATAGCCTTATTCTCCAATAGGTAATGGTCCCTCTTTAGAAGGAGGAAGCTTCACACATATTTCCCTTTGCATAGCTAGTGTGGTGATTTTTACCCCAATTGAATGCTAACCTGAATGCTACAATTATGATTACAAAGTAGCAACACTTTTTTGAAAACCTTTGAGCATTTCTTTGCACAATCTTTGTAAAAAAATCTCATTGGTTTGTGCTCAAAATATTTGTATCCATATGTTTACTATCTTTTTATGTTCTACATCATTGGAGGCCCAGGGAATTGCACTCAAAATTGCAAAAACTTCATTGTATTATAATGCAGAAGTGTTGTTACGATTAGAGAACACATTAGTTACACCAAATTTTTCTTTTAAAACCATATGTGTAGATATAAACATTAAGTACAACATATTCACTTTTTTTGTAGATAATATACACATTAGTTAGATCAAATTTCTCTTTCAAAACCATATGTGCAGATATAATCATTAAGTACAAAATGTCTAATTTATTTTTAGATATATTTTCCTATGAAGAAAGACCACACCTAAAAACATGAACCTAAAACAAAATAATGAGACAATGGCTACATTGATGGGGACACAACCCAAACACAAAATGGACACAACAGGAAAAGGGAAAGTTTTATTAACTATAAAAATATGCTAGTACACTTAGTACAGAGAAACAGACTCCAAAACATGCCCTATGGGCTTACAAAAGCATAAATCTAGAGCTAATTTCTTCTCCCAGTACCTTCTCTCAAACTCCACTCTGAATTTCTTTTTACAATGCCAAAAATGTTCTTAAATAGACCCTGGAGGGTTAAGGATTAGGAATACATTCTAGAAAGTGCTAGTTGGCATCCACCGACCAAATAGAAGGCTCTAGAAGTTGCATTAGAAGTTGGCACAAAATTAAAAGAATCTAGAAACGGTAACCGAACTTTCGGGAGGCATAACATTTGAACTGTAGCTCCGATTGACGAACCATTTACATTTCTAGAAAGCTCTTGAAGCGCTCTATAGCCCTATGGACTAGCTTTGCTTGTCCCCCATTTTTTGGCCCTATTCAAGGTCATTTATCGCCCTAAACCTGACTTTAAAGCATTCTTAGGAGGTCTCCAAAAACCAAAAAACTGCGATAACTTTCAAATCGTGGGGCCTTTTCACCTGATTCTTTTTTTGGAATGCTCTAAATTACAATTACATTCATCTGGCCAATTTACACCCTCTAATTCACCAAAATTATGGCTCAATTATAAACTCCTATTTTTCTAGCATTTACACGTATCCCAAGGTGATTAAAAACTCTAACCTAGAACACTAATAGTGGAACTATGAGAGTTGGAACCTTTATTTGACCCAAATGGGTATCCAAAAATGAAAACACATGAAAAAAAAACTAAGTCTAAGTACATTTTTTTTGGGTGACATAGGATTGCCCTTATACCTCTGGATGCTCCTGCATCATACATTATGGTCTTAGTTCCAAAAAAAATTGATAAATGTAATTATCCTTGCAAAAAGTATAAGGGCTTAAAGAATCAAAGAATTTTGATCACAACAGTGCAGAGTCATTGCAGGCAACATGGTCACATTGAAGGTGGCCACAATTTTTCTTATTGCTAAATGTGGATTTCCTATTGGAGGAACATGGAGGTGTGAATATCCAAGCTAAGTATAACACTCCCATGGAAGAAGAAGATGATGTGCTAGAGGACATGATTGAAGAAGATCGTATTGGAGTAGGTGATGAAGAGGCTCACAATGATGGTTCTAGTGCATCTAATAATGATGATGAAGATGGTCTTGATGTACCTTTACTTGACAATGCACATGAGCCCCTATATAAAGGCTCTCAAATAACTCTTCTCTTAGCTATAGTGTTGTTGGTGAACTTAAATGTTATGAATGGTTTATCCAATGTAGCAATGTCACGTATGCTAAGGTATGCCATTTTTGTCATCTTCACTATTACCATACAATTACTATTCATTATATTAATAATGCATATTTGTTGTTTTAGGTTGATAGGTGAGTTTTTGTTACCACCATCAAACATTTTTCCTCATTCGTACCAATAATTGTCTACCATTATGAATTAGATTGGAATGAAGTACCAAACAATGCATGCATGTCTCAATGATCACATTCTATATCATAAACAACATGAATTTGCAACAAAATAACCTAATTGTCATATTAGTAGATAGCAGTCAGATCAAGTAACAAAAAAGGTGCCTCACAAGATTATTTGGTACATTCCCATTATTCCATGTATTCAATGATTATTGAGGTGCACTAGCTTGACACAATTTATGGATTACCATGCATGCAATAGAAGTTAAGATGACATTGTGTGAATGCTTGTGAATGGTTCTGCATTTAAAGAGATAGAAGAAACATGGTCACACTTTAAAAAAGAACCTCATAATCTAAAGTTTTAATTGACAGCAAACGATGTCAATCGATTTGGAGATATGAGATCTGTTTTCTTAGTGTAGCCTATTTTTGTTATTAACAATAACATTCCTCCTTGGATGTCCATAAAGAGGGAGTACATAATGGTGTCAATGATTGTAGTAGGTATTTTTCATTTAATAGTTTTCTAAATTAATTTATAAACAATGCATGAAAATGGTTATAATAATTATGCAATGTTTATGTTCATTCAATTACTAGGTAAGTACTAAGTTAGAGATATGAACGTGTATATTGAGCCCCTAATTAAGAAGTTGTTGAAGTTATGGAATGGTGTCACTATGTATGACATCTCTAAACCAATAGGACATTGGCAATTTTAATTCCATGCAATGCTTGTATGGACAATACATGACACCCCTGGGCTAACTCATTTTTGTGGTATGTTATATTGTTAAGATCATATATTTTTGGTTTTCTATAGTGTTTACACATTACTTATTGTATCCATGCAATGCTTGTATGGACAATACATGATGCCCCTGGGCTAACTCATTTTTTTGGTATGTTATATTGTTAAGATCACATATTTTTGGTTTTCTATAGTTTTTACACATTACTTATTGTATGCTTAAGATGCACATGATAATTGTACATGATTTTTTAGGTCTTCAGACAAAGAGAAAATTCACATGTCTAGTATGTGGTCCGAAGATGAAATCTTGTCATTCAAGAAGTTCAGGAAAGTAGGTGTTTGATGAGTTTAGAAACTTTCTCAATAATAATCATAAGTATCAAATTACCAAAAAAATATTTTTAATGGAAAATAAGAGACATCATCAAGGCCATGAAGAATGACACTTCATTTATAGAAGTTGGAATACGATTGACTAAATTGTTGAGGTAATATCTAGTTTGTTGTCCAAAGTTTAAAATTTGTATTTTGATATTGACTTATATTTACTAATGATATAATTGATGCTTGTGAAGGTCATCAAGGCATCAATGACCAATTTATTAGAGGAATGAAAAGTTATCCCACTCAATTTAGTAAGTTACCATACTACAAGGATCTCCCAATTGTGCATTTGTTTGATGCTATGCATATTGGAAATAATGTAATAGAGACACTATGAAAAATATTGGATGAAAGGTATGATAGAGAAAAAATTGCCAAAATTTGTATTGACATTCATGAATCCAATCATGCACTAAAAAATTTTATTGAATCAAATAGCAATGGAGACCACATGAATACAAGTGCCCTTCCTTAGTTATCAAAGGAGCAACAAAGTGATGCATTAAAAGAAGTCATTAAAAAAACAAAATTTTGAACAAGATTTGCTGTAAATATAAGCACTCTTCTATCAAAGATAGGTGATTTTGTGCTAGGGTTGAAAACACATGATTGGCATAACTTCATCAAGGTAAGTCATGTTCTCTATTTATAGTATATTTGTAAAATTTAATGTACTACCTATTGCATTATTTAATAATATATTGAAATGATCATTTTTTAATGATTACAATATATCGTACCTCTATCCCTCCCACACTAGTTTGAAAAAAATATTAAACAAGTTATATACGACCTTAGAAAATACATGAGGTAATAAGTGTTTTTTTTAGATTTGTATAATTTTATCTGAAATCTCATTTATATGTTCTTGTGTGTTGAATCTCTTTTAGGTGGTTATTATCTAAAGAAATTGATAAAAATATATATAAAATATTGGAAAAGAAAATTTTCATAGCTTATGTGTGAAATGCAAAAGTGTCTACCTTCAATCTTTTTCAATGCTCAAGAACACTACCTCATACATCAAGTTGAGGAGATTGAATTGTGTGGACCTATACAAACTAGGTCAATGTGGATGGTTGAGAGGCACTTGAAATTTGTGAAGGGCTTGGTTTAAAAAAGAGCACATCCTAAGGGTTCTATGGTAGAGGGATATATGGTATAATAGACCATGGTGTACATTAGTGAATACCTTCCAAAGTTTACAACAAATATCTATGTAGATGAAATTTGGGATCCCAACTCTAATGACAAATTTGAAGGGGATTATATGATAGGGAAAGGTAGATTGAGGAGATTGACAGGTAATTATAAGTTATTTTTTTGTTTTTTATTAATTCTTATCCACCATCAATATAAGTTGTTTCTAACTAGTATAATTTTTTTCTTTATAGTTGGTCGTGAGTGGGATGCACTACATTTGTATATTGCAAACAATCTTGATTATATGATGGAATGGATTGAATAGTCTCAAGAAAATGGTCACTCATTAACATGGGATAGCATTGCATTGTTAGTTAAAGAAGCTCATTGTAATGGAGATCCCAATGTTACACCAATGGTACTTGATCTGGTATATGACTTAAGAGATACAAAGGTATGCAAAAGATTACTAATCATGAGCCATAAGTTTAATATCAACTCATAGATAAATGCAAATAATCTTGACATGTTTGAAAAATTGTACGTCAAATACCACAAAGCTATGTACTACCATGGCCATAAATTTTGCATAAAAAAGTTAGATGAAATGAAGAAAACATGTGATTTTGGGATCAGTGTAGTCTTTGTGGTCACCAATATTTCATCTAGAACTAACATACATCCTCAACAATCTAAAAATTTATACTATGGAATTTTGGATGATATACTTGAGTGTGACTTTAATTCATTTAAAATAGTTCTATTTGTTGTCTAATGGTACAGGCTATGGCTTAATCAAAATGATCTTGATAGGACTATTATTGAACATGATAGTGGATTTAAAATGATTAATACAAGATCATTTGAGCAAGTCGAACATGAGCCCTATGTTCTTCCAAGCCAATGGGAGCAAGTGTTTTACTTTAGCATTCCACACAAATTAGGTTGGTCATTTTTGTTAGACATGATCCAAGAGGAAGGCCAAAAAAGTATAATGTGATGGAAGAAGAGGATACTGAAGAAGTAGAAGATGAAAAATTGATTATCATGCATTGTTAACTAATGATGAAGAAGAAGATGGTGATGATTCTAGTCATGCTGATGGTAATGGTGACAACAATGATGATGATGATAACGATCATGATCATGTTGATGAAGATGGTGATGATCATGGTGATTATGGTCATGATGATGATGGTGATGAAGATGATGATGATGGTGATGAAGATGGTGGTGGTGACAACGATGATCAAAGTAACAAGTATGATGATGGTGTGATGATCAACGAAATGTTTGTCTAGGTATGATCAATGTCAACTATGATGGCGTCATGTATGACCAAAATTTTCATTCAAAACCATATGTGTAGATATAAACATTAAGTAGAACATGTCATAAACATTAAGTAGAACATGTCAAATAATTTTTTACATATACACATTAGTTACACCAATTTTTTGGATAACTTAAGATAAATGATTTACATATACAATCTACTTTATTTTATATATATATTTTAGTAAGTCTATTACTTTTATTTTTTTGTTGATTGCTAAGAATTTCTAATCTTTTTCATAGGGCAACATGGATAGACCACCACGTCGTACAAGCGGGGATGCACCATCTCACACACCTTCTTCAATAGAGGTAAACCTTAATTATTGTAATTGTTCAAATTATATAGAAAAAAATGTCATATTATTATGTTCTTTCAAAACCATATGTGTAAATACAAACATTAAGTACAACATGTCAAATACTTTCATTGTGCTATCGATTTCTAAGAATTACTAGTCTTTTTTATAGGGTAACATGGGTAGATCACCATGTACAGGTGGGGATCCACCATTTCACACACCTTTAGTAGAGGTAAACATAAATTATTATAATTTTTATTGTTATATACAAACAAATGTCATATTATTATGTTCTTTTTGTTATGGCTTTCGAGTTATTTTGATGAAATTTTACTGATTTTGAATTTTATAGATATATACATTAGTTACACCAAATTTTTCTTTCAAAACCATATGTGCAGATACAAACATTAAGTACAACATGTCAAATATTTTTATTTTGCTTCTAATTTCTAGGAATTAGTAATCTTTTTCATAGGGCAACATGGGTAGACCAACATGCACAGGTGGGGCTACACCAACTCAGACACCTTCAGTGGAGGTAAACATTAATTATTGTAATTTTTATTGTTATATAGAAACAAATGTTATATTATTGTTTTCTTTTCTTTATGGATTTGGAGTTATTTTGATGAAATTTAACTGATATTGATGTCACAAATGATAGGAAAAAGCTAGAATGGTAGTAGATCAAATGCGATTTGAAATATAAGTGTCATTTCTACATGAAACCGCCTTTAGTGTTGACCCTATGTTCATGGGCCAACAATTAAAAAAAAGATAAATTGATAAAATTGTTAACATTATTGTCGACTATGACACAAGTGAGGAGAAAGAGACACTAAAAAAAGAATTGGACTGTAGGGTCCAATCTTTGAAGGTAAGTAGTAATTAATCTAAACAATAATAGAAGTTCAATAGATGTTAATATTTTATAGTATCTTATGGATTATGATCTAAAATATTATGTGTTCTTGTACATAAATATGTGACAGTTGGTACATCGCATGGTGAACATCATGAGAGTTGTAAGGCACAACCTTCATGTAAGTAACACTTTCTTTGTTTGTTTTCATCAACATTATAACACTTTTTTTTTGGACACTTATAGCTAGTATCCCATTTTATCTTTATCCATTGCAAATTTATTTGCTAACAATATTGTATTATTTAGCTCACAATGAAGTGTGGATGTCTCCTTCGGTCGATGGTCCAATATTACCTTGTGCATTATCGACAACAAGGAGGATGCAAACATCCTCATCTATGCCCAATACAACTGGTAAAATCTTATTTTTCTATATTGCATAATGTGCTAATCATGCATTGCTTTTATGTTGGGTGGATTTTGTACAATGTACCTATTTTGTGCGCTAATAGATAGACCTTCAGTTGATAGAGAAATAGAGAGCAGTACTACTAAAGCTGATCCATTTTCTGGAGCAGTTTGTGTGACTAGTATTGATTCATTTGAAGGGACATTGTTGCTGAACAAGAAAACTATGTTTTAATTTAAATTATGAAAGCTTCAATGTGCTTTAAAATTGTTATTATTTCAAGTTTAAATTTAGTTTACTTATACATAATTCGTTTTGGACTGATAATCCTTTTTATGTTTTTGTAGGTAATAATGTTTTCTTTGACCATCTTTTTGATATGACATTGAGGCTATTTGGCCCACCATATATGAAAGGTATGTAGTTTCATATCATTGCTATATAATTTTTCTTTTTTTTCATTTATTGTACTATATTAAAGTTATCAATCTAACAATTTTTTTTTAAAGGTGGAATTTATAGGCTTCTCAATTAAAAAATCAACTGATTACATCTTTTGAGGACCTATTTGGAATTTTTTTTTTTGACACTGCCCTACTTCTAAAAAGAGCATCAAGGCATATAAATACTGTGAAGGATCAATATAGAAGGGGTTTTATGGAGAACCCAAAGTGTGAGCATCCTCCTATGATTCCACTGATGGAGTGGAATGAAATAATAGAAGATGCAAAGGAGAAAAGGCTATGTAAAAATAGAGTAAATGAACCAGCATAGGGAAAAAGAAGGTATTTCATGATAGTATTAAGTACATTGTAATCATGCACTAATAAGTGATCTTTGCAAATATATAATCTAACATATTTGAAACTTTTCATAGACTACATGACACATCTGTAGCTACAAAAGCGAGACTAGAAAAGGTTGGCCAACACAAACTTGGCTCTAGTGGCTATATGAATCCTTAGTCTCAAATTGTAAGTATCAACAGTGAAATTTCATATATTTTTTATATAATTTTGCATACAATTTTGTTTAATAAAACCATACATGCAAAACTAACAATGTTAAGCAAAAAACTATAGGGCACAAAATTCAATGTGGAGCTCACAGATGAAGATAGAAAAATTGCCTCGAAGGAAGGCTATAAAGTCATGGTCGTATGCCTACGCCAAGAATCTAAAAGCCTTACCCAAGAATTTGGTGCACCAAATGAGACATAAGTAAATTGGTCAGATGAAAAGTAAATGAAATTGAATAGTTGAGAAAATTCTTTTTTGGTTTTAGTTTTGAACATAAATTGACTGCATAACAATGCACATAACATTTTACTGCAACCTTTATATCCTATCATAAAACCTACTCGTAATGAAGACCATGATGTGCATTATAGTGGTGGAGCTATTAATTTGCTATTGGAAATTAATTATGCAATTATAAATACAATTTAACATCTTCAATTGCAATTTGACATGTATCCTTTTTTTGAATATTTTAGAGCATGTTGAACATCATGGTGAAGGAGTGGAGCATGTTTCAAGTGTTTAACATGTTGACATGGTGATGGATCAAAATGTTAATGTACATGATGTAGCATTGTCAGGTAAGAAAAATGCATGTTATCTTGTACTAGTACTTAATTATAGACTTGTAATAGTTAACAAAAGAAAAAAGAGTGTGCCAATTTAACCTATCTACTTGTTCTTGTAACAAAGCCCCCTTTAGTGCAACAGCCTCCTACTCCTCCAAAGAGGAGAAGCCATCATAATTTGACATTACATGTGCCACAAGAGGATGACAATGAGGAAGATATTGATGCTCCTATCAGCCTTTTTCTTAGCAAAGCTAAGAAAAAAGAAAGAAGAAATGATGTTTTGAAAATGGTCTTTGATAAACCTTGTTGGATAATGAAAGAACTTTGTTTTAAGTAATTATCTATGAATGTTGCATATTAATATTAATTTTTATTTTATGTTAATGAATATTGTTATGTGTTAATGAAGTCTTGATTATTATTATGTATTAATGAATTTTATATCATATTAATGAATGTAATGTGATTTTACTAATTGAATGTTATAGTTCATAAATGGATGAATGAATGAATGAAGTATGTAATTAGATGATAATGGGTAATTTATATTGATGTTAGGGGGAGGGAGGTGAGACTAGAAGAGCTTCCACCTTCAGGTGGTTGGCCTTGTTAAGTAGAGAATATTATAGTATTCTTGAAATCAATTATAGCTCAAACTAACATACCAAGGAATCATAAAACCCAAATCCATCTGCCTCTCATCTTCTCATCCAAATAAGTCATCTTTTCCACCACTTTTTGCATATTCAATGTTCTATTATTCAAAATCTTGATAATGCCAACCTCCATCTTATTGGAAAGTTGTTCCTATCCTATCCTTTTATTTTTAAAAATGCATCTATTTCTCTCCTACCATAACTCCCATATGACAATAGATGGTGTTGCAGTCCATAAGCCACCATACAAATAGTCCTTATTTCAAATAGATGTTTGTCTTTGGTCTTAGCTATTTTTTAATTAGGTAATTATATTCCTCCTTAGTGTTCTAGTTTGTAGTAGTCATTTGATAGTTTCTCTAAACAACCTAAACCCCATAAGAAATTTGCAAACCATAGTCAATGAGGACTACTAGAGCAACCTTCATTACTACATCCAAACCAAGGTAACCCATTTACTTTGTTTTTGTATACCATGGAAAGACTTGTAAACTTATCTCCATATTCCAACTTTATTAAATGTTCTCCTCTTTCTCATTTGGTGCTCAGAATTGGTATTTCTATTCAAAGATGGTAGTAGAGAAAACAACGTGTGAGTATGCAATGTTTAAAGGTAGCCTTCATTTGATAAAATTACTAGGGTATGTTTAGCTTAGTTTGTTACTTTTCTATCTAAGTTTAAATACCTTTCTAGTTTGCATATATGTTTATAGAATTCAATAGAATGGTCTCACTCAAACATAATTCATGTTCATTTTCTGTGGTTTCTAATATTAGCCCATGGAATTGGTTTAATGTGACTCTAGGAAATACATCAGTAGTGCAACCAGAATTTCCTTCACCTTGATTGTAGTGACACAATCAAGCTCTAGAAAATATTCTCATGATATTACTAATGGATTGTGGAAATCAAATGACATTAATCAATAAAGAAATTTCCTATATTTGAGAACCATTACTTAGAAATCAATATTGATAAAGGTGAACATCCAAGTCTAGTGTCTGTTCTTGATTGTCCTTTCCAAGAAGATTTTTCTAGCCTAAATGAGTTCAAAGAAATAATTTCAAATCTTTATGGTATGTGAGATTTTGTCATTAGCTTAATTTTTTTTCCAATGAAATATAGAGCATGTCTCATGTAGAGTATATTTTTTGCCATTGAAGATTTTAATATTGAATCTCTAAGAATGGATGGTATTTGTTGTTTAGAGGAACAATTGCCTAATCTACTATATGTTATAGATGTACTTGTTGCTTCTAGTTTCATTGGGGATTCTAATACAATTTTTGCTAGATGGCATTCCCCCAGCAAAACATTGGATCCCCATTTGTCAAATTGGTCAAATGTGTGTGATCAAGGGTTAATTCATGTTTTTGAAACACATTTGAAGTAAATATACTAAATGTAACCATTTTGGGTTAATAGAATGGTTGGAAGAGTAAAATGAAAAAAGTTGCTCAAAAGTTGTCGAGTGACTTAGTAACTTTTTTGGGCAACTTTTCACTAATGGCTAATTTTAGCTAAAAAGTTGGTTGAGAGTAGTTGGGAAGGCTTAGAATGTATTTAAACACTTATGTACATACCCAAAAAGATGGTGTGGAAGGATTTGGGTTGTAAGGCAACAAATATGATAATGCAAGATTTTCTCTTCAAATTGGTGGTTGCAAATCTTCTTTCTAATGGAAATCATATTAGACATAATAGAATATTATTCTAACATTAATTTGGTATGGTTCTAAGTTCATTTAAACCATTCACCTTAACTATTCATGTAGACTATTATATCTGATAGTTTCTTCATAGTTTGAGGGTTATCATGTGGATATGACACTTTCCACTTTATGTAACAACTATTCCTTGTGGAATGGGTCTAGAATGATGTATTATATGATGTTATAATACTAGGAGTGTAGAGGAGATCATGGAGATTACATGTTAATACCCTAAGGTAGAGGGTTAAAAGGGAAACTATGCATTCTCGGTGCCATGTATTGGTTTGAATAAGATTATTGAATGAGAGGGTAATTTTATGAATGATTATGTACCTTCTCCTACAACCATCTAAGATCATTTACAATCTCCATTTTTTAACTGCACCCTTATTTAAGGCCCCAATGACTAATTTGGAATTCCCATTAATCCAGAGCTTTCTCCATCTATTTTCTCTAGTATCATTAATCCCTATAGAAGGGCCCTAGCCTTAGCCAATTTTTTAGTGTCTATTCTGAAGTCCTAAGGATATAGACCTAGTAGCTTCCCCCATGCATCTTTAAAACTTTGCAATCTACAGCTTTTCTAGGATTCCCTTTAGTAGTTCCATTGAATTTTAACTTCACCCACATATGTTCTAGTTTTTCCTACTTATATGTCTTATTGTTGCCTTTAGTCAGAGAGGGAGCCATCATGAAGCCCCCAAAATTGGTCCATGAGTCTGCCTAGCCCAATTCTCCTTCCTCTACATTCTAATCATCTTTCTTATGAATCTCTCCAAATGATTTAATGGTGTTAACCACCCTATCCCATATCCTATCAAAATTCACCTCTTTTCCTTAATTGAGTTCCTTTCAAGCCAAAGGTTCCCCATAATGATTGCTACAACTACATTCTATATTATTTTCAAGCCCAAACTAGTTGAATTGGCATCCCATAACTCCAAAAGTTTGGCCACATTTTTGTGATTCACCCCACTAGAATCCCCATTTAGCCCATAAATGACTTCAAATCTACCATGTGACCTTGCAATGAAGGAAAAGGTGATCACTGCTTCTTAAAATTTACACAATACATTTGGAAGGGCCTGTCTTGCCCAATACCTGAATTCTGTCCCAATTTAGGGCTCTTCTTTTCTAAGCCATCCATAAAAAAATATTTATATTGGTTTTGTAGAAATTTTTCCAAATCATGGGATTTCCTTTAGAGCCAACATTAGAGAAATATTTGATAAAGTGTCCTTGATCATCTCCATACCACTGTCCTCATTCACCTCCCCCACCAGAGGCCACTTGGCCAATCTCTCCTGAATCTCATCACATGCAAATTGTAACTCAGCAATAGCTGCTTTTAGCCTTTTCCAATACCTATTTGGAGGGAACCTTACAATGGAGTCCTCAACTTCTTCAAAATGTGTCATCAAGGGGACAAAACATTGGTGCTCATTGAAAGCCCTATCTTCCATCCATTGGTCCTCTAAAATTTAGTCTTGTCACCTCTGCCCCATCTCTAGTTCATATCCAAACTCAAGAAATTGCAATAGTTTTGCTGAAAATTTAAAATAATTGAACCTCCAGGTAGCTTACAAGTGAACAAATTGTCGACATTGTTCATCAAATACTTAGTTTATATGACTTGGCTTCACAACTTATCCTTGTCATGATAGACCCTACACAATAATCTAATTCACAATGTCTGATTCATATCCTTACACTTTCTAATTTCTGAATGACCTTGCACATTGGCTTGCAAGCATTGTCTTATTTAACTAAATATACTTGAACGACTCATATGACCATCTTATATGACCTTATTGTACCTTCTCGTATGACCATCTATAGCCTATCCATACAAGATGGACATTGTTGAATTGACACCCTAAATCTGCATTATAGTCCTTTGAGTCATATAGGTGTCTTGGATAAAGAGCTCAGTTAACCTACCAGTTGGTCTTAGTTTTTTTCTCTTTCCATTTCTATACCATAAATATCTTTACCATCTTGTATCATTGGGTTATTTCATTAATCATTAGTTAGCATTATAATTAGGATCATTTTTTTAATCTAACCAAATCTACCTAGCTTGTTAGAACACTATTATAAGTGAGGTGGTGTTGGACCATTCATCAAATTGAGTTTTCTATGTAGTAGATTTGATTTCCCCTCTTATTTCTAATTTTCCACTTATGTACTTGTCATAGTGTCTTAAGCTATTGTAGATCCATGATCCATCCCGTAGTCCAATTGTTTCAGCATTACGAAAAAAACATAAAATAGCTCATGTGTTGCCATCTCTACCAATTCCACCACATTCAACACAACACCTTTGCCAACTGCTGTAATAACACAACCTTCATCATTAGCAAAAAGAGGAGCTTCTCTTGGAAAAGATGTATGTTGTTTGCATACTTGGGAAAGGAATATTTTTAAACTCTAAGAAGTGATAATAATACCTTCATAATAATGTTCATTTGACTAAGTTTATATTTTTGGAATCAAATATCTTTAAGGCTTTATAGAAATATCTCTTATCAACTCAATGTAGAAAATTGTGTGACCAAATTCATGTAAGATTATGCAGATAACAAAAAATCTTACAAATAATTCAGTGTCTTACTAGCAATGTCATCTTGAATTGTGGGCATGCTCTTTTTGGTTGAATATAGGAAGCTCCTATAAACATTCTTGTAGGTTCTCAAGTATGGGTGCAAGATTCTAAAGTGTCCTAGATTGATGGAGAAGTCATGGAGATTAAAGGTTAGTAGGTTAAAGTTCAGACAGTTGATGGAAAGTTGGTAAGTAAACAATTTTATTTTGAATGACAATCTCTTTAGATTTCTTTTTAAATTTATTGTGACTACTTAAAATTAGTTTAACAAAATCCTACCAATGGCAATAGGTTTGTAGGAAAACCAATGGCTTATGTCTAGGAATATTATTTCCAGCATTTCTTTGTGGATTGTTTATGCTTTCTTTTTGGTCAATGGTTAACAAGATTGTTTTTTAGAGAAGTTATGTTGCACATATTTCTTTTTAGGACTACTTTAATTTCCTCCTAGCAATATAACCATGCTTTATGCATACTAACCTTGTTCTCCACATTTATGGCAACCACACAAGACATCAACACAACTCTTTTGGCATCAATAAATCCACTTTCTGTAAGGCTTTTTTTGATATCTTGAAACTCAACTAAGCCAAGAAATATGCTCTAGTTGTATGCTTACTCCTTTCACCAAATATCCTACACTCATTTCACTCCCAACAATACTTTTTCTAGAGTTGCTAGGTACTAACCATAAAAAGTTTCTTTAAGGCAATGAATGAGATTGAGTGAAGAGAAATGGGTCCTAGGAGCCTTCTTACAGCTTTGGACCATTCCAACCATTTAGGACAACCAATATAATATCAACACTAGATAGAGAAACATTTAATTGAACACATACACTAAACAATAGCTAATACACTATCATCCACCATGAGAATGCAAGCTCAAAATAAAAATCCTTCACAAATGTGGCCACCCTACTTGAATAAATTAAAGCATGAGGACAGTGAAACCAAACTAGTTAAGGAGCTTCATTAGCTGTCCTCAAGTGTTTCATACTTTTATAGAGTTTAGGAATAATACTCATACACCAGGACTTAACTTGTGTCACTCTATAAATTCACACTTGCAAAATGTCTCATTGATGTGACATTATACATTGAGTAGGAGGTCATGTAGAACTTCAAGCTATTTGACACCTTTGAAAGATAATAAAAAATTGCATCACTAATCTGCTTTACCCAAAATATTTTATGATTGCCATTCTAACATTGGGAATGCATTGATACATTTATTAGTGAAAAATTTCAGATTTAGGAAGACCTTTAACCATACTGAGAATTGTTATCAAATCATTGACCTCTTATTGGAATTTAGTATGGGGGAGTCTTTGGCCACCTTGCAATGGTAGGCTTGGATGTCTTGAGCTAGTTCATGTTTATATTCTTCCTACATTTCTTAGAGTGCTTGCATTATAATCTTATGCTGACTATATGATGATAACAACATACTCGTTGATGTTTGGGCATCTAAAAATATTATAAATGAAATCCTTGTCTATCATTACAATCATTTTAATTTTCATTTGTAATGCTCTTTCTCTCTACATCAAAGTGGGTAGCTATTGTAAAAACTAGATGGATATTGATATCCAAAATTGGTTGTATGTCGAAAGGTATCAGTTGCTAGTTGTACCCTTTTCGAAAATTGTAAGGTCTACATGACCAATTTTCATGCATCTAATGTTAACAATATTGGATGTCATAGAGGTCACTAGGAATACATTTTGGTACTTCTACTTCATAGTCTACTTGCTTCAAGGAGGATTTGAAATCTAGAATAATGTTACAATTCTAAAATTGATAAATTTCTAGTGTTAGAAAACTTTTGCATATTCTATTTAATTGTGGATTTTTTTTGCATTTTTGCATATAATGTTGATGTATTTCACATTGGATAAAATTCTTTAATTTGCACGAACTTCATTTTATGGTGCAAAGGTAGAGAAATTCTCCATCTCTACATGGTAAATCAAAATCTCTAGTTCCAAGAAATATCTCTGAACTACATCAAGGAAATAAGAGTGAAGTTTGGGTTTTAAAAAGACAACCTACTCTAAAATAGATGGAAAAGTGTCTTTCAAGGTGTGGAACTCAAACTAAATTGCATCACATAGAATAGTGCAAAGAAAATTTTTTGCTCTTAACTAAATAAAGAAAATGTAGTCTAGAGAATAAACTCCACACTACATAAGGTGAATGTCGTAGTTATAGTCTTGTTCAAAGTTTCCAACTTAGGCAACATAATAGTTTTTTGGCAATTAAGTGTGGTTTGGAGAATAAGCTATGAACTACATAGTAGAATGATCCAAAGATAGAAGGGTGCATCATGATAAAATTTTCCTACCCTTGCAAAGTGAAGGATTCTTAGCATGTCAACTTTGTAGTTAGGGTGATAAAATAAGGTGACCAATGACAACCTATGGATTTTTAAATTTTGTCTCTGTATGTTTAAGCTTTGGTTTTTTTTGTGTCATTAATCTTCATGGACTAGGCCCTTTAGTTCTAATGAAGTCACTTACAATGCCTTGTAAAGTGTAAATAAATTAAAGTTTTGGACTATAAACTTTTTCCTATTTTTTGTATTTGACAAGTTTCCTTACACGCTGGATTGTTTGGTACTAGTTATTCACATTGCTGACTTTTCATGGGAATCCCTTTTCTTTTGTGATAATTTGAAGATTTTTTTTCATAAATTTTTTTTTTAAGGGATAAGTTGGTTACATATTGACTCGTTGAATCTTTCTCAAGTTCTAGTCACTTGACTTTGGCTAGATCTACATTAAGATAATCAAAATGTTGTGGTCAATGCTCTTGCTTTGCATTCTATTACCTATATGAAATTATGGTGTCAGAAATGATATTTAAAATAGAAATTAATATATGATGTGCAAGGAGCAAGTTAAGAAATGTGCACATTAATTAGTTAAACCATCTATTATAGCATGACATTTCTAGTGCATGGTTATTTGTTTATTGATAGGTGTGTTTTTCTTATAGAAAACTTGGCTAGTACATTATGTTAAAGCACAGTTGTATAGATCTATTTCAACTCAATCATCATTTCTTTCTATCCCATGTGGAATAATATAATATTTTTATAATTTAATCATCCTATTACTATCCAAAATGAGCACATCCCAAAGGTAGTTAATCCAATTATGACATAGTGATAATGATTTGAGAAAGATCTTAATGTAATGCTTTTATTGGGTATCTCACATGCCCACTCCATAGCCCTTAAATTAACAATATTGACCTAGTCAAGATTAGGCACATTATTCAACATGCTTTCACTTATTTTTTCCACTTTGGCTTCTACATCAACACTCACATAGGCGATAGGAGCCCACAACAAAGATGAAGACCATCGGTCTGTCGTGCAAGTTAATCAGTGATGAAGTGGACAATGAAGAAGTACCCTCCTCATAGCCCTTACATCCACAATTTCAACCTCATGGAGATTAGAAATCTTATATTAATTGGTGGCTTTGACCCCAAAAAATTTGGCTACATCTACATCACTCACATAATTGATGGTGCCCTATGCATAAATGTCCATTTGTTCCATGCTGTATCAAGCAATTGTTTCTTATCCAAGCCATTTGATTTGCAACCTTTTAAATTTCTGCAAAGATAAATTTGGATCAAGAGAAATTTTCTTCTCAAAGGTGTCCTCTGATTGTAAAGCATCCATTCCATTATCTATTCAACAAACAAGACATATCTAGTTCAACAAATAATGGAATGGATGCTTTACAATCAAAGGACGCCTTTGAGAAGAAAACTTCTCCTGCTTCAACTTTATCTTTGAAAAGATTTAAAAGGTTACAAATTAAATGGCTTGGACAAGAAACAATTGCTTGATACAATAAAAAAAAATTCAACCAATTCTTGATAGTTTTCTACCAAGAATTGGTCAAAATTTCCACCAATTATAAAAAAAATTTGACCAAACATTGGTGGAAATTTCAACCAATTCTTGATAGTTTTCTACCAAGACTTGGTCAAAATTTCCAAGAATTATAAAAAAATTTCAACCAAACATTGGTGGAAATTTCGACCAATTCTTGATAGTTTTCTACCAAGACTTGGTCAAAATTTTCACCAATTATAAATTTTTTTTTGACCAGACAGTGATGAAAATTTTGACTAATTCTTGATAGTTTTCTACACAGAATCATCAAAATTTCCACCAATTCTAAATAATTTTTTACCAAACATTAGTGGAAATTTTGACCAACATTGACAAAGTAAAGCTAGAAAAAATTATTTTTTTTTGATGAATGTATTGGTTGAAATTTTGACCAACTGAAAGGTTGGTCAAAAATTTGACAAGAAAAATTATCATAAACTGCTTGGTCAAAATTTTGACCAACTTGGGTCGACATTTCAACCAATATTTGTCAAAAATTGAGTCCAAAATTACTAGTGTCAACATACCTAGAATATAACTTATATTCATTAATATTCATCTCCTTAGTTGGCTAGAACCAACAAATAATTCATTTGAACTCAATATGCCAAAATAAGAAAATCTTTTGTTAGCTAACCTTGCTTAGTAGACACTAACTCAGAAATGATTTTTCTATGTTAACTAAGAAAACTTGGTCATCATTGCATATTCAAAAAGTCCTTTGGTAACCAAGTGAGCTTAGTTAACACTAGTTCAATCCAACATTTTCTTCATTAATTGAGTGAGCTCGGTTAACACTAAACTTCCACAAACTTTCCTTCGACACCTGAGTGAACTTAGTAGACATTGTATTCTAAACTAGGAAGACTTTGGAATGCTTGGCAGACATAGGAAACTATCTTCAATGCCTGAGTGATCTCGACATACACTGACTAGAAATGATATGACATTTTGTGTAACATCAAAGATAATACACAATTTATCAAATTGTTCCAACAATCTCCCTCTTTAGCATTGATGGAAAAAATAAATGTCATAATACAATAAAATTTTAAAGCAAGAATAAAGTAAGGAACATATCCTTAGTTTCATTTTGATTCTCATCCATGAGAACTTCCTCTATCAGTGTGAACTCCTTCTACCTTCAATTTCTTTCTCTTTCAGATTTATTTTATTTTTCTTCTAATAGAAAACTCTAATCAAGTTCATTCTCCTTGTTTTTGACATCTCTCTATCTTTATCTTTATAAAAATTTCTATGAGATATGACAACATACTTCTCCCTCTTTGACATCTCATGCTAAAGACAATATTCAATGAATATCAATGTACCTCATGTACTAATTCATTTGCAATATGCTCTTTGTCAATAATGCCCCAATTGATTGATCTTCAACATGCTATAGTAGATGCATCACTAAAATTTATTTAGTGAGCTTCATATAGGGGAATGACCCCTAGCTTACCTCTTAGATACAAAAATGCATCCTTAGCTAATGGCTTGGTGAATATGTCTACAACTTGTGTTTTAGTATTCACATTATGAATTCTTTATCTTGTACCAATTCTCTCTAAAAATGATATTCTATAGCAATGTGTTTTGTTTTGGTATGCATCACTAGATTATTTAACATATTAATTGCATTAGTGTTATCATAGTATATAACCACTAGATCCTTGATCTCCATCTTCATACCTACCAATAGTTGTTTGAACCAAACAATATTAGAACAATTAACTGTTGCTTCCACATATTCTGCCTCTGCTATGGACTGAAAAATATAATTTTGTTTCTTGCTTGTCCAAGACACTAGTCTTTTATCAAGAACGAATGCCCCCCCACTGGTGCTTTTTCTATCATCAATACTTCCTACCCAATCAACATTTGTGAATACTCTTAAATCCAAATTGCCTCCTATTTTGTACCATAAATCATAATCTTTAGTACCTTTAAGATATCTCATGGTTCTTTTGATTGTCATCATGTGATTTTCTGTGGGATTTATTGAGAATCTTCGCACCATATCGACTGCTAATACAATATCAGGCCTTGTATGTACTACATGCTAAAATTTTCTAATCATTGATCTATGTGTGGTCTAATCTACCTCTTTGGAATCATCATTTTTGTAAAGCTTATGTCTAGTAGTCATAGGGGTTCCAATTGGTCTTGAGTCTTCCATTCAGAATTTCTTTAGTATCTCCTTGTTATATTTAGATTGAGTAATGTAGATACAATCTTTCTTCTGCTAGATCTGTAATCCAAAAAAGAATCTAATCTCTCCAAGTATAGAAATCTCAAATTCTTTACTCATTTATTTCCAAAATGCCTTGCACAAGTCATCATTTCCTATGAATAAAGTGTCATCCACGAGTGTTTTTTCCAACACAATCTTCTTATCTAGTCCTTCTTTGATATATAGACTACTCTTATCATTTTTTCTTTGAAAACTAATCTCTATTAAGTAGTTATGAAGTCTTTCATGCCAACCTCTAGGAGCTTGCTTGAGACCCTATAAAGATTTTTGTAATTTATAGACCATATCTCTTTTGTTAGGATCTCCAAAACCTTCATGTTGTTTTATGTAGACTTCCACATCAAGAATTCTATTCAAGAATGCAAATTTTACATCCATTTGATAAACTTTAAATTCTCTATGAGCTGCATATGCTAGTAAAGTTCTAGAACCTTCTAATCTTGTTATAGGAGAAAAAGTTTCACCATAATCAATACCTTCTTCTTGAGAATAACCTTTTTTTTTGAAAACTTCTCCATCTTCATTTAGCTTATTTCTAAATATCCACTTTGTGCCAGTTAAATTTTTATCCTTGGGTCTGGGAGCAAGAGTCCAAGTTTTTTTCTTCTCTATATGTTCTATTTCTTTATTCATTACTTCAATCCAACTTCCATTATCCAAAGCATCTTTAATATTTCTAGGTTCAAATTCAATAGGTAAATATGAACCTTTCAATTTGTTTCTTGTCATTATTCCATCTAACTTGTCTCTAATGATCTAATCAGGTGCATGATGCCTTCTAACATATCTTGCTAGTATAGGTACTTTGGATTTGGATTTTGTTTCACTGATTTCTTGATGATATTCTATGATAATCTTGGGCCCTATTGCCTATGACTCAAGTCCATTAGACTGATTTTTCTCTAGTAATAGCTCAGTAGCTTCTAACTATGACTCAGATCCTTTAGACTATGACTCGGATTGCGGTGATTGCAACTTGATAGCTTTTGGAGATTTTAGGGACTCAGGAGGTGAGGCCTTTTGTCTTTGAGAGAGATTTAATAGAGTATCAAGTTCTTAGTAAAAAAAATCTTCTATAATTCATAGGCTCTTTGTTGCTTTCTTCTTCACTCTTTTTTGCAAACTCATCAATTCTAACATGTGCACTTTTTATGATTTTATGAGCAGATAAATTCAAACATTTGTATGCTTTACTTCTATACGAGTATCCTAGGAATACACCTTCATCACCTTTGACATCATATTTACCTTTTGTAGATTCTTTCAAGATAATAATGTTTGCTACCATATACTTTCAAGTAACTTACATTAAGTTTGTACCCATACCATAGTTCATAAGGAGTTTGATTTGAGTCTTTCTTCAGCTGTACTTAGTTCAAGGTATGCACTACAATACTGATTTGATGTAGGAGCATCCTAGGTGTAAGGGCAATCTTGAATCACCTAAAAAAAAAATTTTATTTTTAGTCTTTTCTATTATAATAAGGACTAGTAGAAAAGGTGGTTACTATTTATGGGAACTTTCTATTTTTAGTAAGTTTGTCATATGAGCTCAAAATGTTCTCATTTTTTATATGAAGTTTTATTTTAGAGATATAAGCCTGCCATAAAAATCTCATGGCTCTAGCTTAAATACTAGAGAACTTATTGCGAATTTTCGAAGGAAAAATTTGCTAAAAATGTTTACGCTCACCATTGGAGGCCTTAGAGTGCCTGGATGAGGTCTAAAAACTCAACGAAAGGGCACTAGTGTAGTTTTAAGCCTATAGATTAGGAGCTAGCATTTCTCAAAAGTGGCTATGATAGCTAATCAAAGGAACGGTTCATGAGTTATAGCCTTCCAAAGTTAGGCTGCCCAAAATTTCTAAAATAATTGTCAAAGATGTATTTGGCTGAATCTATATCTTTTGTTAGCATGTATTGGCCCTAGGTATTAAGTTTGAGCATCTAGAACCTTCCTAGGTGGCATAAAACTATCTATTTAAGAAAGGCTTGAACATTGTCTAGGACAACTCTAGGCAATAGTTCACAACTTGTCTTGTAGATTACTATAATGAAGGCACCCATGTGGGTTAGCATATTGTACTTGAGGATTCTATAATTTTGCACTTGCGGCACAAATAAGAAGTTCATATTTTGTTCTCACATTAGCTATTATTTCATTGTTTCTATTACAAGTTTATGATTTTAAGGGGAGCACCCTTCATCAAGTGGTATTAGAGCTAGAGTTGTTGAGTGTGTGGATAGATCACCGATTATGAGGTTGTTTGCACTAGGACCATGGTTTGGGTTGAGTGTATAGAAATATTGTCAATTGTGAGGTAGTTTGCACTAGGGTTTTAGTGGAAGTACAAAAATGCCTCCATGAAGAGAGTGTAGTGGAAGAGCTATAGGTGTTACATCAAAGGGTTTTCAAACCCTCTAAAGGAAAATGCAAGCATTGGAAGAATAAATGTGAAAAGGAATAAATCTTCTTGCGAGAGATGAAAGTGAGGATGAGGAAAAAGTAGAAGAAAATGTTGAAGAAGAGGCAATTCTAAATCTAGAGGAAGAGAGGCTTTTTAAAGCCATCTCCAAGATTGGAAAAAGACCTAAGTTTGAGGTTCCCACATTTTTGGGAAATCTTAACCTAGAGGAGTTGACCAATTGGATCAATGAACTAGAGGAGTACTTTAAGTATGAAGATATTGATGATCCTAATAGAGTCAAGTTTGTGAAGGAAAAACTGAAGGGACATGTGAAGATCTAGTGGTAGGAGGTTCAATTGGAGTGAAATAGAAAGGGAAAGGAAAAAATCACTAGATGGGATCAAATGAAGTGAATTCTTGTGGAATATGATCTTGATCTATTGAAGAAGATGTAAGGGTTAAATAAAGTAGGAAAATCTATTCAAGAGTATACCAAAGAGTTCTATCGAGTTCTCATTAGAACTGGCCATGTAGAAGCTGATAGGGAGAAAGTCACCCATTATCTTAATGGGTTAAGGCCAAGCATTAAGGATGAGCTGAGTCTGGTTCAAATGAAAAATATTGAGGAGGCATACCAATTTTCCCTAAGAGTTAACAAGAAACTAAGAAAGAAGTTTGACAATAAGAATAGTGGAACAGGTCATGGTGGAAGATCTAGCAGACAATCTTATGGAGGTTGTAATGATGATCATAAGAACAAGAATGAGGCTGGAAGCAACTTTTAGAACTAGAGGGGTAACAATTTTGATCATATCCATGATTAGAACAATAGAGATTAGAGAGGAAGAGTAGAGGAAAAGGATTTGGAAGAGGAGGCTTCTGTAGGAAATGTTTTCACTGTGGAGAAGAAGGGCATAGAGAATTTGAATGTACCCAATGCTAAGGAAGGATAGATCAAAGAATAGAAGGCTAGGCTAGAGTTTCACATGTTGATGAAGATGCTAGATCCTCATATTCTAAAGATGCTAAAAGAGGAGAAGTCCTAGTTAACTAAAGAGTCTTACTAAGTGGTGAGAATGAACCTGAGCAAAGAAGGAGCTTGTTTCACACAAGGTGCAAATGTGAAGATAAGTGTTGTGATGTGATCATTGATGGTGGAAATATTGACAATTTGGTGTTAGAAACAATGGTCACCAAGTTGGAGTTGAAGAGATAAAAACACCCGTGTGCATACTATATTTCTTGTGTGCAAGATGACCACAAGGTCACGGTCAATGATTAGTTCTCAGTGAAGTTCAGGATTAGAAGCTACCAGGATGAGGTACAACGCAATATCATACCTATGGACATATGTCATATGTTGTTGGGTAGGCCATGGTAGTTTGACAAGCATGCCATACATGATGGGCAAGCATATACCTATAGCCTAACTAAGGATTGAGTGAAACATAAGTTGAAGCCATTGAAAGATAAAGAAGAAAAGGTATATAGTGCTGCCAGAATATATTTTGTTGATGGAAAAGAGTTTCTTAAAGGTATGAAGCATGAGCATATGTGTTTTGCTATAATTCCTAAAGATAGTAAAGAAGAAGTAAAGGAGGTACCTGTAGAAGTTGCAGATATGTTGGGAGAATTTTTTGATATTCTATTAGATAATGTACCTAATGGATTGTCCCCAATGAGGCAGATCAATCACTAGATGAATTTGGTTCTAGGAGCCAGTTTTCCAAACAAAGTAGTGCATAGAATGACACCAATAGAAAGTGAAGAGTTGAATAGACAAGTTTATGAGTTATTATAGAAGGGGTTGATTCAAGAGAGTCTAAGCCCATGTGCTATACCAATAGCATTAGCACCAAATAAGAATGGAGAATGGAGGTTGTGCATCAACATGATCAGCATCAAGTATACATTTCCTTTGCCGAAGATGGATGATATTATGGACTATTTGAGCGGAGCTTAGTATTTCATAAAGATAGATCTAAAGAGTGAGTACCATCAAATTTTTATCAGAGAAGATGGTGAGTGGAAGACTACTTTCAAGACAAGGGAAGGACTGTATGAGTGGTTAGTCATGCCTTTTGAGCTAACCAATGCCCTGAGCACTTTCATGAGGCTCATGAATGAAGTACTGAATGAGTTTCTAGGAAATCTTGTCATTGTTTACCTAAATGATATATTGATCTTTAGTAAGACATTGGAGGAGCATTTGATTCATATTCACAAGGTGTTTGATAAGTTGAGGGAAGAAAAGTTTCTGATAAATCTAAAGAAGTGTAGTTTTGTAAAGAAAGAGTTGGTCTACTTGGGATTTTTTGTCTTAGTAGAAGGTTTGAAAATGGATCTAGAGAAAATGAAGGCTATCCTTGAATGGCCTACTCCAAGGAGTGAGACAAAGGTAAGATCTTTTTATGGACTAGCTACATTTTACAAAAATTTCATAGGAATTTTTAATAGTATTTGTGGACCCTTGACTAAAGAAATGAGAGGGTGTAGGACATAGTTTAAGTTTAAATTAAAAAGAAAATAAAGCCCTAAGAAAGGAGATTAAAACTTTGAGTAGATAAGAGTTTTAATATGTTGAAATAGAAAGTTACTAAGCAGCCTATTTTAAAACTTCCTAATTTTAACAAGGTGTTTCAAGTAGACTATGATGCTAGTGGTACTGCAATAGGAGCTATTTTGAGTCAAGAAGGTAGACCTATTACTTATTTTAGTGAAAAGTTGAATGATACAAAAAGAAAATATTTTATTTATGATTAGGAATTTTATGCTATAATTTAAGCATTGAAGAAGTGAAGACACTATCTTCTTCCCAAGGAGTTTGTTTTGTATACTGATCATCAAGCTTTGCAATATTTGAATAGTCAAGGAAAATTGAACCAAAGGCATTTAAAGTGGGTTGGATTTTTGTAGAGTTATACATATGTTTTGAAAAACAAGAGTGGGAAATATAACAAGGTTGCATATACTCTTAGTAGAAGAAAACTTTTGCTGATAGAAATGCAAATAGAGGTGGTTGGGTTCAAGGAACTCAATATCTTGTATCCAGATGATCTTAATTTTGGTGAAGTGTGGAAGGCTTGTATAGAACTTGTTACACTTGATAGGAAAAAGTGGTTGGATTTCATGATCAAGGATAATATGTCGTTCAAAGGAAGCTAGTTGTACATTCCCAAAAGTTTGATGAGAGAGAATATCAACAAGGAGAAGTATAGTGGAGGATTGGCTGAACATTTTAGTAGATATAGAACTATAGCCTTGTTTGCTGAAAATTATTACTGGCCATAGTTGTAGCAAGATGTGATGAAGTTTGTAAAAATTTGCTGAGTATGTCAGGTGGAAAAAGGAGTTAAGAAGAATATAGGGTTGTATAAGCCATTACCTGTACTAGAGAAGCCATGGGAGGATGCCAACATGGATTTTGTGCTTTGATTACCAAGGACATAGCATGGGTATGATTCTATTTTTTGGTGCTTGATAGTTTTCAAAGATGACACATTTTATTCTTTGCAAGAAGACTAGTGGTGTTTTTCATGTAGCAGAGTTGTTTTTTTGAGAAGCAGAGAGGTTCCATGGTTTGCCAAAGAGTATAGTTTCAATTCAAGATACCAAATTTGTTGGGTATTTCTAGCGTACATTGTGGAAGAAGTTGAAGATAGATTTAAAGTTTAGTTCATTACATCATCCATAGACTAATGGACAAACAAAAGCCATGAATTGTAGCTTGGAAAACTTGCTGAGATGTTTGGTTGGAGATAAACCAAAAGGATGGGGTATGATTTTACCACAAGCAAAATTTGCATATAAAATTTAATCAATAGAAGTACTAGTAAATCACCATTTCAGATTGTATATGGAAAAATTCCTAGAAATGTTTCTGAATTGAGGAAGTTGGAAAAAGGAAAGATAAGTAGTGCTGAAGCAGAAGATTTTGTTGAACATTTGAAGAACATCCATGAGGAGGTGAGGAAGAACATCATAAAGATGAATACATAGTATAAGGCTATGGAAGATGTGAAAAGGAGGCCTAAGGAATTTTAGATTAGAGATGACATCATGGTTCATTTGAGGAAGGAACATTTTCTAGTGGGTAGATATAATAAACTAAAGATGAAGAAGTTTGGCCCATGCAAGATAGTGAAAAAGGCATGATTTTGGAAATGCTTATGAAGTGGAGTTGCCTATTAAATTGAATATTTCATTAGTATTTAATATTTTAGATTTGAAAAAGTACTATTAAGAAGGTGATGGAGATGAAGTTGCAGAAGCGCAATGGAGTATTCCAGCAACTAGATTGTCTACAAAGGAGATAGAGTAAATATTGGATAGTCGTGTTGGAAAAAGTGCATGGAACAAAATTTATGAGGAATACCTGCTCAAATGGAAAGGGAGACTAGTTGAGGATTCATCATGGCTAATAGAGGAGGAGGTTAACCATCTTGGTTTTTCTCTAAACACCTGAGATGTGACGGGGTCACTTCTCAAATTACCTCGGGTGCCTGATGCAGGAGCATCTTGGGTGTAAGGGTAATCTTGCATCACCCAATTTTTAAAAAAAAATTTAGTCTTTTCTATTTTAATAAGGACTAGTAGACATGGTGGCTACTATTAATGGGAACTTTCTATTTTTAGTAAGTCTATCATTTGAGCTCGAAATGTTCTCATTTTCTATAGGAAGGTTCATTTTAGAGATATAAGACTACCATAAAAATCTCATGGTTCCAACTTAAGTATTAGAGAAGTTATTACAAATTTTTAGTGGAGAAATTTGTGGAAAAATCTTCAAGCTCACCATTAGAGGCCTTAGAGTGCTCGAATGAGGTCTGAAAACTCAACAAAAGTATGCTAGCATAGTTTCGAGCCTAAAGATCAACAGTTGGTGTTTCCAAAAAGTGGTTATAATAGCTAATCAGAGCAACAGTTCATGAGTTATGGCCTTTCGATGTTGGGCTGCCTGAAATTTTTAAAATAATTGTTAAAGATGTATTTGGCTGACTCTATATGTTTTGTTAGGGTCTTTTGGCCCTAGGTATTAAGTTTGAGCATATAGAACCTTCTTGGGTGGCATATAACTACATATTTAAGAAAGACCCAAACATTGTCTAGGATAGCTCTACATGATAGTTCACAACTTGTCTTGTAGATTATTGTAATGAAGGTGCCCATGTGGGTTAGCATATTGTACTTGAGAATTCTATAATTTTGCATTTGTGATGCAAATAAGAAGTCCATATTTTGTTCTTGCATTGCTATTGTATCTTTATTTTTGTTATGATATTATGGTTTTAAGAGGAGCACCCTTCATCATGATTGCTTCCTTCTAGTATTTGATTGCAACATTCTTTTCTATCATCAATGTTCTTGTACAATCCATGATGGATTTGTTCCTTCTTTCAACTATACCATTCAGTTGAAGTGTACCAAGAGTTGATACCTAAATTTTAATTCCTTTTTAAATGCAAAATTCATTGAATTCATTGGAAATGAATTCACCACCTCTATTTGATCTCAAACATTTTAACTTCTTTCTAGTTTCCTTTTCTACTCATGCCAGATACCACTTGAATTTTTAAAAAGCTTCAATTTTTTCTTTTAGATACATTATAGTCATCATTCTAGAATAGTCATCAACAAAAGGAATGAAAAACTTATCTCCACTATATATTTTTATTCCAATACGTCCACATAAGTCTATATCTACAAGCTCTAAGACTTCTTTAGAATGATAGTTCTTGCTTTTGAAACCAATTTTTTCCATCTTACCAATTTGATAATTTTTGCATAGACCCATATTAGGTTTCCTCAAGCTAGGAATACCTCTTACTCTTTAGTATCTTCTTATATATGTACCCATAATTTTATTGCATTCATCAGCTTTGCCACTGCCCAATTGTCGGTAGTATTTTTGTTGAGTTTTTTTATTTTTTAAAATTATTTTTCATGCATTTTTAGAGGCCCTATTGGTTCTTTCTCCGTAACTTGAGCATACAGATGTATTTTTTCGATGCAAAAAATGTGCTGGAAAGATGGTTCTAAGATAGAGATATTGGTGTAGGCTTTTTTGAGTTTTGATGCAGTTTGGTTGCCTATTTTGGTAGTCAAAACTAAATGTTTTGTTTTGCACTCTAGGAGGCATATCTTGAGCATCTGATCTCCGATTTGGGACTTCTTCATATCATTGGAAAGCCATTTCTATGCTCTTTTTAGTCATGCTAGTTGTTGTTCAAGATTATGCTCCAGGAATATTCTATTCAATCTTTTACATTTTTGCATGATGGTGGATATCTTGCCTATTTTAGGTCTGGGGATCGATTTTCTTGCTTTAGTTGCTTTAGTTTGGGTTGTAATTTCTATTGTACCAGTCTTATACTTTTTCTAATCATAGTTCATATCATTTGTAAGAATCTTTTTGGAAACACACTGAGATAAAGTGCCACTTCTTGCATTTTAGGATCCTTATCATCATTGTGATTTGTTGTACTTGCACTATTTTATAAAGTGTCTTGGGAGGGGGATAGTTTTTTTCTAGTTGTGTGCCCTCTTCCTCTTTTACCTCATGTAGTGTTAGTGACACGTGCCTTTATAGGTGTCTATACCTCACTCTTGATGTGTCTGGTCCTTGTGTTGTAGGAGATTTTTTGGCCCATCTTTTCAGTTTCCTATCACCTCACCCCATTTGCATTAAGGGGGGGTCATATTGTTGGTTCTAAGGCTTCTTTGATTTGATGGTTTGTTAGTATGAGCTATGTATTTAGTACCTGATCCTATATACTAGGCGGTTGCAATGGCTAGCTACCTATGCATTTCAGTGAGATGGATCATCTACCATATAGACACACTCAGTTTGTGCCTTCTATTTCCATGGAGGTTCTATAGATCAACAGTTTCTTTTGATAGATTTTTGTGGCTTCTTCATGCTTCGGTGGTTCTCTTCATGATCTTTCTTTGTTCCTATCTTTTGGAACATTCTTTGCTATCTCTTTTGGGAGTAGGGTTTTTCCCATGTGATTTTTTCTATTTCTTTGGTTTACAGAGATTTTCTTGTATTTGGTACCTAATCAGGTCCTATTGTCGGGACCCATTTTTCTGCTTTCATAGCTGTGCTAGGTTAGCTTACCTCTTGAGCTTCACTTAAGGAGGGGGGGGGTGTTAGAGTAATTAGTTATTTTCACTTATTAATTAAATCACTTTAATTTAATTAATTAAGTTACCTATTACTCTAGTTTTCTTAAGCTATCTCGTAGGTGCATATAATTAATATTTTATTAATTATAGTGTGCAACCCTAGCTTTTTTAGTCTTTAGGTTACCCTTTTTAGGTTTCAATCTCCTTTATAAGGATTGATCTCTTTGTAATTTATTGAATCCATTGAATAATATTTTTCTTCATCTAAATACAATTTTGCATGTTTTTCAGATCAAACCCTTGCCTTTTCTTGTCTTTTTCTTCTCCGTGACAGGTTTTATGGATGTAGGTTTTCTTGGGCTTCATGGATTTGATTGGTGTATTTGATCAAATCCTACAATCTTCTCTTGGATTCTATCTTAAACAATTAAGCTAATGGACAATTTACTCCTTATCAGCTTTTGCATGGTTGGCTCTAATGAGAACTCGATAAAACTCTTTAGTATATTCTTGAATAGATCTTCTTGCTTTCTTCAACCCTTGCATTTTCTTTAGTAGAGAAAACTTATAATCCACGGGAATGATTTGTCATTTTAATTTAGCTATCATCCAGTCCTATTTGGTGATTTTTTCCTTTCCTCTTCTATTTCACTCCAACTAAATCTCCTACCACCAAATCTTTGCATGTCCCTTCAATTTTGACTTTGCAAACTTGACCCTATTATAATCTTCAATATCTTCATACTCGAAGTATTCCTCCAATTCATTGATCAAATCAATTAGCTCCTTTGGGTTAAAATTTCCAAAAAAAATATTAATCACTAAGCCCAAGTTTCTTATTAGTGTCCTAAACTTAGTCATTTACAAGGCATAGTTGGATGATCATCACTGCAACCAAACCATCCAGAGAAGCCCAAGCTACAAAGGACTTGTTCATATTTCATTACATGCTAAGCAAGTCAATGGTTGCTGAGCACCCTAGTAGAGACCCAACCAACATTCAAGCTAAGAAACACAATGGAATCCATGCTAGTGGAAAGTTAATTAATGGTGAGTGAATTAGTATATGTTGAGTGTATAGAAGTTGAGTGACAACATGAATGTTAATTATGACTGAGCGTTAGAACATTCAAATGCTGAGTAAACCAATTTTGACATATGAGTTTATAATGGCACAAAAACTTGTGTAAATCATTTTAGCCAACTTCTACATGTTATTTAAAGATTGTAGAGAGAGTTAAGGAGAATATTACACATTTTGGTAAAAGGAATTAAGCCCAAGAAAAAAATATTAACCAATTAGAAAATTAGAAGGGTAAAATGGCAAAAGGATGAAATATGGATCATTGATTAAGATCCAAAACTTTCTATGATTATCTATTTAAGGAAGGGTTCTAACCCTAAATTAATATGAAGTGAATGTATGATGAATAGTGAAGTGAAGGAGAAATCAAGCTAAGAACTGAGCAAGGAAGGCGAAGTCTAAAAGGAGATCAAATAGAGAAATCTAGTAGTGAAGGATAAAATAGAGAATATCAGATAAGGAGATCAAATTGAGATATTAATGAGAGGAGATCCATAAATATATTTTAGATGGACTGAAGGATTAGGTACTGAATTAGTTTTGACAAATTGAGTTAGGAAAAATCTCTTAACAAAGTGGTTTTAGCAAACCTATTTAAATCTCCTAACAAAGTCCTTACTTTATTGTCAATGCAAAATCATTTAATCAATGTAAGACCTAATAGTCTTAAAATATTTTAAAAAAATAGACCCCTCATAGGGTAGATCATCATATATGATGAAACTATATCCCTAATAGGTGAATATTATTGTTGCAGCAGTAAAAATTTATGGGTTTCATCCCCACCCTAGTTTTACCTTCATCTTGAAGTGTTTTTGGGTTACAAAAATAATTTTGTTATAAGATTATATTTTAATGGTTATTAGGCTTAGATAGATTTAATTTCAGCATCACAAGTTTTCTTTTATATGGTATGCGATCTAAGATATGATATGGATTAGGAGTGAATACAAATAAAAAAAATTCAGTGAAAAGTTTTATAAATCCTCATTTACCCCCCACCCCCTCTTAGTATCTTATTTCCCATTAAGACTTCCAATAGTTGGTAGCAGAGCCTAGTTCTCTTGAAAGCAGTCTAACAACTTAAGAATATATATCTTGAAATGGACGAATATAAAATGGGAAAAAAAGGTGAGAACTAGATGATTGAAATCTAGATCATATTGTGATAACTTGAAGGAGAAAAAGAAGAGTTAAGGAAATCCTTAAAGAAAAGGAAGGATATTGTCATTCAGTAGAATGACATTCTATAGAAGGAAGTTGATGTCAAAGGATTACTTAGTAGTGGAAATATTGATGACAATGATGAAGGCATAGTAGATCTACTAGAAAAGAACATTGTTCTAAGTAAAGAAGTCAAAGACCTGAGAAGAGAACATAAAATTTAATCAGTTTGACTATGTGAAGTAATTGAACAAAAGAAGAAAATGAATTGGGAATTAGCATGGTTGAAGAAGACAAAAGACAAATGGCTACTAGAATTAATGAAAGATAATTTGATGTGAAAAAGCTTACAAATAATTAATTGGACATGATGAATGAGTTGTTACTTGGAAATCAAGATTTGAACATAAAGGACATGGAGATCACAAATCTAAGATCACATAGTGACCAAATAAGGGATGAGTTGAGATTGGAGAATAACTTCTCGAAAGAATGAACAAACAATGTGAAGCCATCAGATAATTTGAAGAACTAATGAGATAACCAAGGTCATATAGTGATACTTTTGTTCTAGGATATATCAAGAACTCATCAACTACTAAGGAAGGAGAGTCATCAAAAGGTGGAGAAAAAGAAATGTAAAATTTGAAGGAAATCTACATGTCAAAATTGTAGTAAACTTGGACACACTGCTAACATTTATAGAAGCAAGAATGGTATGTAAAACCCTAAACCTAAGTTTACTGGTAACTATTTTAATTGCAAGAAACAAGGACACCAAGCACATGAATGCAAGTCAAAGATAAGTGATGCACCTACTGCATCTAGATTTAAAGGAAATTGTTATAAATATCACAAAAATGGACATAGAGCTCATGAATGGAGATCCAAAGAAAAATCCAACTAAACATCTAAAAGGAAAACACATGCACCTAAGCAAGACAACTCTTACAATTAGGATTACAACACATGGAATAATTGTGATTATTGTGGAGAGTATGGAAACATTCTAGAGAATTGTATTAAGACACATTTCAAAGGTAACTATAAGAAATGGTTGAATTGAAACCTAGTATTTTTCAGTTGTCTTAAGGTTGGATATGTTAGTAACAACTATAGGATCCGAGCACTAGCGCCAAATAGTGAAAGAAACAAAGGAAAAAGAAAGTTGAGATGAACATACTATGGAAAGAGATAGTAGAAGTTGGAAGTAGTGGAGAAATAAAAGCTAAGATCACCAAATCTAATGGATTAGGTGGTCTCACCACATCCAACAAAGAAAAAAAGTATTTAAGAGACTATATATCTAAATATTATATCATACATTCATTCCTAACAAGAAAGTGATTAAAAGTCCATATCAACATGAATCAAGATGCATTAGGACAAGTCTAAGAGAAGAACTGGGAAGTAGAATAAGTTACACTATCAAATGTCAAGCATGAGTAATATAGTCTCTATTGATTGAGCATCGCAATACAGACCAAGCACTTACATTGACCGAGCTAAATGAAATGATATTGATCGAGCAAGGTGACAATGATCAAGCATTTGAATGGAAAGAAGTGCAAACAAAAATTGTGAAGGTCGAGACAATTATTACACACGTAATAAAGTACAAAAAAATTTATCGTAGACCCAAATGGACAAGATGGAAGGTATATATCAAAATTTGGTAGTCATTTTTTACCAAGTGATTCTCAATGTACAAGTGATTCAAAGGTGATCAAGGAAAATTCAACAACATAACAAGTGAATCAGAGTGTGCCATTGGAAAATTCAATAACAATTGTAGATATCACTATCTAGTGATGGAATCCCTTCATCATGGATAATGGCATATACAAATAATGTAACAGAGGAAAAATGAGTTTGGATGAGGTAATCATATTATCTATTGGAAATAATCAAGACTAGCTAGGTTACTGACAGGGGAGGGGTGAATCAATAACCTCAAAAACTTTAAATTAATTCAACACTTACTCAGCATAATCCATTCACCACTAATTCATCTAATCTACTACATGCATGAGAAACTAAAAGATAAAAATTCATGACATATGAACACAATATTTGGTGACCCAAAAACCTTCCAAATAGAAAGTAAAACTAGGGTGGGGATGATACCCACAAAACTTCACTACTGCAGAATAAAGTTGGCCTATTAAGGCTTGTATTGACCACTTCTGATGATTTTCCATGTTAAGAGCAATTTGGATTGCTAGATCCACCTTGTTAGAGGTTTTACAAACATACAATGAAGTATGCACTCTGTTAAGATATTTAAAGAAAGACTGTTAAGTCTACCCTGTTAAAGAATTTAGAAACTAATTCATCTATTAGGATCAAACAATAGATCTAACTTAAAACTTAATTTTTGATTAGATCCTTGAAGTAAATATCACATCTTATGATAGATATAACTTTACTACTCCTTATAGACCTTGCTGAATACTCTGCTCTATTGTTGATTCACATTCACTCTTCTCAAAACATTACATTCACTTAATACTTTTGTATGATACAATACATCACATATATGTACCATCACAATATTTACAATTACAAGGTTGGCTAAAACACAAGCAAAATATTACTGAGTTGGACAAATAGTATAAAGTTTGGTTCAGTAAGCTAACTTGGTGAATTTCTGATACTCGGCATCTACTGCATTACTCGGCATCATCATGCACTTGGTAGAAGTACAAGCTTGGTCCATACTAACCACACAACATAGCTTCGAACTTGGTGACCATTGGAGACTTGGTAGATATAGTGTTACTTGGTAGATACTGAATACTTTGTTTACCTTGCTTGCACTTGGTAGACACTGGCTTCTCATGATAGAAACTAATGACTCAGTAGACACTATGAAGCACGATGACCACTATCTACTTGGTGATAACTACTGAATTGCACACTGTCTATATTCACTTAGTAGCTTCTAGAATGCTTAGTGTGAACTAGAGACTGAATGATGAGCTTGGTAACCATACAAAATTAAATAAGTGTTATCACTAATGACAAATATAACTTAATGCCAACAATCTCCCCCTTTGGCATTAGTGACAAAAACACTTACACTGACATGCTATTTTTTGATTTTTCAAAATTTATCTTTGTAAAGATGTTGTATATACATTTTCACATATCTCCCCCATACATAAGACATAATATATACATAGTCTCTCTCCCTTTTATTTTGTACATATATCAATCTATTCTCTCCCCATTTGTCTATTCACAAAATATCTCTTACTCCCCCTTTTTTGACAACAATGCCAAAGAGTTATACAATATATTCAGATAGAGACACCAAAATGTGAAAGAAACTCGGAATGTACCTTGAGAATAAGAGCTAATGTCTTATCCTAGTTATCTTGCAAAATTTTGTAGGTGGAGAGTGCCACTTGAACTTTTGCTAAAAGTTCAATCATATGGTCTGTAATAGAAAAATTGTTATCCTAGAACAATGACTTTGAATATGCAATATGTTTTTGCATTGTGTCCATGATTGGAAAGATCATGTTTTGGATATCTATCAATGTGGACCTGATCCTTTCTTCTTCTCTTAGCAATTCAACCTACATAATTAGACAAAAATCTCACCTTAATGTGATGTGCTAAGCTTGAGTTGGGGTTAAGATACAACCTTTGAGCATTGGCCTTCATATCTACATCAATCTTATTCAATTTCTCTTTTATCTCCTTAGTGAACTTGGTAACATCACAAACTTTCCGAAAAGAGATGTTACATTGGTAAAAGAATGTTCAAGATTACTCAAAATTAAAGATAACTCTACCTGGTTAATAGCAATGTGCTCAAGCACTTTATTATCAAACTTTTTCTCTACCTCTTCAATTAACTTCTCTTGACCAGATGTGTCCTTATTGAACTTATTGACTACTTCTTCCAAATGTAGCAAAATGTGTTGAGATGAATCCACATCAAAACCTATAGCCTTTGTTATTATATTATTTTCATTCTCAATTATTCTAAACTCTCTATCTCTTTCCTCTCTAAATTGTTTTTGTCTTGCCTTCTATTCCAAAAGCTGGCTAACCAATCTCATTTCTTCAACTATAGTAGTATCAAGATCCAACTTAGGAATTAAAATTTCTCTATCTAGATCAATATCATTATCAATTTCCTTTCTAGTAAGTAGAATTTTTAGGGGTGTCCTTGATTCTACTTCTGACATTACTACATTAGATTTAGAAATAGAGACAATTGTAGAAATAGTTGGAGTAGTTGAAAAAACTTGAATAGGGCCAACTAGAGGAAAATTGAGAGGAGTGCAAACTGAATCCAAAATTGAAGTGCTACTCAAAATTGAGGTGATAACAGGTGGAACACTAACTAGAGCACATACAATAGGAGCACTAGTAAAAATATTTACAAGTGATGTACTTACAAGCACATACAAAATTGAAGTTGACAAAATTATAGAATTGGATGAGGTAGATACTGCTACTGTTGTTGACTCAGGGTCTGATGAAAAGGAGGGCTACAACTCAGTAGATGAAGTGGTAGACAATTCCATTATTGATACCTAGAGTTAATAGGGAGAAAATAGTGATTGAATAGATGATGTGTCTGTTGAGATTGTAATCATATTTGCTAAAGCTATCTCCAACCCTTATGATGTAGCAGTCTTTGGTGGAGAATGAGGAAGGGAGGCTATAACTTGTGTAGCTATTCTCATTGGATCATTCTCTTCATCTCCTTCCTTATCTTGCTCTTCAATTTCTTCCTCTTTCTCTTCTTCACCATCCTTCATCACTGCCTGATAATCCTTAGCATCAATGGTAACACAAGGTGTGTTATCTTCTTCATCATTGTCACTGTCATCATCATCATCCTTGATCTCCACTGGATCTTCATTAGGTTTTTGCAAATGAAAGATGTTTTTCCACATTTTTGTAGCATCCCTAACAACATGCTCAATATCTTTGATCAAAATTAAACATGTATGAAATATAATCATCATTTTACCTTCATTTTCTTTCATTACTGCTTTAACCTCTACATTTGTGAGACTCGATAGCAATTGTCTCAGTGATTGTTCATATATATCTTTTTCTATCTATACATTTGATTCCCACCTTGGCTTCAATCTTGCCAACAATTCATTTGAAATATGAGGGGCAATTTGATCAGGGGAATATTTCCATTTTCCCATCTTATTGAGTACTAGCTCCTCAATTTGCATCTTCTTAGCATCTATTCTAGTTTCAAATTTTAAGGCTTTAAAGTTTGTGATGCTTGCACCTTCTTCCATTTGTTTCGACCTATCTTGGAAGGTGAGTGGGGGCTTATTGAACACAACCTCACTTCCACCTTTCTTCTTAGATCTCCTTGTAAATATAGCTATAGAGGCTTTGGGTGGCTTGGTAATAATTACCCTGCCCTTCTTTTTCACATGCTCTGACTCCTTTTCAAATTCATGCTCTCCTTCTTCAGATTGTTCAATATCTTCTCCTTTAACCTCAGTAAGCATGAAAGGGGTACTTGCAGTTTTCAACTTTGCTACCTTCCTCTTGCCTTTTCTTATTGCCTGAGGTAGCTTGATTTCAAGCTCTATTCTAGCCTTTTCTTTATCATATGTTCCAAAGATAGGTAGCTTTGGATCTACTGGCTCATTGACTAGGGATTCAATAATGTCTTTTGTTTCATCAATTTTAACCTCATATAGAAGAGGTTTCACCCATGCCTAACTACCTAGATATAAACTTTATCACAATCAACTATGAAACATACATCATCTTTGTAATCTTCAACTAGCTTAGAAGGAATTCAAAACCTCTTGTTCATCTTCTCCTTAAAAGCTTCAAAATAATTATCCATAATACTTTCAAAATTTTCACCCATTTCTGCATTGAATTCATTAATTTGATACAAAATGGGAGTATCTTTCCTACATACAACTAAACCTTTTGATGGGAAAAACTTTTGAACATAAAAGAAAAGACAAGTTAGCAAAGAACCAAATTTATAGGGGTTATTCTTTGATATTCTAATGCTATCAATATTCTAGTTTAACTGCTTCAATAATAAATCTGATAGACCAAATCCTAGGTTCTTCTTCAAAACCTTGTATGCCAAATCATCTACCTCACATGACACATTATTCAATCAACTAGAGCTATATATCTTGTGTGCAATGATGTGAATTCCAAACCTTAATTCTACATCAGATACATTGCTAATCTTTAGACCTCTATCATCTCACTCAGCTAGGGTTTTCTTTTGAAGCTCTTCTTGACCTAGGTTTTTGGTTGTTTTAGCTTTTTTAAGCATAGGGAGACCCATGATCTTATGAATAATTTTCTTCATGATCAACATAGGCTAATCTAACAATAACTAACCATTGTGCACATAGCTCAGAATATACCTAATTCACTTCACTTGGAAATTCCTCAGCATATGTGGGATATGGGTTAATCCTTTGACCTCTAAATGCTTATGTTTGGGTTTCAAAGATCCATCAACACACATTTATCCTAGGACACTATCCATCTCTAGGGTTCTAATTTCTTACAAAAAACACTTAAAATGAGTGCAAATATTGTTAATAAGGAGTACCTTTGGAGGAATTTTCAATTGAGTTCCATTTGGGTTGAGTGACTCCACAATTGCTGGTACCAACTTGAAATTTGGTGCTTTACATTCCATGCCTTTCACCAAAATTTTAGAACCTCTTTTTGCCTTGCTACTACTACTTCTTAATGCCATGGTTGCTCGGTAAATGAGAAATTTTTTCAAAAAATCTTTTGCTGCAAATTCGCTCGAGATTGCTTGGATGCACCTGAAAATTGCTCTACTTTGGGTATACTAAAGTCGTGGTGAAAAGTGAAGTTGAATTATGCCCTTTTGATGAGAATTTTTTATTAATGCTTGCTGCCATAATGACATAGTGTGTGACAGACTATCATCCACTCACTGTGCTTGGTAGAAGCTTGTGACTCAATGATCAAACATAACTTTTATTACTCCTGACCTAGCTTGATTGAGTCTATGACCAACCTTGCTCGGTATGACCTGATCTCTTGTGATCCCTTTGTATCTTAAATATAGATTTGAATCTTTTGCTTCCTTTCATTGGAACTGCTTGAGATTTGACTTGAAGATATAGCTCCAATTCTTCCTTTAGAAACCTAATTTGAAATAGTGGAGTCACCCACTTCTTGAGTGACATGACCATCATTTGGACTAGCTTGCTTGGTAGATTTGGGAATCTATTGTTGTCTCATCTGCTTCTTGATGTTTTTAGCTTTAACTTTCTTTCCATCTTCAACCTTTCCTATGTTCATGCAATTTTTAGCTATATGACCAAGTTCAGTTCATCTATAACATCTTATTGTAGTACCCTTCTTTCACAAGTGATTCCTTGCATAGTTTATGCCAATATGTCCATATTCTCCACAGTAATGACATCTACATTGAGTATTGTAGTCCCAACCAAATATTGTCTTTACAAGTTGTTCAGCTAGATTGAATGGTTTAGACCTACATTCAGATGCCTTGTGACCTTGTTTCTTGCATTTGTGACATTTGCCTTCAAATTTTGGTTTCTCCTTGCATTCATTAGCTTTATGACCATGTTGACTGCAATTGTAGTATTTTCCATTGAATTTTTCCTTTCCATTGCTCCCAACATTTGTTTGATGTATGACCTAACTTACCATAGTGATTGCAAGTAGGTCTTTGATTCCTTTGAGCACCTTGTTTGGAAGTTTTACCTTCATCTTTGTATCCAAGTCCCACTTTACCTTTTTTCCTATAAAGATTCTACTCACTTTGCAGATTTAGTTGATCCATGTCTTCTTGGGATTTCATTATTCTTTCATTGAGTTGCTTTTCAGAATTTAGATCAGCTTTCAATCTTTCATTGATTTGTCTTTCGGTGATTAGGTCATTTCTTAACCTTTCATTTTCAGATCTCAGATTCATGATTTCCTCATTTGCATTGGAGAGCTGATTTATAAGACTTTCTTGCTGAAAGGATTGATTTTGAGTTTTACTGTTCCTTGCCTCCAAGTCTTCATTTGCCTCATTCCTTCATTCCAAGATTTCAAACATTCTTATTGATTGAATTTCTTGTTCGCTTTTTAGTTTTCTTACCTCTTCTTGCAAAGAGCCATTCTTTTCTAAGAGTTCTTTAATTGCCTCATTTTCTTCATCTGAACTACTTGAAGGGAAAAATTCTTCAACATACTTGTGGTCATTCATCTATTTTGAAAGTTCCTTCCTTATTTTTAGGGATTGGAAAAGATGCTCTTTTGCTTCTTTTAGTTGAGCTATGGCCATCTCTAGATCTAACTTTTCATTATCAATAGCTTTGTCAAGTCTGAATATCTCCATTGTCCTTGATCTTTGCTTAAGCTGTCAAACTTTATCCTGAGAACCACAAAGCTTTGATACCAATTGTTGGAAATAATCAAGACTAGCTAGGTTACTAAGAGGGGAGGGGTGAATTAGTAACCTCAAAAACTTTAAATTAATTCAACACTTAATCAGCATAATCCATTCACCACTAATTCATCTGATCTACTACATGCATGAGAAACTGAAAGATAAACATTCATGACACATGAACACAATATTTTGTGATCGAGAAACCTTCCAAATAGAAAGTAAAATTGGGGTGGGGATGATACCCACAAAACTTCATTACTGTAGTATAAAGTTGGGATGTTAAGGCTTACATTGACCACTTCTGATGATCTTCCCTATTAAGAGCAATTTGGATTGCTATATCCACCTTGTTAGAGGTTTTACAAACATACAATGAAGTATGCACTCTATTAAGAGATTTAAAGAAAGACTATTAACTCTACCCTATTAAAGGATTTAGAAACTAATTCATCTATTAGGATCAAATAGTAGATCTAACTTACAACTTGATTGCTGATTAGATTCTTGAAGTACAAATCACCTCTTGTGGTAGATATAACTTTGCTGCTCCTTGTAGACCTTGCTGAATACTCTATTCTGTTGTTGATTCACATTTAATCTTCTCAAAACATTACATTCACTTAATACTTTGGTATGATACAATACATCGCGCGCACACACACACACACACACACACACATATACTATCCTAATATTTCCAATTACAAGGTTGGCTAAAACATAAGTAAGAAAAATATTTCTTGTAGACACCTAAATTTGATTACATTGCTTTGGTAATCCTATTTAGTTATCTCTAAAGGCATCATTAATTAAATTCCTATTTAATTAATCCTTTGCCATCCCCTAGCTGATTAATTTAATTAATCATCTATAGTCCTAATTGATAAATCAGATAACCTATTATTTATCAATTAAATTTGATTCTTCTATCTAAATCCAAAATCCCCATTTATTAAATAAACCTATTTGATAAATAAAACCCTCAAATCTAATAACCCTTAACTTATTCCTAAACCCTCTTTTTAACCTAATCCACCCCATCCACCCATACTAACTAAGCTTAGTCACTAACTCACCCACCCTCATGAATGCCATCCACTTGCAAATCTCTAACAAGCCCAATCTAATCCTAAACCCAAGCCTAATCCACCCCCTAATGTTGTCATGTTCCCTAAGCAAGCTTAAGACTTTCTTAAGCCAAGGAAAGTCAACAATCTCAACTCCCTCCAAAATATCCCAACCACCCAACAATGAATGCTCTTACAAAAGCCATAAAGACTCTTACAAGCTCTTACAAGCCATAATGAAGGGTCTTTATGAAGATATTATCCTTTGAGCCTCCTTTGTTGACTCATCCTTCCCCTTTCCTCCATCCACTCACCTTGTGACATGTGTCACTCCCTGATTGGTGCTAAACAAGCACAATCCATGTGCTCCCTTTTGAGTGCATCCTAGCCCTCCTTAAGCTTTCATCTTTCCTTCCATCTTAGCCCTCCATCTCTCAAGCCCTTAGCCTATAAATTGAATCCCCTCCCAAGTCATTTCATCACAATCTTGGAGCTAAAGTTATAATGCCCTTTTGAGAGCCAAAAGCCATCAACCATACCCTTATGATGCCAAATTGAGAGCTAACAAAGCTACCAATTTTCCATTTTTCATCTCCATTGAAGCTAGTTTTTGGGAACCTTGAGCATACATCCCAATCTTTAGACCCATCTACCAAGCAAGGAGCTAAATCCCATTGGGAGAGTCCATTCATTTGGCTCACATTTCCAATTGGGGTTTCCTCTTTAGTCTCTCATTTATGTTATGGTTTATATGCTAGTTGATGCTTTTGTTTTATAATATATTAGTATTACTTGCTAACATATTTCTCATATACATTACTGAGTCGACCAAATAGTAGAAACTTGGGTTTTGTAAGCTGACTTGGTGAATTTTTGATACTTGGCATCTATTGCATTACTTGGCATCACCATGCACTTGGTAGAAGTAGAGACTCGATCCATACAAATCACACAACGTAGCTTCAAACTTGGTGACCATTGGAGACTTAGTAGATATAGTGTTACTCGATAGATACTGAATACTTTGTTTACCTTGCTTACACTCAGTAAACACTACTCATCCATCACTTGGTAGAAAATGGCTTCTCATCATAGAAATTGATGACTCAGTATACATTATGAAGCTCGGTGACCTCCATTTTCTCAGTGATAACTACTAAACTGTACACTATCTATATTCACTCGGTAACTTCTAGAATGCTTGGTGTGAACTAGAGATTGAATGATGAGCTTGTTAACCATACAAAATTGAATAAGTGTTGTCACTAATGACAAATATAACTTAATGCCAACAATTATCTATGTATGAATTAAATAATATGACTTTAGAATAGATAAAGGAATTGCAAACCTTGCTAAGTCATAAGATAAGGAAAGAACAATTGAGAAGAGAATATAAAAGAAACATGTATTGCACAATATAAAAAAAAAAATTTGATGCAGTTGAGATTTCTAATGTTAATGTGCAACATCCAATTTTGGATCAGCTAGTGTATATAGTTGATAAAGTTTAGACAAAAGATATAGAGACCAATGATAAATTGATGAGATGGTTTCAAAATAAATTGAGCATAAAGTTTTGGGGAGAGTATCAAAGGAACTTGCAATTAGGAAAGTTGAGCTTTTTAACCTTACCACTTAGTTGGAAGGAATTTTTAAATTCATTCATTCTTTATACATGATTTGATACAAACAAATATAAAGGCATGTACAATTTCATTCAACAAGAACACAAGTTCAAGCTCAATTTCATACAATACATTGACATTTGATCAACAAAGATCAACTGAGTTAATGACTAGAGGTAGTGGAATGAGGAACAAATTAATTTCAATTCAATTTATGCAACTATACTATTTGGAGATAATTCAAAGGAAATTATGTGTGGCTCAAAAATTAACAAGGAAAGATTTACATCTTTGAACTATTGAGAACTTGATTAATCTAGTTGCTCAACTAGAGATTCACATTCAAGTCATGGAATCAACAAGATAAAGATGGAATAAAGGGCTTGAGAAATTTTGGAAAGTCATCAAACATTTTTGGATAAATACAAGCTAACCCTAGAAAACCCCAAGACATAAGTGGAAAAAAGGGGAAAATATCCTCATGACATAAACAAGGGGAAATCATCATGATAGACACAAAGGGGTAGACATACATTAGAAACAATAGTATCATGTGAGTCAACATCAAAGATTACATACATGTATATTTTATAGAATAGAGATAAGTTTTGAAGACCAAGTTATAGTCTTAGCATGAGCTTTAATGTTTATTTTGAAAGGATAGTCAACTCATGAAAAAATGTTTTTTCCGCTAATGTCAAAGGGTGAGTTTGTTGATCTTTAAGCCCAAGTTTCCTATTAGTGTTCAACAATTAGTCATTTCCAAGGCAAATTTGGATGGTCATCACTACAACCGAGCTACCCAAAGATGGTTGAGCTATAAAGGATTTGTTCATATTTCATTACATGTTGAGAAAATCAAAGGTTTTCAAGCACCCTAGTAGAGATTGAGCCAACATACAAGTTGAGAAAAATAGTAGAAACTGAGCTAGTAGAAAGTTAATTAATACTGAGTGAATTAGTATATGCTAAGCATCGATAAGTCAAGTAAAAACATGAAGGTTAATTATGATCAAGCATTAGAACATTCAAGTTCTGAGTAAACTAGTTTTGACATATGAATTTGAAATAGAAAAAAAACTTATGTAAATCATTTTAGCCGACTTCTACATGACATTTAAAGATTATAGAGATAATTAAGAAGAAGATTACATATTTTTTGGAAGGCATTAATCCCAAGAAAAGATGATTAACTAATCATAAAATCAGAAGGGTAAGATGATAAAAGGATGAAATATGGATCATTGATTAAGACCCAAAAATTTCTATGATTATCTATTTGAGGAAGGGTTATAACCTTGATAAATATGAAGAGAATGTATGCTGAATGGTGAAGTGAAGGAGTGACCAAGATGAGAATAGAGTAAGGAAGGCTAAGTCTGAAAGGAGATCAAACATAGAAACCTAGTAGTGAAGGATAGAATAGAGAATATCAGATAAGGAGATTAGATTGAGATATTGAAGAGACGATATCCATAAACAATTTTAAGAGAAGATTGATAGATTGAGTCAGGGAAAATCTCTTAACAGAGTAGTTTTAACACACCTATTTAAATATCCTAATAGAGTCCTTACTTTATTGTAAGTGCATAATCCTTTAATCAAGCTAAGACATAATAGTCTTAAAATAATTTAATAGAGAAGACCCCTCACAAGGTAGATCATTACATATGATAAGATTATAGCCCTAATAAGTGAAATTTGTTGTTGCAGTAGTAAATATTTGTGGGTTTCATCCCCACCCTAATTTTACATTCATCTTGAAGTGTTTCTGGGTTACCAAAATCATTATACTATGAGTTTATATTTTCATGGTTATTATTCTAAGATAGATCACATTTCAACATTACAATTTTTTGTTTATATATCAGATGGATTAGGATTGATTATAGTTAATTGTTTTATCACTAAAACTTTTATAGGTCTTGATTCACCCCCTCTCAGCATCTTTTTTCCCATTGAGACTTCCAAAACAATGTGGGAACCTCAAACTTATGTCTTTTTCCAATCTTGGAGATGTCCTTAAAAGACCTGTCTTCCTCTAGGCTCTAAAGCACCTCTACTTTAGCATTTTTGTGTTCTTCATCCTCATCTTCGCTTTCATCTCTTATGATAATATTTATTCCTCTACACATTTGTTCTTCTAATGCCTGCATCTATCTTTGGAGAGCTATAAAATCCTTAGGTGTAACACTTGGGTATGTGCAGGATCATGGTCAACCAAACTATGGCCTTAAGTGGCAGTGAAAAACTAACAAATCAGGGTTATGTCAACTTGACACATAATTTTAAAGTGGTTCTAAAATTTATATCAAAAAGTTGTAAGAAACTAATTTATAGGAAATTTAATGTACTTTCTAAACTACTAGGCCTTATCTAGAGAAAACAAATTGATTGGTCAAAAGTTTGGATTTTAATTCAGTACTATGAAAAATTTCAAGGAAAAAATAAAAAGTAGGTGTATGTCTAACCACCTCAATCAAAATCAAATGATAATATTTTTTAAATATAATTATAGATATAAAAAGTAGACTCATGCCCCGATGTGACACATACTTTTGGGTATTTATATTCCAAATAAATAATTAAATATGAATTTTCTACTAAAACTTTTTCAGAAAAAAAAACTCCCGTGTTTGACCACCTTAACTAATAGAAAACTTTACCAATTTTTTTTTTAATTTTAAATTTTTCTTATACTAGGCGAAGCATAGAATGTGACACAACATTCGGATTTAAAAAATATTATACCATTTGAAAGTTATAGCTATTTTTCAATCAGTATGTCAATCAACAGTTTACAATTATCTTCATTGAAAATTAATTAATAAATACTTATCGAACTTAGAATTTGATAGATATTATACCGATGGAATCTCAAGAGTGTTATAAAAAAACTCTTTTCATTTCATTCAATTTCGATGAAAATAACATTGTCAGATGGCTACTCGAAGTTTGAGTGTCAGTGAAACCCTTCTCAAACATGTTTTCTGGGTTGACCAAATAGGCTTGGTAAATACCAAGCTTAATTAGATACCCAAAATAAAATCAAGTATCCAATTTGAAATCAAATACCCGATATGAAATCAGATATCTGATTACACTCATGATTTTTCAATTGAAATTTTGGAGGGAAATTTGAGAGGAAAGATATTCCAATTGTAATTTTAGAGGAAGGCAACTTTGAGAGGGAAACTTTAGAGTATTTTATAGGGTAATTTATTTGGGAGAAGTGTGGACATTGATATTATTATTATTATATATGATTATATTATAGTAATATGTATGATTATTATTAAATATAATATAGTTATAGATATAATAATAATTATAACTAAATATAATATAGTAATATATATGATAAATATTACTATTATTAAATATATATAGTAATATTATATAACTATTATTATATATAATAATATATATGGTTATTATTATTATTAAATCTATAATCTAGTAACGTATATGATTATTATTGTTATATAATCTAATACTATATTATTACTATATTAAAATATACAATTATATTAATATTAAATATAATATTATCATAAAAAGCATTGAAAGGGGTCATAGGTTAACCTATGAACCCTTTCAACGCATTCCTAATGGGTCTCTAAGGGTCCTAGGGGTCCTAGGGACATAAATTATCATGAAATGCATCAAGAGGGGTTATAGGTTAACCTATGACCCCTCTCGATACATTGAAACCAACCAAATGCATCCCTAGGGGTCATAGGACCCCTAGGGACATAGGTTGTGATGAAATTTGTGGAGAGGGGTCATAGGTCATCCCATGTCCCCTTTTGATTGATATAAATGATTATAATATGTTCCTAGGGGTCCTAGGACCCCTAGAGACATATGTCATCTATGACCCCTTTCAACCCATATAAATGATTATAATATGTCCCTAAGGGTTCTATGACCCCTAGCGACATATGTCATCATGGAATGTTTTGAAAGACGTCACAAGCCATCCTATGGCCCCTTTCAATCCATATAAATGATTCTAATATGTCCCTAGGGGTCCTAGGACCGCTAGAGCTAGAGACATATGTTGTCATGGAATGTGTTGAAAGGATCTATGATCCTTTTTGACCCATATAAATGATTATACTATGTCCCTAGGGGTCCTAGGATCCCTAGAGACATATATCATCATGGAATGTGTTAAAAGGGGTCATAGGCCATCCTTTCAACCCATATAAACGATTCTAATATGTTCCTAGGGATCCTAGGACCCCTAGAGACATATGTCATCATAGAATGTGTTGGAAGGGGTTATAGGTCATTCTATGGCCCCTTTCGATCCATATAAATGATTATAATATGTCCTTAGGGGTCCTAGGAACCCCTAGAGATATATGTCATCATGGAATGTGTCAATAGGGGCCATAGGGTCATAGGTCATCCTATGGCCCCTTGTGACCCATATAAATGACTGTAATATGTCCCTAGGGGTCCTAGGTCATCGTATGGCCCCTTTCAACCCATAAAAGCAATTGTAATATGTCCCTAGGGTTCCTAGGACTCGTAGCGACATATGTTATAATAAAATGTGTCAAAAAGGGCCATAACTCATCCTATGGCCCCTTTCGACCCATATAAATGATTGTAATATGTCCCTAGGTGTCCTAGGATCCCTAGAGACATATTTTGTAATAAAATGTGTCGAAAGGGGTCATAGGTCATCCTATGGCCCCTTTCAACGCATGTAAATGATTCTAATATGTCCCTAGCGGTCTTAAGACCCCTAGAGACATATGTCATCAGGAAATGTGTCAAAAGGGGTCATAGGTCATCCTATGGCCCCTTTTGACCCATATAAATTATTATAATATGTCCCTAGGGGTCCTAGGACCCATAGAGACATATCTCGTCATGAAATGTGTCAAAAGGGGTCATAGGTCATCATATGGCCCCTTTCGACCCATATAAATGATTATAAAATGTCCCTAAGGGTCCTAGGACCCCTAGGGACATATGTTGTAATAAAATGTGTCAAAAGGGCTCATAGGTCATCCTATGGCCCCTTTTGACCCATATAAATGGTTGTAATATGTCCCTAAGGGTTCTAGGCCCATAGCGACATATGTTGTAATAAAATGTGTTGAGCTCTTTCAACCCATATAAACAATTTTAAATTGTCTCTAGGGGTCCAAGAACCCCTAGGGACATATTTTGTAATAAAATGTGTCAAAAGGGGTCATAGATCATCTTATGGCCCCTTTCAAGCCATATAAATTATTCTAATATGTCCCTAGGGGTCCCTAGAGACATATGTCATCATGGAATGTGTCAAAAGGGGTCATAGGTCATCCTATGGCCCCTTTCGACCCATATAAATGATTATAATATGCCCCTAGGGGTCCTAGGACCCCTAGAGACATATGTTGACATGGAATGTGTTGAAAGGTGTCATAGGTCATCCTATGACCCCTTTTGACCCATATAAATGATTATAATATTTCCCTAGGGGTCCTCGAACCCCTAGAGACATATTTCAAAAGGGGTCATAGGTCATCCTATGGCCTATCCCTAGAGGTCCTAGGACCCCTAGTGACATATATTGTCATGGAATGTGTTGAAAGGCCTTTCAACCTATATAAACAATTATAATGTCCCTAGGGGTCCTAGGACCCCTAGAGACATATTTCATCATGGAATGTGTCAAAAGGGGTCATAGGTCATCCTATGGCCCCTTTCAACCCATATAAATGATTATAATGTGTCCCTAGGGGTCCTAGGACCCCTAGAGACATATGTCATCATGAAATATGTCAAAAGGGGTCATAAGTCATCCTATGGCCCCTTTCGACCTATATAAATAATTATAATATCTCCTTAGGGGCCATATGTTATCATGGAATATGTCGAAAGGGGTCATAGGTCATCCTATGACCCTTTTCAATAAATATAAATGATTCTAATATGTCCCTAGGGGTCTTAGGACCCCTCAAGACATATGTCGTCATGGAATGTGTCGATAGGGGTAATAGGTCATACTATGGCCCCTTTCGACCCATATAAATGATTATAATATGTACTTAGCGGTCTTAGGACCCTTAGAGACATATGTCATCATGGAATGTGTCAAAAGATAGGTCATCCTATAGCCCCTTTCAACCCATATAAACAATTGTAATATGCCCCTAGAGGTCCTAGGACCCCTAGCGACATATGATGTAATAAAGTGTGTCAAAAGGGGTCATAGGTCATCCTATGGCCCCTTTCGACCCATATAAATGATTGTAATATGTCCCTAGGGGTCCTAGGACCCCTAGTGACATATGTTGTAATCATCCTATGGCCCCTTTCGACTGATATGAATGATTGTGTTGAAAGGGGTCATAGGTCATCCTATGGTCCCTTTCGACCTATATAAACGATTATAATATTTCCCTAGGGGTCCTAGGACCCCTAGAGACATATGTGATTATGGAATGTGTCAAAAGGGGTCATAAGTCATCTTATGGCCCCTTTCGACCCATATAAACAATTATTATATGTTGTTATAGTAACAAATACAAATAATATAGTAAAAATAATAATAATATAGCATAATAATCATATATATATATATAACTATATATATATAATATTTATAGATTATAATAATAATAATAACATAATATATTAATAGTTACGTTAGTATAGTAAATAATAGTAATAATATAATAAATTTAATTTCATATATATATATATATATATATATATATATATATATATTAGTCATAACTCATAAATTCATTTTTCCCTCCAATATTTTGGTGTTGACCAATATCAGATATCCAATTTGAAATTAGGTATCCGATCTGAAATTGGATACCTGATATTTACTGGTATTATTTTTCCAAAATATTCCCTATCACTGTAGACTCAACAACATCGCTTTTTGTGGGCCTTTTTAATGGGTTTTAGGAAAAGTCACATTTTGGGGCCCACATAATCGAAAAAGGTTTGATAATATATCCCTAGGTGTCTGATATTGTCATCTGAATGGGGAGCAACAATCGTCGAAAGGCTATACGCAAAAGAAAGGTATCCAATGAAGACATTGTAGCATATAGGGAAAGGGAGAAAATAGAACACCAAAGGAAAAGACAAGGTATGTTGAATATTAATCAAGTTGACGATGAATTAGTCGAAGGTGAAATCATAGAGTCAGATAATGAATATGTGCAGTTGGGAAATGAAAATGTACCAATTGAAAATGATAATGCCAGAATTGAAAATTTAGAGAATGAAAATTTCAAGGAGGAAATGCTACCAAGTCATAATATAAATTGCATAATTGACCATGCTGAACATGACAATGCATAGGAACTTGATGCACAAGAACCTTACATATCTCCTAATTATAATCGACATGAGGGTTCTAGAACACCAAAATGGATAATTAAAATTGATGAAAAAATTATTACCAATTTGGAAGTGAAAAAATCAGAAAGAACCATTCGATTATGGGATTCAAGACTATATAAGATATTTTTCGGCAACAAGATAGTGGTGGAGCAATGTTAGTTTTTATGCACTTATTAAAAATGTAAAAGATGAGACCTATGCTTTACAAATTGAAGATTTGTGTGAATAATTTTTTTGAAAGAAATTCCATTATTGTGAAGAATCTTTTCAGTGCTCTCAATAGCATTGGGAAAAATAGTAGGGAGAAGGATAATAGAGCTGCTTGAAGGGTTATTACAACATCTTTGGTAAGTCATCATTTGAGAAAGGGTAGATATATGAGACAAACTTGTATTGATTTGAACCTAAATCATACTATTTTGAGAAGAGCACTTAGTCAACGAGAGAGAATTGACGATCCTCTTCAAAATGAAACATGGGCATTTGGTGGGAGACTTCCACATTTTGATAAGAAGATATCTAATGATATGAAGGAAAAAATTACACAATTTTGAAACTCTAGCTCACGAGTATCACCCAACGCTAAAGACATGTTAAAGTTGAGAATTGGCATTAGAGACCACATGCCACATCCTAAACACTATTTGGAGGTAAGTCAAAGTATTTTGTTCAAACAATTCAGAGAGAGTCATCCAAGTCTTCATTTATCACAAAGGGCTTTTGAATCTTTGAAGCCATTTTATTGTGTGCCACTTAAAATTTGAAATACATTTTGTTGCAAATATCATGTCAAGTTTTCTATGCACCATGAACTATTATGCTCCATCCATTCTACTTTGCATAGTAAAGAAATGTTAGAGAATAGTGGTGCTATTGGGCTTCCAAAATCATTAAGATACTTGCTAGATTATTTTTTATGTCGTAGAGATGATGGTTGTTTCTTTTATAGAAATGCTTGCTTAAATGAGAAGTGTTCAGAATGTGGTGGCTTATCCAAGTTTGACACATGTTTCCATGAGGGGTGCAAACAAGATCTTGCAAAGACAATAGTAAAAAAAAAGTATATGAAACGGTGAAATACACATTGTAGAGTGGGGGTGAGGGCTCTAGATGTGAATTGGTTGGAAAAAAAATCAGTGTGGCTATTTTTATTTTAGATTTCAAGGAAAATATTTTCTACTAGTATGCAAGACATAGTCACAGGTCTTAGTGGTTGGATCAACAATTTAGAATGTGTAAGGAGACTTTTTTCGTTGGCACTATTATATCAGTTGTTGATTCTGCTAAGAACTACACATTGCAACCTCAAAATGAGACACAATCTTAGTATTACAACTCCATTCATTGATATTTTCATCCACATAACATATAGACATGCCCTTGATAGTGCAAAAGATAATTGAAATATTATTATAGAGTATCATTTTTATATGAGTGATGATAGATCTCACTCCCACGAGTTTGTGCAACATTGTTCCGAGAATTATTTTGATTTCTTATAGGAGCATGCAATTGCTATGGATAGACATATAATTTGGTCTGATAATTGTACAAGTCAATTCAAGAATGCTTGCATGTTTTATTGGTTGTGTAGGATGCATGTAGAGAGGGGGGTACCTCATATTTGGAGTTTTTTTGAGTCTGGCCATGGGAAAGGGGAACATGATGGAGCAGGGGCATGTGTGAAGAGAACTCTAGTTAAGGAGCAATTGAAGATTTCAGCAATAGAGCTTCTTGATGCTCATAGCATTTTTTATTGGTGTAGTTTAGGATTATCACAGGGGGGGACTCTTGATTCAGTGGTACATAGGTTCTTTTGGTTGGTTGAGGAAGGGTCCATAGGTGATAGATAATATTGTGCTATAGTGGGAGACTCATAAAAAATGCATTCATTCTAAAGCTTTGATTCCAGTACATGGACCATTTTTACATGACAACTAGCTTGCTTTTTTCCTATTTGTTTTCAGTGTGATTGAGATCACTGTGAGTCGAGTGAGTGGGTGGACACATGGGCTCCATATTATCTCACTCCATTATCTATCATACCCTCTATCAGAAATGATGACATGGAAAGTTTACTTGATCATAACCATGTATTAGATCTTCTTCAACCGGGACATGTCTTTGCATTGGTTACACCACAAGGGAATGATGAAAAATCTGATTATTGGTTAGCACATTGTGTAAGAGGTAAACAAAACCTTGCACAATCGATCACAAATGATGATGGATTCATATATCCTACTAGTTTAGTGGTTGTTGCTAGAACATGGCTACATACATACATTCTTAGAAGGAATGGAATTCCTACATTTGAAGACTATCATAAGCACAAAATAATTCTCATATATTTGCATCTTATTATAGCAAAAAATATAAATTTGTTGAAGTATCAAGGAAGACCAAAAGTAAAATAACTTTTTACTATTACTAATGCTGATCATGAAGCCCTATTGGAGACCCTAAAATAGAGAGAGGACCCTACTGGAACATTTGACTAGGTATATTTACTTCTTATGTTATTTTCTTCATAATGATTTAGTGAATTGATGATTATCTTGTTTAATACAATAAGTTACTAATATTTTTTATCATATTGGAATGCAGGTACATCATCAAGAGTGGCAGGGGGTGGGGGGAGGGTGGGTGTTGGGGAGAATTTCTAAGATTTATGATTATTATGATGTAAAATGTAAAAAAAAATTTCTATATGGTGTTTATAATAATGAAAAAGACAGGTTAAATTAGTTACACATTCTAATTTGTATTTTGGTAGGTTCTTTGTAAGGAATTATAAGAGGAAGATATTGAACAAGTTCTTTCAAATCATATTTGCATGTGATACAAGGCTATAAGGAAAATTTTAAGAGAATTTAAACAAGAAGTGATTTTATGATGCTAATATTGTGTAAGCCTTTTACTACAAGTCTTATCAATGCATTTCATTTTATTTTTATGGTGTGAGGTTTCCATCTCTAGGTTATTATAAACAAAGACTCATGGTGCAAGAAGAGTGATGGGTGGAAGAAATAGTTGATTTGGATAATGTTTTTCTATATCTTAGGAATTCTAGGGTGATTTTGTTACACTTTATTAAAGTTGGTTGTTATTGTTCAAGTCAAATTTTTGGTTCTATATATTATATAGGCTCTAATTGTGTGACAACAATCACATAAACTTATTGAAACACTTGTGTGCTTCGCTACAGTTATCTAATCTATTTGTATAAAATCAAAGTATTGTTGTCAATATATATCATTGTACATTTTACTCATTATTTAATTCTAATAATGTGATCTTGTATATTGTCAAAGTTAAACCCTTTTCTTTTTTTCTCTTTACCTATCTATGACAAGTTCTTGCATACATGTGTTCTTCAGGGTTTGATGAATTTATATTGCTCAAATTCTACAATGGAAAAAAAGAAAGAAAGGCTACATGGTGTAGAGAACCCAATAAAAATGTTCATTTTTTTCAATGTAATAAGGCCTTAGGATTGATTAAGAAATTTCCTTAAGGCCATCCACCCATGTAATGGATACAAGACCCCAAGGTGTTAATATGAACTTAGGCATCATTTGGTCCAAAAGGTGGAATTTTGGTTTATTTTATGTTTGTTAGGATAGTTTAGGTGTTTGAGTCTTAGAATAAAATCTAGGAAATTATAGAATTGAATTAGGAAGAAGGTTTATCAAAATAGCAAAAATTGCAAAAAAAAATGCAAAAGTTGCATTAGCAACTTTTGCAATAATTTGACAGTTTTTTCAAAAAACCACTCTGAATAGCTAAAACTACCATGGGGTGGTTCTACCCATTTTTAGTGGCCTATAAAGGCTCTATACACCCAAGGAGAGAGAGAAAATGAAGAAATATATGTACTTGCTCTTTGGAATCAAAAAAATCTATTGTTTCTGGACTATTTTGACTGGTTTTTCTTTACAGTATAACCTACAGTGATTGGGAAGTGAAAAATTTTGTACTAATTTGATAGCCCTACTTATTGATGAAGTTTGGTTTTGATTTCAAGTTTTCATCAGCCAAGATAATTAATTTATTGATTTTTCTTGGTCACTACCCTGTGAAACCCTCAAAACAAGGGTTTGGCCAAAGAAATGGCCCTAACTTGAAACTCCACTGTTGGAAATTGTTCCAAATTTGTATGGAGAAATTTAGGGAAATGCATTATCATATTTTAAAGGTCTTGAGATAGGAGGTTGCAACAGAGATTTATGGGAGCAAGCCCTAGGTCTAATATTACCCATGTATTAGACCTTGTTTGTGCAATTTTCTTGAGTAAGGTCAAGAAAAGGAGTTGAGGACTTGGTTAATTAGTAAGAAACTTTTTTCTAGGTTAGGAGAAGATTCTAAAGTTGGAATATTGATTCCATGAACCCATTCTTGGTCATTACCTTGTAGACCATGCCTAAAGTTACTAATTAAGCTTGAGTGCATGGTTGGGGTTAAGGCATGCTGGAGTGGAGTGAATTATTCAAACTTTGGATTCTTTTAATCCTTGTAAAAGGGTATCTAAAACTATACTTTGTTAGCCAATTCCATTGGAAGAGTTTTGAGTTATTGCTGAAAAACTGAACTAGGAGGCCTAATTGCCTAGTAGGTCAAATGTTGCATTCTATTTTGCGGGTTATCAACAGTAGGTCTAATTAGTGATTTGCCTTGTTTTGGTCAAGTTAAGGTTACATCAAGCCATAATTGGTGTTAGAAATGTTGGGAACACCATAAACCCACTTTTGCCAAGTTGGGGGGTAGTAGTCCATTGTTGATCCAAGTAGGAAGAAGTTGGATTCTTGTCTTCTTTGGAGAGTTGAGTTTGTGACCCTGTTGGAAAGTTGTAATATCAGAGTAGTATCCATTTGGAAGTGATTCATAGCCTTTGCCTAGCCCTTGTGGAGTTTGGAGGTTTGGGGGTAGAAGGTTGATTGTTTGGTGCTTCCTTGTGCTTACTTTGCATCACTACAAGTCACCCAAATTCTAAATTTACAACTCTAAGAAAAAAATTGCACTAGGACCCAAAGTCCCTAGGGAATAAGTCAACCTAGGTCATCCTATTTTGGAATAGTTGGACCTAGGTTAACCTATTCTAGACTCAGTCAACTTAGGTTAACCTATTCTAGACACAGTCAACCTAGGTTAACATACCCCAAAAAGAGAAGACAATGAATTATGATAATAACATTGAAAAATTAATCCTTATTGGTTATTATGACTCTAGTAAAGCCTATTGGTTGTATGATCCTAAATGGGGTGAATTAACATCTCTAAAGATATGTCAAATTAAAATAAGTGTTTCACCTTTCAACCTTTTTCCATGTTGGCTTATTAGAAGAGGGACATGGTAGTGACACATCATCATACTTGCACAAAAATGTTGAGCTCAAATTCAAAATTCCTATTGAATCTATGTACAAGAAAGGAAAGATATTAATGAGCCAAATTTAGGCTTAATGTACACTCCAAAATTGACAAGTATTATCCAAAAGTAACACTTGTAGCAAGCTTGAAAACTAACCTACTCTACCCTAACTAGTAACAAGACAAATGCTAAATAAATTCATTCATTGTTTGGCTAAAATAGTTGAATTTATTCTTAAAAGTTCCATGATTAACATGCTTAAAGGAAAATACCAAAATATGGATAAATAAACAATATTGAATCATTCGATGCAACATCTATTGAGGAATGAAAATGGTGTGACTTAATTCACAGTGTTGATTGAAAGTATCAATGTTTGGGACTGAATCAACATGTTGCATTTGATCCTCTCCATAATCATCTTCTTTTTTAAGTGCTAGTTTGAATGGTGACTCCTCCCTTGACTTGAGCTGGGAAAAATACCTGATTGCACAGCCTCTTGAAAGCACAAACTTTAAGCTTGATTTGCTGGTTATTTAGTGTTTCTCCTCTTTTTTGGCTCATCATGGTTACCATGCATTATTACAACCATGCCAACTCTTCCTCCATGGTCAAGGAGTCCCCTCCTTTTGTTAAGGTAGCTCAAAGTTCATAACAACTATCAACCTACTGAAAGCTCTTCAAAAATGGATCCATCTTGCATTCATGCTTAGAATCATTAGGAAAAATGCATATAATCTGAATTTTCAGTAGCAAGGTTCTCACAAAAAACTTTTACAATACTATAAAAATAATCTTCTAAGCTTTGGTTAGCTACCATCTGATTCATATATTTCATCTTGGCATCAAATTGTTAGTGCCATTAGCTCTAGATGGGCTAGCAAATCCTAGTGACATCCTTGTTCTAGCCAGGGAAACCCTCCATCATTTGCAGCCACCCTATACTGAGTAGTCTCCAAGGTGCTCTAAGTGCATTTTGAGGTCAATCTTTCGAGGGTCATAACTGGGAACTCATGATGGCTATTGATGAAACATTAAATTCTATAGGATGGTGATGTCGAGGCCTAAAATAATCTATCTCATTTTTGAGAGATCACATTCCGTTTGGATTTAGCACAGTGATCTTGCTCGATGCCAAAACTCACAATGTGCCTTAGTTCATAGGTGCACCATAGCCTAACTTTGAAACCGCTGATCTTGGCATTGAATCATCAGCACCATTAACTTTGAATGGGCAGGTGAACCCTAGTGACACCCTTTTTTTGGACATGGAGACCGCAAACAGCCCATATTGAGTAGTCTCCAAGGTGCTCTAAGTGCATTTCGAGGTCAATCTTCCAAGGGTCATAACTTGGAGCTCGTGAAGGATATCAATGAAACATAAAATTCTATAGGATGGTGATGCTAAGGCCTAAAATAAACTATCTCATTTTAGAGAGATCATATTTTTTTTGGATTCAGCATAGTGATCTCGCTCGATGCCAAAACTTGTAGTGTACCTCAGTTCATAGGTGCACCACAACATAACTTTGAAACTTCTGATCTTGGCATTGGATTGTTAGCACCATTATCTCTAGATGGGTGGGTGAACCCTAGTGACACCCTTGTTCTAGCCACAAAGACCCTCCATCATCTGTGGGTAGCTCATATTGAGTAGTCTCCAAGGTGCTCTAAGTGCATTTTGAGGTTGATATTCTGAGGGTTGTAATTCAGAGCTCATGAGGGCTATCGATGAAATATCAAATTTTATAGGACAATGATGCCATGGCATAAAATAATCTATCTCATTTTTGAGAGATCACATTCTGTTTGGATTTAGCACAGCAATCTCGCTTGATGCCAAAACTCGCAATGTGCCTCAGTTCATAGGTGTAGCATAATTTTGAAACCGCTGATCTTGGCATTAAATAATTAGTTTCATTAGCTCCAAATGGGCGGGTGAACCCTAGTGACACCCTTTTTCTAGCCACAAAGACCCTCCATCATCTGTGGGTAGCCCATACCCAGTAGTCTCCAAAGTGCTCTAAGTGCACTTTGAGGTCAATCTTTTGAGGGTCGTAACTCAAAGTTCATGAGGGCTATCAATGAAACATCAAATTCTATAGGACTATGATTTCAAGTTCTAAAATAACCTATCTCATTTTTGAGAGATTACATTCTATTTGGATTCACATTCTGTTTGGATCTTGCACAATGATCTCGCTCGATGCCAAAACTCGTAGTGTGCCTTAGTTCATAGGTGCACCATAGTATAACTTTGAAACCACTGATCTTGGTATCAAATCATTAGTTCCATTAGCTCTAGATGGGTGGGTGAACCCTAGTGACACCTTTTTTTTTGCCATAGAGACAATCCATCATCTACAAGCAGCTCATACTAAGTAGTCTCCAAGGTGCTCTAAGTGCATTTTGAGGTTGATCTTCTGAGGGTCATAACTTAGAGCTCGTGGGGGCTATTGATGAAACATCAAATTCTACACAATGGTGATGCCAAGGCCTAAAATAACCTATCTCATTTTTGAGAGATCACATTCCATTTGGATTCAGCACAATGATCTTGCTCGATGCCAAAACTCGTACTCTACCTCAGTTCATAGGTACACCACAGTGTAACTTTGAAACTACTGATCTTGGCATCAAATCATCAGTACCATGAGCTCTAGATGAGTGGCTGAACCCTAGTGAAACCCTTTTTCTAGCCATAGAGACCTTCCATCATCCGCGAGAAGCTCATACCGAGTAGTCTCCCAAGTGCTCTAAGTGCATTTCGAGGTTGATCTTCTGAGGGTTGTAACTCAAATCTTGTGAGGGCTATCGATGAAATGTTAAATTCTACAAGATAATGATGCCAAGGCCTAAAATAAACTATCTCATTTTTGAGAGATCATATTCCATTTGGATTCAGCATAGCAATCTTGCTCGATGCCAAAACTTGCAGTGTGCCTCAGTTCATAGGTGTACCACAACATAACTTTGAAACCACTAATCTTGGCATCAAATCATTAGCACCATTAGCTTTGGATGGGTGGATGAACCCTAGTGACACCCTTGTTCTGGCCATGGAGACCATCTGTTCTCTGCAGCCACCCCATACTGAGGAGTCTCCAAGGTGCTCTAAGTGTGTTTCGAGGTCAATCCCTTGAGGGTTGTAACTTGGAGCTCCTAAGGGGTATCAATAACCCCTTACCAAGTTTGGTGAGCTTATCTAATTAGGAATTTAAAATTATATCAAAAATTGTTCAAAATTGCAAAAGTTACAAAATTGCAACTTTTTCTTGCAAAGTGAAAATTAGTGCAAAGAGTCAGTTAGGGGTTTGAGCGCAACCATACAAGGTTGGAAACACATATATAAGGTGTGAAATTATAGCATGCATTAATGAAGCTAGTTTTGTTAAGTGGATCAGTATGGGTTATGTGAACCTTGTGTACGAGGTTAACAAGTGTCTTTATGTCATGATAGCACTTCAAATTAAACATTGCATCCAAATTTGATAATAAAAGTTGTTAAAATGTTATTTACAAATTATTGCATTTGAATAAAATATAACAAACATGATCAAAATTAGTGATATTCCATAAACATGAATGATACACATGATCCACGATAAATTAAGCAATACCAGATACTAAATTAATATGTATATCATTGTGCACATAAATGACAAAAATATATATATCAAATTACATAACTATATATCAAAGATTGTGTATCCATAGACAAAGCACACAAATATATATCAAATTACATAACTATATATCAAAGATCGTGTATCCATAGACAAAGCACACAAATATATATCAAAATACATAGATCCATATACAAAATGTGGCTAATCATGCCATCGAAACGTGTATAATATCAATGTTTTTGTAAACAATGTGGCATATTCCATCTCAAAATGTCTCATGAAGCATCCTATGACAACTATACTATCCTAGGGTGTTGGTGGATCATGAAAATGTAGCCTCTTCACTGCACTAGGTGGATCAGATGCCTCCTACATAAACCAAAAAGCAAACCCCAAAGTTAGACTACTAAATTTATATGATTCTTTGTATCTAACATTGAATTACTCAAATGCATAATAATATTTTTTTAATGAATATTTATACTATTAAAATTTCATAATAAATACTTCCCTCATCGACCTCTTGGACTAGTCAGGAGTCCTCTCGTATGCCCTAGGCAATGCTTGTACCTCGTTGATTGTGGGTTGTGTATGTTCAAATATGTTTGTCAGATGAATCTACAACTTAAACTATAACATTATAATTCATAACATGCTAAATTTATAACATATTTAATCATGAATTCAAACTAAAACTTACTAGTGTAGGCTCCTCCTTAGGATATAGTAGTTGCATCATCAAATCTACATAACTCTCCCGTCGAACCACATGTGCACTAGGAGTCTCCTATGAGATACAAAATAGTAGTTGTTAATATCATAGAAATTAGTTTTGAATTTATTTATGAATATAAGAAAAATAAAATAAATGATACTTATACATACAATGGGGCTCTTGGTGCAAATGGAAATGCTTGAGTGTCTACAACGTGGAACTTGTACGGGCTCATTACTAGTAGCCACACCCTATATACAATAAAGAATGTAATTAAATTTCATTACCACAAACATTTTAAAAGAATGAATTGATATTTAATCAAATAGAAAGCACCTAATTACCTTTCCTTTGTCAATAGGTGTTGGCTCATCCCTTGCACTTTGTCCCCCTAGGACAGATGGTACTTGCAAGATAAAAGAAAGATTAGCAACCATATATGCTACAATATCAAATAGGAAAAACATGAGAACACAACATAATGTACCGTAGATGTCTCAAGGCCAATTGAAATGGCTAAGAGCATGGCATCATCAATTAGTCTGAGCTCCTCCTAGGTCATCAACTAAACATTAATGAAGATTACATACATTTATAAGTTAGTATGGCTTAAAAATTAAAATTACTCTATTATAAAAATTAACTTTAAATCGCATATGTTATAACAAAATAATGTATACACGTACTGACACCAAAGGAGTCCATGCCTCTGTATTCCCCTCCTCTCTCACATCAAGGTCTGTAGCCTCTGCACATGTGTCTAGTGTATCCTCATCTAATACAAAATGATACTCAGGAAGATCACCTATGGAACCTATTGGTCTGATTTTTCACAATGCAAAAATTATGGAAAATTTTAGTGAAAAATCATATGAATCTTAAAATCTTGCAAAATAGGGTTTTATTCCTTATATTTTAAGAATCCTTATATTTCTCTAGTTCATAGCCTGGTCTCTGTGTCTTTGAAATTCCACTAAATTCTTAAGGTTTTTCTTCAGAAAATTTCTCAGAAACCCTAGTGCCATGTCTTGTTTTGTCCTAGTTTTGAAAAACCCTCGAAATAGTTTTTCATAAAAATGATTTTGAAGATATATCATTTTACCCTAAGGTTGGGCCTATCTGAGCATGGTTTTATAAAAAGATCATTTAAAAAAATTTATTGACCACATTATTTTATTGAGAAATACCCAAAGTATTGTTATTTTTGTGTGACCGTCAATCTTGTTCAGATCAATGGATATCGCATTCCTACAATGTTGAGATGCAAGGCTTTCAAATTAATGCCAGAATGCACTTTGGTGACATGTAGCAAGGTGAGTGTGTGTTACGGTGTGCCAAGCTGTAAAATAATATCTAATATGTACTGCCAGTTATGCAAATAAAGTGTTTTGTTTTCCAGATCAACTGAAGTTTTGTTAGACCATAGATCCTTCAAGGATCGAGGGCTAGCGCACACCCGCATTAATAACTTGAAATAAATTTAATGAATGCAGGTATGCGCCTTTGTGTCGTGTGTCACAGTGGGGCCAAGGATTGAGGGAAAATGTTGAGTCATGCCATGTTGTATGACACATATGGCTAGGTGGAAATTCTTATGATGTGGGCATGGAAAGTTTTAGAGATTAATGCAGTAGTCAGGTGGGTCATAGTACGAGGGTTGAGAGGAGTTATTTTATTGGTCCAAGCGGATGATGCAAGCATATCTTGTCCTGATTAATGAGGGGATCTTTCTTGCATAATGAACTTGAGTGAAGTTTAAATACTGCGGGTATGCGCCATACAGACACGTGTCCATGGTGATGTCACTATTCCAAACATAGAATGATCAATGGTATAATTAATGTCACCATTGATCTTTCACAAATTGACAACTGGCACAAGCCCACAACTTGAAGATGCTCATTCAATAAGGAAAGCCAGAATGTGCTAGCTTGACACATGGAAAAAATGACATCAAGTATTCATTTTCTCAGGAAGTGATATGGGACCCGCTTGCGTGGAGGTTGTTAGAAGGCATAGATTCACATGGAGCTTTCCCATTGGTTAGCACAGCTGATTGGGCATTATTCATTTCAAATTTGGTATGATCATTGATTTTGTTTTGATCAACGAATGCCGCTTACCTGCAATTTCAAAGTGCAAGAAATATAAGCAATGCAGGTAAGTGGTAATGTGACACTTGGCCCCACTCCTAAGGACATAAAGTTTGTTGATTTTTAAATTAGAACCACCCAATGTGGTGAAAATCTATGGATGAGATTTAAAATTTTGATGCAACTTGATGTAATGATTATTGAGGGTTGAATATGGCAAAAAGCTCATTCGTGTGATTTCAATGCTCAAATATAATCTTTGATTTTGCCATTATTTGAACTATAGAATTGTAGGAAATTAATAGAGCATAAAGAAGTTTCAAAGCCAGGGCACAAAAATTTATCCAGCGATCTAGAGAGTTGCAGCTGGAATTATATAGAGAAAAGGTGCAAATTTAATGTTGCAAGTGAAATTGCAATTAGATTTTAATTTTTTTCATCTAATTTGACTTTTCGGGAAATTATAAGGATGAATTGAATGTTTTTGGAGGTTGTTGAAGAAATTGTTTTTTCTGGCAACTGCACCATGATGAATTTCATGGCAAAGAAAATGTGGCATGTAGAGATTAGATTTGTGGAGCCTCAGTACAGATTGTGATGATTTCTTGATATTCCTTCTCAAGATATTTGCATATTTTAAGTGGGGATATATCAGATATTTTGGCATCATTTATGGTTTTCAAAGTGCAAGTAGATGACGAAGTTCAATTTCAACAACTCCAGATTGAAGACTCTTTTAGTGGGACACATGTCAAATTCATATTAGAGACCTAGAAAGATTTTATCTCCAATATATCTTCCTTTTCTACTTATTGTAAGGGTTCCAATTCTTTGAAGATTTTAGGTGGATTGTGAGACCAGTCTGGTTCCGATTTCTTGAGATTTTTCCCATAGTTGTGATACCATTTTCTCAGTGTTCTTCAATTATGAACAACATATTGTATCTCTTTTGAAGCATTGTTATATTACACAGTCATTTCTTTGTGTATTTTTTGAGTTTTGATATGCAGATGATTCATTTTGATTCTCATCTCCTTCTTCTATTATTTGTAATGTTTTGCATTTGAGAACCAAGGTCTTGAATTCAGTTGCAATCCCTTAAGGTTGTATATCATAATAGATTTTCTATTAGAACAAAGATCAAAGTAAATGCTTGTTTATGTTGATAGGATTATAGGTTACACTAGAAGGATTTTGCAATAAGTACGAGAGTTGTTATGAAGACCGATGTTTGTTTGCAAGTTAAATAGATAGATCACATGCTTGAATATATGAGTATAATTTAAGTATCCATCTACATGTTAAGGTTTAGTTATTTCCCAATGGATAAGGGACTGGTCAGCTTGAAGGATGGATGTTCTCTATTGTTGCATACTCGGGTTATGCTGAGATACAAATCTTAATCGAATATCTTTCATTTGTGTTTAAGAATTAAAAGAGTTTTCCCTCACTTAGTTTATTAGGTTCATGTGCTTTGTTAAGTAGCTATTCCATCCATGGATTCTTGCATAAAATTAGAAGATTAAGGGATTTTATCTATTTTCTAGATTTAGTTGTATACCTTTACATTGGTACCATATAAGGAGTCTGAGGTCCACCTGCCTAGGTCTAATAAAGCCTGAAGAAGAAGAAAGATTTATCCTTATAGTTGTCCCAAGACTATAGTCAAGTGCATCCACCATAGGAATTTGCTAACCTTTGATGTATTGATATTGTTTCTTGGTTATTTCCAAAACTGTCAAATCAGGAGCCAACAAGATGGTGACTCTATTGGGGATATAAGATGGAAAATAGACCTTGTTAAAAGGACAAGAATCTCTGGTGTGAATTGAATATCTCAGTCCTATTTTTTAGTATGGTTTTTCCCATCTGAGTCACCAATAAGATGGTGACTCTTCTGGGGAATACACTCTATGTTGTCATAAACTAGAATATCATTTAAGATCTATGTTTACCTTGGGTAGATTTTGAAGTAAGTGTTTCATGCTGAAGTTTCTCATGGTTTTGGAAAGATATTTGCACTTTGCCTAGATTATCAGTGAAGTGGTTGTGATCTATCTAGAAATTATTCCCATTTTGGTAGAGTGGGTGGTGACTCAAAAGGTTTCAACCAATGTCAAGATTAAGAAATTTGTTGTCTCAAAACCATGGAAAATAAAAGAAATATGCAAATGTGAGGAAAAACCCGAGAATCAAATTACAAACTAATCTCCCTCCTAGAGGAAGATAGAATTGGACTATGAAGGGAAATCAAATGCAAAAAGGAAGCTTTTCACAAGAGCAACTAGTAGGGAAAGATAATGCTCACCATTCTACTGTTGAAAGGGTGCCTTTCTCCAAAGGTCCACGATCTCATCTAGTTTTGTCTGATGATGATTTCTATAATACCCCTAAAATGATATGTCAGGAAAAGGTTGTGCAACCACATGTATTTAGTCTTGAGGATAGGACTAGTAACAATCTTTTCTAGCATAGCACAAGCCCGTTCATGTCAGATTATTCCCCTAAAAAGGTCAAACCTAGACACTTAGAACCTAAAAGTTTTAAAAATTGAGAAAACATTTGGGTTTGAATTCACTATCCCTAATCCTGATGAGAATGAAATTTTGAAAGCACAGCTTGCTGAGCAAGAAGCTATAAATAGGAGATTTCAAAAGGAAAGGGAAGAAAAGATCACGAAGGCTTATGAAGAAAGGCAAGAATTACTTAGGTGAATTAATGCTATGAAGAAGAAAAATGAGATAGCAACTAGTGCCTGATAGCCTAAGCTTGTGGGACGAGTTGAACAACTTAAGAGGCAAGAGTAGAATTTTTTGGAAACTTAGAAAATGAATCTAGAGGGACTTGTAATACAACAAATTAGGAACTATAATGCTCTATAAGTTGATAAAAATAGAGTAAAAAATGTGGAACCTATTGTAGGGGCTAAGGACAAAGGAAAACAAAAGGAGATTGGTATTAAGATCAATGAGCCAGTAAAGATAGTTCAAATCCATAATTCCATGTCATTTTTTGATATTGAATTGGAAAAGAGAAGAAAAGAAAGGGATGCTTTAGCCAAGAGATTGGAGATTGCAAAAAGTGAGGATGTTATAGCTGAGATGAACAATAAGATCAAATTCTTAGAAATTACCAAGAAGTGATCAACAGCTACGCCTAAAGATGATGATGGATCTAATGATGCAAATTAGAATACTACTAAGGTACCTATTTCTTTCTTATCTTCATCTTCACTAAAGGTAGATCTTAACAAATCTGTTGGTGATGCTAGCACTGGTAATACTATGAATAATACTAAGAAAGGCAGTGCTAATCACCCCAAGGTTGGTTTACAAAGAAGACCTCTTCAATTAGAACACTATAGGAAAATATGTTTTGATGGAATCCTTGGTTTTCTAAATCTTATCCCACAAGAAATGAGGAAAAGATTGCCTAAATTTGATGGAAATAATGCTATCTCTTGTGAAGACCAATTAAGGAGTTTTCTTGATATGATGAGTGATTATGAGGTTGAAGCTTAAGATGTCATTATGAAGTTGTTTGTGCAGTCATTAACTAAAGATGCTAGAAAGTGGTTCAAGAGACTTCCTAAATTGTCTATTTTTGATTGGAAAGATATTGAGTATTGTTTCAAAGAGCAATATGGTGACAAGAAAAATCAGAGCTATATTTTGAGTGAATTCAATAATATCAAGAGGTTGCCTAATGAATATGTTACTGAATTTAACACTAGATTTTAGAAAAGGATGTACAAGCTAATGCAAGCCATGTGAATTGATGACAAGGTATGTCTGATCACTTATCTGAATGCTTTTGATGGTAAAATGGCATACCAACTTAGGGATAAAGAGCCTAGGACCTTAAGAGATGCTTTCAAGATTTCCATTAATATAGAAAATAATTTGAGGATTTCATGGAGATAAGAAAGAAAAAGAGATGATCCTAGGTCATTTGGTAATAAGGGAAATAGAAAGGAAGAAAATAAAGCCATAGGAGGAAAAAAGCAAGAGTCTAGTGAGATGAGTCAGATTCTAAATGCTATAAAATGTTTGAATCTTCCTCAGATGAAGAATGATAGGAACCCCATTGATAATAGGGCCCCTTATCAATAAAATTTCAATAGAAAAAATAGGCTGCAAAATTTACCTTATAACACTACTTGGAATGATGGTTAGCCTAGTATCCTTCCTCCCAAGAACAATAACAACAAGGTGACCCCTGATCCTTTGTCAAAAAATCTGTAAATTTGGTAGATGATCCTGAGTTTTTTGCTAAACCTACATGGTGCTTTGCATTTCAGTTAGCCCATTCTCCTGAATCTTGTGTAGTAGCATTGTCATTCCTAGGAAATCAAACTGTAGTAGAAAAATGTCATGAGTAGGAAGAAAATAATGATAATGTAGGATGCAATATGTTTGAATCACACTATTATGACTATGAAGATTATGATAGAGATGTGTATGACCAAAGACAGTTTTAGAATGTCATACAACAACAAATATTTTCTGATGAGAGTGATCTGGAAGACAATGTGTGTAACATGGTAAATACAAAGGACAAAGTAACATTGAGAAAACCTTCTAAGGAAGAGATTGATCAAATTACTACTAATATGATAGCTCAAGTTCAGACTAGGAACATGGCTTAGAGAAATGAAAGTAATAAGGTAGCTAGTATCTTCATAAAAGGGGCTAAAGAAGAGAAGGGAGAAATTGTGAAATGTAAAGAAGCTCCTACTGTGAAGGTTAAAATTACTAATAGAAGATGGGAACAAAAGAAAGGAGGAAATCCTAAAGATGTGGAGTTTTCAAATAATGTCCCCAGAAAAATAGATGAGAAGGTATCAAAGATCATCACAAAACATGATAAGAATCATCAAAATGCTTTGAACATTTTGGATAAACAAGATGAGAAAAGGAATGTGACTAATGATGATCCTCTTGGTTCTTCCATAGATATACTACTTGTTTTGTCTCAAATTACTATTAAGGTTCCATTGTTTGAATTGCTAAGAATCCCTAAACACTAAAATAAAGCTATAGCATGGTTGGAAAATATTGATGTAAAGGTAAGTCAAGATTGTAATCAAAGTCATAGTTCCAAAGAAATTAGTAAAGAAGAAGTAAAGAACAATGAAGCTAATGGATTTGCTTCTCAAATTCCTCAAAATTTTTTAGATAATTCTGTAAATCACTATTTGGGAAATGTTGAACCATTTTTCTTGAGCATGTTAGTAAATGGTAAAACATTAAAAAACTGCATGATTGATTCTAGTGCTTCCAACACTATGATGCCTTTTGAAATAATGAAGGAATTAGGCTTAAAGTTGGATACTACTTAAGGAAGATGTTGTGCTATGGATAAAAGAGAAGTGATAGTTATCGGCACTATAAAATCTTTGCCATATAGATTAACAGCCTACCCTGACAAAGAGCATACAATGAGTGTATTGGTTATTGATATTCCACCTCAATATGGTATGCTGTTATCAAGAAAGTGGAGTGCTACTATGGGTGGGAGTTTACAATGTGATTTCTCATTTTCTACTTTCAATATTGAGGGAAATTTGATAAAAGTCAATAGGGAACCTAAGAGTATATACATGATAGAGGAAGATGACAACATGAAAATTTTTGTGGATACAGATATTAATACATTTAGAGCTGAGGTTTTGACTTCAAGGAAATCTAAGCATAAGTTTCAGTTAGAAGTGGAAGTTGACACAAAAATAGGCAAGGGTGATCTATGAACTATGTTTTTTGATGGTGCATGTTGCAAAGATGGATTCGGTGTAGACATTTTGTTGATATCTCTATCAGGGGTAACAAACAAATTTTCCTTTACTTTAAGTTTCCCTTGTACTAAAAATATAGTAGAATATCAGGCTTTGTTGTTAGGCCTTAGATTAGCTCATAATCATGGGATAAAGTGTTTACATGTTGTAGGAGATTCTGAATTGGTGGTATCCCAAGTAAGAAATGCTTATATGTCAAAGAATAAAAGATTGAAATAGTATAGAAATGTAGTGTGGGACATGGTTGAATGTTTTGATGCATTTGGAATAATTTGGAAGGATAGGACAAATAATAAAATGGTAGATTTACTAGAAAATATAGCAATAAAACCTGATGATATCACATTTGCTGGTGTGTCTAAAATTAAGATTCAAACTAGACCTTTTGTCCCTGATAATGTTTAGAATTGGCTAGTTTTGAAGATGATATGGATATTCTGAGATTTTTGAATTGTGAGCATATTTTGTCAGGACAAGAAATTGATTGTGCAACCTATGTGGAAAATGTAGATGGAAAAGATATTGTTTTTGGGCAGGAAGTTGTGCAATTGAAGAAAAATAAAATTCCAAAGGGTCTGGTTGTTTTAGAAACCATTTTTGACAACCAAGATAGGTCACACATGGATACTAATGGATATAGTGCCAAGGATTTAGAGGAGGTGAACTTGGGAACTCAGGAAACACCTAAAAAGGTATATATTGGTAAGAAATTGCCTCCTAAAATTAGGCAAGATTTAATAAACCTACCAAGGAAATATAGACATGTGTTTGCATGGTCATATGATGATTTGAAGGCTTATAGGGAAGATCTTTTTTAACATGAAGTCCCTTTGAAACCAGATGCTAAGCCTTTCAAACAAAAACAAAGGCTAATAAACCCAACCTTGGCTCCAAAAATGCAAGAAGAATTGATCAAGTTAAGAGATGCTAGGATCATAAAACCTATTAGACATTCTTCTCAGGCATCCAATTTAGTTCCTGTTAGGAAGAAAAATGGAGACATAAGGTTATGTGTTGACTTCAGAAATCTAAATATATCTTCCTTAAAAGATAATTATGGATTGCCAAATATGGAAGCCATGTTGCAAAGGGTCACTGGTTTAGAGCTTATGTCAATGATGGATGGATTTTCAAGTTATAATCAAGTAGTTGTTAAAGAATCAGAACAATTTAAAACTGCTTTCACTACTTCATTGGGTACTTATGTTTATGTCAGGATGCCTTTTGGGGTTACTAATGTTGGAGCTACTTTTCAAAGGGCTATGGATGTGGCTTTTGCTAATATTATTGACACATTTATGGCTGTGTATTAGCATGAGCTTACTGCTTACTCCAAGGATAAAAATGGTCATTGCATGCACCTAGAAAAGGTATTTATCAGAGCCCTTAAATATGGAATATCTTTAAATCCAAGGAAATATAACTTTGGTGTCATTGAAGGAAAATTGTTAGGACATATAGTTGGCAAGCATGGAGTAAGGATTGACCCTGAAAGGGTAGAAGCAATAGATAAGATTCAGAAACCCAAGAGTGTTAAAGGCATTTAGTCATTCTTTGGACATATCAATTTTCTTAGGAGATTTGTGACAAATTTTACAGAGATTAGTAGGCCTATATCAAGAATGCTAAAGAGGGGATCTGAGATAAAATGGGATGGTGAACCTAGTATTGCATTTCAAAAAATTAAGCAAGCTATTAAAGATGTCTCTATTCTTAGAGCTCCAGATTATGACAAACCGATGCATATATTTTCTTTTGCCTCATTTCACACTATTGCTGCAGTATTGTTGTAGAAAAAAGAGGAGGGTTATGAGTAGCCTATTGCATTCTTTGGTAAGTCTTTGCAGGCAGTAGAGCTTAAGTATGACATCAATGAAAAATAGGCATATGCACTAGTGAAAGGAGTTAAGGCTTTTAGATGTTACTTAATGGGAGCTACTATCATTGCTTTTGTTCCTACTACTGCTGTGAAGGACATCTTTTCACAACAAGAGGTATCTGGTAGGAGATGTAGATGGATTAATAGGATAAAAGAGTTTAACATTGATATTCAGATTACTAAACTAGTTAGGGGTCAAGGTTTGGCTAAATTGATGACAGAAGCTAATCTAGAGGCAAACCAAATTAATCAACTTGATGATAGTTTTAGGGAGAATCTTTGTGATATGGATATCTCTGACTGGTACAAAGACATAATTTATTATTTACAAAACATGAAATCTCCATCAGAGCTAACAGATAACAAGAAAAGATCCCTCAAGTTTCAAGCTATAAGGCATATTATAGTGCAGAGTCAATTATGGTGGAGAAATATGGAAGGGGTACTTTTGAAGTGTATAGATGAAAATGAATCTAAAAGGATCCTAAAGAAATGCATGAAGGTGTATATGGTGGTCACTATATGGCAAAAACTACTACCCATAAAATCTTGAGAGTTGGTTTTTGGTGGCCTACACTCTTCAGAGATACTCATGAGTTTGTAAAAGTTTGTGATGCTTGTCAAAGCTTTAGTGGAAATTTAAAATTCTCTGGGAATTTTCCATTAAGACTAGTTGAAGTATAGGCACCATTTCAACAATGGGGAATTGATTTTATAGGTGAGATCACAAATAAATCCAGTGGTGGTCATTCACGGATCTTAGTAGCTACTATTTTTTTCACCAAGTGGGTTGAGGCAGTCCCTACTAAGAATGCAACAAGCAAGGTGGTGATTAATTTCATCCTAAATAATATTGTGACCAAATTTGGATGCCCATAGAAGATTGTAACAAATAATGCTATGTGTTTCAGATAAGAGGAATATAATTTTTTTTGCATGAAATATGGCATTATAGAGTACACATCATCACCCTATCATCCTCAGGGGAATGGTCAGGTAGAATCAAGCAATAAGAGTATACTAAAGGTTATCAAAATAATTCTAGGGGAAAACAAGAAGGCATGGGATTCAAAGTTGCCATTAGCTCTGTGGGCTGACAGGGTTACTATGAAAAAGGCCATTGGATGTGCCCCATTTGATCTAGTTTATGGTATACAGGCCAGACTTCCACAAAATAACCTAAAGGATATGCATAAATTTGTTCAACTATATGAAGGTGACATCATTGATGAAATGCAACTTAGAATGGATGATATTTTGCAATTAGAAGAAGCAAGGAGAGAGTCTTCTATTAAAAATGCTAAGTTACAATCACAAATGAAGCATTTGTATGAAAAAAGAGCCAGTGATAGGAAATTTGAAATAGGTGACATGGTACTGATGTGGAATGCTAGAGTGGAAGATAAAGGAAAGCATGGTAAATTTGACCCAATCTTGCTTGGCCCAATTAACATTTGTGATAAAAATGGAGAAGCTTCATATTTTCTAAAGGATTTAACTAGAGATATTCTTGAATTTCTAGTTCATGGACAATTCTTGAAGAGGTACTTTTCTTAAAAGTGTTTGTTTTCCATTAACAATAGTTTTAGGGTTCTCAATTTTCCTATACATTTTGTATATTTTTAAAATCCCTATAAATATCCCTATGCAGTTTGGTTTCTTGTTTCTTCTTTCTGTGTGTTGCTCTGTGCTCTCTAAAGAAGTTGTCTTTTCCCTATGCCAAGTATGTGGTCTGCTCTCCCAAAGATTCTGAATTCTTGCATAGACTTAGGTATTCTATCATCCCCAAATAGAGCCACTGTTGGTCTAATTTTTCACAATGTAGAAATTATGGAAAATTTTAGTGAAAAATCGTATGAATCTTAAAATCTTGCAAAATAGAGTATTGTTCCTTATATTTTGAGAATCCTTAGATTTCCCTAGTTCATAGCCTAGTCTTTGTGTCTTTGAAATTCCATTAAATTCTCAAGGTTTGTCTTCAAAGAATTTCTCAGAAACCCTAGTGCCATATCTTGTTTTGCCCTAGTTTTGAAAAACCCTCAAAATAGTTTTTCATAAAAATGATTTTGACGATATATCATTTTACCCTAAGGTTGGGCCTATGCGAGCATGGTTTTATTAAAAGCTCATTTAAAAAATTGATTGACCATATTATTTTATTGAGAAATGCCCAAAGTATTATTATTTGTGTGTGATCGTCGATCTTGTTCAGATCAACAGATGCCGCATTCCTACAATGTTGAGATGCAAGGCTTTTAAACAATGCTAGAATGTGCTTTGGTGACATATAGCAAGGTGGGGCCGAGAATTGTCAGTGTGTGTTGTGGTGTGCCAAGCTGTAAAAAAATTACTGATATGTACTGCCAGTTATGCAAATAAATTGTTTTGTTTGCCAAATCAACTAAAGTTTTGTTAGACCGTAGATCCTTCAAGGATCGAGGGCTGGCACACACCCACATTAAGAACTTGAAAGAAATTTAATGAATGCGGGTATGTGCCTTTGTGCCATGTGTCACAGTGGGGCCAAGGATTGAGGGAAAATGCCGAGTCATGCCATGCTATATGACACATATGCCCAAGTGGAAATTCTTACGATGTGGGTGGGAAAATTTTCAGAGATTAATGCAATAGTCAGGTGGGTCAGAGTACGAGGGTTGAGAGGAGTTATTTTATTGGTCCAAGTGGATGATGCAAGCATAAAATGTAGAATTGTTTCACACCGTTGATCCTGTCCTGATCAACGAGGGGTGCTTTCCTACATAATGAACTTGAGTGAAGTTTAAATATTGTGGGTATGCACCATACATACACATTTCCATGGTGATGTCACTATTCCCAACTCAGAATGATCAAAGGTATAATTAGTGTTAGCATTGATCTTTCATAGATCAATGATTGCCACAAGCATGCAATTTGAAGATGCTCGTTCAATAAGGAAAGTAGGAATGTGCCATCTTGACACATAGAGAAAATGACATCAAGTATTCATTCACTCAGGAGGTGATATGGGACCCACTTGTGTGGAGGTTGTCAAAAGGCAAAGATTTAGATGGAGCTTTCCCATTGGTCAATGCAATTGATTGGGCATTATTCATTTCAAATTTGGTATGATTGTTGATTTTGTTTTGATCAACGAATGCCACTTACTCACAATTTCAAAGTGCAAGAAATATAAGCAATGTGGGTAAGCGATAATGCAACATGTGGCCTCGCTCCTAAGGACGTAAAGTTCATTGCTTTTTAAATTAGAACTACATGATGTGGTGAAAATCTATGGATGAGATTAGAAATTTTGATGCAACTTCAGGTAATGGTTACTGAGAGTTGAATATGGTGCAGAGCTCATTCGTGTGATTTCAATGCTCAAATATAATCTAAAATTTTGCCATTATTTGAACTATAGAATTGTAGGAAATTAATAGAGCTAAAGAAGTTTCAGAGTCAGGGCATAGAAATTTATCCAGTGATTCGAAGAGTTGTAGTGGGAATTATACAAAGAAGAGGTGCAAAACTAATGTTGCAGATGAAATTGCAATCAAATTAAAAAAAAAAATCTGATTTGACTTCTTCGGTAATTATAAGGATGAGTTGAAAGTTTTTGGAGGTGGTTGAAGCAATTGTTTTTTTTGGCAACTGCATAATGATGAATTTCATGGCAAAGCGAATGTGGCATGTTGAGATCAAATTTTTTGAGCCTTAGTACAGGTTGTGATGATTTCTTGATATTCCTTCATGAGATATTTTCATATTTTAAGTGGGGATATATTAGATATTTTGGCATCATTTATGGTTTTCAAAATGTAGGTAGATGAGGAAGTTCAGATTCAACAACTCCAGATTGAAGACTCTTTTAGTGGGACACATGTCAAATTCATATTAGAGACCTAGAAAGATTTTATCTCCTATATATCTGATGCAGGAGCATCCAGAGGTATAAGGGCAATCATGTGTCACCCAAAAAAAATGTACTTAGACTTAGTTTCTATTTTATGTCTTTACATTTTTGGATACCCATTTGGCTTAAATAAAGGTTCCAACTCTCATAGTTCAACTATCAGTGCATTTGAAAATCCCAAAAAAATAGGAGCATGCAATTTGACCATCATTTTGGTGACCTAGAAGGTGCAACTTGGCCAGATGAATGTAATTGAGATTTAGAGCATTCTAGAAAAAGAATCAGGTCAAAAGGCCCCACGGTTTGAAAGTTATTGCAATTTTTCGGGTTTTGGAGACCTCCTAAGAATGCTTCAAAGTCAGGTTTGGGGCATTAAATGACCTCCAAAAGGGTTGAAAAATGGGAGATGAGTGAAGCTTTTCCATAGGGCTATAGAGCGCTTTGAGAGCTTTCCAAAAATGTAAACGGTTCGTCAATCGGAGCTACGGTTCAAAAGTTATGCCTCCCGAAAGTTCGGCTACCGTTTCTGGATTCTTCTAGATTTGCACCGACTTCTAATGCAGCTTCTGGAACCTTCGATTTTGTCGGTGGATGCCTACTAGCACTTTCTAGAATGTACTCCTAGTCCTTAACCCTTCGGGGTCTATTTAAGGAGATTTTGGCATTGTAAAAGGCAGTTTGGGGTGGAGTTTGAGAGGAGATACTATAAGGAGAAATATTCTCCAGATTTATGCTATTGTAAGCCCTTAGGGCATGTTCTGAAGTTTATTTTCTCTGCACTGTTTGTACCAGCTTATTTTCTCAGTTAATAAATTCCCCTTTTCTATTGTGTCCATTCTGTTGTTTGGGTTGTGCCCCCATCAAGTGGTATCAGAGCGGGTTTTCCTGAGTGTGTAGACAGAGCGCCGACTGTGAGGCAGTTTGCACCAGGATTGTGTGGTTGTGGGTTCGAGTTAGAAGATGCCTCCACAAAGAGAGCGTGGCAGAAGGGCCAGAGCTATTGATCCTAAGGAGGTTAGAGCCCTCCAGAGACAGGTACAAGCATTGCAAGAGGAGCTTTGTAGAGGAGCAAATATTGCCGCAGATGACAATAGTGAGGATGACAATGAAGAGGAAGTAATGGAAGTTGATGGGGAAGTTCTGAATCCTGTAGAGGAAAGGCTTTTTAGGGCCATTACTAGGTTTGGGAAAAGACCTACAATTGAAGTGGGTATATTTTCGAGAAATTTGAAACCAGATGAGTTGATCGACTAGATCAATGAACTAGATGAATACTTTGAGTATGAGGATATAAGGGACCCAAATAGGGTTAAGTTTGCAAAGGCCAAACTAAAAGGCCATGCCAAAATTTGGTGGCAACAGGTTCAACTGGAAAGACTTAGAAGAGGAAAGGAGAAGATCACAAGATGGGATCGCATGGTGGACAAATTGAAGAAGCAGTTCATTCCTGTGGACTACGAGCTTGATCTATTTAAGAAGATGCATGGGTTAAAGCAAGCAGGAAGATCAGTCCAAGAATATACAGAGGAGTTTTACCGACTCCTGATTAGAGCAGGGCATGCAGAAGCAAATAAGGAGAAGGTTGCTCGTTATATCAGTGGGTTACGACCTAGCATCCAGGAGGAATTAAGTCTGGTAAGAATGACCAACGTTGAAGAAGCATACTAGTTTTCCCTACGAGTTGAAGAGAAGCTGAGTAAAAGGTTTGAAGGAAGACAAAGAGGGCGCGGTCAAGGAGGAAGGGGAAGCGGTAGATCATCTGGAGGTCATAATGAAACTCAAAAGAAAAATGAAGATGAGGGTACTAGTAGGAACCAGAGGAATGAGGGTTTCAATCGCTCTCGTGATCAAGATTTTGGAAATCAAAGAGGAAGAGGTAGAGGACGTGGTCAAGGAAGAGGAGGCTACCATGGTACCTGTTTCCATTGCAATGAAGAAGGTCATCGTGCCTTTGAATGCCCTCAATGACAAGGAAGGATAGATAGGAGAGATGAGGGCCAAGCTAGGGTTGCTCATGTGGATGAGGATGCACAATCATCACATTCAGAGGATGCAGAAAGAGGAGAGACCTTGGTAAATGAAAGAGTCCTACTAAGTGGTGAGAATGAACCAGGACAATGAAGGAGTTTGTTCCGCACCAGATGCAAGTGTGAGGATAAATGTTGCGATGTGATCATTGATGGTTGTAGCACTGATAACTTGGTATCAGAAGAGATGGTCTCTAAGCTGAAGCTCAAGAGGGAGAAACATCCCCAGCCCTATCGGATTTCTTGGGTAAAAGATGATCATAAGGTCCTGGTAAGTGAACAATTTTTAGTAAAATTCAAAATTGGAAGTTACCATGATGAAGTTCTCTGTGATGTTATTTCGATGGATGTTTGCCATCTATTGTTGGGTAGACCATGGCAGTTTGATAGACATGCAATACATGATGGGCATGCAAACACATACTCTCTGACAAAGGATGGAGTTCGCCACAAATTGAAGCCCATGAAAAAGGAAGGTGAAAAGGTATGTAGCAGTGCTAGGATTTTTCTTGTTGATGGAAGGAAGTTTTTAGATGGCATGAAACATCAGCGTATGTGCTATGCTTTGATTCCTAGGAAAGATAAAGAAGGTAGTAGTGAAATACCATTTGAAGTTTCAGATTTACTAGGGGAATTTGGAGATATTATCTCTGATAATGTTCCAGATGGATTGCCACCAGTAAGGCAAATCAGTCATCAGATAGATCTGATTCCAGGAGCTAGTTTGCCTAACAAGGCTACTCACAGGATGACTCCTACTGAAACAGAGGAGCTAAATAGACAGGTTCAGGAGCTGTTGAGGAAGGGCTTGATTCGAGAGAGCCTGATTCAATGTTCAGTACCTACAGTACTTGCACTAAAGAAGGATGGAGAGTGGAGGATGTGTACAGATTCTCGAGCTATAAATAGGATAACCATCAAGTACCGGTTTCCTTTACCAAGGATGGATGATCTTATGGACTGCTTGAGTGGAGCTCAGTACTTCACAAAGATAGATCTGAAGAGTGGCTATCATTAGATACGGATTCGAGAAGGAGATGAGTGGAAAACAGCCTTCAAGACCAAGGAGGGTCTTTATGAGTGGTTAGTCATGCCCTTTGGATTGACGAATGCCCCAAGCACCTTCATGGGGCTCATGAATGAGGTACTTAAGAAGTTCTTGGGAAAATTTGTTATTGTCTATTTGGATGATATTTTAATTTTCAGCAAGACTTTGGAAGAACATTTACTACATATTCGTAGTGTCTTTGAAAGGCTAAGGGAAGAGAAACTGTTAATTAATCTAAAGAAGTGTGTCTTTGCAAAAAGGGAGTTAGTCTATTTGGGATTTGTTATATCACCTGAAGGTCTCAAAATGGATCCAGAGAAGGTAAAATCCATCTTGGAATGGCCTACTCCAAGGTTTGCTACTGAGGTAAGATCATTTCATGGTCTGGTTAGTTTTTACAGGAAGTTTATTAAGAATTTCAGCGGCATATGTGCACCTCTAACTGATACAATAAGAGGGGATAGAAAAGAGTTCAAATGGACTGCAACAGCTGCGAGAAGTTTTGAATTGCTGAAGAAGAAGGTGACTGAACAGCCTGTGTTGGCAATTCCAGATTTTAGAAAAGTATTCTAGGTGGATTGTGATGCTAGTGGTAGCGCTATTGGGGCTGTACTAAGCCAAGAAGGTAAGCCTATTGCATATTTTAGTGAAAAATTGAATGATGCAAAGAAGAAGTATTATGTTTATGATCAAGAGTTCTATGCAATAGTTCAGGCCTTAAAGAAATGGAGGCATTATTTATTGCCAAAGGAATTTGTTTTGTATACTGATCATCAGGCATTACAGTACCTAAATAGCCAAGGTAAATTGAATTAGAGGCATATGAAGTGGGTAGAATTCTTGCAGAGTTATACATTTGTGTTGAAGCATAGAAGTGGAAAATCTAACAGGGTTGCAGATGCATTAAGTAGGAGACAGTTGTTGCTTACAACAATGCAGGTTGAAGTAGTTGGGTTTGATGAACTCAAGAATTTGTACCCCGAGGATCCTGATTTTGCTGAAGCATGGAAAGCTTGTAAAGAACTTGTGGCTGTAGATAGAACCAAGTGGTTAGACTATTTGATTTAGGATGGCATGTTGTTCAAAGGTAGTCAATTGTGCATTCCAAGGAGTTCCATGAGGGAAAATTTGATTAAGGAGAAACACAGTGGAGGGATGGCAGGACATTTTGGTTGGGATAAGACCATTGCCATTCTTTGAGAACATTATTTTTGGCCTCAAATTACACAGGATGTGAAGAAGTTTGTACAGAGTTGCCAGGTTTGTCAAGTTTCCAAGGGGTTTAGTCAAAATACTGGCCTATATCAGCCATTTCCTGTTCCATCAAGGCCATGGGAGGACATAAGTATGGATTTTGTCCTTGGATTGCCAAGGACGCAAAGGGGTAATGACTCAGTATTCGTGGTGGTTGATAGGTTCTCCAAAATGGCACATTTCATTCCATGCCACAAAACTCATGATGTTGTCCATATTGTAGACTTGTTTTTCAAAGAGGTGGTAAGACTACATGGTCTTCCAAGGAGTATAGTTTCTGACAGAGATACTAAATTTGTGGGGTATTTTTGGAGGACATTGTGGAAGAAGTTGAGAACAGACTTGAAATTCAGTTCCACGCATCACCCACAGACTGATGGCCAAACAGAAGTGGTAAATAGAAGTCTGGGCAATTTGCTGAGATGTTTAGTTGGAGATAAGCCCAAGGGATGGGATTTGATTCTACCATAGGTAGAGTTTGCTTATAATAACTCTGTAAATAGGAGTACTGAAAAATCACCATTTCAAATTGTATATGGAAATAGCCCAAGGACTGCACCAGAATTGAGGAAGATAGAACAAGGGGAGAGAACAAGTGCTAAAGCTGAAGAATTTGCGGAACACATCAAGCGTCTACATGAGGAGGTTCAAGCACACATTATCAAGATGAATCAAGAGTATAAAGCTAGGGCTAATGCAAGGAGAAGACATAAGGAATTCCAAGTAGGGGATCTAGTCATAGTGCACTTATGAAAATAAAGATTTCCAGTTGGTACTTACAACAAGCTGAAAATGAAGAAATTTGGCCCCTGCAAAGTTTTGAAGAAACATAACTCAGGAAATGCATATGAGGTGGAGCTGCCAGATGGTATTCACATTTCTCCCATTTTCAACATTGCAGATTTAACAGAGTATCATGATGATGGTGCAGATGAGGAGCTGGTTTTAGAGCCATGCCCAATTCCTGCTTCTAAGAAGGAGGAGATAGAAGACATTCTAGATCATCGTGTGGGTAGGAGTACCAGAAACAGGCAGTATGAAGAGTATTTGGTCAAATGGAAAGGACGACCGATCGAAGACTCAACTTAGATTTCAGCAGCTGAGGTTTCCCATTTGGGATTTCCTCTACCATCCATAAAGTGATAGGGTCACTTTTCAATCTACCCTGGGTGTCTGATGCAGGAGCATCCAGAGGTATAAGGGCAATCCTGTGTCACCCAAAAAAAATGTACTTAGACTTAGTTTTCGTTTTATATCTTTACATTTTTGGATACCCATTTGGCTCAAATAAAGGTTCCAACTCTCATAGTTCAACTATCAGTGCATTTGAAAATCCCGAAAAAATAGGAGCATGCAATTTGACCATTATTTTGGTGACCTAGAAGGTGCGACTTGGCCAGATGAATGTAATTGAGATTTAGAGCATTCTAGAAAAAGAATCAGGTCAAAAGGCCCCACGGTTTGAAAGTTATTGCAGTTTTTCGGGTTTTGGAGACCTCCTAAGAATGCTTCAAAGTCAGGTTTGGGGCATTAAATGACCTCAAAAAGGGTTGAAAAATGGGGTACAAGAAAAGCTTGTCCATAGGGCTATAGAGCACTTCGAGATCTTTTCGAAAATGTAAACGGTTCGTCAATCGGAGCTACGGTTCAAAAGTTATGCCTCCCGGAAGTTCGGCTACCGTTTTTGGATTCTTCTAGATTTGCACCGACTTCTAACACAGCTTCTGGAACCTTCTATTTTGTCGGTGGATGCCTACTAGCACTTTCTAGAATGTACTCCTAGTCCTTAACCCTCCGGGGTCTATTTAAGGAGATTTTGGCATTGTAAAAGGCAGTTTGGGGTGGAGTTTGAGAGGAGATACTATAAGGAGAAATATTCTCCAGATTTATGCTATTGTAAGCCCTTAGGGCATGTTCTGAAGTTTATTTTCTCTGCACTGTTTGTACCAGCTTATTTTCTCAGTTAATAAATTCCCCTTTTCTATTGTGTCCATTCTGTTGTTTGGGTTGTGCCCCCATCAATATCTTCCTTTTTTTCTTATTGTAAGGGTTCCAATTCTTTGAAGATTTTAGGTGGATTGTGAGACCAGTCTGGTTCCAATTTCTTGAGATTTTTCTCATAGTTTTGATACCATTTTTTTAGTGTTCTTCAGTTACGAACAACATATTGTATCTATTTTGAAGTATTTTTATATTACACAGTCATTTCTTTGTATATTTTCTGAGTTTTGATATGTAGATGATGTATTAATTTCAATGAAATAAATACAAGAGCTTCACCTTTCTTAGTTTTATTTTGATTCTCGTCTCCTTCTTCTATTATCTGTAATGTTTTGCATTTGGGAACCAAGGTCTTGAATTTAGTTGCAATCCCTTAAGGTTGTATATAAGAATAGATTTTCTATTGGAACAAAGATCCAAGTAAATTCTTGTTTATGCTGATAGGATTGCAAGTTACACTAGAAGGATTTTGCAATAAGTACGAGAGTTGTTATGAAGACTGATGTTTGTTTGCAAGTCAAATAGATAGATCACATGCCTGAATATATGAGTATAATTAAAGTATCCATCTTCATGTTAAGTTTTTTTTATTGCCCAATGGATAAGGGATTGGTCAGCTTGAAGGATGCATGTTCTGTATTGTTGCATACCCAGGTTATCCCAAGATACAAATCTTAATCAAATATCTTTTGTTTGTGTTTAAGAAATAAAAGAGTTTTCCCTCACTTAGTTTATTAGGTTTATGTGCTCTATTAAGTAGCTATTTCATCCATGGATGCTTGCATAAACCTAGAAGATTAAGGGATTTTATTTGTTTTCTAGATTCAGTTGCATGCCTTATAGTTGGCCCAAGATTGTAGTCAAGTGCATCCACCATAGGAATTTGCTAACCTTAGATGTATTGATCTAGTTTCTTGGTTATTTCCAAAATTGTTAAATCAAGAGCCAATAGGACCCAAGAAAATATTCTTGCACATAATGCAAGTGTGAGGCACACAAATGTGTGATGAGCTAGCCGATGATGAACTGGCACCAACATCATCAACATAGGGAGGCAAGACTAACCTAGCTTGAGATATCAATAGGCTACTCAGCCTATGAATGGCTCTAATGGTATGAGAGCTAGCCTCTACCATAATAATAGGATATAGCACTTGAGGAGGGGGGGAGATATCAGTAGGGGGGACAAAAGTGTTAGCTTTCTTCCACTGGAAAGAGGGTCTATCCTGGGGAGCTCCTAGTCCTACACTCATGTTGGGCTTGATGCTCCAATAGTTCACTTTGAGTTTCAACACAAATTCAACATATAATTTTCCAAGGAAATAAAATGGCACCTCTAAATTGCTATGTGGAGGGATATCAAAAACCATCCACCAATGATCCCAAAAGTTTGTATGTATGACACCATTTGTGCATCATTTAATTGATAGTTTGGGCTTTTTTTGTCGACTGGTATACCTATTTTTGGGTTCACAAAAAGGCTAGCCAAATCCTCTTAGGTTATATTAAGGGCCATAACCTCTTCATAGTCCAAGCCATCATCAAAAATCTCATGCATTTCGTCACACCAATGAAGAGCGACATTTCATTGGTTGGTAAGTGTTTTAATGTTATCCAATATGGTGTTTAACATGGATAACATAGGAGCCAATGCGAGTACATTATTATATGTTCTTCACAAACCCCTCAATTCAAGAAGGGTTTTGAGGGGGTAAAGGATCATTTGGTGGATGGTTTTGTGGGGGCACTGGATCGTTTGGTGGGGGGTTACGAGGAATATTATTCCTTGCCTCAATGTCATCATTTTGATCAACCATTCCTATTAATTTGCAAAACATAATATATATTAAAAAAACCTTAATTTTAACAATTTCTATCAAGAAAACCCTAAATTCAACTAAAACTAACAAATTCATGAAAATTTATTAAATTTATATTAAAATTGATTAAAAAACAAAAAAAAATGTAATATCATATATTCGATCTTGAATCCGATATCTGATTGTTGAACACAATAAAACCCTATGAGAATAAACCCGCAGGTTGTGTGTTTTTTTTATAACCACTGATAGATATTGGGTATCCAATATCTGCCATGTCATCCCATGGTTTGAAACACCCCATGGGTCAAGTAGTGTATTATATTATATTTTATATTACAATATATTACTATTATTATATTATATTATTATATGATATTATATTATATTTTATATTATAATACTATATATTAGGTAATGTATTATATTCTATTACACTATTATATTATATAAAATTATATAATATATTATACTATACTATACTATTATATTATACTATTATATTATGTTTTACTCATACTAATATTTGTGAATGATTTTTGAAATATAAAAATATTAATTTTCATAAATAATATAATATATATTTATTATTTTATAATTATATAATGTAATAACTAATTTATTATTTCATATTATATATTTTTAAGTGTTATCGGGTATCTGATATCAAATTAGATATTCGATAAGGGTCGGGCCTTACTTTCCAGGTTTGTTACCTGGATATGTGAAAAAAAGTAAGAGCAGATTTTGAAGCGCTTTTAGACATTTTTCAAACTCTATTTTTTTCACATCACCACTTTTTGGCACACCTTGATCCTACACATACCCACCTACATCTCTTTCATGACACTTTCTTAGTGGAGACATTTTCATGCTTCATCTAAAACCCTAGTTCAAAATGTCTCACAATTGACAATCTATCTACATGATCAACCCAAACCACAATCTTGGTGTAATGGGCTCACAATCGATAATTTTTCTACACACTCAAGAACTCCTACTTTGATACCACTTGGTAAAGGGGTGCACCCCTTAATACCATAAGCACATAATAGAAACAAAGAAATAAGAATAATTTGTAAGAATAAAATGTGGGTTTCTTATTATCACTGCAAATGCAAAATTAGAGAATTTTGAAATACAATATGAAAACTTGCATGAGCACCTTGTTTACAATAGTTTATAACATAGAGCTATGAACCATCACCTAGATATGTCCTAGAAATGTAAAAACATTCCTTAAATATTCACTTTTACACCACCTAAGAAGTTTATAGACATCAAATCCTAACCCTTGAGATCAACTAACTCTAAAATTATATATAAAGTCAACTTGATACAACTTTAACACTTTTTTTGGAAATTTTTTTTGGCCCAACTTTGGAAGGCCATAACTTCTAAACCCTTGCTCTAATTGACTATTGTAATTACTTTTCAAGAATCTTCAGCTTCTAATCTATAGGACCCAGATCATGCAAGCTCCAAATGACCCCAATTTAGAGCTCATCTAGGGCCTCTAAGGTCTTCAATTATGAGTTTTAAGTTTTTATACCAAAATTGAACACCAAAATCTATAAACACTTGTGATATGGCACTAAGCATTATCTAGTAGGATAATATATCCAAGATGAACATCCACCTCTAAAATGAAGAAAGGCTTCATAGACACCAAATATGCATCAAGACAACCCTTATTCAAGAAATAAAAAGGAAATATTTTTGGGTGATGCAAGATTTCTCTTGCACCCAAGATGCTCCTACATTATTTACCCTCATAATATTGTTTATATGTGGAAGAAGAGAAAGGTTACAAATATTCAAGACTTTGTGGATAAAAATTAGGAGTTCCATTGAGGGAATCACAAACCTAAAAGTATAGGTGTTACCAACTCTCATGCATAGGAATAGTTGCTACCATTGATTAATTATGGAGTCTATCCTTTGATAGTTACAACTATAATATTTTTGTGTGAGGGACCTCCTAGTGAGAGAGATAGGGCCTACCTATGCTACGAGGTTCCAAAAGGGGTTGATGATTTGAATGTGATTAGTGTATTCTATGATTTGAATCTTTGGGATCCTAGTCACTATGGACACAACAATATTTATATTAGAGTGACACAGTGGGATCTTGACAATAGTATGACTTAGTTGGATGTCAATTTAATCATCCACCTACACAATTGATTTGGGACCTTTTAGTTGATGGCTTTTCATTCATTTACAAATTTATTGAATGCAAATAATCTTTCGGTGGTGAAGATATGTGATGTCTGCAATTTTAATGTAATAGTTGATTAATTAATTAATTGGTCCCTATAATTACATTAAATAAGCAAGGACCTTTAATTAATTAATAAATATGGGGCCTGGATTAATAAAATAATAAAATAAAAAATATGGTTGGTGTGTATTTGTAAAACTCTTGATGCTTCTTGAAGGCCTTTATAAGTAATGGCTAGGAATTGGCATTCATGATGGATTGGATTTTAGTCTTTGCTATATTTTTGAAGGCTAACACCTGAAGGATTTTTGTGTAGAACTTCAGTGGTGGAAGATCTTCCCTATCCTTCTCGTTGTAGTTTTAGTTGTTCAACACCACCCTGTTCTATTTTTGGAGATACCATTTTGACATTTCACTTGTGCGCAAGATTTTCTTATCATCATCATTTGGAAAGTTTTCTTTACCTTCTTAGATCTTGTCTAAGTAATTTGTAATTGTTGACCATTCCCCCTTTGTTTTCCAAATGTTGACCAATTCCAATTTTCAAGGTGATAGCCATGTTCATGTGCTTTGGATTATTCATTATTCATCATGTAGGTCAATATGATACAACAAGGTCATTTGATTTTTATTTTAGTCTTAAGTCTCTTAAGACATTCATTTCGAAGGAAAATTTTTGAGTTGAGACACTACAATCATTCCTCTTCACACAGTCCTAGGCAACCAAGGAGTAACTATCAATCAAGTTATGAAGGTGCAAAATAGTTAGCTCAAACCATCAATGCAACTTTGCAAGTCAAAATGCTAACTTCTATTTTTAGGGTGCAATGTGACAATCTCTAACTCTAGTAGTTCATGATTGCAATCATCACATGGTTGCAGGTGGTTAAAACTAATCCATGGTTAGGGCTATGATGCGATGATTCCCTTTATCACTCATTCATAGGGTTAATGTCTGAGTTAACATTTCAAGTAGTGACATTGCAAATTGGTTATGGATCACACAATCACAAAGGGTTAATAGATAACCACAGTTCAAACTATGATGTAGAGAAAACCTTTGGTCACCTCATTACACAGTTAAAAGGCTAAACCCTAGTTTGGGCCATGATTACCTTGATCACATGTTTGTAGAGTTAAGAGATGGGTTAATAGTTTAGACTGCTACAAGATGAAAAGGTTAAGAAAGTGTTAAATCATGTAGTCATGATGTTAGCTAAGATTGCGACCCAATGATCCTTTTTGTAAAGTGTATAAAATGTCTATTCACCCAGTCATGCTATCAAAAGGGATAAGGGCTATGAGGTCAGTGACCCAATGAAATTGTTAGCATAAGGGAAAGATAGAATGATCACTTAGTCATGATGTTAAGATGAAAAAAATCAAACTATGCTATGACCTGATGAAAAAATTTAAAAGATACTTGATTGTGTGGTTGCACAGTTGATAATTATAAGATGTAATCAGATCGTGACCATGCGATGTAGTTAGAATGAAAGTAGAATATGGTGATCTCTCAATTGTAATTTTAAAGGAAAGTTAGTAAGGATAATTTGCAAATTGGTGACCAAATTAAAAGAACATGAAGGACCCTTCACTTGCATGGTCATAAAGAAAATTCATTATAATTAGTTAGGGAAAGTCACAACATAGTGATAAGTATGAAATGATGGGTAGTCATGGTTTCATGAGGTTAGATAGTTAATGAAAGAAATAAGTTGTGAATACATGGACAAGGGTAGTCAGTGGTCAATAGGAAGATAGGAAGCTTGCCAAGATGGAAAAATGCTAAAAGATTATTGGGCCACGTGGTGAAGTTTGATAGTTGATTATAGTTGAATTGATGAAAGCTTATTTGGCATAACAAGAACAAAGAGAAAGAAGATCTTTAATAGAAATCCATCTCTTGGATTGTCTACAACTAGTCTTTTGGTGTCCTCATGCCTCTTGAATGTAGTTTTATCCTTCCACTATTATGCTTGTCTTTCTGCCCAATTGTTAGTTCATGTTTTTCAGAGTCACCATTATTATTCTTTGTTTTTGGTTCACTTTCATTTTCAGGAATTATTTTTATTTGAACCATTAGTTCTATCAAGAGTCAAACAAAAAAAGAGGTATAATGGCATTTTCATCCTTATCAAGCCTCATCCTTTTAGTTCATTCTTTCTTCAAGATAATTGTTGACCAAGTATTTCTTTTAGAAAACCTTGATTAGGAGTGATTTATCCCAAAACACCATCTTATCAAAAGTCTAAAAGCTACTTGGTATAAGATGTAAGTTTTCATGTACTCCTTGAACCCTTTGTACCCCCTGTACCAAGTTTAGAAACACTATACCATGTTGAACTCTTTGTACCAAATGAGCTAGTTCATGAGTTCAATGCTTCATTTATTTCTCAAAACAATTTTCCTTTGTGGGCCCAATTAACATGTCGTGTAAGCACATGGTGTGGAGGACACATGACAACTGGATGCCTCATCACTTGTGAGATGATCATGGATGATGTCATAATGTAATGGTAAGTATAGGAAATTAATGGTAGAAGTAAGGTCATCATCAATAATCACACCAGAACCTTGATTTAAGAGTGCAGGAATTAAGATTTGGCACATGTAAAGAGGAGTAATTATTTGAAGTACTAGTGTTTCAGCTTGATATTAGTACCTAATTTGTCCCATCACTTTTCCTTCATGGCATGTCAAAATTATTTCTATCCTCCACATAATTAATGGTCATTGCCTTTTTTGAGATATATCTAAAGAAGGTTTCTCCTTTAAAAAGAAGGCATCAAGTTTCTTCTCTTGTGTGAAATAATCAATTGTAAGAAAGTTGGAGACATTAAACCTTCTTCCATATTTGTAATGGTCATCACTCTTTAGGTAATCCTCTATTTTCTAGTTATTTTTCTCCTGATTTTTGAGTGAAGCATATTTATGGTTGTTTCTTTACTTTCAAATTCAAGTAAAGCTCCTAAATCATGAAGTCTACATTGCACCTATTTGGGAATACTCATAGTTTGCAATGTAGATCCCCTATAATAACTGATACAAACTTGTTAGGAGTTGATTTGGGAGGTGTTGCAAAAAGATTGTGTGAAAGACTTGTGAAACCTTTCTCCACTAATGTGTTGGACATTAACCTCCTCATGGCCTCCACTTTCCCACTAGTTTATCCTTGCTCAGAACTAATTCAAGAGTGCATCCATATATATAATGTGTCTAAAGGGAATATAAAGAAGATAGATGGAAGTGTTTTGCTAAATGTCAATAGGGAGATTGTATCCAGATTATTTCACCTAGAAGAGCAACAATTTTCTGACCTTATTCCTACATTGTCTATGACTAGATTTTCCAAAAAAGAAAGGGTTTATAAGAACACCATAGTAAAGAGTTAGACTAGGTCTTTCTATAAAGGTGGTTCTAGGTTACCCAAAACCTTAAAGAAAAGCCAAATGACCACTCAGGTCCAAGATATAATGGTTTTATTGCATAGAATTTGTGGGTCTCCTAATGTCTCTATTTTTGAAGAGTGGATGCACTTTTATATTCAAATTGTGTTAAAGGGCTCATAATTTCTAGACTAGGAAAAATTAATAGCTAGCTCTCTCAGAGATCAGTTGAAGGACTTTTTCATGTCATCTTATTTAATGCACATGCTAGCTACCACTCAGGATTTACAATATTTTCCACATGAGCCTTGGACTGAGGACATTATTATATCTAATTATTGTCCTTTGTTGCACAAAGACAAAGTCTTGGAGGATTTTAGAAAGGTCCATGATGTTTTTTTCTAGAAAATTGTGTTTTGCTATGAAAAATCCTTTGCACCACATATTATCCCTAAGTCCCAAAAACTCATTCAATCTTTTGGTAATCTATGTAGAAGTTGAGAAAAACCAACTTCATAGTTCTCCAAGAACACCTGCATGCAAATAACTTGTTGTTAAAAGGAAACCAAAGAGGGAAAAAGTGCAGCTTGGAAATCTTAGTGGAGTGAGAGAAAAAATGTATTCCAAGATTCTAAAACAAAAAATACAAGAGTTCAACCTTAAAGGTGAATGAAACCCTAAAAAGGGAAAAGAAGCTAGGTTGTGCATTATAATTAATATAAAATATTAATTATATGAACCTAAGAGATAACTTATGTAAAATAGAGTAATAAACAACTTAATTAACTAAATCAAGGTGATCTAATTAATAAGCATGAATAAATAATTTCTCTAACACCCCCTCTTAAGCAAAACTCAAGAGGTAAGTTAACCTAGCATAGCTACGAAAATAAGAAAATGGGTCTTGGCAACAAGGCATGAATAGGTACCCAAAATAAGGAAATCTCTATAAACCAGAGACAAAGGAGAAAAACCAGTGAGAAAAATTCCTCTCCAAAAAGAGATAGAACAAACATGCTAAAAAAACATCAAGGAAGGAAGGCCTCAACAAGAACCCCAAGGACAACTTCTGTAACCCCAAGCATAGACTGCAACTAAAGATAGCATGTCAATGCAAAAGATTTGGCGAAAATGTCAGCATCCTATGTGTTATTGGGAATATACTCCAAATAGAGAACACCATCCTAAATCTATTGAGGGATGAAATGAATATGAAGCTCAATGTGTTTAGTGAGCTAATGCTCCACTAGATTGTGGGAAATATGAATATCACTTTGATTATCGTACCACACAATAGTGGGACAATTAGGAGAAAAACCAAACTAAGTCTTCAATTGTCAAAGCCATAAAATCTCCTAACTAGCATGAACTACTACCCTATACTTAGCCTCTATAGATGAAAGTGCATGAGCATGTTGCTTCTTGCATGACCAGGTGACAGGACCAAAGCCAAGACAAAAGAGAAAGCTAGAAGTAGACTTCCAATCTTAAACATCACCAGCCCAATCTAAGTCAATGAAGCCAATGATGTGAGGAGTCCTAAATGTGTAATGAATGCCATAGATAAGTGTGCCCTAAATGTATCTCAAAATATGCTTGGCAGCTTGCCAATGACTCTCATGAGGCTCTTGTGAAAATTGAGAGACAAGACCAACTACAAAGGAGAGATCAAGATGAGTATGTGTCAGGTACAACAAGCTGCCAACTAAATGCTAACACAATGTAGGATCCACTAAAGGCAAAGTGCAAGAGGTAGACAAGGTAACACCTAATTAAAAGGGTGTTGGAGTAGGCTTGCAATTAAGCATTTCAAAGCATCAAAGCATGTCAAGAGCATACTTATGTTGGTAAACAAAGAGCCTAGTAGAGGACTAAACAATCTATAGACTAAGAAAGTAGTGTAATAGACCAAGATTAGTCATCTCAAACTATTTCATCAATGCACATTGAACATTCTAAAGAATAGAGAATGAGCTACTTGTGAGAAGAAGATCATCAACATATAGCTCAAGGATCAAAACCTCAACCTCAAGACGTTGAATGTATACTATAGGATTAGAATGGCAGCATATGAAGCCTGTAGAAAGAAAAAAGCAGTCCATCTTCTCATACCAAGCCTATGGGGCCTATTTGAGACCATACAATGAGTGTCAAAGTCTACAAACCAAGGAGGAATCCTACACAAATCCCTGAGGTTGCTCCATGTAAATCTCCTTAGTAAGATCACCATGCAAGAATGCAGTCTTCACATCCATCTAAAAAATGGGCCATCTCTGAGAAGTTGCAAGGGATAAGACAAGGTGAATAGAGTTCATCTTGGTGACAGGGGCAAATGTCTTAGTGTAATCAATACCCTAAACCTATGAAAAACCCTTCACAATAAGATGTGCTTTATACTTATCAATAAAACCATTAGTAGCAAACTTAGTATGATATAACCATTTGCATCGCACTTTCTTCCTTTAGGAAGAGAACAAAGATCCCAAGTATAATTATTCATCAAAGAAGAATACTCCTCCTCCATGGCACTGTTCCACTCAATATGTCCTATCACTGTTGCAAATGTTTGAAGATCATCACAAATTGTATGACCTAGAAGACTAGAACTCACAATATGAGAATGGGTATGACAAGAATTGGAAGGGTCATGAGCTAGATATCTAGCAGTGTCAACTATAGCAGGAGCCCATTTTGGCATTTTTGGAGGATACTGTGGTAGAGGTAAATGGAGATAACCAATATGATCATCTTCATTATCCAAAAAAGAGACTAGAAAGGATAAGGAGTAGTGGTAAGTGAAGTAGACTCTGGAGGAAGGGTATCCATTGTAGGAAGGCACTCATAAAACTGGATATCTGGTCGAAATAGGACCTATTTAAAATTAGGATCAAACAACCTATATGCCTTAACATCCTCATAGTAGATAACAAAAATGAGGTTTCAACTCTTCTTCTCCATTGCTCTCCTCTGAGCATCAGCTACAAATGCACATGCTTCACTACCAAAAACTCAGAATGAAGATACATCAAGCTTGACATGAGACCAAGCCTCCTTAGGAGTCATATGTCAAATTGCCTTGTGAGGCATCAGATTCTAAATATAGTTGGCACAATTGACTTCCTCTACCCAAAAGGACAAATCTATGGACCTAGATTGTATCATATAATTAGCCATCTCCTAAAGTGTTTTGTTCTTTCTCTCTACCACACCATTCTATTGAGGGGTGTAGGGAACTGAAGACTGGTGCTAAAGACCATGTTTAGAGAAAAAATCTCTAAAAGCTTGGTTCACATACTCCCCACCATTATCTATGCATATCCACTAAATATAAAGACTTGATTACTTCTCCACAAATTTCTTGAAGACTTGAAATGAATCAAAGATATCAGGCTTGTACTTCAAAAAGTACACCCCTGTATGCCCAAAGAAGTCATCAATGAAAGTAAGCACATATTCAACACCAAAAAAAGGAGTGGGAAATGACATGAGGTTACTATGAATCAACTCTAATGGTGCCAAAGCATGAGTAGCTCATCCATGTGGAAAAGGATCCCTATGTTGTTTTCCAATAGCACAACCCTAAAAGACACTGTCTGTGTAAGAAATTTGGGGAAACCCAAGAACAAGTGCCTATGTACTCATCTGCTAAAGATATCTATAATTTACATGGCCAAAATGCTCATGCCAAAGTCTTCTTGCTAAATTTGCATCTGCAACAAGATAGAAACCTGTGCCATTAGAAGAATCAAATCCATCAAATTTGTATAGGCAAGACATAGAGTCAACACTCCTAGTAGGCACTATCAACTTAGAGCATGTAAGTCCTAAATATTCATATCATCTCGTAAGAAATCAACTATCTTAATAGAGCCATAGTGGTAAAATTTGATAAATAGGCAATAGGTTCATCAAGGTGTCAAGGACAAGAAGAACATCCTAAAGAGAACCCTTAGCTAATGCAATAGAACCAAAATCCAAGATTGAAAGATGTGATGAGTTCCCAAAAGAAATCAATGAAGTAGCAAAAGGAGTAGGTGAGGTGACCAACTATTCAGTGTGAGTCATATGGTGAGAGGCACTAGAATCAAGAATCCAAGTAGGCCAAAAAGTTAGTGCTCATGTAGTAAGAGTGTGACCTTTCTCTATAGGTGGATGATGGCTTAGGAGCATAAATGTAGTGCTCCTACATGGCTTCCTCTAAAGCCTCCAAATATTTCCAACACCTGGAAATAGGATGTCCATTATTTCCACAAAAACTACTAGTCTCAAATAATTTCTTAGTCTTAGAGGAAGACTCAATAGAATTCAAAAGAGATTTATTGTTGGAGGTTTGGGATCAATTTTTGGTGTATCTTTCTTTGGTTTGGCTTTCAGTTTTAGTTTCCCTTTAGAAGACTGAGCATCTAATGCTTGGCTAGAAGAACCAAAAGCATCCACCTATTGGATCTTTTCCTATTCTTGTGTCAATTGATCATAGAATATATCAAAAGAAGGCATTTGATGTATGTTGCCCAAAGCATCCATAGTGGAGTAGAAAGTGGGAGAAAAGATCTGATATTGTCCTTGCAACTTTGAGAGTATCAAAAAAATACACTCATCATCTATCTTGTTTTTCCCACATTCCTGCAAATCTAAATGCATAGATTCAAAATTCATCAAGAAGTCCTTAATGGTGGGAAAACTAGTAGGTGTCAAAGAAGTCAACTCTACATCAAACTATAATGCTCAAAACTCATTCATTGTGCCAAACAAGTTGTAAAACTTGGTCCAAATAGCTTGAGGAGTGGTCAAACCATCCCTATGGTGGAGGTAAATGGGGATCACCAAGATCATTATCCTCATCATCCAAAAAAGAGACTAGAAAGGATGAGGGAGTAGTGGTAAGTGAAGTAGACTTTGGAGGTAGGGTATCTACTGTAGGAAGGCACTCATCAAACTGGACATCTTGTCAAAATAGGACCTATTTGGAATTTGGATCAAAAAACCTATATTCCTTAATATCCTTGTAGTAACCAACAAAAATGAGGTGTTGGCTCTTTTGCTCCATTTCTCTCCTCTGAGCATTGGGTACAAATTCCCATGCTTCACTACCAAAAACTTAGAATGAAGATACCTCAGACTTGACATGAGACCAATCCTCCTCAAGAGTCTTATGTCGAACTACCTTGTGAGGCATCCAATTTTGAATATGGTTGGCACACATCATGGGGATAATGTCATGGAAGGAACACTCACTTAACAGAGGAAGAGGGTACTAAAAGGAAAATGGCTATCCACCCATGGCACTTTGTAATGTAATACAAGTACAATAAATCACAATGATGAAATTTTTTGAAAAGTAAGGAGTGGCACTTTATCTTAGTGTGTTTTGATAAAAATGCTTAGAAATGATATCAACAATTATTAAAAAGAGAAAAGAGCTAATACAATAGATAGTATAGCCCAAAAGAAGAGATCCCATGCCATGAAAATAATCCCCAGACCAGAAACACCCAAGATATCCACCATTGTGCAATAAAGCATAAAACATGATAGAAAGAGCATGGAGTAAAATCTAGAAGAAATTATAGTATTTTTGAAAAGTAGTTAGAACCATCTTTCCAAAAATATAACATTTTTGAAAAATAGAGATGGGACGCTTAAGATATGCCCTCTAGAGTGAAAAATAGAACATCCATATTTGACTACCAAAATAGGCAACCAAACTACATAAAATCCAAAAAAGTCCTAGACCACTATCTCAATCTTAGAACTAGCATTCTGGGGCCTCTTTTAGATCAATAAAAGACCTATGTATGCTTAAGTTACGATGAAAAAATTGACAAGGCCCATAGAAATGCATAAAAAAATATTATTTTAAATAAAAAATAATTAAAAAATTTCTTTAAAAAATCTTGCACTGGTGGCAAAGTGGCAGCAGAGTGGTAGGGGGCAGTGTGTTGGTTGGTTGGGAAATGAGTGGTGGGAGGAGCCATTGCAGAGCTGCCACAAGACCACTATGGAGCCACTAAGTGGCGACCACAATGGCACCGCTAGCAGTTAGTTAACCATCATGGCATAAAATGCCATTAAGTTTTTTTCTTGCAATTTTTGATTAAAAAGATGCTTTAGAGTACTTGTAGAGGTTGTATGGCCTAAAAATTTTTTGCCTCTTGGATTAACCTTGTCCAAAACAGACAAACTTTATATAGAAACAAGGGGTTTGACACCTTCCAAATCTATTCGTGAGGTTTGTTTGGCCTCAAGTTGCTCCAAAAATTAGTAACCCCTCTAGTTTATTAGATCTAATTTGTCAAACCCTTGTTCCTTCTTTTTTCCAAATACCAAATAAGCTACAATAGATCTGGCTTTGATACCATGTAGAATTAGAGAAAAACCAACTTCATAGTTCTCTAAGAACACATGCATGCAAATAAGCTATTGCTTAAAGGAAACCAAAGAGGGGAAAAGCACAACTTGGAAATCTTAGCAGAGTGAGAAAAAAAATGTATTCCAAGATTCTAAAACAAAAAATAAAAGAGTTTAACCTTAAAGGTGAACGAAACCCTAAAAAAGGAAAAGAAGCTAGGTTGCTCATTATAATTAATACAAAATATCAATTATATGCACCTAAGAGATAGCTTAAGTAAACTAGAGTAATAAACAACTTAATTAAGTAAATCAAGGTGATCTAATTAATAAGCATAAATAAATAGTTGCTCTAATAATCTGTACATCCAATTCCTAAGGTTTACTTATCTAAGAGTAGGAGGTTTTGATGAAGAACCTATACACCTTCCCAGATTTTCCCTTGATTGCTTTGTCTGGGTAGAGGTAGCTTGACAATTAGTTGCTGTAATAAAAATGTTCTTAGTTGAAGAGGCTTGTGATATTATTTTCCCACTTAAACTAGGAAAATTGACATGTGGGAACATGGAAGATGTAGTGTGTATAAGTTCTAACTTGGTTAAATTTGGTTTTGGTTTCTATTAGGCTAGACCAAATTTTGATAGCAAAAGAATTATCCATAGCCTGTTTGACACTCATGCAAGGACCATACATCTCCCTAATGTGGAGGATTTTTGGAAAGATTATGTAGATGAGTTGCAGGTGAAAAGAAGGGAGTTATCCAGGTTTACTATTACACAAATCCATCTTTTCCAATTGAATTTGGGTGTAGATATTACAGACATAGAAGAAGATAAAACAAATGTCCTGTCCCGCCAAGAAATTGAACTAGTAAATTATAAAATAGTTGCTATAGATTGGAATTATAAAGAAGAAGATAATATCCTTGAAAGAACAATAGATGTGATTGAAAAGACCAAGTGTTAGTTGAGAATGAAAAAGGACACATGTGTTAATGGTTAGATTGACCCTATTTCTAATGTTGGTCCTATAATTGTAGTTAGTAGAAGGTCATCAAGGATCTTTGAGAACAGGATTCATAATCTCCCTCTTGTGCAGAAAGCTCATTCTAACAAGAAAGCTAAAATGGCAATGCTAGTAAAGTTCCACAAGGTGATTTAGGTAGATGGAAAATCAAATAAAGACCAAGGTAGTGAGCTCATCAATAACAACTAGAGAGTCCAAATGACTATATGTTCATCCCCTTTGAGGATGCAAGTTGTAGGCACTCCTGAAAAGGGTACTAAATTTCAATAGGATGGTACCACTCCTAATTGTCTTGTGGCTTTAGTAAATAGGAAGAGGAGTTTGGTTCTATTTTATTTACCAGTTGATGACATTGTGAGGAAATAGACCAACAAGGCCCCTAAGCCTAAGAGGACTAAAAGCATGGCCATGAGAACCTTTGATAATGCAACAAGGAGAAGTATAGCTGAGGTAGCCACCTATAACCAAAAGGAAGGAGCTGATAAGTTGGACCTGAGAAACTCTGAAATTACACACATAGATTTGGGGGTGATGAACCATGAAATGAAAGAAAATTGGGTAGAGACATCTACAAAGAAAATTGTGCTACAGTCACAAAAAGATGGGATTGAAAAGAAGAATCTAAAAGCTAAGAAAAATGCAATGGTAGAGTAAATAAGTTCATTGAAAGGTAAAAGTTCAGAGCCCAGTAATCAATCACAACTTTTCTTTGATTCCAGTGCTCCTAAAAATAAAAAACTGTTAGAAGACTTATAGAAAGGGAAAATGATGACATATGCAGTGTTTAGTTGGATCAACCTGGTAACAAACCAAGTCACTAAACTCAAGTAGAATTTGCATGAAATTGTTTCTTTGGCCAAAATTGCAGTTGATGAATATTGTGTTCAATCTAGAACTTGGAAAATAGAAGTCAAGAAATTCTTAGCCATGGTGACCCGATCAGTAGAAGTGGAAGATTTTGGACCTGAAAAGTTTGTCAAGGAGAACCTTTTACAACATGTAGATACAAGATTGCTTTAAGTTCTGAGGAAGAATATAGCCTGGATGGTATCCAATTTCACTTCTGTTGATATCTCTAGGATGCAATCATGTGAAAAAGAATTAAAAAATTTCCTTGAGCAAGTAAGCAAAGACTTTCAATCCATCGACTCAACTTTTTCTAGCCCTCTTAAAGAGGGAGGTTTTGATGTGGAGATCATGACCAAACAACATGAAGAACACATGAACTTTGTAAAGGATAGAATTGATCTCACATTATTTGACTTCTCCAAGGTGGCCAAAAGTGAAATAATGTCAGGAATGGTTACCTGGATATTGTAAACAAGATGAAATTGGACAAAGACATTTGGAAGAACCATTTGTAGAGCATCAAGAGCTCGAATACAACTTCCATGACTAAATTCATGAACACATTTAGGATGTGGAAGCTGGCACATGGATAGGATGATGTTGAAGATGAGGAGAAAGAAGAACTACTTGACCAATCAATAGATGATTAGTGTTTTCTTTTAAATTAGTTTCATAACTTTTAGTTTATGGTTTTTAAAAGTTAAACTTTGGGTTTGTATACCCCTTATGTTGATTTTCATAACTACTTTTAACTATCTGAGAATCAGGTTTTTAGGGAGATTCTCAGATAGCTCTCTATTTAAGTTTGAAACTCAATATTGTTAAGGGTTGGTAGTTTTTGATGGTTATTATACTATGACCATTTTGATCTAAAGTTTAGAGCTTTGCAAATTTTTTAAGTTTCCAATAATATATCTGAAGAATATTGTTCTTTTGAAGTGGAAAATGCTTGAATGTTTGAAGATGTTATGCTTTTGATTTTTTCTTTATTGATTTAGTATTGAATCAATATTGAATCGTTGGAATTTCTTTGATGCCAGATATTTCTCTTCATATTAGATAGGTATCAATTTTTGAATTTTTTAAAGAAGTAATTAATAAAGAAGTTGTGTGTTCTCTTGTTTGTATGTATTTTTGTTTATTTAGTTGTTGTCTATCTAATCATCCCCCTATCTAAGAATAGATTGGAATCCTTAATATTTTATGGTTAAAAGTAATTCTCATTTGAAAGGTAGTTTTGATTGAAGATCTAATAAGGAAGTTGAACCTTGCCAAAATCTAGATAGGAATTGTAAAAGTTGAAATTCCTCAACTGTTGGGAAATTATATTTGTCTTGTGGATTTGGGCATGGAACTTTTCATTCATTTCTTTTTATTTAAATACAAATCTATTCACCAACACCAATCAAGTGATAATGGCCACCACTTCTATCTAAATCAAAGCTAGATTTGCATGTAAAGATCAAATTTTCCAACATAGGGACGTGCATCTAATCATGATTTCTTTGATCAACAATTATTGCTTCTCTGCAATCTAAACTCTACTTGGGTTGGAGTTTGAACTCAATTTAATATTAGAGTTATGTTTGAACTCTATAAAAGGAAGTTATAAATTTGTAGTAAGGGTTTCAATTTTTTGTAAAAAGTGATACTGTCTTGATCTCTGAGGAGCCCTTCACACTTTTCTCCATATTACTTGTAACCATTGGTGGAATGTTGTTGAACTACCTTGGAACCTAGAAATAAGGAATAATTCAAGGCCCTAATTGTGTTCATTTTTGTAGTGTAAGCTACCTATCTGATATACTCTTGTAATTTATTTTTGAATCCCTAATTTAGTGTCTTAGTCTTTATCTGCAAGTGAGGTTTGAGATCTTCATATAGGTTGCAAGTTGTGATTTTTTTTTCTTTCTTTCAAGTTTTGTTAAACTATGAATGCTATCATTCCATTTAGCATTTTTTCTAATGTCTATCCTTCTTGTGAAATATTTATGTATGAACGTGTATTGAGATCAATATTGTACCACCCTTAACCGTTCAAGAAAGCTCCCTCATGTCTGTTTAATAGTATTTTCATCTTAAAGTTTGGTTCATCACCTTAGCCTTAGGTTTTAGTTTCAACACTCCTATCACTTTCCCTCTCAAGTTTAATTTCATGTTTGAAGAGAAAATAGGTGAAGTATAATAACAAACCAACATATAACCCAAATATTCACTCCCACCTTTGGTACACCCACTACCTTAGGAGTGTTTCCATGTTACTCGAAGCAATTGAATCTTAGGATCCAATCGAGGTGAAACTTTTTGAGATAAAATGTACTTCAAAATGAACTATTATCATCTTCTCCTCATAGGTTCCCCATCTATGGCACTCAATTTCCTTCTTAGATTGAAATATGATCTACACATAGACTTCAATAAGTTTTGTATGCATCTCATATCCAATGGGTTCTATGAATTTTACCCTTGGTTCTGCCACTTACATGCAAGTGTTATCTATTTACACCGTGAAGCATATTTCATCCTTATATTTCTCTACCAAGAGGGAGGTATTTTGTACCTATATTTTATTTCAGTCTATAATTTCTTCATTATTTTATTAATGTCATCATCTCTTACATTCTCTAGCTTTGATCTATAAAATTAGTCACCAATTTCATTACACACTCATTGCTATCCCAATTTGTCATTCCTAGGAACTTCTTTGTAGCATATAAAAACAAATGAGTTAATAAGGAATTAAATTCAAATAATATGATCTTTATCTTCTTCAATTTAGTAGTGTTATCTAACAACTATAATCTAATAATTTCACACAAGTTTACTTTTCTTCCTTGAACTTTCATTACATATGTGGCATGTAAGAATTTGGTTGGTAGTGAGTTAACCCTTGAACCATGGTTATACTTGTACCCTAATACCTCACTCAACAATTTTACTTCTTTATTCTGAATTGAGTCTACCTTCATGTTCCTTCTATCAAATCTTGTGTTTAGGTTTTTCTCAACCATCTTCCTTACATTCTTCTCATTTATGGGATTTCTTCCCTTATTACTCAATTCTATGACCTTGTGAATTGGGTCATTATCAATTTCAACTTGTGCATCACCTACCCAAAATATTTCATCACACACCCTAGTTAGAATGATTTGGGTCCAACCATTATTTTCAAAATTCATATAAAACATATACTTTACTAAATTAAACTTTCTTAGGTACACATACTTGGACTTAAAAGATAGGTCATTGTTACACATGGTCCCTAAGTCCTTGTTTATATCTTGTTCACCTATGCTTTCAATTTTACAATGTATATAGCTTTTGATGTCTTCAACATGTAGCACATTATGTGGAACTTGTGAAAATATGTTCAATGGGTCATTCACAAGTCAAAAAAATGACTGTTTCTTGAATACATATCTCAACCTTTTGCTCACATCATAAATGGTCTAACTAGCCATTTAAACTATAACTGAATGTACTGAAAGAATTCAAACTCTGTAAAATACCTTAACAATCAAGTTTAGGGCTTTTGCAACTTTTTGTTTCAAGAAGTTCTTTTCAAACTTTAATTCACTATCAGATCACTCTTCAATTTGCTCAAAACACTTCTCATGAACAAATGGTACTTACAATCTTGTTTGCAATCTTTAAATCATTTCAAATCACACTACACACTAAATGTGTATCTACTACAAATTAAACTATTCTCTCTATTTACTAGTAAACTTATTTTCTAAATTCCCACTTACTATGATCATATCTAAGCTTGCATACTCAACCATAGCTTTATTTCTGTTTCATTTACTTCCTATTAACTGTGCAACTTCTAGCTTTCTCTCCAACATCATTTCTGACTAGCTGATGCTCTACCTCTTCTAAAATTGCTTACTTCAAGTAGGATGAGTCACAAACAATCAGTGACTTCAATGTATCATTAGGTGCAATGAAACGTTATTCCTTCAAAATTGTATAAGAGCTTTTTGGATCCTTAGCTTTCAAAAATTCTTCTTTGAGTTCATCAATATGTTCCTATATTGCTTCCTTCTAATTGTTATCATTGACATTTCCATTCCTTCTATCATTTCTGCTATTGTTCCTTCTATAGTTAGGACTCCTATTGAAGTTTCTTCTATCCATTATACAATATCTCATTGTGTGTTTGAAGTTATTATATAATTGACATATAGGTGGATTTCTTCTCTAATTAGTTTCATTCTGACTTTTAGGTGCTCTACAATTTCTTGCAATGTGTCCAAGTTTGTTACACTTGTAACACACAAACTAGTTCTTTTCTCCATTAGGTCACTCTCCATCATTGGATCTACTCTATGATCTCCCTCTTTCAATACCTATAGGGTTAGTGTTCTTGAACATTCTACTATTTTCATTATTACCATCAAACTTAGGCTTCTTACAATCTACTAATTTATGTCCATAACCATGACACTCATAACAATAAAAAATAGTAATAGGCTTAAAATAATTACTTGTACAATCTCTTTTTATATAACCAACATCATTTCATATGAAACATCTACCTCTAAACTCATGTCTTACTTCCTTGGGTGGTTCATCTTGCTTAGGTTTATCAACTTGCTTTGTTTTCTTAGGTTCATCACGTTTCACTAAAAAAATCAACTAATTCAATTCTTTTTGATACTTCAATGGTTGTGCTTGATTCTTCCTTACTTGGATCAGATTCTTTATTGGATTCAATAACTAGATCTAGTTCTCTTCTAATTTCTTTCTTGGCTGATTTCTATGCAATAATATATCAAAGCCCTATCTTATCATAAGAAGGTCTTTGGTGAAATATTTTTTTATTAATCTTCTCACTACTGGAATAAAGTTTCTCTTATTGTTGCTTAGCTTATGTCAATTATCCTTTCACAAAAATATTTTACTTTTCTAATTCTACATGTTTAATCTTGATAGTATCTAATTTAAATATTACTTGACTCAACTGGGATTTAAGGTCTGCATTCTTAGATTTTAGATTAGGTTCACTCTTACTACCATCTTTCTTAAGACTCAATTTAAGCTTAATAATTTTCAATTCATGTTTCAAAATTTCATTTTCTTTCTTGAGATTTCCTACTCCATCATTGTCACTAGTTTGCACAATTGATTCCTTACCAGATTTCAGATCATCAATCTTGTCTTTTAGTTTGCTAATGTAGTCTTTTGCATCTTCATACCTATCTTTTAGGTTATCTCTTTCTTTTATAAGAAGATCAATATTTTCAAGAGTTTCTTTAAGATTTTTCTTTAATTGTTCCATATTTATAGGGATCTTACTAAAGATATTAAACTTCTTTATAGTAACTAAGCTTTGATACAAATTGTTAGAAATAGATAATATTGAGAGGGGCGGGGTGGGCAAGGGGTGAATCAGTATTCTATAAACTTTTGCCCACAATTAAATATTGCTAAATAATTTATAACTTGCATATAAAAGTTAACCAACAATGTTGAATAGTAAATTTAGCCATATGCATAGAGAACTCATAACACCATTATTGGTTAACTAGGGAAACCATGGCCAAGGGAAAACCCTAGTGGGGATGATACCCAAAAGATGATTCACTAAACAAAAGGATCTTGTTAAGGATATTGACCCTGCTAAGAGCCTATGAATTACATATAGTGTCTTGAATCCTTATTAGAGGACTGGGCCTTGTTAGAATCCTTAACCCTATTAGGAGTTGGTAGATCAAATACAATGTATGCAAGAAGAGACCACTTCCCTAACATGCATTTATACAATAAAGTTCTTCAAAAGAGTAGATATACATACAAATATTTTTTGATTGATGTAATTTACTCTTGCTCTAATCATACATCAGATCTTCCATCACATAGTTTTCATGTCATCTCATTGACTTCTCATTGACTTCACATCTATCACAAATATTGCATATGTCACACAATTATCTACATAAGATAAGATATTTACTTATACTTCACAAATTAGTAATTCTCTCCTCAAGCAACCTTCATGTGTTAACACACTTGATATAATATAAACAAAACTTATGAAATAATATCCACAAAGTTGGCTCATCATGACTTAGTAATTATTTTCTTACCAAAATAATTCCTTAAGTCATACAACTCAATTCTTTGCTATGCTCTATTCTTCTCTGCCAAATACTTGTACTGATATTTCAATCATAACTTGTGTCATAGTGTCGATACACATCTGCACACTTAACCATGTCATCATGAAATTTCTATAATTCTATCCTCAACTATGCATAAGCAGATTTAAAGTGTGTCATCTGTACACATCACATCTATCTCTGTACTGCGACAAATTGTCTAACACTTAGACAAATTTCTAACTCTAAATGCATAAATGAAATGATAAATACATGTTGCCATAAATGACAACTCTCAAGAAATTTATTTGACCTTATTTCCAATAACTAATTCACCCCTCCCTCTTAGTTACTCCTCTTATGTTTCCAAAAATTGGTATCAGAGCTTTTGGTGCTTGCAGACAAAGTCTCAAGGACGTAACATAACAATCAAGATATCTTACAAAAGGGAGATTCCTAAGCCAAACAAAGATAAATTCCAAGCATCAAAAGAACTTATGAATCTCCATTTGGAAACTACTGGTGATACAAGATTAAAATATTTTTAAAAAAATATGTGGCAACAAATTGAACTTTGATTGTGGAACAAATTACAAAAAAGAAGAAGCATAGCATAATGATGATTGACATTGCTTCCACTCTCAGTTATGTTGAATTTGATGAAGTCAAAAACTATGGAACTACTTATGAAATATGGATCAAATTGAATCATATCTATGAAGGTGATGATAATGTGAGGAGAGATAAGGAAGAAAGTCTTAGAGGTCAGCTTGATCATATGCAGATGAAAGAAGATGAGAACATTGCACAATATAGTGAAAGTGATGAAGGGTGCTCCCCTTAATACCATAAATCATAATAGAAAACAAAGAAAAAATAGAAAATGTAAGAAAAAAAGTGGACTTCTTATTTGCACTGCAAATGTAAAATTACAAAATTCACAAGTAGAATTTGCTAACCCACATGGGCGTCTTCATTATAATAATCTGCAAGACAAGCTACCAACTATCACCCAGAGCTATCGTAGATAATGTTTAGGCCTTTCTTAAATAGGAAATTTTATATCACATGGGAAGGTTCTAAACAATGAAACTTAATACCTAGGGCCAACAGACTCTAACAATACATATAGAGTAAGTCAAATACATCTTTGAATTTTTTTAAAGATATTTTAGGTAGCCTAACTTTGGAAGGCCATAACTTCAAACTGTTGCTCAGATTGGCTATTATAACCACTTTTCAGAAATGCCAACTCCTAATCTACATGCCTAGAACCATGCTAATCCCTTTTGTCAAGTTTTTAGACCTCATCTAGGCCATCTAGGGCCTCCAACAGTGAACCTATAGATTTTTCTACAAATGTTTCCACTAAAAATCTACAATAACTTCTATCATAATTATGCTTGAGGATGTTAGGAATAAGGTGTCTCAACCTTCTATAATTCCTATTCTTATTATTTGTTTTGTAAAATGTATTTCTTGCAAATAATGTTGATGTGTCGATATCTTGAATTGTGTGTAAGGAGATCATGACTAAAACGGTTATGACAGATTCCTATGACACGTAAGAGCTATGTTAGGAAGATTCAATGACAGGTGAAGACATGTGGCAACTAAGATATTTGAGTACTGTACACTCTACTCCAATAGTGGCACACAAATTTTTGGGGTTCCTATTTTCTCAGAGAATGGTAAAACCCTAATATGGTTTACCTTTTGGGAGTAGCCCTAAAGTGAAGCGCATGTTATAAGCATTTTTAGGGTTGCAAAGAAATGCGATGCGAAAAAGGTGTATTGTTGGTACTGCGAGTAGCTACTGGAGTCTTATGTTGTTGATGTTGAACTTGCATTGCAAGTGTATTGTAACCTTGTGTTGAAGATAATACATTGTGCAGGTTTTGAAAGGGTGGGGTTATTTTACCAAAAGGTTTTTCCCCACCGGAAAATCCTTGTGTTATGTGTTCCTTTCTCTGTCTATTTTCTGTATGCATGTTTGGCTACAATATTGTTGTTTACATGATATTAAATCTATAACAATAGAAGATTTTAATAGGATTTGCATCATACTTTCCTTATGAGATTAGTGTAGGAAGTTGTTTTCGCACCTGAGTTTCCTTACAGAGGAATGAGATTTTTATGGTAGGATTAAAACTCTAAAATGAACCTTCCTAAAGAAAATGAGAACATTTTGAGTTCATATGATAAACTTAATAAAAATAGAAAGTTCCCATAAATAGTAACCACCCTATCTACTAGTACTTATTAAAATAGAAAAGACTAAAAAGAAAATATGTTTGGTTGATACAAGGTTGCTCTTACACCCAAGATGCTCTTGCATCAGACACCTAGGGTAATTTGAGAAGTGAATCCATCACATCTTAGGTGTTCAAAGGAAAACCAAGATGATTAACCTCCTCCTTTGCTAACCATGATGAATTGTTTACTAGCCTCCCTTTCCATTTGACCATATATTCCTCATGAGTTTTGTTCCTAGTAGTTTTTCCAATATGACTATCTAGTATTTACTTATCTCCTTTATAGCTAAACTAGCTACTGGAATACTCCACTATCCTTCTACAACTTGATCTCCATCATCTCCTTCATAATACTCTGTCAAATCTAAAACATTACATACTGGTGAAATATTCAATTCATTAGGCAACTCCACTTCATAAGCATTTCAAAAATCATGCATTTTCACTATCTTGCATGGTCCAAGCTTCTTCATCTTCAACTTATTATATGTACCCACAAGAAAATACTCCTTTCTCAAATGAACCATGACTTCATCTCCAATTTTAAATTTCATATAGCTCCTTTTCACATCTACCTTAGCCTTATAATATGTATTCATCTTCATGACATGCGTCCTCACCTCCTCATGGATGTTCTTCAAATGATCAACAAATTCTTTTACTTCAGCACTACTTATCTCTCTTTTATCCAATAGTCTCAATTCAGAAGCATTTCTAAGACTACTCCCATATACAATCTAGAATGGTGATTTACAAGTAATCTTGTTGACAAAATTATTATATGAAAATTCTATCTATGTTAAAATCATATTCCATCCTTTTGGTTTAAGTACAACCAAGCATCTTGACAAGTTTCCCAAACTGCTATCCACAACTTTTGTCTATCTATTGGTCTGTGGATGAGGTGATGAACTAAACTTCAAATCTATCTTCAAATTCTTCCACAATGTACACCAAAAATACTCAAAAAATTTGGTATCTCGATTTGAAACTACATTCTTTGGTAGACCGTGTAATCTTACCACTTCCCAAAAAAACAATTCTGCCACATGAACAACATCACTAGTCTTCTTGCAAGGAATAAAATGTGCCATCTTTGAAAACTTGTCAACCACTACAAGAATAGAATCATGCCTTCATTGTGTCCTTGGTAATCCAAGAACAAAATTTATGCTAGCATCCTCCCATGGTTTCTCTACAACAAGTAATGGCTGATATAATCTTTTATTCTGTTTCACTCCTTTCTCCATCTAATATACTCTACAACTTTGTACAAACTTCTTCACATTTTACTGCTGCTGTGGCTAGTAATAATTCTTAGGAACCAAAGCTATGGTTTTATCTCTACCAAATGTCTAGTCAATCCTCCACTATGCTTCTCCTTGATGAGATTCTTTCTCATTGAACTTTTGGAAATGCACAACTAGCTTGCTTTGAACAACATACTATCTCGGATCATGAAATCTAACCACTTTATCTAGTAAAGTGTAATAGGTTCTGTTGGTCTCAAATTGGTTTTGATAATTGAGTGTCAACACACTTAACAAACTTTCTTAGTTGATGTCAAGTTACAGTATGTGTCGAGCTAGAAAATTCATCAAGTGTTGAGTTATTTAGATGTCGAGTAGATAGATAGTGCCTAGTCATTCAGATGTCGAGTGACTAATAGATGCTAAGTTAGTATATGTGCCGAGTAAACTATAGGTGCCAAGCAAGACATAATTTCTATAGGTGCTGAGCAAGAAAAAATTTCTATATGTGTCGAGCATCAGTAATCAATAAGTGTCGAGTAACACAGAATCAACATAAGAGTTTGTGCCCTCACAAACTAAGATAAACTATTTTTGAGCTAAGATATGATGAATCTCAAAGGATTAAAAGATCAGATTGAATATTTTTAATTCCCTATGAAATCAACATGCAACCAATTAGAAAAATGGAAAGATTTGAGTGGGAAAGATGAATGAATCTCAATTGTAGATTCATACCTAACCCTAAGTCTTGAAACCTTTTTAAGGAGGTCAAAACCCCATAATTTAGTAATGTGTGAGAATGTATGAGAGGGAATGCAAGCAGAGAATGATTGCAAGGAGTTAATAATAGCAAATTTTGAAGGAAGTGAAAGAGGTGAAGAGACTTAGAAGAAGAAGGATAGCATTGCAACATCAATTAATAGAATAGAATATCAACACTTTGAACAGAATCATATCAGATCAAAGAGGATTAGATTATAATGAACTAAATATCGATTCGATATCAGCAATTGAAGATTGTAAGTTATCAGGTCAACACATTCTACTATACTTTCTAGCCATTGTATTAGGAGAATAAAATCCTATGAAGATAGGTTGATTTAACAGCCATATTGTAAATCCTTTAATAGGGTGACATTCAAAGTGAGTGTTTTGTAAATCCTTTAGAAAAGTCACTTTTAATAGTACAAATCTAATGGTACCCTTCTCTGATACAAATCTAATGGTACCCACTCTTCAGATCTATCTTTGTGAAATACTCAACTCCACTCAAATAGTTGATTATATCATCTATTCTTGCTAATGAAAAATTATATTTGATTGTGATCTTGTTGATATTGTGACACTCTATGCACATCCTCCATTCTTCATTCTTCTTTGGTGCTAATACTAATGGTACAACACATGGACTCAAACTCTCTTGAATCAATCCTTTCTACAACAAATCATGCACTTTCCTATTCAACTCCTCACTTTCTACTAGTTTCATTTTGTGTGCTACCTTGTTTGGAAATCTTTCTCCTAGAACAAAATCTATTTGGTGACTGATCTTCCTCATTCGAGGCAATCTATTAGGTACATTATCTGATACAATATCAGAAAATTCTCCCAACATATTTGCAACTTCTATAGGTACCTCCTCTACTTCTTCTTTATTATCTTTTGGAATTATAGAAAAATAGATATACTCACACTTCATACCTTTGAGAAACTCTTTTCCATCAAAAAAACATATTTTGGTAGCACTACATACCTTTTCTTCTTTCTCCTTTAATGGCTTCAACTTATGTTTCACTCCATCCTTGGTTAGAGTGTAGGTGTTTTCTCACCCATCATGTATAGCATGTCTGTCAAATTGCCATGGCCTACTTAGCAACATATGTCATATGTCCATAGGTATGATATCACAAAGTACCTCATCCTAGTAGCTTCCAATCTTGAACTTCACTGAGCATTGCTCATTGACCATGACCTTGTGGTCATCTTGCACCCAAGCAATATGGTATGGACATGGGTTTTTTTGTCTCTTTAGATTCAACTTGGTGACTATCATTTCTAACACTAGATTGTTAGTACTTCCACCATCAATGATCACATCACAACACTTATCTTCACATTTGCAGCTTGTGTGAAACAAATTCCTTCTTTGATTAGGTTCATTCTCACCACTTAGCAGGACTCTAATGTTAACTAGGACTTCTCCTCTTTTAGCATCTTTAGAAAGTTAGCATTTGGAATCTTCATCAACATGTGTAACTCTAGCCTAGTCTTCTATTCTTTGATCCATCATTCCTTGGCATTGGGTACATTCAAATGTTCTATTCCCTTCTTTTTGTAGTAAAAAAATTTCCCATAGAAGCCTCCTCTTCCAGATCCTTGTCCTCTACCTCTTCCAAATTGGAATTGTTTCCCCTCTAGTTCTGACTACTACTTCTAGCCTCATCCTTGTTCTTATGGTCATATTATGGTCAGCATAAAATCATTTGCCAAATCCTCTGTCATGACCTCTTTCACTATTCTTGTTGTCAAACTTCTTATTCAGTTTCTCCTCAACTCTTAGGGAAAACTGTTATGCCTCCTCAATATTGTTCATTTTGAATAAGACTCAAGTAAATTTGAATACGTGGACTTATTTGATTAATATAACATGCTACTTTCTCCTTATCAGCTTCTACATGGCCAGTTCTAATGAGAACTTGGTAGAACTATTTGGTATACTCTTGAATAGATTTTCCTGCTTGCTTCAACCCTTGCATTTTCTTTAATAGATCAAGCTCATATTCCACAAGAATAATTTGTCACTTTATTTTAGCTATCATCTGATCTCATCTAGTGATTTTTTTTTTCCCTTTCTATTTCACTCCAACTAAACCTCCTACCACCAGATCTTTCCATGTTCCTTCAGTTTCATCTTCACAAACTTGACACTATTAGGATCTTTAATATCTTCATACTCAAAGTACCCCTCTAGTTCATTGATCCAATCGATCAACTCTTCTAAGTTAAGATTTCCCAAAAATGTTGGAACTTCAAACTTAGGTCTTTTTTCAATCTTGGAGATGGCCCTAAAAAGCCTCTCTTCTATTGGGTTTAGAATTGCCTTTGCTTTGAAATTTTCTTCTACTTTGTCCTCATCCTTGCTTTCATCACTTATGGGAAGATTCATTCCTCTATGCATTTGTTCTTCCAATGCTTGCATCTATCTTTGGAGGGCTCTAAAATCCTTAGGTTTAACACCTATATCTCTTTTGCCATGCTCTCTTCATGGAGGCATTTTCACTCTTCTGTTGAAATCCTAGTGCGAAATACCTCACAATTGATGATTTGTCTACATGCTCAGCCCAAACCATGGTCATGGTGTGAACTACCTCACAGTTGATGATGTGTCCACACACTCAAGAACTCTAGCTCTGATACCACTCGATAAAGGGTGCTCCCCTTAATACCATAACTATAACAAAAAACAAAGAAACAATAGAAAATGCAAGAACAAAATGTGGACTTCTTATTTGCACCACAAATGAAAAATTATAGAATTCACAAGTACAATATACCCCATATGGGTGCCTTCATTATAATAATTTGCAAGATAAGCTACCAACTATCACCTAGAGCTATCCTAGACAATGTTTAGGTCTTTCTTAAATAGACAATTTTCTGTCGCCTGAGAAGGTTCTAGTCAATAAAACTTAATACTTGGGGCCAACAGACACTAACAATATATATAGAATCAACCAAATACATCTTTGATAATTATTTTAGATATTTTGGGTAGCCTAACTTTAGAAGGCCATAACTCTCGAACCGTTGCTCCGATTGGCTATTATAACCACTTTTTGGAAATTCCAACTCTTGATCTACAGGCTCAAAACTCTATTAGCACCTTTCTATCAAGTTTTTAGACCTCATTCGAGCACTCTAAGGCCTCTAATAGTGAGACTAAAGTTTTTTCTACAAAATTTTCCACCAAAAATTTATAATAACTTCTCTAATACTTATGCTTGAGAAATGAGATTTGATCCTAAGAATGATATAACCTTGGATGCACAAGTGGGAAATTTGACATCATTTGAATTAGATAATTTTGATAATTATGTTCCTAACTTCAGTAACCTTGAGTTTGCATTCTAAGCCAAGCTATCACTCAAGAAGAAAGCTGCAAAGTCTAAAAGAAAGAAGTCTAATAGTAAAGATGAAGATGGTTCTGATGATGATCTTGAAGTCATTGAAGCATTTCTTACAAAAATATTTCCCAAAGGCAAAGAAAAGTACAAAGGAAAAATTCTTTTGATCTACTTTTCTTGTGAAGAATTTGGTCACATTACTGCAAGCTACCCAAATTGAGAAGGACAAGAAAAAAAGAAGCATGGAAAGTACAAAGACAAAAAGGATTTTAGAAGCTACAAAGACTACAAGGATAATGGTAAGAGATTTTGTTACATGGATAAAGATTTTGACAGTAGTGAAGAAGATGAAATGGTTTACATTACTATTAAGGATGAATTAGATGATGAGAATGATAAAATGGTCCTCATTTCTCATGTTAGTAAGAATAACACATGGATTATTGATATTGGTTGCTCTAATCACATGACTAGTGATAAATATAAATTTGAGCACTTGGAACACTATGATGGTGGAGTGTTAGATTTGGAAATGATGAACATTATTATGTGAAGGAAAAAGGTAATATTGTACTAACCAATGATCTCAGTTGTGACAATGCTTATTGGTTTCAAGGACTAAAGAGTAATATCCTTAGTGTAACATAATTTAATAACATTGGATTCAAGGTAGAATTCATGATTAAGAAAGCCAAGCTACTGGATGGAAAGGGAAATCTAGTTGGGATTGGAAATCAAACAAAAGGCAATCTATTCTACCTAGATCTAACTATAAATTCATGTTTCATAGCTCAAGTAGAAGAAACATGGTTATGGCATAAAAGGTTGTGCCATGTGAATTTTGATAACTTGATCAATATAAGAAAGGAAAAAAGGGTTAGAGGCATTCCAAGCCTGAACAAACGTAATATGGGCATGTGCAAGAATTGTCAAATTGGAAAGATGGAAAAGAAAAGTTTTAAAATCAAGAGCTATCATTCTAAAGAAGTCTTGTAGCTGGTTCATATAGAACTTTGTGGACCTATTGGCATACAAAGATACACTGGAGATAAGTACATTATTTTTTTTGTTAATGATTATTCTAGGATGATGACAATTATGTATTTAAAGGATAAATCAAAATATTTTCAAAAGTTCAAATGGCATTTGGCAAGAGTTGATAAAGAAACAAGAAAGAAACTAAAGTGTCTAAGATCAGATCAAAGAGGTGAAATCATCTTAAATAAATTCAATGAATTCTATAGTGAAAGAGGAATCAAAAGATAGGTATCTATACTTGGTACACCTTGACAAAATGACATTGTTGTGATAAGGAACAAATCAATCATGGATTGTGTAAGGATACTGATAATATAGAAAAATGTTCCTATCAAATACTGGAAGGAAGCAATCAACATTGTAGTTCATGCATTGAACCATGTTTAGTTGAAGAAGGACTCAAATCAAACACCTTTTTAATTATGGTAAGGCTATAAACCTAATGTGTGTTATTTCAAAGTATTTGGAAGCAAATGTTATATTCTGAAGGAGTCGAGAAAAGGAAAATTTGATGTGAAAGTGATGAGGGCATATTCTTGGGATACTCTAATAGGATTAAGGATACAAATGTTTGAATCTATCTACTCACAAAGTTATATAAACTTTACATAAGAAGATTGATGAGTTTACATAAGATTCCGACGAACAAAGAAGGAAAGAACTTGGTAACTATAGAATCTTTGTTTACTATGAGCTTGATACTTTACCCAAAATTCAAGAAAATGGTAGTCAATTGTCTTCACCACCCAAGCCCCCAAAATCCTTAGTTTGATCTAAGTTACAACCAATACAACCTAATTCATAGTCAAAAGGACCCAAATCATAGACAGAAGGACCCAAGTTTCAACAAGTGTAAATTGAGTCATCTAATAGACCTAAGTCATAGATGGTGGGACTCGAGCATGATTTAGAAGATCATGGTGAACCTACTGAATTCATAAAGAAGGAGCCTAGACTTTTTGGATATGTCATAGGACATCATGCACCTAAGAAAATCATTGGCGATTAGTCAAAATGCACAATGACAAGGAAAAAATTAAGAGTTACATGTTTGCTTATTGAGTTTGAACTTAGAACTATCAAAGATGCATTAAAGAATGAAAGTTGGATTAAGGAAATGAATGAAGAGATTGATTAGATTGAAAAAAAAAACTTGGGCTCTTGTTCCTAGACCTAAGGACAGGAATGTAACTAGCACAAAATGTCTATTTAGAAATAAGATGAATGAGGATGGAGAAGTTTCAAGAAACAAAGCAAGATTAGTTTGCAAGGGTTATGTTCAAGAAGAAGGTATTGATTATGGAGAGACACTTTCTCCTATGGCTAGACTAGAAGTTGTTAGAACACTCCTTTTATACACAACACACAAAGGATTCAAAATATATAAGATGTATGTGCAATTAGCATTCTTGAATGGAATCTTGGAAGATGTAGTCGACATTGAGCAACCAAAAGGTTTCATTGATCCTAGCAAAAGCGACATGGTTTGTAGACCACACAAAGCTTTATATGGCCTCAAAAAATCCTCTAGAGCCTAGTATGAAAGGTTAAATAATTATCTTATAAATATTGGTTTTCAAAAAACTAGTGATAACAATAGTCTATACATCAAAGAAGGATAAGATAAGAAAATAGTGTTAGTAGAAATCTTTGTGGATGATACATTATTTACTAGAAATGATAATTTGTACAAATATTTTTCTGTGGATATGAGTAAGGAATTTGAAATTTCAATGTTTTGGATAAATTAAATTCTTTGTTGGCTTACAAGTTCAATAGATGAAGGATAGTATCTACATTACTCAATCAAAATACATGAAGGAGATACTGAAGAAATTTGGAATGGAGGATTTTAGACCAATTGGAACACCTATGTCTACTAGACATGAGCTATCCAAAAATTATGATTCCAATGAGGTTGATCAAACTACATATAGTTCAATGATTAGAAAACTTCACTATGTAGTGCACACAAGACCTAATATAGCATTAGCAGTTGGTATGGTGGCTAGATTCTTTGCTAATTCTAAAGAAAATCATATGATGACAATCAAGAGAATCATGGGGTATCTAAAGATTATGGTTTGTGGTATAAGAAAGGAGGAAACTTTGAAGATTATGTTTTGTGCTATAAGAAAGGAGGAAACTTTGAATTGAAGTCATTCACTAATGCTGATTGGGTAGGAAGTGTTGATGAATGGAAGAGAACTAGTGGTGGAGAACTTTTTCTTGGAAAGAGACTAGTATCTTAGACTAAAAAGAAGAAAAATTGTATCTCTTAGTCTATAGTAGAAGCAAAATATGTTGCTACAACAGTCAATTATTCCAACATTGTGTAGTTCAAGAAACTATTGTCAAGTATGAAGGAGGAGATCAAGGACATAGTTATTATCTTTTGTGATAACACTAGTGCAATCAACATATCCAAGAATCTAGTGATGCATATGAAGACTAAGCACATTGCAATAAAATATCATTACTTGAGAGAATTAGTGCAAGACAAGGAAGTGAGATTGGAATATGTGAATACAAAAGAATAAATTGCAGAAATATTCACCAAGCCATTACCTAAGGATGAATTTTTGTATTTAAGAGGTAAGCTAGGGGTCATTCCCTTGTCTAAAGCTCATTAATCAAATTTTAGTGACGCATCAACCAAGCATGTTGAAGATTGAACAATTTGATACAATATTGTTAGAGTATATTGTGTTAGAAATAGATAATACTAAGAGGGTAAGGGGGTGAATCAGTATTTTCAATCTTTTTGCTCACAACTAAATATTATTAGATACTTTACCACATACATTAGAAAGTAAACCAATAATGTTAAATAGTATAAACAACCATACACAAAGAGAGATCATAACACCATATTTTGTTAACTAGGGAAACCCTGGCCAAGGGAAAACCCCCATGGGGAAGAAACCCACTAGATGATTCACTATATAAAGAATTTGATAAAGGATATTGACCTATTAGGAGTCTATGAAGAATGTATAGTGTCTAGAGTCCCTATTAGGAGACTAGGCCTTGTTAGAAGTCTCAACCCTATTAGGAGTTGTTTCAACCCTATTAGAAGTTGATGGATCATATAAAAATGTGTGCAAGAAGAGCCCACTACCCTAACATGCAACTATACAATGAGATCTTCATGAAATAAGCATACATACAATTCTAAGATGCTTGTTGTACTTTGAAAATCTTCTGATTGACTATTTTTCATACAAGAGTAACTACACACAACTTAATCTACATTTTATCTAGTATAAGAATGCTTCACATCATATATCACAATGTCACATTCACTTATTACTCTCATTTCACAAGATCATATCAACTTCACAATCACTGATCACACATCATTATCATCATATGCTTCCTAACTTAACTTCGCAAATGAAGTTCTTTACTTATACCAACATATTGATAAATTCATCCTTAGTCAACTCACATAATCATCATCAAAGTTAGCTCATAAATAAATAATAATTAAAATAATAAATCAAGTCATTTGACACAATGTTTTCACATGCTTTGTTTTACGCTAAGTCATCATTGTGTTACTAATTCCTTCATAACTTGAATTTGGTTTAATGTATGGACATGAAAATTGGTATATTCCATCAATATGATGTCCTAAATCTCTAGTTAATTATGTAAGAGAATATTCCAAGGGGATATTCTATTATCATCAAAACTGTTATGTTGTAATACTATCTGACACTTAGACAATTTTCTTTATAGATGAACAAGATTGATCTACAAAACAATTATGTTGCCATAAATGACAACCATAACTTACCTTATATGATTGATTGGACATATTTCCAACAATCTCCCCCTTTGGCATTGATGACAACATTTTGGGAAAATTGGTTAAGTCCCAAACATGTTGTCATACCAAACAAAACAAATAAACATAACATAATTAAAAATATTTGTATTCATGTTATGAAAGAGGTTACATCCCTTATAACTTCCTATTACAACTTATTTCTCCCCCTTAAAATTATAATTAATTACAATTTTCCATATATCTCCCCCTTTGACATCAATGAAAAAGGTATAAAAAAGAGACAGTTAAAATTTGGTAGCTGCATCAAACCTTGGAAAAGAAATTATTGAAGTTAGTTTTTAACTGCACAAAATGTTTCTTCCAACTTTCTTTTAGTGCTTTAGATACACTAATAAGTTCACATAGAGCATATGTTGCCAACTCTACTATGTTCAAGTCTATAGCCACAAACTTGTCATAAGAAGATTTTGCTAACAAACATTCCTCCAGCTAGTTCTCTAGCAATGTTATTTGTGGGAACAAGTGTTCTCTTAGGAGAGTGAATCTCTTCAGAGCTTTCTCCTTTTCAACTTGCATGTCCTTGATGCTAACATGAAGTATTTGTATTGAGGGCTCAATAGTATCCATCTTTTGATTTTGCTTTAAAAAATTGTTAGTGACCGTTTGAAGCTCAGTTACCTTTCCTTTGATCTGATCATCAAATTCTTGAAGATAATTATATGCCAAGTTGCACTTATCATAAGCTTTTTTTCCTTCCTATATGCATTGTCTTAATGCTTTAATATATATGCTCAAATTTTCTATATCATTTCTCATATTATTGCACATGATATTTAGAAGTTTACCATCATGCTTTGTTTGTGCTTGAATTGTAGCCACATTTGTGAGTGTTGTGAACTCATCATCAAAATCTTTGCACAAAATTGTTGCACACTATTGAATATCTCTAGGGGTGTCAATAGGGCTTACTACTTTCTCTATTCTATTCAAAATAGAGGTCAAAGTCTTCTCAATTGACTTGACTGATTTCTTCTTCTCAAGAATTTTACTCAAAGAAGATAGGAGACTTTGTGCTTCATCTTCATCATTTGATTGTGCTACAACTACTGCTTGAGTAGGTGGTGTGGATGGTGTTAGTACTACTAGTGTCAAGGGTACATTTTTAGTAGCTTCTTCACTACTAGACTCAATTCTCTTTGTAGAAGGTGCTTCTTCTTCCTTTGGTTCCTGGTCCTTTTCTTCTACTTCATCTAATGAGCTGCTATAATCTACAATATTGCCAACAATTCTAGTACCAAAATCCTTGAATGGATCCTATGTTTTGTCAACTATCACTAGTGTTATCTATTTGCATAGATTCACTACCAATAGTAATATGTGGTGATGAACTTGGTGTAGCTTCTAGTTCAAAACTATAAGGAGGATTGCATGTTGTAGGACTAGCTTCCTTTGTCTGTGCACACTCCTCAAGTGTCTAGCTTGCCTCGTTTGGCTGCACACTTTCTTTAGGCATCTAGCTTGCCTCCTTTTCTTGTGCACTTATCTTAGGCATAGTAGACATGTATGAAACTATAGCCTCTTGAGTTTCCTTATTAACTTCTTCATAATTTTCTCCCATAAGGAGAATGGATCTCTTATTATGTCTCAGCAATGGTGCTATACCTTTCAAAATTTCTATTATTTCTTCCTCATTATTTACAAAACATAACTTTATCACCATATTCATTCTTATTTATTTTTCTTCTTCTGCAACTTTGCTCTTTCTATTTCTCAATCTATTATATAAGTCTTTGGGTATTTGACCTCTTATACTATCAAATCTCTTATCTTCAAGAATCATGTTTCTAACTACAATATTTTCTAGTTTTCTCCTATCCATATTATTATAAAAATCATAGTATTTATCCAACTATACAAAATTATTGTCATTAATGATTTGCATGTTTAGATTTTCTACCCTAGCTTATATGCTTTTCACCCTGCTGATGTCTTTGCTTCTTGATCAACTGGTTCAACTGGTCTGTCACTAGTTTCTTCTTTTGATTTAGATGAGCTAATTTGCAAGGTTATTCTCTTTTTTCTTGGGCCACTTGTAGTCTATTTTATTCTTCTTTTAGGAGAATTTTTTTCCCTTTTAGTCTTTGTAGGCTTCCTTGCTGTTGATGTTTGTTTAGACTTCACTGGGTTCCTTGGGGGTTGCTACTCACAATTGCTACATAAGGCGCATTAGTTTTTTGTACACTTGTTTGAGCAACTGTGACCTCTTTAGTAGGTCCTGCTACTGCAATGGGTGTAGAGGTCAAAAGCTTAGATTGGCCACTAGCCTTCATTTCCATAGCTATCCCTTTCACTTCATCAAATTCTTTCCTACTCATCCCAGATTCTTTCAAAATAGAATCAATTACTTTCTCCACCTTTTTCTTGGAATCCTTCATTACTTGACTAGTTTTAACTTCTCTCATTTTCTTAGAACATGTCCCCCATCTAGAACATTCAGAATCAACTTTAGAATGAAGGATTATCTATGCATGCCCTTCAATCAATTCCTCTCTGATCTTATATCCCATAGGTTCAATAAATTTTACCTGAGGAACTACTACCTCCATACATGTGAAATCTATCTGAACCATAAAACACAATTCATCCTTATACTTCTCTACTAGCATAGGAGGTATCATATACCTTTTCTTTATTTTGGCTTGGAAGGATTTCATTATTCTGTCAGTATCACTGTCCTTGGCTATTTCAGGTCTTGACCTATATGCTCGAGTAATAAGTTGCATTGCACACTCATTTTCATTCTAGTTTGAGATTCCAGGGAACTTCTTAGTAGCATAGAAATATAAATGTGTTAATAGGGATTCAAATCTAAAGACTGCACTCCTTTATTTCCTGATTCTAGATATGTTGTCCAACAATTGTGTTTTGATAATATTGTACATGTTGACCTCTTCACCTCTTACTGCCAAGTAAGTTGGACGAAGGAATCTTGTAGGTATTGAATCTATCCTAGATCCATGATTGTACTTGTATCCCAAAATCTTGCAAATGAGTTTCACTCCATCATCTTGAATGGTGCCAATTTTCATGTTTCTACCATCAAAATATGTATTGAGATTTGTCTCAACTATCTTACGCACACTCTTGATATTTACTGGATTGCATCCTTTATTGCTCAAACCTGTGACTTTGTGAATTAGGTCATTGTCAATACATATGATAGAATCTCCTAGCCATAGAAAATCATCATGTACTATACTTAGAATTATCCTTTTCCATTCGTTGTTATTGAAATTCATGAAGAACATATGATTAACTAGGTTAAGTCATTCTAGGTGTCTATGTTCAGGTTTCAATGACAAGTTGTTATTGCACGTCTTGAATTCCTTATGAATCGTTGAGTCACCTATGCTTTCAATTTTACAGTGAATATATCCTCTTATATCTTTGATGTGAAGAACATATTTTGAAACTTGCAAAAATGCTCCAATGGGGTCATCAAGCAAAGAAACAAATGGGTGTTTCTTGAAATTGTACCTAGGCCTATTGCTTACACTAAAGACTTATTGTCTTTCCATTCTTGAAAGATTATGTTCAACAATTTAGAAAATACCTCAATTTTGTGTACTAGGGTTTCCAACAACTTCGCATGATTGTAGGCCTCTTAAATTCTCCAAATCTTGCTTCAATCTCACACACAAACTTTGCACAAGCAAATGATGTATGCAAGTCAATTTGCATTCTCTAAATATTTTTCAATCTATACTTTGCATTAAAGGCATGTCTACCACTAGTTCACTATACTATCTCTGTGTAACAAAGAGTTTAATCTTCTTATATATCATCATCCTGACCTTATCAACCAATGCACACTTCACTATAGATTTCTCTCAATGTCTACTACATACTGTCAACTACACAACCCTTGATACTTACTCTAACATCAATTATCAATAACTAATTCTTTGTCTTATTGAGAGTGCTCAATTCTAGTAAGAAGTGTCAAGAATAATAAGTGACTTCATTGTCTTGTTAGGCACATCTTCTATAACTATATGTGAACATCCTAGTTCCTTTGCCTTAACAAATGATTCCTTTAATTCCTTTGGCTGCTCCTTTATTTCTTTCTTCAAACTATCATAATTTCTTCTATTGTTTCTTCTATAATTTTGATTCCTATTTAGGTCTCTTCTATCCATTCTACAAAACTTCACTATGTCTAGAGTTATTGCATAGCTAACATATAGATACATTTATTTTCTATTCATTTAGCTGATCATTAGGTGCTCTATAGTTCCTTGCAATGTATCCAAGATTGTTGCATCTGTAGAAAAAAAAATTTCTTCTTTCTCCACTTTCATTACTGTGAGATCTTCTTCTATTACCTACATGGTTAGTGTTCCTATATATCCTACTATTTGCATTATTGCTATCAAATTTAGGTTTCTTACAATCTATTGCATAATGACCATATCCATGACAATTATTGCAATAAAACTTTGAAATAGATTTGAAGGACTTACCTTTACAATTGACTTCAATGTCTTTAGGTTCATCAAACTAGGAAAAAGATTCCTTTCTTTTCTTGTCCATATCTTTATCAGAGTCTTTATCTTTCTCAGAATGAGTGATATCCTCTTTGTCCTTGGTTACATCATCTTTCTTGCTTATATCCTTATTTATTTTAGCAGAATCAAGTTCTTTCTCTCAACAGATTTCTTGGTGGATTGACCAAGAAAGAATCCAAGTCCATTCTTATCATAACTAGGTCTTTGTGCACATATTTGTTCTTCAATCTTATCACTACTGGTATATAATATTTCAAGTTGCTACTTGGTTTGTACCAACTCACCTTTCACAATGGTGTTGTATTTTTCTAATTCTACATACTCTATCTTAATAGATTCCAATTCAAATGTTACCTTTCTTAACTGGGATCTTAGATCTACATTTTTAGTTTTAACTTTAGAGTCATTCTTTCCTCCATAAGACTCAACTTAAGTTCAACTATTTTTAACTTATGTTTTAGGATCTCATTTTCTTTCTTCAGATCTTAAATGTCATCATCATTGGTCTAATTATTAGGTCCTTTCTGCTTTAGGTCATCTATTTTGTCCTTTAATTGACTAATGTAGGCTTTTTCATCCTTGTATCTATCTTTAAGGCCATTTCTTTCACCAGTAAGAAGATCAATCTATTCAAGTGCTTCTCCAAGATTCTTCTTCAATTATTCCATATCCATAGGGATCTTATTCAAGCCATTAAGCCTCTTTTGAATAACTAAGCTTTAATACCAATTGTTAGAAATAGATCATGCTGAGAGTGGGGGTGAATCAATATTTTCAATCTTTTTTCCCACTACTAAACATTATTAATTACTTTACCATATGCATAAGAAAGTAAACCAATAATGCTAAATAGTATAAAAAACCATACACAAAGAGAGATAATAACATCATATTTTGTTAACTAGGGAAACCCTAGCCAAGGGAAAACCTCAGTGGGGATGAAACCCACTAGATGATTCATTATATAAAAAATCTAGTAAAGGATATTGACCCTGTTAGGAGTCTATGAAGAATGTATACTATCTCAAGTTCCTATTAGGAGACTAGGCCTTGTTAGAAGCCTCAACTCTATTAGGAGTTTCTTCAACCTTGTTAGGAGTTGGTGGATCATATACAAATGTGTGCAAGAAGAGCCCACTGCCCTAATTTGTAATTATACAATGAAATCTTCAGGAAATAAGTATACGTACAATTCTAAGATGCATGTTTTACTTTGTAAATCTTTTGATTGGCAATTCTTCATACAAGAGTGACTGTGCACAACTTATTTGCATCATATATTACAATGTCACTTTCACTTGTTACTCTCATTTCACAAGATCATATCAACTTCGTAATCACTGATCACACATCATTATCATCATATGCTTCCTCACTTAACTTAGCAAATGAAATTCTCTACTTATATAAACATATTGATAAATTCATCCTTAGTCAGCTCACATAATCATCATTTGAGTCAACTCATAAAGAAATAATAAATCGAGTTGTTTAACACAATTTTTTGACATGCTTTGTTCTATGTTGAGTCATCATGACATTACTAATTCCTTCACAACTCAAACTTGGTTTGATGTATAGACATGCACACTGGTATACATCATCACTATGATGTCCTACATCTCTGGTTAACTACGCAGGACAATATTCCAAGGGAATATTATGTTATCATCAAAATTGTTATGCTGCTATAACATTATCTAACACTTAGAAAATTTTCTTTACATATGAACAAGACTAATTTGCAAAACAAATATGTTGCCATAAATGAAAACCATAACTTACCTTATCTAATTGATTGAACATATTACAAACATATTGCATATCAATCTATACATTAGGTACATGGAAACAACATTGATTGTTGTCTTTGGAATAAGATTTCAAAGAGGGAGAGTTTGTTGTCAGAAGGAGATATTACAGCCATTGCAATCAGAGATTGATGGCAGATGATGTTCACACTAATAGAGGGAGTTCTCATGAATAAGAATAAGAATAAGAATAAAAGTAAGGATATTATCCTTCTATTTTTTTTCTAAAATTTCTATGTATCATGACATATTGTATCACTATCAATGTCAAAGAGGGAGATTGTTGGATACAATCATTCAATTGTATGCATATATTGAGCAATCAATGTATCCCAAGCTCACTTGGGAGTCAAAGGAATTTTTAGTGTATGAAAAGTGTTTCAATGTTAACCAAGTTCAGAGTCATTGTCTACCGAGCTCACTCAATCACCTAAGGAAAGTTTGCATGGAACTACTGTTAATTGAGCTTACTTGGTTACCAAAGAAAAGTTGGCATGAAATGAGTGTTAATTGATCTCACTCAGTTACCAAAGGAAGTCTAAAGGAAATTCATTTCTGAGTTACTATTGACTAAGTTGGGTTAGCTAATGAAGGATTTTCCTGCATCGATATATTTGATCTGACAGTTTTATTGGTTAGTTCTAGCCAACTCATGGTATGGATTTCATTTGTTTGAAATTGTATTCAATCCAATTTGAAAAGGTAAAACATATAAGTATAAGGTCAAATTGAGAATTGAATGAGAAGAAGAAGCATGGGATTAAAAAGATAAATCAAGGAAGAAAATTGGAAGGATATCAGAGTATTTGAGTTGACCAAGCTATAAAGAACATTCTAATCAAGGAGGATCAAGTATTCAAGCTAGAATAGAGATACAAAGTCAAAAAATATGGTTGAATCAAAAATTTGGTCATATCATTGTTACTCTCTAATAATTGTAGCAGTGAATCAAATTTCCTAATAGAGTTAGCTTAACAAATATTTTCCAAATCCTCTAACAAGGTGACATTGCTAGATTGAAGTGTCTAAAGACCTCTAACAAGGCCACTCCTAATAGGATGAACTAAATCCTTTAACAAGGTCATGCCTAATAGTGTATTTTGTAACTTTTAACAGGGTTGGCTCCTAATAGGGCTCACTTTAGAAGAGTAAAAAATAGTAACTAGTTGTAAATGGTAGTTTTTCCCAAATTGGGTTTCCATGTCAAATCTTGGTGTCTCTTGTGTTCATTTTATTTGCTTTATGATTCTATAACTAAGTTAATTAATGTTAATCACATTAAACATCTTAAGGAGAAATTATTTCAGTATTTGCTAAGTGATAGTAATTCTTAGTGTTAACTGAGTGTTCTTGTGTTAACCAAGTTATGATAACATTTCAATTTTAATAGAGTTTGGTTTTGAATTGTAATGACATCTTAAGGGATCTTGGATTTTCTTTTGTGGTAATTGATTCACCCCTCCTCTCTCAATTACTCCTCTTATACTTCCAACAATTTTTTCACCTAAGATCAGCATTTTGCAGAGGCAATTGGAGGAGTGTCTTGTAACCAAGGCCTCCTATGAAAATTTTTGTTATACTAATTTGAGCTCGGTAGATGTGGCATCCTTTACACTTTGTACACTCATCAGTATCTCTAACACAGTTAAGGAAAAAACGAAGAAAGAAGTTGAGAGAATGAAACTTTTTTATGTAAACTTCTTTTCCAAAATAATAAATTGATCAGCAAAATGCCACATAGTTCTTGTATACAATTTTGACACCTTTTCCATTGATGACAAAGGGGGAGAAGTATGTAAGGAAAATTGTAGATGTTTATGATGTTTAAGGGAGAATTATATGTAAGGAATTTTTATATGTAAATGTAAGGGGGAGTACACGTATATACCATTATAAGGAGTGCTAAGGAATGTAATGATCCATCAAAACATGGATAAAATATTTTCTATTTTGAAGGCAATTTTTGTAGTTACTTTCTATATTTACTTATGTTTTGTATGACATCATTTTGGGACTTAGCCAATTTTCCCAAATTTTTCCATCAATGCCAAAGGGGGAGAGTGTTGGTAATATGGTTATTTAGATGTCTAGAGTATTATCATTTATGGAAACATGTATTCAGTATTTCATTTATTTATTTTTAGTTAGAAAATTTTCTAAGTGTTAGACAATTTGCAATAGTACATAGATAGATGTGATGTGTATAGATGACACACTTCAAGATAGCTTATGCACATTTGAGGATATCTATATGAAAATTTCATGATGATGTAGGTTAGTGCACAAATATGTATGGGTAGTATGGTGCAAGTTACAGTTGATTTACCTATTCATGTATTTAATAGGATAAAATAGAGCATATTGGAAATATGAGTTGTACACCTTAAGGAAATATTTTGGTGACAAAATAATTACTACGTCATGATGGGTCAACATTATAAATATTAATCCCTAAGTGATCTTATATAATTCAAGTGTGTGAAGATATGAAGGTCGACTAAGAAAAGATTTATTAATTTGTGAGATATAAGTAAAGATCTTATCTTGCACAAATATGGAGGAAGATGTGTGATGTGTGAACTATTTTGAAGATAGATTAAAGGATATGCTTATGTGATACAAAATCTTATGTATGATTAGATCAATTATGAGTGTCAACAGTGAGAAAGTATTGTATGTATACCTATACTTGTGAAGAACATTTATTGTTTATATCATGTTAGGGTAGTGGGCTCTTATTGCATACATTATATTTGATCTACCAATTCCTGACAAGGTTGAGGCTTTTAATAGGGCCTAGTTCTCTAACAAGGACTTGAGACACAATATGTACTTCATAGAATTCTAATAGGGTCAATATCCTTAACAATATTCTTTTATTTAGTGAATCATCTAGTGGGTATCATCCCCACTGGGGTTTTCCCTTGGCCAGGATTTCCTTGGTTAACAATTAATGGTTTTATGAGTTCTCTTTGTGTATGGTTATATTTACTATTCAACATTTTTGGTTTAATTTCATATGCAAGTTATAAAGTAATTAATAATATTCAATTGTGTGCAAAAGTTTATAGATTATTGATGTATCATCTTAAAATGGAAGCTCGTCCATGTTAAGAGTATTTAGCCCTTTCAGTAAGTGTTTTGGGGTCATGTCAAGTGCCTCAAATGGGTCTTTGCATGGATCTGGCTATTTTCCCCTGCTCTCTCTCTCTCTCTCTCTCTCTCTCTCTCTCTCTCTCTCTCTCTCTCTCTCTCTATTTCTAGCCTATTTTTGAAAATTTTCTCTACGAAACTAAGGAGTTTGACTTTCTTAGTCAATGATGAACTAAAGGGTCAAGATCAACCTTGACCTTGGTCAAGGTCAAGGTTGACCTTGACCCTAACCTAGGGTAGGCTCAACCTCATCCCTGACCCTAGGTCCAATTTTGAAGTTTTGTGAGTTTTGGGATATTAGGCTTTAGATTGTTTCATTTTCCTACTTTTGGGTAGGCTATTTTGGGTTTTAGAATGGTAAACTCTTAAATTGCATTTAATCTAGCTCCATTTATAGGGGTTAAGGTTAATTAGGATTTAATTCTCCAATTTCGGCCTTCTCTATAATTTTGTTCCCTAGAGCTCTATATAAGGAAGCCTTCTTCCCTCATTTTGACATCTACTTATTATGAAGTTTTGGACATCTACTTTTGAGGAGAAAATATATGAACCATCATCTAGTGAACTTCAAGAAAGAATTCTATCAAGAATTTTCAAGTGAGCAAGTATTTTATCATTCAAGCATTCAAGTTTTCCATTGAAGATCAAGGAATGAAGAATTCAAGCCTTTGAAGGGATTTGGTTCAATCATTCCAAATTCATCATTCAAAACCCTAGCTCTAACCATCTTGGTGGTGTGATCTTCCTTCAAGATCCTTTGTTCATCTTCTATATCTATTCATTCTTCTCTCAAGGTGGATTCTAAGCATATATTATGGAAGTTTTAATTTACATTTGTTATTGTTATGTTCAAGCTTTAATATTGATATACTTGTTTACATTTCAAATACAATTGCATATATGTTGAATATGATAGCTTCATTGTTAGATTTACTTCTACTACTTGATAGATTTCTCTATTTCAATTTCACTATTAAGGTTGATTTCAACCAAGGTTTGACCAAGGCAAACCCCTCATGAAAAAAAAAAAAACCATTTTTCTTGCAGATACAAGTGTGGAGCAATGAATTAAAGTGTAGATTTGGATACCTTTTTCGTTGAACTTGCAAGATTTGTGAACATAATTTTTCTTAAAGTAGTGCAAGTTAAGGTCAAAATTTTGGTGTACAATTGTGCCCTAGGGTAAGATTGTGCCCTGCTATCTAGGTCAAAGTCAACCTACCCTTGAAAGGACAAAATTTTTTTGGGTTTTCTCTATCTTGACATTTCTAGACTAGAAAAGGTTGTAGAATTTCCTAAAACTATACACAGACATCAAAAATCAACATTTTCCAGATTTATCCTATTTTTAATTTATTATTTTTCTTATATTCATTCAAGGTTTCAAGTACTTACTTTCTATAGTAGATTATAAGATCTCTACCTTCCTTCATATTCTCCATCATTTGATTCATTTGTGCATTGATCACTTCTTTGTAATTGATCAATTTGGATCATTCCTTTTGAAAATTTGGGTTAAGGATAGATCCTATATTCTACCTTCATACACATTTCTTTCTATTATCCATATTTTCCTTTATTCATTAAGGTGAAGCCATTTTCAACCTATTCAACCTATTCACCCCCACACCACACCCCCCCCCCACTATTATCTATTTCTAACATGATCTATTCTAGAAAATAGAAATAGAAATGGGAAAGGTTACTAGAGAGGTAAAGGTAATAGTAGATGCAAAATAGAGCAAGTGCCTTGATGAGATAAATATAATCAAAGATGCTACATGGTCAGATATTGACACTAACATTTCCATTTGCGAGGTCATAGCTAGAATTAAAGCCTTACCATATGGAGATAGTAGATGAGAATATAGAGAAATTAAAAGAACATCAAGATGGAGGACAACTACCTAATAGAGACACCTTATCTTTATGGTTCACTTGTTGTGGGAGTGATCCTATTACAAATTACAAAGTTGATCCTGAACATTAGAACTACAGGCTACAATCATGAATTCTTGATAAAGAAGGCATATTGTTCCAGATTTTTACTTTGACCCACTAGTACACACTGTCAAATGAAAAGGCTGAATAATAACCAACTATAGGTAAAATATGACCCATAATTTAATATAGAATGCTTCGAAGTCTCAAACCAATAAATATACTCCTTTTTCCAAAGGCATTCTTTTAACTATAGTCTGGCATCAAATATTTGTCCACACATTTCATTGATGACAAAGATGAATATTATTCCATTATACCAACTCATCATAATTTATTTTTCAAAGAACCCTAATTTCTTGAGGTGTAAGCACAAAAACATCTAGAGCCCATGTAGTTTGAAAAATATATCTACTCCATTAATGAAAAGAGCCATTAGGGAAATAGAGTCATAGGGCAAAGAACAAAGAGAGCTACTTGCAGAGAGGAAAAAAGTAGGGGAACACCAAAAACACTAACACTACCAACACCACAAAAGTGAACAAAGCAAACCACACCTAGCCACAACAAAAACTTTATGTACAAAGAGTAGGGCAAGCAGCCCATACTCAGAAGAATGTACCTAGCTGCTCATGGAAAACCATTAACTGGTTGAGATAAGTATGTGCCAATGTGAAACAATGGTTGGTGTGCAAGTGAGTCCATCCCTGAAAATTTGAGTACAACCATTAAAAAGAAAAACTTGACAACCACAAGGTTTTCAAATAGAAAACTAAAACCAAGGAGCCAACCAACATTATAGTTCATAAATCGTGATACATTAATGCTCCCTTGTGGAGGCTAGTTCTTATCAACATCCTTGATGTCTTCCATGAGATAATCAGAAAATGAAATGGGGCTTTTATGGTGAAAGCTTTTCTTGGAATTGTTGGAATGATCACCCACATAGCTCCTAGTTAAGTCTACATATTCCACTTCCAAAGATTCATATTCCAAGAACCTATCTACAAAACTATCTCAAAACAAAAAGATTCCAGTGTAGGTCCAAAATCCATTAGCCCATCTTCACAATCAAACTTGAACACTTTTAATTTAGGTTGTGTGCATGGAATTGGTCTGGGGGTAAAAGAATTTCCTTTGACTTCTATCTCATCTTTCTCAATATCTTTGAATTCCTTGGGCTGAAAAGACTCTTCATTCATTTCGATATGATCAAACAAAAATAATTAATAATTAACTTCAATCTTTTCTTGTGTATGTTGAACTTTCATACCTTCCTGAATAACATCATTTGATGAAATATCAATAGTAGTCCCAAATATAAAAGAATCAAATTCTGCATTTGAAACATCCTTTGATAAGTTTTAATTTGATCTTTCACCCTTTGGGCTTTGTTCAATAGGAAGTATATTAAGGCCAATTATTGAGTCAATTGATTATGAGGCATATTCATCATCGTAATCAACTTGTAGAGGGTAGGCTCCAGCTAAACTATAGCGAGTGCTTTCAATCAAAAGAGGGATTAAGTGATCTTTCTCATTGAAAACTGTAAGACTTTGATAAATAGGAGGTGTTGGTTTAATTGCTTTGGGAATGAGCCTTTTCTATTTAGGCTTTTCCTTTAGATAATTATGTTGTTCACGGAGATAAATTCTTGCCTATGTAATTTCTGTACACTTCATTCCACTTAGAATCATGTCATCTTCTAAACTAATAGCCTCCATTTATGCATCTTGCAATGTTTGCAATTTCAATCATAGAAGCAAGAATTTAACTCCAGTTTGCATGGCAGCAATGGATATACACAACTAGTTATTCTCACTCGGTTGGCTAGCTAGAGGAATCCTACTAACACTTCTATCGAATCTATCAACAAAATCTCTCATGGCTTCCCCCTTTTTGATCTTGATTTGAAAGAAATTTAATAAAATCTTAGCAACATCAACCACAAGCATAAACCTCTAAAGAAATTTTACCTTGAGATCACTCTAGCAAATGATACAACCATTTGGTAAACTTTAGAACCAATCTATTGCACTTCCATTGAGGCTTCCAGCAAATAATCTAACAAAGACATTCTGTTCCTACACACCAAGAATCTCACAGGCAACTATAAATGCTTTGATGTGATCACTAGGGTCTTGGTTTGTGTCACTAGAAAACCTGGAGAAGTATTCACTTGATCTTTTAGGGAGGGCTGAATATTGAGATAAAGAAAATGGCCCAATTTGAGCCCCCCATGGCTAGGCTACAACCAAATTCATATGACCATAATTTTTTTTACCAAAATGAATTATAGTCACCAACCTCCATCCTTAGGGAGGTAACCTTCAGATATCCAAGGAAAGGGAAAGCATTGGAACTTTCTTTCTTTCCCTGGCAGAGTCACCAAAAATTGTTAGTAAATAGTTTTTCCCTTCAACAAGAATTACAAAACATGACTCAATACACCCAATAAGAAGGAAAAAATGTACTACCCATTGGATTAGTTATCATGGATTGATAACTATCCTCTGAATTAAGAGGTATAGGTCCCTCATAAAAGATATACAATGAATGCGACAAACTGATTATGTCTTTAACCTAAAGACACGAAGGGTTTTTTGACATTCATCCATAGACATGAAATGAATGTGATTTCAAGATTTAAAAATTGGATAGAAAGATAAAGATGAATAAGAAACCACAAGACTACCTAAACAATCTTTCAAATTATAGAAGGGAGAGAAAGGAAGCTAAAAATATGTTTATGCAAAAACATGAGCACATAATTCCAAGATTACATACATCACATTCAACGTAGTAATAAAGGACTTCATCTAAAGTAAAATAAAAGGACTCAGTATCCTTCCAAATTAGAAATATAAATGTACAGATCACAAGACAAAGCACATGTACATTCCTCTTTATTTTAGAAACATGACAAAACAACAATATTGTTGTCTCATCCCTCTATTACAATCAAATTGCTTAAAATAAAACTCCTTCCCCTATTACCAAAATAGAAGTGTCTTCTCTCTGAAGCCATTGTAGAACATGTAGACCAGAAAAGAAGAAACCCCTATTACAATTCCTTTTCAACCTTTAAATAATTTTTTGCCAAGAAGTTTGGCAACTTCCCAACTTCTTACCAAACTCTTCTTTTAACTTCCTTGGTACATTACTATAATAATTAATTCAATTAAATAATTAATTATTTTACATTCTTTTATTATATCCCCCACTTTAATTTCACAAACCTTTATGCACACTATAATAATAATTAATTCTATTAAGAATTAATTATTTTATATTCCTCTCCAAATTTTAATCCACTCCTGTCAACTAGCCTGATTTATTTCTTTTCACATTATTATAATTAATTCTAAAAGAATTAATTATGTGAGAGGTTAATTTTCTTTTTAAATTAATTTGGCATTTAATTATCTTGAATTTGAATATATTAATATTTAATTCTTTTAGGAATTAAATATTATATAGAGCAAAATAATTAATAAATTATTAATTTAAAAAGCTTTTTCTTTCTCTTTTTTTTTAAAAAAAGAACCTTTTCACATAGTTGAGTGGGAGAAAAATTACTTAGGGTTCCAAAACCCTAGGTAACAATATGTATGTATAAAAAGTTAGAATTAGAAAAAATTGCTATCTATCTATATAGTTTGATAGGTAATGGGTCAATATTTTGATTAATTATTACTATTATTTGTTATATCAACTATTATTATATGTTAAATTTAAATAGAGTTAAACTCTAGACCTCACATACTATTGTTGTGTTGTAGTTGCTTACCTTAATTTATCAATATATTTGTTATAAATAGAAATGTATGATTTTTATTTTTTTCCATTTACTAGTTCTAGGATGTTTACTAGAGGCTAGGAAGTATTCTTTTTGTGATTACATATGATGTTATGATTTGGTTTATGTGTACTTTTTTGGATCAGTCTTGTTACAATGATCATATTAGTGATGCTTGTATTTTGACCAAGTGATTTTATTATTTGTTAGCTACCTGTTTAAGAACTGGTGAATGATATGCGATCTTTTGAGATCTTTTTTCTTTACTCAGCTTAGGGTAGGTTATCTATCTATCAGGAAGTGGCTTACAATGGAGGTTGGAGCCCAAAGAGGTTGCCTAGGCAACCCATTGTAGTTTATTTTAATAAGTTAAAACACTGCACTAAATGAGAGTAAAATGAACTAATAAGATTCATTGTATTTCCTTGCCCATGCCTCGAGTGCTAGTACATACTAGGATGGGAGTAGAGAAGATGCTTGGTTGCGACCTTGCTTTGTTAGTATACGTTGTTAGTATGAAAGGATACTAGTGCTGCATAGAGTCACTAGGGGGTTGGAGTCCAATCAAGCTGCTAGGATAAAGATGCCAAGATAACGTTAGAGTTGACTCATGCAATGACACTTGCCAGCTTGCCAAGTAGATTCCCTAGGTATCTTTGTCTGCCTTTGGGTTTAGATGTCATTTATATCTTGGAACCTTTGAGCTAGATTTCTTTTAGGTTTTCTTTGACTTAGATGTTGGATTTGACTTTTGAGTTTGTTATCCTATTTGGGACTTGAGACTATCTCCTCAGCATGATGGGAGTGGATCTTTTTGGGTTACCATGATGTCAAGTGGTAGTGCTTTTTACTTCTACCATTTCAAGATCCATCAGTTTGATGTTGTGGCTAGAGTTACTTGTTTTGCATTTCCTTTCATTCTACCTTTGTGTACTATGATGGATGGCTATAGTTATTGTATGTATTTTAATTTCATGGATCTTAAAGAGATGATGTAATCTATTTTGTGATGTATATTATTTTAGCGTTTCATACCCTGTGACATTTATAGTGGATGATTGTGCATTCTGATTATTCCCAAGTGGCATTTAGGAAAAATTCATGTTATTTAAATGAATTTGAACTTGTAGTTAATATTTAATGTGGATGTGTTATATATTAGATTTAGTATTATTTAAATTTAAATGTGATTCAACATCTTGGGATCCTTAAGGAATGTAATCTATTTATGTGTTGCTTATGTATGTATGTATGTTATTACTTCAGCTATTTTATAATTGTTGTTATATGTTATCTAAAAATAAATAAATAAAATGTTTGGCAAACTTAGTAAAACTTTAGGTTACTTCTTTTGGATCCCTTAGTGAGGCGTTATAGTACATCACTAGATTATATCTTTGTTAGAAGATATCATACACACATAAGAAACTGCTTCTTAGGTACTCTTTCTCTATACCACTCTCTATACATCATACACATCTTCTGTACATCTTTGACTTAGATATTGCACATTGAACCTTAACATTAGGACATAGTATTGAACATGCCCATGAACATGCATCATCAGAAAATCAAAACATTATCTGTAAAACTAAGATCTATGTCTACTACTCTATCAGTCTTCACAAACTTACTACTATAATGACATCAATGACAAACACAGTCATGAATGTAACATACCAATGCTCTTTCATCCTTAGGATACTCCTCCAAAAGAATACCATCAGCATTCATGCTAATAGTAGTTGTATATGGTTGCTAAGGAGGGCTTTAGGTTAAGACCCATAGTTTAATTGTCAAGGGGAAATATTTGAATTAATTTATGGGTGGATGTTTGAACAAGTAAATTAATTAAAAACTTTAGCACCTCTAAACTTTTTTTTCATGTGCACCACCCTATCCTCTCCCACCATACATGCACTAGTCCATTAGAAATGTGCTAACTAACTATAATCTATAGTATCTTTTTTCATTTAATATATATTTCCTTATGAATTGCACCTAGTTGAGCCACATTTCAACACTTTAATTAATAGATTTCTTCTCTATTTTTCTTTATTTGGTTTTGTGTTTATTTACAACTACTCATCCATAGTTTCTCCGTTGTACCTCTATCATCACTTAAAACTAGGAAGTCATCATAGTGATATGGGTAAAATCATAAATCTATGTCACCTTTTATAAGGAAAAGGGATTATAACAAGAATTTTTTTCAACTTTAATGACATAAAAATGACATATTTGTTACCAATATTTTTTGCATTTCTTAATTTATGAAGTCCTTTTCTTAATTGTGAAAATATAGGGTGTAGTTCCTATCAAACAAGGATATGAAAATAATCCATTTTTCCTCATTTCTGATATATTTTATAGATGACATGTGTAACTAGTGTAGATAAAAAATAAATTTTGGTTTTTGATGTATATATTTTCAATTATAAGTACTAGAAGTTGAACTTATTAGAACCCATCTTTTTTTTTCTCCCATCAAGATTTCCCTATCAAATCTACGCCCTCTTGAAAAATAATTACACATTTTTAAAGAGAACTCTCTCTTTTAGTGCTAAATATAAATTTTAAATTCTTTTGAAATCATTTACTATTGGTTTTCTATTTTTGAAGTAGCATCTTCTCAAACGTTAAAATATCTTCTTTAAGTATTTTGAAAGTATAACATAAAAATGCATTTTTAGTTTTTGGAGAAAGATGAGTTGTTATGGAGAAATGAGATATGACAGAAATAGGTTTTGACATCATAAAAGTTGTCACAAAATCATGTTATAACCCATCTTAATCTTGTCTAACCAATCTCCTTTTAATATGTTCTACCTTGCCCTAAAGTGATATTTCATTTCAATTTTTACCAGCCTTGTCTCACCAAAGTAGGCCATGACTTATAAATTTCTAAATTTTCTAGTTCATACTTCTTTCTTTCCTTTGGATTTTAAATCCCATCTAACAAAGATATTTACCCTAATATTCTAAGGATACTTGTACAACACTATAATATTCTCCCCTTAACCAAAAAGATTTTCTATCTAAAGAGTTGCATACATGAAATGTCCCTTTACTGATTTTTTATGATATTTCCAGCCTCAAATCAGAACTTTAAAATCAAACAACCAATATTACAAAGATCTGCCAATTTCTCAATAAAACCCAAATCGGGTATGTCCAAATTAGTGCCAAAAACTTCACAACTTCACAAATTATTAATAAATCTGAAAATGGAAATTTTTACAAAAATTTCAGCAGCATAATAGCCTAAAAAATGACATTTTCAGATTTGTATAGCCTTTACACAACAGCTCACAAATGTAGGGCAAAACTATGCTCAATCGGGCTCCCGAAATTAACACAAAAATGCCCGAAAACACCACAAAACACTCATAAAATATCTCAGAAGTTTAATCACGACCCAATACATATATTCAGCTCTATTTTAACATCATAAAGTCTGAAATACAGCAGCAAACCAAACTGATATGAAACACTCAACTGAAAACCCAAACTCAAACCAAAAACAACCCCGAAAACACCCAAATTGACACTATTCAGCACAAAGGCAAACTCTGTATGAGAATGCACATGGAATGGCTTCAAACTCCCGTCCTTAGCCTTCCTGGAAACCTGCAAACTCCCGTTCTTGGGTCTCCTTCTCCACAGGTTTGGCAGCCTCTGAAGAACAACAAGAAAATTAGCAAGAATCAAGATGTAGAATGAGCCCAAAATGCCTCCAAACCCCTTTTAAAGAGGGCATAACCCTAACTCACGTCTAAGAGGGGTTAATAAAATATAATTTAATAATAATTTTTATTTATTAGTCCATTGGTTTCCAAAGATTAGCCCCTTTTTCCAAAATTTCACCTTTTTGGACCCTGTCTGCCTTAACAAAGTTTTTTTTTTAAAAATTATTTGAATAGGGGACATGACAAGTCCTCCCCTCCCAAATATTGCTTATCCTCAAGCAATGAAGGTTGGAATTCTCAAGAAAATGTGCTCCTTCCCAAGTTGCATCCTCTAGTGGTAATCCTTTCCATTTGACCAAATGCTCTATGATGCTCCTATTTCTCAACCTTTTCTCTCTTGTATCCAAAATCTCTTCTGGTATCAAAACTAATTTCCCTTCATCATCAAGAGGTGGTAATTCTGTAGATACTATGGTTTGCTGGCCTAGAACCTTCTTTAAGCAAGATACATGAAAAATATTATGTATTTTGCTATTTGGTCGGAGCTCCAATTCATAAGCTACCTCTCCTACCTTCTTGATGATTTTATAAGGCCCATAGAACCTTGGCTTGAGTTTCTCTGCCCCACTTCTCTTCAAGATGCTTTGCTTATATGGCTGCAACCTAACAAATACCAAATCTCCCAGCTCAAAAGATCTTTCAATCCTTTTCCTATCAGCATATATCTTTTGTTGGTTTTGTGCATGTTGTAGATTATCCTTGAGGGACCTTATTATGTCTTGGCTTTGCTTGATGAAATCACTTGCTGCGGGTACTCTGCTATCGGAAAGTATTAGATCAACAAAGGAAAGGGCATCATAACCATAAAGAGCACGAAAAGGAAGCATACCAATAGACATGTGATGAGATGTATTGTAACAATACTCCCCTAGGTGTAACCATTTCACCCAAGCATGTTGTTGATTTGAAACATAGTTCCTCAAATATCCTTCTATCCATTTATTAACTATCTCTGTTTGTTCGTCTGTTTGAGGGTGATAGCTAGTACTGGGAGTGAGTTCAGTTCCTGCCAAATGAAAGAGCTCCTTCCAAAAAGAGTTGAGGAATCTACTGTCCTGGTCACTAACAATGTTTCTAGGCAAACCATGTAATCTAAAAATTTCCTTGAAGAACAATTCGGCCACTTGTGATGTCTTGAAATCAGATGTGATAGGAAAGAAATGTGCATACTTAGTTAGTCTATCTACCACCACATATATGCAATCCTTACCTTGAACCTTGGGCAACCCAGTGATGAAATCCATGGAAATACTTTCCCATTTTTGTTCGGGAATAGGAAGTGGCTGCAACAACCCTGCAGGAAAATTTTGCTCACTCTTGCTTTGTTGGCATACCATACATTCCTTAATGTGTTTAAGGACATCCTCCTTCATACCCTTCCATGAAAACCGCTCTCAAATTTTCCTGTATGTCTTGAAGTATCCCTGGTGACCAGACAAAGGTGTGTCATGAAAGGCCCTCAATATCCTCTCCTTAGTTTTTGACCCTGGCACTAAGAAGATCCTGTTCTTGTAATAAATCAATTCATCAACAACCTTGTACCTGTTATCATCCACTAACTTATCCAAAATCTTGGTGGAAAATGAATCTTTAGCACACTCTAAAATTATGAAGACTTTCCAATCAGCAGAGATAGATGATAAGGAACACAAAGTGGGCTTTCTTGAGAGAGCATCAAAAACCACATTATTCTTTCCTTTCATGTATTCAATATCAAAATCATAAGCTTGCAATTTGCTTACCCATTTTTGTTGATGATCATTCAAATCCCTTTGGTTCAAGAAGAACCTGAGGCTATTATGGTATGTCTTTACAATGAATCTCCCACATACCAAATATTGTCTAAACTTATGAAGTGCATGCATGATTGCCAGCATTTCCTTATCATAGATGGAGTACCCTTTCTCTGTTTGATTTAATTTTTGACTCTCAAATGCTATTGGATGTCCCCTTTGAGTTAGGACAGCCCCTATACCTTCTCCAGAAGCATCACATTCAACAACAAAAGGTAAAGAGAAATCTGGAATTGCAAGCACAGGGCATGAACTCATTACCTCCTTAAGCTTATCAAATGTTTTTTGTGCCTCTTCTGTCCAAACAAAAGCTCTTTTCTTTGTCAAATCAGTCAAGGGGGCAGCAAGCTGAGAAAATCCCTTGGCAAATCTCCTATAGTAGCTACACAACCCGAAGAAACCTCTCAACTGTGTAAGATTAGTGGGTGGAGGCCAATCCAAAATTGCCTGGATTTTTTGTTGATCAACTTGTACTCCTTTAGAGCTTATAATATGTTCCAAATATAGGATCTTTGTCAAACCAAACTCACATTTAGATAGCTTAGCATAGAAGGATTGCTGCCCCAAGATTCCCAAAATAGTGTCTATGTGCTTTAGATGCTCTTCCCATGTTTTACTGTATATCAAGATATCATCAAAAAATACCAAAACAAATTTTCGAAGATGCTGACTGAATACCTTATTCATACAAGATTGGAATGTTGCAGGTGCATTAGTGAGTCCAAATGGCATAACAAGAAATTCAAAGTGCCCATAGTGACATCTAAAAGCAGTCTTTTCCACATCTTCACTCCTCATTCGGATTTGATGGTAGCCTGATCTTAAGTCAATTTTTGAGAAGTATACAGCACCATGTAACTCATCAATGAGTTCATCTATGCGTGGTATGGGATACCTATTTTTTATGGTCTTCTTGTTTAGAGCCCTGTAGTCTATACACATTCTCATTGTACCATCCTTTTTCTTGACAAGTACCACAGATGATGCAAATGGACTAGAGCTAGGCCTTATGAATCCCATGTCCAGGAGTTCTTTAATAGTTTTTTCAATTTCTTCCTTATAACCTCTTGGATGGCAGAATGGGGTTGTTATAACTGGTTTGGCACCCTGTTCTAACTCTATAACATGCTCAAAACCTCTATCTGGTGGTAATCCTGGAGGCAAATCATTAAAAACTATACTATGCTTATCAAGAATATTTTGAATTTCAAAATGGAAATTACCTTGATTCTTTGGAGAGCTTGTTGGTTGGATTATGACTCCTGCTGCCCATGTTACTTGTCCTCTTCGAAAAGTCCTCTCCATCCTCTTTGCAGAGACCGCCTTAGGTGCTCCATTCAATAACCCTCTCAATATGACTTCTTTCCCATTGGAATGAAATTTAAACTCCATAGTTTGATGGTTCATGTAATAGCCTCTGATAGAGTGCAACCATTGAACACCCAATACAAGATCTGTCTCCCCAATACCAACCACATAGAAGTCATCACATAACTCATAATCTCCTAAGGTCATCTTGAGTTGTTTCACCACCCGTGTGCAAGGCATAGTGAATCCATCAGCTACAGTAACATTGAATCTCTCAAAATCTTCTGCTTTAAGCCCTCTTTTCATGACAAATCCCTCATCAATAAAATTGTGAGTTGCCCCACTATCAAGAAGAATAGTCAACCTTTGCCCTGCTAGTACCCCTCGAATTCGAAAGGGATGGTATCTTGGGACTCCTGATAATGCTGCTAAAGTGTCATCCTTGCTGATTTCTTTTACTTTCTCTTCTTCTACCTCCTCCTTAGTATCATGAAATTCCTCATGCTCATCTGAATCAAATTCTGAAAAAACTTCAATATAGTGCACTTGACCTTTCCCCAAACATCTGTGTCCTGGAACCCATGGTTCTCTACAAGTAAAACAAAGCTTTTTCCTTCGTAATTCACTCCTAGTCTCTTCATCTACCTTCTTTTTTGCCACATTTGTCACATCTTTTGGTGGTAGTGTTGGGAAAGTCTTTTTCTGAAAATTTCCCTTATGTTGCCAAAGATTTGGGGGTTTTTGATTAGTGATTGATTTCATAGGCACGCAAGTTTCAAGTTGCAAGCTTCTTTTGATAGCTTCCTGTAAGGTTGAGGGTGAGAAAGCCTTAACCAAACCCTTAACAGAATCTTCTAAACCATCAAGAAAAAGATAAATGATCCTCTTTTCACTCATATCAGGTACCATAACAGCCACTTTTTGAAATTCTTCTATATACTCATTAACTGATTTGGTTTGCTTCAACTTTGACAATTCTTTAAAGTACTCATCATCATCCTTGAGGTCAAATCTATCTATCACCCTTTGACTGAAATCTTCAAATGTAGTTACCTGATCGTGACCTTGAGTAGTCATTCCATGATACCACCAATCATAGGCTGCATCTTCCAAGTGTAGACTTGCAAATTGAATAGCATCACTCTCTTTCATGGGGTTAAGTGTGAAGAAAGTTTGTAATTTTTGTAGCCATGCTCTAGCTGAAATTTTATTTGTTCCATCAAAAGTAGGTCCTGTAAACTTGCTTATTTTATTTTTGAGCTCTCTTCCACTTGTGTCATGCTCCCTCCTGTTCTCTTTCTTGGGCATCAAAGCATTCATCATATCCACATATTCTCTAAAAGGAACTGAACTACGAAAGTCATCATCTAAGCCATTGTAAGTAGCTCTTAATGTAATCAAATTACCTGTAACCTCTTCCACTGGATTAATGGCTAGATTTGGTACTGGTGGCTCATCTGCAGGCAAGAAAATAGATTTGGTTGATTTAGATGGTGTGGATCTCCCATTTCTTGGCTCCTCTGAAGTGCTCCCTTTCTCATTAATAGATGCAATTCCTTGTAATTTTTCTGTCAATATTCGCAAAGCCTCTCTAGTTTCCGCCAAACCATCCACTGTTTGCTTCTGAGTATTTTGGATGTCTTGGAAGAATTTCTTTGCCATCTCATCTGGATCAGCCATACTTTTTTCTTCCTTGGATTTTGTACTTTTGCTTTCAACTGGGGGTTTGATCAAAATTTCTTTATTCTTTTCTCGCTGCAAATATCTTTTTTCTCTTTCACTTAGTTGCATGCAATCATAAAATATGACATGCAAGATCTGGGTAGTTATCAAAACTTGACATGCAAGATCTGGGTAGTTGTTAAAACTGACATGCAACTTCTACAAACCCTCAGGCTGGCAAGATCACGGCTCTGATACCACTGAAATGTCCATTTACTGATTTTTTATGATATTTCCAGCCTCAAATCAGAACTTTAAATCAAACAACCAATATTACAAAGATCTGCCAATTTCCCAATAAAACCCAAATCGGGTATGTCCAAATTAGTGCCAAAAACTTCACAACTTCACAAATTATTAATAAATCTGAAAATGGACATTTTTACAGAAATTTCAGCAGCATAACAGCCTACAAAATGACATTTCCAGATTTGTATAGCCTTTACACAACAACTCACAAATGTAGGGCAAAACTATGCTCAATCGGGCTCCCGAAATTAACACAAAAATGCCCGGAAACACCACAAAACACTCATAAACTATCTCAGAAGTTTAATCATGGCCCAATACATATATTCAGCTCTATTTTAACATCATAAAGTCTGAAATACAGTAGCAAACCAAACTGATATGAAACACTCAACTAAAAACCCAAACTCAAACCAAAAACAACCCCGAAAACACCCAAATCGACACTATTCAGCACAAAGGCAAACTCTGTATGAGCATGCACATGGAATGGATTCAAACTCCCATCCTTAGCCTTCCTGGAAACCTACAAACTCCCGTTCTTCGGTCTCCTTCTCCATAGGTTTGGCAGCCTCTGAAGAACAACAAGAAAATTAGCAAGAATCAAGATGTAGAATGAGCCCAAAATGCCTCCAAACCCCTTTTAAAGAGGGCATAACCCTAACTCACGTCCAAGAGGGGTTAATAAAATATAATTTAATAATAATTTTTATTTATTAGTCCATTAGTTTCCAAAGATTAGCCCCTTTTTCCAAAATTTCACCTTTTTGGAGCCTGTCTGCCTTAACAAAATTTTTTTTTTTTAAATTATTTGAATAGGGGACATGACAATACACTATGTATGTATGTATATATGTATATGAAGATATACATTTACATATGCGTGAGTAAATGTATATGTATGTGTGTGAATGTATGTATATATACATGGGTGTGTGTGTGTGTGTGTGTGTGTGTACAAATACACATACACATACACACATATTTATATATGTGTGTGTGTGTAGCATACATGCATATGTATGTGCATGTGTATATATGTATGTATAAAAAATTAGAATAAAAAAAAATTGCTATATATATATATATAGTTTGATAGCTAATGGGTCAACTTTTTTGATTAATTATTACTATTATTTGTTATATCAACTATTATTATATGTTAAATTTAAATAGAGTTGAACTCTAGACCTCACATACTATTGTTGTGTTGTACTCACTTACCTTAATTTATCAATATATTTGTTATAAATAGAAACATGTGATTTCTTTTTAGTTTAAAAAATAAATATTTGTTGACATTTGATATTTTATTGTAGGGTATTTAGGATAATTTTAAAAAATCAATATAGTAAATTAGAGGAATTATTGGAGTGAAGTTCATTGTTTCTCGAGGCAATGTCAAATAAGTGAATATTGTAATTTGATGAATATAACTTTGGAGAAAGGCGTAGGATGAAAATGCAATCATGGTCGAATTGAACAAGGTTGCAAAGCAACTAAGTTCCTGCCAATTTGTGGTAGGTATGTTTAAGCCTATAGAACAGAAATGATATTCTAAAAATAATAGATGAATTTTAAAATGTGAATTTGATTTCATAATTTGATAGTTTGAATGTAGTAATTATTTTGTTTAATCTAGTGATGTATTATTTAGGGTAATTTAAGTAGGTAATAAATATTAATAAATTTGTAATAAGTAAATGTAAATTACTCGTTTGCATGAGTTTGTTATGGTTCTTTAGTTTTTGAAAATTTCAGAAGCATTTGGAAACTTTTATATTTAGAAATATTAAACCTTAAAGTTATTTATTGTTATTTTAAAATAATTTAATATAACTTTACTTGAAATATTTAATGATTTTTTTAAGACATGCTTCTCGTGATCTGATTGCATTTGTATTATAAAGCGAAAGATTTTTAGCATACGAAGAAAAATCATGACATAATATTAGTTAAAAACTAAATAAAGAGATTCAAAGTACAATAATTCCAAGGGCTTGTTGCTAACAAGGGTTTATAAATATAATTTTAATAATATTTATGAGATCCATATGAGATATATTTTATATTATTATAACATGTGATCTTTTTGTTCAACTAAAAGGGGTTTCATGAGTCAGTTTTGGTTGAATCTCTAAAAAATCGTTTTAAGCCCAACGACATTTATGCCTAGACATGCCAACGTGGTGAGTTACCTCCAAGCCTAAGTTGTAGATAGATAAGAAATCATTTTACATCTCTAAAAAATGAAGGTCCTTCAATATTTGATGCAACCTCTACATGCATACAAGTTTAAGCCACGACTGCTGGCCCCTTTGCTCTGGTTAGAAAATGAATTCATAATTAGATCAAAAGGTTTTGTTGATTTTGGATAAGATACATCAATTTAGTTAATTGGTTATAGTGATTTATAGAATTAATTATTATCAGGGCATTAGTTCAATTAACTAAAAATAATTCAATTAGACTGCTGTATTTCTGGATTTAACTGTGTACAAATTTATGATAAAAAATTGAACATAGTTTAATCCAGAAATGCAAGAATTTAACAAACTTTATTTTAACAGTCTTTAAAATAATTTTATTTTATTTATTTTCAGTAGGGCCATAAGAACAAACTAGAAAAGTGTAGACAAAAATCAAATTTTTAAATTAAAAGAAAGAGTTGAAAGCTATCATAGAAATATGAGTATTTCTGAAACATAAGTGTGGAATTATTAAAAAAACAAATAAAGTGAACCCCTTTTTTAAAGAAATAAATAAAAATCACTTGCCAAACATATCAAGACCTCTCCACAATTGTTTGAATATGTAGAAAATGAAACTATTCCTCTATGTTAATGAATTATACCATGACTATATATGTGAAATGGTAATTAATTACTGTCATGGAATTCTAGCTCTAATCGTTACCTCTTGATGTATCACTTCAAAAAGTATTGAGCCAAGTGATTATAAGAATTAACTTCTTAAGAAATAACCTCGTATGATACCAAGTGTCATTTCATTGCATTTTCCAATACAATGGGAATATATAAATACTTACTTTGTTTACTGAAATAGTTGGTACAAAGACTATTTGTTTTCATTATTCAAAGAATACAATTTACAAGATTGTGAATGATCTGGGGAACATAAACTGAGCATCCACAATTGCTGAAAATCATAAAAAGCGATGAAGAGAGAAAAACCACGGGCCCAACTTATCTTAATTTTATTTCTAAATTTTGTTATTAATTAATTTTTTGTGGATGTTGCTCTTATTTAGATCCTACAGGCTGAAGCATATAATGTATATTTCAATATGGCTTCCCTTAGCCACCTGTCCTCATCCAACCAACTTTTTAGTATTTGCAAGAATATTTACATAGATTCTTCAAAAATATTAATAGTTTCTTTAGGTTATTTATTTAATTTTCAAGAATTTAATTAAGATTCAATTTTATTAGACTTTATCAAGATGTTTTATAATTTAATTTAAAAATTAAGTTTCAATTAATACAAAGAAAAAAGATTTGAGAATAATAATTTTACAAAAAAAATTGAATACATTTATACTCGCAATATAATATATTTATTTCAAAATAAAATTAGTAAGCTGACACGAGTACTTCAATGGAACTCAAATCCAAATTAAGTTATACTTGAAAATTCAACTACATTAGAGGAGTAGACCGAGTAAATAAGCCTCGGGTATTGAAAACTTGCTAGGGGAGAGGACTCAGAAGTTGAACACCCTAACTTCATGCTTATCAAAATCTTACGTAAAAATTTCCAATCACTTCCAATTTTTTACAGTAGCTTATTTGGCGAGTCGCCTACTTATAATTAAGATTTCAAGTCCACATCACCTGTTATGATGCCACATCAGCATGCTTTTTGTTAAGTTGTCCAAAACAAGCCAAAAAAAAAAAAGTGAGACCAATAATAACGCATAAAGGGTACCCATAGTTGAACAGCTGATGTGGCATCACATCGTTGATTACTTTTTAAAACAAAAAGTACATTTTCATTCAATTTTGGGTAATCATCATTGTACTAACAACTTTAAAGTCACAAGTATTGGTACAATTTTTTCAAAAAAATTGAACATTAGATGAACAATTACTATCACAATAATTGAAACCCGTTCAAGTACTGGATCCTCTTCCCTAAACACTAAACCACAGGATAGCTGGAGAATGAATGCTCATAGACGTAATTGCTCTCTTTACAAATGCTCATGTCAGATTGCGGTAGATGAATTCTATTGATGATTGCAAATAGTTTATAGCGGAATGGACTGGGACTTTCGAACTATGAAAAGGCACGCAAATGTCATACTCACTACGATTTTAGATTTCAAAAAAAACCTTTATTGCAACCACAAGATGATATTACGGATGGGAACATTTAAAAAAGTAAGACTAACAAGAGCAATTCCAGTCCACAAAAAAAGATTTAATAGATTTTGTTTCCCATTTGGCTTAATAAATACTATTCTACAATGGTAATATTCTATAATTAAGCATTAATTCTGAAACTAGCTTAATTAAAATAAATTTGAGGGACAAGATTTACATCAGTCATTCTCATTTGGCTGGATTATTCTTCATAAGTCCATCTTTACATCTTGAAGAAAAAAAATTACTCCAAGATTGATTGTAATATGCCCTGGAGAGCCAAATATTGTACGACTCTTATGTCCACGCCATGATAAGACCTAAGAGATTGGCTTTAAATTTGATGTGAACGGGTGGTCCTGCAACAATACCTTGCATACATAAATACCTTTTTAGGAATCAAAATGCCCTCCTCCACACTCAAACTGAATAAAGTAGTCAAGGATATTGTCTTTTAACTTTTTCTTTTTCCTGGACTTCTCATCATTAGAATGGTAGACTTTCCTTTGTGCTAATCTTAGCCATTTTAAAATTATTCTTACACTCATTATATTCTTGTATTTCTAATCATAGCCTTTTAAAATTATTTTTACACTCTCATTATATTCCTGTATTTGATCGAGTATTTAATTAGAACATTTCTTTTACTTTGCTCTCAATTTGTTTTTTTCCCTTAAGATTTATTCTTCTAAATTTTAATTTTCTTATCTTCTATGAATAAATAGAATAAATTTTTTTCAAGTGATAGTCTTATATTTAAAAAATATGTTACTTGCACAATATAAGATTTTATTTATATTTTTTTTAATGATATACTATCATTAAAGAAATTAGACAAGATATTTCTTAAAGTTAAAATGCAATAAAATAGGGCACACACAAGTACCATTCCTACATAATCGACTAACTACTTATCTTCTATTCTTTACACATGACATTCCCTAAAACTGATTTTTGTTTTATTTTTTTCTTAATTTCCCCATTGAAAAGATATGGATACCTCATAATTTAAAGAAATATATGCCTATTTACTATTTAATTTTTTTAAATTTTCCTTATTCTCTCATAAATAAGTGATAACTTTTTTGGAAGTTATACATAAAAATGATTGTGTTCTCTATATTAGAACAAGTATTTGTGCAATTAATAACCATTTTGAATTTTGAGTGTGTTGCACAATACATATTTAATTCAAATAAATTTTAAATGGAATTCTAATGTTTATTTAAAGTGAGATTAAAAAATGAATTTATTGTTGAATTATATTTATAAATATACACATACATGTATGTATAGATCTCTCTCCCCCCCCCCCACGTGCGTGCGTGCACGCACACACACACATAGATGTATGTATGTCTACATGCACATACATATAAATACACACACATACACATACGTACATACATTTATATATAAGTACTAGTACATTAATGGAATATGTCTCCTTAATTATAATAATAAATAGAAAAAATATTTTAAAGAGAAGATCAAAAGTAATGATCAAGAAAGGTTACTTTGTTACAATTTCTATAATCCTACTCATATAATTGATTTTAACCATTGAGAAAACATGTGTGGGTAAAAGCACAAACCTGTGTCACCCTTTTGTAAAGGAAAAGACTAACAAAATTATACTTACAATGACATAAAACTAGTAATATTATTTAGAATTTGAAAATGAAGTAAACTAATGATATGTGTAGAAATGGATGAAGTTTAGGATTACAATTTTTAATAATTATATTTGGAATAAGAATTGATATATTTTCCTAATTTTTATAGATAATTTTTTAGTTCTTAAAAAATGCTAAAAATTACTGGTTTAGTTTTTAGCACAAAACTATATGGACATAAACTTATTTCTATTTAAACTCATACTATCTTATAGATAACATATATAGGTAGAACAATAAAATTCAAAAATTGGCTTTAGACCTAAATTTTCTCTTTTATAATGATTCAAATATCAACTCACCTGAAATCAATAGTTCTCATCTCCCACCAAATTTTTCAAAACAAATCTACTCCAACCAGAAAGAAAATTATCCATTCTAGAGGTGGACTCTCTCCTCTAGAACTTCATATAGGTTCATTTTTTTTTGATATGATTTAATATTTTTTCTTTCTCAAAATTGACATATTTTTTAGTGTTAAAATACATGTTTGTAGAATTTTTTTCTTACAATATACTATATCTAATTAAAACATTATAAACTCTATATGAGAATATTCTTGACTTTGAGATCTATAAATTGGTGCTTATATGTTACTAAAAAAAATCATAAAAAATAGTAAGAGTTATTGAAACACTTGTTTTCTAAAATAATTTTATTTCTTTAGTAATTGGAACAAACTAGTATAAAACATGCATTTTATAGAAATTTCTAATTGGAAAACTGTGAGACCATACATAACTTAGCTAGAATGAATTATCTAAATCATATATTTGAACAAAATTGATTTTTGGATAGAAATACCCAAATTCGGTCATTTTGATAAGTTAGCCTTAAAGGTGTCACAACTTTACACTTTTACCCATGTCTCGAGCTTGAAATATTTTCTAGATAGTTCCAAAAGTAGTTGGAAAGATTTCCTCATGTTAGTGACTTAGAAAGGGTAAGATAAGTTGTCAAAAGATTCCCTCTCCATAATATAGAATAGCAGGGTCATTTTTAGATGTTTTATGACACTTGTCATGAGAATTATAAAGGTAAAAATAAAGGGATAAGAGTTTGGATGTGACCAACTATTTTTAATCACATTCACACTTATCTTAGGCAACACACATTATGCATGTGCAACACATATCAATGAGGTTATGCACATGGTATTGTAAAACATCAAGTAGTTTCCACATTGTGAGAAGGGAATCAAATGAGGGCTTGGGGAGGAGTTTGAGCATGAAGATTTGTTTGCAAGATCAGGTTAAGGTGATACTCTTGTAAGAACTTATATTAAACAAGTATGTTGTAATATCCATTGATTTGATACACATTATGTAGTCTTACAGTGTGTAGTTTTCCTCCTATAAGGGTTTCCCATGATAATCATTGTGTTATGTATTTATTTTAATTTTATTTATGCTCTAATTTGTCTCATGAAATCTCTTAATATTTAAGTTAAAATTTACATAGCAATCCTTCAATATTAGTGTAGGAAGTGATGCATGCATTCCTTTTCTTTGTTATAATTGATCTATCATAGCCTGACCAATTTTGACTCTATTTATCAGGTTTGGGTTTTTTGAGCTAATTAGAGTTTTAGTGGAAGATTGTACATAGTATTTAATTTTTCTACATGGGAGGATAGTAAAGATAGAAAACATATCTGGGATTATTAATGTAGAGTTTTTCTAACAAAACTTTGAAACATGGAAGTTGAAGATGGAAGATTTATTGATTGATTAGGATCTATGGGAAGTAGTGGATGAAAATATCCTAATGCCAATGGACCCAACTTTAGCTAGATAATATGATATAATGGATAGTAAAGATAAAGATATCATATGATATTTCTTTCAACATTAATTATGATAAATGTACATGAAGAATCTACTTCGAAGAAGATTTGAAAGAAGCTAAGTGAGACATATCAAACAAAATCACTTGTGAATAATATTTTTTTGAGGAAGAAATTGTAGTCCTTGAGAATGGAAGAATGTGAATGAATATCTAGGTATGTTAAAATAATTAATATGTACATGACTCAGTGGACCTTAGTAGGGGTGTCAATGGATGAAAAATAAAGGTGCCAAATCTTGTAACATGTTTATTGCCAAACTTATGGAAAAACCTTATCATAGTCACAAGGAGCATTGTACTTGTCTTGAAGATGGAGAATGCTATTGGATCTCTATTTTCTAAGCAGATGAGAAGGAAGGTCTCTTTGAATGCGAAACATGCTTTTATTGTCCAAGGAATATTAAGAGAAAGAGAAAAGAATGGAAAAAAAATGGTTATTCTATGTCTAAGAATAAGAGTAGATCAAAACCCCTTAGTAAGCTCAATGAATTTTTTACATCTTTTGAAAATCAAGTCACTTATTACAGGAGTGTAAGAAGAAAGAAGAAGAAGAAGAAGAAGAAGAATTTAAAGAAATTTTGAGTTTGAGTTTGAATAGGATGATAGAGATGCCTTTATTGTAGCCCTAACTACTCGTGTAGGTGATAATACATGATTAATAAACTTGAGTACATCTTTCCAAATGAGTCGTAAAAGAAATTGGTTTAGTAAGTATGACAAGTTTGATGTTGGTAAGGTGTATTTTGGTGATAGCTCCATTTTAGTCATTGAAGTTTTAATGTAAATTTTTTTATGGTAGCACTAATGCATTTGGTGCTAAATTTTGACGGTGATTTCTTATAGAGAAGGGACATTTTGTCGATTAGGATTTTTTTGGAATTGTTCACATGTTTAGTAGAATTTTGACTATGTTTCTTTTATATGGTCATAATTCTAATGATGGTTTTGGGTAATTATCACCATATTTTTTGTGTTTTCATTATTCTAATGATGTTGGACAATAAAAGAAAAAGGAATACAAAAAGAAAAATCATTTCTATCATATATCACCCTAAAATCTATATTACAATACAACACAAGAACCCAAAAAAATCTAAAGATGAACACTTAGGTTGAGAAGTATAGGGTGTTCAAAACTTGAAAGCCATTGTATTTGCTACTACATTAAATGATTGACATGTTAATGTACGATACAACCGTACGACTTATAGAACACATAAGGAGGTTAATCCATGTTGTGAATCTTGAAGGGAAATATTTGTTGTTAGTTCAACAATGCCACCTCAACATTACCTAAGGAGATTCAAATTTGTGACCAAGCTCTGATACCAATTATTAGAAACTTGAAAGTTGTCATGTTTTCCACTACATCAAAAGATCAACATATTAGTGTGTAATACAACCACACTACTTATAGAACACATGGGAAGGTCAATCCATGTGATGAATCTTGAAGGGAAACATTGATTTTTAGTCCAACCCCCATTGAAGCATATGATTAAGATATATATCCTTTTTACTTATTTACATCTACAATATTGGGAAAAGTTTCTTCATACACATGTCTAGATAAATATGTGTTTCTTTTTCTCAATGCATGTTTTTGTCAACACAAAGGCTGAATTCTACTAATTTTTTATTGTGATACATTATTAAGAAAATACTTTGTTGGAGTATTACTTGATTCCTAGCATCTGCAGTGGTCAAAATTTCTTAACATTATTCTCTACCACTAATACCCCAACTTATAGATATATTACTCTATCCTTATTTGAAGGAAACTTTGAACTTATCATTTACCAACAATCACAAACCATTACATTAGGCTACAAAGTAGTGATCTTGGGGAGCCTATAGATGGCTCGATACAATAAGCCTCAATTGAATGTTTTTGTATGATTATATAGAGAAGGAAATTTCTACCCTAAAGATTGATAGAACCTTAAAGGATGAATGGTAAATATAAGTTTACTTAATCTAGTGCTCTAGTGAGCTAGGGAAAAGATAAATGAAGCTAACTATAATAAAAATATTAAATTATTATTATACCTTAATGATGCCAGATGATAAAATTGTTATACTTTAGAAACATGGAAAGAGAAATCACCCAAGAATAGCTAGTAGGCTCTATGAGCTCTCTTCCCAAGACACGTGAGAAAGTCAAGGACTAAAATGCATATTTAGAACACTAGTTTGGAAAAATGCATCATTTATAGATAATATATTTAAGGACCATATGGATTAGTAATCAAATAGGAAATTAAAAAACTACTGATAATATTAAGAAATAAAGTGTGAGCTAAAAATTAAGTGATATAAAGATAATATAAAGGAAAGAATATTTTATGATACTCTAAAGGAAACTCTCAATGAAAAACTTTGATATAGTCCTTAAACCTATGCATACAATGAAGAAAAAAACTATGGTGATCTATAGTGTCTAAGATACAAGGCTCACCTTTAGTCCTTAATGGAGATCCTATTGAGGAATTAGGTCTACAAGGTTAATATCACCATTTAATGATGTATTTAAGGTTATTAAATCCATACTATCTCATGTTTAGCTAAATGTAATCAAATTGTTGAAAGTTTTGATAATGGGAAAATTGGGCCTACGTGATCATGTAATAGGATTAATAGTTAGTAATATGGAGAATTATTAGTACATTGATTTTTATTACATCTCATAATTCCATGTGATTTTAATAGGGAGTATATCTAAAGTTCGAAAGGATTGAAAATTTAGAATTTGTTAATCATCAATGCATATAAATATTTTGAAATGCCAACCAACAAAAGTTGGTTTAAAAAAGGTTGAAGGTTGGTTGTAAGGAATTTGATAGGGAGGTTGGATAAACCAATCATGCTAGTTCATGATCTTAGTCTCCTTGTAAGACTTTTAAGGTGTCTTCCCAACACCACTTGTCACCTATAAGACCTTAATTTTCTAAGGTTTCCTTGGTCTCTCTAGCCAATCTAACTATCAAGAAAGATACATCAATTAAGTCAAAACTTGATGCCTTCTTGCTTCACTCACCATATCCCTGAAAACATCATAAAAGCTCTTAATCTCCAAATCTTGAACTAAGACTTGTAAAGGTGTAGAGGTATTAGAAAATACTTCAAATCAACCATCTAGGGGTATTAGAAGTATCAATTATTTCATCTTCCCATATGATTTCATCAATTCTTCACAAATAGGACTAAAAGGCTACTAGGCCCAATTAAGTCTCCTATTGTGAGAAGATAGGATTTTTTCTCCTAATCCTTCCAAAGAAACCCTACAAATTTTCTTAGAATTCTTGGATCATGTTCCAACCTCTCAAGGATTTTTGGGTCTTGGGGTTGTTAGAAATAATAATCCACCAAGATAACTAAGAGGTGGGTTGAATCAGTTATCCAACTAAAATATTTATCAAACTTAATTAATCTTAACCATGTAACGAAAGTAAAAAGAAACCACAACAAGATGCACACACACAATTACACCAGATTTCTTAACCATGAAAATCCTTGATTAGAGGGAAAACCCTAGTGGGAATGATGCCCATAAAGATATGTATATATATAAAAATTTTGTTTCTCCTTGTTAGAGGATTGACCCTGTTAGGAGTCTATAAACACATTCAGTACGTAATAGTCCTTGTTAGGAGACTTTGAATCCTTGTTAGAAGATTCCAACCCTATTAGGAGTTGTAGAAGGCAGAATGGCCCACTATCCAAACAACTTCTAGGGAAAGACCACTGAACTTCACTATCCAACTAATCTCTCAACTATTCCTTGTAGAATAATTGTTTGTACTATGCTTTATCCTCTTTCCTCTATCCTATCAACCAGACCAATCACTGTAAGACCTTGAAGACTAGGTCACGAACCTCAAATCCAAATATCAAACCTTAGATCTCAAATTAAAACCTTGGCAATGAAGTTTTCTCCAACTTTGCTCTATTCTACTTATCTTCATATATCAACTTGATTACTTAGTGCTCATATCTTTTCTCCTCTTTTTCCTCTTCTTACTTTCTTCTATATCAAAGGAAAATGTCCTTCCTTTATATCAAGTACATAAAACAATTCCCTTGAGTCAGTTATTACACCTTCTCAATTAATTATTATAGGACCTCATTAAGAGCACAATTTACTTAGTGATAACATCAATCTATTGCCTTATAACTTGAATAACTTTTTGTAAGTGTAATAATATTATGAGCAAGCTTATCCATGTCATCTCTAGCATGTCTTCTACACACCTTTAACCTTTCTTTTTAAAATAAAAAATCTATTACGAGATATAACAATTTTACTAGAACATGCTTCTGTAAACTCTATCTCTGAATAGTCTTCACCAAAACTTGCATAACTTCTTCTAGACTTAATATTTTTCCACCTGAGATTAGTTGCATATACTAGAAATTTATTAATATCTCTCATTAACCTTGCTAGTGAAAATACTCAATGATCTATGCTTACCAACTTAATCTTTACTATTGTTCTTCTGTCAGATAGCACAGAAAATTGTTATGTTGACATCAATGACAAACATAGTCATGAATGTAACATTTCATCATAATAATGATCTAATAATTTTTCTACAATACTCCCTAATAGGAATATCATCAAAAATCATGCTTCCAATAGGGGTCACCACCTTTTGTATAGTGCCTTAACTCAATTTGACTAAATTTAGGAGTATTAGGGTTCTAACTTGTTATTTTGGAAGTTAGAAAGTGTGAGGATATCAAATGGATTGGTATGACCACACCTCTTCACCATACCTTGGAAAGACTCTTAAATTCAATCTTTAAGTGTAATCATGGTTCTAGCTATCCACCTCTGCAAGTTATGTTGATTGCACCTTGGTCTTGCCTAGTCAGACTCACCACAGGCTCACTTGGGGAAAGACTTTAAAAATGGCTTCCTTGCATTTGAGGGCCCAAAATTTTGTACATAGAATATACATGGAGTCTACTCATTATTCCTAAGAGGCTGTACAAACTAGTCAGTGGGAAAGTGAGTTAGAGCCTCATCTTTCCCAATTGCCTGGACAAAACAAGCAATAGTGCAAGAACAAAAATATTTATTAAAGGAAAGTAAATGAACACAAAATTCCTATCTAATGCCACATATAATCAAGAAAACATCTAATATACACACACCAAGTATTATAGTCACAAGTTCAATCCCCTAACTAACTAGTGTTATAAAAAATGCATAATTTTTCTTATAATTACTTTAAAACTTCAATCTTAGAACTTCTATGTCCATACAATGCATGTCCAACCTTAGATCTTGGTCAAGGAATGTATTTTATAGTGTGGTTTGGTGGTTATTTTCTATTAGTGTTCTTTACCATTGAGTTGCAACCTTTTGACAATGTTGCTCGAGCAACTTTTCAAAGTTGCAAAGTTACACAATGCAACTTTTACATCTTTTTGGCAAGTTTTTCCCAACTTAGCCAAATGAACTCCAATAGTTACCATTAAGGTTAAAATATCATCCTATCCCATCCTAGACCCTAATGATGTCAGCATCATCCTTGTGCAACCAAGAGTCTTTACATCTTGTTGATCTCTAATTGCACTTACAAGTGTCCTAGGACTCTTCAATTCACAACCTATTGTACTTCTACCATGGTCCACATGACCTTATGTAAAATACAAAAAAAAATACATGTAAAGGCACATAGACATGAAAAATAAAAAATTATATTGATCAAGCAATCCTTAGGCACTCCTCTACCATCCCCCTTTTACAACTTTCAAGGTGCATAAGTAGAAATCAAAGACAAATCAATGCCCAACTTCTTGAAGTTAGCTTCCTCTACCCATGTGGATTTAGATTCTAATTGCTCCTTTTATTGTATTATATGCCCCATATATACTTTATGCCTAGTTAATTTCTTCACCCTAGATTCCAAGATCCTCTTTTCTTGTAGTTGAACTTTGGGAGGTAAGACTTTAGCACTTGCATCTCCCAATATCTTCTAGCTATTATGGTTCACATCTATCAATGGTCCTTTGTATTTGACTAAGTCATCCATATTGAACACTAGTGAAATAGTTAACACTTTTAGAAGTTCCACCTTGTATGCATTATGTCCATATTTTCCTAAAACCTTGCATGGTCCTACTCTCTTCATCTGCAACTTAGTTGGCATTCCCTTCTATAACCTAGACTTGTTTAAGTGGACCATAACATCATCTCCCACTTTAAATTGTACATCTCTCCTTTACATATCAACTTTAGTCTTTAGCTTGTGGGTAGCCTATGTTATCGTCTTCTTCACCTACTCTTGTATCTCTTTCATTGTTTGTGAGAAGTCCTATGCATGTCCACTTCTATATTCCATGGCTCCTAAATCTCTAGGTTTGTGGACTCCTCTTGGGTGCATCCCATATAGACTATCTAAAAATTACTCCTTCCTATGGTCATATTCACACTATCATTGTGGGTATATTCATCTTGTGGGATGATTAAGTCCCATGTTTGTCCATATTCTTTGATTAGGCATATGAGAAGGTTACTTAAAAACCTATTAATCACATCAGTTGACCATCTATTTGAGGATGGTAAGCTAAACCAAAAGACCAATTAGTGCCAAATTTTCTCCATAGAGTCTTCCAAAAATAATTCATGAACTTCACATCTCTATTAGATACTATGCTTAGGGGTAGTCCATGCATCCTTACAATCTTTGTGAAGAACATATGAATAATGCAACTAGCATCATGGTTAGTTTTGCAAGGGATAAAATGACCCATTTTGCTAAACCTATCTACCACCACATGGAAACTATACATCCCTATCTTAGTCTTAGGATTACCTACCAAAAAATCCATGCTAATGCACTCCCATGGTGTATTGAGAATAGGAAATGGTTGGTACAAACCTGCATTCGTAGCTCCTCCTTTGGCTTTCATACATACCACACATTGTTGCACATGCCTTCTTACATATCTTGGTAACTTAGGCCAATAATATAACCTTTGTACTAACTCTATTATCTTATTGAAACCAAAATAGCCACAAAGACTGCCATTATGCTTCTCTTGAATGAGGTTCTCTCTCATGGAACCTTGAGGAATACACAATTGATCCTCCTTGAACAAAAGTCCAATTTGTAGTGTATATTCTAAGAATTTACCATGAAAATTATTTTGAAAATCAAAACATACCTCATATGCTTCAAAGAAGTCTTCATGATCCTTATAGAGGTCTTTGAAACTCTCTATTCTAATGCTTTGTAATTCTATCTCTTGGACTATCAACATCCTCCTTCTTAGTGCATCTACCTCTTTGTTCAGATGTACTTTCTTGTGCTTGATAGTAAATGTGAAATCTTACAAATACTCCATCCACTTCAAGTGTCTATGACTCAAATTTTCTTCTATGTTGATATAGCTAAGTTCTTGGTTATTTATAATCACCACAAACTCCTTGGGTAGGAGATAATTTCTCCACTTCTTAAGTGATTACACTCAGGCATATAACTCTAAGTCATAAGAAGATTACTTTTTCTTGGCTTCATTGAGCTTCTCACTAAAGAAAGCTATAGGTCTTCCTTCTTGGCTTAGTACTCCTATTGCAATCCCACTTGCATCACACTCCACCGTGAATAATTTATCAAAACTAGGTAACAAGAGGATAGATTGGGTAGCCACTTCTTATTTCAATTCTTAAAAGCTCTCCCTTCTTCAAGTGTCCATTTGAACTTGGTCCTTAATCCACCCTTGATGGTATCTAATATTGGTGCACAAATACCACTAATATTCGTTATAAACTTTCAATATAATTGAGCTAAGCCATGGAAACTCCTTACTATTGTCCCTATGGTTGGTGTTGGCCAGTTCAAGATAGCCTCCACCTTTCTTGGGTCCATTTTCAATGAACCTTGTGATACTACAAATCCTAGATACACAAGTTCTTGGCTTGAGGAATTCACACTTTTCTAGGTTGATAGACAATTTCTCTTCCTATAATATTTTGAGCATAATCTCCAAGAGTTTCATATGTTCCTCCTTTGTTTTGATAAATATGAGTACACCATCTAGGTATACTACTACAAACCTACTAGTGTAATCCTTGAGAACTACATTCATTAGCCTCATGAATCTGCTAGGAGCACTGGTAAGCTCAAATGGAATAACTCTCCACTCATACAACCCTTCATTGAATGCTATTTTCCATTAATCTCCTTCTTGGATCCTAATTTGATGGTATCCACTCTTTAGGTTGAACTTAGTAGAATACCTAGATCCTCCTATACAATCCATTAAACCCTCAGTCTTACCTATAGGAAATCTATATTTGATTTTAATCCTATTTATTTCCCTAGATTCAATACAAAGCCTCCACTTACCACCTTTCTTGGATGCCAATACTACTAGTACCATAGAAGGGATGGCGCTCCTCTTGATCAAGCCTTGGTCTAGTACATCCTACACTTGTCTATCTACTTCTTGGTTCTACCCTGGGGTGAGCTTGTAGGATGCCTTGTTTGGTAAAGAAACCCTTGGGGTAAAGTCTATTTGATGAATAATAAACCTTTTAGGAGGAAATGTTGTAGGTGTCCCATCATTGACTATGTCCTTGAACTTGTCAAGTAAATCTTATACTTCCTTAGGTATAGGTGCTTGCATAGTCTTTCCTTCTTCTTTGGGTTGCACCATTATCACATATCCTTCACCTCCTTATTGGAGAATATTGAAAAACTCCTTGCCACTATTTAATAAGACATTAGGAGTCTTTGACTGTGTTTCCTCCCCCTCTATCAATGTCTATATTTGAAGGTCCTTCCATCCTTCTTGAAAGAAATGGTGTTCTCTTTTCCATCATAGATGGCTCCTTTTTCATATTGCCATGATCTTCCCAATAAGAGATGGTATACATCCATAGGAAATACATCACAAATCAACTTATCCTTGCATCCTCCAATGGAGAACATTGCCCATGTCTTCTCATTCACAAGTAGACTTTTCCCTTTATTCAAAAATGTCACTTCATATGGATTAGTATGAGGTAACCTTTCCAACATAAGATTCTTTATTGCTTCTTCTAAGATTATGTTATCTATGGAACCTAAATCCACAATAACCTTACATACCTTACCAAGTATTTTACATCTTATCCTAAATAAGTCTCTCCTCTACTTTGGCTCCTCTTTGATTGGTTGCCTGATTAGAATTCTTCTAAACATTAAGTTATCTCCCATCTCTAACTCAATATGGCTAATCTCTAGTGATTTGGGTATGTGTCCTCTTGACATATGCTACTCTCTTTTCAGTATTTGAAGAAGATGCTTTCTTAGTGCACCTATATGTAGAGTGACCCAACTATCCATAGCTATAGCACTTCATGCTAGCAAAATATGAGTTTCTTCTACCTACACCTCTTCCTTTGTTCAAACCCTCTTGAGTTCCTCTACCTCTTCCATGGCCTCCTCTACAAGTAGTTTCATTCCCATGATCTGCAAATTTAGACTCTCCTTGATTTCTTGACTCAGCCCCTCTACCTTGGTATCCACCTTTATGACCTCTTTGGTCTCTTCCTTTTCCTCTTCCCTTGGAAATCAGATCATGTTTCCTTCTACTCTTTTCTTCAACCTTGATGGCCAATTGATAGCATTGGTGTACTATATTGGGACTCAAAAGAGTCAACTCTTCTTGTATTCTCCATTTCAACCTATTTTAGTATCTAGCCACCTTAAGACTTTCATCTTCAACTACATTTGATCTCATGCATAGCTTTTGGAATTCCTAATTATAGGAACTTACTTTAAGATCCCTTTATTTAAGACTTTGTTTCTTCTTATGTAATTGGATTTTATAATCCTTTGTCATAAATGCCTCACTCCCTCTCTATCTTTGTCTCTGTCTCTATCTCTCTCTGTGAACCATTCCCTTCCAAGTGAAAATTAGTTTCTTAACTTCCTTTTCTCTCTCTTCTTGGATGAACTTCGACCATGTCAATGTAGAACCTCTTAGCGTAGACTTTTCTACCATCACCTTCTATGCCTCAGTGATTTTTTCATACTCAAAATGGGTTTCCATCCATTTCTTGAAGTTATTTTTGTAATATGCCAAGCGTGTGAAAGTTTAAAGGTTGGTAGGATAGAGTTTTGTTAAAATGTAAGATATAAAGGAAGATTATAACTTGCAAAACTATGTGTGGCATTTTGAACTAAGTATAAAATATGAAAACTTATGTGAAGGCTATGTGATGTGAATTCTAATGTAAGATCAAAGATATGCAAAGTACAATAGGCAATAGTAAAGAGGTTTTTGTATCTATCATTTTTGTATAAAGGCACTACATTGTATAATTGCATGTCTGGGTAGTGGGCTCTTCTTGCATGCATTTTGTATTTGTAATACCAACTCCTAATAGGTTTGAAGCAATTTAGAAGAGAGTTGAGGCTCTTAACAAGGCCTAGTCCTATAACAAGGATGGAGAAACTATATGCATTTCATAAACTCCTAATAGGGTCAATATCCTTAATTAGATTCTTTCGTTTAGTGGATCATATTGTGTGTACCATCCCCACGGGGGTTTCCCTTGGCAATGAATTCCATAGTTAACAAAATATGGTTTTATGAGTTCTCTTTGTGTGTGGATTTATTTACTATTCAACATTGTTGGTTTACTTTCATATGCATGTTATAAAGTAATTAACATTATTCAGTTGTGGGCAAAAGTTTGCAGAATACTGATTCACCCTGCCCCCTCTCATTATTGTCTATTTCTAACATGATAGTTATAATCCATCATTTTCTTTTTCTATTGACATTAAAAGTTTATATACAAGGACTTGTAATTTTTCAAGCATCAAAGAATAAAGAGTATTATTCGAGTCACACATACATATAGACATTAATTTGGCAAGATTCATAATATTTTAATAATTAGTTGTAAATGATGGGATATCATATTCAGGGAGTAATCGATATATCTCATGATGCTCTTATCTAGACTATGGTGCACAAATTTTGTCATTATTTGTAATCCTAAACCTTGAGGATAATAATATATTCAAGAAGGTAATAATACATTGTGAAACAAATCCCATATAGTGTCTATTTGATTTTGTACTGAGGCATTGTTCCTAAAATAATCAAAACTAATTATTTTGTCCTCCTTTAACCTCCACCAATTTTGAAAAAATCAAACAAAAGGTGAGATAAGGGTATGTGCAAGATCATGGTGTACCAAACTATGGCCTTAAGTGGCAGTGAAAAATCAGCAAAATCAGGTTTATGTCAACTTGACACATAATTTTGAAGTGGTTATGGACTTTATATCAAAAAGTTGTAAGAAAATAATTTGTAAAAAATTGAATGTAGTTTCTAAACTACTAGGCCCTTATCAGGAGAAAAAAAATAATTGATTGGTCAAAAGTTTGAATTTTAATGCAGTACTAAGAAAATTTTAGGGCGAAAATAAAAAGTAGGTGTATGTCTGACCACCTTAATTAAAATCAAATCATAATATTTTTTTAATATAATTATAGATATGAAAACTAGACTCATGTCCGGATGTGACGCATATTTTTTGATATTTTTATTCCAAATAAATAATTAAATATGAATTTTCTACCAAAACTTTTTGGGATTAAAAAAAGTCCCGTGTCTGACCACCCTAACTAATAGAAAATTTGATCAAATTTTTCTTTTTTTATTTTTTTCTTATACTAGGCGAAGTATAGAATGTGACGCAACTTTTAGATTTAAAAAATCTTATACCGTTTGAAAGTTATAGCTATTTTTCATTCAGTATGCCAATCAGCACTTTACAATAATCTTCATTGATAACTAACTAATAAATACTTATCGAACTCAGAATTTGACAGAAATTATATTGATGGAATCTAGAGAGCGATATTAAAAAACCCATTTCGTTTCATTCAATTTCGATCAAAATAACATTGTCAGACGGCTACCCGAAGTTTGAGTATCACTAAAACTCTCTATAAACACATCTTTGGGGTTGACTGGGCAGGCTTGGTAAATACCAAGCCTGATCGGATATCCGATTCAAAATCGGATATCCGATTTCAAATCGGATATCAGATTTGACATCGGATATCCGATATGGCTCGGTAGTCAAATTCCAAAAAATTTCAAATTTTAGAGAGAAATTCGATTTAAACGTTCTAGTTTTTTATTTTTAAATTATTTCACTTATATTAATATGTAAAGGCATATATATATATATATATAATAACATAATGTAAACATACAAAATATAATCTAGTAATATATAATAATATCTTATGTTAATCTTATTACAATCTATAAATATAATATATATTATTATTATTTTTACTAAATATAATAACGTAATTTATATATATATAAAATAAGTATTATATATTATTATATTAATATGTATGTTATTAATATATACAATAACGTAATATTTTCATTAAATGTAATATGTATTATATATTATTATATTAATATGTATAATAATATAATATTTATATAACAACGTAATATTTTTATTAAATATAATATATATTATATTAATATGTATGTTATTAATATATTTATATAATAACGTAATATTTTTATTAAATATAATAATGTAATATTTATATGTATATATATATATATTATTATATTGATATGTATATTATTAATATATAAGAGTCAAAGGGGGTCATAGGGTGACCTATAACCCTCTTTGACCCATTAAATGACGATATATGTCTCTAGGGGTCCTAGGACCCCTAGGGACATATGTCGTCCTTTAATGGGTCAAAGGGGGTCCCTTTGACCCATTAAATGATGACATATGTCCCTAAGACCCCTAGGGACATAGCAAAATCGTTCATATCGGTCAAAGGGGGTCATAGGGTGACCTATGACCCCCTTTGACCCATTAAACGACGACATATGTCTCTAGGGGTCCTAGGACCCCTAGGGACATATTCGAATGGGTATTATGAGTCAAAGGGGGTCATAGGGTGACCTATGACCCTCTTTGACCCATTAAACGATGACATATGTCCCTAGGGGTCTTAGGACCCCTAGGGACATAGTCGAATCGTTCATATGGGTCAAAGGGGGTCATAGGGTGACCTATGACCCCCTTTGACCCATTAAATGATGACATATGTCCCTGGGGGTCCTAGGACCCCCAGGGACATAGTCGAATCATTCATATGGTTCAAAGGGGGTCATAGGGTGACCTATGACCCCCTTTGACCCATAAAACGACGACATATGTCCCTAGGGGTCCTAGAACCTCTAGGGACATATTCGAATGGGTAATATGGGTCAAAGGGGGTCATAGGGTGACTTATGACCCTCTTTGACCCATTAAACGATGACATATGTCCCTAGGGGTCCTAGGAACCCTAGGGACATATTTCAATCGTTCATATGGGTCAAAGGGGGTCATAGGGTGACCTATGACCCTCTTTGACCCATTAAACGACGATATATGTCTCTAAGGATCCTAGGACCCCTAGGGACATATTCGAATGGGTAATATGGGTCAAAAGGGGTCATAGGGTGACCTATGACCCTCTTTGACTCATTAAACGACGACATATTTCTCTAGGGGTTCTTGGACCCCTAGGGACATATTCGAATTGTTCATATGGGTCAAAGGGGGTCATAGGGTGACCTATGACCCGCTTTGACCAATTAAACGATGACATATGTCCCTAGGGGTCCTAGGACCCCTAGGGACATATTCGAATAGGTAATATGGGTCAAATGGGGTCGTAGGGTAACCTATAACCCTCTTTAAACCATTAAACGATGACATATGTCCCTAGGGGTCCTCAGACCTCTAGGGACATATTCGAATCGTTCATATGGGTCAAAGAGGGTCATAGGGTGACCTATGACCCTCTTTGACCCATTAAACGATGACATATGTCCCTAGGGGTCCTCGGACCCCTACGGACATATTCGAATCGTTAATATGGGTCAAACGGGGCCATAGGGTGACCTATGACCCTCTTTGACCCATTAAACGATGACATATGTCCCTAGGGGTCCTAGGACCCCTAGGGACATATTCGAATCATACATATGGGTCAAAGGGGGTCATAGGGTGACCTTTGACCCCCATTGACCCATTAAACGACGACATATATCTCCAGGGGTCATAGGACCCCTAGGGACATATTCAAATGGGTATTATGGGTCAAAGGGGGTCATAGGCTAACCTATGACCCTCTTTGACCCATTAAACGACGACATATGTCCCTAGGGGTCCTTGGACCCCAAGAGACATATTCGAATGGGTAATATGGTTCAAAGGGGGTCATAGGGTGACCTATGACCCTCTTTGACCCATTAAACGAAGACATATGTCCCTAGGGGTCCTAGGACCCTAGGGACATATTCTAATTGTTCATATGGGTCAAAGGGGCTCATAGGGTGACCTATGACCCCCTTTGACCCATTAAACGATGACATATATCCCTAGGGGTCCTAGGACCCCTAGGGACATATTCGAATGGGTAATGTGGGTCAAATGGGGTCATAGGGTAACCTATGACCCTCTTTGACCCATTAAACGATGACATATGTCTCTAAAGGTCCTAGGACCCCTAGGGACATATTCGAATCGTTCATATGGGTCAAAGGGGGTCATAGGGTGACCTATGACCCTCTTGACCCATTAAACGACGATATATGTCTCTAGGGGTCCTAGGACCCCTAGGGACATATTCGAATGGGTAATATGGGTCAAAGGGGGTTATAGGGTGACCTATGACCCTCTTTGACCAATTAAACAACAACAGATGTTCCTAGGGGTCCTCGAACCCCAAGGGACATATTCGAATGCGTAACATGGGTCAAATGGGGTCATAGGGTGACCTATGACCCTCTTTGACCCATTAAATAATGACATATGTCCCTAGGGGTCCTAGGACCCTAGGGACATATTCGAATCATTCATATGGGTCAAACAGGGTCATAGGGTGACCTATGACCCCCTTTGACTCATTAAATGACGACATATGTCCCTAAGGGTCCTAGGACCCCTAGGGACATTTTTGAATCGTTCATATGAGTCAAAGGGGGTCGTAGGGTGACCTATGACCCCCTTTGACCCATTAAACGACGACATATGTCCCTAGGGGTCCTAGGACCCCTAAGGACATATTCGAATGGGTAATATGGGTCAAATAGGGTCATAGGGTAACCTATGACCCTCTTTGACCCATTAAATGACGACATATGTCTCTAGCGGTCCTAGGACCCCTAGGGACATATTTGAATCGTTCATATGAGTGAAAGGGGGTCGTAGGGTGACCTATGAACCCCTTTGACCCATTAAACGATGACATATGTCCCTAGGGGTCCTAGGACCCCTACGAACATATTCGAATGGGTAATATGGGTCAAATGGGGTGATAGGGTAACCTATGACCGTCTTTGACCCATTAAATGACGACATATGTCTCTAGGGGTCCTGGGACCCCTAGGGACATATTCGAATCATTCATATGGATAAAAAGACCCATTAAACGACGATATATGTCTCTAGGGGTCCTAGGACCCCTAGGGACATATTCGAATGGGTAATATGGGTCAAAGGGGGCCATAGGGTGACCTATGACCCTTTTTGACCCATTAAACGATGACATATGTCCCTAGGGGTCCTAGGACCCCTAGGGACATATTCAAATGTGTAATATGGGTCAAAGGGGATCATAGGGTCACCTATGACCCTCTCTGACCCATTAAATGAAGACATATGTCCCCAGGGGTCCTAGGACCCTAGGGACATTTTCGAATGGTTCATATGGGTCAAAGGGGGTCATAGGGTGACCTATGACCCCCTTTGACCCTTTAAACGATGACATATGTCCCTAGGGGTCCTAGGACCCCTACGGACATATTTGAATCGTTCATATGAGTCAAAGGGGGTCATAGGGTGACCTATGACCCCCTTTGACCCATTAAACGATGACATATGTCCCTAGGGGTCCTAGGACCCTAGGGACATATTCGAATGGTTCATATGGGTCAAAGGGGGTCATAGGGTGACCTATGACCCCCTTTGACCCATTAAGCGATGACATATGTCCCTAGGGGTCCTAGGACCCCTAGGGACATATTTGAATCGTTCATATGAGTCAAAGGGGGTCGTAGGGTGACCTATGACCCCCTTTGACCCATTAAACGATGAAATATGTCCCTAGGGGTCCTAGGACCCCTAGGGACATATTTGAATCATTCATATAAGTCAAAGGGGGTCGTATGGTGACTTATGACCCCCTTCGACCCATTAAACGATGACATATGTCCCTAGGGGTCCTAGGACCCCTAGGGACATATTTGAATCGTTCATATGAGTCAAAGGGGGTCGTAGGGTGACCTATGAACCCCTTTGACCCATTAAACGATGACATATGTCCCTAGGGGTCATTGGTCCCCTAGGGACATATTCGAATGGGTAATATGGGTCAAATGGGGTCATAGCGTAACCTATGACCGTCTTTGACCTATTAAATGACGACATATGTCTCTAGGGGTCCTAGGACCCCTAGAGAGATATTCGAATCATTCATATGGGTCAAAGGACCCATTAAACGACGATATATGTCTCTAGGGGTCCTAAGACCCCTAGGGACATATTCGAATGGGTAATATGGGTCAAAGGGGGTCATAGGGTGACCTATGACCCTCTTTGACTCATTAAACGACAACATATGTCCCTAGGGGTCCTAGGACCCCTAGGGACATATTCGAATGTGTAATATGGGTCAAAGGGGGTCATAGGGTGACCTATGACCCTCTTTGACCCATTAAACGAAGACATATGTCCCTAGGGGTCCTAGGACCCTAGGGACATATTCGAATGGTTCATATGAGTCAAAGGGGGTCATAGGGTGACCTATGACCCCCTTTGACCCATTAAACGACGACATATATCCTTAGGGGTCCTAGGACCCCTAGGGACATATTTGAATCGTTCATATGAGTCAAAGGAGGTCATAGGGTGACCTATGACCCCCTTTGACCCATTAAACGACGACATATGTCCCTAGGGGTCCTAGGACCCTAGGGACATATTCGAATGGTTTATATGGGTCAAAGAGGGTCATAGGGTGACTTATGACCCCCTTTGACCCATTAAACGATAACATATGTCCATAGGGGTCCTAGGACCCCTAGGGACATATTTGAATCGTTCATATGAGTCAAAGGGGGTAATAGGGTAACCTATGACCCCCTTTGACCCATTAAACGACGACATATGTCCCTAGGGGTCCTAAGACCCCTAGGGACATATTCGAATGGGTAATATGGGTCAAGTGGGGTCATAGGGTGACCTATGACCCTCTTTGACCCATTAAATGACGACATATGTCTCTAGGGGTCTTAGGACCCCTAGGGACATATTCGAATCATTCGTATGGGTCAAAGGGGGTTATAGGGTGACCTATGACCCTCTTGACCCATTAAATGATGATATATGTCTCTAGGGGTCTTCGGACCCCTAAGGACATATTTGAATTGGTAATATGGGTCAAAGGGGGTCATAGGGTGACCTATGACCCTCTTTGAACCATTAAACGACGACATATGTCCCTAAGGGTCCTAGGACCCCTAGGGACATATTCGAATGGGTAATATGGGTCAAATGGGGCCATAGGGTAACCTATGACCTTCTTTGACCCATTAAACGATGACATATGTCTCTAGGGGTCCTAGGACCCCTAGGGACATATTCAAATCGTTCATATGGATCAAAGGGGGTCATAGGGTGACCTATGACCCTCTTGACGCATTAAACGACGATATATGTCTCTAGGGGTCCTAGGACCCCTAGGGACATATTCGAATGGGTAATATGGGTCAAAGAGGGTCATAGGGTGACCTATGACCCTCTTTGACCCATTAAACGATGACATATGTCCCTAGGGGTTGTCGGACCCCAAGGGACATATTCGAATGCGTATTATGGGTGAAATGGGGTCATAAGGTGAACTATGACCCTCTTTGACCCATTAAATAACGACATATGTCCCTAGGGGTCCTAGGACGCTAGGGACATATTCCAATCGTTCATATGGGTCAAAGGGGGTCATAAGGTGACCTATGACCCCCTTTGACCCATTAAACGACAGCATATGTCCCTAGGGTTCCTAGGACCCCTAGGGACATATTTGAATCGTTCATATGAGTCAAAGGGGGTCATAGGGTGACCTATGACCCCCTTTGATGCATTAAACGATGACATATGTCCCTAGGTGTCCTAGGACCCCTAGGGACATATTCGAATGGGTAATATGGGTCAAATGGGGTCATAGGGTAACCTATGACCCTCTTTGACCCTTTAAATGATGACATATGTCTCTAGGGGTCCTAAGACCCCTAGGGACATATTCGAATCGTACATATGGGTTAAAGGGGGTCATAGGGTGACCTATGACCCTCTTTGACCCATTAAACGATGATATATGTCTCTAAGTGTGCTAGGACCCCTAGGGACATATTCAAATGGGTAATATGGGTCAAAGGGGGTCATAGGGTGACCTATGACCCTCTCTGACCCATTAAACGACGAGATATGTTGCTAGGGCTCCTAGGACCCCTAGGGACATATTCGAATGGGTAATATGGGTCAAAGGGGGTCATAGGGTGACCTATGACCCCCTTTGACCCATTAAACGACGACATATGTCTCTAAGGGTCCTATTACCCCTAGGGACATATTCGAATGGGTATTGTGAGTCAAAGGGGGTGATAGGGTGACCTATGACCCTCTTTGACCCATTAAACGACGACATATGTCTCTAGGGGTCCTTGGACCCCAAGGGACATATTCAAATGGATAATATGGGTCAAATGGGGTCATAGGGTGACCTATGACCCTCTTTGACCCATTAAACGACGACATATGTCCCTAGGGGTCCTAGAACCCTAGGGACATATTCCAATCATTCATATGGGTCAAAGGGGGTCATAGGGTGACCTATGACCCCCTTTGACCCATTAAATGACAACATATGTCCCTAAGGGTCCTAGGACCCCTATGGACATATTTGAATCGTTCATATGAGTCAAAGGGGGTCATAGGGTAACCTATGACCCCCTTTGATGCATTAAACAATGACATATGTTCGTAGGGGTCCTAGGACCCCTAGGGTCATATTCGAATGGGTAATATGGGTCAAATGGGGTCATAGGGTAACCTATGACCCTCTTTGACCCTTTAAATGACGACATGTGTCTCTAGGGGTCCTAGGACCCCTAGGGACATATTCGAATCGTACATATGCATCAAAGGGGGTCATAGGGTGACCTATGACCCTCTTGACCCATTAAACGACGATATATGTCTCTAGGGGTCCTAGGACCCCTAGGGACATATTCGAATGGGTAATATGGGTCAAAGGGGGTCATAGGGTGACCTATGACCCTCTTTGACCTATTAAACGATGATATATGTCTCAAGGGGTCCTAGGACCCCTAGGGACATATTCGAATGGGTAATATGGGTCAAAGGGGGTCATAGGTCACCCCGATGACCCTCTCTGACCCATTAAACGACAAGATATGTTGCTAGGGGTCCTAGGACCCCTAGGGACAGATTCGAATGGGTAATATGGGTCAAAGGGGGTCATAGGGTGACCTATGACCCCCTTTGACCCATTAAATGATGACATATGTCTCTAGGGGTCCTAGGACCCCTAGGGACAGATTCGAATGGGTATTATGGGTCCAAGATGGTCATAGGGTGACCTATGACCCTCTTTGACCCATTAAATGACGACGTATGTCCCTAGGGGTCCTTGGACCCCAAGGGACATATTCGAATGGGTAATATGGGTCAAAGGGGGTCATAGGGTGACCTATGACCCTCTTTGACCCATTAAATGACGACATATGTCCCTAGGGGTCCTAGGACCCCTATGGAGATATTTGAATCGTTCATATGAGTCAAAGGGGGTCATAGGGTGACCTATGACCCCCTTTGATCCATTAAATGACGACGTATGTCCCTAGGGGTCCTAGGACCCTTAGGGACATAGTCGAGTCATTCATATGGGTCAAAGGGGGTCATAGGTTGACCTATGACTCCCTTTGACCCATTAAATGATGACCCTCTTTGTATTATATATTATTATATTAATATATATTATTATATTAATATGTATAATAATATAATATATATATATATATAACAACGTAATATTTTTATTAAATATAATATATATTATAAATATTATTATATTAATATATATGTTATAAATATATCTATATAATAACGTAATATTTTAGTATATATAACGTAATATTTTAGGATATACTATTTATACTATTTTAGGATAATAATTATAATATAAATAAACACTAAATATTAATATTATTATATGTATAGTAATAATAATAATACTATTATAGCTATAATAATAATATATATTAATACTATATATTATAGCTTAATATAAATAAACACTATATATTTACACTATTATATCTATATTAATAATATTAATACTATTATAGGTATAATAATAATATTGATACTATAGGTATATTAATACTATTTTATATTAATATTATTGATATTTTATACTAATTCTAATATAATATTAACTTAGTTATAAATTAAAGTCGTTTGCCTCCAAATATTTTCATAATATTAATATTATTGTGGCAAAGGAGGGAAACCTTAGCAAGTTTTCCCCCCAAAAGTCCTTTTCCTATATCGGATATCCGATTATACTGGCATCAATTTCAAATATTTGACTGTCCCTACAGACCCGACAACATTACTTTTTTACCTCTTTTTTCACGGGATTTGTAAAAAGTCGTGTTTTGGGGCCCAACCAATCAAAAAGAATTCGAAAATATAACCTTAGGTGTTCGAATTTGTCATCTGAATGGGGAGCAGCAGTCGTCGAAAGAATAAATGTAAAAGAAAGATATCCAATGAAGACATTGCAGCATATAGGGAAAAGGACAAAATGAAACACCGAAAAAAAAGATAAGGTATGCTAAATATCAATCAAGTTGACGATGAATTAATAGAAGGTGAAATCATAGAGTCAGATAATGAAAATGTACAGTTGGGGAATGAAAATGTACCTATTGAAAATGATAATGCAGAAATTGAAAATGTAGAGATTGAAAATTTTGAAGAAGAAATGCCACCAAGTCATAATCCAAATTGCATAATTGACCATGTCGAAGATGACAATGCACAGGAACTTAATGCACAAGAACCTTACATATCTCCTAATTATAATCGACATGAAGGTTCTAAAACACCAAAATGGATAATTGAAATTGATGAAACGATTATGACTAGTTTGGAAGGATAAAAATCAGAAAAAACCATTCGGTTATGGGCTTCAAGACTATATCAGATGTTTTTCGGCAACAAGACAGTGGTAGAGCAATGCCAGCTTTTCATGCACTTATTAAAGATGCAAAAGATGAGACCTATGCTTTCCAAATTGAAAATTTGTGTCAATAAAAAGTTGGAAAGAAATGCCATTATTGTGAAGAATCTTTTCAGTGCTCTCAATAGCATTGGGAAAAATACCAGAGAGAAGGATAATAGAGATGCTCGAAGGGTTATTACAACCTCTTTGGTAAGTCATCATTTGAGAAAGGGTAGATATATGAGACAAACTTGTATTGATATGAATCTTAATCGTACTACTTTGAGAAGAGCACTTAGTCGACGAGAGAAAATTGATGATCCTCTTCAAAATGAAACATGGGCATTTGGTGGGAGACTTCCACGTTTTGATAAGAAGCTATCCGACGATGTGAAGGAAGAAATTATACAATTTTGGCACTCTAACTCACGAGTATCACCCAATGCTAAAGATGTCTTAAAGTTGAGAATTGGCATCAGAGACCGCACGCCACATCCTAAACACTATTTAGAGGTAATTCAAACTATGTTGTTCAAAAAATTTAGAGAGAGTCATCCAAGTGTTCATATATCACAAAGGGCTTTTGAATCTTTGAAGCCATTTTATTGTGTGCCACTCAAAATTTGAAATACATGTTGTTGAAAATATCATGTTGAGTTTTCTATGCACCATGAACTATTATGCTCCATTCATTCTACTTTGCATAGTAAAAAAATGTTGGAGGATTGTGGGGCTAGTGGGCTTCCAAAATCATCAAGAGACTTGTTAGATCAACTCTTATGTCGTAGAGTTGATGGTTGTTCCTTTTATAAAAATGCTTGCTTAAATGAGAAGTGTTCAGGATGTGGTGGCTTATCCAAGTTTGACACATGTTTCCATGAGGGGTGTGAACAAGATCTTGGAAAGACAATAGTGAAAAAAAGGGTCTATGAAATGGTGAAATACACATTGAAGAGTGGGAGTGAGAGCTCTAGATGTGAATTGGTTGGAAAAGATATCAATGTGGCTAATTTTATTTCAGATTTCAAGGCAAATCTTTTTTACAAGTATGCAAGACATAGTCACAGGTCTCAATGGTTGGATCAACAATTTAGAACGTGTAAGGAGACTTTTCCCATTGGCACTATTATATCAGTTGTTGATTTTGCTGAGAACTACACATTGCAACCTCAAAATGAGACACAATCTCAGTATTACAACTCTATTCAGATTGCAATTTTTGTTCACATAACATATAGACATGCCCCTGATAGTGCGGAAGATAATTGAAAGATTATTAGAGAGTATCATTTTTATATGAGTGATGATAGATCTCACTCTCACGAGTTTGTGCAACATTGTTTCAAGAATTTTTTTTATTTCTTACACGAGCATGCAATTGCTATGGATAGACATATCATTTGGTTAGATAACTATACAGGTCAATTCAAGAATGCTCGCATGTTTTATTGGTTGTGTAGGATGCACATAGAGAGAGGGGTGCCTCATATTTGGAGTTTTTTTCAGTCCGGCCATGGAAAACGGGAACATGATGGAGCAGGGGCATGTGTGAAGAGAGCTCTAGTTAAGGAGCAACTGAAGATTTCAACAACAGAGCTTCTTGATGCTCGTAGCATTGTTGATTGGTGTAGTTTAGCATTATCACAGGGGGGGACTCTTAATTCAGTGGTACGCAGGTTCTTTTGGTTGGTTGAGGAAGGGTCCATAGGTGATAGATCAGATTGTGCTACAGTGACAGACTCATCAAAAATGCATTCATTTCAGAGCTCTAATTCTAGTACATGGACCATTTGGACATGACAACTAGCTTGTTTTTGTCGTACTTATTTTTAGTGTGATTGGGATCACTGTGAGTCAAGTGAGTGGGTGGACACATGGGCTCCACATTATCTTACTCCATTGTCTATCATACCCTCTATCAAAAATGATGACATGGAAAGTTCACTTGAGCATAATCATCTATCAGATCTACTTCAGCCAGGACATGTCTTTGCATTGGTTGCACCACAGGGGAATGATGAGAAATCCGATTATTGGTTAGCACGTTGTGTAAGAGGAAAACAAAAACTTGCACAACCGATCACAAATGATGATGGATTCACGTATCCTACTGGTTCAGTGGTTGTCGCTGGAACATGGCTGCGGACATACATGCTTAGAAGGAACGGAATTCCTGCATTCGAATATCAGAAGCACAAAGTAATTCTCATATATTCGCATCTTATTATAGCAAAAAATGTAAAGTTATTGAAGCATTAGGAAGACCAAAAATAAAAGAACTTTTTACTATTGCTAATGCTGATCATGAAGCCTTGTTGGAGACCCTAAAACAGAGAGAGGACCCTATTGGAATACTTGACTAGGTATATATACTTCTTATGTTATTTTCTTCATAATGATTTAATGAATTGATGATTATCTTGTTTAATAAAATAAGTTACTAATTTTTGTATGATATTGGAATGTAGGTACATCATGAAGAGTTGGAGGGGGGTGGTATTGGGGAGAATTTCTAAAATTTATGATGTATTATGATGTAAAATGTGTAGTTTTTTGTATCTGGTTTTTGTATTTTGGTAGGTTCTTTGTAAGGAATTATAAGAGGAAGATATTGAACAAGTTCTTCCAAATCATATTTGCATGTGATACAAGGCTATAACGACAATTTTAAGAGCATTTATAACTATATGAAAGATAATTGCATGCGGATATCTTATTACAAATTTAGTTTTTTCCTTATTTGACATAAAGCTGACATTATGATTATTAAAACTATTTTTATCAAACTAATCAAATAAGAAAAATCCATAAAGTACAGATGAACAATTAGAATACTTGATTTCTTCCATTTTACAACCAATCTCATTTCTTCTTGAGGCCTAAAATAATCTATCTCATTTTTGAGAGATTACATTCCGTTTGGATTCAGCACAACGATCTCGCTCAATGCCAAAACTTGCAGTGTGCCTCAGTTCATAGGTGCACCACAACATAACTTTGAAACCATTGATCTTGGCATCGAATCGTCAGTCCCATTAGCTCCAGATGAGCGGGTGAACCCTAGTCACACCTTTGTTCTGGCCACGAAGACCATCCATCATTTGCAGCCACCCCGTACCGAGGAGTCTTCAAGGTGCTCTAAGTGCATTTTGAGGTCGATCATTCGAGGGTTATAACTCAGAGCTCGTGAGGGCTATCGATGAACTGTTAGAGGAGACAAGTTCGTAAGGATGGAGTGGCTTAGTGTTTTTGCTAAAATAAGTTAGTGGGAAGGCTTTATTAGAGGGTCTTGGCCAAACTAGTGGGGTGTTTGCCAAAATTTCTTGTTTTATTTCTACTTGGTTTTGTTTTCTTGTTTTGTGCTTGAGTATTGTTATGGGATTGGGACTTACACTCACCCTTGTGGGAAGGGAAGAGAAGTCCAGGGTGAAGGGCTTAAGTTGGGTTCGAAAAATGTATTGAGAACCTTGGAGTATGGGCTCCATTGTATGCCATAACATTTCATATCTTGCTGGGGGTGATAAGGAAAGTATGGTGTAGAAAGGAAGTTTGAGGAGTTATAGTTGATGGTAGTGGGTTTGGAGGAGGAAATGTGGAGGCCCCGAGAGGGCATTAAATGGTTCATTTATGATAGCCCCGAGAGGCCATGAAAATTGTTTATTGCAAATATGGTTTGGTATGGCAAGTCTCCATTTTAGAACACACCTTCACCCTATGTTTATGGTTCCATCTGTGAAGCCATTGTGAAATAGTCTTGGGGGGAAATTGTTCAAGTTTGAAATGTAATGTTTATGCATTGAAAGATTGTATGTGTATCCTAGTTTGAGCCTTGTTCCCTAGCGCGGGGGTGGTCTCTTTGAGGCCTATGGTTGGGTGGAAAACACCCATGGTCCTTGTTATTTTGTTGTGTTGCATATGCAAATTTGTGTCCAAGGGAGCAACGAAAATGGCTTGGAATGATCATCTTGCAGATTGATGTTGGATGAGAAAACTTGACATTGTGCCCTCATTTGTGAAGGAGGATTCACCAGCTTGTTCATGTTCTCAACGATCATGTTGGACAATGTTCATGCTACTCATTGTCCATATCTTTCAATGTCCATGTTCATTATGATTTTGAAAAGTCCCTTATGTTGCCCCATTGTGATGGAAGGAGATTGTATCATTGTTACCTAATGTACGTGTAGAAGAAAATATTGATAAGGTTGTATATGCATGTTTCATTTGGAGTTTATATTGTTATGAAAGCATTGGTACGAGTCACAGATTTGCTTTGACATCATTGTTATCATTTGAAAATGTGAAAGAAAGTTTTCTCCTTGTGGTATTGTAAATGACTAGTTGATAATAACAATCCATAGATGTTATGTGATACCATTGATTGTATAAATTTAAAACTTAGTAGATTGCTTACAATATTGTTGTGCACTCAATAATTTGGTGAGGAAGCAATGTTGATAGATAATGAGGATATAGTAATATACTAATTGTCACATTAATATATATTGTAATGATTAATGAATGTGTGTACATTGGTAATGAGGATAATAAGTAATTCTGATCCCCTTCCCTTACATGCTAGAATCACGACCTAGTCCATATGATACAACTGATAGACCCTAATAGAATATTAGTATCAGAGGCTTGTTAGAATATGAATTACCTCACTAATTTATGAGTGTTGTATCTTGAACTTGCTCGTTTGACTCATGACACTAACTTGAACTAGACTGTCATCCAATCTATTTGAAAACCACCTGTGACCTAAATGTTAACAACTTCACACTATTCACATGAGTCTTGAACTCCTATTCAATGATAACCTTGTTTTACAATATGTAATTTCTTATGCGACTTCATAAGCTAAAAATAAAATAAAAAAATTGTTGTGTTTTTACTAGTAAAATTTAGGGCATGACACATGATCCATGATAAATTGAACAATACTAGATACTAAATTAATATGTATATCATTGTGCACGTAAATGATAAAAATATATATCAAAATACATGTATCCATAGACAAAATTTTACACAAATATATATCAAAGATCATGTATCCATAGACAAAGTACTCAAATATATATATATATATCAAAATACATAAATCCATATACAAAATGTGGCTGATCCTGCCATCAGAATGTGTATAATATCAATGTTTCTATATACAATGTGGCATATGCCATCTCAAAATGTCTCATGATGCATCCTACGAAAACTATACTATCCTAGGGTGCTGGTGGATGATCAAAATGCAGCCTCTTCGCTGCACTAGGTGGATCGGATGCCTCCTACATAAACAAAAAAGGAAAACCCAAAGTTAGACTACTAAATTTATATGATTCTACGTATCTAACATTGAATTAGTCAAATGCATAATGATCTTTTCCGTATTGGAGATTAATACTATCAAAATTTCATAATAAATACCTCTCTCGTCGACCTCCTGCGCTGGTCAGGAGTCCTCTTGTATGCCCTCGGCAATGCTGGTACCTCTGTGATTGTGGGCTGTATATGTTCAAATACCTTTGTCAGATGAATCTACAATTTAAACTATAACATTATAATTCATAGCATGCTAAATTTATAACATATTTAATCATGAATTCAAACTACAACTTACTATTGTAGGCCCCTCCTCAGGAGTGAGTGGCCGCGTCATCAAATCTACATAACTTTCCCGTCGAACCTCATGTGCACTAGGAGTCTCCTATGAGATACAAAATAGTAGTTGTTAATATCACGGAAATTAGTTTTGAATTTATTTATGAAGATAAGTGATGCAAGAGCATCCCATGCTCATCAGGGGAACATTGAAGATCCAAGGCATTACAAAGGTCATGGAACATCTCTTGAAGTCAATTGGGCAATCCTTGCACCAATTATGGCTCATGGAAGCATACAAAGTTATAATGTTGGACTCATATGTGGAAGAAAGTTGTAATTGGGCATGAGATAGGATTTTAGGATTTCATATGGTAGATGTGTCATTTGATAGGTTCATGTAGGTTGTCATGATCATATCTTGTCATTAGACAAGTCAAAACGTTCTAGAATTGAATTTTGGGTTTGAACAAGCAGGCCCTGGTTTTTAAGCCATTTTAAGGAGGGTTTTGAAGTTTGGGTGTTTAGGAGTGTGACCAAGACCTATAATCTTGAAAATCCTTAGTGTGTTGGTCCCTTTGTTGAAGCCTTGGTGTGTCTAATTCCTCCTTGTGTGTCCCAGAGTTGAAAGGTACATAAGTGGTGTCCAGAGATTTCTTGGTGAGGAAAGAAAGAGAATCAGTGAGTTGGCCCTTGGGAAGGAAGAAAACTTGTTGTGAAAATGCCTCCTAAAAATAAAATGGCTAGAGAACTTGAAGAATTGAGAGAAGAGTTGGCAAAAGAGAAAAGAGAGAGGAGAGAACTTGAAGCATCTAGAGTGAGGGAAGAAAGACAGATGAAAAGAGAGAGGCTGAAGCTTATTGCAAGGATAGAATCCTTAGAAAAGGAAAGGCAAGAACCTAGAGGAGAAGAGGTTAGAGGAAGAAATCATGGAGAGAACCATGAAGAAGAAGAGGTTGGTAATGCAAGGCAAGAGCATGAGACAACAGATGATCCTGAAGAAAGGAGATTTATGAGAATCACTAAGGCAGTACAAGGTAATGGTGGGAAGAACCATATTGATTTTCCAATATACCAAGGTAAAATGGATAGTGAAGAAGTGCTAGGGTGGATAGAGGCCCTTGAGAACTACTTTGATTTTGAAGACATAGAGGCAGATAAGAAGGTAAAAGTAGAAACAACAAGACTGAGAGGAACATCACTCACTTGGTGGACTAGTGTTCAGAATGAGAGAGAGAGGAAAGGTGGTGCAGGGCACCTAACCTATGTGGCAGGGGGGAACAAGTATCTCTGTTGGCGGACACCTTGCCACTCCATGAAAGCGAGGATTCAAGTAGATTAGGAAGTTGGAATAAAGGTTTGGTCCATATTTTACAAGTTGGTCTATGTTTTGTAATAAAGGCACATGTAAGGCCCACAAGCATTTTGGTGTGGTTATAAACCAAGTATTAGCAAAAAGTGATTGTTTGTTTGTTTTATGGTTGGGAACGCCTATATGGTTGTTCCAACGGTCATGTAGACCTTTATATATGTCATATGTGATCTCAGTTGAAAGGGGGAGATCAGAGTGTATGGTGTTTTGGAGAAAAAATAATAAAAACTTCAATTTTCTAGAAATTTACTTAGTTGCATTTAATAAATCCATATGACCAATTTTGAGTCAATGGAATAGTTTAGAAAGTTAGGGAATGCATAAAAACTATAGTTTGAAATTTGAATTTCAAATTCAAACAGTCATATTAGTTTTGGAGGGAAAGTAGTAATTTGTTATTTGTTTGATTAAATAAACCTTTGTAACCAACTTGGTCGGTTGGACAGGTGCATATAAGCCTATTTAAGTTGTAATGAACATATGCAAGACATGAATCATTATTGGTATGGAAAAAATCATAGAAATTGTATAGAACAACAATCATACTTTCCTCTGCATCAATTGAAAAAATAAAAAATGAATGATACTTATACATACAATGGGGCTCTCTATGCGAATGAAAATCCCTAATGATCTAGGACGCCGAATCTGTACAGGCTCATCGCCAGTAGCCACACCCTATATACAATAAATAATGTAATTAAATGAGATTACCACAAACATTTTACAAGAATGCATCAATATTTAATCAATTAGAAAACATCTAATTACCTTTCCTTTGTCAATGCATGTTGGCTCACCCCCCGCACTTTGTCCCCCCGGGGCAGGTGGTATCTGCAAGATAAAAGAAAGATTAGCAACCATATATGCTACAATATCAAATAGAAAAAAGAAATTCGAACACAACATAATGTACCGTAGATGTCTCAAGGCCAAATGAAATGGCCGAGAGTGTAGCATCATCTATCTGTCTGAGCTCCTCCTCGGTTATCAACTAAACATGAATGAAGATCACATACATGTAAAAGTCAGTATGGCTTAAAAATTAAAATTAATCTATTATAAAAATTAACTTTAAATCACATGTATATGTCATAACAAAAAAATGTATACACGTACCGACACCGAAGGAGTCCATGCCTTTACATTCCCCTCCTCTCTCACATCAGGGTCTGTAGCCTCTGCACGTGCGTCTGGTGTATCCTCGTCTAATACAAAATGATACTCAGGAAGATCACCTATGGGACCTAGGCAAATATTCTTGCATGTAATGCAAGTGTGAGGCACACAAACGTGTGATGAGCTAGCCGATGATGAACTGGCACCAACATCATCAACACGAGGAGGCAAGAATGACCTAGCCTGAGATATCATTAGGCTACTCAGCCTATGAATGGCTCTAATGGTTTGAGAGCTAGCCTCTGCCATAATATCTGGATGCTGCACTCAAGGAGGGGGGGAGATATCAGGGGGGGGAGACAAAAGTGCGAAGTTTCTTCTGCTGGGAAGAGGGTCTATCCTGAGGAGCTCTTAGTCCTAAGCCCATGTTGGGCTTCATGCTCCAATAGTTCACTTTAAGTTTCAACACAAATTCTGCATATAATTTTTTAAGGAAATAAAATGGTATGTCTAAATTTCCATGTGGAGGGATATCAAAGACCATCCACCAACAGTCCCAAAAATGTGCACGTATGGCGTCATTTGTGCACCATTTAATCGATAGTTTGGTTTTTTTTGGGTCAGTTGGTATACCCGTTTTTGGGTTAGCAAAAAGGCTTGCCAAATCGTCTTTGGTTATGTTGAGGGCCGCGACCTCATCATAATCCAAACCATCATCAAACATCTGGTGCATTTCATCACGCCAACGAAGAGCGGCATTTTGTTGGTTTGTAAGAGTTTCAATGTTATCCACTATGGTGTTTAACGTGGATAACATAGGAGCCAGTGCAGGTACATTATTGTATGTTCTATGCAAACCTCTCAACTCAGTGAGATTTTCATTTATCAAATCCTCGATTCAAGGAGGGTTTTGAGGAGGTAGAGGATCATTTGGTGGACGGTTTTGTGGGGATATTGGATCGTTTGGTGGTGGGTTGCGAGGAATATTATTCCCTGCCTCAGTGTCATCATTTTGATCAGCCATTCCTATTGAATTGCAAAATGTAATATATATTAAAAAAAAATCTAAATTTTAACCATTTTTGTCAAAAAAACCCTAGATTCAACTAAAACAAACAAAATCTTTTTAAAATCTATTAAATTTAGGTTAAAAATAAGTCGGGGGGGGGGGGGGGGGGGGGGGGGGAACATACCTGATATTTGATATCCGATTTGCTATCTGATATCCGATTTATTATCTGATATCCAATCTGACTGGCCCAAATTCGCGTGAAAATAAGGTCCATGGGTCTGTGATTTTCTGTTTAATCCATGCACAGGTATCGAATATCCGATATTCGATATTATATCGGATATCTGATATTATAATATATATAATATAACATATATATTACATTTTATATATTTTTATATTATATTTTATATTTATTATATTAATTTACTATATATTATAATATAAAATATTATTATTATACTTTTTTATTATATATTATATTATAAGATATTACTTTTTATTATTATATTATATTATATATATATATATATTATATTACATTACTATATATTATAATATATGAAATATTATATTATATTATTATAATATAATATGTTATTATAATATTATTATTATAGTATAATATTATACGATTATAATATAATAATAATATTATTATTATATTATAGTATAATAATTATTATAATAATAATATTAAATAATAATAATATTATTATAATATAATAGTATGATATATTATTTAATATTATTATTATTATTTTATATCAATAATAATAATATTAAATAATATATCATACTATTATATGATTTTAATTATTAGCCGGATATTGGATTTAAAATCGGATATCCGATAAGGCTCGGCTTAACCTTCCAGGTTTGGTTCCTGGATAGGTAAAAAAAAGCCAGAGCGGATTTTGAAGCACTTTTAGGCGTCTTCAAACTCTTTTTTTTTCACATTGCCACTTTTTGGCACACCATGATCTTGCACATACCCATAAGCTAATAAAGTCTAGAATGGTGGAGCACAATATAACCTCCCAAGGAACCTACAAAATATGGGAAGGGTTTTAAAAATGATAAATTAAATAACACCTAGCTTCCACCTCTCTCCACTTAATAAAGGAAGAAAAATTCCATATAGACTTTTCCATTATTAAATCATAGGGTACTAAATGCTCCCCATATGAGCTTTTCATATGTCATCAATGAGTTAACATATTGAGAAACACAATCAGCAAGCTTCCAAGTCATTGGTTATGAGCACAACCCCTGTCACTAGATAAAAATTTCTATCACTCCATTTGCTTCTAGGAAGCATTGGAAATATAAACTTTTCCAAAGATTCTCATAATATGAATGGACTTATTAATTGACATATCCATAGTCTAAGAGTAATTATTCAAAGACCCTTTAGGCATTGAATGATTCCTTTTTAGGTGTCCTAATAATGCTAAATCCTACGACTTAGTCTTTAAGCTAATTTTAAATCACAGTAAGGAACACCTACTTCAAAAAGGTGGTTAGTTTGACTTCACAAGGGGAGTTTCTCTATTGAAAGGAACTTACCATTATAATGTCTAACCACTCCCCCACATGAAACCTATTTAGTATTCCCCTTAGGCACCCCACCAAAATTTTCTTTCATCCATGAAAAAAGAGGAAGATTCTAATAAACATTTTCCATAGACACCTTAATAGGCCTATAATCTATTGAGATATCAGCTTTAATTCTCCAAGTGGAAGTCACCCAATAATCATATTGAGAACATGATTACTTAGCCTTGTAGGTGAAGTTTGTTCTAGCAAAGTAGACATTTTCCAAATAGCTATAACAATATTAGCAACAAAAAAAAAGCTGATAGAGTGTCCTCACTAAAGATTATTTTATTTCTCTTTCCATAATCCCTATGCCATATCAATGAAACTAAGACACCACAAAAGGTTTAGATATTGATTACAAATGAGAGCCTTAATAGAAAGTCAAATATACAATAGAATATGGAAACACTTGTTCCAAGCTCTCATGTTGAAGGAGAAGACCACAAACATCAAAAGTATATGAACATTTAATAAACATGTATAAACTATATTCAACATCAAAGTGAAAAGAAATCTTGAAAAAGGAAAGTTATATTTTCTTTTAGAAAGATTACCAAGAGTAAAAATATTTCCTTAAAGCATGATTCAATGAAAGAGACTAACCATAGTGATGATATCATTATATCAATCTCTTTCTTATATTGGTAGGGTGATACAGGAGCATCCTAGGTGTAAGAGAAATCTTGCATCAACCAAAAATATTTTCTTTTTAGTATTTTCTATTTAAATAAGGACTAGTAGACAAGGTAGTTACTATTAATGGGAGCTTGCTATTTTTAATAAGTTTGTGATATGAGCTCAGAATGTTCTCATTTTCTATAGGAAGGTTCATTTAGAGTTGTAAGCTTACCATAAAAATATCATTGCTCTAGCTTAAGTATCAGAGAAGGTATTATAGATTTTTGGTGGAAATTTTTCATAAAAATCTTCAAGCTCATTGTTGGAGGCCTTAGAGTTTCTAGATGAGGTCTGAAAACTTGACAAAAGAGTGCTTGTGCAATTTTGAGCCTATAAATCAAGAGCTAGCATTTCTAAAAAGTGGTTATTTTAGCCAATTTGAGCAATGGTTCGAGAGTTATGGCCTTCAGAAGTTGGGCTACCAATATTTCTTTAATAATTTGTAAAGAATGTATTTAGTCAACTTTATATGTTTTGTTAGGGTCTATCTAGGATAACTCTAGGTGATAGTTCACAGCATGTCTTGTAGATTATTGTAATGAAGGTGCCCATGTGGGTTAGCATATTGTACTTGTGGATTATGCAATTCCACATTTTTGGCACAAATAAGAAGTTCATATTTCGTTCTCGCATTTGTTTTTGTTTCTTTGTTTCTTTTATGGTTTATGGTATTAAGAGGAGCACCCTTCATCAAGCAATATTATAGCCAAGTTTCTTGAGTGTGTGGACAGATTGCCAAATGTGAGGTAGTTCACACTAGGACCATGGTTTGGGCTTAGCATGTAGACAAATCACTGATTGTGAGGCAGTTTGCACTAGGCTTTCACTAGAAGCGCAAAAAATGCCTCAACAAAGAGAGCATGGTGGAAGACATGTAGGTGTTACACTTGAGGGTTTTTGAGCCCTCCAAAGACAAATGTAAGCATTGGAAGAACAAATGCGCAGAGGAATAAATCTTCTTATAAGAGATGAAAGTGAGGATGAGGACGAAGTAGAAGAAAATGTTGAAGGGGAGGCAGTTCTAAAACCAGAGTAAGAGAGGCTTTTTAGGGTCATCTCCAATATTGGAAAAAGACCTAAGTTTAAGTTTCCTAGTATTTTTGGAAAATATTAACCCAGACGACTTGATCAATTGGGTCAATGAACTAGAGAAGTACTTTGAGTATGAAGATATTGATGATCCTGATAGGGTCAAGTTTGTTAAGGGTCAAGTTTGTTAAGGCCAAATTGAAGGGACATGTAAAGATTTTGTGGCAGGAGGTTCAGTTGGAGCAAAATAGAAAGGGAAAGAACAAAATCTCCAAATGGGACCGGATGATAGCTAAAATGAAGCAACAATTTATTCCCATGGATTATGAGCTTGATTTGTTAAAGAAAATGCAAGGGATCAAGCAAGATGGAAAATCTATTCAGGAGTATACCAAAGAGTTCTACCAAGTTCTCATTAGAACCAGTCATGCCGAAGCTGATAAGGAGAAAGTGGCTTGTTATCTTAATAGGTTAAGGCCAAGTATTCATGATGAGTTGAGTCTAGTTTGAATGAATAGTATTGAAGAGGCATACTAGTTTGTCCTAAGAGTTGAGGAAAAATTGAACAAGAAGTTTGACAAAAAGAATAGTGGAAGAGGTCATGGTGGAAGATATGGTGGACGATCATATGGTGGCCACAATGATGATCAAAAGAACAAGGATGAGGCTAGAAGTAGTAGTCAGAGCCAAAGGGGAAATAGTTTCAATCATTTCCATGATCAGAAAAATAGAGATCAGAGAGGAAGAGGTAGAGGACAAGGATCTGGAATAGGAGGCTTCCGTGGGAAATGTTCTCACTATGGAGAAGAAGGGCATAAAGCATTTGAATGTACCCAGCACCAAGGAAGGATGGATCAAAGAATAGAAGGTTAGGCCAGAGTTGCACATGTTGATGAAGATGCCAAATCATCACATTCTAAAGATGCTAAAAGAGGAGAAGTCCTAGTTAATAGAAGAGTCTTGCTAAGTGGTGAGAATGAACTTGATCAAAGAAGGAGCTTGTTTCGCAAAAGATGCAAATGTGAAGGTAAGTGTTGTGATGTGATCATTGATGGTGGAAGTATTGACAATCTGGTGTTAGAAATGATGGTCTCAAAGTTCAAGTTGAAGAGATAGAAACACCCACGTCCATACCATATTGCATGGGTGGAAGATAACCACAAAGTCATGGTTAATGAGCAGTGCTCAATGAAGCTCAAGATTGGAAGCTACCAAGATGAGGTACTATGCGATATCATACCTATGGACATATGTCATATGTTGTTGGGTAGGTCATGGTAGTTTGATAAGAATGATGTAAAAAATGGGTGAGAAAATACCTACATTGTGACCAAGGATGGAGTGAAACATAAGTTGAAGTCATTGAAGGAGAAAGAAGAAAAGGTATGTAGTGTTGCCAGAATATATTTTGTTCAGAGTTTCTCAAAGGTTTGAAGCATGAGCATATGTGTTTTTCTATAATTCAAAAAGATGGTAAAGAAGAAGTTGATGAGGTACTTGTAGAATTTGTGGATATGTTGGGAGAGTTTTCTGATATTGTATCAGATAATGGTCCTAATGGATTGCCCCCAATGAGGAAGATCAATCACCAGATCGATTTGGTTTCAAGAGCTAGTTTTCCAAACAAGCTAGCACACAAAATGGCACCAACAAAAACTGAAAAGTTGAACAGACAAGTTCATGAGTTGTTGTAGATGGGGTTGATTCGAAAGAGTATGAGTACATGTGTTGTACTAGTCACATTAGCATGAAAAAATAATTGAGAATGGCAGATGTGCATAGATTCTTGCACTATCAATAAGACCACGTTTAAGTACAGATTTTCATTGCCAAAAATGGATGATATTATGGACTGTTTGAGTGGAGTTGAGAATTTCACAAAGATAGATCTGAAGAGTGGGTACCATAAAATTCATATCAAAGAAGGTGATGAATGGAAGACAACTTTCAAGGCCAAAGAAGGATTGTATGAGTGGTTAGTCATACCTTTTGGGCTAACCAATGCACTAAGCACTTTCATGAGGCTCATGAATGAGGCACTAAAAGAGTTTCTAGGTAAGTTTGTCATTTTTTACCAAGATGATATTTTGATCTTTAGTAAGACATTGGAGGAGTACTTGATCCATATTCACAAAGTGTTTGATAAGTTGAGGGAAGAAAATTTGCTGATAAACCTAAAGAAGTGTAGTTTTGTAAAGAAGGAGTTGGTTTACCTAGGATTTGTAGTCTCAATAGAAGGTTTAAAAATGGACCTAGAGAAAGTGAAGGCTATCCTTGAATGGCCTACTCCAATGAGTGTGACAGAGGTAAGATCTTTTCATGGACTAGCTAATTTTTACAGAAAGTTTATAAGAGGTTTTAGTAGTATTTTTGGACCCCTAATTGAAATAATGAGAGGGGATAGGAAAGAATTTAAGTGGACTATAGGAGCAGATAAGAGTTTTAATTTGTTGGAATAGAAAATTACTGAGTAGCCTATTTTAGCACTTCCTAATTTTAACAAGGTGTTTCAAGTAGACTTGTGATGCTAGTGTTACTGCAATAGGAGCTTGTTTGATCCAAGAAGGTAGACTTGTTACTTATTTTAGTGAGAAGTTGAATGATGCAAAAAGAAAATATTTTGTTTATGATCAAGAATTTTATGCTATAGTTCAAGCATTGAAGAAGTGGAGACACTATCTTCTTCCTGACAAGTTTGTTTTGTATATTGATCATCAAGCTTTGCAATATTTGAGTAGTCAAGGAAAATTGAACCAAAGGCATCTAAAGTGGGTTGAGTTTTTGTAGAGTTGTACATTTTTTTTGAAACACAAGAGTGAGAAGTCTAAAAGAGTTGTAGATGTTCTCAGTAGAAGACAACTTTTGTTGATAGAAATACAGATAGAGGTGGTTGGGTTCAAGGAACTTAGTACTTTGTATCAAGATGATCCTAATTTTGGTGAAGCATGGAAGGTTTGTACAAAACCTATTACACTTGACAGGACAAAGTGGTTGGATTTCATGATCCCAGATAGTATGTTGTTCAAAAGAAGCCAGTTGTGCATTCCAAAAAGTTCAATGAGGGAGAATATCATTAAGGAGAAGCATAGTGGAGGATTGGCTACACATTTCGGTAGAGATAAAACCATAGCTTTGGTTGTTGAGAATTATTACTGGCCATAGTTGCAGCAAGATGTGAAGAAGTTTGTAAAGAGTTCTAGAGTATGTCAGATGGCGAAAGGAGTAAAGCATAATACATGGTTATATCAGCCATTACTTGTACTAGAGAAGTTGTAGGAGGATGTCAACATGGATTTTGTTTTTGGATTACCAAGGACTCAGTGTTGGCATGATTCTATTTTTGTGGTGGTTGACAGGTTTTCAAAGATGACACATTTTATTCCTTGAAAGAAGACTAGTGATGTTGTTCATGTGGTAGAGTTGCTTTTCAGAGAAGTGGTGAGACTACATGGCCTACCGAAGAGTGTAGTTTTAGATCAAGATACCAAATATGTTGTGTATTTTTAGCAAACATTGTGGAAGAAGTTGAAGACAGATTTGAAGTTCAGTTCATCAAATCATCCACAGACTGATGGACAAACAGAATTTGTGAATCACAGTTTGGGAAACTTGATAAGATGCTTGGTTGGAGATAAACCAAAAGGACATGATATGATTTTACCACAGGTAGAATTTGCATGTAATAATTCTGTCAACATGACTACTAGTAAATCACCATTTCAGATTATATATGTGAGTAGTCTTAGAAATGCTTTTGAATTGAGGCAATTGGATAAAGGAGAGATAAGTATTGCTAAAGTAGAAGAATTTGTTGAACATTTGAAGAACATCCATGAGGAGGTGAGGAAGCACATCATAAAGATGAATACAAAGTATAAAGCTAAGACATATGTGAAAAGGAGGTCTAATGAGATTGGAGATGAAGTCATGGTTCATTTGAGAAAAGAGCATTTTCAGTGGGTACATATAATGAGTTGAAGATGAAGAAGTTTGGACCATGCAAGATAGTGAAAAGGTACGATTCTAGAAATTCTTATGAAGTGGAGTTGCCTGTTGAATTGAATATTTCACAAGTATTGAACATTTCAAATTTGATAGAGTATTATGAAGGAGGTGATGGAGATGAAGTTTTAGAAGTGCAGTGGAGTATTCTAGTAGCTAGTTTAGCTACAAAGGCGATTGAGGAGATATTGGATAGTCATGTTGGCAAAAGCACAAGAAACAAAACTTATGAGGAATATTTGGTCAAATGGAAAGGGAGGCCAATAGAGGATTCATCATGGCTAGCAAGGGAGGAGGTTAACTATCTTGGTTTTCCTCTAAACACCTGAGACATGACGGAATCACTTCTCAAATTACCTCAAGTGTCCGATGCAGGAGCATCCTGGGTGTAAGAGCAACCTTGCATCACCCAAAAATATTTTCCTTTTAGTCTTTTCTATTTTAATAAGGACTAGTAGGCAAGGTGGTTACTATTTATGGGAGCTTTCTATTTTTAGTAAGTTGTCATACGAGCTTAGAATGTTCTCATTTTCTACAGGAAGGTTCATTTTAGAGTTGTAAGCCTACCATAAAAATTTCGTTGCTCTAGCTTAAGTATCAAAGAAGTTATTACGGATTTTTGGTAGAAAAAATTGCAATGAAATCTTTAGGGTCACCATTGGAGGCCTTAGAGTTCCTAGATCAAGAGTTGGAATTTTTGAAAAGTGGTTATAATAGCCAATTGGAGCAATGATTTGAGAGTTATGGCCTTCGAAAGTTGGGCTATTGAAATTTCTAAAAAAATTGGTCAAAAATGTATTTAGCCGACTCTATATGTATTGTCAGGGTCTATTGGCACTAGGTATTAAGTTTAAGCATCTAGAACCTTCCCAAGCAGCATAAAATTGCCTATTTAAGAAAAGCCCAAACATTGCCTAGGACAACTCTAGGTGCTAGTTCGTAGCTTCTCTTGCAAATTACTATAATGAAGGCACCCATGTGAGTTAGCATATTGTACTTGTGAATTCTGTAATTCCACATTTGTGGCACAAATAAGAAGTCCATATTTAGTTCTCAGATTTGTTGTTGTTCCTTTTATTTTTGTTATGGTTTATGGTATTAAGGAGAGCACCCTTCATCAAGAGGTGTTAAAAATATAATATAGGAACAGTAGAAACTACAAAGAAATCACTCAATGAGGAAGCCTTCTAGGCTACCTGATCTTCCACCCAACTTTGCTTGACCACAACAAAATTCAATGAGATTTGAAGGGGAGAGAGATGATTCCATGTAAAAAAAAGATTCGACTAGTTACCATTAGTACTACAATCAATAAGCGCCTATCTAAATTTGACAATACAATTGTCCATGAAGAGCCTAAGAAATCGGGTTATTGCAAAGATGTTTAAGGTCAATCCATTTATTACAATTTTTTTTTAATTGTACTAGAAAGTGTTAACATAAATTAATTGTGGATAATTGCCTACATTTTTTATTTGACCTAAATTGCCTCAATAAAATAAAATAAAACTTTAAAAATCATTTTTTTTCTCTAAACTTTAAAATTGTTCTCTCTATTATATATGTATGCTTACTAAATAATCCAACTAATTAGACATATATCTTTTGAACATTGGTAAAACTTATTATAAAATCAATTAATATTTAAATTGAATGTAAATTATGTAACATTATTTATTTAATATAATATTATATTCTTTATTTTTTATGAAGGTCCTTCATGAAATATTTGTAACTATTTCATACAAGAAAATGAGTCTTATATCTCAACCTCTTAAACTAAGAGTCTAATACTAAAGAGTAGTATCCGTCAAGCCAAATTCACTCCGAATTTTAAATATGCACATATAAAGAATACAATTAGAATTTAGAATGGTCTATTCACGAGAGAGCAAGGAAGAACAAAGCAAGCTATAAAAGTTATGTCGGAATAAATCTCTTTTTGTAGTGGGGAATAAATTTCTTCCCATGGTGGGGAATGGATTTGTTTTCATATTGGCTCATGTTGTTATCATAGCGTGAACAGGAGCGTCGTATACTCTTTGGCTTTTCTGTATTCAATTACGACGGCATTAGTACTATGTTTCTACCTTTTCTCTTTAACCTACCAAGCACTATTAAAGTATTTTGCCTTCAAATATGCTGTCCTTGTTTAAAGTGTTCAGATTCGAAGATGACTGGACTTATCATAGATGGCCAGTCTATGCAATTACTACATACTAAAATTCACCAGTCTATGCAATTACTACATGCTAAAATTCACTATTCAACACTTTTAATTTAAGAATTAATCTTAGTGTGCCATGTTTATGTTTAAGCGTTTAAGCCGTCTTCGTGACTATTATCCGTTGTTCTAATCATATTAGGCAAGACTTAAATTCTGATAGACTTATTCAGAGCCATAGAACTAATTTCTTTGACTCTAATAGTTACAGCACAAAGTTTGGATCATGGTGCTATGACTGTAGCTTAAGTTTGCAAGACTCGGAAGAGAAGAACGATGGAGGGGAAATGGAGCAGTTTGCGGGTGGGAGTGGGAGACAGCGTGGGGGATTTTGTTTATCGGCTTTCAAAGGATTGGATGATAGACCTCGTAGTGTTGGTGAGCATGATGGTGCAGCTTCTGCTCGCTTTTGGCGGTGCACTCAGATACCGCAGTGGAAGTTCGGTATTGCAGTTAGTGATATGGTTGGGTTACATGTCTGCGGACGCCGTGGCCATCTATGCACTTGGTGTCATGGCGCACACTCAGACTCGTGCAATCTTGTTCGGATTATGGGCTCCCATATTGCTCTCACATTTGGGAGGACCGGATACCATCTCCGCCTATTCCACGCCAGACAATGAGCTCTGGTTAAGACACCTGCTCACCATGTTGTACCAGATCTCGGTGGCCGCTTATGTTGTGTATTTGTCACAGTTGGGAGGGTATCTGTTAGCTGCGGCCCTGCTCTTGTTAGTTGTTGGCATTTCCAAGTACGGTGAAAGGACTATGGCCTTGAGATCCTCCAGCCTCTCGCAGATTGTCAGCTCGGCTGATCCCATGAACGTCTTTATGCAAGAGAAGGGCGGAAGATGTAATTATCTGGTCATGGGACTGAAAACATGGACAAAGGGGGATGATATGATGGTGACTATTAACGATGTTTGGAATTCCGAGGATAAAGCGCCCACAGAGAACTACCTGCTCTGCTTGTCACATGCCTTATTCAAAATGAATAAGCGCAGATATGTGAATCTCTATCTTCACGAAAGGTATTACAACATAGCGAGGGACTTCTACTTTACCGATGATTTATCTCACATCCCTTCCCCACAGAAGATATTTGCGGTCGCCGAGATGGAGCTGAAATTTTTGTACGATCTTTTGTTCTCCAAGTCAAGCGGCACGGCATTCAGTAAAGTGGGAATAGTAATGCGCTTGGTCAACATCTGTCTTCTGGGAATCACAGGTTTTCTCTTCTACAGCGAATTGAGGTCGCAGAAAGTGTTGAGGGAAACTCTTTCTGCGCAACGCATGGTGTCGTATGTGCTCCTATCTGTTGCTCTTGTTTTAGAGATTGGGCAGTTCTGCAGAGTTTTGGCGTCGGATTGGACCATGGTCTGGCTTATCTGCGCACGCATTCGGCATTCCGGTGGAAGGTGCACAAATCCGCAATTGTTTTCTCTGTTATTTTTCCTAAATTAATCTTCTTTATATTTCATAAGTCAACTCTATTTTCAATTTTCACATTATGCTTTTATTAGTGTAAGCAACGATTTTGAATAGTGAAGATTATCTTCTACAAAAAAAAAAAAAGAAAAGAAAAGATAGGTATTAAATACTATAGGACTTTTTTTTTTGCTCTGCTAGGGTTTTCTTGCTACATGCGAACTTTCCGTTTTTTTTGCGTACGGCCCTTCGCTTGCACTCCCCTTCTGTCGGCACTTGTCATCCCGCATTTACTGCGGGAGCTTTAGATTAGGATATAATGGCTCCGGCCAGAGGTGAACTAGTTGTTTCTGGTATTCATGCTGCTGCTTCGAACTGCCATGGCACCGCCATCGAACAAACGCTCGCGCAAGTTTGTCCCGAAGGTCTTCTACGAGGTAATCCTGATATTGTCCTTCCTTTGTAAGAATTTGATGCTGCATGTGATTGGTTAGAACAACATACTTTGATAGGGTATTTTGTTGGTAGGACTCCCCCTGAAGCTATGCTCAGAGAATGGGTCAACAAAAGCTAGACTCCTCATGGAGTTCGTCGTGACGCTGTGCAAAACCTTACCAAAGGTTTTTTTTAATTTCACTTTGCTAACACGTCGCAAGTAGACGCAGTTTTTACCAACGGCCCTTGGTCTATGCATTCCTCTCTGCTTGTTTTTTAAAAATGGTCCCGAGACTTATCTGTCTCAGATGATAAAAAACTTAGAGTTCCTATTTGGGTTGAATTCCCAGGTCTACCCTTGCCCTGCTGGCCTTTTATTGAGTCTATTGCCCAAGCCCTTGGCAAAGTTGTTACCAAGGAGCCAGAGAATTTTTTAATGCTCGTCCTCAGCGGCGTGTTTGCATTGAAGTTGATCTTTCTAAAGATCTCAAGGATTCTGTGAAAATCCAGATTGGTGCTCAAACCTTCTCACAAAAGGTGCTTTACTTGAACCTACCTAACACCTGTTATAGGTGCCAGTCTGCGAAACACAAGATCAGGGATTGCCCTTTGGCTACGCCTAGGGTCAAACCCCAGCCTAAAGCAACGCCTATCAAACAGGTCGAAGGAAAAAAAGAAGAACGGGTTACTGTTGCGCGCAAGGGCAAGCCTGCCTTGAATCCTTTAGCCCCCAAGCCATCCTATGCGGCAATTACTGTGATTCCTCCTATTTCCACTGAAGTGTCAACGCTTGCTACCGTGGAGACGCCAGCGGCTTCCATTACACTTGTTCCAGTTTCGCAGGTTTCAAACCCTGCTGGTTCGTAGGGGATTAAGGCGGCCGCCAGGGCCTCGTCCTTGGCTGGGGCTCGTTCTCCTCTTGTAGTCTCTTCCATAGTACCACCAGCAACAAGGCGTTCTCACAGTCCTCCTGGACATATGGAGATATCAGGGGTAAAACGGCAGGCTGTAAGTTTAGAGGATTTCCCGTCTGACTTCCACCCGATTTCTACCTTTTTGCAGAATAGTTACTCCTCTCTGGAGGACGAGGATGATATGGAAGAGTTCTCATGAACTTCCTCTCTTGGAATGTTCGAGGTCTTACAGACCTCCCCAGAAAGTACTATGTCCGGGATACCCGTCATAGACTTGGGAATTTAGCTTTTCTTTGCCTGCAAGAAGTTAAGATTTCTGGTTTCATGCTTTCTGCTGCATGCCGCATCATTTGGCAGGATAGCGTCATGTTTTCTTCTCAGCATGAAGTTGGTCGAGGTGGTGTAGTTACTCTCCTGTCACCTCGCCTTCATTCTACTATTATCTCACATGGTTCTAACCCCACACATCGTATTATTTGGCTTTTTCTTTCTATTAACAATCATTATTTTGGAGTCATTAATGTTTATGCCTCCAATGATGCTGTGGAAAGGGCACAAATGTGGGTTTGGCTTGCTGACAACTTGCCGCCAGCTACTTGGGTCCTGTGTGGGGACTTCAATATGGTTGAAGTGGCTTTTGACAAAGATGACATTTTGTCTTTCCGTTGGACAGCAGGGGAAAGAGAAGCCTGGTTTTACATGCATCATAAATTGGGCCTTTTTGATCCCAATACTAGCTGCCATCATGATAGTGGGGCCTAGCACACTTGGTCCAATTTTCGAGCCGGTCCTGACTGCATATTGAAATGTCTTGATCGTGCTATGATCTCGGCGCAATCTTTTTTTTCCTTTTCTGAAGATCGTGATCTACCTATCATTCCCCTGACAGATGTGACGTTGTCAGACCACTATCCTATTTATTTTGGTATTTTTTGGCAAACAACTATCCCCAAAGTGGCCAAGTCTCAATTCTTCCTCAACACGTCTATGTCGTTGCATGCTTCCACCATCTCCCACATACAATGTGTCTGGAATTTGGAACCACGTCCACATTCCCATCGAGGTTGGATTCAATGGTGGAATGATGCCATTACCAGAACAGCTCGATTTTTGCACATCTACAGGCGTCAGCTGGCAATTTTTAGAAAACGGTCTTATGAAGCCAACACCCTTGCCCTCAAAAAAGCCTCTGAAGCACTCACCTTCAACCCCTTTGATGTGGATCTTCAAATTCAGCTTGCCAAGCTTTGCCATGAAAAGCAAATTGCTAATAACTATGCTACCCGAGGAGCTCAAATCAAAGCCCATCTCCACTGGTTGGAGGTTGGCGACAAAGCCTCGAAGGAGTTCTTCCAGGCTCTCTGAGCACATCATACCAATGTTGGGATTAAAAGAATAAAACAAGGAACTGATGTTCTTTTCAGTCTGCCTGACATCCTGCAAGCTTTTTTTCTTCACTATGAGAACGTCTTTGCTTCGCAGGGACATTCGATTGCCCAGGAGGAGGCTCTCAGAAAGTGTATTACTGTTACTCCAAATCGCCTCGCGGTTGAGCAACGCGCTTTCTGTGAGCAACTTCTTTCCCTCCGAGACCTTAAAGAGTCAGTTTACTCCATGGAGGATGACAAATCCCCTGGGTGTGATGGATTTCCTTGTGAATTTTACAAACATCTTTGGGAGCAAATTGGTCCTGATCTGCACAAAGTCTATCTTGAAGCATACCATTCTAAAAGCCTAGGAGTGATCATAAGTAAAGGCAATATTAAATTCATACCTAAAGCTGGTGATCCTGAGGACATCTGCAACTGGAGGCCCATCACCCTCCTGAATGTGTCTTATAAGATCATTGCTAAGGCGCTCTCTCTCAAAATCCGCAATATGCTTCTTCTAATTGTGCGGCCTAAACAAACTGGCTTCATCAAATCCAGGTATATTCTTGACAACATCATTGCTGTCTGGGAAGGTATGGAATGGGCTCATAAGTCCAAGCAGCAGGCTATCTTTTTAAAGATAGATTTTGCTAAAGCCTATGATTGCATTGAATGGCCTTTCATTTTGGCTATGCTTCAGGCTCTGGGTTTTGGTGCCAATTTTCTTCAGTCCGTGGAGATGCTCTTTGGTGACACTAATGCTTGCATCACCATCAATAATTCGCAATCTAAAGCTTTTGGATTTTTTCGTTCCATCAGACAAGGTTGTCCGCTAGCTCCAACGCTTTATGTCCTTGCTGTTGAAGGTTTTGGTTATTTACTTGCTCACTCTGTGTCTTCAGGACTGGTCCGTGGCATTTCCTTGCCTAATTCTTCCTCCCAGTTAGTCAATGGTCATTTTGCTGATGATTCTTTTCTTACTCTTCTTGAAGATGAAGAAAACATAAAAAATGCTTTAAATTGTCTGGACACTTTTTGTCAAGCCTCTGGCTCTGCCATTCAATGGCATAAAACGCTCTACTACCGACTGTCTTTTTTGCCAGCTCCACCTTGGTTCAGCCAATTCCAATGGAAATGGGTTACTCATGGAGAAATCTTTCGCTTTCTCGGCATTCCCTTTGCTTTCCAGGCTTCCCCTGTGGAACTTTTGAATGTTGTGCTTACAAAGATTAGCAAAAAGCTTGATTATTAGATCACTAAGCCGCTTTCTCTTGCTGGTAAATTCCAGATTTGTTCTGAGATTTTGGCTGCCACCCATGTGTATTATTCTTCTTGTTGGGCTCCCTCCAAAGCTTCCTATCTCAAATTAGAACATTTGCTCAGAGATTTTTTTTGGGCCTCTGGTTCTGACCATCATGGTTTTCACAGAGTTGCTTGGGATTTCTGTTGTCTCCCAAGGGAATTTGGGGGTCTCGGCTTGCTTTCCACTCGGAAGCAGGGCCTTGCCCTCTGTGCTAAATGGATTATTAGAGCTATTTCTAGAGATGAAGCCTGGAAAATTCTTGTTAGGCATTGCATCTCTTCAGGCTTCCCTGCTAACAGACTGGTGTGGAAGGGGATTGGTTTTCAGACCCTTCTCACTATGCGTGAACCAGTGGTCATACAGGGCTCTTTTGTTATTAAGAGCATCTGGAAAGCCTGGGAAGCTATTAAACCTTGGCTTTGTTGGGCTGGTGATGAGTTTCGCAATGGGTTGTCCTTAAATCAACAGAACATTTGGTGGTCTCCCCTGTTTGCCTTCCAGGGTACTCCTCTTGCCAAGACTCAAGGTGCCAGTGCTCTGCGTTTCTTTAAACGTGGCATCCGCACTACCAAGGACATTTTTTCAAGAATCACCATGAATTTCAGGTCATGGGAGGATATGCAAGTTCAATACCGCCTTGTTCGTGCCGATCGCCAGACCTATGACCTTCTGTTGTCGTCCATCCCTGTGCACTTACTTCATAAAGTGGGGATTCAGTCTGTTCATCCTTGGTGGTATGATTGGAAGTGGTTTCCTGCCACTCCATTTACCAATTATAAGCCCAATATGGGATACAGATGGCTTTCGCCCCACCTTCCGATGGTGGACACGCTTAATCAACGGTGGCATTTGCATTCTTCGCTTTCTCAATGGAGAAAACGGTTCGACACCATTTGGAGTGCCATTACAGAACCTAAGATTGCACAATTTTCTTGGTGCCTTGCCTTCCAAGGTCTTCCCCTGGGGCCTCGGCTCAAGCACATTGGGGTTCCTGATCCCAGATGCCCATTCTGTGGCCAACCTGAGTCCTTTTTGCATATTTTTTGGTTTTGCAAGTGGCCTTGGAATTATTGGCACTGGATTCATGATTTTTTCAAGCCTTTTAGGCCTGAACCTTTTTCATGGCACATGATCCTGCTGGGTGATTCCCCCAGATTTCCTCAAAAGTTCTCCCAGATTTGGCATACTTTCAAGATGGAAATTTTTTTTTCTCTATGGAAACATAGGAATGTAGTTTTATTCACTCATAATTTTTTGGATATTAACATTGCAATGTACACTAAGGCATGCATTTGTAACAATGTCATTATGCAGATACAGGTGCAAGCTAATAAAGTTGCCCTGGAGGTTGCACACTTACAGGAATTGTTAAATCATTGGGGCAATGCTCCTTGCACCATTGCCAGAGTGCCTCCGGATGCCTCGGTTGATGCCTCCTCGTCTCGTGGTCACCGTTCCTGACGCCAGTCCTCTAGCCGCCATTCACACACGCCACCCTCCCAAGGTCCCTGCCACCGCTCTCCCAGTGGTGGTCATGGCAGTTGGAGGCGTCGCTCCGCTTCCCCACCACTTGGTGGTTCTGGCTGGTCCCTAGCTCCTCCCCTGGGTAGGCTTTTGGCCGGTCTTCGGCTCCTCCCCCTAGACGGGCACACTCTGGTAAATTTCCTCGGCTGGCCTTGGCAATTTCTCTTGCGTAGCCAGACAAGAAGGATGCAGAGACTGCGACTACCCCAAACCCTGCTGATGCTGTTGACGGCTGGACTGTTCCCACTCCGCCTCACAATCCCACTGATGCGTGGGGATTTCCTGATAAAGATGATCCTCCTCCCTCTGTTGGTACTGCCTTGGCAGCCTGAGGTTGTTAAAAGTGTTTTTTTTTTTTATGAATAGTTTATAGTTTTTGACTGAGGCCATGTTGTTTATCCCGGCTTCGGCTGTTTGAACTCATTCGCGGGGTGATCCTGTATCCCCTGGCCCCTTTTTTGTGAATTGTAATCTTAGTAAATTTTATTAATTGAAAAGGACTATTCATCAAAAGAAAAAATACTATAGGACAGTAAAGAATCCCAACGAAACACGGGCACAGAATAAATAGGACACAACTTAATAATTTAATGTCCGAATGATGGTTTCTTCGCTTAACCCCTTGAATTTGATGGTCGTACTAACAATTTTTTCACTTTTGAATCGTCTATGAGTATGAGTAAGACCGTATTTATAGAATATTACTTAATAATGAATATTTGTTATAGATAATTTTATATTTTACTTAATAATATACATAAATATGATTTTATAATATGTATAATATGTATTATTTTATATTATATATGTTTCTATTTGATTGATGTTTAGATATGCGTATTTTGAAGATTGTAATGTTTTCTTAATTTAGAATAAAATATAATGAAATTCAAAAACTTAATTTTAGTTATTTATAATATTAGGTATGTATTTTTATATTATTTATTAAATAATTATATTAACTCAAAAATCATTTAAAGCAATACACATGAACTTAGAAATTTGCTTCTTTATTTGACAAAAAGACTCTCAAATTACTTGGTGCTGACTTTTATATATATTAGCAATTGATATCTATTATTTATTAATTTATAAAAAAATTAAGTTTCAAACTATTGGACAATAATTTTATAGCTAAAAAACATAAAATGAAAGGAGCCGTCATTTAAAAAAATCATATGACAGGTTGGGGCGGTAGTGAAATTCCAGCCCTAAGTATCCTATTAGGAGCTTTGTCCAAAAGTGAAACCAATGAAATGAAGTCTATCTTAGCAAAGTTTGCGGGAGTATTCCCTGCATTTTAATCGCATTTAACCTCAGAAAAGAAGTACACTCTTCAACAGAAGCAGGCTCTAGTTCCTTGCAAAGAATTTGTGGTTCTTAATGCTGACAACTAGTTGTATCATGACCTACTTCAGCACAAAAATGATAAATAATTGAATGAATCTTTCAACACAAATAGCTCACTTTAAGTAAGCACTAATATTTTTTAATCAAGTTATTTATTTGGGAGAGAATAATTTTGCATTCTATTTGGGCTTTTCTAAAATTCTATATGGAAATTTTTTATGTAAATTTTGAATTATCTTTAATTTTTTTTTTACATAAGTTTATTTGGTAAGTCTCTAGATGTCTTTTTATCAAGGTGTCAAAAACAACTCTAAAAGATGTAGATTGATGGTCATTCAAAAGAGACACCCATACTTATGACAACACATGTGACACATTTCATTTAATTATTGACAATAAAAACTTTATAGTGACAATTATTGGTACCATGTTGTCAAAAATATTAGACATTAAAATAACAATTACAAATTAAAATTAAAAATGAATAATCTTACCACAATCAATAGAACTTGTCAAATTCTTAGGACTATGAAATTTGAGAAATTACTTGACTTTCTTTTATGGGCATATGCCTACTTCATTTAATTAATTTAATTAGATGCATTGTTGGATAAATTCTTTATGTTTAACATAATAACAGTAGATAATAAGAAATGGAAAAAATATTATTGATATTTTATAAAATAATATTACAAGTTCAACTTACATATGCATGACAGTATTTGCCACAAGTGGCTTAAGCAGCACACTCAACCATTGACTAATAATGACTTAGAGTGGGCCCAGCCACTCCTAACCAATAGTTTGAGTCCAATGCATAACAGTGACCCTGAGCTATAGGCTAAGAGCGGTTGGACTCACTCTTAGTTCGAACCATTGTCTTAATCTTCTATAATACTCTTGAATGTTAAATTTGATATAATAATAATAGCGTGAATTCGCATACTAATTTAGGATTACTCTCTAATGCACACAGAAGGAATGGAAAGGATTCGTGCATGGCGAAGCTAATGAAGATTGCCATTCTGGTATCCAGCTGCTTCCGCAAGTGCTGCCCGGGTGGGTACTGGAAAAACCAGATATCACAATACTCTATGATCGATACCTGCTCACACGTCTCTCCTTGCATCTGGAAGCTCACTAAATTTCTCCGCCTCACAAGCCTTGTTACGGGCTGGTACACCAAGACAGACACCGACCTAGATGATCTGAAAATAATTATCGCCAACCAACTTAAAGAGAGATGCTCATCAGAAAAAGGAGATGTGGAAAGCTGTAGAAAACAACTGGAGTCCTATGATTTCGGTTTGGAAGTAAACAACGTCCACGAAGATCTGAAATGGGCTTCGCAGCAGGATCAGGAGCATCTAATTCTGCATTGGCATATAGCGACCACAATCTGTGAGATGCAGAGAGAGGCAGAACCCAGTTCAAGCGAAGAGGCGGAGGATATAAAAAGGAATGTTCGTATAAGCGGGAAGTTGTCAAGGTATTGCGCGTATTTACTAGTGTCCACGCCCAAGCTTCTTCCTCTCCATCCAGACATTGCAAATGTGAAGCACATGGTTGTTCACAATGAGCTCATTAGCCTTCCCGACCTTGGCTACAACAGAATGAAAAGCTACGAAAAATATTCTACTCTAGGACATGGAGCAAAACTAGCTCGTCAGCTGCAGCAGCAGCCAGAAGAGCGAAGGTGGAAAATAATATCAGATTACTGGACTGGTGTGATTATATTTTATGCGCTGAAAAACAAAGCTTCTACCCATGCAGAGAAGCTCACTGTAGGAGGTGAATTTCTAACTCTGCTCTGGGCTATAGTCGGTCATATAGGAGTGGGAGATCAGTGAGATGAGCAATGCACAAGGAAGATGACAGTATCCTATTTCCTTAGTTTTCCTAATCAGCGCTTGTGAGAAGTGGTCGATTGAGTTGTATACATAGGAAGTCTAGTGTTTTTAACTCTTCCATTGTCTTTGAATCTGAGCCATAGCATATATTTGTACGAAATGAAGTTTTCATGGAATACTCTAGTTTAATTATCTATTAATAGTAACATTCACTTTATTATGTTACTATTTGTATATACGTTTTATATAAGTTTTTAAAATCATGACATGGTTGTATGTGTTTTTGGGTTATGGAATAAGCACTATTTTTAGCATATTTGATTGTACAAGTAAAGTTAAAATGGAGCCAAAATTGTTTGTAAATAGTTTTTTAAAAAGAAGTATAGTATACTAGTTGTATTGTAATTATTGTTAATGATTACAAATAAATTATTTTATATCTTAGATGTATGATTTTTTTAAAAATATTTTATTTGTTTAAAGAGTTTTCTCCATCAAAATCTTTACATTTTAATGTTCTATTTATATGACTTGTGTATTTTATTTCTTGTGCTTATAAATATCACAAATCTACATACTATTCTATTGCAAAGTTATTGTAGGAAATGTTTCCATACACCATACTTTCTTTCAACACTAGTGACTCCTAATATCTAGTTTTTTGTAAGACTAAATGCACTTTACTCTAGAGTAACAATTAATAACTTAGTGAGATGGGAGAGACCTAGTGTAGATGTGGCTAACTTTTTGTTATAAGGGTCAAATGCTACTCTAATGACACTTTTGTTTGGACCAACTTTACAATCATAGAAAATATTAGTGATAGTACTCTTTAGAAATGTGAGTGTCCCAAAACGATTTAGTGGATTTAATATATATTTCTTTTAAATATTCTAAAGTGAATTGGTCCTAGAATGATTCCTTGTCATTGAATAAGATCGTTAAATATGAATCAAATATGTATGAATACAAAATATATACACTTGAATACCTAACCTAACTATAATTAAGGAAAACTTACACTAAGTGTACTCAACAAGCATTCAAACAAACAAGAATGAAGACTTAGAAATTTGGAATTTTGTAAATTATATGATTAATCACATATACTGTAAGATAATTTCAAATTAAATTAAATAAGTATCAATATACAAGAGAAATATTTAAATGTAAAAAACATAAGAAACAATAAATATATACCAAGCTGTTCTTCTTGCTAGAAATTTGAATTGTTTGAAGGTTAGGGTGGAGGGAGATTCCATTGACATCAACTGCCTAAAGGATGATAGTCCCCTCATCTTCTATACTCAACTTGATATCCCTCTCTAAAGATACTATTAGTACCTTTGAAAATATCTTTATATCATATGGATATTGAGAAACCAACACCATGGTAGACTAGGTGGATAGTGAAGGGGTTAATTTTGGTCACCAATTGAGTTGGCAAGATGAGTTAGATTTCAACTATGATGCCAAATCTAGTCTTGGTAATGACCATACTCATGCACAAGTTGGAAACTAGTTCTATGAGAAATAGGGAAAACTAAGAGAGGAGGAGGGGAGGGGGGTGAATCAATGTTCCACAGATTTTTGCTCAACTATGGATCTCATTAACAATCTTTAAGCTTTCATATATGATCAAACACAAAATTACACATAACAATAACATAGTACAACTCATAACATTGTTATTTGTTAACTAGGAAAACCTTGGCCAAGCGAAAACCCTGGTCGAGATGATAGGCACAAAATGACCCACTAATCAAAAGTAATTTGTGAAATATCTTGAGTTTTTAAAGAGTATATTACATCCATATGGTGTATAATGTCTTAGTTAGAGCATTAGGCCTTGTTAGAAGACTCAATCCTACTAGGAGCTATTATTGTAAGAAAAAATATGCAAGTTGAGCCCACTGCCCAAATATGCATATAAAATAGTAAAATTTGTATACAAAAGATATAGTTACAAAAACCTTTCTAATAGTGTTGATATCTTCAATATCTAATTTTTCCTTTATAGCTCTCTTCACCAAATTGATCTGATGCAGAAGCATCCTGGGTTGACATATTATCCTACCCATTTGTTTTCATTTTTCTAGTTATTTCCAAGTTTTAGTCATTGTTGAGTTGCAACATTTGCTAAGTGCCAGTAATTTTGCAGTTTAAGTTGATTTGAGATTATCTCACATCATGTTAACACTTGGGTTCACGTGTTATCCCATCTCTATAGTGTGTGCTAAGTTGTTCTTCATGTGCTAAGTTACCTAATGTATGCCAAGTGAGTTTTTATGTGCCAAATTACCTAGTGTATGTCGAATGACTCTTCATGTGCCGAGTTTTCCTATTTATGTCGAGTGTCAGCATTTTGGATATGATTTCTGTGTTTTTGGTGCGAGCTGACTTGCAGGATTGATTTCAATCATGACATTTATGATGAGATCTTTCCTTGGGATATGCCCAAACTATTATTGGGTCGGCCTTTCTATTATGTAATGTTCTAGAATGATCTGTAAGTCATTTTGGCAAGTATAAATAGAATGTTTAGGCTTAGAGTTAGGCAATTTTTGGGGGGAGTGTAGAGAAAAATTGGAAAGTTGGAAACATTGTTACATATGTGTCTAGATGTTGTGAATTTGAAGTTGGATACTAGATCTTGAATGTATTTTTTATCTGGTCATATCCCAGAAGGCCTTATAGCTAGGCATGTATGCTGATTATTTGTTGAATTAATAAAATAATATTTCTCTCTCTCTCTCTCTCTCTCTCTCTCTCTCTCTGTGGTGTTGTTCTCTTTGCGTGTTTGCTTGCATTTTTCTAACTCTGCAAGGTTGGTTTGGATTGTTGGGTGTGCCTTTGGCCCTAGTGATTCTTGTTAGGTAGTATTAGAGCATAGTTGTTCCTAAGTGTGTAAGAAAATTGCCAAAGTGTGAGGCAATTTGTACTAGGACTTTGGATCGTGTAGAACCCAATTTTAGATTTGGTTGTATGGTTTTAGATCTATGAATTTGACCTATAACTTGCAGAGGGTTATGATCTTAGAGGAACCTAATTTGTTAAGATGGTTTTTGGTAGAGGAAATGTCAATAGTGTCATTTTAGATGCATTAAGACAAATTACAGCCAAATTAGATGTTGTGGAGATAACCCAGAGGATTGGAGTGCATCTTGAGGATGTGAGTGATGATGAAGTGGTAGCACCAAACCCTACTCTGAACCTAAAGAAGATTACATATTGCTGAGAGTATTATCTAGGGCACATTCGAAGCTTGTTATAGAAGTTATTCCGTATGATGGGAAATTGGACACCTATGCTAGAATTGATTGGATCTCTGATATGGAGAAGTTCTTTGAGTATGAAAACACTCTTGATAATAGGAAGGTGAAGATTGTAGTTACTAGGCTAAAAGGTCATGCTTCATTGTGGTGCGAGCATTTGCAAATTGATAGACAAAGGAGAGGAAAGAGGAAGATTAGAACTTCACTGAAGATGGTGAACAAGGTAAAGAACAAATTCCTTTCTTCTGATTACCAAGTTAGCTTGTGTTAGAAAAATGCAAAATTTGAGACAAAAAGATATAACTGTGAAAGAGTATACTAAGTAATTCTATTGATTGGACATTAGATCTAGACACGTGGATGATGATGTTGAGAAAATTGCAAGTTATATAAATGGATTGAGATCTAGAATTCAAGATGAAATAAGTTTTGTGAAATTGGAAAGTGTAGAAGAAGCATATCAATATGCCTTGAAAGTTGTAGAGATCTTGACATAGAAGCATGAACAAAGACAAAGAGGTAGAGGTGGTAGATTCTAGAGAGGTAGAGGTAGATCTTATGGTGAAGGTAGAAGATCTAACAATTCTATGCAAGATAAAGGAAAATCTAAATGGAAGAATGATGACAAAGACAAGACTGAGTGGAAAGGTGGTAGTTTATATCGAGGAAGAGGTAATTCTTATTCTAGAGCTAGTTTCTGTGGTAATTATTTTAGATGTGGCAAAGAAGGGCATATATCCTTTGAAAGTGGGTAGAATAATAGAAATGTTGTGATTCAAGGAGACATTGAGAGTTCACCAAGTGGACCTAAGGCTAGAGAAAACTTGATGGTGAGAAGAACCTTATGTAATAAAGGAAGTGATAAGGAACCTATTGTAAGAATTTTCCTTAGGGAAAAATTCACCCAAGATCAAAGAACTCAAGCACAAGCACAATAGTAGACCAGAAAGAGTATGATCAGAATATCAATATGTATTCAATTCAGTGTAAAAGTACACTAGGAGTACCTATATATAAAGGCCTCTAGAATGCTTCTAGAATGCCTAAGAATCAACATCATGATAAGTCATACAGCCAAGCCCATGTCCACCAGATATGGGTTATCCTCCATTAAGCATAGGAGTAGGTTCGATGATGAGAGGATAAGCCTACAATGGTGTAGCACAAAAAATAATGTTATAGACACCGTGTGATAAAATAGGAGTGCGAATAACTGTGTTGTCTACATGACAACTTAGTTAATTATACAAACTCCAGTGTTGTAGACACCGTGTGCTAAATTAGAGTTGCTTACTTCTATGTTGTCAACATGACAACTCATAAAAGTATGTAAACTCCTAAGTGTCTACCCAAATAAATAATAAAATAATGCATTAACCTAAGTAAACTTAAGTAAAGTGTAAATAGTAAATACGTATTTACACCAACACCCCCCCTTAAGTGCAACTTAGGGGAATGCAGTTAAGCTTACAAAAGCTAGGATGAAATGCATAATGGGTCCCAACTACTAGGCCATGTTAGGTACCCATGTACATAACGCAATGCAATCTCTCATAAATCAAATAAAGAGGGAAAACCTCATGGGAAAAACCCTCCCCCAAAAGGAGAGATGAAAAGACAAGATGCATGGATGGATAGAGTAATCAAGACCCCCATAACGGGAAAAGTCCCCCCCATAAGAAAGAAGAGGAAGAGAGACAAGGTAGTCCCCATCCTCTAATGAGAGTGTCGATCAGTGATGGCTACTCCAAGGAAGAAGCTGGTCCATGAGTGCTTAATAATGTTCCTTCCTTTTCGAAGAAACAATGAAAAAGGTACAAGTGAGATGCTTCCCCTATGTGTAGAAAGAATCCCAATGATTAATGATGCCTTTGAAACCTACTCAACTATCCCTATGTCAATGTTGATGGTCACCCCTTCCAATACTACTGAAAAGAACAAATATAGATCTAGCAAGGCTGTATGCAGAACCTATCCCAAAGAACTAACTATCTCCTCAAATGATAAAGAGAGCTCCTACAACTACTATACATAAGGATCCACAATCATATCAACCCTTGAAGATCAATCATGTAGAGAATGGACATGAGGGTCAAAGTGAGCCTTCGCAACAACTAAAGAAGGATCGGCATCATCAAGAGAAGATATATATCATCAATGATGTCTTGCAAGTTTGCTATGTATGACTCCACAAACAAACCTGAAATACTTGTTATGTAGTCAACCCCTATTGCTGGAGTTGGAAGACAAGGTGTACCACTCTATACTGGACCTATCACTGTGCCAATATATGCATGTGGAATGTGTTGATGAGGTGACCTCTCTCTACATCTATCAATAGGATCCCACAAATCTGAGTCTGTTAATCACTACCATTGGTGTCACTATTAGTTTCCATAGTGTATGAAGTGTAGAGAGGATTAGAGGATAAGTTGGGTGAACTTTCCTCAAAGTGTACATTCCTCTCTACAAAAATATCATGAGTCTTAGGATCCATAAGTATGTATGCCTTAACATTGTCTTTATATCCGATGAAAGTACAAGGCCTAGGTGGTGCTGCCTTGCATCCCCTAGAAGATATGTTTTCCCATGCTAGACAATTGAAGACTCTAAAGTGTTTCACAACTAGTTTTCTACCACACCATGCCTCAAAAAGGAGTCTTACCATCTAAGGCACTATAAGGAGACCTATTAAGTATGTTAGTGGCACTACTTATAGCTTCAACTTCAAGTGTTGGATCAAGAGACTTGGCTTGTACCATGTAACTTTCTATTGACTTAAGAGTTTGTATCCTCAGTGCTACAACATCTATCTTGTGTGGACTGAATGCTAGTGGATCATGAAGATCAATACCCTCAAGTTTGCAAAAGTCTTTGGGTGAACCCACAATAATGGGTTCCACTTTAGTGGGACGAACAAAAATGAATAAAATTTTGAAATGAGAAATTGAGTTTACCATATGTTCGTGCAAACACACTTATTGTGTTCGCGCGAACTTTTTTTTTAATCATAATCGTGTGAACATATTTCGTATGTTCGCGCGAACATATGTGATATATATGTTCACGCAAACATGATTTGCATGTTTGCGCGAACATAGGTTCACGTGAACATGGTAAACGTGTTCGCGCGAATGCCGTGTTCGCGTGAACGCCATTTTCGCACGAACATGCAAAATCACAAAAATTTTAACCTTTTTTTCTTTTTTTCTTTTTTTTGCTCTTTTGATTGCCATAGTTGTAGGAGAATGATCTCCTACTGTAAAATAAAAAATGTCAAAATGTGCTTCTTGGAGCAAGCTTTCCAACGACTATAATTTTATTACATAATTTAATCATTAAGACTTTCAAATATGAGTTTAACTCATTATAGGTTCATTACCGATTGAACATCAACTGACTTTGACACCTTAGAAAAATTAGTAAATTAGGTCAAAAAAAATTTGAAAAATATGGAGGCACTAGCTTATTGAGATACCTTTCTATTCAAAAAAAAAAAAAATGGTTTATGATAAATTGACTTCAAATTATCTGTGTCAAATGGAATGTATGTTTGAATTACGGTTCATGTCACTTCAAAAATTCATAAAATATACAATATTGAACAAAAATAAATCAAACCAAATGCAAACACTGGATATTGATGCTACAAATCCAACGCAGAAAGAATTACTTCATTATCATTTCTAGAAAAAAAGTTATGTGTGTCAAATGGACTATCACTTTTTAAAATATTGAATTTTATTATGTACCACTTTTTGGAGGAGATAAAAAAAATTGAAATAAATAATTTTTTTTTTAGATTAAAAAATATGGTTACAAAGTAGGAACAAAGTACTCAAAATCACTAGTTTATGTCATCTTGAAATTATTTATTTTTTTGGAGATATAGTCACTTGAACGTGACATTTGTTGCAAACATATTGATTTCAGAGTCAAAATTGGTCAAAAAGTGGAACCCATTATTATGGGATCACCCCTTTAAGTCTTGTGTCCACATATCTACTTTCATTGTCCATCAGAAGAACCTTGATGGCTTTCCTTCATTTTTGTTCAACATGGCTCTTAATGTCTTGAAACTTTTCAAACACTTCATTCTTGTGATAAAGAAAGTAGACACATGTGTAGTGTGAAAAGTCATCAATGAAAGTAAGGATGTAGTGACCTTGGCTAACTGATGTCACTACAAAAGGACCTGCTAAAACCATGTGAACCAACTAAAGAACAACTGGTGCTCTTGAAGACTTCCCTTTATCATACTTCTCCTCTTGATGCATATCCACTAAATATGTTGAACACTCACACTTAGAAAAGTTGATTATAGGTGGACCTTTTACCATTTCTTTTGAGCCAAGTTGCTAAAGATAGTAGAAGGCAAGATGACCATACCACTCATGACATAATTTGGTTTGTGAATTAGATTGAGTTAACAAGGCATGTGAAGGAGACTTAGGCACAAAGTGGGAGAAGTAATAAAGCCTCTTGTCATGATTGACTTTTTCCACTACAACCAATGAATCATCTTTGAGACTTCATACCATTACAAAATCTAGAAGGAACTCAACTTTTTTTCAATCTCCAAGGTGAGTGATTTGGTAAATTGAGAGGAGATTACAGATAAGGTTTGGAACATAGAGAACATCTTTGTATTCCCTATTTTCCATCTCCACATCTCCTTTCCCTTCAACTTCCATTTTTGTATCATCTCCTACAAAGATGTGTGGTACCTATGACTACTTCAATGAAGAAAAGTCTCCCTTTGAAGAACCCATATGATATGAGGCACTTGAGTCAAGAATCCATTCTGATGAAGAACTTTATCTAGCCATAAGTGCTTACTATTTTCCCTTTGAATGGTTGGAGTTGAATCCTTGGAAGCATTTAGCACTTGAATTTTGTTCTTCTTGAGTAGGTTTTCCAACTCATCGATTCTCTTAGTCTTGCAATGATGCTCATAATGATTTGGTTTCTTAAAATATGCACAAAATAGTTTATCCTTCTTGTCATTACTTCTCTTCTTGTTGGAAGAAGAATTGCCTTGCTACAAGGAGGATTGTTGTGTCTTAGATTGTTATTTTTGCTTCCACTTCTTTTTCTTGTTGTTGTTAGAAATTCTTCCTCCTTGACTTGATTGGTTCTCATCACTTACCACCAATGCTTTGGTCTTTGATGACATAAGAAGTCCCATATCTATCAAGTGAGATTGTTCAAAAATCAACATTTCTGCAAATGCATCAAATGTAGGCTTTTGGAAAGCACTTCCCATAATTACCATGTGAGTATTATAATTCAAAAAAAAGGAAGCATACTTTGAAGGTAACCTCTTTAGGATGTGATGAATCAAACTATCATCCTTCATGGGATTACCACAATCTTTATGTAGTTCTCTAAACTCATAGGCTTTGTTGACATAATCTTGAATTGTGTCAAAGTTCTTAGGATCCAAGAAAAGTAGGTCATCCTCAATCTAGTATCCCTTTTCTTCATCCACCTTACCATACAATAATTCAAGTTTGTCCCAAGTAGGTTTAGCTTCCTTGAGACTGGAAATGTGGAAGAAGAGACCTCTATGTACACAAGTCCTAATAATTTCTAAAGCTTGTTGGTCTTTAATTTGCCGATCAAAGAGTGTTGTAGCATCACTGGATTTGGGGATTGTACCATCAACATAAAGATTTAAACCTTTTGTCATTAATCTACTCCATACAATATCTTTCCATGTATAATAATTGTGTGAAGTTAGAAGTGGACTTTTAGGTGAACCCATGATGCAAAAAATAAAAGAGCACAAAAGAGAGAGATAAAAAAATAATACACACCCCCCTTTTCACTCAATCAAAAGACCCCCCAAAAAAGATGCTTTTGGCACTTTGTATGTAGTGCATGTACAATAGGCCACTTGTCAAAATATACAAAGTGGACTTCTAATTTTTCTATTTACAACTTCCTTTTCAAGCTCAAATCTATCACTAAGCACTATAGCTCAGATATACAACAATTCTAAAAAGTAACCAAAGCAATACAATGTAGAAATGGCCCTAAGTGTTAGGATAAAACCATAGACAGAAATAAAAAACTACATGCAAATATAACCAATAACAGAAAATAATAGATCACACAAAAATGAACACAAGGCACCAAGATTTAACATGGTTCACCCAATCCCTGCGCTACATCCACCAAACAACAAGTCTGATCTTATTCCAATCAAGTGATTACAACCTGATTACAATTTGTAATCCCTTACAGCTCAATACCGCCACAAGAAACAATTTTGCATCACAACATAATGAATAATAATTTACCTTAAACCCTTTTATACAAGTATTTTATGCCATTTTAGAGTTTAAACATGTCGGCCATATGTCAGCCATATGTTGGCTACTTTTTATGAAGTATGTACAGTACTTTCCTGATCAGTCACCATAATCTAACAATCTCCCACTTGGGGACTGATGAGGCTCCACACTAAACAACAATCTCCCACTTGGAGACTGATCCTATAGCAATACCACTACCACATGGGGCTCCCACTAGATCAAACCACCCTGGACTCTGCTGCTCTTTTATTCATGTTTAGTCTAAAAGACAAACCGAAGCTGAAGAGGAGTTTAACTTCTCCTTTTCTACAACCTTTGTCAACATATCTACTGGATTTTCATTGGTATGTATCTTCTCTAGCTTTAACTATCCATCCTCCAAAACTGATTGAATGAAATGGTACCACAACTTTATGTGTTTGGTCTTAGAATGCAAAGCTGAATTCTTTGCAAGATGAATGGCACTCTGACTATCTATGAACAAATAATTATCCTTCTAAGGATGTCCCAATTCTTCCAACAAGAACTAAAGCCATATCATCTCTTTGGCTGCCTCTATAGTAGCAACATACTCTGCCTCTGTAGTGGATAGAGCATTAATCTTCTGTAACCTAGAAACCCAGCTCATAGCTACCCCACCAATAGTAAAGACATAACCTGTAGTACTCCGCTTGGTATTGATATCCCTTGCCAAATCTGAGTCAACATAGCCCTATAAATCAGTGGTAGAGCCCCCAAAGTGTAAAAACTTATTGAATGTTCCTCTCAAATATCTAAGAATCCATTTGACTGCATTCTAATGCTCAATTCCTAGATGACTCATATACTTGCTAATGACTCCCACTACATGGGTAATATCTGGCCTAGTGCATACCATAGCATACATCAAGCTTCCTACAACTGAAGCATAGGGTACCTTGGACATCTTATTCTCCTCTTCATGTGTCTTAGGATACATCTCCTTAGTCAACTTCAAATGACCAGGTAAAGGTGTGCTAATAGCTTTAGCATTCTCCATAGAGAAACGTTGCAAAACCTTCTCAACATAATCAGCCTGAGATAGCATTAATGTTCTATTTTTCCTATCTCTGCAAATCTTCATACCAAGGATTTGTTTTGCTGCCCCCAAATCCTTCATAGCAAATGCATGTGCTAACTGGAATTTTAGCCCCTTAACATGATCCATGTTAGACCCAGCTACAAGCATATCATCAACATATAAACATAAAACAATGTAGCTATCATCATCCAACCTCTTAAAATAAACACAGTTTTCTGAATGACACCTATTATATCCATACTCATGCATAAAACTATCAAATTTTAAAGACCATTGCCGAGGTGCTTGCTTCAAGCCATATAAACTTTTCATCAATTTGCACACTAAGTTGTCCTTACCTTTGACCTCAAATCCCCGTGGCTGAGCCATATATATTTTTTCATCCGAATCACCATGAAGGAAGGTTGTTTTAACATCGAACTGCTCTAAATGTAAATCTTCGATAGCCACAAGACTTAAAACAGTACGGATAGAAGTCATTTTAACAATAGGAGAAAATATCTCATCAAAATCAATTCCCTTTTTCTGTGCAAATCCTTTTACAACTAACTTGGCTTTAGATCTTTTTTTACCTCCTTCCTCTTCTTTCAACCTGTAAACCCACTTATTCTGTAAAGCCTTTTTACCTATAGGAAACTTGCACAAATCCCATGTCTTATTCTTTAGCAAAGAGTCCATTTCATCTTTCATTGCAAACTCCCACTGAATCTCAGTATCCACCTACACAGCTTCATCATAACTTTCAGGTTCACCAGCATCAATAAGTAAAATAGAATACAAAGAGGGAGAAAATCTTTGTGGAGGTCTAATTTGCCTCGTTGACCATCTAGCATTCACTTGTGTGCATGGTATTTGTTTTTGTGGTTGTTGCACATCATGAGGAATGGCTAGAACATCAGCTTTTGAAGTATCATCCAACACTACATAATCATCTTCTTTCTTCTCATGTTGCAGCAATAGATCTTTGTACAACACTTTCTCATTGAATATGACATCCCGACTTCTTATAATTTTATGATTTTCAAAATCCCAAAGCCTATAACCAAATTCATTAATTCCATATCCAACAAAGACACATTTCTTTGATTTAGCTTCTAGCTTGGTTCTATTTTTAGAGTCTATATGAGCAAAAGCTTCACAATCAAAGGTCTTGAGAAAAGAATAACTCGCCTTCTTACCAGTCCATGCCTCCTCTAGAATATCACAACCCAAAGGAGTAGAGGGACCTCTATTAATCAAATATACTACAGTATTGATAGCCTCCGCCCACATGTGTAAGGGCAACCCAACATGCAACCTCATGCTCCTTGCGCACTCCATTATAGTCCTATTCATGCGTTCAACCACTCCATTTTCTTGTGGAGTCTTGGAACAGTTTTTTGTCTATGAATACCATTAGTGGAGCAATAATCTTCAAATTCATGACTACAATACTCACCACCATTATCTGATCTGAGACATTTTAATTTCTTACCGGTCTCATTTTCAACCAAGCATTTCCATTTCTTAAAAGTTTGAAATACATCAAATTTATGTCTAAGGAAATAAACCCATACATTTCTAGTTGCGTTATTAATAAATGTAAAATAATAATGAGAGCCACTAAGGGAAGATACCTGAGCTGGTCCCCATACATCTGTATGCACAAGTTCTAATTTCTCCTTTTTGTTTTTCTTCCCAATCTTTACAAAACTCACTCTCTTTTGTTTTCCATACACAACTTTCACAGAAACCATATTCACACATTTTAGACCTGGTAAAACTTTCTTTGAAGGAAGTACTTTCATACCTTTCTCACTCATGTGCCCAAGTCGGTTGTGCCATAGTGCTGTATCAGAATCTACAGCAGCTATTTGTTCTCCCTACTCAACTACAGCAATTGTTCCTGAACATTCGCTTTTCTCTGAAACAAAAAAAGTAGAAGGAACAATATGACATATACAAAGATATAAGGTGCCTACTTTCACACCTTTTGCTACTATAAGGGAACCTTTTGAAACCTTCCAATTTTTATCATTAAAAGTAACTACACAACCCTCATCACTGAGTTGTCCCACTGAAATTAAATTTCTACTCAGCCTTGGAACATGTCTTATCTCATGTATTAGCCAATGATTCCCATTCTGCAACTTAATCTTAATTTTTCCTTTTCCAACAATCTGACAGGGTTCATTATCCCCCAAATAAACAAGTCCAAAATCTCCTTGGACATAATCAATAAAATAACCTCTATGAGGTGTAGCATGAAATGAAGCACCAGAATCTAAAACCCATGAATCATCAACACTTTCTAAAGAAAAAAGCAAAGCATCCTCATCGGATTTGTTACTTACCACATTTGCCTCCTTGTCTCCATTTTATTTATCTCCTTCATTTTTCTTTCAATTCTAGCAATCTTTCTTTTTATGACCTAGTTTACCATAGTACCAATAGTCGTTTGGTCCTCTCGATTGAGACCTCTTCCCCTTTGACTTTCCTCTTGATTTCCCATGATTTCTAGAGTTACTTCCTCTCTCAGTCATTTTGCCGCTACTTTGTGCATTCAAAGCACTTCTTGATGTAGATCCACCTGAGTATTTCCTACAAGTTTCCTCACTCAAAACAACACCGATCACATCATCATATTTTAGGGTACTAGATCCAAGAAAAAAATTACTCACCGCCATTACCAAGCCATTCTAGCTTTCACGCACAGAACACAAAATCAAGAGAGCCCTAATTTCTTCATCAAACTTGATACCCACATAAGATAACTGACTAGTAATAGTATTAAACTCATTTAAATGATCTACAACAGATCCACCTTCTGCTATTTTCATATTAAATAAATGCTTCATGAGAAATACCATGTTTGAAGCAGAGGGCTTTTCATACAGTGTCACTAGGGTTTTCATCAAGTATTATGTCATCTTTGCTTTTGTAATATTAAATGCCACTGATGGTGCTAGGCATAACTGAATGCTTCCAAGTGCCATTCTATCCAAAAGATCCCATTCAACATCTGACATAGTTCCCTAATTCTTGGCTTTGCCTTCCAACAGCTTCCATAAATCCTTCTGATAAAGATAGTCTTCCATTTGCATCTTCCATAACTAGAAGTTCTACCCATTAAACCTATCAACCCTCAGCTTACCCTCATCTGCCATCGCTCCCAGTCAACCATGAGACTCCCACTTAACCATGAGACTTTCTTGCAAAGGATAACTGAAAGACAACCTGGCTCTGATACCACTTGTTAGGATAAACCCATGGATAGAAATAAAAAAGTACATGCAAATATAACCAATAACAAAAAATAATAGATCACACAGAAATGAACACAAGGCACCAAGATTTAACATGGTTCACCCAATCCTTGGGCTATGTCCACCAAACAACAAGTCCAATCTTATTACAATCCAGTGATTACAACCTGATTACAATCTGTAATCCCTTACAGCTCAATACCGCCGCAAGAAGCAATTTCACATCACAACATAATGAAAAATACCTAACCGTAAACCCTTTTATACAAGTATTTTATGTTGTTTTAGGTTTACAACATGTCAGCCATATGTCAGCTACAACGTTGGCCATGGTCCACATTTTTTTTAAAGTATCTATAGTACTTTCCTGATCAATCACCATAATCTAACACTAAGTTTGAAAGTGATATTTTGTCCAGACAACCCTATTATCTAATTGTATATCTAGAAAGTAGACAAAAAATTAAGCACTTTCAAAAAAAATGAAACCTAAAAATATGTCCATATGAGCCCATACGGAGCATTTCAAGATGTAAAATGCATGATTCAATAGGTATAGTTGCCAAAAAAATGCAATTTCTAACAAATTTGTGCACCAAAATCAAAAAAGAACTAGACCACTAAAAAGTTTAGTTAATTCTACCCAAAATAAAATAAATTGCACCTAATTTGGAGTCTAGATGACTGATTTATGGCCTCCCAAAGTCAGACTATGAAATCAAATCTACATCTAGAGAGGGGTCTAGGCAAGAAACTGCAAGCTTAAATTTGATGGTTAAACAACTATCATAGTAGTTTAAAATTGCATGGGAATGATGGTCAGGTGGCCATAAATTTTAACACCATGAAATATTGATGTTAGCAAAAAATTCATCCCCCTAGTTGATGTGGTGTATGGCTATAGGTGATGTTGATAGGCCATGTGTGATAGTACAAAAGTATGGCCTTATGATGTGTCAAGTACATGTGTTGTGACAAAGTGAGTGACTGGGTCCATGTGTTAGTCTTGAGTGGCGGTCTGAAGTGGCAATGCCACATGAATGTTTGAGCTAGTGGGTTTGACTTGGATGGTTTGTAGATGTTGGAGTGGTAATAGGCTATTGCTGTGGGCATGGACATGGTTGGGACTAGAGGAGCAATAGTGGTGGGTGCCAAAAATTCTTGCCAATGCCAAGTAATAGAGCACTAGAGATTCTTTTATGGTGGTGGGAGTTGAAATAGCAACTGGAGATTGGATGGGCCAGTGAATGAGAATGTTAGCAAGGTTATTTCCAGTAGGGTGCATGCACCTTATGAAGGCAGTGGGTAGTATCTTTAAACACAAAGCCATAGAGTATAAATAAATAAGCTTGTTGGTGCTAGATGTATTCATCGAAACTTGTGTGGTCATTGTCAGATTTGTATGCTGGTCTAGATTATTGAGGGGGTCTGCCAAATTTAGTAAACTATCTATCAAATGATGTTAATTGCCAATGAAATTGAATATTCTCTACAAGGGCCAAGTGTCACTGCCCAATTCCTACAATAAAAATTTCTTTGTAGGGCCAACTAGCCAAAAATAATTTTAAAAATATGCAAAAAAATCTAACAAATTGTAGAGAAAAATAAATATTGATTTGAATAAAAAAAATTATAGATCTAAAGAATGATCATACTAGGATTGCAAATCAGGTCTTCAGGTGCTGATTTGTAAAAAAAAATTGCCTCAAAATTGACTTTGGCCTAGGGTAGGAAAATTTATAGTTGATTTTCACCAAATCAACATTTTGGATGCAATGGCGAGGTCTATTCTGGCTATAGATGCTCCCAATGAAGATCAGACAACCTAGGAATTGAAAATGCTAACGAGGTGATTTTTGGTGGGGTGTTGCAGGAGTTTATTCCCACATGGATCTTGCAAAGGTTGCAAGTAGTGTCTTTAAACACAAAGTCATGGAGTATTAACAAATAAGCACAGTAGTGCTAGAGTATAAAAATTTCTGCCTCAAAATTGACTTTGGCCTAGGCTAGGCAAATTTATAGTTTATTTTCACTGAATCAACATTCTAGATGCAATGGCGAGGTCTGTTCTAGATGTAGAAACTTCCAATGAAGATCAAACAAGTTGATAAATGAGAATGCTAGCAAGGTTATTTCTAGTGGGGTGTTGTGGGAGTTTATTCCCACATGCACCCTGTGAAGGCAAGGGGTAGTGTCTTCAAACACAAAGTAATATAATGACAATGATACTCTGGATCTGGGTTGTGGTGCTAAAGCAACAATGGTCTCAAATAGCTATCTAAAGAGAAATTCTCCAAACTTTGGTACCATGTAAGAATTTGTCTTAGGAAAAAATTCACCCAAGATTAAAGAACTCAAGCACAAACACAAACATCATAGTAGACTAGAAAGAGTATGATCAGAATATCAATATGTATTCGATTCAATGTAAAAGTACATTAGGAGTGCCTATATATAAAGGCCTCTAGAATTCCTAGGAATCAACATCATGATAAGTCATACAACCAAGCACATGTCTACCAGATATGGGTTATCCTCCATTAAGCATAGGAGTAAGTGTGATGATGAGAGGATAAGCCTACAAAGGTGTAGCATGCAAAATAATGTTATAGACACCATGTGCTAAAAAAGAGTGCAAATAACTATGTTGTCTACATGATAACTTAGTTAATTATGCAAACTCTAGTGTTGTAGATACCATATGCTGAATTAGAGTTGCTTACTTTTGTGTTGTCAACATGAAAAATCATAAAAATATGCAAAAACTCCTAAGTGTCTCACCAAATAAATAATAAAATAATACAAAACAATAAAATAATACATTAACCTAAGTAAAATTAAGTAAAGTGTAATAGTAAATATGTATTTACACCAACACCAATCCTTAGAAATAGTCTTTTCAAGACCAGATGTAAGATGGCTAAAAAATGCTGCAAGGTGATCATTGACAATGGAAGTTCAACAAATTTGGCTTTAGAAGAGTTGGTTACAAAGTTGTAGTTGTAGAGGTTAAAACATCCCAAACCTTATCATGTTTCATGGATCAAAGATGAGCATAAGATATTAGTAAGTGAGCAATGTATTGTGAAATTCAATATTGGACATTACTTTAATGAAGTGTTGTGTGATATTATGCCTATGGATTGTTGTCATATTTTTTTGGGTACACCTTGGAAATATGATAGATATGTTGTACATGATGGAAGATTAAGTAAATATACTCTTTGGATGAATGGGAAGAAGCAAATATTACTGCATTTGATTGAAAGTCCAAATGAGGTTAATTGTACTACAATAAAAATTTGCATGGTTGCTGGGAAAAAATTTGAAAAAGAAGTGAAGGAGAATCAAGTATGTTTTGTTATAGTTCCTAGGGGATCAAGTGTTAGTAGTAATGGTTGAGCAAAAAAAGATGGTAATTATTGAGTGACAATAGATAGAGGTAGCTGAGTACCAGAAAAAATTGTAGAATTGCTAAATGAGTATAAAGAGATTGTTGTAGAGGATATACCTGATGGTTTACCTCCAATGAGAAGTATAAGTCATTTTATGGATCTAATTCCTAGAGCTATTTTTCCGAACAAAGCACCATATAGATTGAAACCTATAGAGAATGAGGAACTTAATAGACATGTCCATGAGTTGTTATAGAAAGGTTTGATTAGAGAAAGTTTGAGTCAATGAGTTGTACCTATTGTATTAGCACCTAAGAAGAATAGAGAATGGAGACTGTGTACTAATTCTAGAGCTATTAACAATATCATAGTGAAATATAGGTTTCCTGTGCCAAGGATGGATGACATAATGGATTTTTTTGAGTGGGGCAAAGTATTTTACCAAAATTTATTTGAAGAGTGGCTATCATCATATTATAATTGGAGAAGGTGATGAATGGAAGACTACTTTCAAGAAAAAATATTGTTTGTATGAATCGTTGGTTATGCCTTTTGGTTTGACTAATGCACCTACTACTTTAATGAGGTTGATGAATGAAGTTCTAAAAGGATTCATAGGTAAGTTTGTGATTGTTTGTTTGGATGATATTTTGATATTCAACAATACTAAGGAAGAACATTTTGATCATGTTAGAAAAGTATTGAAAAGATTGAAAGAGGAAAAGTTGTTGATTACTCTTAAAAAGTGTTCTTTCATGCAAGAGGAGATTGTGTATTTGGAATTGTTTATTTTAGTTGATGGTTTGAGGATGGATTCAGAGAAGGTTAAAGCAATTTTGGAATGGCCTACACCTAAGAATGTGGGTGAGGTAAGATCATTTCATGTAGAAATTTTATAAGAAATTTCAGTGTTGTTTGCAATGCTATGACTGAGACAATGAGAGGAGATAGAAAGGAATTCAAGTGGACACATGGAGCTGATAAGAGTTTTGAGACTTTGAAACAAAAGGTTGTTGAGTTACCTATATTGGCTTTGCTTGATTTTAATAAGGTATTTCAAGTTGAATGTGATACATGTGGTGGTGTAATAAGATTTGTATTAAGTCAAGAAGGTAAACCTATTGCTTTCTTTAGTGAGAAGTTGACTGATGCTAAAAGGATGTATTATGTGTATGATCAAGAGTTTTATGGTATTGTTCAAGCTTTGAAGAAGTGGATACATTATTTTATTCCTAAAGAGTTTGTGTTGTATACTAATCATAAAGCTTTAGAATACTTAAGACGTCAACATAAATTGAATCAATGACATATGAAGTGGGTTTAGTATTTGCAAAGTTTTACATTTGTGATCAAGCATAAGAGTGGAGTTACTAACAGAGTTGTTGATGCATTAAGTAGAAGACATTCTTTATTGACTAAAACAAAGGTTGAAGTTCTTAGTTTTGATGAAATGAAAGAGTTGTATGATGCTGATCCTGATTTTCTAAGGTGTGGAGAGAGTGTAAAGTATAAAATTTGGTAGATCACATTAGTAAGTATGATGAATATTTTATTCAAGAAGGTATGTTGTTTAAAGGTATTCAATTATGTATCCCTAGAAGTTATATGAGGTTGAATATAATTAAGAAAAATCATGGTGGTGGATTGTTGGACATTTTAGGATTGATAAAACATTGAGTTTGCTGAAACAAAAGTATTATTGGCCATAGATGTATAAGGATGTTTAGAAATTTGAGAAGAGTTGTGGAGTTTGTCAAGTTACAAAGGGAGTAAGTTAGAATACTAGATTTTATACACCTATTTCTATTCTTGAGAAATCTTGGAGTGACATTAGTATGGATTTTGTTCTTGGATTGCTTAAAACAACAAAGGGGTATGATTCTATATTTGTTGTTGTGGATAGATTTTCTAAAATGACGCATTTTATACCTTGTAAGAAGATGTTAGATGTTGAGCATGTTGCTAAACTTTTCTTCAAAGAGATCATGAGATTGCATGGATTTCCAAGAAGTATTATTTTTGACAGAGAGTAATTTTGTTGGATATTTTTGGAAGACTTTGTGGAAGAAGATGGGTACTGAGTTGTGTTGTATACAATTGTTCAATTGTGTGTTGTCTTTGATGTTACACAAATGTCATATTAGTTATTAGTCAGAGTCTACCAAGCTCAGATGGTCAGCAAGGAAAAAGACAAAGGTTACCAAGTTCAGAAGGTTAGCAAAGAAGGTTTACAGTGTCTACTGAGCATTCTCGGGCTTTACCTTACACAGGTAGTTGTTATCAAGCTCACTTAATCATCAAGAGAAAATCGTGCAGGAAATAGTTCTTACTGAGCTTTCATGGATAGTGAAGGAAATTTAGTTGTTACCAAGCTCATTCAGTCATCAAGAAGAAATAGTGCAAGAAACAGTTATAACTGAGCTTTCATGGACAGTGAAGGAAATTTAGTTGTTACCGAGCTCACTCGGTCATCAAGAGAAAATAGTGTAGGAAACAATTATAACCAAGCTTTCATGGACAGTAAAGGACATCTAGTTCTTATTGAATTAACTTGGTAGCCAAAGGATTTTGCAGCTTTTGTAGTGTCAAACGAGTTAAGACGGTTAACTCAGGAAATTATATCTAGATGCAGTATTTACCAAGCAGGGTCGGCCAATGAAGGATTCCATTATTTTGTGAAATAAAGTTTATTTATTTAATGTAATATTTGTAGCTGACTAATATATGGTTTATTGGTAAATGTAACTTGTGAATGAGCCAACTTGATAATCTAAATGGTATATATATGAGGTCAAGTTGTGTATTCTAAGTGTGTGATGGGTGTGGATGAAAAGAAGGACTAAGAGCAAATTTTGAAGGATGATCAGATATCATTAAAGAGTAGCAAAGCTATATTTGATCAAGAAGAATCTAATAGTGCAGAACAAAAATTTATTATCAGCAAATTTAGTTGTATCTTATTCAGGTCAATTCATTGTTACTTTCTAACTATTGTAGTAGTAATTTCAAATCTCTTAACATAGTTGGTTTAACAGACATTTTGTAAATCCTCTAACAAGGTGACAATTTATTTGAATTGTTCAAAAGACCTCTAGCAAGGCCACTCCTAATAGGGTGATTAAATCCTCTAATAGGGTCACACCTAATAGTGTGTATTGTAACCTTTAATAGGGTTGGCTCCTAACAGGGATCACTTTAGAAGAGTGAAAAATTGGTAGCTAGTTACTTGGTGATTTTTCCCATATTGGGTTTTCACATTCAATCTGGTGTCTCTCATGTTCATTTTATTTAAAATTTGCATGCATATTAATAATTATGAATGCTAGATGATTAGTAATCAGTTAATGTACCGAGTTACAACATTTTCATGGTGTTTATTGAATATCAATATCTAGTTATTTAAAACATCTAAGGGATCTGTGGATTTGTTTTTTGTGGTAACTAATTCACCCCCCCTCTCAGTTACTCCATCTATATTTCCAAAAATTGGTATCAAAGCTTTTGGTGCTTGCAGGAAAAGATTTCAAGTATCTAAGCCAAAGGTTAGGATGTCTTATAAGAGGTAAATTCCAAGACTTAATAGGGAAAACTTCTCAGCATGGCAAGGGTTGATGAGACTTCATCTAGCTTCTATTGGTGATACAAGGCTGAAGTACCTTGATGAAAAATATGTAGAACCTTCTGGTACATTATCTTTCAATGATATTGCTAAAAAGAAGACTCACAACAACATGATTATAGATATAGAATCTGCTCTGAGTTATGAAGAATTTGATGACATCAAGGATTGCAAAACTGCCTTTGAAATGTGGAACAAGCTAAAAGAAATCTATGGAGGAGATGATAATATGAGAAGAGTCAAAGAAAAAAGTTTGGGAGGACAATTTGATCAAATGAGGATGAGAGAGGATGAAAACATTGCAAAATATGTTGAAAGAGTTAAAGCATGTGTTAGTGCAATCAAAGCATTTGGAGGAGATATCAAGGAGGAGACAGTTATAAGTAAAGTTCTTAGAACTCTACTTCCTATTTATGCAATCAGAGTCTCTGCAATTCAAGAAAGAAAATGTGAAGCAAATCATAAGATAAATTTAGAGGCCATAGTTGGAAGACTAACTGCATTTGAGCTAGATAACTATAATAATTATGTTCCAACTGCCAAGAACATTGAATTGGCATTTGAAGCCAAGCTTTCACTCAAAGAAAAAGGTAACAGGTTAAAGGATCCTCAATCAAATAGTGATGAAGAATCAGAATAGAGTTTAGATAGTGATCTTGAGGTGGTTGAAGCTCTGCTAGCATGGAAATATTCAAGAGGCAAAGGAAAATACAAAGGTAAGGTTCCTCTAATCTATTTTTCTTGTGAATAAATTGGACATATTGCTGCTAGGTGCCCAAATGGGCAAAACAAGGATGAGAAGAAAGGTCACAAGTGCAATGGCAAGAAAGACTTCAAATCATTCATGGATAAAGGTAAGAAAACATGTTTCATGGCTAAAGATTCTAATGATTCTGATGATGAAGAAGAAGATGAAATTGTTTACATTGCTATAAAGAATGAATCTGATAATAATGAAGAAATGGAACTCATTTCTCATGTGAGAAAAAATGATACATGGATTATAGATAGTAGTTGTTCTCATCACATGACTGGTGATAAAACTATGTTTGAACACTTTCAAGACTATGGTGTTGACAGTGTAAGATTTGGTAACAATGAACCTTATTGTACAAGAGGAAAAGGAAGAATCTCATTGAACAAGGAACTTGTATGTGATAATGCATATTGGGTAGAAGGACTAAAGCATAATCTGTTGAGTGTGGCACAACTACTCAATAATGAAATCAAAGTGGAATTTATGCATGAAAAAACAAGACTGCTGGATGACAAAGGAGAGCTGATTGGATTAGGCACTCAAACAAAAGGTAACTTGTTTTATCTTGAACTTGGTGAAAGTTCATGTTTTATTGCTCAAGTTGAAGAAAGTTGGTTATGGCATAGGAGGTTATGTCATGTAAACTTTGACAATTTGGTAAAAATAAGTAAATTCAAGAAAGTAAGAGGCATTCCTAACATAAAGAAACTTGAGCTTGGTCTATGCAAGAATTGTCAAATTGGCAAAATGGGAAAAACTAGTTTTAAAAGAAAGAACTATCAGTCTAAAGAAATTTTAGAAATTGTGCATACTGATTTATGTGGACCTATTGGCATTGAAAGTTATACTGGTGAAAAATTCTTCATTCTTTTTGTTGATGATTATTCAAGAATGATAATTGTCATGTAGCTAAGAGAGAAATCATAAGCATTTGAAAAGTTCAAATAATATTTGGCCAGAGTGGAAAAGGAAATAAGAAAAAGACTGAAATGTTCAAGGTCTGACAGAGGGGGTGAATTTATTTCACATGAATTCAATAACTTTTGCATTGAAAGGGGAATCAAAAGATAGGTTTTAGCACTAGGGACTCCTATGTGTACTAGATTGAAACTTACCAAAGATAATGAATCAAAGCAAGTGGATCAGACATTTTATAGATCTATGATTGGAAAGTTGTAGTATGTAGTGCATACAAGACCATAGATTGCCCTTGTAGCAGGAATTGTGGCAAGATTCTCAACAAAATCAAAAGAAATTCACATGATGGCAATCAAAAGGATCATAAGATATTTAAAAGGAACTGACGATTATGGATTATGGTATAAACTTGGAAGAAATATGGATTTAAAATTGTTCACCGATGCAGATTGGGTAGGGAATGTTGATGACAGAAAGAGTACAAGTGGGGGAGCTTTCTTTCTTGGAAAGAGGTTGGTTTCTTGGACAAGTAAAAAGTAGAACTGTACATCTGAGTCCACAGCAGAGGCTGAATATGTTGCAGCAGTAGTAAATTGCTCAAACATTTTATGGTTCAAACAATTATTAGAAGGTATGAAGCAAGAAATCAAAGAACCTATTATTATGTTTTGTGACAACACAAGTGCAATCAACATATCCAAGAATCTAGTAATACATTAAAAAACTAAGCATATTGCTATAAAGTATCACTTTGTTAGAGAATTGGTACAAGAAAAGAAAATTAGATTGGAATATGTCCATACAAAGGAACAAATTGCTAATATATTCACAAAGCCTTTACCTAATGATGCATTCTTGTATCTAAGAGGTAAGTTAGGGGTAATTCCCCTATCTAAAGCTCACTAAAATATAGTTTTAGTGATGCATCAATAGGAATAGAATCAAAGATCTATCAATTGATGCAACAAAGTAATGAAGACATTGCATATGAATCAGTGCATCAGGTACAATGCTATTCATTTGATTTGTGTTGTCTTTGGAATGTGTTGTCAAAGAGGGAGAGTATACTGTCATATCTTTCTAAAATTTGCAAGAAAAGAGAGCTTGTGTAAGAGGGAAAGATTATTATGAAAGAGGGAGATTTCTGTAAAGAAAAGATCTATTTAGACCCATTTTCAAATTTCATTCTACTATGACATGTTGTTTTTCTATCAATGCCAAAGAGGGAGATTGTTGGATATAATTGTTCAATTGTGTGTTGTCTTTTATGTTACACAAATGTCATATTAGTTATCAGTCAGAGTCTACCGAGCTTAGATAGTCATCAAGGCAAAAGAAAAAGGTTATTGAGTTTAGAAGGTTAGCAAAGAAGGTTTATAGTGTCTATCAAGCATTCTTAGGTTTTACCTTGCACAGGCAGTTGTTACCAAGCTCACTCGATCATCAAGAGAAAATAGTGGAGGAAACATTTCTTACCGAGCTTTCAGGGATAATGAAGGAAATTCAATTCTTACCGAGCTCACTCAGTCATCAAGAGGAAATAGTGTAGGAAATAGTTCTAACCGAGCTTTCATGGACAATGAAGGAAATTCAGTTGTTACCGATCTCACTCAGTCATCAAGAGAAAATAGTGCTAGAAATAGTTCTAATTGAGCTTTCATGGATAGTGAAGGAAATCTAGATTTTACTAAATTAACTTGATAGCCAAAGGATTTTGTAGCTTTTGCAATGTCAAACAAGTTAAGACAGTTAACTTAGAAAATTATTTCTAAATGCAGTATTTATTGAGCAGGGTCAACCAGTGAAGGATTCCATTATTTTGTGAAATAAAGTTTATTTTTTTAATGTAATATTTGTAGCTAACTAATATATGGTTTATTGGTAAATGTTACTTGTGAATGATCCAACTTGATAATCTAAATGGTATATATATGAGGTCAAGCTACGAATTCTAAGTGTGTGATGGGTGTGGATGAAAAGAAGGACTAAGAGCAAATTTTGAAGGATGATCAAAGATCATTGAGGAGTAGCAAAGCTATATTTGATCAAGAAGGATCTAATAGTGCAGAATGAAGATCTGTTATCAGCAAATTTAGTTGCATCTTATTCAGTTCAATTCATTGTTACTTTCTAACCATTGTAGTAGTAATTTCAAATCTCTTAATAGAGTTAGTTTAACAACCATTTTGTAAATCCTCTAACAAGGTGACAGTTCAGTTAAATTGTTCTAATGACCTCTAGCAAGGCCACTCCTAACAGGGTGATTAAACCCTCTAATAGGGTCACACCTAACAATGTGTATTGTAACCTTTAATAAGGTTGGCTCCTAATAGGGCTCACTTTAGAAGAGTGAAAAATTGGTAGCTAGTTACTTGGTGGTTTTTCCCATATTGGGTTTCCACGTTAAATCTGGTGTCTCTTATGTTTATTTTATTTAAACTTTACATGCATATTAATAATTATGAATGCTAGATGATTAGTAATCAGTTAATCTATTGAGTTACAACATTTTTATGGTGTTTATCAAGTATCAACAGTAACTAGTTATTTAAGACATCTAAGGGATCTATGGATTTGTTTTTTGTGGTAACTAATTCACCCCCCCTCTTAGTTACTCCATCTATATTTCCAACAAGTTAAAGTTTAGTTCTACATTCCATCCACATCTTGATGGATAGACAAAGGTTGTAAATACAAGCTTGGGCAATTTGCTAAGATGCTTAGTTGGAAATGAAACACATAATTGGAAGATGGTATTGGCACAAGCTAAGTTTGTATATAATAATTATTAGAGTAACTATTATTTATGCTTATTAATTAGATTTTCTTGATTTAATTAATTAAATTGTTTATTACTCTAATTTACTTAAGCTATCTCTTAGGTTCATATAATTAATATTTTATATTAATTATAATGTACAACCTAGTTTCTTTTCCCTTTTTATGGTTTTGTTCACCTTTAAGGTTGAATTCTTGTAATTTCTTTTTCATTATCTTGGAATACATTTTGCCCTCACTCCGTTGAAATTTCTAAATTGTTCTTTTTTCCTTCTCTGGTTTCCTTTCAACAATAGGTTGTTTGCATGCAAGTGTTCTTAGCAAATTGTGAAGTTTGTTTTCTCAACTTCTAAATGATATCAGAGCTTCATTGCTACTACTTGGTTTGGAGATCTTGAACTCATGATTTGAAGACAAAAAAATCCATCTTTTCATAGTCTTTTCTCTTCAATCCAGAGGAGACATATTTTTTTGGTGCACTTTGGGCAAAAATAGATGCTACCATCACACTCAAAAGGCTTGGTGTAGCCAAAATTCATATAAAATTTGTCTATTTCAGCTACATAGCCTCTAAAAATATTTTTTTGGCCTCCCAAGGGCCATATAGATTAATTTAAAAAAAAAAAAAAATGCTTTAAAAGATTTTAAAGTGGACACCACCCATGTGCCACTTGTGCACCACCAGCAGGCTGCTTGCACTCGGCTAGAGCCATGCCTCAGCCACCCTGCTACTGTAGTGCGGCTCGCACCTAGTCACTGTTGATGCACTACTTACCTACCAATGCCACCACCACCACACCACCCAATGACCACTGTCATTATTGTCCCACCACTTGGCAACCATCATAGCTAGGTGATGTCACCTTCTAGTCAGGTGACATCATTTTCCTAATAGGTGACATCATCTCCTAGTCACCAATTTTTTTCTGACAGATATTTTTTGTAGGTGCTAATTTCATTTTTTGAGCGTGGACGTCATCTTTCTAGTGACTAGATTTTTTTCTGGCAGACGGCCATTTAATGGCCATACAACTGTCAATTTTTTTCCATTGTCTATAATTTTCTAAAGAGCTCATTCTTTGGAGGAGTAGTTCATTTTTTGGTCATAACTTCAGCATATGTAGGTCTTTTTTTGATCCGAAAGAAGTGTCAAAAATCTAGTTCCGAGCCAAAGATGATGATGCTAGTTTCATTTTATGAAAATTCCATTTGAGCTCATGTTTTTGGCATTAAAGTAGAGGCTTCAGTTTTCTCCCTCTCTCCATCTAGCATCTAGGTTTTCTTCTTAGTTTCTATGCTTTCCATAGTTTTTTCTTTGACTTACAAGGGATATATTTATAATTTTTTGGGGGGATACATTTTCCTTTCTATAATTTAATTTAGAATTGACCCTTCTACTTCCATCTTCTTCTCTCAATGTTAGACCCCTTTGTGGCCTGACTAACACTACACAACTACCACAATCGATAAGCACACATGACTCAACTTCTTATGTCATGTGGCTTATGGTCATGTTTGGATGAGAATCAACCTTTCCTACAATGTCCTTTCAAAGTTCTTTAGTATAGAAACAAAATGGATGAAGCCATGGGCTTGATTGCACTAAACATTTTTGATAGTCTTCTATTTCACCTGGATGGTTTGGCCACTTTGCGAGCTATTTGGACCAAGTTTCAAAACTTTTTTGGCATAGTGAATGAGTTCCAAGTGCTACAACTTGATGCAAGGTTGACTTCTTTGACACCTACCAGCTTTCCCACCATTGAGGACCTCTTGATGAAGTTCAAATATTTGTGTTCAGTGTTGTAGGGATGTGGAAAAAAAAATAGATGATGAGTGTATCCTTTTGATACTCTCAAAGTTGCAAGTACAATATCAAATCTTTTCTTCCACTTTCTACTCCACTATGGATGCTTTGGGCAACAGACATCAAATGCCTTCTTTTTGAGACATCCTATGATCAATTGACATGGGAATTGGAAAAGATTCTATAGGTGGATACTTTTGGCTCTTCCAACCAAGCATTGGTTGTTCAGTTTTCTCAAAGGAAAGAAAAATTGAAAGCCAAGCCAAAGAAAGATACACCAAAAAATGATCCTAAACCTCTAGCTAACCCTTCCAAGGGTAAATCTTCTTTGAAGTCTATTGAGTCTTCCTCCAAGACTAAGAAGAAATTAGTTGAGACCTGTAATTTTTGTGGAAATAATGGACATCCCATTTCTAGGTGTTGGAAACATTTGGAGGCTTTAGAGGAAGCCATGCAGGAGCATCACATTTCTACTCCTAAGTCTCCATCCCCTCCTACAAGGAAAGGTCACACTGTTACTACACAAGCATTAACTTCTAAGCCTACCTAGATTCTTGATTCTGGTGCCTCTCACTATATGACTCACACTCAGTAGTTGGTCACCTCACTTGCTCCTTGTGCTACTTCATAGATTGTGGTTGGAAACTTATCACATCTTTTAGCTTTGGGTTCTAGTTCTGTTACATTATTTGGGGGTTCTCTTTAGGATGTTCTTTTTATCCTTGACATCTTGATGAACCTATTGTGTATTTATTAGATTTTCCACTCTAGCTATGATAAGATAGTTGAGTTCTCACCACATGATGTGGTTATTCATGATTGGCATGATTTTTAGTTGATTGTGGCTATTGGGAGTGTTAACTCTACATCTTGCCTATACAAATTTGATGGATTTGAGTCTTCTGATGGCATAGGTTCTTGTCTTGTAGCACATGTAGATTTAGTAAGTAGACTTTGGCATGAGCATTTGGGCCATGTCAATTATAGATATCTTCAATAGATGAGCACATAGGCACTTGTTCTTGGGCTTCCCTAGATTTCCTACACAGATGGTGTTTGTTAGGGTTGTGCTCTTAGCAAACAATGTAGGGATCCTTTCCCACATGGATGAGTCACTCATGTTAGGATTAAACCATGGACATAATTAACAATTACATGCAAATAAAAACAATATCAAAAAATAATAGATCACATAGAAAAGAACACATGAACCAAGATGTAACATGGTTCACCCAATTTCTAGGCTACATCTACCAAACAACAAGTCCGATATTATTATGATCTAATAATTACAATCTAATTACAATCTGTAATCCCTTATAGCTCAATACCATTGCAAGAACCAATTTTTGCATCACAACTTAATGAAAATGCCTAACCCTAAGCCCTTTTATACACCTAATTTTATGCTACTTTAGGCATACAACATGTCAGACATACGTTAGCCACAATGTTAGCCATAGCCCAAATTTTTTTTTGGGGGTGATGCCTAGAACCCCAAAGAATCTATGATGTATAGTACTTCCCTAATCAATCAACATAAACTAACAATCTCCCATTTGGGGACTGATTAGACTCCATGCTAGACAATAATCTCCCACTTGGAGACTAATTATGTAGCAATACTGCTGCCACATGCGGCTCCCACTGGATCAAACCACCATAGACTTTATTGTTCTTTTATTCCTATTTAGTCTAGAAGACCAACCAAAGCTGAAGAGGAGTTCAACTTCTCCCTTGTTACTACCTTTGTAAACATATCTATTGGATTTTCATCTATATGTATCTTGTCCAACTTTAATTGTCCATCCTCCAAAACTAACTGAATCAAATGGTACCACAACTGTATGTGTTTTGTCTTTGAATGCAGAGCTGAATTATTTGCAAGATGAATGGCACTCTGACTATCTATAAAAAATGATTATCCTTTTGAGGGTGTCCCAATTCTTCCAAGAAGAATTGAAACCATATCATCTCCTTCATTGCCTCTATAGCAGTAACATACTCTGCCTCTATAGTGGATAAAGCATTAACTTTCTATGACTGAGAAACCTAGCTCATGACTGCCCCACCAATAGTAAAGACATAACATGTAGTTCTCTGACTAGTATCAATATCCCCTACCAAATCTTAGTCGACATACCTTGTAAATCAGTAGTAGATCCTCCAAAGTGTAAACATTTATTGGATATTCCTCTCAAATATCTGAGAATTCATTTGATGACATTCCAATGCTTAATTCCTAGATGAATCATATACCTACTAATGATTCCCACTAAATGTGCAATATGTGGCCTAGTACATACCATAGCATACATCAAGCTTCCTATAGCTAAGGTATAGGGTACCTTGGACATCTTCTCCTCCTCTTCTTGTGTCTTAGGACACATCTCCTTAGACAACTTCAAATGACTAGGTAAAGGTGTGCTAACAGCTTTAGCATTCACCATAGAGAAACGTTGCAACACCTTCTCAACATAATCAGCCTGAGATAACATCAATTTCTTATTCTTCCTATCTCTACAAATCTTCATACCAAAGATTTGTTTTGCTGCCCCCAAATCCTTCATAGAAAATGCATGTGATAACTGGCATTTCAGCCACCCAATGTGATCCATGTTAGACCTAGCTATAAGCATATTATCAACATATAAACATAAGATAATGTAGCTATCATCATCCAACCTCTTAAAATAAACACAATGATCTGAATGACATCTACTATATCCATGCTCATGCATAAGACTATCAAATTTTAGATACCATTGCCGAGGTGCTTATTTCAAGCCATATAAAATTTTCTTCAATCTGCACACTAAGTTCTCCTTATCTTTGACCTCAAATCCCTATGGATGAGCCATAGATATCTCTTCATCCAAATCACCATGAAGGAATACTATTTTAACATCAAGCTACTCTAAATACAAATCTTTAGTAGCCACAATATTTAAAAGAGTATAGATAGAAGTCATTTTAACAACAAGAGAGAATATCTCATCAAAATCAATGCCCTATTTCTATGCAAATCCTTTCACAATTCACGTAGATTTAAATTTTTTCTTACCTCCATCCTCTTATTTTAACCTATAAACCCACTTATTTTGTAAAGCTCTTTTACTTATAGGCAACTTGCATAAATCCCATGTATTATTCTTCAACAAAGAGTCCATTTCATCTTTTACTGCAAACTCCCACTGAATCTTAGTGTCCACCTACATAGCTTCATCATAACATTTAGGTTCACCACCATCTGTTAATAAAATAGAATAAAAAGAGAGAAAAAGTCTTTCTGGAGGTCTAATTTGCCTTGTTGAATATCTAACATTCACTAGTGTGTGTGGTATTTGTTGTTGCACATAATGAGGAATGGCTGAAACATCATCTTTTGGAGTATCATCTAACACTACATAATCATCTTCTTTCTTCTAATGTTGCTACAACAACACTTTGTAGAACACTTTGTCATTGAATATGACATCCCTACTTCTTACAATTTTATGGTTTTCAAAATCCCAAATCCTATAACCAAATTCATTAATGCCATATCCAAAAAATATACATTTCTTTGACTTAGCTCCCAGCTTGGTTCTATTTTTAGAATCTATGTGAGAAAATGCTTAACAACTAAAAGTTTTGAGAAAAGAATAACTCACCTTCTTACCAATCCATGCTTCCTTTGGAATACCACAACCCAAAGGAGTAAAGGGACCTCTATTAATCAAATATGCAATAGTATTAATAGCCTCTACCCACATGTATAAGGAAAACCCAACATGCAACCTCATGCTCCTTGCATGTTCCATTATAGTCATATTCATGCATTTAGCCACTCCATTTTCTTATGGAGTCCTTGGAATAGTATTCTATCTATGAATACCATTAGTGGAGCAATAATCTTCAAATTCATGACTGCAATATTCACCACCATTATCAGATTTCAGACATTTTAATTTCTTACCAGTCTCATTTTCAACCAAGAATTTTCATTTCTTAAAAGTTTGAAATACATCAAATTTCTATCTAAGAAAATAAACCCATACTCTTCTACTTTCATCATCCATGAATGTAAAATTATAATTAGAGTTATCAAGGGAAGATAAGCTCTAATTTTTCCCTCTTATTTTCCTTTCCAATCTTCACAAAACTCACTCACTTTTGTTTTCCATACACAACTTTCATAGAAATCCATATTAACACATTTTGGATTTGGTAAAACTTTCTTTGAATGAAGTACTTTCATAACTTTATCACTTATGTGCACAAGTCTATTGTGCCATAGTGTTGTAGTAGAATTTACAATAGCTATTTGTTCTCCTTACTCAACTACAACAACTATTCCTAAACATTCATTTTTTTTTTAAACAATTAAAGTAGAAGGAATAATATGACATATACAAAGATATAAGGTGCCTACTTTCACACCATTTGCTACTACAAGAGAACCTTTTGAAACCTTCTAGTTTTTATCATTAAGAGTAACTACACAACCCTCATCATTGAGTTGCCCTTCTAAAATTAAATTCCTAGTCAGCCTTGGAACATGTCTTACCTCATGTAATAGCTAATGATTCCCATTCTACAATTTAATCTTAACTTTTGCCTTTCCAAAAATCTAACAAGATTCATTATCCCCCAAAGAAATAGGTCCAAAATCCCTTTGGATGTAATCAATGAAATAATCTCTATGAGGTGTAGCATGAAATGAAGCACCATAATCTAAAACCCATGAGTCATCAACACTTTCTAAAGATAGAAGCAAAGCATCCTCTTCATTTTTGTTACTTATCACATTTTCCTCCTTGTCTCCATCTAGTTTATCTCCATCGTTTTTCTTTTGAGTCCAAAAATATTTCTTTTTATGGCTTGGTTTCAAATAGTACTAATAGTCATTCAATCATTTTGATTGAGACCTTGTCCCCTTTGACTTTCCTCTTGATTTTTCATAATTTCTTGAATTACTTCCTCTCTTAGTTGTCTTGCCTCAACTTTGTGCATTCAAAGCACTTGTAGATGTAGATGTACTTGAGTATTTCCTATGAGTTTCCTCACTCAAAATAACACCAATCACATCATCATATTTCTAGGAATAGAATTACTCACAACCATTACCAAGCCATTCCAGCTTTCAGGCAAAGAACACAAAATCAAGAGAGCCCTAATTTCTTCATCAAAATTGATACCCATAGAAGATAACTTACTAGTAATAATATTAAACTCATTTAAATGATCTACAATAGATTCACCTTCTGCCATTTTTATATTAAATAAATACTTCATGAGAAATACCTTGTTTGAAGCAGAGGGCTTTTCATACAGTTTCACTAGGGTTTGCATCAACTCTTCCATCATCTTTGCTTTTGCAATATTAAATGCCACCAATGGTGCTAGGCATAATTGACTGCTCCCAAGTACCTTTCTATCCAAAATATGTTAGTTGTCATTTGACATAGATCCTTGATTCTTTTTTTTGCCTTCCAATGGCTTCCATAAATCCTTCTGATAAAGATAGTCTTCCATTTGCATCTTCCATAACTAGATGTTCTGCCCATTAAACTTGTCAACCCTCAACTTAACCTCATCTTCCATTGCTCCCACTCAACCATGAAACTTTTCTCAAGAGGATAGCTAAAAGAAAAACCTTGCTTTGATACCACTTATTAGGATTAAACCACATATATAAATAATAATTAAATGCAACTTTAAAAATAAAAATAAGAAAAAATAGATCACACCAAAAATGACACAAGATACCAAGATTTAACATGATTCACCCAATTCCTAGGCTATGTCCACCAAATAGTAAGTCTGATATTATTGTGATCTAGTGATTATAACATGTTTACAATCTGTAATCCCTTACAGCTCAATAGCACCACAAGAACTAATTTTCACATCACAACTTAATGAAAATGCCTAACCCTAAGCCCTTTATACAAGTAATTTTATTCCACTTTAGGGTTAAAACATGTTAGCTATATGTTGGCCATACATTGGGCACAACATTGGCCATGACCTAAACATTTTTTCAAAGAATTTATGAAGTATGTATAGTACTTCCCTGATTGGTCACCACAAACTAACAACTCATGCTTTGGCACCATTAGAGTTGATTCATAGTGACCTCATGTCATTTCCCACTCCTCCTTTTTCAAATGCTAGATATGTGCTTACTTTCATTGATGACTTCTTTAGGTGCACATGGGTGTACTTTTTGAAGTACAAGTCCAGTGTCTTTGATTAATTTTGAGTCTTTAAGACATTTGTGGAGAAGTAATTTGGTCTTTCTATTTGGACAATATGCACAAATAATGGGGGGATTATGTGAACCAATCTTTCAGGGATTTTTTCTTTCAATATGCTCTTTAGCATCAGTGTTCATTGCCTTACACCCCTCACTAGAATGGTTTAGAAGTGAGAAAGAACAAAACAGTTTGGGAGATGGCTAATTATATGATACAACCCAGGTCCATTAATTTGTGTTTTTGGGTAGAGGCATTTAATTGTTCCAACTATATTCAGAATCAGATGTCTCACAAGGAAATTACATATGACTCTTGAGGAGGCTTGGTCTCATGTCAAGCCTGATGTACCTTCATTCTGAGTTTTTGGTAGTGAAGCATGGGCATTTGTACCCAATGCTTAGAGGAGAGAAATAGAGTGAAAGAGCCGACACCTCATTTTTGTTGGCTATTGAAAGAATGCTAAGGCATTTAGATTGTTCGATCCTAATTTTAGATAGGTCCTATTTTGAAGGGATGTCCAATTTGATGAGCACCTTCTTGTAGTAGATACCTTGTCTCCAAACTCTACTTCACTTACCATTACTCCCTCATCCTTTCCAATCTCTTGGTGATCCCCATTTACCCCCCCCCCCCCCCCCCCCCCACAAGATCCTCCATAGATGCCAAAATGGGCTCATGTAAAGTTGAGGCTACAATATTTATAGCTAGTGACGCTTCCACTTCTCGTTGCACCCAATCTCATACTACAGGTTCTAGTCTTCTCAGTCATGCTATTTATGATGATCCTCAGACATTTGTAGTAGCGATAGCACATTCTAAGTGGGACAGTGTCATGGAGGATGAGTATTTTTCTTTGATTAAAATCATACTTGAGATCTTTTTTCTCTTCCTAAGGGAATAATGTTAGTGTGATACAAATAATTATATCATACTAAGTTTTCTGTTGATGGTTCTATTAATAAGCATAAGGCATTTCTTGTTTTGTAGGGCTTTTCATAGGTTAAGGGTATTGATTATACTAAGACATTTTCCCCTGTTGCTAAGATGAACTATATTCACCTTTTCTTATCCCTAATAGCTTCTCAGGGATGGCCCATTTTTTAGATGGATGTGAAGAGTACATTCTTGCATGGTGATCTTCTTGAGGAGATTTACATAGAGTAGCCTAAGGGATTTGTGCAAAATTCCTCCTTGGTTTGCAGACTTTGACACTCATTGTATGGTCTCAAATAGACCCCTCAAACTTGGTATGAGAAGATGGACTCCTTTTTGCTTTCTATAGGCTTCACACATTGCCATTCTGATCCTATAGTATACATTTAGGGTCTTGAGGTTGAGGTTTTCATCCTTGTGCTATATGTTGATGATCTTCTTCTCATAAGTAGCTCATCCTCTATTCTTTAGGATGTTTAGCAAGCATTGATGGAATAGTTTAAGATGAGTAATCTTGGTCTATAACACTACTTTCTTGGTTTATAGTTTGTTCAATCCTCTATTAAAATCTTTGTTTGCTACTAGAAGTATACTCTTGACATGCTTCAATGCTTTGACATGCTTGATTGCAAGCCTACTCCCACACCTATTTAGTTAGGTGTTACTTTTTCTACCTCTTGCACTTCACCTTCAATGGATCCCACATTGTATTGGTAGTTGCTTGTCAGCTTGTTGTACTTGACACATGCTCATCCTAATCTCTCCTTTGCAATTGCTCTTGTCTCTTGATTTTTAGATAAGCCTCATGAGAATCATTGGCAAGTTGAAAAGCATATTTTGAGATAAATTCAGGGCACATTTATGTATGGCATTCATTACACATGAATAACTCCTCACATTGTTGGCTTCACTAACTTATATTGGGCTAGTGATGTTGATGATCAAAAGTCTACTTTTGGCTTTGTCTTTTGTGTTGGCTCTTGTCATATCACCTGGTTGTGGAAGAGGCAACATTCTCATGCACTTTCGTTTATAGAGACTGAGTATAGAGCAAAAGTGCATGCTAGTCAGGAGATTTTATGGCTTTGGTAGTTGATGACTAAGTTTGGTTTTGCTCCTGATCATCCCACTATTTTGTGGTGTGATAATCAAAGTGTTATTCATATTTCCCACAACCTAGTGGAGCATCAATGCACTAAAAATATTAAGCTTCATATGCATTTCATTTTTCATTAGATTTAGAATGATGTTCTCTCTTTGGATTATATTCCCATTGATGCACAAGTTGCCAACATCTCCACCAAATCTTTTGCATTGCCACACTATCTTTAGTTGTTGTCTATGCTTGTGGTTAAGGAAGTTGTCCTTGGGGAGTCTTTTTGAGGTCTTCCTTCCTTCATGTTTCTTAGCATATTTATTCTATCTCTTTTTGGAGAGGGTTTTCTCCCACTGGGTTTTCTCCTTCGTCTCCAGTTTATAGATATTTCTTTGTTTTAGGTACCTGATCAGGCCTTATTGCTAGGACCCACCTTCCTACTTTCATAGATTTTTTAGGTTAGCTTACCTTGGGAGCTTCAATTAAGGGGGGTTTTTATAGTAATTAATTATCTACACTTATTAATTATATCATCTTGATTTAATTAATTAAGTTTTTCATTACTCTAGTTTACTTAAGTTGTCTCTTAGGTTCATAGAATTAATATTTTATATTAATTATAATGCACAACCTAGTTTCTTTTCCCTTTTTAGGGTTTTATTCAACTTTAAGGTTGAACTCCATAGTTTCTTTATTATTATCTTGGAATACATTTTTCTCTCACTCCATTGAGATTTCCAATCTATGCCTTTTTCCTTCTCTAGTTTCCCTTCAGCAATAGGTTATTTGCATGTAAGTTTTCTTAGCAAACTGTGAAGTTGGTTTTCTCAACTTCTACAATAATTCTATGAATAGAAGTATAGGAAAGAAACATTTTGAAATTATTACTAGAATAAATCCTAGAGGAGTATTAGATTTAAGAGATGTTGCTGATGAAGAGAAGATAAATGTTGCAAGAGAAGAATTTTCTTATTTTATCGAGTCTTTGCATAAGGAAGTGAATTTGAAGTTGGAAAAAAGTAATTAGATGTACAAGGAGAATACTAATAAGTCTAGAAGACATCATGATTTTGAATTTGGTGATGAGGTGATGGTTCATTTGAAGAAAGGAAGATATCCAATTGGAACATACAATAAGCTGAAGATGAAGAGTTTTGGACCTTGCAAGATTTTAAAGAAGTTTGAGAGTGGAAATGCTTATGAAGTTGAGTTACCTAATGACATGGAAATATCTCCTATAGTATCATGAGTCAGATGATGAAGTTGTTGTACCTAATGATTATCCTAATAAGCAAGTTGAAGAGGTTGAACAAATATTGGATCAAAGAGTTGGTAAAAGCACAAGAGGAAAGCACTACTACAAATATTTTGTGAAGTGAAAAAATAGACTAGTTGAAGATGCTACATGGATTTCTCAACCTATGTTGGATTCACCTCAAGTTGTGACACTTGCATGATTTAGGAGGGTCATTTCTTTCTACCCTGATTGTCAGATGCAGTAGCATCCTAGGTTGACATATTATCCTACTCATTTGTTTTCATTCTACCAGTTGTTACCCAGTTTTAGTCATTGCCAATTTGCAACAATTGCTAAGTGCCAATAATTTTGCAATTTATGCTAAGTTTAGGTTATCCTACATCATGTTAACACTTAGGTTCATGTGTTATACCATCTCTATAGTGTGTGCCAAGTTGTTCTTCATGTGACAAGTTACCTAATGTATGTTGAGTGACTCTTCATGTGTCAAATTACCTAGTGTATGTTGAGTGACTCTTTATGTTCTGATTTTTCTTGTTTACGTTGAGTGTCAACATTTTGGATGCGATTTTTACATTTTTGGTGTGAGGTAACTTGTGGGATTGATTTTGATCATGACATTTGTGATGTGATCTTTTCTTGGGATGTGACCAGACCCTTGTTGGGTTGGCCTTGCTATTATGTAATGTTCTAGAATTATTTGTAAGCCATTTTGGCAAGTATAAATAGGCAGTTTTGGGGGGGAGTCTAGAGAAGAATGCAAAATTTGGAAACTTTGTTACACGTGTTTGTATGTTACAGATTTGAAGTTGGATCTTAGGTCTTGAATGTATTTTGTATCTAGCCATAACCCACAGGGTCTTATAGTTGGGCATGTATGCTAATCATTTGTTGAATCAATAAAAAAATATTGCTCTCTCTCTCTCTCTCTCTCTCTCTCTCTATGGTGCTATTCTCTTTGTGTATTTGCTTCCATTGTGTTAACTTTACAAGGTTGGTTTGGATTGTCGGGTGTGTGTTTGGCCCTAGTAATTATTTTCCCTCCTTGCTTTATGATCATACATCTATACTATATCGTATGATTGTCAGGTTGACATCAATATTGATCACACAAAGTGTAGGTAAATTTTTTATAATATTACCTTACAATTCCACACTCATCACAAACAAATTTGTCTTCTTTTATAGCAAGCTACTTAACTAGTCAACCTTCATATCTTGAACATTTCACAAAACTTGAAATAAAATCTTGCTAAGTGAGGATTAACATCTAAGATGTTGTCCCTACCTTGTTATGTCATTTTTTTGGTAAATAAAAATAAAACCTTAACCAAAATGTCATTTCTCTATCATCTGCAATGTTCTATCTCTTCTGAGCTTTATGTGGAAAAGTATCCATAACTTTATCCATACAATGAATATTCTTGAGAAAATTTTAACCACCTACTTGATACATCTTGTTGTAGTGCAAGGTAGGAGAATTCCCAAAAATTTCCTAGCACCAAGTAAATAACCAAATAGTGGAAACAAAACAAAAGATACAGATTTGATACAAAACTCAACTCTTTATTTATAAAATAACTGATTACATGCTATGTGTTAAGCCCTAAGGCCTTCTTGGTTATGACCAAATATAAAATAAGTAATAGTTCTACAAGATCTCTCAAGACCCAATCCAAACCCTAGCTAGTCCAGATCTATAACACAACAACACTCTAGTAGAAATCTCCAACAAGGTCTAAAATTGTACTCATAAGCCACAAAGAAATCTCCTTGTTTCCTAAGCCACAACTACTAGCTCTTCTCAAATTCTCTCCTGTTTGACATCCTCTTCTACAAGATGAATGATTATGACTCAATACTCCCCCTAAATCCCATACTTATACCCAACTCATACACAAGTCAGCTTAAAAAGTGAATAATTAAATGAACCCTTACATTAATGCATATTTAAGCCACAAGTTAGCTCACAACAAATATTAAATATGAAAATTTTAACCATCATATTAACCCACAATCTTCTCAAATTCTATCCTCTTCCACATACTCTTCTCCAAGTTGAATGATTATGACTCAATACTCCCCCTAGACACCATACTTATAGCCAACTCAAACACAAGTCTTCCTAGAAAGTGAAAAATTAAAGAACCCTTACATTAATGCATATTTAAGCCTCCAATCAGCTCACAACAAACATTAAATGTGAAAATGTTAACCCTTTTATTAACCCACAATAACCATAAAAAATACTTAGGAAAAGTCCCAAAGTTTACAATATTGATTAAATGCACACAAGAGAGATAACTAAGGCCACACATAGGTCCTCATGTACCCCTAGATTGATTCACATCATGATCACATGCTATGTGCATTAAATGTACTAACTCATCCAATTAAAACCTCAAGAACTCTAGTTAGCACAATCACCTTATTGAGTGTTAGAAAATACTAAACATGCTTATTGAACTCCCATAAGACTCATTGAGAAAGCCAAGAATCAATGCAAAAAAGCTCTTCCAAGAACCAAAAACTATGTTGAGTTCCCTTAGCAACCAAGCGCCAAAATGGTTGATTACCTAAGTCAACACTACACCTAATAATGACCAAGCATCCACCCTTCTTCTTCAACCAAGAACCAAGCATATCCAACAAGCCTATTTAGTCAAGCCTCCAACTAAGAAATACCAAAGAGATGGTGGAGCACCTCCATCCTTCCACTAAAAATGCTAGAATCTTTAGGAACCTTAGATGCCTCTACATTAGAATCCCAAGGTACAAAGAAAACTATGTCCCACACTTTGTTCCTTTGCAATTTTCATGTAAAATTCAACCAAGTGATCATGAAAACCAACCTCCATCCTAGTAATGAAAAGATTCATTCTCTACATGTTTCTCATTAGACTCCACAAACTAATACAAAAAACCAACCTCTAACTTGTCATGCCTTATTCTCTCTTGAACACATCTTCTAATCTACTAGATAGCCCTTATCTAGATTAGTAGAATCTAGCTCCACAAATATTTGTGAAACTCAACTATGCCTTCCTTAACTTGATCAGGAAAAGAAGCATCCATTTGAAATCTTCTTCTCCACCACATCAAACATCTCTAAAATATTTATCTCACCACATCATGAAGATCTACAATCATCCTAGGGTTCAATCTTCTTAGAGGCATCTTCCAAGATCTTCACAAATCCTCCGAAACAAATCCTTCACATGCACCTTGTGAAAAAATTGAATTGTCTACAAGTTATATTGCAACTTGACACCTTAGATGAACAACTCAAAAAAAATCAAAAATCCATGAACATGGATCTACAATAAAAATCAGAAAAACTCTTTGTGATCATGCTCCAACAAGGTCAACCTTCCATCTTCATAGCCAAATGATTGATCAACAAACAATCCTCTCCAAGTGTAGGTCAAATCACAATCTACCATCCCACACCAAGAATCACTAACCATAACTCTCAAAGACAATGATCCTCAACATAATTACCACCCAATCAAGATCTTCTTAGATCAACTTCTCCCAACCCAAGGTCCTAGTGAAACCTTCCTCAACTCTAGTGATCTATTCACACACTCATGAAAAAATATTCTCTAATACGACTTGATGTAGTTCAAGATAAAAAAATTCCCAAAGTAGATTTCCTAGCCCCTAAGAAATAACCACACATCAAAAACACAAAAAAAGATACACAATCTAATATGAAACTCAAGTTATTATTTATAAAATAATTTATTACATAAAATGTGTCAAGCTATAAGGCCTTCCCAGTTATGGCCAAATAGAAATTAAGTAATAGTTCTGCAAGAACCCTCAAGATCCAATCCAAACCCTAGCTAGTTTAGATCTATAACATAACAGTACTCTGGTAGAAAGCTCCAACAAGATATAAACTTGTGCTTACAAGACACCAAGAAATCTCCTTGTTTCCCAAATGGTAGCTACTAGATCTTCTCAAATTCACTTCTCTTCCACATCCTCTTCTCCAAGCTGGATGATTGTGAAAAAGTAAACAAACTCTTACATTAAATGCATACTCAAGCCACAAGTCAGCTCACAACAAACATCAAATACAAAAATTTTAATCCATGATAGCCAAACAAAAAATACTTAGGACAAACCACCAAGTTTACAATACTGATTAAATGCACACATGAGAGATAACCAAGGCCACACATAGGTCCTCATGTACCCAAAAATTGATCCATGTCATGCTCACATGCTACATTCACTAAATGGACCAAGTTGGCCAATCAAAACCTAAGAACTCCAGTTGGCACCATCACCATACCAAGTGTGAGAAAAATAACTAAGAATGCATGTCGAGCTACCACAAGCATTGCTAAGAAATCCAAGCATCAACAAGAATAGGTTCTACTGAGCACCATAAACTATGTCAAGTTCCTTGAATGATCGAGTACCTTGGTCAACACTACACCCAGTAATGACAAAGCATCCACCTTTCTTCTTCAATTAGCACCAAGCGTCTCCACCAAGCCCATTTGGTCAAGCCTCCAACTAAGATATACCAAAGAGATCGTTGAGCACATCCAGTCTTCAACAAAAAATGCATGAATCTTCAAGAATCTCATATACCCTTGCATCCCATTTTGTACTACCCTCTCTTAACCACACATAGCCTCAAGCGCTTCTAGTAAACTATGCTAAAGAAAAACCCTTGACTACTCACTATTTTCCTAAATATGACTTAGAAAATTTTCTAAGTTAAACTATCCATAAATTAATATCATGCTTTTCCTTCTTTATAATAGGCATATGTTTCCATGAATGACATTTATGAAAACATGTGGGAAAATTGGCTAAGTTGTCAAAACTTCAAAACTGTGGCCTTGTGAGAATTTCAAAATCTTTGGACCATCTTAAAAAAATTAAACCACTTTATATTGTTATTTATCCTAGTAATAAGTGTGTGTGTGTGTGTGTGTAACCTTAATTTCTTCAAATTTTGAGAATGTTTATGAGTGCCATGCACAATCCAAAGTTTTGTTTCAAACTAGCAAAGTATTTCTTCCAAGTGTCCTCCACTAGTTTTGATAATAAATGGACATTATCTATAACATGCTACTTCACTTGCATTTAGATTAGAATAAACAAATCTGGCAAATGATTCTTTTTCATATGTACATTCCTTAAGCTATCTGTGCACATGATGAATTTTCAAATTAAGGTGTTCCTTAATAATGAAAAAATGTTGATGGTTCTCTCCTTGTACAACTCCACGAGCCTTGGCTCATCATGAAACTTTTCAATCGTTGATTCAAAGTCTATGATCCATTCATTTTTTATCTTTTAGTTCATCAAAAATGCTTTTCAATTCTACCTCCTTGTCCTTTATCTCCTAAATTTCTTGAGTATATGCAAATGTGAAATAGTAAAAGGAAGGAGAATCCCCAAAGGAGATTTCCAAGCCCCCAAAAGATAACTACATAGTAGGAACACAACAACAATACAAGACTTGATGTGTATGTGCAAGATCATGGTGTGCTGAAAAGTGGCGATCTAAAATATATATACATCTAAAATGCGTCAAAGTTTTGAATTTTTTGTAACCCATCCTGATACCAAACCAAAATATTAATACCTTTATTAGACCTATTATTGCTTTCGATACCAACCCTACATGGTCAACTTAAAAAATGTCTTGAAAACATATTTTTGGCCTATTCTTGTTTGTGTTTTTACTTCAAACATGTGTCTGATGACTTTTTTATCACCCAAATTTGATGAAATGAAAAGGGTTACTTAAGAATTTTCTTACATTTCCATGAATGTAATGTCTTTCAAATTATGAGTTCAATAAGTAATTATTATTCATTTTCTAATGGAGTTATGCATAAAGTGCTAACTGACACACTGATTGAAAAACAATGATAAATTTCAAATGGTAAATACTTTTTGAAATCCAAAAGATGCATCACATTATATACCTCTTCTAATATAAGAAAAATAAAAGAATTTTTTTTTGTAAAGCTTTGAATTAGTTAAGGTGGTTAGAAATTAGAGTTTTTTAATTCCAAAAATACTATAGTAGAAAATTCATAATCAATTATTTATTTGGAATAAAAATACCCAAAAATATGTGTGACATCTAAGCATGAGTCTACTTCTTATATATATAATCTTATTAAAAATATTATCATTTTTTTTTGATTAAGGTGGTTAGACATACACCTACTTCTTATTTTGACCCTAAATTTTTTGTACTATTGCATTAAAATTCAAATTTTTGACCAATAATTTTCTTTATTTGTTTAGATAAGGCCTAGTAGTTCATAAACTAAATTCAATCTCCTATGGATTATTTTGTCACAACATTTTGATTTAAAGTTCATAACAAGTATAAAATTGCATGTTAGGTTGACATAACCATGATTTGCTAATTTTTTATTGCCACTTAAGAGCATAGTTTGGTTGACCATATTCCTACACATACCTTGATACCAAATGTAACTCTTTATTCATAAAATATATGTTCACATGCAATGTTCCTGGGTGTAAGGCCTTTCATATTTTTTCCCAAATACAATAGCAATTATAAAAATAGTTCTACAAGATCCCTCAAGATCCAATCCCCACACTAGCTAGTCCAGATCCACATAGGTAAAAACCTCCAAGGAATATCTAAACTTGTTCTTTTCATCCCACTAGGAAATCTCCTTGTTTTCCAAGCCTCGGCTACTAGCCCTTCTCAAACTCTATCCAATATTGAGGTGTTAACTGCCTCACATTCAACACTCTGTCCACACTTAGTAAAACTTTTGTCACTCAGCTACTCCATCAAGATTCACTCCTCTAAATGAATGAATGAATTAAGAATCCAGAAAAGCCCCTTATAGCCAACTAAGCCACAAGTTGGCCTAGAAATTACAAATTAAAAGAAACCCTTACATTAAATGCTTATGTAACCCACAAGTTAGTTGCAACACATATTAAATACATACAACCCAACTTAAATACTCTAGGTCAACTCACATAAGAGACAAAATAAAAACAACTCAGGAAAAGCTAGAACCAAGACCTGACTGAGCACTATACAACCACTTCTATGCATCAAAAGTCCACCAAGAATAACTGAGATCCTTCATTGACCAAGCTACTTGGTCAACATAGCAACCAAACTCTATAGTATCATTTGAGCTCCCCTATATATGTTGAGTTATTTCTTTGATTACCATGTCCCTTTAATGACTGATCTAAAGGGCAACACTACTTCTGAGTTTCTAGTGTAAATTGGGCCACAATATATGCCGAGTGCCCCAAGCATCACCAATTGCCTTCATTAATGTAGGTAGTCAATTTACATAGCAACCAAAAACCACCTAGAAATGACCAAGTACCATCTCTTCACTACTTAAGCCTAAACTAAATCCTAACTAAGCACACTAAAAAAACACACAAATAACCTCCAAAGTAACTATTGAGCACTAAAGATAGTAAAAAAGGGGATGCTAAATCTAATTTCAAGACTGGGGATGTCAGTTTATCCCCTTCCTCTATGGGTAGACCCTCTAATATGTAGAAAAGATTTGTTGAGACTAACAAAAGTATTTCTGATGGTAGTCAGAGGACTATCCTCGACTCAAAAAAATTATATAAAAGATGAAGTTCATTTCATGGAATATCAAAGGATTAAAAAATCCTCATAAACATGACATTTTGAAAAATATGATTAGGGATAATAGACTAGATATTTTTGTTATCCAAGAAACTAAGATCTTGAAGGATAAAGTGGAAGGACTTCCAATTTTTAGGGGAGGTAAGGTGATTGGAAATGATTTACAGGGGGCTTTAGGGGGAATAGTGGTTTATTGGAATAATAAATGGATTCATGGTGAGCTTATTTCTCAGAATAGAAACATGATGAATATTAGATTCTCCAATTCAAAGGATGGCTTTTCTTGGGTGCTTACTAATGTCTATGCACCCAATACTAGGTGGGGTAGAAAGGCTCTTTGGGAAGATATAACTAATTAGAGAAATCTTTTTTTAGATGAGAACTAGGTTATTATGGCATATTTTAATACCGCTTTGAAAGAAGCTAAAATAATGGGAGGTAGCCAAACTAATCTAGACAATGGATTAGATCTGATGGATTTTATTGGCAATCATCTTCTACATGACCTAGACTTGCATGGGATTGAGTATACTTGGACTGATAGAAGAATAGGAAAGCACTTCATTTAGGTTAGGTTGGATAGAGCTTTGATTAGTAATGATTGGTTCTTAAGATATAAATGTTCTCTCAATGCTCAAGTCTACTTGGGTTTAGATCATTATCCTATATTTTTTATGTCTGGCCTACTTAATTATAAGAGGAATTTCCCTTTTAGGTTTGAAAAAATGTGGACTCTTTACCTAGATTTGGAGAATCTTATTAAGGAGTGATGGGGTATAACTGTGGAGGGTACTGCTATGTTTAAAGTTGCTGCTAAGCTAAAGAATGTTAAGAAAAACTTTTAAAAATGGAATAAAGACACTTTTGGCAACATTTTTGAGAATAAGAAGAAGATCTTGGAGGAGCTTAAAAAGATTCAAGATAGGATTCAGATTTATGGATATGAGATTGTTTCTAGGGATGAAGAAGGTGCTAAATTGGCCAAGATGCATGACATCATCACCAAAGAGGAGATGCATTGGAGGCAACATTCTAGAAAAACCTTTTTAAAGGAAGGGGATCAAAATAAAAAAAAATTCACATGACCACCTCAAAGCATAGGATGGCTAACTAAATTTCAAGACTCAAAACAGAAGAAGGTATTACTAAGGAGGAGGAGGTTATCAAAAGGGAAGTATAGGATTTTTTTAGTAAATTGCTCCAAAGTGACCCCAATTTGGATGTGGCAATCATCTTCTACATGACCTAGACTTGCATGGGATTGAGTATACTTGGACTGATAGAAGAATAGGAAAGGACCTCATTTAGGTCAGGTTGGATAGAGCTTTGATTAGTAATGATTGGTTCTTAAGATATAAATGTTCTCTCAATGCTCAAGTCTACTTGGGTTTAGATCATTATCCTATATTTTTTGTGTTTGGCCTACTTAATTATAAGAGGAATTTCCCTTTTAGGTTTGAAAAAATGTGGACTCTTCACCTAGATTTGGAGAATCTTATTAAGGAGTGATGGGGTATAACTATGGAGGGTACTGCTATGTTTAAAGTTGCTGCTAAGCTAAAGAATGTTAAGAAAAACTTTTAAAAATGGAATAAAGACACTTTTGGCAACATTTTTGAGAATAAGAAGAAGATCTTGGAGGAGCTTAAAAAGATTCAAGATAGGATTCAGATTTATGGATATGAGATTGTTTCTAGAGATGAAGAAGGTGCTAAATTGGCCAAGATGCATGACATCATCACCAAAGAGGAGATGCATTGGAGGCAACATTCTAGAAAAACCTTTTTAAAGGAAGGGGATCAAAATACAAAAAAAATTCACATGACCACCTTGAAGCATAGGATGGCTAACTAAATTTCAAGACTCAAAATAGAAGAAGGTACTACTGAGGAGGGGGAGGTTATCAAAAGGGAAGTAGAGGATTTTTTTAGTAAACTGCTCCAAAGTGACCCCAATTTGGATGTGGCAATCATCTTCTACATGACCTAGACTTTCATGGGACTGAGTATACTTAGACTGATAGAAGAATAGGAAAGGACCTCATTTAGGTTAGGTTGGATAGAGCTTTGATTAGTAATGATTGGTTCTTAAGATATAAATGTTCTCTCAATGCTCAAGTCTACTTGGGTTTAGATCATTATCCTATATTTTTTGTGTCTGGCCTACTTAATTATAAGAGGAATTCCCCTTTTAGGTTTGAAAAAATGTGGACTCTTTACCTAGATTTGGATAATCTTATTAAGGAGTGATGGGGTATAATTGTGGAGGGTACTGCTATGTTTAAAGTTTCTGCTAAGCTAAAGAATGTTAAGAAAAACTTTTAAAAATGGAATAAAGACACTTTTGGCAACATTTTTGAGAATAAGAAGAAGATCTTGGAGGAGCTTAAAAAGATTCAAGATAGGATTCAGATTTATGGATATGAGATTGTTTCTAGGGATGAAGAAGGTGCTAAATTGGCCAAGATGCATGACATCATCACCAAAGAGGAGATGTATTGGAGGCAACATTCTAGAAAAACCTTTTTAAAGGAAGGGGATCAAAATTCAAAAAAATTTCACATGACCACCCCGAAGCATAGGATGGCTAACTAAATTTCAAGACTCAAAACAAAAGAAGGTACTACTGAGGAGGAGGAGGTTATCAAAAGGGAAGTAGATGATTTTTTCAGTAAACTGCTCCAAAGTGACCCCAATTTGGATGTGGCTAAGTAGAAACTATTTCTTGACTGCATTCCAAATTGTACCATTGAAGATCAAAATAAACTTCTTCCTTCCATTCCTTCTAATGATGAGATCTCTAAGGTTGTTTCTTCATTTCAGGGAGGTAAAGCCCTTGGGCTAGATGGGTTTCCTTTTTTTTCTTTCACAAGTATTGGAATACCATTGGTACTGATGTGTGTAATAGGGTTAAGGAGTTCTTTCATTCTACAAAAATTCTAAAAGAACTGAATGTAACCTTCATTGCTTTTATTCCTAAGAGGCTGAGAATGGGTTGTATGGATTAGTTCCAACCAATTAGCCTATGTAACTCTTTTTATAAGATTATTTCTAAAGTGTCAACTCTTAGAATTTTGTCTCTTCTCTCAAATTTTATTTCAAGATAGAAAAATGGGTTTGTTCTAGGTAGACGAATTTTGGACTTCATTGTCTTGGTTCATGAAAATATTCATTCTCTTACAATGTCTAAAAAAGAAGGGTTTCTCCTTAAGTTGGACCTTTCCAAAGCATATGATAGAGTGGATTGGGTTTTTCTTTAGCGAGGTCTCAAAGCTTTTGGTTTTGACAAGAAGTTTAGGGATCTAGTCCTTACATTGGTTTCCTCTACCACTTTTTCTATGCTTGTTGATGGTTCCCCTACTCCTTTTTTAGGGCTTTAAGAGGCTTAAGATAGGGGGATCCACTATCACCCATTCTTTTTATTTTGTTGGCTAAATTTTTGGGAAGATTTGTGGAAAAAATGGTGAATATGGGGGACTTTGTGGGCATTAATCCTTCTTCTAGAGCTTTGTTATGTTTCTATCAACAATTTGTGGATGATTCTATTGTCATGGGAGAGGCTTTGGTTAGAAATGCTTTGAACATTAAAAGGGTTTTAGATGATTATGGACAAGCTTCAAGATAAATTATTAATTAGAATAAAAGCATGATTTATTTTTATAAATGTTAATGTTTCTAGGCAGAAAAAAATTAAAAAGATTATGGGCTGTGAGATTGGTTCCCTACTGGGTTCTTATTTGGGGTTACCTCTTTTTCTAGACTCTCTTTAGTTTTTTTGGAGTTCACTGATTGATAAGATTCACTTGAGACTAGCAGGATGGAAAGGCTCCCTCCTCAGTTAGGTGGGGAAATTTATTTTCTTGAAGTCCATCCTTTAGAGTGTTCCGCTTTATGCTTTAAGTGTGTTCAAGATTCCTAGAAATTTTTCTCAAGCTATTGAAAAAATTTAGAAGCTCTTCTTATGGACTTGTATAGAGAAAATAGAAAATATTACCTCTAATTGCTTGGGAGAAAGTTTGCATGCTTATTAATAAGGGTGGACTTTGATTAAGACGAGTAACTGTTATGAATGAAGTTCTACTGGCCAAATTATTATGGAGATGACACAAGGAGGATGGGGAATGGAGGAACATTTGGGATGATAAATATAATAGGGATAACCATAATTTTAATCAATTTCTTAATCATGGTTTGGTGCAAGGGGGTTCCATGATATGGAAAAATACTCATAAATATAAACACATCATCAAGAAAGGGACCAGATGGAAGGTGGGAAATGGAAGGACTATTTTTTTCTTCGAAAGATCCTTTGATCCTGGATCATCCACTTTGTGTTGATCGAAGGTGGAATAGTAATATAGAGGAATGTAAGAATATCTTTGGTACTTTTGTTGCGGATTACTAGGAGAATTATTCTTGGTTGGATCTCAAAATGGTGGATGAGAACATAGTTGAACTTAACAAGTTTTTGAATGCTATCTTTTTAAGTCAAAAGGAGGATGAATTGATATGGAAGCATGATCCTAGTGGGATATACTATGTTTCTTCAGTCTGTGTCAACTCTTTTGATAAGCATCCAGAACCCTGTTGGGCTAAGGCTTGGGTGAAAGGTATGACACCTAAAATTAATATTTTCCTTTGGATTCTTTTGCAAGATAAGATCTTGAATATTGATAATTTAATGAAGAGAGGGTTCAATATCATTAATAGATGTTACCTTTGCATGAATGATGCTAAGTTAGCCAACCATTTAACTCTACATTGTTCTTATACTATAAAGATTTGGGAAAGGGTGTGTGGTCTAATGAACATTGATTGGATCTTCCTCACTACTGTCCAAATGTTTTTCATTGGTTGGAAGCCTCCCTTTAATAATTCTTTGATTTTAATATTGTGGAATTTTACTCTTCCATACCTTTGTTGTGGTATATGGAAGGAATGCAATGACAGGGTGTTTAGAGGTGTTGAATCTAATTATGATCAAGTGTTCTATAAAATTAAGGCTCTAATGACAGAGAATATCAAACCTAATGGATTGGAACAACAACATCACAATGATTGGAAAGAGAAGGTGATTCAAAATTGGAACCTTGGTGGCTTGAGAATAAACCAAAAGGGTCTTAATCCAAGGGATAATATGAGATGGGATTTCCCACCAGTGGATTGGTATAAGATAAACTTTGACAAGGCTTCCAAAGGGAATCTGGGAATTTTTGGTTATAGTGTCATTATTAGGGATGCTTATGGTGAGAAAGTGGGCTGTAAGGCTATTCCTATTGGCAACCAAACCAATCATGTTGCCAAAGCTAGCACTACCCTACATGGTCCCATTTTTGTAAAAAAATTAAATTTGAGGAAGGTTTGGGTGGAAGGATATTCTCTCAATATCATTAATTGCTTTAATAAATTCACTAAACCTTCATGGACTATAAGTAATATTATCTTTTAGGCCATTAATATTATTAATTCTTTTGAAATATGTATTGTTTGCCATAACTTTAGGGAAGCAAATCAAACTACTGATTGGGTAGCTAATGTGGTTTGTTTGAATGAATAAAAGATCATATGGAATAATAATGATCTTTTACTTGTTGAAGATCGCCTATTTATTGATTATGATAAAATGGGCAGTAGGAAAAGATGTTATAATAATTATGATCATGTCAATAATTAGAATTTATGGTTTGGACATATTGGAGAGTGGCCAGTTAAGATTTCTAGAATGGAATGATAGGTTATTATGTCTAGAATGGAGTGCTTTATGCCACCTAGATTGTGGGTTTTAATTACCATTGTGACAATCAATTGTGATATCAACTTGGGTGTTCTTCTACATAGGGTCTTTCTGAGAGATCATTGTAGTGGCATTGGTGAGAAGAATATGGGAGTGAAATGGAAGAGAGTTGAACTAGCTAGCTGCAAGTAGTGGAAGCCAAAAAAGGAGGTGTGGGAAATTCTAAAGCATGGGAATTTCACTGGTTTTATGGAAAAGCTTAGAGGGAATAACCCTGCTATCACTCAACAATTTATTAAGACTTGGAAGGATGGGTCTATCCTTGTTGGAAATCAAAGAATGAAGTTATCAAAAGAGATTATTGTGAAAGCCATGGGGCTGTATATGGAGGGCATCAATTTCTACATGACAGGAAGCTCTTAGATAGGGTGATTGATGAATTCGTGGAATCTACCAAAGAACATAATCAACGAGTGAAAATTGACAACTCTTACTACAATCCTGTCTCTGTTTCATGGTCTAGGAAATTCATTTTTTTGTGATCATTGAATACTTCGCTTTGGATGGACATTTCATGAATCTTTATGGTTATCATTTTATGTTGGCTAACCATTTTAGGCATAGTATCAAGCTCAATTTTCCCTTCTATCTTAGATAGTTGCTAGATAATTCCATACAGGAAATTCAAAAAGACCTAGATGGTGAACATGTATGTCATGAGGGTTTAATGGTACTCATAATGAATTTACTAAAATCAAAGAGGGTGGACAAACCCAGACATAGTTTGAAGGCAGTTGAGTATGATATTGAGGGTAGTGTCTCAGAGAAAAGCTATGATTCAAATATTGAGGATGATGTGGAGGGGGTAGTTTGAGTTTTAAAGGGGGTATTGGTTGTAGTTCTCAAAAGAAGAATAATAAAGCTAAGGTGAGTGGTTTTGACTGAGATAGTGATTTTGATGAGGGATGGAGGAGGGGCTCTTAGAAGAAAGGAAGTGGAGGAAAGGGTTTAGGGAATAGGGGCCAAAATGAGGATAGGGTTTCAGTTCCCTCAAATGAGGAAATTCTTATTCATAGAAGGAAAAGGGAAAGAAAAACAAAAATGGCTTAGGAGAAGGGGGTTGAGAAGTCCTCCAAGAATATGGCTTTGGACAAAGTGAATTATGGTGAGAAGGAACAATCCCCTAATAATAACACAAATGAGGGGGAGATGGGTGTTACAAAAGGGCTTATGGGTAATCTTGGGACCATTCTGAAGGAAATTGTGAACCTAAAACAACAAATGTAGATTATTTCTAAGGATTTTGAGTAGATTAGTAAGATGGATAGAGGGGAACACACATTGGGTCAACATATTGAGTAGCTTTCACAAGTAATTGGTAATGTTGAAGAGGTGAAAAAATTAATGAAACAGGTCCCAATGTTTGAAGATAAAAATAGGGTCTTGGAGAAGGCTAATACTGATTTTAAAAAGAGACTAGAGAGTCTAGAGGCCATAATGGGTAATATTGAAAAAATGATTCAGAAGATGATCGATTAGAATAGTAACATTTTAAGGACAGTGGCGGATAATGTTAGCAGTCTTATGAAAAAGGTTGAGTAGGATAAAGGGCATGATTCACATACTGTGACTGAGAACCAAGGACCAAGTAAGCACATAAGGGCTCATTCCAAGAAGGTTGGTGATGTGAATAGGATGGGGGAAATGAAGGCTACTATGGAGAACATGCACATTCTGGCAGATAAAGTTGCTAACTTGTTGTAGACTATGTAGCTACTTGGGTGTTGGCTTTTTGCTATCCTTTTGTTGTTTTTTCAGTTTTTTTAATGGTTGGCCTCCTATTTTTTGTTTCTATTTGATCTCTATGAGGCCTTTAGTCCATGTACTATGTTTTTAGACCTTTTTTTTTTCATCTTAGACTTCTCATGTTCTACTATTATAGTTTCTTGATACTTTGTTAAAGGTTTTAGGTCCTTTAAAACCTATTTTTACTTAATCAAAACTATTGATCACTCCTCCAAAGTAGTCACTGAGAAGACCCAAGATTCTCCTACATCAGACTCCCTAAGTAAATAGAAAAGTGTGTCCCACACTTTCATGACCAAATAAAGATCAACAACTATCTTTATCTTCACCAAAGGCTTCAACCCCAACAAAGACAAGAAAACCAACATGAAAATCATATAGATATACATTCATATGTCAAAAATTAGAATCTCAACCATCCAATCAGTATGCTCACTCCAAGTAACAAACTGAACATAATGCTTCATCACCATATCCTCATCCACATTAGAAACTAATGAATCCACACTAGAAACAATAAACTCCACATTAGTAGAAATATGTAACCATTGAGCAACATATGCCATGTTCACAACACCAATAATCTCATTGCTCACAATAGGATGCTCTATAATATATAACTCATCACTCATAGCAACTTGATCATCCAAAACCAAGTTATACTCTATAATTTCCATGTAAGACTCAACTCACTGATCATGATAACCAATCTCCATTACAAAATCAACAAGGTTAAGAATATCTGCAACAATAGCCTCAATTTTCTCTATAGATTCTATATTAGAGTCCTAAAACTTATCAACAAAACCAACTTCTTCCACTTGGACCTTGCTATGACATCTTCTTTCTCAAATAAGTCTTCTAACTAGCCAAACAACTGTCTTCTAGATTGGTAGACTACAACTCCAAAAAAATCTACACAATTCAACCATCCTATCCTTAACTCAATCAACCACACTAGTTTCAAACTGAGTAGACATCTTAGAAAGCATCTTCTCTACCACATCACAAAGATTTACAATCATCCTAGAGTTGAATCTTCTTAGAGACATCTTCCAAGATCTTTGCTTATCCTCTAGAAAAAATATTTCCCACCCTCCTTGTAACAAAACTAAATTGTCTACAAGTCATATTGTAACCTGGCACCTTGCACAAATGAGTAGGAACACATCACAAGTCTAGGAACACATCACAAGTCTAAGAAGACATATCAATAATACACATCACAAAAATTCTCTATGATCATGCTCCGACAAGATCAACCTTTCATGTTTTCATCCATCGATGCATCTTCAAGAACTCTACAATTTCAAGTCAGAACCAAAATTTTCCACCTCACAACCAAGTTATCTAGGACTCCAAAAAGAATAATCCACCACAAGATCAAGATCTTCTTAGATCAACTTCTCTCAACCCAAGGTCCTGGTGTAAACTACCTTAGCTTTGGCAATCTATCTACATGCTCAAGAACAACTATGATTCGATACCATCTGACATATTACAAGGTAGGAGAATCTATAAAGGAGATGTCCAAGCCCCCATCAAATAAACACACAATAAAAACTCAACAAGAATAAAAGATCTAATACCAAATACAACTCTATATTCATAAAATAAATATTCGCATGCAATGTGGCCGGCTGTAAGCCTTTCAGGTTTTTCCCAAATACAATAGAAATTACAAAACTAGGTCTACAAGATCCCTCAAGATCTAATCCCCACACTAGATAGTCCAAATTGGCACTAGTAGAAATGTCAAAGGAAGATCTAAACTTGTGCTCACAAGCCCACCAAGAAATCTCCTTCTTTCCTAATCCTTAGCTACTAGCCCTTCTCAAAATCTATCTAAGAACCATGTGTTCACTGCCTCATATTCGAGGCTCTATCCAAACATAGGAAAACTTTGGTCACTCAGCTACTCCATCATGATTCACTCCTCCAAATGAATGAATGACTAAAGACTCCATCCCCCTACTTATACCACTACTACATTTCGGTCTAAATTATAATGGTAGGGTATCACAATTATGATGGTAAGCTATCACCCAACCAACTATCTAGTGTTAACACTCTAAATTCTATATAACATTCCTCGGGACCGATCCCTTGATCATAGGTATAGGGGGGAAACACCACGGGGAGAGATACTTAGGTGGATGGAGTTATATTCCCAAGCCCACTAAAGGAGAGAAATTCAGGTGGGGGCCACTTCACTTCCCCTATTTATTATTGATCAACGTAGAAAAAATAACTAGATGACCACATCAATGAAGAAGTTGACTCCATTGGGACCATATCTCACTTGATCCCTTAAGTCAAAAGTCTATTAGCTACCTACATCCTGAATGTCACATCCACATCCCAGATCATTTACATCCCATTAAGAATGAGATGAATATTGTGGGATCAATGACTAGCCATAGTAATTGCGATGACATGTTGTATTAATAATAAAAATTGGTAGCAAATGTTGAATAGCTATGATGTAATCATAGGTTAATATTGTCATGCAATCATAGTTTAATACTATGCTTCACTTGGTTTCAAGAATAGTTTAATATTCTCTACTAATTAGGGCCAACCAAGTGAAGGTGGAAGTTCATTTGGCCCCACCACCCACCCCACTCTAACATCTAAAATCTTTAAGAAATGATCAATGCTTAAAGTACAAGAAATGGTTCTAGACCTACAAAAGTGACATCCTTTTTCCATCTTCTAGTACATGTTATTTTTTTGTCACATCCAAAATAAGATTTAGCCACTCTGAATTGAGAATGCACATGCAACTGAATTCTATATGCATGGACAATAGAAGGAGATAAAAAAATTGACCATGTTTACATTTATTTAATAGGTCTGTGCAAACCTCTAACAAAAATGTAAACTTGTTGGGGTTTTTTAAATCCACCTAATGTCATATGCATATGAATTGAGATTGCATATTGAACTATGGCATCCTTCTGCATTGCCTAAAACCAAAAGATTTAAATAGTTAATTGTCATATAATCATAGGTTAATGTGGAACTTCACTTGGTTTCAAGAATACTTTAATATTCTCTACTAATCAGGGCCAACCACATGAAAGTGGAAGCTCATTACCCCTCTAACATCTCAATTTTCGATTAACATATAAAATATTTAAGAAAGGATCAATCTTCAAAGAAAAAAGAAGGTTCTAGACCTACAAAAGTGACATCATTTTCCCATCTTCTAGTGCATGTCATTTTTCCATCACATGCAAAATAAGATTCTACCACTCTGAATCGAGAATGCATGTGCAACTATGTTCAAATGCATGGAAAACATGTAGAGCTAATAAAACACAACATGAATACATTTATTTAATAGGTCTATTAAGTTTTTAAAATTTTAGACTATCATCATGAATAATGTTCATGATGATCTATAACTTAAAATACCTAATTAAAGATCTCTAACAAAAATATAAACCTATTGTGTTTTTCATCTCCACCTAGTGTCAGATGTACATGAAATAGCATTGCATATTGAACAATGGCATCCTTCTACATCACCTAAAACTAAAATATTGACATAATTAGTTTTCATACAATCATGAGTTATTGTTGAACTTCACTTGTCTTCAAGAATAGTTTAATATTTTCTACTAATCAAGGCCAACCATGTGAAGGTGGAAGCTCATCCTCCCCCCCCTCCCCCTCTCAAAAATCTAAATTCTCAATTGACATCAAAAATATTTAAGAAGGGATTGATCTTTATGGTGCCTGGAATGTCCTCATCGCCTCTTGCTACGCAGGGGAAGTCCATCTCCATTGCTCATGACCAATTCATCACATGGGTACATTTATGAATAACCTCATCACCTCCTGCATAAAATGAATCCAATATTAGAAAATACCCCTAAGAAATTATAGTTCATGTAAAATAAACACATGAAAAATGAGAAAGAAAAAGAGGAATCTACTTACCAATAGGCATCCCCATAACATTTGTGGCCATGCCACCTATTGAGTGAGTGTTTTTTTTTTTTTTTCTGTTGCACCAAGATCTCTTTGTTTATATACATACATACATATATATACACATATATATAGATATGTATATGTATCTATATACATACATATATAAATACATATATTGTGATCACAAGGGCACATACATACATACATACATACATACATATATGTATATATAGAGAGAGAATTATTTGTGAAGGTGCTAAGTGACTTACCTCAAGATTCTCCACAAAAAATAATGTAGACTAGGAAAAATGGGTAGATTTCACAAGAAATTTTACAAAAATGTATCATAGTAGATATTTTTTGAAAGAAACAAATCATAAACCATTTTAATGGGTCCAGTTTCTAATTAGATGGGTTCATATATATGTATATTTAACTGGGTTATGGCTTCAGAAAGGGAAAGAGGCTCTTGACTATGACATTTACATATAATTAGAACACGCTTCTTCAATTCCTTACACTCAATTCTTCATTGATGTTATTCTTCCAGTAGTGAGAATAACTACTACAAATTCCTTGTAGCCAAGGCACCCTGAACCTATGCTACATTTTTTGGAGACTTGGTAGAAGTTACTACTAGCTTCAATACTTCATAACATTTTGGATCATTATGTATTTATGTATTCAATATCATGTATATTTTCTAGAGACATGATACATACATACATAAATACATACATACATACAAACATACAAACATACATACATACATATATATACACACATACATACATATACAGATATGTATGTATGTATGTATATAGAGACATCTTTTTTAAGGTGCTTACTACATCTTAGCACAATAGAAAAATTGATCCAACTACATACATATTCTAGAATCCAAATAATTAAATAATACAACTCAGTCAACCTATGCTAAGTGACTAAGCTCAAGATCCTATAAAAAAAAATGTTGATTGTTCCTTTTATTGTACCTAATATGATGACAATTTTATAGGAATTTGCAATCAACCCAACTAATCAACAACTAGACCCATTTAACTAGGTTATGTCTTTTTCAAGGGAATAAGCCACATGATTATGTCATTTACACAAAAGTAGAACTTGCTTCTTCAACTCCTTATGCTCAACTCTTAACTAAAGTTATTCTTGTAGCAGTGAGAATAGTTGCTACAAATTCCTAGGAGCCAAGGGACCCTGAACCTATGCTATCTTTTTTGGAGACATGGGATAAGTTACTATAGACTTCAACACTTCATTACATTTTGGATCATATAGTGATGCCCAAATTAACAATGACAATAGATATTTGGGATCCTCATAGGGAGAGTGTGCCAATACATGCATGGTTACATCCTTGGTTTCCATTGTTGGGCTAACATATGCAGTCTTTATATCCAACCATTCATTATAAATTGGGGAATGTGTTTCATACCTAACATTCAAGCGATGCATCTTAATATGCAATTTTATCACCTTGAAAAACTCTATTTGATCCTACTACCTAGGAACAACTGATTGTGTATTTTATTATACCTAATCTAATAACAGTTCTATAGGAATTTGTAATCAACCCAGGTAATTAGCAACTAGACCAATTTGACTAGTTTATGGTTGGGGTATGTTCTATTCTCATTTATCATATGGTTGCAATGTTGGAGGAAACATTTTTTATATGTGTAGAATATGGAGGGAGAATAGTAGTGTTGGCAAACATAAAAATTTAATAATGTGAAGTCACCTTGAGGAACTTGTGTATTCCCTTGGTAAACATGTCATCAAAAATGTTCATCATGACCTTTTTTTCTTCTACATGTTTTTGAATGGAGCCTTCATACACCTAGTGCTCACAAATGTCTACTCAAGAATTTATGTGAACCTGTAATGCACTGCTATGTGGTGAAATATGTAGAATATCATATAATACTTCATCACACAAGGTCTTTCAATTGGTGTGCTCATTCATTAAGTTAAGCACCCAAGTTTTCATTTCAAATCATGATTTATCTATTTTGGGCTTAAGAACTAGTATAATAGCCTAGAAATAGTACCTAAGAAGAGATGGATCTCACATTCATTTACTAATAAACTATATCATCCATTCATTATCACATGAAGTAAAAAACAATTATGAGCATCCATAAAATAATCTCATAATTTCCAAAGCTAACATCTAATATTAGTTCATTCTTTAGCATTCATTAACAATAGCACATAAACACATAACATTCAATAACATGTGAAATAAGGTATTTAAAAATGACTCAAACAATTATGATTTAATTTGGATCACCTACCTAATTGGTTTGGAATTTTGTTCTCACAAAAAAAATTATAAAATGTAAGAACATTGTACCAAAAAGAGCATAAAAAGATGATTATTGTGCACCAATAATATTTTTTTATCTCTTTTGGCACAATCATTCTTACAACTTTTTGGCTCAATCTCCAACTGGTTAGTATGTGTTTTGAAAAATTACTTTTGTACCGAGTCAGGAAAAAGAGAAATATCAAACTTGAAAAAGATGTACATAAATGAAATTAATTTTTTTAATTCAATTTTATAACTTACAAAGAGAACCATAGAATCATAAGAAACTATTTTGATTTGTACGATTTTAAAATTATATTTACAAGTGATAAAGTTATATGCCTTTGATTTAGAGAGCACAAATAATGGAAATGAAATATTGCAGAAGGTGCAAGCTCAATTGTTCCCCCCACATGTGGATGGAACTAATAAGTAGAGAATAGTTACACCCATCAATCCATCCATACATACATACATATATACATGCATACAAGGCTAATTGCTACCTAACTATGTCCAAGACAACTATACATTACAAGCATACTCTATCTACCAGGCTACCTACATACCCATATCCATGGGATCAAAACCCTTGAACTACTCACTCTAATGAATATGTACTTTTGGTTTCTAATTATTTTAATCTAGCTTTATTCCTATAACCAACGGTGAGCTTTACTCACTTAATACAATGCTTCAACATCATACACCCACTCAAGTGAATTAGACAGTTTTCTATAATTACAATACTATAATACCCTAGTGCAACCTTTTTGTTTTAGTTTACAATTAATATAAGTTTAATCTATATATGTCCTAATTGACTCCTTATATAGTTATGATTAAAATCTTGTGACAATAATTAATGGGTCTGAATAGACTAGTCAAGTTAATGCTAAAACGTAGAGTCTAGCCTTCTATTTTTAAAAGCTAGGTACACTAGGTACATAAAATGTATTAAAATATAAGCCTTGTGAGTTAACACATAATGTCAAAAAATAGTTAAGTGCTACTAACTATGTCCAAGGCTTCTATAGACTAGAAGCATAGTCCACCTACCAAGCTACCTACATACTTGTATCCACGAGATCAAGACCCTTGAACTACTCACTATAATGAATATGTAGTTCTATTTTCTCATTGTATTGATGTAGTTTCATTCCTATAACCACTGGTGAGCTTTACTCACCTAATATAACTCTTCACCATCATACACCCACTCAGGTGAATTAGGTAGTTTTCTATAATTATAATACTATAATACCCTGGTGCACCCTTTGTGTTGTAGTTTATAGTTAATGTAAGGTTAAACGTCCTAACTAACTCCTTATATAGTTATGTTTAAAAGCTTGTGACAATAATTAATGTTTCTAAATAGACTAGTCAAGTTAATGCTGAAATATAGAGTTTAGCCTTCTATTTTTAGAAGCTAGGTACACTAGGTACATAAAATGTCCTAAAATATAAGCCTCATGACTTAACATATAATGTTTTAAAATAGTTAAGTTCTACCTAACTATGTCTTGTTGAAATGTCATTTTGCATGATGCTTAATGGCAGAAATCCTTTCAAACTCCTCTCTTGAAAAGCTAATTTGAGATCAACTACAAGATTTTGGGTGATCTTGCAACCTACTGGAATTAGCTTAGTTGAAGATAAATGTGTTTGTTCACAAGGAGGCCTTTGCTTTTTCAAACAATTTGGATAAGATGTAGAATATACTTGCTATCTCAAAAGAATAAGACACACAAAAAGAAATAATATTTTTCTATTTTTCTATTTTTTAATGAATACAATCTAATAGGGCAACTATATGAATTCCTAAATAAACCAAGTATTTATAAAATTAAAAAAAATGAAGATAGGGTAATAAGAAGTTTAAGAAAATAACTTGAAAAATAAACTCCTAATGGACATAAACTCTATAAACAACATGTCTATGAGTTAAACTTTTGAAAAGATTGATAGGTAACAAATGAAAATAGGAATAGTGCTTCCTTAATTCTAATGATGCAATTGTTGATGGGAACTCAATAACTGTAACTGTAAGATATTTTACTTTTCATTAGATCACAAGGTCATTGAAAGACCACTCATATGAGACAAAAAGCTATGCAAGAACACTATGATGATCTCTTCTCAAGCTAAGTACGTCAATAGAATTTGTAAAACCATAGAAAACACTAGAATTAAAAGATTACACAACTAGAATAACACAATAAAACTATTGGCTCAATTACATTCCATGAACATACATTCTCAAAATATAACACACTTAGGCAAGAATCACTACACTCCAAATGTGAGCACCAAAATCATATATTACTGCATCAAAATTATGACAACCTAGAATACATATTACATTCCTTAATTTATAAGAAATCCTCTACTCAATTTGTGTTGAGAGTGAGAGATATCTTTATGCAAACATATGCTTCTAAACTAATAAAACAAATCTATTTATGTACAAACAAACTCTCTAATTGGTGCTTAGTAGGACTCCATCCATATTTATACCATTAAATTGATGCATGAGCCTTTACATGTCTTAAAACAAAGAAATCATGAGGAAATAATAAAGAGAAAGCTCCATCTTTACTAGGTGTCTGTAGGAGTTAAACTACCATCAAAGTGTGTTTCCAAGGCATGGAAGGCTCTAAATTTAGAACTAGTAGTTAATTGTCAGTGCACCTTTGAATTCTTCAAAAAAATTTGGTGCAACTTTGAAAAAGTATACCTTAGAAGTAGCACACCTTGTGTACCTACACACCTCATGTACATGTACACCTTGTGTACCTACACACCTGGTGTACCTACACACCTCGTGTACCTACACACCTCAGAAGTAGGTTCAAAAAATGCAAAATTTCACCAAGTGTCAAAACTAAAATTCTGGCTTCTGGGTTTTGTTGCCCTTTATACCAAAGCTATTTCTGGCTATTTTCTCTTGAATTTCACAATAATCTTGGTGACATAAGCTACATCTAGAAAATATAAGGCTTCATACTTGTCCTTCACTTTCTACCTATAGTTTCCCACCTCAATGCAAGTCTCTAAAAAATCTATCAGTTTCACATCTAAATCTAATAATGCTTCTTCCAGTCTAAATGCTTAATGAATACCATCATCATTAGAAGATTCTTCAAAATTCTTTCCTAACTATTCAAAAACTACTTCTATAGCTATCAATTTATCCCTTGAATCATCTTCAAAAACATCTAAACATGCATCACTATAATGTTTCTCTGCTTCCAAAATTTTAGCTTATGAATATCTGCATGTAATGTCTCCATTACTTTATTTCCATTTGCAATCTTCTATATCTAGTCATCAAATTTATCTAATTCTTACACTATATATACCTCCATTAACATCTGATACCTTTGACCCTTAATTGATTGTAGTGCTTGTAGGTCCTTGCCCCAGGTATGTACTTCATTTATCAAACCAAAATCTTGGTTCAAAATGGTCACTAGCTTATCTACATTATTCTAAATATGGTTTAGCAACTTAAGATTACCTTGTATAACCTGTACACCTTTTTCTTCAAAAATTTCTTTCCATTGCTGACAAGCTTTCAAAAATGGATCTAGTTGCACAGTCTCTTTATCCCTTTCCTCCAGTGCTACATTCAAAGTCTCCTCAAGATTTCTAGGATCTAAAGTACCAAAAAATTCATTCAAATATCCTTAAAGGATATCATTATGTTTCTAAAGTGTCATCAATTTTACCTCATTCTAAGTGCTTAAACACTTCTTTAATTCTAGTTGTCACCATCAACTTAGTATTGTCCAACATGGGTTTCCCAAGCACAATCTCCCTTGTCTGGTAACCTCTTGGAGCCAATTCCTTAACATTTGTATGTAGAGGAGGGATAACAACATGAGATAATAAAAACTAATTCTAATCACTCATCACAAAGGCCAATGCATGTAAATCTTTTTGTGGTGACTCAAGTTTCTTAACAACTTCAATCAATTTTCTCATTCCTTCTTCCTAAGAATTATATCATTTCATTTTGTTTCTAATCACCTCTTTCTCAACCATCTTGGAATATGTTCCATTGGACATTTTCCTTTTGATGAGGAAGGAGTTTTTTCTAATATGCTCTTTCCCTTATCACTCCTCTCCAAAGTCTTCTTTTGTGAGAAATCTACATTAGGAGTCTCTATATCTCTAGAGTTCATAGTTCTCACCTCTGTGTCTTGGGAAGTCTACCAAGGTTCCTCATGTATTTTCCCTTCCTTTGACACTTCATTAGTGAGTATTTGTTGTGGCTCTTCCTTGTGTTCCACTTGGACTTATTCTTCTTCATTTCTTAGAGGTAGAGGAGTGGAAAAACCTTTATCAATGTAAAATGTAACCTAATATGGTAATGGTGGAGCTATTTTAGGTCCTTGTATCTGAGGTGGCAACTGAATCCAATCCTCCTATTGAGGTTGATTCGTTGGAGTATCCCTTGTTTTATTTCCTACCAATTTAGTGCCAATTGACATAAAATCAAAATCTAACATCTAAAAGACATTAGTGCCTTCACCCTCCTACTCATCAATCTAGTGTTGTAGTTCATCTTTTGATGTAGTAGATTGAATAGGCTACTCAAGAATGGATGGTGGTGTAATTATGGAGATTCTTCTCCATTCCAACTCTATAGCTCTAGTAAGATGAGTCCTTTAATTCAAAGGAAGGTTATCTACTTCATCGTTATCATCCTCTTCTTCCTCTCCTAGGTTAATTTCTAAGACTGATGGGAAAGGAATAACTCTCCTAATAACCTTTTGTCTCGTCTTGATTGAACTCTTGATCTTTCTTCTCTTAGGAGTGGTCAGGGAGGCTTTTACCTCTTTTCATAGTGGATACACTTCTTGTACTTCCATCTCAGCTCCTTCTTTCCTTTAATCCACTCATGGTACTTGAGGATTATCCTGGGCTTGTGTAGCTTTCACATTCTCTGACCCTTGAACATTATCTCCCCCTTCTTGTGATAGTGTTTGAGTTGGTTTCTCTTTTGGCTCAGCTTGTTTGGAAGAAGTTCTCTTCCTCTTTCTTTTCCCCTTTTGAGCCCTATGATATCAAATTTCTCTATCAAGTTGGTGCACTATTTCTAGCCTCACTCGAGACTGAGTTATAAAAGTGGGCACTATTACCTTAGGTCCTTGACCTCTTGCTCGATAGGTTGTAGCATGGAAGACTACTGCTTGAGGAATTGGATCCAATTTGAAAGGTTTCTTAATCCAATCCTTGGTCAATTTGATGACATGCCTAGCCCTATGATTAATAGTTGAGTTTTCTTCCTTATTAATCTCAACATTCATAATGGGTTGATCACCAATCTTATCCCTATTTAACAATGGATCAAGGACATCTTCAATATCTTGTTGCGCAACTTTAAAGGAATCTTAATCTTCAAAGCACTGGTTGCTAGATAGAGAGTCATCCTACAATAATCTCTTATTCAGATATTGTAGTCATCTACAACATTCATCCAATGATCTTTGATTGCATCTTCATGTTGAAATGTCTTTCTAGCTAAGTATTGTACTCTTCCAATATTATCAAAATAGGGTCACGGAGAATTATATTCATCCAAATTATATTGATCCCACTCAGATCAAAAGATGGAATATCCTATCTCCAAACCACACTAAATAGTCCTATAGTAATGGGCCACACTGAGGTTATCTTATGATACTTCCTAACTCTATCATATGTAGACAAGAGTTGTTGAGTGATTTTTTCAATATGTCTATCACTTGTATAACTAGGGAGCTTCTTGGGATTGATAGTGGTACCTACTACCCTCAAATAAGTGAATGTGCGATATTGGATGTAGTAGGTTCTGACTTCTAAAATCTTTGTCATTGCCTCCTCTGACATCCTCTTCATATTATCCCCTCTAATGAACCAAATAATTGTGAATATAGATGCATCATTCACTATCCTATATTCCTTGCTATGTTCTCGAAGCTTTTTCTTCACCAACTAGGGATAAACTATATATAGCCATGTCTTTGCATCTTACATATTGCCCCTTTTAAACAATCTGAAATAGTTCACTACCATTGTAGTTAATAGGTACACCAAATAGGATGTCATATAGAACTTATAGTTATTCTTAATAGACACTAGCTACTAATCCAAGTTCTCACTTAGAATCGAAGCCCAATCAATTGGCATCTCCACTATTTTGATAGTCTCAATAAAATACACCATCCATCTATTTAGGTGTCCCGATGCAGGTAACCCCATGACTCTACTCAAGAGTATTATAGAATACCTAATATCTTCTTTTATTTAACCCCTTGTTATGTCCACTTTACCTACTTTACACCCTAGACAAGTCTTCTGAATGAGGTATGAAGACTAGATGATTTTAGTTGCTTCCTCTACATGTTCTCTATACCATCTTTCTGCCTAGTGATAGGTTAATCTGATAAATTGATTTTCCCTTAGAAGATGAAACACTTTCTTTATGTTCTTAGGTCAAAGATATAGTACCATCTCTCTAGTTATACTCTTGACAACCCTTTCTTTGAAGACATAGTTTTCTGCTAGTGCCATGATCAACTCTAAGGATTGCACTAATACTAGGTGTGATGTTGTGTTGACTAGTCTTGATTAGATAAGAGAGGATATCATCGAGAACCTTTCCATAGGTTTTTTACACAATACTAGGAATTCTTTCCAATTACTATGACCCTGTTCAATGTCCCAGATCTTTGAATAATCATCTTGGAAGCACAATTTTGCTAGAACACCTTAAAACTTGAAGATCATTGGTTTCAGGACCATCTTTATAGCAATGGAGGATGATGAAGAAGCAATTGAATCTATATAAAAATAATGTATATTAGTCTAAGGTCAAAGAAAAATCAATTAATACCAACCGTAATGATGACATAGGAAAAACCCAAAAACTCTAAGTGTTAAAAAAATCTAAAAACCTAATTTAACCCTGATATGAAAAAAAGGATGCACCTACCTCTAAAAAATTAGGGTGCACATCTAGTACACCTCTAAGGTACACTAGGTGCATAGATTTATATAAATATAAGTTATAAAAAGAGTATGTATTTGGCACACCTTTTGGGGTGCACCAAGTGTGCAACCTTTAGCTCCTTAAAGGATGTTTCCTTTTAAAGGTGCACAATAGTGCAACTGAATAGGTGCACTACTATGCACCTTTACAAGGTGTTTGTTTTTAAGTTTTTAAAAATTTTAAATTTTTTTCAAAGAAAAAAGATGTGTAGCTATGTAGCTTGATAGGTATGTAGTTATGCACCTTTTTTAGTGTTTAAAGTTTGTGTTTTGTGTAGGTGGCAGAGGTGGTTAGGTGTAGCAGTGCATCTAAGGAGCCAGGGTGATGCAGGAAGTAGACGTCAAAGTGAGAAAATGAAGGAGAAAATGAGAAGTGAAGAGGGGTAGGGGTCCTTGGTTTTATAGACCCCAAACCTAGTGAACCTTGTTGAGGTGTGCAACTGTGCAGCTATGCTACTATGCACTTCAAAGAGGAAGTGCTTTACCTTGAATATTTGGTGCCACCTGGTGAGGTACACTAGATGCACCATTTATTTTTTGCAAAAATTACTCTCTCTCAGATGATTCTAATTTTCAAAATATGGGTTTTCAAATCGGGTCCCGAATTTGACCAAAGACTCTAGGAAAAACCCTAGAAAAAACTCAAACCTTGGACTAGGGATTCAAAAAGCCAAAAAATAAAGTAGGGGGTCCCCATTTCTAGGAAAAATGTGTCATGCATTGTGAAATCACAACATGTCCAAGGTGTCTACACACTGGAGGCATACTCCACCTACTGGGATGCCTACATACACATATCTATGGGATAAAGACTCTTGAACTAATCACTCTAACAAATATGTAGTTATGGTTTCTAATTTTTTTGATGTAGTTGTATTCCTATAACCACTAATGAGCTTTACTCACCCAATACAACTCTTTTCCATCATACACCCACTCAAGCAAATCAGGCAATTTTCTATAATTACAATACTATAATACCTTGGTGCAACCTTTGTGTTGTAGTTTTGAATTAATGTCAGGTTAACCTATATACGTCCTAACTCACTCCTTATATAGTATTCTTTAAAAGCTTGTGACAATACCCATGACCATGCTACCTATTGAGTGAGTTTTATCATTTTTCTATTGGGCCACAATCTCTGTGTTTATATACATACATACATACATACATACATACATACATACATACATATATATATATATATATATATATATATAGATATATATATATATATATATATATATATATATATATATATATATATATATATATATATATATATATACATATGTATATATATGTATACACATACATACATATATAGGGATCACAAGGGCACAACCATGAAATCCTAGATCTTGACTAATCTCCACAATTTACAAGATCTCTCTCTCTCTCTCTCTATATATATATATATATATATATATATATATACATACATACATATATAGATACATACATAGATGCATACATACATCTGCATATTCAACTTTATCAGCTTGGCAAATTGTATTTGATCCTACTTGCTAGGAACAACTAATTGTTCATTTTATTGTATATAATATGATGAAATTTCTATAGGAATTTGCATTCAAACCAACTAAACAAAAACTAGAATAATTTAACTAGATTATGGCTTGTTTCTTTCTAAAATTTCCTACCCATTTTTCCTAGTCTACATTTATTTTGTGCAGGATCTTGAGCTAAGTTAGTTAGCATGGTTTGAGTGAGTTTTATTGTTTTATTATTTTGATTCTAGAATATGGGCTTTGTTTTATCATTGGCATTGTTCAAGTCCTAATTTTAATGAGGTAACAAAGTGGTTTTTAGGGTAGGAAGGACTATATAATGAAGAGGAAACTTGAAAACTTGAATGTTGAAATGTTGCAATGAAATCTATCAAGGATCAAACATTGATGACAGAATTACAACACGATGTGAAGTTGATTTTAGATATATAAATAAAAACATGACATAAATCATTCCCTATTTGTTTTTATTGTGGAGAGTTGCATGCAAAAGAGGATGGAAAGCTTCAAATGAGGATGGAGAGCTCTGAATGTTGGTGGAGATTCCATTGTCATGCCCTTATGATCGCTACATTTTGTTGACATGCCCTTATGATCTTTGCATTTTGTTTCTATGCCCTTGGTGAATATTAGTAGAGATCTATGATTTCATTGTCATTCCCTTGTGATCTCTGTGCCCTTTCTCTATCATTTTAGTGTCATGTCATGCCCTTTTGATATTTGTGCCCTTTGCAATGCTACAACATTTGGGGTCAAATTGCAATTTGCAACAATGGTGTAATTTGTGATGTTCAGGTCCAAATGTAGTAGTGCTTGCTTTGTGATTTTCTTCAAGGGTAGAAGAGGTACCCATGTAAATGTTTTTTCTTTTCTCTCTAAACATGTATCTCTTTATATTTTCTTGAGTATCTGATTAGAGAAGCTTCTCTTTATGTATATGTATGTCTATATATACATACATACACACACATATGTGTATGTCTATGTATGTATGTATGTATGTATGTATATATAGAGAAGCTCCTCTTTATGTATGTGTATATACATACATAGACACATATATGTGTCTATGTATGTATGTATGTATGTATATATACATATATGTCTCTATTTATATAAATACATACATTCATATACACACATATGTGTGTATGTCTATATATATGCATATATACATATACATATGTATATATATGTATATACATACATATACATAGATCACAAGGGCATGACAACAAGATGCAGAGATGCATACATACATACATACGCATGTATGCACATACATATGCACATACATGCATATATACTTATATTTGCATATGCAATTTTATCACTTTGGAAATCTATATTTGATCTTTACTCAATCACCAAGGGATAATATAATTTGTAAGTACAAATTTTTGCATACTTAGTTTGGTATGAATAGTTTCAATTGAATTATTTTGACGAGAGTGAGTCTACTCATGATGATAATGGCTCCATCTATTGGGTCATTAGAGGAGAGAGACTTATGGAAGATTAGATGTTGTTTATTGATATGGGATGATTCATTTGTAATGCCAATATATCCACCTCCATATTGAATTTCTATATCATTAATTTACTAGATACAAATCACTGGACTTGGTCTTTTGAAATGGTGGGATTAAGATATAAACCTCAAACAAGGGTTGCATGCTATGGTGGGGTAGGAGGAAGATGGTTGTTTGAATGGCCCATCAAGGAAATTGCAAAAAATTAGGGTTGCAATTGCAAGTAGTTTCATTAATTTGATAAGGGAATCAACTTTGAAAGTGGGATGATCAGAATTGGCATGTTCTTCCTTATGATAGATGTCTCTATCTCATAACAAAAAATTACCTCTAACAACAAGTGAAAAATTATTAAATATATGGAAAATTAGAAGAACATTCACCCATAATATTTTTGAAGGACAAGAATATAATATAAATATAATTTGGTGGAAAGAGCCATAAGCTATGTGGCTCTACATTGTGGCTATTCCACTATCTAGTAGTGGGAAATCTTCATGTTAAATATAAAAATCTTGAAATTAAAAAAGATAACTATCAGAGATCTATATTTGTGTTTTAGTGATAACAAATATATAGTCTGATTTTAAGAAAAATAGAAGTGTTAAATATATATATGATTAGATAAAATAAACAAGAGTACTAGTTGTAGTTGTATAATTCTAATATTACTGATTATGTTAAGAAAAATGTTCAATAAAATAAGCATGAAGTAACATAATTGGATCATCTACTCGATCCTATTTTGACTTAATGTGAATGCATCCAAGCATTACATAGATGATATTGTGCATGAGATCTTTACTTAATCACAAGAGATAATATAATTTGTAAGTACAAATTTTTGCATACTTAGTTTGGTATGAATAAATTTGATTGAATGCAAGGATAATTGCTTGTGTGAATTCAAGACATGAATGATTAATTGAATTTAGCACAAGTACTATGCAAGTGTGTATGTGTGGAAGTAAAGAAGTTCAGATAATGAATTGATTTACATACATATATGCACATATGTATACAATCATCATAATCAGTTGTCCTTGAATTTGACCAAAGTGTTTGTTAAGATAATGGGTGTTGCACACATTGCATAATATTTTTATATTGTATTAGTTTATTTTATTATGTAATATTGCACCTATATGGATGTGTAACATGTAAATATTCCCATGAGATATACTTGATGAGTTTTATTGTATCATTGTGATAATATTTCATATAATTATTTAATATTGGGGAAAAGAATTAAATTTTTAATATTAAATGTGGGGCAATGGGTTAGGTAGCACATGGTTTATGTAATACTACTTGATGGTTTTGTAGGACTTGCTACTATATAAGAAAACATAGGGATAGTTGTTGGTGTGAGAAAAATAGAAGGTAAAAAGACAAGAGTCAAGTGGGACAAGGCTTGATAGGTTAGCCAAGGGAGCATTTGTGAAGGTTGGAAGCATGGCATAAGATGTGTTCATTCATGTTTATTCACATGGATTGCTTGGTTATGGCTATGGAATTGAAGGTTTCCATGGTTGTATTGTAATGATGTTTTTGCTAAATAATACATGGTAATGGATGCTTTTGGAGGCTAAGTTTTTTCCCTCAATGAGAGGTTTCCAGTGTATATCTTGTGCCATAATTTTTTTTTGGGTATGTTATCTATTCTCTTGCATGTGGATTTTAATTGCATATTTATTTTAGATCTATAATGGGTTATGTGAAAATGATTTTATTTTTTATTGCAAATTTTCTTACAAGTGTTATCAGAGCTATGGTTTTATTGTTGTAACCCTATATTAAATTCATGGGAACGCATGAGAGCATAAAGAAAAGACAATATATATGAGTTGTTTAATGTAGATTTGAGGGTCTTGGGTTTGCTATTATGATGGAATATTGGTAGATTTTGGGCATGTGAAATTGTTGGACAAATGGATTTTTTGGATGTTTCATTTAAATGAGGCTTTTAGAAGGGAGCTTGTATAAATGACCTCCTAAGTAAAAATAGACCTCACCCTTGGATTTGGGTTGATATTTTCATAAATTTTGATATATAATATGCCCTAGTTTGGCCAAGCTCATAGGAAATAAAAGAGTTTTTTAGTTTCAGCTTGTGATGCCCATCAAATTTAATCGCATCAAAATTTTTGTCAAAAAAAATAAAATAAAAGAAAATTGTAGTCAAAATGATAAATGGGTTGTCTTGGTAAAACAACAATAACTTTCTCTTAGGATATTGAATTTTAAACTTCTTATAGGTGTTTAAAAGATAATTTCAAGCACTACAACTTGGTGTAGGCTTGGTTCTATGATTTTGAAATTTTATCAATTTTAAAAGTCCACCAAAAGTTTGATGTTGTTTATTTTGAGCACATATTAGGGAATAACTTGGGGATACAAAGTTAGATTTTGGACATCGAGAGTCAATGGAAAGCTCTTGAAAATTTTTACACATTAGTTTAGATTTGGTATAGGTTTGACATGGTTTATTTGTTGATATATCTGAATGGTTTATGGTATATAATGACTATGGTAGCATTGTGAGTTTATGACATTGTGTATTTTGGAGATTTAATATTTGATGTCATTGTATACTCAGTTCATATTTCAAATTGGTCTCATGATGATATGGTTATCAGTGTTTGATTTGGATATGTATGATGACTTGCTAGGTCTACAAGTTGTGCAATGTTGTAAGTACTCTATACTTATAGGTTGCATTTATAGCTTTGTTATGGGTTGTCTTTCCCCATTGATCTTTCATTATTGATGCATATTTAGATTAATGGCTTGGATTTGTGTTGTTTATGTCCTTAGTCACATTGTTTGCTAATTTTTTTCTTCATGTAGAAGGGATGAGATGTTGTTACCAGGTATAGTCATGGTGGAGGATTATGGTTGAATATTTTATGCTAATAGGTTGGAAACTTTAAGGGTTAGTTTCTTGATTCATGGATGTAGTCATGGTTCCATGGATTTTGGCATGACATGATTGGATATATAGGTACATCCTTGGTGTTCATTGGTTTGGATTCCTAATTTTGTTATCTTCATGGTGTGTGGAGGTGGTTTTTCTTCATGGTGTGTGGAGTTGGTTGTAGCTTGAGGACTAATGGGGTTCTTGGTAAAGGTGGTGTTTATGCTTTCATTTGACATGTTATCCTTGGTGTGAGGATGGTTTCATTATTATGTCATGATATACTCTTGATACATGTTTAGAGTTTTGACATGTTATAATATGTTCATATGGAGCATGTTATCTCTTTGTTTGATATGGTTGGATCATGTTGTCATGTTTATGTTCCTTAGGCCATGGTTGGAACTTTGACATTAATCATAGTTTAGTTTCTTGGTATTGATTACATTAATCATAAGATGGATACTTCATGATATTGCTATGTTTCATTAGGAGTTGGCATGGATTAATTAGTTACAGGTGCTCATGGATACTTAGAGACAGTGGTGATGTTGATTTCTCTTGGATTAGACAACTATTTGTTAGGATAATTATTTGATTTCAAAAAGAATTTTGAGGGGCATTCACCTAATATGGACTTGAGAGGAGATTGTTCTTAGATGATTCTTGGTTGGAGACTTGGATATCTTGATGAGAATTCTCATTCCCCACTCTTAGTCTATTTGGAAATTTTCTACTTGAGAGGCATAGCCCATTGTTTCTCTTGAGTGCATTATGTTTATGCTTGTCTTTCATGGATATGGATCTTGAGCTATGGTACATGAGTTAGTTCTGAAGAGTTCATTTGAGAGATTTGTTAGCATTGGTTATCTCCTTGTGCATATGTTTTTATGTTGTTTGATTTTGGGAGATGGCTTTATATTAGGCATATTCCTTGGTTAAGGAATGGTTGATGAGTTTGATCTTCTTGCAAGAGGCTTACATCCATGATTAGTTATATAGTATGGTTTGGGTGTTGTTGAGGCTTCTTGGTTGGGGTTTCATGGAGGAGATCATACTTGCATAGTTTAAATCTATAGGTGTGTGTAGGACATGATACAGGTTATGGTTTGCATAGTTTTTCTTTAGTCTTAGTTATCTTTCTAGATGTTTAGTTTTACTTACATTGGATTTGAGATTGGTTAGAGATAATGATCACTAGTTTGTGCTCATGTATGTCATGTGAGAGATGACATGCTGATTCCTTTATCTCTTTCTTTTATTGGTTGTGGAGAGCTTGGGAGATTGTTGAATATTTTTTATGAGAGTTGTTCTTGAAGGTTATTGGTTTATGTATTGTGGATGTTCTTGAGACTACATGGATTCACTTCTTTGAGATGTTGTGAGTTTATTGGTTATATATTTTTCATTTTCTTTTATAGTGGGAGCTTCTTGGTATATATGTGGTAGGTATTGCTCTCGAGGCTTGTGATTGTAGATTATAGATTGGATATGTTGATGGTGTAAGATTCACTTGGTATACCTTTGGAGGTATGGATAGTTGGATGGGGTTGGCACTTTTCATGGGTACTATTTTCAGCTATGGATATTTTGATAACTAAGGATATATCTGATTACCTTTGGATCATGTTTTTATGCTTGGAATTTTAGTTGGTACATTATTTTATGATCTTCTAACATGATAGGTTGGGTGGCTTTCTCTTTGGATGGTTTCAATGTATGTTTAGTGGTAGCACTAGGGCATAATTTGAGGTAAGAGATCATTCATATTTGAGATGTTGGATATTTTGATTTTTTTATGAGTACCAAGATGGAGAATTTAATGTAGTTTGATCCATGATGGTCAATGTGCTAGGAGGGATTGTTTCCTTGTTCATTTATGTGGCTATAGATTGATTTATGTCATGTTTTCTTTTCTTTTTTGCTTATAATCCATAATCCACAATCCACAAGATCTCTCAGTATACATACATACATACATGAAAACCACAATGCACTTTCTAAAGTTTACAACTATTCAATATAAATTAATGTTTTAGAAGAAAAATACAGCTCAAAAGCAAGAACATCATGTTGAAATAAGAGAAAAATTGTTTGACATGAGAGGTCTACAAGTGAGGGTATTGACCAATACTTTAAAATTGAATGCTGAAATGAAAGCTATCGATGATCAAACACCTATGCCAAAGTTAGAACATGTTGTGAAGTTGATTTTAGATAAGGTACAAATAGATATTTATAAGTTTGATAATCAAAATTTAAGGCACTAGAGTGAAGGAGGATCACTTTTAGAAAGAGAGCAAGAAGGAGTGGCTTTAGAAAGAGAGTGGACAACAAAAACAATAGCTAGACAACATAGAGGATATTATGGGAGCCATTGGATAGAATCCAAGAAAGTGTTGAGATATATACTGGAAACAATTGCAAGTGTCTTTGAGAATTTATAGTCCAAATATCAAATGTTTATAAGAGTGTTTCAAGAATTGAAATAGTCTTCCTATAGTGATCCCAAGCATCAAATGCTTATAAGAGTGTTTCAAGGATAGGAACCACTTCAACATTGTTTGCATGGTTCATAGGTATTGTCATTATGGTGGAGGCTTCTACAAGGGAATGAGCCTCATGATTATGGAATATACATAGAAGAAGAATTTTCTTCTTCAACTCCTTACACTCAACTCTTCACTGAAGTTATTCTTTAATTCCTTGCATATGCAATTTTATCACCTTGGAAAATTGTACTTGATCCTACTAGCTAGGAACAACTAATTGTTCATTTTATTGTACCTAATCTGATGAAAGTTCTATAGGATTTTTTAATCAACCTAGCTAATCAACAACTAGTTCCATTTAACTGGTTATGGCTAGTTTCTCTATAAAAATATCTGCTATGATATGTTTTTGTAAAATTTCTTATGAACTTTGCCCATTTTTCCTAGTCTCTAAATATATATCTTCAAAAGGAGATATAAAGAGATACCTATTCATAAGGAAAATAAACCAACATTTACATACCCTTGAATAAAATCATAGAGCTACAACATGGAAATGAAATCATAGAGCAAGGGAACAAGACACCAACAAAATCGTAGAGCAAGGGCATGACACCAAAACCATAGAGCGAGGGCACAACAATGAAACAAAAAGATCGCAAGGGCACACCAACCAAATCATAGAGAAAAATTACAGAGTAAGGGAATGATAATGAAATATAGAGAAATATCATAGGAACAAAATGCATGAAAAACATATGCATAATCATGAAGCTCATCCCCTTGTAGAAGCCATAATTTAGTTAAACATATGTATACAACAAGCTAGCTAATCAAAAACTAGACCCATTTAACTTGTTATGGCTTGGTTCTTCCTAAAATTATCTGCTATGATATATTTTTGTAAAATTTCTTGAAATTTTTTCCCATTTTTTATTGTTTGCATTATTTTTGTGGAGGATCTTGAGGCAAGTCACTTAGCATGGGTTGAGTGAGTTTTATTTTTTTATTATTTGGATTATGGAATATGTATGTAATTGGATCAATTTTTCTATTGTGTAGCTAAGATGTAATAAGAACCTTTAAAAAGATCTTCAAATATGCATGTTCAGAAGGAGATATAAAGAGATAACTATTTAGAAGGAAAAGAAACCAAAATTTACATATCCTTGAAAAAAATCACATAACTAGGGCATGGCAATGAAATAGCAAAGCAAGTGTACAACATGGAAATGAAATCATAGAGCAAGGGCATGACATGGCAGGAAAATCATAGAGCAAGGGCATGCCACCAAAATCATAGAGAAAGGACATAAGAACAAAATGTAGAGATACATCACAAGAATGAAATACACCAAGCACAAGGGCACAATGACATTTAGAGCTCTCCACCCTTGTTTGGAGATATCCAATTTCTTTTGCACACAAATCTCTAAAAATAAAATAAAATGGGGAATGATTTAAGTCATGCTTTATTTACTTATACTTATGTGGGCATCACAATTATGATGCCTACATTAGTATTACGAGGGTGTCGAGGAAAATTGCAATAAAAACAACATAAAAATCACCACAAATTAGATTGTCACCATAGATTGTTGTCACAATTTGATCCCAAATGTTGTAGTCTACCAAACTAAGCCACAATTTGTCCTAGAAATTACAAATTAAAATAAATTATTAAATTAAACTTCCATGAAAGACACAAGTCAGTTACAACACATATTAAATACATACAACCCAAATTAAATACTCAAGGTCAGCTTACATTAGAGACCAAATAGAGACAACTCAGGAAAAGCTAGAACCAAGACCTAACCAAGAACCACAAAACCACTTTCAAGCATCAACAAATCCACCAAGAATAACTAAGCTCCTTCATTAACTAAGCTACTCAATAACCACAACAACCAAACCCTTAAGTATTAGATGAGCTCCCTTGTTTATGTTGAGTTCCTTCTTTGATGATGGAGTTCCTTTAATGACCATGCTAGCTTGGGAAACACTACTATTGAGTTTCTAGTGTAAACTAAGCCACAGTATACACCAAATGCCCTATGCATCGCCGAACACCTTCATTAACCTAGCCACTCAGTTAACACTCACACACACACGCACACACACCCATTCTAGGGTTAGATTCCTCCTTAAATAGATTATCTTTGAAAGTTCTAGATATCAATAAATGGTTTATAATTCATCTTATTTTGTCATTTCTTTCTAATTTTATGATTGGTTGATTTGCATTCCTTAGGATCATTACTTTCTATAATGATGTGTAATCTCCATCTTAATTGTCTGTACAAATATTAAATATCATATGGAATTTGGCCAAAATGATTTACATAGTTGTTTGTGGAATTACAATCTCATATGACAAAACTAAAATACTCAGCATCTAAATGTCTTGACACTTATTCATTAAAAAAAAATGCATATTATAGTCAGCTTCAACATATATGTTCTTCTCTTTTTACTTGGAAAAATTATCTCTTTGTTTTACTTGGTTTCTACTATAATATATTGTCTTATATATGCGCTCAGTCTTAACTGGGGTGCTTCAAAATCACTAACATGTTTGGCATGTAATGAAAAATAAACAAGTCCTTATATATATTAGGCCTTTGCTTGATGACTTAGTTGCAGTGATGATTGTTCATCCTTTCCTAGTAAATGAGCAAGTGTTTGGACACTAATAAGCAACATAGGCTTAGAGATGAACAAGAGGGCCATCTTCTACCATCCAACTCATATAAGATACATGATTATGGAAGCCATACCCTTATTGTACCCCCTTCTTCAACAACTTTCTATGGCTATTTGGACAACTACAATAAAACCCTCCATGGTAACATTGTACAACCTCCCCAAGTCTTACTAAATGGCCCCTTCATACAAAAACTATGACATATTCTCTCCATGCCTTATCTTTCCCTCCATACTATAGAATTTGATGATGAAAAAATGTATAGATCACTGGATATCCTACATGAAAATAACTTATTACAAGGAAGAATGAAAGGCAGAGAGAAAGAAGGATTTTCTCAATAAACAAGAAGATTGAATTTACTTGTGCAGAAAATAGAATGAATGATATTACAACTAATCAATCCTTATGAAGGAGATCAAAACCCTAAAAGGGAATCCCTAAGAGGATAAACCATTTAATAATTACTAATTAATTATTAAATTTGAACAGAAATAATCATAAAGGGTAAATCTTAAAAAAAGAGAAAAGGAAATTTAATAAATGAAATTAAATTAACTTTTTCCTCTAAAACCCCCCCTTAAGATGAGTAACAATGTAGCTACAAAAAATTCAAGGAAACTACAATGCTAAGAGAAAACTTGGGTCTCAGAAACAAGGCATGATGAGATACCCAATCACAACCAAATCTCTGTGAAACAGAGAAATGAAGAAAACCCAATGGGAAAAACTCTACTCCAAAAAGAGATAGAAAATGATGCACAAATGAAACATCTCAAGAGAATCTCTCAAGACTATAAGTACATTGAAATCCCCCATGATAGAAGCTTGAGACTCCATAGATCCCCATAATGGAAAAAATCCTATATTGATTAACATACCAATGAGGTTCCAATCTAAAGGAAACAAAGGAAGTGGACAAGGGTGATAAAACCCATGTATGTAAGGTGCAACTAAAATTCCTAGTTGATGCTCAAAGGAGAAAGCATGAGAATCCTAAAATGGAATCTCCAATGGAGGTGAGATAATAGGTGGGTTGAATCTATTATCTAAGAGGAGATATGTGTCCTCTGATATATCCTCAATAGCTGAAATAGGTGTCTTGATGACTAGAGCTACAATAGTAGGAAATTATGAAGAGTAATCTTGTGCAAGAGATGGGATCTAAATAGGAGGTGGCAGTGTAGAAGTCACAACACTCATCTAGGGAACAACATATAAGTTCAAGAGACCTAAATTCACTTTAGTAGACTCTCATGAAAAAAGAGAGTGACTCTTTGATAATGGAGGTGCTGGACTAAAATATGATAAGGAATATCAATAGGAAGCATGATCAATAGTCCTTGTAGTGATAATATTGCATATCTCACTATCTCTGGTATACATTGAATCCTATGCAAACTGAATTGTCTTCCCTATCCCATTGTGTGTAATTTGATAAATAGAGAGAAGGTTAGAGGACAAAGATGGAACACAAAGTACATCTTGAAATGTACCATCATCAATGTCAATAGAACTTTTCCCACATACAATCATAATAGTGTTGTTCCCCATCAAAATGTGTGGAGTAGTAGAAACCTAAAAAAAAAAAGAGAAAATCTTAAGAAGATGCCATATGGTGTGAAGAACCTAAATCCAGTAACCATCTAGAAGAATGAGGAATAGTAGTTTCACATAGTGTATGACCCTTTCTTGTATCTTTACCATCTGACTAAAATGTTGATGATGAAGAAGATCTGTGACAAGTAGAAGGAATATCAATGTTTCTCTTCTAAAGGAGTGTTATTAAATATGAAACTTATTTGGTATAGTCATCTAACTTCTTCTCATAGCAATGTGACTCATCATGATTAGGCTTATTACATAAGAAAACTTTGGTCTTTTTGGTTTTGGTTAACCCCCTTAGGAGGAAGTGGCCCTGATGAACTCTGAGTGTTAGAATCAATCTAAGACTATGTAGAATGACATTTCTAAGTCTTCTCCTTCATCCCTAAAGATGACCAAGCTACCAATGCATGAGTCTATGAGCTTGCCTATGAGAGAATCTAACTAAGAGAGCTTAGCTTTCTCTCAAGTCAAACAATAAAAAAAAACCTCAAAGGATGGCATGGAAAATCTATTACCTAGAGTATCATTGGTGGAATAGAAGGTAGAAGCAAAAATTTGAAAGTTTCCATGAAGCTTAGAAAGAATAAGATAAATGCACTCAATTTCAATCTTAGTCTTCCCACAACCCTACAATAAAGATCTCTATTAACTAAACTTCATCAAAAAGTCCTTAAAGGAAGGAAAATAATCTTGTACAAGAGAGGTAAGTTCTACCTCAATTTGAAGTGCTCTGAACTCATTTACTATACTAAACAAGCCTTCATGCTTGGTCCACATAGCTAGAGGGGTACTACACCCATCAAGAGGAAACTATAGATTATTTGATACCTATAAAGCAATCAATCATATTGCCTCATCCATCTTGTTCCTATACTACATGACCTCAAAAGGCCTCTATAAAATTGATTGCACTACATCTAAAAAAGACCACAACCCTTTTGATTAGAGTAGCCATGCCATCAAAAGTTATGAGTGGTCAAAAGTTCTAGACAAGAATAAGTCTTGGCCATTGTTTTAGAAGGTGCTGGATTTTTTTTGTATTTTTTTTTTAATGATGTAAATAATAGAAATAATAAAACATAACACCCCTCACTATATAAAAATCAAACCCCAGATGCTAGAAGGAATGTGTAAATAAGAAGAGAGAAAAATAAATTTAGTTTAGAATCACATGTACCCTTGAGGAATAATAATGAAAAATAGAAGTGAATTTGAATAGGGCTCATGAAGATCTTTCCGATTCTTTTTCTGGATAAAAAAATAGAGCTATAATGAAGAATATATTTCCCTTGGATGATAGAAGTCATTAACAAACTTAAAGTGAAAATATAGGTAACAATATAGAAAAAAAATCCAAAATATACCTTCACTATTATCTTTGTCTCTGAATCAACTTTTTGATGCTTCTTTTAGATCCAAAAAATACCTTTGTATGCTCAAGCTAGAGTGAGAGAACCAACAGGGTCTTTAGAACAAAAAAAATCAAACACATGACAACTTGAAGACCATAAAATTTTGGCCCAAAATTGATGACATCAGCACTTGTGCCTTGCTGATATAAATATCTGTGTAGGTTTGTCAGTACCTACATACTTGCTAATGCAAATGTACTTTGATGATGTAGGCCCACATGATTTTTGTTTTAAAAAAGAAAACACTTTTTTTTTTCAAAATTTTTAAAGCAACATCCCTTTCTTTCTTTAAAAAGATTTATTTTTATTTTTAAATTTAGTTTTTAATAAACATTTAATTTTTACCTTGGGAAGCATGCACAGATCTAGGAACAATTTTTTTTGCCTTACCAATTAGCTCTGTCTAAATTGGACAAATTTTGTATGAAAATAGGGGTTTTAACGTCTTTTGAATCCAACCGTGATGTTTTTTTGGACTCAAGGAGCTCAAATTTTCAAAAACCCCCCTATTTACACAGAAAAATAATAAAAAAAGGCTAGATATGTTCCATCAAACCCTCATTCTTCTTTTTCTTTAAACAAGAACAAGAAGTTGTAGGCAAGGCTCTGATACCATGTATAATTTGATGATGAGTGAATTTGTAGATCCCTAGATATCTTGCATACAAATAACCTATTACAAGGAAGAAAGGAAGGTAGAGAGAGAAGGATTTGCTTGATAAACAAGAAGATTGAATTTACTTGTGCAAAAAATAGAATGAATGAATTAAAACTGATCAATCCTTATGAAGGAGATCAAAACCTTCAAAGGGAAGCCCTAAGAGGAAAAAACCATTTAATAATTACTAGATAATTATTAAATGTGAATGCAAAAAGATAAAATAATAAATCTTAAGAAGGGAGAAAAGGTAATTTAATAAATTAAATAAAATTAACTTTTTTCTCTAACACATACAACTTCCTCTTTGAAATCTACAATATTCACCAATTTCCACTTTATAACCATATTCCATATAACAACATCCTTTTCTAAGGTTTTCATACCCATCATTACATTTTTTGTACACCTCATCAAATTCATCATACACCTCATCACCCCCATATGATCCCAATAAAAATTTTCCTTGGTTGGATAGATGTATTTGATGTATGTGAGAGTAACTTCATTGTACAAAATAAGGAATGGTACATCACATCCTATTGGGACTCAAAATTGGAGTCTTGATTTTGAGTACCATTCTAAAAATCAAGTCAATTTAAGTCCCTATTTTGTATTTTTCATGAATGTGTACCCAACCGTCATTTTGAGGTCAATGAATTGTTTCATGTTTCTAAAACTTTTCATTATTTATATGCATGTGTCCTATGCTGATAAATTTCCATTCCAAATAATTTTGTGAAGTGTCATTTTTAGCATTGTTCAAATCTACATTTTTTCTAGTGTCAAACAATGACAAGAAGCCTAGTTTGCATTTGAATATCTTGCACCTGATAAAGTTTCATGAATCACCACTTTGGGAGTGTTTAGTTTGCATATCAAAGATACTATGTTTAATTTTTCAATTCATTTCAATATTTATTGACAAGGTTTTCAATCCCTCAAAGTTGGTTGTTTACAGTTATCATGCTGATGTATACTTCCCAGAATTCCAAGAAGCCTTGTTTGACTAATTATAACTTTGACCTAGTTAACCAAAATGAGAAAATTCATATTGTATTGCATTCTAGGGTTATATTCTTTCTATATTTTATATTTGAGCCTATGATGAATCCATTTGACTAGTTTCCAAATGTGAAAATGCAATTTATGAAGTTTTAGTGGTGCCTAAAAGTGCAAATTGATTGGTAGCCCTGTTCAAGATGTAATAACTCTAAAAATGTAATAGATAAAACCAAATGGATTGTACCATTGTGTTCTACTTTTAAAATACTTTTAGTGTCTCAATTTTCAATTCTTGATGAATCTATCTACATACTTTCCAAGGTCCATTCTATTTGTGAAAATTGTTGTTTGGCCAATGTTCCTAGTTCTGCAAATCCAAGTACCCAACTTTGCATGCTTTCCAAACACACCCAATTATTCTTAATAAGCCCAAACAATAGATTTATAGTCTCTTTAGGATATTAAATTGATTCCCAATTTTTTGTGCCCCCAAGTGTCCATTTGACCTATTTTCAATGTCAAAACCAAACACTATTATTTTCTAACATGTTTGTTTGCATGTAGTTTCAAGTGAGAAAATTTAACAAACAATGTATTTTGACATAAAAAATTTCATGACACAAAATCTAATAGGATACAAGAATGAGGAACAAAAAATTAGTGTGGCATATCTTAGGGCTTGGTTATTTGTTTTGGTCAATTTTTAAAGCTAGTCTTAGAGGCTTCTAGGTAGAAAATCACACTTTGCAGAAAGTTTTAAAATGATTTTTGAAGTTTTCATTCAGTGGTCAAATTTTATTTTAATTAGTGTCAGGTGAATAATTGATCAATTTGAATGGACAAGTTTTTCATTTCAAAAAAATTTAGCTAGACCCACTTTGGGGACCTAACTAATCTCATCAAGTCAATGAGATATTGAAAATGTAAAAGTGTTCAGATGTTACAATGAGTCTATTTCATTAAAATGTTTACTATGTTAAATTATCATTCGAGTTTCAAATGAAATGGTGATTATCATTAAGTGTAGAGATGTTTCATGACATTTTATATAGATGTAAGGATTATGTATAGCAAACAATGAGGGAGCAAATTAAACATATGAGGGATATTTTAGGACCCATACTTCTGAAGTATAATGGAGAAAAACTAAAGGGGGTATTTACATCTTACCCTTACTATGTAATGCAATCTACACATGGTGGATGAATGTCAAGGTATCAAGGAAGCAAAATGGCATGTAACAATTAAAAAAAACTAGACTCATAGTAAATGCTTAGATTATGCCCATAAAATATTTCACTAAGCCAACATAAAAGGCGTGATTCTTGTTATGTCTTAATTGGAAGCCTTTTTCATTCTCTTTTTCTTGATGAACCAATTCATATCTGAACACATTCAAAATTTTGATTCACTTGCCAAAGCTCTAATTAAGTGGGATGGGGATTAGTTCTAGAGAATTTGTAAGAGTGAATTAGGGTGTTTCCTTACCCTCAAAATTTTTGTAGCTAAATAAACATGATGCATATTTTAAAGAAGATATACAAAAATACGAGAATAGTTGACCATCCTTCCCCTTGCTTGTATGGATATGCTTAAGTCACCCATGTGATTTTAAGGAGTAAAATGATGGGCAATATTTTCTCATCATTATAATGGAAGGAATGAGCATCATGATGAGGTGTTCTTAGTCATGTAGAAGAGGTACATTTAACAATGATCATTAGTTGTGAATGGAGAATGGATGTAGAAAGGGGATATGTTGTTGTAAATATTCTATAAGGGAGGGTTTTAGATATGATTACATGGATAAGGATTGCAGAAGATTCATTTCCAAAATAGCTATAAGGGAGGGTTTTAGAATTAAGACCTAACCCATGCCATGAGGCTCGATGAGAAGGGAATTTCCCTCCACAAATAGAGAGAACAAAAACTTGAATGACTGAACATGGGAATAACCCTAGCCCCAAGGCATCCTCCTCCCATGGCATCAACAATTAGGATGCCTACAGTCATAGTTTATCTAGATCCTACTTTCTTGAAGCCATAGCTATGAATATGTTGACATGTCATTGGAGCTAAAGAAATAGATTTTCACCTACTATAAGTGTGTGGAAAATATATTCTAGATTAGTTTAGTGGTTATTGTAGCTAAAGGATTTTCATTTCTTCATCAAGAAATCTATCATCATTGGCAATATAAATGATCTATACAAAATATGTGAGTGCAATTTCAATCATTTTAGGCATCTTTTTTATATTCCTCCCTAGTCTATCCACTCACATAGAAAACACAAGCCAAGGACTGAATAAATTTTAATGGGGAGAATTTTGGTGTGATTTTCCTTGATTCTTTTGAGGGTAGTTGTGAGGATTTAAAACTAATGATAATGATAATGTTTAAAGTAATGGGGAGGAAGAACATATTGCACATTTTGATTTTCCATATTTTGGTGAAACTCATAATGAAAAAATTGCATTTTCGTGCATTTATTCCATATTGGTGGTGGCATGAGATATTTTTATATTTAGATGCCAAATCACTCAACTCATATGCTGTCTTAAAGGTTTATGCCTATTAAGACTTGAAACTCATGTACATTGGGCCCACTTGGCCAACTGGAGTGAGTAATAATGAATTCTATCCAAGCACTCTGACTAAGAAGATGATGTTAGTAGTGATGTGGTAGTCAAGTGACAAACTAGATGTTGATACATGGATCTTGAGTGGACCAATAGTAGAATGACACATCGCATAGATTTTGACGAGTAGATGACGTGACAAGTTTCAAGATTGAATCACTAGATTGTGACATGTGGAGATATCAATGGTCATTACTATGTTACAAAATAAAGATGTAATGAAGATAACCAAAGTAAGAAAGTGATGTGTTGACACTTGGTAGTGGGTGATGACATGACATCAAGGAGCAATGCACCAGATTGTGATATGTGGTAAGATAAATGGCTACCATATTCTCACAAAATAAAGTTGCTCACTAATTAACCAGAGTGAAAATGTGATGGAAAATTAGATGTCAACATGTGACACTATGTTAAAGGCTTCTGAGTAGATAGTGGACCAATTAGGTGATGCCACATGGCACTAATGTGTTAAGCCACCTAGTAAGGTAATGGCATGGCAAGGTGACTTTGCATGGAAATCCAATGGGAGGTTGCCACATGACATTGAGTCAGGTGACAAGTGGTAGTTTGTGGACTAATCAGAGGGTTCCACATGGTGCCCAGGTGGAAATCAAAGTGTAGAGATAGATGAATCACATGGTAACATGTGTTAATGGTTGGTCAAACTTGGGTTGTTTGGGATGCAAATTTCAAGCACTAAAACATTTGGGGTCAAATTATGACAATAATTTGTAATGGTTATGTAATTTGTGTTGATTTTCATTTTTTCTTGCCATTGTCCTTGATGGTGTCATAATGTTGATGTTGGCATCATCAATGCGACACCCCATGACCATAAAAAGAAAAGAAAGCATGACATAAATAAATCTCCATTTGTTTTGATTGTGGAGAGCTACACAAGAAAGAGGGTTGAGAGCTCCGAACAAGGGTGGAGAGCTATGAATGTTGTCATGCCTTTGGCCTATGATTCATTGTTGTGATCTCTACATTTTGTTGTTGTGCCCTTGGTCTACAAGTTTGTTGTTGTGATCTCTACATTTCATTATCATGCCCTTTCTCTATGATTTGGTTGTTATACCCTTGTGATCTTTGCATTTCATTATTGTTCCCTTACCTTGCAATTTTTTTTTGTGTGTGCTTGCTTTGTGATTTTATTGCCATGTCATGTCCTTGTGATCTTCATGCCCTTTCTTTGTGATTTCATTGCCATGTGCCATTGCTATGTGATTTTATTTGCATGCCCTAGCTCTACCATTTTCTTTAAGGGCTATGTAAACTTTTGTTTCTTTTCCTTCTAAATAGTTATCTCTTTATATTTCCTTCTATATATGTATATTTAGAGATCCTTTCTAAGGTTCTTATTACATCTTAGCACAACAAAAAATTGATCTAGTTGCATACATATTCTAGATTCCAAATAAAAAACCATAATACTCACTCAACCTATTCTAAGTGACTTACCTCAAGATCCTCCACAAAAATAACATAGGCTAGGTAAAAAGGGCAGAGTTCCCAAGAAATTTTACAAAATCACATTATAGCTGATAATTTTAGAAAGAAACTAGTCATAACCCAGTAAATTAGGTCTAGTTGTTGATTAGTTGGGTTGATTACAAATTCCTATAGAACTATGATTAGATTAGGTAGAATAAAATGAACAATCAACTATTCCCATCTAGCAAGATCAAATATAGTTTTCCATGGTATTTCTGCAAGCCACATTTTGTATAAATATTACTCATAAAACCAATCAATCTTCCAAAATTTCTGTCTCTTGAGGCCTCTTTCCCAATTGTTCATGTTCTTGTTTATGCTTTCATATTATGCATATTTTGTGATCATTGTATTCTATGTAATTATCACTCCACTTTTTATCTATCTCATGGGATGACCTCTTTATTGACATATTGCAACAAATGATTCATGCCTCCCTTCACTATGGTACCTCTAAAAACTTTCTCCATTCCACATGAGCATGATGTTCTATAGTTCCAATGTGATGTCTGCCAATGTTTGACTTTTGAGTGAAATTTTAGATAATCTTTTTAACAAATATCATGATAGCATTCTATCAAATAGTTTGTGTGCCTTGTATATACTGCCTAATTGAAGAGTGGTCACTATGAAGTATTGTTAGATAAGAAGCTTAACATTTATTTTCATTCCTCACATATCATGTTGTGGATATTTGCTTCTTATCTAGTTTCTATAGTACCCTTGCATATTGATTATTTTCAAGTTGATTTGTATTTTGTTAATTCTCAATATTTCATGTCTTGGTGCAAATCGAAGTTCATCTAATTTCTTTCTACATTTTTTTTTAATATACCATCTCAAAGCATATGAATGGTAGAAAATGGTTGGGAATGGGGTTTTTGAAGTTAAAAAACCATTTCTACTTTGCTTTTGCTAAAAGAATATTGATATTTTATTTACAACCTCTATATACATTAAAAGGAAAATCAAAGAATAGTTGCTAGTATAGTCTTCATTATACTTCAGAAAGTAAATTGTGATGTAAAATCCCTATGTATTATACTTAATTATAATTCAAATTTTCTATGTATTTAGATCCAGGTTTATTTGGCTTAGTTGTGATATTTTCATTATTTATAGAGTTTTCCATCTTATGGACTATTTGTCAAATTATTTGCAAAAATGGGTGCTACAAAATTGATCATGCTGTGATAGTCTACATGTAGTCCTTATGAAAAAAATGGAGGGTAAGGGTGATGTCATTTTTTTGGGCACCTACTTCCCACATCATATCTCTATATTTTTCTGCTTTTCTTCACTATTTTTTTTTTCTTCTCTAGTACCTAGACCAATGTCATGATTGATATTTTATAGAATATGTCTGTATACTTGACATGCCTATTCAATGATTAGCTTAAAATCATTTTTTTCTCTGATGCTTTCTTTTCTCCCCTTTTGTTAGCTTTACAATTTCCAGGTTTTGATTTTATTTACATTTATTTGGGTGCATGTTATTTCTTCATTTAATTGGATCTTGAGTATTGATTATTTTAAAAAATTATTTATTTAGATTGACTGCTTGTAGAATAATAATTCAACATTGAACTAATTTTGATGACTAGAAGAAAATGGTATAGAGAATCCCTTGACCCAAGGTTGAAGTAGTCAAATCTATTCCCCATAATGTCTGATGTGTACTACAATGCATCTCAATCTAGGGCCTACAAATAATTTAGAAAATATAATTTTAATATTTGTAAATCTAAAGACTCTTTTCCAATTAGAAAAATAATATTTTTTATTAATAAAATAAAGTAGTGTTGGTAGTTATTCTTTTATTTTCTTTTGGTAGAATTGTGTGCTCAAGAAATTTTTCTTTTTTCTCTTTGACGAAGAAAATATTGTTTGTCATTATAATGCACATAGTTTGATGAGCTCCCTACTAAGTCATTGCTATCATTATCTGATAAACTATTGACCATTAGTTTTTCATTGGTTTTGTTTTCCTTGTTATATAACACTTGTACTATGTCATTCTTTGAATTGTCACTGCCTTCCATCAATGGGTGATATAGTGGTATCCATGACTCATAATATTTTTTGTCATACTCATCTCTACCTTAATGCGGTTTCTTGATGCTGAAGTTGAATCTTTGTTGCTATGTAAGGGTGATACTAATGTTTTAGACATGTCTCCTTTTCATTCTTTCTAAAATGATGTTTACTAACTGCCATATAACTCCCATATGTGGACTAGAAACCCATAGTAGCATATAATTATCATTTCCAAAAATCTTCAATTAAAAGTTGCTAGTGATAATAGTGATGCATTTCTCATAGACAAGTGAGCTGCTATATACTATTTGACTCATACTAATGATGCCTCTACTTCCTTATTCCTTTATCATCTTATTGGGTATCCAAAATTAATTTCACTACTATTGGTATATTCATCTCAATTGTTGATGTTTATCTTTATTTGTATGATCATTGTTTATGTTGATTATCTCTTTCTAAAGTTATTTACCATCAATTTAATACCTACTATTTATTCTTTGACTTTCCTTTGCCATGTTCTCTTTCTGTACACAATTGTTGCAATATGGTCATTTGTTTATATTGCTTTTATCATTATCAATGATATCTGAATATGTGCATTATAATGATATTTGAATATGTGTATTATATTGCATAATTATAAACTCTTAGAAAGTGCATTTTTTTTCACGTATGTATGTATATCTAATAATGAGTAGTAATAATGTTTTCATGTATGTCAAAATAATAACTAAGATTACCATTAGATCATATATTAATGAAGTAATCAACCTAGTTAATCAGAAACTAGATCAATTTAATTGGTGTTTCCAATGTCATGGGACCTACCACAACACTTTCCTACATTCTATCTAGTGGCTCCCATAATATTCTTATCAAAATCAATTTCAGCATTCAAGTTTTCAAGATTGATTAACACCCTCACTTGTAGACCTCTTATGTCAAGAAATTTTTGTAGTCTTTCAAAAACATGTTCTTGTAAAATATTAATTTTGTTTAACAACTGTAAACTCATAGAAAGTGTATTGTTGTTTTTATGTATGTATGTATATTTATGTACATATATATGTGGATAGTTGCACATGAAAGAGGGTGGAGAGCTTTGAACCTTGGTGGATATCACTGGAGATCTAGGATTTTGTTGCCATGCTCTTGTGATCTATGCATCTTGTTATCATGCTCTTGTGATCTCTATATATGCATGCATGCATGCATGTATGTATGTATGCATATATATACATATGTATATGTATATATATGTGTATATGTATGTATGTACATAAATAGAGAGATCTTGATACAACATAAAAACAATAAAACTCACTCAATAGGAAGCATGGCCACAGATTCAATGGAAACACCTATTGGTAAGTAGATTCATCTTTTCCTCTCTCACTTTTCATGTGTTAATTGAACTATTATTTATTAGGGAGGATTTTGTAATATTTAATTCATTTTATGTAGGAGGTAATGAGGACATTCCTGAATGTACTGGTGTGATGAATTGCTCATGAGAAATGAAGACATATTTCCCAAGAGAGTAGCTGAAGGTGATGAGGACATTCCAAGTACTTTAAAGATTGATCTTATGAAATTTTAGGTAACTTACCATGCTTATACATGTATGGATGTTTAGGTAATCAACCTTAGATTTAATAGAAGGAATATGTTCTTTTAAACAATCTTTTGTCAGATTGATTATTGTCACAAGCTTTTAAACATAACTATATAAGGAGTGAGTTAGGAGGTATATAGATTAGCCTTACATTTACTATAAACAACAATACAAAGGTTGCACTAGACTATTATAGTATTATAATAATAGAAACTTGCCTGATTTCGTTGAGTGGTTGTATGATGGCAAAGAGTTGTATTAGGTGAGTAAAGGTCACTTGTGGTTATAAGAATACAACTACATCAAAAAAATTAGAAACCAAAACTACATATTGATTAGAGTGAGTAGGTCAAGGGTCTTGATCCTATGGATATGGGTATGTAAGTAGCCTAGTAGGTAGAGTATGCCTCCATTGTGCAAATTCCTTGGACATAGTTAAGTAGTACTTAACTATTTTAAGACATTACATGTAACAAGTAACAAGTAGTTTGACATGAAACCTAGACAAATTCATTGTTTCATTTTAGATACATTCTAATCCATCATGAACCAACAAGAAGTTAACTTTGAATAACTTAAGAAATATTTTCAAATATAATTTCTTGTTGCATGATGCATTTAAGGTAAAAATGAAGTTTCAAGTGAAGTACATTGTTAATATTAATCAACAACCTTCTAATTATTTTCAAAATGGCAAGCCTAGAAATATTGTTTGGCCAATCTACAAATAGAAATCTATTTTGAAATATAGAAAAATGTTAACCTTGTAGGTTCATGAAAATATACCAAAAAATTATACAAAATCATATCTTAAGGAGCTTGCATGCTCATGCAAATATTCTCTGACTATTATGTTTTTATAATTGTTGACTTAACTATCATATTTATTATTGTCTTCCTCATGCTTTTTACCTATCACCCTCAACATCTTTACACCAATAACTTCTTTCTCCCATTGTCTCAACCTTTCTTGGCTCTGTATCATCTTGACTTTTTACACATGTATGATGCTTACTAGTTCTACAATCAAAAAAATTGTTTTCCATATCTTTGGTCTTGTATTTTCCCTCTGCATCATATATAATATCATCGTGATTGGTACGTCCATAAATCTCATTCCTCTAATCAGAACCTTTTGTAGACTTTCTATTATATTTCTCTAAATTCATTCTAGTATGTCCATATTTTTTATTTTCACTATCATGGTCATGATCATATCTTCTCCTTTTCTCCCTTTTTTTGGGTACCCTCTCAAATGATTCATTTTCTAAATGTCTTTTCTTAGGAACTTTAGTCATAGATTTTATGCCTTTGTGACTACAATTCATTGGTCTAGTTAGTGACTAGTTGGGTTGATTAAAAATTCCTATAAATTCGTCATCAAATTAGGTACAATAAAATGAGCAATTAGCTACTCCTAACTAGTAGGATCAATCCAGCAACTTTAAAATTTACAATCATAATAGAAAAAAATATGGAATGTGTGATATCAGAGAGAGTGCTTTCCTAAAAAATCTATTTCTAAAGTTCAACTTTGGTTATGAACATTATTATGAGACTACAACATTCTTACCCTTATAGCTAGTTTTCCTATTATTTTTATCTTTTAGGAGAGATCGGATGATTCTTGTTTGACAATCATAAGAATCATCTAGTCTCTCCCAAAAGATAAAAATAATAGGAAAACTAGTTATAGAGGTAAGAGCATTGCAATCTCCTAATAATTTTCATAACCAAAGTCAACCTTAAGAGATAGATTTGTTAGGAAAGCACTCTCTCCAATGACACACATCCATATATTTTTCCTATTTAGTTATTGTTCCAATTTCAATGCATAGCCATCAGTTCCACAACAAATCTGCCACAAATCTATCTTTATTGTGATGGAAAGGTTTGACAGCTAGTCATCAAACCCACAACATAGTCATAGCATAAATATCTTACGTGCAACAGAGTCTCTATGGTATAGTTGCTGCAATTGTGATGGCATATTGACCCATCTAGCTTGAATACACAACAATTTATACATCATAATTGTGACAGAAGCCCTTGCTATCATAATTTGTGATGCCAAAAGTTTGATATCTATCCAATAGGAGATAATTCCTAGACATGTCGCTTGGGCGATAATTGGCCATTGCAATTTGACCCTAAATGTAGTAGTGGAGGGAAAATTATAAAGTTCATTTTTTAAAATTTTTTTTAAAAAAAATCTTTGAAAGTATGTGTAGACATTTTAAAGTCAAAATGAAATATATCATAAAGTTTTTTATTTTAAGCAAGGTTAATTTTTTGCATAAAATATAGACCTGTGAACCAATTAAGAACCTAATTTTCAAATGGAACTCCTAGGCATTTCTCATAAGAAAATATAGGATGATCATATATTAATGAAAAGATCTTAGAATAAACTTTCTAGATTTGAAGATTATTTTTGCCTAGTAAGCAGTATGTGTGAGATAATTAGGGTTTTGTTTGAGGTTCTTATTTTTCAACTCTATTCTAATATAGTAGTTTAGACTTGTTTTTTGATCAAATGATAAAATGGGTGTGAGTCTAAGTTAGTGGAGATGTAGGTGGTGATGTCTTTTTACCTCCAAGTTAGTTTAGTAAAGGATTTATCATCATTTCAGATGCATACATGATGTTTTTATCAGAATGAGGGTTCCTTATAACTTGGAAGAAATATTTGAGTTTTTTGAAGCTCAATGATGAGATTCCATTTAGATTTTGGTTATAGAGAGATGAGAGAGGATTTGTAGTAGAAAGGATGGAGATTCAAGTGGATATGTATCACTTGTAGATTAGATCCATGATTACTTTCCTCTCCTATATCATTTTTCTTTCTTTTCTTTCTCTAGTTGTTGATGGTTGGTTGTTTGTTCAGACTATTGAGCAGAGCTTTACCTGTAATCCCATCATTCATGCCCAAATTTTTCTCTTTTATGGAAAGTATTTAATGGATTTTTATTTGTAGTTCAAATCTATTAAGTTGTTTTCGCAGTTATTTACATGCATCTTGAATGTATTGTTTCAAAGAAATGAATACAAGGAAGATCAAACTTCTTAGTTTCATTCTAATTCTCATCTCCTATCTATGCTATCTACAATATTTTTTCATTTAGGAAAAAAGAACTTAAACCCATTTGCAACTCCTTAAAGTTGTATGTCTCAACATACTTTGATATTGGAACAAAGAGCCAAGTAAATGCTTGATATATTTGATAAGATTACAACTTTCATGAGAAGGATACCACGAGTATGAGGATTTTTATGAACACTGATGTCTAGCTCACAAAGTGATAGGATAGACCTGATATCATGATGTATGGGATATAAGATTGATAACATGGATGCATGTTTGTGATTTGTGGAATTTCCTAATAGATAAGGCATTGATCAGTTATAGGGTCAACATGTTCTTGTTGTAGCATATTTGGATTTTGATAATATCAAACTTAAATCAATTATTCATTTCTCTTTCTATATAAGAGTTGAAAGAATGCCCTCACTTAGCTTGTGGATTTCATAGGGTTTTATAATTTTCTACTACATGCCTTTGTCATTGCATAAGTATAGGAGAAATAAGGGTTTTATCTACTTTTATAGACATTTAAATTATATAATTTTGGAACTAGTATCATATGAACAAATTTATAGGTTCACCCACCTAGGCCTTATAGAGCCTAAAGAAGAAGAAGGATTATAACATTATAGTTGGCCTCAGTGTCTAAATTGGTATATTAAATGTAGGAATTAGCTACCCCTAGATGAATTTGTTCCTATCATTGGGTTATTCAAAAGTTGTTAATTTAGGAGCTAAAAAAATGGTGACTCTATTGGGGAAGTATTAAATCTGAAAATAAATTCAATATGATTGGAAGAAAGTCATGTGAAAAAATTTCTACAACAGCAAGTTTGTGAAGTGTTTTCCATCTCTTTGCTGAGGATTCATGTCTCCCAGTGTATACCTTATTTAGAACAATAAAAGTTCGAAGGTTGAATCAAAATTATGCAATGACCTTTGTAAGTTTATCATCAATTAATTCAGTTGGGTATTGTTTAGAAGTGTTACTATAAAAATTTCAGAGTCAAGAATGATCAAAAGTGTTTGTTCTCTTTTTTGAGTTTCTAAATCTCTAAGAGTGGTTTGATGGTTTATAATATCCACAAGGTGAAATTTTGGTTCAGATTTTTTAAGTGACAAATTATGTTTCAAATCTTTCTCACAACTGTGAGTGGCAATTTTGAATCTCTATACCAATTGTAGATTGGTTTCATATATTTGTAAAGGACTTCCATCATTTTTTTGGGTAGATCTAAAGCCCTTAATAGTAGTTCTTGGAACAAAAATTATTAGTTCTTGATCTATAGTTTTCAATGTTGTATGCATCTTCTATTGTAATAAATTGAAGTGTTAAAAAGTAAATCACAACAGTGGTTTATTTGTCCTCTTTCAAGGAGGTGGTGGCTCTACATGGTTATTATATATGGTGTGAAGAAGTTCATGTTTGCACCCATGCCAAATCAAAATATTGAGTTTGTAAGCATCAACACTAAAATGTATTTTACTTTTCATGAGTTCCCCTTTCATGAAAGTTAAATGAAAAGAATGGTTTCCTCTATTCAATGATATTCACAATAAGGAAAGAGGTAGTTCAAAAATTTTGTTTTACAATGGAGTCAAAACTCAAATTTGAAAAAAGTTTATCTACCAAGTTATGAAAATGTGCTTGAAGATATTGTAAAAATTAAAAAAGGAACTTCATATTTAGATTTTCATATTCATAAGAAATACTATAGGAGATGTCCAAGGTCTAAGAAATGATCAATTTTATATGAAGTTTAAATCAATACTCATTGAGTGACGTTGTTCTTTAAGACCTAATGAATCTTCATTAGCTATTGTTTTTCTAGAAGTCTTCATGTCTAATTCAATTGATTTGCCAACACATTTGAGATTACAAAAGATTTCAAAAATCAAAGACTATATCAAGAAGATGGAATATAATTTTTATAGCAATGGAAGTCATGTTGAATCTTCTAATGATGACAGTGAATGTGTTGAAAGTTAGAGTGAATTTAATGAATTCATAGATAATAATAATTTTACTTCTGAGTGTGAAGAGGTGGATTCTAGATCTAGTGAATTAGGTGATTGTAGTCAACATGAGGCAGATGGATAAATAACTAAAAATGAATCATGTAACAACATGTATACGAGTGAAGAGAACTATAGTAGTAGTAGTGATAACTCTTCTTTCCATGAAAGTGATTATGATGATCTACCTAGTGATGAGATGTTTTACAAAGAAGAGAAAATGAGTTGTGATAAGGATTCTATTTTTTTAGATTGTTATATTGATGTAACTATTGTTGTAAGTATTGTGGATCAGCTATATTATGTTCAAAGTCAAGGAGAACAGACTTGTGATGAAGTCTTGCTAAATTTTGATGAAATTTTAGAACTATTGGCTTGTGATTGTGAAAGGTATGGAAATGTTTCTAATGATGATCTAGTTTTCCCTTGTTATGTTTCTTCTTAATATGATGTCCTTTCCCCAAATTTTGATGCTAAAAGGGATACAAATTCAGAACATTATATGTCAAGTCTTGGAGGTATATATGACAATAGTTCAAATGCCATTACACATGATGACTTATCTGATATAAAGAGTACTGCTAAAGGGAAGATTTAGTGCTGGTTCAAATTCCTCTCATGTTGGTAATGCTACAATAAGTTTTCACTATTCATATGACAAAAATAAAATGGTTGGGAATTGTGATTATGATCATGAGTTTCCCCTTTATCTTGATGATTTTAGTGATAATGATTTTGAAAGACTTGAAGTTTATTCCAAGGAGTTTTTGGAAAGAAACAATGATATCTATCAACAAGTTGTTTGTGAGCACTTTCATGATAAGTTTTGTAACTTTATATAACTAATCCATTGATTGGAGAATGTGAAGGATTTTCAAAACATTTTGAATCTAATTGAATGTCAAACAAGATTGGAAGCATGAAAAAATTAGATTTCATGTCGCCTTCATATCTAGTTACACAAGGCGAGTTTAAAATCCATGATGTATTTGACACCTTGAATCCAAAAGACTACGAGTCCTTTGTGTTTCCATTGTATAGAATGCATAAGTCATTTAGTGCAAATGAATTTTAATTTGATTATGAAATCCAAAAGCATGCTGATCCATACTTTCATAATGAGAAAGTTAGAGACAATGATTCTAGTTTTTATATGCATTATGAAAGTGAAGATGTAGAATTGGTATTACCAAATGAGTTGATTCAAAATGCTAATATAATTAGTGAAACTAATGGAAGAGATATTCTTTCTCAGCTTGCCTCATTAAATTAGAAATAAAAGTCAGGTATATGACAAAGGTAAGAAGTTTTGTTGAAGTTTTGGTGGCCCAGGGCCATTGTTTATATAGTTTAGGAGTAGTTTTCTTGTTTTCAATAAAGTTATTCAAGAGAAATTTTTTGAGTGGTCTAATTCTTCAAGAGATAAGAATCCTTTCCATGCCTACAAGGAAAATGCATCCCTAGATAGAGCCATTATTAAGACTCAAAACTAGAGCCTCAATTTTGAGTATCATTTTGAAAACCAAGTCAATTTTAGCTCCTATAAGAATTTTTTGTGCATGTGTACCCAACCATCATTTTGAGGCCTATGAAGTGTTTCATGTTTCTAACACTTTGAATTTAGTATATTCATGCATCATGTGATGTTAAATTTCTATTCCAAATCATTTTTTGAAGCGTCATTTTGAGCATTATTCAAATCTACATTTTTGTATGTGTCAAACAATGATAAGAATCCTAGTTTGCATTTGAATATCTTGCACCTGGTAAAGTTTCACGAATCACCACTTTGGGAGTGTTTAATATGCATATCAATGAACCTATATTTTAGTTTTTAATTCATTTCAATAAGTTTTGACTCAGTTTTGAATCCCTCAAATTTGGTTGTTTATTGTTGTCATGCTAATGCATATGTCCCAGAATTCTAAGAAGTCTTGTTTGACTAGTTATATATTTGACCTAGTTGACAAAAATGAGAAAATTCATTTTGAATTACATTCTAGGGATTAGACACTTTCTATGTTTCAGATTTGAGGGTATGATGAATCTGTTTGACTAGTTTTCAAATGTGATTCCAAATGCAGTCAATGAAGTTTTACTTGTGTCTAAAAGTGTAGATTGACTAGTAGCCCTTTTCAAGATGTCATAACTCTAAATCAATGATAGATTAAACCTACACATTTTCCCACATCCATTTACTTTGTGAAAATTGTTGTTTTGCAAACATTCCTATTTTGGAAAATCCAAGTACCTAACTCCACATGCTTTCCAAATATTCCTAGTTATTCATCTGAACCCAAATAATAGATTTATACTCTCCTCATGATAGTAAATTAATGACCCATTTTCAATGCCCCCAAGTGTCTGTTTGACCTATTTTCGAAGCTGAAACCAAACAAACTTTATTTATTTAGACATGTTTGTTTATAGGTAGTTTCAAGTGAGAAACTTTTATGGTCAATATCTTTTGACCAGATTTTGTCATGACATGAAAACTAGCAGGGTACAAGAATGTCGAACAAATAATCAATGTTTAACATGAACAAATTTCCATAATCAGTAATAGTAGAGAGATGCATATTCTAGATTTGATTGTGTGGCATATTTTGCATTGACATTTAAAATCACACAACTCTTCACATCTTTATGATGGATCATAGAGTGTGATTCAAAATATCGATGCAAAAATATGGCACAAAATCAAATCCAGAATATGCATGTCTCTTCATATTATCAATGTGTTAGATCTTAGGGCCTGGATATTTCTTTCAATCAATTTTTAAAGCTAGTCTCAGAGGCTTCTAGGCAAAAAATCACAATTTTCATAAATTATTAAAATGAGTTTTAAAGTTTTCATTCGATGGTCAAATTTGATTGTAATTAGTACTAGGTGATTAATTGATCAATTTGAAGGGTCAATTGTTTCTGTTTGAAATTCCTTTTAGCTAGACCCACTTTGTGGGCCCAACTAATCTCATTAGAATGAAAACATATTGAAAATTAAAAAGTGTTAAGATGTTACAATGATTATAGTTTATTAAAATGTTTAGTGCATTAAATTATCATTCAAGTTTCAAATGGAATGGTGATTATCATTAAGTTTAGAGATGTTTCTTGACATTATATATAGATGCAAGGATTATGCATAGCAAATAATGAAGGAGCAAATTGAACATACAAGGGGTATTTCAAGACCCATACTTCTTAAGCATAATTGAGAAAAACTAAAGGGGGTATTTACATGTTAACCTTACTATGTAATGCAATCACGACATGGTAAATTAATGTCAAGGTATGGAGGAAGAGAAATGACATGAAACAACTAAAAAAATATGGACTTACAAGAAAAGCTTAGATTATGCCCATAAAAAATTTCACTAGGCCAACACAAAAGGTGTGATTCTTCTTATGTCTTAATTGGAAACCATTTTCCTTCTATTTAATTTAATGAACCAATTCATAATTGAACACATTGGAACTTTTGATTCACTTGTTGAAGCTCTAATTAGGTGGGATGGTGATTCATTTTGGAGAATCTGTAAGAGTGAATTAGGGCACTACCTTACCCTCAAAATTGTGGTAGCTAAAGAAATATGATGCACATTTTAAAGAAATGATGTAAAACTACTAGAATTTCTAACCATCCCCCCTACTCACATGGATATTTTTATGTCACCCACATGATTTTGAGAAATAAAATTATGGAGAGTGTTATTAGATCATTATAATGGAAGGAATGAGTATGATGACAAGGTGTGCTTGATCACACACAAGAGGTACATTTAACAATGGTCACTAGTTGTGAATGAAGAGGGACATAAAAATGGGTTATGATATTGCAAATTTTCTATAAAAGAGGGTTTTAGATATGATTACATGGATAAGGATTGTAGAAGATTCATCTCCAAATCTGCTACAAGGAAGGGTTTTAGATTTGAGACTTGACCCATGCCATGAGGCCTGATAAGAAGGGAATCTCCCTCTACATCCTAACTAAATAATGACCTGAATGACGAAACATGGTGTTGGCGCTCAAAATTGCATTCCCATTTTGAGCATCCATTTGAAATTTTGAGAAAGTCAAGCCCTATGAATGCCCATAATTGAATGTGCACTTGGCTGTCCATTTGACATCCTTAAGGTGTTCAATGTCTCTGGCACTTTTCATTCAATTTTCCTAAGCCTTCCATGATGATAATTTGTCATTTTGAGTTATATGACAAAGTCTTATTTTGAACAAATCCTAAATTTTCTTTCTACCCCATTTAATATGCAGAATTCAGTCAAGAACCTATTACTTTATACAAATCCACCATGTCCTTTGAAATCCTTTAGCCCCTTCTCATTTTGTTGCTCAGGGCATGCCTTTTTTTTAAAAAAAAGGGGCCTTAGGAAAACTTGAAATAATGTTTTGATTAAATCTGTTTTAAGTTTAAGGTAATCATGGTTTACACATTTTTAAATCCAAAAAGTTGCTTTTCAAACTTACCATGCAAGTCTTGAAAATCATAGATCTTGTTCAGATCGACGGACCATGCATTCCTGATGTTTTCAAAATGTGAGGCCATTACAAAATGCGAGGAAGCGTGAAGAGGGCATGTAGCACAGTTTGATTACGTGGGTCCAAGATATTTCAAAAGGTTGACTCACCGTTGATCTTGGTTAAGATCACTAGATGTCGCTTGCCCGCAAGATGAAGATGAGCATGATTTAAATAAAGTGGGCAAGTGCATAAGTGACATTTGTCCTTTATGAAGACACAAGGAGGTGCTCGTACGCGTGAAGAGGACAAGTTATGAACATCGTCGATCTATGTGAGATCGACGAATGAGGCATACCTGCATTTTCAAGATGAGAGGCAGATAAGTATTGCGGGCGTGCCACTTTACGATGTGTGGCATAGTGGGAACAAGCGAGGAAGTAATGATGTCATGGGAGCCAAAGTTTTGAATATCACGATCAGGTTTGTCAAAACACGTGCAATAAAAGGTATTTTCTCATTGGTCAGGATCATTGTGATGGGCCGCCTAATATTGAAATTTTGAATCACCGTCGATCTAAGCCAGCATCAAGGGCTAGTGTTTGCCTGCATTGTTTTATCTCCGTATGATTTTATAATGCAGGTAAAAGGATTGTGGACTCGTATCGCAATTAACCAAATCATGCCATTTTGAAGTGTCACGTGATAAAGCAACAATGCAATGGTTATTCAAGAATTTTTTCATCAACCATTGATCTTCTTTAGATCGACGGAGGGTGCTGGCCTACTATATCAACATGCTTGCAAGATAAGAAGTGTGAGAGTGCGCAAGCCTGACATGTGGGGCAGACTCAGGTCCTTGATTCAATTCAGATCTATAGTTCTTGCGCATTTGCATTTCTTAGAAGCAAGAAGCGCCCACTAAAAGATAAATTGCACACATGGCTAATTATGATTGGGTTATTTCGGACCAGCTTGCCTAGTGAATTTCAAAGCTATCATGCTCCCAGTTCAACTTATAAGATCTTCAAGATCGACGGTGCATATTTTACTATTGAAGGTGGTATCATTATGCATATTAATGAGACATGAAAACCTTCGCGTGTGAAAGTAAAGAACAGAGTGTAACAAGTGAGATTTTCCCAATATCAACTTGTGCGAGTAGAAATTCGTGAGTCATCTCTGAAAAAAAAAATTTACTGTTGGGATTGAGATAAATTTGGCACGAGTGTCAAGTAGTTGGCTCAAGGATAAAATGCAGAAGTTACAAAGATAAAAGAAAAGGCTTCAGTAAGTTTGTATACCATAGTCTCTGCATTTTCAGTCCTGGTGATTTATTCAAAAGATGTTTCTAAAGATTTCACTAAGTCTGAGGGTATGGATGGCAGAAGGATTGTTCGTTAAGAATAGTTGGTTCTGGGACACTGATACTTTGAAAAATGATTTATTTATTTTTAGAGGATGGTTCAGAAAAGGAAAATGGTTAGCTTCGTATGCTTGTGTATGGTTTTTTGATAGAGGAAAGCTAGTAATCAGGTGTAGTAGTCAAGTCACCAAGGTGGTAAGAAGAAAAAGGAATAGACTTTGTAAGCTAACAACCTTTTTAGTAGAAACATCATCTTTTAAAAAAAATTTAAAAGCATCTTAGTTTGATTCCAGGGTAGCAGAAATATTTGAGACCCTGTGCATAGTTTTGGAAGAGGGTGAGGAAGATTTTATACCCTTGGGTATAGTCTTTTTCACTTTTTGTGCGTGTCCCCCCTTTTTGTGTCAGTAGATGGAAAATTTTGGCAAGAAGTTGGTTAAGGAAGCAGACGTGGCTGGGGATCAGAGCATCCCTATTTTGTTATTTTTAATAACCACATTATTTTCTGGCTTCTGTACTACATGCTAAGTAATGATTCTGTTATTTCTGAAGCATGGCATGATCAGTAAAGAGTGGGAAGTAAAGATGATTCTCATTTAGTAGTCATCTTGACAAAACCCACGGGCCTAGGTTGGTGCGTATTTTTTAGAGTTGATTTTGTCATTGATAGGGCGGTCTTAGCAATTGTGCACACAACAAATCTGTGGTAGAGCCAAATCAGCAAAACGTGGTAACAGAAAAGGAGCTTACAGGAGAATATTTGATCTACATGATGTTCTGTTAATCATTTTTCTTCTTTCTTCCATTACAAACTTGTGATATCTTTTGTAAGGGACACTTGTCAGTTCTCTATGCCTGAAGCTTGTTGCATCTCATAGTATTTGAGTGAGATCCCAAGGCTAGAGAAAAGGGGGTTTGGTTGGTTTTCTATTTTTTCCAGTTCTTAGAGCTCTGCTCAGGCTATGAAAGCCACATACCCAGCATGTCTTGTATGAACAACATATGGGTTTCATAGATAGTTCTGATATAGTAGTGTGATCTTGTATCTTATTTTATGCATTCCTAATGTACTTATTTCAAGGAGATAAATACATTGTGCAGAAGGTTTTAAGATTGAACCAAATGTTGACACATGGCAAGTTTCAAGATTGACTTACCAAATCGTGACACATGGTGAGATTAACGGTTGTTGCTATGTTGCAAAATAAAGATGCAAGGAAGGTAACCAAAGTGAGAAAGTGAGACATGGGTGATGATATGGCATTGAGAAAAAGAAACACACCATATTATGAAATGTGGCAAGATCAATGACTATCAAATTCTTGCAAACTAAAGTTGCTCACTAGTTAACCAAAGTGAAAATGCAACAATGAATCAGATCTTGACACATGACACTATGTTAGAGGCCTATAAGAAGGTTGTGGACCAATTAGGTGATGCCATATAGTGGCGACATGGCAAGGTACTTAGTGAGGTGATGATGTGGCATGGTGACTATGCATGGAAATATAATAGGAGGTTGCCATATGGTATTGAGTCAAGTGATAGGTGGTGGTTTATAAACTAATTAGAGGATGCCATGTTGCACTCATGTGGCAATGGTAGTGCAAAGATGGACAAATCATGTGGTAACATGTGTTAAAGATCGATTGAACTTGGGTTGACCCAAATGCAAATTTGGAGGGAAAATTATAAAGTTTTGAAAAATAATTTTTTATATTTTTCCTTTGAAGCTATGTACAAATATTTTTTAATAAAAAGGATTATATAATAAAGTTTTTGACATTTAGCAAGATTTTTTTTACATAAAATATAGGGCTATGAACTAGTCAGGAATTTGGTTTTCAAATGGATCTCCTAGGCATTTTTGATAAGTGGATATAGAACTATCATTTACTAACAAAAAGCTCTAAGAATGAACTTTCCAGATTTGCAATTTATTTTCAAACAAGAAGTAGTATGTGTGACATGTTCTAGGGTTTTGTCTAAGGTTCTTATTTCTCAACCATATTCTAGGATATCACTTTAGACTTGTTTCCTAATGAAATAATGAATTGGGTATGCATCATCAAAGTTAGTGGAGATGTAGTTGATGATGTCTCTTTACCTTGAACCTAGTTTATTGAAGGATTTACTAGCATTTTAGATGCATAACTAATGTTTTTATCAAAATAAGGGTTCCTCATCACTTGGAGGAGATATTTTGAGTTTGTTGAAACTAAATGAGGAGATTCCATTTAGATTTTGGTTTTAGAGAGAAGAGAGAGGCTTTGCAACACCAGGGGATGAAGATTAAAGTAAACATGTGTCACTTCTAGATCAGATCCAGGATTTATTTCCTCTTCTATATCTTTCTTCTTTCTTTTCTTTCATTTCTTTCTTTGGTTTTTGATGGTTGGTTGTTTATCTAGACTATGGAGTAGAGCTCTATCTATAATCCCACCATTCAAGACCAATATTTTCTCTCTTTTATGGATAACACTCAATAGACTTTTATGTGCACTTCTTATCTATTAAGTAATTTTCTCACTTATTTACATGCATCTTGAATGTATTCCTTCAAATAAATGAATACAAGGAACATCAAACTTCTTAGTTTCATTCCGATTCTCATCTCCTATCTATGTTATCTACAATGTTTTGTGGTTTAGGAACAAAGGGCTTAAACACATTTACAACTCCTTAAAGTTGTATGTCTCAATATACTTTGTTGTTGGAACAATGATCCAAGTAAATGCTACATATATTTGATATGGTTATAGGTTTCATGATAATGATATCATGAGTATGACAATTTTTATGAATGTTGATGTCTAATTCACAAAGTTGTAGGATACATCTAATGTCATGATGTATGGGATATGTCATTGATATCATGGATGGATGTTTCTAATTTTTAGATTTTCCCAATAGAGAAAGCACTGATCAGCTATAGGATCAACATGTTCTTGCTATTACATATTAGGATTTTGCTAATATATAATTGAAATCAATTATCCATTTCCCTTTTTCTTTAAGAGTTGAAAGGATGCCCTCAGTTAGCTTGTGGCTTTCATAGGTTTTTGCAATTTTCTAGTGCATGCCTTTGTCATTGTATAAGTATAGGAGAAATAAGGATTTTATCTACTTTTGTAAAGATTCAAATTGTATGCTTTTGGAATTGGTACCATATGAATGAATCTATAGATTCACCCACCTAGGGCTTGTAGAGCCTAAAGAACAAGGAGTATAGCCTTGTAGTTAGCCCCGGTGTCTAAATAGGTATATTAAACATGAGAATTAGCTACCCCTAGATGTATTTTTTTTTATCATTGGATTAATCAAAAGATATTAATTTGAGAGAAAAAAAAATGGTGACTCTACTGGGGAAGTCTTAAATCTAAAAAGAGATTCAATATGGTTGGAAGAGAGGCATGTGAAGCATTTACTACAGTAGTAATGTTTTGAAGTGTTTTCCATCTCTTTACTAAAAATTCATATTTCCCATTGGTTACCTTATTCAGAATGGCATTACTTCAAAAGTTGAATGAAAATTCCAATTTCCACAAGATAAAATTCAGGTTTAGATTTGTCAAATGAAAATTTATGTTTGAAATCGTTCTCACAAGTGTGAGGGGTGACTCTAAATCCTTGTACTGAGTTGCAAATTGGTTTCATATATTTGTAAAGGACTTTTAGCATTTTTCTAGAGAAAACTAAAGCTTTTGAAAGTAGTTCTTGTAAGAGAAGTTATAAATTCTTGATCTAAAGTTTTTTATTGTATGTAGTTTCTATTGTAAGAAATTGAAGAGTTAAAAAGTAAATCACAATCGTGATTTTTTATTTTCTCTTTCAAGGAGGTGGTGGCTCTATATGGTTATTACAAATGGTGTGAAGAAGTTCATCTTTACACCCATGCCAAATTAGTAGATCACGTTCACAAGCATCGACACTAAAAGTATTTTAATTTTCATGAGTTCCCCTTTCATGTAAGATAAATGAAAAGAATGGTTGCCTCTATTCAATGATATCAACACTAAGGAAAGAGGTAGTTTAAGATTTATGTTTTACAATGGAGTCAGATCCTAGATCTGAAAAAGTTTTCCTACCAAGTTATGAAAATGCACTTGAAGATATTGTAAAGATAAAAAATGAACTTTGTATTCATATTCTCAAATTCATAAGAAATATGGTAAGAGATATCCAAGGTCTAAGAAATGATCAAAGTTTATATGAAGTTCTGATTCATAGTTATGTCATGCTGGTAACACTGCAATAAGTTTTAACTTTGTTGGTCTAATTTTTCACAATCCAGAGGATGTTCTAACAAATTTGGTAAAAAATCATTTAAGTCATGGTATCCTGTAGATTAGGGTCTTGTTTCTTATAATTTTCAAATTCTTAGGTTGCCCTAGTTCATGTCCTAGTCTCTGTGTTGTTTGAATTATATCAAACTCTCAAGGTTTGTCATCAACACAATAATTGAAAAACCCTAAGTGTGTAAAACACCCTAATACCTTATCTTATTTTACACTAGTTTTGAAAGCCTTTTGAAAATAATATTTTAAAAATGACTTTAGGCGGGATATTTTACTTTTTTCAAAAATTACACAAGGATGACTTCATAATTTTGTTAAATCTTTTATGTCCTTACCTTTTAATTGTAGTTTGTGTGAATATTTTTTAAAATCCTAACTGCAACACCTTTTTGACCCACCAACGATTTTGATCAGATCAACAGAGGGTGCTTTTCGACATCACTAAACTGTAAGGTTTCCAAATATTGCAGGCAAGTCCCTTTGTGCCACATATCCCTTTCTTATGCTAGATTATTAATACGTCGCAAAGATAATGACTTGTTAGAATGGGTTAGAACCTTTCCTACAAACCTATCAATACCATTAGTGCACATTTTGAAAAATCCTACAATATCATTATTTGATCATTTAAATGAATGTATTGCTTTATTTTCAATTTTATGCACTGTTGGTCTATTTTAGATCAAAGGCTAGTGCTTTACTGCAATTCATAAATGCATGATAAATAAGCAATGCAAGGAAGCACAAACAAGACATGTAGCATCATGGGCCCACCTTTTCAGAAGGTGACAGTGGTATGTCTTCTGTGGTAGTTGTTAGAATGAGTTGGACTAAAAAGAAGTATCGCATTGGTTGTCTTAGCTAAGTTGATGTTATAAACATGCATGATTTCACAATCATTGATTTGTGTAAGATCCACAGTTAGCGTTTACCCACATTAGGAAATTGATTGATTTTTAAATAATGTGAGAAAGTGCTATGATGAAATATAGCAAGGTGGGACAAAAAATGAAAAGTATGTGCTATGTTGCACCAAGCTATAGGGAAAAGCTGATGTGTAATGCTAGTTGGGCTAGTAAAAGGATTTTTCAGTTAAAAGGGTTGAAAGTTTTTCTATCATTGATTTATGTAAGATCAATGGCCAGCACATGCCTGCATTAGGAAACTACTTAAGAAATAAGAAATGTAGGTATGCATCCTAGTGTCATGTGTCACAATGGAACCAAATTTTGGAAATTTTTCTAAGTCATGACATGTTGTAAAGCTGCAATGTTCAAGCACATTCATTGGTCAAATATGACATGTATGCCAAGTTGGGAGAGATGATGTCATAGGCCCAGAGGTTTTAATAGAAATGTGGTAGTTAGAGTTGTTAGATGAGGTGGATTAAAAGGATTTATTTCATTGATCCATGTGGATGATGGGACTATTAGAGACAAATTTTTTACCTTCCATCAATCTTGATCTAATTGACGAAGGGCGTTTACCTACATTAGGAACTTGAAGAAGGTTTAAACAAAGCAAGTATGTGCCATGCAGACACATGTCTATGGTGATGTTAGTGACTCTATCTTAGAGTGTTAAAAGGTTTGAGCTTCTTCACCATTGATCTTGATCAAGACCAATGGTTGGTACATGCCCACTTTATGAAGATGCTCATTGGATAAGCAATGTGAGAAAGTGTCAGCCTGATGCATGGAAAGGATGATATCAAGTACTCGCTTGCTTAGAAGATGATATGGGAACCACTTACATGGAATTTTTTAGAGGGTGCCTACTCACATGGAGACTTTACATTGGTTAGTATAGTTGACTTAGCGCAATCAAGGTAGGATAATATGTGTTCGTTGATTCAATCAAGATCAAGGGTTAGTGCATAACTGTAATTTCAAGATGCAAGAAGTTTAAAAAATGTGGACATGCACCAACACAACACATGGGATAGGTGGAGCCAGCTATTACGAAAGTAGATATTCTATGCCAAGGTGGAGTGTTTAATATGCCAGTTGTATCACATTGTTCCCTTGTTGCCATAAAAAGATATTGTTTCTCTTAACCGCTGATCTGAAGGAAGATCAACAGCCAATGCATCCCTGCATTTTTAAGATGCAAGAAGCTTAAGTAATGCGAAGAAGCAACTGATCAACACATGGAAAAGTTTTAAAGCAATAAGGCAAATATGTTTTTTTGAATAAAGATCGTCTAATCTGAGGAAATTAATGGATGTAATTCAAATCTAGACGCAACATGAAAATAATGGCTAATGGAATTTAATACTACCTAGAGTTCATTCATGTGATCTCAGTGCATCAATAAAACTCATGATTTCACCATTATTGAGCCACCAAAGTGTAGAAAAGATATCAAAGCATAAAGAATTTTTGAACCTAGGGCATAGAAGTTTTATCTAGAAATCCAGTGAGTTGTAGCAAAAATTATAGAGAAGAAGTGCAATTTTTAGCAGGTAAGTACTATGTGACTCCTCAAAATCAAGCATTTGTTATTATATAATTCCTAGGGTTTTCTAAAAATGCCTCAATAAAAGGAATTTGTTGGGCAGACTGATTACCTAAAGAGGGCAGTGCATGATGATTTCTTCAAATAATTTCCCCTATCAGTGAATGATATAACTAAAGTAAGGGAGCTCATTCCTAAGAACCCTAGGGTAGCTATAGATGAGGGTTTCTATGATAGGGAAAATTGGGTAAGCGATGCCCAGATATCTATGCGAGGCTTAGAATTTTTTTTTAAATGGTTCTTAGAACAAAAATTGGATACCCCCATGAGAAATGTTTAGGAATTCAACATTGGGAAGTTAACAGTCGCTACAGTTTTCTTTGATAGCGATCTATTGACTCACCTAGCTAAAAAGTATGATACTATTATAGTGTGGCTTAAGAGCCAAGCTGGAGTAAATCTTTTTAAGGTTTTCCCTGAATTGATTATTGAAGTTTTCAACCTAAACCCTAACCATGTTATGCATGAGAAAATTTATATGGCCAACTCGCAAGCAAGATATGATGCACATAAGATATACTTGAGGACAGGGCCATTGCAGAATCATGCTGCTAAAGTTGGTATTTTGTATATGATTACTGCCAGCACCCTAGAGCCATTACTAAGAAGATATTTTAACCTTAGGGTAGGCATTATATTTTTCTCTTTGCAAGATTTTTGGAATGGATGAAGCAGAGAAAATCCCAGGCTCAATTTTCCTTATTATGGCTCACACTCTACAATTCAGGATGAGCACTATTCTTGATTTTGCTACTTTCCTTGCACAAGAAATTCACAATGGTTTTGTAGGAATAGCATGTGGGAAATTAGACAAACCATTCTATTGGTATTCATTGCTCATGTATGTATGCTTATATAAGGGATTTACCTTCTTCTCCAAGTGTATGGAGCTGGAAACAAACAAGGATGGAGAAAGGAAAATAGTTTAGTTATGGAGTGTTTATATGACCTCAAAGGCTATAGATGCTAGTTTTGTAAGGTTTGATAGATATTCTGCATCAAAACTCATATTGCTCTTTAGAGGGGACAACCCTGGGATTCCACAAGCATTACTAGAATTGGTCACACCAAAGGACCATGCAAAAGGATTACTAGTTAGTCATAATTGGGGGGATATAATCCCTTATAATGTTTCAACAATAATAAGAGTATATGGCTTTTTGGGAAGCCTCATGTGCTGCCATTGCATGTGCCTCTAAAAATAGGGATAACAGAGTTGTTATGGCAGATAGGCACCATTGATGAGAGAGATTTTCCAAAGAAAGGTACTTTCTTTCTAGTTGGTACTATAGTGCATGATTTTGTCTTTGTGAGGAAAGGTTGGAAGAACCTCAATTTTTTCCTAGATAGATACAACATGGTAGAGTCACATGCTAGATTTATTGACCCTAAAAGATTCTATGATCTCTTAAGAGAGAGGAAAAAAGTTGCCCACATGGTGTAACAAGTATATTTCCCAGAGGATGTTATTAGAAATGTTTTTTCTTTACAAGAACAAGAATTAAGAAAGGAAAAATGGATAGTATTTAATAAGACTCTAGAAATCATTAATGCTTTTGACTCCAATTACGATCCACTAAAAGATAAAAAATATTGGGGAGCCAAGATGCAAGCATTGATGAATAACTTTGTTGTGATAATACAAACTAAGAATGGGAAAAAGGAAACATATGTTAAGACCTATCTAGACAAGGTTGCAAAGATATAGAGGAGGATAAACAACAAAAATATAGTAGCTCTTGGACAGTATATATTGCAAAAAAGGGCAAGTTATGTGATGATGCAGAGTGTACAATAGGCTACCCTTTAGCAAAGGCCCAAATCAGAAAGTCCATCTACAACCAGTGTCCCAAAGAGGCAAAAGTTGGAGCAAAGGTCTTCCTCTCATGTAGAACAATACTCCCCAAGCCATACTCCAATCCAAATAGATGATGAAGTATCTTTAAGGGAATAGCTTAGACAAATAGTTGGGGAAAGGGATGTTATTTTTACTTCCACAAATTTGGAGATTGGGGAACCACAAGAGCCTCTTGCACCCTCCTTGGACCTCACTGTTGCTGATTACCAAGGTAAGGAGATAGATCCTATAGTTGTCCCAACTTCTAAAAGGTTTATTAATGGTGAAAACTTTGTGAAGTCTAGAGCCTTTGCACAATTTGTGTGGAGAGAAAACATAGGAAATTTTGAATGCACATGTGAAAGGATAAAGGGAGAGAAAACTAATAAACCAGAATTTGTTATCAAAGAAGTAAAATCTAAGTTTTTGAATGATTTTGCTCAATTTACACCTAAGGCCAAAAGGAAAATAATTAACTAGTCAGGAGTCCTTATTTTACCATAGTGGGATATAGTTAATGCCATGGTTTTTGATTCAATAAGGAAAGAAAAATTTGTTAAGTACAAAATGGAAGAAGAGGTATTACAGGCTCATAGATGAGTCAAATTTATTGATGATCACCAAGCCATAGTTATTTGGTCAATTGAGAAAAGGAACAAGACCACACTACAAGAAATTTCTACAACAAAACATAATGGTGCATTAACAATATTTAGGCCTAGTGAGGTTGGTAGCAATCAAATAATTGGAATGGCTTCAGATATGCAAAATTTGGTAGTGTGGTGTTTGGCTAGGAAGAGAATAAATTTGTACAACTCAATGCTAGATTTGAAGAAGTTTTGAATGCATATGAGGAAAGGGGTATGCAGATACAATCCTTAGAAAACCATGTAGCTCAACTAGAGAAGATACTTGGGAAAAGAAAAGTGGGAGAGTCCAATAGATACAAAATTGTATACCCCCCATGGCCACCCATTGAACTTTTTAAGTCAACTCCTATTATTGAGGTACCAGACACCCCGGAAAGGCCTCAATTATACACTGTAGAGGATTTTGAAGAGGAGAAGAATAAGATGTATGCATTGCATGTAGAATTAAATAATCAATCTGAAGAAAAGTTGAGGCAAGGTGTAATGTATTTAGTGGATAGAATTGAATTACCATCATTTTTTGACCTATTGGAAGGGATTGTAGCCACCAGGAATGAATTAAAGAGAGATGAAGCTAAATTCAGACCCCTTGTGCAGAAGTGGATGGAAAGGAATAATGATATCACTACAATGTGTATATCTATCAGCTAGCTATCTTGTCATCAAATTGAAAAGATTTTTTATTTGTTAAATAAATTACAAGGTTTTGATGAAAAATGAGATTATTTTCAGAAGAGGTTAATAATTTGTTTTTCTAAGTATATTGCTGAAAAGTTTGATTTATTTCCTTGTGCTTTAAAGACTATTGATAAAGTAAAGGAAAAGGAAGAATGGAAAAGGGAGTCTGATGAGATATTTTGTGAGAGGATGAATAAAATCATAAATGAAACTAGCCACTTGTTATGGGCAATGACTAATTAGGAGCTAGTAAAGGTACAATTATTCTATACTACCATCAAAAAAGATCTTATTGATATATAGGTAGTTGCAAAGTCTTTAATAATTGTACATAAAGAGATCTTAAATTTTGATTAGCCTGATGACACTACCTATAATGAATGAAAGGCTAAATTCATGTCTATAGAGTACATGGTAGAAGGTGACAAGGCAAAAGATGATGCTGAGGTAATCGTCACCCTTATAGTTGATGATGAAAACAAGGAGAATCCTCAGGTTAAAGTATTTTTGTAGGTAACTAGGGATGATTCATTGCTTTCAAGCCTTATATCCACTTACTCTAAGGATTTAGAATCATAAAAGAATCATATCATGGTACTCTTGTCTTTCCAAATGATGTAACAAAAAGGGACCCACAAAAGAATGTTTGGTGTATAAATATTTCTATTACTCTTAGTTTTGTCTTCTTGTGATAGGTGTATCTAACATCTTTCTATAAAGGACACCTATTAGTTCTTTATGCCTGAAGCTTGTTGCATCTCACACTATATAAATGAGATACCAGGGCTAGAGAAAAGGTTTGAATTTTTGTATATTTAAAATTGTCAAGAAAGTACAGTTAGTCCAGTCATGTGTGATTGCTTCTGAGTTTACTTCCAATTTTGATACTTTTTTATGACAGATAAAAATAACAGAATCAGTATGAATTTTTGGGGCTCTCATTGAGTTTCTATTGGTCATTATATTAGTTAGCAAGAAGGATAAAACAAAAGGGTATTTACACCAAATTTGTGTCACCATTTCATGAGTTTAATAATTTTGAGATCATTTGAATAATGTTCATCTGATTGAATGCAGTTTGGATGGGGTGTATATTGGTTATATTGTTTCTTTTTAATTCAATGGATTATGTAAATGCTTCAATAAATTAGTAAAATTGATGTGTTTATGCAAAGGATAGCTCATAAGAATAGAAATAGGTGATTACAGTTGATAAATTCAATTACAAGTTGATTGAACAAGATCTCCTACTAATACTTAACTCTTTGCCCCAATTGATAAAGCATTGGTCATATAAATCAAAGGTGTTTGAGAGTAAATTTTTCTTCTACATGTCAAAACATTTTAAAATTCAAAGTCATTTTCATTCCATTGTGTTCAATATTATAATGCTGGTCACCACTCATTTACATTTAATTTCTAAGTCTTAGGTAGCTGCTATTTCCGAGAATACTTGTAAATTTTAGGAGAATTATGAACAAATATGCTTATGAGGGATGTGTATAAACTTGAAAGAATTAAGGAAATTGGTAAATTTTCTATGTGCCTAAGGGTAGAAGATGAGAATTAGAATGAAACTAAGATAATTTTCATATAAAAATTTGCATTAGAATCATCCCTAGGTATACCCACCTTGGTTTTGCAAAGCCTAAAGAGTAGGAAACCACCCTTGGTTTTGTTGAAGTTAGGTCCAAATGGTTTACTTATGTAATTGTTAATGGGAATTGGCTAATTCTTAGGTTATATTAGTGTTATGATTTTAGTATTGAGAATTTTGTTATTTAGTAGTTTCAAACACCAACAAAATTGCAACTCTATTGGGGACAAGTCTTAGTATTACAATTGTCAGATCCCTTGGGAGTTACCTATTGTTTTAGTGGACTTTTCTAGTGACAAACCTTGAGAATTTAAAAAGAAGAAGAACAAAACCTGACACAACAAGTGTACACTAACACATATAGTCCTTGCAAAGGTGTCTTATCCACTAAGAAAGTGTTATATTCCAAAAGTAAATTTTGATTGGCTGCCTTCTTTTTGTCCATTTCTTTCTTGATAATTGCATGATATTTTGTTAGGACAACAATATTATTGCATTTCTTTTCCCTAGGTGGGTGGCAACTCATCAAGGTTTTAACCAATCTCAAATTTAAGGATGTTTTATATCATGGGAAGTGTGAAAAATATGTGGGAAAATGTGAAGAAGAACCGAACTATTAAGTTAGAGATTGATTGTCCTCCTAGAGGAAAGAAAAACTAGGCTATGAAAGGAGCCTAGATGTAGAAGGGAAACTATTCCCAAGATCAAATGGTAAGGGAAACTAACACCTACCTTTCTATTGCTGAAAAGGAGCCTTTCTACAAGGGTCCTAGATCTCATCCTAGTTTATCTAGTGATGATTTCTATGATACTCCTAAAATGATATGCCAAGAAATCTTTGTGCAACCACATGCACTTTGTCTAAAGGATAGGACTAGTACCAATCTTTTCTAGTGTAGCACAAACCCTTTTATGTCAGATTACTCTCCTGAAAGGGAAAGACCAAAACATTTAGAGCTTAAAAGTTTCAATGATGAGAAGACCTCTGGATCTAAGTTTACTATCCCTGACCCTAATGAGAATGAAATGTTGAGAATGCAACTCATTGAGAAAGAGGCTGTTGAAAGGAAATTTCAGAAGGAAAGGAAGGAAAAGATCATGAAGGCTTATGAGGAAAAGCAAGAATTTCTTAGGAGAAAATACTACTTTGAAAAGAAGAATGAGATAGCAACTAGTGCTTGACAGCTTGAAATTGTGGATCAAGTTGAATAGCTTAAATTACAAGAACAAAAATTGCTAAAGGATCAAGATCTAAACCAAGAGGGTGCTCTGATACAATAGATCAAGAGTTATAAGACCCTAAAGGTTAAACAAGATGTAAAACATGTTATTGGTGTCCAAGATAAGGGAAAAAAAAAGAAGGTTGGTATTAGGATAAATAAACCAACAAAACACACTCAGATCCATGATTCTTTGTGACCTTCTAATGTTGAGTTGGAGAAAAAGAGGAAAGAAAAGGATGCTTTGACTAAGAAATTGGAAATGGCAGAGAATGAGGTAGCCACAACTGAGATGAACAACAAGATTAAGTTTCTAGAAAATGCTAAGAAGCAATCTATATTTTCTCCTGAAGATAATGATAGAATAAATATTGCAAATCAGAATACTGCTAAATTGTCCACTTCTTTTTTGTCTTCTTCATCATAGAAAATGGATCTTAATAAATCCACTACAAATGCTAGTACTAGTAATGTTTTTAAAAATAATGAAAGAAATGTTGTCAATGCTGCTAAGGTTGATTTAGAAAGAAGACCCATTTAGTCAGAGGGCTATAGGTAGATATGCTTTGAAGCTATTCCTAGTTTTTCTAACCATATCCCATAGGAAATGAGGAAAAGATAGCCCAAGTTTTCTAGAAATAATGATATTACTTGTGAGGAACACTTGAGTAATTTTCTTAACATGATGATTGATTATGAGGTTGAGGCTGAAGATGTTATCATGAAGTTATTTGTTTAGTCATTAATTGAAGATGCTAGAGAATGGTTCAAGATGCTCCTTGAATCATCCATTGTAGACTGGAAAGACATTGAATATTATTTTAAAGAACAATATGGTGATAAACAAAACTCAAGTTATATTCTAAGTGAGTTCAATAATATTAAAAGGTTGCATAATGAATCTAATACTGACTTCAACACCACATTCCAAAAGAGGATGAATAAGCTAATGCAAGCCATGTGGGTTGATGACAAGGTATGTATGATCACTTATTTGAATGTCTTTGATGGTAAAATGACATATGAGCTTAGGGACAAGGAGCCTAGGACTTTAAGAGATGATTTCAGAATTGCTATCAATATAGAAAATAATTTGAGGATTTCAGGGAGATTGAAGAACAAAAGAGATGATCCTAGGTTATTTGGGAGTAAGGAAAATAGAAAAGAAGAGCACAAATCTATAGGAGGAAAAAGGTAGGAGCCTAGTGAGATGAGTCAAGTTTTGAATGCTATAAAAGGTTTGAATCTTCCTCAAGAAAAAATTATAGGAATCCCATTGAAAATAAGGTCCCTTTTCAATCCAACTTTGGTAGGAAAAATATATTGCAAAATTTCCCTTATAACACTACTTGGAAGGATGGTCAGCACAATGTTCCTCCTCCTAAGAACACCAATAATAAGGTCACCCTTGATCCTTAATCCAAGAATTCCATAAATGTGGTACATGACCCTAAAATCACTACTGAACCCACATGGTGCTTTGTTTGTCAATTACCTCATGCTCTTGAGTATTGTGCAATAGCTTTGTCATTTTTTGGAAATCAAACTAAGGTAAAAAAAAATCAAGAACATGAAGAAAATAGTGATGATGTATGATGTAATATGTTTGAGCCATATTATGACCATTATGGTAGTGATGACTACGACAGAGATGTAGTGGATCAGAGATAGTTTCAAAGTCATATGCAACAACAAGTACTCTCTAATGGGGAGAGTGATGCCGAGGACAATGTATGTAACATGGTGTCTACTAGAGAGGAGGTGATACTAAGGAAGCCTTCTAGAGAAAAGGTTGATTAGATTACTACTAGCATGATAGCTCAAGTACAAACCAAACATATGGCTCAAAATGTTGATAATGGTAAGGTGGTTAGTATTTTTATCAAGAAAGCTGACTTGAAGAAAAAGGAATTATAAAGCATAAAGAAATTCCTACTATGAAGGTCAAAATTTCAAGTAAAAAATGGGAACCAAAGAAAGGATGAAATCCTAAGGAGTTAGAATTCTCAAATAATTTTCCCAAGAAATTAGATGAGAAGGCATAAAAAATGATCACTATAAATGACAAGAATTATCAAGGTACTTTTGATAAACATCATGAGAAGAAGGATATGACTATTGATAAACCCTTATATTCTTCTATAGATATGCTTAAAGTTCTATCATAGATCACTGTTAAAGTTCCTTTGTCTGAATTATTAAGGATCCCTGAACATAGAAGTAAAGCCATAGCATGGTTGGGAAATACTGATGCAAGGAAAAAACAAGATTGCATTGAAATTCATGATCCCACATAGAGAAGCAAAGAAAAGGTAAAAGACAAAGAAGTTGAAGTAGTTGTGTCTCAAATTCCTTAGATATTTTTGGATAGCTCTATTAATGAATGTTTGGGAAGTGTTGAGCCATTTTTCTTGAGTATCATAGTAAATGGTAAAACATTAAAAAATTGATTGATTCTAGTGCTTCCAATATTGTTATGCCTTTTGAAATAATGAAGGAAATAAGTTTGAAAGTTGATACCAGTTAGGGAAGATGTTGTGCCATGGATAAAAGAAAAGTGACAATTATAGGTACTATTAATGCCTTACACTATAGACTAATAGCCTGTCCAGACAAAGAGCTTACTATGAGTGTGTTGGTTTTTGATATTCCACCTTAGTGTGGTATGTTATTATCGAGAAAATGGAGTGCTACCATGGGAGGAAGTTTGCAATGTGATCTATCATTTGCTACTTTTAACATTGATGGAAATTTGGTAAAGATAAATAGAGAACCAAAAAGCATATATACAATAGAAGAAGATATTGAGGATGATATGAAAAATTTTGTGGATACAAATGTCAATGCATTGAGAGTTGAGGTTTTGACTTTGAATAAGTCTAAGCATAAACCTCAGATGGAACTAGAAGCTGATACAAAAATAGATAAAGGAGATTTATGGACAATGTTCTTTGATGGTGCTTGCTGTAAAGATGGAGCAAGTGTAGGTATTTTATTGATTTCCCCTACTAGGGTAACATAAAAATTTTCTTTCACATTGAGTTTCCCTTGTACTAAAAACATAACAAAATATGAGGCCTTGCTATTGGGACTTAGGCTAGCTCATAAACATGGGATAAAATGTTTTCATGTCATAGGAGATTCTGAATTGGTTATATCCCAAGTAAGAAATGCTTATGTGTAAAAGAATAAAAGATTAAAACAATACATAAATATTGTATGAGATATGATTGAATGTTTTGATGCATTTGGAATAATATGGAAAGATGGGACTAACAACAAAATGGTAGGCTTGTTAGCAAATATAGCAATAAAACTTGATGATGTTACATTTGTTGGCATATCCAAAGTTGAAACTCAAATTAGACCCTTTATTCCTAATAATGTCTACAATTGGCAAGTGTTTGAAGATGATAAGGATATTTTGAGATTTTTGAACTATGAGAATATGTTGTCAAGACAAGAAATTGATTGTGTAGCTTATGTAGAAAATATAAATGGAAAGGATACTATTTTTGGCCAAGAAGTTGTACAATTAAAGACAAATAAAATTCCAAAGGGTCAAGTTGTTTTAGAAATTATTTTTGAGAACCAATATAGGTAACAAATGAATACTAGTGAATACAATTCCAAAGATCTAGAGGAGGTAAACTTGGGAACTCAAGACACACCTAAATGGTATATATTGGTAAGAAATTGCCTCTTAAAATTAAGAAAGATTTGATAGACCTACTAAGGAAGTATAGACATGTGTTTGCATGGTCATATGATGACCTAAAAGCCTATACGGAAGATCTTTTTCAACATGAGATCCCTTTGAAACTAGATGCTAAACCTTTTAGGAAAAAACAAAGGCTAATAAATCCAACTTTGGCTCCCAAAATACAAGAGGAACTAATAAAATTAAGAGATGCAAGAATCATAAAACCTATCAGACATTCCTCTTAGGTATCCAATTATCCAATTTAATCCCTATTAGGAAGAAAAATGGAGACATAAGGTTATGTGTTGACTTTAGGAATCTCAATATATCTTCATTAAAAAATAATAATGGTTTGCCAAATATGGAAGGCATGTTGTAAAGGGTTACTAGTTCTAAACTAATGCCTATGATGGATGGATTTTTAGGTTATAATCAAGTGGTTGTTAAAGAATCAAAATAGTTCAAGATTTATTTTACTAGTCCATGGGGTACTTATGTTTATGTCAAGATGCCTTTTGGGCTTACTAATGTTGGGGCTACTTTTCAAAGGGCTATGGATGTGGCTTTTGCTGATATTACTGATAAGTTTCTAGTTGTGTATCAGGATGACCTCACTACTTATTCCAAGGATGAGAATGATCATTGCATACATCTAGAAAAGGTATTTATTAGAGCCCTTAAGTATGGTATCTCTTTGAATCCAAGGAAATGCAATTTTGGTGTTACTGAAAGAAAATTGTTAGGATACCTAGTTGACAAGAATGGAGTGAGGATTGACCTTGAGATGGTAGAAGCAATAGACAAGATTCAAAAACCCAAAAGTGTTAAAGGCATTTAGTCATTCTTTGGACAGATCAACTTTCGTAGGAGATTTGTGACTAATTTTCCAGAGATTAGTAGGCCTGTATAAAGGATGCTAAAGAAAGGATCTGAGATAAAATGGGATGGTGAACCTAGTATTGTATTCCATAAAATTAAGCAAGCTATTAAAGATGCCCCTATTCTCAGAGCTCCAAATTATGATAAACCAATGCATATATTTTCCTTTTCCTCATTTCACAGTGTTGCTATAGTATCGTTACAAGAAAATGAGGAAGGTTATAAGTAGCCCATTGCATTTTTTAGCAAATCCTTGTAGGTAGTAGAACTCAAGTACAATATAAATGAAAAGTAGGCATATGCACTGGTGAAAGGAGTCAAGGCTTTTAGGTATTACTTAATGGGAGCTACTATTACTGCTTTTGTTCCCACTATTGCTATAAAAGATATTTTTTCACAACAAGAGGCATCTGGCAGGAGATGTAGATGGATTAATAGGATACACAAGTTTAACATTGATATTCAGATTACTAAACTAGTTAGGGGTCAAGGTTTGGCCAAATTGATGATACAAGCTAATTTAGAGGCAAACCAAATTAATCAACTTGATGATAGTTGCAGGGATAATCTTTGTGATATGGATACCTCTAACTAGTACAAAGATGTGATTTATTATTTACAAAACATGAAATCTCCATTAGAATTAATAGATAACTAGAAAAGATCTTTGAAGTTATAGGCCATAAGGTATGTTATAGTGTAGGGACAATTATGGTGGAGAAATATGAAAGGGGTACTTTTGATGTGTGTAGATGAAATTGAATCTAAAACGATTTTGAAAGATATGCATGAATGTGTATGTAGTGGTCATTATATGGTGAAGACTACTACTCATTAAATTCTTAGGGCTGGTTTTTGGTGGCCAACATTTTTCAAGGATTCTCATGAGTTTGTTAAAACATGTGATACTTGTCAAAGGTTTAGTGGAGAGTTAATTTTTTTTGGGAATCTACCATTAAGACCTGTTGAAGTCCAGGCACCATTTCAACAATGGGGAATTGATTTCATAGGTGAGATCTCAATAAAATCTAGTGGTGGACATTCTTGGATTCTAGTGGCTACTAATTACTTCACAAAATGGGTTGAAGCAATCCCTACTAAGAGTGTAACAAGTAAAGTAGTTATTAATTTCATCCTAAATAATATTGTGTCTAGGTTTGGATGCCCATAGAAGATTGTAATTGATAATGCTATGTGTTTTAGATCTAAGGAATATAATTTTTTTGGTAAGAAATATGGCATTACAGAGTATACATCATCACCCTATCATCCTCAAGGAAATGGTCAAGAAGAATCAAGTAATAAAAGTATATTGAAAATCATCAAGAGGATTTTAGGGAAAAACAAGAAGGCTTGGGATTCAAAATTGCCATTAGCCTTGTGGGCTGATAGGGTTACTATGAAAAAGGCCATTGGATGCACTTCATTTGATTTGGTCTATGGTATATAGGCTAGACTTCCATAGAATAACATGAAGGAGATGTATAAGTTTGTTCAACTATATGAAAATGATATTATTGATGAGATGCAACTCAGAATGGATGATATTTTGCAATTAGAAGAAGCAAGGAGACTCGAGAGAGTCTTCTATTCAGAATGCTAAGTTATAATCATAAATGAAGCACTTATATGACAAAAGGGTCATTGAGAGGAAATTTGAAATAGGTGGCATGGTATTGATGTGGAATGCTAGGATGGAAGATAAAGGGAAGAATGGTAAATTTGACCCAATCTGGCTTGGTCCATACAACATTTGTGACACAAATGGAGAAGATTCATATTTTCTAAAGGATTTAATTGGAGATATTCTTGAATTTCCAGTTCATGGACAATTCTTGAAGAGGTACCTTTCTTGGAGTATCTATTTTCCATGAGTAGTAGGTTTAGGTTTCCTTGTGTTATTGTACATTTTGTATATTTTGTACATCCTTTTAAATGTCTTTGTGTCACCTAGTTCCTTGTTTTTTTTGTTTTTTTTGTGCTCTTTGAAGAAGTTGTCATTCCTATACCAAGTATGTGGTGTTCTCTACCATAGATTATGAATTCTTGCATAGAGTCAATTAGTCTATCATCCCTAGACAGAGCCACTATTGGTCTAATTTTTCATAATCCAGAGGATGTTCTAAAAAATTTGGTGAAAAATCATTTATCTCATGGTATCTTGTAGATTAGGTTTTGTTCCTTATATTTTTCAAATTATTAGGTTGCCCTAGTTCATGTCTTGGTCTCTATGCTATTTGAATTCTATAAAACTCTCAAGGTTTTTCATCAACACAATCATTGAAAAATGCTAAGTGCGTAAAAAAATCTAATGCCTTATCTTATTTTACCCTAGTTTTGAAAGCCTTCAAAAATAATATATCAAAAATGACTTTAGGTGGGATATTTTACTTTAAGTTTCAAAAATTACACAAAGATGACTTCATAATTTTGTTAAATCTCTTATGTCCTTACATTTTGATTGTATTTTGTGTGGATATTTTTTAAAATCCTAATTGCAACACCTTTTCAACCCACCGTTGATTTTGGTCAAATCGACAGAGGGTGCTTTCCTGCATCACTAAACTATAAGGTTTTTAAATATCATGGGCAAGCACCTTTGTGCCACATATTCCTTACTTATGTTAGATTATTAATGCATCGCAAAGATAATGACTTGTTAGAATGGGTCAGAACCTTTCCTATAGACCTATCAATACCATTAGTGCACGTTTTGAAAAATCCTGCAATATCATTGGTTGAATGTTTAAATGAATGTATTACTCTATTTTCAATTTTATGCATTTTTGGTCTATTTTAGATCAAAGGCTAGTGCTTTCTTGCAATTTGTAGATGCATGATAAATAAGCAATGCGGAGAAGTGCAAACAAGACACGTAGCATCATGGGCCCACCATTTTAGAAGGTGACAGTGGTATGTCTTCTATGGCAGTTGTCAGAATGAGTTGGACTAAAAAGAAGTATCTCATTGGTTATTTTAGCTAACTCAATGTTATAAACATGCATGATTTCATGATCATTGATTTGTGTAAGATCCATGGTTAGTGCTTACCCACATTAGGAAATTGCTCAATTTTTATATAATGCAAAAAAGCGCTATGATGACACGTAGCAATGTGGGACCAAAAATAAAAAGTATGTGCTATGTTGTGCCAGGCTGTAGGGAAAAGCTAACATGTAATGCTAGTTGGGCTAATAAAAGGATTTTTTAGTTAAAAGGGTTGAAAGCTATGCAATCGTTGATCTAAGTAAGATCAATGGCTAGTAAGAAATGTAGGTATGCACCCTAGTGCCATGTGTCATAGTGGAATCAAATTTTGGAAAGTTTTCTAAGTCATGTCACATTGTAAAGCTACAATATTCAAGCATGTTCATTGGTCAATTATGACGTGTATGCCAGGTTGGGAGAGATGATGTCATAGGTGTGGAGGTTTTAATAGAAATGCGGCAGTCAGAGTTGTTAGATGAGATGGATTGAAAGGAGTTATTTCATTAGTCCACATGGATGATGGGACCATAAGAGACAAAGTTTTTACCTACCATTGATCTTGATCTGATCAATAAAGGACACTTACCTACATTAGGAACTTGAGGGAAGTTTAAACAAAGTGGATATGTGCCATGCAGACATGTGTCTATGGTGATGTTAATGGCCCCATCTGAGAGTGCTAAAAGGTTTGAGCTTTGTCACCATTGATCTTGATCAAGATCAATGGTTGGCACATGCCCATTTTATGAAGATGCTCATAGGATAAGCAATGTAGGAAAGCACTAGCCTGATGCGTGGCAAATATGACATCAAGTACTTGCTTGCTCAGAAGATGATATGGGACCTGCTTACATGGAAGCTTGTTAAAGGGCACCTTCTCACATGGAGACTTTCCATTGGTTAGTACAACTGACTTGGCATAATCAAGGTAGGATAATATGTGTTTGTTGATTCAATCAAGATCAAGGGTTAGCGCATACCTGTAATTTCAAGATGCAAGAAGCTTAAACAATGTGAGCATGCACCAATGTGACACATAGCATAGGTAGAGCCAACTATTACCAAGGTAGATATTGTATGCCAGGTTGGAGTATTTAATATGCCAGTTGTATCACATTGTTCTCTTATTGCCATAAAAAGGCATTGTTTCTCTTGAGTGCTGATATGAAGAAAGATCAACAGCCAGTGCATCCCCATAATTTTAGGATGCAAGGAGCTTAAGTAATGTAGGGAAGCACCTAATAGATACATGGAAAAGTTTTAAAGCAATAAGATGAATCTTCTTTTTTGAACAAATATTGTCCAATCTAAGGAAATCGATGGATGACATTCAAATCTGGATGCAACATGAAAATAATAGCTAATAGAATTTAAAACTATGCAGAGTTCATTTGTGTGATCTCAGTGCATGACTAAAACTCATGATTTCACCATTATTAAGCAATCAAAGTGCAAAAAAGATATCAGAGCAAAAAGAATTTTCAAAGCTAGAAAACATAAGTTTTATCCAGCAATCTAGTGAGTTGTAGCAAAAATTATATACAGAAGAAGTGCAATTTTTAGCAAGTACTCTATGACTCCTCAAAATCAAGCATTTTTTTTTATATAATTTCTAGGGTTTTTTGAAAATGCCTCCACGAAAGGAATTTTCTAAGTAGACTAATTACCTAAAGAGGGCAGTGCATGATGATTTCCTCAAACAATTTCCCCTATCAGTGAATGAAATAACTAAAGGAATGGAGCGCATTCCTAAGAACCCTAGGGTAGTTGTAGACGAGGGTTTCTATGATAGGGAAAATTGGGTAAGCGATGCCCAAGTATCTATGGGAGGTTTAGAATTGTTTTTAAAATGGTTCTTAGGATGAAAATTGGATACACCCATGAGCAATGTCTAGGAATTTGAAATTGGGAAGTTAATAGTCTCTACAATTTTCTTTGATAGTGATCCATTGACTAACCTAGCTAACAAGTATGATCCTATCATGAGGTGGGTTAAGAACCATCCTACAGTAAATCTTTTTAAGGTTTTCCCTGAATTGATCAGTTAAGTTTTCAACCTGAACCCTAACCATGCTATGCATGAGAAAATTGATATGGATGACTTGCAAGAAAGATGTGATGCACAAAGGATATACTTGAGGACAAGGCCATTGCAAAAAAATGCTGCTAAAGTTGGTCCTTTTTCTATGATTACTGCCAGCACCCCAGAGACATTACTGAGAAGACATTTTAACCTTAGGCTCAGGCATAATATTTTTCTCTTTGCAATATTTTTGGAATGGATGAAGTAGAGCAAATCCCAAGCTCAATTCTCCTTATTATGGCTCAAACTTTACAATTTAGGATGAGCACTATTCTTGATTTTGCTAGATTCCTTACACAAGAAATTCATAATGGTTTAGTAGGAATAGCATGGGGGAAAGTAGAAAAACCATTCTATTGGTATTCATTTCTCATGTATGTATGCTTATATAAGGGATTTACCTTCTTCTGCAAGGGTATGGAACTGGAAACAACCAAGGATGGAGAGAGGAATCTAGTTTAGTTATGGAGTGTAGATATGACCTCAAAGGCTAAAGATGCCAATTTTGTAAGGTTTGATAGATATTTTGCATCAAAGCTCAGATTGCTCTTGAAAGGGGATAGCCCTAGGATTCCACAAGCACTGCTAGAATTGGTCAGACCAAAGGACCATGAAAAAGGATTACTGGATACTCATAATTGGGGGTATATAATCCCTTATAATGTTTCAATAGTAATAAGAGTATATGGCTTTTTCATAAAGCCTCATGTGCTACCATTCCATGTGCCTCTAAAAATAGGGATAGTAGAGTTGTTATGGTAGATAGACACTATTGATGAGAGAGATTTTCCAAAGAAAGGAACTTTCATTCCAATTGTTATTATAGCGCATGATTTTGTCTTTGTGAGGAAAGGTTGGAAGCACCTCAATTTTTTCCTAGATAGATACAACATGGTAGAGTCCTATGCTAGATTTATTAACATTAAAGGATTCTATGATCTCTTAAAATACAGGAAAAAAGCTTCCCGCATGGTTCAACAATTATATTTTCCAAAGGATGTTATCAGAAATGTTTTTTCTTTACAAGAACAAGAATTAAGAAAGGAAAAATGGATAGTATTTAGTAAGACTCTAGAATTCATTAATGCTTTTGTCTCTAGTTATGATCCACTGAAAGATAAAAAATATTGGGGAGCCAAGATGCAAGCATTAACGAATAATTTTTTTGTGATAATACAAACCATGAATGAGAAGAAGGTAACATATGTTAAGACCTATCCAAATAGGGATGCAAAGGTATAGAGGAGGATAAATAGCAGAAATATAGTAGCTCCCCAATAGTATACATTGTAGAAAAGGGCAGCTTATATGATGGTGTAGAGCATACAATAGGCTCCACTTTAGCAAAGGCCTAGACTAGAAAGTCCATCTACAGCTAGTTACCCAAACAGGCAAAATTTGGAGCATGGTTCTTCCTCTCATGTAGAACAGTACTCCCCAAGCCAGACCCCAATCTAAATAGACGATAAATTATCTTTAAGGGAACACCTTAGACAAATTGGTGGAGAAGGGGATTTTATTGTTACTTCCATAGATTTGGAGATTGGGGAACCACAAGAACCTCTTGTACCCTCCTTAGACCTCATTGTTGCTAATTACCAAGGTAAGGAGATAGATCCTATAGTTGTGCAAGTTTCTGAAAGGTTTATTAATGATGAAAAGTTTGTGGAGTCTAGAGCCTCTACACAATTTTTGTGGAGAGTAAACATAGTAAATTTTGAATGGACATGTGAAAGGATAAAGGCAAAGAAACCTGATAAACTATACTCTGTTATCAAAGGAGAAGTAAAATCTAAGTTTTTGAATGATTTTTCTCAATTTATACCTGAGGTCAAAAGGAAAATAATTAAACAATCTGGAGTCCTTATTTTACTAGAGTGGGATATAGTTAATGCCATGGTTTTTGATTCAATAAGGAAAGAAAAAGATGTTTAGTACAAAACTAAAGAAGAGGTATTACAGGCTCATAGAGGAGTCAAATTTAGTGATGATCACCAAGCCTTAGTTAGTTGGTCAATTGAGAAAAGGGATAAGACTAGACTATAGGAAATTTCTACTACAAAACATATTGGTGCATTAATAATATTCAGGGCTGGTGTGGTTGGCAGTAAGCAAATAATCGGAATGGCTTCAAAAATGATGAAATTTGGTAGTGTGTTGTTTGGCCAGGAAGAAGATAAATTTGTACAACTCAATGCTAGATTTGAAGAAGTTTTGAAAGCATATGAGGAAAGGGGTATGCAGATAGAATCCTTAGAAAACCAAGTAGCTCAAATGGAGAAGATACTTGGGAAAAGAAAAGTGGGAGAGTCCAGTAGATCCAAAATTGCATAACCCCCCATGGCCAACCGCTGAACCTTTTAAGTCAACTAGTATTGTTGAGGTACCAAACACCCTGGAAAGGCCTCAATTCTACATTGTAGAGGATTTTGAAGAGGAGAATAATAAGTTGTATGCACTGAATGTAGAATTAAATAAACAATATAAAGTCAAATAGTTGAGGCAGGGTTTAATGTATTTAGTGGATAGAATTGAATGGACATCATTTTTTGACCTATTGGAAGGGATGAATTAAAGAGAGATGAAGCTAAATGTAGACCCCTTGTGCAAAACTAGATAGAAAGGAATAATGATATCGCTACAATGTGTATATTTGTCATCTAGCTATCTTGTCATCGAATTGAAAAGATTTTTGATTTGTTAAATAAATTGCAAGGTTTTGATGACAAACAAGATTCTTTTTAGAAGAGGTTAAATTTTTTTTTCTAAGTATATTTTTGAAAAGTTTGATTTATTTCCTTGTGCTTTAAAGACTATTGATAAAGTAAAGGAAAGGAAGAATGGAAAAGGGAGTTGGATGGGATATTTTGTGAGAGGATGAATAAAATCATAAATGAAACTAGCCACTTGTTATGGGCAGTGACAAATGAGGAGTTGGTAAAGGTACAATTATTCTATACTACCATAAAAAAAAATCTTGTTGATATAGAGGTAGTTGCAAAGTCTTTAATAACTATATGTAGAGAAGTCCTAAATTTTGATTGGCCTTATGACACTACCTATAATGAATGGAAGGATAAATTCTTGTCTATAGAGCATATGGTAGAAGGTGATGAGGCAGAAGATGATGCTGAGGTAACCGTCACCCTTACAGTTGATGATGAAGACAAGGAGAATCCTCAAGTTAAAGTAAGTTTATAGGTAACTAGAGATGATTCATCACTTTCAATCTTGATAGCCACTTACTCCAAGGATTCAGAATCATAAAAGAATCATATTGTGGTACTCTTGTCTTTCCAAATGATGTAATAGAAAGGGACCCACAAAAGAATGTTTGGTGTATAAAATTTTCTATTACTCATAGTTTTGTCTTCTTGTGATAGGTGTTTGTACCATCTTTTTGGAAAGGACACCTGTCAATTCTCTATGCCTAAAGCTTGTTGCATCTCACACTATATAAATGAGATCCTAGGGCTAGAGAAAGGGTCTAAATTTTTGTATATTTGCAATTTTCAAGAAAGTACAGTTGATCCAGTCATGTCTAATTGTTTCCAAGTTTACTTCCAATTATGTACTTTTTGATGATAGATAAAAATGATAGAATCAGTATGAATTTTTGGTAGTCACATTGAGTTTCTATTGGTCATTGTATTAGTCAACAAAAAGGATAATACAAAAGGGTATTTACACCAAATCTATGTCACCATTTTCTGTCTCCATTTCACGAGTTTATTAATTTTGAGATCATTTGAATAACGTGTTAGAATTCTTTAGAATAACTGAGAGGGCGGGGGGGTGAATCAATTATTCAAGGTCTAAATGCCCTAATAATACTTTTTCTCAAATTATAGCGAGCCCATAAAATTTTCATCCATTGAAACTTAAATCAATATACAGGGATAAAACATGCAAGATCAAAATATGACACAGTGATTTACATGGAAACCCAATTTGGGAAAAACCACCAGTAACATGCTACTTAATTCTAACTCTTCTAAAGTGATGCCCTATTAAAAGCCTACTCTGTTAAAGGCTTACAACACACTGTTAAATGTGACCTTGTTAGAGGATTTCACCATACTTTTAGGAATGGGCCTAGTCAAAGGACTTTAGAACATTCACTTGGAATGTCACCCTGTTAAAGGATTTATAACATGGCTATTAAACCAACCTAAGTCCATAGGATTTAAACTATTTGTTACAATTGCTAGAGAGTAACAATAATGGCTTTCTAATCTGATACAACTTACAACATATTTTGTAGATCTCAGATCGCACTTCAGTTCAGTCCTTTTTCTTGGCTTTTAATCACTTCAGCTTTGACAGCTTGTCATCTCAAGCTTCATCTCCTTGGGTCTTCTTACTCATCATACCAATTCAACCATATATGTGATCATCTGTTGAAGTAGAGTAACTATGCTCTCTTACTCCTTAGAACCTCCTTCAGTACTTTATGCTTTCATGCTTGACCTCATCTCACACTTTTCTTCGTGGCCTTATGACTCCTTAAATAGAAATTTGGAGTCCCTTTCTTGCTCGATTCTTCCTCTCCAAGTTTTAGGGTTTCAGGTGGATTAGGTAGGGTACAATGTATCTACCCCATATCTTTCTCTTATCTAGAAACTTCATCTAAAGTCCAATTGTATTCTCCAAAAATGTTTTACATGATGTTCTATGCCACCAGCTCATCACTCTTATCTTCTATTTAATTCACAGAGTTCTAGATAACAACCTTGTTGGCTCAAATCTGGTGAAACTTTGATCTTTGAAATAATGTAGCAACTCGGTATTATTAGTTTACCGATGCTCGACACCTCTGTGTTACCTAGTACTTGTATCTTTCTTGGCACCTATATCTACTCGACACTTATTTCTTGAGTCGACACTTGTATCTGCTCAGCACTTGAAGATCACTCGCCAACTTGCTCGGCTTCAACTAGGAATCTGTTCGGCACTAACTAGCTTGCTCGGCTCCCTCTCTAATAGACTTAGTTAGGCTTCACAAAATACTTAGCTAAAATCTTACATCTTTGATATATTTCAGTGTGCCCATTCTCTGTGTCTTAGAGTATGTCATCAATACACTTTTTCATCAATGGCTTAGCTAATCCTTGTACTTCATTACAACATCATAACTTCAACCTTTCTCTAGGTGTTCTATTTACATCTTATTGATTGCCTCCTCCTTGTCAATCAACCAATTGATATTATTTGGATCACTAAAGCAATTTTCATTCCTACAAGTAGCAAGTTTGACATCAATGACAAAACAATGATTGAGAACATTCTTTACTATTTCCATTACTTTTTATGTATGATCTTTTCAATCATTTCCAACAATCTCCCTCTTTGGCATTGATGGCAAACCAAACTGATCAATTGATCAACTTTGTTACCACCAAAATTATATACATTTTCTACTTCTTTGTATGTCTTCCTCTTGACTGCTGCATCCTTACTATTGATCTCATATATCTCCATCTCTCATATATATATCCCTCTTGCTATGTATTGATCAGTTTTTTGCATATTTATCCCTCTTTGACATAAATGCCAAAGATTTAGCATCTTTAACATGCACAATATAAGCTTTGTCTCTTGATGTCTTCTCCCTCTATCACCATGCTTGTGATTGATTTGGAGTTTCTGCTCCTACCATCATCCTCTGCATCATTCTTTAGATATTTCAATGATTTATTCCTATTGATGCAGGGCAGCTTCCTTGTTGCTTTACACTGCTTGAGTTAGGGGCATTACCCCTAACTTGCCTCTAAGATATTCATAAGCATCCTTGGGAAATGGTTTGGTGAAGATATCTACAGTTTTTTCCTTTGTGTGAATGTACTCCAACTTCACTTGTTTGTCTTCTACCAATTCTCTGACATAGTGATACTTGATTGCAATATGCTTGGTTTTTGTATGCATTACTAAATTTTTGGATATGTTTATAGCACTTTTATTATCACAATACAATATCACAGGTTTGTTTACCTCTTCTTTTATCCCTTTTAATAGATGTGTGAGCCACACAATGTTTGTGCAATTGACTATTGCTGCCACATTCTGATTCTGCAGTGGACTAGGATGTGCATGTTTGTTTCTTGCTAGTCTAGGTAACTAGCCTTTTACCTAAAAATAATGCACCTCCACTTGTGCTTTTTCTATCATCAATGTTGCCTCCCCAATCTGCATCTGTATATGCATTGAGCTCAAACTTCTCATTATTTTTGTAATATAGACCAAAGTTGTCAGTTCCTTTGAGATACCTCATTATTTTTTTTACTGCTATGAGATGATTTTTTTTGGGATTAGCAAAGAATCTAGCCACTATTCCAACTACTAATGCTAAGTCTAGTCTGCTATGTACAACATATTGTAGTTTTCCAATCATGGATCTGTACATTGTTTGATTGACTTCAGCTGATACATCATTTTTGGATAACTTATTTCCTGTTGCCATTGGTGTGTTGATTGGTTTGGATTCTTCCAATCCAAATGTTTTAAGTATCTCTTTGATATACTTTGATTGTGTCACAAATATACCATGTTTTAGTTGATGTACTTGCAATCCAACAAAAAGTTTAATTTCTCCAAACATCAACATCTCAAACTCATGTTTCATTTTATCAGCAAAGCCTTTGCAAAGCACTTCCTTTCCTCCAAAAACTATGTCATCCACAAATATTTTAGATATAATAATATCATTACCTTCTTCTGATTCGATGTATATGTTGCTGTTATCATCAGTTCTTTCAAATCCTATTTGCATTAAATACTTGTGAAGTCTCTCATACCATGCTCTGGGTGCTTGTTTCAGACCATAGAGTTCTTTATGTAATTTGCAAACCATATCCCTATTGTTCTCATCAACAAATCCTTTTGGTTGTTCAATATAGACTTCCTCTTCCAATATACCATTTTAAAAAGCAGACTTTACATCCATTTGATAGATTTTAAGAATTTTATATGAAGCATATGCAAGTAAAGTTCTTACTCCTTCCATTCTAGCAATAGGGGTGAATGTTTCCCCATAGTCTAATCCTTCTTCTTGAGCATAACCCTTGCATACTAGTCTAGCTTTGTTTCTAGTAATCTCACTATTCTCATCTAACTTATTTTTGAATACCCACTTGGTGCCAATCACATTCTTGTCAACTGGTCTAGGAACCAAACTCCAGGTTTTGTTCTTCTTTATTTGATCAATCTCTTCTTCCATAGCTTTATACTAGTCATCATCTTGTAATGCACCATATACTATCTTAGTTTCAAGTTTGCTAATCAGACATGATTCATGTCTTAGTCTATTCCTTTTCATTGGTCTTGCATCTTTGTCACCAATTATTTGTTCAGCAGGGTGATGTCTTTTTACATGTTTGGATAATCTTGATTCTGTCCTTGTTTCCATGTTTGATCTTTCAGATTTAGGGACACTATGCACTGAGTTGTCAGGTTGTTCTTCATCTCTTTCATGTGTACTATTTTTAGGATCAGATTTTGCATTTCTTTCATTTTGCAACTTAGATTCTGAATGTAACTCGACATTCATTGGTTATGACTCAGCTAAAATTAAAATTTTCTATTGAATCCCAATTTGATTGACACCATCCTCATCAATAGGCATTCCTTCATAAGAATACACAAAGATTCTATATTCGTCCATTCTCTTTGGTTCTTCAGCTTGGACTTCTGTATGCTCATCAAAGTTTACATTTACACTTTCCACAATTTTGTTAGTGTTAGTATTCAAACATTTATATGTTTTACTTCTAGTGGAGTAACCAAGGAATATGCCTTCATCACTTTTTGCATCAAATTTCTCGTTTCTAACATCTTTAAGGATAAAGCATTTACAACCAAATACTTTGAAATGTTTTACATTGGGTGAGTGACCATACCATAATTCAAAAGGTGTTGTATTTGTACCTTTCTTGACTTGTGCACAATTCAGTGTATGAACAACTACACTTACAGCTTCTGTCCAGTATTTTAGAACAACAGTCTTTTCCATCATTAGTGTTCTAGCATAGTCAATCACAGATCTATTTCTTCTCTTAGCAATTTCATTTTGTGGGAGAATTCTAGGAGCTGACATTTGTCTTTTGATTCCTTTGTCATTACAAAATATCTCAAATTTATTTGATGTGAATTCACCACCTCTATCTGATCTCAGGCATTTCAAACTCTTTCTTGTTTCCTTTTCAACTCTAGCCACATACCACTTAAACATTTGAAAAACATCAAATTTTTGCTTTAAGAACATAACAGTCATCATCTTGGAATAGTCATCAAAAAACAACATTATATATTTATCTCCTTTTTAGCTTTGTACTTCCAATGGGCCACATAAGTCAGTATGGACTAACTCAAGTACTTCTTTAGATGTATAGTTTTTACTTTTGAAACTTGACTTTGTGATCTTTCCTAGCTGACATTGTTTGCACATGATATTATTAGGTTTCTTCAATTTAGGTAAACCTCTAACTTTCTTCATTTTACTGATATTGACCAGATTGTCAAAGTTGACATGACATAGCCTTCTATGCCATAACCATTCATCATCAAAATTTTCAACAAAACAAGAAACATCATCCATATCAAGGTAAAATAGATCACTTCTTGTTTGATCTCCTTTTCCTATCAATTTACCATCAGTACCATAGATTTTTGCAGTTTTGTTTCCAAATTCTACTTTGCATCCTACATTACCTAACTATGAGACACTCAACAAATTGTAGTTTAATCCTTCAACATAGTATGCATTATCACATGAAATTTGTTATGTAAGCTTAATGGAGCCTTTTCCTTTTATTTGACATGGAGCATCATTACCAAATCTAACACTATTTCCATCATACTAAGTAAGGTTAACAAACTTACTTTTGTCTCCTGTCATGTGATGTGAGCATCCACTGTCTATGATCCATCTGTCATTTTTGTTCATACTTGTTACCAGTGATGTAGGTTCTTCTTCATTAGATTGTTCCTTCATGGCTACATAAACAACTTCATCATCATGATCATCAGAATTCTCTTCAACAATATAGCACTTCTTGCCTTTGTCTTTGTAATCTCTCTTATCATCTTATCTTCTATATTTGTTGCCTTCCTTATAATCCTTTTTCTGTGTACACCTTGCAGTAATATGTCCTACGTCATTGCAATTGAAACAAATGATAGGCATCTTACCTTTGAATTTTCCTTTGGCTCTGTGAAATATTCTAGCTAGCAATGCTTCCAATTGTTCCACATCTTCCTCATCAATGCTACTATCACTGGATACATATTTCAATTTTCTTCCTTTCTTTGGTTTCACCTATTTAGCATCTTTTAGTGATAGCTTGGCCTTGAAAAAAGATTCAACATTCTCAAGTCTGTAGTTGTCAAAGTTATATAACTCAAATGCAGTGAGTCTACCCACTATTCCTTCAAAACTTAGATTGTTTCCTGGTACACATCTTAGTTCTTGTATTGTTGATACTCTAATAGCATAGATAGGGAGCAAGTTTCTTAAGAGCTTACTATTAATAGTATCTTCATCCAAGTGACCACTCAAACATCTTATTGCACTTACCACTTCCTTTATTCTAGTGCCATACTGAGCAGCATTCTCACTTTCCTCCATTTTCATATCATCACACTTTCCTTTGAGGCTTTCTCTTTTTTATCTTCGGACATTCTGATCCCCTCCATAGATATCTAATAGGGCTTTCCACATTTTGAATGTAGTGTCACATCCTTTGATATCATTGAATTCAGCATAGTTGAGTGATGAAGCAATCTCCAACATTATCTGATTGTGTTCCTATTTGTTTTTCAAATCTTCTGCAGTAAGAGTACCAGTTGGATCAACATGTTCAGTAACAATTGAATTTTGGGCATAATCTCGTATGGATCCAAGATGGAGCTTCATCAAACTCTACCATGCAACAAAGTTGTCTTTTTTGAGCTTCAAGACTTCTCTCTTAGGCATTTTGATCTTTTCTGCTTCTAGTCCCTTTAAACTGAATCAACAGTTTGGCTCTGATACCAATTGTTAGAGTTCTTTAGAATAACTGAGAATGGGGAGGGGTAGTTATTCAAGGTATAAATGACCTAATAATAATTTTTCTCAAATTATAGTGATCCCATAAAATTTTCATCCATTCAAACTTAAATCAATCATCTTAGCAAATTATAGTAAATCAATCTGCAGGGATAAAACATGCAAGATCAACACATGACACAGTGATTTACGTGAAATCCCAATTTGGGAAAAACCACCAGTAACATGCTACTTAATTCTCACTCTTCTAAAGTGATGCCCTGTTAAAGGCTTACAACACATTGTTAAATGTGACCTTGTTAGAGGATTTCACCATATTGTTAGGAATGGGCTTGGTCAAAGGACTTTAAAACATTCACTTGGAATGTCACCTTGTTAAAGGATTTATAACATGGCTATTAAACCAACCTAAGTCCATAGGATTTAAACTATCTGTTACAATTGCTAGAGAGTAACAATAATGACTTTCTGATCTAATACAACTTACAACATATTTTGCAAATTTTATATCTCACTTCAGTTCAGTCCTTTTGCTTAGCTTTTAATCACTTCAGCTTTGACAACTTGTCATCTCAAGCTTTGTCTCCTTGAGTCTTCTTACTCATCATACCAATACAACCATATCTATGGTCATCTATTGAAGCAAAGTAACTGTGCTCTCTTACTCCTTAGCACCTCCTTGAGCACTTTATGCTTTCATGCTTGACCTCCTCTCACACTTTGCTTCGTGGCCTTATGAATCCTTAAATAGAAATCTGGAGTCCCTTTCCCACTCAATTCTTCCTCTCCAATTTTTAGGGTTTTAGGTGGATTAGGTAGGGTACAATGTATCTACCCCATATCTTGGTCTTATCTAGAAACTTGTTTCTTGACTTGTATCTACACTTGTTTCTTGACTCGGCACTTGTATCTGCTCAACACTTGAAGATCACTCGACACTTATTGAGATTAAACTTGCTCGGCTTCAACTAGGAATCTATTCAGCACTGACTAGCTTGCTTGGCTCCCTCTCTAATAGACTTAGTTAGGCTTCACAAAAGACTTAGCTAAAATCTTACATCTTTGATATGTTTCAGTGTGCCCATTCTCTGTGTCTTAGAGTATGTCATCAATACACTTTTTCATCAATGGCTTAGCTGATCCTTGTACTTCATTACAATATCATAACTTCAACCTTTCTCTAGGTGTTCTAGTTACATCTTATTGATTGCCTCCTCCTTGTCAATCAACCAATTGATAGTATTTGGATCACTAGAGCAATTGTCATTCCTGCAAGTAGCAAGTTTGACATCAATGACAAAATAATGATTGAGAACATTCTTTACTATTTCCATTACTTTTTATGTATGTTCTTTTCAATCATTTCCAACATAATGTTCATTTGATTGAATGTAGTCTGGATGGGGTGTATATGGGTTATATTGTTGCTTTTAATTTAATGGATTATGTAAATGATTCAATAAATCAGTATAATTCATGAGTTTATAAAAAGGATATCAAATAAGAATGGAAATAGGTGATTACAGTTGATAAATTCAATTACAAATCCATGGATAAAGCATTGGTCATATAAATCAGAGGTGTTTGAGAGTAAATTTTTCTTCTACATGTCAAAACATTTTAAAATTCAAAGTCATTTTCATTCCATTTTGTTCAAGATTATAATGCTAGTCACTGTTGGTTTACATTTAATTTATGAGCCTTAGGTAGCTACTATTTCTAGGAATACTTATGAATTTTAGTTGAATTATGATGAGATTTTCTTGTGAGGGATGTATATAAACTTGAAAGCATTAATGAAATTGGTAAACTGTGTATGTGCCTAAGGGTAGAAGATGAGAATCTGAATGAAACTAAGATAATTTTCATATAACAGTTTGCATTAGAATCATCCCTAGGTATACCCACCTTGGTTTTGCAGAGCCTAAAGAGTAGGAAACCACCCTTGGTTTTGTTGAAGTTGGGTCCAAATGGTTTACTTATGTAATTTTTAATGGGAATTTCCTAATCCTTAGGTTTTATGAGTGTTATCATTTTTGTATTGAGCATTTTGTTGTTCAATAGTTTCAAACACCAAAAGACTCTTCATATGATGAAAAGAAAATCATTAGGGATTGTTACTCTAATCCCAAGTTTCCCCTTTATGTTGATGATTTTAGTGATAATGAGTTTGAAAGATTCAAATTTCATTCCAAGGAGTTTTTGAAAAGAAACAATGACAATAAACAACAAGATATTTGTGAGCACTTTCATGATAAGTTTTGTGACTTGGTAACTAATCTATTGTTTGAAGAATGTGAAGGATTTTCAAAACATATTGAATTTTATCGAATGTTAAACATGATTGCAAGTGTGAAGAAATCAGATTGCATGTCCCCTTCACATTTGGTTAGAAAAGGTGAGTTTCAAATCCATGATGTATGTGACTCCTTGAATCAAGAAGAGTACAAGTCCTTTATGTTTCCGTTGACTAGAATGCATAAGTCATTTAGTGTGTTTGAATTTTAGTTTGATTATGAAATATAAGAGCATAGTGATCCGTACTTTCATAATGAGTAAGTTGTAGACAATGATTCTGGTTTCTATATGCATTATGAAAGTGAAGATGTAGAATTGGTTTTACCAAATGAGTTGATTCAGAATGTTAATCTAATTGGTGAAACTAATGGAAGGGATATTCTTAGCTTACCTCATGAAAGTAGAAATTAAAATTAGGTATATGACAAAGGTAAGAAATCCTGTTGAAGTTTCAATGGCTTAGGGCCATCATTTCTATAGTTTAGGGGTAGTTTTCTTTCTCTCAATAAAGTTGTTTGCGAGAAAGTTTTAGAGTAGTCTTCTTCTTCAAGAGATATAAATCATTTCCATGCCTACAAGTTATATGCATCCCTAGACAAAGCCACTATTAGGACTAAAAATTGAAGCCCCAATTTTGAGTACCATTATGGAAACATAATCAATTTGAGCCCCTATATGCATTTTTTGTGCATGTTTACCTGACCATCATTTTGATGCGTATGAAGTTTTTTAGGTTTCTAACACTTTTCATTCAGTATCTACACGAATCTTATGATGATAAATTTCAATTCTAAATCATTTCATGAAGCATCATTTCAAGCATTGTTCAAATTTGAAATTTTTCCTAAGTGTCAAATAGTGAAAGTAAGCCTAGTTTGCATTTGAATATCTTGCACCCAATAAAGTTTCATGACTCACCACTTTGGAAGTGTTTGGTATTCATATCAAAGAACTTATGTTTCAGTTTTCAAGCTGTTTCAATATGTTTTCACTAGGTTTTAAAACCCTTGAAGTTGGTTGTTTACATTTATCATGTTGATGAATATTTCCTTGAATTTTGGGAAGCCCTATTTGACCTATTATAATGTTGACCTAGTTGTCCAAAATGATAAAGATCCTTTTTCATTACATTCTAGGAGTTAGAAACTTGCTATGTTTTATATTGAGCTTATGAAAAATCTATTTGACTAGTTTTCAAACGTGATTCCAAATGCAATTTAGGAAGTTTTACTACTGTCTAAAAGTGCAAATTGATCGTCATCCCTGTTTGGGATGCCATAACTTTAAACTCATGATAGATGAAACCAAAAATATTGTACCACTATGTTATAATTTTAAAATACTTTAATTGTGTCAATTTTTAAGTCTAGACAAATCTATCTACACTCTTTCCCAAATCCATTCTATTTGTGAAAATTGTTGTTCTGCCAATGTTCCTAGTTCTACAAACCCAAGTACTTAACTTCATACACTATAGAAATAAACCTAGTTATTCTTCATGAGCACAAATCATAGATTTATACTCTCCTCATGATAGTAAATTAATGGCCTAGTTTTCATGCCCTTAAGTGTCTATTTGACCTATTTTCAAAGCCAAAATCAAACACACTATTATTTTCTACCATGTTTGTTTACAAGCACTATCAAGTGAGAAACTTTGATGATTAATATCTTTTGAACCAGATGTTGTCATGACATGAAATCTAATAAGTTTCAAGAATTTGGAACAAAGAATCAATGTGTAAGATCACAGGGATCGATTATTTATTTTTGTTAGTTTTTAAAGCCAGATTCGGAGGCTTCCAGGTAAAAATCACAGTTTGTAGAAAGCGCTAAAATGAGTTTAAAATTTTTTATTCAATGATCAAGTTTTATTGTAATAAATGCTAAGTGATTAATTAATTGATTGAATGGTCATGTGTTTGAGTTCAAATTATTTTTTAGCCAGACACATGTTGGGTGCCTAACTAATCTCATTAGGACAATGAGATATGGGAAATTAAAAAGTGTTCAGATGTTACAATGATTTTAGTTCATTAAAATGTTTGGCATGTTAAATTATCATTTGAGTTTCAATTATAATGGTGATTATCATTAAGTGGATAGATGTTCCATGACATTCTATATAGATGTAAGGATTATGCATAGAAAATAATGAAGGAGAAAATTGAACATAGTAGGGTTATTTGAGGACCCATACTTCTTAAGTATAATGGAGGAAAACTAAAGGGGGAATTTACATCTTACCCTTACTATCTAATGCAATCAACTGGTGGAGGGGCCCTAGGTCCTAGACAAGGTATTCAAACACAAATTTTGGATAGAGTAGGAGGTCAATAAGTGTCCAAAATGACACAAGAAAATGTTAATCTCAAGCATCCCTAGAATGCATTTAGTCATATTTCTAGCATGTTGTAATAAGGCCTATGGGCAAGTCAAATGTTAGCCAATGCTATGAGTTGATGAAAATTCTTCATTTTCATGTTTTTTAGGATTCTTGCATGATTTGTTAAGGTTTGATAAGCATTATAGGCCATTTTTTTTGAAATGTGGAAAAATTGCAAAACTTGTCAAAAAGTTTCTCATGCAATAAAAATTGTTGCTGAGCAACTTTTCTTGCAAAAATGGAATACCAATAGTCAATTTGATCTTTTGATTAAGCATGTAAGGATGAATGTGTAAGTTCAAGAGGCTTGGCCTATAAAATATAAGTTCTTCAACCTAGGAAGGTCGTTGGAGTTGGATGTATGAAATTTGAACAATAAAGCAACTTTTGGTGGGAAAACAAGTGAAGAGAGCAAGTACTATTTTGAGATTTCCTTCTAGAGTTATAGTAGGTCCATGTGTTGATTGTGAAAAGCTATGTTTTGACTTACTTGTGAATGTACTAATTAGTTGTAAGTGAATTGGATTAGTTGAAATAGATTTTCTTTATTTTTGTACATGTTGTTTACCCTAATTTCTACTTAGGGTTTTGAGTGAAATGAATTCTCCTTCCTAATTGCCACATTGAAAATACATAGTTTTTGGGTCATAGAAGAGATATAGGATGCAGATGCTTATTTATCTTTTATTTTGCAAAATATCCACCTGCTGAAGGAGTCCTAATAACTATTAAGATAAGCATATGTATGTGCTTAGCATGTATATAATGAGGAAAAATACTGCAAAATATAATAAGAAGATCATGGGTGCTTGAGATTTGGTAAATAGTGTGGAAAGATGCCCTAAGGGCTGGTGGAGGTATTTCAAGTGTGGATTTTAGTATTGGAGGTTCGTTAACACAAATAGTGGTATTAGCCCTATTTAGTCCTAAACTAGGGCTCAAGAGTTAAGGGGTTAGGATAGTCAACCCAAAACCCATCTTGTGGAGTTTTTTAGGTCTTCATATATAAATAAAGATTATGTAACTAGTTGGTTGAGTTATTTATTAGTTCTTGGAGTTTGGTGATATTTTTAGTTGGAAAGGGTTATTGGGAAATAACACCTATTAGGCCTCCTAGAGAAACTTGCTATTTTAGCTTGGAAGGCAGTCAAAAACCTATCAGAGGGTTATGAAACCTAGTGAAATGGTGGAAAAAAGTACAAGGAGTTGTAGTGGAGTCTAAGATCCTAGAGGGTGCAAGGGAGTGAGGTGTTGAGAAGTTTTGGTTTCATTTTTGAAGGTTTAAAGCTAGTTTGAAGATAGGGATGGCATTATAATGTGAAGTTAGTGCGTTGAGGAAAATAATCACAACCACCATATCCTTGAGTAGGTTTTAAGGAAGGATATTAGGATATCTTATTGAGTAACACCTATTTATTTCATCATAAATGATATTAGATCCTAGCATGGAGCTTGTGGATTAGATCTTTGCACCTGATCAATGTTCTACATCAAGGATAGACAAGATGGTGGCAAATGTAGAATTGGCTAAGGAGCTTCAAGAATAGAAAGATGTGAATAAGCAATTGAAAGAGATGTTAGATCAATTGGAAAACAAGATGGGAGTAGTAGAGAAAAATACTAAGAATATTGAAGAAGACCTCAACAAAGGAGAAGGAGAGATGGATGAGCAAGAAGAGCAGTATCTAGATGATGAATATGATAACATGTTTGTGGACCAAGCAACATTCATAAAATCTTTGTAAAATTTTGGGATTAAATCCAATGACACTTTTATTTTTGGATGAAAAATGGATCCTGATGCCATAATGGATATGATGGAGGCTCTTGAGAGTCATTTTGAATGCCATGGAATAAAAAATGGAAAGAAAGTAAGGCTAGCCCAATCAAGAATGAAAGGAGCAACCCTAAGATGTTGGAATTTCATCCAATAGGAGAGAGGTAGAGAAGGTAAGAACAAGATTACTTCATGGAAGGTAATGTCTAACATGATAAGGGTAACTTATGTTCCGGGGGACTATGAAGTCTAGTTGCACATTCAAAAGGAAAAATCTGAGGAAGAAGGAGCTCAATGTGAGCACATATATTGAGGATTTTCATAGGCTCGACATAAGATAAAAAATGGTGGAGCTCGAGAGTGTGAAGGTGGCTAGGTATCTAACTAGTCTAAGGTATAACGTACAAGAACAAGTTGTCATCTTATGCCCTAATATAGTTACAAAGTGCTTTCAATTAGCATTAAAAATTGAAGAGAAGATAAAAAGGAGACAAGAGAACTCAAATAATCAACAAAGAGGAAGAGGAAATTTTCCAAGGAGGCCAAAAGACCATGATAAAAATGAACAAAAAAATGAAGGTAGTAATAGGGGTGAAAAATCTCATAGAAAGAATCAAGGATTCAAAGGATAGAGGAGGCCATTCAATAGAGGAAAAGGATGTGAAGGTGGAAAAGGAAGGGGAATGGGTCCCTAAAGTGTTATTCATGTGGGTAGCTAGGGCATACAATTGCTCAATGTCCACTCAAAAACATAAATCCTCCTAACTAGAATAGAGATAGAAGGAATTAGTTAACCATTACTGATGAATCTTGAGGTGGCAGTACTACCATACAAGTTGGGAGTGCCACACTAGTACTTTATGGAGATAACATGATGTTGAGGAGGACTATGCTAAAGATGCCTTTGAAGACAGAGCCACCACAAAGAAAATCCTTATTCATAACTCATGGTAACACATATGGAAAATTGTGTAAAATTATAGTTGACTCTAGATCCATAGAGAATGTTGTATCTTTAGAGATGGCTAAGAAGTGTAAACTTCAAAGGCTACCCCATTTAGCCCCCATAAGATTTCATGGTTAAACACAAGTCATAGCTTTAAAATATAAGAGAAAGCATGGGTAGAACTTGAACTTGGTGAGTATAAAGATAAGGTTCTATGTCAAATCATTCCTATGGGTGCCTATCATTTGATCCTAAGAAGGCCATGGAAATATGAGATGAAGGCCAACATAATTATGAAAGGAAAACCTATCTGGTAGAGAAGGATGGAAAATAGTTTAAGATGGATCCTTTACCTGATCATATGGTGAAAGACTAGGATGATAGTGCAGTTAGACTGATTAGAGGTAAGGAGTTCTTGTAGTTAACAAAGGAAGATGATTTTCAAGGGTATGCTCTAGTTTCTCAGTCAAAGGAGGAAGTTAGGAATAGAGAGCTACTACCTATAGAGGTTGCAAAATTACTAAGAAAATATCATTTACTAGTTGTAAAGGAGAAACTAGAAGCATTACCACCTATCAAGAGTATAAGCCATCAGATTGACTTAGCATCTAGTACAACATTTTCCAATAAGTTTGACTACAAGCTCACACAACAATAGAATGTAGAGGAAGTAGAAAAGTTTTAAAATTATTCAATAAAGGATTGGTGGGAAGATTTTGAGCCTATGTGCATGTCCATCGGCTTTAGCACTCAAGAAGGATGGTAAATGGAGACTTTCTGTTGATTCAACAGAAATCAATAAGATCACAATTAGCTATAGGTTTCCCATGCCTATAATTGAAGACCTAATGTATTAGTTAAGAGAATTATGTGTTTACTCTAAATTGGAATCAGGATATCAAAAAAATAGGATTAGAGAAGGGGGTGAGTGGAAAATAACTTTCAAGACTAATGAGGGACTATATGAGTGGCTAGTGATGTCATTTGGCTTGACCAATGTAGCTAGCACATTTTCTAGATTAATGAATGAGTTATTGGTACAACTCATTGGAAAGTTTGTGATACTCTATTTAGATGGCATTTTGATATTGAGAAAGAACAAAAAAGAATAGTTGGAGCATCTTAGCATGGTGATGAAGAAATTGTATGAGGAGAAGTTGTACATTAACTTGGAAAATTTTGAGTTCTTCAAGTCTGAATTGGTTTACCTTGGTTTTGTGATTTCAAAAGGATTCCTAAAGATGGATCATAGTAAGGTAGAAGCTATTTTGAATAGGCATAGTCCTAAGGAAATGGCAGATGTTAGGAGCTTTCATGGCCTAACTACCTTTTATAAGAAGTTCATTGGAGGATTTTGTGGGATAGTAGCTCCCCTCCTTGATACCATCAAAGGAGGAATCAAATGTAAGTTTAGATGGATTGAAACAACAGAGAGGATTTTTCAACTTTTGAAAAGGAAGTGGTAGAATTAACAACCCTAATGGTACATAGTTTTGAGAAGTTGTTTACTATGGAGTGTGATACTAGCAAGTATGCTATAGGAGTAGTTGTTAGTCAAGAGAATCATCCCATTGCATTTTTCTTAGAGAAGTTGAATGAAGATAAGAAGAAGTATTCCATGTATGACCTTGAACTTTACTCCATGGTTCAAGAACTAAAGAAATGGAAACACTACCCCATGCCAAAGGAGTTTATAGTGTATACTAAGAATCATGCCCTTAATTTCCTAAATAGAAAAGATAAACTCAACCATAGACATGTTAAATGGTGGAGTAGATTAAACCATTTACCTTTTCAATAAAACACAAAAAGGGGAGTCCCAATAAGGTGGTTGATGCTTTAAGTAGGAGAATACTTGCAATCCAAGAAGTCAAACTATGAAGTGTGGGATTGGAGAAAATCAAGGAAATATACAAGGAGGATTTTGATTTCAAAGAGGCTTACAAAACTTGTTTGGACTATGTTGACACTTTTCATGGTGAATTTTCTAACTATGTATTGTAGGATGACTTATTATTCAAAGGTAGTAGGTTATGTATCCCTAATTCATCAATGATGAAAAATATTATCAAAGAAAAGCACAATGGTTCTCTTAGAGGTCATTTTGGAGAAAATAAGACACTAGAACAAGTGGAAAGGTTCTATTATTGTCCTAGATTGCAAAATGAGGCAATGGGATATGTAGAAAGTTGTCTGATTTATCAAAGGGCCAAAGAGACATCATCTAATATAGGGTTATACCAACCCCTACCAATACCTACTAAACCTTGGGATAGCATAGGCACGAAATTTATCCTTGGGTTACAAAAAACTAATAGAGGAGAAGACATGCTGTTTGTAGTAATTGATAGGTTCACAAAAATGGATCACTTTATATCTTGCAAGAGCAACCATGATGCATCATAGATTACAAACATTTTTTTCAAAGAAGTAGTGAGAATTCATGGAGTTCCCATGACAATAGCAACTAATAGAGACACCAAATTCAATGGACATTTTTTGGAGAACCTTGTGGAAGAAACTTAGCAAACATTTGGCTTATTCATCACCTTATCGCCCTCAAAATGATGGCCAAACTGAGGTGGTGAATAGGTCCTTGGGAAATCTACTTAGGTGCCTAATAAAACAACATGGTCTAGTTTGGGATCAAGTAATCAGTTAAGTTGAATATGCATATAATGACTCTATTAATAGGTCAATAGGGAGGACAATTTTTGATGCAGTATAAGGGTTTCATTGAAGGGGACCCATGGAACTAAGAGATTTACAAGATATGAAATCAATAAGTGTCATAGGGGAGACACTTGGAAAACTAATGAAGATAGTCCATGAGAAAGTAAAAGATCAATTGGAAAAATTAGTAACAAAATATAAAGATAGGGAGGATTAGAAGAAGAAAGAGATTCATTTTAAAATTAGTGACCTAGTGATGGCATTCCTCAACAAAGATTGATTATCTAAAGGATTGGGAAGCAAACTATAGATGAAAAAGATTGGTCCTAGTAAAATTTTGCAAAATAATGGAAACAATGCATATGAACTAGAACTACCATAGGAGATAGGTATATCACCTATTTTTTAATGTATAGGACCTCACATTGTACAAAGGGGATAATAATAGCAAGAGTCCCAATAGTAGTAGTAGGGAAGATTTTGAACCAGAATGGGTGAAGGACTTACCACCCAACAAGCCATTATAGTTAGAATATATCCTAGACACTAAGACAATCAAGAAGACAAGAAACAAAACCTACAAGGAATACCTGGTGAAGTGGCAAGGCTTACCTGAGGTGGAAGCAATTTGGATGATAAAGGATGATATCATAAAGTATGGCACCACTCTTCAGGACTTTGCAACTCAAGGGACTTGATTTTTTAAACTATGGGAGTATGGTCCAGGTGACTTAGGTCCTAAACAAGGTGGTCAAACAAAAATTTGGATAAAGTAGGAGGTTAATAAGTGTCCAAGATGACACAAGACAATAAGGAAATCTCAAGAAACCTTGGAATGCATTTAGGCATATTTCTTTCATGTCGTAATAAGGCCTTAGTGAATGCTATGAGTTGACAAAAGTATTCATTTTCATGTTTTTTAGTATTCTTGCATAATTTGTTAAGGTTTGATAGGAATTATAGCTCATTTGTTTTGAAATGTGGAAAAATTGCAAAAACTATCAAAAAGTTGTTCATGCAATAAAAATTATTGCTGAGCAAATTTTCCTACAAAAATGGAATATCAATAGTCAAGCTATTTTTGATCAAACATGTAAGGGTAAATGTGTAAGGTCAAGAGGCTTGGCCTATAAAATGTATGTTCTTCAACCTAGGAAGGTTGTTATAGTTGGATGTACAAAATTTGAACAATAAAGAAACTTTTGGTGGGAAAAAAAGTGTAGACATCAAGTATATCAAGTATAGGTGTTGATTGTGAAAAGATGTGTTTTGACTTACTTGAGAATGTACTAATTAGTTGTAAGAGAAATGGATTAGTTAGAGTAGATTTTCTTTGTTTTTGTACCTATTGTTTACCCATCTGTACTTAGGGTTTTGAGTGAAATGGATTCTCCTTCCTAATCCCCATGGTGAAAAGACCTAGTTCCTAGGTCATAGAAGGGATGTAGGATGGAGATGCTTATTTATTTTTTATTTTTCAAAATACCCACCTATTTGAGGAGTCTTTATAGCTATTAAGCTAAGCATTTGTATGTTCTTAGTGTGTAGATAGTTAGGAAGAATACTATAAAAGGAAATAAGAAGGTCCTGAGTGCTTGAGATTTGGTAGATGGTTGTGTGGAAGGATTCCCTAAGGGTTGGAAAATGTATTTCAAGTCAAGGATTTAGTATTGGAGGTCTATTAACACAAATAGTGGTAATAGCCTTATTTAGTCCTAAACTAGGGCTTGTGTGTTAAGGGATGAGGAGAGTTGACCCATAACCCATCTTGTAGATTTTTTTAGTTCTTCATATGTCATTAGAGATACTATAACTAGTTGGTTGACTTATTTGGGAGTTTTTGGAGTTTGGCGATTGTTTTGGTTAGACAAGGTTACTTGGAAGAGCCCCTATTAGGCCTCCTAGAGAAACTTGTTGTTTTGGCTTGGAAGATAGTTTAAAACCTATCAAAGGGTTATGAAACTTAGTGAAATGGTAGAAAAGTGTATAAGGTGTAATGGAGTTTGAGATCTTGGAGGGTGCAAGGGAGTGAGGTATGGAGAAATTTTGGTTTCCTTTTTGAAGGCTTGAGACTAATTTGAAGATAGTGATGGCATTGTGAGGTGAAGTTGGAGTGTTCAGGAAATTGATCACCACCACTGAAGTCTTGAGCAGGTCCTAAGGAAGGATATTAGGATATCCTAGTGAGAAACATCTATTACTTGCATAATTTGGACATGATGTATGAATGTTAAGGTATGGAGGAAGAGAAATGACATGTAGTAATTAAAAAAAATTGGGCTCACAAGAAAAGCTTAGGTTATGCCCATAAAACATTTCACTACGCCAAAATAAAAGGCATGATTCTTCTTATGGCTTAATTGGAATCCCTTTTTCTTCTCTTTTTCTTGATGAACCAATTCACAACCAAACACATTGAAACTTTTGATTCAATTTCCAAAGGTATAATTAAGTGGGATGGGGATTTGTCCTAGAGAATTTGTAAGAGTAAATTAGGGCACTCCCTTGCACTCAAAATTGTGGTAGATAAAAAATTATGATGCATGTTTTAAAGGAGAGATACAAAACTATGAGAATGGTTGACCATCCTTCTCCCTGCTCACATAAATATGTTTATCTCACACATGTGACTTTGAGTAAAATGATGGGCATTTTTTTCTAATTATTATAATAGAAGGAATGAGTATCATGATTAGGTGTGCTCAGTCACATACAAGAGGTACATTTAACAACAATCATTGGTTGTGACTTTGACATAAAAATTGTATATGATATTGCAAATCTTCTATAAGGGTTTTAGATTTGAAACCTAACCCATGCCATGAAGCCTGATGGTAAGGGAATCTCCCTCCACATCCTGAGTGAATAGTGACCTGAATGATTGAACATGGAAGTAACCCCAACCCCATCACATCCCTCTTCTCCTACAGTGTCAACACCCAAGATGCCTGCATTTTTATTTTAGCTCAATCCCAATTTCATGGAGTCATTGCTATGAATATGTTACCATGTTACTAGAGCTAAATAAATAGATTCATGTCTCCTATGAGCTTATGGAATATGTGTTCTAAAAGAGTTTAGCGATTTTTGTATCTAAAGGATTTGCACCGCTTCATCAAGTAATCTAAAATCATTTGCAATATAAATTATTTGTAAAATATGTGAGTGTAATTTCAATCATGTTGGGAAATTTTCTATTCATCCCAAGTTTGTCTACTCACATAGAAAACATAAGCCAGTGACTGAATAAATTTTGATGGGGAGAATTTTGGTGTGCTTTTCCTTGATTCTTTTGAGGATAGTTGTGAGGATTTAAAACTAATGGTAATGATAATGCTAAAAGTAATGGGGAGGAAGAGCATATTGCACATTTTTATTTTCCACACTTTGGCATTTATATGTTAAATCACTCAATTCATATGTTTTCTTAAAGGCATGTGCCTTTTGAGACTTGAGACTCACACACACTTGGCCCACTAGGCTAGCTGGAGGGAGTAATAATTAATTTTGATGAAGCACACTGACCAAGTAGATGACTTTGGTAGTGATGTGGAAGTCTGGTGAAAAAATAGATGTTGACGCATGGTACCCAGCTAGACCAATAGTTGAATGAAACACGGTACAGATTTTTGAGGAGGAGATGATGTGATGGGTTTCAAGACTAACTCACCAGATTGCAACATGTCATGAGATCAACAGTCATTGCTATGTTGGAAAATAAAGATGTAGAGAAGATAAACAAAGAGAAAAGAAATGTGTTGACACATGGTAGTGAGTGATGACATGACATCAAGTAGGAGAAATGCACCAAATTGTGACATGTGGCAAGATCACCGACTATCTCATTCTTGCAAAATGAAGTTGCTCCCTAGTTAACCAACGCAACAATGTGATAATAAATCAGATGTCAAATCATGGCACTATGTCAAAAGGCTATGAGTAGATAGTGGAACAATTATGTGATGTCACATGGCAATGATGTGGCAAAGCTCCCAATGAGTTAATGATTTGGCAAAGTGACTGTGCATGGAAATCCAATGAGAGGTTGCCATGTGGCACTGAGTTAGGTTATAGGTAGCATTTTGTGGGCTAATCAAAGGGTAGCATGTGGAACCTAGGTAGCTATGTCAGTGCAGAGATGGATGAATCACATGCAACACATGTCAAAGCTCAACCAGATTAGGGTTGATCCGGATGCAAATTTGGAGAGAAAATTATAAAGTTTAGAAAAAAAATTTTTTTATTATTTTTCCTTTGAAAGTAAATGCATACAATTTTAAATCTGAAAGGATTATATCATAATTTTTTTGACTTTAGGCATGGTTAATTTTTTTCTTAAAATACAAACATGTCAACTGGTCAGGAACTTGATTTTCAAATAGATCTCCTAGAAATTTTTGATAATTGGATATAAAACTATCATATACCGATAGAAAGATCTAGGAATGAACTTTCCTAATTTGTATCTTATTTTTGTAAAGGAAGTAGTATGTGTGATATATTCCACATTTTGTTTAATGTGCTTATTTGTCAACTATGTTCTAGTATGGCAGTTCAAACTTATTTTTTGATGTAATGATGAATTGGGTGTGCATCAAAGTTAGTGGAGATGTAGTTGGTTATGTATTTTTACCTCGAAGTAAATTTAGTGAAGGATTTATCATCATTTTGGATGCATTCTTGATGTTTTAATCAGAATGAGTGTTCCTCATCACTTAGAGGATATATTTTTAGTTCGTTGAAGCTCAATGATGGGATTCAATTTAGATTTTAGTTTTAGAGAGAAGAGAGAGCCTTTACAACAATAGGGGATGGAGATTCAAGTGGACATATGTTACTTCCAAATAAGATCAGAGATTTCTTTCCTCTCCTATATCTTTCTTCTTTCTTTTCTTTCTCTGGTTGTTGATGGTCTGTTGTTTGTCTAGACCAATGAGTAGAGCTCTAGTTGCAATCCTACCATTCATGCCCACCATTTTCTCTCTTGTATGAATGAAATTTAATGGAGTTTTATGTGTAGTTCTAATCTATTGAGTTATTTTCTCAAACATTTACATGCATCTTAAATGTATTATTTTCAAGAAATGAATACAAGGAACATCAAAATTCTTAGTTTCATTCTGATTCTCATCTCCTATTTTTGTTATCTACAATGCTTTTTGGTTTAGGAAAAAAAGGGCTTAAAAAAAATTGCAACTCTTTAAAGTTGTGTGTCTCAATATACTGTTTTGTTGGAACAAAGAGCCAAATAAATGCTTGATATATTTGACAAGGTTGCAGGTTTCATGAGAAGGATATGATGAGTATGAGGGTGTTTATTGACATAGATGTCTGATTCACAAATTGATAGGATAGATTTTATATCATGATGTATGGGATATGTCATTGATATCATGGATATATGTTTTTGATCTAGGGAATTGCCCAATAGATAAGACATTGATTAGTTACAAGATCAACATTTTCTTGTTGTTGCATATTTGGATTTTGTTGATATTTAATTTAAATCAATTATCTATTTCCCTTTCTATTTTAGAGCTGAAAGGATGCCCTCACTTAGCTTGCAGATTTCATAGGTTTTTTCAAATTTCTACTACATGCCTTTGTCATTGCATAAGTATAGGAGAAATAAGGGTTTTATTTAATTTTGTATAGGTTTAGTTTGTACGTTTTTGGAACTAGTATCATATGAATGAATCTATAGGTTCACCCACCTAGGTCTTATAGAGCTTGAAGAAGGAGTATAGCCTTATAGCTAGCCTTGATGTCTGATTAGGTATGTTAAACATGGGAATTAGCTACCCCTAGATGTATTTGTTCCTATCATGTTGGGTTATTCAAAAGTTGTTAATTCAGGATCCAAGAAAATGGCGAGTCTACTAGGGAAGTATTAAATCTAAAAAGAGATTCAATATGGTTGGAAGAAAGGCACATGAAGAATTTTGTACAGTAGCAAGGTTGTGAAGTGTTTTACACCTCTTTGCTCAAAATTAATTTCTCCCAATGATTACCTTATTTAGAACAATGGTACTTCAAAGGTTGAATGAAAATTGTGCTACAACCACTGTAAGCTTATCATCAATTAATTTAGTCAGGTATTTGTTTTGAAGTGTTGAAAAGTTAAGAGTCAAGAATGATCAAAAGTATTTTTTCTCTTTTCCAAGTTTGTAAATCTTTAAGACTAGTTTGACTATTTGCAATTTCCACAAGATGAAATTTTGGTTCAGATTTGTCAAGTGACAAATTATGTTTCAAATCTTTCTCATAATTGTGAGTGGTGACTCTAAATCTCTGTATCAGTTGCAAATTTGGTTTCATATATTTGTAAATGACTTTCAACATTTTGTTGGGTACATATGAAGCTCTTGATAATAGTTCTTGCAAGAGAAGTTATGAGTTCTTGATATATAGTTTTTAGTGTTGTATGCATGTTCTGTTGTAAGAAATTGAAATGTTAAAATGTAAATCATAGCAGTGATTTCTTTGTCCTCTTTCAAGGATTTGGTGGCTCTACATGGTTATTACAAATGGTGCAAAGAGGTTCATGTTTACACCTATGCCAAATAAATAGATTGAGTTTACAAGAATCAACACTAAAAGGTATTTTGCTTTTTACAAGTTCCTCTTTCATAAAATTTAAATGAAAAGAATAGTTGCTTCTATTTAGTGATATCAAAAGAAAAGAGGTAGTTTGAAATTTTATTTTACAATGGAGTCAGATCTCAAATCTAAATATTTTTTACCAAGTTATGAAAATGTTCTTGAAGATATTGTAAAGATAATAAAGGAACTTAGTATTGAGATTGTCAGATTCATAAGAAATATGGTAGGAGATATCCAAGGTCTAAGAAATGATCAAGCTTATACGAAGTTCTGATTCAAATTGCTCTCATGTTGGTAATGTTACAATAAGTTTTGAGTGTTCATCTAATGAAAAGGAAATAATTGGGAATTGTGGTTATGATCCTGAGTTTCCCTTTTATGTTGATGACTTTAGTGATAATGAGTTTGAAAATTTTGAAGATCATTCCAAAAATATTTTGGAAAGAAACAATGGTAGTAATTAGCATGTTTTTTTTGAGCACTTTCATGATAAGTTTTGTGACTTGGTAACTAATCCATTGTTTGAATAATGTGAAGGATTTTGAAAACATGTTGAATCTTATCAGATGTCAAATAAGTTTGCAAGTATGAAGAAATTAGATTTCATGTCCCTTTCATATTTTGTTACACAAGGTGAGTTTCAAATTCATGAGGTATGTGACTCCTTGAATAAAAAAAGACTATGAGTCCTTTGTGTTTTCATTGGCTAGTATGCATAAGTCATTTAGTACAAATAAATTTAAGTTTTATTATTAAATCCAAGAGCATTCTGATTTGCACTTTCATAATGAGCAAGTTGTAGAAAATGATTCTAGTTTTTTTATGCATTATGATACTACAACATTTGGGGTCAAATTATGATGACAATTTTTTATGGTGGTGTAATTTGTGGTCATTTTCATATTATTTGTTTTCAATTTTCCTTGAAAACATTGTAATACTCATGTTGGCATTGTAATTGTGACAACCTCACAAGCATAAAACAAAATAAAAGAAACACAAAAATCATTTTCCATTTGTTTTGATTTTGGAGAGAGATGCGCATGAAAGAGGTGGAGAGGTATGGACATTGTCATGTCATCCTTGTGATTGGTGCATTTGGTTGATGTGCCCTTGTGATCTCTACATTTCAATGTCTTTCCCTTTCTTTGAGATTTCATTGTCATGTCATTCTCTTGCTTTGCAATTTCATTGTCGTGTCATGCTCTTGATCTATGATTTCATTACCATGTGGTGCCCTAGCTTTGTGATTTTCTTCAAGAGCGAGATGGGGTACACATGTAAATGTTTTTTTTTGTTTTCCTTGAAAACATTCATGTCTTTATATTTCCTTCTAAATATGTATATCTTTATATATTTAGAGAGATCCTTTTATGGCATTTGCAAGGGAATGAGGCTAGTGATTATGCATATGTGTTTGGTGCATTTCTTTCCTGTGATATATCTCTACATTTTCTTGTTGTGCCCTTGCTCTACAATTCGGTTTCCATGCCCTTGTGATCTGTGCATTTTATTTTTGTTCCCTTGCTCTATGATTTCAGTGTCATGTCCTTTCTTTATAGTTTTGTTTCCATGTCATGCTCTTGGTCTGTGATTTTATTGTTGTGTTGTACCCTTGCTCTATATTTTTTAAGGTGCTTATTACATATTAGCTACACAATAGAAAAATTGATCTAGCTACATACATATTCTACAATTCAAATAAAAGAATAACTCACTCAACCCATGCTAAGTAACTTACCTTAAGATCCTCCACAAACATAATGTAGACTAGGAAAAATAGGTAGAGCTCACAAGATATTTTACAAAAACATATCATAGTAGATATTTTTAGAAAGAAACAAGCCATAATCATGAGGTTCATTCCCTTGTAGAAGCCTCTACCACAATGGCATTACCTCTAAACCTTGCAAAGGATGTTGAAGTGGTTTCCAACCTTGAAACATGCTTATAAGTATTTGATATTTGGACTGTAAATTCTCAAAGACACTTACAAGTGATTCCAATGCCATAGTACCTATCACAAAACTTTCTTGGATTCTATCTAGTGGCTCCCATAGTATCCTCTATGTTGTTTAGCTATTCTTTCTATTGTCCAGTCTCTTTCTAAAGTTGCTCCTTCTCATTATCTTTCTAAAGTTGTGTCCTCATTTTCTCTCATGCCTTAAATTTTGATTATCAAACTTCTAAACATCTTCCTCTACCTTATCTAAAATCAACTTCATAGTGTGTTGTAACTCTAGCATAGGTGTTTGATCATTGATAGCTTTCATTTCAACATTCATGTTTTCAAGATTGGTCAACACCCTCACTTGCAAATGTCTCATGTCAAGCACTTTTTTTACTTTTTCATCACCATGTTGTTGCTTTTGAGATACCAGTTCTTTAGCTGCATTTTCTTGTAAAACATTAGTCTTTTGAATAATTGTAAACTCTTAGAAAGTGCATTGTTGTTTTTATGTATGTATGAATATATGTATGTGTGTGTGTGTATATATGTATGCATTTATATATGTGTGTATGTATATAAATATGTATGTATGTATGTATCTATGTGTAGTGCCTACCCTCATTCACATCTTTTCTAGACTTATTGTTGCTATTATTATTGGACTATGTAGACTAGTTTTATGTTGATGGTTTAGTGGTGTTGTTTTGACACTATCAGAGATTATGATAGGGATTCAGTTGATATATGATGAGATCATTTAGACTTTACATTTCATGTATGTATGATGATCATTGCATTGTTTTCAGTTATTAATGATGATTAGTTAGATGGTTTATTATCTCATATGTTTTATTGTGGTTACTTACCCCATACTTGCATGTGTATGGTGTGTGTGTTTTCTTATTGTATGGTGTTTCTGATGTGGTTAAGGAAGGGAGTCGTAGTCACCTGCTTAGTCAGGATCTACACAATGCACCACTTCCTGCCATTGTCTGTTTAGCTTAGCATTATATATTGTATGTACATGCATGGTTTTTTCTGCAGGTTGCAGGTATCGGGTATCGACTTCCCTGAATTGCCAGGATGAGCGTACCCTATTATACTATCTCAATGATAAGAGAAGGGAGATAAATTCTCAAGTCCAAATCCCAAACCTAAAAACCATTTATCCTAGTGAGTTAGGACAAGTATCAAAGTTGAATACCCATCGAATGTGTCGGATGACATATTTCATGATTTTTAACCCTTTAGATTTATTTTGTATGATTCGTTCTATGATGGGTTTTCATATTTTATCTTGGAGGTCTATGGTGAATTTTCCATTAATTAAGTCTTAATAAATAGATTTAATTAATAAATTATTTATTTTAAAAAATTAATAAAATATCATGATCTTTGATATTTTGATTGTAATTAATTAATGTGAATTATTGGGGAAAAGGAATTAAATAAAAGAAAACTAGAAATTAAAATTAATAATAATTGTAAAATAATAATAAAGTAAAAAAATAAAAAAATAATAAAAGTTATAAAAATTAAAATGAAAGTTATAAAATTTAAATAGAAATTATTGGAGTTATAAGCTTGCATGGGAATTAATGCACTTTTCTATTTCTCATGTGTCAAGAACACGGGAGTTAGTGCATCAATTAAGCACATGGTGTCTACAACTCTATGACTCATCAAAAAGGTTGGAAAAGACCCATTCTTAGTTGGTGACACCTTTCAGTGGTTTCAAGAAGCATTCCAAAGGTTTCTTGAGAGCTCTTTATATTCAAGCATTCATAGAAGCTTAGGGAGAGGGTGGAGAGCAATTGGAGCATTGGAGGACTCAAGAACTCTGAAGAGGGGAGCTTGCTCTGCAGGTTTTCTGAGGAAGAGCGAATTAGCATTAGAATCCGGGTAGATTCTTGTGATTTTTCTTATGCTATTTCCACATCATGCATTCTTGTCTTCTTCGTGTCTTTCATATGTCTTCTAAGAAATTTCATATTTTTATTGTATGCATTTTCATTTTGGGCAATTAAATTTATTTGAGAATTTTATATGCATGGATTTAAAAAAGAGAAAATGGGGCTAGGGTTGAGATTCATAGCCAAACCCATTAGATTAATTATTGGAAATTTTGGAGATCAAATATCTATGGAGGAATTCTGAAAAATGGAAATTGTAATCATAAATTGTCAATTTGCTTATACATATATATATATATATATATATATATATATATATATATATATATATATACATATGCAATTATATATATATATGTGTGTGTGTGTGTGTGTGTATGTTCATATATTGTGATATTTTTAATTCTGTATGTATTTATATATATTTGTTAAAAAAAACCGATTACATACCATGGGCGAAAATGTTTAAGAAACGTTAAAACCAAATTGCAAAGTCTGTATGGAAATCACGTAAGCAATTGTTAAAAATATATATATATATATATAAAATGTTGGGTGGGCGGGTACTTCGTACCCCCCCCACCGCAGGCCTGCGTGATCGTAGAGTACCTGTGACCGCAGTGTACCTGCGGTGCGGCACTTTAATAGCCACACAATTTTAAATCGCATTTTGTTATATGTGTCGATTTTAAATTATATTTGCAACGATTATTTCATATACGATTTGGATATGAGTTTCGATTTCATTTTTTATAAGTTGCAATGTTATTAATTATTATATATATATATATGTGTATATATATATGTATATATATATATGTATATATATATATATGTATATATACTGTATATATATATATGTATATATATTATTAATTATAAATGATTATTATAAAGTTCTCAATTAATGGATCACTCTTTTAATGATTAAAATATTGCTATTAAGCTTGTCAATTATGAAGAGATATTAATAATTAATTTAATTAAACTTAGTTTTAATTAAGATTAATTATTAGGATATGTGTAGGATCATGGTGTGCCAAAAAGTGGCGATCTGAAAAATATGTAGTTCTGAAATGCCTCAAAGAATTTCAAAATCTATTCCCACTTTTTTTCCACCCATCCTGATACTAAATGAAAAAAATTAATACCTTTATAATTCCTACTATATCTTTCAATACCAACCTTATATGGTCATCTTTAAAACATCCCAAAAATGTGTTTTTGGCATGTTCTTATGTGTTTTTTCCTTCAAGCATGTAGCTGATGACTTTTTTTAAACCAAAATTTGATGTCATGAAAAGGGTTTCTTAAGAATGTTCTTAGCTTTTCATAAATGTAAGTTTTGTCAAATTACAAGTTCAGTAAGTAATTATTACTTATTTTCTAATGGAGTTAGCTACAAAGTGTTGATTGACATACTGGTTGAAAAATAGCTATAACTTTCAAACTGTATAAGATTTGTGAAATCCAAAAGATGCGTCACATTCTATGCTTTGACTAGTATAAGAAAAAAAAGAAAAACTTAATTTTGATTTTTTTTGAACTAGTTAAGGTGGACAGACACAGGAGTTTTTTAATTCTGAAAATAGTATAGTAGAAAATTCATAATTAATTATTTATTTGGAATAAAAATTGCCAAAAATATGCGTCACATCCAAGCATGAGTCTACTTTTTATATCTAAAATTATATTTAAAAATATTATAATTTGATTATGATTAAGGTGGTCAGACATACACCTACTTTTTATTTTTGCCCCAAAATTTTCGTAGTACTGCATTAAAATCCAAACTTTTGACCAATCAAATAATTTTTTCTCTAGATAAGGCCTTGTAGTTTAGAAACTAGATTCAATTTCCTACAGATTATTTTCTTACAACTTTTTGATATAAAGTCCAAAACCACTTTAAAATTATGTCTCAAGTTGACATAACCCTGATTTGTTGGTTTTTCACTGCCACTTAAGGCCATAGTTTGGTACACCATGATCCTGCACATACCCATTAGAATAAATAATCGAAGTTTTGTTCATAGAAAATGTCAATATTCAAACAAAGTTTATATAAATAAAATATTATTAATTAGAAAATTGAGTCTAGCGGAGAAAACTTTTAGCTATCAAACAAATACATGGGTTAGGTAAAATGTAAAATTTCTCCACTTGATGTTAATTTGGGAATACGTAAACTGAGACTTTTGAATTCAAATTTGAAAAATTAGCAAAACCAAAACATGTGTTTACATTGTGTATTCTTTATACTATTGTTTTGGGTTTTGGATTGACTAGTGTTGACCAGTTATAGGACGTCTACCAGAGGCTTGGGAGTTATGTGATTGTGATGTCATGATGATGTTTTAATCTCGATCTTTATGAACCCAACCATGGTTATGTGATGGAATGCTCTATGTATTGGTTGTAATACTGATTGTTATAGTTGAGGTTCTTATTTATGAGACACTTGACTTAACCATTATTTTTGGTCATCGATCAGTTATCCTTGGTTATTTTCTAGTCACCATGATAGGACTGAAATGTGGATTTATTCTTGATGATGTCATGCTGTGACATGTTTGACTCAACCATTTTTGGAGTCTTCGATTAGTGTGTTTGAGATATATTGTTGGTAATTGAGAACCATTGGATACTTTTGATTATCAATGATGCTTCAGTTGCCAATAGAGAGCTGTTGTGGTCATGATTTTCTATGGATGCTTGCTCATGGAGATTTGACGCTTTTATGCATATTTGATGATTTTATGGATTATCTTTTGTAATTTTGAGATTTATGAGTCCATGAGCATTAGTGTAGGATATATGCATGTAGTGTCGAGAAGTGGCTTGCAATGGGGGCCGGGGCCCTAAGAGGCTGCCAGGTTAACTCATTGTAAGTTGGATTAATAAGTGATAACATTCACACCTAATACTAACTGAATGAACCTAAAAAGATAAGTGTTTTGTTCTCGCCCATGCCTTGAGTGCTTGTATAGGCTAGGATGGGAGTAGTGAGAATGCATGGTTGCGACCTTGCATTCCATAGTATGCCTTGTCAGTATGAGAGGGTACTAGTGGCCGTATGAGATCAGTATGGACCCGTGGAGTTTAGCTAACTGCCAGGGTAACTTGTACGTGATAAATGCGATGACACTTTCCCGCTTGCATAGTAGGTTCCTACATGTCATTGTGTGCCTTTGGGAAGTAGATGTTAGTTTCGTGATTGGAACCTTTGAGTTAGTATACTTTTAGGATTCTTGGACTATAGAGATTTGTGTTATGTGTTATGGATAGCCTGTTTGGGACTTGAGATTATCTCCTCAGCACAGTGGGAGTGGACCACTTAGGTACCACGTGGTCAGGTGGTAGTGTATTTTCCACTCTTATCATTTTGAGATTCATTGAGACATCGTGGTTGATGCGTCCTTCATGATGGCGGATATGGATCCTTTCATTGATGGATAGAATATGTTAGATGGTGTTATCTTATGCTTATATTTGCATGTTAGATTACTTTCTACATATGATGTTGTATATGTTAGGAGTGACATTCCTTCTATGTTAATACCGATGATCTCTTCGGTGATTTGGGATGTTATGCATGGAGGGATGGCTAGGGCCCACGATGGTCTAATGATGCTATTAATGGTTGGGAGGAACCGTGCACTTAGTTAGTTATGTTTGATCTTACAATGGATATATATGTATTCTATGATGATGTATCATGTGTATCATGTGATTGTCTTTGATGTATCATGGATTAGAATAGGATTATGTACCTTATTTCACATATGTATATTCTTTTAAGCCCTCATACCCTGTGACATGTATAGTTAATGATTGAGCATTTGGAAATGTAATGTATGAACATTGGACTTATCATTATTATTTCATGTGGATGTTGTACTAGATGGACTCATGTATGTTAGTTAATTTAGATGTAACTCAACATTAAGGGATTCTTAAAGAATGAAATCAGTTATGTATGTTATGTTTACTTTTAGATGGACATTGCTATTGCTTCCGTTATTATGTACAAGTTATATGTGGTATTTACTTTCATGTTACTTTATAAAAAAAAAAAATGTTACCAAACTTAGTGAAACTCTAGGTTAATTCCTTGGATCCCTTGGTGGGGCATTACATTTGGTATCAGAGCCCGAGTTTCTACATTGGGAGCTCTGGGTATTTTGGAACAACTAGAACTGTGAACTATTAAGTGTATCTCTTCAACTTGAAACTAGGTGAATTGAAACAGAACCTGAACTGTTACTTGAATATTTTTCATACTTCAACACTTAGTTTTCAAAACTAGAGATTTTACTTAAACCTAAACATAGAATTGAACTTAGTCTATTGCAAACATGTGTCTTTTGATTGTAATAGTACCTTGTTCTGTTGTAAGATGGTGTCTAGGACTAGGTCTTCTGTTAGAGGCCGTGGTAGAGGCCGAGGAAGAGGCCGTGGTCATGGCAGAGCTGTTAGTGCCCATGAGTCTACCCATGAGGGATCAGCTCATGTAGAGAGCAGGGAAGAGCACTCTAATAGGCAGCAGGAAGAGAGCCATAGAGAGGACCAAGCTAAGTTTGATGAGGTTAGTCTGAGACAGATGATGCAGCCTATTCTAGAATGTTTACCTCCTATATAAGAACAACCTAAAGTGCATCAGACAGAACAAGAGCATAGACTCAGATCTAGAAGTCCTCGGAAGGATCGTCAGAGGTCCATTGTGTCTACTCAGATGAAGGATCTTTCAAGATCCAAGGTCAAGCCTTTCAGTGGGCAAGGTTCTGGTTATGTGGCCGAGGAGTGGCTGATTTCCCTCGACAGGATTTTTTTCATGTAGGATTTTGACAACAATGTTAAGGCAAGATTTGCGATCACTAATTTAGAGAATTTTGGGGCCACTTGGTGGACGATTGAGGAGAAGAAAGACAGTTCTTTGCACCTTTGTATTGACTACAGATAGTTGAACAAGGTGACTATTAAGAACAGGTATCCTTTGGTTAGGATTGATGACTTATTTGATCAGATCAAGGGAGCTACAATATTCTCCAAGATTGACCTTAAGTTAGGATACCACCAGCTTTGTATTAAGGAAGAAGATATTCACAAGACCATTTTTTGAATGTGCTATGGGCATTATGCGTTCACAGTGGTACCTTTTGCGGTGTTTTTTGATCATATCTTAACAGGTTTGTTCTCATGTTTCTTGATGACATATTGATATTTTCTAAGACTCAGAAGGAGCATGAGGAACACCTGTAGTTGGTATTGCAGTGTTTGAGAGGCAATCAGCTTTATGCCAATGCCGCTAAGTGTGAATTCTTCAAATCAGAGATTTAGTATTTAGGGCATGTTATCTCAGGTGATGGTATTTCAGTGGATCCTGCAAAGATTCAGGCGATAATAGATTGGCCTACCTCGACTAATGTGTTAGAGATTCATAGTTTCATGGGTTTAGCTAGTTATTATCGTAGATTTGTCTAGAACTTCTCTAGGATAGCACATCCTATCACTTCTCTCCAGAGGAAAGGTAAGAAGTTTGTGTGGACAGAGAAATGTGAGGAAGCATTTCAGAGGCTCAAGGAGCTTTTGACTAGTGCACCAATTTTAGTTGTACCTGATCCAGAAGGTGATTTTATGGTGTGTACAGATGCTTCTCTTGAAGGAATTGGAGCAGTGTTGATGCAGAATGGATGGGTGGTTGCATATGAATCACGCAAGCTCAAGGATCATGAGTTAAATTACCCTACACATGATCTTGAGTTATCATCAGTAGTTCATGGTCTGACAAGGTGGAGACATTTCTTGTTGGGGCACAAATTTGAGCTACATAGAGATCATCGTAGTCTTCAGTACATTTTTACTCAGCCTAATTTGAATGCTCACCATAGACGATGGATGGAATTTTTATGCGAGTATTATTTTGAGGTTAAGTTCATTCAGGGTAAGGAGAATGTGGTGGCAGATGCTTTGAGTCGTAGGAGACATGTGGTAACATCGATGAATCTTAGTGTGGATTTGAGGAGTCGGATTCTTCAAGCACTTCTTATGGATTCTTGGTATCAGGAAGTGTGCAGAGAGATAGATTCAGGAAGATATTTGGAAGGTAAGTTTGCAGGTTACATTCGAGAATCAGATGGTCTTTTGAGACATTTGGGGAGGATTTATGTGCCATTACTGGATGAGCTTCGCACCTTGATTCTGGCAGAAGCCCATCGTACACCTTACTTAGCACATCCAGGTGTCAAGAAGATGCATGCTGATTTGAGATGTTTGTTCTTTTGGTGTGGGATGAAGAAAGGTATTGCTAATTTTGTGGCTAGGTGTCTTGAGTGTCAAAGAGCCAAGGTAGAACATCAGCACCCGGCAGGACTATTGCAGCCTAATCTCATTCCTTCTTGGAAATGGGATATCATCTCCATAGATTTTATAGTAGGATTACCTATGATAGTTCGACATCATGATGCTATCATGGTTACTATTGATCGGTTGACTAAGGTGGTGCATTTTTCACTGATCAGGTCTTCCTACACAACAACTTCTGTAGCGAATGTCTTCATGCGTGACATTGTGAGATTACATGGTATTCCTAGAAAGATCATTTTTGACAGGGATCCTGTATTCAGATCTGCATTTTGGACATCGTTGCAGCATGAACTTGGAGCGCAGCTAAACTTTAGTTTGGCATATCATCCAGAGACTGATGGTCATATAGAGAGGGTGAACTAGGTTTTTGAGGATATGTAACAGATGTATGTGATGGATAGGCAGACACATTGGAAGGACTATCTCTACCTAGTGGAGTTTGCTTACAACAATGGGTATCATAGTTCTATTGGCATGGCACCTTTTCAGGCCTTATATGGACATCCTTGTCATACACCATTGAGTTGGGATAGCCTCAAGGATTGCATTCTATTGGGTTCTGAGATGCTTCATGATATGGAGCAATAGGTAGTGTGTATCCATGAGCATTTGACTATGGCACAGGATAGGCAGAAGAAGTATGTCGATGCTCATAGGATTGATAAGCAGTTTGCTATGGGTGATAAGGTTTTCTTGAAAGTGCAACCGTGAAAGAGTCTAATCCGGTACAGAAAGGGTTCTAAGTTAGCACCTCATTTTGTGGGACCATTCGAGATTTTGGAGAGGATTGGCCTGGTTGCTTACCATCTTTCTCTACCACCCAACCTAGCTTGCATTCATGATGATTTCCATGTTTCAGTGCTTAGGCAGTATATTCCTGATATTGTGCATGTTCTTGATTGGAATGCATTGTAGGTAGAGGACGAGTAGTTGGCTTTGGAACAGATTCGTATTCTGGAGCAGTGGGAGTTGACCCTCAGGGGTCGAACCATCAAGCAGGTAAGGGTCCAATGGGACCCTACTGTTGATTCTTCAGCTACTTGGGAGGATGCAGCTAGATTGAGGGAGTTATATCCCTATTTTTTTTGTAGGCTTCCAAGAGTAAGCCTAATTCAAGGGGGGCTGGATGTAGTGCCTACCCTTGTTCACATCTTTTCTAGACTTATTGTTGCTATTATTATCAGACTATGTAGACTAGTTTTATGTTGATGGTTTAGTGGTGTTGTTTCTACACTATCAGAGATTATGATAGGAATTCAGTTGATATATGATGAGATCATTTAGAATTTACATTTCATGTATGTATGATGATCATTACATCATTTTCAGTTATTAATGATGATTAGTTAGATGGTTTATTATCTCATGTGTTTTATTATGGTTACTTACTCCATACTTGCATGTGTATAGTGTGCGTGTTTTCTTATTGTATGGCATTTCTGATGGGGTTAAGGAAGGGAGTCTTAGTCACTTGCTTAGTCGGGATCTACATGATGCACCACTTCCTTCCATTGTCTATTTAGCTTAGCATTATATATTGTATGTACATGCATGGTTTTTTCTGTAGGTTGCAGGTACCGGGTATCGACTTCCCTGAATTGCCAGGATGAGCGTACCCTATTATACTATCTCAATGATAAGAGAAGGGAGATAAATTCTCAAGTCCAAATCCCAAACCTAAAAATCATTTGTCCTAGTGAGTTAGGACAAGTATCAAAGTTGAATACCCACCGAATGTGTCGGATGACATATTTCATGATTTTTAACCCTTTAGATTTATTTTGTATAATTTTTTCTATGATGGGTTTTCATATTTTATCTTGTAGGTCTATGGTGAATTTTCCATTAATTAAGTCTTAATAAATAGATTTAATTAATAAATTATTTATTTGAAAAAATTAATAAAATATCATGATCTTTGATATTTTGATTGTAATTAATTAATGTGAATTATTGGGGAAAAGGAATTAAATAAAAGAAAACTAAATTAAAATTAAAAATAATTGTAAAATAATAATAAAGTAAAAAAATAAAATAATAATAAAAGTTATAAAAATTAAAATGAAAGTTATAAAATTTAAATAGAAATTATTGGAGTTATAAGCGTGCATGGGAATTAACACACTTTTCTATTTCTCATGTGTCAAGAACACGGGGGTTAGTGCATCAATTAAGCACATGGTGTCTACAACTCTATGACTCATCAAAAAGGTTGGAAAAGACCCATGCTTAGTTAGTGACACCTTTCAGTGGTTTCAAGAAGCATTCCAAAGGTTTCTTGAGAGCTCTTTATATTCAAGCATTCATAGAAGCTTAGGGAGAGGGTGGAGAGCAATTGGAGGATTGGAGGACTCAAGAACTCTGAAGAAGGGAGCTTTCTCTGCGGATTTTCTGAGGAAGAGTGAATTAGCATCAGAATCCGGGTAGATTCTTGTGATTTTTCTTATGCTATTTCCGCATCATGCATTCCTGTCTTCTTCGTGTCTTCCATATGTCTTCTAAGGAATTTCATATTTTTATTATGTTCATATATTGTGATATTTTTAATTCTATATAGATTTATATATATTTGTTAAAAAAAAACCGATTACATACCGTGGGCGAAAACGTTTAAGAAACGTTAAAACCAAATCGCAAAGTCTGTATGGAAATCGCGTAAGCGATTGTTAAAAATATATATATATAAAACGTTGGGTGGGTGGGTACTTCGTACCCCACCCACCGTAGGCCTGCATGATCGCAGGGTACCTGCGACCGCAATGTACCTGCGGTGTGGCACTTTAATAGCCGTGCAATTTTAAATCGTATTGTGTTATATGTGTTGGTTTTAAATTATATTTGCAACGATTATTTCATTTACGATTTGGATATGAGTTTCGATTTCATTTTTTATAAGTTGCAATGTTATTAATTATTAAATGTTATTATATATATATATATATTTATGTATGTATATATATATATGTATATATATAAGTATATATGTATATATTATTAATTATAAATAATTATTATAAAGTTCTCAATTAATGGATCACTCTTTTAATGATTAAAATATTGCTATTAAGCTTGTCAATTATGAAGAGATATTAATAATTAATTTAATTAAACTTAGTTTTAATTAAGATTAATTATTAGAATAAATAATCGAATTTTTGTTCATAGGAAATGTCAATCTTCAAACAAAGTTTATATAAATAAAATATTATTAATTAGAAAATTGAATCTAACGGAGAAACTTTTCAGCTATCAAACAAAGACATGGGTTAGGTAAAACGTAAAATATCTCCACTTGATGTTAATTTGGGAATACGTAAACTGAGACTTTTGAATTCAAATTTGAAAACTTAGAAAAACCAAAACATGTGTTTACATTGTGTATTCTTTATACTATTGTTTTGGTTTTTGGGTTGACTAGTGTTGACTAGTTATAGGACGTCTACCAGAGGCTTGGGAATTATGTGATTGTGATGTCATGATGATGTTTTAATCTCGATCTTTATGAACCCAACCATGGTTATGTGATGGAATGCTCTATGTATTGGTTGTAATATTGATTGTTATAGTTGAGGTTCTTATTTATAGACACTTGACTTAACCATTATTTTTGGTCATCGATCAGTTATCGTTGGTTATTTTCTAGTCGCCATGATAGGACTGAAATGTGGATTTATTCTTGATGATGTCATGTTGTGACATGTTTGACTCAACCATTTTTGGAGTCTTCGATTAGTGTGTTTGAGATATATTGTTGGTAATTGAGAACCATTGGATACTTTTGATTATCAGTGATGCTTCAGTTGCCAATAGAGAGCTGTTGTGGTCATGATTTTCTATGGATGCTTGCTCATGGAGATTTGATGCTTTTATGCATATTTGATGATTTTATGGATTATCTTTTGTAATTTTGAGATTTATGAGTCCATGAGCATTAGTGTAGGATATCTGCATGTAGTGTCGGGAAGTGGCTTGCAATGGGAGCCGGGGCCCTAAGAGGCTACTAGGGTAACTCATTGTAAGTTGGATTAATAAGTGATAACATTCACACCTAATACTAACTGAATGAACCTAAAAAGATAAGTGTTTTTTTTTCACCCATGCCTTGAGTTCTTGTATAGGCTAGGATGGGAGTAGTGAGAATGCATGGTTGCGACCTTGCATTCCATAGTATGCCTTGTCAGTATGAGAGGATACGAGTGGCTGCATGAGATCAGTATGGACCCGTGGAGTTTAGCTAACTGCCAGGGTAACTTGTATGTGATAAATGCGATGACACTTTCCCGCTTGCATAGTAGGTTCCTACATGTCATTGTGTGCCTCTGGGAAGTAGATGTCAGTTTTGTGATTGGAACCTTTGAGTTAGTATACTTTTAGGATTCCTGGACTATAGAGATTTGTGCTATGTGTTGTGGATAGCCTGTTTGGGACTTGAGATTATCTCCTCAGCATAGTGGGAGTGGACCACTTAGGTACCACACGGTCAGGTGGTAGTGTATTTTCCACTCTTATCATTTTGAGATTCATTGAGACATTGTGGCTGATGCGTCCTTCGTGATGGTGGATATGTATACTTTCATTGATGGATAACATATGTTAGATGATGTTATCTTATGCTTATATTTGCATGTTAGATTACTTTCTACATATGATGTTGTATATGTTAGGAGTGACATTCCTTCTATGTTAATACCGATGATCTCTTCGGTGATTTGGGATGTTATGCATGGAGGGATGGCTAGGGCCCACGATGGTCTAATGATGCTATTAATGGTTGGGAGGAACCATGCACTTAGTTAGTTATGTTTGATCTTATGATGGATATATATGTATTCTATGATGATGTAACATGTGCATCATGCGATTGTCTTTGATGTATGATGGATTAGAATAAGATGATGTACCTTATTTCACATATGTATATTCTTTTAAGCCCTCATACCCTGTGACATGTACAGTGGATGATTGAGAATTTGGAAATGTAATGTATGAACATTGGACTTATCATTATTATTTCATGTGGATGTTTTACTAGATGGACTCATGTATGTTAGTTAATTTAGATGTAACTCAACGTTAAGGGATTCTTAAAGAATGAAATCAGTTATTTATGTTATGTTTACTTTTAGATGGACATTGCTATTGCTTTCGTTATTATGTACAAGTTATATGTGGTATTTACTTTCATGTTATTTTAAAAAAAAAAAAATGTTACCAAACTTAGTGAAACTCTAGGTTAATTTTTTGGATCCCTTGGCGGGGCGTTACAGTATGTATGTATGCATGCATGTATGTATGTATAGAGAGATGTTGTGGAATGTGGATTATGGATTATAACCAAAAATGAAGAGAAATGATGACATTAATCATTCCCCATTTGTTCTAATCGATTAAGGAGAGTTGTGCATGAAAGAGGGTGGAAAGCTCCAAACAAGGGTGGAGAGCTCTAAATGTTGGTGGAGATTAGTGGAGATCTAGGATTTTGTTGTGGTTCCCTTGTGATCTATGTGCCCTTTCTATGTGATTTTCTTCAAGGGGAGAAGAGGTACCTATGCAAATGATCTTTTCTATTCTTTCTAAACATGTATCTCTTGTTCATATATAATAACTTTGGTCAAATTCAAGGATAACTGATTATGATGAATGAATGTATATGTGCATATAAGTATGTAAATCAATTCACTATGTGAACTAATTTACACGCATGCATGCATAATTGCATAGTACTTGTGCTAAATTAAATTAATCAATCATACCTTGGATTCACCCAAGAAATTATCCTTGCATTCAATCAAATTCATTCATGCCAAACTAACTATGCATAAATCTGTACTTATAGATTATGTTATCTCTTGGTGATTGAGTAAAGATCTCATGCATACTATCATCTAGGAAATGATTAGATGCATTAATATTAATTCGTAATAGGATTGAGTAGATGATCCATTTATGTTATTTCATGCTTATTTTATTGAACATTTTGTTTAAGATAATCAGTAATACTCTAATTATACAAGTACAACTAGCACTCTTGTTTTTTTTAAATCATATATAGTTAACACTATTATTTTTCTTTAAATTAGACTGTATATTTGTTATCATCAAAAAACAAATATACATCTCTGATATTTATCTTTCTTAATTTATAGATCTTCATATTTAAAGTGAAGAGTTTCCACTACTAGACAATGTAATGGCCATAATATGGAGCCACATAGCTCATGGCTTTTTCCATCAAATTATTTTTTAGTTATTTTTTTACCTTCAAAAATATTATAGGAGAATGTTCTTCTAATTTTCTATATATTTAATAATTTCTCATTTTTCATTTGAGGTAATTTTCTATTATGAGATAGAGACATCTATCATAGGGATGGACATGCCAATTTTGATCATCCCACTTTCAAAGTTGATTCCCTTATCTAATTAATGAAACTACTTGCAACCGACATCTTGATTTTCTACAACTTGCCTGATCAGCCATTCACAGAAATGAATCATCTCATATGCATAAAAACATCTAATCTTCTATAAGTCTTTCTCCTCTAAAGACCCAATACATGAAGCCATTATCATCATGAGTAGACTCACTCTCCTTAGATGAATTTAATCAAAACTATTCATACCAAACAAAGTATGCAAAAATCTGCACTTACAAATTATATTATCTCTAGTTGATTGAAAAAAATAATAGAGCAAACACTACTACATCTGGGCTTGAACACTAGAAATTACACCAGCATCACAAATTTCCATCATAATTTGAACCCAATTGTTATAGTTTTACAAAGTCCATAGAGATCACAAGGGCACAATATTGCAATGAACTCATAGAGCAAGGGGATAGAGATCACAAGGACACAACAACAAAATGCAGAGATCATAACGACATGAGAACAAAATCCTAGATCTCCATTGATCTCCACTATAGGCACAACAATTAAATGCAAATATAATAAGGACACAACAACAAAATGCAGCAATCACAAGGGCACAATCATGAAATCTCCACCAACGTTCGGAGCTCTCCACCCTTATTTGAAACTCTCCACCCTCTTTCACATGCAACTCTCCACAATAAAAAAAAGGGGAATGATTTATGTCATATTTTCTTTTTTTTGTTTATATTTAAAATCAAATTCACATTGTGTTGTAACTCTACCATAGGTATTTGATCCTCAATATCTTTCATTATATAGTCCTTTTGACCCTAAAAACCAGTTTGTTACTTCATTAAAATTAGGACTTGAAAAAAGCCAATGACAAAATCAAATCCCATATTATAGAATCCAAATAAAAAATCAATAAAACTCACTCAACCCATGCTAACTGTTGGTCTGAATTTCCGCATGATAAAATTCCTTTGTTTAGGTACAAAAATTCAGATTGTATCCATTAATGGTTAATAGGGTTTCTAGCTAAGTCATCCTTTTGTTAGCCTTTGAAATTTTTTGTGAAAGCCCTATGTCTCATTCCATTTAAAAATTTTCAGGTGCGAAATATTTGAAAAAAGAACTTGGGCAAATATTTTGTTTTCTTTTTATTTTTTCGAGCCCCCAAGTTACCTTTTCTCTCAAGTTCCTCACCATCTGATTTGAATAGATCTTACTGTTGTTGTTACCTCACTATAAAAACATGAGCACTTTTTATGTATAGTGAGGTGGTGAGTGCCAAAAAGTTTATAAAACAAGACCGTAAAATGAAAATGTGATAGTCAGAGATTTGTTTTCTGGCCCATTTTTTAGTCACGTGCACCTTGTAAGTACTATTAGAATAGAAAAGGGGATCTAGTAGAAGAAGTTAGAAGTCAATGCCTGAATAAAGGTCTTTCTGATGCCTCGCTACCTCGCTATTAGAAAAATTAAGCATCTTGCTATTAGCGAAGTTGCAAGGTGCCATGAAATCAAAGACATGGTGGCCTCCAAATTTCTCAATAACCATGGTCTATCCAGGTGGCATGACAAGTAATAACTGCTATTGTTAGAAGTAGTTAGTAGGAGCGATGGTGATTTGATGGGTTATTATATTACATGGAGCTAATTTTTATTGAAGTCATTGGAGCATACTACCTAGCTATCGAAAAAACTAAGCATCTCACTGTTAGTGAAGTAGCGAGGCACCATGAAATGAATAGCCAGTGGGACCTTAAGTAACGTGGATGGGTGACTAGGATTTTAAGAAAGGTTTGATTTTCTGCTAGCAGTGCAGATTTTCCTATGTCACTAGTGCCCCGAACCTACGCCCCATTCAGAAATCACATAAGGGATCTCGATCGTCAGATCAAACTAGAATCAACAGTCCTCGTTATCTCGCTATGGAAAGTTGCAAGTTTTTTAATCTATGTGACATAACGAGTATGGGACCCACCACCTTTCAAGGTACTTTGTGCAGTTTCTTTACCTTTGATTTGATCTTAGATCAATGGCCATCACTTTGTCACCATGAAGAGTTGCTTAGACGATATGTATAGTGAGGTAGTGAATGAGGGCCCACCATTGTTCTTCTAAGCAATGCAGTAACATATCATCCACAAGATCAAGATCAAATCAATGGTTATCATTGCTTCGCTATGGCAAGGTGCTCGTTCTTTATGTATAGCGAAGTAGCAACCTATTGACACATGTCCTCAGTTGCCAGTGGGTCCAGACAGAAGTTCCATCAATGAAGGAGCTATATACATGGTAAATTTTCATTGGATTGATTGGAAAACTTATCAAGTGCAATGCCAAGTTGTCTTTCTCTATATCCCATGATCGTAGGATTTTTCAAGATCAATGGCACAGATTTAAACGTAGAAGGTGGTGCCACTTTGTGTCTTAATTAGACATGAAAGCTTCACATGTGAGGAAAAACAAAGTATAATATAGAATATTTTATCAGCTTCACCTTACACAAACAAAGATTTCAAGATTTTCAAGAGTAGAAGCAATTACTAAAGAAGATCGTACTAAAGTTTAGCAAGATTGTGAAGTAGTTTGTTCACGAAAAATTTGCAGAAATACAGAGGAAAACAAGGAAAAAATTCAAGTAAGTAATCCTACTATAATCTCTGTAAGTATTTCAGTTCTATAAACCATAATCAAAGATGCCTCCAAAAAAGGGATTTTCAGGTTAGGTAAATTATTTGGATAGAAATGTACACGATGATTTTCTTGAGTTGCTTCCTGAGTCTACTGTAGAGATAGTGCAAGTTAAAAAGTTGACCTCATTAAACCCTAGGTTGAGGATAGCTAATGGATTGTATGATAAGGTTAATTGGGTCCAAGATGCTCAAATGTCGCAAACTGGTTTAAATTTGTTCAAGAAATGGTTTGCAAAAAGGAAATTGTTTGCCCCACATGCCAATATATGGAATTTCAACCTGGGAAATCTAGTTTTTCCTAGTGTGTTTATGGATTATGACCTCCTTGAGGCCATGGAAAAGAGTTATGATCAAGCCACTAGAGTAGTGAGAAGAGTAGATGGTGAAATTCTAATCACCATCAGTCTAAAAGAGATTAGGGAAGTTTTCCATTTGGGACCTCTCACTAGGTATCATGTGCCCATTAATTTGACAGATTTAGAAAAAGAATATATGTCAAAGAAGGATGTAGTTAGACAAGGTGCACTAAAAGCCCACATTGGTAGAATTGGAACCCTACCAGCAATAACATCATCCTCTAAAAACCTTTCAAGAAAGCATGCTTCAATGCCAAGGTAGTAGAGATATATAGGACCCTGTGCAGAGTTTTTGGAGAGGGTGAAGAAGATTTTATGCCCATGAGTTTCATGTATATGATTACTCAAATATCCTCTTTCGGTGTGGATATACTTTTTTATTTTTCTTCTTACCTGGCTGATGAGATTCACAATGGATTGGTTGCGATTGCAAAGGGCAAGGTGGAGAAGGTTTGGGGCCAATACTCCTTGTTGATGGACATGTTTCTATTTAAGGGGGCTACATACTTTGGTAAAGAAATGGTTTTGTATAGAGAACAAGAGGGGGAAGCATTGTTAGTTCAATTATGGAGTGCAGATATGACTGGGGAAGTAGAAAATGCTAGTTTTGTTAGATTTGACAGGCGCTTTGCCTCCAAACTAAGGTGCCTCATATTAAGAGACAATCTCAGGATTTCTAAGGCACTTGTAATGCCCTGCCAAGGGATTCAAAGAATTAACCTAAAGTTTCACTAAGTTTGGTAGAATTTATTTATTTATTTTTAAAACATGAAAGTAACCATAAACATAAATAACATGTTACATTCTTCATGGATCCCTTAACGTTGAATCACATCTAACTTAACTATTATTAATTTCCCTCTAATACCACATCCTCATGAAATAATAATGGTAAGTCCAATGTTCTTAAACAATATACTTTGGTTCCAAAAGCCCCTTACTAAATTACATTACAGAATGCTCAATCATCCTTTGTACATGCCATAGGGCATGAAAGGCTTAAAAGAATATACATATGCAAAAATAAAGATGCATCATCCTCATCGACTCCATGATACAAGTGCAATAAAGTAAATGAAACCAATTTCATACATGATACATCATCATAAAAAATGTAAACATCCATTATAAAAGATAACCATAAATCATCAAACATAATTAACTAAGTGCACGGTTCCTCCCAACCATAAATAGCATCATTAGACCATTGTGGGCCTTAGCCATCCCTCCATGATTAACATCCCAAATCACCGAAGAGATCATCGGTATTAACATAGTAGGAATGTCACTCCTAAATCATACTACATCATATGCAAAAAGAAATCTAACATACTACAACATGTGCATAAGAACTCTAATCATGCAAAGTAAAGCATAAGACAAGTAAATAGAAACATCTAGCATATGCTAATCATCAATATAAGGATACGTGTCCACCATCACAATCCATGAATAGAATGAAGATAGATTCCAACAAAGAATGCATCAGCCATGGTGTTGCAAACAGATCTCAAATGATAAGAGTGGAAAAGCACTACCACTCGACCACGTGGAACCTAAATGGTCCACTCCCACCACGTTAAGGAGATAATCTCAATTCCCAATTAGGTTATCAAATCACATAGCACAAGAACTTTCTAAGTCAAGGAATCCTAAAAGTATACTAACTCAAAGGTTCCAATAACAAATCGACATCTAATCCCAGAGGCACACAAAGACATGTAGGAAACCTACTATGCAAGTGGGAAAGTGTCATCACACGGACCATGCTAGAGTTACCCTGGTAGTCTCTCAATAGACCCTGGCCCCCTAGTGATCCATATGTGGCCACTAGTATCCCCTCATACAGACAAGGCATACTATGGAATGTAAGGTCACAACCAAGCATTCTCTCTACTCCCATGCTAGTCTGTACTAGCACTTAAGGCATGGGAAAGAACATACAAATTAGGTTCATTTAATCCCCATTTAGTGTAAATGTTTTCACTTATTAAAACAACTTACAATGAGTTACCTTAGCAGCCACTTAGGGCCCCGACCCCCATTGCAAGCCACTTCCTGACACTAAAAGTAGATAACCTACCCTAAGCTCATGGAATCATAAATCACAAAATGCCAAAAGATAATCCACAATATAAACATCAAATCTCCATGAGAAACTAAAAAGCATCCATAGATAATCATGACCACAACAGTTCTCTATTGGCAACTGAAGGTATCACTGATAATCACAATAATCATTGGTTCTCAACATGCAACCAAAAAGTATCTCAAAGCAATATTGATTGAAGACTCCAAAAATGGTCGAGTCAAAACATGTCACAACATGACATCATCAAGATCAAAACAAACACTTCAGTCCCATTAAGGTGACAAGAAAGTAATCCAAGGATAACTGATTGATGACTCAAAAATGATTAGTTCAAGTGTCTCATACACATACATCTCAGCTTCACACACGAAGACTAAAAAGAAATAACAAACAATAAATACAAACATCTCATAGAGCATACCATCACATTACCATGGCTGGGTTTCAAAAGAATCGAGACCAAATAACATCAAAATGCCATCACATTCACATAACTCCCAAGCCTCTGGTAGACATCCTAACTGGTCAGCACTCTAGGACCACCCAAACCCCAAACATGGATAGCATAAAGAACAAGATAAAAACACATATTTTAGTTTTCTTTCACAATCACATGGTTAAGCCAAATATTAGGTTTCAATTTTCATTTTCAAGTACATTTCAAGTGTATAAGATTCTTCATTTAATCTCCTAGTCAACATAGAATTATCCCTCCATTGTTTTAAAACAATTTTCTAAAATAGTCAAAAGATAATTATTCTTAAACTAATTCCCATTGACTTTTAATAAAATCATTATTTTACTAAAATCAATGTTACTAATAATAGAACTCCAAGAAGTGTCTCCCATTATTCAAATTATTAGAATGTGATTATCAACTTTCAAATATAAGGTTTTCAATTACCAATAATCATATTATTTAAAACTCCATTGTATAACTTATTAAATTTAATTAATTTTACAATTAATTAATTTCTACATAACTATATTAATAACTTAATGATTATCAGAATCTCTAAAGTTCTTGTTAACATCATAGACCAATATGTGTCTATATAGAATATAATAATTATTAGGGTTTTCAAATCATAAAAATTCCCCCTAATAATGATAGATATCCTTTATATTTAGATTTGACTTGTTTGGGCAAAATTCGAGTTCCTCCAAAAATTCAGCATCTTATCATGTCCCTCCTAGATTCATGAACATGATTAACTAGTAATTATCCATGTAATTAAATAATTGTTAACTAAGGATTAACAACTCCTTAGTAGCATAAAAGTAGTTTTCTAGCACCTCTACACATTATACAATTTTAAATCATTTTTCATTTTTCAATATTTTCGATAAACTCAAAATTATCAATGACAATAATTGAATAATTTATTAAAATTTCAATTATAACATGCTCTAATAATTAACCTTAATTAAACTATATTTAATTAAGTTAATTATTAACTTCAATATATAACACTATGCTAATATCCCTCCTCTATTGATAATAATTAACAAATTAATACTTCATTTTAAACATTGTCATTATAACAATATCACTAATATATATTAAGTATCAAATAATACCTAACATATATATATATATATATATATATATATATATATATAATTATTATTAATACTTATTATTAAAAACTATTAATAAAATAAAATTATAAAAATTAAATTACAAAATGGAATGACTAGCTGCATTTCATACTTAACATATATATGTGGGACTGTATGCATCTACCACCGGTTTTAAAGTAGTCGTGCGGCCCCTTAATTCATTGCTCCACATCGCAGGTACACTACAATCGCAGGCCCACGTGGGGACAATCACCATCCGCAGGGTAAAAGGGGTAGGAGGGGGTGTAACCCGCCCCTCCCAAAATAAATTTAAAACTTTGTTTAGTATGCCGCCATCGCATGAAGTCCATAGGGGGTATGGGTCCGTCCCTCCCCAAAATAATGAATTTTTATAAATATTTTAAAAAAATGTTTTTACATTGAACGTTTTCTCATTCGATTTTATTTTAGAACAACAGACCTATTTCGAATGAATACCTTTTCTTTAATATGATTTTGTTTAATTTAAACAAAACTCCTCCTTCAACATTGAACACACACACACACACACACACACACACACACACACACACACACACACACACACACACACACACATATATATATATATATATATATATATATATATATATCATTTGAAAATATAATTTGATAGAAAGATTACAACTAACCATTCAAATTTTCAACTTAGAATTTCCATTTTAATTTCAAATCTTATCTATCTAATTTCACAATTTAAATTCGAACCCAAACCCAATTCAAATCTAATTTCTTTTCATGAATGGAAGCTAGGGTTTTCTAATTTTTCTTCGCAACCAAATAAAAATTAACATACATATCTAGATTCCAATTCCAAGATTGAAGATTTTTTCATGGAGTCTATTCAAACACATATAACAGACACAATGAAGATAGGAAGAGAAAGAGTGCAAATAGAATATGCAAAAATCACGAGTGCACCTGGACACTGATGCTAATTTTCTATGCCTGAGAAGTCCATAGAAAAATCCATTCCTTCTCCAAAATTTTCCATTCCTCCAAGAATCAAACCAACCGAACCCCAAGTGACTAGAAGTGCTTGTAGAAGCATATGGGGATGTGGAAGCCTCTGGGAATGTCAAGCTTGTAGAAGCATATGAGCTTGTAGAAGCCTATCCAGATTTCCATACACACTAGCAGAGCCTCTATATAAATGCCTCAAAGATGCATCTAGAATGTGTCTAGAAAGAAGTAGGAGATAAACATGACAACTAAGCATGTAACTTCCATGACAAGAAGATAGACATGTTGAGGTCTCTAGAATGTTGTAGACACCATGTGCTCAAATAATATGCTAACTCCTAAGTGTAGACAACATGTGCATACTTAGAGTGTAAACTCCTATGTTGTCTACATGATAACTCATGAGAGTTCGCATACTCCTATGTGAATAAATAATAAAATAATAGACATTAATTTAATATTCACTTTACTCTTTTCAATTTAATTTAATTTATTTTTTTTAAAAATCTCATGCACTCACTTTAATAACTCCACTTGTTTTATCTTAATATATTTATATTTTAATCATATGCACACATCATGCAATCTAGAATCTTTTAATAATTTTAATATCTTTTCCACTTTTAAATTCATTTTTGAAACTTAATTGATAAAATATTTATTAACTTAAATAAATATTATCACATTCCAACTTTAAAATTATAACTTTTATCTTCAAATTCAATTATTTTATTTAATTAATTTCCCAATTAATAAAATAAAATAAATATTAAAATATCATACTAATTTTCTATTAAATTAAACCATTAATTAAATCTTTTAATTAGGCTTAATTAATAGAAAATACACTAAAGACTCATAAAATAAAATACAAAAATCCATCATAGCAAAACACATACAAAATCAAACCAAAAGGGTTAATATCATGAATTACGTCATCCGACATATTTGAAGGGTACCCGACTCAGATACTTGTCCTAGTTTTCAATTAGGACAAATGGCTTAAAGGGTTGAGATTTGGACTTGAGAATTTATCTCCCCTCTTACCATTGAGATAATGTGATAGGGTATGCTCATCCTGACAATTCAGGGAAGTCGATACTTGGTACTGCAACCTACATAAAATCTATGCATGTACAAGCACAATATATACTAAGCTAAATAGGCAATGGCAAGAAGTGGTACATCATGTAGATCTCGACTAGCAGGTGACTATGCCTCCCTTCCTTAACTACATCAGAAATGCCATACAGAAAGGAAACAAACACGCACATCATACACATGCAAGTATGGGGTAAGTATCCATAAGAAAACACATATGATAATAAATCATCTAACTAATCATCATCAACAACTGCAAATACTAAAATAATTTTCATACATACATGAACTATAAAGTACCAAGTAATTTGATCATATAATAAACTGAATGTAAAAACAATATCTGATAATCTCAAAACAATGCCACTATTAATCATCAACATAAAACTAGCCCTAAAAGAGTTTGACAATGATAACAAAATGCGACCTAGGGGCAGACACTACAACACTAATGCACCTTGTTAGGCCTATGGACAAACCCCATAATCTGAGATCTCACATAATTGGGGAGGTATCATCCCATATTCAGTTTCAACTGTTATCAAAATTTATGGATTCAAGGGAACACTGTAGTGCCTCTCCCATTTGACTTTTGTAAGTCGTCCTGATGGATGCACCCTTGCTGATCTTTTTTTGTGATGGATCATGATTGTGACCCTGAGTGGTCTACACCGCTGAGGTGTTTAGATTTTTGTTTCTATATCAATTGCTTTGATTATGCTTTTGACTGATCCTTGAGATTATGATCTGATTTTTGGTTCACTAAGGTTTGTGCCAGTGGTTACCAGGATCGATGTGGTATCATGAGGTTGTTCTATGACTACCCTGAGATGTGTGCAGAGATTGCACTGTGTACTATTACCATGCTACACTGGACTGGGTTCCTGTAGCGATGGTTAGTCATGTTTATGACTGTGTTTGCTTATGTGTTTTAAATGCCTTTTAATGCAAAGTAATCAATCATTATTAAATGCTTAAGTAATTAGAATGGATTGTTCTTGTTGGATTATTTGGTTATGTGCTGCGGACATTTACCTTGTTTTATTTCGATTTGAGAGATATCTGTTCTTATGTGATGTTTTACATTTGAGATGACCTGAGGGTCAAACGTTACTCTTTGATTCCAGTATCATAGATGTTATACTACTATGTTGTTCAGTTAATCATATTGCATGATGATGCCATTTTGAGATGACAGTGTGTTTTATGATGATATTTGGTTATCTGGTATTTGGACATGCCTCTGATTATGTTATGTGATGGATTTAATGCTATGGTTATTTACTTCATTCTCGCGTTGCTATGCCTTTTGCGAATGTGAGTGATGTAAATAGATTATTTTAATATAATTAAATAAATGGATAAATTAGGTGATTTAATGCATTTATTGCTTCGGCTATGTTATTATATGCAATTGCACTTGATCGTGTTGTTTAGTGTGCAGGATTATATCCCTGGCAGTGGCACATGGAGTTAGTGATTCAGCCGTTCATATTTTACCAATGTCGTCCTTATATGGATGATATATCCTTTATTAAATGTTTAATTTAAACCTTTCAGTGATTATTAAATCCGAACTCATTTGCATTATGTGATTAGACTAGTAAGCGTGTCTGTGCATTTAGAGTTTCGCTTTGTCGCGAAAGTTGTTTAGGAGATTTATGTATTTTTGGGTTTTCGGGCTTTTTAATTATTTTATTTTAATTTCTGGCAACTTTTCCATAGATGAATTCCTATTTATAGGAATAGCCTGTTTTCGTTTGGGTCGATTTGGGGTTTAACTGGATTGGCTGGTTAAATGCCCTAATCGATTATTCACCCGAAAAGTGAATAAATATCCAAAGAGGAATTTAATTCCTCACTTCTCACTTTCAAATTGGAAAGTTGGAGAGTAAAACCCAAAAATCCTCTTCATGAGGATTTACTGTTTTGTTCGTTGTGGGAGCTACAGGCATGGTATCATCGTGAGGTTGAGCTCATTGGATCCAGCTCGGGGAAACCTTTGATTACCGCAATTTTCAGCTACTTCTGCGGGATATTTATTTTGTGGTTCAGATTCCCGTTTTGTCCTTTTGGCTGTGAGGTAGGGCTTTCCTATTTTATTGTTTTTGCTCTGTTTCTGCTTTTGTTTTTGGTAGCCGTTTGTTTGGAGGCTGAGAACTAGTGTTCCCATCCGTTTCTGTATGTTAGTTCTACCTGGTTGGGCGGGTATGAACATTTCCCTATTTTTTGGGATGAGGGTTTGGGATTTTGCACCGTTATGCTGGCCGTTTTTGCATATGGTGTCCGATTTTAGTTATTTTTGGATTTTTGGGGTTTTTGAACCCAAAGGCCAAATGGGTTTTAATTTTGAAGTTTTTCAAATTTTTGGGGTTTTTACCTCGTTTTGTGTGCTACCCTATTTTCTCAAGTTTTCTTGGCACAATGTGGGTCGTGGACCTTGATGATCCGTTTGGATATTATTCAGGCCACTTTTGCACTTTTATGTTGCATTGGGATGCGTGTTGCATCCGTACTCCCGACGTGTTTGATTGAGTGATTTTATACCTGGTGTTATGGTTTCCTTTAGACCTTTGCTTTCGTTTCGTGAACCCTAGGATTCGTGTAGAATCCATACTCTCGGATTGAGGTCGGTTGAGTAAGTTCATGACTTTTGGTCTTGTTGCATCATTAGGATTCGTGTAGAATCCATACTCTCGGATTGAGGCCAGTTGAGTGATTTCATGATGTATGATTTTATTGGCTTTGGGATTCATGTAGAATATGTTCTTCCCGTGTTACTTTCAGTTGGGTGTTTTCTTTGCATTGTGTTCTCATTCCTGTCCTTGTGTTATGATCTTCATGATGGTGATGCACCACACACAAGTACGTACGCGTACATTTGTTGGGTGACTTGCGAGGCCCGATCTTTTGTAGATTTGCCAAAAGTTATGATCATTGGGGTTGGGATGGGAGTATGCATGCCCACGGGCACTTGTCGTAGGATGAGCATGGGTAGGGTAGGGTAGCATATGGAGGGGGCTTCTATCCTGTAACCTGGTGACTACTTCCCGATTGGCAGAGGAATTTTTATATAAGTGATAATTAAATTAAAACTTTGGGTGGTAATAAATACAAGATAATTAAAATGTGTGGGTTGTGCGCCTTCCGTCGTGAAGAGTAGCTGCCCTAGGTTGTGCGCCTTCTGTTGAGAAGAGTAGCTGCCTATACTAGCTTGGGCTTGTCGATGCCAAGCAACTCTCCATGATGTCAGCCCCTACATAGTAGCCTATTGAGTGTCTGACCAGGACCTGTACTCCTTGCATTGTCTTAGGTTCTTGGTTGCAGCCATCATACTGTCTGGCGTGAGTGTTAGCCTTGGATGTTGTGCTTTATGTGTGTTTGTGGTTGGATCATTATCTCCATCAGCATGGCGGATGTGGACCTATGGGTGCCACGTGGTTGGGAGGCGTAGCTACATTCACCACTGCTAGGGATCGATGTACAGAGACGATCTTTGTCCTAGTGCGACCGTTGCTAGATGTTTTCACTTGGTACTTCAGGTTCCGGAGTATGCTTTCTTGTGATTTATGCTTTCATTGGAATGCTTGGATACCATGTTTAGATGATGTTAGTTTATTTGACGCATTCCCTTATTATGATTTTTAGCATATGATTAGATGCTGTGAATTATTGTATTAAGCATATCTGTTGCTTATTGTTGTTTAGCATCTGATAGGTGATGTTATCTACTGTAGGATTATCTTATACTTTACTACTAGCATGTTAGATTTCCTTATGCTTATATTGTTGCATGTTTTTAGTAGTGACGTCCCTATTACAATAGTACCGAGGATTTGGTTGGTGGCTTGGGATGTTACGTGCGGGGGATGGCTAGGACCCACGATGGTCTTATGATGCTATTGACGGTTGGGAGGAACCACGTACTTAGTTTGGTTGTTTTGTTCCTGAGATGTATTTCTATTCATTGCTATGTTTCTTTTGTTCTTTGCGATGTTTATTTCAGTATGTGCTTTGCTTTCATGGTTTAGATGGATAGATGTTCTTCATTCTGTGTTGTTCTTGCACTCGAGTGTTCATTCCTCGAGCCTTTGTGGATTTGGTACTCCTTGGTGTGGAGGTTCTTTGCTCTATTTTGGTCCTTTTTGCTTCTGGGAGTGTTTTCGTGTTTCTATGGGAAAAATTTGTTCAGCATGGTGTGAAACTTTGAAAAGTATCGCACGCCCATGCAAACTATGTCGTACGACACTGTAAAGTATCGCACGACTTCTTGAGAAATGTCGTACGACACTGGAAGAGTGTCACACGCCTTATTGAGAAATGTTGTATGATGCTGAAAAGTGTCGCATGCCTTCTTGAGAAATTTCGTATGACACTAGAAGAGTGTCGCACACCTTAAGGAGAACTATCGCCCTCCCTTAGTAAAAAGTGTCGCATGGGTTTTGTGAAAAACCTGCGCGTGCCATCAGCGGGCACTTTTCTTCGTGATTCGATCTTTTTGAGAGTGGTTTTGGATACCCTTTTGGGCATTCTTCAAGCCTATGTTGTTGTATTTTGTATTCAGGAGGTTTCTTTTGAAATTCAATTTTTGGGTTTCTGTTGTCCTTCGGGGTTTAAAATATATCGTTTAAGTATAAGTTGACGTATATTTAATTCCTTATACTTATAAGTATAAGTTGATGTATATTTATACTTATACATCAACTTATACTTATAAGTATAAGGAATTAAATATACGTCAACTTATACTTAAGATATATTTTAATATATGCTACAAATCGTTTGAGATAGGTTTCAGACCTCTCGGAGATAAGTTATGGATTCTAGAAAATTTCAGGGCTTTAGAAATCCAGACTTAGCCAATTTTCAGGGCTTCAGGATTTCAGGCTTAGCCAAATTTCAGGATTTTGCATTTTACCCCAGCTTGGTGTTTTGTTGATGAGTGGTTGTTTCTTGTGCCCTCATCATGTGCATTGTCTTTGTTGGCTTTGTTTGTGTGTGTTAGTTTGGTAGTGGCGTTCGGAGATTCATTGGTTACTGGGATTGTGTTGAAGTCTTTCGTTGTGATCTTTGTGATCCCTGTATGATGTTGTCTAGTGCATTCATACTTGTAAAAAAAAAATAGCTTGGCTTGATTTGAATCCTTGTTTCCAAGGATCTCCGGGCGGGGCATTACAAACACCACATTTACTACCTTACCAAGTGCCCTTAAAGGTAGGAGTAGCTGAATTTTTCCCACTTGCACAGTAGCCCACCAGTTTTTAATAACCAAGGAAGGGTGGGTCTTCCTCTACAAATTTTTGGATCAGTATAAAATGGTAGTATCTCACCCTCATTTTTGTGATGTAGAAGGTTTCTTTAATTTGGCTCTTAGGCATAAGATCAAGCTTCGTCCAATTGAGCATGAATTTTATTTCCTTGAAGATGTAATAAGGAATGAGTACTCTCTATAGGAGGAAGAAACAAAGAAAGAAAAATGGAGAGTCTATTTAAAAGTTTTGAATTTTATTAATTGTTTTGACAAAGATTACAACCCTCTTAGTAATGCTATAACTATTGTAGATAAAATAAATAAGCTTATGTGTACATTCCCTGAAATAATGGAGGTAATGAATGAGAAGAAGCAACATTTTATTGATTCTTTTCTAGATAAGGCCAGGGAAATAATGAGAAGATTGGGTTTCACTCCCAATATAGGGGCAAGCCCACTAGTTGTGCAAAGGAGGTCAGGATATACTATCATTCAAGATAAAAGGCCCATTGTGGATAAAGGAAAATAGATAGTAGAATCTACTAGTGCTATTTTTCAAGAAATGCCTCTTGAACCTTCTCCCAAGAGGAGAAAGATAATAAGGGAAGAGGAACCACATGATGAGAGTTACTCACCTTCCCAAACCCCCATGCGAATTGAGGAGGAGCAGCTCACTGATGAGAAAATTGAACAAATGGGATCACAAGGGGTTGTTTTTATTACCCAAGTAGAGATTGATGAAGGGAACCCCCAGGAGCCTCCTGTGCCAAGTTTTGAGTTAACTGTAGTAGATTTTAGGGGAAGGGAATTAGACCCTATTTTGGAATAAGGCAGCCAACAATTTTTGTTTGATGACAATTTTGTAAGGTCTAGGGCTTTCCATCAATTTGCTTGGAGGGAAAACATGCACATTTTTAAGGAAAGATGTAAGAATATGAAAGTAGAGCATACAGAAATGGATGAAACCTCCATTCAAAGTCAAATAAAGGAATAAATGATTCAAGAGTTCTAGAATATAACCCCTAAAGAAGGGAGACATATGGTAAAGGCTAATGCCTTGATTTTTAACTTCGTGTCAAATAATTTGGGATTGCAAGATCCAAATAAAAAAGAGTTCTTGGGAACTGCATTCAGTAATGACCAAGCTACTCTTGTTATGTGGTCATTAAGAAGAGGATCTAGGGCTTCCCCATCACAACGTGATGATTCAAGACTAATAGGGAGTATCATTGTGAGGAGAGTTGTCGATACCTCACATGTACAGGGAGCTCACATGAATGTAGATTACTCTCAATTTTCCTTGGCTACTATAGAGAGGGAAGAAAAGGAAATGACTAAACTATAGAGCAAGTATGAGGTAGTTGTGGATGCCTAAAATAAAGAGGTAAAGAGGAGAATCGAGCTTAAGAACAAGCTAATGGGTAGGTCAGCAGCACCAAGAATAACATACCCTTGCCCCCAAATTCAACCCTTCAAATCCACCCCCCTCATAGAAATACTAGATACACCCCAAAGGCCATAGTACTACACTGCTAAGGATTTTGAAGAAGAAAAGGGTAAACTATGGGCCTTGCATGTAGAGTTGGAGTCAAAATATGAAGATAAATTAAGAAAAGCTCTCACATATTTGGGGCAAAAAGTTGAATGGCCACTAATTCATGATCAGTTGGCCAGGGTGATTAGTATCTGGGAGGAGTTGAAAGCCAATGATGAGGCTCTAAAGCCTATCATGAATAAATGGGTAAGAAGGGAGAAAGAAATGACCTTTTTGTGTTTCTCTATCATAAAGAATTCTCATGATCGAATTGAAAAAACCTTTGACATTGTTTATGATCTTGCTGATTTTGACAATAAAAGGATTCATTTATAGAGAATAATAATAGGCTACATGAACAAGTACACAAGCAAAAAATTCAATTTGTTTCCTCATGCCCTAGATAAAAGAAATAATTTGAAAAAAAAAGATGAATGGGGGAAGTAACTTGATGATATTTTTTGTTTAAGGATGAATAGAATTGTAAATGAAATAGGGCATGCATGGTGGGCTACCACAATGAAAGAAATGAAGGCCTAAATATTCTTTGATTCTTTAAAACAAGAATTTTTTGCTATTGATAATGAGGTTGAGTATGTGTTAAAAAGATAGAAGGATATTTTGCAATTCACTTGGCTAGATGATACATTGTTTGACAAGTGGATGGCAGAAATAGCTCCTAGTGAACAATTTGATGAAGATGAAACTGATAGTGATGAGGTGTAGGGTGAGGAGATCCAAATCATTGATACTATCACTACACAAGCCCAATGGGGAGAAGAAGACAAAAATAATTAGTCACTTTCAGTTGTAGGCCTAGGCCCACAAGATGTTGATACAATCGAAGAAGAGAAAAAATTAGAAGTTACTCCCACCATATAGGATAAGGATCATGAAAACCCATAGGTGGAGATTAATGTGCAATCATCAGAACAATCTTCATCATTGGCTAGCTTGGAAGTTGCATACAAAGAGAGATTAGGATAGCAGCCAAATCAACAACAATAGAGGATGTAACAGAAAGGGGCCCACAAAAAGGAATGTTTGATGTATAAGTCTTTTTGTTACTCACATTTTGTCATTTTGTGATAGGTATATGTAAATATTTCTTGTAAAGGACGCTTGTCATTTTCTCTTAGCCTGAAGCTTGTTGCATCTCACACTATATAAGTGAGATTCCAAGGCTAGAGAAAGGGTCTGATTTCTATTGTTTCTAGGCGATATACTTAGTTACTTTTTTTGGTGCAATATTTTGAGAAAGTTTATGATGTATTTTCTCTATTAGTTCCCGAGAATACATTAATATAGAATGATCTATGTGTTTCTTCTTGAGGTCATTCTAAGTTTACTACAAATGTATACAATTTTCAAAGAAAATGAATACAAATTATGACCTATCCCCATATCAGTTCTTTCTGAATTTTGTCTCCTTTTGATCACTTGGTTATCTTGATATTGTATGAGTAAAGGCTTGTGCAATTGAATGCAATCTAGTTAGGTTGTATATTTGTTCATCACTGCTATTAGTTCAAGGGATTAAGTAAAAGCTTTGATGAATTTGATAAGGTTGCTATAGTGGTAGAAAGGATTTTTGAAGGATGAATTCTGATAAGAATTGCTGATAATATTTTTTTGTAAGGCAACAAATTAGACCTAAAGATTTGTAGTAGACTCTGAACCCTAATGGATTAGGCACTGGTCAAATTGATTTAGCTGGAACAGAAATGTGTCATAAATGGTTTTCAAATGCAGAATTATAATCAATTTTACTTTTATTTCCTAAAGGTCTTCAAAGTTGGTCAGTACTTGTTTGTATGGAATGTTTTAGCTTTAGTTAGCCACTATTGCTGAGAACATGTCCAAACCTATAGAACAATTTTGGCCAGATCTATTAAATGGGATGTGTTTATCAAGTTGTCATGAATTATGCATGTATTTGAGGATTTGAGATGAGAATCAGAATGAAACTAAAATAATCCTCATACAATGTTTCCTAGTCTTGAATCATCCCTGGGTATACCCACCCTAGTTTTGCAGAGCCTAAAGAGTAGAAAACCACCCTTGGTTTTGTTGAAGTTGGGCCCAAATGGTTTGCACATATAATTGTTAATAGGAATTGGCTACTCCTTAGATTGTGTGAGTGATGTCATTTTGGTATTGAGCATTTTGTTGCTTAGTTGTTTTTGAAAACACCAACACTAACTAACTTAGCTCAAGATCCTACACAAAAATAATGCAAACTAGGAAAAATGGGAAAGAAATTTTAGAAAAACATATCATGGTAGATATTTTTAGAAAAAGGAAAGCCATAACCTAGTTAAATTGGTCTAGTTTCTGATTAGATGGGTTGATTATAGATTCATGTAGAACTATCATCAAATTAGGTACAATAAAATGAAAAATTAGTTTTTCCTAGCTAGCAGGATCATATGCAGTTTTTGAAGGTGATAAATTGCATATGTAGATGTATGCATGTATGCATGTATGTATGTATGTATGTATGTATGCATGTATGTGTATATATGTATGTATGTATATATGTATGGATGTATATGTATAGAGAGATCTTGTGGATTGTGGAGATCAATGGAGATCTAGGATTTTGTTGATGTGCCTGTCCATGATCACTACATTTTGTTGTTGTGCCCTTATATTCTTTGCATCTTATTGATGTGCCCTTGTGATCTCTGCATATATGTATGTATGAATGTATATACATATATACATATATGTGTGTGTATATGTATGTATGTATGTATGTATGTATATAAATAGAGAGATCTTGGCAAAACAAAGAAACAATAAAACTCACTCAATAGGTAGCATAGCCATAGATATTGTCACAAGATTTTAAACATAACTATGGAAGGGGTGAGTTAGGATGTATATAGTTTAACCTTACATTAACTATAAACTACAATATAGAGGTTACATTAGGGTATTATAATAGTTTAATTATAAAAAAATTGTCTTATTTGCCCGTGTGGGTCTATGATTGCAAAGAGTTGTATTTGGTGAGTAAAAAACTACATCAAAACAATTAGAGACCAAAAACAAGGGTCTTGATCCTATGGATATGGGTATGTAGGCAACCTAATAGATGAAGTATGCCTCCAGTGTGCAGACACCTTTGACATAGTTAGGTAACACATAACCATGTATGTATGTATGTAATAATTCTCTTCTTAATAGTGCTATCCACATGTGTGGAGGGGCAGGGGGGGGTGTGGGAGCAGTTGAGCTTGCACCTCTTACAATACTTCATTTCCATTATTTGCACTCTTTGAAAGTATATAACTTTATCACTTATAACTATAATTTTCAAATAGTACAAATTGCAATAGTTTCTTATAATTGTATGGTTCTCTTTGTAAGTTTATAAAATTGAAGTAATTAATTACATTTATGTATATCTTTTTCAAGTTTGATATTTCTCTTTTTCATGACTCATAGTCCAAGAATATTTTTTCAAAACACATACTAACTAGTTGAATATTGAGGAAAAAAATTGTAAGAATGATTGTGCGAAAAGAGCTAAAAGATAATGATTGTGCATGATAATCATCGTTTTACATTATTTTTGGCATAGTTGTTCTTACATTTTATGATTTTTGATGAGAATAAAATTCCAAACTGATCAAGTTGGTGATAAGACCGATGTCTTGTGATAAGACATATTTCTTTATTTAATAGAAATCCTAGAATATATCTAATTGAGTTGATTTTCATTTGGTTTTGGCTAATACAAACTTTTATTTCAAATCTATGTGTTTTCCCAATGTCATGATTTATAATGAGAAAATCTAGCTGAAATACCATATAGAATCATAGAATATATCTAATTTTGTTGAGCTTTTTAAAGAGTATCTATATTTAAAGATTGTTTTCTTTTGCAATGGGGTTTGAAATATGTTTACTTGTATGCACCTCTTAATTATAACCATGTTTTCTATGTGCTCAAGAAATACAAGTTCTTGGAATTCCAATTTGACTGCAATTAGATTTAGGAAAATTAGCTAATATAAGGTATTAATAATTTAGGAACATGTTGGGAAACTTAGTGGATTATGTTATTACTTGTTCTATGTTTGCTAGTAAATTTAACTAGAATGTATGGATCTAGCAGACTTGGTCATTTATGCCTATCTAATTAAAGGTTTAAAATAATTTTAGATAAATAACTTGATTTAAATTCTGTAGGTTTTGAATTGTATTGGCACGCTTTCCTTGAAAGGATCCCAAGTATCTACTATTGCTATTAATTTGGTCTAGTTTCTAATTAGATGGGTTGATTATAAATTCTTGTAGAATTGTCATCAGATTAGGTACAAGAAAAGGAACAATTAGCATTATTTTAAGACATTATATGTTAGAAAGCACTTGGACATATCTAGGTCGCACTTAACTATTTTAAAACATTATATATTAACTCACAAGGCTCATTCCCTTGTAGAAGCCTCTTGCCAAATCATCAAAGATGGCTAGAATATTTGGCTGAGCACCTCCTGTATCGGTCAATTTCTTGACTTCATCTTTGACATGATTCTAATTATGTATAAGAGGATTATGTGTTTGTTCATTGTTCCCAATATCTATGCTCATTCTAAATATGTACTCTTGGTTGTTTTTAGCACATTCATTGACAACAATTTACCTTTTGACTATTGTTAGGGCCTAAGCTTTGGAATCAATGTAAGACAATTTTCACGGTAGTAGAATTTATTGAATTTATTGATATAGTGCTAAGTGGAATCCAAAAAAAAATGCATTTCAATTTTCCTTTGTGAACATAATCATATTTTATTCCTTAATTTTAGATGCAGTAATGAGGGTTTTAGCTCAAGCCATGGGAGAGGATTTAGTTGTGAACATAAAATTGGTAATGATTTATATCATGTTTTCTTTTTTCTTTTTTATATCTAAAATTAACTTCACATTGTGTTCTAACTCTAGCATAGATATTTGATCCTTGATAGCTTTAATTTCAGCATTTCTTCATTTCAACATTCAGGATTTCAAGTTGCCTCCTTATTTTATGTTTGGTTTATCAATGATATCCTCTAGTTCGACTATATTGCATCTCAACTAGTTGCTCCAATGATGCAATCACCCATCTATCTCTAGATTATGCAAGCACGTGTTGATTTATAGAATCTAGATATTGACAAAGTGTTCTAAAGCCATAAAACTAAATACCATCACGTGTATGTTGATTTATAGATATGTATGTCTTGCTTTAGGAAAAATTAGATGTCATGTTTTTGTGCATATATTACAATCACTTCCTTCAAACTCAACTGAGGTGCACCCATTGAATTATTTAGGTGAATCCCACTACCCATAGAAGCTAAGGCTTGTTGTTGAGCACATGTTGTTGTTGCTTGCTCCTAAAGTGCTTCAAATTTGGAATTTCTCTATCACCCTAATATAGCTTACATTCTCTCTAGCCCCATGTTGTTCCATAGTCATACCCTCTATAGCTTGATTTATCATTTCAAGGGCTACATTTAACTAACTTCTTATCCTCTCATTAGCAAGAAGCATAGGGCAAAATAGTCCTTTCCACCCTAAAAATTACTTTGTTACTTTATTAAAATAAGGCCATTGATACAAAACCTATTGGAACTTTTGAAAAAATGTTGCCTCCAACATTGCAACCATATGATAAATGGGAATAAGACATGCCCGAGCCATAACCCAATTAAATTGGTCTTCTTGTTGGTTAGCTAGGTATTGAAGTTAATTTGGGCATCACTATAGAGATCTTGTGGATTGTGGATTATGGATTATAAACAAAAAAGAAAAGAAACCATGACATTTATCATTCCCCATTTGTGTGTTGCTAAACAAAGAGATCTTGGCATAACATAAAAATAATAAAACTCACTCAACAGGTTGTTGTGCCCTTGTGGTCTCTACATCTCATTGCCATGCCCTTGTGATCTATACTTTTATATATATGTATGTATGTATACATATGTATATGTGTATATATATGAATATATGTATGTATGTATGTATATATGTATAGAAATAGGGAGATCTTGGCACAATAGAAAAATAATAAAACTCACTCAATAGGTAGTATGGCCACAAAAGTGATGGCAATGCCTATTGGTAAGTAGATTCCTCTCTCTCTCTCTCTCTCTCATTTTTCATGTATTTATTTGACTTGAACTATTATTTCTTAGGGGGCATTTTATAATATTAGATTCACTTTATGAACAAAGAAATGAGGACATTTGTAGATCTACCCATGTGATGAATTTCCCATTAGAAATGAAGATGGACTTCCCATGAGAGTAGCAAAAGGTGATGAGGAAATTCTAGGTACTTTAAAGATTGATCATTTCTTAAATATTTTAGATGTTAATGAAGAATCTAGATGTTAGGGTGGGGGGGTTCAAATGAGATTCCACCTTTACATGGTTAGCCCTAGTTAGTATAGAATATTAAACTATTCTCAAAACCAAGTGAAGCTTAGCAATAACCTATGATTTTACGACAACTAGTTGTGTGAATCTCTTAGTTTTAGGCAATGAAAAATGATTCCATAATTGAATATGCAATATTAATTCATATGCATATGACATCAAGAGGAGCTAAAAAATGAAATAGGTTTGCATTTTCATTAGAGGTTTTTAATTAGGTATTTTAAGTTATATACCATCACGAAAAATGTTCATCATGATGGCCTATAATTTTAAAAACTTAATAGACCTGTTAAATAAATGTAATCATGCTACATTTTTTCAGCTCTACCTATTTTCCATGCATAAAGAATGCAATTATATGTACATTCTTGATTTAGAGTGGTAGAATCTTATTTTGTATACGATCAAAAAATGACATGCACCAGAAGATGGGAAAGTGATGTCACTTTTGTAGGTCTAGAAATTTTTTGTACTTTAAATATTAATTATTTCTTAAAGATTTTAGATGTTAATAGTAAATTTAGAGGTTAGGGGGTGGGGGCAAATGAGTTTCCACCTTTACATGGTTGGCCTTGATTAGTAGAGAATATTAACTATTCTTGAAACCAAGTGAAGCTCAATATTGACCTATGATTGCATCATAGTTATTCAACATTTGCTACTAATTTTTTTTATTAATATAGCATGATGTCACAATTGAGATGACTAACCATCAATCCCATAATATTCCTGCTAGATGCCCATTGCAATTGTGATGGCAATTTCTGATGGCTTGCCATCAAACCCATAACATTTTTTTCACACAAACGTCTTAATTGTGATGATGTTTTTGATACATTTCTATCACAATGTTTATGGTGAAAATGAATTTTTTTCTAGAATGATAGACCAATTTACGGACACTTATAGGTGTCACAATTGTGACAATAACCCTTGTCATCACAACTTGCAATAAAAAAAGCTTGATGCCCATCCAACGGGACCCAATTTTGACTGATGTCAATTGGGTAATGGTTTACAAACATAATTGCAAATACTTACAATTGCAATTCAGGCCCAAATGTAGTAGTGTGAAAGTGAAGATGTAGAATTGATTTTACCAAATGAGTTGATTCAAAATGTTAATCTAACTTGTGAAACTAATGGAAGAGATATTCTTAGCTTACCTCATGAAAGTGGAAATGAAAATTAGGTATATGACAGAGGTAAGAATTTTTGTTGAAGTTTTGGTCACCCATAGCCATCGTTTCTATAGTTTAGGAGTAGTTTTCTTGCTTTCAATAAAGTTTTTCGAGAGAAAGTTTTTGAGTGGTCTGCTTCTTCTAGATATCTAAATTTATGGCACACCCACAAGGTACATGCATCCCTAGACAAGGCCACTGTTGGGATGAAAAATTGGAGCCTCAATTTTGAGTACCATTCTAAACACGAAGTCCATTTGAGCCCCTATAAGCATTTTTTGTGCATGTGTACCTGACCATCATTTTGAGGCCTATGAAGTATTTCATATTTCTAAAACTTTGCATTTAGTATATGGATGCTTCCTATGATGATAAATTACCATTCTAAATCATTTTGTGAAGCATCATTTTGAGCATTGTTCAAATCTACATTTTTGCCAATGTCAAATAATGATAGGAAGCCTAGTTTGCATTCAAATATCTTGCACATGGTAAAGTTTCATGAATTTCCACTTTGGGAGTTTTTAGTATGCATATAAAAGAAACTATGTTTTTTTCTTCAAGTCATATCAATATTATTTTCCTAGATTTTCAATCCCTCAAAGTTGGTCTTTTGCTATCGTCATGCTAATGCATATTTCCCAGAATTCTATGAACCCCTGTTTGACCAATTATAACTGTGACCCAGTAGACCAAAATGAGAAAATTTCTCTTGCATTGAATTATAGGGGTCATATACTTACTATATTTCATATTTGAGCCTATTGTGCATCCATTTGAGTACTTTTGAAATGCAATTCCAAGTGCAATTTATGAAGTTTTACTAGTGTCTAAAAGTGGAGATTGATTAGTAGCCCTGTTTGGGATGTCATAACCCTAAATTCATGAGAGATGAAACCAAATGGTTTTTACCACTATGTTCTACTCTAAATGTACTTTAAATGTGTCAATTTTAAAGTCTTGATGAATCTATCAACTGACTTTCCCAAGTCCATTCCATTTGTGAAAATCATTGTTATGCCAATGTTCCTAGTTTTGCAAATCCAAGTACCTAATTCTGAATGCATTCCAAATATTCATATTTATTCATCATGATCCCAAATCTAATATTTATACTCTCCTCATGACGGTAAATTAATGCCCCTAATTTTGTGCCCCCAATTGTCCATTTTCTGACATTTTTGTTTGTAGGCAGTTTCAAGTGAGCAAATTTGACAGTCAATATCTTTTGACTTAGATATTGTCATGACATGAAATTTGATACGGTACAATAATGTGGAATAGAGAATCAATGTGTTATATCTTAGGCTTGGGTTGTTTTTTTTAGTCAATTTTTAAAGCTAGTCTCATAGGCTTCCGGGTAGAAAATCATAGTTTGCAGAAAGTGCTAAAATGATTTTTAAAGTTTTCATTCAATGGTAGAATTTGATTTTAATCAGCACCAAGTGATTGATTGATCATCTTGAAGGGTCAGGTTTTTTAGTTAGAATTTTTTTTTTAGCTAGACTCACTTTGGGGTTGCTACTAATCTCATCAGGACAACAAGATATTGGAAAATAGAAGGGTTCAGATGTTACGATGATTCCAATTCATTAAAATGATTAGTGTGATAAATTATCATTCAAGTTTTAAATGGAATTATGCTTATCATTAACTAGAGAGATGTTGCATTAAATTCTATACAAATGTAAGGATTATGCATAGAAAACAATAAAGGAGAAAACTGAACATATTACAAATATTTTAGGACCCATGATTCTTAAGTATAATGCAACAAAAGTAATGGGGCTATTTACATTTGACCCTTACTATATAATGCAATATATACATGATAGATGAATGTTAAGGTATGGAGGAAGATAAATGGCATGCAAATTTTTTTTTAAAAATGGAATCCTAGGCAAAGCTTTGATTATGCCCATAAAATATTTCATAGGAAAACATAAAAGGCATGATCCTTCTTAAGGCTTAATCGAAAGCCCTTTTCCTTCTCTCTTGCTTCATGAACTGATTTATAACTGAACACATTAAAATTTTAAGTTCACTTGCAAAAACTCTAATTAAGTGGGATGGGGATTCATTCTGTGGGATTTGTAAGAGTGAATTAGGGTGCTACCTTACCCTCAAAATTGTAGTAGCTAAAGAAATAAGATGTGTGTGTTTTAAAGTAGAGATATAAAACTACTAGAATGGTTGACCATCTTCCCCTTGCTCACATGGATATATTTATGTCATCCACTTTATTTTGAGTAAAATGATGGGTAGTGTTTTTTTATCATTATAATGGAAGGAATGAGTATCATGATGAGGTGTGCTCAGTCACACACAAGAGGTATATTTAACTATGATCACTAGTTCTAAATGGAGAAGGGACGCAAAAAGGGGATATGATATTACAAATCTTCTATAAGGGAGATTTATAGATATGATTACATGGATAAGGATTGTGGAAGATTCATTTAAAAATTTTCTTTAAGGGTGGGTTTTAGATTTGAGACCTGACCCATGCCATGAGGCCTGATAAGAAGGGAATCTCCCTACTCACCCCTAGTGAATAGTGGCCTGAATGAATGAATATAGGATTAACCCCAACCCCATGGAATCCCCCTTCTCCTGTGACATCAACACTTAGAATTCTTGCATTCATATTTTAGCTCAATCCCACTTTTTTGGAGTCATAGCCATGAATATGCTACCATATCACAAGAGCTAAAGAAACAAATTTGTGCCTCCTATGAGCTTATGCAAAATGAATTCTAAAGGAGTTTAGCCATTGTTGTAATTGATAGATTTGCACCACTTCACCAAATGATCTATCATCATTTGAAATATAGATGATCTATAAATATGTGAGTGCAATTTCAATCATGTTGGGCATCTTTTCTATTCTACCCCAGTCTGTCCGCTCATGTAGAAAACACAAGCTAGTGACTAAATAACTTTTGATGGGGATAATATTGGTGTGATTTTCCTTGATTATACTAAAGATAGTTGTGAGAATTTAAAACTAATGATAATGATAATGTTGAAAGTAATTGGGAGGAATAACATGCCACCCATTTTAATTTTCTACACTTTGTTGAAACTCAAAATGAAGAAAGTGCATTACCACACATTTATCCCACATTGGTGGTGGTATGACATATTTTGATATCTATATGCTAAATCACTCAACTCATATGTTGTATTAAAGGCATGTGCCTTTTGAGACTTGAGACTTATGCAAATAGGGCTCACTTGGCCAGCTAGAGGGAGTAATAATGAATTTTGACCAAGCACGCTAACCAAGGAGATGACATCAGTAATGACATGGTAGTCGAGCAGCAATGTTGATACATGGCACCTAGGTGGACTAATAGTAGAATGACATATGGTACCAATTTTATAGAGTAGATGATGTGGGAGGTTTCAAGATCAACTCACCAGATTGCAACATGTGGTGAGATCAATGGTCATTACTATGTTCCAAAATAAAGATGTAGGGAAGATAGCTAAAGCAAGAAAGTGACATGATGAGATGTGGTAGTGGGTGATGACATGGCACTAAGTAGGAGAAACACACCGAATTGTGACACATGGCAAGATCAATGGCTATCTCATTCTCATGAAACAAAGTTTCTCACTAGTTCACTAATGTGATGATGTGATAGTAAATCAGATGTTGACATGTGGCACTATGTCAAAGGCCTATGAGTAGATAGTAGACTATTAAAGTGATTAAAGTGACACCACATGGTAGTGATGTTGTAAGGTGCCCTATAAGGTGATGATGTGGCAATGTGATTGTGCATGGAAATCTAATGGGAGGTTGGCATGTCACACTAAGTGAGGTGATAGGTGTGTATTGTAGACTAATTAGAGGGTACAACGTAGCACCCAAGTGGCGATGATAGTGCAAAGACAAACAAATCACATGGTGACATGTGTTAAAGCTTAGTCAAACTAGGGTTGACCTAGATGTAAATTTGAAGGGAAAATTCCAAGTTCAGAAAAAATAATTTATTATTATTTTTCCTTTGAAAGTATGTATAGACATTTTACAATAAAAAAGGATTATATCATAAATTTTTTGACTTTAGGCAAGGTTAATTTTTTGCATAAAATATAGAACTATGAATTGGTTAGGAATCTGATTTTCAAATGGATCTCTTGGGCATTTTTCATAAGAAAAAATCCCTTAGAACAGACTTTCTATATGTTTAGTTTATTTTTGTACAAGAAGCAATATGTGTGAGATATGTAGGGTTTTGTCTAAGATGCTTATTTTTTAATTATATTCTGGTATGGTAGTTCAAACTTTGTTTTTGATGAAATGATGAATTGGGTGTGCATCAAAGTTAGTGGAGATGTAGTTGGTGATGATACATGTTAGTTTAGTGAAGGATTTATCAACATTTTAGATGCATACCTAATTTTTTTACCAGAATGAGGACTCCTCATCACTTCGATTAGATATTTTGAATTTGTTTAAGATCAATGATGAGATTTCATTTAGATTTCAGTTGTAGATTGAAGAGAGAGGCTTTGTAGTAGTAGGGGATGGATATTCAAGTGGACATGTGTCACTTCTAGATTAGATCCAAGATTTCTTTCCTCTCCTATATCTTTCTTCTTTCTTTTCTTTCTCTGGTTGTTGATGGTTTGTTGGTTGTCCAGACTATTGAATAAAGCTATAGTTGCAATCTCGCCATTCATGCATAACATTTTATCTCTTGTATGGATAGCATTTAATGGTGTTTTATGTATAGTTCTAATCTATTGAGTTGATTTCTCAATTATGTACATGCATCTTGAATGTATTATTTCAAAGAAATGAATACAAGGAACATCAAACTTTTTAGTTTCATTCCAATTCTCATCTCCTATCTATGTTAGTTGGAATGTTTTGTGGTTTAGGAACAAATGGTTTAAACTTATTTGCAACTCCTTAAAATTGTATGTCTCAATATGCTTTTTTCTTGGAACAAAAAGCCAAGAAAATGCTTGATATATATGATAGGGTTGTAGGTTTCATGAGAAGGATATCATGAGTATGAGGGTTTTTATGAACAATTATATTTGATTCAAAATGTGATAGGGTAGATTTTATATCATGATGTATAGGATATGTCATTGATATCATGGATGTATGTTTGTGATTTGTGGAATTTCCCAATAGACAAGATACTGATTAGTTACAAGAAAAAAATGTTCTTGCTATTGCATATTTTAATTTTTTTGATATCAAACTTATATTGATTATCCATTTCCCTTTCCATTTAAGAGCTGAAAGGATGCCCTCACTTATCTTGTGGATTTCATAGGTTTTTACAATTTTCTACTACATGTCTTTGTCATTGCATAAGTATAGGAGAAATAATAGTTTTATCTTCTTTAGTATAGATTCAGATTGTATGCTTTTGGAACTTGTACCATATGAATGAATCTATAGCCTCACCCGCCTAAGTCTTGTAGAGCCTAAAGAAGAAGGAGCATAGTCTTATAGTTAGCCTCAATGTTTGAATATGTAAGTTGAATAACATAATTAGCTACCCCTAGATGTATTTGTTCCTATCATTGGGTTATTTAAAAGTTGTAATTCAAGAGCCAACACATCCTACAAAGGATTCTCCTAATTTGGGTGATTCATTTTTTGATGTTAAGAATACATTTTTTTCTTTGTTGGGTGAAATTATGGATGGTTTTTACACCAAGAAGGTAGATGATAGTAAGCATGTGAATAAAAAAATTGATAACCAAAAGGATGACAGTTAGGTGAGAATAGAGGGGGGCATGTAGATGTTCTTGATGTTGATAGAAATAATGATGTGGCTAGTCCCCTTCAAGGTGTGAGTATTGGGGCTTAAGATTACTTTAAGGTGCAGAATTGGGTTCTCCACAAGAGACATCAAAACCAAGAAACCAGTCATTAACGATACAATTTATTATAGGGAAAAATTGGAGTCTCGAAATAGAGTCTACTTTCAAAAAATTTATTAAGGACCTCGTAGAGTCAATGGGAAGAGAATAGTCCCAGCATGGTAAGGATGTTAAATGTGTAGTCAACTTTTATTCTAGTCTCTCAAAGGTTGAAGGTAATGTTGTTGGTATCAAATATTCTCTCTATAATTTTGATGATAGAAACCACATAATTCAGAAGACATCCACCCAACACCGTATGATCTTGATTAGTAAGATGGAAAAGAACCTCCAAGAGAGCAGCATTGTCTATCTCAATGACTATTGGGAGGTTGGTCAAGGTAGAGAGATGGATTCCAATTAAAGAACTAGGGTTTCTACCAAATTACCTATCTCCTAGGTTAGTAAGGAGGTTGAGTATATCTAGGTTTTTGCAAACCACATGATTTACTTAAGGAGGAAGAAGTTTCCAAACTTTTCAAAGATCTTCTTTGAGTGTGTGTGTGTGTGTGTCTGTGTGTGTGTCTTTTTTTGGCTTGGTTTTTTCCTCTATAGTATTAGGTTTGTGTCCTTTTGGTCTTGGGCTAGTTTTTTCTCATTTCTCCTAGAGTCATTTTTTGGTTTTGGTTTTGATCCTCTTGGGATTTAAATGTTTATATCTTAAGATCTATTATGTATATGGGTAATAGTATATATAACTTTGATTCTACATTAAAATATATTTCATCTTTCTATGTAAATTTTCTTAGGGGAGGGGACCTAGCATTTGGGCGTTCTAACCCTATGCTTCATAGAATCCTATATAAAAATTTCAAATCACTCATATTATTTTACAAGAAATATACTCAACAAGTCAGCTCCTTATAACTAAGTTTCCAAGGTAACATCATCAAATGTGAGGTCATACCAACAAGCTTTTTGAAAAGGTGTCCAAAATAGACCTAAAAAAAGAGAGATCAGTTTTAGTGCATTAGGGATGCCTATATTTATGTAATTAATGTGAAATACTAGAATTGCTTACATTTTAGAACAAGAGATACATTTAATTTAATTATAGATAGTCATCATTTACTTCACTCCCTCATAGAAATGGAAACACATTAACCTCAATTCAAGGAGACCTGCTCAGGACTTGATGCTAATTAAGAGTTTACGTGACCTTATTAGCCTCTTGTTGGTGAACAAATTTGTCACTTATAAAGAATGTGATTTGTCCCAATGGAAAAGTGTGGCAAACAAAATTCTCCAATAGTTGAATAGGCACTTGGTATATGGCCTTTCTTTGTGTTTAGAGGGGTAGCTCCCTCATAAGATGTAATTTTTAATTTTCAAATAAAAAGGTATTCAAATTCTAAAATATAGGAAGAAAGCTATTGAAGATGAATGCAAACAACAACTTCTAAGCCTTCTTAAGTCAACTTCAATTACTAATGAGAATGATCAAGAACTATGCTTGAAGTTTAGCATTAGTTCAATGATGATTTGATGGTTAACTACCATTGACACCATACCATGAAAAAATTAATTACAAAAAGAATCAACACCTAAATAGTTCAGATTTGGTAGATTAGAGAACACAAAATACACTTCCTTTTATTTCTTTACACCAAGGACATAAGAAAATATACTAATTACAAGAGCAAGAATTGTACACACTTTCCAAAAGTTTCTTTTCTATCAAACTTCCACATAAGAGTCCCCTTATTTCCAAATAGAAAAAGTCCCTCCACAAAGCCAAAATGATCCCTTATATAGACATTGAGGGTAAGAGCTACTCCTCCGTGGTTAATAACTACTTCCCAAATATGTGATTTAGGAGAGATTAATTAAGCTTGCAAAAGTTGACTTGTACAAAGAAAAATCTAAAAACATAACTTAATCTAGAAATACCAAGAATGCATATACATCTAGTCACTAGTCTTCTAACTATGTAATCTTTCTATCCAAACATGATTGACTTATCCTTCGAGGCCCTATAAGTACTGAGGATTTCCACAATTGAATCATAAATTGGGATGAACACATTTTACATTCAAAGTTTGGTTGTGAAGTATTTATCTTAGACTTCTTCCAACTCTTTCTCATGCATTGAGATGGGGTGACCTCTAGCTTGAACTATTCTGCTTTCCAATATCTTCCCAACTAAGGGGTCTTATCATCACTTTTAAAAGATGAAATTTTTTTTTGCAGGTAAACAATTCCTAGGATGGTTTCATCAATGTTGGCAAGCATACTTTTCAAAATGGGAGCATAATCAGGCTTTTGATATTTATACTTCATGATTCACTTGCTGATCCTTCCTTTTATTACTTTGAATGCATTTAATTTCCATGCTTCTAATCCTCTGAATAAGCATCAATGTTGAATGAACACCTTCATCTTCTTGAGTTTTAACCAAAAAATTCATGAGCTCAAATTTATTGTGTCAGTGTTCAAAAAATAACCATGGAATGCACTGCCTATAGATCTTTGTAGGCTTGGGACAAGGATCTCTAAATGTCATGTAATGGATTGCAGGTTGGACAATAGTCATTTTTTGACTTGTAGTGTTTTAAAAAAAGGAAATGATGACCTATGCATTTAGTCAAACACTTGCCAATCTATCTCATTATTTTCCCTCAAGGTACGTAGCTTCTCAAAATGCATTTTTTCTCAATAAAATCATTTCTTCAAACACCAGATATATCATGATCTAAAAACCTAAGCATAATCAACTGAAGGAAGAGGTGGTGATCTTCTTTGTATTCCTCACTATACCTATTTTTGGTTGAACATGAGACACTATATCCTCAATACCAATCAGAATGCATAGCAATGAACTTGAGTGTCTTAGAATCATTGCACTATTGTACTCCATAGTCATTGTCTATTTTAATTGTTTGAAGGCATCAACACCCCATCTTTTTTCAAAAACATTAGAATTCATCTCTAACATTTTGGGAATGGTTTAAACATCATACATTAAGTTTAATTCCTAGACCAAAAGTGTTAAATTGTCAAAATTAATTATTTTTTTCCCAAGCTTAGTTCTTCCCTTAGTGTATGATGTTTAAGGGTAGCCACCATTTTGGTGATCATATGGTATTCCATCACATAACCTACATACACTAGTAAATGCACAATGTTGGACTTCTAATACTTAATCACTATTGTTTGATGAGACATTGAACTCCTTGATTTCCCTCTTTAACCACTTGAGAAGAAGGGCACTAGCTAATCTTCAGAAAAAATGCATTGAAGACAAAAGAAAAGTCAAACATGATTTTTTAGAGATTCAAGAAAACATAAAAAAATTTTCCTCAAAATTTTTGTTTTTTTGGATCACAATATATACAAATCATAAAGATCAAGAGCTGAAAAATATCAAAAAAAATCATTTTGTTTTCATTTTTTTAAAATTTAGTCAATGGTGCAATTTGTAGGGATGATAGCCACATCTAAGAAGAAGGCTCTCAGTAAAAAAAAAGTAGAGGTTGATGGACCATATTGATGCATTTGGGTAATGACATAGCTCTATGACATTTCTCAGTCACCTTCAAACTCATGTGTAGTAGTTAAATTGTCAACATAACAGGTTGGGCTTAACTAGCACATGAGAAGCTTTGACTATTTTAGTGGTTAGGTGTAGGTCCCACTTAACTCAATCAGAGTATGATCATTCCCTATTTACTATGGATTTACCTTTTTCGTCTATTTTGACTTACCTTCCTAGTGGGTCATGTTGTGGTTCCACAATGCACACCATATTTCCTTGTGAAACAAGGACCCCTCTACCTTTTTTGGCTTTTTAGGGCCCTAGCCTAGGATCTGAGCCATTTCAAGGTCTTTCCTAGTTCCTAAGTTTGTTTTTGGGCCCTAATTGATGAGTTCCTATGCTTAGAAGTTAGATATTTTAGACATTGAAGGCATTTAAAAAGAGAAGGGGCATGCTAGCACACCCAAGTAGGTGTGTTGATGTGCCAAATAGTAAAGGAAGTGTTTTGAATCACACTCCCCAACAATGCAGTTACAGAGCGCTAGACTTCTTGACACTAAGCAGACCAGGAAGGCCTATAAAAACCCCTCCTTTTTCTCTATTCTTACCTTATCACTTCCAACTTGATCTACTTTTATTAAGCTCGGATGACTACACCTATGCACCATAATAGGTCTACTCCCTCCTTGCCTTTCCTATAGTGCATACAATGAAAAAATGTTAAGGTTGGTGCACAAATCCACACCTCCATAGGTGCACTGATGCACACTAATATTCCAAAACATAAAACTTAAAAAACTTAAGAAATTTTGCAAAGACTTTCACTCTACATTGGGTACGCATTAGCACACCTCCTTGGGTGTGCTCATGCACACCCACACTCGCATAATAGGCTTTAAAAACCTTGAAACAACTTTTAAAATCTCCTTTGGATGCATAGTAGTGTACCTTGTGAGGTGCGCTCCTATGCACTTGAAAGACATTATATGAAGGGTTTTGTGCAGAAAGTGCACTTGTCAGGTGTGCTTGGCGCACCCAATCTACATTTTTTTAAAGTGTCTTAAGTAGTCTTTTTTGGGTGTTCGAGCAATAAGATGTTTGGTTTCTTATCATGCTTAGTTCTAGGGTTTAATTTATTCATTTTTTCCTCAATTCCAAACTAATAAGTTCCTTTTTCTGTAGATATAATGACATCTTCTTCATCTTCCATGGGCAGGAAAATGACACCAAAACTTGTGGTCTTTAAAGCTACCTAGTCAGACATCAAGGATACTAATTTAGGACATACAGATTTGGGGGAATTTTTAAAGATTTGCAATAAACCCACTAAGAGGTCACAAATGATTTCTGCACTCATTAGATCAGGACTTGTTAACATAGTGTCACACCCAGTGTTGGTACAATCTTCGGAGCTCATTATGACACTTGTAAAACACTTTATCCTTGAGGAGAGGGTTGTGAAGAGTATAACAAGAGAAATTATCCTTGATCTACACCCAAATAATATTGAGAAGATATTTCATCTTCCATGGGCAGATCAGTATATTAGGCTTACCTATGAACAAGTAGAGAGATGGTACTGAGAACACATTGAGGAAGCCTTTGAGATCATTCAGTCCATGTACCTCATAGAGAAGACTCCCTTGGGAAAGAAGACTGACAAGGTTGATATGACTAGAGGGTATATGATAGAAGACATTGGATACTCCATCATACTTTTTAGTAGAGTCATGGGTTTACCTATAGCTAGACACCTAAATATCTTCATGGTGCACTTCATCAAAACAATAAAGAAAGTAGAAATGCCACTAGACTAGGCTACCACTTTGAGTCAGAATTTGTATAAGTAGCTGGTAGTGAAAAGGAATAATAGGAAATTTTATATGATTTCATATTTGGTATACTTGTTGGATGCAAGGATGACAAACTATCCAGTGCTATAAAAGAGGGGTAACATGCATGATCCTAATCCATGGCCATATATCATCTATCTCCAACTAGTAAAGAAGAGGCTCTTAGAGCAAAGCAAATAATATAGATTTGTTAATGATGCCTTCATATTAACTATAATTTGGTTCATAGAAAGGGATTATGTGAAGAGATTATCAACTGATGCAGTGGCACAAATAATGTCATATCCCCATTTTAAGATAGAATTTAAATAATTATTAGATAATAAAATGTTATTAAATAAATAATAAAGTTACATTAAAACTAATACTAAAATATAAAACAAGAAAATAATATTTATTTAATCTATATTATTAATAAAATAATATTTAGTATGATATTTTAAATAATTAAAAAAAAAAAAATTAAATACAAGAGACAATATTGCACAAAGTATGTTAACTTTCTAAATACAATTTAATAATAAATTAAATAAACACAAATAAGTAAGTAAATAAATAATATAACATAGAATAATATAAATTAACTAAATCTAATAAAAAGTCAAGAGATATTTAACAAATAAACATGACTCCTTAAAATTAAGATATAAAAGAGAGGAGAGTTTATTTTAGAGAGGAGGAAAAAAAAAGGAAGAGAAGAGGAGATGAGTTCAAAAAGGGAAAATGGAAGAGGAAAGTAATATGAAGAAAATAAGGAAGTGACTTTCTAAAAAGGTATCAATGATATTGAAAGGATTTGTGCCTTTTGAAAGGGGCATAATTATGAACAATTGTGACTCTTGAAAAATATTGTGATTATAAAGTATCAAGATTTCTCTAAAGGATTTTAGTCATGAAGGGTTGTGACTTTTTGGAAGGGTTATAACTATGAAGTGTTATGACTTTTCAAAGGATTTGTATTATGAAAGGGTGCAACTCTTGAAAAAGAAGAAGGTAAGAAATGTATGTTTATGAATTACATTTGTTTACTTATGTTTATAAATTTATTTATGAACCATACTTCTGAATAATATTGTGTTAGCTCATAGGGTTAACACCATGGATGTGAGGCCTCACCCTAGCCCATCATAGCATATCATAGTAGTTCATTTGCATTTTAAATACCTTATCATAGCATATCATAGTAGTTTATTTGCATTTTAGATATTTTATGTTTTGCATTGTAGATACTTTATATATTGAGACATTTTTATATGTTGGACTATTTTGGATTGTTACTCAGACTATTGGATACTATGGGAAAGTTTACTTTATGGTAATCATTTATGATGTTAGAGCTCATTTATGATGCTTGATGATTAGTTACATTCATGTACTTGGTTGGTTATTTTATTAATGAGTAGAAAGTAATATTTGAATATAAATATTAGATGGACTATATATATGTATGAAAATTATGAAATATACAAAAGAGTCATGTCATGCTTAGTTTGATAATGGTAGTATTATATATGCACAATGGTTAGAAATGGAAAACTATTATTCAATTAAGGAATGCCTTATGTTTTGATTCAATTATGAATATATAATTGATTGAGGATTTATATATGCATATATTTTATTTATCTTGGACTACTGATGTATGGTTTGAGTGTGCAAGAAATATCTATGGTAAAATGGAGAACCAAGACTATACCATTGTATTAATTGAGATTGCCAAGGTTAGATCTAATGAAGAAATCTTAACCTCATTGTTAATTATTTTAATTTGTGAACATAATGTGAATGGATGTTTTACATTAAATTCCTTTTTGTGAAAATTAATTTGCCACTCGTAATGTTAAATGTATATTTATAGTGTCATTTGACACTTGTGTTGTTATTTGTTTAGTGGAAAGTCAAGTTGAGTCATTGGCAAAAGATACCCAACCTTATTCCTAACCAGTTATAAATGTTTAGGCTTTATTTGAGTCTTAGAGTGTTCTTTTAGTGAAATTAAGTTACCTACATGTTAGTACTATACATTAGGTCTTTAATTTTGGTTTTACTAGAGTTAAAATCTCCTTTCTAACACTCTTAAAATTCCATATCTTAAGTATTGCGAAAATGGAAGAAGACTTACCCAAATTCCCACCTTATCTCCAATGAGTTGATAATTCCAACCAAATAGGGAAACTTATGTTGAGTTAAAGTCTTTTTTCTCTTTCATGATAGAGAAAAATTAGGAATGTTTTTATTTTAGAGTGAATTTGGAAAAATAGAGGGGGCATTCACCCACTATCTAGTTTTTAGAGAATTTTGGTTTTGGAGATTTGAAAAAAGGAAGGATAGAGGGCTCTTCTCGAATTGGGTCATTTACAATAGTTTGGAGAAAGCTTGGAGCTTTTTCCATGTTTTAAAAATTATGTGTTGTATTATTATTTTGAATATAAAATGTGTAAATTTTTTTACAGATGCATATATCTATTTTGCATTGTCCCTGTTGTATTGCTGGGTGTGGATGAATTTCTATTGCCCTATTTTTATTTGATTTTGAGAGTATGATGTTAAGGGTGTGGAAGGACATCACTCACCCTTGGGAGGGTAGAAGTGGCTTTAAGGGTGAAGGGGCTAGTTGGGCCTATCCCTTGAGGGTAGAGTCTATTTCCTAGAAGGAAGAGGGCTAAGCATGTAGTATGGGTTGCATGTGCCAGCACTTTGTTATGCACTTTGGGGGTGATAAGGAGAGAAATTTTGTGAGAATTGGTATTTATTTTGTATGCCTTGTGAAGGAAAATTTGGATTTCTATAATTGGCTTCTCCTTGCAGTTTTGGACACACCTTCACCCATTCTATTGGTTCTCTGCTAACCTACTGTGTAAGCTGAAAAGGGTGTTAAATGTTGTATCATATATTGTTGTTTCATATGTGTGTGCTTGATTGTTACCTAGTTGGTCTTGGTTCTCCAAGCTTGGTGGGTGGTCTCTTAGAGACCTAGGCTAGGAGGTGAGCTCTCCATGGTATATAGGGTTTTTTTGTATAGGTTTTCTAAATGGATATGTGTTGCAAAAATGCTTGGAAGATTTTCACTTTCTATTGAAGATTTGAAGATGATTCATTTATGCACATTTGTAAAAGTTATGTAATATAAAATATCAATAGTAGATCTTCATGTGATTTTTAAATTGATGTAAGGATCCAATTATGATTGTAACATTTGAAAGAAATTTTTAATACTATGAATATATATTTTGTGTTTAATATTTCTTAAATTACTTCCAAGAATTAAAATTGAATGTTATTATTGTATGTGTGCATGTGTGTGTCTTGTTCAAGATAATTTGGGCATGACATTTTGGTAACAGAACTTTCTCATCTTCCTCTATATTTGTGCTTTTAATTTTTAAAAAAATAATAATATGACCAAACAATATAATAACATGATATCCAACATATCATGTTTTATTTAATGCTTTACAATTTAAAAGTAATTAAGGCTTATAATTTTTATTTTTATTCTTATTAAAAATTAATTAATCAATATTTATTTTATTTTTTTTAAATAGAATATGATATTATAGAATTCATTATTTATTCACAAATATAATATTATCAAATATTGTATTCATTAAGTTGTAAATGTATATAAGCATTGTAGTAAATTTAAATATAAATAAATAAATAAAGAGGTATTAACAAATTGGAAAATTTAGTAATTAATATGATTCTTTAAAAAAAAAAAAATTCATTAATAACCACAATTATACACATAGCTTGTGTGTGAAAAATCTTTGTTCAAAATCAATACAATTAATACATGTTGGTTATAACTTTAGTATGAAATTTTTTCAAAGTATTAATACTTTTTGGAAAATCATAACAACAATGATATGGTAGAAAACCAATTAAGTCATCATCAATTGAAAAAGCAAACCCCCATCTTAAACTTGAAATTTTACAACTTGAAATATCTACGTAGTATGTGTTCTCTTTGTTTAACAAGATGTGACTTCTCATAGCACTATGAACATTAAAATTAAACCTTTTTACACTTAACATATGAAAAACTTTTACCCTTATATAGGATGATTTTTGTCATGTGTTCCCATAGAGCTGGTCAAGGTGGTCAATGAGGTAGGGCTCCTAGAACCTCTCGTTCAAAAAATATTGAGATAGAGTAGCTCGAGTATGAGGTTTGAAGAGGAGATCATGTACCACAACCTAACCCACCTCCAAACCCTAATCATGACATTCTAGATGCATTGCATAACCTAATTGGAGTTATTCAGCAACACTTACCACCTATACTACCATAGCCAGAGTAGAGAAATTTAGGCAACCATAGGGCAGTTATTAGGGAAAGGACTAGGAGTCCTCCACTTAACTAGGTTGAGGGTCATGATGATCATGAGGTTTAGTCAGTTTAGTAGGTATTTCCACATCTTGACCCAATGACACACATAGTGGAGAGAGCTCCTAGAGACATTGGCGATGACATTAGAGGGTTGATTCGAATCAAACCTCCCTTATTCTTGGGAAATATAGATGGTACTAGTGTAGAGGCATGGTTATAGTGTTTATAGCGATTCTTTGGATTGTCCTTATGGAAGCAATCTGAAGGCATGACTTGTGGTACATCTCCTTCATGAGTCAGCTTCTACCTAGTGGTAATAGGAAGAGGCCTTGGGTGAGGTGCATATTGACACTCTCACATGCGAATCCTTTCTAAGTATGTTCAAGGATAGATACCTTTTTGAGTATTTTAGATAGAGATAGCTAGAGGCATTTCATGACTTGCAGAAAAAAGGACTTACTATGGCATAGTATGAGCGTAGATTTCTTTACCTCCTTCCCTATGTTGAGTATATGAAGGGTGAGAAGCTACATACTGATTATTTCATTAAGGATCTTAATGCACCCCTCTAGGATTCTATCCAATTAGCTTTTCTAGCTACTTTTAGAGAGGTAGTTGAGAAAGCCCTAGTAGTGGAGGATATTCATAAGGGGGGGCAGAATCAGTTTCAGCATAAAAAAAACTCAAGACAATTTTCAAGTCAGTAGAGACCCCCTTGGAAAGGGGAATAATAACTAGTCAAGGGGATACTTTAAAGTTCCTCAACCATAGCAAGATTACAGACAAGGATCATCATAGGGATATAGGGGCTCTAAGATTAAGAAGCAATGGAAATCTTAGGGTCCTAAACAAGATTAGAATACATAGATGCCTTATACATAGCCAAATAGGACTTAGCAGTCCTGTAGGTGTGGTTTAAGTTGATCTAGTTAGACTGGAGGTTTGTAGTAGACTATGTCACAGGGTATTAAAATTCAGACTAAAGGACCATGCTACACTTGTGGTGGAATGGGTTACATTGCTAGAGACTTCCCATATGGTCTAGCATCGAACTATTAGAAAGGAGCTACTTCAGAGCCCATAGTAGGTGACATGGGTAGATCTCATAGAGTATTTGCAATAGTTGATAACTACCAGGTAGAGCATCAAGCCATAGTCATTGAGGCTATAGGTATGATTCGAGGTAGTTGAGTCTCTATTCTATTTGATTCTAGAGCTATTGATTCATTTATATCTCCATTAGTGGTGGAGCATTGCGAGCTAGTGGCAATTAGTCAAGAGGTCAATTGGGAAGTAGAGTTAGGCTCAAGCGCTAGAGTGTTAGTTGATTCCTTAGTTTGTGACTGTAAGATTTAGATTGGAGACATGACTACCATGGCTAATTTTCACATTACCACTTTGGGTACCTATGATGTAGTTCTTAGCATGGATTGGCTTTATTCCCACAATGCCAATATGGATTGTCATGGCATGTCCATAGTGATTTTTGGAGTATAGAGGCTTGTATCTTTTTGTATGATATCCACTATGTAGCTAAAGCAGTGCTTGCATAAGGGATATTAGCTATTTTCCATAACTATTAATGATAAGAATGAGGATTTTTAGAAGGAGACTTCACTTGATGAGTTTCCTATCTTGTAGGAGTTTGCAAATGTTTTTCCCTCAGAGCTTCCTGGTATGCCTCCACCTAGAGCAATTGATTTTAACATTGATCTTGTGCTAGGAGCTGAGCCTATTTCTAGGGAACCATACTGGATGACCACACAGGAACTTAGTGAGCTTAAGATGTAGTTAGAAGAGCTTTTAGAAAAAAGGCATATTTGTCCTAGTGTGTCACCTTGGGGTGCTCCAATCATCTTTGTAAAGAAGGATGGATCACTTAGGTTTTGTATCAACTATTGATAGCTAAACAAAGTAACTATTAAGAACCGATACCCAATACCTAGGATTGATGACCTTTTTTATTAGCTAAAGGGTGCCCATATCTTCTCAAGGATAGATCTTAAGTCAGGTTATCATAAGTTGTTGATAGTAGAGAGTGATATCCACAAGACTACTTTCGTATGAGGTATGGCCACTATGAGTTCATTGTAGTGCCATTTGGTCTCATGAATGCTATAGCTATATTCATGTGTCTTATGAATCAAGCATTCCATACATTTCTAGATAAATTTTTGGTGGTGTTCCTTGATGATAGTTTGATTTATTCTTGTGATGAGAAGGAGCACAAGCAACATTTGAGACAAGTACTTCAATTTTTGAGGGAGAATCAGTTGTATGGTAGTTTGAAAAAGTGTGCCTTATTCAAACCTAAGATACATTATCTAGACCATTTTATTATAGGTGATGGGATCTTAGCAGGCCCATCTAAGATTTGAGCTATTATGGAATGTCCAACACCCACTAGTGTCATAGAGGTGAGGAGTTTTATGGGATTGGTTGGCTATTATAGATACTTTTAAAAAGTTTTTTCTAGGTTGGCTCATCCCATTACATCTCTTTAGAGGAAGGGAAATAAGTTCAACTAGATAGAGAAGTGTGAAAGAGTCTTCCAAGAGCTCAAGAGAGCTCTCACTAGTGCACTAATACTTGTAGTGCCTAACCCATCAAGGGATTTTGTTGTTTATACAAATGCTTCTTTGGATGGCATAGGAGTAGTTCTTATGCAGGATGGTCAAGTTATTGCATATGAGTCTAGGAAGCCTAAGACTCATGAGCTGAATTATCCTACTCATGACCTAGAGCTTGTAGTAGTAGTTAATGCTTTAGTAAGATGGTGACATTTTCTCTTAGGCAACCATTTTGAGCCTCATTCAGATCATCACAGTTTTTAATACAGCTTTTCACAACCAAACCTTAATGCTAGGTAGAGAAGATGGATGGAGTTCTTATGTGAATATGATTTTGATGTTCATTACATTAAGGGCAAGGAGAATGTGGTTGTAGATGTTGTAAGTAGGAGATGACATATGATATCTTCCATGACTACTGCCACAAATTTGAAAGAGCACATCTTATGATATTTTCCCAAGGACAAGTTAAATTGAGAGATTTGTTAGATTGCACATTCTTAGAGACCCCTAGTGGGAAAGTATGCAGATTATTCTTTGGAGCCTAATGAGCTTTTATGTAATAGATGACACATTTATGTACCTTCTTCAGGTGACCTATGATATTTCATTATTTTAGAGATTCATTGAGCACCATATGCAACACATCCTGGTGTCAAGAAGTTACATTCAAACTTGAGATAGTTCTACTTTTGGCTCAAAATGAGGGTACAGATTACCAATATCATTGCTAGATTTCTTGAGTGTCAGAGAGTGAAGGCAAAGCACAACCATCTAGGGGGATGAGATACCTATGTAGAAGTGGGATGTGATATCTATGGACTTTATTATTGGCCTTCCTATGTCTTCTCATCGTCATGATGCTATCTTGGTGACAGTTGATACATTGACTAAGGTCACTCACTTCTCACCTATTTGAACTACCTTTACAACACCAACATTAGCACAAGTGTTCTTATGAGACATTTTCAGGCTTCATGGCATTCCTCGTAAGATCATTCCTGATCAAGACTCTCTATTCACATCTTCATTTTGGCATGAGCTTCAAATAGCTTTGGGTACTAGTCTTAATTTTAGTACAACATATCATCCTCAGACTGATAGATAGATGGAAAGGGTTAATCAAGTATTATAGGACATGTTGTGAATGTATATGATGGACCATTAAATAAAGTGGGAGGAGTACCTTCATCTTGTGGAGTTTGTGTATAATAATAGCCATCATACTTCTATAGTTATGCCTCCTTATCAGGACCTATATGGTAGACCTTGCAGGACTCCTTTAAGTTGGGATAGGATTGAGGATTAAGTATCCATTGGACCACAGTTAGTAAGATACATGGAGTAGCAGGTTGATTTGATTAGGTAACATCATAGGGAGGCTCAAGATAGATAGAAAAAGTATGTTGATGCTAGGAGAGAAGAAAGAGAGTACATGGTTGGTGATAGAGTTTTTCTAAAAGTGCATCCACACAAGAGCCCAATCAATTTTGGAAAGGGTTCTAAGTTCGCATCTCAATTTGTTAGAACATTTGAGATACTAGAGAGGATAGGACTAGTTGCATACCATTTAGCTTTGCGACCTAGCCTATCACGCATCCACGATGTGTTTCATGTTTTAGTATTAAGTAAGTATATTTATGATGAGTCTCACATTGTAGATTGGGGTTCTTTATAGGTGGAGTTAGACAAACATGTAACTTTGGAGTCCACTTTTTTTTTGTGCTGATGGACCCTAACACTTTGAGGCAGGGAGTTGGACCAAGTTAGAGTCTAGTGGGATTGTTATGATGAGGTCATAGCTTCATGGGATGACACAACATAGATGAGAGCTCAGTACCCATACTTCTTTGATGAACACTAGGAGAAGGTTTATGCCTAGGGGGGGGAGGATGTGAGGCCTCACACTAGCCCATCATAGCATATCATAGAAATCCATTTGCATTTTATTTACCTTATCATAGCATATCATAGTAGTTTATTTTCATTTTAGATACTTTATATCTTGCATTATAGATATTTTATATTTTGAGACTTTGTTATATGTTGGACTATTTTGGACTGTTCCTTAGACTATTGGATACTATGGGACACTTTATTTTATGGTAATCATTTATGATGTTAGAAATTATTTATGATGCTTGATGATTAATTATGCTCATGTACTTGGTTGGTTATTTTATTAATGAGTAGGAAGTTATGTTTGAATATAAATGTTAGATGGATTATATATATGTATGAAAATTATGAAATGTACAAAAGAGTCATGTCATGGTTAGTTCGATAATGGTAGTATTATATATGCACAATGGTTAGAAATGGAAAACTATTATTCAATTGAGGAATGCCTTATGTTCTAATTCAATTATGAATATAGAATTGATTGAAGATTTATATATGCATATATTTAATTTATCTTGGACTGCTGATGTGTGGTTTGAGTGTGCAAGAAATATCCATGGTAAAATAGAGAACGAAGACTATACCTCTATATTAATTGAAATTGCCAAGGTTAGATCTAATGAAGAGATCTTAACCTTGTTGTTAATTATTTTAATTTGTGAATGTAATGTGAATGGATGTTTTTAGATTATATTCATTTTTGTGAAAATTGATTTTCCACTCATAATGTTAAATGTATATTTATAGTGTCACTTGACACTTGTGTTTTTATGTGTTTAGTGGCAAGTCAGGTTGAGTCATTGGAAAAAGACACCCAACCTTATTCCTAATCAGTTAGAAATGTTTAAGTTTTTATCCCCTTGAATAACATATCTTATGAATATTTTAATTAAATTAAATTTCGGATTTCAAGTTCAGGGTGACTTTAGAGGGCTTTGTTTGGGTCTTAGAGTGTTCTTTTAGTGAAATTAAGTTACCTACATACTAGTACTATATGTTAGGGCTTTAATTTTGGTTTTACTAGAGTTAAAATATCTTTTCTAGCACTCTTAAAATCCCATATCTTAAGTATTTTGAAAATGGAAGAAGACTTACCCAAATTCCCACCTTATCTCTAGTGAGTTGATAATTCCAACCAAATAGGGAGACTTAGGTTGAGCTAAAGTGTTTGTTCTGTTTCATGATGGAGAAAAATTAAGAATGTTTTTCTTTTAGAGGGAATTTGGAAAAATAGATGGGGCATTCACCCACTCTCTAGTTTTTAGAGAATTTTGGTTTTGTAGATTTGAAAGAAGGAAGGATAGAGGGCTCTTCTCAAATTGGGTCATTTACCATAGCTTGGAGAAAGGTTGGAGCTTTTTCCATGTTTTGAAAATTATGTGTTGTATTATTTTTTTGAATATAAAATGTGCATATTTTTCTACAAATGCATATGTGTGTTGTTCATTGTCCCTATTGTATTCGTGCATGTGGATGAATTTCTATTACCTTATTTTTATTTGATTTTGAGAGTATGATGTTAAGGGTGTTGAAGGACATCACTCACCCTTGGGAGGTAAGAAGTGGCCTTCAGGGTGAAGGGGTTAGTTGGGCCTATCCCATGAGTGTAGAGTCTCTTCCCTAGAAGGAAGAGGGATAAGCATGTAGTATGGGCTGCATGTGCCAATACTTTGTTATGCACTTTGGGGATGATAAGGGGAGAAAGTTTGTGAGAGTTGGTATTTATTTTGTATGCCTTGTGAAGGCAAATTTGGATTTCTATAATTGGCTTCTCCTCGAGGTTTTGGGCACACCTTCACCCATTCTATTGGTTCTCTACTAACCTACTATATAAGCTAAAAAGGGTGTTAAATGTTGTATCATATATTGTCATTTTATATGTGTGTGCTTGATTGTTACCTAGTTGGTCTTGGTTCTCCTAGTCTCTTAGAGACCTAGGCTAGGAGGTAACCTATCCATGATATACAGGGTTTTTTGTACAAGTTTTCTAAATGGATATGTGTTGAAGAAAAGGTTGGAAGATTTTCACTTTCCGTTGAAGATTTGAAGATGATTCATTTATGCACATTTGTAAAAGTTATGTAATGTAAAATATTAGAAGTAGATCTTCATGTGATTTGTAAATTGATGTAAGGATCTAATTATGATTATAATATTTGAAAGAAATTTTCAATACTGTGAATATATATATATATATATATATATATATATATATATATATATATATATATATATATATATATATATATATATATATATATATATATATATATATATATATATATATATATATATATTTCTTAAAATGTTTCCAAGAATTAAAATTGAGTGTTATTATTGTATGTGTGTGTGTCTTGTTTAAGATAATTTGGGCATGACAATGGATATTAATGAGACTTGAAGCATGGAGCATGTGAGATATTTAAGATCTCCATTGTCTACCATGGCTGAGAATTAATGTTACTCATAGCATTGAGCATGCGATATATTTAGCTCGAGCACAATGCTTCTTATGACATTCATTAGAAGATTGATTATGTTTTGTCTTGTTTGAAATATGTTGAGAACTAGGAGCAACAACTACCAAATCCTTCATAGATTTTATAGGAAGATTAATAGTATTCTTAGGAGAGTTATAAGAAATACTAGGAGCTTTATTGATAGAACTAGAAGACATAGAAAGATTAGTTATGGAAGGAGTTAGAAAAAGCCCTTGATTAAGATCCATCAAAGGCATGCTTAACTTGAGAATATTGTATTTCTATTAGTCTTGATATTAGCAAAAAAGATTTTCAAGCTACGCAAGACATGGATTAGGTATTGAAGGCCAAAATAAGTCAAGTGCAACACAATCCCTAGGCCTAGAAGGTCGATATAAACTTTGTTTAATTGTCTACACTTGTTCATCATGAATTACTTTAAGACAATTATGAATAGGAGAAGCAACAAGGGAAAATGTACCAAGTTGTGCTGCCAAAAAGATAACACACAACTCAAATTTTTAAAATTCTAAAAGTGCATATATTCTATAGTGCATGATTTCTTTTAAAACCTAAAACTTTTTATACATGGGCTACAAACACATGACCCACTCCATTTGATCTTATTTCTTTTTTTTGTTGCCTTCTTTTCCCTTAATAGCACACACTTAGTTTGTAGAAGTTGAAAAATGTTCTCACTCTTCTCCTCAAAATGCCTCCTCATCGCCAAAGATCAAGATTGAGATCACATAGTATATTTTTTACTCTTGTTTTTGTATTATTTTGTATATTTTTGTGTTGTTTTGTATGCTTTTTTTGTGAGGCCTCCCTTGATATGTCATAGTATAGATGACATAATTGCATTATGATACTTCTAATTTGATATTTTGATATACTTTTGAGACTATAGAGTTATGTTATTTTAATATCTACATTTTGATGATCCGCACTTATGTTTGCACATTAAGACCTAAATGATATAATTAATGATTTTGTTCATATACTAATATTTTCAATTGCTTTGATAGAAGTTGAATTTCAAAAATGCTTGTGATGTAATGTTTAAGTGTGTGTGTGTGTGTGGGGGGGGGGGGGGGGGGGGAGGGTATGTTACATTCTTTTGATATTTTGGATTTGGATATTTGATTGTATTCAAGATTTATTAGGACAATGGCCAATTTTATCTATTGATTTTGACACTTACATTAGTGTTCTACACCTACGATATGCACTATGAACTTGATATTGTGAATGGAATGATTGAACACATATGGATGCAACTTTATGACATGATAAAATTAGATTATAATATGATGATTATGATGATCTATGATTTAATGAGATATGCAAATAAATGTTAATTTAATTTAATGTGATATGTAGATACATGTAAATTTGATCATGATGATTTATGATTTAATGTGATATGCAGATAGATGTTGATTTGATCTTGATGGTTTGCGATATGTAGACCCTGATATTTTAACATTTTGAATGATTTATTTGAGATGATTAGGAAAGGAAATTTAATTGAATTATGTTAATAAGATTTCATAACATTTGAAATTATATGCATTTATGAAATATATTTATATAACCTCCTTGGACTACTAATGCTCGAGTTTAATCTGTAGGAAGTAGAACCATGGAAATTTTAGGAGGAAACAAGTTCCAAACCTTTGTGAAAATAATTTAACCAAGGTGAATCTTTGGAACTTTCAAAAGCCTCGTTGTGAAAGCATTTTTCTTCATAAATGTAATTTGTTTACATCTAAAAATGTTTAATCATAAAGATGCATTAGGGGGCATGTCATGGTGATGAGGAATGTATTTTTATGTGTCACTTGAAACTTGTTAATTTTGTGTGCAATGACATGTCATCTAGGGTTTTGGTTATGGTGGCATTTTACCTTGAAATTAATTACCTTGTTGATGAATTAGAAAACCCACTTGACAATGGGTAGGATGGGTCAACATCAAAGAAAATTCGAATTTGAACTTGACTAGGATTTTGAGGAGTCATTAGGTGGTCCCAAAGTGCCTTTTATGTTGAAATAAGCTACCCATGTGATAGTATAACAAGTAAGGGACCTAATTTTGAACATGTGAGTGCCTAGATAGCCTAGGGGGGGCGTTTACCCATGCATTCTTCCATCAATTCGAAAATTGTAGTTGTCACATGTGTTTTTCTGTCATGTTCCCACTAAGTCAAATATAACCATTTTAAAGGAGACAATTTTGCAAGAGGCGATGACTTAGTGTTGTTTCTAAAAATGGTTAATGGGAAGGCCTTATTATAGGGTCTTGGACAAACTAGTGGGGTGTTCACCCACTCTCTAAGCTTAGAGATAGTTAGGTTTTGGAGGGAGATTAAGGGAGCTCTACAACAACTTTATTTGCCTTAGCTTGGACCAAAGTTAGTTTTTTCAAAACATGATCATTTCCTTCTTTTGTAATGCATAATGAATAAGAAAGTATGGAGAAATTTGTTATGGGTTCATGCAATGTATTATGAATATTGTATTGTGGATTTAGGCATTGTGAAGTGGTGGTTGTGAATCTTGTATTATGGATTTGGACATTGTGTTGTGATGTTTGTGAGCCTTGGATTTGGGCATGGTGTTGTGTCATTATGCAAATGAGTATTGTGTTCATGTAGTTCCTTGATTTTCTTTCTTGATCTTGTTCTTTGATTTGAATGTAAAGTGTTGATATGGGTGTGAGGGCTTTACTCACCCTTTGGGAAGGGAAGAGAATTCCATGGTGAAGGACTTAGTTGTGCTTGGAATATAGTTGAGGACCCTGGAGTATGGGCTCCATTGTATGTCATATCCATTAATATCTTGCTTTGTGGGTGATAAGGGCAATGGTGGTGTAGAAATGAAGATTATGGAGTATGGGTATTCAAGACTGCTATTGTTATTGGTAGTATGTTGGAAGTTCTTTTTGAAAGCCCAAAAAGGGCATGGAATTGTTGAATTGTGAAATCCTTGAAAGGTCATGAAAATTATTTATTGCAAATATGTGATGATATGGAAAACCTCCTTTTGAAAGAACACCTTAAACCTATGTTGAAGGTTCCATTGGTGGATCATTGTGAAATATCTTGGCAGGGGATTGTTAAGTGTTGTAATGTGATGTTCATGTATTTGCCAAATTTGAATGAAACCTAGTTTGGATCTTGTTTCCCCTACTCAGTGGGTGGCTTCATAGAAGCCTAGGATGGAAGTTGAGCTTCCATGGTTCCAAGTTTTGTGTTGTGATCCAAGTTTTGTGAAGATTGGATTCCTTACAGATATTAGGGTTTATTCTTGGCAATGTTGGAAACTAAGTCTATGTGGAGATACAAATCTTCCATGTCATTGTAAATGTGTTAGGATGATAGGTCTCCATGTTCATTTCATTATGATGTAAAGAGGGATATTCTTATTATTGTGTCTTGTTGAAATGTGTAAGGAAAGATTGAAAAATATTTATATAGTTTACTTGTAAGAAAACATTCATTATGATTTTTCACATTATGTAAATTGATGCAAAGTGGAGAATCATGAAAATGAAACACTTCTTCCTACAATTCATTTAGTGTAAATATTTCATGGTGGTTACATCCTTTGATATAGTTTATTTAATTCAATGCAATAATGGTTGTATTGTAAATATTTATGTTATGCATACAATATGATAGAAGAAAGTTAACATATTCAGATAGTTTATTCATGTGTATGAAGTGTTAGGGCACTTGGACTTCAAGTTCTAATTAAAATTTTAGGTGGCACCATCACACCATCAAACATATATACAAAAATTTCATGGTAGGATAAAAAAAGAAATTAAGGCTTGAGGGAAATACATAGCCCAAAACTAAGAGAAAACTAGCTATAGGTGCATATTATGCTCTCTGGAAAATGTATGGGGAAGAAAATTAATTCCTTCCCCATAATATAGAGCAATAAAATATTCAAGAGAATATACCCTTGGGAATCCAATATCTAAAATAAAATAATAAGGACTAGGATATTAGTACAATGATTCACACAAATAATAAACTCTTAACTTAATAACAATTGAAAATCGGTGACTGTGACCCTTGTCACATCTTTTTCAAATAAAAACACTCATATATATGTACATTTTTGTGTGTGTATACACATATACATACATACATACATATATATACATGTTTTAGACTAGGTCAAGATTTTATTAGTAGCTAAGCCCCTAACACTAAGCACTAGGTGTTGTTGATCAAGTAAACACCACCATCCTAAAACAATAAAATTTTAAATAAAAAATTTGGGATACTTGTGATTAAGGTAGGTTGGGTGGGGGGGGGGGGGGGGGGGGGGGGCGGGGCGGGCGCTGGGCTAATTATACCCTAAACCCTACCTCTTTCCCCAACATCTAAGTGGCCCTCTATCCCATGTATGCACAAATTTTAAAAAATAAAACTATTTGAGTGAAAGGCAAGAAACGGGTCCCCACCTTACTTGACACCACAAACTCTTTAAAGGCCCTTGAAACATGTCAGGGGACTTGGCATTACCTTGGTCTAACCTTATGTCAAGCTTCCCTTTTAGCACCGTCCTTTATGGAGAGGAAAGGTGGTATAAATAGGCAATGACTATCCAAGCAGTTTGTTCAACTACTTAGATGCCCCATGCCATGCTCCCATGCCTTGTCAGTTTGTCAGTACTTTCTATTAGTCTTTTAGGGGTCATGCAAAGATAAAAGGCTATACAAAAAATGCTCAGTCTATACAAGCCAAAATGGTCATATTGCTAGTATAAGCCAGTTCTAATTTTGTTCTTTTTTATCTTATTTCTTTTATCTGATGGGGGAATATCTTATTTAATGGTAAGACAAAGATGCCTCTTGTTTATTTATGTAATTTATTGTTATTAAATAGTTTTATTGTTCATATATTATTCCATAGAGCCTATCATTTTTATATAGGTCTTTCTGATATTAATGGGTCGGTAATATCTGAGTGCAAGTTTTGGTTTACTTTCTTGGTTTCATCCATGTCAACATCGGTGTGGTTGTAAAATTGCACTGAGTACTTTTAGTTGTAGCTTTGAAGTTTTTGAAAGTATCGACAATTACAAAGAATTAGAATACAATACTAACATGTTGTAAAAGTGTATTGGAAAAAGAAATTATAAGGAATATAATAGGGAGAAATGATATATTAATTGAATAAGTTCTATAATTGTTCTATTTTTTTATATAATATTATTAAAGTTGTTAGCGTTGATGATAATTATTTAAGATAAAATGAAACACATTATTTATATCTTCAAAGAAGGTAATTATGTGGTCTAATATGAGTGTGTCAACAAAATATGACTTTTGTAAAGTATATGTCTCATTTTTTAAAGAAACATTTTTTATAAAAACTATGATATTGTGTGGCATCATGTTTGATAATGTAGCCTCTAAACCTTAGTTATAAGTAGGGGGCTTGCTATGTAAGTTGTACAATGTTGGGAGTGAATTGAAATTTCTATAGAAGATTTTGAAAAGTGTAAAGCTAGTGCTCAACTATTCGGTTTTCTCCCTTAGAATGACTTCAACAAGATCACATGTTTTCATGAGAGTTTCTGTCAGGCTTCATGAAAATGGAAAAGGCTATCTAGGTAGTTTGTTCAGCTGCTTGGATGCCCTCTCCCATGATGCAACTTGTTAAATATATATTTTTAAAAATATATCTCTAAATAAATAATAGTTTAAAATATAAATATTTTTTATTTTTATTCAATCATATCAAAAATTGTTTAATATTGTAATTAATTTGAATTTTATATATTATTTTTAAAATGTTATATTATTTTCAATATTTTTATTTTTAAATCAGTATTAACTATTGTTTTTGTTTTTAACCTAAAAAAAATAAAATTGTAAATTAAATTTAAAAAAATTTCAACTAAGCTAATTTAAATTATTCTTAGTATTTCATTTATAAATAACTTTACTTTACTAATAAGTAATTAAAAACTAAGATATAGTTTTACAATTTTATTTATATTTATGTTACATTATAAGTTTAATCTATAAATAATTTTCTAAATTACATTGTAAGTTCAATCTATAAATCCTTGACTTGGATTTCATATCATTTTGAATTTTATAATTTTTGTTTTACACAATTTTCCTTCTTGGCCAATAGTTTAATTTATATATATATATATATATATAATTTTCATTTATTTAATTTTATTATATGTTATTAATTTAATTATAGATGGTATGATAAAATTTTTTAATTACAAATGTTAATCTATGATGAATATAATAGTGATAAAAAATTCATCCCACTTAATTACTTATTAGTGTATACAACTTTAATCAAGTTTCTAAAATAAATAAATAATGAAAATAATATATATAAATATAAACTTTTTAATATTTATAAAATGTAAATGATCAAGAATAGTTTGATATAATTTGTATTGATTTATTTGAGATCTTTTTTCATTTTAATATAATATTCTTAAATATTCTAAATTAACTATAATGATTGTAACAAAAATTTAAAAACAATAGTTAATAATAATTTAAAAATAAAAATATGTTAAAAATATTGAAAATAATATAACATTTTAAAAATGATGTATAAAATTAAAATTAATTACATTATTAAACAATTTTTGATATGATTGAATAAAAATAAAAAATATTTATATTTTAAACTATTATTTATTTAGAGATATATTTTACATTTAAAAAATTAGGTTAAAATACAAAAACAATAGTTAATAATGATTTAAAAATAAAAATATGATATAAATATTGAAAATAATATAACATTTTAAAAATGATGTATAAACGTAAAATTAATTACAATATTAAACAATTTTTGATATGATTGAATAAAAATTAAAAAAATTATATTTTAAACAAAAATATATTTAACAAGTTATATATTATAGATTTAATAATATAACTCAAAAAATATATATATATCTTACCCACACTTCACTTAAACTTAAAAAAAAAACATTTAACTCTTTTAAACTCTTCCAAAAAAAATTACATTCATCTATACACAATGCATGACCCCTAAAAGACTGATGGAAAGTACTAACAGGGCATGACTAATAGAAAGTACTAATAGGGCATGGGAGCATGGGAGGGGGCATTCGAGCAGTCGAACGAATTGCTTGATAGTCGTTGCCAAAATTTTTTGGGTAAGCTTTCAAAGATGATCTATCAATTAAGTTTTTTTCAAAGTTATTACTAATTTTACTTTGATGTTGCTACACGCGCGCACACACACACACGTACACACACACACACACACACACACACACACACACACACACACACACACACACACACACACACACACACACACACACACACACACACACACACACACACACACACACACACACACACACACACACATGCACACACACACGCACGCACGCACGCACGCGCACACACACACACACACACACACACACACACACACACACACACACACATACACGCAACATCAAAGTAAAATTAGTAATAACTTCAATGTTTTAGTTTATATATATTATTACTGATATTAATTTAATGTTGCAGTTTATATATATGATTTTTCATTTAATTCATCTTTAGTGTTGTTCTTAGTTACTAGTTTGAGAGTGTATGGTATTTTTTCTTTATATTTGAGCAAACAAGTTTTTTATGCAAACAAGTATTCTTAAATATTCTAAATTAACTATAATGATTGTAACACAAATTTAAAAACAATAGTTAATAATAATTTAAAAATAAAAATATGTTAAAAATATTGAAAATAATATAACATTTTAAAAATGATGTATAAAATTAAAATTAATTACATTATTAAACAATTTTTGATATGATTGAATAAAAATAAAAAATATTTATATTTTAAACTATTATTTATTTAGAGATATATTTTACATTAAAAAAATTAGGTTAAAATACAAAAACAATAGTTAATAATGATTTAAAAATAAAAATATGATATAAATATTGAAAATAATATAACATTTTAAAAATGATGTATAAACTTAAAATTAATTACAATATTAAACAATTTTTGATATGATTGAATAAAAATTAAAAAAATTATATTTTAAACAAAAAAATATTTAACAAGTTATATATTATAGATTTAATAATATAACTCAAACAAAAAATATATATCTTACCCACACTTCACTTAAACTTTAAAAAAAACATTTAACTCTTTTAAACTCTTCCAAAAAAAATTACATTCATCTGTACACAATGCATGACCCCTAAAAGACTGATGGAAAGTACTAACAGGGCATTACTAATAGAAAGTACTAATAGGGCATGGGAGCATGGGAGGGGGCATTCGAGCAGTCGAACGAACTGCTTGATAGTCGTTGCCAAATTTTTTTGGGTAAGCTTTCAAAGACGATCTATCAATTAAGTCTTTTTCAAAGTTATTACTAATTTTACTTTGATGTTGCTACATGCGCACGCGCACACACACGCATGCGCGCACGCGCACACGCACACGCACACACACACACACATGCGCACACACGCACACACACACACATGCGCGCGCGCGCACACACACACACACACACACACACACACACACACACACACACACACACAACATCAAAGTAAAATTAGTAATAACTTCAATGTTGTAGTTTATATATATTATTACTGATATTAATTTAATGTTGCAGTTTATATATATGATTTTTCATCTAATTCATCTTTAGTGTTGTTCTTAGTTACTAGTTTGAGAGTGTATGGTATTTTTTCTTTATATTTGAGCAAACAAGTTTTTTATGTTTTAAAGGTCTATTATTAAAGATAAGGTTGATATTTAATATTTTTCAAAGGAGTTTTTTTTGTTGTTTTTCATTCTAAGAATGACATGTTCCAGGTGTTGGAAGGTACGTTTAGTTGTTAGGCAAGCACTTGCTTTCTCTGAGGCCTTGGCTCCCTTCGCTCAACCCTTTTCTTGACCTATTATATTTTTCCCACTTGGGCTAGAATTCTTAATTTGCTTCTCCAACTTTACACTAAGTCTTGTTTTGAATCAACTAGAAATTTTATTGGAAGGTTTTTTGTGGCTAATGATTCTTCTCTTATATATGATCATCTAAATTTTGCTCACATTCTTGTGGATATTGATATCTCTAAGGTTATCTTGTTGGTTGGGATAGACTATGTTCTCAAATTATTGATTATGAGGTTCTTCATTTTTGTTGAAGATTTTTTACTACAAGTCATTTGGTTGCAAATCATCAAATATCTTGTTATGGTAATGCAACATGGTGGAAAATGTTCTTCATGAGCATCGTACTACGGAAAAGTTTTATAATTTTGAGGATTATTTTGTGAGTAAGGTATTGGTTTCTAATGCTAATGGTGTTCCTATTGAGTAGTAGGTGTATTTAACTTTTCTTACAAAACCTATTGTATCCAAAAAACATGAATATTTCCCTAGTCTCTCTATCTTGTAAACCCTTACTATTGTGTCATTTATCCCCTTGCTCTATAGTTTCAAAAAATGACCTTTCTTAGATGGTAGTGTAAATAAGGAAGAGAGGTGTTTCCTTAACATATCCATGTCTCTCAATTTTTGGTCAAGGGTGATCATGGTGGTCAAAAGGTTGCAAAGGTGGCTTGAGTTATCTTTTAGTTGTTTGTAAAGGGTTTTAGGTGTCCTTCAAAACTTGCATGTCTTGTCTTGATGTTGGTTATATTTTATTTTTCCATGTTCTATCTTTTACCAACATTAAATAAGTGGGTTTAAGATCCCAACAAAAATGTTGTTTTTCTTTAAAGTATCTCTTCAACATGAGATGATGATATGGCTCCAACATTGGAAGATGGTCTAGCTTTACAATTCAATTGCCTTCTTGAGCATAAGAGCTTTATTTGTTCTCTTTGTCTTTCTAATTCTTCCTCTTTGTTTCTTTGTATCGAGGGTTCTTGTTCCTCTTTGAAAGATAATTCTCCATTATTGTATTGTATTTTTTTTTGTTCATGTAGTAGTTTCATTTTATCTCTTTTAATTGCCAAATTTCTCTCCCTCTCTTGCATTGTTTGAGTTTTTGGTTTCTTCCTTGGCATGATGATGATTTCTATATGTTCAATGATTCAAACATTTGAATTACTTACAATTTGTAAATTATAAATCATTCAAATACATATAAAAATTACAAAATTTTCAATGAATACACAATATATATTAAACAACTAGTTAAATTTCTAACCATTTCCAAATAATAATTCATTCATACATGCAAATTTCAGTGAATTCACTATATATTAGACAATTTGTCAAATTATAATGAAATTTATCTCTATAGTAACAAAGAATATTTAAAAAGGACTGCATTAAACTTTTCTATAGAAAAAATGTTAAAAAAGCCTTCAAATAGTGTATCCAATGATTTAATTTGGTGTTTGATAGCTTCTAATAGCATAAAATAATATTCAAAAAGCCTTCACATAATGTATCCAATGATTGAATTTTGTGTTTTCTAGCCTCTAGTAGAATGAAATAATGTTCAAAAATATTTCAAATAGTGTATCCAATGATTGAATTTGGTTTTTTCTAATTTCCAACAACATGAAACCCATGTTTTCTATTGGAACAACAAAACAGACAATCGACAAAAAATAGAATATGTGTCAGTAGGGACCCAATCTTTCATCATAATCATTTTTTGGTATTTTCATATAGTGCATACGTGATATGTGAAAAATCTATCTCTTCCTATCCCACCCTCTCCCATCCCCTACTCTCTCTCTCTCTCTCTTTATATATATATACATACATATACATATATATATACACACACATATGTATATAGATATGTATACATATACACATATGTATATACATATGTATACATATGTATATATATATATATATATATAAATGTATGTATATATATATATGTATGTATATATATATGTGTGTGTATGTATGTATATATATATATATTCATGTATCTATCTTAATCTTTATCTCTATATTTCTCTATCTAAATCTCTCTCTCACTCCTCTCTTTTAATATATATTCCTCACAGCTCTCTCTTTCTATCACACCCTCTCTCATCCCCTACTTTACCTCTCTCTCTCCCTCTCTTGCTCTCCCATCCCCTTCTCTCTCTCTCTCTCTCTCTCTCTCTCTCTCTCTCTATTTCCCCCTCCATCTCTCCCTATCCCACCCTCTTCCATCTCCTACTCTCTCCCCATCCTCTACTCTCTCTCATTCTCTACCCTCTCTTCCTCTCTCCTTCCCTTTCTCATTCCCTCAATATTGAAATTCATGTTGATAGAGTGCATGCATAGTATAGTGCTTACACATTATGTAGCCCGAATTTAAATTTTTTTTAAATAGCATGTGCACGCTATAGTGCCCATAGACTATTTAAAGCTTTGGATTCTACCAAGCCTCAGGCTTGGCTTTTCCTTGAGTATCCAACTCAAAGGTTTAGAGTTTCTAAATTGGTCTAAGACATGTTTTACAACAAACATACACAAATGATTGATTTTTCTTGTGTGCTCTCCTTCAAGTTTCCTCATGGTTGAGCATTGATAAAATCAAGTTACATGACATTGTAGATCTCCATGTTAGCTATATAACCATATAATTTATTTAAAATTTGAACTATTTCAAGCCTTTTAACTATGACTTCTTTAGAATGTATGTCCATTTTCTTTCAAAAATCAATCATAATAATTGGGGTGTAGATTTTACCTTGGTCATCAAATTTCACAACTTAGTTTTTTAGAAACTAGACTCCATTCTACACTTTGAAAAAAAGATGTTTTGATTTTATATTAGTTTTCTATTATTTCTAGGGGGAGCATATAGATATTTCAGATAATTTGGTATGTGTCCAATTAAAACATTCATTAGAGAAAATAAACAAAATATAATTACCTAAAAAAATTGGGATAAACTACAAGGTGTTAGGTAGGTTTTGACCAAAACGATTAACGAATTTCAAAAAAAAGGTTATAATTTTAGGGTGGGCACACTTTACACTATGTTATGTTTTTATGAAAAAATAGTACCACTTTTTGTGGCCCCATTTTTTGAAGACCTAAAAAAGCTAGACCATTTTGAAAAAAATTAGTAGTTTAAAATCTAGATTCAAAGAACTACTATTTTTATTTTCTTCATATCTTAAAATTTTGAGCATAACTATCTTCAAATTCTTGTTAAAGTTCATAAATCGTTGGTTTTTGAAAAAAATTTGCCACTTATACCCCCCTTTTGGTACCACAACTTGGTGTACTTACCCACAACATGCATGGTATTCAACCAAGGCAAACCAAGCTTAACTTGAAATTGATCAGAAGTTTGAATAACAACAAATGTAGTGTTCATAATTTTACCACAAAGTTCAATTAGAAAATCAATAGAACCAAATGTTGGATAAATAAAATCATTACAAGTTTGAATCCACACATTAGATGTATCATATGAATTACATTGAAAGCATTTTATAAATGGATTTTCTTCAATAATAACATTGATTAAGGATTTAGGATCAACCAAACAACCGCATGTAGGTATCTTAGAAATATTAGCATAAATGTAAAGGGGACCATCAGGAGCTTTAATAATATTAGAATCATCAATGGTAATCAAGATTCCTCGAGGTCTTTTATTCTTATAATATTTTTGAGGTTTGGGTTGAGTTTTTAGTTTAAGTTGATGTTGTTGTGTGACTTGAGGTTGAAGTTCAGGGTGAGTTTGAGGTTGAGATGGAGATATAGATTATGATAAATCAACATGCTCCACATGGTTGGCAATATGATTAAGATCATCCATCCTTGAATTATAAAAAATATCTATAGAAGATTGCTAAGCAATGGCATTAGTATCATGTGGAGATCATAAAGGATTAGTATAGATTTGAAAGTTTTGATTAGAAGGAGAGACAAACTTATTCCCACTACCATGAAAATGATCAACAAAAAAGGAATTAGAATCAATCAAGTTGTGAACCTTATGTTTTAAAGAATAACACTTCTCAGTATCATGGCCATTTTGATTATGATATTGAGAAAAGGCCTTAGGATCAAAAGATTTAGAATGTAAAGATGTAAAGAGAGGAGTAAACATACAATTCAAATAAAAAGCAGTGGATACAGGATTAGAATTGTAAGACACGAAAACAACTTGATCAACAATTGTATTCACTTGTTTGTTTATCTTGACATAGGTGTTAGGCTTTTGAAATTTGTTTAGATTAGGAACAACATTACTCTTATCAACTAGAACATAAGCTGTTGGAGTGTTTCTCTCAAATTGGCTCACTTGTAACTGATAATGATGAAGTGCTACACAAAGTTGTTGAAAAGAGGTAAATTTAGTAAGTAGAGTCTTATTTCAAATATCATTTTGCAAACTTGAAATAAAGATACATTAAATATTAATATCAAGAATATGATAAGAAATCTCAGCATGTAAATGCTTAAATCTACCAATGAATTCAGTCAAATTTTCCCTAGTGTTTTATTTATAATGTATTAAATTAGTTAAAGACACTTGCAAATCAATGTTGTTTTAAAATTGTTGAATAAAGGCATTGGCATGTTTTGGAAAAGAGTCAATAGAATAAGGAGGCAAGGAACAAAACCATTGCAAGGCCTTATCATGAAATTTTTGAGAAAATAAGTTAACTAAAATCCAATGGCCATGAGCATAGTCACTATAAAAGATTTGAAATTTTTTAACATGACTAATAGGGTCTCATTTTCCGTCAAGATGAGGCATATCAGCATGTTGAGGAACATGAGTATGAATGATGTCTAAGGATAGAGGACTTCCCACATCACATGTAGGAGAGCAAAACTTGTTTTGAGTTAAGAAAGCAAGTTTTTGTCATAAAGATGACACAGTTTGAGCCAAAATCATAATTATTGCATCATTAGAAGAAATAGTAAGCATAGAAATGATAGAAACTATTGAAAATTGATTGTTTGATGTGTGGAATCGGTAATGAATCAATCATTATGTTGTCAATGATGTCAAACATGCTACTTGGTGAGGCAATTTCTTGTTGGTTTGAATGCTATAATTTGTTTGATTGATGAAGAAGAAATGAGAAGGATAACAAGAGCATCTAGAGAAAGGTTGAGTTATGTGGTATGTAAAAGGAGACTTGAGAGCAAGTAAGACATGGATGATATGATGTATTTTTTATCTACTTTTTGTTGAAGTTGTTGGATACACTAGCTAAGTCTAGCAGAAGAAGGATAACAAAATATTTTTGCTAAGCTTGACCGAGTGATTAGTTCGAGTAGAGCAATGTTAATACAAGTTAAGCCAAAAATCAGTTAATGTTGAGAAAAGTGACAAAATAGTGTATGTTGAGAAAATTCAGTATATGTCAAGTGGTAGAATGTGCCAACTAAAGTTTAGTTTATACCAAGCAACCCAATGTGTGTTAAGCATTAGAACTTAGTTATTAGCAAGTGTTAGGAATAAGAGTTTAATTGAATATTCACTAAATCTAAGCTAACAAGGTTGATAACTTGGATTTTGTGAAGCGTGTAGAAGATATGCTTGATGAGTTGGAGGTATGGAATTCAAGAAAAAACATTTTGAGATCAATTCAAAGCAGATACCACAAGAATTTTCTAGAGGGAGTAAAATGGAAAAGAGGGAGGATTTGATGAATCTTACCTAACCCTAAAATGGATGATTGTTATTGAACAAAAAAAGACCTGAATTCTCTTTATAAGAGGATATGAGGCTCGAAACAAAAGTTGACATGTGTGAGAACCTGAAGGAAGACAAGAAATCTAGGTCAATGTTGTTCCATATCGTGGCCAAATAGAATATTTTGTAGTTGTCATACAAAGAAATAAAGCTTATGAGGATGAATGCTTGAAGGGTCATCATGATATAAAAGGTGAAGAGTATCAATGCCAAGTAGAATGGCTTAGGACTGAAACATAGATCACGAATCTACAAGTGAGTTGTGATTTGTTATCAGATCAAGTCCTACTATTACTTTCTAATCATTGTATCAATTTAGGATGACTATTTTGGATTAAGCTTGACCTAACAGTCATCTTTAAATCCTTTAATCGATTGATGTTGTAATGGAATGTTCTATAGTCATCTAAAAAGGCTCACTCCTAATAGGGTGATTGAAATCCTTTAACTAGGTCACATTTAATAATGTGTATTCTAACCTTTAATAGGGTTGTCTTTTAACAAGGAATCAGTCTAGAAGAGTTAGAATTAGTAGAATGTTACTAGTGGTTTTTACTAAATTGGGTTTCCATGTAAAATCCTTGTGTCAAAGTGTGTGAATGATTTTTTAGTATTTAATGTTTAGATTTTTGCAAACTGATTCTGGCCTAGACAATGACCTACTATGTTAAGGAATTATTTGATGCATGACACATGTTATAGATATTCATTGGTATGAATTTGTTAAGTGGTGAAAAATTTTATCTCAACATTTGGACCTTAGACAATTGATTAACCCCCCCAATTATTCTAAAATATTCCAACAATTGGTATTAGAGCATTGGCGCTTGTGATGAACAGTTTGAAGGTATTATAAGAGATCAAGATGTCTAAGAGAGATGTAACCAAGCTTAATAAGGGGAACTTCCCTACATGGAAGAGCTTGATGAAACTACATCTAGAAGGACTTGGAGATGATGAACAATCTAATATTACTATTGAGCATGTTGACCCTGCTAGAGCCCATACCGATAGTGATTTGAAAAAGAAGAAAGAGAATAACTAGACAATTCTAGAAATTGCCTCTGCCCTGAATTACATAGAGTTTGATGACATCAAAGGATGTGATACTACTAAGAAGATATGGGATGCCTATGGAGGTGATAAAAATGTAGCAAGAGCCAAATCTAAAAGTCTTAGAGGTAAGTTTGATGACATGAGAATGGAAGAAGGTGAGAATATAGTTCAATATTGTGCCAAAGGAAAAGAAGTTGTCAATGCTATCAAAGGAGCATCTAGTAAGATTGAAGATGAGACAATTATCAGTAAAATACAAAGAACACTACTACCCATATATGCTATTAGAGTCTCTATCATTCAAGAACTAAGATGTACACCTAATAATGATCTAACCTTTGAAGGATTGATGGGTAGAATGATTACCTTTGACCTTTCTAATTTTGATAATTTTAAAATTGAAATTGTAGAGACTGCATTTAAAGATAAATTTTGATAAATTTCTAAGGAAAAGAAAAAGAAAAAATCAAACATGTTTCCAAGGACAATGATACAAATAATGATGATGTAGAGGAGCATGAATCACTAATGACTAGAAGATTTCAAAGAGGAAAAGGAAGGTACAAAGGTAAGCTACCTATTATTTTTTTCAATTGTAATGAGGTAGGTCATATTGTTACAAGATGTCTTAAGAAAAAGAATAGTAAAAGTGGAGACAAATAAAAAGGTAAAAGAGATGAGAACAAAAAAGACTATAAGGATAAAGGAAAAAAAGCCTTCTACATTTTCGAGGAGGAATCAAATGAAGAATTTGATGACCATAATGATGAAGTTGTGTATGTTGTAATGAAGGATGATTCTAATAAGGATGAGGCAATTGTACTAGTGTCTTATGTGAACAAGAATGATATATGGATAATTGATAGTGGTTTTTCCAATCACATGACTAGAGATAAAAGTAAGTGCAATTCCCTTGTGCATTATGATGATAATAGTGTTAGATTTGGTAATAATGCACCATGTCTACTCAAAGGAAAAAGATCAATAAAGTTGATAGATAAGGTCATATATGACAATGATTATTATGTAGAAGGACTTAATTATAATATGTTAAGTGTGTCACAATTGAATAGTGTTGGATGTAAGATTGAATTTAGAAATAGAAAAGATAAGATCTATGATACTAATAGAGAGATAATAGGAAAAGGTAATCAAACTAAAGGTAATATATTCTACCTTGATATGAATGATGCTTCTTGTCTTATAGTACAATTTGATGATGTGTGGCTATAGCACAAAAGGCCATGTCATGTAAATTTTGATAATTTGGTCAATATCAATAAGATGAAGAGAATTAGAGGCTTGCCAAAACTAATGAAGCTAGATCATGTAATGTGTAAGCAATCTCAATTAGGAAAAATGTAGTTTTAAAAGTAAGACTCACTCATCTAAAGAAATTGTAGAACTTGTTTATACTAATTTGTGTGGACCAATCAATGTGGAGAGCTACAAAGGTGACAAATAAATTATCTTTTTTGTTGATGATTATTCCAGGATTATGACTGTTATGTTTTTGAAACAAAAATCTAATTCATTCTAAATGTTTAAGTGGTACTTAGCAAGAGTTGAGAAATAAAATGGAAAGAGCTTGAAGTGTTTAAGATCTAACAAAGGTGGATAATTCACATCAAATGAATTTGAATTATTATGTAATGAAAGATGAATCAAGAGAAAGACTTATGCACCTAGGAACCCTCCATAGAATGGGATTGCTTAAAGGAGGAAAAAATTTGTAATTGACTATGCTAGAACACTCATAATGGAGAAGAACATTACTTTAAAATACTAGAGAGAAGTTGTAAGTACAACTGTCTATACCTTGAAATGAGTGCAAATCAAGAAAGCTACAAATTCCACACCTTTTAATCTATGGTAAGGATACTCACCCAATGTAAAATACTTTAAGGTATTTAGAATCAAGTGTTATATTCTTAAGGATAATAGAAATCATAAATTTGATGCCAAAAGTGAAGAAGATATATTCCTAGGCTAATCCATAAGAAGTAAAGCTTATAAGTGTTTAAATACTAACTTTAACAAAGTTGTGGAAAGTGAAAATGTGAAGTTTGATGATGTCATGCCCAAAATTTAAGGGCAAAACATAACTACAATTTTGTTTTTGTTTAGTTTAATATAAATATAAACTCAGGGTAAATATATATAGACTTTGACAAGTTGTAGATAGGATGGTTAAGTATTCAATATATAGTAACACTGTGTCTCTGAGGTAAACATAAGGTTCTTCTAATGTGAAGCATCATAATGCTTACACCTTGACATTTCAATAGAATACTGAATATTTTTCTTAACTCTAGGATGTACAACTAACATATCAAGATTAGTACCTAATCTTATTCAAAATTACACCTCAACATTTATATCTTACAATAAGAGTGCTCATAACTATAGTTGGAATTGTATTACTTAATCACATTAAGACATGGTGGGTATGGTACCTACATATACCCATGATTGATGTGTGCATGTTGCAACTAGATTATCAAATAGTTTGGTGACATTTCTAGATGGTTCACTCATTCGATACTTTAGCATCACTACATAGAAAATTAAATGGGAGGTCACATATCATTATTGGAGTTTTAGGTTATGATACATGGCTAAATTATAATGGATTCCACAATAATAGGTCATCACTTTTATTTTCATAACCTAACTTGGAAGTAACATTGTATTCATAAATGTGGGATATCAAGTCTTTATATAGGTCCACTTGATATAATCATGGCGATGTATCGATGATAAATAATAATATTTGTTCTAGTACATATATATGTTTCCAACATTTTTAAGGAAACCTCTAATCATTATTCTTTCGTTCCAAATTTCATATCACAAAATAGATGTTTAAATGAACTCTTACATTCTAGGTATGCATTTCATAGATTATTGACATGTATAGTATTTTTGTTCAAATTTAACATTACAAAATTAGAGTATAGTGTACTTATTACATCATGAAAATTTAATATAAACCCTTATGTTACTATAGGGCCATCAACCCTTTAATTATGTACTACTAATGTCTACTAGTATTGATACACATTCACTTTATTATTTAATAAAACTCTAACCATGCTAATAAACTACTAGCTATGCTATGGAGTTTATTTATTAATTATTTCATGATCACTACTACTAATGTTATCAACTAGAAAAACCTAATTTTCACTTATCAATTATTTCATCCATTTCCCAACTTATCTAATTAGTAACTTGATTATTATATTAACCAATAACTTAAAAGTATTAGATTCAGATATTAACTACCCACAAATTCTATGTTACTAACTAACCCAAAGTACCTATCTTATACTTTTACTAATTAATTCACCTTACACTGTTTATCAACAATCATTATCTGCTTACTATACTAATATTCCATTTCATTGTATATTACTACTAACTTATTATTTGACACTATTTATTCCAATACCAACATAATTATTAAATATAATTTATATCAACTCACCAACCATTTTTAAACTTCTAACTAACCCTTCATTATATCCCTTATATAATCATGAAGAACATCCTCTTTTTAACAACCCACAACTAAAATGCACATACCCTTTTACTCACACACACACACACACACACACACACACACACACACACACACATATCGTTCATCAACTATATTATTTAATTTACTCTAATTATTGCCTCACCTATTTATACTAACTATCTCCTAATATAACATCCTAGTTCTATTCATTAGACATGCTACTAAATATGTCACCATTTAAAATCCTAACCTAAATGCTAACTAACTTTTCTCCACCACCCATTCTAACCACTAACTAGAAAATCCTTGACTAAATCTAAGCATGGCTCCTTAATACTACTTACAAGTTATCTATACCTAGCTCTCCCCCCCCAATAAGCACTTTCTTTCAAGACATGGGCATGATTTCCTTGAGTCAACATGGAGTGTGGAATAAGTAAAAGGAAAAAGAAAAAACATTTTCTGCATTATAATCCTCAAAACATCTTTTCTCCACCAACCACCCCTTTCTTTTTTCCTTGGTTCACACTCACGTGAGTGGAGGAATGTGGCATGGGAAGACGGAGAGGGAACCACCATATGTGTTGCTTGAAATATCCCCATGGGAGCTGCCCCTTACCTATACCATGTTTCTTTTCTTTTTCATCTTAATTAATTTCAACAAGGTAAGGTGGATTGCCTAGGAATTTTGATGGTGACCACTTATAGAGGTCAGACACCCCTTTTTTTTTAAATATTTAACATTCATAATTATTTGTCTAATGTGACCAAAGGACCCAAAGAAATCATAGGATTATGACTAGTCTTCTTGTTAATTTATAGGTTATTATTATGGTTAATACACACTATTTATTTTATTAATTTTTCTATGTCTCTGATTCTTTAGAATATTCCTTATTATTGTATTGGTCTATAATTGGGAGGGGAGTTATTTCCCATTCCCATACAAAATCCAGAGAGATAAAATGCATCTAAAGCAAGGTTTCACTAAAAGTTTTGTTGCATTTCCTCCTATATTTCATTTGATAGGATATGAAAGTGGGTTTACTAATTACTTAATTTGGCTATCCTATTATATTCAATTATTAGTTCTATTGAAGCCACTTGAAATCATAAGTAAATACACTTGAATCTTAAGAAATTTTTAATACTAATTCCTTGATACATTACATAAATTTTATAGCTTATATTTGGACAAGATCCATTATAATATCCACCACTGCATTCCTTATAATGAAACTCTAAATGAAATTTATTATCAACTAACTTCAATATAAAGATTCTTTACATGAGCAACCACAATCGAATTAATTCTCCATCTATGATTCAAAAATAATTATGATTATTTCTTTACATGAAACTCTCTATTTCCTTTCATATATGACTAAGAAGATAGAAAAATCTTTGTATTCCAATGTAAACTAAACACATAAAGATAGAATCTTACAATGCAAATAGTTAAGAGAACATCCAAATTACTTTCTATCTTCCATGATACCATTCTTCATAGTGATATACACAAAATAGAGAGTTTCTTTTGTAGCACAATACACAAAACAAAAAATAGAAACTTTTCCTTTACAAATATAATGTTTAATGACATGGAGAAAGATTTCTCCTTCCAAATTCATTACTTAATGACACATCCATTCTTCTCTACTATGCAATCTTTCATTGCAACAACATGAATAAGATGGAGAGAGATTCTACAATACATATACAATGCACAGAGAGAAGTTTTCTCCTTCAAGAAACATCTACAAGATGACCATTCCAAGCCTATTCATGAGCTCAAAATCTTCAAATGCATCACAAAGAAAATAACAAGAACCATGGGTACTCTCCACTCAACCATAGGTCTCCAAAGAGATCACCCCTAATTTTGTGGAATAAGGCTCAAATTGGGTTTCATTCCAGTCTCACAATGCATATACATCACATTACAACACTTGAACAATTCCATCCTAAGGATATTTCACAATGGTTCACCAGTGGAACCATGAACATAGGGTGAAGGTGTAGTTTTCAAATGGAGACCTTACATATCAAACAATATCTACAAAAAAAAGATTCCATGCCTTTTCAAGGCTTTCACAAATTAGAAAATTCCATGCCCTTTTGGGGCTTTTACAATCATCGTTCAAACATGCTGCCATTAGTTGTAGCTTCCTTGGAGCCCATACTCCATAAACTTCCTTTCTACACCATAATTCCCTTATTACCCCTAGTAAGATATGAATGATTATGGTATACAATGGAGCCTATACTACAAGGTTCTCAAATACATTTTCAAGCCCAATTAACCCCATCACCCTAGCCTTCTCTTCCCTTCTCAAAGGGTGAGTGAAGTACTTACACCCATAAAAAATATACATAACAAAATGGAGAAACAATGAGAAAATCAAATACAACAACATATTTCATCTCAACCCAACAACATCACAATATTCCCACAACATTAATCACCATTCAAATATTTACATGGATACTACATCACAATACAATATCATGAAATCTACTTACATTATGAACTCACACTCCTTCATGCTCATGAATGCAATGCCATTATGTAAGTTTGAAGAAAAGTACTACATGGGCAAGAAGAAACCAATCTTGAATCCTTTTGCAAAAATGGAAATGAATGGTTGTAGAAGAGCTCCCTTCCAAGCTTCCAAACCCTAAGAGTCTCTAAAGCTGGAGAGTGGGTAGAAAACTCACTAATTTCATTCCATTTTTTGTAAAAAGGATCCCAAAACCCTCACTATCTAAAAATGGTCATAACATGAGCTACCTTTTCTTATGCCATTGTCTCCTTCTCAAAAAATGTAACCTTGACCAACTAAGAGAGTGTGAAGAAGTCATATGACACTCGAATTTCTTTGAAGGTGACTTCTTTGGAGGGTTCCCAAGGTCATCTAGGCCTACTAAAGGTTAAATTTAGACCCCCAACCCATAGTGATAACATGTGGGCACTTATTTTTCACCAAACTAACCCCTAGGACCACTTTTTGATCCCCAAAAGTTAATGGAAAATTGGAATTTGATATTAAAATGGACAAGGACTTATCCTAACATCTTCCAATGTGAGGCCAACTTGGGTGCTATGTTGGGGTTAGGTTTAGGTTAGGTTATTTTTCCCAAAACCCTAAATGACATGTCATCTCCACATGGACAACAGAAATGTCAGGTGACATGATAAAACACATCATAATTCACAATGACATGTCTCTAATATATTCATGAATTTAAATTTACTAGACATGCAAACTCACATTTAAAAAATAATTACATCACAATGAGGCTTTGAATCTTCCAAAGATTCACCTTGGCTACATCATGTTCACATGGACTTGAGCCTTGACTCCCCATTAAATCCCATGGTTAAATTCCTACACACTAAACTTGAGCATCAATACTCCAACAAAATCATATAAAAATACATGTATATATGTGCATGACAATTTAGTATTGCATAATTCACATTAGAATATTCACTTATCACATTTATCTTTCCTTTTTCTAATAATTTCATATAAAGTATTCAAAACACTAAAATATAAAAAAAAAATATCAATATTAGACTTCACTTAACATGATCAGTTTAATATTCTAAATAACTTCATAATCTACTTTCTATTATAGTGATGAAATATTGAATCTACAATTATTGATTCTCTAAGTATGTGAATTAGGTCCTAGTGCACATCACAATCTATTCTTTAACCCTAATTTCCACTTAAACATTACAATTTGATATTTAAAGCATTTATACAATTTAGTTTCTATCAAAGAAATTGTAATAGATTAGAACATGAATAGAATCATTAAATATATCATTTAGGTCCTAATTTGTAAACATAAGTGCAGATCACTAAAATGCAAATATTAAAATAGCATAACCCTATGGTATCAAAAGTGTATCAAAACATAGAATTAGAAGTATCATAATGCAAACATGTCATCTACACTATGGAAGGTTGGGTGAGGCCTCACTATTGGAATTCTTTTAGAATAAGTAAGAGGGGGAGTGAGTTAGTTATTCAAGGTCCAAAAGTACAAAATAAAACTTTTCACAATTCACTGAACCCATATATCATTCCTAACCATGCATATATTCATTATGTGTTAACCAAAACTGATATGCCACTATAACATTAACATGTAGAAGTATAAAGTATAAAATACAACATATCCATCAACACACTTAACATAATGATTTAATGTGAAAACCTAATTTGGGAAAAACCATCAATAATATGCTACTCCTTTCTCACTCTTCTGAAGTGATGCCCTATTAAAGGTCAACCCTATTAAAGGTTATAACACACACTATTAAATGTGACCCAGTTAAGGGATTTAAATCACCCTACTAAAAGTGAACTTTGTTAAAGGACTTTAGACCATTCACTTGGAATGCCACGCTATTAAAGGATTTTCTAGTGACTGTTAAGTCAACCTTTATCCAAAAGATTTAACCTAATTTGATACAATTGTTAGAAAGTAATGGTAGAGCTTTGATTTGATACAACTTACAACCTTACTTGCAAATTATAGATCACTATTCAATCCTCAACTCTGCTTGATTTCTTAGTTTTGGTTAACACACAATAAATGTATGCATGGTTAGGAATGATATATGGGTTCACTAATTTGTGAAAAGTTTTATTTTGTACATCTAGACCTTGAATAACTAATTCACCCACCCCCCCCCCCCCCCCCCTCTTACTTATTCTAAACGAATTCCAATAGTGAGGCCTCACCCAACCTTCCATAGTGTAGATGACATGTTTGCATTATGATACTTCTAATTCTATGTTTTGATACACTTTTGATACTATAGGGTTATGTTATTTTAATGTTTGCATTTTTGATGATCTACACTTATGTTTACAAATTAGGACCTAGATGATATATTTAATGATTCTATTCATGTTCTAATCTATTACAATTTCTTTGATAGAAATTGAATTGTAGAAATGCTTTAAATATCAAATTGTAATGTTTAAGTGGAAATTAGGGTTAAAGGATAGAATGTGATGTGCACTAGGACCTAATTCACATACTTAGAGACTCAATAATTGTGGATACAATATTCCATCACTATAATAGAAAGTAGATTATGAAGTTATTTAGAATATTAAACTAATCATGTTAAGTGAAGTCTAATGTTGATAATTTTTTTTGATATTTTAGTGTTTTGAATGTTTTATATGAAATTATTAGAAAAAGGAAAGTTAAATGTGGTAAGCGAATATTCTAATGTGAATTATGCAATACTAAATTGTCATGCACATATATACTTGTATTTTTACATGATTTTGTTGGACTATTGATGCTCAAGTTTAGTGTGTAGGAATTTAACCATGGGATTTAATGGAGAATCAAGGCTCAAGCCTATGTGAAAATTAGCATGCAGAAGTATAAAGTATAAAACACAACATATCCATCAACACACTTGACACAATGATTTAACATGGAAACCCAATTTGGAAAAAACCACTAGCAACATGCTACTCCTTTCTCACTCTTCTGAAGTGATGCTTCATTAGAGGTCAACCCTATTAAAGGTTATGACATACACTATTAAATGTGACCTAGTTAAGGGATTTAAATCACCCTACTAAAAGTGATCCTTGTTAGAGGACTTTAGGACATTCACTTGGAATGCCACCCTATTAACGAATTTTCCAATGACTGTTAAGTCAACCTTTCTCCAAAGGATTTAACATAATTTGATACAGTTATTAGAAAGTAATACTAGAGCTTTGATCCGATACAACTTACAACCTTATTTGCAGATTACAGATCACTATTTAGTCCTCAACTCTGCTTGACTTCCAATCTTTGTAGTTCTGACAACTTGTTCACCCTTCAAGCATTCATCCTCTTTAAGATTTCTTTCTTAGTTTGCCATTGCAGACTTCTTCTCTTGGGTCACTTGATGAAGCAAACCCTCTTCCTTCTCTTGAGAAATTTTTTGCATTCAAACCTCTCTAACCTTTTTTCTTCATGATCAAATATCCATACATATAGGAAATTATAACTCTTTTTCCCACACATTATTTGTCACAAAAATTAGGGCTTTCAATGGATTAGGTAGGATACAATGTATCTACCCGATATCTTATCTCCTCTAGAAAATTCTCCTAGAATCCATTTGAAATCACCTCGAAAATGGTTTACATAAGATTTTTGTGCCTCCAACTCATCAATTTTATCTTCTTCCTGATTCAAAAGTTCCAAGAAAATAAACTTGTTAGCTTTTATTTGGAAAATCTTCAATCTTTTTCATAATGCAACAACTTGGCATTATCAATTTATTGATGCTCAACACATACTGTGTTACTTGGCATATATTCTAAAATCACTCAACATCAACTAGATTTTACTAGTGCTCAAAACCAACTAAAAATCGCTCAGCATCTACTATCTTTCTTGGCACCTACTAACTTGCTCGGCATCCACTAGAATTTTCTTTTAGTCAGCTCTAATTGACTTTTTGCATTCCTTGCACTAACTTTGCTCGACACCTTTTATCAACTTGGTCAAGCTTTCCAAATGAACTTTGTCCAACCTTATTCTTCTAAACTTTCTAAGTGTAGCCAATAATTTTGTAACCTCAAGTAGATCATCAATACATTATGTTATCAATGTCTTAATTGATTCTTACACTTCAATACATAATCATAACTCAACCTTTCCTCTAGGTATTTTTGTTACATCTAGTTGATCAAATCCTCCTCATCAATCAACTAAGTGATAGTGCTTGAAATATATAAGCAATTATCTTTCTAGTATGTAGCAGGTTTGACATCAATGACAAATCAATGATTGGAAACACATAGTCTTCTTTTAGCAATCTTTCTACTCAAATGATCTTTTCAATCATATATCAATAATACCCCTCTTTAGCATTGATGGCAAACCAAATTGATCAACCAGTCAAACAAATGATGAGCACCTTGTTCCATCAAACTAATTACAATAAAATAATAAGGCAATACCAAAAAAAAGCTTGTGAATAATACTTCTCCCTCTATCAACAACTCCCTCTTAGGCTACAAAATATAATTCAAAACTTCTCCCTCAGATTTCCTTCTTTTCTGATTTAGTTTTGTTATGGATCGGTAGAATATTGGAATATCTCCCTCTTTTGTTTTATGATTTCTCCCTCTTTTTTTTCTAGTCTTCTTTCTTTCTTATGTTGTACTCTCACTTCATTTCTCCTCTTTTTCTTTTTGTACTTTCTCCCTCAATTTTCTACTTTGATCATCTCCCTCTTGATTAGTATGGACTTGATTAGTTTACTGTACTTTCTCCTTCTTTGACAACAATGCCAAAGACCTCAACACTTGGCATCTTTGGTATATGCAAACAGAGGCTTTTGTAGGCTCTTCAATTTTCTCCCTCTATCACCTTGCTTGTGATTTATTTGAAATTCTAGTTGTGTGATTACTTTAGGTAATTCCTAAAGCAAGATCCACTACATCAATGTGTATGAAATGCATGTTAGCTTGTTTAATGTAGGGTAATCCCTTTTCCTTTTACATAGCCTTTGATAGGGGTATCACCCCTAATTTACCTCTTAGATACTCATAAGAATCCTTAAGTAATGCTTTGGTGAAGATATCAAAAATTTTCTCCTTTGTGTTGATATATTCCATCTTCACATCTTTACGTTGAACCAATTCCCTTACATAATGATAGTTTATTGCAATGTGCTTTGTCTTTGTATGCATTACAAGATTTTTTAATATATTTATAGCACTTGTATTATCACAATAAAGTGTCACTAGCTGAGTGATCTCTTCCTTCATTCCCTTAAGTAACTATTTCATCCATACAATGTTTGTGCAATTAATAGCAACAACAACATACTTTTCTTCAGCAGTACATTGGGAAAAATAACTCTACTTCTTGCTTGTCCATCAAACAAGTCTTTTGCCTAAGAAAAATGCTCCTCCACTAGGGCTTTTTCTGTCATCAATATTTTCAACCCAATCAACATTAGTGTAGGATTTCAGTTCAAAATTTTCATTCTTCTTATAGTATAAACCATACTCTTTTGTTCCATTCAAGTATCTCATTATCCTTTTTATGACCATCAAGTGATTCTCTCTAGGGTTAGTAGAGAATCTAGAAATTATCCCCATAGCTAATGCAATATCAAGTATGTTGTGTACTACATATTACAATTTTCCAATCATGGATTTGTATAATGTTTGATTGACCCTAGTTGAATCATCATTCTTTGATAGCTTGAGTGTTGTTACCATAGGTGTACTTATTGGTTTTGAATTCTCAAGTCCAAATGTCTTCAATATTTTCTTGAAATATTTTGACTGAGTGATATATACACCATATTTCATGTGATAAACTTGTACTCCCACAAAAAAATTGATCTCACCAAACATTGACATTTCAAACTCTTGCTTCATCTGATTTGCAAAATCTTTACACAAAGCATCTTGTCCTCCAAATATTATTTCATCAACAAATATTTTAGATAACAATATACCTTTTTAAATCTATCTTCATGTACAAATTGTCATTATCATTTGTCCTTTAAAATCCAAACTATTTACGTTATACCCTTTACCATAGTCAATTCCTTCTTCTTGTGTATACCCTTTCCAAACTATTCTTTCTTTCTTTCTTGTCACTTCACCATTCTCATCTAGCTTGTTTCTAAATACCCATTTTGTGCTATCACATTCTTGTCTTCTGGTCTAGGAACTAGACTCCAAGTCTTATTCTTTTTCTATCTGCTAAATTTCTTCTTCCATAGCCTTGTACCGGTTATCATCTTCCAATGCATCTTTCACTATCTTAGGTTCCTTCATTCTTAACAAACATGGTTCAATTCTCAACCTATTTCTTGTCATTGGCCTTACATCTTTGTCTCTAATGATTTGATTTACAGGATGGTGTCTTTTGACATATTTGGACATTCTAGGCTAAGCTCTTGTGGTTGTATTTTTTCTCTCAGCTTCAATATCACTATGTGCATCTTTTTTAGGTGTTTCAACATCTCTTTCATGTGTGCTAATCTTAGACTCAGATTGTGCATTCTCCTCATTTTGCAACTCTTCATCTGAATGCAACTCAGCATTCACGGGATGTGACTCGGTAGTTGTTGAGACTTGCTATTGGTTTGCTGCATGATTTATAGTAGCATCGTCTTCAGTAGGCATTCCTCCATAATAGTATATAAATGTCTTGTAATCTTCTGGTTCTTTTGTAGGTTCAACTTCATGTGCCTCTATAAACTCATCAAAATTCACATTTTCACTTTCTACAATTTTGCTAGTGTTAGTATTTAAACACTTGTAAGCTTTACTTCTTGTGGAGTAACCAAGGAATATACCTTCTTCACTCTTTGCATCAAACTTTCCACTCCTAACATCTTTAAGGATATAGCATTTTCTTCCAAATACCTTAAAAATATTTCACATTGGGTGGATGACCATACTATAGTTCAAAAGGTGTAGAGTGAGTACCTTTCTTCACTTGCACATAGTTCAAGGTGTATACAATAGTACTTATAGCTTCCCTCCAGTATTTTAGAGCAACATTTTTCTCCATCATGAGTGTTTTGGCATAGTTTTAGTTTGTGGTGACTGATTAGGAAAGTACTGTACATACTTCATAAATTCTTTAGGGTTTAGGGCAGTGCCCTAAAAAAAGTTTTGGGCCATGGCAAATGTTGTTGGAAATATTCAGGACTAACAAGGTTACTGAGAGGGGAGGGGTGAATCAGTAAGCTTTAAAATTTAAACCAATTCAGCATAATAACAAATTCACCATTCATTCATCTACTTTACTATATGCATGAAAAAGATTAACACACTGATTTGGTGACCCAGAAACCTTTCAAATTGAAAGTAAAACTGGGGTGGGGATGATGCCCACGAAACTTCAATACTGCAGTATAAAGTTGGCCGGTTAAGGCTTACAGTGATCACTTCTGGTGATCTGCCCTGTTAGGAGCAAGTAGGACTGCTAGATCCACCTTGTTAGAGGATTTACAAACATACAATGAAGTATGCACTCTGTTAGGAGATTTACAAAAGACTGTTAAGTCTACCCTGTTAAAGGATTTACAAAATTGATTCACCTATCAGGATGAAGCAGTGGATCTGCTTGCAACTGGTTTGCTGATTAGATCTTATGTACTGATCACTTGATGTGATGGATATATCTTTTTTGCTTCTTGATAACCTTGTTGAATACTCTACTGCTGATTCTCTTTCAATTTGCTCTTACTTCACTGTTACTTCTCTTCATCATATCTATTTTCTTATATTGCAAATGGCACAATTCATTACATATATACCATTCCAATATTTATAGTAATAAGGTCGGCCAAACACAAGTGGACAAAACATTACTGAGTTGGCTAGATAGTAGAAAACTCAGGTTCCTCAAACTCACTCGGTGACCTTCTGACACTCGGCATCCACTACATTACACGGCATCATCATGCACTCGGTAGAGGTAGGGGCTCGATCCATACTAATCACTCTGAGTAGCTTGGAACTTGGTAACCACTGGTGACTCGGTAAACATTGTGTTTACTCGGTAGAAACTAACTCCTTCGATTCACTTGGTAAGCACCGAATACTTCTTTTACCTTTCTGTCTTGGTAATCACTGAAACCTTTATTTACCTTCCTGACTCGGTAAATACTAAATCCTTCATTTACCTTTCTAACTCGGTAAACATTAAAACCTTCATTTACCTTCTTGACTCGGTAAACACCAAAAACCTTCGTTTACCTTACTGACTCGGTAAACACTAAAACCTTCATTTACCTTTCTGACTTGGTAAACACTGCTGAACATACTTGGTAACCAACGAATGCTCGGTATGAACTATAAACTGAGTGATGAACTCGGTAAGCATTTAGAATCAAATAAGTGTTGTAACTAATGACAAATCTATCATTATTCCAACAATCTCCCCCTTTGGCATTAGTGACAAAAACACTTATGAGCCAAAATTTATATACAAGATCTAACAAAACTGATTTGATTCTGCTGTGCTGAATATACATGGGCTACCTTACATATAACTCCCCCATACAATATACACAAGGTTTTTACATGAGTTATATGACTTTATTCTTTATTACTTTATTACCTTCTCCCCTTTTGTGTCTGATTTTCTTCTATATATTACTTTCTCCCTCTTTTTGACAATAATGCCAAAGAATAAAAAATGTATTTACATGGAGACACCAAAATGTGTGATAAAATCAGAATGTACCTGAAGAATTAGTTGCAGAGTTTTATCCCAATTGTCTTGTAGGATTTTACATGTGGAGAGAGCTACTTGAACTTCTGCAGAAAGTTCAATCACATGGCCTGCAACAGAGAAATTATTGTCATGGATCAATGTTTTTGAATATGCAATGTGCTTCTGCGTTGTGTTCATGATAGGAAGGATCATATTCTGGATGTCAATCAGAGTAGACCTAATCCTTGCTTCCTCTCTCAGTAATTCTGCCTATTTCTCTGACAAAAATTTGATTCTTAGATGATGGGATGAACTTGCACTGTGGTCAGATTGCAGCATTTGGACACTGACCTTCATATCCACATCAATTTTATTCAACTTTTCTTTTACTTCCTTTTTATACTTGGTAACATCACAAAGTTTTGCAAAAAGTGAGGTTACATTATTAAAAGAATTTTCAATGTCAGACAAAATTGAGGTTAATTCAACCTGTTTTAATGCAATATGCTGAGCAATGTGCTCAAGCACCTTATTGTCAAATTTCTTCTCTGCCTTTTCAATAAATTTTTCTTGGCCGGAGGTATCCTCATTGAATTTATTCACTGCTTCTTCTAGTTGTAACAAAATGTGTTGAGATGAATCCACATCAACACCTATAGCCTCTGTTATTATATTTTTAGCACTTTCAATAATGCTATACTCCTGGTCTCTTTTATGCCTGAGCTATTTTTACCTGGCCTTCTGCTCTAATAGCTGACTGATCATTATCATTTCATCAACTGATGCAGTATCTAGATCTATCTTAGGAATGACAATGTCCTTATCTAGATCTATTTCTTCATCTACTACCTTACTGGAAAACATGTATCTCTTTGGTTTTTCTGCAGTGACTGCACCTTTGCCCTTTGAAATTGAAACAATAGTTGATGATGCTGGATTGGCTGTTAAAATTGGAATGGGACCAACTAAAGGTAAACTAAGAGAAGTGTTGGCTGTATCAAAACTTGATGTACTTCCCAAAAATGATGTACTACTCAAAAATGATGTACATACTGGTATATTTACAGTTGGAGAACTGACTGTAGCAAAAATTGGGGCCAATGTGGCTGAGGAAGATAAAATTGGTAAGAAACTGGGAAGACTTACTGTACAAGCTGCAGGTGGAAGAGATATACTCGGTGAAGTAGCTGCTGCAGTGGATGACTCGGTGGCTGATGATGTGCTTTGAAGCTCGATAACTAAAGAAGTGATTGCTAGCTCGGTAGATGAAGTGCTTGGCACTTGCATTGCAGAAACTTGGAGCTGAGAGGAGACAGGTGGAGATTGATCAATTGATGAGGCTATTGAGCTCACAATCTCAATAGTAGAGGTTGCTTCTTCCTCCATTTCTCTTTCAGCTTCTTCTTCCTCAATTTCTTTTCTAGCTTCTTCTTCAACTTCTAACATTATTGATTGTAGGTCTTCTGGTATTTCTTCAATGTCATCACCCTCATCATCATCATCATTATCATCATTGTTGTCATTGTCCATGATTTCAACAATATCCTCACTGGGTTTGTGTAGATGATAGATGTTTTTCCACATGTTTGTAGCATCATTTACCACATGCTCAATATCTTTGACAAGTATCAAACAAGTGTGGAATCTAATCATCATATTGCCTTCGTGATCTTTCAGTGATTTCTTCACTTTAGCATTAGAGAGATTTGGCAGGAGATTCCTCAGGGTCTGCTCATAAATGTCTTTGACAGTTTTGGTTGCAGCTTCCCATCTTGGTTGCAATCTTTCCAATAGCTCTTTGGAGATCTGAGAGGCTATCTGGTCCGGGGAGTATTTCCATTTTCCCATTTTGTTCAGTACCAGATCCTCAATCTGCATTTTCTCCTATTCTGCTTTGGTTTTGAACTTTAATGCTTTGAAGTTTGTGAAGCTACCTCCTTCATCTAATTGCTTTAGTCTTGCTTCAAAGGTGAGTGGAGGCTTAACAAATACAGGTTCCTTCTTTCCCTGTCTTGTTCTCCTGGAGAATATTACAGTGGTTTTCTTTGTAGGTTTGGTGACAGTCACCTTACCTTTCTTTCGTTGAGGCTCTTCTTCTTCTTCTTCCTTTTCTTCATCTTCTCCTCTCCCTTCTGTTATCATGAGAGGTCTAGTATCAGCTTTTAGCTTTTCTATCTTTCTCTTGCCTTTAGAGATTGCTTGAGGAAGCTTGATTTCAAGCTCTATTCTAACCTTTGCCTCTTTATAGGTTCCAAATGTAGGCAACTTGGGATCCACTGGTTCATTTACTAGTACCTCAATGATATCTCTAGCATCATCAATATTTAGCTCATAGGGAAATGGTTTTACCCATGCCACTCAGGGTTTGACTGCCTGGATGTAGACTCTGTCATAGTCAACCATGAAATAGACACCATCCTTATACTCTTCAACAAGTTTTGGAGGTATCATGAACCTATTGTTCATCCTTTCCTTGAAATCTTCAAAATAATTATCCATTACCTTATCAAAAATCATACCCATTTCTGCTATGAATTCGTTTATTTGATACATAATTGGAGTATCTTTCCTCCATACAACTGCACCTTTAGATGGAAAGAATTTCTGTACATAGAAAAATAAACAAACTAGCAAAGAGCCAAATTTACAAGGGTTTTTCTTTGTAGTCCTTATGCTATCCATGTTTTTATTCAATTTTTTTAATAGCACATCAGCTAGGTCAAACTCCATATTTTTCTTTACAATCTTATATGCCAAATCTACAGCCTCAAACGGTACACTATTCAGCCTGCTGGAACTATATAGTTTGTATGCAATAACACAAATACCAAATTTCAGTTCTATATCTGAAACATTGTTGAGCTTTAAACCTCTGCCATCCCATTCAGCTTGGGTTAATTTTTGGAGGTCATCTTGACCTAGGGTTTTGGTGGTTTTGGCTTTGGTCAACATTGGTAAGCCCGTGATCTTGTGGATCATCTTCTTTGTTATGAGGATGGGTTTTTCTAACCACAATTGTCCATTATGCACACGGCTTAAGATATACCTTACCCAATTTACTTGGAAACTCCTTGGAAGATGCAGGATATGGGTTAAACCTTTGGTTTCCAAATGTTTGAACTCGGGTTTTAAGGTTCCATCCATGCATAACTCAGCTAGGGTACTATCCATATCTAGTGTCCCTATTTCTTGCACAGTACACTTGAAATGAGTACAAATATCATTGATTAGAAGTACCTTTGGAGGGATCTGTGATTGAGCTCCATGCGGGTCGAGTGATTCAGCGATGGCAGGAATAATTTTGAAATTGGGCGCCTTCCATTCGACTCCCTTCACAAGCATTTTAGAACCTTTCTTCGCCTTGCTGCCACTGGTGCTTGCGGATGCCATTGCTACTCGGTGAGAGAATGATTTCGTAACACAATTTCTTTGCTGGAAAATTGCTTCAAATCACTTGAACTCGCTTGGATGCACTTGAAAATATATTTGCTCTGTGAACTCTGAATTCGCGATGAAAAATGAGATCAAATTCTACCCTTTTGATCAAAATCCTGTCATTAATGCTCGGGTAAGAAGGTAGCTAAGAATTAGGGTTTTATAAATGGTCACCGACTTACTCAGTAAACCTTGCAACTCGGTGAACACACAAAACCTTCTTATCTTCCCGACCAAGCTCGGTAAAGTCTGAAAATCAACCTTACTTGGTAGATGCAACACTGTGAATTATGACTTGTATTTGCAATACTGATTTATCATTTCCACTCCTTCTTTCTGGAACTGCTTAGGATATGGCTTGAAGATGTAGTCCCTTATCCTTCTTGATAAGTCTAATTAGGAATGGTGGAGTCACCCATTCTTAGAGTGACATTTCCATCATTTGAATTTTCTTGCTCAGTAGACTTAGGAATCCATTGTTGTTTCATTTGCTTTCGAATATTATCAGCTCTAGCTTTCTTTTCATCTTCAACCTTTCCTATATTCATGCAATTCTTGGCTATATGACCAAGTTCAGTACAACTATAGCATCTTATGGTTGTATCTTTCTTCCTTAGGTGATGCCTTCTATAGATGTTCCTATGTGTCCATATTCTCCACAATAGTGACATCTACACCAAGTATTGTAATCCCAACCAAATATTGCTTTGACAATTTTTTTTGCTAGATTGAGTGATTTTGATCTACATTCAAATGCCTTATGTCCTTGTTTCTTGCATTTGTGACACTTGCCTTCAAACTTTGCTTTCTCCTTGCATTCATTGGCTTTGTGACCATGCTGATTGCAATTGAAACATTTGCCATTGAATTTACCTTTACCATTACTCCAACATTCGTTAGATGTATGACCTATCTTGCCACAATGATTACAAGTGGGTCTTTAATTCCTTTGGGTGCCTTGTTCAGAAGATTCACCTTCTTCCTTGTATCCAAGACCAGCTTTACCCTTTTGCTTATAAAAATTTTGTTCATTTTGATGATTCAATTGACTCATGTCTGCTTGAGATTTCATCATCCTTTCATTGACTTTCTTTTCAATATTTAGATCATTTTCCAAGCTTTCATTGATTTGTCTCTCAGTTCTTAAGTCATTCTGTAGACTTTCATTTTGTGCTCTGAATCCTGATTTCTTCATTTGCATTGGATAGTTGATCTGCTAGATCTTCATGTTCAAGAGATTGATTTTGAGTTTCATGACTTCTATCTTCTAATTCTTCTTGTGCTTTGTTTCTTTGTTCCAAAACTTCACATAGCCTGATTGACTGTATTTCTTGCTCTCTTTTAAGCTTTCTCACCTCTTCTTGCAATGATTCATTCTTTTCTAGAAGTTCTTTGATTACTTTGTCAACTTCTTCTATATTACTTGATGGTAACAAATCTTCAATCCTTTCTTTAACATAAAAATGGTCATTTATTTGTCTTCCAAGTTCCTTTCTTCTTTTTAGGGATTGAGAAAGATGTTCCTTTGCTTCTTTGAGTTGAACCATGGCCATCTCCAAATCTAGCTTCTCATTCTCAATAGTTTTGTCAAGTCTGAATATCTCCATTGTCCTTGATCTTTGCTCAAGCTGTCAAGCTCTATCCTGAGAACCACAAAGCTCTGATACCAATTGTTGGAAATATTCAGGACTAACAAGGTTACTGAGAGGGGAGGGGTGAATCAGTAAGCTTTAAAATTTAAACCAATTCAGCATAATAACAAATTCACCATTCATTCATCTACTTTACTGTATGCATGAAAAAGATTAACACACTGATTTGGTGACCCAGAAACCTTTCAAATTGAAAGTAAAATTGGGGTGGGGATGATGCCCATGAAACTTCAATATTGCAGTATAAAGTTGGCCGGTTAAGGCTTACAGTGATCACTTCTGGTGATCTTCCCTGTTAGGAGCAAGTAGGACTGCTAGATCCACCTTGTTAGAGGATTTACAAACATACAATGAAGTATGCACTCTGTTAGGAGATTTATAAAAGACTGTTAAGTCTACCCTATTAAAGGATTTACAAAACTGATTCACCTGTTAGGATGAAGCAGTGAATTTTCTTGCAACTGGTTTGCTGATTAGATCTTATGTACTGATCACTTGATGTGACAGATATATCTTTGCTACTCCTTGATAACCTTGTTGAATACTCCGCTGCTGATTCTCTTTCAATTCGCTCTTACTTCACTGTTACTTCTCTTCATCATATCTATTTTCTTATATTGAAAATGGCACAATACATTACATATATACCATTCCAATATTTACAGCAACAAGGTTGGCCAAACACAAGTGGACAAAACATTACTGAGTCGGCCAGATAATAGAAAACTCAGGTTTCTCAAACTCACTCGGTGACCTTCTGACACTCGGCATCCACTACATTACACGGCATCGTCATGCACTCAGTAGAGGTAGGGGCATGGTCCATACTAATCACTCTGAGTAGCTTGGAACTTGGTAACCACTGGTGACTCGGTAAACATTGTGTTCACTCGGTAGAAACTAACTCCTTCGATTCACTTGGTAAGCACTAAATACTTCTTTTACCTTTCTGTCTTGGTAATCACTGAAACCTTTATTTACCTTCCTGACTCGGTAAATACTAAATCCTTTGTTTACCTTTCTGACTCGGTAAACATTAAAACTTTTTTTTACCTTCTTGACTCGGTAAACACCAAAAACCTTCATTTACCTTACTGACTCGGTAAACACTAAAACCTTCGTGTACCTTTCTGACTTGGTAAACACTGCTGAACATACTTGGTAACCAACGAATGCTCGGTATGAACTGTAAACTGAGTGATGAACTTGGTAAGCATTCAAAATCAAATAAGTGTTGTAACTAATGACAAATGTATCATTATTCCAACAAATGTGTGGTTGATTTTGTGGCTAACATATGGCCAACATGTTGTAACCCTAAAATGACATAAAATACTTGTATAAAAGTGATTAGGGTTAAGTATTTTTTTGATTATGTTATGTTGTGATGCAAAATTGATTCTTGTGGTGGTATTGAGCTATAAGGGATTACGAATTGTAATTAGGTTGTAATCATTGGATTGTAATAAGATCAGACTTGCTATTTGGTGGATGTAGCCCAAGGATTGGGTGAACCATGTTAAATCTTGGTGCCTTGTGTTATTTTCTGTGTGATCTATTATTTTTTGTTATCAATTATATTTGAATGTAATTGTTATTTCTATCCATGGTTTAATCCTAACAAGTGGTATCAGAGCCTAGTTTTTTTTTTTTTTTTTAGTTATCCTTTACAGAAAAGTCTCATAGTTGAGTGGGAGTCTCATGGTTGAGTGGGAGAAATGGCAGATGAGGGTAAGCTGAGGGTTGATAGGTTTAATGGGTAGAACTTCCAGTTATGGAAGATGCAAATGGAATACTATCTTTATCAGGACTATTGGAAGCTATTATAAGGCAAAGCCAAAAATCAGGGATCTATATACAATGATGAATGGGATCTTTTGGATAAAAAGGCACTCAAAAGTATTCAGTTATGCCTAGCACCATTGGTGTCATTTAATATTACAAAAATGAAGAGGACAAAAGAGTTGATGAAAACCCTATCAATAGTATATGAAAAGCCCTCCGCTTGAAACATGATATTTCTCATGAAGCATTTATTTAATATGAAAATGACAGAAGGTGGATCTATTGTAGATCATTTAAATGAGTTTAATACTATTACTAGTTAGTTATCTTATGTGGGTATCAATTTTGATGAATAAATTAGGGCTCTCTTGATTTTGTGTTCTTTTCCTAAAAGCTAGAATGGCTTGGTAATGGCTGTGAGTAATTCTATTCTTGGATCTAGTACCCTAAAATGTAAAGATGTGATCAAAGTTGTTTTGAGTGAGGAAACTCGTAGGAAATCCTCAGATGGATCTATATTAGAAAGTGCTTTGAATGTACAAAGTAGGGGCAGAATGATTGAGAGAGGAAATAACTATGGAAATTGTGGGAAATCAAGAAGAAAGTCAAAGGGGACGAGGTCTCAATCGAGAGGACTGAACAACTATTGGTACTATGGAAAACTAGGTCATAAAAAGAAAGATTGCTAGAATAAAAATAAAAATGAAGGAGATAAATCAGATGAAGACAAGGAGGCAAATGTGGTAAGTAAAAAATTTGAAGAGGATGCTTTTCTTCTATCTTTGGAAAGTTTTGATGATTCATGGGTTTTAGATTTTGGTGCTTCATTTTATGCTACACCTCATAGAGGTTATTTCATTGATTATGTCCAAGGGGATTTTGGGCTTGTTTACTTGGGGGATAATGAACCCTGTCAAATTGTTGGAAAGGGAAAAATTAAGATTAAGTTGTAGAATGGGAATCATTAGCTACTACATGAGGTAAGAGATGTTCTAAGGCTAAGTAAGAATTTAATTTCAGCAGGGCAACTTACTGATGAGGGTTGTGTAGTTACTTTTAATGATAAAAATTGGAAGGTTTCAAAAGGTTCCCTTATAGTAGAAAAAGATGTGAAAGTGGGCACCTTATATCTTTGTATAGGTCATATTGTCCCTTCTACTTTAATTGTTTTAGAGAAAAATGAATGTTCAAGAACAATTGCTGCAATTGAGCAAGGAGAAAAAATAGCTACTATAGATTCTAATACAGTGCTATGACACAACAAACTTGGGCACATGAGTGAGAAAGGTATGAAACCACTTCATACAAAGAAAGTTTTACCAAGTCTAAAATGTGTTAATATGGATTTTTGTGAAAGTTGTGAGTATGGAAAAAAAAAAGTGAGTGAGTTTTGTAAAGACTCGGAAGGAAAACAAAAAGGAGAAATTAGAGCTTGTGCATATTGATGTATGGGGACCGGCTTAGGTATCTTCCCTTAGAGGCTCTCATTATTATGTTACATTTATTGATGATGCAACAAGAAAGGTATGGTTTTCTTTTCTTAGACAAAACTTTGATGTATTTCAAACTTTTAAGAAATAGAAATGCTTGGTTGAAAATGAGACTAGTAAGAAATTAAAATGTCTCAAATTTTATAATGGTGGTAAGTATTTCAGTCATAAATTTGAAGATTATTGCTTCACTAATGGTATTCATAGATAGAAAACTATTCCATGGACTCCACAGGAAAATGGAGTGGCTGAATGCATGAACAAGACTATAATGGAATGTGCAAGGAGCATGAGGTTTCATGTTGGGTTGCCCTTACACATGTGGGTAGAGGGTGTCAATACTACTATATATTTGGTTAATAGAGGTCTATCTACTCCTTTAGGTTGTGGTATTCTAGAGGAAGCATGGACTAGTAAGAAGGTGAGTTATTCTTTTCTCAAGACCTTCGATTGTGCAACATTTGCTCACTTAGATTCTGAAAATAGAACCAAGCTAGAAGCTAAGTCAAAGAAATGTGTATTTGTTGGATATAGAATTAATGAATTTTGTTATAGGCTTTGGGATTTTGAAAATTAGAAAATTGTAAGAAGCAGGGATGTCATATTCAATGAGAAAGTGTTGTACAAAGATCTATTACAACAACATGAGAAGAAAGAAGATGATTATGTAGTGCTCGATGATACTCCAAAAGTTGATGTTCCAGCCATTCCTCATGATGTGTAAAAACTGCAACAAAAAATACCACACACACCAGTGAATGTTAGATGGTCAACAAGGCAAATTAGACCTCCACAAAGATTTTCTCCCTCTTTGTATTTTATTTTACTTATTGATCCTAGTGAACCTGAAAGTTATGATGAAGCTGTGCAGGTGGATACTACAATTCAGTGGGAGTCTCTAATGAAAGAAGAAATGGACTCTTTGCTAAAGAATAAGACATGGGTTTTATGCAAGTTGCCTGCAGGTAAAAGAGCTTTACAAAATAAGTAAGTTTATAGGTTGAAAGAATTGGAAGGAGGTAAGAAAAGATTTAAAGTCAGGTTAGTTGTGAAAGGTTTTGCATAGAAAAAAAGAATTGATTTTGACGAGATATTTTCTCTTGTTGTTAAAATGACTTCTATCCGTACTGTTTTAAGTCTTGTGGCTACTAAAGATTTGCATTTAGAGTAGCTGGATGTTAAAATAGCCTTCCTTCATGGTGATTTGGATGAAGAGATATATATGGCTCAACCACAAGGATTTGCAGTCAAAGGTAAGGAGAACTTAGTGTACAAATTGAAGAAAAGTTTATATGGCTTGAAGCAAGCACCTTAGCAATGGTTTCTAAAATTTGATAGTTTTATACATGAGCATGGTTATACTTGGTGTCATTTAGATCATTGTGTCTACTTTAAGAGGTTGGATGATGAAAGCTACATTATTTTATGTTTATATGTCGATGATATGCTTGTAGCTGGGTCTAACATGGATCACATTAAGGGGTTGAAAAGCCAATTAGCACATGCATTTTCTATGAAGGATTTGGGTGCAGCAAAACAAATGCTTGGTATGAAGATTTGCAGAGATAGGAAAAATAGAACATTGACGCTATCTCAGGCTGATTATGTTGAGAAGATGTTGCAATGTTTCTCTATGGAGAATGCTAAAGCTATTAGAACACCTTTACCTGGTCATTTGAAGTTGACTAAGGGGATGTGTCCTAAGACACATGAAGAGGAGGATAAGATTTCCAAGGTACCCTATGCTTCAGCTATAGGAAGCTTGATGTATGCTATGGTATGTACTAGGCTAGATATTGCACATGCAGTGGGAGTTGTTAGCAGGTATATGAGTCATCTAGGAATTGAGCATTAGAATGCAGTCAAATAGATTCTCAGATATTTGAGAGGCACATCCAATAAGTGTTTACACTTTGAGGTATCTACTACTAATTTGTAGGGCTATGTTGACTCAAATTTGGCAGGGGATATTGATACCAGGTAGAGTACTATAGGTTATGTCTTTATTATTGGTGGGGTAGCTGTGAGCTGGGTTTCTAGGTTACAAAAGATTAATGCTATATCCACTATAGAGGCAGAGTATGTTTTTGCTATAGAGGTAGCCAAGGAGATGATATGGCTTCAGTTCTTCTTGGAAGAATTGGGACATCCTCAAAAGGATAATTATTTGTTCACAGATAGTCAGAGTGCTATTCACCTTACAAAGAATTCAGCTCTGCATTCAAAGAACAAACACATATAGTTGTGGTACCATTTTGTTTGGTCAGTTTTGGAGAATGGACAGTTAAAGATGGAAAAGATACATACAAATAAAAATCTAGCAGATATATTGACAAAGGTAGTAACAAGGGAGAAGCTAAACTCCTCTTCAGCTTTGGTTGGTCTTTTAGACTGAACATGAATAACAAAATAGTAGAGTCTAGGGTGGTTTGATCTAATGGGAGCCCCATGTGGTAGTGATATTTCTCTAGGATCAGTCTCCAAGTGGGAGATTGTTGTTTAGTGTGGAGCATGATCAGTCCCCAAGTGGGAGATTGTTAGTTTGTGCTGACTAATTAGGAAAGTACTGTACACCCTTCATAAATTCTTTGGGGTTTAGGGCAGCGCCCCAAATTTTTTTTTAGGGCCATGGCTGACATGTGGCCGACATGTTGTAACCCTAAAATGGCATAAAATACTTGTATAAAAGGGCTTAGGGTTAGGTATTTTTCTAATTATGTTATGTTGTGATGTAAAATTGGTTCTTGCGGTGGTATAGAGCTATAAGGGATTACAGATTGTAATCAACTTTTAATCACTGGATTTTAATAAGATCAGACTTACTATTTGGTAGATGTAGCCCAAGGATTGAGTGAACCATGTTAAATCTTGGTGCCTTGTGTTCTTTTCTATATGATCTATTATTTTCTTTTATTGGTTATATTTGCATGTAATTTTTGTTTCTGTCTATGATTTAATCCTAGCACAAAGTCCATTATAGACCTATTTCTTCTTTCAACAATTATATTTTGTGGAGGGGTCCTAGGTGCAGATGTTTGTTCTTCATTCCTCTATCATTGTAGAACATTTCAAACTTATGTAAAGTGAACTCACCTCTTCTATCTGATCTCAAGGATTTCAAGCTCTTACCTATTTCTTTTTCAACTCTTGCCAAGTACCATTCAAACATTTGAAAAAAATCTAATTTTTGTTTTAGAAACATGACTATCATCATCCTAGAGTATTCATCATCAAGAAACATTATATACCTATCTCCTTTTAGCTTTGCACTTCAATAGGTCCACACAAGTCAGTATGAACAACTTCAAGTATTTCCTTAGAGGTATAAGCTTTGCTTTTAAAGCTTGCTTTGTCATCTTTCTTAGTTGATATTGTTTGCACATTATATTTTTAGTTTCTTCAATTTAGCCAAACCTCTAACTTTTTTCATGTTGCTAATACTAATTAGATTATCAAAGTTAACATGATATAATCTCTTCTGCAAAAGCCATACATCATCTAATTTTGCAATAAGACAAGTAGCATCTTCTATATCCAAATAGAATAGATTACTCCTAGTTTGATCACCTTTTACAATCAAATTTCCATTTGTATCATATATATTGGCTGATTTCTTTTCAAACTCAACTTTGCATCCCAATTGTTCAATTGTAACACAATTAACAAGTTATAATTCAATCCTTCAACATAATAAGCATTGTCACATGAAAGCTTGTCTGTGAGTTTGATAGACCCTTTTCCTTTTATTAAACACGGTGCATCATTACCAAATCTTACACTATTTCCATCATAATAGGTTAAGGTAATGAGTTTACTTTTGTCTCCAGTCATGTGATGTGAGCATCCACTGTCAATGATCCATTTTTCATTCTTATTCACACAAGTCATAAGTGCAATAGCCTCATCCTCATCTGATTCATCCTTCATTGCAACATATACCACTTCACCATCATTTTCATCAGAGTCATGTTTATCAGCAATGCAACATGACTTCTTGCCTTTATCTTTGTAGTTTTTTCCATCATCTTCTCTTTTGGTTTTGTTCTTTTTCCCTTCTCTAAAATTCTTCTTCTATGTACATCTTGCTACATAATAGTTAACATCATTACAATTAAAACAAATGATATGTAGCTTACCTTTGAATTTACCTTTTCCTCTATAAAATTTTATTGCCAGCAATGCTTCCAATTGTTCAATGTCTTTCTCATCTATACTACTATCGTTGGATGCATAATTTATCTTTTCTTTCTTCTTCTTTGGCTTTACCTCTTTAGAATCCTTCAATAACAATTTTTCTTTGAAAGATAATTCAATAATCTCTAATCTATAGTTGTCAAATTTAGATAACTCAAAATCAGTGAGTCTTCCTACCAAACCTTCAATGGTTAGATCATTTCTTAGCATACATCTTAGCTCTTGGATTGCAGACACTCTAATGGCATACATAGGAAACCATGTTCTCAAGACTTTACTTAACACAATATCATCATCTATTTTACCAGTAACACCTTTTATTGTACTAATAACTTCTTTTAATCTAGCAGCATATTGAGCAATTTTTTCACCTTCTTCCATTCTCATGTCATCAAACTTACCTCTAAGGCTCTCTAACTTGGCTCCTTGAACATTTTTGTCTTCTCCATAGATGGTATCTAGGGAATCCCATATTTACTTTCCACTTTTAAGGTCTTTCATATCATCAAACTTAGTATAGCTTAGGGCAAAGGCAATCTCCAACATAGTCTGATTGTGCCCTTTCTTTTTCTTCAAATCTTTAGTAGTTAGGGCTCCTGCTGGATCGACATGTGCTACTAAAATGCAATATTGTCCATAATCTCCAAGTCCTACAAGGGGTAGCTTCATCAAACATTTCCATGCAAGAAAATTATCTTTTTTTAGCTTGGGTACCTCTCTTTTTGACATCTTTTTCTTTATACTTTTAGTACCTTAAAAGTAATCCTCTTAAGCAACCTAGCTCTAATACCAAATATTGGAATTCTTTTAGAATAACTAAGGGGGGGGGGGGGGGGGGTGGGGGGGTGTGAATTAGTTATTCAAGGTCTAGATGTACAAAATAAAACTTTTCACAATTCAGTGAACCCATATATCATTCCTAACCATGCATGCATTCATTGTGTGTTAACCAAAACTAATATGTTACTATAACACTAACATGCAAAAGTATAAAGCATAAAACAAAACATATCCACCAACACACTTGATACAATGATTTAACATGGAAATCCAATTTGGGAAAAACCACTAGTAACATGCTACTCCTTTCTCACTTTTCTAAAGTTATCCCATGTTAAAGGCCAACCCTATTAAAGGTTAAAACACAAATTGTTAAATGTGACCCACTTTAGGGATTTTAATGACCCTGTTACAAGTGAGCCTTGTTAGAGGACTTTAGACCATTTAGTTGAAATGCCATCCTATTAAAGGATTTTCCAATGACTATTAAGTCAACCTTTCTCCAAAGGATTTACCCTAATTTGATACAATAGTTAGAAAGTAATAGTAGAACTTTGATCTAATACAACTTATAACCTTACTTGTAGATTATAGATCATTATTTAGTCCTCAACTCTACTTGTCTTCCAATATTTGTAGTTCTAACAACTATTTCACCATTCAAGCATTCATCCTCTTTAATCCTTCTTGCTTAGTTTGCTATTGTAGACTTCTTCTCTTGGGTCACTTGATGATGCAAACCCTCTTCCTTCTCCATAGTAGATTTTAGCATTTAAAAATCTCTAACCTTTTTTTTCATGATCAAATATCCATTCATATAGGAAATTAGAACTCTTTTTCCCACTCATTATTCATCACAAAAATTAGAGTTTTTGATGGATTAGGTAGGATACAATGTATCTACCCTATATCTTGTCTCCTCTATAAAATTCTCCTAGAATCTATTTGAAATCACCTCCAAAATGGTTTACATAAGATTCTTTGCCTCCATATCATCAATCTTATCTTCCTCTTGATTCACAAGTTCTAAGAAAATAAACTTGTCAACGTTTATTTGGTGAATCTTTGATCTTTTTCATAATGAAGTAGCTTGACATAATCAATTTATTGATGCTCAGCACATACTATGTTACTCAACATCTATTCTAAAATCACTTGGCATCAACTAGATTTTCACTGGTGTGTGGCATTAACTAAAAATCACTTGGCATCTACTATCTTGCTTGGCACCTACTAACTTGCTCATCATCCACTAGAATTTTATTTCACTTGGATCCAACTGACTTTTTGCTCAGCTTGCACTAACTTTGCTTGACACCTTCTATCAACTTGGTCAAGTTTTCCAAATGAACATTGTCCAATCTTATTCTTTTGAACTTTCTAAGTGTAGCCAATCATTTTGAAACCTCAAGTAGATCATCAATACATTATGTTATCACTATCTTAATTGATTCTTATAACAATTCAATATATAATCATAACTCAACCTTTCCTTTAGGTGCTTTTGTTACATCTTGTTGATCAAATCCCCCTCATCAACTAAGTGATAGTTCTTGAAAAATATAAGAAATTATCTTAACAACATGTAGTATGTTTGACATCAGTGACAAAACAATGATTGGAAACACTCAATCTTCTTTTAGCAATCGTTCTACTGAAATGATCTTTTCAATCATATATCAACACTCATAGATGAATATAAAGAGGCACATGAAGCTAAACCTATGAAGGAACTTGAAGACTACAAAACATTTATATATTTCCATAAAAATATGAGTGACGATGAATATTTGAACAAAGTTGTAAATCAACGACAACAAGTTTTAGTGACTATCGAGTCAAACACAATGAATGTTGTGTTACATTCATAAACTAAGTTACATTCAAGAAATGATCTACATTCAAGAGCTGAGTTGTAGATAGAAGCCAAGGTACATTCAAAAAGTGAGATTAGTGTACATGAAAGAGATGTTGAGATACTTGATAGAGAAGCACACACTGATTCTAAAGTTTAAAGACCGAATGGGGAAAATAGAGCAGAACCATGATTGTCAAAGTATGTTAGAAGACATCACCCTATTACACAAATCATTGGAGATAAAGAAGCCAAAAAGTTGCAAAAGATCCAATACAAGGATGACGAAGATAAAAAAAAATCCTAAGGACTTGCTAGATCCCATATTCAACAAGACTAATCTCATATTTGAACCAACAATAACAGAGGACAAAGACTCACTACACTTTAGTCATTGTAGGGCCAAGTTGGGTGCACCTCAGGGATAGAAATGACTAGTTATATTGATATTATTCTTTAGAACTCCTTCACTCACACTCTTCTTTTTTGATCTATCCGCTATAGCAGAAAATGGTCAACAATCTTCTTGGGTTTGCAACTAACTTCTTGATTATAGTAGCTAACTATAAATTGGAAGAAAATTATCACAACTAAGAAATGACCATTAATTTAATTCTTCATCACAGAAAGTAAATATTGATTTGATTTTAATGTGTTTTTTGTAACCATATGAACTTGTCAATTTGCATCTTAATTGATGATTAGTGCCTTATCCATTGTTATAATTGATCTATTTAATTGACTTGCAACTAAATTCATCAGTTGTTAACCCTCCACTCCATTTTTATGATACCCCTCCCATATTCTTAAAAACCCTATCAATTTATGGAAGCATTTACTTGATTACTTGAATTAAAAGCAATAATAAATTGACATACAACTTATCCCAACTACATTAAATTGCATGAACTTTGCTCATTCAATCCCAAAATAACATAGATAAAAATGGAGACATAATTAGAGACACAAATATTCAGATTACCCTCTTTGTGTTAATATTCCTTGAAAAAAATACATCATTAGTGTAATACTAAAAATATAACTTAAGACATAACAAAAAAGTGGTCATTCAATATTCACTTGCATTCTCAGACTTGTACAATTGAAACCATCATGAAATTGACACAAAGAGTAACTAGACCGATTGCAAAATAGCATAAACACTAAAATTATACAGATTTTAGATGCTCACTCAACATATTGGAAATGATTTTATATGAATGATTGCAACAAGCTACCAATGGGAGGACCTATGTCAAAAAATGATTAGAAAGAAAATACATAGATATTTTATGTATAGTTACATTACAAACATTCTCTATACTTTGATCAAAATTTAGGATGCAACTACAAAATTAGTAGGTGGAACTTTCTTTAGGAGTCTTCAACATAATTCTATTTGTATGGAAACTTCCTCTCACTTTCCTTGCATTTTCTTTATGCTTTTGTCTATTCTACCTTTAAGTGCATCTTTATACCACCTAGTCACGCTCCCTAGATGGTAAAGCTTTAACATCTTCTCTAACCTTTTAAATGGCTATATCTATAACCACATCAAGCTAGGTGGAATCCCTAATTGCATTCAACTCTTCAAGGTGTTTTCTCCCTTTTACATATCTTATAGCCTTAGTGTCTACAATTATATTAGACATTTTAGCCTCTAACTTGTAAACCATATCAATCAAATAATGTACTACTACTATACTTGCTTCATTATTAAAATAGTCTAGAAATATGGGATGATTCAAAATGTTGTCAAAAGAATATGACTACTCCATCCAATCCTTAACTCATCTATTATTGTCCAAAATGGTGAGCACAAAATTGGGTGTTGGTGTGGCATTTGCCTTCATTTCATTATGAATTAATTGCAATTTTCTAGCAAGGAAACTATTTAAATCCTTTACTTTATTTATCATCTTCCTGGTATTTATAATCATTACCTTTGACAAATATTTCTTTTTTCCAAAAAAGGTACAAGATTATAAAAAATGGAGTGTAAGGACCCCATGTAGTAAAAAGAGAAGATAACAAAGAAATTTTTGTTGAACACTTGTATTCAGCTTCCTACAAAACAAGATAATTACTATGCACATTTTGTGAAACTATTTTCAAAGCATTTATCTTGTGAACTAGAAAGTTCTTAATAGTTCTAATCTCAACCTCCTTCCTAGATTCCACATCTTCAACTCCCATGGGTTGGCCTGAAGTACCTTCAATCTTAGATTCTTGGCCCTCTATTTGGATGTCCTTGTCTTCAATTTCTCTAGTTGATCTGGTAGTGTTCTTTAAAATAACTACTTCATTATCCAACTGAATATACCACTCATAGGTTCCTTCTAGTTATTCTTCCAATACATCTATCCTATTCTTACCCATCATTGTTGCTAGATTTTGCATTCCATATATCTGGCTACTGGAAGTAGAGTGCACATTCTAGAATATAACATTCCCCCTAAGGGACTCTTTAATTTTCATAAGAGTAGGCTTCTACTTTTCTAGAGCTAAGCTCCATATTTACATAGTTTGGGTATCAAAATTATACCTAGAGCCTCTCAATTCTCCCATCTAGTTTTCATCTTTAGAAGATATTGTTCTTTCCTATGTTTTGATTTGATCCAATATCAATGAAGGTCTAATGTCCCATCCTAGGAAGACAATCATACCACTCCTCAACACTAGTTCTTTGGCTTCTTCCATAGAGAGGGTTTCATTGATATGGTCATACTCCTATAGTTTATGAATCATCTTGATAACTACTTCATCTAAGTCACCTGGCTTCATTTGTAGGGATAACTCATTGTGTTTAATTTTAAACACAAAGACCTTGAATTCTTCTATTTTGATGAAATTATCATCACTCATGAATTAATTTTCCTCTATTATCCTATCATTAAGCTTTGAGCTTGGAGTTCTAGTTTCTTGGCCTTCTTCTCATCTTCAGTGGCCTGGGTTATCAAAAATTTCTTCTCACAGTATCAAAATATTGGCCACCCCTTAGAAGAATTTGTAAGTCTTTCTGAGTAGCCTTTGGTGGAATCTCCACCCTTTTCTACTTCTTATTCCTTTTTTATGCCCAATATGAATGCTCAAGTTGATCTTCTACATAATCACCAACTTCAACCACAATGTCTTCATTGGAATAATCAAGGTCTATTCTTTTCCAGATCTCCTGAGGTACTTGGGCTGAAATTTCTTCAAAATCCTATACACAATTTTTCAATCTAGCACAATAGTCCATCTCAGGATAAAATCCCTTGAAAAATGGATCTTCCTTCCTCATCTCTTCCTTAAAATCTACTACGTCCCAAAACTTAATAATTCTCTTTCTACATACACTTTCATCCAATCTATCAACAATAATATCCTCCTCCTAGAGGCATTTTGTTAGAGACAACATATAATTCCTCATTCTCTTCAAAGAATTCCTAACTACCTTGTTAAGGTCATAAATTATTGTAGGGACCACTAGTAATTTGTATTCCCTAAGGAAAGCATCAATTTCTTCAATTACAATTTTCCCATTTCAAAATCTCCTACTTTTGTACACCTACATAGGAAAGTATCCCTCTTAACAATTTTGATTCCCTACATTTGGTTTTTTAGATTATTGGCAAAAGTGGATTCTATGTGTTTTAATTGAATTTAGTTCTGTTCCCATGAATGTTTGAGTCTAAGTCCAATCTAAGTCTAGATCCCTAAAGGCTAGGCAGTCTTTATTGGATTTTCCCAAAATGTCATATATATTTTCAAAGTTGAGTCGGTTACTATTGTTTTCTTGTAATTTATCAGGTAGGTATAGTACCCAGCTTAATAAATATCATTTTCCACTCATTACAAATGAATCATACTCACTACTTCATTCCCATGTTCTTGAAATTTCTATGAAAATTACATGTCTTTATGACACTAGCAATGTGAAAATCTATCACTATGATTTCAACAAGAATTGGTGGTTAGACGAAGCAACTTCATGTCATATCAATGGCCAATAAAATAAGTCATTGGTAGAAAATATCATTTTGTCTTCTCCTCGGCTGGTTTTCAACCCAAGAAGGTGACTTTCCACAGGAGCTCAATTGAAGATGCATCTGGCTTAAAAATATTCAAAATTGACTATTTCCTAAGTAAACTAATGTTTGAATCTAAGATCAAACTTCCAGGCATAATCTAGATTCACTAGCACTCAAGTATGAAGTCTTGGTGGAAAATTTCAGTTTGCCTTCTCTTCGGTGGGATTTCAACCCATGAAGAATTTTTTTTGCAAAATAGAGATAAGTAAAATGTAAGATTCTAAGTGACATCTAAGTGGATCAATACACCTCAATTAAACACTCTAAACAATCATAAATGCATTTATTATAGATTCAACCAATAAGGAAGCATAAAAAATAATTGGAAAATTCTTTCTCCTTGTTGGGTTTTTCTCCCATGAAGGAAATTTTCCAACTATGCACAAAAGGAAAGTTAATGGGGAAAATTTGGCTCTAATATTAAATGTAGTGCATGTTAGGATAATATTGGAATGGAATGAACTATTGCAGATTGGGATCTCACTCGACAAATTTTCATCAATGGAGTACTCCAGAAGCCATTCTCTAAAACTAAAAGGAAAATGGAAAAGTAAACAATGGGTTAATATAACATTACTATTACAACCTATAGAATGGTGAAAAGACTTTCAAATATTTGTTGAACCTTTGCATTTAATTTTAACAAGTATTTCCATAAATTATCACTCACGTGGCTTGAGTTATGAAGTTTAATAGATGAATCAAGGTCCTTACATAAAAACACACAAACAGTTGAATAAATTACATTGTTTCCTTGATTCCTCATTTTTATTAGTGCACATAGCTTTTGAAAGATATTAATTGTAAAATTATATTATCTTATTTTCTTTTTGATTCTAAATCCTATCTGTAAGCTATGACCACTAAGTTTATGGGTTTTAACAATTTGACTGGGATTAAGTCTCAACTGCAAGACTTCACAGACATGTCCCTCTATTTCTATGATATGGTGCACTTCCAAAAGAGGGTAAAGGCTGAACATATCAATCCTATCACTAAGAAGCTTCAAGGATTTGGTTTGGTTGAACCTATTGGTTTCTTGGTTATGGCTCAACCACAAAGCTCATTTATGAATGTGCCCACCATTACAATCCAAAAATAAACTAGATAGTTCTACCTGATGACACCATGTTGATTTCAATTGCAAGACAAACGGTGATAAATTTCGTTCATGTGCCAAAATGGAAGGAGTTTTCTAACCTAACAATTAGTGGGACCATTTCAAAATTCTTGGCAAAGAAGATGATCTAGAGGAAGGAGATCATGCAGACATGGTTCTAGATGCCATAGAGTGACAAGAGAAAAGTCCGCAAAACCTTGTTCGGATCCAACCTCAAATTAAAAATAATCAAGATTTTGGTTCTTCTATAGAGATTGAGAGGTGAAATAAAAGCCCCAAATTTTGTTGAACAATACTTCTTTTTGGTTCAAGTTATATGTTTAGATACATAGTATATTGATTGGGTGTAGGAGGTAAGTAAAATTTTGTCCCATGCTGTTCAAGAAGCCAAATTCTATAATTTGTTCTACATGTCCTTATTCCTAATATATATGTTGGCATCCTTGAAATTATGGCCCAGTCTCCCATGTCAACATGATTTTCTAGATGATGTCAAGTCCTACAAATTTTATCCTTGCCTTCAGATGCAGAATAGCTATGTAGAATTTGTAAGATTTAATGATGCATTTACTATGAGAATTTGTAAAGAATTGCAAGGGTTCCTGGGGAGAGGATATTCTCCCCTGAAGCCAAGGCCACCATCAGTCAATTTGGTTATTATTTTATCCATTTTTCATGTTTTTCTCTCCTTCATCTTATAGCCTTTGATAGTTTTCCTCTGAAGCTGACAAGATATCCAAATGACATGATATTGTTGGTTGAGATCATTCAACAAGATCTACAGGTGAATCTCATTAGTGGGAGTCTTAAAAAGAAAGGATATGAGTTCCCTATGAAGGTTGGAGAATTTAGTTGTGACACCTAGTCTGATGCTAAAAATATGATGAATATTTTTGAGAAAAAGTACAAGCTAGATATGTACGAGGTCTTGAGACCTATTTTTGATCCGAACAAATATGATAAAGGTGTCCTAAAGATTGGGATTGTAATAAAGCATCTTAGCACAATTGAAGACAATTTGGTTGATTACAAAAATGAATTTGAAATCCATGATCTTGCTTTTGTAAGGATGATAGTAGATCAAATTAAGCTATACAAAGTGAAGATAGATGTGCAAGGGGTTGAAGATGATGGTTAGAATATGTATAGCATTACTTATTTGACCAAATTAAGAAATACCCCTGTGAGCTCTAAACCAGTAGGAGAGGTTATAGAGGAATTGGACGTGATGATGGAAAGTATATACAAGAGGCCCAAGAAGTGCATTGAGTGTAGCATGACATAACAAAGAAGAAGAAAAGGTGCATCTACTTAGCCTTCCCCAGATGTAGCATCAACATCATCTTCCCCTAGTGGTACTTCAAGCATAGTTCCAGCTCTTTCTCAAGGACCAACTCAACCAACCAGTGAGGTAATCAACCCCCTAGAAAGAACATCCCATGAGATAAAAATTTTCAAGATGGTTTAGTACCTACAATCAAGATAGAGGTAGAAGCTAAAAAGAAGGCAAAAGAACCAAAGGACACTATAGTTCTAGTGGCACTACAATCCCAAAGTAGTCCAATCTCACCTACAAGGCTAACACTACTATTACCAAGTAGTCCTCATATATGATTAGTTGACCTTGGTCATGGTGGGAGCAAAAAAAGTAAATCCATAGAGTCAAATGAAGAGGTGAAGAAAACATCCAAAGTAGAGAAGATTAGTGAGGCTCTAATATTCATTTCCCCTATTCCAAGAAATCTTTTCTCCTCATCTTCAAAGGTATTGATTTCCATTAGAAGAAAGAAGTTTAGTGTGGATACACTAGGAACTGCATCCAAAGTAATCAACATTGAGTCATGGCTCCAAAACACTTTGGGGAGGAAGAGGAAGAGGATAGAAGATGGGGCTCTGAATAGAGAGACTCTATCTCTAGCCATCCGCTCTAGGTTAGCATTAAGAATAGTAAAGAAGCCAAATAATTTGTCTATCCTTGGCCAAGATCAGGACATGGGACACCTTACTATGGAGATCACCAAGCCCACCAAAGAAGGTAGGAATGAGGATCTAACTATATCTGACTTAAAATTATAGTCTTTGGATTTGGGAGAGGTTAGACATGACACCAAAGCGGGCTTATGGAAAGCAACTACTAAATTGATAGAAAAAGAACTTGAAGACCTCAAAATTGCCTAGGTTAGGTTGAAGGTAGAGATCCATGAGCTCAACTTCTTCACTAGGAAATTAGTTTCCCCATTAGCAAGAATTTTTAGGATACCATCTACCATTGATCCCATAGCTACATTTATTCAAGCCATCATCTCTCATCTACAAGTGGACAAACATTTTTGGAAAATTGATAGAAGTTGGAGTAGAAAGCTCAAGTCTAAAGAACTTGTAGTTATAGAATAACTTGGCAATATAGTCTTGACACTTGAGATAGAAAATGATAACATCCTAGCTAATTGGGCAACTCTATCAGTAGAAAATGTAATATGTGACGATTGCATCTCTCTCCTAGATATGATAATCCAAATGAGGCCCAAAGAAGTATTTTAAGCCAAGAGTTTATAGAAAGGAGATGAGCCTTTGTTTGAATAGGAAAAGATCTTGCAATTCAAAGCTGACATGATCACTTCATTAGGAGTGGAAAAGACAGAAAGAAAAGTTAAAGAGAATAAAGACAAGAGTTATAGGTTTTCAAAAGGCCTACACATTGAATCCCAAACAAGTGAATAAGGAAAATGAGTAGCAGGAGTCACTGAACATTATGCCAAAATCTTTCTCTAACTACTTAAGATAAATTAATAGGGAGATCTTCTAGCCATCAGGACAGAGTGCCAGATTTTCAATGACTCAATGGATGCATACACATAGCAATAGAAGAGATGCAAGAGTGTTTGAGTGTAGTCAAAGACTTGGCTAACAAACACTCCAAGTGGATTATTAGATACACCAACATCCATGTCAATAGACATGAGGAGCTCATTCTAATCATTTTTGCTACCAAGGCCTATAAAGAGAAGTTGGAAAAGGGAAAGAAATTGAAATGATTTTGCCCCTGTTGGGACTGAAAATTGCATTGTCCATTTTTAGTCACATTTTGAAAATTTTGAAGAATCAATGCCCTAAAGTGCCTTTTTATGCATATCTAGTTAATTTTTGGTTTGAGACCTAGATGGTGTTTGAGTGGCTTAACACCTTTCATTTGACATATGCAGGTGATCCACAATGTTATTTTGCCATCCTGAATCATTCTATGAAGTCCCATTTTGAGCTAGTGTCAAAATTTGCAATTCTACCCAAGTGTCAAATAGCGATCAGAGGCCCAGTTTTTCTTTGAATATCTTTTACCCAGGAATGTGTCATGACCTGCCACTTTGGGGATGTTTATTATGAATATCAAAGAACCTATGTTCCAAGTTTCAAGTCATTTCAAATCTGTTTGACTAGGTTTCGAACCCCTCAAAGTTGGTCATTTACTATTTTGTACATTTGTGTAGTTATTCACAATTCTGGGAAGCTCTTTTCGACCAATGATATCTTTGACCTAGTTGAGCCAAATGAAGAAATTCTTTTTGCACTACGTTCTAGGGATTAGATACTTCATATGTTCCAATTTTGAGATCATGACGAATTCATTTGGTCAATTTGCTAACATGATTAAAAACCTAGTTTACATTGTTTTGTTATGACTAAGGTATCCAGATTAATCCATACCCCTGTTCGACACGTTATAAATTTAATCTTTTGATTAGCTAGCCTAAATGGATTGTACCATTGTGTTGTGTCATAGAAATCCTTGAAATATGCCAATTCTTAAGTCGTGACGAATCCATTTGCATATTTTCATATGTCCGTACATTTGCCAAAAATTACTTTTTGACACATTTCTCTGTTAAAATTTCCAAGTGCCTGTTTTTGAAAATTTGCCAAATATGCCCTGCGATTTGTCATGAGTCCAAAACATGAAATTATATTCTCTTCATGGCAAAGAACTTATATCCTAGTTTTCAAAACCCCAAGTGATCAATAACCCAGTTTATAATGCCGAACCTGAGCCTGGTTTATGTTTTCTAACACTATTTGCCTACAGGATAATTGAAGTATAGATGTTTGGCAATTAAAATCTTTTGACTGGAGATTCATCATGGGTTGAAAATTTGGAGTATGATAGAGCATGTGTGATTGAACACTCATGCTGATTTTCATAGTCTAGTAACTTTATTGAGTTAGTTTTTGTGACCTCCTGGTAGGCCTCTAGACACAAATTTCACAGTGGTGTGGAAATGATTAAAATAAGTTTTTTTTGAAGTGAATTTGTGATCAGTTTAATTTCCAGTCAGTTTGAGAGGGTTGATGGATCAGTTTTCGATATCAGTTGCTCAGAGTCTTGACATTAATAGCCTCGCCAATGTTGCCTACAAAAGTGATTGAAATAGTCTTCTACTATTTGGTTTTAAATATAAATTCATTTTGAAATATATTGGCATTTATGCAAACCACTACATTTGAGAATTATACATTTTTTAAAAATTTAAATATCATATATTTATGATACAATGTAGATGGATTCTCAAATTTTATTTGTCTCAAATATTTATAAATTTGAAAAACAAGGAGCATTTTTTTCTACATTAAGGAGTGCCTAGGCAAAGGACAAAACTTCATACATATCTACCCACGACAGGGGTAGTCTATGGCTGATTTGTTTTTTTTCATGGTAGAAGAGGAGAGCATGCACATTTTTAAGAGAGGCAAAGGAGACTTCAAACATCTGTAGCATTCCATGTAGAGAGAGAGAGAGAGAGAGAGAGAGAGAGAGAGAGAGAGAGAGAGAGAGAGAGAGAGAGAGAGAGAGAGAGAGAGAGAGAGAGAGAGAACATATTGGTGTCTCACATTTTGGAGGGAGCAACCCACAATAAAGAAAAATAGAGGTGTAGCTATTCAAGTTGCATTAACTAGTAGCTCACACATTAGATGAACAGGGATCACCCGTGATCATTAAGAATGAATCATTCACATTTTTGCAACAGGCAGTGAAGAAAAGAGCATCCATACATAAAGAAGGCCATGGTTTTGAGAAGAGGGATTGCCATGTCCAAAGCATAGGAATAGCTTGCAGCTCAAGATGAAGTGCTAGGCGTCTTTTAAATGAAATTGTCTATGCTTCAGTAGGAGAGTATCGATGCTTTTTGTAGTGGTATTGAGAGCCCACGTGCAAAACAAGGTAAAGAGGAGTGCGTTTGATGCAAGGGAGACATCTCTTGTGCCAAGGCAAATTGGAGTTCACCAACAAGGAAGGAATAGGGCAAAACAGGCATAGGAGTTTAGTCCCAGATTGGTTGGGGTGTGGGACTTCTAATACTTTAAATACAAACCTTTACGTAATGCCAAATGTCTTGAGAAAGGCTCTTTTAAAAGCCATAGCCTTGGAGAGAGGGACCCACCACCGAGCTAATAGTTGCAGGAAAGATAAGCATAAATTTTGAATAAAGTGGCAAATAAAGGGTTGATGATGTCAGCGAGATGATGCGCTAGAAAGAGTAGAAAATCTAGCAGGTCACTAACTCTGCATTGAAAAATGGCAAGGTTTTTGAGTAGCAACATAGTGACCCGCTATAAAAAACCTTGAAATTCGGTGAGAGGTGGATGAGCCTGTGGGTCCTGCGTGCAGGAGCAACAACGAATCAGATCACACCAAGTGGCAGTGAACAGGAGGTGGTGTGGTGAATTCAAATCAGTTGAAATGAGATCACAACACGTGTCTAGATCAGAGGGTCATCGCTAACTCGCCGCGAGTTAGCGAGAAGATGACACGTGGTACTGATGAAGATGTCCAGTTAGAATGCACTACGTGTCATCTCTAGTCAAACAGAATTGACGTAGAATGAAACTTGAGAGGGAAAATTTTAGAGGCTTAAAAAAAAGGTTTTTCTTTACAAAATTTCTCCAAACGTGCAGTCTAGAGATCTTTAAAATCATGTTTGAACTTTATATAGTTTAAACTATATGAAAGTTAAAAATTTTACAAAAAATAATGGCAAACCTATGAGCAGAAGTATGAACTTCAAACAACCATTTCTAGTGCATTTTTTCACCGAAATGTGCGCTCCAATATACCATCGGAACCAGGAAGAGCCAAATTTTTTGAATCTAAAGTCAATTTTCGCATAGGTGCTTCTTAGTTCAAGTTATAGGCCAATTTTTAAAATCTTAGGCATTGGCAATAGAACAGGTTGAGTTCTTCATTGATTATTAAGATTGGTTAGAAGACAGTTTTAAAGGTCTATTGCAATCTAAAAGTGAAGAAAATCAACTTGGGGTTGTTTTCCTATCTTCTCGAGACCATTTTAATTGATTTGTTACTTTTTCCCAAGTTCATTTTTACACCAAAATTAGTTACTTTTCTCATCATTAGATTTTGAGATATTTTGATGCCTTTGAGAGGTGGAATGAAGACGATCTAATATGCAGTTATAGAGAGAAGTTAGAAAGAAGCTTTTATTCTTCTAGGGAAGGATTTCCAAAGGGACAAGTATCAATTGCAAATTGAATATGGGAATTTCTTTCTCCATACATATTCTTTCTTCTTCTCTTAAAAGGGGTGTGGGTTGGTTTTCTATTTCCAGTTTTTGGAGCTTTGCTCAGGCTGTGAAAGCCATACACCCAACATTTCTCTGTGGTTTTGAATAGCATTTATGATTTATGCAGAGATTTCTATTCTGTTAGGTGATCTATGAGTTAATTTCTATACTTTTCATGTATTTGATTTCAAGGAAAGCAAATAAAGAGCAAAAAAGGTTTTTAAGTTCAGTTTAAATCTTGTCTCCTGATTATGGATCTACTATTTCTTCTAATTTGTGATCAAAGAGCATAGATTAGGTTGCATTTTGTTTAGGAATGTATGTGATTAAAATGTCTTGCTGGTGGGGCAAAGAACCATGTAATTGCTTGATGTTTGTCATAGGGTTTACATATTTTGTGATAGGATGTTCTAAGTACGAGATTCATTCTATAGCAGATGTCTGTTCACAAAGTGAAGGATAGATCAGGGATCTTGATGTAGAGATATGTCTGAGATTTCTAGGAGATGTATTGTTATAATTCATTTTAATTGCCCAATAGATAAGGCATTGGTCAGAGATAGGATCATTAAGTTCTATTGCTCATACTTGGGTCTTGCTATTATCAACATATTAAATCAATTTTCCCTTTTATGTGAAAAGCTATTCAATGTTAACCTGCACTTAGCTTGCCAATTTCATGAGTTATGTTCTTAGCTATTTAATGCTTGTGATTCCTAGTTAAGTATAGAATATTTAGGGGTTTTTATCTACTTTACATTAGATTCAGTGTATGCTTTGATAATTGGTACCATATAAGGAATCTATAGGTTCACCCGCCTAAGTTTTGCAGAGCCTGAATTGTAGAAGGAGTATAGCCTTATATTTGGCCCAGGTTCTTGGTGAAGTGTGTCCATTATTGGAGATTACTACCCATAGATGCATTCTTGCCTTGTATACTTGGTTTTTTAAACACTATTAAATTAAGAGCCAACAAAATGGCGACTCTACTAGGGACTGTATTGAATCAGATTTAAGACAAACCTTGAGAATTTGAAAAGAAGAGATTCAATATACCAGAAGAAGTGCATTAAAAATTTGCAGCAGTAGGTTATCTGATGTGTTTTTGAGTTTTCTTACTCAAATATCATGCACCCCAGTTGACCTTTATTCATGGATAGTAGTATGTTGTGAAATTGGATGAAAATTGTCTGCTATGACTGTTATAGGTCTATCTTTAATCATCTCAGTTTGCAAATGCTTTTGAGAAAGTTTCAGAGTCAAGAATTGATTTATAAAGTGTAGTTTCTTTCCAAGATGGTAATGATCTACAAGTTTCTCCTACATTGAAGGTCTAGTTCAGATTTTTCAAGTGACAAATTATGTTTTATTTCTCACAAAATGTGAGTGGCGACTCTCAAATCTTTGTACCAGTATGTTCCTAGTTTGATTCTCATTGCAAAATTTTAAGGATTTTTAATTGTATGGGTAGATCTGAAACTGTTGATAGTATCTTGAAAAGGAAGTTTAAATTCTTGATAAGTTTTAAGGTGTTGTTTGAAATCTATTGTTATAAGAAAATGAAGTGTAAAAGTAGATCACAATAGTGATCTCTTTATCCTCTTGAAATAAGGTGGTGACTCTACAAAGTTTCATCAGTGGTGTAAAGGATTTTCACTCTTGCACCTATGCCAAATCAATAGATCAAGGTTTAGCATCAGCACTTGAGGTATTTTGATTTTCATGTTTCTTTTCATGGAAGTCAAGTGTTTAAAGAAATTGCCTCTATTAAGTGGTTTTTAGCACTAGAAAGAAGAGGTAGAATTTGTTTTCTAAGATGGAGTCAGATCTCAGATTTGAGATTAGTTTGCCAAATTTTGAGACTTTAGAAATTGTGAATAATAACATTGATATGTTGAATAGGTTGGTCTACAAAAGGATTGTCAATCTTATAAGAATTCAAGTAGGAAGTACTCAAGGTTTAAATGTCGAACAATGTTATTTAAGGCTTAAATCAATAATCAGTAAGATGCCTTTCATTGTAGACCTACGGAATCTTCCCTACTAATGTTTTCCTTGATGTTCTAGTACCCGATTCAATCAATTGGCCAACACCCATAAGATTACAAAGGTTTTTACAAATTGAAAGGTTCATTCAGGAGATGGAAGATAATGATTATAGATTTCATGTTATGTCTCTTGATGATAATGAGTGTGCTGAAAGTCAGGGTAGTAATGAATACAATGAGTCCGTAGAGCAAGATAATCTGTCTTTCGAATGTGAAGAGTCGATTCAAATGTTAATGAGTCAGGTAATAGAAATCAGCATGAAAAAGATGGATATAAAAGAGAAGATAAATTTTGATATAGTACATATGAAGTTGAAGAAAGTTGTAACAACAGTAGATCTAGTGATTGCCATGATAAGAAAGAATGTTGTAATAATGTTGATTTTCCATATTGTTACACAAAGGATCCTTCTATTGTAAGTTCTTCATGTTATCCAGATGATAACCATAACTAGGAGAAGATTTGTGAGGCAATCTTCTTGAGCTTCGATGAAATCTCAAAATTGTTGGCTCATGAGTTTGAAAAGCATGTAAGTATCTCTAAGGATCTTCATATTTTTTGTCATGATATTTCTTCATTCAGTTAGATCAATTCCTCAAAGTTTGATGTGGAAAAAGTGGTAGAATTCGAACAACCCTTATCAGATTTTGGAGGTGTAGATGACAGTACCTCAAATATCTTTGCACATGATGATTTGTTGGATGTGGGGAATATTAATGAGGGGAAGGTTATGCTATTTTAGATTCTTTTTATATTGATCTTGTTGAACATTGTTTTGATGTTTCATATGATGAAGAGGAAAATAGTGAATATTGTCAATCAGAGTATGGGTTTTCTTTATATGCTGATAAGTCTTGTGAAGATAAGTTCAAGGTTTATTCTGACATTCAGTTAGAGGAAGAAGATGATAGTGATCAACATAGTTTAGATCAGTACTTTAGAATGAGTTTTCAATTTTGGTGACTAATCAATTGTTTGAATGTGAAGAGGTTTCAGCAAAGGATAAATCTAATTCAATGAGTAACATGGTTACAAGTAGGAAATGATTAGATTTCACATACTCTTCATTTACAGAGGCACAAGGTGAGTTACAATTTGCTCCATGTAACTCGTTGCATGAAGTTGAATATAAGAACTTTGTGTTTCTAGTTGAAGGAATCCATGATTCAGTTAGTAGTGATTAGTTTTAGCTTGATATCAGTTGTTTTGGTCATGCTAATCCATTTTTTCATAGTGGGCCAGATGAAGAAACTATGTCTGATTTTTATTCGCACTATGAAGATGATGATAGTTTTGTTTTTCCTATTAAGCTGATTGCAAATGTTGATACGTTGGGTGAAACAAATGATAATGAGATTTTTAGTCTCCCTCAGGGAGATGAGAATGAGAATCAAGTTTTTGACAGAGGTAAGAAGTTTTGAGAAATTTTCGGTGCCCCAGGGTCATCGTGTGTAGATAGTAGTGTAGTTGTTTTCTTGCTTCCAATAAAGTTGTTCGAGAGAGTTTTGATGTTCAAGTGTGTGGTATGCTTCTCCCAAAGATCTAAAATCTTGCCATGCCCGCAAGGGACATGCATCCCCAAATAGAGCTACTGTTGGGTCTGAAAATTGCATTGTCCATTTTCAGTCACATTTTGAAAATTTTGAAGAATCAATGCCCTAAAGTGCCTTTTTATGCATATGTAGTTGATTGTTGGTTTGAGGCCTAGATGGTGTTTGAGTGGCTTAACACCTTTCATTTGACATATGCATGTGATCCACAATGTTATTTTTCCATCCCAAATCATTCTGTGAAGTCCCATTTAGAGCTAGTGTCAAATAGTGATCAGAGGCCCAGTTTGTATTTGAATATCTTTTACCCAGGAATGTGTCATGACCCAACACTTTGGGTACGTTTATTATGCATATCAAAGAACCTATGTTCCAAGTTTCAAGTCATTTCGAATCTGTTTGACTAGTTTTTGAACCCCTCAAAGTTGGTCATTTACTATTTTGTACATGTGTAGTTATTCACAATTCTGGGAAGCCCTTTTCGACCAATGTTATCTTTGACCCAGTTGACCCAAATGAAGAAATTCTTTTTGCACTGTGTTCTAGGGATTAGATACTTCATATGTTCCAATTTTGAGATCATGAAAAATTCATTTGGTCAATTTAATAACATGATTAAAAACCTAGTTTACATTGTTTTGTTATGACTAAGGTATCCAGATTGATCCGTACCCCTGTTCGGCACGTTATAACTTTAAACTCGTGATTGGCTAGCCTAAACAGATTGCACCATTGTGTTGTGTCCTAGAAATCCTTGAAATATGCCAATTCTTAAGTCGTGACGAATCCATTTACATATTTTCATATGTCTGTACATTTGCCAAAAATTACTTTTTGACACATTTCTTAGTTAAAATTTCCAAGTGCCTATTTTCGAAAATTCGCCAAATGTTCCCTGTGATTCGTCATGAGCCCAAAACATGGAATTATATTCTCTTCATGCCAAAGAACTTATATCCTAATTTTCAAAACCCCAAGTGATCAATAACCCAATTTATAATGTCGAACCCGAGCCCAATTTATGTTTTTTAACACTATTTGCCTACAGGTTAATTGAAGTATAGATGTTCGACAATTAAAATCTTTTGACTAGAGATTCATCATGGGCTGAAAATTTGCAGTATGATAGAGCATGTGTGATTGAACACTGATGCTGATTTTCATAGCCTAGTTACTTGATTGAGTTAGTTTTTATGACCACCTGGTAGGCCTCCAGATACAAATTTCACAGTGGTGCCAAAATGATTAAAATAAGTTTTTTTTGAAGTGAATTTGTGATCAATTTGTTTCCAGTCAGTTTTAGAGGGTTGATGGATCAGTTTTTGATATCAGTTTCTCAGAGTCTTGACATTAATAGCTTTGCCAATGCTGCCTACAGAAGTGATTGAAATAGTCTTCTACTATTTGGTTTTAAATATAAATTCATTTTGAAATATATTGGTATTTATGCAAACCAATACATTTGAGAATTATACATTTCTTTTAAATTTAAATATCATATATTTATGATACAATGTAGATGGATTCTCAAATGTTATTTGTCTCGAATATTTATAAATTTTGAAAAACAAGGAGCATTTTTTTTGCATTAAGGAGTGCCCAGGCAAAGGACAAAACTTCATACATATCTACCCATGACAGGGGCAGTCTATGGTTGATTTGTTTTTTTTTATGGTAGAAGAGGAGAGCATGCACATTTTTTAGAGAGGCAAAGGAGACTTCAAACATCTATAGCATTCCATGCAGAGAGAGAGAGAGAGAGAGAGAGAGAGAGAGAGAGAGAGAGAGAGAGAGAGAGAGAGAGAGAGAGAGAGAGAGAGAGAGAGAGAGAGAGAGAGAACAGATTGGTGTCTCGCATTTTGGAGGGAGCAACCCACAATAAAGAAAAATAGAGGCGTAGCTATTCAAGTTGCATTAACTGGTAGCTCACATATTAGATGAACAGGAATCACCTGTGATCATTAAGAATGAATCATTCACATTTTTGTAGTAGGCAGTGAAGAAAAGAGCATCCATACATAAAGAAGGCCATGGTTTTGAGAAGAGGGACTGCCATGTCCAAAGCATAGGAATAGCTTGCAGATTAAGATGAAGTGTTGGGCGTCTTTTAAATGAAATTGTGTACACTTTAGGAGGAGAATATCCATGTTTTTTGTAGTGGTATTGAGAGCCCATGTGCATAGCAAGGTAAAGAGGAGTGTGTCTAATGCAAGGGAGAGGTCTCTTGTGCCAAGGCAAATTGAAGTTCACCAACAGGGAAGGAACAGGGCAAAACAAGCATACGAGTTTAGTCCACATTGGTTGGGGCGTGGGACTTCTAATACTTTAAATAAAAAACTTTACATAATGCTAAATGCCTTGAGAAAGGCTCTTTTAAAAGCCGTAGCCTTGGAGAGAGGGACCCACCACCGAGCCGATAGCTAGAGGCAAGATAAGCATAAATTTTGAACAAAGTTGCAGGTAAAGGGTTGATGACATCAACAAGATGATGCGTCGAAAGGAGTAGAAAATCTAGACCCGCCAAAAAAAAAACTTGAAATTCAGCGAGGGGTGGATGAGCCTATGGATCTCACATGTAGGAGCAAAACCAAATTAGATCACACCAAGTGGCAGCGAACAGGAGGTGGTGTGGTGAATTCAAATCAGTTTCAACGAGATCACAACACGTGTCTAGATCAGAGGGTTGTTGCTAACTCGCCAAGTGAAAGATGCATGAGATTTACCATAGCGAGTTAGTGAGAAGATGACACGTGGCATTGATGAAGATGTCCAATTAGAATATGCCACATGTCATCTCTGGTCAAACAGAGTTGACCCAGAATGAAACTTGAGAGGGAAAATTTCAAAGGCTTTAAAAAAAGGTTTTTCTTTAAAAAATTTCTCCAAACATGCAATCTAGAGATCTTTAAAATCATGTTTGAACTTTATATAGTTTAAACTATATGAAAGTTAAAATTTTTACAAAAACTAATGGCAGACCTGTGAGCAGAAGTCTGAACTTCAAACAACCATTTCTAGGGCATTTTTTCACCGAAACATGCACTCCAATATACCACCAAAATCGGGAAGAGTGAAACTTTTCGAATCTAAAGTTGATTTTTGCACAGGTGCTTCCTGGTTCAAGTTATAGGCCAATTTGTAAAATCTTGGGCATTGGGGATAGAACAGGTTGAGTTCTCCATTAATGATTAAGATTGGTTAGAGGATAGTTTTAAAGGTCTGTTGCAATCTGAAAGTGAAGAAAATCAACTTTGGGTTGTTTTCCTATCTTCTCAAGACCATTTTAACTAATTTTTTACTTTTCCCCAAGTTCATTTTTACACCAAAATCAATTACTTTTCTCATCATTAGATTTTGAGATATTTTGATGCGTTTGAGAGGTGGAATGAAGAGTATCTGATATGCAGTTATAGAGAGAAGTTAGAAAGAAGCTTTGATTCTTCTAGGGAAGGATTTCCAAAGGGACAAGTGTCAGTTTCAAATTGAATCCAGTAATTGCCTTCTCCATACATATTATTTCTTCTTCTTTGAAAAGGGGTGTGGGTTGGTTTTCTATTTCCAGTTCTTGGAGCTCTGCTCAGGCTGTGAAAGCCACACACCCAACATTTCTCTATGGTTTTGAATAGCATTTATGTTTTATGCAGATAGTTATATTCTGTTAGGTGATCTATGAGTTAATTTTGTAGGATTTGAGAAAATAAGCCAATCAAATCCATAAAGCCTTCGAATCCCTGCATGCAAAAACCTGTCACAGAAGAAAAAGACAAGAAGAGGCAAGGGTTTGCTAAAAAATGGAGATAGAAGAAAAGTTGCTCTCAAAATGAAAAATGCATAAGAGATAATGAAATAAGTACAAGTCTCAACCTTATAAAGGTGAGATAGAAACCCTAAACTAAAAAGCTAGGTTGCACATTATTAATTAATACATAATTAATAATGCACCTACAAGATAGCTTAAGCAAAATAGAGTAATAGGCAACTTAATTAATTAAATCAAAGTGATTTAATTAATAAGTGCAAACAAATAATTACTCTAACACCCCCCCTTAAGCGAAGCTCGGGAGGTAAGCTAACCTAGCACAGTTATGAAAGCAGGAAAATTGGGTCCCGGCAACAAGGCCTGATCAGGTACCCAATCACAACATAATCTCTATAAAGAGGAGAAATAGAGAAAACCACATGGGAAAAACCCTACTCCAAAAAGAGATAGCAAAGAATGTTCCAGAAGAAGGAACAAAGAGATCAGAAGAGAATCACTGAAGCATGAAGAACCGCAAAACTCTGTCAAAATGCTGATCTGTAGAACCTCCATGGAAATAGAAGGCACGAACCGAGCGCGTCTATATGGTAGATGATCCATCTCACCGAAATGCATAGGTAGCCAGCCACTGCAATCGCCTAGTATGTAGGATCAGGTACTAAATACATAGCTCACACCAACGAACCATCAACCAAAGAAGCATAGAACAACAATATAACCTCCCCTTAAGGCAGGTGAGGTGACAGGCAACTGAAAAGGTGGGCCAAAAAATCTCCTACAACACAGGAACCAGACACATCGAGAGTGAGGTACAGACACCAATAAAGGCACGTGTCATCAACACTACATGAGACAAAAGAGAGAGAGGGCCTATATGCGGCAAACAACTATCCCCTCCATGGCACTTTATAAAATAGTGCGAGTACAACGAATCACAATGATGAAAAGGATCCCAAAATGCAAGAGTGGCACTTTATCTCAGTGCGTTGCATAAAGATGCTTACAATGAATATCAACAATGATCAGAAAAAACATAAGGCTGAAACAACAGAAGGTAAAGCCCAAAACGAAGCAAGTGAAGTAACAAAATCGATCCCTGGACCTGAAACAAACAGGATATCCACCAGAATGCTAAAATGCAAAAGACTGAATAGGATGTGCCTGGAACAAAATCTGGAACAACAACTAGGATCACTAGAAAGAGCACAGAAAGAGCTTTCCAGCGATATAAAGAAGTCCAAAATCGGAGATTGGATGCTCAAGATACGCCTCCCGGAGTGCAAAACAGAACATCCAGCTTTGACTACCAAAACAGGCAACCAAATTGCATCAAAACTCAAAAAAGCCTGCACTAATATCTCCGTCTTGGAACCAGCTTTCTGGCACATTTTTCGGATCGAAAAAATACGTCTGTATGCTCAAGTTACGGAGAAAAAACCACCAGGCCCTCTGAAATGCATGAAAAATTATTTTTTTTAATAAAAAAATAATTAAAAAAAAACAAAAAAACTTCATTAAAAAAATGCCGCCACTGGGTGGAGGCGGAGCTGAGGAAGGCGGCAGAGCCGCTGGTGGCCGCGGTGGTGGGTGGGCGGCGCCACCGGTGGCGGAGGTTGCACAGTGGCAACGGTCGCCGAGAGCCGCTGCGGTCAGCGGACCGCCGGCGGTTTACCGCAGGCGGTTACCGCTAACCGCTAGCGGTCTTGGTGACCGCATGCGGTTTTTTTAACCATCGCGGCAAAAAGTGCCGCGTTTTAAATTTTTTTTTGCAATTTCTCGCATCTCGGATTGCGTGCAGAGGTCGTACGGCCGTGTACGACAAAAAAAATTTGCCCCCCAGATCAACGTTGTCCAAATCGGACAAATTTTATATCAAAACGGGGGTTTTGACACCTTCTGGAATCCATCCGTGAGGTCTGTTTGGCCTCAAACTACTCTGAAAATTAGTGACCCCCCTATTTTCTCAGAAAAAACCCGAAAAAACACCAGATCTGATCCGCCAAACCCTTGTTCTCCCTTTTTCTTGAAACACTGAACAAGCTACAATAGATCTGGCTCTGATACCATGTAGGATTTGAGAAAATAAGCCAATCAAATCCACAAAGCCTTCGAATCCCTGCATGCAAAAACCTGTCACAGAAGAAAAAGACAAGAAGAGGCAAGGGTTTGCTAAAAAATGGAGATAGAAGAAAAGTTGCTCTCAAAATGAAAAATGCATAAGAGATAATGAAATAAGTACAAGTCTCAACCTTATAAAGGTGAGATAGAAACCCTAAACTAAAAAGTTAGGTTGCACATTATTAATTAATAAATAATTAATAATGCACCTACAAGATAGCTTAAGCAAAATAGAGTAATAGGCAACTTAATTAATTAAATCAAAGTGATTTAATTAATAAGTGCAAACAAATAATTACTCTAACAAATTTTTGTACTTTTCATGTATTTGATTTCAAGGAAAGCAAATAAAGAGCAACAAAGGTTTTAAGTTTAGACTGAATCTTGTCTCATGATTATGGATTTGTTATTTCTTCTAATTTGTGATCAAAGAGCATAAATTAGATTGCATTTCATTTAGGAATGTATGTGATTAAAATGTCTTGCTGGTGGGTCAAAGAACCATGTAATTGCTTGATGTTTGTCATAGGGGTTGCAGATTTTGCGATAGGATGTTCTGAGTATGAGATTCATTCTATAGCAGATGTCTATTCACAAAGTGAAGGATAGATCAGGGATCTTGATGTAGAGATATGTCTGAGATTTCGAAGAGATGTATGGTTATAATTCATTTTAATTTCCCAATAGATAAGGCACTGGTCAAAGATAGGATCATTAAGTTCTGTTGCTCATACTTGGGTCTTGTTGTTATCAACATATTAAATCAATTTTCCCTTTTATGTTGAAAGCTATTCAATGTTAACCCACACTTAGCTTGCCAGTTTCATGAGTTATGTTCTTAGCTATTTCATGCTTCTTATTCTTGGTTAAGAATAGAAGATTTAGGGGTTTTTATCTGCTTTACATTAGATTCAGTGTATGCTTTGATAATTAGTACCATATAAAGAATCTATAGGTTCACCCGCCTAGGTTTTGCAGAGCCTGAAGTGCAGAAGGAGTATAGTCTTATAGTTGGCCCAGGTTCTTGGTGAAGTGTGTCCATTATTGGATATTTCTGCCCATAGACGCATTCTTGCCTTGTATACTTGGTTGTTTAAACACTGTTAAATCAAGAGCCAACAACCCCTGCTCATTTTTTATTTTGATATGACTTTGTAATTGATAATTGGATTCTTTTCATTTTTAATTTTTGAGAAGATGAACTAATTCAATTACTTTTTGTAATAGTTCATCTTGGAATCCTATATGTACTCAATTGAAAAATTAATGAAGGTTTGGCAAAATTTTGGTGTGAAATGCTTCAGATTGCAGAGACAACTTGAATGTGTTTTCTATCAATTATTTACTATTCCATTGCATGTCTTAGCTAGAAATGTCTCTTTAATTTGAATTAAGCCAATGAATAAATAGAGCTTTGTTCCCCTATTTTAATACAAAAAATTGAAGATAATCGTAATATTGTTAGAGGTTAAAAGAGACTTTTTCCAATATTAGTTCTTAAGTTAGTTTCTTACATTTTACAGTTAAAATCATTCTGTTAAGCATCTTTTTCATATAAATAGAATCTACTATTGCATCACTAGATTTTGTGAGTTCATTAAGAAGTGTGGATTCCCAGATTTGGTTAGCATTAAGAACCAGATTCTAGCTTGAGTTAGTTCCTATCTAGGACTAACTTTATTTTCCTCTCCTAGTCTCTAGTCAAGAAAAAAAACCCATCTTAGAATTAGAAATAAAAAAAATTCATTGTACGCTTAGTTACGAGAAATTATTCGCTTAGTTACGGTTTCACAACTATTGTAATTATTCATTGTTCATAGATATCAAGCATTTATAGAGTTAATTAAAAAGGAAAATTCTATTTACTAACAAGTTTTTCCTAAATAATCCTTGTATAATGAAATCAATTACTAGAATATTTCTATAATTCCTAATCTCTTTGGCACAAATTTTGGAAGATGAGCGGGATAAGAACATCCAAAACCCTAATAACAATATAGTCTTCAAAAAGGAAAGCACTACCCCAATTATGTCCTATCTATTTTCCCCCATCAAAACATAAAATTGGCTTAACTATCTTCTTCACAATATGTGGTATTTTTTCCTTAACATTTCCTATCATCTTTAACACATAGTGTACAAAGTCGTTATAGAGAGAAATAACATTAGAATAAGGGTATACTATTTTCCATACCCTTGTCCATATTTTCACTAGAAATATTTCTCCCCAATATTTTTGTGCACTCAAAGAAACTTTGATAAAAAAGATCTACATTTCTAAATGAGATTAGATACATGATCACAGAATAGTGAAAGAATCTAAAAGTCTCCATTTTTTTCTCTTGGGTATCCACAAGCTTATCATGAATCTTGGTGATGATATACTCTACAAAATCATATCCCACATTTGTGTTGGGATCCTAAATGTTTAGTCCCATGACATAGCGTGCATTAGTAGCATACATGGTTCAATTTGAACCTCGGACTTTGTTCAAAGAAATGATAGTTTTCTTCATATACCTTTGAAAGAACTCAAAAGGTATGATCCCATCCACTTCTTTTTTCTTTGTTTACTTGAGGGATATGCCTAGTCATAACCCTACCCATGTAAAAGTTCTTGTTGCTTTTGAAGTTCTCATTAAATTTTTCTATGTCAATTGGTAATGATGTAAGGCCTCCCAAGTCAAATAACTCAATCAATGTCTCCTTGTCTATTGCTAGGGAGGTACTTTTATCCTTCCTATGAAAAGACTTGATAACTAGGTTATAACATTTTATCAACACCTTCATTAGGTCAATGTCCACAAAAGCCTCTAACACAATTAGCTTTTCTAGATTCCTTGTCCAATTTTTGCATATTTGGACTTTCTCTTTCCTATTCTTGTAAAAATACTGAAATAGTTCACTACCATTTTTTTCAGGCACCTCTGCATCTTTACAAAATACACATGGATCTTTTAAGGTGTGATCATTTATGACTTGTGCATTTGAAGAACTAGGTAGAATTTACATCTATTTATCCATGAATGGGCTAGAGCTTTTATCTTTTAAGGTGGATTCTACAATTACAACCTATGTTATCAGTTCTCCTTCCTTTCATGCCATTTTTGCAAAATAATCTCAAGTATTCTAAATGTTGAGTGCTAGAAAATTGCTTGAACTCACTCTTCAACTCTGTGTCTTCTCTAAAAACTTCAAACAGTCATGTACTAGGTGAAAATCTCTATGCTTCTCATAATTTATTGAATTTTGCAAAAGGAACAAAAAATTAATGGCATTTAAATTAGCATGCTTCAAATCCTATCAATCTTTATAAAGCTAGAAAATTCTTCAGTTTTTTAATTATCCATGTTTCTAGCTCATGTTTTTCCTTCTAGCTCAGACATGGCCATTGAAAACTATTTTATGCATTTCAACTAAGATTTGCAATCATGCGATGACCTCCTTGTCACTGCCTTGCTATAGTTTTCCTTCTCCTTTTATCCCTAGTTAGGATCATGTAAAGAGGGTTATTTCTACTCTTCTACAAATTTGATTCCCTTTTCCTTAACTACTATGTTTGGATTGCAAGATTGCACTTCCCTTTAGTTTCTACTTCACAACTCCATTTCTTATTTTATTGCATGGGCTAGCAAAACTACATTCACTTCTTTCTATGCTCTATTGCTCCTTCACAACTATTCAATGTTTCAATTCACTAATAGCTATGACTAAGCAATTACTATCAGTTCTATCATTTTGAATCTTCATGGCAATTTTGAACGTAACACTTCTTACACTTGTGATGCTATGATACTTGAGATATTAGCTTTTTCACCTCTTCATAACCACTAGACACAAAAATTTTCTTAATCAAACAATGATGCAATTTCTATTTTGTTTGACTGTTACATCATTTTGCAACTTCACAACTTAGATATAAATTGCTATTGAAACCTTACGATGTTGCACTGAACCTTTAACCCAACTATTCTAAATATATTTTGCAAAATCACAACTTAAGATTTTAACTCACAGTCGGGCCTTGTGATGGTGCAATTATAATCATTCACCACTTCGATCCATTTACCCTTAGTCAATCATAACCTCTTGCAAAGATTTGATAGTTTAAATTTTAACTACATCATTCTTTATTGCTTCTTTGCAACATAAACTTTCTTAATTGTGTTAACATTTATGATGCTACCAACTACTTTAAACCTAAATTGTCATGTTCATTTTTTGTACCTTTTCCATTGAAAACAATGACATTTCTTTTAGCCAAGTGATGTTTCCATAACCATTTTTCTGAATGCTTCCTTCCATTCTAACCATCACAACTAAAAATCCTTTGAGTCACAACTGATCTACGATTATGCGATTGACAATGAGTCACACCTTTGCAACATGAACTTGATAGTTAGCCTTAACAATTGAAAATCTAAACTAACCATGATGATGAATATTTCACACCCTTTCACCCTTTAAAATAGTTAGTGATCATATAGCAGCGATGTTGCACCTAAAAGACTTTCACAACAACACAACTTAAAAGAATTAAGAGGCATGAATAATAATGCAACAATAGATCAAAAGACTTAGGGATATAAATGTATAAGAAATATTTTTACACATATCCCTATTTAATACTTACATGTCAATTTTGAACAAATTTGTACAAGATGATAAAAAATAACTATTGCCGTAGGGTTTTTTGATGAGGGAAAAGCATAGTTTCAGAAATCCTAAGCAACCTAAACACAATTTATTCTTGATTTTCAAAAGATTTCACAAATTTTTTGTTGGGTGAAAATTTAGGCCATCAATGGCTCTATCTAGGGATGATGGATAACTTTTATCCATGATAGACTTAAAAATTTCTCGATTAAGAAGACCAATACATAAAACTTAAGATGACAACATCTTTAGAGAGCACACTTGACTAAGTAGAGAAAACACAAAACCACACAGGAAAAAATGTTATACAAGGATTTATAGAGGCTTTACAAAATTTACAAAATGTATAGAAAACCCTAGCTACTATTCATGGAAAAATAAGTATTTCAACAAAAATATGTCTTCAAGAACTATCCATGAACTGCCTGCTCAAGAATATCACCAGATAATTCTTTTCAGAAATAGGAATCTTCACCTTTGTTACCATGTATTAGATAAGGACCAGACCAAAATGGATCAAATTTTCCATGCTTTCCCTTGTCTTCCAATCTAACATTCTATAATAATACCAAATCCTCAGGCTAAAACTTCCTATCTGATTCTCTCTTGTTATAGAAATACTTCATTTGTGCTTGTAATTTTGCATTCTATGTAGAAGCATCCTTCCTTGTTTCATCCATCTCTAAGATATCATCCATTCTTATGTACATCTCATCAAAAATATCTTCATCATAAACTTGGATGAACTTATACATCTCACTTAGGTTGTTCTGAGGCAACTTGCCTAGATCACATACACTAAATCAAAAGGTGCACAACCAATAGCATTTTTCACTATAACAATGTCTGCTTATAGTGCAAGAGACAATTTAGAATCTCACACTTTAATGTTCTTTCCTAAAATTGTCTTGTTAATCTTGAGTAAGCTTTTATTTCTAGATTTAGCCTAATAATTTCCCTAGGTATGGTAAGGTGGTGATGTAGATCAAGTGATGCCATATTTCTTGCAAAAACTTTTATAATCCTCTGATCTAAAGCACATAGTATTATCAGTGAATATTTTTTCTGGGCATCCAAATTTGATAATGATATTATTCAATATGAAATTGATTACCACCTTACTTGTTGCATTCCTAGTAGGAACAACTTCTACCCATTTTGTGAAGTAATTAGTGGTAGCCAAAATCCAAGAGTGCACTCAACTGGACTTATTTGAGATTTCACCAATGAAATCAATACCCCACTACTGAAAAGGTGCTTGCACCTCCACTAGTCTCAATGGAACATTACCAAAAAATTTCAATTTTCCACTAAACCTTTGACTTGCATCACACCTTTTTACTAGTTCTCATGCATCTTTTAATAGTGAAGGACACTAGAAGCCAAAAATAATGACTTTGTGGGCTTCTTGTTTCACCATATAATGACCTCCACACAATCCTTTGTGAATGCCACTGAATATTTTCTTCAATTCTTCTTCATTTACACATTTTAGGAGAATGCCTACCATATTTATCCACCACAACTAATCTCTCACAATGATATATCTAATGTCTTGCAACTTCAAAGACCTCTTCTAATTGTTATTAAGTCCTGATGGAGCCTTCATATGCTATAGGTAGAAAATTATACCCTTGTACCAGTTAGAAGTTTCCATATCACACAAATCACTCCTATAGTCATCATCAAGTTGATTGATTTGGTTTGCTTCAAGGTTAGTCTCTACCATCATCTTAGCAAGGCCTTGACCTCTAACCAACTTGGTTATTTGAATATAAATATAAAATTCTTGGATCCTATTGATCCATCTACATCTTCTTCCTGAAACTTCCTGGTATGAGAAGATATTGTTTACTATAACACTTGGATAAGCCTGCTTCTCATTTATGTCATATTTAAGTTATATATCCTACAAAGATTTACTAAAAAATACAATTGGTTCTTTAAAATGATCCTCATTCTTTTCCAATAAAATAGTAGCAACTATGTGAAAAGATGCAAAAGAAAATATATGCATAGGCTTTGAATAATTAGGGGCTCTCAAAATAGGAGCATCCTTGATTGCTTTCTTTATCTTATGAAATTTCATGCTTGGTTCTTCATCCCATTTGATCTCTGAACCTTTCTTTAGCATCATAGAAATGGGCCTACTTATCTCTAAAAAATTTGTGACAAACCTTCTAAGAAAGTTTATCTACCCAAAGAATAACTAAATTCCATTTACATTTTTAGTCTTCTCAATTCTATGTATGGCTTCAACTCTTTTAGAATCTATTTTGACTCCTTCCTTTCCAACCAACTGGCCTAATAATTTACCCTCAATAACAACAAATGCACACTTCCTAGGCTTGAGAGAGATACCAAACTTTAAAGCTCTGATGAATATCTTTTCAAGGTGCATGCAGTGATCATTCTCATTCTTTGAGTAGGTTGTCAAGTAGTGCTGATATACCACTAAGAATTTATCAATGATTTTAGAAAAGGCCACATTCATTGCTCTTTAAGAAGTGGTACCAACATTGGTTAGGGAAAAAGGCATTTTTCTATAAACATAAGTACCCCAAGGTGTTGTAATTGTTATTTTGTATTGTTATAATTCTTTTACAACTACCTAGTTATAGCTTGAGAACCCATCCATCATGGACATGAGTTATAATCTAGTAACTCTTTGCAGCATAACTTCCATGTTTGGAAATCCATAATTATCCTTTAATGATGATATGTTCAAATTTATGAAGTCAACACAAAATCTGATATCACCATTATTTTCTCTCATAGGGACTAAATTTGACACACAAGAGGAATGCCTAATTAGCTTAATAATTCCAACATCTCTTAGCTTTACTAATTCCTCTTGCATTTTTGGTGCCAAAGTTGGACTAATAGGCCTCTATTATTTTTTGAAATGTTTGGCTCCTTCTTTCAATTGGACTTCATGTTGAAAGAGATCCTCTCTATAGGCATTTAAGTCAACATAAGACCAAGCAAATAGATATCTATATATTCTCAATAATTCAACCAAATTTTTCTTGATTTTAGGGGCTAATTTCTTTCATATATACACCTTCTTAGGTGTTTTTGTGGTTCCAAGGTTTACTTCTTCTAGATCCTTAGCACTATATTCTTTATTTTCCACCTTAGATCTATCATAACTATCAAAGACAGTCTCCAAAACAACCAACCCTTTTGGGATCTTGTTGGTTTCTAATTGCACAACCTCCTGTCCAAACATAGTTTCCTTAACATTAATATTATCTACATAAGTAACAAAATAAATTTCTTGCCCCCAAAATTGGTCTTCACAATTTAGAAATATTATTATATCTTTGTCTTCTTCAAAGACTTTCCAATTTTGGATATTGTTAGGGACTGAGGGTCTAGTTTGTACTTCCACTTTTCTTAGACCAACAAAGGTTACATCATTAGGCTTAATAGTAATATTTTCCAATATATCTACCATCTTATTATTATTTCTATCCTTGTAGACCATACCAAAAGAATCAAAATATTCAATCATATCTAAGACATCATTCCTATATTACTTCAATCTTTTGTTCTTTGAAACATATACTCCTCTTGAGAAACAATAAGTTTAGAATCACCAATGACATACAAGCATTTGATTCCATGTTTATGAGTTAATCTCAATCTTAGAAATAGGGCCTCATACTCTGCTATGTTATTTGTACATGGAAAACTTGGAGTAAAAGAGACCTTATAAGTGCATCCATCAACAGAAATCAAAAGAATACCTTCTCTTAATCCTTCTTTGTAGTAGGCTCCATCAAAGTACATTATCCATAAGTCACCCTTCTCTAATTATGACTCAACTTCCTTTGTAATGGATACCTTGATTTTATCTTTATTCAGTACCAACACTTCAACCCTAAAAGAATTTACATTAGCATCTACAAAGCATGTCATATCATCTTCAACTTGTTTCTCAATCATGTAGATACTTTTGGGTTCTCTATTCACTTTCAACAACTTGTCATGAATTTGAAAAGTTGCATGTGATAGGTCACATTGTAGACTTCCCCCTATTGTTTCACTCCATTTTCTAGATAGTAACATGCCATATTGGGGTGCGATATCAACAACTAAAAAACTCATGGTTTGTTCATTTTGAAGATAAACAATTAATTTATACGGCATTGCATTTATTTCCCCTATGATAGTAACTTCCCTTTTATCCATAGAACAACACCTACCCTGAGGAGTATCCACTTTTAGTCCTAATTCCTTCATTATCTCTAAAGGAATGATTGTATTAGATGAACCATAATCAATCATACAATTTTTTTAAGTCTTTGCATTGACAATAAAACTTAGGAAGAAACGATCAACACTTCCTAGCCACTAATTCACTCAATCATCTAAATACATAGGTAGAATTTGGGACACAACAAATTTAGTTTCTAATTTATTTTTAGGTTAATTAGGGACTTTATTGGTATTAGAATCATTATTGAACTTATTATCTACACCCTTGGCCCATGCTATGGCTTTTCTCTTATGCTCAAGGATTCTTAACAACTCTGATAAAGGAACTTTTACTATGATTTATGACAACAATGGAAACATACCAATAGGAGGAGCAATACCTTTTGAATATGAAGAAAATAAGACCTATCCTCAACCCAACTTCCCAATAGGAAGGATCCAAATTGATTAACCACAAGGAAATAATCAATGCACAAATGGATCTAGTAATGGAGAATAGGGAGAAAGGAAGAGATCCTACAGTCTTCCTATTTGAGAAGTATGTGGTTAAATCTTGAATATATAAAAGACAAATACTAACCTTGAAGTAGGATAAATCTAGAAAATGCTGATTTCTAATGTCTGTGTATAGTTTTAGGGATCTCTGCAACTTTTTTCCAAACTAGAAATGTCAAGATAGAGAAAACCCAGAAAATTTTTGTCCTTTTGAAGGGAGGTTGACCTTGACCTAGATAGAGGGGCATAATCTTACCCCAGGGCAAAATTGTACCTTAAAAGGTCAACCTTGACTTGAACTACTCCAATGAAATTTTTTTTTATAGATCCCACAAGTTCGATGAAAAGGGTATCTATATATATACTTTAATTTGTTGTTACACACCTATATGTGCAAGAAAAATAGTTTTTTGTTTGGATGGGGAGTTTTCCTTAGTCAAACCCATGTTTGGAATCAACCTTGAAATGTAATTGAAATTGTAGTATGTATAAAAAAGTAAATGGAACTATATACCTTGCTTATATTGAAATCCTTGTAAGGATTCAAATCCTTGAGTCCACAAGTACAGATGGTCCAAATGAATGTAGAAATATATGTAGGATGTCTCAAATCAATGGTATTAGATCTTGAACACAAATCTTGAATGTATCTTTGTATAGAAAAAGGCTTGGATGAATATGGATAGAGTAATCTTCAACAAGAGGGCTCCATACAGATTGAATCCTTCAATAGCTAACAATGGACCTCCTTGATGAATGGGATCTTGAATGCTTGAACATTTAAATTATTGAACACTTGAATGCTTAGTCAATCTTAACTTCATAAAATAATGTAAGTAGAAAGGTAATAGTTTTTTCGATATCACAATGCATCTTAGAGAAAATTGAGAGGATGCAGCTTCCTTATATAGAGATCTAGGACACAAATTCCTAGAGAAGGTTGACATGGGAGGATTAAATCCTAATTAACCTTAACCCCTAGAAATGGACCTATATTAAATGAAATTTAAGATTCTTCCATTCTAAAACCCAAAATAGCCAACCTAGAAGTGGGAAAAAGAATTTTTTTGGAGCCCGATATCCCAGAACTCCTAAAAATTGAAAATTGGACCTAGGCCAAGGGATGGGTTGACTCTGCCTTAGCTTAGGGTTGAGTTCATCCTTGACCTAGGTCACAGTTGAGGTTGACATTGACCTAAAAGTTTGTCCTTGATCGAGAAAGTCAAAGTCCTCAGTTTCATAGAGAAAGTTGTTAGAAATAGGCTGGAAATAAAGAGAGAGAAGTAGAACTAGGGAAAAATAGCCAGATCCATGCAAATACGCATTCAACACACTTGACATGATCCTAGACAACTTACTTGAAGGGCTAAACACTCTTAACATGGAAGTGCATCCATTTTAAGATGATAGATTTAGCCACCACTTTAGCAAGAGTATGGATGTGATGTAAACTCTTGGTAAAGTATATTGTAATGAAAAGATAATCTTATTAAAATCAAAGGGAAAAAGAGATCCTCAAGCCCCTAGAGACTCAAGTCCTCATCAACTCTAAGATCACAATAAGAGGGACATATCTAGATAAAAGAGAAAAGGAATAAGAATGTGATTATCTTGCCCAATGAGAACTTATTTCCCATTGTGAACCACACAAAGAAACTTTGTAACTAGAAAGGTAGAATTGAACCACCTAGTGAATTTGGCTACTCACTAGTCAACCCATCAAAGATTTACCCTCAAGAATATTCTATTCTATAACAGAGAAAAAAAAGAGATCCAATCTTAAGGACACCTTCGACCTTAGGGGATAAAAAATATTTGAAACTAGAGTGATCAAGAGATCCTAAAATGTAAATCCATGCTTTAATAATTAGTCATTAATACAAAAAGGGACAAAAGGTATTTTGAAAAAATAATATTTATGTTTTGAAAATTGTGTGTGCAATAAGTGAGTAGAGCATATGCCCCCATGTTAAAGTCATTGCTAGCACTTTAATAGGAGCAATGGCTTTGATGAAAACATAAACAACTCTATTGATTACATTTCCACTACAAGATGCACCTAGACAAAGATAAATCAAGGGAAATAGTACATATAAACATATAGAGAACACAGAAAGGCTCTACCTATTGTGGGGTTAGTATGATCATAAGATTTTATATATATATGGCACTATTGCAAATGAATTGACATCATTCCCCAAATAAGGTACAACTACAAACACAAAATAGGAAAGATCACATTATAAATACAAAGAAGAATCTCTTTAGACCATGACCTAGACACCAAAAAGAATCAGTGCTACCAAGTGGTGAATCCAAGCAGATTACATAAGGAAATGTGTACAAACAATAATACAAATACAACATAACATGAAACAACATATGGAAGAATAGAGATACCTATATAAGAATAGTACAATAGGTTTGAATCCTTTATCACCTTGCACCAAAAAAGTAAAAAATATCTTAGAAAAGAATGTAAGAACATTTAGAAAACACATAATGAGAGAAGCACAATACAATAGACAAACACACAAAGGGCTACCATGAAGGACTAGCCAATCAAGCATGCTACCTACTCTCCCTGTCTCATTCTATATCATTTAGGGAAGGTGAATAACTCACAAGAGGGATTATATCCAACATAGTAGGAATAATAGCTAGTTCCAAACAAGAATCCTCTTAAGAATCACAATGTTCAATACTAGGTGTAAGTGTCAATTGTGAGGAAAGCATATTAGGTAAGTAAATGTCAATTTCAATAGTTTCATATTCATTATTAACATCATCAACATCAGTAAGAGTATCTTCTTCATCTAGATTAATCAAAATAGGATCTAAGATACAAATGAAATCATTAGAATGATGTAGGTTAACATCATTATTACAAATTTCTTCTAAAACATCATGCATAGTTGTATCCAAAGAAGGTAAATGTTTTTGAAAAACAAAATTATGAGCTTTAGCTTGAGCATGATGCTTTTTAACATATTCATTACTCGATTGATTACATTTTGTCTTGTTTGAAATGTGTTGAGAACTAGGAGGAACAATTACGAGATCCTTCACATATTCTATAGGTGGATTAATTGAATTATCAATAGATTGACAAGTAATAATGGGAACTTGATTAATAGTCGTAGAAGCCATAGATAAAGGAGGTATGGAAGTTGTAGGCAAAAGACCATGGTTAAGATCCATAGAAGGTAAACTTAACTTGAGAATCTTACGATGCTTATAAGATTGATATGAATGGAAGAGATGATCAAGATGAGAAGGACATGAATTAGGTAATGAAGGCCAAAATAAGTAAAGTATAGCATAGAAGTACAATATAAACTACCATCTTCACTTCATCATCATAAACAAACTTAAGACATTTATGAATAGGTGAAGGAATAGAATGGATGACATTTAACCATGAAAAACCAAGTTTAACTTGAAACTAATCAGAAGTAGGAATAGCAACAAAGGTAGTGTTCACAATTTTTCCTTAGAGTTCAATGGGTAAATCAGTAAAACCAAATGATGGATAAAGAAAACCATTACAAGTTTGAATCGACACATCCAATGTATCATAAAAATCATGTTGCAATCCTTTCATAATAAGATTTTCTTCTATAATCAAATTAACTAAGGAGGTAGGATAAAAAAGACAACCATGAGTGGGTATCTCAACAATCTTAGCATAAATATAAAGGGGACCATTAGGATCTTTAATAGTCTTAGAATCATCAAAGGTAACAAAAAGTTCCCTAGGTCATTTTTTCTTAGGTAGTTGTCAAGGTTTAGGTTGAGGCTTCAATTTAGGCCTAGGTTTTAGTTGAAGTGGAGTTGAAATGCGAGATCAAAGTAGAGGTTGAGGTGGACATACATATTGAACCACATACTCCACTTGATTAACAAGATGGTCACACTAGTATATTTGGTGGTCATTTTTTACCTTAATTTTCAACGGCAAGCCAATTTGGCTTGTCAAATTCATTTTTAAAAAAAATTGATCCAGATAACATAATTTTTTTTATGATAGTTAAGTTTTAGTGTCAAAATTTGGATGACCATTAAGTTTTTCATCTAAATTTTGACGTTGTTAGGGATATAAATAGAAAAATAAAAGTAAAACTCCATTTATTCACGCAAAAAAAGTGTGGGTGGGAGGCTTCAGGCATGACCAATTAAAAGCTTTTCAGTGCCATCAAGGAAAGGTTGATGGATTAATTTTCATTCTCTACATCCTCTTCTATTTGGAACTTGCTTTCAAGGTAAGGGTTCATTGTTGTCCTCTTTTGTTTGCAACTTGCTTAATTTCATGGTAAGGGTTCAAGGTAATTTTCATTTTCATTGTAAGGATTCAAGGTAAATGTTTTTTGCAACTTGCTTAATTTCAAGGTAAGGGTTCAAGGTAATTTTCACTTTTGCCATCAATTATGGAAATTCAAATTGCCCTCTAAAACATCATTCACACACCAAGCACAAAGCATAGAAAGTAGTTCAGAGAACAAATTCATCTACAAATTAAGCCTAGGAAATGGGAAAACCATTTTACAAAGGACATAGAATACCTCATTTGAATTAGATTCACATTCTTACCTCCTTTAGTCAAAGCAATAGAGATGGTATGATAACCTGCTTAGAAGATCTCACCCAATTTCCTGATTAGATTCTATAAAGACCGAACCGTCTAAATTTTTTAAGGTTAAGTAGGATTGTGAAATTATGGAGTGTAGAAACTCAATATGAAAAGCATGTTTATTGAACCAACAAGGTGCCCTTGATTGTGATAATAAAATGTGTCTATGCCTTCATGGTATAAAACAAAGCCATAATCTCTACACAAGACTCATTGGTTGCCATGTCATGTTATTGTTGCCACTGGTTCCCATGACTCTGTTACTTTGGTGAAGACCAGAATATTAGAAAAAAAAAATAATTAAAAATGAGAATGAAGAATATAATAAACAAATAAAGAGAAGTACTGAATGAACAAAGATTATAAACCTAGTTTACAAGACCTCAAAAATGTCTGAATTGGCAAAGCTTGAAACAAAGAATCCTAAACCATTTAAATGTCTTATATGCAACCCTCTAAAAAGGGTGAGATAAAGATTAATGATCAATGTTATTATCCATATGAAAAAAAATTCATTTTTTTATCTACTAAAAATTAAAATTTCTTTTTAAAAATGTACCTAAATATTTTACTTCATAAATTTTCATTTGAAAGTACAGTTAGTTAAATGAGGTGATAAAATTGCATATGCAAATGGATGTATGTATGTACATATGCATGCATGCATGCTTGTATGTGTATATATATGTATGTATATATGTATGTATGCATATATATGTATTTATATATCTATTTATGTATATGTTATGGTGGGATGAAGACTGAATCAACAAGACTAAGGAAAAAGCACAAATTCACAAGTTTCAATGTAATGAAATGACCTTTAATGCCTCCAAAACCTAAATGATTGTCCAAGACCTATACTATGATACAAGGTGGTTTTAATGGTCTTAAAATATCAACTATAAGGTGATTCAATTGGTTCTTCCCTTCTACAAACTCACTGTGGTCATAAAATAGAAAATGCACAAGATAGGCCTAGTAGCCCTGCTAATTAGGTGTCCAACAAGCTTCTAAAATGCATAACTTTTAAGACTTCCAAAACATTAAGAAAAAATATAACCTTTCTAGATACCCTTTATTGAATGCCTCAACATGCCAAAAAGGATAGATAGGGTTACTTTGGAAAACAATATCTATTTTAATGCTTTTGATCAACAATTTAGGCCTACTAGATGGTGGATTTACAAAGCAACTATGAGTGAAACTTACCACCAATCTTCAAGATTCTCCATAGTCTCATAAAATGAGTTGAATTAAATGAATCTACAATAAATTTTATTTTATAGACCCTACAAGTGTAAAAGCCCCCATTTGTACTTTAAAACCCTTAAAAACTAGGGCTTCCTCAATCTATACTTTCCCAACACTTTCTTCAACAAATGATGGATGTAACAAAGTTTCCTTACCATATTTAGATATAATCCAACATAAAATTAGCCACCTCTTAAGGCCAATGTACTACTGTTGTTCCATACCCAACAATTTCAATGTAAAATTCCTTAAATTTATTATGGTGATCACCAAAGTACTTCATTCTATCCTTCACAAATACATGTAGAATGGTTAGTTTCTATAATACATATTGGAAACAAGACATTCTATGAGAATTAGGAAATTATATTCATGGAATAACTATTTCATGATTGTGTCATTAAAATTGCCTACAAATAGGAGAGTATTATGACGGTCATCAAAATATGAATGGAAACACTTTTGCAAACCTTCAATCAAAGTATGAAAGTGGAAGATTAGATCATAGTTTAATATGATTTTTTAATTCAAGATCAAAATTCCTTCAAAGATAACAAAAAAAATGAAAAAAAAACATAAATCTTACAAAAATAGAGGTTTTCTTATTAAATCTATGTGTACTATGTATCTGATCTATGCAATGTAATCACAGTCTATTGGCACATCAAATAGTTTGACTATTGAAACTTGAGACTCAGATGTTAAAGGAACAGTACATATATGTGTAAGTTTTGAAAACACAAATGAAGAATGTCTTCCCCATCCTCATACCCTTCAACTCACCAACCATCAAGAGTTTTCACCATGGTAATTAGGAGATATTCATTACTTTTGAATTCAAACCCTAATTGCAGGGTAGAGTAAACATCAGGCTTAATAAAATCCAAAACTAAAACCACTTTCTCCTATTTGACAAAAACAAGTTATTGTATTTATTAATCCTCAAAAGCTCAACTTTTTAAAAACATAACAATAACTAATTATCATTATGCAAACAGATTTTAGAAAGATTTAATCTGACTGTGCATGATTTTCTCATCAAAAGGATTACTATTTCATTCCAAATCCATATAGTACTATTCCAACCCTAGAATATGTTGAAGATAATAAATTTATAGTTGACAACTTCTAACCTTACAACTTCATCATTCCATGTTCAATCAAAATAATGAGCTAACTGTTAGACTTCCAAATTACAAGAAAATTTGCAAAAATACTTCCAGATTACTTTGATAGTAATATTTAATTATTTTATTATTATAAATTATATAAAAGATAGTAATAATTCTTGTATGTTTATATTTGTTATAATTTAATAGCCTAAATATTTTTATTGTGAAGAAAGTCTATGCCTAACAATATGAACCTAGAACAAAATAAGGTGATAATTGCTAGATTATGGTCTCAATTTAAAAGCAACTCTGATTGAAAATGTTATTGTCCTTGCAAAAAATGAAAGGGTATAAAGAATCAAAGAATTCTAATCACATTGACTAAGAGATATTTTAGGCAACATGATCACATTAAAGGGGCAAAGGATTGTCATCCTTTGGTGAATGTGGATTTTAAACTAGTGGAACATGGAGGTGTGAATATCAAAGCATAAGGTAATACTCCCATGGGAGAAGATGATCCTAAGGTAGAGAACACAATTGAATATATTAGTTTTGGTGCAACTAATAATGTGCTAGAGAATAGGATTGAAGAAGATTTTACTTGCACAACTAATGAAGATGATGAAGATGATGATAGTCATGCATCTAATGATGATGATGATGATGATGATGAAGATAACCTTGTACCAAGGCTCCCAAATAACACTTCTCTATGTTGTATTGTTGTCGGTAAACTTCAAGGTTATGAATGGTAAAATGCAATGTAGCAATCTCATGTATGCTAAGGTATAGTGTCATTTTTTTCATCCTCTATATTAGTGTATTGTTAATGTTCTTTATATTAACAACATTGTTTTTCCATAGTTTGGTAGGTGGGTGTTACCATCATCAAACATTCTACGTCACTCTTACTGAGAATTATTGACCATTATGAAAGATATTGGAATGGAGTATCAAACAATACATGCATGTTGCAATGATCATATTATATATCATAGAAAACATGAATTTGAAATATAATGCTTTGATTATCACATTAGGAGATATCGATAAGATCAAATAATGAAAGAGATACCTCGCAAGGTTCTTTAGTACATTCCTATTATTCCACATCTACAATGATTATTTAGGTGTACTAGCTTGGCACAATTTATGGATTACCACACATGCAATAGAAGTAAAGATAACATTATGTGAATGCCTACAAATGGTTCTACATTTAAGAACATAAAAGATAGGTTACTAGTGTTTAAACAAGAACCTTATAATTTGAAGCTTTCATGGGCAGTAGATAGTGTCAATCCATTTGGAGAGATGAGATTTGTTTACTCAGTCTAGCCTATTTTTGTTATTACCAATAACATTCCTCCTTGGATTTCTATAAAAAGGGAGCACCTAATGTTGAAAATTATTTTACTAGGTATTTTTCCATTTAATAGTCATCTAAAATAATTTATAAATATAGTCTCAAAATGGTCGTAATAACTATGTTTTGTTTATGTCCATTCAACTAGGTAAGTACCAATTGAAAGATATGAATGTATATATTGAGCCCTTGATTGATGATTTGTTTTAGTTATGGAAAGGGGTCACTATGTACAACATCTCTAGACCAATTGGTGAAAGACAATTTCAATTCCATGCAATGCTTGTATGGACAATACATGATGCCCCTGGACTAACACATTTTTGTGGCATGTAAAACTGTTAATGCATATTTTTCATTGTATGTGATAGTTGTAAATATGAATTTTATAGCACACATCATCAAATTATACACAATATTGTAGATATTTAGACAAAGGGAAAATTTGCATGTCCAATTTGTGCTCCAACGATGAAATCTCATGATTCAAAAAGTTTAGGAAAGTAGGTGTTCAATGAGCATAGACACTTTCTCCACAAAATTTATAAGTATCAAATTTCCGAAAAACATCTTTTCAATGGCAAAGAAGAGACATCATCAAAGCCACAAAGAATGACACCTGACATGTGGAAGTTGGACTACAATAGAATGAATCGTCAAGGTAATGTCATTCCATCTGATGCAAGTTTTCATATGAAATTTAAATTTGGATACTATATTTTGTTTAGTAATGATATAATTAATGTTTGTGAAGGTCATGACAATTTAGTAGGTTTTCATACTACGAGCACCTCTGAATCATGTATTTGTTTGATATTATGCATATTGGAAAGAATGTAACAAGGAAACTATGAAAAATATTGGATGGAAGGCATTACAAAGAAAAAATGGTCAAAATTTGTAATGACATTGATGAATCTGATCATGCATTGAATTTTTTCATTGAATCAAATAGCAATGGAAATCAAATTAATTTGAGTGTGATTCCTTGGTTATTAGCGCAGAAAAAAACTAATGGCATATATGAAGTCATAAAAACAACTAAATTTCCCATAGGATTTTCTGCAAACATAAGCAATCTCATATCAAAGAAAGGTTATTTTGGGCCAGGGTCGAAAATGCATGATTTGGATATCTTCATCAAGGTAAGTCATGTTCTTCTCTATTTATAATAAATTTGTAAAACATGGTGCACTTTTGATTGTTTTATTTTATAACATATTGAAAAGATCATTTTATTATTGTTGTATGTTCTACCCCTATCTCTCCCACACAACTTTGACAACATGAGTGTCAAACACGTTATATATGATCTTGGGAAACACATGAGGTTAGAAGTATTATTTATTATATTTTTTGTATAGAACTATTATTAGTCTTGTTAATATATTTTTGCATGATAAATATCTTCTAGGTAGTTGTCATCTATAGAATTTGATAAAAAAGACATAAAGCAATGGAAGAGAAAAATTCCTCAGCTTTTGTGAGAGATACAAAAGTGTCTACCTTCAAATTTTTTTAATGCACAAGAACACTACCTCATACATTTAGTTGAGGAGAGAAAACTGTATGGACCCATACCAACTAGGTCAATGTGGATGCTTGAGAGGCACTTGAAATTTTTGAAGGGCTTGGTTTGACAGAGGGCACATCCTAAGGGTTCCATGGTTGAGGGATATATGGTCTACTAAACCATGATTTACATTAGTGAATATCTTTGTAAGTTTTCATCAAAGATCCATGTAGATCACATTTGTGATCCCAACTCCATGAATAGATTTAAAGGGGAGCACTTTATGGGGAAAGGTACATTGTGGAAAGTGAGTGGTAATTATAAGATGTTATTGTAGTTAATTAATTCTTATCCATCATCAATATAGGTTGTTTCTAACTAGTCTATTTATTTTATACAGTTGGTTGTGAGTAGGATGCACTTCATTTATATATTGTAAACAAAATTGATTGGATGATGGTAAAGATTGAATGATCTCAACAAAATGGTCGCTCATTAACATGGTAAGGTTTTGCTTCATTGGTTAAAAAAGCTCAACATAATGGAGATCCCAATGTTATGCCAGTGGTAATTGATCTAGCAAATGGTTGAAGAGGTGGAAATGTACATATAAGTTAATCTATCATGAACCATTTGATTAATATCAACTCAAGGATGGATGCATAATTTTGACATGTTTGGAAAATAATAGGTCAAGCACCACATAACCGTGTACTACAATGGCTATAAACTTTTCATAAAAGAGGTGGACGAGACTAAAAGAACTTGTGATTTTGGTATAACTATAGTGTTTGAGGTCACCAATATTTTTTCTAGAAATTCCATGCATCCTCAACAATCTAAAAATGATACTATGGAATTTTGGATGATATAATTGAGTGTGACTTTAATTCCTTTTAAAAAGTTCTATTCGATGTCAAATGGTACAAGATACAACTAAATCAAAATGATCTTGATAGAACTATTGTTGAACATGATAATGGATTTACAATAATTAATAGAAGATCATTTGAGCCAATTGAAAATGAGCCCTATGTTCTTCCAAGCCAATGTGAGCAAGTGTTTTAATTTGGCATTCCACATAAACCTAGTTGGTCATTTGTCATTAAACATGATCCAAGAGGAAGATTGGTAAAGTATAATGTGAATGAAGAAGAAGATACTAAAGAATTGGAAGATGAAGTTGATGATGATGATGATGACAAAAATGAAGGAGAAGATGATGATGTTGATGATGGCAAAGATGAAGAAGGAGATGATGATGATGGAAAAGATGTTCATGATGATGGTAATGGCATTGATGATGCTGATGGTATTGATGATGATGATAATAATGATGATGGTGGTGGTGGTGGTGGTGGTGGTGAAGATGATGATGGTGGTGGTGATAGTGATGATGACAATGATGGTGACGACAACAAGGATGATGGTTATAGTGATAATTGTGATGTTGACAATGCTCATTTTGATGATTTGGATGATGATGGCAATAATGATGATGTTCATGATGATGAGATGGATGAAGAAGATGATCAATGACATGATCAATGGAAATTTATTAGGTTTTGATTAATTATATTTTTTTTTGTAAAGGTAACCAATTAAAAAATATACAATTTTATGTTTTTTGTGATGAATGCATATTGTTCATGTTATGTTCTATGCATAATTTGTAGTATAAGTATCATGTAATTTGTAATTAACTTAAGACAAATGATTTACATATTCATGAAACTATATCCCTTTAATGAGGATTGTATAAAGTGACATGGATCAAGAGGTATATGTTTATTACATGCCTGCATTCTCTTTACCTTCGAAATTAACTTTAGGAAAACTTCATCAATATTAGGTACGTTTCATATTTGTCTTCCTCAAGTGAGGGAAATGTGGGAATAGAAGAGGACAATGAGACATGTAGTAGGTCTATGAAAGAGAAACAAACTAGAGGGCAAAAGATTAAAAGAAAATTCAACAAATGCATGCAATTTTTCCTTGCTCAAGGGGAGTCATGTTCTTATGATAATGAGACGAAGGGCAACATCAAGGTTCCCTTGAGGTACAAACATCTTGAGAAAGAATGGGTACCCAAGCAATTACCTTCAATTAACACTTAATTTTGTGTTAACAAGAAGATATATCATATAGCTCCATCATCATTACCTGGTTTGGAACTATTTTCCATGGATGGCATAAAGGTTAGTTATAAAAAAGTTTTTGAATTGATGGAGTATGTAGGACCTTGTTACTATTATAAAAACTAGATGTGTATGGTTCAATATAAAAAGCATCTGTGTAGGTATGCACTACCAACAAATTATCTACAATGGAAAGAAAATGATCAAAGTAAAGGACTTTTTGTGTACATTGATGGAAGGCCAAAAGCAATAGGGAACATTGTAGGTTCTATAAATAGTATGCATCCTGGGTCAACTAATAAGTGATCCAATTGTATTTTTGAGTTGCGTGAGGGAAATCATGTTTTTGTATGTGCAATAAAATCAATAAGTTTAGGGGAAGAGTTGTTAGTATATTACAATTTGAATCACATAGATAAAAAGAAAGTTACTATCATGGGACTTGTAAGTGCTATATATGTAAAATTCAAGCTAATTACTTCTAATTAGAACTCCAAAATACAATACACCATTTTAATAATAAGATATTTTTTTAAAATGAAATATTTTTTTTCTTATGCTAATGTTTTTATATATATTCTTTGTCACATAGTGAGATGGCCAATCCATCAAATGACAGAGGTAGGGACATTTCTCCCACCCCTTCTAAAGCATAGGTAAACCTTCTATATAAAAATTAATGCAATTGTAACTTTACAAAATGTCAAATTATTATGCTACTTTTGTGAAGGTTTTGGACTTGTTTTGATTGTTTTACTAATATTTTTTGTCACAATTTGATTCATGGGGAAAGGGAAAGGAACATATTGCACAACAATAATTACTTCCTAATATGGTGGCCATAGTATTATGTGATGATGATATCGCATATAGTAGTGACCTTCTTAGCCTATGTAAAAATATCCTATAGAATGTCAATCTACAAATTCTTGGGCTTGTGATGGATCCACATCCAACGTAAGAGAAAGAGGTCACAAGAAATGAATTGTGTCATAGAGCACATTGTCTACAAGTAATCAACAATGAGTCTTTTTATAGGACAATAGTTCAATAAAACTTTATGTTTTATACTAATTTATGGATCACGAACCACAACATGTATGTTTTGTTATAGGATTTTTTGAGACCATACCAGTGTACATCCTATAGGTATGTGATTTAAATTCTCAATCATTAGAAGGGACATTATTTTCTTCATGATATTATTGACAATTTTATATTACTGTTGTCATGTTCTACTCCTTTACTTAACCACTTGTATTCATTCTTCAATAATCAAGATTGATATAATCCATTATCCATACTCTATAATTGATACTCATTCCTAATATGTTATCTCATCTATGTGTGGAAAACTCATATATCTTTTCTAATTATAATTGTTGAACCTTTATGATGATATAGTCTTAAATGTATATCTTCTTGACCAATTCCATGTTGATGAGCTTGTGAGGGTATGATTCTAATATCTATGTTATACATAATAGTTGGTTTAAAACTTTCAACATAAAAACTTAGAAATCCATATAAATTTGTTTACGAATGTCTTTTTCATTACAAAATCCTCATTGATAATAAGCTTGATATAATGTATCCTTTTATTAAAATGTGGGAAATAGGTATAAATGACTTACAAAACTCAATTGCAAGAGACTTCTTTCCTTAAAGTCTCAAATAACACTAAAAACTGATAATGATTTATGTAAGAAAAATAGTCTTTCTTATGTTATACAATTGATATGATATATTAGAACAATTCTACTGCTATCTCTAATACAAAAATTACGTTTATGTAATATGATTTTGGTCTATATATCTACACTTAATGCAATTCAAAAATGTTAAGATTATCTTTGTTGTTTCTAATATGACTGATAATAATTATGCAAGGAGGATCTTTAATTTGAACTATGCAACTAATGAGATTGGTAGCTATCCCTGATATGATAGTGTAAGTAAGATACAATCTATTCGTATTCTAACTATAAATATTATCACTCATAGAGATGCATTTTCTATTCTTCATCTATTGATGAAAACTTGCAAGTGTTCTCAATGATATGATCACTATGTCTAATTTTGATCCGTAAACATATGCAATTATCTTTCAAATATTTGTTATTGTGATATGACAATATGTTTCATCTTATATATTTCTATAGGATTGGTTCCACTTATAGTGGTATAAGCTTACCCTCAACTTGATAATCTTTATTTGGAATGACTCATGGATGGAGAGTTCCTCTCGATAGCCATGTCATTTTTATTTATTATTTATTATTAAATTCTATTAGAGGAAAATAGGGGATATGAAAAATACATTGTATATAGATACATGATTAGTTTTTAGCTGCTGATGATTTCCATATGCCTACTTCTATGAAGTTGGCCAGCACTTTGAGATTATTGATTGCAAGATCCACAACAAGGAGCATCCAAACATACACACTTGCTACAACTAGAGCCAGTAAATCCTTGTTTTACTACATTTTGTTATGTATTAAATATGATAATATTTGTACTTTCTTGTCCATTTGAGTATATTATGATATTAATTAACTTTGTGTAGGGTCAAGTACACCTTCTCATGGTGATAGATATGATACCAATACTACTAATAATTTACCATCCTTTCCTGGAGAAGCACATGTTCCTTATATTAGATCATCAGAGTCATCATTGTTAATGGCTGAGAAACATACGATTCCCTTAAAATTTCCTAAGCTTCTAGGTACTTTAAAATTGTAATTATTTAGAGTATAATAGTAGTTTACGTATTCATAACTCATTTTTGACTAATGATGTCATGATGATCTTATAGGAAACTATTTTTTTTATCAAACTTTTTATGATTTAACATTGAAGATATTTGGGCCCACATTACGTAAAAGGTACATAGCTTGATATAATTGTTTGCTACATTTTTCCATTCATCCATTTGTTGTAATATATTCAACATACATAGCTTGAACTAAATTTTTTATCTTAAAATTTTGTTTTTTGTTAAAAGCTATATTGAGCAAGCCCCTAAATTAAAAGATCATCTCATAAAAACTATGGAGGGGTACTTTGGTCAAAATATTTTGAATAGAGCCCAACTTCTAAAAATACCTTGCAAACATCTAAAGATTGTGAGATATCAGTATAGAAGGGCTCTAAAGCTCAACCCAAAGTATGAGCATCCTCCTATGGTGCAAAGTGGAATGAAATCATTGAAGATGCAAAAGAGAAGAGACTAAGGGACAAAGGAATTAACCCACCATCGGGAAAAAATAGGTATGTGTCTCGTAAATATTGGTCTCTAATCTATTTCATCCTTCCAAGAGAATCTTCAACATCTCATGAATGCATACCAACCTTCAAACACACATGCATAGCATAAGTAGGCTCCTGTCACATTTTTTTTTTCCAAGAATGTCAATTCACTATTTTTTCTTGTAGCAATAGTTAACATGATGATTTGTGGTCAACTCTTCACAAGGAGAAATGGTTATGATTAAAACCCATAAGATAACTATCAAGATAACCAAGAAATAATTAAAACCTTCCCTAATCCCCATACAGTGAGAATCATCCAATCAATGTATTCTTCATTCTAAATTTGTATAGTATTTACTGTCTAACAGTAAGTAGTGAGGCCTTTTTCCATAACCCAAAGATGTTATGCACACTTATAATATCAACAGTAGCTCTAGATATTCATTTCCACATATAAGAAACTTAATAATCACCATAACCTTGAGACAAAGGAGGATATAATAAGACTACAATCAAAATACTAGTATATCAGCAATATTTCACAAAAAATGGCTGATTTATTATACAAACTCTAGTTACACCCTGCTCTTCATATTTCTAACTCCACATCTCCTCTCCTCTCTTCTATATGAGATTAGATTGTTTTATAAAGAAAAGTGACCTTTCACCTCCTCTAAGAGTTCATCCAATATGGATGATTTTCCGTCTTCCAAAACTTATCATTTTTGCAAAAGAATGTTGATTGCAACCTTTTTTTTAACAATTTACATGTTTAATTCATGTGTGAATTTATATAATCTAACATATTTCTAGAAGTATAATTGTGTATTTATATAATCTAACATATACAAAAGTTTGTATACAGGTTGCAGAACACATTGGAGGCAACAAAAGCTAGGAAAGAAAATGTTGGTCAACACCATCTTGGCTCTGGTGGATATATGAAAATTCACTCATGCCTTATAAGTAGTTGTAAATGAAATTTCATATCAATTTTTAATGTAAAATTATAAATAAGAAATACATTAATTACTGATAATATCATGTAAAAAATGTAGGGCATTGAATTTTATCTAACACCCATAGAAGAGGAAAAACACATTGGCTTCAAGCAAGGCTATAAAGTAGTGGTTGCTTGCCACCACATAGGGTCTAGTGGCTAAACAACTATAGAAGATTTTGGTGCAACACTTGACACAAAGGTAAATATGCCAAATGAATAATATTTAATAGTTATTGAGAACTTCATGAAAAATAATCTATTTGATGTTAATCTCAAACAATGATAACAATGTGTGCATGGCATTTCACTATAGCCTACTATTCCCAGCATAGATCTTACTCATGATGATGAAGGCACAAATCATGTACATGACAAAGACCTCAATGTGCAGCACAATGATATATGTACATTTTCAATTGCTATTGAAAATTAATCTTGTAATTATTAAAAAAATTTAACATCTTTAATTGTTATTGGTGTAACCTTTATGTGATAATATTTTAGTATGCAGAGTGTGATGTTAGTGTTGAGCATGTTGAAATTGGGTTAGAACAAAATGTGACAGTAGATGATGTGGCACTATCAAGTAAAGAAAAATCCATGTTATGTTATTTAGATTAATGAAATACTTATAACATTAAAAAAATGTTTAGAATTAAACCCATTTATTTCTTATTGAAGGGGCACATCAACCTTGTCCTTGAAAAAAGAAGAGGAAGCCTCATGTCATAAGATTAGAACCACAAGAGTTATAGGATGCAAAAGATAGTTAGGATGTTCCTATTAGCCTTTATCTTCACAAAAAGAAAAAAGAAAAGAATAAATGACTGTAAAAACTTTGTTTGATGAGGAATGTTTTGATGGATTTTTATGAATGTTGCTTATTGATGATGAATGTTGATGAATTTTATGTCATGTTATTGAATATTTTTATGTGATTATAATGATTGGCATGTTCACAAATTATTGATGAATGTCTATACATATTAATGAATTATATGTCTTGTTAATGAATGTTATGTGGCTATAATGATTGATGTGTTCACAAATTATTGATGAATGTTTATATATATTAATTAAGTGTATGTCATCTTAATGTATGTTATGTGATTATAATGATTCAATGATATACTTCTAAAATGAATGAATGAAATATTTACTTAGTTGTTAATGGGGAATTTAGAGTGATTATAGGAGTGGGGGAGGGAAGAGGCCAAATGAGCTTCCACCTTCACGTGGTTGGCCTTGTTAAGTAGAGAATATGAAAGGATTCTCAAAACCAAGTGAAGCTCAAACTAAACCCATTAAAATAATTTTAGTTACAGCTTATTTTTGTATCACGTCATTATTTTCTCTCACATGCATTATTGTCATTGTTATAGATGGGGATGCTTGAACTTTGAAGTCTGCAACTTGGTACTTAATTTTAGTGGGTGAATATAGCAAGTTCTATGAGAACACCTTAAAATGCTCTTACATAAGTACTATGAATTACAGCATGCTTCTTCTCCATATGTTGTATGAAAATTATGATTTATTGCTAATTACGAATTGCTTCTCTGATAGAAATGAACAACATGTTGCTTTCTCTATAAGTTGTATGTAGACATGGAGCTACTCTTGCAAGAGTTTGTGTATCACACTTGTCCACCAAGGAGGAAAAAGTATTTGATTTTCAATATTAAGGTATATTAATGTTCTAAGTTCACTGGCTTTAGGTTTTTTATACTATCTTTGTTACTATCAATATCTTATGAGACTCTCTAAAAGTATGAGCTATGAATCTATACAAGTCAAATGAAAGTGAATGAATGTAGATATCGTAGTATGAAATATGACTTTGAGATTGGAGGGGTATGAGAGCATTAGGCACCAAAGAACATAGAGTTTATTTAGTTGATACCAAGAGTTTCTTCCAGGTTTTAATTTATTATCATTCTTATTTTTGCCAAAAATAAAATAGAAACCCCAAGATCCCTATTATCTTCAAGCTCCTTAAAGTATGTCATAGAAAAAATTATGTCTATACTGAAAGAAAAAGGTCAAGAATTCTACAAGTTCTGAAGACAGTAGCATGAATTTGTTAGTACGCAAAAAATGTGCATCATTACTTTATTGTATTTATTGTCATAACCAGTGGCAATAATATATAATGATGTTGATTTTGTGTTTGCCAGAATGGTGTTGTATGTCATGAAAAAATTTGATTATTTTACATGGAATGACTCTATGAACTAACTTCCCACTATCATTTTTGAAAAGTGCTCTCATAGTCAAAGCCCTCTTTGATATGCTTTGACGTAAATGGACTTATGTTGTCATAGTTCTCTAATTCAATCTTGTCTATTTCTAGCATGTGCCACTAGTGGACTTGGAAAATGTAGTCATAAAATTAGCCCTTGAGCACAAACCTACAACTCTAGTTTCTCATTTAAAGATATGACTGAGACAATGTTTTGAGCATGAAATAAGTATCATTGTATAGAGTTTAAGATGCCTAACTTAGTACACACAACAAATATTTTTCAACAAGACTGATAGGAAAATGTTGAGAACTCCCATTGATTTGATGTATAGTTAATGTGCATAAAAGAGTCCATATTCTATAGAATATATGATAAAAAAGTATATTGGGGGCTATAAGTGACAGAAGTGAAGATGGAAGCATCTTCTAAACTGAAGACCATTGATGCAAATCAAAGGGTAAGATTTTTTTTTAAAAAAATCTATGCGATAAGATGATTTTTGACACTAAGGGATAAGATTTTGTGTCCTCTCAGCATCAAGGAGGAGTATGAAAATTTGTGTTGGCTCTAATGTCACTATTTCATCACATTGATAACTCCAACACTTCACCACTACTTCTCCAGTTTATTTTAGTTTTAATAAAATTTGATTTTTACATGCAATAAGCTCTTTAGAATCATGAGTTTAAGACTTATTTCCACCATAACTTGAGCAATTAATAAAATTGGTTAAATTGTTGTTCAAATAATGTTCTTTTGTTCACTCTCATCATAGGTTGTTTTAGCTGTAGTTTCATCTGTGATCTTCAAGTTCCTTCAGTGTAGCATATTTTTTCATAGCCTTTGACATGTGTTCAATCAGTTGTCTATAATTGAAGTAGGTAGACTCAATAAAATAAATGTATTTTCTTAAATATCATATCAAATTTTAATAAAACAGCCTCCTTTGTTTAGAATAGAGTTTTATTTGTTGTTCCTTTTATATATTATTTATTATAATCAAATTTCTTTTCTATTTGTTGAGCTATTTTTTTCCTTTTCAATTTCTATATTAATGTTGCCTATAATATTATAAACCCCATGTAAAATGTGTTATTGTTGTAAAAATTTATGAAATCTAATTCCAACATATGAAAGTCTTCAAACAATGTTGAAGTCAAAATATATCACCATTTACAAATAAATTCTTAGCATATATGCTTGCTTAATTACTTGAGAGCTACCATAAATTTTTAGTATCAATTTGAGTGCCCATACACATAAGAAAAAATTAGCTATCAATAGTAGAAACTTCTATAGCAAAATCCTCAAGCCCTGATGGCTTGTCAAAAATAATCAATTCGATTAGTGTCAAAGCATAAGATTTTATTTTATTTTAATTCTGACTAGCATTGATATTTTGACACTTACTATCATTGATGGTATAAGAAACCTATTGAAACATCTATACAAGTTATTTCTATTTCAACACATCCTATGGTTGAGAGTATGACAAACCCATTGAATCATATCTTGTGGTCATTGATGATGTGTGATGCTTGTTAAATCATCTCTCATGGTCATTGATATTTTGATGTTCTAAATTAGTTGTCTGATGCTTCCATGTGACAATAATGGCAATGATTTTTGACAGATTATTCCATTGATACATCAACACCCATCTTGTGGGTCAAAATTATTACTCCATTTTAGTGAAAATCATTTTTTATCTTTTTGAGTAACAATTTTGATAGACACGTGCCAAAAAATACATCCAAATTTACTAGTGTTAAGATCGTACATCTTTGAATCATACACAATATCCATAGAAGATGTTTGAACAATAGTATTAGTACCATGTGTCAGTAAATGATTCATATAGATTTGAAGATTTTTATTAGGAGGAGAAATATATTTATTCCCACTACCATCAAAATTATCAACAAATAAAGCATTAGAATTAATTAAGTCTTGAATCTTATGTTTTAAACAATAACATTTCTTAGTATCATGGCCATTCTAGTAGTCATATTGACAAAAATCTTTAGAATCAAAAGATTTAGATGTCATTGTAGTAGATAAAAGAGGTTGAATAGAAGGTAAAGTAATCATATTAGCAGTTAGCAACCTATTCATAATAGAATGTAATGATTTAGAAAGAGGACTAAATGTATAATTTAATTGAAAAGTAGTGGATGTAGAAGTGGCATTATGAGATGTAACAAAAACTTGATCAAAAACTATATTTTCTTGATTGTTTATCTTAACATAGATGTTGAGTTTTTGAACTTTATTTGGATTTGGAGTAGCATCACTTTTATTAATAGAAACAAAATCCATTGGAACGGTGCTCTCAAATTCATTCACTTGCAATTGATAATGATGAAGCATTGCACAAAGTTGTTGAAAATAAGTAAATTTAGTAAGCAGAATCTTATCTCTTATATCCTTTTGCAAATTTGAAATAAATATATGTTGAATATCAATATTAGGGACAAAATAGGAAATTTGAGCATGCAAATGCTTAAATCTACTAATAAATCCAATCAATTTTTCTTTACAATTTTGTTTACATTGCATCAAATAAATCAAATTTACTTGTGAACCAATGTTGTTTTGAAATTCTTGAATAAGAGCATTAGCAAGTTGAGGAAATGAAGTAATAGAATAAGGATTCAAGGAACAAAACCATTGTAATGCCTTGCCATGAAAAGTTCAAGCAAAAAACATAGCTAAAATCTTATGATTATGAGCATAATCACTACAAATTATTTGAAATATTTTAACATGATGAACAAGGTCTCCCTTACTATTGTAATTCTCAAGACAAGGCATATCATCTTGCTGAGGAATGGGAGTATGGATAATATCCTAGGAAAAGGGACTCCCCCTAACACACATAGGAATACTAAACTTATTTTGAGTTAAGGTAGCAAGTTGCTATTATAAAGATGTCACAATTTAACCAAATTAATAGTTGTTGAATCATTAGAAGAAATAGGGGAACTAGGAACATTAGAAACACTAGGTAAAGTGTATGAAGCTACAAGAATAGAAGACATAGCTAGAGTAATACTAAGAACTATAGTTGGTAGAGGATTGGAATAAGTTAAAGGAACATTATGATAAGAAGGTTGTGATATAGGAAGGGAAATAGGAGGAAAACTCATAGAGGGAACCATTCTAGTCACCAAAGGAGTATAGGTGGGAACACTAGGGAAAGGAACATAAGAAGGTTCAGTGATAGGAGGAAACAACCCTAAATCTTGAGCTTCTTGAGCTAAAGGTTTAACATTGGAATGCACAAGGTGAGTAATACCATGTAAGAGATTGATTCTTTGATTACTATCATGAAGAACTTTCTTAAGACCCTCTATAGCATGAATAAAATCTTGGTTATGGTTTTCTTGAATAAACCAATTATCCATTTTATCAAGTTCAGTTGAAAGTTTTTGGCCTTGTTTAGGAGAAACTCTTGAAGCATCATCCTCATCATGAGATGAGTGAGAAGAATTTTTTTCCATAAAAGGATTATAACTAGGAAGAATAAAAATCTAATCCAAAATCCTAAGGAAAGGATAAGAAGACTTAGGCTTAGAGGCACCCATAAGTCTATGACTGCATCTAACCCTAAGATTAGAAGTAGGACTAGAAGTAATAAAGCTCATAAACCAATGCAATGCAAATGAACTAAACTAATAAAACATAAAGTATAAATTATTTTTCATTTTGAAAGAGATTTTTCAATTATTTTAGTTTATTTTTATTTTTTATTTTAAAATGCAAGCGCATAAATGAAATCTAATCTTAATGTGAGAGAATACCTAACACATATGAAATGAAATATAACACTACAAAATACAATAGGGTATCTAATTCCACAAAAGAAAGGAGGGTAAGTGTGTCGGGGTCACCAAAATGATAGGAAGAAAATAATCTACCTATCCTCAACCCAAATTCCCAACAAGAATCATCAAAATCGATTAACCACAAGGAAGTGATCAATGCACAAATGGATCAAGCAATGGAGAATAGGGAGAAAGGAGGAGATCCTACGGTCTTTCTATTTGAGAAGTATGTGCTTAAATTTTGAATAGATAAAAGACAAATATTAACCTTGAAGTAGGATAAATTTGGAAAGTGTTGATTTTTTATCTTTATATATACAGTTTTGGGGATCTTTGCAACCTGTTTTGGACTAGAAATGTCAAGATGGAGAAAACCTAGAAAAATTTTGTCCTTTTGAAGGGAGATTGACCTTGACCTAGATAGAGGGGCACAATCTTATCCTTAGGCACAATTGTACCCTAAAAAGTCAACCTTGACTTGTGCTTCTTTGACAAAATTTATGTTTGAGGATCCTACAAGTTCAACGAAAAGGGTATCCAAATCTGTACATTAATACATTGTTCCACACCTATATCTACAAGAAATTTATTTTTTTATTTTGATGGGGGGTTTCCTTTGGTCAAACCCTAGTTTTGAATCAACCTCAAAATGTAATTGAACTTGCAATACATATAAATAAAATAAATTGAACTATTGACCTTTCTTATATTGAAATCCTTGTGGAGGATTCAAATTCTTGAATCCACAAGTGTAGATGCTATAAATGAATTTAGAAATGTATGTAGGATGTCTCAAATCAAGGGCATTAGATCTTCAACACCAATATTGAATGTATCTTTTTATAGAAAAAGGCTTGGATGAATATGGATGGAGAAATCTTCAACAAGAGGGTTCCATAGAGATTGAATCCTTCAATAGCTAACAATAGAACTCATTGATGAATTGGATCTTAAATGCTTGAACACTTGAATGCTTAGTAGGTCTTCACTTCAAAGAATAATGGATGTAGATAGGTAATAGTTCATTTGATATCTCAATGCATCTTAGAGAAAAATGAGAGGAGACTTTTCTACGTAGAGATCTAGGGCACAGACTCTTGGCTAGAGAAGGCCAACATGGGAGAATCAAATCCCAATTAACCTTAACCCCTAGGAATGGACCTAGATTAATTGAAAATTAAGAGTCTACCATTCTGAAACCCAAAATAGTTGACCCAAAAGTGGGAAAAATAAGCTTTCCAAAGCCTAATATCATGAAACTCCTAGAAATTGAAAATTGGACCCGAGGTCAAGGATGAGGTCAAACCTACCCTAGGTTTGGGTCAAGGTCATCCTTGACCTAGGTTAGAGTTGAGGTCAACCTTTACCTAAAAGATGATCATTTCCCTAGAAAGTCAGTCCTTAGTTTCATAGAGAAAGTTGCCAAAAATAAGCTAGAAATTGATTGAGAGAGAGAGAGAGAGAGAGAGAGAGAGAGAGAGAGAGAGAGAGAGAGAGAGAGAGAGAGAGAGAGAGAGAGAGAGAGAGAGAGAGATATCCATGTAAAGACTCATTCAAGGTGCTTGACATGACACCAGATCACTTACTTGGAGGGTTAAACACTATTAACATGGAAGTACTTTTATTTTAATATGATACACTTTTTATCTCCTTTTGTTTGTTGGATGAACTTAGACTATTCTATATTTTTGTTTCTCACTCACAGTAGTGATCACTAATGATCCATTTTCCTTTTTATTATCATTAGTTTGAATTTTAGGGCCTTTTGAAACATCTTCTTTCTTGGCTTCTCACTTTTTATTAATAGTTTTAACCTTGCTATTTCTCATATCCTTTGGTTCACTAATCTCTATTTTCTTTGGATCACTCTTCTTGATAAAAACACTAGACATATTGTTTCCTTTAGCCTTGTGTATCATACCTCTTGTCTACACTTGAGCAATGATTTTTGCATTGATCTGATTAATTTCTTCCTTAGTAGGCATTCCCAAGGTCACTTCATTCTTTGATGACACCATATTACAAGTAGTATCCTCCTCTTCATCTTCATCTGAGAAGATTTTCTAATGTACTATACCATTGAAATGTCTTCCATCCTAAACATCATTATCATTATCACCATATTTAGAAGAATAATCAAAATATGACCCAACCATATTGCATCCAACATCTTCAACACCACCATCATAACCAGGTTATTCTTCATTCTTTTCTTGATTAGTAGTACATGAAAATGCAACAACACAATGTTCTGGTGCATGAGGTCGTTGACAAATCATACACCACTTAGGATCATCAACCATGTTGATAGATTTTTTTTGTAAAGGATTAGGTGTATGTTTTTCATTAGTAATCTTAGCAAGAGGAACAACAAGCTTTCCATCTTTTTATTGAGTATTATATGGAAAATTTTGCATTCTATTATGCTTGTTGTAATTATTGTTGAATGGGGTTTTCTCACTAGTATTGGAATTATTCACATTATATGGTGGTGGATTCATATTCTTGAGAAGATTCAAAACTTGACCTATTGTATCCTCTTTAGGTTTCTTACCTACAACAAGCTTCTCACCTTCTTTCTTATCATTCCTTAGATTAAACAATTTTGAGTCATCCCTTATTCCCAATTTACTAGGGGCTCTTTTATTATTCTCAATATTTACAACCATCTTATAAGCATCTCTCAATGTCCTAGGATCTTTGTCTCTAAGAGTATAGGCCATCTTACTAGCAAATGCATTGAATTAAGTTGTGAAATACACATCTTCCCCTAATCTCATCACTTGGAATAATTTGTATGATCCATTTTGAACCTTACATTAAAATTAAAGGTTGAATCATTTTTGCTCTTTTTTATATTATTGAAATAATTCACCATAAAGCTAGCATTGGTATTATCATGATACTACTCTTCGAAGAGTTTCTCCAAATCATTCCATGAGCTCACACTATCATCATAGAATCTCCTAAACTAATCTCTAGCATCCTCTATCAGTAAGTGAACAAATAACTTCATCACTACATCTTTGTACTCTAGCTCATAATCATTAAACATGTTAATGAACTTTATGAGGTGATCTTTACTAGTTATTGCATTGTTTCCTAAAAAGTTATGACCTTATCTCTCACATCATTTGAAATAGGATTGGGGAAGACAAGAATGCTTGTAAATGACATTTTCTTGTATTTTTCCATATAGATGTGTCTTCTCTAAAAACTAGTGTTCCAACTCCTTAAGTTTGTATAGGGATTTGAGGTTGCTAGACTTATTAAGTAATAGGTATTTGACTACTTATAGTAGAAGATGTGGTAGGGGCTAACTAGGATACATTTTGGCTAGTCACTACTACTCCCCAAGTAGGAATAGAGGTTATGGCTTTTGGGGATGGATTTAGCCAAGATGCTAAGGTAGAATTGGATTTGATAAACAGTATTTTTCTTCTAGTCTCAGTTGCTCAGGCCTCCTTTTCAATATCTTTGGCCAAATCTTCTCTTTCTTTCTTGGCATTCTTTATGTCTAAGTCTAGTTTAGATTTGACAAGACTTGTAGATTTGCTAGGAAGAACTTGGGGCTCATTTATTTATATTGCTACAACTTTCTCCTTCCCTTTATTAGGGTGTTTCATAGTTAAATATATAGTCTCATGTTCAACAGGCTTGTAGGATTGGATTTGTGAGATAACAGGCCCTTCCTGTTTAGGAAGGTGCTCCTCTTGAATTTTTGATCTCAACTCATCATTGTCCCCAAAAGCATCTTGGTGCAATTTAGAAGATGTCTCTTCTAGCTTTTTTTCCCCTCCTTTAGAGCATTCATCCTTCTAAGCAGGTTTTCTCTCTCAATGAGATTATTCATAGTAATGTATTCCTTCTCCTTTTCCAAAAGTACATTCATTTGGCCTCTTCTTCAAAAATCCCTTTTCTAAGGACTTCCACTTCAGTAAGAAAGTCATCATGATCTGTAGTTGTTACTTCTAATTCTGTAAGATCACTGAGATCAATAAAGTTTCTCTCAGTGAAATGAATATGAAGAGGGTGAGATCTGCTTGATTGAACACTTCTAGGTCTAGGATGCTAATTTTACTTCCTAAACCACTAGACCTAAAAGTAGTACCCCTGTACTAGTAAATTTGGACCCAATTTTCAACCAATTTTGGTCAAAATTTTGACCTAGGTTTGTCGCTATTTTCCTCATCAAAATTTGGATGAATACATTCATCGAAATGTTTTTTGTTTTGACCAAAACAAAAAACATTTCGATGAATGTATTCATCAAAATTTTGACCAACCTACAATTTGGTCAAAATTTTGACAAGAAAAAATAGCTATGAACTTGGGTCAAAATTTCAACCAAAATTGGTCGAAAACTGGGTCCAAATTTACTAGTGGCCATAGACAACACCATCTTGTCTTGGTACAGATGATCTTTATGAAAAGGTGTAATAAAGAGATTTCCTAGAAGTTTGGTATTCAGAGATTCTAAGCTATGCGATAAGATTTATTTGTCAACTATAGGTTGAAAATGGAAATTATCTCTAGGTTTCCAAGCATGACTTCTTTGTCCTTTATTCTTGGGCCAATTCTTCTTACCACCTTTTGTAACTTTGTATACCAAGGGACATCTGGATTTTCCCTTAAATATGCTCTCTTATTCTTTATCTTATTAGCCATTCTTCACTTTATTACAAGTACTAGTTAACAAAATCGAAGACTGGGTCGCTACCCACTAGGGGGAAAACTTTATATAATTACTAAAGACTAATAAATGCATGGAAAAAGTACTTTTCAAAATAGATATGACAAAAGGTCCCAACCTAGATAAATTTAATATTGTAATTTTGAGGGATGTAAACTATATGTGGCCAATGAGGCACTATGCAAGTCCATAATATGTTACACAACTTCCATGGTATTGGGATTTTTTGTAAATTCTCAAGGTCTTTTGCTCAAAAGAAACCAATACCAAAGCATAGGTTTACAAGATAACAAATCAATGACTAGAGATATGTGACTCACCGTAGAGATTCCAATACTTTAGAGTTAATTTCTTTCAAAGGCTCCTCAATAAAGTCACCATTTTGGTGGTGTTTTAAAACTACCGGGTTGCAAAAGACCCAATACGTAGATGCAAAAGATAAAAACAAGCTTAAGGACTAGCTAGATCCCATATTCATCAGGATTAATCTTAGATCTGGACCAACATTAATAGAGTATAGAGACTCTCTACACTTTAGGCTTTGCAAGGCCAAGGTGGGTGCACCTTAGGGATGGAAATGATAGGTTATCTTGATATTATTCTTTAGAAATCCTTCACTCACACTCTTCATTTTAGATATATCTCCTATAGCAAAAAATGGTCAACAATCTTCTTGGATTTCCAATTAACTTCTTGATTATACTAGCCAACCATAAATTAGAAGAAAAATAGCACAAATAAGTAATGGCCAATAGTTTAGTTCTTCATCACATAAATTAAATATCAATTTGATTTTAATGTGTTTTGTGCAACCACATAAACTTGTCAATTTGATAATTAGTGCCTTATCCATTATTATACAAATTCAGACCAACAAATAATTGATCTATTTAGTTGACTTGCAATTAAATTCACTAGTTGTTAACCCTACACTCCATTCTTATGGTATCCCTCTCATATGCCTAGAAACCCTATCAATTTATGGAAGCATTTACTTAATTCCTTTAATTAAAAGGAACAATAAATTGAGATACAACCTATCCTAGCTGCATTAAATTGCATGAACTTTTCTCATTCAATCCCAAAATAACAAACATATTAAAATAGAGATAGAATTTAGAGACACAGATATTTAGAACTCTCTCTTTGTATTAATATTCCTTTAAAATAATGCATCACTAGTGTAGTACTCAAAATTTAACTCAAGACATGAAAAAAACCTATCATTCAAGATTCGCTTGTATTCTCAGACATGCACAATTGAAAACATCATAAAATTAACATGAGGACTAACTAGATCGACTGCAAAATAGCATAGACACTAAAATTATACAAACTTCAGACCCTCATTCTACATCTTGGAAATCCTTAATATGAGGGTGGAAACAAGATTCATGTGGGAGGACACATGTCAAATAACTATTGAAATAAAATACAAAGATATTTCATATACAGTTACATTACATAAATTATTTGTACTTTGATCTAAATTTAGGATGGAACTGCAAAATTGGTGGCTAGCACTTTCTTTAGGAGTCTTCTCAACATAATTGTGTTTGTATGGTGACTTCCTATTTCTTTCCTTGCCCTTTCTTTATCCTTTTTTCTCTTTTTCCTTTAACTACATCTTTATACCACCTAGTCAATTTCCTTAGATGGTAAAGCTTTAACATCTACTGTGACCTCCCAAATGGCTATAGATGTGTCCACATCAGGCTAGGTAGCAACCCTAATTGCAATAAACTCTTCAAGGTGTTTTCTTTAGTTTTCATCTAGTATAGCCTTAACCTCTATAGTTATCTTGGACATTTCAGTCTCTAACTTGTAAAACATATAAATCAAATCATATACTACTACTATACTTGCTTCATCATTACAATAAGTTATAAATCTAGGATGATTCAAAATGTTGTCAAAAGAAGATGACCACTCCACCAAATCCTTAACTCCTCAATTATTGTTCAAAATGGTGGGCACAAGATCGGGTGTTTCTAAGGCAATTGCCTTTAGTTTATTCTAAATTAATTACAATTTTTCAGCAAAGAATCCATTTAAATGCTTTACCTTATTTATTGTCTTCCTGGTATTTATAATCATTACCTTTGGAAAATCTTTCTTTTGTACCAAAAAGGTACAAGATTATCAAAAAAGTGGAGTGTAAGGACCCCATGTCATAAAAAAAAGGAGATAAAAGAGCAACTATCTCTAAACACTTGTATTCAACTCTTTGCAAAACAAGATCATTACTATGCACATTTTGTGAAACTATTTTCAATGCATTTATCTTGTGAGCCAACAAGTTCTTGATAATTCTAATCTTAGTTTCCTTGCTAGATTCCAAATCTTCTTCATCAACTTCTATGGCCTAGCCTAATGTAGGTCTTTAATCTCGGATGCTTGGCCCTCTTTCTAGATGCCCCTGTCTTCAATTTTTGTAGTTGATCTAGTAGTATTGTTTAAAACAACTACTTCATTCTCCAACTGAAGATTATTCCATTGTAGGACATATGTCTTTTTCATTTCCTCTTCATAATGCCTCCTAGTTTTAATATACCTCTCCTAGGCTCCTTCTAGTTGTTCTTCCAGTACATCTATCCTATTCTTGCCTATCATTGCTTCTAAATTTTGCAGTCCATATATCTGGCTACTCAAAGTAGAATTCACATTCTAGAATATAACATTCTCCCTAGGGGAATCTTTACTTTCCATAAGAGTAGGCTTCTTTTTTCTTAGAGCTAGGCTCCATATTGCCATAATTTGGGCATCAATGTTATACCCAAAGCCTCTCAATTCTACCTTCTGGTTTTCATCTTCAAAAGATATTGTTCTTTCCTATCTTCTCATCTTATCTAATAGGTATGAAGAGTTAATATCCCATCATGGGAAGATAATCATACCACTCCTCTACACTAGTTCTCTAGCTTCTCCCATAGAGAGTGTTTCATTGGCAGGGTCATACTCCTATAGTTTTTGAACCATCTTAGAAACTACTTCATCTAAGTCACCTGGCTTCATATGTAGGGATAACTCATTATGTTTCAATTTAAATAGAAAGCCCTTGAATTCCTCTATTTTGATAAAATTATCATCACTCATGAATTCATTTGCCTCTATGATCCTATCATCAATCATTTGACCTTGGAGTTCTATTTTCTTGGCCTTCTTCTCATCTTCAGTGGCCTAGATTATCAAAAAAATTCTTCTCATACTATAAAAACACTATCTACCCCTTGCAAGAATTTTTAAGGCTTTCTGAGTAGCCTTTGGTGAAATCTTCACCATTTTCTACTTCTTATTCCTTTTTTTTTCCCAATTTGAACTTTGAGGTTTATCTTCTTCATCATCATAGACTTCAACCACAATGTCTTTTTCATAATAATTAGGGTCTATTCCTTCTGGATTTGCTCAAGTACTTGGGCTGAAATTTCATCAAAATACTCAACCCACTTGTTCAATCCAGCCCAGTACTCCATCTCAGGATAGAATCCATTAAAAGATGATCTTCCTTCCTCATCTCTTGCTCAAAAGCTACTACATCCCTACACTTAATCATTCTCTCTATACATACACTTTCATCCAATCTATCAGCAATAATATCCTCTTCCAATAGGCATTTTGTTAGAGGTAAGATATAATTCCTCATGCTCTTCAAAGAATTCTTGATTACATTGTTAGGGTCAAAAATTCTTGTAGGGGCCACTAGAAATTTGTATTCCCTAAGGAAAGTGTCAGTTTCTTTAATTGTATTTTTTCCTATTTCAAAATCTCCTACTTTTGTACACCTGCATAGGAAAGTGCCCCTCTTGAATTTTTTTTCCTAAATACTCCCTATTTAATGAAATCAATTGCCTAAATATTTCTACAATTCTTAATATCTCTTGAACAAATTTTGGAAGAAGATGAGGGGTTTAAGAACATCCAAAAACCCTAATAACAATATATTCTTCAAAAAGGAAAACACTACCCCAATTATGTCCTATTTTTTCCCTAATCAAAACATAAATTTGGCTTAACTATCTTCTTCACAATATGTGGTATTCTTTCATTAACAGGTCCTATCATCTTTAACATAGGGTGTACAAAGTCATTATAGAAAGAAATAGCATTAGAATAAGGGTAGAATCTTTTCCACACCCTTTTCCATTTTTCGATTGGCAATCTTTCTCCCAACTCTTATGTGCACTCAAAGAAACTCTAATAAACAAGATATACATTTCTAAACAAGATTAGATGCATGATCATAGTGTAGTGAAGGAAACTGAAATTATGCATTCTTCCCTCCTAGGTAGCCACAATTTCATCATGAATCTTCATGATGATGTACTCTACAAAATCATATCCCACATTTGTGTCGAGATCTTGAATGTTCAGTGCCATGACATAGTGTGCACCAATAGCATACATGGTTCCATCTAAACCTAGGACTTTTTTTAAAGAAAAGACAATATTCTTCATATACCTTTGAAAGAACTCAAGAGGCTTGATCCCATCCACTTCATTTTTCTTTTGTATTTACCCTTTTTCTTTGTGTACTTGAAGGATATGCCTAGTCATAACCTTGCTAATGTAAAAGTTCTAGTGGCTTTTGAAGTTCTCATTAAATTTTTCTATGTCAATTGGCAATGTCATAGGGCCTCCTAAGTCAAATGCCTCAATGAATGTCTCCATTTCTAGTGCTAGGAAGATACTTCTATCCTTCCTATGAAAATACTTGTTGATTGGGTTATAATATTTTGTCAGTGCCTTCACTAGGTCAATGTCTACAAAAACCTCTGGCATGATCACCTTTCCTATATTCTTGGTCCAAGGGTTGCATATTGGAAATTTATCTATCCTATTCTTGTAAAAATATCAAAATAGTTCACTTTAATTTTGTTGGGAAACTTTAGAGCTCTATAGAATACATAGGGATCTTTGAAGGTGTGGTCATTTGTGGCTTGTGAATTCAAAGAACCAAGTAGGAATTTCATTCATTCATCCTCAAATAGTCTAGAGCTTTTTCCTTTTGAGGTGCATTCTTCAATTATGGCCTGTGCTATCAATTCTCCTTCCTTTTGTGTCATTTTTGCAAAATAATCTCAAGTATTTTGAATGTTGAGTATTGTAAATTTTCTTGAACTCACTCTACAACTCTATTTCTACTCTGAAAACTTCAAAAAACCATGTAATTGGTAATAAAAATCTCCATGCTTCTTAGAATTTATCTACTTCTACAAAAGGAGCATAACATTAATGGCATTTAAATTAGCATGTTTAAAACTTATCAATCTTTTAAAAGCTAGAAAAATCTTCAATTTTTACATTATCCACACTTCCAAATCATGTTTTTCCTTCTAGCTCAGACATGGCCATTGAAAAATGTTTTATGTATTTAAACTGAGAGTTGCAATCATACGATGACCTCCTTGTCATTGCCTCACTGCAGTTTTCCTTCTCCTTTTATCCCTGGTTGTGATCATGCAAAGAAGGTTATTTCTACTATTTTGTAACTTCACTTCCCTTTTCCTTAACTATTATGTCTGGCTTGTGACATTAGGCTTCCCTTTAGTCACTACTTTGCAACTCCATTTCTTCATTTACTGCATGGGATTGTGAAACTGCACTCACTTCTTTTTATGCTCTAGCACTTCTTCACAATTGTTCAATGTTTCAATTTACTAACTTCTATGACCGAGTGATTACTATCAATTATATCATTTTGTATCTTCACAGTGGTTTTGAACTTAGCACTTCTTATACTTTCGATGTTTTGATGCCTAAGATATTAGCCTCATTGCCCCTTCACAACCACCAAATAGAAAACACTTCTTAACATGTGATGATATGATTGTTGTTTTGTTTGACCATTACTTAATTTCACAACTTAATAACTTAAATATAAAACGATATTGAAACCTTGTGATGTTGCATTGAACCTTTAACCCAACTATTCTAAAAATATCTCGCAAGCTCACAAATTAAGATTTTAACTCATAGTCAAACCTTATAATGGTGCAAGTATAAGGTTTTTCCACTTTTCTCCATTGACCCTTAGTCAATCATAACCTCTTGCGAAAATGTGATGGTTTAAATTTTAACTGCATGATTCTTTATCACTTCTTCCCAACGTAAACTTTCTTAACTATGTTAAAATTTGTGATTTTGTGACTACTTTAAACCTTTATTGCCATGATCACTTTGTGCACCTTCACTATTGCAAACTCAAACATGTGTTTTAGCCCAAAAATGTTATGATAACCATTTTTTTACTGCTTCCTTCCATTTGCACTACCGTAGCTAAAAATCCTTTAAGTCACAACTAGTTTGTGATCATGTGATTGACAGTGAGTCACACCTTTGCAATATGAACTTGATAGTTATCCTTAGTAGCTACAAAGCCATGATGACCATGTTAATGACTATTTTTCATCCTTGCATCCTTCAAAATGATTAGTGATCATAGAGAAGTGATGTTGCGCCTAAAAGACCTTTTGCAACATCACAACTTAAAAGACTTAAGAGGCATAAAAAATAATGTGACAATAGATAAAAGGAGTTAGGGATATAAATGTATAAGAAATATTTTTTCACATATCCCTATTTAATAATTGGATGTCAATTTTGAACAAATTTTGACAAGACAATAAAACATGACTATTGCCCTAGGGTTTTCTCATAAGGGAAAGACATAGTTTCAGAAACCCTAAGAAACCTAAACACAATTTCTTTCTAATTTTCATGAGATTTTAGAAAAACTTTGATGGGTGAAAATTCAAACCATCATGAAAAAAGTGGGTACTTAGAAACAAATTGGATGAAAATGGCGAAGTCATAAGAAACAAGGAAAAACTAGTTTGCAAGGGGTATGCTCATGAAGAAGGAATTGACTATGGTAAAACATTTTCCCATATTGCTAGATTTGAAGTAGTAAGAAATTTTCTTGCTTACTCTACATACAAAGGTTTCAAAGTTTACCAAATGGATGTGAAATCTACATCTCTAAATGATATATTAGGAGAAGAGGTGTATATTGAACAACTTGAAGGATTTGTTCATCCAAATAGCAATAACATGGTATGTAGACTACACAAAGCTTTATATGGTTTAAAGCAAGCCCCAAGAGCATGGTATGAAAGGCTTCAAAACTATCTTGTGAAGATTGGATTTGAGAGAACTAATGACAATAGTAAATTATAAAGGAAGATTGAAGGAGGAAAAGGTATTTTTCTAGCTGAAAGTTATGTGGATTGTATCATATTTGGAGGTCAAAATGTATTGTGTAAAATATTTGTTGATGAAATCAAGAAAGAATTTGAAATGTCCATGTTTGGAGAGATTAAATTCTCTGTTGTCTTGCAAGTGTATCAAATGAAGTATGGTATTTACATCACTCTGTCAAAGTATGTGAATTTTTTTTTGAAGACTTTTGGTATGGAGGAGTCAAAACCAATTAGCACACCTATGATCACAAGATACAAACTATAAAAGATTGATGATTCTACTGAAGTGAATCAAACATTTCATAGGTCTATGATTGGAAAATTACAATATGTAGTACATAGCAGACCTGGCATTGCATTAGCTATTGGGATTGTTGCAAGATTTTTAGCAAATTCCAAGGAAAATCATTTGATGGTTGTAAAGAGAATTATAAGATATCTTAAAGGGACAACAGATTATGGTCTATACTACAAGAAAAGTGATGAGTTTTTACTAAGATCCTGTATAGATTTTGATTGGGTTGGAAGGATTGATGACATAAAAAGTACTAGTGGAGGAGCATTTTTCTTGAGAAAAAGATTAGTCTCGTGGACTAGTAAGAAACAAAATTGTACATCAAAGTTTACTACTGAAGTTGAATATGTGGCTACTATAGTGAACTCTACAAATGTGGTATGGATCAAATAGTTACTAAAAGACATGAAGAAGGAAATTACTGAACCTGTGATACTTTATTGTAATAATACTAGTGCTATCAACATATCCAAGAACCCTATGATGCATACAAAGAAAAACCACATTATAATAAAGTAGCATTACTCGAGAGAGATGGTTCAAGACAAGGAATTGAAGATGGAATATGTGAATACCAAAGAATAGATAGCTGACATATTCACAACACCTTTACCCAAGGATGCTCATGAGTATCTAAGAGGTAAACTAGGGGTGATATCCCTATCCAAAGATAATTTGAAAAGAAAGATTAATGCCCTACATCAACTGAGTTGCATGTCATATTTTTCAATGTGATGTAGTAGACTTTTTCTAGGAGCTTCCTAAAGTAATCAAGGGGCTGAAATAGAAGTTTTATAGTCACATACAACATGATAGAGGGAGAACTTGAATTGATAAGATCTACATGATGAGATGACAAGTCTTTGGCATTGTTTTCAAAGAGGGAGATATAGCATTGAGGGAGAAATACATTGATTAAGGGACATATAGCATTGAATGAGGGAGATATACATTGAAAGATAAAGATGACCTAAAGAGGGAGTAAATCAAAAAGATCATACTACAGACAGAGAGAGAAATTAGCTGAAGGAAATCTAAAAGGAAGTTAGAAAGAGAAGCAACTTTGATAGCTTACATTACACATACAGATAGAGTGAGAGATTTCAATACATAGTATTAAATTTCTTTTTCGTATTGTTCTTGGTATTGGTTTTCCATAAATGCCAAAGTGCAAGATTTTTGAAAACTAGTTAGATGATGTGTGGAATCTATAATGAAACAATCATTATGTTGTCAATGATGTCAAACTTGCTACTTGTTGGTGAGACAATTGCTTGTTGGTTTAAGTGCTATCATTTGTTTGATTGATAAAGAAGATTTGAGAAACAAGGATAACAATAGTACGTAGAGAAAGGTTAGTTATGTGGTATGTAAAAGGAGCCTTAAGACAAAGTAAAACATGGATGATATGACATATTGTTTATCTATTTTATGCTGAAGTTTTTGGATACACTAGTTCAGTCGAGATGAAGAAGAAGGATAACAAAGTGTTTCTGCAAATCTTGACTAAGTGATTAGTTGGAGCCAAGAAAGTTAGTGCAAAGCAAGAAAAAACTTAGTTAGTGCCAAAAAATAGTGAGAAAACAGTATATGCCAAGCAAATTCAGTATATGTCAAGTGATAGTAAGTGACAATTGTATATGAGCAATGTTAGTATGCTAATAGAAACCAAATTTAAATAAAGCTTCTACAAACTAAACAAAATTCATAAACTTCAAGATAGACTAAGATGAGCTCTCAATTGAGAATATGAGCCATTAATGGACTCTCTCAATAAGAAGCTCTCTTGTTGAGTAGCTTTATCTAAATGGATAGGATGTATGCTCAATATGCTTCCAAAGGCTTCAATGGATGATTGTGGATTTTTGGTGTGGATAGATGGCTTTAGTATGAATTTGGCTCTCAAAATAGCATTATAACTTTACTTCATGGATTGTGTTATTTTGCAAAGGAGAAGGATCCAATTTATAGGCAAGAGGCTTGAGGGTTTGAGGGCTAAGATGCAAGGATGGGAAAAAGCTTATGGAGGGCTCAGATTGCATGAGAGGAGAGCACATGGATTGTGCTTCCTTATAGCCAATCAAGGAGTGACACATGTCACATGGTGAGAGGATGGAGGAAAGGGGAAGGATGAGTCAAAAAAGGAGGCTCAAGGGATAAAATCTTCATAAAGACCCTCATAATGACTTGTAAGAGCAATAAAAGGGCTTGTAAGAGTCATTTATGACCTAGTGGATTTCATAAAGTTTTATGGTTGAGATATTTTGAGGGTGATGAGAGAAATTTCAACTTGGACTTGATTAGGAAGGTTTTAAGCTTGTTTAGGCTTGTGCAAATGATTAGAGGATGGATTAGGATGGTTTAGGATTAGCTTAGGGATAGGCAAGTGGATGGCATTTAATGAGGGTGGGTGAAGGAGGAGATATTTGTTAACTTTGGCTTGGGTTAGTAAGTCTTAACCCATGTTTAGGGAATGTGACATGGTTAGGAGGGGATTAGGATTAGGTTTAAAGACATCTTCTAGAAGAGTCTAGACTTTGGATGAGGATAAAGACTTTCTAGAATAGTCTAGAATTTCCTAGGATGAGGATAAATTAGATTTTTAAGAAATAAATAAAGTTTTATTTATTTCAAGGGTTTGGGTTGAGGAGATATTTATTAAAACTTTTTTAATAAACATGAGGATTAATATTTAATTTTAATTAAATATTTTGAGTTGGGGTTAGGGGTAGGAAATGATGAGATTAGCCTTTAATCGAAATTAAAGAAGGATTAGAAGATTTTGGAAGAGGTTATTGGTCATAAGGAAATTGGCCAAGTTTTGGGCAAAAAATAAATTTTTTATTTATTTTAGGATTTTTGGTCAATTTATTAATTAAATAATTAATAAATAAGAAAATAATGTTTAAATAAGATTTAAACATTTTTGGGAGGGATTCCTTAATTAAATATTTTTAATTAAGATAAAGGGATTCAATGGCATAAAAATAAATAAATTAATTAAATAATTAATTAATTAATAAATGATGATGTCATCAGGACTTTTTCAGAAAATAAAAAAAACTTTATTTTCTAAAGGTTTTTAGGTGTCTACATTTTGCCCCTCTTTGATGTGATGCCGCAAGTGGCATGGCATCAAAGATAAGAAAATAAGATGCCCAAGGCTAGAGCAGAAGAGGAGAGAATGGGCTGTGAGATGCCCCCTCAAGAAGGCAGCGGGGAGAGAAAGCGAGGCTCGATGGCTTCTTGAAAAGTACAAGAATCTGGGATGAGCAAGGAGACTCAGATTGGCAAAGAGAAGGGGCTGAATTAGCTCAAACTCTCACTATGGGAGAATGATAAAGGAGAATCAGATGCACAAGAGGAAGCAAGCTTAAGACTTTAGGGAAGTTGGAGGATGAAGGAGCGAAGTGCTATAAAAAGGAATCCAGGATAGGGAGATGGATGAGGGGATTATAAGGCTGATGCAACAGGATTTCAAAGAGTTAGATTGGCGGAAGATGGGTTTCGGAGATCCCTAGGACTAGGATTGTGGATCTCGAAAGATGAGGCTTGGTGGGTTGATTTGGATTGGTGGATCCCTAAGACTAGGATTGTGGATCCCTAAAGCTAAGAGTGATGAGTGATTCAAAGAGATACTGATGCATAAGCTGGGGTAGGAGCGACAGATGTAGGATATGGATGGGGGATAATGGAGATGAAGGGAATCCATTGAAGCTTTTTGAGCGGGGGGATACTTCAAAGAGAAGTACCACCATGTAGTTGAGCACTAGATTTGCTATAGGACTGTTGGTTAATTGCCAGGGTTACCAAGAACATCAAGGCCTTTTTACCAACCGTCTAGAGGACTGACAAACTAACTCAAAAAAAACACACAAAGATTGCCCCAGCATCACACATGAATCCTAGAGGAAGTAGCGTGGAAATGACACTGGAGAACCCACAAGCAGAAAAGAAAAACAAACGAAAGACTTGATCAAGACCTTATGCTCTAATTGCCCCATTCGCAGCATACCATGATATGGAAGATCATGGCAACCTTGAGGAGGGAACAAGGAGATTTCTTGGAAAAGATACTTCAAGACCCAAAAGGGAAGATCCCAAATCAAAAGAAAGTGAAAATCCAAAAGAGAGCCGTTTGCCAACGAGATGGGTAGGACAAGGTACTAACGGACCAAGATCAGACATGAGGAAAGCTATATCCTGCAAGGACCTATCGGAGAGCACCGAAGCTGGTGGATTTGGATGAGTGATGCGTCTGGCAAGCTGAACTAAGAAAGATAACACTTTGGTGACAGGAAATCTAGCTAAAGGATGCGTTGGAATAGCTAACCAAGATGTGTGATGGGTGCAAGATGCTGATCAAGGACGAACTGACACGAACGTTGGATAGATACAATGGTATTAAGCTAAAGAGGATGTACAAGCTGATGGACCAAGATATGTTACAAATGTACAAGTTTGTTCATGTTTTGGTTTTTTGTGAGATGGAAATGTTTGTGAAGGATGGGATGTCTATAATAGGTGATAGGTGGATAGGTAGATGGTTTGCGAAAAGATTAAGTGAAAATGGGCTTTTGTGTATGCACATGATAGTATACAAGCTAGGATACAAGATTATTTATAGGCTGGAATATGGTACAAACCTTGGACAAGATTTGGATAGACAAGGTATGGTACAAGATTTACAAGGTATAATACAAGCTTTGGTACAAGATTTACAAGCTGTACAGGAGGTATTTACAAGCTTCATCAGATTTTGAATATTTGGTTGGAACACCAAGGGAACAAGCAAGTGTGTCTTATGGGATGGTGGGTAAATGGATGAGGGATAGGATAGTGATAGATAATGGATTAGTCTTTAGTACACAAGGTGCCTGAATTACCAGGTTTTCACCAAGGTACCTATCCAAGGTGCTTGAATTGCCAAGTTTTCACCATTGGACACTTATTTCTCTTTACTATTTTTTTCTTTTGCATTTTTCAAAAGCCTGGTATACCAAGGATCTTCAAGCATAGAACTTCTTAAGATGAATGATGTTAGTAGGATCATTCAAGAGTTCTCCTTTTGGTGTAGATAGCTGATAAGCTCCAGAGCCAAAGGAAGCAGTGACAACATAAGGACCAAGCCATGTAGGTTCAAACTTGCCTTTCTTTTCTCGATCTACTTGGACTTTCATGTTTTCTTTGAGGACCATGTCACTGGGCTGAAAGTGTCGTGGAAGCACCTTCTTGTTGAAATTTCTTTTGAGACGAGTTTGATAGACTGTGAGATGATCATAGGCTTGTTGCTGCTTCTCGTCTGAGAGATCTAGTTGGGTGAGTCGAGCTACTCTATATTCTTCATCTGATATTTGCCCTTGCAAAGATATGCGCAAGGAGGGAAGTTCAACCTCTATAGGTAGTACCGCTTCGGCACCATAGACTAGGGAGTATGGAGTTGTGCCTGTGGATGTATGGAAGGAAGTTCGATAGGCCCATAGGGCTGGATTTATTTGTAGGTGCCAATCACGGCCGGAATCATTGACAACTTTCTTTAGAATTTTGAGGAGGGTTTTGTTAGTTGCCTCTGCCTGGCCGTTACCTTGTGGGAAATATGGGCTAGAAAAGTGGTGATGGATGCGAAGGGAAGTGCATAATTCTTCCATGTTGAGATTTTCAAAGTTACCTCCGTGGTCGGTGAAGATGGTGGATGGGATGCCGAAGCGGAAAACAATGTGGTACAAGATGAACTTGGAGACCTGAACTCCTGTAGCTGAGACTAGGGGGACTGCTTCCACCCATTTAGTGAAATAGTCTGTAGTTGTTATTATCCATTTATGTCCATCAGATGAGAGGGGTGTGATAGTTCCAACTAGATCAAGGCCCCAACAAGCGAAAAGCCAAGGTGGTGCAATAGGTTGTAGATCCTGTGCCGGAGCGTGCACAAGATTTGCATGCTGCTGACATGGGAGACACTTTCTGAAAAAGTCACAGGAGTCTTCTTCAATGGTAGGCCAATAGTAGCCTGCTCTAAGGATTTGTCACGCTAGGAAAATACCACTCATGTGGGCACCGCAAAGTCCAGAGTGTACTTCCTTTAACACCATCACGGCCTCATTTTGGTCTAAACATCGAGAGAGAGTATCGTGATAACCCCGACGATATAGGGTATTGGCTATGATAACATAGCGGGATGATTTTTGGATGAGGTTCTGGCATTGGGTACGTGTGAGGTGAGGGGACATGATACCATCGTTAAGGTAAGCATGAATCTCATGGTACCAAGGGGATTGAGGACCAACCAAGATACAAACACGGTTTGAATCCTCATTCACATAGGCGGGTGTGAGGAGCTGCTCCACTAAAAACTCATACTGTGTAGCTGCTTGGGGAATTTCCAAGAGCAAGCCTATAGTAGCCATAGCATCTACTGCTTTGTTCTATATTCGAGGCACTTGTGTAAACTGAAGCTTTGTAAAATGTTGGGTTAGCTGATCAACCAACTCTTTGTAGGGTAATAGCTTTTCATCTTTGGTTTGATATTCATTTAGGGCTTGCTTGATGATGAGCTGAGAATTGCCAAAGATTTGTAGCTCAACAATGTTCCATTCTGCAGCTATCTTTAATCCTGCTATGAGGGCCTCATATTCAGCTATATTGTTGGTGCTAGGGAATTGTAGCTTGAAGGCTTTTGGAATGTAATCTCCTTGAGGTGTGACCAACAATATTCCTGCCCCTGATCCATGAGATGTGTATGAGCCATCAAAATAAAGTTTCCATGGGGGTTGTTCTTCAATTAGACAGATATGCTCATCTGGAAATTCTGTGATCAATGGATAAGTATCTATTAGAGGTGCATCAGCTAGGTGATCTGCTATAGCTTGCCCTTTTATTGCCTTTCTATCCACATACTGGATGTCAAATTCACTAAGGAGCATAACCCATTTGGCCAAATGGCCTATAAGTGCTATTCTAGAGAGCATATACTTGAGAGGGTCAATCTTGGAGACTAGTTGGATGGTATGACTTAGCATGTAATGGCGAAGCTTTTGAGTTGAGAAAACAACTGCCAAACAATCTTTTTCCATAGGAGTGTAATTGAGTTCATAACCAACTAGGGTTCTACTGATGTAGTAGATGGCTCTTTCTCTGTTGTAGTCATCAAGCTGTGCTAGAAGTGCCCCTAGAGCAGTAGGTGTTGCTGATATGTAAAAAATTAGGGGACGACCAGGAACTGGTGGAACCAAGATAGGGGGATTGATGAGATACTGCTTGAGATGGTCGAAGCTACGCTGACATAAAGGATCCCACTGGAAGTTCTCATCCTTCTTCAGTAAATGTGAAAATGGTGTACACTTATCTCCAAGCTGGGAGAGGAAGCGCCGAACAGATTGGAGCTTTCCTTGAAGAGAGCAAAGCTGTCGCAGTGTCTAGGGAGGAGGCATGTCTAAGATAGCCTTGACCTTCTTGGGGTCGATCTCTATACCTCGTTTAGAAACTATGAAACCTAGAAGCTTGCCAGATGTGACCCCAAAGACACATTTCTTGGAATTTAGCATGAGATGATATTTGGCTAACCTATCAAAGTCTTTCTCCAGGTCAGCAAGATGATCCATGAAGGTATGAGACTTGACCAAGATATCATCCACATAATCCTCCAAAATGCTATGGATGAGATCATGAAAAATGGCTGTCATAGCTCTTTGATAGGTAGCCCCAGCATTCTTTAGGCCAAAAGGCATCATGTTGTAGCAAAAGGTTCCCCAAGGGGTAGTGAATGCTATCTTATGTTGATCCTCTTCTGCAATCTTGATTTGATTATACCCAGAAAATCCATCCATGAGGGACAAAATTTCATGTCCAGCTGTAAGATCTACAATCATATCTATGTTGGGCAAGGGAAAATCATCTTTTGGACAAGCTTTGTTAAGATCTCTAAAATCAGTGCAGATTCTGATGTCACCGGAAGGTTTAGTCACAGGGACCATGTTGGAGATCCACTCTGAGTAGTCGATAGGTCAGATAACCTTAGCAGCTAACATTCTTTCTAATTCAGCTTTGACCAATAATGCCACCTTGGGGTGCATTTTTCTAAGCTTTTGTCTGACGGGCTTGATCTTTGGATCAACTGCAAGATGATGAACTACAAGCTTTGGATCAAGTCCTGGCATGTCCTGATATGACCATGCAAATTGGCCAATGTTCTCTCTTAAGACCTCAAAGAGGAGGTCAGCTTGGTCTTGTGATAGGGATGTAGCAATGTGAACAAGTCTGGGGATCTCCGATGAACCAATGTTGACTTCTCGAGTATCCTCAATTAGAATAGGAGACACCTCTGGTCGATTATCTTGAGGAGGCAATGCTAAATCCTCATGTTCTTCTGGATTTTCTTGCTGAGGGGTTCTCTTTGTTGCCTTAGCTAGTCTTAGATTCACCTTAGTTCCAGTTTTGGGTGTATCGAAACTAGGTTGGGGATTTTCTCCAAAATACCCCTTGGGATCTAGCTTGTAGATATAGGTAGAATCTGGCTTTGTTTTCTTGTGAGGAGTTTCAACTCCCATGAATCTTAGAAGTGCCTCCTCGGATATGAACTCATCGATGTGTATGACACTTGGTTGGTCCCAATCTATGAGTTGTGGATGGGCAAATGGTAGGTCAATGAGGTGGATGGATAGTTCTTGGAGAATAGAGTCTTCGAGGGAGATTTGGTCTAGGATATCGTTGTAGGCTCTCTTTTCAACTTCCTCAGGAATGTCTTCGATTTCGACAAGGTTGCGGTGAATGTTTAAAAAAGCGTGACCATTCTCATTGGTGCCCCCAATTATGGGTATGCCAAAGCCAAGACCTGACTTTGATTCCCACTTGTGTGTGTCGATGGGGCACTGCATGCCTCTTTCTTCTGGTCCTAGACCACCACCTTGATAGTTCCATTTGTCAGTGATGAGCTTATGTTCTTGGGGATACTTTTGGCTGAAGTGATCAAGGCGTGCTTGATTTCTTTGAGGTGCATCCTTATGTAACCATTTGTTGATATCTAGAGTGAGCTCCTCATGAAGAGGGATTTTTGAGGATACAAAGTTTGTTGGGCCAAACTATTTGTATCGAGGAGGTGGAACCTCCTTAGCTTTGTGATATGTCGGTCGTCCATGGGCATGTGGATCAAGTGGGAGTGCCCCGACAACAAATGCATTTGACAGACTATACTCTCCACAACCTTTGTTATTGATCTTCACGGTAGAGAGGGTAGAGGCGAGGATGGTTTCTGGGTCATTATAAGTGTGGGATGAGCTGGCGATGGATGTGCCGATATCAATTCCAGGGCAATGGTTTGTATATGAAGCTTCAACTGCATTGCAATAAACAAAGGGTTCTGGATCGACATGGATGGTTACCTTAGTGCCTTGATGCAAAAATTTGATGCACTGATGGTAAGTGGATGGAACGGCTTTCATGGCATGAATCCATGGGCGACCGAGGAGGATGTTAAATGGTAGGTTTAGATCAATAACATGGAAGAGTGTCTCTTGGATGACTGGCCCAACCTTGATTGGCAGCAAAATAGTTCCTTCTGTGGTTCTTTCCAAGTTGTCATAAGCTTTGATGGTGATAACCTCACTGATGATATCTGCCTCAGTATACCCAGCTTGTTTTATGAATTTTAGGGTGCAAATATTTAAAGCTGATCCATTATCTATCATTACTCTTTTTACAGCAAAGTTGGATACCATGATGGCTATGCGAAGTGGAAGGGTGTGATCTGGCTCGACCAAGGGTATGTCGGTGGGTTTGAACGATAGGGAACATGAGGATGAGAGGTGTCCAACAAGATTACAAAAATCAGTAGCATTGATATCAGAAGGGACACGAGATTCTATGAGAGCACTGTCAAGGATGTTCTTGTACACAGGACTAGTGCGAAGAAGGTCTAAAATGGAGATTTGGGCTGGCATGTTCCCAAGGTGTTCCAAGATATTGTACTGGCTTTTTGATGGAGTTGATGGTGTTGGTGTAATAGGTGGGCCTGCGATGTTAAATCGCGCTCTTCGAGTGGTGACTGCACACTCATTGTTTGGTCCTTGGATATTGATAACATTGATGGAAGGCTCTTTCTCAGATATACAACCTATAAGGCTACCATAGTCTATATAGGATGAAGTGTGGTCATTGTTCTTCCCATGTTGTTGGTTTGGTTGAAGGTTGTTGGTGTTGTTGTTGTTGGTTTGGATAGGTGCTTTTCCAGGATTTTAGTTGTGGTGTGGAGGAAAAGCATTTTGATAGATCTGTAAGCCTACATTGGGAGAGGTTTGGGCACCAACAGTGATTTCCTTCCGATCAATTAGGTCCTGCACATAGTCTTTCAGTTTCATGCATCTGAGGGTAGTGTGACCTTTTACCCTATGAAATTTGCAGTACTCATTATCTTTGTACCATGCAGCTTTGGATTGGCTTGGGTCAATTTGTTGGGTAGGAGGAAATTTGATGAGGTTTTCTTTGATTAATTTCTCAAAAATGACATCCAATGACTCACCAAGGGGTGTATAGTTTCTAGGTGTAGGTTGGAATCTAGGCTTTTGTCCTGCAACTACATTGATGGCATTAGCTTGATTGCTAGACCCTTGGAAGTTGGGTCTTGGATTGTGGTTTTGATAGCTTTGGTTATTCTGTTGTTGGTAGTTGATAGCTTGTTGATTTTTTGGTTGATATGGTGGGTTGGACTGGTTGTGAGAAGGACCAACAATATTCACATGTCTGGTGTCAATGATGCCATCTATTGCAACGTGCTTATTTTTGTTCCAATACCTAGACTTGTCATTGGAATGTGATTGATTTTGGTTGGCTTCCTTGTAAAGCTTGACCACACCATCTTTAATGAGTCCTTGCTCAAGGATCATTCCTTTCTCTTTGATATCTTTGTAGGTTTGCAAACAGTTCATGGTCATGTGGTGAGCCAAGCTAGGATGGGCATTATCAATAAACATTTTCACAACATGGCATTCTGGCAAGGTGCAAGATATGCGGGTGGTAAGGGTTTGCCATCTTTGCAGGTATTCGGCAAGGCTTTCTCCACCTTTTTTCTTGGTGTGGACAAGATCAACTATTGATAGCTCTATTTCAACAAGATGGGCATATTGGGCTACAAATGCCTCAGATAATTCAGCAAAGTTTTTAATTGTGCCATAGGGGATTCTATAAAACCATTCAAGAGCTGGTCCAGCTAAAATTTTGGGAAAAAGGTGCAAGAGGAAGACATCATTGTATGCTACGTCTTGGCAGTGCATGTAAAATTCTTTGATATGTGTGACAGGGTCTCCTTTTCCTCTGAATTTGCAAATTTGGGTACCTCAAAGTGTTTGGGAAATGGTGTCATGGTAATGGCTCTGTCAAATGGGTAAGGACACACATTCTCAAACTTGAATGTCTTCGGATCATTCCCTTCTTGGATGGCTTTCAGAGCTATCTTCATTTGCTCCCATTCTGAATTGATAGGTGATGGCTGGGGTGCCCCCAATGTAGGAGTGCCTTGAGGTAGGTATGTGCTGGATGGGGCCACTGAATATGGATGGCTATGAGGGATTTGCTGATAGGGATTGTACATTGTTTGGGTAGCTGCATGGTGGATGACAGGTTGCTGAGGGGGAGGTGGCGCATATTGCTGCATGTGCTGCGAGGCTTGCTGTTGATATGGGATTTGAGGTTGGGATTGAGGAACATAAGCTGGCTGTGGGATAAATGGATTGCTTTGTGGAGGTAAGGTATAAGATGGTTGAGAGGCTTGGAGAAAGGATCGGGGGGCTTGTGGGGTTTGACCAATATATGTGGGTTGTGCCCCCATTTGGGATGGTATCTGCAAATAATTGGTGGTTGGCTGGGGTGGTGGATTACCTCCTAGAAGTGGCATTGAAAAGTAGTTGGTAATTGGAGGTAATGGATTAGTTGGTGGTGGAGGTGGGGGGAATTGAAAGCTTGGGAATGGAACTGATGGGGTTTGATAGCTTTGTGGTTGGATTTGGAAGCTTGGTAGGGTGGTGGCAGGGGCTGGGGTCACTTGGGAGTTTGGTAGAAAATTGGTAGTAGCTTGTGGGATTTGATAGCTTTGTGGAGTGAGGGTAGTAGCTTGTAGATTTTTGGCTAGTGGTATTGAGCTCCCAAGACCTAATGGAAATGATGGGATTGTGCTTTGGGCTGTAGTGAACAAGCTGGGGGTGATGAAAGGTTGATTACTTGGCCCCATGGGTGGCATCCCTGTTGTATATTGCTGAGGTTGGCCAAAGATACTAGCACTGATTTGGGAGATGGGTGGACTTGGAAGGCTGGGTTGGGGAGCAGCAGCAGCAATAGTGAAGGGGGTGAACGGTGAGCTGTTTTGGGTAAAGGGGGTTTGGAGCGGAGAGGTATGAACCAAGGATGGAGTGGTGGTGGATGGGTTGGCTTGCGGCATGGAGATTTCAACTTGGGTGGATGATGGTATGTTTGGGTCTGTTGGATCATATGGATTGGCTGGAGGCTCTTCTTTTGGCATATATTGAGGATAATTTGGATCATAAGAGCCTATGCGTGGTGGTAGTTGCCCAAACAATGGGTGAGATGGATCTGATAATGGAGGGGGTCTTCCAAAGTCAAAGGTTCCTACATTTTCCCTTCAAAAATTAGCCATGATTGTCTCTTTGTTCTTGTCTATAATGGCATTTACCAATACTGCATTTCCTGGTTGGTTCATGAAAGCTTCAATGTTAGTACATGATGGCATAGCTTTCTCTGGGCTGAAGGATGGCTGAGTGCTCAAGGGGGGTGAGGTTGTTCGATCCAAATGATAGGGCTCCATTGTTTCTTTCTTCTTGGCTAAGCGAGTGATGGGTGGCATGAAAAATGCTCCTAGGGATGAGATGCAATAATGCTGATGGATGCAAAAGGGGGAAGGCTTCTCTATGCAAATGATTTCCTAGGTTAAGGAAAAGTTATATGACAAAACCTAAGGAGGATTGGGTTGGAGATTCTAACTTCAAAGATATGTTTCCAAAGCATGAAAGGTCTGCTTTCCTATGTGCAAGCTTGGTGGTGATTGTGTCAACTTAAGGATAGACTGATGATCCTTTAGGAAGAACATGAGATTGGCCACTTGTGGATCCCAACCTTTAGCTCAAGGTGATAAGGGATAACAAGTAACAAAGCTGGATTACCCTAGACAAAGCTCTGTCAAAGGGATAACCTTTGTGAGATTGATGGATTTGGAAGATTTTAGGAGTGGCAAACTTTTGGCAAAAGTGACAACAATTTTGAAGGCTTGGATGTGAGGTTTTGATTGCTGGCTAGATGGTTTGATTCTAAATGAGATGGATGAGCTAATAATGCTTAAGGGGATAACCTAAGATGGCTGGCTTTTCTACAAAGATGACTCTAAAGTGAAGCTAATCCAAGAAGATGTGGAGAAACAAGGGTGTCTAATCATAGAAATCATGCCTAGTTGGTAAGGCATAAGCAGGATTAACTCCTGGATGTTGGCTAAATTTGATGGTGCGCTCTAACCAGGCCTCTTGAAGTGCTTCTTTGGTAGCTTTGTCCTCTGCTTTGTGGAGTTTGGCAATTCGTGGGCTTGGTGTTATTTCTTTTCTCTTGGCTGAAAGTTCTTGGTATGCTAGAGATGGTTTGATTTTAACTTTGTGGAACTTCTATTTGGGTTTGGGTTGCTCTGACATCAATTTCTGAATCTACTTGGCTTTGAGAGATCTTGGTTGTTTTTCTTCAACTCGTTCAACTTCTGGAATAGGCAGTGACTACGCTAAGTATGCCCTAAGCTAGGATTGACCAAGTTTGGCAAACATTCATTCAACAAATAAAAGATCAAGCAATAGATAGAAACAACCAGATAGAAGTTTTTGATTCACAGAAAGTGATACTTGCGCCAAGGAGTGTGTATGTTCTACAAATGTTTCGATTAGTCACCTCAAACACATTAACATCCTAGATGGTTGTCTACAAGGTTGACAGTTGGTTTAGCTAAGGAGTCCTCGATATACCCAAGGTACGTGAGGCCCAAATCCGTAGATGAGACCAAAAAGATGTCACACAGCCGAGAGGAGCAGTAACCCACTTCTCCTCTTTCACTTCTCAAGGGTATAAAGTTCCTTGAGGCTTAGCCCGAGTGACAAAATCTTGATCCCAAGAGAGGTGTCTTTCGATTCACCTCCCAATTCTTATACTCCGCCAGAACGCTGGAGTTGAGGTCGTCCAAGGGGTGATGAAATCCCCAAGCAGGCCTCCTAAAAAGAAACAAGGTTTTGGATCCTAATCTTATGCACCCAAGATGGCCTCGAAAGACGACAAGGGGAGAGAAGACTTGGATGACCTTGGGCTAAAAAATACACTTGTTCTTTTACCAACTGACTCTTATGTGTGCTAATCTAGACTTTGCAAGCACTCATGTTTAAGAGACAATGTTCAATTCCAACTTGAAGCACCAACAAAAGTAAATCGATCGAAGAATGCAAACAATAAGAAGAGTTAGGGTCAACAAAAGAAAACTCGCGCGCCCAGAGGCCCTCCACGTCAAGTATCGATTAATTTTCTTTAAGGCATTCAAGATTGACTGTGAGTTTGTTTTAAGCCCAAAACAAAAGTGTGTGAGATTCGATTTCAAGCGCGTGCCCAGAGGCTCTCCACGTCAGTTGTTGTTCAATTTTAGTGCCCAAACTTGAAGTGTGATCGATTTAATCTAGAGTTTTGATCATTTAAGAATTTTGATAACGTTAAATAAAACATTCAAAGACCAAGTGAGTGAGTTAGATTATGGAACATTTAACACCTTTTTCAAGTAGACCCATCCCCATAAATGGCGCTGAGATTGCAACCAATGGTTAATATTCGATGGGTGATTAGAAAAGAGGTGAGTCCAAGGAACTACTCAAATTGATTTTTGCAAATTTGTATTTTAACTTAACAAGGTTTCTTAAATGTCCAAAAATCAAACTTTACCTAGATTGCATGTGGAAAAGAGATTTGTTTTGTTCAATTTTTAGAATCTCCAAATGAAGTGTTTGATATTGCAATGGTTAATTGATCCTTAGAATTCAAGATTGGATTTGTTGTTTTAATCATGCATTCAAGGAAAATTTAATTTTAATCCATGGCATTCAAGAGTGATTTTAGCAACATGCATTCAAAGAAAAGTGGTTAAACATTCAAGTGTTTTCTTTTGAGCATTCAAGATTGAGATTTTGTGTGTTGTTTTAAGAACTTTGAAGTGCTTTGTTTTAACCTTAGATCATTCAAGATTTTTTTGGACTCAAAAGTGAAAATGACTCTTTGGACTTTGGTTTTCATTCAAGATTTTGTGTTCTAGTTTGCATATTTTAAGCCCAAAAATGATATTCCTAGATTGTTTTGATGCATGAAAATCCTAAGAAACATTCAAGATTTTGCAATAAGACATTTGTTTGGAACAAATAACAAAGCTTTTACGACAATTTTTGGCAACCATTTAGGACTCTTAGTTTTCATGAGATTTTTTAAAAGAACTTTAGTGTGCACTTAGTGTTGATTTTGAACCTTTTGAAATGGAAACTTGAAGTTCTTTTTAAATTCCCAAAAATGAAGTGTTCCTAATTTTGCATGAATGCATCTAAAAACTTGATGTTGCAAGGATGCAAATGATTAGATTGGTTTAGTTTCACTTGTTAAAAGATTTTTTCTTTTTTGCAAATTTTTAATTTTTAATGGATTTAAGTATGATTTGGGGGTTTATTTTAAGCACTAAAAAGAAATGTGTATGATTTTGCTTCCTTAAAAAAAATGGCCAAGATCTCCCACAAGAAGAAGAAGAAGAAGTAGATGGAATAAGAAGAATATAGACAAGAAGAGGAAGAAGAATTCAAAGTTCTTTGTCCACCTATAAGCTTGAAAACTCTGCAAACACTATGAGATATACTATGAGTTCCTTTGTCTTCTTCATGCTCATGTGGACCTACAAAACCAATTTATACAATCCTACCAATCACAAAAACAAGCAAAATTAGCCAAAATCAGAAAATGACATACAAAATTTGACTAAAAAAAGCTAATGAAGATGACCCATGCGGGGTCCCACCGGGCGTGCCAAAATGTATATGAGCAATGTTAGTATGCTTAATAGAAACCAAATTTAAATAAAGCTTCTACAAACTAAACAAAATTCATAAACTTCAAGATAGACTAAGATGAGCTCTCAATTGAGAATATGAGTCATTAATGGACTCTCTCAATAAGAAGCTCTCTTGTTGAGTAGCTTTATCTAAATGGATAGGATGTATGCTCAATATGCTTCCAAAGGCTTCAATGGATGATTGTGGATTTTTGGTGTGGATAGATGGCTTTAGTATGAATTTGGCTCTCAAAATAGCATTATAACTTTACTTCATGGATTGTGTTATTTTGCAAAGGGGAAGGATCCAATTTATAGGCAAGAGGCTTGAGGGTTTGAGGGCTAAGATGCAAGGATGGGAAAAAGCTTATGGAGGGCTCAGATTGCATGAGAGGAGAGCACATGAATTGTGCTTCCTTATAGCCAATCAAGGAGTGACACATGTCACATGGTGAGAGGATGGAGGAAAGGGGAAGGATGAGTCAAAAAAGGAGGCTCAAGGGATAAAATCTTCATAAAGACCCTCATAATGACTTGTAAGAGCAATAAAAGGGCTTGTAAGAGTCATTTATGACCTAGTGGACTTCATAAAGTTTTATGGTTGAGATATTTTGAGGGTGATGAGAGCAATTTCGACTTGGACTTGATTAGGAAGGTTTTAAGCTTGTTTAGGCTTGTGCAAATGATTAGAGGATGGATTAGGATGGTTTAGGATTAGCTTAGGGATAGGCAAGTGGATGGCATTTAATGAGGGTGGGTGAAGGAGGAGATATTTGTTAACTTTGTCTTGGGTTAGTAAGTCTTAACCCATTTTTAGGGAATGTGACATGGTTAGGAGGGGATTAGGATTAGGTTTAAAGACATCTTCTAGAAGAGTCTAGACTTTGGATGAGGATAAAGACTTTCTAGAATAGTCTAGAATTTCCTAGGATGAGGATAAATTAGATTTTTAAGAAATAAATAAAGTTTTATTTATTTCAAGGGTTTGGGTTGAGGAGATATTTATTAAAACTTTTTTTAATAAATATGAGGATTAATATTTAATTTTAATTAAATATTTTGAGTTGGGGTTAGGGGTAGGAAATGATGAGATTAGCCTTTAATCGGAATTAAAGAAGGATTAGAAGATTTTGGAAGAGGTTATTGGTCATAAGGAAATTGGCCAAGTTTTGGGCAAAAAATAATTTTTTAATTTATTTTAGGATTTTTGGTCAATTTATTAATTAAATAATTAATAAATAAGGAAATAATGTTTAAATAAGATTTAAACATTTTTGGGAGGGATTCCTTAATTAAATATTTTTAATTAAGATAAAGGGATTTAATGGCATAAAAATAAATTAATTAATTAATTAATAAATGATGATGTCATTAGAACTTTTTCAGAAAATTAAAAAAACGTTATTTTCTAAAGGTTTTTAGGTGTCTACAACAATATGTGCTAAGTAAAGTTTAGTGGATGTCAAGAAACCTAGTACATGCTGAGCATTAGAAGTTAGTGATTGTCTAGTGTCAAAAATTAGAGTTTAATCAAAGATTCACCGAATCTAAGCTAACAAGGTTGATTTCTTGGATTTTGTGAAGCATGTGGAAGATAAGCTTGATGAGCTGGAGGTACAAAATTCAAGGTAAACCATTTTGAGGTGAATTCAAAGAGGATTCTAGAAGAAGTTTCTAGAGGGAGTAAAATGGAAAAGAGGGGAGGATTTGATGAATCTGACCTAACCCTAAAATGGATGATTGTTATTGAATGGAAAAAGACCTAAATTATCATTATAAGAGGATACAAGGCTTGAAACAATAGTTGGAATGTGCAAGAACCCTAAGGAAGACAAGGAGTTTAGGGTGGTATTTCATATGGTGGCTGAATAGAAGAATTTGTAGTTGGCATACAAAGCAAGAAAGCTTATGAGGATGAATGCTTGAAGGGTAACAAGCTATCAAAGGTGAAGAGTGCTAATGCCAAGGAGAATGGACAATTGAAAAAAAGATTTATAATTTACAAGTGAGTTATGATTTTTTATCAGATCAAGTCCTACTATTACTTTCTAATTATTGTATTAGTTTAGTGTAAATCATTTAGATTAAGGTTGACCTAACAATCATTTGTAAATTCTTTAATTGGGTGACATTCTAATGGAATATTTGAAAGTCATATAATAAGGCTCACTCCTAATAGGGTGATTGAAATCCTTTAACTAGGTCATATTTAATAGTGTGCACAATGTTGGTCTTTAACAAGGCATCACTTCAAAAGAGTGAGAATTAGCAGCATGTTACTAATGGTTTTTCCCAAATTGGGTTTCCATGTAAAATCCTTATGTCAAAGTGTGTGAATGATTTTGTAGTGTTTAATGTTTATATTTATGCAAAGTGATTCTAACCTAGGATAGTGACCTACTAAGTTATGGAATTATTTTATACATGCATGACACATATTATAGATATTCATGGATATGAATTTTTTTAGTGCTAAAAGAATGTATCTCAGCATTTTGACCTTGGATAACTAATTCATCATTGCGCCCACCACCACCACCACCCCCCCCCCCCCCCCCCCCCCCACACACACACACACTCTCAGTTATTCTAAAGTATTCCAACAAAAATACTAGGTAAAGTGTAAGAAATGATAGGAATGGAAAACACATATGGAAGAACACTTGGAACTACAATTGGAAGAGTATTGGAATAAGTAAAATGCACATTATGGTAACAAGGTTGTGATGTAGGGAGGGATAAAGAAGGAACACTCATAGAAAGAGAGGGAACCATTGTAGTCACCAAATGAGGTGTATAAGTATGAAGACTAGGTAAAGGAATTAAAAAATGCTTGACACTAGTAACCAGAGGAATAAATCATAAATCTTGAGCTTCTTTAGATAAAGGTTTAACATTTGAATGCACAAGGTGAGTGATATCTCACAAGAGATTAACACCTTGATTAGTATCATGAAGGACTTTCTTAAGAGCCTATATTGCTTGAGTAGAATCTTGATTATGGTTTTGTTGAATAAGCCAATTACCTATTTTATCAAGTTTAGTTGAAAGCTTTTTAGACTTGTTCAAGAGGAACTCTTAAAGAATCATCCTCATCATGAGATGAGTTAGAAGAGTTTTTCTCCATAATAGGGTTGGAATCATGAATAATCAAATTATCATCAAGGACCCTAAGGAAATGAGAGGAAGATTTGGGATCAAAGGCACACATAAGTCTAGAACTTCTTCTAAATGAAATATTATAAGTAGAACTAAAGGTAGTAGAGCTCATATACCAATGCAATACAAATGAACTAAACTAAGAAAACACAAGCATGAAGAAATAAATATTTTTTTATTTTAACTTTATATGAGATGCAAACACATAAAAAAATTCCAATACATGCAATATATGACACTATAAAAGAAAGATTTGACTATCGTGGGTTCACTAAAATGTAGATGAACAACAGGCAGTTATCTTGAAATGGAAGGGATGAAAGGTCTACCTCTAAATCCAAATTCCTAAAGGAGAGGTCCAAATTGATCAACCAAAAAGGTTAATGCACAAAAGAATATATCTATGGAGAATACAAATAGAGAAGAAAACCTTATATTTTGTTATAGAAATTATGTATTGAAATATTGATTGAATTGGAAAAAAATACTAACCTTAAAATAGAGTAAATCTAGAAAATTTTGTTTTCTAATGTCTATGTGTAGTCTTGTGAAATTCTGCAACCAAATCTAGGCTAGAAATGCAAAAGAAAAGAAAACCCAAAAATCTTTTCCATTTCTATGGAAGGTTGGCCTTGACACAAAGCCGAGGTATGATCTTACCTCTTTATTTCTGACCTTGACATGCACTTCTTTGATGAAAATTATATTCGTAAATCTTGAAAGTTCACTAAAATGAGTAGTCAAATATGCATGGATACTCATTGTCTTGCACCTGCTCCTGCAAGACAAAGGGTTTTTCTTTGTTGGATGAGGGTTTTTCCTTGGTTAAACTACAATTTGGAATTGACCTTTAAAAATAGAATTAAAATTGTAGTATAGATTTTTTTAAAAAATAGTACTATTTACTTTGCTTATGCTGAAGTCCTTGTGGAGGATTCGAATCCTTGAATTTACAAGTATAGATGCTCCAAATGAATGTTGAATTGAATCTAGGATGTCTCAAATCAATTGCATTAGGTCTTCAACACCAATATTGAATGGATCTTGGAATAGAAAGAATCTTGAATGAATGTGGATGTTAGAATCTTTAATAAGAGGGCTCCAAAGAGATTAAATCCTTCAATATCTATCAATTAATCTCCTTGATGAATTGGATGCTTGACTGCTTGGATAATTAAATTCTTGAATTCTTTCCTTTTCCTTTCTTTCTTGACCTCTTGATTGTACTTATGCTCAAATTCAATGGAAGATGGATGCTTGATCAAGGAATCTTTTGGATTGTGGGATTATGAAAATGAGAGAGAAAGGCTTCCTTTTATACTAATCTAGGACACAAACTTCTAGAAAGGTCAACATAGGAGAATTAAATTCCAATGAATCCTTAACCCCTAGAAATGGACCTAAATTAAATATAATTTAAGATTTTACCATTTTGAAATCTAAAACAATTGATAGGGAAGTGGGAAATAAAACTTTCTGAAGCTCAATATCTTGAAACCTCCTGAACCTGAAATTTAGACCTAGGGTTAGGATTGAGGTCGACTCTAACCTAGGTCAGGGTCAAGGTCATCCTTGACCTAGGTCAAAGTAGAGGTTAACCTTGACCCAAATGGTCATCCGTGACCTAGAAGGTCAAAGATCTTAGGTCTTCAAAAATGGCTACTAGAAAAGAGCTTGAAACAGGAGAGAGAGAGAGAGAGAGAGAGAGAGAGAGAGAGAGAGAGAGAGAGAGAGAGAGAGAGAGAGAGAGAGAGAGAGAGAGAAGCAGAGTAGGGGAAAAAGATAGATCTTTTCTAATACCCACTCAAGGCACTTGACATGACCCTAGACCACCTACTTGGAGGGCTAAACTAGTCTTAAATAGAAGTGCTTCCATTTTCCAATGAAAAAATAATAGAGGTATCTTTTAATAGTTTCTTGTTTACTTCTTGAAGTTTCATTGATTGATCATTTTAGTACATATAATACCCTATATTTTGAATTTTAAAGCACTTGAATTATTTAAGTATCAGTAGAGATATTGAGTTTTGAAGTATAATTGGCAATCCATTAACTAGGGTAACTAGGAACATTAGTTAAAGATGAATAACTACTCTCATTTGGATAGTGATGACAAGGATTATGAATTCTAAATATCTAAACATGTTGTGGGCATTCATTCAGAAAAATTCAAGTATTTTGAATTGAGGAAGATAGTTATTGTTGAGGGAAGAATGCACAATTAACATTGAAAGAGAAGTGTTGTTACGGGGGCCATATCTCCCAAACACACTGTTGGATTTTTCTCATTTTTGGATATGTTGTTGGGGGCCAAATTGCACAAAAAATCAATTCTTAGATTGGAGAAAAAAGTTTGGATCCAAAGGATATTTATCTTTGCGTACAAGTCTATCACAAAAATTAGTAACTTCATATTTTTGCAAAGATATTATGATGAATTGCAATAAGACTTTGTCCACTTGAAGGTGTAAAAAATAGCTTTGAAGGATTGAAAAAGGGTCTAAGGAAGTTTATTTAATGTGAGTATTGTCTCTTAAATAGAAAAGAGACCAAAGGGAGGGTTGATTTAAAGAAGTTGTAGAGTGCAAGCTTTCATTATAGGACAATAGTTGTATTAAAACTTGTTTTGTTTACTTTGAATATTGTTGCATAGTGAGTTAAGATGGATAAGCTACGGGAAAAGCCTTAGGGATGTTATAGAAATGTAAATGTGTCTTTCATGATAGTAAAAAGAAAGATTCCAAATGATTCTTTGACTTGGTTCTTTCATTCAATATGTTGATAGGAAAAATGAAAAGTTGTCAAGTTTGTAGTTTTGAGTTATGGTACTATGCAAATGTTGATATAATCAAGTCATGATTATAATAGGGTAAAGAGTTGATGGTGTCTTCATGTGGAAAGATAGTGAAGGTTGAGATTTATTGATAAGGTGTAGGACCTAGTAGTGGTAAGTTTATGCTTTTGATCATTCATAGGTCTATTCTAAATGGGTTAGGTCCATGTTATTGATCCATTTTGTGAGGATGAGTAACATCTTCATATATGCTTCCTAATGATTTTTTGGTTGACCACTAGCCTTTGCATCACTTTCTTCTTCAAGTAATGCTAGATTATGTTGTATTGAGATTTTAAGGTTTTTAGTATTGATAATTGATATGAATTTCTTTTTGTTATAAGCAAGAGCTCAATAGATTTCTTGTGTTTGCCTTCTAAAAGAATTTTATATAAATTATTAAATTTAACTATTCATTACTTGTTTCACAAAAATAAAATTAATTTGGAGTCTAATATTATATATCTTATACATACTTGTGAAACTATAGGATGAAGGGGAAAATAATCAGTAGGGTAGTCAAAGAAAATATCAAAATGACAACCCAATACACAGAGACATTGATCTTCACAAGCAATGAGTTTTTGTAAAGCTTAAGAAATGTTGTCTACGATATGCCATGTCATCTTATTCCTTATTCAAATCCAAAAATAGAGTTTAACTATCCTCACATTAAAGGCATTAATCATAAACATTCTATTATTTGTAATTATCACTTAGAGAACAATGAATAAACTTATGTAAGTAGAAGAAAATATATTTGCATGCAAAAGTGTTATTATATACCTACAGAACTTGTAATCAATATTACAAAATTAATATAGAATTGAAGTAGTTTAAGATAAGAGTGTATTTGCCGGGTGTAAAAGCTATAATAAATAAGATCAGTTTTATCTCATGCAAATGAATAGTTATACAACAAGGTTCTTTGCACCCCAGCTATTGCATTATGGCCCCTATTTCTTTTATATGTTAATCCTAAAATTTGATATAATGTCCCATTTTTGGGATTTACCTTAATTTAGCCTCATTCTACCCTAAAATCTTTAGTTGTGTTTAATTTGGGAACTATTTCTAGCAATAACATCTGATGTCATCTTTACGTTGCCTTTGTTTAGATTGAAGGTAGTTTGTAAATGTGTATAATAATAATATCTTATTTTGAGTTAGGAAATGATGAAATGGATCAATGAAAATGTTTTCCATCTAAATATCCATGAAGGCTAAGGGTAATTATGTATTCAAACCAAATAGAAATTGCAGAAAATATCACGAGTTGCGAAGATGTAATGGTGTGGTGCATGGATGAAAAAATCAGCTCATCTAATATGATATCGTGTTTAACACCAAAGGGGATTTTAGAAGTTCAGGTCAAGCATGGTCTTTCACAAGATTCTTCTGAAACTCACAACTAAATTCAATACATTCTCTAAATCACAAACCCTATTAATATTCTTTTTATTTAGTCTTATGTTTGGTTCAATGTTGTCTGCTATTTAGACTTATATTTTCCCTGCTCGATTCCTCTTTTATGACAATCTGATTACAGTTTCCATCAATCACTGAAAAAGAGGACATTGGAATTTTTTTTGAAATCTTGATAATTGATTATATATTTATAAAATAAAATGTTGATTATTTATATCAAAACACAAAATCCCAGAGATGGGTAGTGAACTGCTTATGTCCTAGCCATGGATTTTGAAGTAAAACAAGAAGTATGAAATCATAAATAAGAAATAAACACTGAAACTAGGAAAAAGGGTGAAATTAAAGATAACAATGTATATGTTTTTATTCTCTAATATATTCTCAAATCAAATCCAGACACTGAAAATGTAGATGGGTTTTACTTCCTCGCCTGATAGAAATGAATAACGTCGGCTATGAATCGACCTTGTGATCCGCTAGGGTTCAAATCCTTTCGTGTTTTGCATAATATTAAAATGTTTACAGTTTATTAATGTTACAACTGAGTGCAACAGACGGGGGCCGGAAAATATTAATTACCTGCTTCTGTACAGATGGGAGTAAGAAAATATTAATTGCCTGGGTGTGCGGGGTTTAGACAGCGAAATTGGAATATTTTTATCGGGATGGAGATGGAGAGGAAATAGAAATAGAGAGGAGATAGAGATAGAGATAGGGATACCCACCAAATAAAGACGTCAAAGTCAAAGGTTCCCATGTGCATAACCTGATACCAACTTCTTCACCTCTCTGCATTGAACTTCAAATCAGGAAGTGCTTGTTTTGGATTTTCTAATACTTCTTTCGAGGTTCACAGTTTATGCCGCATCTGTATTGAAACATCTGGTTACGCCCGAATGCATACATGCGATGTCTTCTTCTAAGGGACGTTAGTATTTATCACTCCTTTTCACGTGGGGTGTCTAAATATTACTCGAGATTCATTGATTTGGGAGTCGAAGAATTTAGTCAAACAATTTACGAACATCAATAGCTCTGTTATGGCAGCATTCACAACGACTGTAATGACTTGGAGCGATGATTTTTCTTGAACATGCTTGGACCACAGCAGAGTTCAAAAAAAATGATCAATCATACAATATATCGTGGCAAGCACAACTTTTCTACACATATTCTCGTAGGGCCCGTTTGGCAACTGGAATACAAGTGGAATAGGCATACGTAAATTCTTAGAATTTTGAATTCTTCATTTGGAAGCACCAAATCGGAATTGGAATATGAAGTAAAATAGGAATTCGCATTCCAATTTTGGTCCAAAAATGAGGTTCTGTAATTCCACCCAAATAGGTGTTATTGGAATACGTATTCCTATTCCACTTTTATTTAGTTTAGAAAACATAAATTTTGGGGTTTGCAAATTCCCCATCAAATAATGGCTGAACCAAATAGAGAATAGGAATACATAGCCCCATTTTCTATTCCAAAATATATATTCCAAAATAGCTATTCCTATTCCCGCAGCCAAATGAACCCCTAAGTCTCAGACTTCTTCTCACATATGGTTTGAATATTACATCTCTAACTCATATTCCCAACATTACGTTGAGGGTTGCATCAAACCATGACGATCTGACCTATTTCTCATATGATGCAGATAGACCCGCCTAATAGATTTCAAATCCTCCATAGAATACCTTCAAAACATTGAGTATGTCCTCTCTTGGATGATATGTGTCTTTCTATCTTACACTTTCTTTTGAGGTGATTCAACTTTCAATTACCATCATTTATTGACTTGGATCAAACAAGTTAATAACTGTACCAAAAATACATATTTGAATTCCAAGCTTAACCATTTTGGATGAATACATGTTTTGTAAATTTATCTTAACCCCTTTTAAATGGAGAGGTTAAGCTTTTGAATTGAAACATGTGTTTTGGACCCCAAACCTTAACTTCTTTTAAAGGTTAAGGTTAATGATCGAGTGGAAAAGACATTTTTTGGTGCCTTCCATTAACCTGAAATAACTTGGGACTCAAAAATAGAAATTTGGAAATTCAAAAGCTAGAACAAAGCTGGGAATGAGTAGAAGAAATTTGAAAGAAAAAATTGCTTAAAAGGTTGTGAAGAAGCGACCATATTAATGCTTAAAGTGAGGTGTATTTTAGGAATAACCATAGTTTTAAATGGAGAGGATTTTGAAAATTTGGAACAATTTTTTTATTCAAGCAAAACCACTTTAGGATCCCAATCACACCTTTACAGGATAGATCAATCTGGGATAGAAACTAGTTGGGGGAATTATCTATTCATTCCTCTTATCTTTTATTGATTGAGTTGAAGACTCCTAAGCTCTACTAAGATAAGTTTTGGATTGAGAAACTCACCCCAAAAATTAACATCTTCTTGTGGGCCACACTAGATGATAATCCTAATTGTTGATAATCTAAGGAGGTGATTATGATTTCTAAGTAAATGTATTTGCCATGAAATAACCTAAAGTTTTACTAAGTTTTCTAGCATTTTTTTTTAAACAAGAAGAATAACATACACATCAAACATAAAGTAGTGGAAGCAAAAACATATAGTCATCTTTAAGCATACATAACAGGTTACATTTCTTAAGGATTCCATGACGTTGAATCACATTTAAATTTAATTAATACTAAGTACATCAAATACCACATCCAAATGAAAGAATAATTAAAGAATCCAATGTTCATTTAAATAATATACATTTGTTCCGAATGCCTCTTGGAAAATGAAATTCAAAATGCTCAATAATCCACTGTACATGTCACAAGGTATCAAAGGCTAAAAGAATATACATATGTAGAACTAGAAATACATCATCCTCCTTGGATCCATGATACAAGTACAATAAAATAAATGAAACCATCCACCATACATGATATATCCATCCATCATAAAAGATATAAACATCCATCATAAAATATAACCATCCACCATGATGATACATAGATAGAATGAAAGGAAATGCAGACAAAGAAGCTCTAGTTACAGTGACTATGGACGGATCTCAATGGTAAGAGTAAAAAGCACTACCACCCAACCACATGAACCTAAATGGCCTAGCCCCACTGCACTAAGGAGATAGTCTCAAGTCCCAAATAGGATATCAAACCAAATATCAAAAGTACTCTCTAAGTCCAGGAAATCCTAAAAGCAATCTAACTCAAAGGTTCCAAGATAAGTTGACACCTAATTCCCAGAGGCACACAAGACACATCGGAAACCTACTATGTAAGTGGGCAAGTGTTATCGCATGGATCACACTAGAGTTAACCTCATAGTCTCTCAGGACCCCGATCCCCTAGTGATCCCTATGCGGCCACTAGTATCCTCTCATACTAACAAGGTATACTATGGATGCAAGGTCACAACCAAGCATTCTCTCTACTCCCATCCTAGTTTGTACTAGCATTCGAGGCATAGGAAAGAACATACAAAGACTCCTATTAGGTTCATTTTACTCTCATTTAGTGTAGTGTTTTCACTTATTAAACAACTTACACTGGGTTACCCTAGGAACCACTTAGGGCTCTAGTTCCCATTACAAGCCACTTCTCGACATTACATATAGATAACCTACTCTAGGCTCATAAAAGTATAAATCAAAGAATCATATAAAATCACCTCAGTCCTATACAAGTGACTGAAAAACATCAAAATATAAATCACAATATCACATCAGTTCTGTACAAGCAACTAGAAAGCATCTCAAAAATAACTGATTGAAGACTCAAAATGGTTAAGTCAAATATATCATAACTTGACATCACCAAGAACAAATCATACAAACACCTCAACGTCACACAAGAACACTAAAAAGTAGTAACAATCAATAGATCAACACACATCATAGAACATACCAGAACACATTACCATGGTTGGGTATAAAGATCAAGGTCAAAACATCATAATGTTACAAATGCAAAACTCCCAAGCCTCTAGTAGACATCCTAAAACTAGTCAAGCTAGGTCAAACCCCAAAACCCCAAAGCATAGACAATAAATAGAAAAACATAATAGTCTTATAGTTTGATTTGATTTTGAAAACATATAGTTGAGTTAAATGCAAGGTCTTAGTTTTCATTTCAATGTGCATTATAAGTACCTACAATTTACAATTTATCCCAGTTTTATATTTGAATAAAGTTCACAATTACCCTAATTCAATTTTTAAGTAAATTCTCCCCAAAATAATCTAAAAGTAATCATTTATTAATTATTAAAAAATAATCATTGATGTTTAAATAATACCACTTTATTAAAAATCAATTTTATTAATAATATTAATAAAATAACTCTATATCTTCTTTAAACAATATTAATCATTAATTAAATTAATTAATACTTTACTAAACTAATATCTCTTAATTAATAACAACTAATAAATTTATAAATTCCTTAATTAAAATTAACTATATATATATATATATATATAAATATAACAAATTATTAATAATTAATAAATTACTTATTAATAATAATTATTAATTAAATTAATTATTAAACAAATTTATTAAAAAATAATAATAAAATGTCATAGCATTTTGATTTAAAAGGCCCACCGACCTTTAAAGGGAAGTCGTAAGGCCCCTCCTTGCTATCACATTACCTACGATAGTAGGTACAACTGCCGCTGGTCGAGGGTAGTGGGAGGTGGGGATGTGGTGGCACCGCTTCTACCCCAAATTTCTATTTTTTAATATAATTTTTTAATATATTTTACAAAAAAAAAAGACCACACAAATTTTCTTTTATTTCAAACCCTTCCCAGATTAATTTCCTTTCTTAAAATCTATTGGAAGAGGGTTGTATAGACCTTTTGATTTTTCCATGAACTAAAGATTTAACATTCATACTAGAAATACATAATACTAAACATTCATCACAAGAATTCTTCAGAAAACATTCAACAAACACAATGAACATAGGAAAGAAAGAGAATAATAAATTTTAGTGAATAATAACAAGTGTCTACTTGGATATTGATGCTAATCGCTACACCCAAGAAAATTTTATAGAAGTTCCTCCTCTCAAAACCTTCTTCTTTCTGAAAATTCCTTCTTCTTCAAAAATTTGTGGTCCCTCAAAAATGAACCCCCAAGTAGTGATATGGAGTTCTCTCCTAAAATTGGGGCACTAATTGTGTGTTCACCCAAGAGAACTCCTTGCTCACCAGACTCCAACTCTAAATTAACTTTTCTTTATCTTTCCTTTGTCTTTTCTATTTCTTTCCCATGAATGTTTATTGAATGATTAAAATTGCTTAATTTAATTTTTACTTAACTTCTCTTTTAATTAATTTATTAAATTTAATCTCATGCACGCATCATGCAACCATGTCACTTTTAATAAATTAATTTCATTTTCACCAAGGACTCATAAAATAAAATACAAAAACCCATCATAGAAAACACATACAAAATCAATCTAAAGGGTTATAATCATGAATTAACATCATTCAACACATTTGGAGGGTAGTCAACTCAGATACTTGTCCTAATTTTCTAGGACAAGTTCCTTAAAGGTTTAGGATTTGGACTAAAAAATTTATCTCCCCTCTCTTACCATTGAGATAATGCGATAGGGTATGCTCATCTTGAAAATTCAGGGATGTCAATACCTAGTACCTATAACCTACATAAAATCCATGCATGTACAAACACAATATTCTAAACTAAATAGGCAATGGTAGGAAGTGGTGCATTGTGTAGATCCTGACTAGCAAATGACTAAGACTCCCTTCGTTAACCACATCAAAAATGCCATACATAAAGAAAACATAAAAGCACACCATAAACATGTAGTATGGGGTAAGTATCCATAAGAAAACACATATGATAATCCATCTAACTAATCATCATCAATAATTGAAAACACTACAATAATCATCATGCATACATAAAGTATAGAGTACTGAATAATCTCATCATATACTCAACTAAATGCAAAACAATATTTGATAATCTCAAAAAAATACTATTAATAATCGATCATAAAACTAGCCTAAAAGAGTTTGGCAATGGTAACAAAAATGTGAACTAGGGGCAGGCACTATAGTATTCTTTGCAAATAGATGGAGGAAGAAATTAACCACTATTTTGTCTCTTTTTCATATGTCTCACAAATATGAGAGTCCCTCTTGAGCATGTTCAACATTTCTTGGGTTTTTGGGAGAAGCATTTATTAGTTTGATGTCATTTGGTTGATCACGTTGAACCACTATGCCACATAGCTCCCATGGAAATTGTTATCCCCACATGTTTTCTAGAATGTTTAGAAAGAAATGAGTAATAGGATTTTCAGGGAGGTGGATATGGAAGTAGAAGGGATTAGTGCCATGACTATTAAGAAGATGCATGAAAACTTCTTTGTTTCTACTTAGAAGAACCCTAACAGACCTTCCTCTCATTGGTATTCTTAGGTGATGGATAATTAGACGTTGCCCATGGTTGTTTAATATTTTGATACCTCCAAACTTATGACCATAGCAAATACATGGTGGCACCCTGTCCCCCCAAATAATGGGCTCGAATTCACTTTTAATGTGGTGGCTACGCAACAACCATGACAAGAGGTGGTAATGTTTGTGATGGGGAGGAGAGGTTGATTATGGCCTATTTGAGAAAATTTTCTACTAACTCTAATATAGAAGAAGCCTTAAAGTGCTCTTCTGGGGTATCAAGTTCATAGGCTATTTGGTGAATTTTATAGAATCGAGGTAGAAGGAGAATCTAAACTTGTTATTGATGATGTAAATCAATAGTCAAAGGAGGGTTGGGAGATGATAAATGTTATTTTTGATTTATTTCCTCTCCTTCAAAAATGAAGGAATTCACTATTGAACACATATACAAAGAAGGAAACAAGGTGGTGGACAAACTTATTAACTTGGTGTTGGAGTTAACTAGATTGTGGTGTTGGCAAGAATTGGCACACCTACCTTTGGAAACTCAAACTCTTATTGAAAATAAGTTACACATAATCACATGCATAATGATGTGGTTTGAAATGAGAATCAACTAGCTTGGCAAGGTATTCGACATCCAACATAGTGGAAATGACATGTTTTGCACTTATTGATGTCCAACTATTCCCAAATGGATTTAGGAAAGATTTTTTTCACACCATCACGTATGATATGGGATGACACTTTAATGAAAAAACAAAAATCCCTCCTCATTATTTTGACAATTCCAGAAATTATTTCATTAGTGAAGGGGTTCCTTTTATTTACCTCTCTCATGTGTTGGAGTCATGTAGGCATGCGATTTTTGTTTGGGCAAGACAAGAAAATGATTTAGACAAAGGAATTCTATGGAAAGGCTTGTTTATTAATCATTTCAATATAAATTTATTTTGACCAAGCACAACCCTGCATGCCCATTTACATCTCTTTTTGTGTTTCTCTCATATCTTTCAAGTTGGAAGAAACCAAGGAGCTTGTGTTACTAGTTGACATGGGAGGCAAGAGGGATATGATTGAACCCTAAAATATTGAATATGAGTAGTGTAAACATGAGAGTAGCTCAAAATACATAATAGAAGGTGGGATGCTTCTTTATATGCAGGCTATGGATGGTTTCAATGAAAGGGTGTTGCTATAGTTGGTAAACACTTGGAAAGATAAGGAAAGTTACAATAAATGGAGTCACATTTGAAATCAATGTGGAAGTGATTGTGTAGGGCTCTCTTTGGATGGAAGGAAGTGGAAGTAGGTCACTAAGGTGGTTGACGAAACCCATATGAACAGATTCTTCAAAGGGGTGGGGAGCCAATTCACTTGAGAGGTGGTTTCAACAAAGAAAATTTGTTAGGGTTGTGGAATGATGTTTTCTTCTTGATTATGAAGTATCATACCTTGGAGGGCTGCCATAAAGTGAGTTACTACTATCTCTTTCATTACTATCATGAAATTTTCTTCCCTTTCTTTTTACTTCATTATATATAGAAGCCTTTGTTATGGATATGCATAAATGTAGAGGGGTAGGGAAAAACTATAGTATCCTTCATGAGGGACTTATTTATCAGCTATATACTTTTTACCATGCTATGTTCCCTCCCTACAATATTGTTCTAATTCAACCACTAACACCTACCACAACCCTTATGGCTATGTCAACTTACATTTCAAACTCATCCACTATTTCTCAAGACTTATCTTCCTCTAGTAGCTTGATGCTCAAATACCCCCCACTATGTTGTGTGCTCAATTAAACCCTAAAATGGATCTTGCTATTGGTAAGAAATTAACTAGGGGTAGGAGATGCTCTCATAGGCTTTCCTGAAACCCTAGTAAGAAACAAAGGATTGAAATGCAGGAGAACCTAAAGGAGGTGGATATAGAGTCTGATTCGAAGGGAAGTGAGGAGAAAAGGGAAAAGGTTATGAAAAATAGGAAGCTAGGATGATACATTACATTTAGGATGAAGAGGAGGCCCCTAAAGATAAAGAAATCTCATATTTTGACTAGTTTTAGTCTCAACACTTCTTATTTGACTTAAAAAAGGAGGCCCTATGAACCATTGAGAACTCACCTTTGACTTTCACTTCACCCTACGCAAAGCCAAAAGATGACCCCTCCGCTCACCATTAACCCCCAGTTGTCCCCGCATTCACCCCTCATTATGTCACCTTCCACCCCCCACCCCAGCCCCCCTATAGTTGTCCCACTTGTCTAGGCCTCCTCTCTTCCTCCACTTTGACAAAAACTCCTTTTCGTAGGTTGAAGGAAAGATTAAGAACTTGTAGGTGGAGATGGCGAAAATAAAGAGCAATGTGTTAGAACTAGACATTCATTTCAATACTTAGGTGGATTTTGCAGTCAAAGTGATGCATGCGGCGATGACCATCGGTCAGGTTTTCTAGCAAGAGAAGGTGGAGTGTAATAGGGGTTGAGGAAAAAAAAGGATCGAAGCTCTATAGGCTCCTAGTCGATGATTACCTAGATGTGCTACTATTGAACACACCCCCCCACCCCAACAACGAGGAGAATGAAAAATGAGGGTCAACCTCATTTTGTGTTGATTACTTTTTGTTGCTAGTTTATGCTTATGTTTAAGCCCTGCCTAGCTAGTACTTCGATTATGGAAACTTTTATTAATATAGACATGTATATTGCTAGGTTAGTTTCTTATAGTTTAATTACTATCTACTATAGGTGGTTATATAGCTTGTTACTGAACTCTCAAACTGTTGTATTTTTATTTTAAACATAAGCGAGTGATTATTATATCGTTTGTTAGTTTGTAGATTGTTCCTTTGATTATGATTTTTTTTCACTTTGTTAACTCTTTAAACTAGTCACCCAATTTTAATTGATTTTAATTTCAAAAAAAAACCTACAAACTCAAAACTATTGATATAACATGTAAATAATATTACGTACTAAACCAACAAACTATATAAATATTAACGTAAAGATTACTATGAATTTCTATGTATATTACATATTCAACCAACAAACTATATAAATATTAAATTAACGACTAACATAACTTTCTAGGTATCGAGTACTCTCCGCCATTGTAATACACATTCTACATATATGCAATCGATATTGCTTGAATTTACAGCCGCTGCCTGTGAAAAATCAAACTATTGCAGTCACTGATTATTAATCTCCTATCGTAAACGATTATTAAATTGCTGAAAACAAATTTCCAGCTAATATCGAAAAATAACACAACTGCAACTTCACTTAAAATACGGAAAGAAATGTGCAACACAATCAACACGATATTTTTGGACAAATTGTCCCTGGAAAAACCGCTAAGGGAAAACCAGTTCTACAGATGAGAAATTATATTAAACTTCAGCAAATCAAGAGATACAAAATTCCTTGCCTCTCAGTGGCAGAACTCCGACAGCTTCCTAATTTCTCCCGCTGATATTCCCCACTGCTATCCCCATGCTAACACTGCAAGACTGTTTGCTAACACAGCAAACTGCTTCTCCAAAACTTTTCACTATGCCCTTGCTAACACTGCAAGACTGTTTGCTAACACTGCAAACTGCTTCTCCAAAACTTCTCACTATGCCCTTGCTAACACTGCAAGACTGTTTGCTAACACTGCAAACTGCTTCACCAAAGCTTCTCACTGTGCCCTTGCTAACACTGCAAGACTATTTGCTAACACTGCAAACTACTTCACCAAAGCTTCTCACTGTGCCCTTGCTAACACTGCAAGACTATTTGCTAACACTACAAACTGCTTCACCAAAGCTTCTCACTGTGCCCTTGCTAACACTGCAAGACTGTTTGCTAACACTGCAAACTGCTTCACCAAAGCTTCTCACTGTGCCCTTGCTAACACTGCAAGACTGTTTGCTAACACTGCAAACTGCTTCACCAAAGCTTCTCACTGTGCCCTTGCTAACACTGCAAGACTGTTTGCTAACACTGCAAACTGCTTCACCAAAGCTTCTTGCTTTGCCCTTGCTAACACTGCAAGACTGTTTGCTAACACTGCAAACTGCTTCACCAAAGCTTTATTCACTGTGCCCTTGCTAACACTGCAAGACTGTTTGCTAACATTGCAAATTGCTTCACCAAAGCTTCCCACTGTGCCCTTGTTAACACTGCAAGACTGTTTGCTAACACTGCAAACTACTTCACGAAAGCTTCTTACTGTGCCCTTGCTAACACTACAAGACTGTTTGCTAACACTACAAACTGCTTCACAAAAGCTTCTTTCTGTGCCCTTGCTAACACTGCAAGACTATTTGCTAACACTGCAAACTGCTTCACCAAAGCTTCCCACTGTGCCCTTGCTAACACTGCAAGACTGTTTGCTAACACTGCAAACTGCTTCACCAAAGCTTCTTATTGTGCCCTTGCTAACACTGCAAGACTGTTTGCTAACACTGCAAACTGCTTCACGAAAGCTTCTTTTCATCCAAATGACCCAATGACCCCTTTCTATACTACTCCTGTTGGTAAACCAACGACCGAGATTAAATCTAACCAATGGTTGAGATTAAGACAACTCGACAGCCAATAATAGAATTGGTTGCAAAGTGTCCAAAAGGAATCACTAAAATTAGTAAATAATAACCATTTACTAATTTTTGGCAAGTGGACAAACAGCTGTCCAAACCACCCATAAATACAACCGCTATTCATAGATAAGGATGAACAGCTGTCCAAGCTACCCATAAATAGTGCTGCTATTTTCGGGTTAGAAATAACAGCTGTCCAACTAACAATAATTAACACTGCCCAATGTGCATTTTAACTAACTTCTCTCCAACGACAACTATAAAACCCAGGAAAACAAACACACCTTGCTCACCTCACTGGTCTCCCACTCCCATATGACCGACTATAGCCCAGAGCAGAGTTAGAAATTCACCTCCTACAGCAAGCATCTCTGCGTGCGTGGTAGCTTTGTTTTTCAGAGCATAAGATATCATCATTCCTCCCCAGTAATCTGATATTATTTTCCACCTTTGCTGTTCTGGCTTCTGCTGAAGCTCACGAGCTAGTTTTGCACCATTTCCCAGAGTAGAATATCATTCGTAGCTCTTCAATGTGCTGTAGTAAAGGTCGGGAAGGCCAATGAGTTCATTGTGGACGGCCATCCATGTACTTCACATTTGCAATGTCTGGATGGAGAGGGAGAAGCTTGGCCGTGGACACCAGTAAATAAGCGCAGTATCTGGACAGCATCTTGCTTATACGAACATTCCTCTTTACTTCCTCATCATCATGCATAATTGCACTGGGCCCTGCTTCTCTCTGCATCTCACAGATTGTCGTCGCTATATGCCAATGTAAAATTAGATGCTCCTGATCCTGCTTCGAAGCCCATTTCAGATGTTCGCAGTTGTTTACTTCCAAACCGAAATCATGGGACATTAATTTTGTCCTACAGTTTTCCACATCTTCTTCTTCCGTTGAGCATCTCGCTTTAAGTTGTTCAACAATAAAACTTTTCAGATCATCTCTGACGGGTTCTGTGTAGGTGTAGTGACCCGTAACAAGGCTGGTGAGGCGGAGAAATTCAGTGAGCTTCCAGATGGAAAGAGAGATACGTGAGGAGGCATCGATTATAGAGTATTGTGAAATCTTCTCCTTCCAGTATTTACCACGGCAGCACTTGCGGAACCGGCTTATTATCCAAATAGCAATCTGTATTAACATGGCCATGTACAAATCTAGTCCTATCCTTCCGCGGGAACTATCAATATGCTGAATACGGGACCAGATTAGCCAGACCATTGTCCAATCGGACGTCAAAACTCTGCAGAGTTGAACAATCTCTGAAACAAGAGCAACAGAGAGCAGCACATACGCTACCATTCGTTGTGCATGCAATGTTCCCTCCACCAGTCTCTGCAACCTCAATTCGCTGTAAATCAGAAAACCAGTTATTCCCATCAGACAAATGTTGACAAAGCGCATCACTGTCCCTGCTTTACTGAACGCCGTACCACTTGACTTGGAGAACAAAGATCGTACAGAAACTTCGACTACAAATATCATCTTTGCAGAAGGGATATGAGATAACTCCTGGGCAAAGAAGAAGTCCCTCGTCGTGTTGTAATATCTTTCGTGGAGATAGAGATTCACATATCTGCGCTTATTCATTTTGAATAATGCATGAGACAGCAGAGCAGGTTGCTTTCTGTGACCTCTTTTCCCTCCATTCCAAACATCGTTAATGGTTACCATCACATTCCTTCTCTTTCGCCATTGTTTCAGTCCCATGACCAGATAATTACAGCGTCCGCCCTCCAGTTGCGTAAAGACGTTCATGGGATCAGCAGAGGTGACAATCCGTGAGAGGCTGGAAGATCTCAAGGCCATGGTCCTCTCGCCGTACTTGTAAACGCCCACAACTAACAAGAGCAGAGCCGCTGCTAACAGACGCCCTTCCAACTGTGATAAACACACTAGGTACGCAGCCACTGAGGTCTGGTGGAACATGGTGAGCAGATGTCTTAACCAGAGCTCATTGTCGTGCGTGGAATAGGCGGTGATGGTATCAGGTCCACCCAAATGCGAGAGCAAAATGGGGGCCCATATACCGAACATTGCACGCCTAACAGATCCTCTGAAGCGGGCCATGGTACCGAGTGCGTAGATTGCGAGAGCGTCTGCAGACATGTAAGACAACCAGATAACCAACTGAAATGCTGAATATCCACAGCGGTATCTGACTGCGCCGCCAAGAGAGAGGAGAAGCTGCACCACCATGCTCAACAGCACTACAGAATTTATTATCCCATCCGTTGAAATCTAATACGCTGCGCTCCATCTCCGCCCGCAAATTGGTCCATTTTCCTTCCATTATCCCTTCCAAGTCTCCGAGTCTTGCAAATTGAAGGCACTTATGTATCTATGCAACTTAAGCAGCAACCTGCAATATAAGAGCAAGATATAAGTTTTATGGTCTTATTAGAAACAAGGATAAATGTTTAGAATTTTGCAGATGTAGTTGTACAGATATGTCCAAAGAAAACAGAAAATAAAGCAGTGCTTACAGAATAGCGAAAAACCTAGCATCTTTAAAATAAAACTTGATCAATCTCCCGTTTCATAATTAATTGTGATATACATAGAGTGGATGATTTATATAATGTTAACATCACCATTTAAAATAGGAAATAATGGTGTAATGCAAGAGCATCTAACACTTCGGTGAAATGCATGAGCAGATAACACAACACCAGTTCTTAACTACGCAAATATAAGCATAGCGAATAAAGTAAATTAATGAAACATGGCAAATATAAGCATAGGGAATAAGTAAATTAATGAAACATGATCATGGTTATTAATAAGATAAAAACTAATACATTCTAGATCTTTAAATGGGTACAAATTAATGAAATGAAAACTGTAAATGGGTACAAATTAATGAAATAAGAGAGCAAAGAAAAGAGGAAAGAGAGACAATTTGTTTGTAATATGAGCAGATAACACCAGTTTTTAACTAGGCAAATATAAACATAGGGAATAAGTAAATTAAGGAAACATGATCGTGGTTATTAATATGATAAAAACTAATACATTATAGAGCTGTAAATGGATAAAAATAAATGAAATGAGAGAGCAAAGAAAAGAGGAAAGAGAGACAACTTGTTGTAACATATAACACCAGTTCTTAAATAGGCAAATATAAGATTTAAGAGTTCATTAGAATCCATACCAAGATGATCTTGTGAGATGTGTCCTTGTATAAATAATTTTTTAAAAAAAGAAAAAGTGAAAGAATTGTTGGGGATAAAGGATACTAAGTAAATTATTTCACATGTCCTATATGCAAAAGATTTACTGAAAATTAAACTCTTAAAAATTATATAGTAATAAGGATTAAAATCCAATGTTTAAAAGACCATAGAACTCAAGCTAAAATGTTGGAATGAAGAATTATGAAATTTATTAAAAATGATGAAAAAAAGGTGAAGATTAGGAAAGAGGACATGTCAAAATGAAACAACTTAAAATTTAAAACATCAAAATTATTAAATTCTATCATATTTGTATTTGGTGAATGATTAGGCTATATTGTACATACTTAAATCTTAATTATAATTTTTAACTCCTCAACTATTTCCTTAGGTTAACTTGCCAATCAATTTTAGGTTTGATTTTGTAACTAACATTACTAAAAATCCTTAAAGACCTATTTAAATAATGGGTGATGTAACATGAAATTACCATCTATTATAATTTTCTCTTCCTTGGATAGTGAACTATGTCAATGATTGTTTCAATGGTATATGTAACTCATATAGGGTGAGCCACATAAAAATCTTTGTGTTATTTATTTTTCTATCTTATCTATTTCTACATTTTTATTTTTATTTTATTAGACTGTAGGAATCGGGTGCAGCACGACCCCCCCCTAGAAATTGCAGTGCACCGAGTAAACTTTTTAACGTGACCAGTAGTGCTGGCGCGACACGCCCACTAGTACCACAGAGACGGGGGAGACTAGAAGTGGTAGATTATGCTTATCAAAATGATCTATACTTACCACTTGGTGCAAAATAAAAGATTGCAAAAGTTATGCTAGATGAGAAACAAGAAGTTATCAATAGAAAGACAGTAGGAGATATATGCTTGTTCTTAGCATTGTCCATGGGTTTCAATATAGAAAATGAAATAATGGAAGATCTACTGATGACATGACACAAACTATATAAGAAAATATGAGATGAGGTATTTATTTGGAGAGATTCTTTTCAAATGAGAATTCCACAATGTTAAGGTCATTTTTGTAGCAAAATAATTAGAAAGAAAAACATAATAAATAACACAATTGCACAATGTTAATGAAAGGAAAAAAAATACTCAAACTATCATAGAAAATTTATATGATAGAAAAGGACGACCACCAAATTCCAAGCCTTCTCTTGCATACATAGTTGTTCTTCTTAATAGATATATTATTTGATGAATAGTCCCTTCTCTATTAATAAATTAGTAAAATTACATATTCATAAAAAATGGGTTGGTGGATACAAGATCACCCTGCAAGAGTGCATATAGCAGAAAGGCTAGATAAACTTATAAATTATTCATTAAAAAAATAGAATCAGCAAACTTTGGCTGCAAGAGTAGTGCTGACCGAGGGAGGAGAATCTTGGAGATCATTAGAACCCCATACATTAATGGGGTTAATGGGCTAGTTGGATAAGGACCACTCATCATCATTTTCTTTTTTTCTTTTTCTTTTTCCTCCTCAATCATGGGAGGAAAAAAGGCTAGGGCTAGCCAAGGAAAGGACCATTAAGAAGTGGCCTCAAGCTACATAAAACTACCACTAGGAGTGGCCCAACCAAGAGAAATAGGAGCAACAAGAGAAGGAATAGGAGTAGGGTACTAGCCAGAGCCATGCTATGGAAGAGAAGTTGAGTGGTGCCACTAGCTGTCAATCCCATTGCAAGGAGAGTGGAAGGGGGCCTATGATTGAGGTCTCCAAAAATGATAGGCAGAAGAACTACGACCCCAACAATGGACATGGGTTAGAGTGTAGTCAATAGAGCCAAAGTCTAGTAGCACTCTAACCATCGTACAAGGTCTATTCCTCTAGTGGTTAAGTAGTTCTTGCAAGTGGGCCACCTTGTTGGCTTGTACTTGTAATTGCATTATTACATTGTTACATATGCATGAATTATTATAGATAGAAACATTTATATCTAGAAATTTGTATGTGAAAAGAACAACATTCCTATCCTTCCAAAGAGGAAAAAAGGATCTCTTGAAAGCATGCCAAATCTAGGAATACTTGAATGGAAATCTTAGAGAATCTTCTAGCAACATCATGTCCTAAGAAAATGGCTCTGGCCTATAAGGATTCAAAAAACTATGAATCCTAAGCCAACACTGCCAAGTTCTATTAAAGAGAAAAATTATGTAGGAAAGACTCAGGTTTCCCACAAAAGGAACAATGAGGGTTAGGAATACCTAAGTTCTTGAGCTGAGGTTCAAGAGGCAATCCCTCGAGTTGAACACACCAAGAAAAGTGTGCAATATTTGGTTCAGTGATAGCATTCCAAATAGTATTAAATGTGTATCTCAATTTCTATGGTGAAGACTAGAGGTGTCACCATTAGTTGGGAGTATCAACCATATGAAAGTGTGGGAATAACCAAAGGTATCCCATCTTGGGCTAGTAATTAACAAGAGGAGTATGTGGATACCACTTCGAGTCCTTCCACCATGGCTTTACTAGCTGAATATCTAACTTGTGGAGCATATTAGGAGGGAAAGTAGAGCCCAATAGGTTAAAAGTCTAATGATCTAGATGAATCAAACATAACTAGGTCTATATGTCTTCCCATGTTCTAAGGCTCATTGTAAATTTGGAAACCAAATCATTAGGTGTCTTGATGCCATATTTGAAAAAACACTGTGCACTAGACCTCCTTACATGGAAAAAAGGGGAGACCACAAAATATTATGTTGGTTCATAGATAGTCAATCCCTAAAACCATTACCAAACCAACAAAGAAATTACTTGATGGCTTCCTTGACTAAGAAGATGCTTTTAGCAATAAAAGTTCCCTAGATTTGTACTAGTACCTACATGATGAGAAGGGTTTGAAAACTAATCTTCTTCCAAGGAGGTCCATTGACTTGGAATGTAGAAGAAACATGCAATGCCTAAGAAGAATTTTTCCATCTTCATCTCTAGTGAGAGAATGGGTGACTCATTTGTAACATAAGGCAATACCCTATTTTTTAGTGGAAATAAGGCCAAGTACTCCCAAATGACTTTATGGAAACCATGTTTTTTAGATTCTAAAGCCTAGAGGAAATCCCTGAGGAGCTTCTCTATCTTCAATTAAGAAGCTTTAGAAAGAGCCCAACATGAAGACTAATGCAGATGGAAAGCAACCAAAACCTTACAAAAAATCTTGGCAAGCATAATATTCCAAAAATCCATAATCAAGGCTTACAAGGTGAAGAGAATGCCCATGAAATGGAAAATATCTATATGTTGAATCTATTTACAATTATTTTGAGCAAGCTAAGGTGGAGTAGCAAGGAAGGACAACCTACAGAATAATTTTTTTTGTCATTGAATGGAGGACCTTGAAGCTAAGAAAAAAGTTTTAAGGCAATGGAACACATTAGAGACATTTTCCTTGTCCTCAATGAGAGTGAGAAAGGAGTCATGAACAAAGTGCCCATTGACAAGCTGAGAAGGCAACTCAGGTAAGGAAATGCCTTTAACATGAACATAGGAGATGGTGTTGGCAAGAATATACCTAAACCCTTCCGTAGAAAGAACATACAAAGACAAAGCCAAAGAACATCCTTGATGAATGGACATGAAAAGACAAAAGGCCACACATTGTCTACCATTGATAGTTATGCATGTAGAGGCATCCCAACAGATTTTTTCAATAGAGTGTAGAAACATTGAACCAAATCCAATGGCTTGAACCATAAAAAAGAATGAAAGGACATTTAATGTGGTCATAAATCTTGGCAAAATGATTTTTGAGAAAAATGGTTTTCTTCTTAGACCTATGAGCCCATTCCATACCTTCCCACACAAGAATTATATTGTCAGGAATATATCTAGATTCGATGAGACCAATCTGCTCTGGGCATACCATCAAAGGAAAAAGATGATAAGTTTTATGATCTAGGGCCTTAGCTATGATCTTTTAAGAGACATCCAACAATGTGATAGGTCTCTAATTGAAAATGTCTTTAGAATATTTAGGATCTTCAGATTTAGGTATGAATTTAATGTTCCCCTTTTTGATAATGTTGGCTAAAGGATTTAGAATAGAAAGCTTCAAGGAAGACCATACATAGATCAAGTCGAATGGGATCCCATAAAGTCTTGTAAAATTCACATGGGAAGCCATCACATCCAAGAGCCTTGACATCCTCCATGGAGAATAAGACTTCCTTGAAATCACTAAGGGTAAGAATTTGCTTACATAAAGCACACAACTCAACCACAAGTGGATTTAGAGTAACAAAAGCACAGTCCTTCAAAGCTTGGTCCTTATTAGTTGAATCCCTATTTTGTGAACATCTTCTCATAGTGTTGAACAATCAAGAAGTTAAAAGAGAATCTATTGGCTTTCCTTATTTATTTTTATCCCAATCGAGATATGAAAAGCTCTAAGAGCTTGGAAAAGTTCCTTTTAAGTTTGGTTTTCAATTTCAAGCTAGTGGAGAGAGCCTTAATCTAAGCACCCCTAGTGGCATATTTTTAAGGAACCTTCCTTTGGTGGCCAAGATTTGCAAGCCAAAAGTTTCATGTCTAAATAAAATAGATTGATGGTTAAGGCCTCAAAATCTAGACATAGGTGTTTGGTAGTGGTGTCATAGGACTACCTATTGTATAAAACAAGTTTCCTCCCATAGATGCAAAGTAATCTTGTCGTACAGGAGATGACCTCATTCTACCAATGAGTCCATCTACTGTGGGTTTGTGGCTAAGGTTCCAAATTTGATACATGCTAAATATGAGCTATAGTGAGGTATAGACTTAGGAGTGACGTGCTTAGCAAAAATTATTGCATCTTGTAAGGATATTTTTGAGTTGTTTGCCAAATAATAGTAGTTAAAATGGGATAATGGTCTAACAAAGTCATATCATGTAGAGGAATGATACCTAGGTAATTTCATTTCTTTAGAAAAAGAGAAAAAACAAATTGTGCAGATACCATCGTACGATCAAGCCTCTTAAAAATAATGTTTGAACCATTTCTAAAACTAGACCAAGTATGTTGAGCCCTAACATTGTGGAAGTGGTGAGCCTTGGGATAAAAAAAGGCCCAATTTATTGTGCATTTTCTATCAAGCTTCCTATTCCCCAACTATCTAGTAGAAAGGTAAAATCCCATATTTTTTAGAAGTTAGCTCTAGCATATTGAAATCCCTACATATAACCCAAGTGGTAGGTAGTAGATAATCCATCATCCAATGCCATAGCTATGATATTTTAATCGCATCATTCAAGGCATAAATATTAACTATTCCAAAGGAATTATTATAGAAGGACAACCAAATTCATACAATTCATTGCATGGCATAAGAACCATGAGAAATAAATGAAGGAATTAAAAAAGGGGGGAGTAAGATAATAACGTCACCTTAGCAAAATTCATGCTAGGAAGAAAAAATGATGCTATCAAGGGCTAAATAACATGGCAAAAAATACTGAGTAAAAACCTTGATTTTTTAACTTACTAGAGACACAAAATATTATGGAATCTAAGTTGGTGGCTAGTGTCACATACATAGTATTTGCGAGGAAGGTCTGTAAGAGCCCACACATTACATGAGATAAAATTCATGATAAAAACTCTTGCATTTCATCCTCATCCCCAACAGAGGAGAAACTTGTTGTTCTCTTTAGTTTTATTGTTTATCAATGTTGAAAACTTAGTCATATAGAAGGCATGGTTGGTCAGTCATCACTACAACTGAATCACTCTATATAGGTTGAGTTATGTATTTGTTAGACTTGTAAGTAATCTTGTATATGGCAGTCTCTATAGGAGCCAAGAAAGTTCTATGGTTGCCTAGTATTCCTATGGAAGCTAAGTTATCTAGTGTATAGTGAATGTTGAGTAAAGAAGAGCAAGTATATGTTAACTCACATAGAAGCAACCAAGATAGTAGATGTCAAGCATCAGAAGGTAGAAGAGTTATAACCAAGCATCAAGAACTATATGGTTTGAGTAAAACTATTTGAACAAAGAATGTTTGGAATGACACAAAATATGAGGTAACCCATTTTGATGACGTGAAGATGACATTTAATGATTATAGAGTTTGTTATGCATTTTTGGCATGAATCATTGTCCCTATGAAGGAAAGTTAGCTAATTAGATTAAAAGGCAAAAAAGGGAAGCATCTAGATCATTGATTATGTTGTAGAAAACTCTACAAATGTCTATTTAAGGGTGGATCCAAACCCTATTATGTATAGATGCAAAGTTTGGTGGATATATATGCAAAGAAATTATATTTTGGATATTGTAAGTGAAGTTTTGAAGAAATTGAGAGTAGCTATTATGGCAACCAATGAAGATAAAAGAAACGATATATCATATAGGATATTAGATTAGAGATTGAAAAGAGAAGATTAGTAATCAACATTTTAAGTGCAAATTGATGGATCAGATATTGATACATTCTAGCAAGTGGATCAAAGTAAATCTCTTAACAGAGTGCTCCCAATAGGCCTATGTAAATTTTTAAAAAGATTGTGTACTTCCTTGTAATTTTTAAATCCTTTAATCAAGGTAAACCTAATTTTCTTTTAAGCTCCTAATAGAGAAGACCCCACATAGGGTAGATCATCAGAAGTGATCATAATTGTAGCCCTAATAGGCATACTTTATTACTGTAGTACTGAAGATTTGTGGGTGTCATCCCCATCCCAGTCTTACCTTCACCTTGGAGGATTTCTGGTTAATGAAATATTTTGTGTTATGTGCTTATGCTTATGCTTATGGATGTGATGCATAGTTAGATATATTTCAATATTTCAAGTTTAAGGTTATATGGCTTATGATCTAGATATGAGATGGACTAGAGATGAATGTAGTTAAGTTGTTATTTTCTTTAAAGGGTAAAATTTTTAAGTGACCCTGATTCAACCCCCCCCCCCCCCCCCCCCCCTCAATACCTCACTTTCCCAATAAACTTGCAAGAAAACTATTGTGCAAGAAGGGGATGGTTGTGAAGATAGGAGAAGAATATCTGTCAGAGAAGATTATCCTCTTCCTAGAGACACCATCTGAATCTTCTCCATGACCATCTAGGTTGCAAGATCATTGAAAAAGTTGGGAACCATTCATAAATCTATGTGCGGAATGTATACTCAAGCGGGCCAAGAAACACTTGGAGATGTTACTGATGTGACTGACACAATAATGGAAGTCACTAGAACAAGTTGCAATGAGGGTTGGATAGAAGAAGACATTAGTTTTTTGAAAGGCAAGAAATTTTTACACTTGCAAACCGTAATTGTCCATTTATATATATTTTTCATTTTTTATAACCTTAGTCTGCATCTCCTTGGTAGGAGCCGATTTGTGAGACACAACTAGATGGCAGTCGTTGATCTTATTCTCAATAGTTTGACATTGATAAAAGGTATTTGGTAGGTTCAAATAAATCACCTTTTGGGTGAAGGTATGGCCCCAACTTGAATGTGAATAGTTTCCTTGAGATCATGAGAAAGATCGACTTCAACACAAACCCTCCTTTGAGGACAAGAGTTAAAAAACTTCTCTAGACCTATGTAGATCACCTTGCCAAGGGTTTGTACAATGACATGAATAAATGACCAAAAATACATACAGAGACCTTAGAACTTCACCAAAGTAGTGACCTTTGGTTTCATATCATCTGAGATAGAGAACTATCGGGACCAATGCTGAAAAGCAAGCAGTGAAGACCTAATTGTATAGGGCCCATAGTTAAAAGTTGGGTTGGCCAAGGAAGAGTTTGCAAACTAAAATTAAAAAACCCTTCATGAAGTTTTTAACGCCTTCAAGCTAGACCTAATGAGGAGTCTAGGCCTTGGCTACTCATTCTTTAAGAACACTTTCAAGAGGAGTTCTACCCACAAAATACCCTATCAAAGTATGATTATCTAGCCTGTCACAAACATTATCTAAATCCTGTATGTTAAAGAAAAATATCAAGGGACATTACCTGATGAATTTTTCTTACAAAAAACTTGTGAGAGCATTTGTTCAGAGGAGGTGCCATGAGCATTCATCGTAGAAACTCTAGCACTAGCATCAATTGCTATGCTAAAGTGGGTTGGAGCCATATTAAAACTCCTAATGCTCCTGCAATAAATGCAATATGACTGGTGCAAAATATAGAGATGTTCTTAGAAAGAAAGTCATAGTACATGCAAAACCCTAGCAGAGTGATTTCGTATTCTACAAATTACTTAAGAAAGATTTTATTTCATTCAAACCATGACTAATTATATTATTATTTATTTAGCTTTAGTAGACTCAAACCCAAAACCTTCCAAATATGAAGCTCACAATTTACTATAGTATTGTAGACTCTTGCCTTTTATTATATATAATATTATTTATAGTTATATCAAACATTTAATAATATAAACTAATATAATTTCTATTATATATATTATAAATTATTGATTTTTAAAAAATAGTTATTAATTGCAATAAATTTCCACAATCCATGATATTTTGTATTCGAGCTTCTGGGTAAGATTGTGTAAGATTTTTTAGCATCAACATTTCGGATCATACTCTATCATCCATATTTTTCTACTTTCTTAGCTCTCTCTTTAACATCCTGATGATGGATCATAGAGTATGACCCGAAACGTTGATGTTAAAAAATCTTACACAATCTTACCTAGAAGCTCGAATACAGAAAATAGTTATTGTTAAAACTTTTTAGAATTAATTTAAAGTTGATGGTCTTAGGAATTTTTTTGAAGTCTAATTGAACCAAAAAGTTTATGTTTGAAAATATAAAAAATTTAATATATTAAACATAAAATTATTTTAAAGAATTAATAATAACACTAATTTTCATTTTAATTACTTCATTGAAAAAACAAAATAAAAACTATTAATAAATAAAATAAAAATAAAAATTGTTGATGGGAGCGTTTTACAATACACATAATATTTGTGCACATCCATAAGACTGCATTATTTATTTATTCCTTTATTAATTACAAATTGAAGTATATTGTATTATTTTTAATTAAAAATAAGGCCAATAGTGCAGTCTAATCGCTAGATCGACATTTCCGTGTTGTTATACCATTAACCAATTTAACTTTTCATTTACAAAGAATTATTTATGGACCATTATTCTCCAATGGAACAAGCTTTATACTATTTTTTAAAATAATTTAAATATTTCCCGTATGAAATTTGGAAAGGCCATAAACTAAAGACATAAATAGGCCAAAAAAGAATTACAGCCTATTATAACCGAATCTTTATAAGTTTCTTTATTCAAGAATGGTCAATGTCATTTCCCCAAAAAAAACATATTGAAGAATTATATCATTTTATTTGGAAAAGAATATTATTTATATTATTTGTTAATTAAAATATCTTTTAATATAATATGGTCAGAATTTTTCATGTATTCATATATATATATATTTGGCAAAATATTATATTTATATTAAAAATACCTAAGTTCTAATGACTGAAAATAAAGTAGAAGTGTATCGATAAGGTATTTGATTGATCAAACTTCAACCCTCATCCATGTTGGCATAGTGACGTGTATATAAGATTCCTGTCCACCATTAGTAGGTGCTTTTGGTGTGATGGCAAAATCTACATGGTATCAAAGCACATGTCATCAGTTTGAGTCCCTCAAGCCCTTTTGACCCCTTGTCCAGATGCAAATCACACATGATATGTGGTTGTATGTGACTTAATTGTGTGGTGGGATGTTGGCATAGTGACTATATCTATAATGAGATCCTTAATCAACACCTTTATATGTTTATAATGTGATGGCAGATAGCTTACACAAAATACAACTACCTCGGTAATCCATACATTAAGTACAAGATATTGAACTACACTACAAACAAAGTGTGTACGTTGATGTTAAGTTCAGATCATAGAATCAATCTTGGTTAATATGGCGCCCCTGTTGCCATGGCCTTGGCTGTCTGGCTTAAAATTAGTTTCAGCAACCTATAGTATGTCCTGCTACTCATTCAAATTGAAGGTAAATCCCAAAACATTACCATAAACAAGAGTCTTAAAATGCGCCCTATGAGGGTAAAATGATATGAAGAGTTTACGCTACAAGGCCATAAAATGAGAAAGAATATTCACTAACCAGATGAGCGCAACTGAAATACAAAACCCTAGACACAGCCTGTATCATATTCTCCCCAAGTCTACCCAATTCAAGATATATGAGAAAGAATGGCAGATCACAAAGAGACTTGTAATTAGACAAGTGCACTCCCAACAAATAAATACTTCACCTCTACTGCTGGATCTAAATTTGAAAGCCATGAATATCTAAAACGCTCTAGAGTGAGCGGCCACAGGAGAATCTACTGGGGTCGTCTGGACATTAAAATCTCTACAATAGAAACCCATGACGGCTCTAGTTAGAAGTAACTAATATTTATCGTTTAAAAAATTTACAGTAGACTAGCCCCTTACAATGTAAAATGCAGGAACATGAAGTGACCTAGATTTCGTTTACCCTGTCACTTGGTATGTTATCATCACTTTTCCTTGCATTAATAGCTATGGAATGAGAGGCCATGTACATTCAGTACTGCGAATATTGCATTACAAATATGGGAGTTAGAACATTGGCTTAAGCTTACAAAGTGCATTGGTATAGTCAATATAGACAAGAATAAATGTGTATGATGTTTGTTAGTGTGGTCAATGAAAATAAGAATAAAAATATTAAGTAGTGTAAGTATTTTCAAGAAAGATAGTATGTATTGAATATTATGAATCTGAGGTACTTATAATGTCTATTGATATAGTTAATTAAAATTAAAGTAATAATTCACAATATCTATTTGTTTGGTCAATGAAAATAAGAATATGTAAAAATAAATGTCTAAGTGTTAAGATGATAGTACAATAATATTATTTGTTGGACTTGTCTAAAAATTAAGTAATATTAGTATTATTAAGAAATGCAATTTATATCCTTAAAATTAAGTAATATAAGCATTATTAAGAAATACAATTTAAATTCACTATTATGAATATGTGAGTGCTAAAATAGTACCTAGAATGTTAGTGGCTAAAGTTTATAATTCTCATTGGTATATTCTTTAAAAAGAAGACTAAATTTGTGTATGATGTCTATTGGTTTGATCAATGAAAATAAGAAATGTAAGAATTAGTGTCAAGGATGATATTATATGTGTATATTACACTTATAATATTCATTATACTTGTTTAAATATTATGTAGTATAAATATTCAAGAAAGAAAGACTACATATTTAATATTGTGAATTTGTGAGTGACTTAAGTTTATAATGTATATTGATTTAGTCAATAAAAACAGCAATAAATTCGTTTGATGTCTATTGATATGGTCAATGAAAAGAAGAATATGTTTATTACAATAATAACATTTTTTGTTGTGTTTGTTCAAATAATAAATAAAAGAAAATTAATATTATTTCAATATATTAGATTATTTTAATTTGTATATAGAAAAATATTGATATATAATATTTTTACATGGAAGGCTTTTTAATTTTAGTTTAGTCCATTAACTTTCAGATCAACAGTCAATATCGTGTAAGACTAATGCAAGAGGATTCAAAGAATCGGGGCTATTAGATAATTTTTTTGGCAATTTCCTCCTTAGTGAAAATAGAAATTTCTTACCAAATCAATACTAGAGGATAGGCTTTCTTGGAGCTTTCACTAGTGCAAATAAAAATTTCCATGTTACTGTCAAAGAGGAAATTCTTCATAAGTGTTGAGAAGTGCATAAGCATGAGAAGTTTGCCCTTTCTGAGGAAGAAGTTGACTGGTCATTTTTCTTTGTTTCATACGGTTCAAGTTAATATAATGATCACTCTTATTTGCAAATTAAAGAGTAGTTTGATTAAAATTCTGATAATTAAAGAGAAATAGTTTGATTAAATTTCTCATATTTTCTCTTAAATATAGGAAGAGTCGGTACTTATAGTTTTGTTCAAAGAGGAGAGTTGTTTTAGTGAATCAATTGAAGAAATTGAAAACCTTGAGTATCGCCATGCTATTTTCCTAGAGTTTAAAATGATAAAAGCATAAAATTGGATATTAGAATGTTTAACTAAAACTCATAGTGTTTTAGTTGAATAAATTAAATATAATAAAGATCCATTTTTCATGGTAATAAATATTTTAATTAATCTAAATTATTTGCAAAATAATATTATGATTGTATTTAGTGTTTATTTATTTTTAAATATAATTTTGATAACATTACATTTTTAATGATCATTATATTATGACTAATTAGGACATGACCTTAGGCAAGAGTTCCAAGACCTTTTAGATATGAAATTATGTGGCAATCCCATCCTAATTTCAACACTAGGGTGGCGGAGTAGTGGGGGATTTGTGTGGAAGGGATTGCTATGTATATACTTCCTGCTAAGCTAGAGAATGTTAGAAGGAATTTGCAGCTTTGGAAGAAGAGATATTTTGGTGATATCTTTAAAACTAAGGTGGAGGTGGAAGAAAAGTTATAAGAGCTTCAGAAAGAAATGGGGTAGGTCCTTGCCATGGAAAGTATGATTTAGGAAGAGGAAAAATGTAGAAAGATCTGGAAGGAAACGATGATAAAAAAGGAGACCTTCTAGAAGCAGAGATCCAACGTATTATGGCACAAGGTGGGAGATAGGAATACTATGATTTTTCATAGATTGGCCTCAATTCATAAAAGGAGAAATACTAGATTGATAATGTCAAAGATGAAAATAACATGAAGCTTACAAAAACTGAAGAAATAGGAAATTGGGTGACTATTTATTTCAAGAAGTCTTATTTGGAAGAGCAGAGAAATATTAGGGAAGAGGATAGGCAATTGCTAATTAATTCCATGCCCACGGTGATCTTGGTTGAAGATAATGAGGAACTTGCACAAGTGGTCACTAAGGAGGAAGTTCATAGAGCTGTCTTCTTTATGAAAGCCTATAAGTCCCCAAGATCTGACGGTTTCCCCCTGGTGTTCTTCTAGCACTTTTGGGATGTTATTAAACTAGATCTCCTCCAAGCAACTTGTGACTTCTTCAGAATTGGAAAACTTCTCAAACAACTTAACAAAATGTTTATTGCCCTAATCTTGAAGGTTAAAGACCTAGAAGTCCTATCTAATTTTACACTGATTAGCCTTTGTAACACTACTTATAAGATTTTCTCTAAAAATTTTGTGAGAAAATTAAAACTAATGTTGCATAAATTCATTGGGAAAACCCAAAATGGGTTTGTTCTAGGATGCTAAATCCTTGATGCTGCCATAATGACTCATGAAGTTTTGCACTCAATGAAGAAAAGCGATAATCTGGGTATGGCTCTGAAACTTGACATCTCTAAAGCTTATGATAGGATAAATTGAATTTTCTTGTATGAAGTTATGGGTAAAATTGGTTTAGTCAAAAAATTATAAGGATGGTGAAATTGATGGTGGAAATTATCAACTACTCCATGATGGTGATTGGTTCATCTTGGGGGAATTTTGGTGGGGGAAGGGGACTAAGACAGGGTGACCCTATCTCTCCCTACTTGTTTATCATGGTTGTTGAAGTTCTAGGAAGGGCCTTCTTGAGAAAGATGAAAGGGGAGGGGTTGATTAAAGGCATTAGACCTACATCTGAGCTTCTACCCAAGGTGATACAATAGTTTCTAGATGACACCTTCCTAAGTGGGGAGTCCTCGGTGGGCAAAGCCAGAGCTTGGAAGTTGGTGCTGGAGATATATGCGGCTAATGCAGGACAAAAAAATAAATTGAATAAAAGTAAAGTGTTCTTTTTTAACACCCCACTAATATACAACATAGAATTGTAAATATTTTAGGGTGTGATACTATTGAGTTACTTGATATGTATTTGGGCCTCCCCTTGACAGTGAAGGATGTAAGTAACAAATTTTGGAATTGCATTCCAGAGAAGATGGAAAAAAGTTGATTGGCTGGAAACGTAAAACTCTAAGTAGTGCAAGAAAGCTTCACCTTCTAATTTCTTCCCTCTAGGGGTTACCTGTGTACTTCTCATCATTGTTCAAAATTACTTAGTGTATGGCCAATAAATTGGAGAAAATACAATGTAACTTCCTTTGGTCAGGAGGAAGTGAGAAGGTAAGGCTAAGTTTGGTTAACAATGATATGGTTTGTAAACCAAAAAGTAGAGGAGGTTTGGGAGTAAGGAAGATAGCTGATTTGAATAATGTGCTTCTCCCAAGATGGGGTGGAACTTGATGACGAAGGAATCCAATTTGTGCAATATTATGAAGGATAAGTATCTTGGGAATCTGAAGTTCTCTCACTGCACCTAGAGAAATGATCTCCCTATGGGATCTAAGATTTGGGGAAATATTGTGAAGAATAGAACCCTTTTGAAAGAAAGTGTAAGGTGGCTAGTGGGAAATGAAAATCAGATTAACTTCTAGGAGGATCCATGGCTTACTGATAAACTGTTAACAAAAAAAATGTTTGGGCCTCTTCGGAACCACCATCAAGAGTAGGGGGAGGAATAGTTGCTGATTTTATTTTCCATGGGAGGAAGTGAAAGAAGGTCAAGTTGAAACAGAATGCTATGGTTGGAGGGGACCTGATAGAAGAGCTAAATGTTTTGCTTGAAGGGTACAAAATCCTGGGAAGGGATTAGAATGATGAATTCATTTGGAAGGACACTTCAATGGGGGAGTTCTTTATTAAGTCTGCCTATAAATTAATGTTTGATAAAAAATTGGAAGCTAATCAATAGGGGAATATATGGTTTAATCATCTAATACCTAAGATTAATATATTCTGGTGGACCACCATCCATGGGAAAATTCTCACTATAGATAACCTTATGAAACATGGTTCCCAATTATCAAATAGATGCTACTTGTGTAAGAAGGAGGAAGAGAATATTCCCCACGTGTTCCTACACTATACCTATGCTTCTAATGTTTGGGGGAGGCTTTTATAGAAGCTAGAGGTGAACTAGTTGTTTAATAAGGATATAGTACAATTTGTGGAGAATTGGCAAGGCCCCTTTACTCACCCCCTCCTTATCAGGTTGTGGAAGGTTATCCCCTGCCATGTCTATTGGGGTATCTAGGAGAGAAATAACAGGGTGTTCAGGAATAAAGAGAGAGAGAGGAGGAAGTTTTGGTGGAAAAGATATATAAACTTATGGTTGAGAATATGAGTTGCAGTAAGTGGAGAAAAATAGCATTCACCCCTAGTTTGCTAGAGGTTAGAGTGGCTAAGGGTTGGAAATTGGAGGAAGGGATAATGGAGATTAATAACTCCAATCTGTTGACTAGGAAAAGAACTAGATGGGAACCCTTGCCTACAAATTGGGTTAAGTTCAATTTTGATGGTGCTGCAAGAAAGGAATGTTAGTTTGTGGAGATTGATCAGAGAAGTACTATATATACTTCATAAATTCATTGGGGTCTGAAATAATTTTTTGGCCCATGGCTGATGTTGTGGTTGATGTATGGCTGATATATGTCTGACATGCTGTAACCCTAAAGCAACATAAAAATACTTGTATAAAAGGGCTTAGGGTTAGGGATTGTTTCATTGGTGTGATGCAGAAATTGGTTCTTGCGGAAATATTGAGGTGTAAGGGATTACAAATTATAATTAAGTTTTGATCACTGAATCGTAATAATATTAGAGGGTAAAAGCACAAACTTGTGTCACCCTTTTATAAAGGAAAGGGCTAACAAAAATATAACTGTTCATCTTCGATGACATAAAAATGGTAGTATTATTTAGAATTTGATAATGAAGTAAACTAATGAAATGTGTAGAAATGGATGACTTTTAGGATTATAATTTTTAATAATTATTTGGAATAAGAATTGATATATTTTCCTAATTTTTAAAGACAATTTTTTACTTGATAAAAAATACTAAAAATTAGGGGTCTAGTTCCCACCACAAAATAATGTAGAAATAAACTTATTTCCCTTTGATTTTAGATAATGTTAAAGATAACATATATAGCTAGAATAGTCAAAACTAAAAATTGGCTTTAGATCTATATTCTATATTTTATAACAATTCCAATTTAACTCATTTGAAATTGATAGTTTTCATCTCCCACCACATTTTTCAAAACAAATCTTTTCTAACAAAAAGAAAAATTATACATTCTTGAAGAGGACTCTCTCCTTTAGAACATCATGTGATTTTTAAATTTTTTTGATATGATTTAATATTCTTTCTTTCTCAAACTTGACATCTTCATGAGTGTTAAAATATGTACTTATAGAATTTTTGAATTATAATATACTATATTTAATTAAAAAACTATAAACTCTATATGAGAATATTCTTGCCTTTGAAATCTATAAAATGGTGTTTATATGTTATTAAAATAATATCATACAGAATAGTAAGAGTTATTGAAATGCCAGTTTTCTAAAATAATTTTATTTCTTTAGTAATAGGATACAAACTAGTATAAAACGTGCATTTAATAAACATTTCCAATTGGAAAAGTGTGAGACCATATATAACTTAGCTAGAGTGAATTTTTCTAGCTCATATGTTTGAATACAATTGTTTTTTAGATAGAAATACTCAAATTTAGTTATTCTGATAAGTCAGCCTAAAAGGTGATACAACTTTGTACTTTTACCTTGAACTTACTGTTTGGTGGATGTAGCCCAGGGATTGGGTGAACCATGCTAAAGCTTGGTGTCTTGTGTTCTTTTCTGTGTGATCTATTATTTTTTGATATTGGTTGTATTTGCATGTAAGTGTTATTTTTGTCTAGGGTTTTATCCTAACAAATGGTATCAGAGCGAGGTTGTTCTTTCAGTTATCCTCTACAGGAAAGACTCATAATTGAGTGGGAGTGATGACAGATGAGGGTAAGATGAGGGTTGACATGTTTAATGGGCATAAATTTTAGTTATGGAAGATGAAAATGGAAGATTATCTTTATTTGAAGGATTTATGGAAGCCGTTGGAAAGCAAAATGAAGAATCGAGGATCTATGTCAAACAATGAATGGGATCTTTTAGATAGAAAGGCACTTGGAAGAATTTGATTATACCTAGCACCATCAGTGGCATTTAATATTACAAAAGTGAAGACGATGGAGGAGTTAATGCAAACCCTAGCAAAACTGTATGAAAAGCCCCCTGCTTCAAACAAGATATTTCTCATGAAGCATTTATTTAATATGAAAATGGCAGAAGGTGGATTTATTATAGATCATTTAAATGAGTTTAATACTATTAATAGTTAGTTATGTTCTATCAATTTTGATTAAAAAAATTAGGGCTCTCTTGATTTTGTGTTCTTTGCTTGAAAGCTAGAGTAGCTTGGTAATGGCTATGAGTAATTCTGTTCTTGGATCTAGTACCCTAAAATATGATGATGTGATCGATGCTATTTTGAGTGAGGAAAATCGTAGGAAATCCTAAGGCAGATCTACATCTAGAAGTGCTTTGAATGCACAAAGTCAAAGCAAAAATATTGAGAGAGGAAATAATTCTAGAGATTGTGGGAAATCAAGAGGGAACTCAAATGAGATGAGGTCTCAATTGAGAGGACCAAATGACTGCTAGTACTATGGGAGACTAGGGCATAGAAAGAAAGATTGTTGGACCCAAAAGAAAAATGAAGGAGATAAACCAGATGGAGATAAGGAGAAAAATGTGATAAGTAAAAAATTCAAAGAGGATGCTTTGCGTTTACCTTTAGAAAGTGTTGATGATTCATAGGTTTTAGATTCTAGTGCTTCATTTCACAGTACACCTTATAGAGGTTATTTCATTGATTATGTCCAAAGGGATTTTGGGCTTGTTTATTTGGGGGATAATGAACCTTGTTAGATTGTTGGAAAGCGAAAAATTAAGATTAAGTTGTAGAATGAGAATCATTGCCTACTATATGAGATAAGACATGTTCCAAGGCTGAGTAAGAATTTAATTTCAGCAGGGCAACTTGGTGATGAGGGTTATGTAGTTACTTTTAATGATAAAAATTGGAAGGTTTCAAAAGGTTCCCTTGTAGTAGCAAAAGGTGTGAAAGTAGGCACCTTATATCTTTGTATAGGTCATATTATTCCTTCTACTTTAATTATTTCAGAGAAACATGAGTGTTCAGAAACAATTGTTGTAATTGAGCATGAAGAACAAGTAGCTACTATAGATTCTAATACAGTGTTGTGGCACAACAAATTTGGGCACATGAGTGAAAAAGGTATGAAAGTACTTCATTCAAAGAAAGTTTTACTAGGTCTAAAAGGCGTTAATATGGATTTTTATAAAATTTGTGTGTATGGAAAACAAAAGAGAGTGAGTTTTGTGAAGATTGGGAAGGAAAATAAAAAGGAGAAATTAGAGTATGTGCATATCGATGTATGGGGACCAACTCAAGTATCTTTCCTTAGTGGATCTCATTGTTATGTTACATTCATTTATGATGAAACTAGAAAAGTATGCGTTTATTTCCTTAAACAGAAATATGATGTATTTCAAACTTTTAAGAAATGGAAATTCTTGGTTGAAAATGAGACTAGTAAGAAATTAATATGTCTTAGATCTGATAATGGTGGTGAGTATTGTAGTCATGAATTTGAAGATTATTTCTCCACTAATGGTATTCGTAGATAGAAAACTGTTCCAAAGACTCCATAGAAAAATAGATTGGCTGAATGCATGAACAAGACTAGAATGGAGCGTGTAAGGAGCATGAGGTTGCATGTTGGGTTGCCCTTACACATGTGGGTAGAGGCTATCAATACTATTGTATATTTTATTAATAAAGGTACCTCTACTCCTTTGGGTTGTGGTATTCCAGAGGAAGCATGGACTAGTAAGAAGGTGAGTTATTCTTTTCTCAAGACCTTCAGTATTGAAGCTTTTGCTCATATAGATTCTAAAAATAGAACCAAGCTAGAAGCTTTTTGGAAATATAGATGGAGTAACTAAGAGTTGGGGGGGGGGGGGGGGGGGGGCATGAATCAGTCCCCACAAATATTTTAGATAATGTTTACAATAAAACTGATTGCTGTTGTTATTTGGTAAATACATAGATAATGTTGTAACTAGGTAAAAGTAGTGTGATTTACATTTAAATAATCTTAAACATTCCCAGTGATTAACTTGCAAGCATAAATGAAATAACATGAACACATGAGACACTAGGATTTAACATGGAAACTCAATATAGGAAAAACCACCAATGTAACTAGTTGTTATTTTTCACTCTTCTGAAGTGAGCCCTGTTAGGAGCTAACCTAGTTAAAGGTTACAAAACACACTATTACGTGTGACCTCGTTAGAGGATTTAATCAACCTGTTAGGAGTGGCCTTGCAAGAGGTCTTAAAGCAATTCAATGGAACTATTACCTTGCTAGAGGATTTACAAATGGCTATCAAACCAACTATGGTAAGAGATTTTGGATTAGTGCTACAATGGTAAGAAAGTAACAATGAAATGATCTGATTGAGATATACTTGAATTGCTAATTACAGATCTCTATTCCGCTTCATACTAGATCCTTCTTGATCGAATATTACTTTGTTGCTCCACAAGAATATCTAACCATCCTTCAAATTTGCTCACACACTTTCCTTCTCAATCAATCAATACACTTGCATACTCACATACACACTAGAATCTAAACTTAACCTTTCTTTTATACCATCCCAATTATCAAGTCAGCCTAATTATAATGACCAATAATTATTACCATAGTCAGCTAGAAAACAATACATGAAATAATTAAACTTCATATCCCAAATCAACAAAATCCTTCATTGGTCGACCTTGCTCGGTGAACACTGGTCTTGACATGATTTCTTGTGTTAACCAATAGACACTTGGTTAACACTGCAAAGTTGCAAAATCCTTTGGCAACCAAGTGAGCTCGGTTAATACTAATTCTGACCAACTTTTCTTCGTTGACCATGAGAGCTTGGTTAACACTGCTTCCTGCCATAATTTTTTTCAATGCCTGAGTGAGCTCAATAGACAGTGTTTTTCCAGAGTAATTTTCAGGATGCTCGATAGACAAGAAAAATTGTCTTGCTGACCAAATTAGCTTGGTAAGCATAGACTAACAATTGATATGACATTTGTGTAAGATCAAAGACAACACACAATTAGACAATTGTATGCAACAATCTCCCTCTTTGGCATTGATGGCAACACAACATGTGATGGCACAATGAAATTTGAAAACACAACTTTCTCTAATAGAAAGTTTCTCCTTCTTAGATTTTTATACCACAAGCTTCTCTTTTATGTAGTAATCTCCCTCTGTGATAGCTTATTTTTAAATTTTTTTTTAGAAAGATATGATAGTAAACTCTCCCTCTTTGACAACACATGCCAAAGATAACACATACCAAATAAGTATCAATGTACCTTGAGTATTGATTCATATGCAATGTTCTCTTGACTATGCTACATCAACTAATAGATCTTCAACTAGGTTCCTATTGATACATTACTAAAACTTTATTTAGTGAGCTTCAGATAGGGGAATGACCCCTAGCTTACCTCTTAGATACAAGAATGCATCCTTAGGTAATGGTTTGGTAAATATGTTTGCAATCTGTTCTTTTGTATGCACATATTCCAATCTAATTTCTTTGTCTTGCACTAACTCTCTAATAAAATGATATTTTATAGAAATATGCTTGGTTTTGGAATGCATTAATGGATTCTTTGATATGTTAATTGCACTTGTATTATCACAAAACATGATAACTAGCTCATTGATCTCAACCTTCATGCCTTCCATCAACTGTTTAAACCAAACAATGTTAAAAAAATTCACTACTGCTACAACATATTTTGTTTCTGCTATGGATTGGGATGTGTGCAATTTTTCTTTTTTCTTGTCCAAGATACCAACCTTTTACCAAGAAAGAATGCTCCACCACTTGTGTTTTTTCTATGATCAATATTTTTTGCCCATTCAACATTAGTAAATAATTTTAGGTTCATATTTTCTCCAAGTTCATACCATAATCCATAGTCTTTAGTACCTTTCAAATATCTCAAGATTCTTTTGATTGCCATCTTAAGATTTCCTTTGAGTTTTGTCAAAAATCTTGCCACTATACCAACTACTAAAGCAATATCAAGCCTTGTATGAACTACATACTGTAATTTTCCAATCATTGATCTATATAACATCTAATATACCTCTTTTGAATCATCATCTTTAGTAAGCTTTAATTCAGTATGCATGGGTGTTCCAACTATGTTTGAATCTTCCATACCAAACTTCTTGAGTATCTCCTTGATATACTTAGATTAGGTGATGTAGATACCATTCCTGCTTTGTTATATCTGAAGTCCAACAAAGAACTTAATCTCACCAAACATAGACATTTCAAACTCTTTTTTCATTTGTTCTAAAAATTCTTTGCATAGATCATCATTCCCTATAAATAAAATATCATCCACAAATATTTCTGCCAATATAATCTTGTTATCTGGTCCTTCCTTGATATACAAACTACTATTATTATTAGTTCTCTGGAAACCAATCTATATAAGGTAGTTGTGTAACCTCTCATACCATGCTCTAGGAGCTTGTTTTAGACCATATAGAGCTTTATGCAGCTTCCAAACCATGTCCCTTTTGTCTAGATCAACAAAACCTTCTATTTATTAAATGTAGACTTCTTCATCAAAAATACCATTGAGAAATGTAGATTTAAAATCTATCTGATATACCTTAAATCCTTTATGTGCTACATATGCAAGTAAGGTCCTGATACCTTCCAATCTTGCAATAGGAGCAAAAGTCTCACCATAATCAATGCCTTCTTGAGAGTAGCCTTTACATACCAATCTAGCTTTGTTTCTTGATACCTTACTATCTTCATTCAACTTATTCCTGAATACCCATTTTGTTCCAATCACATTTTTATCTTTAGGCCTAGGTACAAGAGTCCATGTTTTTTTCTTCTCTATTTATCCTATTTCTTCATTCATAGCCTCAATCCAAATTTCATTTTCCAATGCATCTTTAACATTTCTAAGTTGAAAATCAGCAAGTAAACATGTACCTTTTAGCTTACTTCTTTTCATAGTACCTTCTAATTTATCTCTAATAATTTGATCTAGTGCACGATGCCTTCTGACATATTTGGCCAATATAGGTTCTTTGCCTTTTGAATGAATTGCGTTGTCTTCTTCTTGAACTTCAAATTCTAGTTCTGGTTGCTCAGACTCTGTAGGCATTGGCTTGATAGCTTCAAAATGTGACTTGGGTCCTTGTGACTTGGTTTGAACTTTTTGCAACTTGGTAACTGAGGAAGACTTGAGAGTAGAAATCTCCTTATTGATAGATGTATCTCGCAATGTATCAGGTTCAATGTAAACAAATATCCTATAATCTTCTAGTTTCTTTTTGCTTTCTTTTTCAGTCCTTTCTACAAACTCATCAATTCTCACATGTGCACTTTCTATGATTTTATGAGTAGACAAATTCAAACATCTATATGCCTTACTTATGCAAGAATATTTTAAGAATATAGATTCATCACCTTTCACATCAAATTTTTCTTTTCTAGATTCTTTCAAGATATGACATTTACTTCATAATATTTTTAGGTAGCTTACATTGGGTTTATAGCCATACCATAATTCATAGGGAGTTTTATATGAGTCTTTCTTCAACTATACTCAATTTAAGGTATGAACTGTAGTGCTGATGGATTCCTTCCAATATTTGATAGAAATGCTCTTTTCAATCATTAGAGTCCTTACACAATCCATGATAGATCTATTTCTTCTTTAAGCTATACCATTCTTCTCGAGAGCTCTAGGGGCTGATACCTATTTTTTGATTCCTCTTTTAATGCAAAATTTTTTAAGTTCATTGGAGATGAATTCACCACCTCTGTTTGATCTTAAGCATTTCAATATTTTCCCTATTTCTTTCTCTACTCTTGCCAAATACCATTTGAATTTCTCAAATGCTTCTGACTTCTCTCTTAAATACATAACAATCATCATTCTAGAGTAGTCATCAACAAAAAAAATAAAGATTTTTTCTCCACTATAGCTTTCTATTCCAATAGGTCCACTCAAATTAGTATGCACAATTTCCTAGATATCTCTAGATATCTAGTTTTTTCTTTTAAAACTAGTCTTTCCCATTTTGCCAATTTGACAACTCTTGCATAGTCCAACATCTGGTTTCTTCAAACTAGGAATGCCTCTTACTTTGATGAATTTTCTTATTTTCACCATGTTATCAAAATTTACATGACATAACCTTCATGTCATAACCAACTTTCTTCAACTTGAGCAATAAAACATGAGCCATCACCAAGATCAAGATAAAAATAGGTTACCTTTTGTTTGTTTACCTAATCCAATTAGTTTTCCTTTGTCATCCAATAGTCTTGCCTTGTCATGCATGAATTCTACCTTGAATCTGATGTTGTTTACCTATACCACCCTCAACAGATGATGTTTTAGTCCTTCAACCCAATAGGCATTGTCACATACAAGTGTTTTTGGTTAATGAGATTTGACCTCTCCCTTTTGTGCAACAAGGTTCATTGTTTCCAAACCTTACACTAGCACCATCATAGTCTTCAAGGTGTTCAACCTTTTTTTTATCACCAGTCATATGATGTGAACATCCACTATCTATGATCCATGTATCATTTTTGCTCACATGAGAGATAAGTGCCATCTTATCTTCTTCATCATCTTCATCATCTTTTACAACAATTACTATTATCAAAATCTTTAGCTATAAAATAAGTCTTCTTACCTTTGTCCTTGAATGATTTGAGATTTTTGAAATATTTTTTTCCATTTCATTTGTGACTTTTCTTCTCATCCATGCTTTCTTTGTTTGGACATCTGGCAGCAATATGACCAATTTCTTCACATGAAAAATAGACTAGGAGAACTTTACCATTATATTTTCCTCTGCCTCTAGAATATTTTCTTGCAAGTAAAGCTTCAATAACTTCAAAATCGCTATCAAAACTTTCTTTTGATTCTTCTTCACTTTCTAACTAAATGTCCTTTATTTTATTGCCTTTCTCCTTAAGTGAAAGCTTTTGCTTAAATGAAAATTCAATATTCTTAGAAGTTGGAAGATAATTATCAAAGTTGTCTAGCTCAAAAGCTATCAATCTTCCTACTAGGGTATCCAAGGTTATCTTATGATTTGTTTCACACCTCCTTTCTTGAATAGAGCATACTCTAATTGCATAGATAGGAAGCAATGTTTTGAGAACTTTACTTACAATAGTTTCTTCCTTGATATCTCCTCCAAAAGCTTTGACACTGGCTTTGATTCTTTCCACATATTTGGTAATACTTTCATCTTCTCTCATTCTCCTCTGATCGAACTGTCCTATAAGGCTTTTAGCTTTGGCTCTCATCACATTGTCATCACTACCATAGATGTCCTTTGGCTTGTTCAACATTTCAAAAATGATTTTGTAGTCCTTGGTATCATCAAATTCCTCATAGCTAAGAGTAGACGCAATATCTATCATCATGATGTTATGGTTCTTTTTTTCAGCAATATCTCCAATAGCTAATGTACCAATAGGAGTTGTGTATTCTTGGTCAAGGTATTTCAATCTTGAATTACCAATGGAAGCCAGATGAAGTCTCATGAGTCCCTGCCATGCTAAAATGTTCTCTATGTTAAGCTTTGGAATTTCTCTCTTGTAAGACATCCTGATCTTTAGCTTAGGTCTTTGAAACCTTTCCTGCAAGCACCAAAAGCTCTAAGACCAATTGTTGGAAATATAGATGGAGTAACTAAGCCGAGGGGGGACGAGGGGGGGTGGTGAATCAGTTACCATTAAATATTTTAGATCCCTTGGATTTTTACAATAAAACTGATTGTTGCTGTTATTTGGTAAACACACAAAAAATGTTGTAACTTGGTAAAAGCAGTGTGATTTACTTTTAACTAATCTTAAACATTCATAGTGTTTAACTTGCAAGCGTAAATGAAATAACATGAACACATGAGACACCAAGATTTAATGTGGAAACCCAATATGTGAAAAATCACCAATGTAACTAGTTACTATTTTTCACTCTTCTGAAGTGAGCCGTATTAGGAGCCAACCTAGTTAAAGGTTGCAAAACACACTATTAGGTGTGAACTTGTTAGAGGATTTAATCACCTATTAGGACTAGCCTTGCAAGAGTTCTTAAAACAATTCAATGGAACTGTCACCTTGTTAGAGGATTTACATCTGGCTATTAAACCAACTATGTTAAGAGATTTTGGATCAGTGCTACAATGGTAAGAAAGTAATAATAAAATTACCTAATTGAGATGCAACTAAATTGCTGATTACAAATCTATGTTCTATTTCATACTAGATCCTTCTTGATCAAATATTACTTGGTTTCTCCACAAGAATATCTGACCATCCTTCAAATTCAATCACACACTTTCCTTCTCAATCAATCAATACACTTGCATACTCACATACACACTAGAATCTCAACTTGACCTTTCTTTCATACCATCCTGATTATCAATTCAAATTAATTACAATGACCAATAATTATTACCTTAGTCAACTAGAAAACAATACTTGAAATATTTAGACTTCGTATCCCAAATCAACAATTTCCTTCATTGGCTAACCCTTGCTCGGTGAACATTGGTCCTGACATGATTTCCTATGTTAACCAATAGATGTTTGGTTAACACTGCAAACTTGCAAAATCCTTTGGCAACTGAGTGAGCTCAGTTAGTACTAACTCTGACCAACTTTCTTTCATTAACCATGAGAGCTTAGTTAACAATGCTTCTTTCCATAATTTCCTTCTATGCCCAAGTGAGCTTGGTAGACATTGTCTTTGTAGAGTAATCTCTAGGAATGCTCGGTAGATAAGAAAAACTATCTTGCTGACCAAGTGAGCTTGGTAAGCACAAACTAAGAACTGATATGATATTTGTGTAACATCAAAGACAACACACAATTAGACAATTGTATCAAACAAAGCTAAGTCAAAGAAATGTGTATTTGTTGGATATGGCATTAATGACTTATGTTACAGGCTTTGAGATTTTGAAAATCATAAAATTATAAGAATCAAGAATGTCATGTTCAATGAGAAAGTGTTGTACAAAGATTTGTTGATACAAGATGAGAAGAAAGAAGGTGATTATGTAATGCTAGATGCTTCTCAAAAAGATGATGTTCCAACCATTCCTCATGATGTGCAACAACTGTAACAAAAAATACCACACACACCAGAGAATGTTAGATCATCAACAAGGAAAATTAGACCTCCAAAAAGACTCTCTCTCTCTCTCTCTCTCTCTCTCTCTCTCTCTCTCTCTCTCTCTCTCTCTCTTTGTATTCTATTTCACTAATAGATGTTGGTGAACTTGAATGTTATGATGAAGCTATGTAGGTGGATACTAAGATTTAGTGTGAGACTACGATGAAAGATGAAATGGACTCTTTGTGAAAAAATAAGACATGGCATTTATGCAAGTTGGGTGTAGCTAAAAGGGCTTTACAGAATAAGTGGGTTTATAGGTTAAAAGAAGATGGTGGAGGTATGAAAATATTTTAAACTAGGTTATTTGTATAAGGATTTGCATAGAAAAAGGGCATTGATTTTGATGAGATATTCTCTCCTGTTATTAAAATGACTTCTATCTGTACTATTTTCAATATTGTGGCTACTAAAGATTTGCATTTGGAGTAGCTTGATATTAAAACAACCTTCCTTCATGGTGATTTAGATGAAGAGATATATATGGAACAACCAAAAGGATTTGAGTTCAAAGGTAAGGAGAACCTAGTATGCAGATTGAAGAAAAGTTTATATGGCTTGAAGCAAGCACCTTGATAATGGTATTTGAAACTTGATAGTTTTATGCATGAGCATGGATATAGTAGGTGTCATTTAGATCATTGTATTTACTTTAAGAGGTTGGATGATGATAGATACATTATTTTATGTTTATATGTTGATGATATGCTTGTAGCTGGGTCTAACATGGATCAGATTAAGGGGCTGAAACACCAGTTAGCACATGCATTTTCTATAAATGAATTGGGGGCAGAAAAACTAATCCTTTGTATGAAGATTTGCAGAGATAGCAAGATTAAGAGATTGACACTATCTTAGGCTAATTATGTTGAGAAGGTGTTGCAATGTTTCTCTATGGAGAATGCTAAAGCTATCAGCACACCTTTACCTAGTCATTTGAAGTTGACCAAGGAGATGTGTCCCAAGACACAAGAAGAGGAAGATACGATGTCCAAGATGCCCTATGTTTCAGCTCTAGAAGGCTTGATGTATGCTATGGTATGTACAAGGCTAGATGTTTCCCATGCAGTAGGAGTTGTTAGGAGATATATGAGTCATCCAAGAATTGAGCATTGGAATGTAGTCAAATGGTTTCTCAAATATTTGAGAGGAACATTTAGTAATTTTTACATTTTTGGGGCTCTACTATTGATTTACAGGGCTATGTTGACTCAGATTTGGCAGGGGATATTGATACTAGGCAGAGTACTATAGTTTATGTATTTATTATTGGTGGGGTAGTCGTGAACTGGGTTTCTAGCTTACATAAGGTTAATGCCACTATGATTTAATTTCCATTCCATTCTTTTTGTTGCATGATTTAGAGGACACAGTTATTGATGTAAAAGAAAAATGACAAAGGGTGTTAATTTTACCATGTTACATCAAGGGTTAATGTTCCAGCTACATCAGTTGTACTTTGCCTTGGTCCCCCTTACGATAGTGGAGTTTGATATTCTAGCTCATCCCAACCCCTAACCCCAACTAGTTTCCCTTAGGATCATGGGTCCTAGAGCCCCTACCCCACAACCTTTTCCTAGTGGGTCCCTTGTGGATATGAAGCCCACCACTTTGGGGAAAAAAGGGAGATAGGAGAAAGGGAAAGAGAAGGAACTATAGGAGTTGGAGGAGGAGGGGAGATGGGTAGGAGGAGGTTGGCAAGGTTAGTTAAGTCTAATGCAAAGAGGAAACTAAAAATGGGGGCCTTGTAAGAGGAGGAGATGAATTTTGAAGACACGTTCCATCCTAAATAAGGATGAAAGAGAAGGCATCAAATTTTGGGGAGGGGAGAATGGAGGAGGAGGAAGAGGAGGTCTTAGACTCTTCTTGATCTAGCTTGGGTGAGGGGTTGAAGGAGAGAAAGGAGGTCACACATGTTTTGGCAACCATTGGATTGGAGTGTGTGGACTTAATGAGGGACTAGTTCCTTGATATAGTGGATAGAGTGCCCTCCCCTATAACAATTTCCTCTCCTGTTAAGGTTTTTTCCAAGGATAATGCTAATGCCCCAATTGTGCAAGAAGTTATTATGATGCAGGTAGATGGTTTTCCTTGTAACATGTAGGATTTCAATGTGGAGATCATGAAGAAGGCTGGTAGTGAGGTGTGGGAAAGAATTCATGCATTGGAGGATAGCATGTGCCTACTGACAAAGTTCGCTGCTAAAGTGACACATGTAGCTGCCACCATACTGAACCTACTTAAGGAAATAGAGGGAGACCTACTAAAGGAGGATACAAAAATGTTGTTTGAGGGCAAATCCACAATAGTGGGTTACACTTTTTTAGAGGAAGCAAATCCTCCAAAATTGCGTGACCAAAAAAATTTTACTTCAAAGTTTTGATAAAAACTTATTATTTTTTATTGAAACAAAAAAATGGCATAGCTTCGATAGAAACTATTACCTCTTTTTAGTTTTGATGGAAACTATGTTATAGGTTTCGATCGAAACTTATAACATAGTTTCGACCAAAAATAAAACCCAACCACAAGTTTAATAAACCTGTGGTTGGGCTTTAATAGTTTCAATCAAAATTGTACTTAATGGTTTTGATCAAAACTATTAAGTACAATTTTGATTAAAACTATGAACATCAAAAAGCTCACTTGGCCGATCCCACTGTTTCATTTTCATCACTGTGGAGTTTCGATCAAGAGTGAGTTCAGAGAAAGGGCATCTAAAATTCAACCTTCGAAAAATGTATGGTTTTGGTTTATATATATATTATATGTACATATATATCATGTATGTGTATATGCATATGCATATATATACATGTGACATATATGTCATGTGTATATATATATATATACATATATATATATATATACATATATATATATATACATATATATATATATACATGATATATATGTCATGTATATATATGCATATATCTATAAATTCAATAGATATATGCATACATGATATGCATGGCATGTATATACATGCATATACATGATATGCACATGACACATATGCATATATGTCATGTATATATGCATATATATGTATATCATGTACATATATAACATATATATACATGCATGCATGTGTATATATATCTCTATGTGTGTAACATCATGTTGTACATACATGAACATATTGTGGATATGTACACATATGTATTTAAATTTGTAATATACACGCATTCAAACAATGTAATATATTAAAATTTAAGTTTAAATACATGTGCATGTGTGTGTATGTTTGTGTTTTTAAATCTTCGCCATGTTAACCTCATCAATGAATTAACCTTTTAACATTAGTTGGACAATGGTCACCTATCACATGTGTATATATATGAACCCTATTTTATAAACTTCACCTTGAGCTCCTCACCCTAATCTTGAAAGTCTAATTAAACCTTGACTAGATTTTACCTAATCTAATTTAAATAGATATAATCATGCAATCCTAACCCTAGAAATGTCATGTAACACAATGCTAACCCACATGTAAATTAATCCTAATCTTAACTCTAATTCAAACTCGTGTTATATATTTACCCTAGAATGAAGACAAGTTGATAAAATAACCATGTAAGTTCCATAAAATATAAGTTACCCTAGAAGCATAAACCTTTAAACATAAAGTTATATCATTTTAACCCAAAAGTTATCACTAAACCTAAGCATGAATATTAATTTTCTAAGTTTAAATTTTTACAGCACGATCCTCACTTATTAACCCTAAAAAATAGGCTAATTTATGAATTCCTAACTAAAAAATTTAAGATCTAGATATTTGTAGACTAACCCTAAACATTTAATCCTAAAGATCCCTAAACATTATATATTAACTTTATAGGTAACATTTCAATCATGATTCTACATCAACATAAAACACTATTCTAAACACACACTCCTTTAACCCTAGGAGCCAGGTAAATATTTACCTCTAGAATGTTGAAACCCTAATCAAATTAATTTAACCTAACCATGTAATGTTTTAACTTTAAGCATAACCCTAAAATTAACTTTAAGTTCTTAACACTAACTAGATAGAGTTCTAACAATTTTATAGTTCACTAACCCTAACTCTAACCTGTCATAACAGCTTACTCTTGACATAGAACACTATTCTAAACACACACTTGGACTTTAACCCTACAACCCTAAATATTTTCCTACCCGTACCTAACTTAATGAAAATTTACCAAGTAACCCTAAAATTGACCTTATAACCACACATAATATAAGTTTCATAATCATGATAAAACATTAACCTCAAGAATATTAACCCTAATCAAATTAATTTAACCTAATCAAGTAACATTTTGACTTTAAATACACATGTCTTATTTAATTTATGTTCACACATGTAGTACTATACATGTATATATGTTATGTTCAAACTTCATGTTTACACGAATTATATATATTAGTTTCTTAAATTTTATTGTACTTGATAAATTTCAAGTTTATTAAAAATGTCATATTTTAATTTTAATTTTAGTTTTACACATTATATAGATGTAGGCATAGTACATACATTGACCTTCACATGGCAGATCAAAAGCCTCATATCCCATTGAGCAGTAGCCTCCTATCCTCCCAAGGCAACCTCCTATCCCCCCAAGCAACAACCTCCCATCCACCACCCCCCCCAAGCAACAACCTCCTATCTCCCCTGAGTAGCAGCAACCTCCTATTCCCCCTAAGCAATAGCCTATCCCTCCCAGTAGTGCGCTATTCCCATAGATCAGTAGCCTATCCCACCTGACATGCTCTATGAGTGCACTAACCAAGAGATTCATAGACTTCATGAATCCTTGGCTAGTGGCACATGCTAGTGTGTATAGTAGTACATGTTAGAGCATCTTACCAAGTCTTGCATTTATTAGAGATGTTATTCATGGTGCTGCTTCATATTCCACACATACTATACATATTTTCCTTGATAGTAAGAAATGAGAGGTCTCTTCAAGGCACTCACTATAGTACATACAAGGCTTAGTGTCCAAAGAAACACTGAAGAGGGAATGTTTCTTTCATTATCTTCCACTAAAGTATGTGAAGGGGTATTATCCCCTTAAGTGTATAGATCCACAGATGGCTTCATTTATATACCCATGCTTCATTGTTTCTCATGGTCGTTATCCAAATAATGACCAAATTCTACTCGATTTTGCATGATAGCTTTATGCTGAGGTTCACTTACATAGGGTGGTGAACTACACTTGATTTACCATCAATTTAGGATAGGGGCATAGTAGACTAGTTGATAGGTAGCTGAGTTGTCCACAACTTATATATAGGTCAATTGTTAGAGAGAGGGCACCTATTATTTCCCTTATATTAGGTCTATTAGTTGATGAGGCCATGTGTAGCACACAATTGCGGGGGGTGATTTAGGGAGTTGGAGTCATTTTCACTGCAGTCAAATCTATTTCCATTGATGAGGCTAGCTATGATTTGATGCCACATTAGCATTCTAGATCATCACCTAGTGCTTTTCCTTTAGGAGACTTGTATAGTGTAGTAGGCATCCCTTCACTGACTAGCTTAGAGGGTCTTGTTGGAGATTTGACATGAGATACTATGAGTAGTCTTGCTGAGGATCTATTATATTTATATAGATTTATATCAGAGCATCTAGGCATACTCATATCAAATGTTCGGCATCATGTCCATGGTGGTATTTGGTCACATCCTTAGCACATTCCTCTCCTTAATCAGGTAGTGCTCATGGTGGTAGCACACATCATGATCCACCTATTGACCACTCTTTTTCTATAGAGGGACATATACATAGTAGTACAAACCCTTTAGATAGTGTAGGGCATGGTTAGAGTTTAGATGCAAACCTTGATGATGTTGACATTAGCTTGTCGACCACATGATGGATGGACTTGTTGACATGTGATGATTCTACTTCTATGCCATCTCATCTAGTCAATTCACTTGGATCATCATTATAGGATGTGTGCTAGCCACTGGTCATGCTAGTGTAGATATAGTCCATCAAAATCTAGATAAATTGGTGGGCACAATCGATGCTAGGCAGTTTGAGTATTATTAGATGCTAGCATCTACATAGGTAAATCTATAGTTTTTAATAATTTATGCACATATACATGTTTTAATATGATTTTTTTCACACATGTATGTATGTATTATAGGGGGACATTCCTAATTTTTCCTCCATTTTTTATGCCTGATCATGTATGTCGTCAAGACTCATTTGATGATGTCAATAGTGGATAGGTGAATTTTTTTTTTTTTTGAATTAGACATGTGATTTTTAAATGTAATATTTAAATTGCATGCAATTCAAGTAAAATTAAAAGAGATTTAATTAAATATGAAATTATGTACATTGATTTCACTTTCTCTTTTATATATATGGGGGTTAGCACATCCTAGTGAGCATCCAAGTGATAGTCATTCTTCATATTGCATTGTGAGGAGATGTCATGATGATAGCCTTGCACCTGACAATCTATAGATTTTTTTATATTATAGATTATTTGATCTAGAATTTCATCTAGAGATATTATTTGATCTAGATTTTCATCCAAATTTTACATGTTTGATGATTGACATGTACATATATAGTTATGTTCTTATATGTTACATTATGTTGGATTATGTTAGACTATGTTGTTTTACATGTTAGATTATGTTGCCCAAATAATATTCTATTATGTTAGATTAAATACATTAGATTATGTTGGATTATGTTGGATAATGTTCTAGTTATGTTGGAAATTATGTTAGATTAGAAGGATTATGTTAGATTATGTTCTTTGACATGTTATATTATGTCAAGGATAATGTTGTGTTATCTTGGAAATTATGTTAAATTATGATAGATTATGTTGGATTATATTAGATTATGATTATGTTTGGGTTATGGTTGGGTAATTAACTTTACATAATTAATTGTATACAAGTACCTAATTGAAATATAATTAATTACATTTCACAATTTAAACTAAACATGAGTTAAATAAAAGTGTAAAAGTAATATATAATTAGTTACAAGTCCTAATTTCATTCCCTTAAGACACAAGTCCTAATTTGATCCCCTTGAGACAATTGTTTGAATTTCTTCCCCTCGAGGAACATGTCCTAATTAGTTGCATACAAGTACCTGAGTAAACTGTAATTAGTTAGGAATCACAATTCAAATTGAGCACAAGTTAAATGAAAGAGTAAAACTAATATATAATTAGTTAGAAGTCCTAATTTCATCCCCTTAAGACACAACTCCTAATTTGATCCCCTTAAGACAATTGTTCGAATTTCTTCCCCTCAAGGCACATGTCCTAATTACTTGCATACAAGTACCTAATTGAACTATAATTAGTTACGAATCACAATTTAAAATGAACACAAGTTAAATGAAAGAGTAAAAGTAATATATAATTAGTTACAAGTCCTAATTTCATCTCCTTAAGAAAATTGTTCAAATTTCATCCCATCAAGGCACATGTCCTAACTAGTTGCATACAAGTACCTAATTAAACTAGATAATTAGTTATGAATCACAATTTGAACTGAGCACAAGTTAAATGAAAGAATATAAGTTTAATATATAGTTAGTTACAAGTCCTAATTTCATCCCCTTAAGACACAAGTCCTAATTTCAACAAATTTCAAAATGTTAAACCAAAGTTTAGATTTCAAATTTACTTCAGCCAAATTTTAGATTTCAAATAGTTCAATAAGTGGTTTCTAGCTTATATCAAGTGGGTTAGCTCATTGCTAGATAACATTTAATATTTTCCCATGATCATCAATATCGAGCCTCCACTTATATATTCTAGGTCCTTTGACTGGATGAAGAGTTAAACCAGTGGCAATAACATGGTTACTATATTGATATACCTTATTGTTAAGTTGATAATCAGCGAAATGAATCCCATTCTTAAGTACTTTATTTTGCTTCAAATATGTTCCTTGTACAACAACAAAACCTACATACAAGTCAATCAAATAAGTCAGTAAATTTGAATTCACAAAAAAACATAGATGTACATACATGCACATGATTCAACTATATATACTAACCCATGGGAAACATAATTCCATCACTTATTTTAGTCTTTGTTAGCTTCTCTCTTTATGTAGTGCAATGCAATAAATAATATCTAACACCTTCTATGTTTTTAGATTCTACCATGACTACAAAAATTTGCCTACACAAAGTATATGTACATAAATTCCATGTGTTATGTACATGACTGTGTGTGTGTGTGTGTGTGTGTGTGTGTGTAAAATAAATTTAAAAATATTATGAAATACATTCCAACTCTGATCAATCCTAAAATATGGTCATAATTAGTGGAAATCAATGGAATATCATCATAGTTTTCGTCCTCAAACTCATTCATATTGATAACATCTAATGGCACCAAAGTCCATTCACACACATATCCATGTTCTTGATTAATGCAACCATCATAGTGTTCATCAATGTAATCAAGACAAAATCATGAGTATTCTTTTGTGTACAATGACCACACATTACTATCTATACTCATAATTGAATGCAACGATCACATTTTCCCTACCCTCTTGCATGCATGAATTGATCTTCTATCGAAACCTAAATGTAAGGTCCATACATTAAAAAAAATGAGTTTTAAACAACTGTGTATGTACCATAATTTATTTATGACATAATGAATTAAATTTATAAAATTGATTCAATTAAATAATATTTGAAAATTATTGTATACCTGATACCTCCTAAAACACTCTGAATGGTATGACTCACTCCATTTTTGATGATGTGTTATCTGTATTTGTTGGCACTGTAAAATGTGTTTTCCACCACTCAACCACATCATGAGCATTATTAATGCAATATCCTCTATAGACCATTTGATACTTTCTTAAAGAATTTTTGATACAAGCCCTTGCACCATCATGCTCACCCTTTCCATGTCCACTCTTGAAAAAACTCCAAATGTGTGGTATATTAAGGTATCGATGATATCTACATAATGCATAAAATGGTCTAACTGATTTAAATTGTGCTACACATCCATCTGACCATACAAAATGTTTTTTTCCATTTTTATGCCTTTATTTTTCAAATAATAAAAAATTGTCTTAAAACAATGTTCCACAAAATGTGTGTCGTGTTCTTTGTCATCGCTAATGTAAAAGTGATACTCTTGTTTTATGACTCATGCTTGATCTATAATTTTCAAACCATCCAAATCAATTTGTGCATGTTAGTAAGACACTTGAACCATAATAGTAAGCTGCTCTATATAGTAGTATTCCACTTGAAGTTATTTTTGAGAAATGAATGAGTAATTTTCTACAAAATCAACATCAGATAAAATTGTCCTGAGTGGGAAAGTTTCTCTTAGTGTTTGAAACTATTTTAGTTCCCACTTAGCAAAAAAATCATGATGTATATACATGGTTGAATCAATTTACAAAAATTTGACATAAATTCTCTAGCAGGTATGTCATCCTAGATATTCTAACCTTGTTGATTCTTTTCCAACTTTTGTTTATGATTTTATGTACTTGTATCTCTTAAATTTTACTATCCTCATCATATCAGTATCTTCATCTATCAAAGGAACTTTGACTAGGTTAGTCACATGTTTCACAAGTTCCTCTTATGCAATCTATTTCACATATTTCACAATCATTTGGTTTGTCACATAAGATTGATGTTATGAATTGGCTCAATCGTTTATGAAAAACATTTTGAGAGCCACCACTTTCTTCTATCATCTTTCTAAACCCTTTATAGTACAAATCAAATTCAACATGATATCGACAACATGTTTTAAAAGATCTATTTATCTTCACAAAATAGAGTTTCAATATTTCAAACATTATTTGTCTAACCTTCACATCAAGATTTAAATTACAAAATGGGAGATACAATTCATGTTGTGTGACATCCAATTGATGTTTTGCATGTTCAAGATACTCCTTAGGCCCAATCCTCTACTTGATGATATCTCTTCTATTTGGTGAAGGACAAGTATTATCAATCCAAAATTGAATGACTAAGTTCTTAATTGTTTCCACAATCCTATTAGATTGAGGAACTCTACACATTAGCACCTAGTTTCCTTTTGATGTACTATCATCCATTTCTCCTTTTTAGATAGTGTAATATCATCTTTTGACTATACCCAATATGAGACGACAGTGATGAGATTTGTCTTTTGTGCCATAATTTTTTATTTAAAACAAATTTTAGTATCACTTTTCATGCAATGGATTTATATGAAGATCTATATTTTTTCCTAATGGAGTGTAACCCTTCCTTAACACTTTCAACAATATCATTTTGTACTTTAGAATTCTTCCTCCTTTTTACACTTGTATCTATACCCAATAGTTTAAATGGCTCTTTTAATTCATCTTTAAGAAGTGAAATTGATAATAGTTGAGTTTTCTCCACTCTATCAAGATTCTCAAATTGTGCAATTATTTCTTTAGACTTTTTATTCAATTTCCTCTTCATATTATGTGTAGATTGACTAGCATATTCTCTTAATTTTTCCACATCCATTTCAATTAAATGATCTATGTTTCTATGATTAATTTTCTCTTCAAACTTTGAGCTAGATTAACATTCTCATTTGTTGTTTGATCTCAAGATGCAAGAAAAATTAAAATAAAGACTTAAGATACAACTTTTCTTTGGTGTCCCATATGTGTATATATAACATAACAAATGAACTATTAAATATAATTTTATCTAACCTTCAAATGGTCCTTCTTCGATATCCATTACTTCATCTTCAATTTCCTCATGTCCAACATTTTCATCATCTACTACTACTTGTACATGATATAACAAATAAAATCAAGCAAGTTTGTACTTGGGGATTTGTCTCTAAAATTAAAAATCAAAGATATAAAGTTTGCCTCTACACCTGGGTAGAAATCTAGAATTTCTAGAGATTATAAATTTGTGAGAGATGTGTGCATACATACATGTTTGAACTTGGGATGAAACTTCTCCAATCTCATTAGGTTGTCTTATTTCACTATGTCCTAAATAAATTCATAATTTAAAACACCATAATTAAAATGTACCCAAATTCTAAATATGTATTCATAATTTAAAAACCATAATGTAATAAGCCCTAATTGTAAATATTCATAATTTAAAAACTATAATGTAATAAACCCTAAAATTGTAAATATTCATAATTTAATGACCATAATCTAATAAACCCTAATAGGAATAAATATTCATAATTTAATAAAACCTAATGCTAAATATTCATAATTTAGTAAACCCTTAATATTAAGTTAATAGTAACCCTAAGTTTATATTTACCAAATTCCTAATTGGATAAACCCTAATTCTAACTATATACATGAAAAAAAGTCTATAATACAATTGCACATTATATGAACTAAATATGCATTGGAAAAATTATATTGCACATGTACATACCTTGCCTCCTATAATATCCTACTAAAGTTTTGTGACGATTTTCTTCTTCTTGTTCATTAGTTCTTCTTCATGAATATTTACTCGCCCTTTTACTTTTATTGCCCATGTTGCAAAATATTTCCTTTCTCCTAATTGAAGTGTGAATTATATGAGTGGATTTGATTGTTAGAATTGAAGAAAAATAATATTATTTATATGACAATTTATATTTTTTTTAAAAGCCCTTTGGGCTGACTCTAGTTTCGATCGAAACTAGACCCAACCTCCTTAACCTACATGGTTAAGGTTTCTAGCTTCGATCGAAACTAGAAACTTTAGTTTCTATGAAAACTGATAATTTTTATTTTGATAGAAACTTAGTTTCTATCAAAACTAAGAAGATTATGGTTTTCTTGAAGTGTGAGATGTTTTACTATGATTTCATGGCTTCCAGGCTCCATTACCAGGTTCAAATAGAGCACTAAAGTCATGTCCTTTTGCATGATAGAAATAATTTGAATGATCTTTCTATTGACTATGAATTTGCTACATTTTGAATTTTTTAGATATACATTTTTGTACGTGAATTGAATAGAGGTTTGTTATAGAAAATAAACCTATATATTGGATGCTCATGGAAAAATAGTAACTAAGAGATTAAAAAAACTATAAAATAACTATGGTCTTTGTATTCAAGTCCTCTTTCAATAAAAAATAAATAAATTTGAAATCAGGTAAATATATAATAAGTTACATGTGTCAAAAGTCATGTATGTCCAAATTCATGTTAGGTCAAATTTAAACTCTGATAAAATATGAAATACTAAGGATAAAGACATTAGATCACCTCCATGGTTTTGGAATGGATGTTAAGAAACTAAATTCAAAATAATTTCATTCATATCTATTGTAGAAAAAAAAGTTATGTGTGTCAAAAACAATGTTACTTTTTAAAAATTAGGTTTTTGATAACATACCAATTTCGTGGGAGAAAAAATAATTCAATGAAATCAATTTTAAAAAAATTAAAAATATATTTGGATTCTACATAGAAAATTTTAAAAGACTCTAATTTACTTCATCTTCAAATTCCTAACTGTTAAAAGGTATGTGCAGGATCATGGTGTACCAAACTATGGCCTTAAGTGGCAGTGAAAAACTAGCAAATCAGGGTTATGTCAACTTGACACATAATTTTAAAGTGTTTCTGGACTTTATATCAAAAAGTTGTAAGAAAATAATATGTAGGAAATTGAATCTAGTTTCTAAAATACAAGGCCTTATCTGGAGAAAAAATTATTTGATTGGTCAAAAGTTTGGATTTTAATGCAGTACTACAAAAATTTCAAGGCAAAAATAAAAATTAGGTGTATGTCTGACCACCTTAATCATATTCAAATGACAATATTTTTGAATATAATTTTATATATAAAAATTAGACTCATGCTTGGATGTGACGCATATTTTTGGTAATTTTATTTCCAAATAAACAATTAATTATGAATTTTCTACTATACTATTTTCAGAATTAAAAAACTCCCATGTCTGACCACCTTAACTAGTTCAAAAAATATCAAAATTAAGTTTTTTTCCTTTTTCTTCTTATACTAGTTGAAGCATAGAATGTGACGCATCTTTTGGATTTCACAAATCTTATATGATTTGAAAGTTATAGCTATTTTTCAACTAGTATGTCAATCAACACTTTGTAGCTAACTCCATTAGAAAATAAGTAATAATTACTTACTAAACTCGTAATTTGACAAAACTTACATTTATGAAAAGCTAAGAACATTCTTAAGAAACCCTTTTCATTACATCAAATTTTGGTTTTACAAAAGTCGTCAGCTACATGCTTAAAGTAAAAAACACATAAGAACATGCCAAAATCACATTTTCGGGATGTTTTAAAGATGACCATATAAGGTTGGTATTGAAAGATATAGTAGGAATTATAAAGGTATTAATTGTTTTCATTTAGTATCAAGATGGGTGGGAAAAATGTGGGAATAGATTTTGAAATTCTTTGAGGCATTTCAGAACTACATATTTTTCAGATCGCCACTTTTTGGCACACCATGATCCTGCACATACCCTAAATGACAGTGAAAGTTTTCTTGAGAATTCACAGTTCAGTGTCAGTTTAAGCAAAAAATTGTAACCTATTATTGTGGTTTCACCCTTGACTTCCTTGTGGAAGACTAGGAAACTATCCTCCTAGGGAGGAAGGAGGCTAAGAAGCCTTAATGGTTCTCTCTTTTTTGTTTTTATGTTGTTAATCTGCTGGTTGTTGAACTTGCAAGGGTTTAAGGCTATCATGCCTTTGTTTATATATTTCCACAGTTTTACTAGTTTTAATATAGGCAGTATGTATTTCAGGCCTATTAATACTTTTTAAATTATGGTTCTAAACCTTGTTTTTATTTGATTAAGTGGTAGGGGGTAGCTTTGGTTGATGGTTATCTGCTGGTTGTTGACCAGTTTAATTGTTTAAGGACCAACGCCTTAGTTTTGGTTGCTTTTAATTCAAAAACATAATGATAAACTATGAGTGTTCTATCTAGGACATCTTTGATTTGAGTCTACTTGAGCTTTAAACATAGTAATAATTAATATCCACAAATAATGGTAATAAATAATAAATGATAAAAAAATAGGACACGACAGTATATACAATTATTTATTTTATATATTTTATCATATAGTAAAATTAAAATGATGCAAATTTTAATATTATTATAATTAATATATAATATATATTTACATAGTGTAAGTTAAATTATATGATATCCTTCTTTGTTTTACCAAATATAATAATAAATATACTATATTCGTAACATATATTAAAATATACAATAAAATATATTAAATACAAATATTTAATATACAATTCATTGAAATGATTTTACAATCTTTAGAATATTATTTTATATGATAAAATTATTATAAAGAGAGAAGCAAATGGATAGAGCCATAAAGATGAATAGAGAAAGATATAAGTCTCTCTCTCTCTCTCTCTCTCTCTCTCTCTCTCTCTCTCTCTCTCTCTCCTGTATGTGTGTGTGTGTGTGTGTGTGTGTTTGTTTTTGTTTATATGAGATATCAAATAACTTCTTAAAATATAATTTATTTTTGTTAAATTAATGGAGAAAAAATCTTGACCCCATTACAAAAGAGACATAAAAATAGACACCCAACAACATTCAACATCAAAAGGAAGAGTATGATAAACCTATCATTGCACCACAAAAAACACAAACCCTTCTAAATTTGAGATTCAATCCTGATAATAAATATCTGCATCTTGATAAAGAAGAATATTTAACCAAAAAATCAATACTTTACAACTATGATTAACAATAGTGATCTTAGAAGAATATATAAACATATTTATTAAATTATTGAAAGGACCATGACCTGAGAACCACTGAGCTATACAAACCCTAAAAGAAAATAAAAATTAAGGAAATAATTAACTATTACTTTTGACACAATGGTAAAGTTCCAATTGTTTTCAAGTTTGTCTAGTGTCTTTGTCTAGCTATCCATTCATCCACTCTAAAGGAATATTCATTTATCTCATTTGTAGTTATTTTTCCTTTTAAGTTGTTTCCTTAATTTGGATCTCTTGGTTGAAACTTCCCTCCTAAGTCTATTAGTTGTACCTTTAATGATTCTTATAGGAAAAATAATAGAATTCTCCACTTGTTGAAATTTCTTTGTCATTATGTTTCCTAGAAAATTCATCTTCTACTTCATATGTAGAGTGGTATCCAAGTTGTTCACTACATAGAATTTGAATCATTGAGTGCCTTTCATCACATGAAAATCCTTATAGGAGGAGGAGGATGAGGAAGAGGAAGAAAAAGAGGAAGAAGAAGAGGAAGAGGAAGAAGAGGAAGATAAGGAAATAGAGAAAAAGGTAGAGGAAGAAAAAGATGAAGAGGAGGGGGAAGAGGAGGAGGAGGAGTATGCAGACAAAGAGGAAGATGAAGAGGAAGGGGAAGAATAAGAGGAAGAGGAAGAGGAAGAAGAAGAGGGTGAATGCACCAAGTTGTGGTGCCAAAAAGGTGACACCGATCTTGATTTTTGAAAATTTCCTATAGCACATGTGCTTTGTGGATTCACATAGCACATGTGAAAAGATATTAATAGATTACAATCGATGGCCCATGCCATTTCTTCCATTTTATTTACCAGTCTCCTTCTCTACCCCAAATAGAAAACATACATTTTATAAAGGTGGAATATTTTCTCACTCTCATCCTCAAAATGGCTCCTTATTGCTAGAGATCAATATCAGGTTCATCAAGTATATTTTCTAACCTTGTTTTTGCATTATTTTTTATTTTTTTTAGTCTTACTTCAAGTTTGTTTAGGTTTTTAAAATGCAAATGGTTTCTTATAAAGAAATGTTAATAATCAACCACCAAATCCTCATCTTGATCGAAAAAATACTCAACAAAATCAAAGCGAAAACACTACACAAAATCAAAATGAAAACCCTCCACAAGATCAAAATGAAAACCCTAGTGAGGAAGAGCAAAAACCTCCGCAACCTCCATCGATTGAAAGACCTCCTCCTAGCACCCAAGATAATTCAATGAATGAAATAGAAAGAGGGAAAACTCAATTAGAAGCTATAATTGGTAGGTTAAAAGCTTGTGATAAAACTTATCCTATGAAAGCACAATTGGCATCCTCCCTTGAGTCCATTCTGAGCTAGGTAGCTTCTATTAATAGTTAGTTGGATATTTGACATATTAAGAGAGAATAGAAAAGAAGATATTATGCAAAAAAAATATCCTATGAAGATGTAAAGAAAAAGGCCATAATGAAAGGTAACATATGTGCATTGTTTAAAATTTCAGGACAACAAGAAATAGTTAAAACTACAACTAAAAGGTTCCCCATCCACTGGTGCATCCATGATGATATTAGAAATAACTTTTGATATGGATGGTGGATGGTATTTGATGCCCCTCCCTACCATAATCATGAGGTTCCAATATATTTCTTAAAGAAATTGTATTATAAATTTATCCTCAAGGAGATCTCTAATTATTTTGACATGTTAGATTCTCAAGATAGAGGTGGGGGGTTGTCATTTAAGAGGTCAGGGGCACATCATGACCCTAGTGCAATTAGGGCACTTTTTGTCAAGCCACAAGGTGAGCATGTAATTATTCCTTTAGTTGTGAAGGAACATGTAGAGACCACTACTCTAGAGATTATCAATGCTTTGACAAAGACCCCCTTTCATTGTGCTAGTCCATTAGTTGAGGAGGAGCATTCTTTTTATCATGGTCACATGTGCATGTCATGTGGATCCTTATGCACATTTGGTAGTCATGTTGGAGACACTATGGATGATGGGCTAGTCACAAATGACTTGCTAGGTGAGATATTTGGCATTGACATATAGATAAACTACAATTATAATAAACTAATTTGATCACATTTCATATGTATAATGAATGACTAATATATTAACATGTCTTGACATTGTTCAAAATTCAGGGTAAGAGTACCAATGGCCCTAGTACAGATTCCTCAACCCCATTTTATGTCTCATCAATAAGTTGAAAACTATGTATTGATTTAATCATTTACATTATTACATATATTTATTAAGTAATCATACAAAGGATTGATAATTTTTTTAATCCATGTGCATTAATTCTCTATTGGACCATCGATATTCACAAGCTTCTCTGAGCCTAGGCATGATACAAGCTTCATAGAGGATAAATTTATTTGATGTTAATTTAATTCATTTGATTATATCATATTCTATAAAAGCACATGTAAATTGTATTATATGATTTGCAGTTGTTGACATCAAAGACTCCTCATCTTCACCAGTCCATCGATTATGGAGTTGCTACTGCAATGGCTAGTTCAGAGCTATTAATTGAGGTATGAAAGAGTTTTCATAGTTTTAGTTTTTATTTATAATATTTAGTATTGAAATTTTAAATGGTGTTTATAAGTATGATCGAGTGATTATATTGATTGAATTGTTGTAGGCCTTGTTACTCTCAATCGTCTATGAATCTTTGAGGTGGATGTGCATAATTTTACTATTTGATGGTAGTAAGAAAATACTTAATTTTGTGTGTACATATATTTTATTTAAATGTATAATAATTATTAATTCATATATAACTTGTTTGTATTAGCTCCAGTTAGAGAGGAGCCTAAACAAGATAACAAGTGAGCATGTGAGGAAGACCCTATTGTCCCCATCATCTCCCTCCACGCAATAAATAAAGACCTCTAGAGATTTATTTCCTTCCCTTTAAGGAGAAGATATAGGGATGGACACACATATAGGCATTAATGGACATATATCTTAGATTTTATGTTAGTGAACATATGTGGCATACATTTGATGTATACATGACATTATATATTTGATGTATGACATATATTTGATGCATGACATTATTAGACTTACAACTTTGATGCATTGGGTTTTTCATGTATCACATAATTGATTATCATAATATATATCTTGTTTTTCTTGTTTATGTTTTAAGTATTTAAAATATTTTATTTTAATGTAATTTGCATCCAAAATAAGGGTAGATATCATCATAACAAGATTTGGTAGTATCTTTTGAAATGTGAATAACACTATGATATTAATTTGTATTTAGATTGTACAAGTTATGAATAATTTTGATTAAAAGTAACTTATTTGGAGTTTTTGTTGGGATGAGAACAATGAAACTTGAATTCTTATTACTATTATATATTTAACATTGAAATTTGAACCTTGAATTGGTTGCTTGATGTAAATGTCTAAGCTTGATTCTTAGTATCATTATAAACATCTCAAGACTTTATATATACTTTAACTTCACAACATGAGAAGACTTCAAATAAAGTTTATAATTTATTAATGGAATTTGATATCAATATTGTGTACTTATCCATCTCTTTGAGAGTTTCATTTCTGGAAACACATTACATATGCTCTTCTTATGATTCTTATAGCAATAGTTGTTGCATTTTTTCTTGGATATCTTTTGTCTATCATTATCCACTATGCATTGACTACACTATCTTTGACCTCCTTTGTATGGTGATGGATTTTATATCCTTAGGATGTCATCTTCAACTTCTTATATATTTTTCATTCTTCCAAGCCTCAACACACAATATTTAGTGACTCTTAGGGTCAATTTTGTCTAACATGTCTAAGAACATTTAAGTGGTCAATGAGACAAGATGAGATTGGGACTAGGGTTTACCTTGCCACTCGGAGCTAATAGAGAAGACTATTCAATCCCATGACAAAAAATTAGAGATTCACTAGTTGGCGACTTTATATTGGCCAACACTAAAAGTTTAACCATCACCTGAGATGGCACTACAAAATCAAAATGAAATCCAATCTCCAAAAATTAAGAGAGGTTATTGTAGGTGTCAAAAACACAATTCCATAAAACCTATAATTGCATCTATACTTGTATGAGCTACGAGATATGCCCTATCAAAAATTGTTTCCCTATCACATTTAATGACTCTCAGAGTCAATTTTTTTTGGCATGCCCAAGAGTATTCAAGTGGTCAAAGTGATGAGATGAGATAAGGGTTAGGGTTTACCTAGCCATTTAGAGCTAATAGAGTAGACAATTTGATCCCATAAAGAATAGATTGAGAGATTCACTAGTTGGCAACTTTGTACTAGCCCACACTACAAGTTTAAGCATTACTTGAGATGGGGCCACAAAATCAGAATGGAATCCAATATCCAAAATGAGAAAGAGGTTATTTTAGGTGTCGAAAATACAATTGTGTAGCACCCAACACTATATCAAGACCTTACATGAGCTCTGAGATATGCCTCGTCAAATATCATTGCCATATGGAATTTAGTGTCTCTCAAGATTAATTTCATTTAGCATGCCTGAGAATTTTTGAATAGTCAATGACATGAGATGAGCTTGGGACTAGGGTTTGCTAGGCTACTTAAAGCTAACAAAGCATTTATTTTGATCCCACGATGAACAGTTAAAGAGATTCAATAGTTGGTGACTTTGTACTGGCCAATACTATAGGTTTTAGCATCACCGAAGATGGGGAAGCAAAATCAAAATGGAATCTAATCTTCTAAAAGAGAGAGAGATTATTGTAAGTGTGGATAACAAGATCCTATAACACCCAAAATTACATCCATACCTTGCATGAGCTCCGAGATATGCCCTATAAAAGATCATTGCCCTATGGCATGTAGTGACTCTTAGGGTCAATCCCATTCAGTGTACCTAGGAATGTTTGAGTGATCAATGGGATGAGATGATCTTGAGACTATAATTTACCCAACCACTCAAAGCTAACAGAGTAGACAGTTTGATCCCATGATGAATGGTTAGAGAGATTCACTAGTTGGCGACTTTGTATTAGGCAACACTACAAGTTTCAATATTACCCAAGATGGGGCCACAAAATAAAAAGGGTTAATTTGATTCAGCATGCCTAAGAATGTTTGAGTGGTTAATGGGACAACTAAATGAGCTTGGGACTAGGGTTTACCTGGACATTCAGAGCTAATAGAGCATACAATTCAATCCCATAACAAATGGTTAAAGAGATTCTCCAGTTGATGACTTTGTACTAGCTAACACTAAAATATTCAACATCACCCGAGATTGGGTAGAAAAATCAAAATGGAATCCAATATCCAAGAAAAGAGAGAGGTTATTGTAGGTGTGGAAGGCAAGACCATGTAGCATCCAAAATTGCATCCATACCTTGCAAGAGCTTCAAAATATGTCCTATAAAAGATCACTGCCCTATGGCATTTAGTGACTCTCAAGGTCAATTATGTTCACTATGCCCAAGAACATTTGAGTGGTCAATAGGATGAGAAAATCTTGGGATTAGGGTTTACCCAACCACTTGGAGCTAACAAAGTAGATAGTTTGATCCCATGATGAATGGTTAGAGATATTCACCAGTTGGTGACTTTGTACTAGCCAACACTACAAGTTTTAGCATTATTTAAGATGGAACCACAAAATAAAAATGAAATCCAATCTCCAAAGAGAGATAGAGGTTATTTTAGGTGTCAAAAACAAGATCTTGTAGCACTTAGCATTGTATCCATACCTTGCATGAGCTTCGAGATATTCCTTGTCAAAGATCGCTGCCCTATGACATTTAGTGATTTTCATGGTAGATTTCATTCGGTGTGCTCGAGAATGTTCAAGCAATAATTGAGATGAGATGAGCTTGGCACTAGGATCTACCCAGCTACTCAGAGCTAATGGAGAAGACAATTGGATCCCATGATGAATGGTTAGAGAGATTTACCAGTTGGCAACTTTGTATTAGCCAACACTTCAAGTTTCAGCATTACCAGAGATGGAGCAACCAAAGAAAAATGAAATCCAATCTCCAAAATGAGAGAAAAGTTATTGTTGGTGTCGAAAAAAAATTCCTAGAATTGGATCCATACCTTGAATGAGCTCCAAAATATACCATGTCAAAGATCACTTCCATATGGCATTTAGTGAGTCTTAGGGTCAATTTCGTTTAGCATGCTTGAGAATGTTTGAGGAGTCAATGGGACAAGATAAGCTTGGGACTAGGGTTTATCTAGTCACATGGAGATAATGAAGAAAATGGTTTGATCCTATGACAAATGGTTAGAGAGATTCACTAGTTGGCAACTTTTTACTGGGCAACACTAGAAGTTTTAGCATCTCCCAAGATGAGGCACTAAAATCAAAACAAAATCCAATTTCCAAAAAGAGAGATACATTATTGTAGGTTTCAGTAATAGGATCTTGTAGCACCCAACATTGTATCCGTATCTTGCACAAGCTTTGAGATATGTCCCATTAAATATTGTTGCCCTATGACATTTAGTGACTCATAGGGTCAATTTCATTTGGTGTGCCCAAGAATGTTTGAGCAGTCAATGGGATATGATGAGTTTGGGACTAGGGTTTACTGAACCACTCTAAGCTAACAGGAAAGGTAGTTCGATCCCATGATGAATGGTTATAAAGATTCTCTAGTTGGTGACTTTGTACTGGTCAACACTAGAAGTTTCAACATCACTCGAGATGGGGTAGCAAAATCAAAATGAAATCTAATCTCCATAAAATGAGAGACATTAATGTAGGTGTCAACAACATGATCCTGTGACACCCAACATTGCATCCATACCTCACATGAGCTCCGAGATATGCCCTATCAATGATCATTGCCCTATGGCATTTAGTGCCTCTTAGGGTCAATTTCATTTGACATGCTTGAGAATGTTTGAGAGGTCAAAGGGAAGAGATAAGATTAGGATTAAGGTTTACTTGGTCGCTTGGATCTAATGGAGTAGATAGTTTGATCCCACAATGAATGGTTAGAGAGACTCACCAGTTGGTGACTTTGTACTAGCCAACATTAAAAGTTTCAATATTACCTGAGATGGAGTAGCAAAATCAAAATAGAATCCAATCTCCAAAAAGTGAGAGAGGTTATTTTAGGTGTTAAAAAAATAATCCTGTAGCACCCATCATTACATACATACCTTGCATGATCTCCAAGATATGCCATGTCAAAGGTTGCTGCTCTATGACATTTAGTGATTCTCAAGGTCAATTTCATTTAGCTTGCTTGAGAACATTTGAGCAATCAATGGGATGAGACAAGCATGGGACTAGGGTTTATCCAACCACTCAAAGCTAATGGAGCTTAGGACTAGAGTTTATGTGATATCACACTATTAATTATTATGGACAACTTAGCTTTGAAAGACATTGGAACGCAAAAGCTAAAAGAGACAACCTCTTGTCTTGCCCAAAAAAGTATATTAAATATAAATGTTACATCAAGTGTTTTTGTAATTATATTCAATTTAATAAACTAGCTAGATCAAATAATGAAAAATCTTCCTTTATGTTTGTTGTTGACATAAAATTCTACACCCTTTCTTGGAGTATGACCCTCAATTAACCTCATGTAATATGGATGTGGGACATGCACTCTTAGGTTGAATCTATGGAGAAGGCCAACTTTCTTATAATCAAGATGCACCTAACTACTCTTGAGAGGAAATGGGAGAAGGAGATGTAGGAAAGAAAACCACCTAATCTAATCTAAATGGGTTAATGCACCTAGATTGAATGGTTGTAAATCTTCATGTGGATGCACTACACATCATTGAAACACCCAACTACAATAATCTTAACTCTATTCTACCTTCTAAGAAACCATATGTAGGTTTAGAATTGGTTGAAGTGCTAAAAGGCAAAGGATTTCACTATATAGCCATCACTAGCAGACTTGACACAACACATAGATCTGAGAAGATGAAAAGGAACATTCAAAATAAGGTAATAACATGCACATATTAATGAATGACAAGAAGAGGTAAGAACAAAAATATTCATTAAAAAACTATTTACATGGAAGCCTGCACCCTTGGTTGAGGTATGACCCTCAAGCAACCTTGTGTAACATGGAAAAATTTTCCAATCCTCAAGTAACCATAACTTAGGGTTCTTCATTGAATATTGTATAAGCCATGTATTAGTTACAACTACTACACCTATATGATACTCTAAACCTTCACCACCTATAACCAAGTGATCGGATATTTTTTTGGCCTGGACACAATGATACAAATAATAATTTGTCCCTTCTTCATTGTGCTCACACATAATAACAACAAAAACATGGCATGTAGTGATAAATGTACATAATGTGGTCATTAATTCAGCAAATACTTTGGTAAAAGTTAGAAATTTACATATATAATGTGTGTATGTGTGTGTGTGTGTGTGTGTAGGTTGCACTAGATCAGATAAGTGGTCAAATTCAATCGATGAATTCATCTCTACCATTTCCATCTTTTGTGGGAGATAATAGATGTCAATTGGGTCCAAAACCTATATATCCCATTTGTCCACCAATTTAGTTGACTCACACTCATCCTGATTTTCCTATGTAGATGATGGATAAAAGCATGGCATTTTTTGTGTGTGAATACTCCAAGAACCTACATCAGAGCCTCTAAAAGAGTGTAACTCACTTGATCTTATCAATGGGAAACAATCCTCATATGGTGTAATGTTAGTATTATCTATCAACAAAAAATATCTACAAACCATAGACTCACCTTCCTTACCTAGACCCATTGTAGTGTTACACCACTAGATGATGGATTTTGCATCTATCAATGTTTCTCCATCTTTGTACTTTAATTCTTCATGAGATAAGGCTCTTTTGATGCATGTGCCTACACCATTGTATTCTCCCTTTCCATGGATAGCCTCTATGAAATTCTACATTTATTAAATTCTAAACAACCTGTGTATCGTGCTCAACCAATAGAACATCTATGTATTCTTGAATTGAGGTGCACAATTGTTTGACCAAATAATGTGCCAGCAATATAGGATGCCCTTGTTAGCCAAATCTCCATAAAATAGTTGTAGAAAACCATGTACAAACTCTATAGAATGTTCTTGATCATCATTGATGCAAAAATGGTACTCCCTCAATATCATAGCATGAATGCTATGTGAACAAATATGAAAACCTATTGAGAATTATAATACTTTGCTTGCACCCCATTTTATGGTTGTAGTGTGTAGTTCTCTATGAAGTCTACAATTGAGACAATGGTATGTAATAGAAATGTATCCTTGCACAACTTGAATTGAAAATCCAACCATTGAGCTCTATGCATATGCCTTGCATACTCATAAATAATCTTTTCACAAAAAAATCTTTATGAACCCATACACTATAATCGTTTCAATGACTAAATCACATCTTTTACCATATTTCCCATCTTTTAGAGCATATGTCACTGTCTTATATTTTTCATAATCTACTATTTAATTTCCAATTGCAAGTGTAGGTTGCAAAGAATCACAAAATAAGCATGTACCATCCAAGCATGACATCCAACATTTTTTATGAAATAGGGGATGGTTAACAATTTTACAAGATGTCATGCTTGAATCATATATGTTTATTTTACCTCTACTGATTTTCAATTTTTTTTTGTGTTTTTCTCATGAGTTGAGCTTTCTTCATTTGGGTACTTACTATTATTTATGTAAGTATGTGTCTTTTCATATTACTATCTTTGGTGTGTGATTTAGAACCCACTTTGTCATATGCACTTAGTAGATTCTTTACAATGCTTTTTTCATTTGAATCATCCATCATTCTTAGCCCAAAAATCTTCATGATGGGCCAAATTTCAAATCCCCAATCATTTCAACAAATAATTAGCATTGACCTATCATATTTAATTCTTCAAAGAATAATCTCCACATATGGTTGAATTTTCTTTGACAAGTACACTTGCTAATATTGTCAGGCATTGATTTCAAAATGTTAGTATCAATATCAATCAAATTTTTGATCTTTTAAAATGAATTCTAGAAGGTGTTATAATCTCTTCCATTCCCTCAATATTTTAAACATCAACATAGGATTGAATGATTTGCATACCTTGAACTATAGATGATGTGTCTTGGCAATAAGAAGCAAAATATGAAATATCACCTACTTGATATGTTGATTTTTTGCCTTCAACATGACATGATGTAATGTGTATATTTTCAGATGTAGAAATTAGTGTCTCTTCAACATGAGATGATGATATCACTCCAATATTGGAAGATGGTGTAGCTTCACAATTCAATTGTCTTCTTGAGCATAAGAGTCTCATTCATTCTCTTTATCTTTCCAATTCTTCCTCTTTGTTTCTTTGTATTGGTGGTTTGTGTTCCTCTTCAAAAGACAACTCTTCATTATTGCATTGTAATTTTCTTTGTTCACATAGTAGTTTTATTTTATCTCTTATAATTGCCAAATATCTCTCCCTCTCTTCCATTGTTTGAGATTTTCAAGTTTCTTCATTGGCATGATAATGATTTCTTTATGTCAAATTATTCAAACATTCAAATTACTTACAATTTGTAAATAACAAATCATTCAAATACATATAATTCAAATACATCTACAAATTATAATTATTTCAATAAATACACAATATATATTAAACAACTTGTAAAATTATAATAAATTATTTATACCTTAAATTTTCTAACCATTTCAAAATAAAAATTCATTCAAACATATAAAATTCAATGAATTCACTATATATTAAACATGTCAAATTGTAATGAAATTTGTCTATATAGTAACAAAGAATATTTAAAAAGGAATGCACTAAAGTTTTCTATGAAAAGAATGTTCAAAAACCCTTCAAATAGTGTATACAATAATTGAATTTGGTGTTTGCTAGCTTCCAATGCCATGAAACCCTTATTTTATGTCGGAACAATAAAATAGACAACAGACAAAAAGGATAAATATATGGGTTAGTAGGGACACAAACTTTACTTGTGACTATTTTTTGGTATTTTTATATAGTATATATGCACTATAACATGTATGCACTATAGTGCATGTGCACTATAGCACGTACGCACTATAGTGCATATGAACTATGTGAACTCTCTCTCTCTCTCTCTCTCTCTCTCTCTCTCTCTCTCTCCCTATCCCACCCTCTCCCATCCTGTACTCTCTCCCCATCCTTTACTCTCTCAGGTACTCTCTACCCCCCTATCTCTCCCCTTCACTCTCTACCTATCCATCCTCTCTATTGAAATACAAGGCTTACAAAGTGTGTTCACACTATAGCACATATGTGCTATAGTGCGTGCTAACTATTTAAGCCTTGAATTTAAAAATGCTTTAAATAGTGCACATGCACTATATAAAGAATTAAATACCAACAAGCCTAGGTCTTGGATTTGACTTAGGGATCCAACCTAAAAGTTTGGAGTCTCTAAACTAGTCTGAGATGTGTTTTGCAGCAAGCATACAAAAATGATCATTTTTTCTTATGTGCTCTCCTTCAAGTTTCCTCATGGTTGAGCATTGATAAAATCAAGTTATATGATATTTTACATCTCCATGTTAGCTATATAACTATATAATTTATTTCAAATTCATACTATTTCAAGCCTTTCAACTATAATTTTTTTTAAATGTATGTTTTTTTTCCTCAAAAACTAACATGTACTAATTGGGTTGTAGATTTTCACTCATTCATCGAATTTTACAACAACTTAGATTTTTAGAAACTAGACTCCTAACTACACACTTTGGAAAACAGAAGTTTTGATTTTGGATTAGTTTTCAATTATTTCTAGGGGGAGCACTTAGATATTTCAAATTTTTGGGATGTTTACATGATATTTTAGATCTCCATGTTAGCTATATAACCATATAATTTATTTCAAATTCATACTATTTCAAACCTTTCAACTATAATTTATTTTGAATGTATGTTTTTTTTTCTCAAAACCTAAGATGTACTAATTGGGTTGTAGATTTTCATTCATTCATCAAATTTAACAACAATTTATATTTTTAGAAACTAGACTCCAAACTACACACTTAAAAAAAAGAAGTTTTGATTTTGGATTAGTTTTCAATTATTTCTAAGGGGAGCACTTAGATATTTCACATTTTTGGATGTGCCCAATTATAAAATTCATTAAATAAAAATACACATTATAAAATTACCCAAAAAAAAAGGGATAAAATACACGGTGTTAGGTAACTTTTGACTAGAGCGATTAAAGAATTTGTTTTTTTAAAGTTAAAATTATAGGGGGGCACACTTTGCACTATGCTATATTTATTTATAAAAAAATGTACCACTTTCTGTAGGCCCCTTTTTTGAGGACCTAAAACTAAATCATTTTGAAAAATAATTAGTAGTTTAGAAACTAGATTCAAAGGACTACTACTTTTTTTCTTTTCTCATATCTTAAAATTTTGACCATAACTATCTTCAAATTCTTGTAGAAGTTCAAAAATCGTTGATTTTAGAAAAGAAAAGAAAGTGGATACTTATATACCCATTTTGGCACCACAACTTTGTGGACTTACCCATATACACATCCTCTATGTACATAGCTTTCATTCCATGAGGTAGTGAATATGGATTATGAGCATGGCTTAGATTACTTTAGCCCTAGATGCAAACTATGTTTTCTAGTTCATTCTTGAATCTATGCATTGTTACTTCATCCCTTTTTGCACACACAAACACATATGCTAAAAATCATTATGGATAATGCAGAAAACTTCATAAATCTCATACATGGGCAATGCATCTTGATACATATATGCTAAATCTTATATTTTTGTAGCACAATAATTTTCTATGTCCCAATATAGGTAACACATTAAAATAGAACATGATAAGTCCCATGCACAAGAAACTCATTTTGCACGAAAGACCATGCCATGGTAATATGGTGGATGTTGATCTATGGATGGAATTTTGATGGGTTGACTACTAGGTTATATCACAACATTAGACTACTTCAATGCCATCTTTTACAATGGCTCACTTGGTAATACATAGTAGGGTGGGCACTCTGTTGGGCAAGGTAATCACTCTCTTTTCCTATTTTTTTAATCTCTTTTTCTTTTATGCTAGTAGAGATAGATCAAGAAGCTATGCTTATTAATGATATGTCTCATGCATTTCTTATGTCATCACTTATGCTCTTGCAATGGCTTTCCAAATATGATATTAGTGTGAAAATTGTTTCATTAGTTCAAATTCTTCTTTCTAATGGATTTGGGTTAAGTAGTAATCTATTTGTTATGATTTTTCCTTTTTTCCTTTCTTTTTTCTTTTAGTTTTTTTACCCTTGTGAATATACGTTGAGCTAGGACCCTTAGTCTTGGGGAGCTTTCTCTCTTATATTAAGTGATGTTGTATCTCGTTGAGAATTACCAAACTCTTCTTTCTCTCTTCTTCCTCTCTTTACTTTAAGGTTTACCACCTATTTAATTTGAGTTCATCAATCTCCCTCCCTCTTTTTCATCTCTTTTTTCCTTTTTCACCCTTCCCCTAGATGGAATTGGGATAGAACCTAATAAACCCTCTTTATAGCCCCTATTTTCATGGTATTAAGATCAATTTAGGATCTATTTCCCTCAAATTTTTCCTTTCCATGCATCTAGAAATAATTTTGGGATTCAAAAACTAGTTGTGAAGTCGCAAGACAACCCTGGGGCTTTCTACTCCTGATCGCCAGTGGAAAAGTTTTCCCCTGATAAATTACCGATGAATTTTTCCCTTGATAGGTCAACTAGGAGCTAATTTTTCCCATAATGGAGCCATATTTAGCTCCTTTCTTTAGATCCCATGTTCTAAGATTTTCAAGTGTTAACTTCTAGATTGGTCAACCATCAAGAGATAGCTAGTTTTGAGCCCTTTATAAACCCATATATTTCCTCAATTTTCACATCTTATTATCAAGACATCTAAGCATCCTATGATTAAGAAGTCACATTAAAGCATTCAAGACTTCAAGGATTCTTAGAGTAATTACTCCATTAAAGATCAAGGATTCAAGCATTCAAGTTATTATGGAGCCATCTTCAAGATATCTTTCATACATATAACATCCTTTTTTTCATCTTTTACATCAATCCTTTCAATTTTAGAGAGATGGATTTCAAGCACATTCATTCAAGAAGGCATTTTTTTCAAAACTTTAATTTCCATTTTAGGGATTTAAAGTCTAGTCAAACCTATTTCATACACATAGTTGATTACATTCCAAATTCAAGAGCATATTCATAGATTGAGATTGTTTCCTAGTAGATCTATCAATAGTACTTTATAGCATTTGATTTAAATTATTTAATTCATGATTAATTCCTAAACTAGGGTTTGACCAAGGAAATCCCCCAACACAACAAAAGAAATCATTTTTTTTTTACTGGTTTTAGATCTTGATTTAATGAACATGTTGTAGATTAAAGTGCCCTTTTTATTATTTAGAAGAACTATAAAATTAGAATTAGAATTGAAAACCATCAATTAGAGAAAAACTTCACCCCTAATGAGTTATTTTACTTGTGTAACTATTTATTTCACCCTAACAAATTTTGGAAATTTTTTTGGGGTTTTCCTACCTCACAAATTTTGGCCTACATTTTAGATTACAACATCTTTTGAACATCATTAGATAGTAGATTTTTTATTTTTTTATATATAAGGTATTCTATTCTCCTTTCTATTTCAATACTTTCCATTTTAACACTACTTTATTTTTACATCATTACCTAAACACTCTTAAGGATTGAGTGAGAGGGAAATAAACCTGAGTTATTCATCATTCTTTTATCCATTATTTTTTGAATTGATAATTCCTCTTGTATCAATCAAATCTAATCAAAAGTGGTATATCTTGTACTTCCCCCTTCTAAATTCTTTAGGTTGAGTGCTTGACATTTCCCCCTACACACCTCTTATAGATCAATAGGCACCAACTGTTTACTACATGTATATCTTTAGGTCCTTGCAAAAGTGTAGTAAAATAGTATTCCAAAGGAAACAAACCAAATATAGATAAAAATTTAATTTAAGTTGTACATCTCTCATGATTTCCTATAGTAGATTTTTTATTAGACAATAGAGAGATATGCATAATTTTAGAGGTACGACTATTTTTTTATCTTTAGTAAAATTTTGAATGTACATAATCTATTGATCATAATAATGATGTGAAGACTCCATTCATTCTTGCCATGCTTTCTTTTTAAAATGCATATGAATTGAATCTGTTAGTTTTCAACTAATTCATTCTGATATAGATAAAGCAAGGTTGAATCACGCAAAGTTAATTTCTTGTAACCTATAGACACAAGGATTCACTTGATGGAATATGTGTCACCTTATTACACTCTTTATCAATAAACTATCTAAAAGTTAGTCTTAATAACAATTCTATCTATTACAGATTTGTGACAACAACTTTCTCTCTAAATTTTTGTCTTTAGGCCCTCATAAAAGGATAATAGACTAGTGTTCAAAAATCTCAAACCTAATTACAGATTAAATATTACTTTAAGTTATTATATGAGTCAAGTGATTTTTTGTGGCAGATTTGAATTTAGAGAAGAGGTAGAGGTAAGGAATTTTAGTCTTGCGACTCTAGTATTAGGCATAGAAAACTAATGAGTGCACGTCATTTACTTGTAATCAATGTTTGAAGATCAAATCCATTCTTGACATTCTTTCAGTTTGGAATTTGAATGAAGATATGTTGTTTTTTTTAAAATACTTGCTTTTGATGGAGAGGAACTTGAACATTCAATAAATAAATAAACTTAATCTCCTTCCTATTGGAATATTACAATTGGAACAATCGATGTTTTTTCATTGATGTCTAATCTATGGATGAGACATATTACTACCAAATCTAAATGTCATGTTTATTTTATTGATGAAGAGGATTTATCAAATTACTCATAACTATAGCACCTAGAGGAAAGGTTGAAGATATGAAAAGGAAGTTACAATGGATATTTGATTAGATAGACTTTGATAAAGAAAAGTATTTTTTTATGTAAAGAAAGTTGGGCTAAGCCTAGCAAAAGAGAAAAATACTAAGAAGTATTGAGTAATGACGAGTTTCAGTTGAGCTACAGTTAGTGCCAAGAATATCTAGCATTGACCAAGCATTGGCATCAATCGACAAAGTTAGTTGACTTTGAGCAAGAAGATTTATAGATATCAGGTATTTGAGTGTTAACTGAGTATCAAAATTAAGAGATTATTGCACTAGTACATTTGGGTTGCATTTTTTACCTAAATTTTTGATGGCAGGACAATTTGGCTTGTCAATTACATTTTTTTAAAAATATGATCCTGATGACATCAAAATTTTGATGATCCTTAAGTTTGTAGTCAAAATTTCAATGACACTTAAGTTTATCATCAAAATTTTGACATTGTCATGGATATAAAGAAAAAATAGAAAATTGAAACTTCATTTATTCATGTGGAAATGTGTGGGTGGGAGGGTTTAGTGGTGTGATGAAGACCTTTTTAGTGTTTTTCAAGGTAAATTGAACATTTTTCTGAGTTGGGAGTATGCTAGGGAAACTAAAAGTCATTAAATTTTGATTGATTGTGCTATAGCATGATACTAGCAAACATATTCTAAATTCACTGGCATTCAAGTATACCATGGCCACACATTGCAAAGGAGTAGAACGTGGCAAAAATAACTACTAAAAAATTAAGGAACCAAGCATGGGCATGACATCCTAGCTATAAAAATCATCTTCATCATCTTCATCTACTTTAAAATCACCATCAACTACCTCAAATGCCTCCATTGAAGCTCCCACATTGAAACATAAATGAACCCTAAATTTCAAAATGACACATCCACTACTCCTAGTATCACCTATCATTACTTTCATTAAGAAGTTTTTTAGCTACATGTAATCCTATAATATAACTAGGGTAAGTTTTTCTTCCACAAACCTATCATTATTGAAATAAAAATCTGATCTAATATGCCTAGGACAAACATGTAAAGGTGATTTTAAAGATTTTGAAGCAATCTAAGAAAGCCCTAAAATTAAACATTTTGGAGGTAGTTATGCATTTCTAGCTTTTGATTTGTAGTGTTTTTAATTATTGCTTGAAGTAGTGTTATCATGAATAAGCCAAAAATATATGATGTTAAGGATAGACCTTGTTACCAATTCAAGAAGCATTCATTCAAATCAATAGAACATGACCTTCTCAAAAATCCTAGACAATATACTCTATGTTGAAGACATTAATTCTTACATCCATTACAAGTTTGAGATTATAGGCAATGAACATATGAATTTAAGTAAAATTTACAAGGAAGACAAAACTCTTAAGACTGAATTTCAACACCGTCAAAATCAAAACATCCTTCAATACATGGATTATGTTGATTTTGATGATGGTTAAGAAATAAGTTGAGACAAAAATTGGAATAAAATAGGATAAGAGATCCATAACTCTATCAGATATTAGACAACAAGATGTGAGAGTAATTTCAAAGATTCTAGGTTACAAAAAGCTTTATAGTAGCAAGAATAATTCAATATTTATTAGAGTGATTTAGACTTGATATAAGATGGTTATTGAAAGAAAATATTTTGACATTTGTGAAATCCTAAGACAATAGTTATTTGAAAACTTGAGAAGGATCAACCATGATAAAACTCAGCCTTTTAGGTTTGGTTCACTAATATTTCATATATTCTTTGATGGGTAAAAGTATAAAGCTATGTCACCTTTCAGGCTGACTTATTAGAGTGCCTGAATTTTAGTATTTCTATCTAAAAATCAATTTTGTTCTTGAACATATGATCAAGATAAATTCATTCTAGCTAAATTATATATAGTCTCATACTTTTCCAATTGGAAATATCTATTAAATGCATATTGTATACTAGTTTGCGTCTAATTACTAAAGAAATAAAATTATTTCAAAAAAGTGGCATTTCAATATCTCTTACTATTTTTTATGATATTTTCTGAATAACATATAAATACCATCTTATAGATCTCAGAGTCAAGAATATTTTCATATAGAGTTTATAGTGTTTTAATTAGATATAGTATATTGTATTTAAAAAATCCTACAAGCAAATATTTTAGCACTTAAAAATATGTCAATTTTGAGAAAAAAAAATTAAATCATATCAAATTTTTTAAAAAATTATATGATGTTCTAGAAGAGAGAGTCCTCTTTTAGAATGTATAAATTTTGTCTTGGATAGAATAGTTTGTTTTGAAAGATGAGGTGGGAGATGAGAACTATCGATTTCAAGTGAGTTAAAATTTAAATCATTATAAAAGAGAAAAATATAGGTCTAAAGACAATTTTTATTTTTGATTTTTCTAGCTATTTATGTTCTCTATAACATAGTCAAAGATCAAAGGCAAAAAAATTATTTCCATATAGTTTTGTGGTGGAAACTAGACCCCTAATTTTTAATATTTTTCAGCAACTAAAAATTTATCTATAACAAATAGGAAAATTTATCAATTCTTATTCCAAATAATTATTAAAAATTATAATCCTAAACTTCAACCATTTCTACACATTTCATTAGTATACTTCATTATCAAATTCAAAATAATAGTACCAATTTTATGTCATTGAAGGTGAACAATTGTACTTTTGTGTGCCTTTTCCTTTACAAAAGGGTGACATGGGTTTGTTCTTTTATTCTCATATTATTCATAAGTTTCCTAACATGCACCTACTTGCCTGGACTAATGATGTACCAACCATTACTTTGATAACATAACACAGCCACATGAAATATAAAGATGAAATTACTAATGATCTATTTGGTTTGTTCAAGGGATTTCAAAGATAGATGAAACAAAGGTATAAAATACCTAGATTAGTTGTGGAGAATTATGTTGATACAATCTATTTTATGGTTGAAACCAAGTTCACATGCATGGAGGTTATTGAGCCTAGATAGATATTTATTTTCCCTATTGGTTATAAGGTCAACTAAGATATTTTAGAACAATATGCTGAGGTTATGTTGGCCTCACCTACAGATAAAGATGCAAAAATATGGGGGACATATAAAGATAAATCTAGCCAAGTAAGGGAAGAATCATATATAGGAGATATAAAAAGGAAGGTAGAGACATTTTGGAAATTATTGTTGAAAAAAAGAGCATTAGTAAAGAAGAGTGGATAATGATGAAGAAGGGAAGCAAAGTTCCCACAAAGGCTAAGTTGTGAAGCACAAGAACAAAAATTGTAAAGGATAGTATGACAAAAATAGAAGAGGTGGTAGATACACCCTAATTTATAATCTTGTCTACTCTTGTCACTTTGATGTGTAATTTTTAAATTCCACTCAAGGAAAATGTTGATTTATGCCCATTAAATGTCTTATTTCTTGGGCCTAATAATTTTTTTTTTGGTAGCATCTAACTTGTCATATTCAAGATGTGTAACATAATTTATGGATTGAAGATATAATATGTGTATGGGCTATATGACAGACAAATAGCAGCACATACAAAAACATTATATTTATTTTGAATGATAGATATAAAATAGTATATACTAGAACAATCTATTATAGATTTATAGAAGCACATAGTCAAACACTATATTTGTTTGGAATGGTATAGTGGTAAATACTTGAGCATAGTTGAGAAACTTTTTGGGTATAGTCCATGATAGTAGCATGCTGATTTTGGAGAAAATTGCACTCAATGAAGTTTTTGCTGACCTATTTGAATGGGTCTTGTGTTACATTTTCCCTCTGCAAGCAATAGAATTATCTTTGTATACCAATTATTCTATTTCTCTAGCATACATAATTTTTATGTCATTCATCAACAAGATCCTTGGATCACAAGACAATTTGGAAAACATTGCTTTACTGCTCTTCTACACCAATCTGACAGCTATTGAAAACTAAAGTATGAATGAAGTTAAAATCATCAAAAAGTAAATAAACAATTAACATATTACAAGGACTTGATGAAAAATATCAAGGTGCATTGCATTTTCCTTCAGTATTCATTGAGTTAGCTCAACTTTTGATTCATTACAAGTGTTATGAATCAAATCAATATCTTCACCAATATTGGAATGATTGCTATCAAGTGAAATTTCATAACTAGTATCTCTTGGCTTATTTTCATCCCCATGTGAAAAGGTTGTTACCTCATGATATTGTGAAGACATATTACTACTTTTGTAAAAACCATAATTTTTGTGTCAACCTTGTCTCATATCTTCTCCCTTTACAAGTACAACACCTTCTAATTTTATAAGACCCTTGATCATTTTTGTGTCATGGTTGAAGCTACTCTGAAATGTTCCCATGTGGAATCTATCATAGCAACTATTTCATTGCCACATAATGAAGCATTATTGATAGATTATTCATCAATGTTCTTGAGTTTTACTTCTTGTTGGTCCTTGCTTTTACATCCTTGATAAAAACTAATATTATCACTATATTCATACCCCTCTTTTTACATCATTTTTAATATCCTTTATTTTTCCATCACAAACAGCACAACCATTTCATTCATATAAACCATTATCTTCACTCCTCCATAGTTCTTCCTTCCATGGTGTCATTAAGGTTGGTTGTAAGACAAGTGGTAGCAAGTACATATTTCTAGTGGCAACATACATAAATGAATAAATTTTGTTCAAAATTAATGCCAATATATAATATTTTTGATGATAAGGAATTCTCACAATTGTGAATGTCAAAAGCTTTAATTGTAGATGTCTATTTCATTCTCATCTATGTGTGTAAAAATTCCACATATTATTGTGGTATGTTTTGGAATTTTTCAACTATTAAGTAACAAAATACTCAATACTGAGATAATGAAGGCACAAATAATCTAAGGATCAACTACTTGCTACAAAAAATTAAATGTGTTTCTTGTCTAGACTCAACTATAATGAAATCAAGACAGATTTCCTACTCTTTATGCTCTGCAAAACCAAGGTGGGTATACCTGAGGTATGGAAGATATTTTTTTATACAACATCACACACATAGTTTTCTCACTCCATGACACTTTAAGATGACATACATCCCTTGTAAGAAAATTTGGTCATAATTCTTCTCAAATTTACAAGTATTTCTAGCAATACAAGCTAACCAAGGCTTGGAGATTACATGCAAAAAAGTGCTAACCAACATTGATATCTTTCAAACAGTAAAGTGAAATGTAATTTTGAATTTGAGCTTGATGCGTGCCTATGATTTCTTCATATACAAACTAAATTTGATAGATCAGTGCCTCATCCACTGGGATTCAGAGCTCACTCAATTCCTAGATCTAATTGATATCTTTACAATCAATATTATCAACAATTCTTACTGAAAATCCCACTTATATATATCCTTCCTATTACCATGAAAACCCTATCAATATCACTAAAGCATTTATTTAATTCATTTAAATTGATAGCAATAATGAATCGACATACAATTTGATTTAATTGCATTCAATTGGACAAGCTTTGCTTATACAATTCAAAATAACTAGGTAATAGAATGGAGACAAGATTTAACAAAAACATTAGTGGAGACAATCCATTTTTAGTAATATCTTCTAAAAACTGGATACAATTGATGTGAAACTCAAGATGAACTGAGATGAAACCATAATATCCTACAAGACATGATGTATTCTCAAACAATTGTAGAGGAATACATCATAATGTTCACATCAAGGTATTTGATTGAACAGACTCAATAGAAAGAGTGATACAACTATTTGGCCCCTTTCTCTAGCCCTGGAATCTCACTTATAAAGGGTGAGATGCAACAAGCTTCAGGCTTAGAGAAAATGATAGCTATCCTTTAAGACAAAAGATATTTACATTTTTCTATCACAAAATGACAAATTTTTTTGTAATAGAACACTTGTACATTAGAGTATTCTTTTGGTGGGCCCCTCTTCTGTTACATCTCTAAATGCTACAAATTTCATGATTTCTCTTATGCTATTTTGATTCATTGAAATATGTAGCCATCAAACTTGCCAATGTTGTGTCCTATTTTGATATTTTCAAGTTAACTTCAACTCAAGGATCTCCATTGGCTTCATCATGAACTATTAAAAAAAAATTTATTCTTATTTCTTCTTCTTCAATGTCATCATTTTGCGCCTCTGAACCTACAACTACAATTGGTTTCTTGTATTTATCCTCCTCTTTCATTTGATCTCATGTAGGTGTATCAATGATGTGTATTTCATCTTGATCCATCTCATCATTATCACTTTCAACTTCCTTATACTGCTTATTAGAAGCAATATCTACCATCCACTTGTCAAAAAGTGTGTCATCTGGCCAGTTAAACTATAGAATATCATTTTACTTCTTGATCACATACTCAACCTCTTTATCAATGCTAACAAAATCTTGTTTTAAATAATCAAAGAATAATTGGACCTTCACAATTTCCTCTATTGTGGTTTCCCACCATGCATGTCCTTTTTCATTAATGACTTTATTTATTCTAAAACAAAAAAAGTCATCTAATTCTTTGGCCCATTCATCCTTACTTTTCAATTTATTCTTCTTATGCAAATCAAATGGGAATAAATAAAAAATTTCTCTTCTATAGTTGTCTAGGTAACTAACAATCCTTCTCTATAACCCAACTCTTCTATCATCAAATTTTGGAAGATCATTAGTAACACCATAAGTTTTTTCCATGTGGTCATGTGAAAATTTTATAATAGAATAACATAAAAATGTGACCTCTTTTCTCTTTTTACTCCACTTATTGACAATGTGTTTCAAATGTCTCATCACTTTCTTTTATTTCCTCCCATATGTTTATTACCTTTGCTAACTAATCATAAAAAAATGTCCATTCAATTTTATTAACCAAATACATGAGAGCCTTTTTTAGTTTGTCCTCATACTAAACATTTAACTCTACATGCAATGCCCATAGTCTACTCTTCTCCTCTTCAAAATCCTCATCTATATAATACTATGGCCTCTGTGGTGTGTAAGGAATATCAATGAGGGGAGTGGATATATAAGGTTCCACTGGTGGACAAGGGTATGTGATCCTTGGCCTAGAAGATTGTCCCTTCATTTTATTTTCAAGTTCAATTCTTTTTTGAACTTCTTTATTATATGCCTCCAAAACTTTCTCTTACTTATCTGCCAATGCTAACCTTTCCTACTCATCCCTCTCTACAGTGGCCAAGGCTAGGTTAGATGTACCAACATTCAAATGTGCAAGCTCCACATTGGTTGTATCTTCTACCCTCTTCATAGTTATATTGCCTCTTAATTCAGTATCATCTAACCATGAGTACACAGTCTTGGATCCTTTTCTTATTGACCAAATGACTAAGGTAGCATGGTCTATAGTGAATGTGGTAGCTTTTATTTCTTTCATATTATGATCTTGTATGTTTAATTTATTAGAAGCAAAATTAAAAACTAGACCATCTATTGTATCCCAATTGGATAGCAGCAAAACATTGGATGCTCTTACCATCTGTCTCCCCTCTTCAGGGGTCAAGTTCTTAAATTCTTGTGTCATCTTCACCTTTATTTGGTTTTGTGCATCTACTTCCTCTGTCTCTAGATGTTCTACTCTTAATTTATTATACCTTTGTTCAAAAACCCCTATATTTTTTCTCCAAGCAAATTGATAGAAGGCTCTTGAACAAAATCATCATCTCAAGAAAATTTGTGGCTAGCCTATTCTAATATAGGGTCCAATTCCCTTCCTTTATGATTTGCTACTATCAAATCAAGGCTTGGCATTGGAGATTCTTGAAGATTTCCCTCTTCTAGCTCTGTCTGGGTAATAAATACTCCCCCTTGGGACCCCAGTTGTTCCACTTCTTCTCCAGTGAGCTACTCTCTATTTTGAAAAGGGAATTAGGTAGGGGAATATTCCTTAATGTGGAGACCTTGTTCTTTTATTATTATTTTCCTCTTGGGTGAGGGCTCCTCAGGTCTCTCTTCCAAAACAACACTAGTTGATCCTATCACTTGCTTGCCTTTGTCCACAATGGCCTTCTTATTTTGGACAATTAACTACCCTATTCCAATATTAGGAGTGAATGCCAATCTCCTCATGACCTATTTTACTTTATCAAGATAAGCATTAATAAAGAATTGTCTGTTCTCATTCATTGTTTCCATTATCTTAGGAAAGGTAAGCATGAACTAATTTATTTTATCTGCCTCTATTTTTTCATTATTAAGAGACTCATCATCTTTGTCAAAACAATGAATAAATTCCAAAATTCTTGAAAAATACCTTTCACTTCTCCTTTCTGGTCTCTTGCTCCTGGAAAGAGAACTCATTCCTTATTATATCCTCAAGGTAATAAGATTGATGTTTTATGTAACCAAGCTTAGCTTTGAATCTAAAAACCAAATCATAAAATCCCTTAGTATCACAAAAATGGGGATGAGACACATCCATCTTATACTGGTCAAGAAAATTGTGCATAAGCAACCAACCACCTTTTGTCATTACAAAATTGTGGGCTACAGTACAAATTGGGAAAAATGATCCTCTTTGTCTTCTTACCAAATAGGTTTTCTCCAATCCTCTCAACTTCCATAGTATCTCAACTATTCCAATTTTTAGGGGTACCTGGTAGGGAAATATGTGAGTGGTCCCTTGGAAACCATAAATTCTAAAAATAGTTGAAATAGAATATGGTATAATGTCTCCCTAATTGTGTGATACTTTGAAAACATAGGGGTTATCCATGGGCCTAATTAAATTTATTAAAGCCTTAGGGATTTTGGGATTGTCCATTAATAAGAGACAACTTAACCTTGAGGTAACGTACCTATCAACCTGACAAAACTAGCCTTTTCAACATCCCAGATCATATCTACACTCCAGAACTAAATTGGTAGAGATTCTCCCTCTTGTTCTCTATTCAAAACCATTTCTTTCCCAAAATATGTTACACCTTTGAAAAAGAACATATGCATCAGCAACGAGTAATGACCAAAAGTTTTTTCTATTTTGCCCTTTCCAATTCCAAGCAAGCCCATATCGATTTCTTCTCCTAAATAGGACGTAAAATAAAAAATAATATCAGCACTGAAAGAAGAAATTTGAGCCATCATATACATAAAACTTATAGGCATGATATTTTGCTTATCCTCACTAAAAACCCTACACAGAGTTATATTTATCTCCATAGCCTAGGAATTGAAATATTTCTTTTTAAAAGGTTACCTAATAGATGTTGTGATTACTGGAAAGTTCCCAATTGTGCCAATGTGTACCCTTAGTGCACCCTACCTAACCTTATCTCTTTTAGATAGATATTCCTTTTCCAAATCCTATAGGTCAATAGGTATATGATAATCTAAAAGTGGCTCTAGACCAAACAAATCTCAAATTTCCTTGGGGCTTACTGTGATAAGACATTCACCATCCAACCTTCTCACTACTCTAATTTTTGGGTCATAATTCTTAGAAAGAGCCATTAATAGGTCAAAATCCATGCAAACACTAGGGACCACTAATTTTCCCAAGTCAAAGTTCTAGACGTTCCCATGAGGGGCAAATAATTTCCTTTCCAAGAACCATTTTTTGAAAAGGTAGAACCCTACTCTAGAATTAATAGCATCTCTAACCCAATTTCCCTTATCATACAATCCATCAACAATTTTGAGTCTAGGGTTTAGAGAAGTTAATTTTTTCACTTGAGCAGACTCATTTATGGACTCAAGCAATTTTTGAAGGAGGTCATCATGAATATTTCTAGGTAAATAGTCTTCTTGACCCAAGAGAACTTTCTTTGGAGGAATGGTGAATAAAAATCATAGAAAACTAGAATACTTTGATATGTATGGTGAATTCAGGAACTTACTTGACTCTCTGCTACATTTTCTCTGTAATTCTATAATATAAGGTGGAAAAATGGAAATTCTTTCATGTTCTAATCACACCAAGTGTGATTTCTCAATTGCTCTAAACTTTTTGAAAGCCTCAAAATATGTTTGTGTATGGAGAAAATAACAAAAAAATTGCAATATACTCTATTTGTAGTTCGTACAAGAACCTTTCAATGTTCATAAATGAATTGCAAGGATAATAGAGTGGCACCACCTTCTATTTTGTAAAATACGCCATTGATTGCAAAAAAATTGATGATGCAGGAATAGAATAAAAGATGACTCATTTTCCACTCGCCAAGCTAGAAGTCAATGTAATAAGCTTTATCCATGTAAACCTTTCTTTTACTACTAGAAAATTGGTCTGGACTCACTAGCACTTGTGGACACATGTCATCTTCTAGCTATGTCACCATGCATAAATAGTGAGCAACTTCCTTATGTGACATAACGGCAATTGATGATTCATTATAATCTAATGATGTGCATTTGATTCATGCTTCAACTTGACTGTAGTGGGTCTGTCCATTTCTCCCTTTTCTCGCTACATCACTACCATTAAAAAGAAAGTGATTTCTCATAACAACTAAGCACCTACTATTGATGCAAATTGGATGATATGGTGAGGATTTTACAATTATCTTACTCAACTATGGTGGGCCTATGTATTTTTTTCCTTTGATTGGAATGTCCCATGGAATAAACATCAAGCAACTCTTCATGATGACTTGGTGATAGTCGTTGATGCAAATTAGATCTGATGGTCCCAATTCTTCATTTGCCTCTTTCTTGAGTGTGTTTCCATGTCATATGCAACTTGACAACACTTTGACATATGGAAAAATCATGTATAATTTTTATGGTCCCAATTCTTCATTTGCCTCTTTCTTGAGTGTGTTTCCATGTCATATGCAACTTGACAACACTTTGACATATTGAAAAATCATGTATAATTTTTATGGTCCCAATTCTTCATTTGCCTCTTTCTTGAGTGTGTTTCTATGTCATATGCAACTTGACAACAGTTTGATATTTTGGAAAATCATGTATAATTTACAACACAATAAAATCAAGCCCTTTTGTGTCTTTTTTTATTTGATAAGGTGTTAGTTCACTACCAGCATAAATCATGGCTTTTGCAATCATGACATAGCGCCAACTACATTCTTTAAAAAAAAAATTAGTACATAAAACACACATGTTCTTAATTGCTGCCAATGTGTCACAATGATTGTGTAGCTTATTGCTAACTAGGGAACTTTTGGAGCCTACCTATCAATATAAACTATTGCCATGTTCCACTTTTCCAAGCAAGTGACTATGTCCCTACCGATAGGATTCCTCTATTTCCTAGTCATGAGATGGTGACCTCCTTAAGGCTTTAAGAGATTCCTATGTCAATAAAATCACATGTTTCTATCATTATCACTGTATTGAATGCTTTAACAATACATCATAATCACACAACCACATTAAAAATAGAGAAAATTTACGATACCCATTCGGTTTGATAATTTCACTTTTTTCATTTTCATGGCAAGGTGCTATGTCACTACTGATAGGATTCTTGTATTTTCCAGTTCCAACATAGCAACCTCCTAGATATTACCAAAAATCGGTGATGGAAAATGTAGCATATTCTAACTAGTCTCCTTTCCAGTACTGACATTTCTGACATTAGTCATACTGCCAAAAATTTCAAAATAATTAAAAACTTGGTGCCCACTTTCTACTTCACATCTCTGTCTTTCTGTTTCACAATGTTTTCCATGTTGCATATGATAAAATCCTTGTAGTTTGTGATAGGGACATGAAAACCACTATAGATCTGAAGGAGATCTGATAGCAGGAATAATTTTTTGAAAAGAAACTAAAAGGAAATAATTTAAATAGCTCCTGAAAGAATATTCCACTTTCAAAATTGAATTGTCCACAAATTTTTTTAAAAGGAAGCACATGACCTAACAAGTCTACTTGGGGCCTTAAAAAAATAATTTGATAGGGTTTCACCTAATTTTTAATGAAACTTTGCACAAACCAAACCCTAACCTATAGGATACAAACTTATCTAATTTTTTACTTATGAAAAATCAAACCACCAGTATTTTTATATCTTCTGCATTAAATCAAATTAGTTGTGAGTTTGGTATATATTAATTTCCATATATTCCCCAATTAAAGTTAACAGCAATTGGGATCATAGCTTTTTAGGCATTCGCAATTATAACATTATTTTTTTAATGAATACTTTTCTTATTACTATATATATTTATTTTATAATTCATTTCATTTTTTAGATGCAATCCTTACTAAAGAGATAGTAATATTTTATTATTTTATTATTATTGATTATATAAAAGATACTACTAGTGCTTGTGAAGAAAGTCCACACCTAACAATATGAATGTAGAACAAATTAATGTGACAATACCTAGATTGTGGTCTTGGTTCAAAAGAAAAGGTGATGAAAAATGTTATTTTCCTTTCAAAAAATGCAAGGGCTTAAAGAGTCGATGAATTATAATCACAACTCAAAAAGACATTGTAGGCAACATGATCACATTAAAGGGGGAAAGGATTTTTGTCCTTTGGTGAATTTAGATTTCAAACTCGTGAAACATGGTGGTGTGAATATCAAAGCAAAAGGTAATTCTCCCATGGAAGAAGATGATCATGATGTAGAGAACAAAATTAAAGATTTTTGCATTGGTGTAGTTGATAATGTGGCAAAGAATAGGATTGAAGATGTTACTGGCGCAACTGATGAAGATTATGAATACGATGATAGTCGTGCATCTAATGATGATGATGAAGAGGCATGTGAGCTCCTATACCAAGGCTCCCAAAAAAAATTTCTCTCCATTGTATTGTTGTTGGTAAACTTCAAGGTTATGAATGTTATATCCAATGTAGCAATCTCATGTATGGTAAGGTATAGTGTTATTTTTGTCATCTTCTATATTAGTGTACCATTAATGTTATTTATATTAACAATATTTTTCCATAGGTTGATAGGTGAGTGTTTTTTACCACCATCAAACATTCTAGCTTACTTTTACTGAGAATTATTGACCATTATGAAAGATATTGGAATGGAGTATCAAACAATACATGCATGTCCCACTGATCATATTATATATCACAAAAAAAATTAATTTAAAGCACAATGCCCTTATTTTCATATTAGTAGATATCAATTAGATCAAATAACCAAAATGGTGCCTCGCAATGTTTTTCGATACATTCTCATTATTCCATGTCTACAATGATTATTCAGGTGTACTAGCTTGGCACAATTTATGGATTACCATGCATGCAATAGAAGTCAAGATGGCATTATGTGAATGCCTATGGAAGGTTTTTCATTTAAGGGCATAGAATATAGGTGTCCATTATTTAAAGAAGAACCTCATAATCTAAAGCTTTCATTCATAGTAGATGATGTCAATCCATTTGGAGTGATGGTATCTATTTACTCAGTCTGGCCTATTTTTGTTATTAGCAATAACATTCCTACCTCGATGTTTGTAAACAGGAAGCACATAATGTTGGAAATGATTGTGGTAGGTATTTTTCCATTTAATACTCATCTAAATTAATTTATAAACATAATATCAAAATGGTTGTAATAATTATGTTTTGTTTATGTTCATTCAACTAGGTAAGGACCAAGTGAAAGATATGAATGTATATATTGAGCCATTGATTGATGAGCTATTGGAGTTATGGAAAGGGCTCACTATGCACAACATCTTTGGACTAATTATTGAAAGATAATTTCAATTCCATGCAATGCTTGTATGGACAATACATGATGCCCCTAGACTAACAAATTTTTGTGGTATGTAAAATTGTTAACACATACTTTTGGTATGTAATAGTGCTAACACTTTTTCATTGTATGTTTAAGTTGCATGTGATAATTGTAAATATGAATCTTATAGTACACATGTCATCCAATTATACACGATCTTGTAGGTCTTCAGACAAAGGGAGAATTTGCATGTTCAATTTGTGGTTCAAAGATGAAATCTTGTCATTCAAAAAAGTTTAGGAAAGTAGGTGTTCAATGAACATAGGAACTTTCTCCACAAAAATCATAAGAATCTAATTTCCAAAAACATCTTTTCAATGAGAAATAAGAGATGACATCAAAGCCACGAAGAATGACACCTCACATGTGGAAGTTGGAATACAATAGAATCAATCATTGAGGTAATGCCATTCCATCCGATGCAAATTTTCGTATGAAATTTAAATTTGGATGCTATCTTTTGTTTATTAATGATATAATTAATGTTTGTGAAGGTCATCAAGGCATCAATGAGAAACTTCTAAAAGGACTTAAAATCTATCATAGACAATTTAGCAGGTTTTCATACTACAAGAAACTCCTAATCGTGCATTTGTTTGATGCTATGCATATTGAAAAATATGTAACAAAGGTACTATATAAAATATTGGATGGAAGGCGTGACAAAGAAAATTTGGTCAAAATTTGCAATTTTTGCATTGATATTGATGAATCCAATCATACATTGATTTTTTTTCCTTGAATCAAATAGAAATGGAAACTAGATTAATATGAGTGTCATTCCTTGGTTATTAACACAACAACAAACTCATGCCCTATATGAAGCCATATAAAAAAACTAAATTTCCCACAGGATTTGATGTAAACATAAGTAGTCTCATATCAAAGAAAGGTGATTTTGGGTCAAGGTTGAAAATGCATGATTGACATATGTCCATTAAAGTAATTTACTTTCTTCTCGACTTACAATAAATTTGTAAAACATCATGTACTTTTGATTGCTTTATTTTATAATTTATTGAAAAGATCATTTTATTATTACTATAATATGTTCTACCTCTATCTCTTCCACACAACCTTGATAACATGAGTGCCAAACACATTATATATGATCTTGGGAAATATATGCGGTTAGAAGTGTTATTTTTTAGATTTGATGTATATAAGTTTTATTTGTATTGTTACTATATATTTTTGTGATGATTATCTTCTAGGTTCTTGTCATCTAAAGAAATTGATAAAAAATACATAAAGCATTGGAAAAGAAAAATTCCTCAGCTTTTATTTGGGATGTGAAAGTGTCTACCTTCAACTTTTTTCAATGCACAAGAACACTACCTCATACATCTAGTTGAGGAGATTGAATTGTGTGGACCTATACCAATTAGGTCAATGTGTATGGTTGAGAGGCACTTAAATTTTTTGAATGGTTTGGTTCAACAGAGAGCACACCTTGAGGGTTCCATAGTTGAGGGATATATGGTCTACTAGACCCTAGTGTACATTAGTGAATATCTTCCCAAATTTGCATCAAAGATCCATGTGGATCACATTCGAGATCCCACCTCCTTTAAAATATTTGAAGGGGAGTACTTGATGAAAACTATAGATTGAAAAAAATGAGAGTTAATTATAAGATGTTATTGTAATTAATTAATTCTTATCCATCATCACTATAAGTTTTCTCTAACTAGTCTATTTATTTTATTCAATTGCTCATGAGTGGGATGCACTTCACTTGTATATTGCAAACAATATAGATTGGATGATGGTATGGATTGAATGATCTCAACAAAATGGTCACTCATTAACATGGGAAGGTGTTGCTTAGTTGGTTAAAGAAGCTAATTGTAATACAAATCCCAATGTTATGCCAATGGTAATTGATCTAGCAAATGGTTTAAGAGGTGGAAAGGTACGCATGAGTTAATCTATCATGACCCATTTATTTAATATCAACTCACAATAGGATGCATAATTTTGACATGTTTGATTCATAATAGGTCAAGGACCACAAAGCTAGTACTACAATGGCCATAAATTTTTCATAAAAAAGGTGGATGACACTAAGAGAACTTTTGATTCTAGGATAACAGCAGTCTTCAAGGTCACCAATATTTCATCTAGAAATGGCATGCATCCTCAAAAATATGAAAACATAAACTATATAATTTTGGACAATATAGTTGAGTGTGACTTTAATTCCTTCAAACTATTTCTATTCATTGTCAAATGCTACATGCTATGACTAAATCAAAATGATCCTAATAAAACTATTAATGAACATGATAATAAATTTACAATGATTAATACAAGTTCATTTGAGCTAGTTGGAAATGAGATCTATGTTCTTCCAAAGTAATGTGAGAAAGTATTTTACTTTGGCATTCCACATAACTGGGTTGGTCATTTTTTGTTGGACATGATCCTAGAGGAAGACTGGTAAAGTATAATGTGATTGAAGAAGAAGATACTGAAGAAATGGAAGATGAAGTAGATGATGATGATGATGGCAAAGATGTTCACAATGATGGTGATGGAATTAATGATGATGATGATAATGGTGGTGGTGGTGGTGGTGGTAGTGAAGATGGTGATGGTGGTGATGGTTATGGTGATGACGATGATGACGATGATGATGATGATGGCCATAGTGATGATCATGATGTTGATGATGGCCATTCTAAAAATTTGTATGATCATGGTGATAGTGATGATGTTCATGATGATGAGATGGATGAAGAAGATGATCAATGACTTGATCAATGGAAATGTATTAGGTGCTTATTAGGTTGAAATATTTGTTACAATGCTCAATTCTTGGTGTTAATTACTTATAATATTTTTTTGTAGAGGAAACCAATTAAAAAGTATATAATGATTACGACAAATGAATATTTTTCATGTTATGTTCTATGTAGCTTGTAGCATAAGTATCATGGAATTTGTAACTAACTTAAGACAAATGATTTATATATATGTAGGAAACTATCCTCTTTAATGAGGAGTGTACATAGTCACATGGATCAGGAAGTATAAGTTTAGTGCATGCTTGCTTTCTCTTTACATTCAACATTAATGTTTGGAAAAATTCATCAATATTAGCCTCATTTTATTAAAAAAAAATTCACTTCATATACTATATCTTTCATTTGATGGGCTATAAGTACCACCAAATAGGTATCTGTCATATTTTTCTTCCTCAAGTGAGGAAAATATGGGAATAGAAGTGGATAGTGAGACATGTAGTAGGTCTATGAAAGAGAGATAAAATAGAGGTCAAAATATTAGAAGATAATTCAATAGACACATGCAATTTTTCCTTGTTCAAGGGGGATCATTTTCTTTTGATGATGAGACAAAAGGAAACATCAAGGTTCCCTTGAGGTACACACATCTTGAGAAAGAATGGGTACCCAAGGAATTACCTCCAATTAACACTATTTTTTGTGTTAACAAGAACATATATCACATAGCTCCATCATCACTACATGGTTCGGGCCTATTGTCCATGGATGGCATAAACGTTAGTTATAAAAAAGTTTTTGAATTGATGGAGTATGTAGGACCATGTTACAATTACAATATTTGGATGCAGATAGTTCAATATAAAAAAAAAAATATGCATAGGTATACACTGTCTACAAATTATCTATAATGGAAAGAAAATGATCAAAGTAAAATACTTTTTGTGTACATTGATGGAAGGCCAAACACAATAGGGAACACTATAGGATTTACAAATAATGCATGTCCTAGGTCAACTAATAAGTGAACCAATTGCATTTTCGGGGTGCGTGAGGGAAATCATGTTTTTTAGGTGTGATCAAATTAATAAGTTCATGGGAAGAGTTGCTAATAGATTACAACTTGAATTGCATAGATACAAAGAAAGTTACTATCATGGGACTTGTAAGTACTATATATGTAATATTTAAACTAATTACTTCCAATTAGAACTCCAATATACAATATACCATTTTATTAATTTATTTTTTTGCTAAGTTGGCTATTCCTTTCATTATTTTGATATATATATATATATATATATGTATGCATATATACATATGTATATATATATGTATGCATATATACATATGTATATATATATGTATGTATATATATGTATGTATATATATGTATACATATATATGTATGTATGTATATATATATATATACATACATACATATATATGTATACATATATATACATACATATATATATATATATATACATACATATATATATATATATATACATACATATATATATATATATATATACATACATATATATATATATATATATATATATATATATATATATATATATATATATATATATATATATATATATATATATATATATATATGTTCTTTGTCATAGGATGACATGGCCGATCCATTGGATGACAGAGTTGGGGATGTTGCTCCCGCCCCTTTTGTAGTGCGAGTAAACCTTTTGTATAAAAATTTATGAAATTGTAATTTTACAAAATGTCATCTTATTATGTTATTTTTGTTAAGGTATTGGACATGTTTTGATTGTTTTACTGATTTTTTTTCACAATTTGATGCTTAAGGAAAGGGAAAACAACATATTACACAAGAGAAAATACTTGCTAATATGGCGGCCACAATATTTTGCAATGATGATATTACATATAGTAGTGACCCTATAACCATGTGTAAAAAGAGTATCAAGAGTATCAATCTACAAATTATTGGGCTTATGATGGATCCAACTCAAACAAAATAGAAAGAGGCCACAAGAAATGAATTGTGCCATAGAGCATGTTGTCTGGAAGTAAGAAATAATGTATCTTTTTCTAGGACAATAGTTCAATAAAGATTTATGTTTTATACTAATTGTATGGATCATGAACCACAATATCTATATTTTATTACAACAATTATTGAGGCCTTACCAAGTTTTTCCACCTAACAAAGGTACCAGTGTAGCTCCTACAGATCTATGATTATTATTGATAGTTTTATATTACTGTACTAGTCATTTTTTTGCAATTAGGTACTGATGATGTGCATATGACTCCTTCCATGAGGTTAGCTAACAAGATCGGCAACAAGGAGTATGCAAACATCCACACCTGCTGCAGCTAGAGTTGGTAAATCCTTGTTTCACTACATTTTGTTATGTGTTAAATATGATTTGATTTGTACTTTCTTGTTCATTTAATATAGTAGGACATTGATTAACTTTGTGCAGGGATAGGTGCACCTTCTCATGATGATAGAACAGATACCAATACTGATGATAATTTACCAGCCTTGCCTGGACTAGCCCATGTTACTTCTACTGGATCATTGGAGGCATCATTGGTGATGGCCAAGAAAGATATAATTTCCTTAAAATTGTAATTATTTAGAGTGTAATTGTAGTTTACTTATTCATAACTCATTTTCCACTAATGATCCCATGATGATTTTTCAAGAAATGATCTTTTAATGAAACTTTTTATTATTTAACATTGAAGATATTTGGGCCCACATTACATAAAAGGTATGTAGCTTGATATAATTGGTTCCTATATTTTTCCATTCACCCATTTTTTGTAATATATTCAAGGTACATAGCTTAAACTAATATTTTTATCTAACAATTTTGTTTTTTTGTTAAAAGGTGGAATGAGCAAGCCCCTAAATTAAAAGATCAGCTCATAAAAATTATGGACGAGCTCTTTGGTCAAAATATTTTGAATAGAGTTCAAATTCCTAAAAAATCTTGCAAACATCTAAAGACTATGAGAGACCAATATAGAAGGGCTCTAAAGTTCAACCCAAAGTACAAGTGTCCTCCTATGGTTCCAAAGCTAGAGTGAAATGAAATCATTGAAGATGCAAAATAGATAAGACTAAGAGATAAAGGAATTAACCCACCACGTAGTGAAAATAGGTATATGGTAGTATTAATGTAATTATGCACAAATTAGTGATCTCTAGTTATTCATTAAAATGCTTGACTTGATTACAATAAGTGCTTGAATTTCTTAAAATAACTCAATATATAGACATTCTAAACAAATGTAATAGACTATCTTAGAGTGTCTGTGAAACCTTGACTCTTCTAAATCTTTCATTTGGAATAGTAAATGCCACTAGGTGAAAAACTTGCTTATTTCACAATTTCTCCATACCAATTCCACTTCATTCTAAATTTAAAAAAATGATAGGAAGAATGAGAATCCCCTTGATTGATCACATAAATTTGAATGTAGTCCACCTAGCACATACTAGACAAAGCCATGTCATCAAGTATTGAGTTAGAAATTAAAAAGTAGCGAAGAATCTTGAAAACTGAACTTATCCAGAAAAGAAATCAATACCTCTTATTGTCATGCTTTTCTTTTTCTTTTTTAATAACCATTTTTCTGATAATATTTAGATTACTAGTGTTTGAACAACATCAAATTAAGACAAATATGATTGATTCAATGCTAAAAAATTGTTGATTCTTATTCATGTTTAGAATTTACTCTATTGTTATTGATTAATTGATTGAATGAATTCTTCAAATTTGATTATTCGAGGTATTGGTGTGATATGATTAAGTAATTATGATTCAATGATTGAAGAATGATGATATAATGAATGCTGGTTTGATATATCATTAGATGATGGTTAATGAATGTTGATTTAAAAAAATTATTAATTTTTAAAAAGGATATACAAAAACAGCTTGAAAGATAGGGAGCTTATAAAGTTAATGTTAATATTTCAGAGTGGCTTGTACTGTAACAAAGAGATTTTATCAAAGATTAATCTTACTTGGTGAATAATTATAGGCCAATTTTCTATAGCAATGACAGTGATTGACTATAGTTTATTATGACAAAGAGAAGAACTTCTTATTAAATAGAAGTATACCTTGGATGTCTATAGGAATAGGGAAAAGAGAAAATATGAATATTGTTGACCCTATCAAACAATACCCATAACCTTCATCAGAAATCCAACTCTAGTTGATTTTGTAAAAGAAAGTTCATAACACCCCAACACCCAATCATGAGCCAATGAAAACTTCTAACATAATTTTAAGTCAAAAAATGTATGTTTGTGTTGGTTCAAATCATTTTATTAATTTTCATGTTTCACGACCTTACCATACTAGCTAATATTTACATATCTGTATAACATTTGAATTTCAAGAACTAAATATAAATATTGGGTTGTGACTGAAGTGGATCTCTATATAACCACCATGTTTCCTCATGTTTATCATGTCCCTATACAAGATTAAAATGCACATCATATGAATTATCTTTTTGGGAATTTGAATCAGATTAATAGATCACCTACAAGAGTGTTTTTCATGCATTTCATAGTGTCTACCATATCTGAGTATCCATCATCAACACTACTATTCTATTTGATCATTAGAGAAGGGTAAGGCCACAATTTTACTCTATCTATTTTCTAATTTTGTGTTTAAGTAATGGTTGGAGTGCCTAGATTCAGTGCTAGAGCTATAATTTAGTGACCATGAATTACAAGAATGCCCTCTACTAGTATTGAGACAAATGAATTCTCACCTGATTGCAAAATTTAAAAAATAATATTATTCATTTGGAATACAACAAATATGTCATAAATTGAATTGATTAAAATATGATGACAACCATGAGATGTTAAAAAAACTATTTGGAAGTACATCATTTGTTCAAACACTAAAAATTATGGTAGATTGCATGCTTGGAAATTTATATAATGCTACCAATTATCAAATATCCTTATGACACAAACAAGATGCTTGAAGCATTAAGCACAAACTACAACATGCAATTTGCACCATATTTGTACCACCCTAATATCAACATAGTATGGAAACAATGGCATGTTTATTTTGATTATGGATTTAGGTAGATATTTTTAGAAGTGTGATGGTGGATTTATATAATCACACATATTTCACAGTTTACATATATAGGCTACAATACACATCAAAGACTACACAAGCTAGGAAAGAGAAGGTTGGTCAACACAATATTGGCTCTGGTGGATATTTGAAAGCTTACTCACACCTTCTAAGTAGGGCACTGAATTTAATCCAATGCCCACAAAAGAGGACAAATAAATTGGCTTCAAGCAAGGCTATAAAGAAGTGGTTTCCTGCCACCACACAAATTCCAATGGCCAAAGAGGTGTACCAGTTCACACACAGGTAAATAGGCCTAACAAATAATAACAAAAATTAGAACTTCATGAGAAATAATCTATTTGATGTTAATCTTGAACAATGATAACAATGCATGCATGACATTTCACTGCAACCTACTACTCCCAACACATATCTTACTCATGATGACAAAGTCACAAATCCTACACATGGAGAATGTCCTGATGTGCATCACAATGATATAGGTAGATATTCAATTTCTATTAAAAATTAATTATGTAATTATTAATAAAATTTAACATGTTAAATTGTAATTAGTGTAACCTTTATGTAATAGTTTTTTAGTATGTAAAGTGCGATGTTAGTGCTAAAAATGTTGAGCTTGAAGCCAAACAAAATGTGAGAGTAGATGATGTGGCACTATCAGGAAAAGAAAAATCCATGTTATGTTATGTAGATTAATGAAATACTTATAACATTAAAAAAATGTTTAGAATTTTACCCATTTATTTCTTATTGTAGGGCTGAATCATCCTTGTCCACAAAAAAAGAAATGGAAGCCTCATGTCATAAGATAAGAACCACAAGAGCCACAAGAGAAAGCCAAAGATAGTCATGATGTTCCTATTAGCCTTTATCTTCAACAAAAGGAAAGAAAGAAGAAGAAATGAATGTTAAAAACCTTGTATGATGATGAATGTGTTGATGAATTTTTTTGAATGTTTCTTATTAATGTATTTTATGTCATGTTATCCAATATTGTAATGTGATTATAATGATGGACATGTTCATGAATTATTGATGAATTTTTTTTATTAAGGAAAACAAGTTTTGCAGGGACCTGAAACCCAAAAGTTTTATAGCATGAAAGTTAAGACAATAAAGTCTAGCAAAACATGAAACAACAACCAACAACCAAAAAGAAAAAAAAGGCTAGAGGCTAGGAGGCAAAATCCAATTGCTAGAATGAAAAGGAAAACCAAACCTAATGGTTCTCCTTATCTAGATCCTGCAGAGTTTCTGCAGCTTCATTATCCTTCTGGTTGTCCGCTTCTTCCTGGTTGATGTTCTAGGCTTCCTCCTAGTCCAAATTATCCACTTGGTCCCTGCCAGCATTCAGATCGACCTCTTCCTTACCAATGTTCTGGCTAGTCGACTTCCCCATGTTCCCCCCGATGCCAATTCTCATAAGAGTATCCCCTAGGTTGACAATGTTCTTGTTCAAACTGTGCATAGTGTCCACAATTTGATTAGTTAGAATCTAGATGATGTTATCTAATCTCTGGACTTTCTATTCAACATGAGAAGATCTATCCTCTTGATCATTTCTGAAGTCTTGGCCACTGCAGTGCTTCTGGCTATCATCCTAATCATTCATCCTTCTAGTGTTCTCCTAGACTCTGCGAGGGCTTTGGCTACTATCCTGGATAATCTTTTCCTTTAGAGCCTCAATTTCCTAAAACAACCATTTGATAGATCAGAAGTTATCTATCAACCCATTCTTTGCATTGTTATCCGAGGGAGCATCGAGGGTATCAAGGGTTTCCTCCCTATCACTGCCCCACCCCTTTTCCTCATCCTTTACAGTGTCCTTCCCCTTCACCTTGTCCTCATCCTTAGACTCAGTCTCAGTCTCCTCTTCTTCTTCACTATCATCTTTGACTTACTGGGGCTCAGGCTTGGGAAGAATGGGAGGGAGACCTCTAGGGCTCTTTTTGCTAGGAAAGTGGGGGTTCATGGCAGTAGAGATGGCTTTGGTGGAATAATCTCTATCCTCCAATTTAACAAATTGAACATCCTCAGAGTCTAAATTGGTAGTGTCCTCTAAAGCATTCCTAGGGTCACTGAGGGTTTTTTCGTTGGTTTGAGCTTTCAAAAACTCATAAACCAAGAGGAGAAGGCCTTCATGGAGGACAAGATTAGTGATGGGTTTTCTCTTGAAACCCTCAATATTCTTAGACATGGAGGTGAAAAGAAAGAAAGGAAAGGAAATTTTAACAGCATGCCTAAAGTGGTTAAGCAACACAAAATGGTGTGTTCTTATCCTATCGAACCTAGAGTCAAGAGTGATATACTCAATGAGAATCTTGAGAAAATACCTCCATAATTTTTTGATGGATTCCATCTTATAGTAAGTGTCTATCTTGATAAGTTTGTTCCTCTTAGCATCGTCCTTGACAAATTCACTAACAGCATTGGCCAACATCTTTTTAACCCTGAAGAAGTTTATGCCAACCTAAGGGATTTATGTCACCTTTTCTATCAATCCCTTAGTGATTTTGTGGGTGCACCATCTATTTTAATTTTCCCATTGTTCCATGTTTCCACCATCCCCTTGGTAACCCTAGCATCGAAGCCATGAAGCTTCTCGATGAATCTTGCTATACCCCCTTTTTCAAGCTTGTGCCAAACCTTCCCCTTCCCCTTCCACTTCTCCATTTCCCCCCAAGGCTCTCCTCTGATCCTTTCCCCAACCATGGTAGACTTCGGCTCTATAAACCCTATTCCTCTAGTAGAAATGTTGAGCTCAATTTTCTTTGAGATGCTGAAAACAAAAATGTAATTACAATTTTCCTTGAGCTCAAAGCGTGCCATATGTATGTGTGATTATGACTTCAATAGAGCTCCACATGACTTGTAATTACTCCCCTTCTGACATGAAATTTGTTGTATCTTTCCATAATTAAAAAGGGGTGATATTAGTACCCTAAATTTGATCCTACCAGAGTAACTCAATTGCCGTTGTTGGGATTTCATCTCCATTCGTCCATGTCATCATCGAGTTTCTAGTAACAACATCATTGGAAAACCAATCAGCAACTGAGTTGGCTTCTTGATAAGTGTGGCTGATGAAAGTCCTTTTGAACTTTCCCAAGTTAGATCTAATATCCTCAATGATGTTAACAATTGTCCAAGAGGGCGGAGCATGTCCTTTAATATAATTGATAATGTTTAGGGAGTCACCCTGAAGCCATAGGCTCTCGATCCCTGACGCTAGGGCCAACATTACAATCTATCTAGCCATAGTGGCTTGAACAAAGGGATTGGTCTGGTGACCAAGAGGGAAAGAAATAGCTATAATTCCTCCTCCCAAACAATTTCTGATAATGCCATTGCTACCGATCAATCTAGGATTCCCCTTAGCCACCCCATCAAAGTTGGCTTTGTGCCAGTCCTCAGGGGGTAAGGACCATCTTGCTTCCTATCTTCTCTTATCCCTATCTTTCTTCCTACCTTTATTGTTCCCTCCTTAATGTTTGCTCCCTTTGTGATGGAAAAGTTCTCCATAGTTAGACCTTCAATTTTCTCTACAATTATGAACTCAGTAGCCTCTCTGTCTCTAAAGATTTGAATGTTACACTCTTTCCAAATTCCCCAAAAAAAGTGTGGGAGAATCTAGGAGTTGAAAAGATAAGTATCCAAAATAGAGTGGTGGCTTCTCTACTGGCAGAAGAAGTCCTAGCAAAATATTCCACACCTTAGAGGAATAGGGGCAAAGGATGAATAGGTGATTTACCAATTCTAGGTTAAGCTTGCAAAGGTTACACCTATTGGGGATGAATTGGCCTTTCTTGGCTAAATTGTCCAGGGTAAGAATTTTGTCTTGTAGTAGTAGCCAGAAAAAGATATTAATTTTGGGAGTGAGGAGTGAGGCCAAAAATCTAGGCATTAGCCCATAATGGCTTCTCCATTCTAGCCCATAAGGAGAAGTAGCCAGAGGCTACAGAGAAAGCCCATCCGATTTATCACCCCAAATGACAGAGTCCCTGTTGTTGTTGATGGGGGTGGCATTTAGAAAAATCATTAGAGGGATAAGGTTCGGGGATAGCTCAGAGAGGTCCTGCCAAACTTGACCAATTTTGTAATCACCAACTTGCCTACCATAACTTTCAATGCACTATTCTACCCATCTTCAATAAATGGGGTGGTTGATAAGAGGTCCCTGACTAGTCCAGTGTTCTACTGGAATAAGATATTATCCCCTTTGCTGACTTTCCATTTGGCGTTTGACTTTGTCAAGGGTCTAGCCTCTGAGATCCCATTCTAGATATAGAACCCCTAAGGAATCGCAGTCTCTTTTATCAAGAAGTTAAAGGTTTGTCTTCTCAGATATTTCTCGGTCAGGATATCCCTCCAAACACCTATGCTTTGAAAGATATGCCATAACTATTTGGCCAAAAGGGCATTGTTAAGGTGTTTAATCTTTCTGATGCCTAGACCTCCATAGCATTTTGGGAGATAGACGAGATCCCAAGTGACAAGGTGACATCTCTTATGGTCATCAGCCCCTGACCAAAGGAAGTCCCTCTGAATCTTCTCCATTCTATTTGCATGTTTGGTAGGGATTCCAAAGAGGCTTAAAGCATAAGTGGGGAGGTTCTGGAAAATGGATTTCACTAGAGTACACATGCCAGCTTGGCTAAGGGTAGCCCCTTTCCATCTAGAAATTTTCTTATTGATTCTATCAATGATGCTATTCTAGAAGGAGTCCAGGGGTCTGGAGCCCAAGGGCAGGCCAAGATAATTGGCTGGTAGGGCTAATTATTGATGAATGTTTATAGGTATTAATGAATTATATATCATGTTAATAAATTTTATGTGAATATAATGATTGATGTGTTCACAAATTGTTTAAGAATCTTTCTACATAATAATTAATTGTATGTCATTGTTGGAGTAAATACATATTTACTCTTTACACTTACTTAAGTTTACTTAGGTTAATGCATTATTTTATTATTTTATTTTGTGAGAAACTTAGAAGTTTGCACACATTTTTGAGTTGTCATGTTGATAACATAGAAGCATGCAACTCTATTTTAGCACATGTTGTCTACAACACTGATTTACATGTTAGACCCTTGTAGGCTTATCCTCTCATCATCACACTTATTTTCATGCTTAATGGAGGATAACCCATATCTGGTGGATATGTGCTTGGTTGTATGACTTATCATGTAGCTAATTCTGAGGCATTCTATATGTATCTCAGAGGCCTTTATATATAGGAACTCCTAGTGTACTCTTAGTGCATATTGAATGAATATATCATCATTATGATTATACTCTCTCTTTCTGGTCTATAGTTGTGCTTTTATTTGAGTACTTAGTTCTTGGGTGAATTTTTCCCTAAGAAAAATTCTTACATGGTATTAGAGCTATGAGATTTTCTCTTCTCATAGTCATTTGAGACCATTGTTACTTTAACACCTTAGCCCAAATCTAGAGTACTACAAAAATTGGGAGCATCTAGAGCTAGATTTGACCTTGCCATTGCATCCGAAATGCTGATTTGGTGAAGATTGACTAAAAATATGACTACACAAGCCAAAGTCGACCGTGAGGCAATTTTTTTTTTTGCAAATCGACACCCGGAGGCCCCAATTCGCAATTTAGGTATGGTCATTTGTAGATATATTTGATTTTTTTTGGGTCTTTAATTTAATTCTCTGCATTATTTTTCAACTGTATTATTTCAAAAAAAAAATTCCATCCAGGCAACTAGCAGAGAAATTCTTTTGCAGGTACTAGGGTGTCAGATCCCAACCCTATGTAGAGGAATATTCCATTTGGCAGATTTATTATAGTACTGGCGCATCACAGTCGAAGGCTATACCACATTTACCAACCTCATACTTGGCACAGTAGACCAATTGGTGGCAACTTCCACCAAGTTCCTCGCAACCTTGTTTATTACAACACTTGCGGGCTTCTGCTTAAAAACACACATGTCATTGCTTGCCCCACCAATGTGAGATTATAAACCATAACTCTAGCATTCACAAAATGAACTATCAGCTGCCTAAGTCTTTTCTGGCACTAACTAATAGATTTTGGCAACTGCTTTTACTGGCTCACACCATTGAAAATCTAGCAACCACTGGCAAAGGAAAACATCCTGCTACATTGAGACTATAGGCAGATGTCAAAATCAAGTAGCTCCAATGCTGCAGTACCAGCTAGCCATGTGTCTCCCCTATGACATTAGATAGCAGCCATGTGGATAAATTTGTAGATGCCACATAGTAAGACCCATCTACGTCAACCATGACACCTGTCTGCCATGGTGGACTAACAATAGATTGGCCACATCACTCTACCAGGTGACATGTCACCCAATCCACCAATGTAGACCTCTACCACATAGGTACCCTACCATGTTTGCAAATTTTGTATAGTTTGGTATGGTACATATGACTATACCTGTGACACGTCAGATTTTCATACTACCATATCGCCTTGGCCCACTATATTTTGCTGACATTAGCATTTCACTAGGTTAAATTTGATGACCATCTAACCATCATTCCTAGTCATTTTTTAACTACTGTGATGGTTGTTTGACTATCAAATTTAAGAAAGCAGTTTTCCTTCTAGACCCCTCTCTAGATTGCTTTTTGATTTGGCAGCCTGACTTTGCAAGCCCATAACTTGGACATCTGGACTCCAATTTAGGTGAATTTTTTTTGAAATTGTGTAGAATTTCCTAAAATTTCTAGTGGTGGTGTTGGTGTCTAGTTTTCATGCAAAGATTTTTCATAAATTTCATTTTTTGTGATTGTACCTACTTAATCCTACATTTTGCAACTTCAAATGCTCTGTACTAGCACATCTAGTCACCATTTTAGGTTCTATTTTTTTGAAAGTGCATTATTTTTGGTCTACTTTCTAAATCTATAGTCAAATTCTAGGGTTGTGTGGACAAAATTTTCACTTTTAGAACTGGGGCTTTTTCTACATTATAAATCTTTGATTGCATTTTAGAATTGTTGTACATCTAAGCTACAGTGCTTAGTGATAGATTTGGGCCTTAAAAGGTAGTTGTAAAAGAAAAATCAAAAAGTCCACTTTGTTCATTTTGACAAGTGGCCCATTGTACACGCATTACTTATAAAGTGTTGAAAGCATCTTTTTTGGGGGGGTCTTTTGATTGAGTAAAAAAGGGGGGTGTATATTGTGTTCTTCTATCTCTCTTTTGTGCTCTTTTTATTTTTTACATCATGGGTTCATTCAAATGTCCACCTCTAACTTCATGCAATTATTCTACATGGAAAGATATTGCATGGAGTAGACTAATGCAAAAAGGTTATTGTCTTTATATTGATGGTACAATTACCAAACCTACTGATGCTAAAAAACTCATTGAATGGAAAAAATAAGACCAACAAGCCTTAGGAATTCTCAGGAGTTATGTAAATAGAGATCTCTTCTACCACATTGCAAGTTTCATGGAATCCAAACTAGCTTGGGACAAACTTGAATCATTGTATGGTAAGGTGGAAGAAGAAAAAAAAGCCAATGAGTATAGGGCACTTCTTAAATGTTGTAGAAATCCCATGAAGAATGATAAGTTGATTCATCATATCCTAAAGAGGCTACCTTCAGAGTATGATTCCTTTATTTTGAGTTTTAATACTCATAGGTTGACCATGGGATCTACTTACTAGAAGCCTACAGTTGATGCATTTGTAGAGATGTTTATTGTTAAACAATCTCACTTGATGGATTTAAGACTTCTCATGACATCAAATACCAAATCCTTGGTGGCTAGTGATGAGCACCGATCAAGTCAACGAGGGAAAATTTATAGCAACAAGAAGAAGAAGCAGTGGAAGAAAAAATCACAATCTAAGACACAATAATCCTCCTCGCAATAAGGCAATTCTTCTTCCAAAAAGAAGGGAAGAAATCAAAAGAAGGATAAACTTTTTTGTCCATATTGCAAAAATCCAAATCATGATGAGCATCATTGCAAGACTAAAAGAATCGATGAGTTAGAAAATCTACTCAAGAAGAACAAGATTTAAGTGGCAAGTACTTCTAAGGATACAACTCCAACCTATTCAAAGGGAAAAGGGCATGCACTTATGGCATGCATTTATGGATACTTGACTCAAGTGCCTCCTATCATATGGGTTCTTCAAAGGGAGAATTTTCTTCATTGAAGCAGTCAAAGGTACCACACATCTTCATGGGAGATGATACTAAAATAGGAGTTGAAGGAAAAGGACATGTGGAAATGGACAATGAGGAATTCAAAGACGTTCTCTACATTCCAAACCTTAGCTCCAATCTCCTATCAATTTACCAAATCACTCACCTTGGAGATGGTCACAAAGTTGAGTTCTTTCTAGATTTAGTGATGTTGCACAATCTTAGAGATGATTGATTGGTTGTAGTGGAGAAAGTCAATCTTGACAAGAGGCTTTATTCCTTCTCCCATTTTCTACCTAAGTCTCCTTCTCAAGCCTTTTTGACTCACTCTACTTCACAAATCACACTATGGCATGAGTGGTTTGGTCATCTTGCCTTTTTCTATCTTCAACAACTTTGCTTCAAACACATGGTCAAAGGTCTACCTAACATCAACTTTTCTAAGGGTGAGTGTTCCTCATGTTCAATGGATATGCATCTCGAGGAGAAGTATGATAAAGACAAGTCTTCAAGAGTACAAGTTGTTCTCTAGTTGGTTCACATGGTTTTAGTAGGCCCCTTTGTAGTGATATCAGCTAGCCAAGGCTGCTACATCCTTACTATTGTTGATGAATTTTCATGATTCACATGGGTCTACTTCCTTCATCACAAGAATGAAGTGGTTTATAAGCTTCAAGCCTTCAAGACTCATGTTGAACACAAATCCAGGAAAGCCATCAAGGTTCTACAGATGGACAATGAGAATAGATATGTGGACAAAAGACTTAGACACTTTTGCAGACATGAGGGAATTGATCTTTAGAATCCACTAGCATTTAGTCTGCACAAGACAAATGTTGTAGCTATGAGGATTAGGACTCTCAAGACCATGACAAGTTGCATGATAAAAGCCAAGTCTCTTGATCCAACACTTGAAGTTAAATCCATTAGTAGTGCTACTCACATACTTAATAGGTCTCCTCATAATGCCTTAGATGGTAGAACTCCTTTTGAGGCATGGTATGGTAGAAAGCTAGTTGTCAGTCACTTCAGAGTCTTCAGTTGTCTAGCATGGGCAAACCTATCTTCTAGGGGATGCAAGGCACTACCACCTAGGCCTTGTACTTTCATTGGGTATGAAGATGGTTCTAAGGTTTATAGACCTATGGATCTAGAGACTCATGAGATTTTTGTGGAGAAGGATATTCACTTTGAGGAAAGTTCACCCAACTTATCCTCTACTCCTCTCCACACTTCATACATAGTTGAAATTGATACTAACACCAGTGATAGTGCTTTAATAGATTCAAACACATGGGGTTCTATTGATAGTTGTAGTAAGAGGTCAAGTCATTAGTATAGTCCACATGCATACATTGCCATAGTGAAAGGTCCAGCACAGTGAGGTACATGTTGTCTTCCAACTCTAGCTCCAATTGATGACTACATGGTAGACATTGTAAGTTTATTTATGGAGTCACACACCACAAATTTGAGAGATAGCCTTTATGATTTGCATCTTCTCTTTGATGAAGATGATCCTTCTACATTTGTTGTGAGAGCTCACTCTGATCCTCATGTCTATTCTCTACATGATCAATCTTTACAGGTTAGTGTGATTGTGGATACTCATGTACAATAATTGGAGGAGGTCTCTTTATCAGTTGAGGAGACAGATGGTTTATTGGGATAGGTTCAACAGATATCCTTGCCAAATCTGCATTTGTTCTTTTTAGCATAGTTGGAAGGGGCAAACATTAGCCTCAATACAGGGACACTTGAATAGGTTTCAGGGCCACTATACATCTTGAGGATTGTACCTTTGCCATTGTTTCTTCCAAAGGGGAGGAAAATCATACAGCATTCTTGTACCAGCTTCTTCCTTGGAGCAACACTCACTGATTGGCATTCTTCATTGTTGGGGGGGCGGAGACTACCATGTCTCTCTTCCTCTTCTTTCTTATGGGGGGTAAATTTGCCTCTTATGAGGTCTTGTTCTTCTCATTCTTCATTTTTTTATATACTAGATGGATGTCATAATGGAGGGGTCTTGATTACTCCATCCATCCATGCATCCCTTTTCATCTCTCTTTTCCAGGGAGGGTTTTTCCCATGAGGTTTTCCCTCTTTCTCCACTTTATGAGAGATTGCATTTCATTATGTACATGGGTACCTAACATGGCCTAGTAGCTGGGACCCATCATGCATTTCATTCTAGTTTTTGAAAGCTTAAGGCCATTCCCCTAAGTTGTACTTAAAGGGGGGTGTTGGTGTAAATACATATTTACTATTTACACTTACTTAAGTTTACTTAAGTTAATGCATTATTTTATTATTTTGCATTATTTTATTATTTTAATTTGTGACACTTAGGAGTTTGCACACCTTTTTTAGTTGTCATGTTGACAACACAGAAGTATGCAACTCTATTTTAGCACATGTTGTCTACAACACTAATTTTCATGTTACACCCTTGTAGGCTTATCTTCTCATCATTGAACTTACTTCCGTGCTTAATGGAGGATAACCCATATCTAGTGGACATGTGTGTGGTTGTATGACTTATCATGTAGTTGATTCTAAGGCATTCTAGATGTATCTCAGAGGCCTTTATATACATGCACTCTTATGTACTCTTAGTGCATATTGAATGAATATATCATCATTCTAATCATACTCTCCCTTTCTGGTCTATAGTTGTGATTGTCTTTAAGTTCTTAGTTTTTGGGTGAATTTTTCCCTAAGGCAAATTCTTACAGTTGTGTCAATGATTTTTATGTGATTATAATGGTTCAATGATATACTTCTAAAATGAATGAATGAAATATTACTTAGTTGTTAACATGGAATTTAGAGTTATTGTAGAAGGGGGGTTGGGAGGGGAGAGGCCAAATGAGCTTCCACCTTCATGTGGTTGGCCTTGTTAAGTAGAGAATATGAAAGGAAACAACCTATCAAAACTAAACAACAATATATGGTCCCATCAATTCTTCCCAAATGCCTTACTAACTTGAAACTCGAATAAAACTTCACTAAATCTCACCATACCACCTTCTAAATAGGATTAGATGGATCAAACTCATTTGCTGATTACAAAGGCTTTATGAACAAACTCCCAATGGAAGCTTTGCCATTTTCATAAAAATCTGATTTGAATGTTCATACTATGAATGTGGCATAAAAGTGATAGATGAAAGGATCCAAGCCTTCCCAATGCACACTATGAATGAAATAAATAACCATATAGATTTTCAAGTTGTTCATCCTTTTTATGGGTCAGCCCCATCTTCCTCTCCATGGCATCAAGCCTCATTATGTATGTCTTTTCTTCTTTCCATTACTCAATGATCCATTCAATGCATTTTTATATCAGTCAAAACATATAAATATGTTTTAAATATTGATGATCAATGTAATATTGATGGTAACATGTTGATCTTAGTATTCTTAAAGTTGTTATAAATGCTAATTGATCATGATTTCATTGTATTTGGTTGCAGGGTACTGAGCAACATAATTGAAAAACTTAAGCTCGAGTGCCTAAGTTTGACAATGATACTTGAGGTTCGTTATTGCACTAATAATCCCTTTTATTAATTTATGATCTGGTTAAAAAAAATTAGTGGTTTTTATTTCCTTGTTAAAAGAATTTTAGTTGTAACTTATGGGTATGTGTAGGATCATGGTGTGCCAAAAAGTGGCGATGTGAAAAAAATAGAGTTTGAAGATATCTAAAAGCGATTCAAAATCTACTCTGATTTTTTCTCACCTATCCAAGTACCAAACCTAGAAAGTAAGGCCTGAGCCTTATCAGAGATCCGATTTGATATCTGATATCCAATCTTAGATTGGATATTCGATCTCATATCATATATCTGATATACAATTGGATATCCGATATTGGTGGCAAAAAAATTGGAGGGAAAAATGAATTTGTGAGTTAGATGACTAATTTGAGTTATGAAATATGTAAAGATATAATATATAATCTATAAATATATAATATAATAATGTAACTATTATATATAATATAATATATAATCTATATATTATATAATAATATAATACTATATAATATTATATATATACATATATATAATAACGTAACGTAAAGATATAATATATAATTATATATTATATTATTATTATTATCATCTATAAATTATAATCTATAATGAATTATTATTATGACCTATGTTATTAATATATAATAATATATTATGTTATTATTATTTTAATCTATAAATATAATATATATATTAATATATATATATATATGATTATTACTCTATACTATTATTATTTTTACTATATTATTATATTTTTACTATATTATTTCTATTAGAATCATTTATATGGGTCGAAAGGGGTCACAGGATGACCTATGACCCCTTTGACACATTCCATGATGACATATGTCCCTAGGGGTCCTAGGACCCCTAGGGACATATTAGAATCATGTATATCAGTCAAAGGGGGTCATAGGATGACCTATGACCCCTTTCGACACATTCCATGACGACATATGTCTCTAGGGATCCTAGGATCCCTAGGGACATATTATATTTGTTTATGTGTGTCGAAGGGGGTCATAGGATGACCTATGACCCCTTTCGACACATTCCATGACAAGATATGTTCCTAGGGGTCCTAGGACCCCTAGGGACATGTTAGAATCGTTTATATGGGTCAAAAGGGGTCAGAGGATGACCTATGACCCCTTTCGACACATTCCATAATGACATATATGCATAGGGGTCCTAGGACCCCTAGGAACATATTATAATCATTTATATGAACCGAAGGGGATCATAGGATGACCCATGACCCCTTTCGACACATTTCATGATGACATATGTCCCTAGGGGTCCTACGACCCCTAGGGACATATTAGAATTTTTTATATGGGTCGAGGGAGGTCACAGCATGACCTATGACCCCTTGCAACACATTCCATGACGACAGATGTCCCTAGGAGTCCTACGACCCCTGAGAATATATTAGAATCATTTATATGGGTCGAAGGAAGTCATAGGATGACCTATGATCCCTTTCAACACATTCCATGACAACATATGTCCTTAGGGGTCCTATGACCCCTAGAGACATATTAGAATCATCTATATGGGTTGAAGGGGGTCATAGGATGACCTATGACCCCTTTGGACACATTCTATGATGACATATGTCCCTAGGGTGCTAGAACCCTTAGGAACATATTAGAATCATTTATATGGGTCAAAGTGGGTCACAGGATGACCTATGACCCCTTTGGACAAATTTTGTGATAACATATGTCCCTAGGGGTCTTAGGACCCCTAAGGACATATTATAATCATTTAAATGGGTCGAAGCGAGTCACAAGATGACCTGTGACCCCTTTTGACACATTTCATGATGGCATATGTCCCTAGGGGTCTTAGGACCCCTAGGGACATATTATAATCATTTGTATGGGTCAAAGGGGGTCACCGGATGACCTATGACCCCTTTCGACACATTTTGTGACGACATATGTCTCTAGGGGTCCTAGGACCCCTAGGGACATGTTAGAATCGTTTATATGGGTCGAACACATTCTATGGTGACATATGTCCCTAGGGGTCCTAGGACCCCTAGGGACATATTAAAATCATTTATATTGTTCAAAGGGGCTCATAAGATGACCTATGACCCCTTTTGACACATTCCATGACGACATATGACCCCTAGGGACATATTAGAATCATTTATATGGGTTGAAGGGGGTCAAAAAATAACCTATGAGCCCTTTTGACACAGTCCATGATGACATATTAGAATCATTTATATGGGTCGAGAGGGGTCATAGGATGACCTATGATCCTTTTTGACACATTCCATGATGGCATATGTCTCTAAGGGTCCTAGGAACCCTAGGGACATATTAGAATCATTTATATGGGTCGAACGAGGTCATTGGATGACCCATGACCCCTTTCAATACATTCAATGATGACATATGTACCTAAGGGACCCCTAGGGACATATTAGAATCATTTGTATGGGTCGAAATGGGTCATAGGTCCTTTCAACACATTCCATGATGAGATATATCTCTAGGGGTCCTAGGACCCCTAGGGACATATTAGAATCATTTATATGGGTCAAAGGTGACCTATGACCCCCTTCGACACATTCCATGATGACATATGTCCCTAGGGGTCCTAGGACCCCTAGGGACATATTAGAATTTTTCATATGCATTGAATGGAGTCATAGGGTGACTTATGACCCCTTTCCACCCATTACATGATGACGTATGTCCCTAAGGGTCCTAAAACCCCTAGGGACATATTAGAATCTTTAAAATGAGTCACCCTATGACCCCTTTCAACCCATTACATGACAACATATGTCCCTAGGGGTCCTAGGACCCGTAGGGACATATTAGAAACATTCATATGGGTTGAAGGGGGTCATAGGGTGACTTGTAACCCCCTTCAACCCATATAAATGTTACTAATATGTCCCTAGGGGTCCTATTCCATGACAACATATGTCCCCAAGGGTCTTAGGACCCCATAGGGACATATTAGAATCTTTCATATGGGTTGAAGGGGGTCATAGGGTGAACTATGACCGCCTTCCACCCATTACTTGACGACATATGTCCCTAGGGGTCCTAGGGCCCCTAGGGACATATTAGAATTATTCATATGAGTTGAAGGGGGTCATAGGATGATGTATGACCCCCTTCGACTCATATGAACTTATTCTAAGGGAGTCATAGGTCACCCTATGACCCCCTTCGACCCACATGAACAATTCTACCATATCCCTAGGGGTGACCTACAACCCCCTTCAACACATTCCATGATGACATATGTCTCTAGGGGTGACCTACAACCCCCTTCAACACATTTCATGATGACATATGTCCCTAGGGGTCCTAGGACCCCTAGGCACATATTAGAATCATTCATATGGGTTGAAGGGGGCCATAGGGTTATCGATGATCCCTTTCAACCAATTCCATGACAACATATTTCCTTATGGGTCCTAAGACCCCTAGGGACATATTAGAATCTTTCATATGGGTTGAAGGGGGTTATAGGGTGACCTATGACCCCCTTCCACCCATTACATGATGACATATGTTTGTAGGGGTCTTAGGACCCCTAGGGACATATTAGAATCATTCATATGGGTGGAAGCAGGTCAGAGGCTGACCTATGACCCACTTTGACACATTCCATAATGACATATGTCCCTAGGGGTCCTACGACCCCTAGGGACCTATTAGAATCATTCATATGGGTTGAAGGGAGTCATAGGGTGACCTATGACCCCTTTCGACCCATTACATGATGACATATGTCCCTAGGGGTCCTAGGACCACTAAGAACATATTAGAATCGTTCATATGCGTCAAAGAGGGTCATAGGTCAACACATTCCATGACGAGATATGTCCCTAGTGGTCTTAGAACCCCTAGAGATATATTAGAATCATTCATATAGGTCGAAGGGGGTCATAGGTTTTTGACCCATTACATGATGACATATGTCCCTAGGGTTCCTAGGACCCCTAGGGACATATTAGAATCATTTATATGAGTCAAAGGGGGTCATGGGTTGACCTATGACCCCCTTCGACCCATTACATGGCAACATATTTCTTTAAGAATCCTAAGACACCTAGGGACATATTAGGATCATTCATATGGGTCAAAGAGGGTCATAGGTACCAATTCCATGATGACATATGTCTGTATAGGTCCTAGGACCCCTAGAGACATATTGGAATCATTCATATGGGTCTAAGGGGGTGATAGGGTGACCTATGACCCACTTCGACACATTCCATGATGACCTATGTCCCTAGGGGTCCTAGGACCCCTAGGGATATATTATAATCATTCATATGGGTCGAAGGGGGTCATAGAATGACCTATGACCCCCCTCCACCCATTACATGACGACATATGTCCCTAGAGGTCCTAGGACCCCTAGGGACATATGTCATAATGGAATGTGTCGAAAGAGTCATAGGGTGAGCTATGTTCCCCTTTGACACATTCCATTATGACATATGTCCCTAGGTTTCCTACAACCCCTATGGACATATTAAAATCATTCATATAGGTCGAAGGGGGTCATAGTGTGACCTATGACTCCCTTTCACACATTCCATGATGACATATGTCCCTAGGGTTCCTAGGACCCCTAGGGACATATTATAATCATTCATATGGATTGAAGGAGGTTGTAGGGTGACCTATTACCCATTTTGACCCATTCCATGATGACATATGTCCCTTGTGGTCCTAGGACCCCTAGGGACATATTGGAATTGTTCATATGTGTCAAACGGGGTCACTGGGTGACCTATTACCCCTTTCAACCATTCCATGATGACATATGTCCGTAGGAGTCGTACGACCCCTAGGGACATATTGGAATCATTCATATGGGTTGAAGGGGGTCATAGTATGACCTATTACCCCCTTCCAACCATTACATGTTGACATATGTCCCTAGGAGTCCTAGGACCCCTAGGGACATATTAGAATCATTCATATGGGATGGCATATGTCCCTATGGGTCCTAGGACCCTACGGACATATTAGAATCTTTCATATGGGTTGAAGGGGGTCCTAGGTCACCCTATGATCTCTTTCGACCCATTCCATGATGACATATGACCCTAGGGGTCCTAAGACCCCTAGGGTCATTTTAGAATCATTCATATGGGTCGAATAGGTTCGTAGGGTAACCTATGACTCCCTTCCACCCCTTACATGACGACATATGTCCCTGGGGGTCCTATGACCCCGAGGGACATATTAGAATTGTTCATATGGGTCGAAGGGGGTCATAGGGTGACCTATGACCCCTTTCAACCCATTACATGATGACATATGTCCCTAGGGGTCCTAGGGACATATTATAATCATTCATATTGGTTGAAGGGTCATTTGACACATTCCATGACAATGTATATCTCTAGGACCCCTAGGGACCCATTGGGAATGTGTCGAAAGGGGTCACTATGGGCCCTAGGGATATATTTTGTCATGAAATGCATCAAAATGATACATTTTATGACAATATTATATTTAATAATAATATAAGTTTGTATATTTTTATATAATAATAATATATTATTAGATTATATAACAATAATAATCATATATGTTACTAGATTATAGATTTAATAATAATAATAACCATATATATTATTATATATAATAAATTAGTCATATAATACTACTATATATATTTAATAATAAAAATATATATCATATATATCACTATATTATATTTAGTTATAATAATAATAATTATATTTATAACTATATTATATTTAATAATAATAATCATACATAATACTATAATATAATAATAATTATAATAATATATAATAATAATAATACTAATGTCCACACTTTCCCGAAATAAATTTCCCTCTAAAACAATCTAAAGTTTCCCTCTTAAATTTATTTCCTCTTAAATTTTTCTCCCTCCAAATTTAAAATTAAAAAAAATCCCCCTTCTCAAATTTCCCTCCAAATTGGTGTGTAAAATTGTCGAGCCTGATCGGATGTCCGATTTCATATCCAATTCAATTTCATATCGAATATCTAATTAGGCCTTGTATTTACCACGCCTATTTGGTCAACCCAAAAAACGTGTTTGAGAAGAGTTTTGGTGACACTCAGACTTCAGGTAGCCATCTGACAATGTTATTTTGATTGAAATTGAATGAAAAGAAAATGTTTTTTGTTTTTATATCACTCTCGAGATTCCAATGACATAATTGCTATCAAATTCTGAGTTTGATAAATATTTATTAGTTAATTTTCAATGAAGATTATTGTAAAGTGTTGATTGACATACTGATTGAAAAGTAGCTATAACTTTCAAACGGTATAACATTTTTTAAATCCAAAATTTGCGTCACATTCTATGCTTCACCTAGTTTAAGAAAAAAAAAATTAAAATTAAATTTGGTAAAATTTTCTATTAGTTAAGATGGTCAGACACGGGAGTTTTTTTTTTTTTTTTTTAAGTAGGAAATTCATATTTAATTATTTATTTGGAATAAAAAAACCCAAAAATATGTGTCACATTTGGTCATGAGTCTACTTTTTATATCTATAATTATATTTTAAAAAAATTATCATTTGATTTTGATTAAGTTGGTCAGACATACACCTACTTTTTATTTTTGGCCAGAAATTTTTGTAGTACTGCATTAAAATCCAATCTTTTGACCAATCAATCATTTTTTTCTCCAGATAAGGCCTAGTAGTTTATAAACTAAATTCAATTTCCTACAGATTATTTTCTTACAACTTTTTGATATAAATTTCATAACCACTTTAAAATTATGTGTCAAGTTGACATAACCCTAATTTGTTAATTTTTCACTGCCACTTAAGGCCATAGTTTGGTACACCATGATCCTGCACATACCTTTATTTTTGTATCCTATCATTATTGTCTCAGATGCAATATTTTCATTATTGTATATGGGGATGCTCAAACTTTGAAGTCTCCAACATGGTTCTAACTTTTAGTGGGTGAACATAGAAAGCTCCAACTGAATGCCTTAAGATGGCTTTAACTAAAGTACTATGAATTACTTATTAAGTTATTGATAACTTAGAAGTTTGAATTTGAAATGTTTGTTACATTAAAAAATAGTTTAAAAAAAAATTATTTATGAATGGTGAACTAACATAGTTGCATATATGCCCTTTATGCCTTTTGGACTATTATTTTATATGAACAACATTCTTGTTTTGTTGAATAGTAATACAAAAATCATAATTAAACACACATTAGCCCCTCCTCTAATCTTGACCCCCCTCACTCACTCTTTCTCTTCCTTTATATCTTTCTATAGATCTCTTCCTCTTTATCTATATATTTTTCTTATAGTCTATATACTTATCTCCCTTCCTCTTTGTCTTTCCAAACACTTTTTTCGTTCCCTATGTATTTCTTTGTATTTCTATTAATATTTGTCTCTTATTCCATCCCCCTCTATCTTTACATTCATATTTCTTCCTTCCTTTTTCACTTTTTCTTTTATTTCATTATTCAATATTTATTTGTCTATATCTGATCCACATCTTTCTATCTTTATCAAGTCGCCCCGTTCACTATGTCCCAATTCATGGATAAATGACACTTCTCAATTTGATATGTATGGTTTAGTGTAGAGATTGAGTTTAGCTAGGGTAGTTACGGATGATTGTGGCACATGATGATCAATAACCAACATTGTCTAGAATGAATCATGATTAGATATTGTCTATATGCTCATGGTTATTGAGTATGTAGAATTAGTTAGCAGTCATTTTTATATACATGATAAGGAAAGTGTTTTCTATATTCTTCCTTCTCTTGACATATCAAGTTCTTTAGAGTGTTCAATATTAGTAAACTATATCTTTGGAAGTACCTCCTAAAAAATAGAGTATATATGTTATAAGCATTGTTGGAAAGAGTTGAAGGACAAAATACATGTCAAAACATACAAGACTCCAAATTAACATAAAAATGCATATATTAATATCATTTTAATTACTTTTTAATGATAAATTTTATATAATTTTTTCCATTTAATATTTGTAATTAATGTTTATTTTATAATTATATTTTCTCACAAGAGCCAACAATGGGATAACTACCACTGGAATATATTTTTCCCACTAGTAAGTGCCATGTTGTTGGTGTAAAGAGTCAGAACTCACATAAAGCATGGTTAAATACCCATGTGAGTGAGAGGTAAGGACATCATCACAAATCATATCTTGGGAAATGAAGCTTGTTGGTGTCCAAATAGACTTTAACATTCCCATAATTCACTCATCCAATATGCCTATCATAATTTATATTATTCAACACAAGTTTTTTATTTGATGAGGATTGTATTATATGTACACTTTTCATTTTCAATTAAGTTGAAGTGTTAAAATCTCTATATATTAATGAGTAAATGATATTGAATAGTTTTATTAATTTTTAATAATTATATAAGATCATGAGGGTAATTATTTTTTATTGGGGAATAGTCTATAGTTCAAGAACCTCAATAGCTATCTGACATAGTAGGTAATGGTACCTATTAAGAAATATCCAATGAGATGGAAAAGAATTTAAAGGTCCAACGTTCACACATACATTGTGAAATTTGAATGTATCCATCATAATTATGCTTTGGTATGCTAACTATTTAGTTTTCTAAGGATCCCATTGAGTGGATGAAGATGGAATTAGTGAAGTATTCATTATTTGGCATGGTAAAACTTGTGACAAATTATAGGATCCAAACTTCAAGCTATAAATTAGAGGCTTGCAATGTCCTGAAGAAAATCTAAATCTTTGTGTTCATCTCCTTTCACACTTTTCCTTTTAGGATTCTTCATCACACCAATAACTTTACAATCACTTAAACTCAACTTCAACCTATTTTTCCCAACTTCACTACAAAAATCTCTATCATTTATAACTTCTAAGAGTTGGGTAGGTCCAGAAGATGAATTAGAAGCCATTGAAGAAGCATCTTCATCCTTGTGCTAAAACCAAGATTGCCCGTTTATCCCATTTCAAGTCTCCTCTTCTTCAAACTCAAATAGGTTGTTCTTACAGATAGAAAACTCATGTATGGATTGATTCAAATACATTTCCCATCCTAGTTCAGAAAATTCTTCTTACCTTACATTTTCCTTCTCTGCTACTTTTTCACAAGTGCCCTCCATTGCAAGGAATAATATTAAGATATCATTACACCATTCTTTAGGCCCGTCAAAGCTTTGTTGCTTCATGTTGATAGGAAAGTAAAGAGATATTATCTACAAGGATGCCTCATTACACAAATGGATTTATATCTATCCCATTCTTACCTAGGTTTTCCAAGGCCAGTTCAAATGCATGATATATTATGCATGGCCTTCCATTGAAATTCATGGTGAGGTATATGTTTGAATTACAACTATAAATGTAAAATATTGGGGGGTGTGAATTATTAGTTAAAACATGAACCCATAAAAAATTTCACCAGTCATCCATATCATGCATTCAATAGATAAACTTTAAATAACATGTAAAGTACATACATCTAAAACATATGAACACATAGGCAATCACACATTTGACACATGATATGATTACCTAGAAACCCTCCATATGAGAAGGTAAAACTAGGGTGGCAATGACATCAAGAATTCTTCATTACTGTAGCAATAAAGTGTAGCCAATTATGGTTACAAAATGTTGATCATGATACATGATCTTCCCTATGAAAGGTCTACCCTATTAAAGGCTTACAAGGACTATTAAGTCCCACCTTGTTAGAGGATTTCAACACCCTATTAGTAGTGTGTTTGGCTAAAGGACTTGAGAACATCCACTTGGAATGTGACCCTATTAAAGGATTTACAACAGTCTATTAAGACTACTCTGCCTAGGAGATTTAACTAAAATCACCTATTAAAATGTTTCAGCTTAGATCTTGTGATTAGCTCTAGTAGCCTAATTAAAGATCAAATCCATACAGTGTCCTTCTTTATCCTCTCTAATCTACTATATCAATGTTGTAGCCTTTATCCTTGTTCTTCTCAAATTGATTCAACAATTCACTCTCTACAACTTCTAAGTCTCAATGAATGCTTTGCTTTTTGCATGTAAACTTCACTATTCTTTTCCTTCAATTCCTTACACACTCGTTATAAAACTTTTGGGTTTCATCCTCCTTAAGAAGACTAAAATACTTAGGGTTAGGTAAGATTCTAAGGCTGAGATTCATCCTTTTTGCTGCTTAATCCTTCCCTTTTTCTGATTGGCTGCATGTAATTGCATAGGGAATTCACATACAGACTCATCCTTATCTTCAAAAGATCATATTCTATCAATAGGTCAGCTAAAAAATAATTTACATAGTTGTTTGTGCAATCTCAAGCAAATGTGTCCAATCTATATTACTTGACACATGAAGTTACTGATGCTCGACACATCCTGTAATTTAGTTTCTAACTCGTCACCTAATCTGCTTAGCATCTACTATTTTCTTGGCACTTGAATGACTCGACATGTATTGCCTAATTAGCACTTGAGTGATCATCACTCATTGCAACTCGACACAGTCTTGTATTTACATATCATACTCGGCATGCATTACTAGTTTGGCATGAGCTTAATAAATGACTTAAGTGTGTTGACACTCAATTGTTAAAACCAATTTGAGATAAAAAATCTCCCCCTTTGACATGAGTGTCAAAAACACTTAACTTTACATATTCAATCTAACCTTCTTGAGTATAATAGATTCACAACTCAACTTATATACAAAACTTCAAAATTTTTGACATGAGTGTCAAAAATACTTAACTTTACATATTCAATCTAACCTTCTTGAGTATAATATATTCACAACTCAACTTATATACAAAACCTCAAAATTTTTAAAGAAATTTAATAGACTATATACCTCAAAATTTATAACTCCCCCTAAGTTAATGTGTCTGATTTGTATCAAAAATTTGTTCTCCATTCTAAGTAGATTTGTCTTTTATTGATACCCTCTCTTTGTCTTCAATGTGCTAATACTCTTTATCTAATATGCTTAGTTGTTCTTTGTTCTTTTTGCTCACCCTTTTATTTATTTAATTTATCTCCCTATTTTAATTCACTTGTATCGCCTTGTTAATCTAAATTATCATCTCCCCCTTGCTTATTTATTCTCCCTTGCTTATTTATCTCCCCGTATTTGAGACTTATGTCAAAGGGTCTATATGTTGATGGTGTATCTATCCAGAAAATATTTGTGGACCTCCATGATTATTTTTAGAGAAACATCCCAATTTTCACATGCAACATCTAAAGACTTTATTTGGATTATTATCTCTGCTGCAAGGTGAACTAGTCCATCAGATGTAGAACAATTAGGATCTTTCTTCAACAATATTTTTGCAAAACCTAGTTATTTATGGAGTATCTCCATATGAGGGGTAAGGGAGGCTTGGATATTAATCAAATTGGATCCTATATTTATCTCTTTTTGTATTAACATAGCTAGCTGACTCTATGATTGAAGCAATGAATGAATGTGCTTCTCACTCTGAGCTAGGTTCTAAGGTAGTTGTGTACCTAATACTTTTAAATTTCTCTCCAGACATAGAATTCTATGGATTGTTTCTTGTGTGAAGAGTGTGGGATCACATAGTTTTGTGTACAATGACAATATGTTCTCAAGTACCTTCTTCACTTTCTCAATTTTTGTAGCCAATTTAGCTTATTGTAGTGCTATGTCACCAAATATCTTTTCATTCACTTTTCCTTGAAATTTCCTTTTAGACCATTACAATAGTTTTGCATTGGTGTCCTAGTCTTCATTGTTCAAATGTTCCACAATTTTTGATAACTATTCCAATAGTGGCTTTGATTCTTAGGGTGTTTACAAGCTAAATGCATCTAAGAAGATGTCTTTGATTTCTTGTAATGCTTGTCACTATCTATGCTCCTTTTTGAGTATTTCTTGATTTTTCTTTTTTTCCAAGGCTATTGCATTATGCCTATCTTCTCTAATGTTATGGTTGCATAATCATATTTAAGTATCACTATTTCTTCATCTAGAGTTACATCTCCATAGTGAATTACCTTAGAAACCTTTGAGGAACTTGATCCTAGTGCTAATATCTATAGTGGTACAACTTTAATGCTTAGCCCCTAAACAACTTTTGTAGGAGTGCCAAATGTTGGTAATGTTACCAATGCTTGAGAAACTTCTTGCTCCTTCTCCTTTGGTATGTCCTTAATTTCTTCCGATTTGCTTTCATCAATCACAATGATCTTACTTGCACCTTGTGTTTGTGTTGTAGCTATAGAAGTATCTTTCTATCCTATTTGCTCTGTTGTAGTTTCTTCTTCTCTCATAGTCTGTTGTTGTTCAACCAAATCAACTTTATCAGTTGTGACAACCTTTGTTGATGTGTCTACTAGTGTTTTTGTTAAAGGTTGAGCACTAGTAGATGAAGGGATGATAGAAGGTGGTTCTTGTATTTTCACCTTATCCCTTGTAATGTTAGCTACTGCCTTCTGAAGTTCATCAACACTTAACAATACTAGATTCTCACACAATCTAGCTTGTAGTGTGGATTGGTCAAGAATCTTCTTGAGATCTTTTGTAGTTAAAGGATTGATGTTCTAAGTTGAACTATTAGGAACATCCTTTATAGTTATAGTGTCTGCAGGCATGCTTGTGTCATGTGGAGGGCTCATGCTAGGCATTTGTGTGCCTTGTACACTCTATTCTTCTTTTGTGTCTCCTCCATAGTAGTATCATCTTTTCTTTTTACTATTTCATCTTCCTTTTCTTCCTCTTTATCTCCATTGTTTCTTCCCTTAAAAGCATCCTCTTCTCCTTCTTTAATTGTTATTAGACCATACATTAATTTCCACATTTGAGTGGATTTCTTTACAACATCTTCAATATTGTTTTGAAGTATGTTGAATGCCCTATATTTAGGTGCAAATCTTCTACCATACTTCTTATTTTCCTTGAAAATTTGCCATTTTTCTAGTTCTAGCTTCACCTAGGCTAGTTTTGATTCCCTTATTTTTTTCTCCAAGTTCAAGTAGTAATTCCACTTATTTTCTATAATTGTATACAACTCCTTTGGCATTGTATTGTCTAATTAAAGTGGAGTGTTCTTCAAATTAGACATCATTACATAAAATAACTCTTCTACTTGGTTTTGCTCTTCTCTACCAAGCTTTTCAAAGTCAATACTTTTTAATCTTGTCGATTCTGCATTATTCTTAACATTATCACAGATATTCTCAAGATCAAATTTAGGTGCATGACTTACCACTCTAAATTGACTTGTATCTATAGACTTTTTTCTTCCATCATTTGTTTTAGGCTATGCAATGTATTTTCTCCTCTATTTATTTTGCACTGGGCCCTTCTATTTAGTAGCCTTTGTTTTCTCTTTTTCTTGTTCTTTGGCCTTTTGAGTAGTAGCCCTTGTACTTTCCCTAGTTGTTGGTGTTGTTGGCTTTGTTGGGATAGGCTTGAAAATCTTCTTTGCTTTTGGTTTAGCCATAAGTTGTGCCTTCGCTTTTCTCTTCTTAGGTGCTGACTGGGCTAGTGCCTCTTTGATTTCCTTTTCTTTTACACCTTCTTCTTCTTGGTCCTCACCCATGCCTTGGGTTAAAACTAGAGGTTCTTGTGCTTGTACCTCTTCATCCTCTTCATCATCATCTTCTTCATCATCTCCTATACTTTCTCCAAATTTTGCCTTCAATTTCCTCACTAGTTTGTCTTTCTTCTTTAGTGTGGAGGTTTTCTTCAACTCCATCTCAAGTTTGGACTTCATTACATCATAGTTACCAAATATTTTAGCACATTTATCAATCTCCTCTACTAGGATTGCAGTAATGACAAGTAAGGCTTCATCAACATTGATCTCATAACCTAAGTTTCTTAACCATCTAACCCTGGGTACTACTACTTGAATGTATGTGTAGTCAATATCTACAAGAAAACATTTATCACTATAGTGTTTTTCAACTAATGAAATAGGTATCCTTAACCTCTACTTCATAGACTTTTTAAAGTCTTTAAAATAGTTTTTCATAACTGACTCAAAGTTATCTCCCATTTGCTCAATATACTCATTAATTTGGATAGCCACTAATCTATTTGTCTTCCATCCAACTCTGCCAAAAGATGGGAATTAATTTTGTACATAAAAGAATCTGCAAACTAGAATTGATCCAAATTTCATTGAGCACTTTTTGTTTTCCTAATTACTCCAAGATTCTCCATTATTTGCTATAGCTGAAGCTCTACAAGATCATACGTATGATCTTTATTGACAATTTTATAGCCAACATTGACTACTATGTAGGGTACACTATTTAACCTACTTGACTAATAGAACTTCTGGGAAATAACCCTTATTGCAAAGTCAAGTAAAGGATTTGTAATGGTATTTATGGTCATTCCACACTTGTTCCATTTAGCACCTATATTTTTCTCAATTACCTCTTTGGAGTCAGTATGTAGGGTCTTTGGCCAATCTAATGTTGGATAACCAGTTACCCTATGAACAATTCTTTTTTGAAATCTTGATAGGTCCACACTCTAACCATAGACATCCATCATGAATTATGCTCAATACTATTTTTACCTTGGGTACAATTGCCTAAATGGTCTAATCAATATCTACAAGAAAACATATGTCTTTGTAGTTTTTTTCTACTAATGAAATAGGTATCCTCAACCTCTGCTTCATAGACATCTTCAAGTCTTCAAAATAGCTTGTCATAACTAACTCAAAGTTCTCTCCCATTTGCTCAATATACTCATTAATTTGGACAGCCACTAATCTATTTGTCTTCCATCCAACTTTGCCAAAAGATGGGAATTAAGTTTGTACATAAAATAATATGCAAATTAGAATTGATCCAAATTTGCATTGAGCACTCTTGGTTTTCCTAATTGCTCCAAGATTCTCTATTATTTTCTATACGTGAAGCTCTACAAGATCATAAGTATGATATTTCTTGACAATTTTATAGCCAACATCAACTACTATGTAGGGTACACTATTTAACTTGCTTGACTGATAGAATTTGTGGGAAATAACTCTTATTTCAAAGTCAAGTAAAGGATCTATAATGGTATCTATGGTCATTCCATGCTTGTTCCATTTAGCACCTGTATTTTTCTCAATTACCTCTTTGGAGTTACTACATTGGGTCTTTGGCCGATCTAATGTTGGATAACCAATCACCCTATGAACAATTCTTTTTTGAAATCTTGATAAGTCTACACTCTAACCATAGCCATCCATCATGAATTCTGCTCAACACTATTTTTATCCATTCAGTTTTAAAAATCATGGGAAAATCTAGGGCACGGGTCAAACCCTTTCTCTCCACAATATTAAATTCTTCCTTCAAGACTTCATTTTCACACAATTTATCATATGCTTTTCTTATCTCCATGTCACATATGCCTCCTACTTTGCAATTGTAACATTTTCTCACATCTTGTACCATTAAAGACTTTACATAGAATCATGGATCATGCACCTGACAGGTCATTTTTATAGGCAATATCTAGGATGGCCTTGAAATTGGGTTGTTTGAACTCAATGCTAACTAATTGAACCTCAAAAGCTTTTTTCTCCTTTGCATTCTTCGAACTAGTGGCCATTTTTTCAAACTAGGGTTTATCAAATTTAAACTGTGCAACTCAGCTTATGAAGAATACCTTTAAAATTTGATGAACTGGTACTTGATTGTCACTAGAATCCTTGCAAATGCTTTGAACTAGTTTGTAAATCACCTCTTTGCTCTACTCATTCTTGCTTTGAATTTCTAATGACAAAAAATAGGTGAAAATTGCCCTTATACCCTTCAAAACATTGCATTTAATGCTTGGTACTTGTACAACTATAAAACTTGGCATCAACATAATTACTATTCTATTTAGCATCTATAGAGACTTACTTTACTTAGCAACTACTACTAACTCAACTCTAACCATCTTTGAGTAGAAGCTCAACATTAACCAGGCACCATACATAGAAGACTTTTCATGCTTGGCAACAACATGAAAACTTGAAGATTTAACCTTGAATGTTTCATAACTTCTTGTATCTTAATTCATGCTAATGTAATCATTTCAGTGCTAATTTATGTTAGAATTGATGTATAATGCAATATATTAAGTATTAGTTCCGCATACCTCTTATTTACTTAGTTTGATGAGCTGTGACCACTTGACCCATTGGGTGAAGTAATCCCTTCTCCATTTGATGTACTGCCAGCATCTTTCTTCTTCCATGTCTTGTTCATCTCATTCCTGATGTGTTCAACATCTACCTTGGCTTTACCTTTATCAAATTCACAACTTGGTACCTTGGACCTAGTTGGACAATGCTTATTGATGTGACTAGTCTTGTGATAGCTAAAACATGTGGTTTGACTCAACCATCTCTTGTAGTTACCACTAAAGAGAGTCCTAATGCAATTTTTAGGTACATGTTCATATTCCTAACAATAGTGAAAACTATATTTGGTATTGTAATCTCAATTATAGGAGTTTTCATAGCTTCTTGCCTTTGTTGGCTTGCTTGATGAACATGTGGACTTGGATCTACATTGAAAGGCTCTATGTCCATACTTTTGAAAATTGTAGCAGTGTCCTTCAAATTTTGGTGCTTGCATGGTTCTAGTTTTGCATTCATGTGCCTAATGACCTTGTTTTTTGCACTTGTGGCAATGATTTATGTTCTTAGGCTTAGCATTCTAATTTTCATTCTTGCTCCTACACACATTAGTTGTATGTCCTTTGTTACCACAATGATGACAAGTAGGTTTGGAGTTCTTACCTTTATTGTTCCTTTCCTTAGTAGCTTTGGATGATTCTAGTTCTTCAGTGCTTGTGTAGCCCAATCCTGATGTATCTCTACTGGATCTAGGGGATTTTAGTAGTTGCTCAAAGTACTTGATGGCTTCATTTGGCTTGTTAAAACTTTCAGAAAATTCCTTTTCTCTTTTCAGGTTATTTTGTAATTGTTCATTTTGCAACTTCAAAGTGGTTATTTCAATGTCCTTGATATTCAACTCATGATGAGCATTCATCATTTGGCTTAAGGTATCCAATTGTATGTTCTAGATAGCTCTATTAACTTTTCTTCCAATCTATTTTCCAAAATTCTTTTGTCTTCTTCAATCATGGCCTTGTCTTCTATAGCTTTCTTCTTTTGTTTAGTCACCTCACACAATAATATAGCTTGTGATTCTTGCTCCAACTTGAGATTTCTAATCTCTTCAGCTTGTGCGCTATTCGTTTCCATTAGATCTACAATTGCTACATGAAATTCATTGGAGTTACAATCTACAAATAGCTTAGCAGTGTCAATCTCTTTGTATTGTGTGTCATTTTCTGCTATAGAAATCTCTTTCCTCTCTTTAGGGAACTCTTCAAAGGATCTCTGGCTTCAATCAGTTGATGTAGTATAAGATATATCTCAATCTCTTGGTTCTCATGGTCTCTCCCAACTTGTAGACTTCCATTTCAAGATCTTTCCTCTAAGCTATAAAGCTTATTCTTTTGAGAACTCAGATCCGATACCAATTTTTGGAAATACAAGTAGGAAAGGTAAAATATTGAGAGGGGGGTGAATCAATAGTTAAAACATGAACCCATAAAACTTTTCACCACTCATCCATATCATGCATTCAATAGATAAACTTGAAATAACATGTAAAGTACATACATCTAAAACATATGAACACATAAGAAATCACACATTTGAAACCTGATAAGATTACCCATAAACCCTCTAAATGAGAAGGTAAAACTAGGGTGGGGATGACACCCACAATTCTTTACTACTACAACAATAAAGTGTAGCCAATTAAGGTTATAAAGTGTTGACCATGATACATGATCTACCCTATGAAAGGTCTGCCTTATTAAGGGCTTACAAGGACTATTAAGTCCCATCTTGTTAGAGAATTTCAACACCCTATTAGAAGTGTTCCTAGCTAAAGGACTTCAAAACATCCCCTTGGAATGTCACCCTATTAAAGGATTTACAATAGTCTATTAGGACTACTCCACCTAGGAGATGTAACTAAAATCACCTGTTAAAATGTTTCAGCATGGATCTTGTGATTAGCTCTAGTAGCCTAATTAAAGATCAAATCTGTATAGTGTCCTTCTTTATCCTCTCTAATCTTGTATGTCAATGCTATAACCTGTATCCTTGTTCTTCTCAAACTAATTCTGCAATTTTCTCTATACAACTTCGAGGTCTCCATGAATGTTCTTCTTTTCAAATGCAAACTTCAGTATTCTCTTCCTTCAATTCCTTACACATTCATTATAAAGTTTTTGAGTTTTTTCCTCCTTAAGAAGGCTAGAAGACCTAGGGTTAGTTATGAATCTATGGCTAAGATTCATCCTTTTTGTCACTTAATCCTTCCTTTTTTTTTATTGGCTAAACGTAATTGTATAGGGAATCCACATACAAATTTTTCCTTATCTTCAAAAGATCATATTCTATCATTAGGTCAGCTAAAAAATAGTTTACATAGTTGTTTGTGCAATCTCAAACAAATATGCCCAACCTATGTTACTCAACAATTGAAGTTACCTATACTTGACAGATATTGTAATTCTATTTCTGACTCGGCACCTAAACTGCTTGGCATCTAGTGTTTGCTTGGCACTTGAATGAATTAGCATGTATTTTCTGCTCAAAAATTGAGTGACTCAGCACATGCGTGACTCAACACTCATTGTAACTCAGCATAGTCTTGTATTTACATATCAGACTCGACATGCTTTACTAGTTCGACATGAACTTAGTAAATGACTTAAGTGTGTTGACACTCAATTGTCAAAACCAATCTAAGATCAATAGTATACACATGGTGCATGGACTCTAATCAGAGAAAATATAGGCTAATCTTATCTTTCCATGCACTGAAAATGCTTAGAACTAGGAAGCCTAATTCTCTTTTCTTTAATGGAAAGTCTCTCCTCTTTCCTTATGGGCTATATATAGATGACAATTAGTAACCACTATGGAATGTTATGGAGCAAGTAAAGATTCTTTTGTAGGTGTACTCCACACTTTTCTTAATCTACATCATGAGAATCCACTCCTTGTACATTGTCGTAATATTTATTAGCCTACATTGCCCATTAAGCATGTAATATCTTAGCTCAATTGTCTTTCCTCTATCACAAACCTGAACCACCATCCTATATAATTAAAAATAATCAGCTATAGACTATTTTATTTATTATTTAAGAACTCTATCTATCATCAATATTGCAACACACTACAATCAATGGTATGACAAACTCATCTAAACAACCCTAGCTATCATTGATATTTCAATGAGGCTTGTCATCGATGGTATGACAAAATTAATATTTCATACTAGTTGTATAACACCACCTTGTTGCATAGATGGGGATGATTCTTAACAAATTGGTCTGTTTCTAAATTGAACACAATGGAGTTCATCAAAATTTTGAGAAAATTATAGTGACAAAGTTTTTCAACCTTTAGGCATCAAACTTTCAACCAACCTACACAAAAAACTAGGTCACAATTTACTAGTTTCAAGTAACAATAAGAGAATAAAATTCAAATAAATTGTAAGATCTAGCTGATCTAATTGATTTCTTGGGAGATCTAAAAATTGAAGATAAGATTGATGAGTTGGATCATTAAATTCAAGGAGGTGATTAGGTAAACACCTAATACACAAATTCTAGAGAATTTTCTAGAGGATGATAAAGAATATGAACATATGCATTGAATCAAGTTAAATATGATCCTAAATCCTAAGATCTATGGTGGAGATAGAAAATGATAAAGCTCAAATTCCCTATTTAAAGACATATAGAAAAGACCACTTGGTGTGATGTCCAACCATGTCTAGTCAAGCCAAGCCAAGCCAAGCCCATCCATTATGTGTATGAGCAAGTTTGTATGTGAAGAGAGACATATAGAGAAAGGTTGATAAAAAACACACAAGTGTGTGAATGTGAAGCTAATGGAGAAAGCTTGTAGATATGATTTTGTTGTTGATAAAAAAAATTAGAGCAGAAGGCTTAACTATTGATGAGAAGAGTGGACTAATTGCTTTGAGGGTGACCAAGCATATCAAGATTAGAGATGAAAATGAAAGGCTTATTAGTGAGCCAACATAAGGCCCGAACAGAGATCTAAACAAAAAAATGTGAGTTATAATCACAAAGAAAAAACCTATTCTTTTCTTTCTTATCATTGAAAATAGTTTTTATTGAAATCCATTTAAGAGAGGTTCACCTAACAGTCATTTGAAGACTTAATAGTTTGTATAAATAATTTAACTAGGTGACATTCTAAATGGAATGATCAAAGTCCTCTTACAAGGCCACTACTAAGAGGTTGATTGAATCCTCTAACCAGGTCACATTTAATAGTGTGTATTGTAACCTTTAACAAGGTTTTCTCCTAACAAAGCACACTTATAAAGAGTGAGAAAGAGTGACATGTTGCTGGTGATTTTCCCAAATTGGGTTTCCACATAAATTATGATGATTCTTTAGTAAATGTTTACATTTGATAATGTTTTTATTATGCAATGCAAGTTATGTTTATGATAGTTTTATAGTACCGACTGAGCAACAACAGGATAAGTAGAGCAATGAGGTGATTAATGTTTAATTGTTCAAGTGGTACATATAGACCTTGAGTAACTAATTCACCCCCTCTCTCATTTATTCTAAACATTTTCAAACAATTGTTGCCAAAGATCAATGCTTACAGAGAAAATTTTGAAGGTAATTAAAACCAAAGATCATGATGAACAAGAGAGATGCACCCAAGCTGAATAAGGAAAATGTTTCTACATGATAAACTCTAATAAAGCTGCACATATCTAGTATCAGTGATGTTGCTATCAAGTCTTAGAAAAATGAATATGTAGAATTAACAACAACCCTTTGACTACTGATAAACTAAGATAGAAGTTAGATAATAAGAAAACAATGTTAGAGATTGCCTCAAGCCTAAGTTATGCCAAGTTTGATGACCTAAAAGATTTCGTTATTGCAAAGAAGATTTAGGACATATTTAAGACCATATATGGACATGATGATAGTATTTTAAGAGCCAAATTAGAAAGCCTAAGATGAAAATTTGTTGACATTAGAATGATGGAAGTTGAGAACATAGTACAATATTGCACAAGATTTAAAGAGGTTATTAATTTGATTCAAGGTGTAGATGGAGAAATCAAAGATGAAATGGTGATAACTAAGAAATTGAGGACTCTTCTCCCTATCTATACCATTAGAGTCTTTGCAATACAACAAATGAGATGCACACCAAATAAAGACTTGACCATAGAAGGTGTAATTGGTAGACTTACTACTTTTGAGATGTCTAATTTTAATAACTATATACAAGGTACCATTAAATATTATTTCAAGTCACAACTTGTTCTTAGTAAGAAGAAAGGAAAACATGTGAAGAGTGAAAGTGATAGTTCTAATGATGAGATTCATAAAATTGAAGCCCTAATTTCAAAAAGGTTTGAAAGAGGAAGAGGTAAATACAAAGGTAAATTACCTATGATTTTTCTTTCATGCAAAAATGTTGGTCATATTGCTACTAGATGCCATGACAAAGAAGATAAGGATGAAAGGAACAAAAGGAACTACAAATAAAGAAGAGATGAGAAAGACTACATGAGAAGTAAGGATGAAAAAGGTAAGAAATCATGTTATATTGTTGAAGAAAAGAATCACCATGAAACTAAATGATGATGAAGTTGTCTATTTTGCTGTGAAAGAAGATTATGATGAAGATGAGAAAAGTGCATTAATTTCTTATGTGAACAAAAGTGATAAATGAATAATTGATAGTGGATGTTCCAATCATATGACTAGTTATAAAGACAAATTTCAAGATATAGGTCCATACAATGTTGGATATGTTAAAAATTTGGTAATGATATCCCATGTGTAATAAAACCTAAAGGCACTATTCAACTGACTGACAAGATAACATGTGTCAATGTTTACTGGGTTGAATGACTTAAGTACAATTGGTTGAGTGTTTCATAATTGAAAAAGGTGGGTTACAGAATTGAATTTCACAGTAGAAAGGTCAAAATATGTGATGGTGATGGTAAGCTAATCGGAACTACTGAGAAAACAAGAGGTAACTTATTCAACCTAGACCTATCAACTGAGACATGTATGTTTCCACTACAAAAAGATGTTTAGCTATGGATAAGAGATTATGTCATTTAAATTTCTACAATTTGGTGAATATAAAGATGAAGAAAGTAAGAGGATTTTCTAAGCTAAAGAAGCTTGGAAATGCTATGTGTAAATGGTGTCAATTAGGAAAGATATCAAAGTCCAGTTTCAATAGTAAAACATATACTACTAGTAATATTTTGGAATTGGTTCATACTGACCTATGTGGACCCATTGGTGTTAAAAGTTACAATGGAGATCAATATTTTATTATATTTTTAGATGACTATTCTAGAATGATGACTATGATGTTTCTTTAAAGCTAAATCTAATGTTTTTGAGTTATTCAAGTGGTATTTAGATAGAGTTGAAAAAGAAAGAGAGAAGAGTATGAAGCATTTGAGATCTGACAGAGGTAGTGAATTCATCTCACATGAGTTCAATACATTTTGTAATGACAGTGGAATAAAAAGATAGATTTCAGCACCGAGGACCATCCTTAGAAAGGGATAGTTGAAAGGATAAATAGATCAATAATGGACTATGCAAGGACACTAATGATGGATAAGAATGTGTCACAAAAATACTAGAGAGAAGTGGTTATCATTTTTGTCTATACCTTGAATAGAGTTCAAGTCGAGAAAGGTACAAATGCTACACCTTTTGAGCTATGGTATGGCTATACTCCCAATGTTAAATACTTCAAAAGTTTTGGTAGTAGATTCTATATATTAAAATAAAATAGGAATAGAAAACTTGATGCAAAAAGTGATGAAGGCATATTCCTAGGTTATTCCACTAAAACCAAAGCTTATAAGTGTTTGAATTCTAATACTAACAAAGTTGTGGAAAGTACAAATGTGAGAGTTGGTGAATTTGTAGAAAGATTTGATACTAAATGTAATTGAGAAATTGAAGACTATATTACATTCATCTATGTGGATGATGACATGATTCCAACACTCAAAGTGAATAGACTACTCAAGCTACAAGTTCCCATCAAACATGAAATGATGGAATGAAAATGCAAATTTCTAAACATTAGAGAGTGGGTACTAAGCAACAGACTGAAGATGTTGAGTCACAAATAGAAATTACTAACTATTAGATAATTCATGCCAAGCATTTAGAACCTTAACGTGAACCTTAAAAAACAAGAGGAAATAAGCCTGAGATCATTTTTCAAGATGAAGCTGAAGAAGAACCGAGGACACTACTTGCGTTAGCAAAATATGTGAGAAGACATCATAAACTTAATCAAATCATTGGATTAGCTAAATCAATTTGTAATGAAAAGAAGAAGAGCCAAATGTGATACAAGCTTATTATGTGAGTTTGAATCCAATTCAATAAAGGTTGCTTTAGATAATGAAGATTGGATACAAGAAATGAATGAAGAAATTGACTAGATTGAGAAGAACAATACTTGGAATTTAGTTCCAAGATCTAAAGACAAAAATGTCATTGGCATAAAATGGATTTTTAGGAACAAGCTCAATGAAAATGGTAAAGTAATAAGAAGCAAGGCAAGACTGGTATGCAAGGGTTATGCACAAGAAGGAGTTGATTATGGAGAAAATTTTTCTCTTGTGGCCAAACTTGAAGGAGTCAAAACTCTGCTTGTATATTGAGCTTACAGGAATTTAAAGGTATACCAAATCGATGTCAAATCTACATTTTTAAATGGTATAGTGGAGGATAAAGTATATATTGAACAATGAGAAGGATTTTTAGATCTAGATAAAAGAAGCGTGGTATGTAAACTAAATAAAGCTCATAATGGGTTGAAGAAAGCCCTAAGAGCATGGTATGAAAGACTACATAACTACTTGGTGAAAATTGGTTTTGAAAGGATAAATGATAATAACAACTTATATTTTAAGAATAGTAAGAATAATGAAGTACTGCTATCTATGATATTTCTTGATAATATCATATTTGGAGGAAGGGTAGTATTATGTAAATCATTTGTTGATGAAATGAAAAAGTTATTTGATATGTCTATGTTTGGTGAAATCAAATTCTATGTTGGATAAAAAGTGTATCAAATGAATTTAAGTATTTTCATTTCAAAATCCAAATACATCAAGGAAATATTAAAGATTTTTGGTATGGAAGATTCAAGGCTAGTGAGTACACCTATGTCAATAGGACATAATCTATCTAATACTAACAATTCTATTGATGTGATCCAAGCCCTATACAGATCCATGATAGGAAAATTATGACATGTTGTTCATAGAAGGCCACCAATTGCTTTGGCAGTTGGGATAGTTGCTAGATGTTTAGCAAGTCCTAAAGAGAATAACATGATGGTTCAAAAAAGGATATTGAGATATTTGAAATAAAACTATGAATTATAGTATAAAAGAAGTGATAAACATGAAATAAAGGTTTTCAAGTTGACTCAGATTGAGCTAGAAATATTGATGACAGAAAAAGAAATACTAGAGGTTGATTTTTTCTAGGAAAAAGATTGGTTTCATGGACAAGAAAGAAGAAGAATTGTATTTTCCAATCAACAGTTGAAGTGGAGTATGTGGCAGCTATAGTGAATTTTTTCAAATATAATGTGTATTAAAAGAAATAGTTGAAATGTATGAAAGAAGAGATTAAAAATCTAGTAGTTATCTACTATAATAACACAAGTGCTATGAAGATTTCAAAGAATCTAGTGATCCACACTAAGAGAAAGGAAATTGCTATCAAGTATCACTACTTGAGAGAATTAGTTCAAGATAAAGAAGTGAAGCTAGAATATGTTAATAAAAAGGAATAAAGTGCTGACATTTTCACAAAATCATTATCCAAATATGTTCATGAATATCTTAGAGGTAAACTAGGGGTGATTCCTATAACCAAAGTACTTAAGAAGACAAGGTGCATTGCATCGCATGTGCTAATCACAACATTCTACACAATGGCCCAATATAGATCTACTTTGGGACATGCCTAAGGTACAATACTTTAGTACAACACAAAGACATTAGTCATAGACAAATAATAAGTATCAACCAAGCATGCAAAATCTACACAATTCAAATGTATGCAGAGTTTTGAAGCTGTGAGAGCTATATGTCTTTGGCATTATTGTCAAATAGGGAGATATTACTAAAAGAGGGAGAGATTACTAAAAGAGGGAGAGATTTCTAAGAGAAGTCAAATTGAGATATTATTGAGAAAGGAGGTAAGATAAACCTCAAAGGGAGAAAATAATGTAAGAGAAATTGGATTAAGAATCAAAATGAAACTAAGATTTTTGGTCACTCCTGATAGATAAATGTTTTGGATTGTAAAGTAACCTAGTTACTACTAGTATTCAAATGTTTAAGATGTTGCCATCAATGCCAAATAGGGAAATTGTTGGAAACTTACAATTGGAACAATTTTTGTTTTGTCATTGATGTCAAATCTATGGATGAGACATATTGCTACTTAATCTAAATGTAATATCTATTTGATTGATGAAGAGGATATGTGAAGTTACTCATAAGTATAGCACCTAGAGGAAAGGTTGAAGTTATGAAAATGAAGTTATAGTGGATAGTTGATTAGGTAGACTTTGATAAAGCAAAGTAATTGGTTATGTAAAGAAAGCTAGGCTAAGTCAAGCAAAAGAGAAAAATACTAAGTAGTGTCAAGTAATGCTAAGTGTCAATCAAGCTATAGTCGATGTCAAGAAAATATAGTGTGGTTCAAGCATTAGGATTGACTAAGAAAATTATTTAATGTCAAGAAAGAATCTTCACAAAGATTGACTATTTCAGTGTTGACTCAGTATCAAAATTTTGTGATTGTTGAGTGACAGTAAGACAACAAAATTCAAAGAAATTGTAAGACCAAGCCGACTCAGTTGATTTAGATTGGGAGATGTAAACGATGTTGGAGATAAGATTAATGGTTTGGATCATTAAATTTAAGGAGGTGATTAGGTAAAGACCTAACTAATGGATTTTAGAGAATTTTCTAGAGGATGATCAAGAAGATGAATAGATACATTGGATCAAGTTGAATCTGATTGTAAACCCTTAGATCTACAGTGGATGTAAAAAATGGTAAAGCATGAATTTCCTATTTAAAGACATACAAAAATGATCACGTGGCCTAATATCTAGCCATGTCTAATTAAGTTAAGCTGAGTCAAGAAAGTGTGTCTATGAGCAACTTTGTATGTGAAGAGAGACATACAAAGCAAGGTTGATTAGAAGCACACAAGTGTGTGAATCCAAAGCTAAAGGAGAATTCTTGTAGATATGATGTTGTTGTTGATAAGAAAAATAAAGTATTAAGATTAAATGTTGATGATAAGAGTGGATTGATTGCTTGAAGGGTCACCAAGAAGATCAAGATCAGAGATGATAGTGAAAGGCTTATCAGTGAACTAGCATAAGGATTGAATAGAGATCTAAACCAGCAAAAGTGAGTCATAATCACATAGATCAAACCTAATTTTTTCTTTCTTATAGTTGTAAATAGTTTGTATTGAAATCCTTTTAATGAAGATTAACCTAAAAATTATTTGAAGACTTAATAGTTTGTGTAAATCCTTTAATTGAGTGACATTATAAATGGAATGATCAAAGTCCTCTTACAAGGCCACTCTTAAGAGGGTGATTAAATCCTCTAACCAGGTCACATTTAATAGTGTTTATTGTAACCTTTAACAAGGTTGACTTGTAACAGAGCTCACTTCGAAAGAGTGAAAAGAGTGACAAGTTCCTGATGGTTTTTCCCAAATTAAGTTTCCACATAAAATCCTAGTGTCAAAATTTGATAAATGTTTCATGAATGTTTACATTTGATAACTTTTTCATTATGCAATGTAAGTTATGTTTATGATAGTTTTACAGTAGTAATCGAGCAACAAGATAAGTAAAACAATGAAATGATTAATGTTTAATTGTTCAAGTGGTACATATAGACTTTGAGTAACTAATTCAACCCCAACCCTTGTCTCCCCTCCCTCTTTGTTATTCTAAAATTTTATAACACTTCCCTCCTACACATAAGGATTAACTTGGTGGAATAGGTGCTCACCTTTTTACACTCCTTTTAAATGTGCTATGACATCTAATATGTTGCTTCCACCTCTTGTTGATCTTTAACATTTTCCATAAAGAATTCATCATCATGAGCTTAAGAAAGATCTTGTTTAAAGTAAATTATGAGCTTATAATTTTCTAGCTTCAGCAAAATTTCGTATTACACAATATTTAAAATATCATACTCTATACATAGAACACAATCTCTTTTGTGCATTCTTAAAAAAATTCCCTACGATGCAATTGTAAATTATCCCCAATAAACTTGTGAATGCATATTAGTTATGTATATGAAGTTTATTTGGGGATACTATGATTTTATATTGAATATAGTGTGTGCATGTGATATTGTGTACACACTATATTGTATAACTACTATAGCGCTCATACCTTATGGCTTAGTTTAAGCCTAGAAAATGCAATCCATTATGCATACATACTCTTTTGGGACCAAAAATGTTTTAGGGGTCTTTTTTGTTTCATGTCTTTGGGCACTAATCCAAGATTGTTATTCGCATATCATGATACTAATCATGATTTTCTATATCAAGACATGAATAAAAATACTAAATGTATCAACATATTGTTCATTAATGATTACTAAATCCTTGATAGTCTACTAGGAGTGATGATCAACATGAGTAGACTAATTATTTGAATTTAAAGATGAAAAACCCTACAATCATTTAGAATTTACATCTTTCTAACATCTTTAGAATCATGAAAAATAAAATTCATTCATCCATTAGTTAAAATGTGAAATTGAGGACTATAAGTTAGAAGGTATCTCTATAAGTGAAAACACCAAATAATTATAAAATTCATATAGATTATTATAATTAGAAAAGAAAAAATCAAAATTATGTTTAAAAATTCTAAGATATGAACCATATTCATGTTCTCATATCCAATATAATTTGATCTTTATTTTGTATTTCTTTATATATATATATATATATATATATATATATATTAGCCTTTTCTTTTAACCCCTTACAAACTAAACATATACATTTCCCATAAATATCATTACCTATCCACAACATCAGTTTTAGCATACAAATATTAGCAACCATATTAAACTTACTACACCCTGTATATCAACAAGGGCTTCCTATACTCCAATATTTGATACTTTACAGGAAATAGAGAAATGATCTAGAAAGTAAATGATATAAGGAACATAACCCCTTTAGGTTAGCATAATATTACATTTATCAAATATTTTATAGGGACTCGCACCCCCCTCCCAAACCTTGAAGTACCTTTCTCTAAGAAATCCCCATACTATGTAATTGAATGCCTAAGTACTCCCACCTCCGTCATTCTGCAACCATGTCATCACTAGGATGGGTACTTGAATTTTTATTTGATATTTGATTTTTTGAATGTCTTATAAATTAAAAGCAGGCAAAATGGGGGCTGACCCAAAGAAAAGGAATGCAACTGACCATCAACTATAACTCATTACCAACAGATTAACCTATGCCCTTCCTTAATATAAAAAAAACCCCAAACTAAAGTAGTTCTATATCTATAGCTAATGTAGTTTCTACTTATTAATATAAAATAATTACATGTAAACCTAGCCCAAATAAACTATCTAGGCATAGACCAATTCCAACAAGTATTAATCTCAAGATCCTCATGGGCCACACAATAAAATCTTAACATAAACATTAATTAACAAAAAGCAAGGAACTAGGAGCTAAATCTCCTTTTTATCTTTATTTGGGATCTCCTAAAGAATCCACAACTAGTCATACACAAGGAAGCCATAGAAAAAATGAGTAGTCTCCATGTCTTTAGCATTGTTGATCTCCTTCTTACCAGCATGTAGAAGATGGAGGGTAGTGGCTACTTAATGCATAAAATGAACAAAGAAATTCACCACCCTATCAAACTTGTCCTCCATGTCCTCATTCTTCTTGATTAGGGTAGTGATAGTTTCCTCCATCCAAGATAAACTATCCTACATTAATGGATGAGCTTCAAAACTTATCTAAGCCAAGGAACTGTCACCCCTCTGATTATCTCCTCCCATAGGTTGTTTAGACTGATTCACCCTAATATTAACAATGTCTAGATTATGAGTAATATGATGAGGTTTTAATAGGGGAAGTGATAGTCCCTTGATCACCAATTTGACACTCTAGCTTAGATTCAAGGGTGTTGTCAATAATTTTGAAAGTGTATGTTCAACATGAGAAGGCATATGGATGTCCCAACTAGCAACAAAGATATCATGACCCTTATCTTCACTAGATGTATCCTTATCCTCCATTTCTCCATAATTTGTACTGGTTGCATTCCTTTTAGGTCTATGGTGACCCTTCTTCACAATATTCTCAGTAGAATATGAGCTAATTGGTCTCTCTCGACTTGACGAGGTAGAGAGGCTCTTTTGTCTCAATCTCTTACTAGTCGTAAGGATTTTCTTTTTACCCGTAACCACAATGCTATCAACATCCAAGACCTCAGTCTTAATCTCCTTAGGGATGGAGAAGGGGCACTTTTCTTCCTGTGTATTGCTAGAATGAAAAGAAGCTTGGGGAGTAACAAAATTCTTAAGAGGGGAGGGGACCACATTTTAAACCTTAGGGTTAAGGCCCTTATGAAATATATATATATATGAAACAAAAGAGCTTGATGGTAAGTGGTATAGCTTTTACTCTGATCTCTTTTCTTGTGCACATTTAGTATATTATCTTCCACATAGTGTAACAATGGGAAAGGAAAATATATAATTTCCCTATTCCTAAAGTGATTGAGGATGGGAAAGTGATAATAATATAGGACCTTACACCTGTCTTCAAGAGTAATGTACCTTATAATAGTGTAGTAGATCATGTCCCAAGGCTCAAAAAGGTTTTTGCAAGGAAAGCCTCCATGGAAATGTTGCAGTTCCCAACACAATCAAAAGAACTTTCTCAAACTCACTTAATCCACAACCCTAGTTTGTTTCCTCCAATTCTTCCCTTCAAGGGATAACACCTTGCCATTGGCAATAAACTCTTCGCTAACTTCAAATGAGACACCATTGAGATTCTTGAATGTAACTATTTGGTATGTAATATGTTACTATGTTGAATGTTCAATGATTCTAGGTCATCTTACAATTTTGCTATGTTCAACTATTTTAATTTGGTATACTGTACTAAAACATCATTTCATAACTATTATTTTCATAACTATTATTTCAGATTCTATTCATCCCTATTCCATTTTTCTCCCTCTGAAATTATCAACTTTTATTTTAAAGTAATAACAAAGGTGACTGGTCTTTTAAGTGGATCCATTGAGAACTCCATTATCTCATCTTCCAAAACATTAAAACTACGAGATCTGGCCATATCGTCCATTAAAATAAAAACACTTCAGATATTGCAAGAGTAATGCCTTTGATGCCCGTATGCAATCGAAGTACAAATCCCATGTGATTTCAATTTTAAGATCTCGTCCTTCTAGAAAACTTTGAATAGCTTGTACGAATTGCACTTTCCTTTTTCTTAGATATGAGGTCACAATTTTGTCATGAACAAGAAATCCTCTTTCCTTAAAGGCCAGTATGGCGCTCACCTTGTGAGTGAGAGAAAATGTCCAAAGCGGCTCTAATAACTGGTACAATATAGAGTACAAAATGCAAAAGGCTGCTTACAAAGTATGGCGGACTTTATATGCGTAAGATGAGCAGAAATTTCAAGGATGGTGCAGTAACAAAGTATGGCGGACATTGTATTTAATTTATCTGGATGGCATTGTCGTACGTTATTTTCATTCAATGCATACTTTTTAGGTATACGACGATCTTTGGCGGTGGAGAGTCTACTTCAATGGGACCAGCCTGCTTCATACGACCCTGCGGTTGAATGTGAGTACAAATCTTGCGCTTCCCAGTCTTGGCGAATATGAATGAGGCCAGAGGGTTTTTCTAAAGTGGGTTCTCAGCTGGTACAGCAATGCAGGAATTGCTTCCTGCAGAAGCTTGTACAAACCTTACACAAGAAAGGTGGACCATACCATCTAAGGATACTTTAGCTCTCTATGAATGGATTGAGAAGCTATTAAATTCAAAATATCAGGATCATGTTTTTCTTTTTGTAGAATTAAGAAAAAGTTTTTGTTGAGGACATCAAGTTTTTCATAATCTATGGCATATGAAGGAGTTGGTTTTAGGTTCTACTACACGAGAGTTTTGTATCAAATGCTTTGGGCGATACTCTGTAATCAATTATGGCGATGGATGACAATGTTTATAGAGTGTTGTGATATTGCTTTTAGGATTTTATTGTGTAGTTTTTGAGTCAAATTTATTGATCTACATTTTATGAATAACAGTTCACACAAACCCATTTCTTATGAGAATGAATGGAACACTTAGTACTTATTGGGTCTAGGAGATGCTCACGAAACTGAAGCTTGAGGACTTCCCAAAAAGGGTCAAAATATAGTTGATTAGACAATGATTAATTAATTAATTTAAAAATCATAGTCCAATGCTACTATCAATTGAATTGTCAAAACAGGTGCATTTTGACCCCTCTATAGTCATTTGGGAATGGTTGAGTGTTGAAAGATAAGAAAGTCTGAACGATTATTACTCATTCTTCCTTGTTTTTTAGCTGCTATGGTTTTTGATTTATTTGATGAAGGAGTTTCAATTTTGTTATCTAAAGTTTACGTGTTTTCTATATTGTATTTTTTAATATGTTTTCAAAACAATTTTAGGTGTTTCTAAATGAGATTAACACAATGAAATCTTAACACAAAATGAGTTGGTCAATAGAGATTTTTTCCACTTGGAAGAGTGTCACCAACTAAATCTTGGGTATGGTTGTCTATGAATGCCTCCTTTGTAGCATAAGTAGGTGCTTCCTAAATGAAGTATGGGATAGTCATATACATTATATAAGACATTTCAAAACCTAACAATAGAGAACTCAATTCCAAGGACTGTGAAAAGATCAATTTTTAGTTTAAACTATATTGTCGAAACTTTGATCAAATCCACAATAATAAAACTTTAGATAGAGATAACATCTTAAATAGAGGTTTTAGGGTCCCTTCAAAATTGCTTTTCTTAATCAAAAACATCTTTAATAGAGGTCACCATTTTAGATCTTGTAGAGTATATGATATGAACACCTCTTGTGTATCATGCTTAGATGCCTCTTGCATGGAGTATGTGGCAGTCATATATACTGTAAGCCATTTGTAGATCCAAAAAAAAATTGCCCAATGTTTTAAACTATAAAAGGACTTATTCCTATTTTTGTTTGAATTGTTATAACTTTTGTAATGAGCTATCATATGGTCACGTAACAATAGATCCTCAAGAATCAAGATTTTAAATGAGCAGTCCTCTACTCATTTGGGGGTAAATATGTGAGATTCATCCTTTTGGCCAATCTATCAAGAAGACTTGTTTTAATTTTTTTAAGCATTATTAATTCCAAAGTATTTTTAACTAGGAAAAATAATCTATTTTAAGTGTTTGGGTCTCTATATATTGAAACAAGATTAACATTTCATGTATGCACATATAGCTTGAAAAAGTATTTTTTATTTCTAATGTTAAATATTTTTATTTTTATATAATATTTGAGAACTTGTGGTATTGTACAAACAAGAAAGTTGGTTATTTGGGTAAAAGTAAAAACCTTGTCACCCTTTTATAAAGGAAAAGGCTAACAAAAGTATAACTATTCAACTTCAATGACATAAAATTGATATTACTATTAAGAATTTGAAAAAGAGGTAAACTAACGAAATGTGTAGAAATGGATGAAATCTAGAATTGTTATTTTTGTTTTTTGGAATAAGAATTGATATATGTATGTATGTATGTATGTATGTATGTATGTATGTATGTATGTATGTATGTATGTATGTATATGTATACATATATACATACATATGTATGCACATATGTATTATATATACATACATATATATATATATATTTTTTTTTATTTTATTTTTTTTTTTAAATTTTTTTTTGTCTAATTTGTAAGAATAACTTTTTAGTTGTTGAAAAATGTTGAAATTAGGGGTCTAGTTCCCACCACAAAACTATCAAAAAATAGACCTTTTTCCTCTTTGATCTCGGATTATAATAAAGATGTCATATATAGCTAGATCAATGAAAAATTAAAAATGGGTTTTGACCTATATTTTTTCTTTTATAAAAATTCAAATTTCAACTAATCCAAAATAAATGGTTTTCATTTCCTGCCACATTTTTCAAAAAAGATCTATTATAACCAAAATAAAAATTATACATTTTGGAATATGACTCTCTCCTGTAGAATGTCATATATTTTTAAAGTTTTTTTTATATGATTTAGTATTTTTGTTCTTTCTCAAAATCAACATCTTCTCAAGTGTTAAAATATTTACTTGTAGTATTTTATAATTACAATATACTATATCTAATTAAATTTGTATAAACTCTATATGAGAAAATTACTGACTTTGATCTCTACAAAAATGGTATTTATATGTTATTAAAACAATATCATTAAAAATAGTAAGAGTTGTTGAAATGTCACCCTTATGAAATAATTTGATTTCTTTAGTAATTAGACACAAATTAGTATACAACATGCATTTAATAGAAATTTCAAATTGGAAAAGTGTGAGAGCTTATATAACTTGCTAGAATGAATGTATATAGATTCAAAATTGATTTTTAGGTAGAAATACTCAAATTCAGTCATTCTGATAAGTCAACTTGAAAGGTGACACAACTTTTTACTTTTATCCATCTATGCTAATTTATATATGTTTTATGAGGCATAACTTGTACAATGAACAAGTTAGCAAGTTAGTTGTGCCTCATGAGCAATGAAATTGATATTTGAACTTAAATTTTTCTTTATATTTTAGGTATCATTATAAAATCTAGGTTTGTGAGCAATAGATAGATGTTGTTTAAGGTGTAATATTGCTCTAATATGGATTGATGTTTTATTTTTCTCATTTTGTGTGCTCTTTAGCAATGTGGAATTTTTAAATATTTTTTATAATATTTATGTTCTATTTTCTACTGATGCTATGTTTTGTCATTGTTAAATAATTATACATGTAAATAAGGTGTAAATGTTGCATTATAATCTATATTAAATGTTGAGATGTTTTTCCTTGTGTAGGATGTTTATTTAGCGCAATTTCTTTTTCTCATGATGCAATGGTTATTGCTGGCCATTTTTGCCCTCGTTCAACCCATCATTGATATCTGATTAGAGAAACCTTTAATGGGTAGGTTCCTTGCTAGGGAAAATATCACACTGAAGTTGACAGCTAACATTTCATGATAGCTCATTTTGTTCTGGGTCAGGTGACTTTGGTTGCAAAATTCAACAACTCTCATGTATTCATGAGCTATCTACCCATCTCCCTAAAAGAATGAGATGTTTCCATGCATCACCATTCTGCCATTACTGTTGGTGTAAATATGTATTTGCTATTTACAATTTACATAAGTTTACTTAGGTTAATACATTATTTTATTATACTGCATTATTTTATTATTTATTTGGTGAGAAACTTAAGAATTTGCATACTTTTATAAGTTGTCATATTGACGATATAGAAGTAAGCAACTCTAATTCAACACATTGTGTCTACAACACTGGAGTTTGCATAATTAACTAAATTGTCATGTAGATGACACAGTCATTCACACTCCTAATTTAGCACATAGTGTCTACTATATTATTTTGCATGCTACACCTTTGTAGGCTTATCCTCTCATCATCACACTTACTTTTGTGCTTAATGGAGGATTATCCACTTCAGGTGGACATGTACCTAGTTGTATGACATATCATGTTGTTAATTCTTATGCATTCTAGAAGCATTCCAGAGGCCTTTATATACAAGAACTCCTAGTGGGTAGGTGCACAAAGTTGAGGTGCCAAAAGGGGGGTATAAGTGGACACCTTTTTCCTAAATCTGCAAATTTTGAACTTCAACAAGAATTTGAAGATAGTTATGCTCAAAATTTTCAAATATGACAAAAAAAAAAGTTGTAGTCCTTTGAATCTAGTTTCTAAACTACTAATTTTTTTTCAAAATGGTTTAGTTTTAAGTCCTCAAAAAAGGGGGCCACAAAAAGTGGTACTATTTATTCCAAAAAAGCATAGCACAGTACAAAGTGTGGCCCCCCTAAAATTTTAACTTTTTTTTTTGAAATTTTTTAAACGCTTTAGTCAAAAGTTACTTAACACTATGTAGTTTATCCTAGATTTTTCGAGTAATTTTATAATGTCTATTTTTTTTTAAACGAATTTTTTAACTAGACACATCCCAAAAATATGAAATATCTGTGTGCTCCCCCTAGAAATAATTAAAAATTAATCTAAAATCAAAACTTTTTTTTTTTAAAAGTGTGTAGAATGGAGTCTAGTTTCTAAAAAACTAAGTTGTTACAAAATTCGATGAATGAGCTAAAATCTATAGCCCAATTAGTACTTGGTGGTTTTTGACAAAAAATGAACATACATTCAAAAGAAATTATAGATGAAAGGCTTGAAATAGTTCAAATTAAAAATAAATTATATGGTTAAATAGCTAACATAGAGACCTATAATGCTATGTAACCTGATCTTATCGATACCCAACCACGAGAAATCTTGAAGGGGAGCACAGAAGAAAAAATAATCATTTTTTGTATGTTTGCTGGAAAACACGTCTCAGGCCTGTTCATCAAATCCAAACCTTTGGGTTGGATCTCTAAGGCAAAACCAACCCTTAGGCTTGGGTTTGATTAAGGTTTAAATAGCGCGTGAACCCTATAGCGTGCACACGCTATAGTGTGCACGCGGTATTTAAACCTCGGCTCTAAATAGCGCACGCGTGCTATAGGGCTCAAGCACTATAGTGCGCATGCACTATTAAGATGTAAGCTGCAAAAGACAACTAGGTGGGGGGGATAGGGGAATGGCTATGTGTGTGCATGAAAGAGATAGAGATAAAGTAGGGGATAGGAGAGGGGAGAGAGTACAGGATGGGAGAGAGAAAGTGAGAAAGAGTAGGGGTGGAAAAGAGAGTATAGGATGAGAGAGAGAGAGTAGGGGTGGCAAAGAGAGGAAGTGTGAGAGAGAGTACGGGTGGAAAAGAGAGAGTGTGAGATGAGGGAAAGAGATTTAAAGTAGGGGATGGGAGAGAGAGGAAGTGTGAGAGAGAGTACAGGTTGGGAGAGAGAGATTAAGAGTAGGGGATGGAGGAGAGAGAGAGAGTAGGTGATGGGAGACAGATTGGGAAAGGAAGAACTTGAGAGAGAGGAGGATGGTAGTGCATGTGTGTGAAAGAGAGAGAGTATGGAATGAGAGAGGGGGAAGACAAAGTAGTTCAAGAGAGAGTAGAGGATGGAAGAGAGAGTAGGCGATGCGAGAGGGAGTGGGAGAGGGGGAGATGGGGGGAATAGAAATGTGTGTAAGAGAGAGAGAGAGAGAGAGAGAGAGAGAGAGAGTAGGGGATAGGAGAGAGTGTGAAAATTTAAGAGAGACTAGAGGGTAGTAGAGAGAGAGAGAGTGGAGAGAGTAAGAGTGAGAGTGAGAGAGAGAGTAGGCAGTGGGAGAGGGAGTGGGAGAGGGAGAGCAAGTGAGAGAAAAAGTAGGGGATGGAAGAGGAGAGAGGGGGGATGGGTGTGTGTGTGTCAAAGAGAGAGAGTCAAGAATGAGAGAGGGGAGAGAGAGATAGAGAGAGTAGGAAATGGTAGAGGGATGGGAGAGAGAGGGAGAGAGTGTGTGTGTGAGAGAGAGAGAGAGAGATAGTAGGCGGTGGGAGAGGGAGTGGGAGGGAGAGAGAGGTGGAATGGAAGCATTTAAGAGAGATAGAGTAGGGGATGGGAGAGAGTAGGCAGTGGGACAAGGACTGTGAGAGAGAGAGAGAGGGGGAATGGGAATGTGTATTTATTTATAAGAGAGATAGAGTAAAGGATGGGAGAGAGTGTGAGAGTTTGAGAGAAAGTAGTAGGGGATGGGAGAGAGAGTGAGACTAAGGGATGGGAGAGAGAGAGAGAGAGAGAGAGAGAGAGAGAGAGTAGAGAGAGAGTAGAGAGGAAGAAAGAGAACTTGAGAGAGATAGACAGTAGGCAATAGGAGAGGGAGTGGGAGAGGGAGAGGGAGAGGGAGAGAAATAGGGGGATGGGAGTGTGTGTGACAGATGTAGAGAGTAGGGGATGGGAGAGAAGAAGAGGAGTGGGAGGATAAGAGTGTGTGTATCTATGAAAGTGAGAGAGTAGGGGATGGGAGAGAGTGTGAAAGTGTGAAAGTAGGGGGTGGCAAAGAGAGAGTACGATGATGGGGGAGAGCAAGTAGGCAATGGGAGAGGAAAAGAGAGGGGGGGGATGGGTGTGTGTGTGTGTGTAAGAGAGATAGAGCAGGGGATGGGAGAGAGTGTGAGAGTGTGAGAGTAGGGGGTGGATGAGAGAGAGAGTATGACGATGGGGGAGAGAAAGTAGGTGGTGGGAGAGGGAAAGAGAGAGGGGGGATGGGGGTGTATGTGTAAGAGAGATAGAGTAGGGGATGGGCGAGAGTGAGAGTGTGAGAGAGTAGGGGATGGGAGAGGAGAGAGAGAGTAGGGGATGGGGGAGAGTGTGAGAGTGTGAGAGAGTAGGGGATAGGGGAGAGTGTGAGAGTGTAAGAGAGTAGGGGATGGGAGATGAGAGAGAGAGAGCAAGGGATGCAGGAGAGAAAGTAGGTGATGGGAGAGAGAGTGGGAGAGGCAGAGAGAGCTTGTACAAGATGGGAGAGAGAGAGAGTAGAGAGGGAGAGAGAGAACTTGAGAGAGAGAGATAGTAGGTAGTAGTAGTGTGAGTGAGAGAGAGAGTAGGGAGTGGTAGAGAGAGTACGATGATGGGGGAGAGAAAGTAGGCAGTGGGAGAGGGAGAGAGAGGGGGAATGGGAATGTGTGTAAGAGTGACAAATTAGTGGATGGAAGAGAAGAGAGAGAGTAGGGGATGGGGGAGAGAAATTAGGTGGTAGGAGAGGGAGAGAGATAGGGGGTGTAAGAGTGTGTGTGAGAGATCTAAAGAGCCGGGGATGGGAGAGGAGAGGGGGTGAGAGAGGTAGAGAGAGTAGGTGGTGGGAGAGGGAGAGTGAGAGAGAGTAAAGGATGGGAGAGAGTAGGAAGAGAGAGAGGGATGGGATGGGAGAGAGAGTAGGGAGGATAGAGAGTAAGGAGGATGGGGAGTGATGTGTTTTGAGAAAGTAGGGGGTGGCAGAGAGAGAGTACAATGACGTGGGAGAGAAAGTAGGTAGTGGGAGAGGAAAAGAGAGAGGGGGGATGGGAGTGTGTGTGTGTAAGAGAGATAGAGCAGGGGATGGGATAGAGTGTGAGAGTGTGAGAGTAGGGGGTGACAGAGAGATAGAGTACGATGATGGGGGAGAGAAAGTAGGCAGTGGGAGAGGGAAAGAGAGAGGGGGGATGGGGGTGTATGTGTAAGAGAGATAGAGTAGGGGATGGGAGAGAGTGCAAGTGTCAGAGAGTAGGGGATGGGAGACAAGAGAGAGAGTAGGGGATGGGGGAGAGTGTGAGATTGTGAGAGAGTAGGGGATGGGAGACAAGAGAGAGAACAGGGGATGGGGGAGAGAAAGTAGGCAATGGGAGAGCGAGTGGGAGAGGCAGAGAGAGCTTGTACAAGATGGGGGAGAGAGAGTAGAGAGGGAGAGAGAGAGAACTTGAGAGAGAGAGATAGTAGGTAGTAGTAGTGTGAGGGTGAGAAAGAGTAGGGAGTGGTAGAGAGAGTATGACCATGGGGGAGAGAAAGTAGGTGGCGGGAGAGGGAGAGAGAGGGGGAATGGGAATGTGTGTAAGAGAGACAAAGTAGGGGATGGGAGAGAAGAGAGAGAGTAGGGGATGGGGGAGAGAAATTAGGTGGTAGGAGAGGGAGAGGGAGAGAGATAGGGGGGATAAGAGTGTGTGTGAGAGATCTAAAGAGTCGGGGATGGGAGAGGAGAGGGGGTGAGAGAGGTAGAGAGAGTAGGTGGTGGGAGAGGGAGGGTGAGAGAGAGTAAAGGATGGGAGAGAGTAGGAAGAGAGAGAGGGAGGGGATGGGAGAGAGAGTAGGGAGGATAGTAGGGAGGATGGGGAGTGATGTGTTTTGAGATAGTGTGTATGTGCTTTATAGTGCGTACGCGCTTTATAGTGCGTACGCACTATAATGCGTACGCACTATCTCAAATCACCAAAAAATGGTCAAAAACCAATCTTGGGGCCCATTTCATCCATTTTTAACTTTTGGTCTATTATGCTCTCTGTTATTCCGACAGAAAACACAGGTTTCAACATCTAGCAAACACTATTTCAACACTTTTGGAAGCTAGCAAACACCAAATTCAATCATTGGATACGTGATTTGAAGAATTTTTGAATATTCTTTTAATAGAAAAGGTTAGTGCAATCCATTTTAAATATTGTTTGTCGATATATAGATACAAATTTGATTATAATTTGATATGTTATGTAATATATAGTGAATTCATTAAAAATTGTATGTTTGAATGAAATGTTATTTCAAAATGGTTAAAAATTTGACAAGTCATTTGATATATATTGTGTATTCATTCAAATAATTATAATTTTTATATGTAATTGAATAATTTGTAATTTACACATTTTAAGTAATTCGAATGTTTGTATAATTTGACATGTAGAAATCATCATCATGCTAAGGAAGAAACCAAAGATTCAAACAAATGCAAATAGGGAGAGAGATTTGACAATTAAAAGAGATAAAATAAAATTACTATGTGAACAAAAAAATTTGCAAAGCAATGATGAAGAATTAACTTTCGAAGAGGATCAAGAACCACCAGTACAAAGAAACGAGGAAGAATTAGAAAGACAAAGAGGACGAATGAGATTGTTACACTCAAGAAGACAATTGAATTGTGAAGCTACACCATCCTCCAATGTTGGAGTCATATCGTCTGCTACACTATCTTCGAATGTTGGAGTCATATAATCCACTACACCATCTTCCAATGTTGAAGTCATATCATCCTCTCATGTTGAAGAGACACTAATTTATAGATCCGACGATATACACAATCCATCATGTCATGTTGAAAGCACAACATCAACACATCAAGTAGGTGATATTTTATCTTTTACATCTTATTGCCAAGGCACATCATCTTTAGTTCAAGGTACGCAATACACTCAACCTTATATTGATGTTCAAAATTTTGAGAGAATTGAAGAGATTAGAACACCTTCTAGAATTCATTTTAGAAAACTAAAATATTTGATTGATATTGATACTAACATTTTGAAATCAATGCCTGACAAGATTAGCAAGCGTACTTGTCAAAGAAAAGTTAATCATATGTGGAGATTATTTTTTGAAGAATTAAATATTACAGGTCAATGCCAATCATTTTTTGAAATGATGAGGAATTTGAAATTTAGGCCTATCATGAAGATTCTTGGGCTAAGAACGATGGATGATTCAAATGAAAGAAATATTGTAAAGAATCTAATGAGTGCTTATGACAAAGTGGGTTCTAAATCACGCACCAAAGATAGTAATATCACAAGACAGGTACTCACATCGACAATAGTAAGTAGCCAAATGAAGAAAGGTCAACTCATGAGAAAGACAAGAAAAACATTAAAAATTGGTAGAGGTACCTTAAGGAGAGCCATGCTAAGGCATGAGAGATTAGAAGATCCAACAAAAAATGAGTTATGGATATTTAGTGGTAGACTACCGCGAAAGGATAAAGAAATTAGTGAAGCCTTGAAATCATTGATCGAAGATTTTTGGAAAAATAACACACGTGTTTCTCCTAATCAAAGAGATGTAAGGAGGATTGGTAGCCGAAATCGCAAGCCACATGTGAAACATTTTTTGGACTCAACTCAGACACAATTTTTTGCAAAATTTATTGGTATGTATCCTCAAATTCGAATAAGTCAAAGATTTTTTGATATGGGTAAACCTTTTTATGTGAAAATAAATCACACACGCACAACTTGTTGTTGTAGGATACATATTGAATTTTCTAACCATTTTGATGTTTTTAGGCACATATGCGTAGTTTTGCATTCTCAATTTGTTTTGCAGGATTGTGACATAAAAGAGCCACCAAGATCTTCAAGGGAATTCATATCCAACATTTTATGTGAAATAGGGGACAGCCAACAATTTTACAAGACATCATGCTTGGATGGTACGTGCTTATTTTGTGGTTCTTTGCAACTTTTATCAACTTGTCAACATATGGATAGTACACATGCAATTGGAAATGAAATAGTAGATTATAGAAAATTCAAGACAGTGACATATACTCTAAAAGATGGGAAACATGGTAAAAGATGTGATCTAGTTATTGAAAAGATTCCAGTGTATGAGTTCATGAAGATTTTTCGTGAAAAGATTATGTACGAGTATGCAAGGCATACCCATAGAGCTCGATGGTTGGATTTGCAATTCAAGTTGTGCAAGGATACGTTTCCATTAGATACCATTGTTTCGGTTGTAGATTTTGTAGAGAACTACATACTACAACCACAAAATGAGGTGCAAGCAAAGTATTATACATCTCAAAAGGTTTCTATATTTGTTCACATAACATTCATGCATTCACCTACAATTACAGAGGATGACAGGAAGATTTTGAGGGAGTACCATTTTTACATCAGCGATGATTGATCACATTCTACGGAGTTTGTACATGGTTGTTTTCAACTATTTTATGAAGATTTGGCTAACAGGGGCATATCATATCATCAACACATTATTTGGTCAGACAATTGTGCATCTCAATTCAAGAATGCAAGGATGTTCTATTGGTTGAGCAGGATGCACAAGTTGTGTAGAATTCAATATATGTGAAATTTCACAGAGGCTAGTCATGGTAAGGGAGAGCACAATGGTGCAGGCGCATGCATTAAAAGAGCTTTGGCTTGTGAAGAACTGAAGTACAAAGATGGAGCAATATTGATAGATGCAAATTCCATCGTCCAATGGTGTAATGCTACAATGGGTCCAGGTAAGGAAGGTAAGTCTACAGTTCGTAGATTTTTTTGGTTGATAGATAATACTAACATTGCACCATATCAAGATTGTTGCACACTAACAGGGTCTAGTGAGTTACACTCTTTTAGAAGCTCTGATGTAGGTTCATAGAGTATCCACATATGAAAAATGACATGCTATTGTCCATCATGTGCAGAGGAAAATTGGGATGACTGTGAGTCAACTAAATGGGTGGACAAATGGGATATACGGGTTTTGGACCCAATTGACACCTATCATCCCCCACAAGCACTGAAAAATGGTAGAGATGGATTCATCTATTGACTTTGACCGCTTGTCAGATTTAGTGCAACCTAGTAATATATATATATCTTTGTAATTTCAATATGTAACTTTATAACTTTTACCCAAGTATTTTCTGAATTAATGACCGCATTTTGTACATTTGTCACTGCAGGCCATGCTTTTGCTATTATTGGACCTGAAGACAATGAAGAAGGGACAGATTATTATTTTTGTCATTGTGTTGAAGCCAAACAAAAATTGGATCACTCGGTTATAGATGGTGAAGGTTTCGAGTACCATGCTAGTGCGGTGGTTGTAATAGGCACATGACTTAGACGATATCCTATGAAGAATCCTAACTTGTGGTTATTCGAGGATTAGAAAACAAAGAGGAAGATTCTTCATTATTCAAACTTTGTTGTCGCATCAAATGTCCACTTGATAAAATATGGCAGAAAATCACATAATAAGATTCTTTGGAAAGTTCACGAGTTAGACCATGAGGCAATACTTGAGACATTAAAATGTCGAGCAGATCCAGTTGGCTCATTAGATTGAATTGGGAGAGAGAGAAAAAGTGATCAATTGGATCCAAATACAATGTTACAACCTCTTCCCCAAGACTATCACATGACTAAGGTGGACTGTATTGTTATGATGTGTAAGTGAAAAGATTTAGTTTTGATTTGTTTAGAATATAGATACATTATTTGAATTTATATTAGATTCTTTAATAGGACCCATTTTTTTAATCTTATCTTAGATTTGTTACTGTGCTAATTCTTCATTTGTAGGTCACCAAAGAAGAGGGCTAATAAAGTTGACACATAAGTGATAAAGGGTGAGATGCCAAAATCATCTACGAAATCGTATTATCAATTCACATCCTCAATATTTATTAGTGTTCTTTGTTCAAGTACCATTGTATGCTAATCATCTTATGCCTGGAATTGCAGACGTTAAATTATGTCAATACTAAGGTTTGTAGCATCAATACTAAGGTTTTTAGCATCAATTGGTCATGCTAAGTATAGTAGTTGTATCATGAATCCTTCTGAACCAATATGACTAAGATTCTCAGAAGAAGACTAAACCATATCATCTGTCTACTCCCTCTTTATATAAGAGTTTTTCAAACAATGAGAATGAAACATTAATTATTACTCCCCCCTCAATGTAAAATTCTCATTGATTGCATTTTGTAAAGTTTTAAGTCACTATCAACCTCTATATCATTGTATTCTTCTTATCATCAAATTACAGAACAATGAGAATATGAATGATGACTTCTTCACATGAACCTGACAATTATAAATGCTACACCTTAATAATTTTTTGGGCTTGGTCTTTACCATTCGAGCTTATAATACAATACATTGGCTTCATTTGTATTTGGAAGTATTTATTATGTTTGTTCCAAAAGTCATTCTTCATTTGCTAATATGAAAATGCGACTATCATGAAAGGCATAGTCTTATAATTTGTAATTTGTATAATGGTATAAAAGCTTGGTTGTGGGTTTGAATCCATTGCCCCCATGACCCTCCTTCTCATGCATTTATTCTATTTATTCTTCTACCTCCTCCTCCGCTTGGCCATTTTGCAACACCATCTGGATGGAACTCTAGCCTTCCTCAAAACCATTATACATGACCTCTCCTTCTTCAAGATATTCTATAAAAAGTTCATCAACCCTTGAACCTTTCAAAACCCCAATCTCAATGGAAGGCTTCTAGACCAAAGGAACTAGTAGATCTGGTTCTTTAAGAGAAAGAGACAACAAATCCAATTTTCTAGTGACTAGATGGAAAATTGGGGAAATCATTTCAATTAGTTGTAAATCGAAAGGAATTATAAGTAAACTATATCAATATAATAAGTAACTTAGTAATTATATCAATATAATTTAATTACTAAGGAAATGAATTTATTACTCTAACATATAGTACATTGTTTTGCAGACAAAGGTGTTGAATTTGATGCTTAACAGATTTACATACATGTGTAATAAATAATAAGTTTTGTAGCTTTGGGATCAACACTATAAAATGAAGGATGTCATACTACATTCATAGAGATGCCAAAATATTTTATTTGATATGGAGACAAAAGAAAATGTGTATTCTTCATAGCTGCATTTGAGTCTCATGTATTATCATTTTCAGCTATTAACATCAGAGATACCTTTACATCTTCATCATTGTATTGATCAACGAGTCCATATTGCACTCACTAGTTCTAAGCCAATGACTAAGGTATGAAAGAGTTTACATTAAAATTTCATTAGTACTAAAATTCAATATAAAAGTCATAGGCACAATCGAGTGGTAACTTTGATGGTTTTTGTAGGGTCTTATTATTCCTGACCATCAGTGTATCCCTGAGGTGTATATACAGAGGAATTATCAGCTAGCTGTAAGAAAATATTAAGTTTTATGTGTAAATATATTTTATTTTTTTATATAAAATAGTTATTTATTCATATATAATTTTGATTGTAACATGTCGAGTTACAGAAGATCCTAGACTAATGGACTTGTAGTGCCTACCCCTAGTTCACATTTTGTTATCATTGTTGAACTCTTTTAGAACTAGTTTTATGTTGTTGGTTAGCAGCATTCTTTTGAGATTATTAGATTTTGTGCTATGGATTCAGTTTATTATGTGATGAGATTACTTAGACTCTACATTCCATGTATGTATGATGATTATTTTTAGTGTTCACAATTATTGATGATGATTATTACATTGCTTTCAATTATTAATGATGACTAGTAAGATGAATTATTATCATATGTGCTTTCTTATAGATACTTACCCCATACTTGCATGTGTATGGTGTGCGTGTTTGCCTTGCGTTTTTGCTTTTGTATGGCATTTCTGATGTGGTTAAGGAAGGGAGTCATAGTCACCTACTAGTCGGGATCTACACGATGCACCACTTCTTACCATTATCTGTTTAGTTTAGTATATATTGTGTTTGTACATGCATATTTTTATGCAGGTTGCAGGTATAAGGTATCGACTTCTCTGAATTGCCAGGATGAGCGTACCCTATTACATTATCTCAATGATACGAGAGGGGAGATAAATTCTCAAGTCCAAATTCCAATCCTTTGAGCCATTTGTCCTAATTGGAAAATTAGGACAAGTATCTGAGTTGAATACCCACCGAATGTGTCGGATGACATATTTCATGATTTTTAACCGTTTAGATTTATTTTGTATGATTTGTTCTATGATGGGTTTTCATATTTTATCTTGGAGGTCTATGGTGAATTTTCCATTAATTAAGTCTTAATAAATAGATTTAATTAATAAATTATTTATTTGAAAAAATTAATAAAATATCATGATCTTTGATATTTTGATTGTAATTAATTAAATGTGAATTATTGGAAAAAAAGAATTAAATAAAAGAAAACTAGAAATTAAAATTAATAATAATTATAAAATAATAATAAAGTAATAAATAAAATAATAATAATAAAAGTTATAAAAATTAAAATGAAAGTTATAAAATTTAAATAGAGATTATTTAAAAAGTAAATTGGAGTTATAAGCTTGCATGAGAATTAACATGTGTCAACAACACGGGGGTTAGTGCATCAATTAAGTACAAGGTGTCTACAATTCTATGACTCATCAAAAAAAAAATTGAAAAAGAATCATGCTTAGTTGGTGACACCTTTCAGCGGTTTCAAGAAGCAATCCAAATTTTTTTTGAGAGCTCTTGATATTCAGGCATTCATAGAAGCTTAAATGAAAAGCTTAATAGAAGCTACAAGCTTAATGGAAGCCTCGAGCTACAAGCTAAAAAAAAAATATAGAAACTTCAAAGCTTACATGCATGGGAGAAGATTCATATGCTCATATATTTTCTACTTGCTTCTATGCTCCTTCTAGCACTTCTAATCACTTGGAGGATTCGATCGGCTTGGATTCTTGGAAGAATTGCGAATGATGGAGAAGGAAGGGATTTTCTATAGACTTTTGAGGCATGGAAAATTAGCATCAGTGTCCAGGTGCATTCGTGATATTCTCATATTCCCTTTGCACTCATTCTCTTCCTATCTTTATCATATCTGTTTTATGTGTCTGAATACTCTCTGTGATTGAATCTACTATTTGAAATTAGAATCTAGATATTTTATTTGGATGAGAAGAAAACAATAGAAAAACCCTAGTTTCAAATGAGAAAGAAATTAGATTTTAATCGGGTTTGGGTTTGAATTTATATTAAATTAGAAAGATAAGATTTGGAATAAAAATAAAAATTTTATGGTGAAAATTCGAATGATTAGATGTAATGTTTCTATCAATTATATTTTTTTTAGATGCATATGAACAAACCCTTTTATGGTTAAATTTAGAGAACAATTATTTTAAGAGGAAATTCTTAATTCATCACAAGTTGTCCTGTCGCTGCCCCTTGGATAGACCCAAACTCAGTCATTCATAACTTTTTATCGTGATCAAATTTATTCGATTGCTCTGGTCAGAATTTTTGCAACTTGGCCCTCTCCAACATATTTAAATTTCAACCCGATCCAACGGTTCATTAGGGAGATAAGGACATTGTACTGGGACTGTTTTATTCAAAGACAGATATTTCTCCATTTTCCATAACCAAGAGTTCTTTATGCTTAAACTTCACAAAAATAATATATCAAAGCATAAAATGAATTAAGATATTATCGAAATCTTCTCTTATTAGAATCTTATTAATATGCATTAGTTTTATATGGTTTATTATCTAATCTAATTAAATCAAATTTAATTAAGATTAATTAATAGTAGAAGAAGTGTAATTAATTATTAATCAATCTATGTAAATGAATGAGAGAAAATTAAAAGAAAAGAGATTTTAATATAGTTTATATAGTGAACTTTTTATAATGTATATTGAATACTATTTAATATATATTAAACAATTTTAGAGTTGTTTAATGAAGATGATAATGTTAAGAATTTGGAGATTATTCATGTTAAAATCTACAATGAGTCTTATTGGATTGTGATAGGGATCTCTTTCAAACAATGTTTATATAGACAAAATATTATTAGAACAATTAGAAAATGGAGTCTAATGGTTGATTAAATAATTGTAAGATGATAATTTATATTATGTTGATTTAAATTTAGAAACTCTGAATGATATTGGATTAAGATTGAATTATTATGTTATTGGTTAATACATTTGAATACCTTAATGGAGTTAAGAGTTAGTCAAATATTAACTAATGAGTTTATGAAAAGATTCTATAGATCGAGTATGTATAGTTTGAGGAGTTTATTATTTATTAATGTTTGTAAGGACTAGCAAACTATTAATAAATAATGGTTTAAATAGATATCAACAAATTTGGTTAGAGTTAATCTAGAGGAGATTAGTTAATGATTGAAGTACTGTAAAAGATATTAATCAAATTGAATTGGTTAATAATTTGGAAGAGTATTAATTAATTGAATCAACGTACATAAGAAAAATTTATTTGAGATAATAATACTTGGTATTGGAGATTTATTATAACTTGTTATTATTAAAATAAAAATGGGAACATGACGAATGTGGTCATTATAGATTTATTAATAAGATTTCCAATATAGTTTGTCATTAAATATTAGCAAGTTATTATTATTGAACTATGAATATGAACATTTGTGTATGGTTGACTTTTAGTTATTAGACAACTAAATATTCATTGAGTTGATGGTTTGGTTGTGAAATTATTAATTAAATCAATTAACTAAAGTTAATTGGATTTAATCAATAATTATGTTATGTAATAAAGATTTAATTGATATGATTCTTTTAACAAGGTTGTAAAATATTGATATCAAAGTTGATAGGCCTTATTCTCATGACTTGAATAATGACCTAATATGTTCTAATGGTGAGACGTAGTAATATTGAATTGAAAACTATTAAATGACAAAAGTTGTGGAATCATGTACCTATGTTAATTGGTAAATTAAAGTGATCATTTTAATTAAGTTATAATCTTCTTAATCGAAGATTGATAATTGGTTCTTTTATGAATGAATAATGATCCTTTGATTATGTTGAAATGTAGAAGTAACGTTAAGGAAGAGTTGATCAATTAGTACTATGGATCATAGTTAAACATAAAGGACAATTTAATTAAGGTCAATGATGATTAGTTTAGTGAATATTTATCCTTAAGTTATTCTTAGAATGTAATTCTTAATAATGGAAGGGTAATGCTATCGAGGAACAATTGGGTTGACTTGTAGGTCAAATGATGAAACTTAAAACACTTGAAGTATACTTGCAAACAGAAAACTGAAAACTCCTACACATTATTCAACTATGTGAATTTAGTAAACCAAAACATGTGTTTGCATCGTGTATTCTATATGCTTCTTGTTTTGAGTTTTGGGTTGACTAGTGTTGACCAATCCTAGCTTGTTACCAGAGGCTCGGGGGTTATAAGATGTGATGGCATGTTGATCTTATTTGGTCTTGATCTTTATAAGCCCAACCATGGTTATGTGATCGTATGCTCTATGAAATGTTTGTATTTGTTCTTCAGCCTTCATGTGTGAAGCTGAGATGTATATATATCTGAGATGCTTGAGCTAATCATTTTTGAGTCATCGATCAATTATCCTTGGATTACTTTCTAGTCATCATGATGAGACTGAAATGTGGATTTATTTCTTGATGATGTCATGTTGTGACATGTTTGACTCAACCATTTTGGAGTCTTTGATCAGTATGATTTTGAGATATTCTTGGTTGCTTGTTGAGAACCAATGAATATTGTGATTTATCTTGAGATATATTGTGGTTATTGAGAACCAATGATTATTATGATTATCAGTGATGCCTTCAGTTGCCAATAGAGAACTGTTGTGGTCATGATTTTCTATGGATGCTTTTTCAGATGCTTATGGAGATTTGATGATTCTTATTATGGATATTTGATGCTTTTATGCATATTTGATAATTTTATTATGGATTATCTTTTATGATTTTGAGATTTATGATTCCATGAGCTTAGGGTAGGTAATCTACTTGTAGTGTCGAGAAGTGGCTTGCAATGGGGGCCGGGGCCCTAAGTGGCTGCTAGGGTAACTCATTGTAAGTTTGGTTAATAAGTGATAACATTTACACACTAAATGGGGATTAAATAAACCTAAAAAGATAATTGTTTTGATGTTCTCGCCCATGCCTTGAGCACTTGTACAGGCTAGGATGGGAGTAGTGAGAATGCATGGTTGCGACCATGCATTCCGTAGTATGCCTCGTTAGTATGAGAGGATACTAGTGGCCGCATGAGATCAGTATGGACCCGTGGAGTTTAGCCAACTGCCAGTGTAACTTGTATGTGATAATTGTGATGACACTTTTCCACTTGCAAAGTAGCTTTACTACATGTCTTTGTGTGCCTCTAGGAATTAGATGTTGATTTTGTGTGTGGTGGAACCTTGAGTTAGTATACTTTTAGGATTCTTGAACTTTTTATGCTATGTGTATTGATATCTTGTTTGGGATTTGAGATTATCTCCTCAGCACGGTGGGAGTGGACCACTTAGGTTCCACGCGGTTGGGTGGTAGTGTATTTTTACTCCTATCATTCGAGATCCGTTTGAGACACCGTGACTGGAGTATCCTTGGTTGGTAATTATTCTTCATTATATTCTTGGAGCATTATGATAGATAATATACCTTATGATGGATGTATTTACTGGTATGTTTCTTATATGGATCATTTGCTTTACTTTGCATATGTTAGTTGATGATTTATTATGCTTTACTTTGCATGTTAGTAGGATGTTTTAGGAGTGACATTCCTACTATGTTAATATCGATGATCTTTTCGGTGCTTTGGAATGTTACACACGGAGGGATGGCTAGGATCCACAATGGTCTAATGATGTTATTTACAGTTGGGAGGAACCGTGCACTTAGTTATTTATATTTGTGATATATGGTTATCTTTTGTAATGGATGTTTATATCTTTTGTGATGATGTATCATGTATGATATGTGAGTTCATTTATGTTATTGCATCATGAATTAATATTAGATGATGATGATGTACTTTATTTACTTGGATGTTTATTCTTTTAAGCTTTTCATACCCTATGATATGTATAGTGGATGATTGAGCTAAACTAAAATATAATTACAAAAGAACACTTGTATATTGTTTAAGTACATTGGATGTATCATTGTTATTTCATAAGGATGAGATGTTAGATAAATAGTTAATTTAGATGTGATACAACGTTAAGGGATCTTTAAAGAATGTAGCCTGTTATGTATATATGTTATGTTTATTTTCATTTGTATTGTTGCTATTGCTTTCGCAAATGTTATGAATGGTTTTATATTTCATGTTTAAAAAAAAAAAAATTGTTTGAAAAACTTAGTAAAATTTTTTGGATCCCTTGGCGGGGCATTACAGGACTAGTGAGCATGTTAGGAAGACCTCGTTATATACACTGGTCATCTCCCACTTGTTGGAAATTAAAGACAATTAGGGATTTATTTTGTTCCCCTAGTTGGAAAGAGTATATATCTAATGATGTACATTTTACATTTTACTTCTCAATTAAACTTGTGTTAATTCAGTATTAATTTTGTAATTAACTACAATTTTAGTATCTGTGTACAGGGGGTGACTAAGAAAACTATTCGAGGTCCAATTTGAAAATATATTTGTAAGGATCTCGACCAAGGTTCACAACTTCGATGATTATTACATTCATTCAGGCTAGAACCTCACCACAAAAAAAATATATATAAAAAAGGTAGTGAATAATGTCATGTCTAGACCCAAATCAACCAATGCAAGTCAAATCAGCATAATGTGGAACAACAATATATGCATTGAGTGGGTTTTCATAGAAAAGCTTCAGAATAAAATTCATGTGTAGAATTAAAAGACCTTAAAGAAAATTTATGCTTGTAACACAAATGGCCATTCAAAATTGAATATGATTACAATATGTGAAATAGCATTACGAGAACTTGTAATGCTCTTGTGAACATCATGTTAATTCTTGTAAGAATCCCTAAGATGCTTGTTATACTCAAAATTTTGTTGAAATTGAAATAATTTTTATCCTGTCAGTTAATTGGCTTAGGGTGATATATTCTTCTTGGATGGAATAATGAGTTCGTGATTAACTCTGTATTAAGATTCATAGCATCTTCTAGTTATTTGCAAAGAAAATTTATAAATTAAGCTAATGCCATATGGCTTGCTTGAGAAAGATGTCCATGTTCTTATTGATGGGTACTAATGACTATCCACATTTAGTTCTTCAATATCCTATTTGACAAGCTTTCCATAGACATTTCTTTGCCATACTAAGTATTTTTGAAAACATATTTGAGTAGAAGCACTATAGTAGATACTACATGATGTTTTAACAAATAAAGTAATGGGTTAAAGACTATTATCTCCAAGGTATTATGTCATAGTATTTTAATTGTAATGATCTTAGACTAATGATATTCTTGAAGGTAACTTTGACATGCAACAAGAAAGACAACCTACAGCCAAGGCTATATTGTGCCTACAACCAAAGCCATAAATGCTCACAGCCAAAGCCACTAGTGCACATAGCCAAAGCCATGGATGCTTATAGCCAAAGTTACGAGTGTTCGCAGCCAAAGCCATGAGTACATGAAGTTGATGATCACAATTTTTTACAACTATTCACCAGAAACAACTTCTTTGCAATTTTTGAGAAATACTAATAAAGCAAAAAATAACATCTACTAGTTGGTAGACATAATCGCAACTCTCTAGCAATTGAATTTAATTTCATACATGGACATATCTAATTTAATGTCATACACGAACATATCTAATTTAACGTCATACATGAACAAACATATAATATAAAATGATAACCAATAATGTCATATACATTAACAAACACATAATATATTATGATAACCAATAATGTCGTATATGAACAAACATATCATATATTAACCAATAATGTCATACATCAAATATAGAATGTCATATCTACATCAAATGTATGTCGAATATGTCTCTCTGATGCCTAAATATATACATGGGGAAGGAAACAAGTCTCTCTCTCTCTCTATATATATATATATATCAAATATCTCAACTACATCTTTTCCTTCCCACGAGGGGAAGGAAACAAGTCTCTCGATGTCCTCTGCCATCGTGTAGAGGGAGACAGTGGAGATGACGAGGCCCTCCTGACATGCTCACTTGACCTCTTGTTGAGGCTCTTCTCCAGGTCCAACTGATACAAAGAAAGTAGATATGAATCAATATTTATTATATGTTGAAATCAAATATATGTACACACAAAATCAATTATTTTCTTACCGCCAACAAATAGTCACTCTGTAAGTCCACCTCAAATGCTCATGGACGATCAGGCGTGACAAGACCCTACAAAAATTCAATAAATATAATCACTTATAAATAACATTAGAAATTTTGAGATTAACTATTATAAACAACAACTAAAATGAAGAAAATTCTTTCATACCTCCGTCAGTGGCTGTGAGCTAGCCATAGCTACGACCACTCCACTATCAACAGACTGTTGTAGATGAGGAGGTGTGTCTGACATCATGAGCTGCATGTCATACAATACACTTTATATCTAACATGAAACATGGAATAAATATAATCAAATGAATTAAATTAACATGAAACAACTATACCTGTGTGAAGCTCGTATGATGTCTCTGCTCTGTGTCTGTGGTAAAGGTTGAGGGTCCTGTGGAGAATTGATGCACATACATAATTTTTTTTGCCAATCCTTAATATGATTACGTAATAAATATATGTATTAATTAAAATGATTAAATTGATACATACCTCAGGACTCGTCGAAGGGACAAAAAATGGGCCTAGAGGATCGCTGCTAGGCCCAGCAACACTTTGACCCTAAATTTTGAACAATGTCAATAAATGCTAATTAATTAATCATTCACTATACATATGAAATGTGATCAAATTAGTAATTTACCTATGTGCCAATGCCAAATGTCTCATTCAGGAACTCATCGGTGACAAGCCCATCATCTGCAGCATCTCCGGCATGAGTGCCAAATGTGCATAGGGATCTGCATGAAGTGCACATATGACCACAATGTATAGAAGGCTCCCCCTCAACTAATGGGCTTGTGGAATGGATGAGGGTCTGCGTCAAAGTATTAATGGTCCCTAGAGTGCTGGCCTCTACATGTTCCTTTACAACTGAAGGAATAATCACATGCTCGTGTTGTGGATGGACCACAGGTGCCCTAACTACATTAGAGTCACGATGTGGTCCTGGCCTCTCAAATGATGACCCCCCACCTCTACCCTGGGAGTCTAACATATCAAAATAATTGGAGATCTCCCCAAGGACAAACTCACAATATAATTTCTTCAAAAAATACATGGGGACCTCGTGATTGTTGCAAGGAGGGACATCAAAAACCATCCACCATCTATCCCAAAAATTATTTCTAATAGCATCGTGTATGCACCAATGGATGGGGAATCGTTTAGTACCCTCTCTAATAGTATTTGGCTCACCAGGTTTTCTAAATAATGCACATATACTACCTTTTGATATTTCTTTTTTTTTAACATCTTCATATGACAATTTATTTGCATAAAATCTTTTTTGTTCATCCCTCTTAGCCTGCCAAATATCTAACTGACCACTAACTGAGGCTATCTGAGTGTTAATGGATTTGAGGGATGATGCCAATTGAGCCCTCATTAGATTGGTTTGTCCAGATTCTTTCAACCGAGCAATGAGTCTTTCTAATTCAGTTTTGCCTCTCTGTATTTCATTTCTTATATTTTATTGTGTGCCTGGCAGAGGTCTTGCAATTGGTTCGGGTTGTGGAATTTGTTGTTCTTCTTGAGGAGGGTTTTGATTTTGAGGTTCTTGAGGGTTTTGTGGATTTTTCAGTTGATTATGGACATTTCTTGATAAAAAATAAATTGAAATCCAACTAAATAAACAAATCTAAATGAAATTTGAAAAAACCCTATAAAAGAATATCAAAAATCAATAAAACAATATGGAAAACATATTAAACAATGCAAAGTTAAGTTTATATCACTTACCTCATCGTCGTGGGTGTGCTCGTTGTCTTGGATTTCGTCGGTGAGGAGGCATTTTGGCAAATGGTGGTGAATTTTTACTGTCAAACCCGCGTATGCGCTATTGGAGAGCCAAAAAACAAAATGAAAACGATGGGCCATGGGTCTGCAACCCATCATATAACTTTTTGGACATCAGAATAGCACATACGCACTATAGCACGTACGCATTATGGCTTGGGTGACCCAAGCCATAGCGCATACGTGCTATAGCGCGTACGCATTATGGCTTGGGTGACCCAAGCCATAGCGCATACGCGCTATAGTGCGTATGCACTATGGCTTGGGTGACCCAAGCCATAGCGCATACACGCTATAGTGTGTACGCGCTATTGAAAATTAGAAAAAAAAAAAAAAAAAAAACTTGTCATCTTTTTGGCACCACAACTCAGTGCATATGCCCTAGTGTACTTTCACATTGAATTGAATAGCAATAAATCAATTGTGGATATTATTATTCTGATCATACCTTGTTGGTCTATTGTTGTGCTTTTATTTGAGTTCCTTGATCTTGGGTGGATTTTTCCCTAAGGTAAATTCTTACATGGTATCAGAGCTTGGAGAATTTCTCTTCACATAGCTGTTGAAGATCATCTTATTTCTTTAGCACCTTGACCTAGATCTGGAGTATCGTAGTCATTGGGAGCATCTAGAGCCAAAGAAGTCCTAGCCATTACGTCTAGAACGTTGTTTCAGTGAAAATTGGCTATAAATTTGCCTACCCTAGGCCAAAGTCGATTTTGAGAAAAAAATTGCAAACTAGAACCTAAAGACCCGATTTGCAATTTCAGGTATGGTCTTTTTTAAGATCTCCAATTTTTTTAATTCAAATTTGCATTTAATTTCTCTATAATTTTCATTTCCAATTTACTACAAATTTTAAGAATTTTTTTTTGCCCTTCGGATAATAGAGAAATTTTTTTTTGTACAGGCATTGAGCAGTGACACCCCGGCCCTGCACCCTACACAAAATATTTTTCTGCACTATAGAATATTCCATCAACATCTGACGGCTTCTACATTTATTCTAGCATCTACATTTAAATCTGGTAGACTATACAAATTTTGGCTAGTAGACCCAATCGATGGGAAATAATCCAACCTCAGTGAGCCTGATACATATCCGACACTCATTGTTTACATTAGGCAGTGGACATGGTTTTAAGAAACCATCAAACTCTAAAAATAGGTTATGTGGGATAAAAGATCATCCCAACTGCCAGCATTCCAAGTAGTCTCCCAACTAGCAGCAATGATATTCCAAACTTTGTCCTACCTTAGACTCCCAACTACTAGTGTTCTAAGCAATCTCTCCTCCAGCGATTACAGTATTTCAGCCCATGCACAAGTTTTCTAGTGTTGAACAAAGTCCCCAACCTTTTACTCACCTCTGGGTACTGTTGTCTTTCCTAGTCACTATTTGAAGTCTCCTGACCATCGCAAAAAGTAACTCGGTGTCCTCTTGTCTTTCCAGTGGTAGATCTCGCCAACACTCATTGTGCTCCATCTCTAGCAATGTTTTTTGCTACTCCAGCATTATTTAAGGTTTTCCAACTCCCTTGGTCCCATCCACACATCTATCTAGTAGATGCCATGTGACTCCACATGGTTCACACAAATAAGCTAGCTTGGCCTCCATCCTACATAATCAATTGCCATGCAGCAAGCATTAACAGTGCCACATCAACCACCGATAGGGACACACTATTTTGCCACATCAACTGCCAATAGTGCCAACTTGGACCAACCAAACTTTACCACGTGTTTTCCTTCTATACAGGCCACACAAACTATCCATACTCACATGTCAGTGCACACTAGACTACCACATAAGCCTATCCATACCATCTGTATAGTACCTTGCTAATGTCATCCATATAACCATGCCACATCACTAGGAGGGTTTATTTTCACTGATGTTAGCCATCCATGGTGTTAAAATTGATGGTCATCTGACTATCATTTCCTGGCATTTTTAAACTACTATAATGGCCATTTGACTATCAAATTTAAGCTTGTAGTTTTTTGCCCAGACCCCTCTCCAGGTTTGACAGTCTAACTTTGGGAGGCCATAAGTCAGTCATCTGAACTCCAAATCAGTTGCAATATTTTTTTGTTTTTGGGTAAAATTTACTGAACTTTTCAATGGTGGTGTTCTTTTCTTATTTTGGTGCAAGGATTTGCCAGAAATTGTAGTTTTTGGTGACTGTACCTATCTAATGCTGCATTTGGCAACTTGAAGCACTTCGTATGGGCTCATCTAGACACATTTTTAAGTTCTATTTTTTTTAAAGTGCTTAATTTTTTTTTGTCTATTTTCTAGATCTACAATTAGATTATAGGGTTGTGTGGACAAAAATCTCACTTCTAGACTTAGGGCATTTTTTACATTGTAATGCTTTGATTACTTTTCAAAATTGTTGTACATTTGAGCTATAGTGCTTAGTGCCAGATTTGTGCCTCAAAAGGTAGTTGTAAACAAAAAAATTAGAAGTTCACTTTGTTCATTTTGACAAGTGGCCTATTGTACAAGCACTACATATAAAGTGCCAAAAGCATATTTTTTGGGGGGTTCTTTTGATTGAGTGAAAATGGTGGGTGTATTGTGGTCTTATGTATCTTTTTTGTGCTCTTTTACTTTTCTAGATCATGGGTTCACCTATAGATCCACTTCTAACTTCAAATAATTATTCTACATGAAAAGATATTGCATGGAGTAGATTAATGGAAAAAGGTCTAAGTCTTTATGTTGATGGTACAATTCCCAAACCCACAGATGCTACAACACTAGTTGATTGGCAAACTAAAGACTAATAAGATTTTGGAATTATTAGGAGTTGTGTACATAGAGATCTCTTCTTCCACATTTCCAGTTTCAAGGAAGAAAAACCTACTTGAGACAAACTTGCAGCATTGTATTGTAAGGTGGACAAGGAAAAGGGATTCCAAATTGAGGATGATCTACTTCTATTAGATCCAAAGAACTTTGACACAATTTAGGATTATATCAACAAAACCAATGTGTTTAGAGCACTACCTAAAGATTGTGGTAATACCATGAAGGATGATAGGTTGATTCATCACATCCTAAAGAGGCTATCTTCAAAGTATGCTTCCTTTGTTTCAAGTTATAACACTCACAAGTTGACCATGGGAAGTGCTTTCCAAAAGCCTAGATTTGATACATTTGTAGAAATGTTGATTTTTGAACAATCCCACTTGATAGATATGGGACTTATCACATCATCAAAAACCAAAGCATTGGTGGCTAGTGAGGAGAACCAATCAAGTCCATGAGGAAAAAGTTCTAGCAACAACAAGAAAAAGAAGTGGAAGCAAAAATCAAAATCTGAGACAACAATCCTCCTCATAGCAAGGCGATTCTTCTTCCAACAAGAAGGGAAGTAATGAAAAGAAGGACAAAATTTTTTGTGCATATTGAAAGAAATCAAATCAGGATGAGCATCTTTGCAAGACTAAGAGAATCAATGAGTTGGAAAACCTACTCAAAAAGAACAAAATTCAAGTGCCTAATACTTCCAAGGATTAAACTTCAACCACTTCAAAAGGAAAAGGGCAAAAACTTATGTCTAGTTCAAGTTCTTCATTGGAATGGATTCTTGACTCAGGTGCCTCATATCATATGGGTTCTTCAAAGGGAGACTTTTCTTCATTGAAGTAGTCATAGGTACGGCACATCTTTGTGGGAGATGATACAAAAATGGAAGTTGAAGGGAAAGGACACGTGGACATGGAAAATGGGGAGTTCAAAGATGTTCTCTATGTTCCAAACCTTAGTTCTAATCTCCTCTCAATTTACCAAATCACTCACCTTGGAGATGGCAATAAAGTTGAGTTCCTTCTAGATTTAGTAATGGTGCAATGCCTCAAAGATGATTCATTAGTTGCAGTGGGGAAAGATAATCATGAAAAGAGGCTTTATTCCTTCTCCCACTTTGTGCCTAAGTCTCCTTTACATGCCTTATTGACTTAATCTAATTCACAAATAAAATTATGGCATGAGTGGTATGGTCATCTTGCCTTCTGCTATCTTCAACAACTTTTCTCAAAAAACATGGTCAAAGGTCTACCTACAATCAACTTTTCTAAGAGTGAATGTTCAACATGTTCAATGGATATGCATTTCAAGGAGAAGTATGATAAAGGGAAATATTTAAGAGCACCATTTGTCCTTCAGTTGGTTCACATGGTATTAGCAGATCCTTTTGCAGTGACATTAGTTAGTTACGGTTGCTACATACTCTCTTTCATTGATGACTTTTCACAGTACACATGGGTCTACTTTCTTCATCACAAGAATGAAGTGGTTGATAAGCTTCAAGCCTTCAAGAGTCATATTGAATAGTAACCAAGGAAATCCATCAAGGTTCTTTGGATGGACAATAAAAGTAGATATGTGGACAAAAGACTTAAATATTTTTGCAAACTTGAGGGAATTGATCTTTAGAATTCACCAACATTCAATCCAAACAAGGCAGATGTTGCAACACTAAGGATATGAACTCTTAAGTCCATGGAAAGTTGCATGATACAAGCCAAGTCTCTTGATCCAACACTTGAAGTCAAAGCTATAAGCAATGCTACTCACATACTTAATAGGTCTCCTCATAATGCCTTAGATGGAAAGGCTCCTTTTGAGGCATGGTGTGACAGAAAAAAAATTGTGAAACAATTCAGAGTCTTCAATCATCTAGTATGGGAAAACATATCTTCCAGGGGATGCAAGGCACCACCACCTAGGCCTTGTACATTCATCATATATGAAGACAATGTTAAGGCATAAAAACTCATGGATCCTAAGACTTGTGAGATATTTGTGGAGAAGGATGTACACTTAGCTTATCCTCTAATCCACTCTACACTTTATATACTATAGAAACTGATAGTGACACCAGGGATAGTGATTCAATAGACTCAAATTTGTTGGGTCCTATTGATAGATGTAGAGAGCGGTCACATCATTAGCATATTCCACATGCATACATTGCCCTAGTGATAGGTCCAGCACAACAGGGTACACCTTGTCGTCCAGTTTAAGCAATAGGAGATGACTACATAGAAAATATTTTAGGTTTGTTTGTGGAGTCATACATAGCAGACTTGGGAGAAATAATTGATGATATACATCTTCTCTTTGATTAAGAAGATCCTTCTTTAGTTGTTGCGAGGGCTCACACTAACCCTCATGTCCATTCTCTACATGATCAATCTTTTTAGGTTGATATGATTGTGGATCTTTATGTACATCAATTGCAAGAAGTCTCTTTATCCTTTGAGGAGACAATTAGTTCTCTGGGATAGGTTCTACATCTATCCTTGCTAGATTTGCATGTGTTCTTTTCACCGGTGTTGGAAGAAGCAACCATCAGTATCGACATAGGGATAGTTGAGTAGGTTTTAGAGACATCATTGATTATTGGGATTTTTTCTACACATAGGGGAAGCATCTCCTTAGTAAATTTTCCATTTTATCTTCCAAAGGGAAGGAATATTATTCAGCACTCAAGGACCAGCTTCTACCTTGGAGAAACTATCATTGATCGACACTCTTCATTGGGAGGGGGGGGTGGGGGGGGTGGACTACCTGGTCTCTCTTCTTCATATCTTTTTTTATGGGGGTACCTTTTCCTCTTTTGGGATTCTATTCTTCTCATTCTATACTATAATATATACTTGATGTATGTCATAATGGGGGGGTTTTGATTACTCCATCCATCCATGCATCTTGTCTTTTTATCTCTCTTTTTGGGGGAGGGTTTTTCCCATGAAGTTTTCCCTCTTGCTCCACTTTATGAGATATTGCATTTCATTATGTACATGGGTACCTAACATGGCCTAGTAGCTAGGACCCATTATGCATTTCATCATAGCTTTTGTAAACTTAAGTACATTCCCCTAAGTTGCACTTAAGGGGGGATGTTGGTGTAAATACATATTTACTATTTAGACTTTAAGTTTAAGTTTACTTAGGTTAATACATTATTTTATTATTTATTTGGTGAGACACTTAGTATTTTGCATACTTTTATGAGTTGTCATGATGGAAATATAGAAGTAAGCAACTCTAATTCAGCACATGGTATCTACAACACTGGAGTTTGCATAATTAACTGAGTTTTCATGTAGACAACACAATTATTTGCACTCCTAATTTAGCACATGGTGTCTACAACATTATTTTGCATTCTCTACCTTTGTAGCCTTATCCTCTCATGATCACACTTACTTCTGTGCTTAATGGGGGATAATCCACTTCAGGTGCACATGTGCCTAGTTGTATGACTTATCATGTTGCTAATTCTTATGCATTCTAGAAGCATTCGACAAGCCTTTATATACAAGCACTCCTAGTGTACTTTCACATTGAATTGAATAGCAATAAATCAATTGTGGACATTGTTATTCTAATCATACCTTGTTTGTCTACTGTTGTGCTTTTTTTTGAGTTCCTTGATCTTGGGTGAATTTTTCCCTAAGGCAAATTCTTATAGTTACCTCATGTTGTAGTGCTTCCATAAGGCCCAAAGTCTAGAATTCTGCCATGTGGTGGAGGGTCCCACTTCTCATGTTATCTTTTTCATTTCTATGCTTTTTTCCTGAGTGGTTGGCTTGACATGTCATCTGACATGATGCTACCACAAATTGCCACTCCGATGCTTCCTCTTACGTCAATGCCTCTACAAGACCCAGAAGCCCAAAATTGCATAGGATGTTGCCATTTGTCTTCATCCTAATATTTCTTCATACCATGGAGTCTCTACAAGGTTCTAAGCTGTAGAATCACACCACATGGTGGAGGGTCTCATCTCTAACTTAGGTCTTCCGAATGCACATGCATAGATTGACAATGAGAATTCAACAGAAGATTAAATGATTGTCGTCTAATTTGTTAAACAAAAAAGTGTGAGATGCTTCCAAGTGTTACTATTCTAATGTTTCTTCATGTAGCAAAGTCTCCACGAGACTCCAAATTAAGAAATGGCACAAAAACCATTAGATCCAACACATCTTGGATTCTCTTCATTGCATCTTAGTCATTTGGGAAATTTCCCGTGGCATCAAGATAATCTATTTCAAAGAGGAGACCTTCATTAATAGTCAACATTCAAATTTGGGAAAATCAAATTCACCCCCCCACCCCACAGTCAACTCTACATGTTATCCTTCTTGTTGGATTTGTTTCTCCACATGCCATTCGGGTCAATTTTTCAATGCCCAACTACTTCTTTGACCTCGTTTGGCATGATGCCAATGCACTTCATGCTTCTTCAATGCATATAATGATAAAATTTTAATGATTTGATCTCTTGTGGCTAGGTGCACTTTTTTTCATCTCATCTTGTCACTTGTAGCATCGGGTTGCACTCCATGATTAGATTTCTTTTTTATTTTCAGTTATTCCGCTCATCTGCAACTCAACTCCACTTGGTTGGGGTTTGAACTTAATGTTAAATTAGAGTTGTGCTTGAAATATTTAAAAGGTACTTGTAAATATGTTTTTTAGGTTCTTCTCTCTTTTTATTTTGGAGCAGCATTACGTCCTCCAACTTTTGCCTTTCCATTAATTAAAGCTATGTTCCTTATCTTCTCTTGCCATTTTGCTATCTAGTGCATGTATATGCCTTGTAGTAAATATTTTCTTTCTATTTTCTTAACTTTACATGTTGTGTTTAATCTTTTGGCAATTGTCAAATAAGTGAAACTTATCTTTTCTTTCAACATTTCACTAGTTTCAGACCTTCATGTGACTTTGGGAGATAGATTGAAGTCAAGTTCAGTGTATTTTGGGTTTTCATTGATGTTTTGTATAGTTGTGGGAAAATTTGTAACCATACATCTATCTGGTGTATCACCCCCCTTTCATTTATTCAATTTATTTCATGTTCTCCTTCTCCCTTTTCCCTCAAAGTGGTAGTGTAGGTGCATACTGATAGTAAGGAAGTTGTCATTCTCTAGAGATTCAAACTCAAAGCATAAATCCCACACTTAGAGGTTGTTTCCATGTTACACAAGATCGCTTCAGGGTCATACCTCAAGCAAGGGTGCAGAATTTTGTGGCAACAATTTTTGGCATGCCTAATGGGACAAACATTTAAAGCTTCAAATCAATTTCCAGAACCTCCACCATTCATACTGATGCTTTTGGCATGCCTAGTGGGACAATCAATTTCAACTACTCAAGTCCATTGGAAGCCAATATAATCTTTATTCACTAAGAATTTGGGTGTTATTCATGGTGCAATCAGCCTATGGAGATATTCTATCAAACACCATGGTGACTCTAGTGCACTTCTACTAGTTTCAAACAGACCTAGTGCTAGTATGTAAAGATCAACTTTGATCTTTTTTTTATTTCCAAAGCTTTCTATGAAATAGCAACTTTTTAATGAAGCTCTAACCATGGACCCATTTCATAGAAACAACTACTATCCTCCCCATATCATGAAAATGTTATTCCTCAACCCTCATATTGCCAATTTCAATCTTAGCCCCAAGTTGGCTATAGCTATTATGCTCAAAATTATTACTCCCCTCCTACCCCTACTCCACCAGTCCCAACATCTCCATATAAAGAGCTTAAAGATATGATGTTGTATTTCCAAAAGAATATTGATAGGAGGTTTCATGAATAAAATGAGAAGATATTAGATATGAAACTCCATGAGAGTAGTAGGAGACTGGACTCATGGTTTCATGACCAAAATGAGTAGTTGTTGGCTTGTGATAGACCTAGCTTGATGAGGTTGCAAGGCAGAAAAATCTTGAGAGACATCAGGTAGAGATGGCATACTAGGCCTGTCTCCAACAACAAAAAGAAGAGAGGGACAAATAGAGACACATTGAGGAGATACTTTCTATGCAAGCTATTACAACAAGAGATGAGGAAATGAGGTTCTAATTAGATCATTTTCAAACCAAAGAAGAAGAGGCAAACCCTTTTCCAAGGTATGTCATCCCAAGCTTCAAGATGCCTCCTCCATTATAAGACCCTATTATTGTAACCGCTCCACTAACTGTGCAAAAAATATGGCCCCATGAGCCTTCCATACCAATTACCATTTCACTCTTTGAGGGTGGATCAGTCATATGCACTCTTGATGGTCAAACCATGGAATTTTGGGAGAGTGAAACAAAGCCAACAAAGTTTCCATGGGAGGAGTTACAACCTACTAATGAGAGAAAAAAGATAGCTATTGAGCCAAAGAAATAGGATCAAATCCTCTTATTTGAAGAGCTTCCCTCCTTTGTTGAGGAGAAAAAAGAAGAAAAGGTTGTTCCTTCTCTTGAGGAATAAATCATGGTTTTTGAGCCTTCACAAGAAAATGAAGGTTTGCTGCTAGAGAAGGAAGAATACCATTTGTTGTAGTAGATAGTCCTCCATGATGTGGAGGATATAAAAGAGATCCTCAAGGATAGCTCTATCCTTAAGGTAGAGCACACTAATATGCATGAGGTTTCCCCTCAACCTATGCATTTTACTATAGTAGAGAAACAAGATTCTGATGAGGAGAAATTTTGGGATGAGCTATAAATTTTTTGTTCATCCTTGGACATGAAGCAACCTACTCCTTCATTAGATAATCATGAGTTGCAGTAGCAACAGTAAGTGGAGAGCCACACCATACTAGTAGCTAACAAAGAAGTGGTTCATGAGAACCATGGAGATGTGGAAATTACTTCTTCACAAGAGATGGTGCCACTTCCAAACCAGCAAGATATTAAGGCTATAGAGCACAACAATAAGGTCAAGGCTGATTTCTTAGAACAAGTACCATCAAGAGGATTCCCCATCAGGCATCTAGCACTACAACAAATCAACAAGTTTCCCCTGATCATGCTTACACTTGAGCATGAGGATGAAGATCATAAGGAAAAGAAAGCATGTCTTGCTAAAGAAGGTAATGCCCTAGTGTTGGAAAGCTTCATTGATTTCAACATTGGGAGGAAGGCATTTCCCACTATAGTATGCTTGTCATACTTGCTGATTCACTTGGCTGCCCTTATGCATGGAAAAAGAAATTAACTTGTGAGGAAGGGTAGTTACATCAACAAGCCAATCAATAATAGTTGTACATATTAGAGTAGGAGTTTACAAATTTCCAAGAAGTGTGCGTGCATAGTTTTTTGGAGCTTTCTGGAGCTTTTCAAAGCTTGCTAGACCCTGTTTTGTTTTTTGATGGTTGCAAAATTTTGTGAAGTTGTAGGTGGGACAATGTGTCATTCTCTTTGGTGACTCTATGCCCAATGGATTGCTTAAGGCCACTAATCTATACTTAATAGGAAAGCATCCCCTCTAAGTTACCAAGAATGTTGGCCATTTTTTCCCTCATTCAATCCATTACTAATATCCGATTAGAGAAACCTTCAATGGGCTAGGTTCCTTGTAGGGAATAATAACAGACTAAATTTGATGACATTTCATGATAGATCATTTTGTTCTTGGTTAGGTGACTTTGGTTGTGAGATCTGATGACTTTCATCCTTTTGCAAGCTATATGCACTTCTCCTTGAAAGCATGAGATGTTTCCATGCATCGCCATTCTAACATTACCTCACACTATACTACTTCTACAAGCCTCTGAAGTTTAGAATTCCACAACATGGTGAAGGGTCCCACTTCCTATGTTATCTTTTTCATGTCTATGTTTTTTGAGTGGGTGGTTGGATCAACACATTATCTGACATGATGCTTCCACATGTCACCATTCTGACACTTCCTCCTACCACAATGCCTCCATGAGACATAGAAGCCTAAAATTGCATAGTTTTCTACCATGTGTCTTCATCCCAACATTTTTGCATATCATAGAGTCTCTCTAGGGTTCTAAGGTCTGGAATTGCACCACGTGGTGGAGGGTCCCATCTCTAACTTAGGTTTTCCCAATGCACATGCATAGATTGACAAAAATTATTCAATGGAAGATTAAATGATCGTCATCCAATCTGTTAAATGAAAAAGTGCGAGATGTTGCTAGGTATCCCCATTATGGAATTTATTCTTGTAGTGGAATCCTAAAATGGCATGATAGCCATTGGATTTGGCACATCTTAGGGTCTCTAAGTTGCATCTTAGTCATCTGTTAGAAATAAAGAAGATCTGCATCGATCGTTGCATCTTAATCTCTCATTGGTCAGATTTCTCACGGCATCAGGGTTGCCCATTTCAAAGAGGAGACCTTCATCGATGATCAATGTTCAAATTTGGAAAAATTTGATTTCCCCCATGGTCAACTCTACATGTTATCCTTCTTGGTAGTTTTTTTTTATCCATGGCATGCCATTAGGGCCATTTTTTCAATGCCCAACTACTCCTTAGACCTCGATTGGCACGAGAGCAATACACTCTATGCCTCTTTAATACATATAATGATTATATTTTAAAGTGATTTGATCTATTGCAATTGGGTGCACTTATTTCAATTTGATCACTTGTAGCATTGGATTGCACTCTATGATCATATTTATTTCTAATTCTTAGTTATTGCTCTCAGTTGTAACTCAAATTTACCTTATTGGGGTTTGAACTCAATGTTAAATCATAGTTATGCCTGAACTCTTTAAAAGATAGTTGTAAATATGTTTTCTAGGTTCTTCCCTATTTGTATTTTGTGGTAGCATTATGTCCTACAACTTTTTCCTTTCCATTAATGAAAGCTTTGTTCCTTACCTTCTCTTTCCATTTTTCTATCTACTGCATGTATATGCCTTGTAATAAATGTTTTCTTTTTATTTTCTTAAGTTTACATGTTGTGTTTAATTTGTTGACAATTGTTGCATAAGTGAAAATTATCTTTCATTTAAGCATTTCACCAGTTTCACACCTGCATGTCACTTTGGGAGATATATTGAAGTCAAATTTAGTGTATTTTGGGTTTTCATTTATGTTTTGTGCAGTTGTGGGAAGAGTTGTAACAATATTTCTATCTGGTGCATCACCCCTCTTTCATTTTCTGCAATTTCTTTCATGTTCTCCTTCTCCCTTTTCCCTCAAAGTGGTAGTGTAGGTTCATCCTGATAGTAAGGAAGCCAACCTTCTTTGAAGATTCAACCTCAGAATGTAAGTCACACACTTCGAGGTTATTTCCATGTTATACAAGGTCACTTGAGGATCAAACCTCAATCAAGGGTGTAAAGTTTTGTGTCAATAGTTATAATTAAGATTATCAACTTTGGGCTTTCCAAAGTACAATTTTAAGATTTACTATCATTTTGTACAAATTTTTGTCATGGTTACATAATTATACCTGTAAACAAGGTTTAAATGTTGCACTGTAATCTACATTAAATTTGTTGAGAATTTTTTCCTTGTGTAGGATGTCTATTTAGTGCTTTTTTTTGTCTGATGTAATGCTTATAATTAAGAAGCTTATCAAATTTGGGAATTGCAAAGTACACTTTTAAGATTTACTATCATTTTGTAATTTTTTTTTTTTTGATGACACTAATACCTTTTCCATATGTTTGTATTTTTTTAATTGAATGTATATAATATTTGGTCTTGACGCCAATTTATATACCAAAATTAGAGGAGTTTTTTGTGGGCTTACTCATTAGAGTTGAATTAGTGATTGGTAGTACTATGGATACAATAGTTTAGTATAATTTTTTTTTTCTATTTAAGTGGGATTTTACAATTATAGCTAGTGTTTTATATAATTTATGCATGTTGGGAAAACAATACTTTCTTGTTACATTTTCTTCTAGTACACAACTATCAAGATTTGCAAGGTAAGGATTCAAAGATTTGTTACCATTTTTATATAGTCATTATTTACATTTATCATTATTGCAAATATGTTTATCTTTTTTTGTTTAAATTTTGAATGGCTTTTTGTGATCATCACCTTTAAGATTTAGGATATTAAGAAAAATGAGAGGATAATGCTAGGTGTTGAGGATTAAGATTCAATGGATAGAAGTAATGTACTAAAATAGTTTGGACATTACATTTATTTTAATTACTACATTTCTAAGAACTTACCTTCCCATTTTATCATACTTTGTATGTTTTGTATATATCCTTCTACTAAGAACATACTTCCCATTTTATCATACTTTGTATGTTTTGTATATATCCTTCTAAATTATACTATGAGATGCTAGAAAGGGTTTTAAATCCATGTTCAACAATTGACAAGTATATAATTCTTGAATATATAATTTAATTGAAAACTTTATTTTTTGTAGACTACATTATTGGTTTAGAACACAAATTTTCCCCTATGGCTTATTGTTTTCTCATTGTACTGGAGATAAAATTTGTGGCATCATATGTTGAATGTTTTCATATTTTCTATCATTTCATACATTTATTCATTTCATCTCATTATTACAAATGCATTTTTATTGACATGCTTGCATTTTCTTAATATTGCCTAGTATTTTCTAAGTCATTCTAACTCAATAGTCATGAGAGTACATTCCTACTATGTATTCAATTTATTTTTAGTTTTCTAACTCTTTTATGTTTATTTGCATAGGTATATGTTAGGTTTCATAAAATTTGGAAATTTTGACCACAAGAAAGATTTGTATTAGATGCAAAATTAATGTACATATTTCATATTTGACTTTTTTTTTGTATTACCTCATATGGTTGAATTCTACTTTACTTCATTTTTGTATGACTCATTGTATGATGTGATTAGATATTTCACCATGTGATTTATTTGATTGTAGCACATTATTTAGTTTTGTTAGTATCATTATTGATGTATTTGTTGGACTATAGTTGTTGATTACCATTTTGATCATATTTGTATGATAAATTTATATATTATTATTTATAATGATATGTGATGTATTTTTCTTATGTATAGGGTAACTGTAGGTACTTGTAGGACCCTACACTCACTAACATGGTATATGCTAACCAACCTTGGAAATGCTTTAGTTTGATAAATTAAAGAATTTGTATGAGGAGGAGTCAAATTTTATGAAACCGTATACACATTCTAAAAAATATATTATGGTTGACTAAATTAAATGGGTGGATTATTTCATTCAAGATTATATGTATCAAAGGGTTTAGTTGGTAATGATAAGAATGAGTTTGGTAAGTGAAAGATATCATTGGGATCAAATTCATAAGAATTATTAGAGTCAAAGAATTTTTTAATTTACTCAATGTAGTAGTCATAATATTAGGTTGTATATACCATTTTCTATACCTTATAAACATTGAGAGGACATTGGCGTCAATTAAATCCATTACTGCACTCATCCACACCATCTTCTCATATTGCACCTATGTATCCTAGACATACATCATTCATTTCTCCATCTTCCTCTAAAGTCATATCTCAATCTCCACCTTTCCATAGAAATTCTACTAGCTCCATCGCTAGTCCAAAAAAACCACCTCCAGATCCTCTAACTCATTTTCCAAATCCTCTATCCAATCCTAGTTATATAATGCATCACGCTAATCTTCCTACTCTTTCCAATTCAATTCCATCCTCTCTATCCTTCATAACTCCTCCACCTTGTACTAGTCTACCATATTCTATTCCATCCTACATCACCAAAAAATCCCTTCTAGAAACCACCTACACCCCTTAATCCACTTGATATTCCATACCCCAATCTATCACACCTCTTCCTCTAGAAAAAAAAATTCCCATCACCAACTACCTAGTAATGCCTCCTCTAAGTGGTGGCCAAACCATTCCACCACCAAAGAAGAAAAAAATAAGGCCAACCCCTTATGTGAACTATCTATCAATGCCATCTCATACACCCATTTCTAAACATTCAACTATTCAACCAAGGATACAACATACCACCCCACCATTATATAGCTTTCCACCACCTACATCTGCCAATCCCCCACCTCAACATCTAACACCCAAGTCTCCAACAAATTCTATAACAAATCCAATTGAAAATTCATTTCCTAAGTTTCATGAGTCATGTCATCTAATTCCATCATGTGAAATTTTTAGTGATAAATACTTTCCATCTCCCATGCCCATCATTCCTCTACCATCTCCCCTTGCTATTATCCCTCTTTTATCGAGTCCAATTATAGATCCCCTTCCATGTCCAACCATCATTGAAACCCTACCATCCATCAAATCCCTCTATTTCTTACTCATATCTCCTCAACAAATTATTCAAACCCCATTTAATGTACTTCATGAGTCCATACTCCATCTACCCATCCCCATTTAAGAAACTACCATCTATCCATCTAGCCCATATAAAGATCATGTTCGTACATCTCCTATCACACCATCCCCTCTCAACTCCAATCTTATTAAGATCTTTTCCAAAATCATGTTGAAATATCCATTGGAATAAATTATTATCCTACCATTCTACCTACTCCATCTCAAGATCCTCCCATCCAGACCTAGAATTTGATGGACGTATTGGCCTTTTAGCACATTTTGACCATATATGATAGTCTAAAAATTTGTTAGTTCGTATGAGTTAACAGGCTAAATTTCATGTCAATAGGACATTTAAATTTATTAATAAACCATACATATTAATTATAGGCAACTAAGGATCTTACTTAATTTTATAATATCTATAATAATATATGTATCATAAATCTATCTTATTTTATATTATATATGTTTCTATGTTTATTGATCTTAATTTTTCATTGTCTATGAGAAATCCTATTTTTCATAATCTTACATTTTCATCTAATATTTCTTGATGAAATATTGAGCTTATATTGCCCATTTATGATAATCTTTATCTTATAAACTATTAAGAGCTTACTTGACCATATACATATAAATTTTACAATATTGGTTTTTATACATCTTCATCATAGTGGTATACATTGTAAACATCTATGTTTTCTTATTATCATATTAATCTCTATTGTCATTCTTAACTACACATCTCTATTTCACTTAATTATTAGAAAAAATACATTTTAATTTAGAGATTCTCCCCATCATCATGCATTTACATCACATATATCTTGTGTCCAATTTATTTATATCCTATTGAGCCTTGATCATATATATCTCATTGCCTATATTGATATTGCCAAGACTTGTGCCATTTTCCCTATCTTGTGCTATTTATTCACAAATTCTACATTGTTCCTTCTTAATTTACATTCAAGGTTTTTTTGGATATTAAGTTTTCACACTATCATTATTTTATCATTGTTATACACTTGTCACTGATTTTCACATTACTATATTTCTAAGCTTGTAATGATATTTAATTTTTCTTACATTTTATTTATTTATTACATGATTGGGTTATGATTTTATTTTTTTATAGGAGGGGTAAATGCTTTGACCTGGAGCTATGAACCAGTGAGTCCCCATTAGATTTGAACCTTGATGGAAAGGATAACAACTCAACAACTTAACCATCACCACATGCCACTATTGGCATGATTAGGTTATGATTATCCTCCTAGTTCTTTATCAATTATTTATTAATTTCATATTTTAAGAAGCCAAAATGGGGTCTAACCCAAAGACAAAAAGCTTAGTTGATTAACCTACCTCATTCCTTAATATCAAAAACCCCCCAAACTAACATATTTCTATATATCTAAAACTACTACAGTTAGAAGTTAATGGATTATCATAATTATAGATAAACCTATCCCAATTTAAGTTTCTTGGCATAAACAAAGTTCAGAAAGTTTTAACAAAAAGAACCACATGGGTTAAAAAGTAAACTACAAACATAAAAGCACAAAAAATAAAAGACAAGGAGTTCAGAGCTAAGTCTCCTTCTTATGTTTATCTAGAGACTATTCACACTTTTTTGACTTAAGTAACCATTTTAATAGTGGAAGAGAGACCTTTATAATCTAGGGTATGACTAGAAAGGGAAGACATTTGGAGAGTAGCATAATATTTAGGAGTGGATGGGGCTAGGGTTTTCAATTGAGAATTAAGGCCCTTATAGAATTCAAAGAGAAAAAAAAATTAGGGCTTGGTGGTAAATGCTATATCTCTTGCCCTCATCTCTTTTCTTGCACACATTTTTAGCACAAACATCCATGGAGTGTAACAATAGTTAAGGAAAATATATAATCTCCCTATTTCCAAATTGATTAAAGATGGGAAAGTGATAATATTATAGAACCTTAAACCTATCTTCAAGAGTAATGTACCTCATAATAGAAGAGAATACCATGCCCCAAGGACTTGGAAATTTCTCACACACAAACCCATTATAGAAGCATTTAGGTACCTCATTCGGTTGGAAAAATTTCCTCAAACTTGCTTCACCTATGACCCTCACCCTTTTCCTGCAATTCTTTCCTTCCAGGGCTAGATCAATTTCATTCACTCACAAACTTCAAATGAGACATCCATCGTTCCTTCTAAGTGTCAATGAACTAATTGGAGACCCATTCATTATGACCCTCAATGCATTCCATAAAACAAATAAAAATCCCTTCATGTAGATAAGTCCAAGTTTCTTTATCCTTTCTAATGGTTTCCCCAATTCTTGATGGCTTGATATGAGTAGTTTTAGTCTCCATAGCCACATTGCCTCCAAGATCAACCTCCAAATCTTCTTAAATTCCTAAATAAACACAACTAAACAACTAGAAAAACTAGAGAAAATGAGAGGAAAATTGATAGGATCACCTTTTATGAAATGATGAAAAATTACAATGATATTAATGGCCTTAATTTTTAGTAACACTTGGTTTTATCATGAGTGAAATGGGAATAAATCATATTCCTCACTTGCCACTTTGTATCCCTTCTATAGTAGTGCAATAAATGAGGATTAAAAGGCCTTGAAAAATTGGAAAGTCCCATCCTTTGGGATTGTTAAAAGTCACTACACATATTGCCTTGGGTTTTGGACATGCTCTTATCATAATGAAGTATTATTAAAGTACTTATTGAAAAGAATACCCCATTTTAAAATCATCATAATATAACCATCTACCATGGAAGGCGCCAACTCAACCATGTTACCCCAAAACACTAAATTTGAAAAGGTCATCATAGAAATAATTGTTTTTATTTTTTGCACAAGTGATAAAATTGTATTCTTAAGATCATACTCTCTTTCCCAAACCTATTTACTTATGACACCATGCATGTATGTAGCTAAGCTATCAGCCCCTTGGTTACCCTCATAGTACACATGTTGGATAGAAATATCAATAAATCTATTCATAAAAGTCAAAGCATCTCTAATTATTGTCATGGCATGCCAACTCATCCTGTGTTTCCCTTTAATAGCCTCAATGACAAGAAGAAAGTTTCTCTCAATCACAAATTTCAGATTGCCCAGAATAATAGTTTTCTCCAAACCCCGAAGTAGGCCCATAGCCTTGACCTCATTTCTTAAAATATTACCATAGCTACCCACATATACCAAGTAATATAATTGCCCAAATAATCTTGGATGACACCTCCAATAGCCACAATACCATTTCTCTCATATCCATCAAAATTAAGTTTCCAACAATTGGGGAGGCGACGGTGTGGGTGACTTCCATTTCCTACCTTTCCTTTGAAGACCCTTCATATTATGTATTTTCTCTACTAAATGAGATATATTCCAAACCACTTCACATATTTTATGTAGTTTCACCAGGGGGGGGGGGGGGGGGGGGGGGGGTTGATGCAGGAGCATCTTGGATTTTCTTGGTGACTACTTTGGAGTTCATGGGAGGAGGCTCAGTAGTTTCTTTGGAGGGTTTTTGGACTAGTACTAAGTCAAAGAAGGATTGGAGCTTGACATGGTCTTTAGAACTCGGCATGGTCTTGGAGCTTGGCATGGTCTTGGTTGCTCAACATGGCCTTGGTTACTCAGCATGGTCTTTGGTTTCTTGACATGGTCTATGGGACTTAGCATGGTCTTTGGAGTTTGGCATGGTCTTGGAGCTTGGCATGGTCTTTGGAGCTCGGCATGGTCTGGGAGGAGTTTTTCTTTGCTTAGGAATTTTGTACTTGTTGCAGGCCAAATAAATGATTTTCTATAATGAATTAGAGGATGAAAATTTTATGGATTGAATAGGGCCTAGATTTATAACTATGGTTTGAAGCACGAGTTCTAATTCATTCGGAGCTAGGAGATATCATGATTTTACTAAGACATCAATTTTGGAAATTTAATTGTTGTAGGAGGCCGACTTTGTTATTTAATTTATGTATTTGCATTTAATTTGTGTTTTAGGCAGACTTGTGGCTTAGATTGGTATAAGTAGGGGTTGTGTGGAAGTCTTTAGTCATTATTAATTCGCTTAGAAGTGGAGTGGGTGTCAGAAGTAGCTGAAGAGAAAGTTTTCCTGAGTCTGTGAACAGAGCGCCGAATGTGAGGCAGTTTATAGTAGGATTGTGATGGAGTTGTGAATGTGTGGATAGAGTGCCAAATGTGAGGCAATTTACACTTGGATGAAGTTGGAGCATAGCTAGTAGCTGTGGCTTGGAAAATAAGGAGGTAGCTTGGTGGGCTTACGAGCACAAGTTGAGATCTTCCTTGGAGGTTTCTACCAGAGTGTGGATATGTACTAGCTAGGGTTTGGCTTTGGATCTTGAGGGATCCTGAAGAACTATTACTTGCTTTGTATCTGCCGTAACTGGGAATGCCTTACAGCTCATCACATTGCATGTAATCAGTTATATTTTATGAATATATTATTATGATTTGGTATCAAATCTTGCATTGTTGCTTCTTGTTTTTGTGTTTCCACTGCATGGTTATATAGTTGGGGGCTAGGACATCTCCTTTGGGGATACTCCTACCTTGCACTATGCCAGGTGATCTCAGACCAAAGGTTGTTCCTGAGTGTGTAGACAGATCGCTGAAGCTGAGGCAGTTTACACTAGGACCTTGGGAGGACATGCAAACTAATCAATGAATGTGAAGATGGAAGTTTGATCTTGTTAAGGCATGATCATAGAGAGTTTTTGGATTACAAATCCATGGTCCTAGACTTGTGATGTGGTTATTGATTGTTCATTGAAGGTGGCAGGTTGTAATATGACTTGTAAACAATTCAAGGTTGTCACAAGGAGCGTGGGAAGGATTTGTTGCAAAGGATTTTCAAAGATCTTGGGAGATGGCTCTAAGAGGATTGGACCCTGAGATGCTTGCAAATCTCTGTGATGTGGTGGAGAAGAGGTTTTCTAAGATGATTGCTTGATTTGAAACTAGCTTGGCTAATCATATTAAGGATGGGGTAAGGAAGGAATTTCATAGCTATTTGTGGAGTTGGAGTCTACCAATCCAAAAGAGAGTTGCTTGGCCAATTAAGAGACTTGTTTGTGAGAGAAGATGGCATAACAAGTTCGAGGTGGAAGAGTTTGGTTTTGTTGATCAGTTTGTGGAGTATGATACATAACCTGCAAAATAGATGGAAGTTGTTGCTGAAGATATTCCTAACTTTGTTGATGCTAGGATAGAGGTTGGATCTCATGATCAATTGGTTGAGTCTGACATGAAAATTGTAGAGTTCTTGGTCATGGATGATCTAGTTATTGTTGGTGGTGAGTTGTGTGCTGCAGAGCATCTTTTTGTGAGCAATGAGATGGTTGGTGTTGAGAGTTTGGCATGTGTTGATGGAGATCTTCATATTGTCACTAATGTGGAGTTGGTTGTTGCTGGTATGGATTAACTAGTTGTTGATATGGATGGGGGTTTGGTGATGAAGTATTAAATTCAATTTGTTCCTAGGAGTGAGCATGATGATTGGTTGGATGAGATTTTGGTGTTTGACAGAATTATGTGGATGTGGATGATGTGCATATTGGTTTTCTTATCCCTGTTGGAGTGGAAGCCTTTGGTGAAGATGAAGTTGGTTTTTTCTCTTTCTTTGGGCATCAAAGTGTGTGACACACTTTTCTATTTACCTGGGGAGTTTGATGCAGGAGCATCTTGAATTTACTTGGTGACTACTTTGGAGTTCATGGGAGGAGGCTCTATAGTTGGTTTGGAAGGTGTTTGGACTGGAACTTGGCCAAAGAAGGATTGGAGCTCAGCATGGTCTTGGTTGATGGTCATGGTCTTGGTTACTCAACACGGTCTTTGGTTGCTCAGTATGGTCTATGGGACTCAGCATGGTCTTTGGAGCTCAGCATGGTCTTAGAGCTCGGCATGGTCTTGGAGGGGTTTGGCCTTGCTTAGGAATTTGGTACTTGTTACAGGCCAAAAAAATAATTTTCTATAATGAATTAAAGGATGAAAATTTTAGGCGTTGAAGAGGGCCTAGATTTTTAACTATGGCTCGAAGCGTGAGTTCTAATTCATCAGGAGCTAGGAGATATCATGATTTTACTAAGACATTGATTTTGAGAAGTTAATTGTTATAGGAGGCCGACTTTGGCATTTAATTTATGTATTTGCATCTAATTTGTATTTTGGCCCAACTTGTGGCTTAGATTGGTATAATTAGGGGTTGTGGGGAAGTCTTTAATCATAATTCATTCACTTAGAAGAGGAGTAGGTTTGGGAAGTAGTTGAAGAGCAAATTTTCTTGAGTCTGTGAACAGAGCGCCGAATGTGAGACAGTTTATAGTAGGATTGTGATGGAGTTGTGAATGTGTGGAAAGAGTGTCAAATGTGAGGTAGTTTACACTTGGATGAAGTTGGAGTAGAGCTAGTAGGTATGGCTTGGAAAATAAGGAGGTAGCTAGGTGGGCTTGTGAGCACAAGTTGAGATCTTCCTTGGAGGTTTCTACCAGAGTGTGGATCTAGACTAGCTAAGGTTTGGGTTTGAATCTTGAGGGATCTTGTAGAGCTATTACTTGCTTTGTATCTAGCCATAATCGGGAAGGCCTTATAGCTTGGCACATTGCATGTAATCAATTATATTTTATGAATATATTATTATGATGTCGTATCAGATCTTGCATTGTTGCTTCTTGTTTTCGTGTTTCCACTGCATGGTTATATAGTTGGGGGCTAGGACATCTCCTTTAAGGATACTCCTGCCTTGCATTATGTTAGGTGGTATCAAAGCGAAGGTTGTTCTTGAGAGTGTAGACAGATCGCTGAAGCTGAGGTAGTTTACACCAGGACTTTGGGAGGACATGTAAATTGATCAATGGATGTGAAGATGGAAGTTTGATCTTGTTGAAGCATGATCATAGAGAGTTTGTGGATTATAGATCCGTGGTCCTAGACTTGTGATGTGGTTCCTGATTGTTCATGCAAGGTGCCAGGTTGTAATCTGACTTATAAACAATTCAAGGTTGTCACAAGGAAGGTGGGAAGGATTTGTTGTAGAGGGTTTTCAAAGATCTTGGGAAATGACTCGGAGAGGATTGGACCCTGAGATTCTTGCAAATCTCTATGATGTGGTGGAGAGGAGGTTCTATATAGTGGAGAGGAGGTTTTCCGAGATGACTGCTCGATTTGAAACTAGCTTGGCTGATCGTATTAAGGATGTGGTAAGGAAGGAATTTTGTAGCTATTTGTGGAGTTGGAATCTACCAATCTAGAAGAGAGTCGTTTGACCAGTTAAGAGACTTTTTTGTGAGAGAAGATAGGATAACCTGGTCGAGGTGGAAGAGTTTGGTTTTGTTGATCAGTTTGTGGAGTCTAATATATAACCTACAGAATAGCTCAAAGTTGTTGCTAAAGATATTTGTAACCTTGTTGATGCTAGGATAGAGGTTGGTTTTCATGATCAATTGGTTGAGTCTGACATGGAAATTGTAGAGTGCTTGGTCGTGGATGATCTGGTTGTTTTTGGTGGTGAATTGTGTGTTGCAGAGTATCTTGTTGTAAGCGATGAGATGGTCGGTGTTGAGAGTTTGGCATGTGTTGATGGAGATTTTCATATTGTCACTAATGCGGAGTTGGTTATTGCTAGTATGGATTCACTATTTGTTGATATGGATGGGGGTTTGTTGATGAAGCATTATGTTTAGTTTGTTCCTAGGAGTGAGCATGATGATTGGTTGGATGAGATTCTAGTGTTTGACAGAATGATTTTGATGTGGATGATGTGCAAATTGGTTTTCTTATCCCTATTGGAATGGAAGCCTTTGGTGAAGATGAAGTTGGTTGTTGCTCTTTCTTTGGGCATCAAAGTGTCGGACACACTTTTCTATTTACCTGGGGAGTCTGATGCAGGAGCATCTTGAATTTACTTGGTGACTACTTTGGAGTTCATGGGAGGAGGCTGAGTAGTTTCTTTGGAGGGTGTTTGGACTACTGCTCGGTCAAAGAAGGATTGGAGCTCATCATGGTCTTGGAGCTCGACACGGTCTTGGTTGGTTGGCATGGTCTTGGTTACTTAGCATGGTCTTTGGTTGCTCGGTATGGTCTATGGGACTCAACATGGTCTTTGGAGCTCTGCATGGTCTTGGAGCTTGGCATGGTCTTTGGAGCTCGGCATGGTCTTGGTTGCTCGGCATGGTCTTTGGTTGCTTGGCATGGTCTAGGAGGAGTTTGGCCTTGCTTAGGAATTTGGTGCTTGTTTCAAACCAAATAAATAATTTTTGGTAATAAATTAAAATATGAAAAGTTTAGGGATTGAAGAGGGCATAGATTTTGAACTATGATTCGAAGCGTGAGTTCTAATTCATCAGGGGTTAGGAGATATCATGATTTTACTAAGACATCAATTTTGAGAATTTAGTTGTTGGAGGAGGCCGACTTTGGCATTTAATTTATGTATTTGCATTTATTTGTGTTTTGGGCCGACTTGTGGCTTAGATTGGTACAAGTAGGGGTTGTGGGGAAGTCTTTAGCCATTATTCATTCACTCAGAAGAGGAGTGGGTGTGGGAAGTAGTTGAAGAGCAAGTTTTCTTGAGTCTGTGAATAGAGCATCGAATGTGAGGCAGTTTATAGTAGGATTGTGATGGAGTTTTGAATGTGTGGAAAGAGTGCTAAATGTGAGGTAGTTTACACTTGGATGAAGTTGGAGCAGAGCTAGTAGCTGTGGCTTGGAAAATAAAGAGGTAGCTTGGTGGGCTTGCGAGCACAAGTTGAGATCTTCCTTGGAGGTTTCTACTAGAGTGTGGATCTAGACAAGCTAGGGTTTGGGTTTGGATCTTAAGGGATCTTGAAGAACTATTACTTTCTTTGTATCTAGCCATAACCGGGAAGGCCTTACAGCCCAGCACATTGCATGTAATCATTTATATTTTATGAATATATTATTATGATTTGGTATCAGATCTTGCATTATTGCTTCTTGTTGTTGTGTTTCCATTGCATGGTTATATAGTTGGGGGCTAGGACATCACCTTTGGGGATACTCCTACCTTGCAATACATCAAGAGTGGTGGGGAAGGTTCCCACTTCTTGTGAAGAGTACACTCGCTAATAAGAGCTATAGTTATGTGGTTGACAACCTTGGGGGTGGGGAGATTTCTCTCTAAAAATGTGATTATTGTGTTCTTTCAATATGTTCCAACAAATATATGGGGGGTTGGGGGACGAATTTCCATACATTTTAATAAGAAGATGGTTTAAGGGGTAATTCACTTGAAAATGAATTTTTGGGTATCAATGTTAAAGACCCAAGTAATCACCTTCTGATTGAAAACATATGACTAAACAACAAAAGTATAAGAGTAGTGGATTAAAAGGTGATGATAGTTTCTTCCTTAAAATTACATATAATGCATCGATTAACCCACTAAAAATCACATATTTAGAGGTTATCAATCATGAGGATATTCTTTTGCATAACTGACCACCAAAAAGGTTAATCTTACGAAGGAAGTGAGAATTATAAATACACCTCTTACTTTTAGATGAACATCCCACACCAATAATGTTATAGTACGCTGACCTCACACTAAAATTTCCCCAAGAATTATCGTCCCAAATTAACTTATCTCTATCTGAGAAGGAAGGAATGCAAATTTCCCTTAGAAGTTTCCCTAGCTCCTCATTTAAAGCTTTATCCATTAAATTGAGATTACCAAGATTCAAGATTTTTTGTTTTTCATTCTCAATATAATTAGCAACCCTGAGACTATAGTTAGCCACACTATGATCTTTCAAAGAGGAAATCTTGGAACAACTAAGATGGGATTCCCCAATCCCCTCATCTTCCCAGAATCTAATTGTATTCCCATCCCAAATGTTCCATCTCACCCGTCCTCTTAAAATCTTCCTACATTTAACAATGTTAAACTAGATTCTTGAACCAATAGGGAAGTCAAAATTATACAATACCTAGTCGAAAGACATTCCATGGAAATATTTTCCTCTCATTATTCTACACATCTAGGTGAGTTCTAAGATAGTCTCCATCCAATCTTAGTCATAAGCACCTTATTTGAGTCTCCTATTCTCCTCAGGTTCAACCCCTCCCCCCCACCTCCCCCAAGAATTGTGCCTTATTAGTCTCATGTTATAAATGATATGTCAAATAATATTTTCTTCAAGTAATTTTACCCTATAGGGTTAAATAATAAAATGTTAGTCACACATTATTAGTGATGTTCTTAAATTTTCATAAATTTTATTTGTCTTGTAAGTAAAAAATTAAGCTATACCTTTTTCCTTATTGTGGATGGATGTATGGAATAATAATGTTAAATAAAATAGCTTTAAAGCATATTATTTTTCCTTTAAAAACTATGCATTCATCTAAATGGGATCTAACATTAATTTCCACATCTTTGATGAAGATACATACGTAAATGCATATATGAACCATATGTAGCCTATTACCATTCACCTAGAAGTAGGAATATTATTTAATGTTTTAAATAGTATATATTTAGTGTATTTTCCATTTGATTTTTGGTTTAATGTAGTACATAATATATTAATTCATTTATATTTCTATAGGTCATGTAGTTCCATTTATACTTTGGAATGTGTATGTAGCCTTATGGTTATCACATTTCCCTATGTTTATTCAAAGATAATGCCAATCTAAATTAATTATTTATTAAATTTTGATAAGAAATTGAGTCATACTTCATGATATAATATCATTGGATATAAGCTTTGCTTGGAAGTTGGGCCTAGGTCATGTCTATGATTGTGAGGTTAAATCGTTGTCTTTTTAATTGCAAATTTAATATCAAATATTTATCTCAAATTAACTTCATTTTTCACTTCTATCTCAATTTTATTTTTGACAAATATTTACAATTTGGTGTCATGATTACAAATAAAAATATATTTAGTAAAACTATTATAATCAATAAATAATACCCAATAAGTTTATTTTGAATCAAATTAATTACAAGAAAGTTTTGTAAATTAAATTCATATTTACTTATCACAATGCATTTTAATCATCTATTAGTAATTTTTTTATTTATCTCATGTTGAAATATCTCTTTTTGTTAAGGTATTTTTCAAACCAAAATTATTATTTTTTAAATTAAGATTCAGAGAGACTATTATTGTTATCATCAATGAAAATATTATTTAGCACATTAAAAACTAAATTTTAAAGATTATCAAACAACGAGTTTGCAAAAATAGAGACGAAGTTTGTAGGTGTGACAAAACCTCATAATAGTAAGTTGGCCTAGCCAAAAGAAAAATAAAATCTTCTAATTATAATTAAAAAACATGATTGTTGAAAACAAATCTAGATTTTGAGGTACACAGATCTCTATTATTTACACTAATTGACAACCAACCTTCATAATGTTTAGAAATGTGTATATTTTATTTATTATTGTTTATGGTGATGGAAATAATAAAAATGAATTAGTTGTAATATCTACAAGGCTAAATATATTCTTCACACTAATTTGTAAATATTTTAACCCTTTTCTTCTACAACTTAGTGACATGTCCCTCAACTATTGAACAATTCTTTTGTTGAATAAATCTACCCGAGAAGTCAGTGTCAAGATATTAGACAATTGTCTTTATTTAACCTTTAACTAGTCACACTCTAAAATAAAATGCTTTTTTCTTTCCACTTTTTAGAAGTTGTATAATATACACTCTTCAGTCTTTTTTGACGTTCAATTTCATAGCAAATTTGGTGAAAGTTGCTTCACAAATGAGAAATGTGAGAGATATTGACACTAATGTAATTTTTCCTTTTACTCATTGTGAGGCATGAGTTCAAGTAAATATCCTTTTCTTTAAATCCTTTTTTTTAATTTTTTTGGAACCAAGTTTTCTTTCTTTTGCACAATGTGTCTCTAATGGCAACCTTAGGTTATCTTGCCTCATGAATTTTCTCAAACCTTTCTAACTATCTAATGAGTCATTCCATAGAAATTACTTCTATAGGAGCAACCCCCACCTCACTCAACATGGTATCATAAGGGACTGAACCTTTAATTTTGAACTTGTGTGAAATTGAGCATTTTTTGTTGCTTTTAACTTGTAAGAACCAAGTCATAGTCAACATATGCCACATCATACAAATGCATGAAAAGTAGAAAGATAAATGAAACCCTAGTTGAAAAGTTAATATCCATTATCATTAACCATAGTCAGGATTAACATTTTGTTAATAACAAAAAGTACATAATTGCATTATTTAAGATGTTCATCTATACATCATACAACCATCAAAATGCACATTAAAAAATTATAATGAGATCATTGAGATACATTATCCATTTATATAATTATAGAAGATATCATGCTATGACTAATTTCCTTTGAATCCAATGGAATGCTATAATATGTAAGGGTAAATGAGTTTAACAAGTAAAGGAGGAACCTATCAATCTTGTAGATGTCAAACTAAATTTGCCTCTCCCCAGCTCCTTCTCAACCACCAATCCCTCTATGAGCCATAACTAATTTCATTTTATCCCTTTCTTGATCATAACGAACCCAAAAATGCCATTGATTTCTAATTCTTCATTATTTTATAAATATATGTAATTGACAAAATACATGTTTAAATAAGTTGATTTCAACATGGAAGTATTGTGAATATAAAATTTTCCATCCATTTAAAGGTTTATCTCATAGTGAAACGTCATCCAATATACATGATATTCATTAAAAATGATCTCAATTTCTATCCATGTTGTTCTCTTAAAATAAATATTAGAGCAAAATGCACATTTTAACATTGTTATTCCATTTTATAATAGATCTTTTTATCAAGTTTTTCTTGAATGCTAATACATCATTCACGTATAAGTGCACACAATTGTAAAACAATATCATTTAACATATTCCAATTCCATTACGAAGGGTTAAGTTGGAGACAAAAAACACATGATCATGAAACATAAGAATTTGACCACATTTATACAACACATCATTAAGAGGTGTGTGCAGACTGTCCAACCTCTTCCAAGAGGCTAACCCTCTCAACCTCAACCACACCCTCATCTTGTCAAACCTGCATCCACTAAAACACTTGTAACCACAAATCGAGTCAATATCCATCATAATTAGCATGTAGATAAACATCATATCATGAACAATATAGTATAATTATAAATAACAAGATGAGAGAATATCCATAGCATATACTTATGCATCAATTTAATCATTCAATCTCATTAAGTAATGCATCACATTTTAAACCACATATTTAGTTAACTAAGGTTAATCTCTGTAATCCATGTTTAATTAAAATTGACCAAGTCAAAGTTGGCTAAATCGTCACATAAGCAAGGAACTATGAAAATCAAAAAATGAGACATGGCATCACTTCCCTCCAGTGTAAATTAGAAGTGTATTTGGCCCATAGTTCTAAGCCATAGAGAACAATCAAAATCACTAAAAGCTCAGAGAGAGTTGGGGTACTTTTAAGATCCATAGTTATGTCTCTACATCTATTTTAGAAAACATAAAAGGCTTTCCAACCTCCCAAAATTCCCTTCTTTTTGTACCCTTCCCAAATTAATTTTAAATTGAAGTCATAATACTTATTATTTAGTACCACTTGGATTAATCCACTCCATTTGAATAATTATTGCAATTTTATGTTGAGTATTCTAAAATATTTATATTTACTTAATTAACATTAACTGCAACATTTAAAAATACACCCACAAAAATTAATCTAATGTATAAATAATTATTCATTTTTTTCTTACAAATATGTATATATATGTGTACATGTGTCTATATATACATACACATTCATATATGCATCTATGTATCGATATCTTATGAATGTGTATATGTATTGATCAATATCTTACATATGACATTATTAAAGATAAAAAGATTATTCAACAATTAGCATATTCTATTTGTTTATAAATATAATCAATTTTTTAATAAAATAAATCTTTGGAAAAACAATATAGTATTCAGATTGAATTACAATGTGAAAACCAAAATATAAAGAATACGATCGTGCCTTACATATCAACTTTTGAACTAAAAAAGTACTCAAAAGGAATAAATCTCCCAACAAAGAGAGGCGACTATTTAAACAGTTCGGTATGGAGGAATGGTACTTTGTATGTGCAATCTGGAGAGAAAGCAACCACTCAAATTTATTGTTACCCGTGACCATCGAATTTAAGGCCACTGACTATTGTTATTACATTGTCATCATATAATCTCTGGCTTTACTAGATTCTCATGGGAGTGTTATTACTTTATTTCCTGTTGCTGCTTTATTCAACCGACTGTCCATTTTCGCAGAGAATTTTTCTTTTAGATTTTATGTCCTTTTTAAGGATTCTGATTTGCAGATGATTGGACTTATTATGAAGCATCCAAGAGAAATAAGAACGACTTCTAAAGCGAAATAAATTTGAAATTTATGCTGGTTTGATCCTTGTTTAGTAGTACAAGCAACCTGGAAGCTTTTCATACACTTGAATTTGAATTGGTACTATTCCTCTTTTGATTATAAACTATTTACCGTAGAGAGATAAAATGTCAATTGATAATTATTATCATTTTCATTTAGGTTTTTGACAACATCCATCTTCGTGTCTGTGCGTTGAAATTACTACGGAAATCAAGAGAAATTAGGGTTCCGATGATGGAACATTTCGAAATATCCGAAAGAAATTTCTTTAAATGAATAGTTATTTTTGGTGAAGTGCAATATATATTCTTTAGTTAAACAATTATTTTGACATGTTTTTCGTTAATCCAATTCAAAATCTCCTCAATTGGGAAACATCATCCGGTATTTTTTTTCCCCAAATTTCCTTTGGCTTTGGATGTTCTATTTTTGACGTCAGATCTGAGGCAGTTGCTATTGATAGAGAAATATTTTAAGATGGAAGAGAAAAACTCTTTTAGAAAAGTTGTTGAGGTAAAACAGAAGAAAGATGAAAGATAGCAGCAGCAGTACCTTGGTGCTAAACGTTTTAAACTAAAGCAGAGATATAGGCATATAGAGTGTAATCTAACTTCTTTCTTTAAGAGGATATTTAAATCTAATCTTTAAGTCTGTATGCAGTGGCTTTAATATAAATAGGTATTTTAATAATAAAATTTTAATGAATGAAGTTTAATTTAATCATATGTTAATAAATTACATGTATATAATTGATACACAATAGACACATAAATCTAATTTGATCTTATTTTATTCATATTTTTACTAATTTTAATATCATGTTTGTTAAATGAGTGATTTTAAATCTTATTAATGGACAAATATGTATATATATTTTAATGGATAATTTTAGATGACAGAAGTTAATTTAGTTATATATTAATAAATTATATGTATGTACATAAGAGATATATAATAGACATATTTTAATGGGGAGTTAATGATGAAATTTTTTTATTATAATTAAATATTAATAAAATATATTTATATGTATGTATATAATGGATATATAATAGGTACACATATAGTTTGATCTTATTTTATTTATGTTTGTTGGTATTTTTTTTTCATTTTGGTGCACTTGTTGTAGGCTAGTACTATTCACTTTAATTATTAGCAAATTAGATTTGCAAATGTGAATCAACTATATGCAACTACTTTTAGTTTATTTCAAATTTTTAAAAGTTTATATATTTTTTATCAATGAAATTTATTATTAAAAATAATTTATCTCAATTGTAATTGACTCAATTCATTTAGTTTTATACGACCCCATATTCAGAAGCAAAAATTTATTTTCAAAATTGAGCCAATAAATTACTCTTCTATTCAAATGTCTAATTTGTTTTATTTTTATTTTTTTTCTTTCACTTGATTTAATGAAACATATGCAATCAACAACACCATAATGGGGTATATTACCTTTGTGGATTGGTTCTAGGTACTTTGTTACTATCATTTCCCCATTCTCAACAATTTCAGAAACCTGGATCAAATTTCCTTTTTGTATCTTATTTTGAATTCAATGGAAGACAATGTCTATAATGCTAGGAAAAAGAAAGGAGGGTAAACCCTTTTATCTCATTCACTAGAGTTTCATGAATAAACTATATAGCTAACACCTTGTCATAAACCTATCGCTTATGGTCAACACACTGGCTATTGTCACTCCTCAAATTCAATGAACCCTAGGCCTGGCTCAAGCCACAAAAAAATCAAGAAAACACCTATCCCTAAGGTTAAAATAAATGTCATTGATTTGGCTATGGACACGAGGAAGAGCAAGCAGAATGCTCAGAGAATTAGTAATCATCTCCAATTGGAGAAATACAAGTCTCCCCTTAAATAGGACTTTAGCTATGAGTCTACCAAGAGTGAAATAATACCCACCAACAAGAAGAGACCACACCAGGACATTGGAAAGAAACATGTCTCCAACCCACCTAGTCCCTCCCACATCTCATATACCCTTGAAGGTGTCCCTTCCTTGGCTAGAAGCGAGGGGGAGGACATGACCTCCCCCTTGAAAGACACTCCAAAAGGTGGGGGAAGAGAAGGGAAGTATAGCCATGGCTAGAGCCAAAGCAACACTCTGCTAGATAGGATGGAGTAGTCGATGAAGGAGATGGTGAACAATCACATTGCCATCTACCAAAAATTTGGCACACTCATGGAATTATCCATAAAATTTATGCATTTCGTTGCGACTTCTCTTTATTTCTTGCAAATGAAGAAGGAGATGAAGGACTTGGGCAAGGAGAGTGAAACTAACCACTCCATTTATGGCTTCCTACCAGAGGACTAGCTGAAGATATTCGTAGACAAACCTGTCAAAGAGGAGGGGTGGACATAAATAGGGATAAGCCTAAGGAGAATAAAAATAAGGAACCAAAAAAGAATGAGGGTAGCTAGCCCTAACTTCATTTTTTCTTTTTTCTTTTATGTTGTCGATCACTTTGAACTTGGTGCCCAACGAGGTTTTATTATATATCTATATGTTTAATTACTAGAATGATAGTAGCAATATGTTCCCTTGCTACTAGAATGCTTTTCTATTTTTTTTGCTAGTTAATAACATAACTGATGGTAACGATTATTTTGTTCTAAAACTTATATATTTTTTGAAGTATAAAATTGGTATCGGTTAGATGATTAGGAGGTAACCTCAAGATGATCCTTTATCCTTTTTGTACCTGGGGTTAGCCCCTGTATCATTTTGAATCCTATAACCATTCAATAATTCAAGATATAGGCTTCTTCTCAAGAATTTAAGGTGTTCTTCTTTATGGATCAAGATTCTTTTCCTTATTAAAGGCCAAGAAAAAGAGTATTTTATCAAGGAAGGAGATACACACACATCTACATCTTCTTTCTTTTTCTTATTTAAGTATTGCAAGAAACTACAACATCCATGACATGAGGCACTTGGTATGTGTAGGATCATGGTATACGAAAAATGGCAATGCAAAAAAAAAAAGTGTTTTGTATCTTGCCAAAATCTATTTCGACTTTTTGTAATGGTCAAGAAAAATTTGAATTTGGTTTATTAAAACCAGATAAAATGAGATACTTTTTAATAGTGGGTATATAATCCAAATTAGATATTGATTATGAAAAAAATTAAAACACATTTTAGAAAAGTTGGCATAACTTCAGTGCTTTTTATCAAAATTTTGATTATTTATGAGTGTTAAAAATGCAATTAAGAGGACTAAAATATGGCTAAGATAATTTTATAAGATAGTAAATTTTTTTAATTATAATCATTTTAAGTGAATCCTTAATTCTAAATCTTGTAATGATCACAAGTTTTGCATTCAAAATCATTATTTTTTAGTTCATTCAATTTCCCATAATAATTGACATAGTTAAAATATATTAAATAATAAAAAACATAATTTTATGTACTAAGGAGAGAAACTAATATTATAAATCATCATATAGATTTTTTTTTTTTTTTGTTGATCCTTATTAGACAATTTCCTAAGATGACCTAAGAGAAATGTATCTCAATACCTCACTTCCCCTCTCTTGATTTTACTTATTTTCATCTTTCTATCTTTCTCTTTCATTTTATATCTGTTTAAATCCATTTCTATCTTTTTTAATCTCTATATTTCTCCATGTTTCTCATTCTATAGCTCTAACAATTTTGTTCTTTATTTATACTCCCCTAGCTCCATTTACCTATACGCATTACTTAATTATCTTTGTTACCTCCTTTCTATCCCACTATTTTCCCCTCTATCTCTATTTCCATATAGATATATTAGTGTTTCTATCTATATCTCATTATCTATAGATCGCTCTATTTTCTAATATCTTCATTAACCCAAAATAATGAATCAATAGGTTAAATTAGGGAAGGGATGAGGTGGTGGGAAAAGGAGGTGGGATGACAAGATGGTGGAGGGATATATGTGAAAGAGGAAAGGGGAATAACAAAGATGTGTGTGTGTGTGTGTGTGTGTGTGTGTGTGTGTGTGAGAGAGAGAGAGAGAGAGAGAGAGAGAGAGAGAGAGAGAGAGAGAGAGAGAGAGAGAGAGAGAGAGCTATGAACCTTTCATCTTCTAATATGGAAGATCCTAGGTAAAATCATCCTTTTATCTTATAACTTATTTAGTTGTGGAAATTTTCCTTTTATTACTTAATAGCTTAGTTTTGGAGAGATGGATGCATTATTTTTGGTATTTCTATGTATTGTGTTTTTATTAAATTGAGATTTATTGAGGGGAATCTTAACAAGTACAACATGGAATGCTTTGGTAACCTTCATTTTATGAAAATCAATGCTTTATATCTCCTTCATGTTATAACTCATCAAACTAGGGCCTTGGTTTCTTTGTGGACCTAGGCAGAGTTGAGTCACAATTGCTTAGTTAATTGCAAGAGTGGAAACTTAGGAAAGGAAGGATTTTCTTAGAAACAGAAGGCTTGTAATTAGTAGTTTCAAGAATGGAATCAAATTACTAATACTTCCACATGTCAATGTAGGCTTCTCATTATAAGAGTTACATATGCTCTTTGGTTAATGTTATTGAGGATCATTTTACCTCTATAAAAGATATCTCTTATAAGGCCACTTAGTATTATGGTGTACTCCTTACAGAAGATTCATCTCCTTTTAAGGATTATGAGATTCTTATTTTGGTTTGTGTTCCCTCTCTTTTTTATAATGAGATAAATGAATCTCTTATGAATCCAATCTCTTTGAATAAGTTGAAGGAGGTTATGTTTGGGATATGTAAAGATAAGGCTCCATGGATGGATAGGTTTCCTAAGGAATTATTTTGGGACTTTTGGGATATTTACAATTTGGACCTATTGTTTCTATATAAAAAAAAAATCTACTTTTCTTATTCTTATTCCTAAAATGTGGAGCTAATTAGTTGGATATTTTTAGGCCTATCTCTTTGTGAAATCATGTCTATTAAAATATTACTAAGCTAACTATTGAAAGGCTTGAACCTTGGCTTCCCATATTAATCTATGATGAGAAAAGAAGAATGAAAAAATCCTGATTGAGGGGTTGCAGCTTTAGAGACTATTTATTCCATGGAAGTCGCCAAAGAGAAATCCATGTTCATCAAAATTAATATAGCAAAATATTATTAATCCAGGTTAAAAGGAAATTCCTTTATAATATTCTCATGTCCTTTTGTTTTAGCTTAGATTTCTTTAAATGGACCATGAGTTGAGTGCTACTTCCTCATATTTATTTGTTATTCTCTATGGAGCACCTTAAATATTATTTGGATCTAGAGATCCTTTCTCCCCTTACTTATTCACTCTTATGACTAAAGGCATAGGGAATTTTATCAAGTATTATGTGTCCTAGGGTATAACTTAGGAGTGGACTTGGGATCATTGGTTGCCCAAAATATCTCATCTTTAACTTGTGTATGACACTTCTCTTATGATAGTTTCTTGCATTCATGAAGAAAAAAAACTTTAGAAAGGATCTAGATATATACTTATCTACTATATGAAAATATATTAATGACACAATGTCTTCAAATTATTTTCTCAATACTAAAAAAATTATTCAAAGAGTGGACTTTTTCTATCTTTATGTTTCAAATTGGGTCTTTTGTATTGTTGTGTTTATGTGTTCTCCTTTTTATTCGTGGAAAATGAATAGCACTCTAGAAGGACTTATTTGATAAGTTGTACAAGAAGTTCAATCACTACACTCATTAGTGGCTTTCTATCAATTGTATGATTACCCTTATTGATTGACTAAATAGTTCTTTTTAGGAAGCTCTTGCATATTCTATTAAAGAGTTCAATGCTCTGCCATAAAAAATTATATGGACTGGTATTTTATAGACTTCAAAATGAAGCTTTGTTTGATGGTATGTTGTGTGTTGTCCAAAGAAGGAACTAAATCTTGGTCTTTAGTCTTCTATCTGGGATGGGTAGGATTTAGTAGCTAAATTATACTAGAGAGATGGTGCACATGTCAAAATCATCTTTGGGCTCAAATTCTAAAGCATAATTATTTAGCTAGTGTTAACCAAGTGGATGTAGGAAGTAGGGTATCTATTAGTTGGTACACTTTAAAAATCATGAAAAACATATTAAGAAGGGTCATTTTTGTATTTTTCAATAGGACTTTGAGAATTTTTTTGGATAAATTCAAAGGATGATAATACTCTTCTTCTTTTCACTTATTTGTGTTTGTAGCCCATTTGTTCTAGGTTTTACCTACTAGTTGGAATAAGTTTATATATTTTAATTTTTCAAAATCTAGGAAAACTTAGGCAGTTTAGATGGAAGGACCCTAGTGAATGGTTTTTGAGTAGAGAAGAGGAGCATCAAAATGAGTTAGCTCAAATTCTTCCTTCATGAGAATGAAGTTCATTAGTTTAGGACAATGTTTTGGCCAAGGAAAATACCTTGATGGGAAGATATTTTATTTCTATAGGGTATTCAAATCTTCATAGAAAAATGTTTAAAGATATCGAGGTTTTTGGATTAAGGTAAAAATAGATTTTACAAGGACGTGAAACCCATGAAGTATCAAATTAAAAAGTATAAACACTAAAGTACTAAATAAGAACTATGTTGGAATAGCATAAAAAATCACATAAAATCTAGCAACCAACACCCAACACCCATCACCAACACAAAACCAAAATCAAAACACACAACACACAAAATAAGAAAAAACAGAGAACCCAAACCTAAGCCAACTCTTTAAGAGATTTAAATACCTGTTGGAAATATTCGGGATGAAATTTGTTACTAAGAGGGGAGGGGTGAATCAGTAACATATAAAATTTTATGCATTTTAACCATTTATCATTCATTCATCTAATCTACTACATAAATGAAAGATCAATCATTCATAACACATGAACACAATGATTTGGTGACCCGGAAACCTTCCAATTAGAAAGTAAAACTAGGGTGGGGATGATACCCACAAAACTTCGTTACTGCAATATGAAGTTGGCCAGTTAAAGCTTACAATGATTACTTCTAGTGATCTTCCTTGTTAGGAGCAAGTAGGATTGCTAGATCCACCTTCTTAGAGGATTTACAAACATACAGTGAAGTATGCACTATGTTAGGAGATTTACAAAAGACTGTTAAGTCTGCCTTGTTATAGGATTTAAAAAATTGATTCACCTGTTAGGACGAAACAATGAATCTACTTACAACTTGTTTGTTGATAAAATCCTTTTGCATTGATCACGTAATGTGATAGATATAATTTTTCTGCTTCTTATGCTGACCTTGTTGTATTCCTTTTGCTCTGCTGCTGATAGCAATACCTTCTTTTCATGGGAATAATACTCTTTTTTTAATTTCATGCCAATATGTTCATATTCCATATCATATCTCAAAAAATGATATCATAAATTACATATATACCATTTCAATATTTTACAGTTACAAGGTTGGCCAAAACATAAGTGAACAAAATATTACTGAGTCGGCTCATTAGTAAACTCGGGTTCACTGAACTGACTCGGTGACCTTATGATACTCGGCATACACTACGTTACTCTGCATCATCATGCACTTGGTAGAAGTATAGACTCAGTTCATACTATTCACAAAACATTGCTTGGAACTCGGTAGCCATTGGTGACTCGGTAGATGTAGTGTTAATCAGTAGAAACTATCTTCTTCGTTTACCTTGCTTAGCTCGGTAAACACTAAATCCTCTGTTTACCTTTTTCACTTGGTAAAAACTGCTGAACTTCCTTTACCTTTTTCACTCGGTAAACTCTGCTAATCTTTGATTACCTTTTTCACTTGGTAAACACTGTTGAACTTCCTTTACCTTTTTCACTCGGTATCCTTGAAATGCTTGGTGAGAACTGTTTGCCTGTTGAACTTATAAGGTAACCACTGAATGCTCGGTATATACTTGAGACTAAGTGATGAGCAAGATAAGCATTTAGGATAGAATAAGTGTTTGCACTAATGAAAAATATATCATAATTCCAACAATCTCCCCCTTTGGCATTAGTGAAAAAACCAATTATGTACAAGATTTGATGTACTGATTTATATATATCTCCCCCATACAATATGCTCAGAGTATTTACAAATATCTCTATCTCCCCCTCTAAACTCTATCTCCCCCTTTTTGAAAATAATGCCAAATTAAGCAATATATATTTACATAGAGATACAAAAATGGGAGCTGAATTCAGAATGTACCTTGAGAATAAGAGCCAAAGTCTTATCCCAATTTTCTTGCAAAATTTTGCAGGAGGAGAGTGCTATTTGAACTTCTGTTGAAAGTTCAATCATATGATCTGCAACTAAGAAATTGTTGTCATGGATCAATGCTTTGGAGTGGACAATGTGTTTTTGCATTGTGTCCATGATAGGAAGGATCATGTTTTGGATGTCTATTAAGGTAGACCTGATCCTTGCTTCCTCTCTCAGCAATTCTGCCTACTTTTCTGACAAAAATCTAATTAAGAGATGATGGGATGAACTTGAATTGGGATCAAGTTGCAATATTTGGGCACTGCCCTTCATATCCTCATCAATTTTTCTTTGATCTCCTTTGTGTGCTTGGTAACATCACAAAGTTTGGCAAAAAGTGAAGTTACATTATTAAAAGAATTTTCAAAATTGGCAAAAATTGTAGACAATTCTACTTGTTTTATTGCAATGTGCTGAGCAATGTGCTCAAGTACCTTATTATCAAATTTCCTTTCAGCCTTTTCAATCAATTTTTCTTGACTAGAGGTGTCCTTGTTGAATTTATTTACAACCTCTTCTAATTGAATCAAAATGTGTTGAGTAGAATCTACTTCAACACCTATAGCCTCTGTAATAATGTTCTTGGCATCCTCTATTATTTTGTATTCCTTATCCCTTTTAGATCTTAACTACTTCTACGTAGCCTTCATTTCTATTAATTGACTAGCATACCTCATTTCTTCAATGGTAGCATTTTCATAGTCAATTTTTGGAATAACTATATCTATGTCTAAATCAATTTCTTCTGGTATTTCTTTTCTAGTTATCAGAAGTCTTAATGGTTGCTTTTGTTTTACTTCTATGGCCATTGGTTTAATCTTAGGAATAGAAACAATAGTAGATATGGACGGGCTAGCAGCAAAAACTAGGATAAGACTTGAAGAATAAATGCCAATAGAAGTATTTACTGGATAAAAAATTGGAGTACTTCCCAAAAATGATGATATACCCGTTATAGCAGTATCTAAACTAGTTATACTTGAAGTAGATGTAGATAATGTTGTCAAAATTGTTGGAACTGAAAAAATTGTAGAACTTACTGATGTGTCGCTTGATGATGTTGAAACAAAGGAGGCTAGCTTGGTGACTGAAGAAGAGGGTTGCAGCTCGGTAGATGAAGTGGTAGACACTTCCACTGATGATACCTGGAGCTGTGAAGTGGCAGGTGTAGATGATACATCTGATGAAGATGTTATCAAACCTGCCTAAGCTGACTCTAACTTTGATGATGTGATAGTTTTAGGTGGAGAGTGAGGAAGACATGCAATGACTGCTGCTGCAATTTTTACTAGATCATCTTCCTCCTTATTTTCCTCTTTAGCTTCTTCCTCTTTTTCTTCCTTGTCTTCCTCCATTAATGCATGCAACTCTCCTGGTGAGACTGTGATGGATGGAGAGGTAGTTGTATCATCACTGTCACTGTTGTCATCATCCTGGATTTCTATTGGATCTTCACTAGGCTTATGCAGATGATAGATATTTTTCCACATGTTTGTTGCATCATTTACAACATGCTCAATGTAGAATCTGATCATCATTTTTCTTTAATGATTTTTCATTGCAGCCTTCATTTCTGCTCCAGTGAGATTTGGTTGAAGGTTTTTTAGAGATTGCTCATAGATATCTTTCACCATTTTGGTGGCCGTTTCCCATCTTGGTTGCAATCTCTCCAGTATTTCCTTGGAGATTTGAGAGGCAAGCTAGTCCGGGGAGTATTTCCATTTTCCCATTTTGGAGAGTACCAGTTCCTCTATCTGCATTTTCTCAGCATTTGTTCTTGTTTCAAATTTCAAAGCTTTGAAATTTGTGATGCCTTCCCCTTCTTCCAATTGTTTGAGCCTTTCCTCAAATGTGAGTGAAGGTCTGACCAATACAGGTTCCTGTTTGCCTTTCTTGGTCCTCCTTGAGAATACTACAGTAGGCATCTTCTTAGGTTTGGTAATGGTTACCTTACCTTTCTTCTTTAGAGGTTCTTCTCCTGCAGATTCTTGTTCTTCTTGTTGTTGTTCTTCTTCTCCTTCTTCATCATCTTCTTCATCCTCGCCTTTACCTTCAATTAGCATAAGAGGACCAGTAGTAGTTTTCATTTTGGCTATCTTCCTCTTGCCTTTGCTTATTTCCGGAGGTAGCTTGATTTCAAGCTCTATTCTGGCCTTTGCTTCATCATAGGTTCCAAAGGCAGGAATGTTAGGGATAGCTGGTTCATTGACCAGTGCCTCAATGACATCTCTTGCATCATCAATATTTAATTCATAAGGCAATGGTTTTACCCATGCCACTCAGGGTATGACTACCTATATGTACACATGGTCATAGTCAACCATGAAACAGATATCATCTTTGTAATCCTCAACAAGCTTAGGAGGAATTTTGAACCTGTTATTCATCCTTTCCTTGAAATCTTCAAAATAGTTGTCCATGACTTTGTCAAAAATTTTGCCCATTTTTTCTATGAACTCATTAATCTGACATAATTTTGGAGTGTCTTTCCTCCATACTACAGATCCTTTTGATGGAAAAAACTTTTGTATATAAAAGAATAAACAAATTAACAAAGAACCAAATTTATAGGGGTTATTCTTAGAAGTCCTTATGCTTTCCATATTTTTATTCAGTTGTCTCAATAGTAATTCTAACAAATCAAATTCAAGATTTTTCTTTACAATCTTAAATACTAAATCCACAGCTTCACACAGTACACTATTCAATCTGTTGGAACTATATAACTTATATGCAATCACATAAATGCCAAATCTAAGTTCCATGTTAGATATGTTGTTAAGCTTTAGTCCTGTACCATCCCACTCTGCTAGGGTTTGCTTCTATAACTCATCTCGACCTAGGGTTTTAGTGGTTTTAGCTTTGCTTAGCATAGGCAAACCCATGATATTATGAATCATCTTTTTGGTTATCAATACGGGTTGTTCCAACCATAACTGACCATTATGAACACAGCTCAGAACATATCTAACCCATTTAACCTGAAAACTTCTTGGTAGTTGCAGAATATGGGTCAAGCCTTTTTCTTCTAAGTGGTTGTGCTCAGGTTTTAGGGCTCCATCAACACATAATTGACTTAGGGCATTATCCATATCTAATGTACCAATTTCTTGAACAACACATTTGAAATGAGCGTGAATATCGTTAACAAGAAGTACCTTAGGAGGGATTTTCGATTGAGCTCTGTGAATGTCAACTGATTCTGCAACTACGCGCACTACCTTGAATTTTGGGGCTTTCCATTCAACTCCTTTTACTAGCATTTCAGAACCCTTCTTCACCTTGTTGCTGCTGGTGCTTGCAGATGCCATTGTTGCTCGGTGGATGAAAAGATTTTCAAACAATTACTTCGCACGAATTTTGCTTCAAATCGCTTGGCATGCAACTGGAAATCCTTTTGGCTCTAAGAATTTTAAGTCGCAGTGGAAAATGAAATCGAATTCTGCCCTTTTTAATGAAATACTGTCATTAAGGCTCGGTATGAATGTAGATGAGATGACATAGTGTGTGCCAGTCTGTTATTGAAATACTCAGTAGAACCTTGCAACTTGATGGACTAATAGAATCTTTGATATTCTCGACCTAGCTCGGTAAGGTCTTTAGTCAGCCTTGCTTGGTACATGCAACTCGATGATTGATACTATTTCTATGATCCATGTATCTGAAATACTGTATTGATCATTCGCACCCATTTTTATAATCTAGAACTGTTTAAGATGTGGCTAGAAGATGTAGTTCCTGAGTCTTCTTAAGTCTCAATTGGAAATGATGGAGTCACCCACTTCTTGAGTGACATTATCATTATTTGAACTGTCTTGATTGGTAGATTTAGGAATCCATTGTTGTCTCATTTGCTTTCGAATGTTATCAACTTTTTCTTTCTTTTCATCTTCAATTCTTCTAGTATTCATGCAATTCTTAGCTATATGACCAAGTTCAGTACATGTGTAACATCTTATGGTTGTATCCTTCTTTCTTAGGTGATGTCTTGCATAGTTTATCCCAATGTGTCCATATTCTCCACAATAGTGACATCTGCACCAGGTATTGTACTCCTAACCAAATACTGCTTTGATAATTTGTTCTGCTAGATTAAATACCTTTGATTTGCATTGAGATGCCTTGTGACCTAGTTTCTTGCATTTGTGACATTTTCCTTCAAATTTTGGTTTTTCTTTGCATTCATTAGCTTTGTGACCATGCTGATTGCAGTTAAAGCATTTGCCATTGAATTTTTCCTTTCCATTACTCCAACATTTGTTTGATGTATGACCTATCTTACCATAGTGATTACAAGTAGGCCTTTGATTTCTTTGTGCACCTTGTTTGGAAGATTCACCTTCTTCTTTGTAACCAAGTCCAGCTTTGCCTTTTTGTCTATGAAGATTTTGCTCACTTAGTTGATTTAATTGAGTCATGTCTGCTTGTGATTTCATCATTCTCTCATTAATTTTCTTTTCAGTGTTTAGGCCATTTTCCAAACTTTCATTGATTTGTCTTTCAGATCTCAAGTCACTTTTTAAGCTTTCATTAATTTGTCTTTCACTGATCAGATCATTCCTCAGGTATTCATTTTCAGATCTCAAATTCATAATTGCTTCATTTGCATTGGAAAGTTGATTTATAAGATCTTGATGCTGAAGGGATTGACTATTTATTACCTCTAAGTCTTCATTTGCCTTGCTTTTTTGTTCCAAGACTTCACATAGGCTGATTGATTGGATTTCTCTTTCTCTTTTGAGTTTTCCTACTTCTTCCTGCAAGGAACCATTCTTTGCCAGGAGTTCCTTGATTGCCTCATTAGCTTCATTTGAACTACTTGAAGGTAAAAGATCTTCAATTCTTTCTTCAACATACTGATGTTCATTTATTTGTCCTGCAAGTTCCTTCCTACTTTTCAGGGATTGAGAAAGATGCTCCTTAGCTTCTTTGAATTGAGCCATGATCATTTCTAGATCTAACTTTTCATTTTCAATAGCTTTGTCAAGTTTCAATATCTCCATTGCTCTTGATCTTTTCTCAAGCTATCAAACTTTGTCCTGAGAACCAAATGCTCTAATACCAATTGTTGGAAATATTCAGGATGAAATGTGTTACTGAGAGGGGAGGGGTGAATCAATAACATGTAAAATTTTATGCATTTTAACCATTTATCATCCATTCATCTAATCTACTACATAAATGAAAGATCAATCATTCATAACACATGAACACAATGATTTGGTGACCCAGAAACCTTCCAATTAGAAAGTAAAATTGGGGTGGGAATGATGCCCACAAAAATTTGTTACTGCAGTATGAAGTTGGCCTGTTAAAGCTTACAATGATCACTTCTAGTGATCTTCCCTGTTAGGAGCAAGTAGGACTACTAGATCCACCTTGTTAGAGGATTTACAAACATACAGTGAAGTATGCACTCTGTTAGAAGATTTACAAAAGACTGTTAAGTCTACCTTGTTATAGGATTTAAAAAATTGATTCACCTATTAGGATGAAATAGTGAATCTACTTACAACTTGTTTGTTGATAAAATCCTTTTGCATTGATCACCTGATGTGATAGATATAACTTTTTTGCTCCTTATGCTGACCTTGTTGTATTCCTTTTGCTATGTTGCTGATAGCAATACCTTCTTTTCATGTGAACAATACTTTTTTTTAAATTTCATGCCAATATGTTCATATTCCATATCATATCTCAAAAAATGATATCATACATTACATATATACCATTTCAATATTTTACAGTTACAAGGTCGGCCAAAACATATGTGAACAAAACATTACTGAGTCGGCCTATTAGTAAACTCGAGTTCACTGAACTGACTCAGTGACCTTATGATACTCAGCATCCACTACATTACTTGCCATCGTCATGCACTCGGTAGAAGTAGAGACTCGGTTCATACTAGTCATAGCATATTGCTTGGAACTCGGTAGCCATTGGTGACTCGGTAGATGTAGTGTTACTTGGTAGAAACTATCTTCTTTGTTTACCTTGCTTAGCTCGATAAACATTGAATCCTTTGTTTACCTTTTTCACTGGGTAAACACTGTTGAACTTCCTTTACCCTTTTCACTCGGTAAACTCTGCTGATCTTTGATTACCTTTTTCACTCGGTAAACATTGCTGAACCTCCTTTACCTTTTTCACTCGGTATCCTTGGAATGCTCAGTGAGAACTGTTTGCCTGTTGAACTTATAAGGTAACCAATAATGCTCGGTATATACTTGAGAGTAAGTGATGAGCAAGATAAGCATTTAGGATAGAATAAGTGTTTGCACTAATGACAAATAAATCATAATTCCAACATTAGCAACCTGAATCTCCCTCACATCAAGAGTATCTTGGGGATTCTTTTGAACCATATTCATTGTCTTCCTATCGAGTCTTCCCCTCATCCCTTTTCTAGACCCATCTACATAATCTTTTTTTTTTTTTAACTGTTCAAATTAATTTTAGGCTCAATACCCTCCAAATTTTCTTTCTTTTACCTTTTATAATCTTTTGAATGGAGGAATGGACCCATTTGTCACTATCATCAAATATTTTACCAATTCTTTCCTTAAAATTCTTCAAGTGGTCTAGAATATTATTATATCCACCTTCCATCATTTTCCTTTCATCCAATTTGGTATACAAACTCTTCTCTAGGGTTTCCACCTTCTTCCCAATGGAAAGAATTTCATTATAGACCCAACTATAAAAGACCCAATTGAGATTGACTTTATCCTTTTCTTTGAAGAGGATACCAATGTGATTGGGAATAATGATGATGTCTTCGTCCTCAAATATCTTCAAACTTAGAAATAGAGTGCTAAACCAAGTTGAAATCCTCCTTCCTATTATCATTCTTCTTATTAGTTTTCTCCCTAGTCATTTTATCTTTCTTGTCCAATGAGGAACCTATGTTTCCACTAATCTTCGAAATGGAGGGAATAGTTTTCTTCTTCATAAAAGTAGAAAGCTCCATGACCTCATCCTTTATTTCCATCCCATTAGTATTATCTTCCGTCAGGCCCATTGATTCCTTATCATCTTAGGAGTCAAATAACTTGGCATCATCCTTATTACCCATGTCCATCTCAAAGTCATCTCTTTCTATGCTCTTTTTTCGTTTACCAACCACAAAGGTTTTCCTCTTATTCCCAGTACTCCCCTCCTTTTTTAATTTTTAGGCAAGCCTTAAGGATTCTAGAATTATAATACTCAATGAACATGAGTATTTAAGCCCGTCATAGAGGATAGGAATTGTGGATTTTATCTTATGCTTAGTCAACACTATAATTCAAAGAATTTAGAATATAATATAGGAAATAAATTTTGTACCCATATTAAAAGTGGCTAAGGAAGACACAAGTTAAATAATAGAGTCTCTTCTTCATACCATATAAAGTAAAATAAGCCCTAACACATCTCAAAGCATCCTACTCGATGGTATTAATTTTCTTTTTAAAAAATTAATTACCCACCTTGACCAATGCTTTCCTTTCTTCATTGCCCTTGGCGAATTTCTCCAAATGTTCCTCCATAACTTTTCTTTCCTTGAAAAAATGTAAACACTTGCACAAAAGATCTATGATCTTTTAGATGAAGTAGGAATTGAGTGGGTAAGAGACACCATATTCAGTTTCGTTATACTCCTTTCACTCTCAAAGAAACTCCATCATAGCTTTAGGATGAAATCCATGAAGCCTTTCGAGGTAAATGGTAACCCCTTCATTCTCAAGCTACTCCCATACTTGTGGTATGCCTCTCCATTCCTTTCACGAGTTCAACTCTTATCTCCTTGGCTCTCCTCCCATGTCTTTGTAGTTACTTTTAAAACTTTGCACTTCTTCTTTGAGAAACAAGGAACTCTAAATACTACAAATGTTTATGAGAAAGAGGGCTGAAATTACCCAAAAAAACATGTTACTTAGTAATGTACTTTACAACTAGAATCCTTCACATCAAGTTGTAATAATCATGGTGCATGATTGAAAAAAATGATAGTCATTTAAATTTCCAATTACACAAGGTGTCTTTTCCTCTTTGATTCTCCATTTTAAAATATAATATTTTAGATATATTGAGGTTCGTTATATTATTGATGTTGTAACACCCCACCAGGGAACCCAAGAGAAATTAACCTAATGTTTCACTAAGTTTTCCAATCATTTTTTTTGAAAGATAATAACTTAACAACAACAATAGATATAAAATATCACAAGCAATAACATACACATAAACACATACCATAAAATAGATTACAATTTTTAAGGGTCCCATGAGGTTGAATCACATTTTAGTATAATTAATACTAAAAATGATATATATCACATCCACATTAAAGAATAACTACAAGTACGAATCCATTTAAATAATATACAATTATCTCAAATGTTACTTGGCAATAATTTGAGTGCACAATCATCCACTAGACAGGTCATAGGGTATGAAAGGTTGAAAGTATATACATCATAAAATAGATTACAACATCTCTTACAATCCATGAATTAAAATACTATACAAAAGGTATTACCATCCATCATAGTACACAAGAATAGAATACCAAAACAAACTCTAGGGTCAAAATCACAAATTCATGTCACCTGACGAATTTAGAAAGGTGAAACTAACTCAAATACTTGTCCTATTTTCTATGACAATTGCCTTAGGTTAGAATTTGGACTCAAGAGCTATCTCCCCACTTATACCATTGAAATACTACGGTAGGGTACACTCATCCTGGAAATTTAGAGAATTTGATACTCGGTTCCTTCAATCTACATAAAATCCATGAATGTACAAACACATATATTCTAAATTAAATAGGAAATGGTAGGAAGTGGTACACCATATAGATCCTAACTAGCAGGTGACTATGACTCCCTTCTTCAACCACATCAAAAACCTCATACATGAAGTAAAACAGATAGGGACACCATACACATGCAAGTATAGGTAAGCAACCATGGAACTGCATATAAATAATACATCTACTAACCATCATGAGATAACTAAAATCACTAAATGAACATACATCTATCATCATCGAAAGAATAAACATAAACACCTTTAATAACTAAGTAACTTGTCACATAAATCAACTGAGTATGAAATAACATCTAAATCAAATTCAGAAACCAAGTACCAATAATCATAAAACATAATAAGAAAATAGACCTAAAAGAATCTAGAAATACAATAGAAAAGTCAACTAGGGATAGGCATTACATCAACTCCCCCTAGACTTAGGCTTAATCCTAGAAACCTATAAGAAAATAAAACTCTAGCACCCACTATGCAGGTCCCATTTGACCCTTTCCCCCTATAGGAGGAAAATATTCCACTAAGAACACTCTCTAAGATCTACCCATATCTCCAACTACGGGTTTTGAAGTTGTAGCTCTCTGATTTGAGAACTGTGATTTTCATTGAGGGAAATTGGATGACTTGTGTTTGCATTTTCCACAAGAAAAATTTTCTCCATCAAAACTCTTCTACAATCTAGGTGCACTAAACTACATAAAACTACCTACACTAACATAAGAATGCATACTCTACGATGGTCGATTAAATTGGTTGCACTTACTATGCTAAGAGTACTGAGAGTCCCTAGAGTGTGATCCACCACCACCACATTGAGGTAGAGGATAAGATCCTCCCTACTACTGATTACCTTTAGAAGGAGAAGGCTTCCTACTACTACTTGCTTCTCGATTACCTTTGGACCCTGATGCTACAGGTGCTCCCATAAATCCACCATGTCCTAAGGTGACACTATACAAGTATGGCTTGATGTACTATATCTTTGAGGGTTTTAAATTAAAATACCTTAACACCCCCAACTAGACAGTTGTTCAAACCTTGAATAAAATGTTGTTCCAGCTGGAGCAAGCTATCACTAATACCCTCATAAGGCATGAGCTCATAGAATTTATGCTTATACTCTACTATGATCATAGTGAACTATCTTAGGTTGTGAAATTCATCTGCTCTCTACTGATACCATTCCTCTATTAGGAATCACACATAGAAGTTCTTTAGAAATAACTCTCATGTGACACTATTCATGTCTATACCCATCTTCTTCTCTTCAATAGTCCATCATGTAGCTCCAAAGAGTTCCAAGTGAGTGAAGATAAATCTCACTTTGATGTTACAGTCAAAGTCCTATATAGAAAAACACTTATCTAGAGCAATAAGCCACTGCTTAGCCATATAACTTAAAACTAGCCCATTAAAAGCTTTGACCTTGAAACTCTAAAGGTCCTTCATCTAAGAAACTACAAATAGCCTCTATCTATCAATGTGAGTGCCCCTCTGAGGACTCCTAGACCTATGCCTTTTCCCATTCCCTACATGGTGTGACTCTTGATGATTAGCTCCTTGAGGAGGTACATGATCCATGATGGTCCTCACCATCTGTCACAAGTCAACTTCCTCTAAATCTTCTTGATTCTCCCCATTAAGTTCTTTCCTAATTTCCTCTTAAATAGGACTATTTAGAATAGGCTCATGCACACTAGCATCCATGCCTCACCATCAGCCTCTACTATGACCTGAGCTATAACCTCTAACTATAGATCTCATCCTAGATACCATCCTATAATAATATCCTTGAGATAATAAGATGCTATAATAATCGAACAACATACTACTATAAAGCATATAGATAAGAAACATGTTTTGAATACAATATAAGATCAATTTTAGTTTTTCCTATTCCTAGATTTTTAAGTATGTTTCATTTTGAAGTTCAAGTGTTTCAAGTTTGTAATAAATACATATCGTAGTTTAAGTTTTGTTTCAGTTTAAGTGCTCAAGTTTGTAATAGATACATATAATAGTTCAAGTTTCAGTTAACTAGTTATCAACTAGTGGCGTTCCAATATACCCAGAGCTCCCAATGTAGAAACTTGGGCTCTATTACCAAATGTAACACCCCGCCAGGGAACCCAAAAGAAATTAACCCAAAGCTTCACTAAGTTTTCCAATCTTTTTTTTTTGAAAGATAATAATTTAACAACAATGGGTATAAAATAGCGAAAGCAATAACATACACATAAACACATACCATAAAACAAATTTCAATTCTTAAGGGTCCCATGACATTGAATCACATTTAAGTTTAATTAATACTAAAACAAATATATATATATATATATATATATCACATTAAATAATAACTACAACTAAAAATCCATTTAAATAATATACAATTATCTTGAGCACCACTTGGCAATAATTAGAATGCACAATCATCCATTGTATAGGTCACAGGATATGAAAGGATGAAAGAATATGCATCATAAAATAGATTACAACATCTCTTATGATGATCCATGAATTAAAATACAATACAATAGGTATAACCATCCATCATAGTACACAAGAATAGGATACCAAAACAAACTCTAGGGTCAAAATCATGAATTCATGCCACTTGAAAAATTTGGAAGGGGGAAACTAACTCAAATACTTATCCTATTTTCTAGTACAATTGGCTGAGGTGAAGATTTGGACTCAAGATTTATCTCCCCACCTATACCATTGAAATACTATAATAGGGTATTCTCATCTTAGCAATTCAGGAAAGTCAATACGTAATACCTACAATTGCATAGAATCCATGCATCTATAAACACATATATTCTAAATGAAATAGGCAATAATAGGAAGTGGTGCATCATGTAGATCTTGACTATCATGTGACTATGACTCCCTTCCTCAACCACATTAGAAATATCATACATAAAGTAAAATAGACATGTATACTGTACACATACAAGTATGGGGTAAGTAGCCATATAACTACATATAAATAAAACATCTACTAATTATCATGAGATAACTAAAATCACTTAATGAACATACATCTATCATCATAAAAAGAATAAGCATAAACAACTAAAATAACAAAGTATGAAATAACATCTAAATCAAATCAGGTAACCAAATACTAATAATCATACAACATATAATTAGAAAATATACTTGAAAGAATCCAACAATACAATAGAAAAGTCAACTAGGGGTAAGCATTACAGATGTACAACTTTTTCTTGTTGTTGGTTACTTATTATTGATTAATTATGTGGGATAATTTATGCAAGTGGGGATTCTAGGGTCTCTCGATACATGTTCTATTCCAATTAGATTTGGAATATATTTCTCCTATTTTCTTTTAGTTTTTCATTTTTCAAGAAGATATGACACTTATGATAGTGATAATCTTTTTGGCATGTTTCTTATTTGGTTTCATTTTGGGCTTACTAGAGGAGATCCTCTATGTGGACCTCTTTCCTCCATATAGCTTGGACCGTTAGTGCCTCTTTTATAATTTGGAATACTTGGTTGGAGAGGAACTCTTGAATTTTTAAAAATAGCTTGATGGTTTTCAAGTATTTGAGGTGGAAATTATTCATTCTCCTTGGGAGACAATTTCATAAAAGTGTCACTTTTCTATGTATCTTGGAAATGTGTCTATCTTTATTTGGCTTGATTTTCATCTTCATAGATATGTTCCATCAAATTTTAGTATGGTCATGAAGAATATATATGTAGACAAACTTTACAAGCAAATCAATAGGGAAGTTCACTAGACACCTCATCAATAAGGAGTTTTTAAAAATTAATGCAAATGGCTATTCCTAAGGGAAGCTTGGTCTTGAAGGTGTCAGTAAGGATGTTTGTGATAGTTCTAGGATATAATTATTATTTTTATTGTTTATAAAGGCCTTAAAATGAGTAATCTTATGAAAGCTCTCACAATCTCATGGATTATCAAGTGTATATATGTTCTTGGTTGGGTAAGGATCATCTATAAGTTTGATTCTCATTTGATGGTGTCTTTTCTTAATAGATAGATGTTGGATAAATTTGGCTAGAACTTATAGTTAATTATTAGGCTATACACTCTTCAATTACATGTCTATTTAGATTTTATTATTTTTAGGCATAGTCCTAGACAAAGGAGTGGGGTTTCCAATGTTTTAACCAAACAAGTTTCTAATCAAATGTATGCTTGGAATGTTTGTTGATAAAGTGTAATCACATACTGAAATGGCTAGTTTTTTTGGATCATTTAATACTAAAATGGCTCTTTAAGTTACCTAACCTTCTTCTAGGTCTCTTATGTGTTCTTGACTAAATTTTGACCTATCATTTTGTATAGAGGATAGTAGTACTATTTCATTGGACATATGATAAATGCCTCCTAAAAATATCAAATTCACATTTGTAGTGGATAGATTTATTATATATATTGAATATTAAATATTTCGTAGATAAAAGAAAAATTAGTGGGGATAGAAAAATCTTATTTTATCTTGAGGAAATAGCATAGTACATAGTGTCATTTCCAATAATATATTTCTAGAAATTTCTAGGGTACGTGCAAGATCATGGTTGGCCAAACTATGCCCTTAAGTGGTAATGAAAAATCAGGACATTGATGTTAGTCAACTTGATGTGAAATCTTGCACTAGTTGTGAACCCTATATCAAGAATTTATAAGAATAGAATCTCTAGTAAATTAAACATAGTTTCTAAAATACTAGCCCTTTTCTAATAAAAATAATAATTTAATAGGTCAAATTTTAGAAATACAATGCAAAAGTACCAAAAAGTTCAAGCAAAAATAACAAGTAGGTGTACATCTAGCCACCTTAATCACAATCAAATGATAATATTAATTTTTAATGCATATTTTTTTGTAATTTTATTCCAAGTAAATAATTAACTTTTAATTTTCTACCACAACATCTTTTGGGATTAAAAAACTCTCATGTCTGACCACCTTAACTCATTCAAAACTATACAAAATTTTTAAAAAAATTGTTTTCCTCATAGTAGGAGAAGCATAGAACGTGATGCGCCTTTTGGATTTTGAAAGGTTATAGCATTTGAAAGTTATAACCTTTTTTCAATTAGTATGTAAATTAGCACTTCCTACATAATTCTGTTAGAAAATAAGTACTAATGATTTATATCTAACTCATAATTTGACAACATTTATATCAATGGAAAGTTGATAATGTCCTTAAAAACCCCTTTTCATTTCATCAAATTTGGATGAAAAGTGATTTTTTTCATATCACTACTTTTTGGCCAATCATGATCCTGCACATACCCTCTAGAGTAATTTGATTTTAGCAAGTTTATTTCCTGGCCTTCTCATTTCACACAACTATGATTGCTTGATTACTAGTATATCTTCTCTAGAGTACCTTTTATTTGTACAAGTGTACTACATAAAATAAAAAATCAAAAAAAAACCTCCTTTATCTTTTGTAGAGAGAAAATTTCCCTTGATCGATAAATTAATTTGTCAAAATTACCATGACCCTAGGAAGTATTACTATTTTTAATGGTGAAGGGATCTGTTTATCCCTATAACATGTATGTTAATTATCTTCTCATTGCATAGAGAAAAACATATTGTGATGTGTGTGTGTTTGTGGAAGAATGTTGAAACTCTGGGTGATATTAACTACTAAAATACTTCTATATTTGGAAGATGTGTTAACTTATTTAGTTTATGCTAGTAATGTTTCACCACATTAAAGAAAATAACCATTATGGTGAATTTTAGTTATTTTAGTTTAACATGGTGGTTTGAATTACACCAATATATTATAATTCTTGTAACTATAAGACATTTAATCACCAAACCACTAACACACTTTCATCTGAGAAGTTACTGGATTATTTATTCAAATGCATCTAAAAATGTGATGTTCTTATAGTATTTGAGATTGTTGCAAGGGACATGAATATATTTTAAGGAATGCTCAAATGTATCGAAATTAGATAGATGGAATAAGGTATAATTTTTTGTTAATGTATGCCATAGTTAGTATTTGATGATAGTGACAAAAAACATAAGTATGATATTTGAGTTTGATCAACAACCTTTGGATAAGTGTAAGGAGTTTTTTATAATCATGCTTAAGGTTCAATTATAATTATGTATACAAATTATGAGTGACATGATATGTAGCATTTTGATGTGTTTATTTATGGTTGTGTGACCATTAGCATTCTATGAGGGAGTTATAAGACTTAGGTATTTAGAATTCAATGCAAATGAATTAGTAGCCATATCAACTTATAGGGATGTAATATGTATACTTGTCTTGATGTGTTTTTGAATGAATGATACATGTGTTTGAAATTTTTACATTGTATACCATAAATTGAGTAGGATTGTTCTAAAGCCAAGCTACTGTTGATCATTATTTCTTTTAAATATAGTTGTAACTATGCTTTTGTTAATTTAATGGGCATTTTTATTATAAGGGTTCCAAGCACATATAACTTGTCTCATTTTCCTCTGGCATGTATACTCTCACATAGTCACTTTCCTTCTTATATGTTTCTATATGAATCGATCTAACAAATATAACTATACTGTATGCATTGCATAATTTGAAATATGTCAAAATAGTAGTTTTTACATTATAGATGCACATTTTAAAGTGAAATAAATTTTCCATAATTTGAAATCTCTAAGTAACCCTCAAGATATTATGATAAATCATATGCATCCTCCTTACTTAATACCATCATTGTTTTATATTCTTTGATAGTGACATAATAAACATACATTTATGGTAAAAAAAAAATTTTACTAAAAATAAATTTACAATATTTAAAACTATTTGTAGAGTTTATAATTGATGAAATTTAAGAAACCATTCTCAATATTTTAAAATTTTAAAATAGTACATATACACCTTTCTCTATAGATTCAAGTATTAAAATAGTACATATACACCTTTCTCTGTAGATTCAAGTATTGAAGCATAAGATCTTTCTTTAAAAGAAAATAAATAAATAAATCTCACAAAACATTTTATGATCTATACCATGAGATAAGACATGACTATCAAACTTAATCGGTCCAAAGAAAAAATACATATATATTATGAGTTAAACATCAAAATTCATGTATTATGAGTTACCAAACCAAGTTTATGGAGACAGCTTACCATTAAAACTGTCAAATAGAAACTTTATACTTAAAAATGAATTCTAAAAAGAGGTTATTAGCATTCCGAAAAAGAAAAAAAATACAACTAGCTGTCAAACAATTTTGAAGGCCACAGCTTTTAAGCACGAGGTGTATAGAAGGTCATAGTCAATCCTTACATGAGAAAACATGAAAACAGCCATTTATTGGATTTGATGTGTCTCGTCTCATTAAGCTGCCCCGTTGTCTCAAACGAGGAGTGTTTGTATGCCCTTGTTTTCAATAAGCTGTTGGTCCCTCTTGCCGACTTGCTTCCAGCCAGGCCCACAGATCCAATCATGGCGCTACTGAAACAACGAATGAATGAGGGAGTAAGTACCTGTGTTCTCCTTTCCGAGAAAAATAAACAAATTAATGCAGGATAAACCCAATCCATAATTTAGTAAAGTTTTATAAGCATTCAATTTGATAGATGTTGAATATAGAAAATAATATTTCTTAAAAAGAACATGAAATATATACTTATAAGTTTGAATCATGAAAGATTTAGCTTTGGATAGGTTTGTTTATTAGATTCAGAGCTCTTTTGAGTATTATAACTTTATATTTTTTTTTATTTTTTTTGCTTTTCAGTCTCTTGATCTCTTCTTTGTATTTCTTTTTTTATAAATTGAGATCAATATTATTGCTAGTTGATAGTATATGTTTACCAAACCTTTGGTACAATAATTTTACTAGTAATTGAGTTTCAAGAATATGTCTATCATCTTTGTACAAGAATTGCGACACTTTTAAAATTTGTATTTACTCTTCATATGCATATGCATGTACATGTACTATATGTATATTTTAATAAGTGAAGTATGGTTTGGAGGGGCCATTATTATTTAAAAATAAAAAAGAAATAAATGTAGAAAAGGTTGTTCTTGAGGAGGGCCACAAAGAAAGTCTCATCTTGGGCCATCGAATTTAGGCATATAAAGTCTAAAGAATTTTCCTAGTGTCTTTTAACATATGTATAAAGTATACTATGTGAAAAATAAATGTATATCGAATGATAGCTATAAAATTTATTTATTATATAATGTCATATCTTCTCTCTAACCATGAGTCATAACAAAATCATCCTCACCCATTGTTGACAAACTAAAGACAAGGATGGACTAGTCCCTCTTCACCTTTACCCTCCCTTATGAACATTTTAAGAATAGTTCTCCCCATCTTAATTTATGTTTGCACAAATTCTCATTATAAAATACCATTATAATCATGAAGAGTGTTAGACTTGGCATATTGGTGTTGGCATTGATTGTCATTGATGTCAAAATGTCTATACAGACAATGTTGATATCAGTTATTGTTTGAGATATTTTTCAAGACTTAGTTGAGTGATATTGTTTTGGACAACTTGACAAAGGCATTATTCAGAATCAAGACATCCTACATCTTTAGTTCAGTTCATCAACATGTATATAGTTTCCTATATCAATTCACTTGGTGTAGATTTGTGATACAATTTTTTTTCTCATTGCAATGAGTATATCTAATAGAGAAAATATTTCATTTCCTATTGTTTATGAACATGTGATCTTGGTTCTTTTGGCTTTTCCTATTAGTATATTTGTTAGTTCTTAGATGGTTGATCAAACTCTCATGTTTGGGACTAGTGTTGGTCAATTGTCTCTTTGTTCTTGGCCATAGTTGAACTCTTGGTTCTCAACTTTATTAGCATGAGGCATTGGGTCATAAATCTATGAAATGGTCTTATGTTTCCATCTTTTGGATTTGATTTCTTGTAGTGCCAATAGTTGTGGTCAATCTGACCATATCTTATGCGTTCAATATATTTGTAATAACATGATGTAGTGGTGCATTTCCTAAATTTAGGTCCAATTCTTATATTATATGTAATAATTAAAATTGTGCATTAGTGATATCACAAGTCTTGTTATTCTAGCTAATAGATGTAATCTCGAACAACAATATAAATAAAGAAGACCTTTTTTATTCAAGAGTGTAAAGAGTGTGTGGTGTAAACTGTATTCATTCACATGTATATGCGAATCAACATTGATTGTGTCTTGAAAATTTGAATCTACCAATATTCTTGATTGAGAAAGTGTTAGTAATCCTTAATTCAAATTGCAGGGGCTTGAAACTGCATTTTATTGTGGTTCAATTTTCATTATATAAGTAGTGAGCCTTGTTGTATTGGAAGTGAGTCATTTTCTATTCAAGGTATAGCTATCGCTCGATAGTTAGGATATTAGTAGTACACTTTGTTTAGGAAGTTATAGTTTTTATACTAAATCATCTAATTAGTTTCACATTAAGTTTTTTTATTATCAGTTTATGGTAATTAGCTATTCCATTATTTTCCCCATTTAATGTTTATCTTTTGATGATATATTTGTATGGTTGAAACAAAAGATATTAAGTAGTAGTGGATATATGTTAAGTGTTTAGTAATAAATAAAATTATGATCCTAGATTAATTTATTTATCCCCTCCATCTTAGTTATTAAATTTCTTCATCAAAAACTGATAAGATAAATGTTATTACTATATAACCATGGCATATGGAACATCCTTCAAACAATCAAAATAGTAAGAAGATGCCAAATCATTCATAATTTTTATAATAACATTACTTTCTTCAAAACTTATCCTAAAATGAAATCTCTCCAAGAGAGTTAGTTTTTTTTATATAATTGGTTAAGTGCACAAAGTCGAGCACCCATTTTGTGGTAGTCCTCAAAAAATAAGCTAACAACTAGAAAATGGATTCCTGGATTCTAAAAATGGTCACCCATTTATCTTTTTAGACCCAAGCCATAGATATACAATAGGCACACACTTTTAATCATCAGGCACTCATTTTGTAAACATATTTATTTAGTTTTTAACCAATTTGTTGTCATTTTTTATGGCATCCAAATGGGTAGATAGTTCATGGAGAGAGTGATGACTAATTTGAGCTTCACCAATGACCCTCGTAACCATTGTTTTCACCATTTTAGGTGTGTACTTGTACTGTATTATTTTCTTACATTTTTTTTTTACATTAGTTTTTTGTTATTATTTATTAAGTTTAATAATTTTTATTTGAAAGTATGTTTTCTTTTAATAGTAAAAATAGTAAATTTAACTACGAAATAATTATTTATTATTTTTATTTACTTTGCAAAATATTGTTAGAAAATATAAAATTATTAAAAATAGCAAAAAATAAAATTCTAGGTAGAAAGTTAAAAAATGAAAAATCTAGGTAGAAACCCCCCCCCCCCCCCCCCCTCCCCCCCCCCTCCCTCTCTCTCTCTCTCTCTCTCTCTCTCTCTCTCTCTCTCTCTCTCTCTCTGGACCTCTTAGGAGATTAGAGGACCTCTTATGAAATTATAGCATGCTTGAATACATCATAGCTTAAAAAATTTATACATATTGTTGGATGTAACTTAATTTAAAAAAATAATAATTTGATGTCTTTAAATGCTATACATATATGGAGTATTGTATACATAAATGTTATACAATATTATAGTTATTTGTTAAAATAGTATCATATGACCCCCTAGTACATGTCCTAGGACCTTTGAAGATACCTAAGGCCCCTAAAGACACTGAGGACCCCTTAGGAGGCCTACTTACTAGGAACATTTAATAGGATCCCTTAGATGTTTAGATATTAATTTAATTTATGTTTATCTATGTTTATATGCATCTAATTTATATTTTTTTGATATTTACATGTATTTATTTTATATTTTATGTATGCTTAGATTTGAAGATGTATTTGATTTATGTTTTCAATGCTTAAATGTACATAATTTACATTTTAGATGTATTTAATTTATGTTTAGATGTTTACATTTTTCTCCACCCTCCCTCCTTCCACTAAGTTCTCTTTCTCTCTCACATCCCTCTCTTCCTCTCTGCTCAATATTGCTTTCTTTATTTTCTCCCTCTTTTCTCATTTCTCCATTCTTTATCTTTCTTTCTCCTCATTGGCTCTCTCTCATCTCCCATTTCTATCTCTCAACTTCCCCCCCTCTCACTATCTTTCTCCCTCCTCACTCTCTAGTTATCTTTCTCTCTACTCACCCTCCCCTTCCCCTCTCACATTTCTCTCTCCACTCTCTTTCATCTCCCCTTTCTCTCAATCTCTTTTAACCTCTCTCTCTCTCTCTCTCTCTCTCTCTCTCTCTCTCTCTCTCTCTCTCTCTCTCTCTCTCTCGTCTCCTCTTTCTATCTCTCTCTTAACATCTCTCTCCTCCCATCACTCTTTTTCTATTTCTCTCTCCTATTACTTATATTCTCTTAACTAATGCTAATGAGATTCAAATGGTTATTGCTATCATGATTTATCAGTTCTACTCATTTTCATTAATGACAATGTATGTGCTTAGTTCTCTATGTTCTTTATTTACTCAAACTTGATATAATTGGTGAAAAAATATATTTTTATAAGACATTTAATGTGTGCTATTTCATATTTATTATAGGCATGTAAATATTATGTCATCTATTCAATTGCATGGTTCATGTCAAGTCTAGTATGAGTTCTAGTCTATTTGGTCAATGATAAGAAGCTATCTTAGTAGAGCATGAATATATAAATTGATTTGATTGGTATGGTAAACAATATTGTAATCCAATGTTGTGGTTAGAGATTTGGAATCCTAATGATGTTATCAAGTTTTTTTTGCAATCATGCATTTTATGATAACTAATTAATGAAGTTATTATATTATGATGTTTGACAAAGAAGAATAGTGAAGAACACTGAAGAATAACTACTTATATTATTCAATGGTGAAGGAAGATTTATTTGTGTAATCAATTAGTGATTGTTGAAGAATTAATGATGTGTTCATGATGAGGTGGAAATTTGTCTATGACTTCTATTGTTTGAATCAAAGATTCATGAAGATGTGCATGTACGTAAGAAAGTGTAATATGTTTTGATTTTATTGGAAAATCACTATGTGATTGGATCTTGATGCTGCTATGAGAAGGAGAATCATTACAAATCATTTGGCATACTTCTAAGAATAAGTTTGACTTTGAGATTCAAAGTTATTAAAGTGGAAAATCCTAATTGATGTAATCTTTAAATATCATCACATTTAAAAAAGTTTTGTGTGAAGGACAAAGATCATGCATGCAGTGTTCTCAAAGTGTGAATCAAGTTATGTGGTTTAAAGATTTTTTTAGCTGAGTGTAAGGAACTTGCATGTTCTTAAATGGGTTTCTTCTAGAAATAAATAGTTTTATCCATTAGATCATCTCAATTATTTCCTAGCAGTTGGAAAAAGAAAATTCATTAAAAATGTAGATCCTTATAGATCATATTTATAAATCCTCTAATAGGGTTGTAGTTTTGTTAGTGTTTGCAATTCTCTCACAAGGATACTCTTAACAAGGTATACCTCTTAAGAGAACTAAATATGGACCCTAAGAGGGTTTATTCTTAACTATATTTATTGTAAGCTCTTAACTAAAATAATCTTCTCATAGGGTGTACTTCAAAAGAATGTCTTTCACTATGATGGTCATCAATCCTACCATTGTTTTTTCCCAAATTAGATTTCCACAATAGAAATATTTGTGTTATGTGTTCATGTTGTGTAGATGATCATTTTTTATTGATGTGGTGATTACTTAAAGGAAATGTTTTATTATCTTTAAGTTTTTTATGTGGTAGATTAGTAATTCACCCTCCCTAGTAAGCTTTGGGCTTGATTATATCAACTATTGGTATTAGTCCCTAGGACCTCTTTCTGATAATCTTAATCACTTGAGGAAAAATATATAACTTTCAAGATGTTTAAAAGAGAGTCTCCAAAATTCAGAAAGGGAAACAACCTAGTATGGGATGATAGGATAGAGTTGTGCATTAGAAGAATCAATGATCAATACTAGAAGCATGTGGAACATCTTTATAACATTCCTGCATGAACCGTATTTGTTGATCAATCAAGGGATAAGAAAGAGAACACTCTAGCACAACAAGGTATTACAAGTACCCTATTAGAATCTGAATATATCAATTGTTGTTAGATATCTTAGCGATTCTTATGATGTTTGAACTTTTTTAGAGAAATTTTATGGAGATGACAAGAATTTGAAGAAAGCTAGAGAAGAAAGCCTTAGAGGGAAGTGTGATAACATGAAGATGGTAGAAGGAGAGAACATAGCTTATTATGGTGCTAGAATCAAATGTGTGGTCATTACAATCAGAGGTTCAGGTGGTGTAATTGAAGAAGAATTCATGGAAGAATTTTTTTGAGAAATTTGTTACCTTATTATGCCATTAGAGTGTTAGTTAGTAATGTAATGAAATATTTTGAGACTATATCTATCAATGAACTATTTGGTATATTCATTTGTTGGAAGCTACAATTGGAACAATTATGATGTTGTCATTTATGTCAAACCTTACCAGTGAGACAATTTCTACCTAAGTAGAGTGTCATATCATTTGATTGATGAAGAGGATTTGAACAAAAGACATAACAATAAGACCTAGTGCAAAGTTTGAGTTATGTGGAACTATAATGGGAACTTGATTAGTTGGTACATTTATAGGATAATGTGTTTTTAACTCATTACACTGAGTAGAGAAGATAGTTGAGTTGAATCCTAGTAGAGATGATCAATGAATGACCAAATTCTTAGGCTTAATTGTGCAACATAGTAGAAGATTAAAGAAATTATAGATGAATTCAAGTTGTGTTAGTGTTGACTAAGTAAACAGTAGAAGCCAAGAAAATATAGTGTATATCAAGCATTACTAAAGACTGAGTATTAGAAAAGCCATACCAAGAGAAGGCAATATAATCTAATATAATGCGCACTTGATTAGTTGGTACATTGATAGGATAATGTGTTGTTTACTCATTACATTGAGTAGAGAAGATAGTTGAGTTGAATCCTAGTAGAGATGATCAATTAATTGAGCAACAGAGTAGAAGATTAAGGAAATTATAGATGAAGTTGAGTTGTGCTAGTGTCGACTAACTAAATAGTAGAAGCCAAGAAAATATAGTGTATACTAAGCATCACTAAAGACTAATTATTAGGAAATTCATACCAAGAGAAGACAATATAAGCTAAGACAACTACTATTGACCAAGTTATCTAGAGATGATCAAGGCTAAGGAACACAATATTGACTAAGTGTTAGAATTTTATAGTTTGTTAAGAAATTGAGATTCCTAGCTGGCACAATTGAATTTTTGGATTGTTAAAGCATGTGAAGGATATGTGTCAATGAGATGGAACAATTTGTTCATAATAAACCATGTTTCAGTGTTCCTAGGCATGGATTCAAAGAAACATTTTGAGAAGTATCTAGAAGGAGAAGGAGGAAACACACTTATGGAAGGATTTGATGAATCTAACCTAACCCTAAGATCAACAATAATGTTTAAGTGGAAAATGATCAAAGCTAACCATTTAAGCATGCATACGGATAACCCAGAGAGTTGGAGAAATTGTTGATTTTGTTGATTGGAAAACTTAAGCATAAGGCTTGAAGAGTTAAGTAGAGGTGAAGTGTTATTGCTTCAAGGGTTTCCAAGTGAATCAGTAATGGAGATGTTAATGGAGGTTGGTCAATAGATTAGAAGATGACCTACATTGTGATGCAGAGTCTCACCTCGAAAAACTCAGGAGGAATCACTCACTCAACTGAGTTGCTTCAAGGGACGCATGCATGCACCAAGATCAGACTAGAAACCAAACTCAATGATTTAAAGACTGCATCTCTTTATGTATATGTACTTCTCATTAAAATCTACGACATAAACTTCATGAACCTCTTCACACCATAGTTATATCCTTTTTTTCAAACAATGTACTTACATGAAGAATAGGGACATCTTGACACCACCCTGAAATTCTTTAATCATTCCATGTAACTCAACTTGATTCCTTTTTTTTCCTACTATGAAAAACATGGATCAAAACCTAACTATCCAATTTCGGTGAACAAATCACCAAATACTCCATTCTAACATTCAAACCCGTGCGGCTACTCAAGACAAAAAATGGGTAAGAAAAATAATATTCAATCGGTTCATACATCCAATCCTTACAATAAAGAATACCATATCAATATAAAACTGTATCAATATTCTGTCGGTTTGATGAAAAGAAATAAAACTGTATCTTTGTTCATCCAAGCTGAGATTCATTTTTCTTGTTATATGGATTGATCCTTGGAAAGAAAAAGCCGAAAAGATCCAGAAGATAGAAAGAACAAATAATGAATCCATACTCCAGAAAAAAATGGGAATCAAGCAAACATGGAAACTTTCTCTATTTTTTTCTCCAATCTTTTCTGCCGTTCTTTCTGCAAGATAGGCCTCGCTTTAAAAAAATTGACTTTCCTTCTTTTCAACTAGAGGGAAAAAATGAAACGGTTTCTTTCTATCCAGAAAGAATTTTTAAAAAAATGTCTTTTGTCCAAGAAGAGTAAAAAAAACATCTTCTGGACACTCTAAAAAAATTGTCACCGACGTCTTTTGGACACTCTAAAAATTGTCACCCCAGTAAAGAAGAATTTGATACTGGCATAAACGATCTTGCTAATCCAAGGCATTACATCATTTGGAGCACCCTCATGAACACACATATCTTGCCAGAATATGTCGTTAGCTTTAAGGTATCTCCTCATTTACATGAATATTGGTCTAAAATGAAAGCAAGACAATATGCAAGAGTAATTCTTGAGACTGATGGAGGTCGGAAGGCTTTTCTTCCCTCGAATAAGAAATTTGTGTAGCCTTGTCCTACTTTAGAAAAGGACTCATGGCAAAATATGCAGGACCAACAACTTTCACCAACTTCCTGATGGATTTTAATTATTGAACACTCAAACTATGAATTAAAACAACTACTCTATTTGAAAAACTCCCTCACTCTGGGTCTTAGGTGGCTATATCTAGAGAGCACATCGAATTGCTACTCCAGTTATGACACCACATGTAGGACATTATTGAAAACATTAAAAATTAAAACAAACATAAAACATAACATTAGTTTCCTATTGCATTTTAATGATGTTGCCTCTGGTAGCCTTTTTCTGCTCTGCCACTGCAGCATACTCCTCTGTAGAAAGAATCTCAAGTCCACTTGAGATGAGATCGTGAACTGATGAACCGTACTTGTTGATTTGTTTCTCATTCATCCAGATAGCTTCTGTCACTGGTCTGTTCTTCCATTTGACTAAGTACTAAGTGTATTGTCTTCTGCAAGTCTTCTTTATTTTTGTATCCAGGATTTTCTCCAATTGAAGTGGTGTTGGTTTAGGTACTTGTTGCAGATCTTCTATTACTGAATCTTCATGTAGTGCCTGTGTTTTAGAACCTGTGTATCAGGTGAGATCACAAACATTGAATATAGGTGAAATACCAATGTCTGTACGTAACTTAATTTTGTATGCATTATGTCGATATTTTTCTAGAATTTGACAAGGACCAACCATCTTAGGTATTAACTTTGTATTCTTCATTTGAGGTAACCTCTCTTTCCTCAGATATGCCCATACTAAATCGCCAACTTTGAACTGTACTTCTCTTCTTTTTTGATCAGCAACTTCCTTATACTTCTGATTTGTATTCTGTAGCTGCAACTTGACTTGATCTTGGACCTCCTTAATAGCCTCAGCAAATGCTTCACCATGTGAACTACTCGAAAAGGTGTTTGGAAGTTCCCTCAGTTCGAGAATTCCTCTTGGATGTGTACCATACATGATTTGAAATGGATATTTCCTTGTACTTCTATTCACTGTATCATTGTATGAGAATTCAGCTTGAGCAAGTACGAAATCCCATTTTTCTCCATGTTGTTTTGTAAGGCATCTTAATAAATTTCCCAAAGATTTGTTGACAACTTCTGTTTGACCATCGGTCTGTGGGTGATATGCAGATGAAAAGGATAAATTTGTGCCAAATTTCTTCCAAAGGGTCCTCCAAAAATGACCTACAAATCTGCCATCTCTGTCTGAAACAATATTCAGTGGTAGTCTATGAATTCGCACTATCTCCTTGAAGAATAAATCTACAATGTATGATGCATCTTTGGTGGATTTACATGGTAAGAAATGTGCCATTTTACTGAATCTATCCACAACAACAAAAATGCTATCATACCCCTTCTGAGTTCTTGGTAATCCCATAACAAAATCCATACTAATACTTTCCCATGGTCTTGAAGGAATAGGCAGGGGCTGATATAATCCTGCATTGGTACTTTTACCTTTACTTTTTTGACAAATGGTGCATTCTTCCACAAATTTCCTCACATCCTTTTGTAATTTTGGCCAAAAATAGTTTCTATGAATCAACTCTAAAGTCTTATCTAGCCCAAAATGACCGGATAATGCCCCACTATGTTTCTCCTATATGATATTGTCTCTCATTGAACACTTTGGAATGCAAAGTTGTCCTCCCTTAAATAATAATCCTTCTTGAATCAGAAAATCAGCATACTCACTATTGTACCTTTCGTCCAAATTAATACATGACTGATAAATGTCTTTAAAATCAGCATCATCAACATACATACCTTTCAGATTTGAAACGCCTGTAGTTTCCAACTGAATTTGGGATGTAGTTAGAGTTCTCTTGCTTAACGCATCAGAAACCTTGTTTGTGACTCCCTTCTTGTGCTTAATAGAAAATGTGAATGCTTGCAATGTCTCTACCCATTTCATATGCCTATGATTCAACTTCTCTTGACTGTTTATGAAACTAAGTGCCTGGTTATCTGTGTAGACAATGAATTCTTTGGGTAGCAGATAGTGTCACCATTTCTTCAGGGATTGAACAAGGGCATACATTTCCAAATCATATGATGAATATCTCTTTTTGTCTTCATTGAGTTTCTTGCTGAAAAAGGCTATAGGTCTGTCTTCTTGACTAAGAACACCTCCTATGGCTATGTTGCTTGCATCACATTCTACCTGAAAGACTTTATTGAAATCAGGAAATGCAAGGACTGGTTGTTGGGCTACTTTTTGCTTAAGAAGTTCAAAGGCTTTATTTGCTTCTTCTGTCCAAAAAAATTTACACTTTTGCCCTCCTTTTATAGTATTCAATCAAACTGAAATTTCTAATGAACTTTATGTAGAAAGTGGCTAATCCATGAAAACTTCTAACTGCTGCAATAGTTTTAGGAGTTGGCCATGAAAGAATTGCACTTACCTTATCTTGATCCATCTTGAGCGTTCCTTTTGAGATCACAAAGCCAAGGTATGTTAGTTCCTCTTGCATAAAATTGCATTTCTCTAGATTGATCCTTAACTTTTCTTCTTGTAATCTTCTCAACACCGAATCTAAGTGTTTCAGATGGTCCTCTTTTATTTTGCTGAAAACCAAAATGTCATCTAGATACACTATCACAAAATTTCTGGTAAAATCCTTCAAAACTTCATTCATAAGTCTCATAAATGTACTAGGAGCATTGGAGAATCCAAATGGCATTACCTTCCATTCGTATAATCCCTCATTTGTCTTAAATGCTATTTTCCATTCATTTCCTGGCCTAATTCTTATCTAGTGATACCCGCTTTTTAGATCAATCTTTGAAAAATATCTTGCTTTCCCTAAACAATCAAGTAAATCTTCTATTCTAGGCATTGGAAATCTATACCTTATAGTGATCTTGTTCAGTGCTCTCGAATCAGTGCATGGTCTCCATGTTCCTTCTTTCTTTGGTGCTAGGACTGCTGGTACTGTGCATGGGCTTAAACTTTTACCAATCAACCAGTCTCGAGTAACTCTTCAATTTGTCTGGCCATTTCTTCATTTTGTTGTGGTGTTAGCTTGTATGCGGCTTTGTTGGGTAATGTTGAGCCTGGTATGAGATCAATACAATGACTAATTTCTCACACTAGTGGGAGACTTCTTGGTATTCCATCAGCTATAATTTCTTTGTACTTGTCTAGAATTGGTTCCACTTCTTCTGGTACCTTTTGTTTCTTCTTTTCTGTCACTTCCACCTTCAAGTTTGAAGATTCCATCTTTGATTTTTCTTCCTCAATCTGATTTCTAGCATCATTATGTAATTTATCTTTGGGTACAGGAACTAGTGCAAAGAGTGGACACTTCTTTCCTTTCACTTCTTTCAAAAATTCTTTCTTACCCATTACCATAATCTTAGCTTTTGTAGCTTTTGGTTCTTCTTGCGTTGGTTCAACTAAAGGTATCAATTCAATGACTTTTCCATTCTTTGTGATGGTGTACGTATTCTTCACTCCATCATGTTGTGCCTTGAGATCATATTGCCATGGTCTGCTAAAAAGTAAATGGCACGCATCCATATTAACAACATCAAACAATAATCTATCTTTATAGGATGGCACGCATCCATATTAACAACATCAAACAATAATCTATATTTATAGGCTCCAATCTGAAATTCCACCCAAGCTTGCTCTTCCACTATAGTGTGCTAACCTTTATTTAGCCAAGATACTTTGTAAGGATATGGGTGTGGTATTCTTGGTAACTTTAACTTTTCCACCATTTCAAGAGCTACGAAATTTTTTGTAGAACTAGAGTCTACCAATACCTTGCAAAATTTTCCTCCAGATTTACAGGTAGTTCTGAAAATGGACTTCCCTTGCGGTGGTTCTTTTTTGACAGTCATCTTTAATAGTGTTCTTCTCATCATAAGTGCTTCCCCCTTTTCTGGATAACCATAACTTTCAGAATCTTCTTGTAAACCAGTTTCTTGTGTCAAGTGTATTCTCTTTTTGCCATGAGTACTAGAGCTTTCTTTTGCTGGACATTTTTGTGCCATATGACCTTCTTGATTAAAATTGTAGCATCTTATTGGTCCATTCATTCTTCTTGGTGATCTTCCTCCTCCTACCCCTGAAACTTTCTCTGAAACTATCAGATTTTTTAACTTCATTATGCACCTCTATTTGTGGCTGAAAATTTGAACTTCTTCCTCCAAATGTACCTCTTCCTCTGAATGGCTACCTTCCTCTGCCTCTATTGTTATTTTCTTATCTTCTTTTGATTTTCTCTTCCACCTTCAAAGCTAGCTGATAGCAGTTAGTTACGGTACTAGGACTCAATAACTATAACTCCTCTTGTATGTTCATCCTTAAACCTTTTAGGTATCTTGATACCTTGATACTCTTAGGTTCTGCAAATTTTGATCTCAAACTCAACTTCTGAAATTCTTCTGTATAAGTGCAGACATCCATATCCCTTTGTCTAAGATTCTGCCTTTTCTGATGTAACTATACTTCATAGTCTTCAGGGAGATACGTATCTCTTATCATAGAGACCATCTTCTTCCATCAACAAATTTTCCTTTTATCCTCCTTTACCCTTTCTTCCTGTACAAAATTCCACCATGTAAGGCCTGCTCCCTTCATTCTGGACTTAGCCAATTTAACTTGTTGTGATTCTGAAACTTTCTCACATTCAAAATGATTCTCTAAGGCTTCAATCCATTCCAACACTAATTCAGCATCCATCTTTCCTGTAAACATAGGTAACTGGACGGGTTTTCCTGCCAAAGCCTTTAAAGCTTTAAAAAATGGCTTCTCATTCTTAGATATTTCATCTTCCTCATCCTTGGGTACTTCTTCCTCCTCTTCTACTTCTTCTTTCATTTCTTTCTTCTCAACCACAGTCTTCATGTGTTCCAACTTACTGGCTAATTCTGCCAATATCCCCTTCAGTTCACTATTCTGTTTCTGGTAAAGTTCTTCTTGTTCCTCAACCTTCTTCGCTAACTCTGCATTGGTCACCATCTTGTTTGACCCTATTGAAGAATCTTGATCAGGGGAGCTCAACATATGATTTCGCAACCTGCAACTCTTCAGCTCTAATACCAAAAATGATGTAGAGTCTCGCCTCGAAAAACTCAAGAGGAATCACTCACTCAACTGAGTTGCTTCAAGGGACGCATGCACCCACTAGGATCAGACTAGAAACCAAATTCAATGATGTAAAAATTGCATCTCTTTATGTATATGTACTTTTTGGGAAAATTTACAACATAAACTTCATGAACCTCCTGACAACGTAGTTATATCCATTTTTTCATATAATGTACTTACATGAAAATTTATAACATGAAGAATAGGGACATCTCGACACCACCCTGAAATTCTTTAATCATTCCATATAACTCAACCTGATTCCTTTTTTTTTCCTACTATGAAAAACATGGATCAAAACCTAACTATCCAATTCCAGTGAACAAATCACCAAATACTCCATTCTAACATTCAAACCCGTGCGGCTACTGAAGACAGAAAATGGGTAAGAAAAATCAATATTCAAACGGTTCATACATCCAATCCTTACAATAAAGAATACCATATCAATATAAAATTGTATCAATATTTAGCCAGTCTGATGAAAAGAAATAAAACTGTATCTCTGCTTGTCCAAACTGAGATTCATTTTTCTTGTTATATGGATTGATCCTTGGAAAGAAAAAGCCAAAAAGATCTAGAAGATAGAAAGAACAAATAATGAATCCATACTCCAGAAAAAAATGGGAATCAAGCAAACATGGAAACTTTCTCTATTTTTTTTCTCCAATCTTTTCTGTCGTTCTTTCCGCAAGACAGGCCTCACTTTAAAACAATTCTTTTCAACTGGAGGGAAAAAATGAAATGGTTTCTTTCTATCCAGAAAGAATTTAAAAAAAAACGTCTTTTGTCAAAGAAGAGTAAAAAAAACATCTTTTGGACACTTTAAAAAAATTGTCACCGACGTCTTTTGGACACTCTAAAAATTGTCACCCCAGTAACGAAGAATTTGATACTGGCATTGACGATCTTGCTAATCCAAGGCGTTACATCATCTGGAGCACCCACATGAACACACATATCTTGCCAGAATATGTCGTTAGCTTTAAGGTTTCTCCTCATTTACATGAATATTGGTCTAAAATGAAAGCAAGACAATATGCAAGATCAATGCTTGAGACTGATGGAGGTCGACAGGTTTTTCTTCCCTTGGATAAGAAATTTGTGCAGCCTTGTCCTGCTTTAGAAAAGGACTCATGGAAAAATATGTAGGACCAACAAATTTCACCGACTTCCTGATGGATTTTAATTATTGAACACTCAAACTACGAATTAAAACAACTACTCTATTTGAAAAACTCCCTCACTCTGGGTCCTAGGTGGCTATATCTGGAGAGCTCATCGAATTGCTACTCCAGTTATGACGCCACATGTAGGACATTATTGAAAACATTAAAAATTAAAACAAACATAAAACATAACATTAGTTTCCTATTTCATTTCAACGATGTTGCCTTTGGTAGCATTTTTCTGCTCTGCCACTGCAGCACATTGTGATATATATTTGAAAAGTAAGTCGTATTCATGACATCAACCTGATGTTACTTTCTAACCATTTTATTAGTTAAAATCCTTTAATCATGGTTGACCTAACACTTATTTGTAAATCCTTTAATCAAGGTGATATTCTAATAATATGTTCTTAAGTCCTATAACAAGGCCACCCCTAATACTGGTGATAATAGTAAGTTTGAAAGCTTAGAACATTAGAAAGGAAGTTCTGTCAAGTTTTCTAAGGATGCACCATGTCTTAATATGAAAGGTAGAGGATCAATAATATTAACTAATAATATCAAACATGACAATTCTTATTGGGTTTATAGACTTAACTACAATTTGTTGAGTGTTGCACAATTAAATAGTTCAGTTTATAGCTCAGTTGAATTTTAGTATGAGTAGACTAATATCTACAATGGTTCTAGTGAACTTAATGGAATTGGAGACGAAATAAGTGGTAACTTGTTCTATCTAGACCTATTTGATGATATATTCTTGTTTTTACAATGTGATGACATTTGGTTATGACACAAGAGACTATGTCATGTCAAGTTTGATAAATTGGTAAGCATTAGTAAGAAAGAGTTAGAGGATTGTGAAGATTGAAGAAACCTGATAATATGTGTAAACAATGTCAATTGGGAAAGATAAAAGGTTCTAGTTTCAAAAGCAAGACCAAGATACCTCTAATGACATTTTCAAGTTGGCTCATATTGACTTTTGTAGACCTATTGTAGTGCAAAGCTACTATGGTAACAAATATTTTATTCTATTTTAATGATTACTCTAGAATGATGACTATGATATTTCTTAAAGAGAAATATGATGTATTTCAAATGTTTAAGTGGTATTTGGGCATAGTTGAAAAGGAAACAAGTAAAACCTTGAAGTGTCTAAGATTTGATAGAGGAGATGAATTCATTTATGAGGAATTCAACACATTGTACAATGATAGAGGAATCAAGAGATAGATGTTTGCACCTAAGAACCATCCAAAAAATGGTATACCTAAAAGGAGGAACATATTAATCATGGACTGTGTTGGTGTTGGGACAACAATGATGGAAAAGCATGTTGCACCAAAGTATTAGAGAGAATTCATAAGTATTTTTCTTTATACCTTGAATAGAGTACAAGTCAAGAAATGTACAAATATCACACCTTTTGAGTTATGATATGGATATGTACCTAATGCAAAACTTTTCAAAGTATTTAGAAGAAAATTTTATATATTGCAAGAAAATAGACATCGAAAATTTGATGCAAAAAGTGATGAAGGTATGTTCTTGTATGATATTCCAGTAAGAGAAAAGCATATAAATGTTTGAATTCTAACACTAACAAAATTGTGGAAAGTGAAAATGTTAGAGTTGACAAATATCTAGAAAAGAATGAAGTTTAATGTAAGAAGGAACCTGAAGACTACATAAATTTTATATAATTTGATGAAGGAGAGTGTAGTACTCTACCCAAATCTGAGAAGAAAGTTGCCAAGCAATAGTAGCTAGTGAATGTCAAGCTACAGAAGGAATGTGTAGAGCATTAAGAAATTGGTTTCGAATATAGGGAAGAGCATGTCAATCATCAGCAAGCAATTGCTAAACAACCAGAAGAAGAAGATGATAGACACAAAGTGCTACCTAAAGCAATTGTAGAAGATAAACCTAATGAACCAGTACAAGTAGTAAGAAGGAAAGAACATGTTTTATAAAAATACATGAGAAGAAGTCATGCACCATATCAAGTAATTGGAGATAAAGATTTAGGAGTTTTAAAAAGAAAAAGACTCTGGAGTGATACATACTTATTATGTGAATTTGAGCCTAGATCAGTCAAGGATGCACTTGAGAATGAAGATATTGAGCACAAAGAGAAGAACAAGACTTGGAAAATGGTACCAATACCAAAATGCAAAGATTTTATTGGTACAAAGTGGATATTCATAAACAAGATGAATGTGAAAGGTGAAGTCACAAGGAACAAAGAAAGACTAGTTTGTAAGAGATATGCACAAGAAGTAGGTATTGACTATGGGGAGACATTTTCCTTAGGTGTAAGTTTAGGAGTGAGAACTCTACTTGCATATGATTCTTACAAAGGATTCAAAGTGTATCAAATGGGTGTCAAATCTACATTTCGCAATGGAATTCTAGAAGAAAAAGTCTACATTGAACAACCTAAAGGATTTTTTGATCCTTGACTAAGAGATATATGGTATTTAAGCTACACAAAGTTTTGCATGGATTAAAATGAGCCCCTAGAGCATGGTATGAAGGGTTTACACATATTTCATAAAGATTGGTTTTGTAAGGACAAATGATATTGCTAATCTATACTTGAAGAATGATTCTAAAAAGAGGATATTGTTATCTAAGATATTTGTTGATGATATCATATTTAGAGGACAAGATTCATTGTGTCAATATTTGCAAATGAAATGAAGAAAGAGTTTGAGATGTCTACGTTTAGCGAGATTAAATTCTTTGTTGGTTTTCAAGTATATCAAATGAAGAAGGGTATATACATTATACAATCCAGGTATATCAAGGAGATATTGAAGACCTTTGGAATGGAAGACTCAAGACCAGTTAGCACACCTATGGCTATTGGACCTAAACTTTCAAAGAATGATGATTCTACTGATGTGAATCAAACCTTATATAGATTAATGATTGGAAAGTTGCAATTTTTCATTTACAGTAGAGAAAATCTTGCACTAGCAATTGGGGTTGTTATTAGATTTTTGCAAATCCTAAGGAGAATCATGTGATTCCAGTGAAAAGAATACTAAAATATTTGAAAGGAACAGAGGACTATGGACTATATTACAAGAAAAATGACAAGTTTGAGCTAAGAGTGTATACTAATGCAGATTGGGCTGAAAGTGTTGATGACATAAAGATTTAGGGATTTATTTCTAGGAAAGAGACTAGTTTCATGGACAAGAAAGAAGCATAACTACATTTCTCAATCCATAGCAAAAGTTGAATATGTAGCAACAATAGTTAATTGTTCAAACATAGTATGGATCAAGCAATTGTTGAAAGGAATGAAGGAAGAGATCACTGAACCTATTATTATATTCCGTGATAATATGAATGATATAAATATATCTAAGAATCATGTGATGCACACTACGACCAAGCACATTGCTATTAAGTATCATTACTTGAGAGAGTTGGTACAAGACAAAGAAGTAAGATTGGAGTATGTGAATACAAAGCAACAAATAGCTAATATATTCACAAAAGATTTACCTAAGGATGCTCATAAAATTACATGATGAAGGGTGCTCCCCTTAATACCATAAACCATAACAAAAAAGAAAATAAACCACAACAAATGTGACAACAAAATATGGACTTCTTATTTGCACCACAAATGCAGAATTATAGAATTAACAAGTACAATATGCTAACCCGCATGGGTGCCTTCACAACAATAATCTGCAAGAAAAGCTATGAACTATCACTTAGAGATGTCCTAGACAATGTTTGAGTCTTTCTTAAGTAGGCATTTTTATGCCACTCGAGAAGGTTCTAGATGCTCGAACTTAATACCTAGGGTTGACAAACCCTAACATTACATATAGAGTCGACCAAATACATTTTTGACATTTATTTTAGGAATTTCAAGTAGCCTAACTTTGAAAGACCATAACTCTCAAGCTATTGCTTCAATTGGCTATTATAACCATTTTTCAGAAATGCTAGCTCTTGATCTACAAACACAAAACCACATAACCACCCTTTTGTTGAGTTTTTAGACCACATCTAGGCACTCTAAGGCTTCCAATGGTGAGCTTGAAGATTTTTGTACAAATATTTCCACCAAAAATCTACAATAACTTCTCTGATACTTAATTTGGAGCAATGATATTTTTATGGTAGACTTATAATTCTAAAATGAACCTTCATGTAGAAAAAGAGAACATTCCAAGCTCATATGAAAAACTTACTAAAAATATCTAGCTCCCATAAATAGTAACCACCTTGTCTACTAGTCCTTATTAAAATAGAAAATACTAAAAATACAACATTTTTGGGTGATGCAAGATTGCTCTTACACCTAGGATGCTCTTGTATCAGACACCCGGGGTAATTTGAGAAATGATCTCATCATGTCTCAGTTGTTCAGAGGAAAACCAAGACAATTAACCTCCTCCCTTGCTAGCCATGATGAATCCTCTACTAGCCTCCCTTCCCATTTGACTAGCTATTCCTCATAAGTATTGTTCCTTGTACTTTTCCCAACATGATTGTCCAATATCTCCTTAATCACATTTGTAGCTGAACTAGGTACTGGAATACTCCACTACGCTTCTGCAACTTCATCTTCATCACCTCCTTCATAATACTCTATCAAATCTAAAATATTAAATACTGGTGAAATATTCAACTAAGCAGGCAACTCCACTTCATAAGCATTTCTAGAAATCATTCCTTTTCACTATCTTGCACCATCCAAACTTCTTTACCTTCAACTTATTATATGTATCCACTAGAAAATGCTCTTTTCTCAAATGAACCATGACTTCATCTCCAATATGAAATTTCTTATACCTCCTTTTCACATTTGCCTTAGTCTTGTACTATGTATTTATTTTTATGATGTGCTTCCTCACCTCCTCATGTATGTTCTTCAAATGTTTAGCAATTTTTTCTGCTTTGGCACTACTTATCCTTCCTTTATCCAACTATCATAATTCAGAAGAATTTCTAGGATTATTCCCATATACAATCTGGAATGGTGATATACCAGTATTCTTGTTGATAGAATTATTATATGAAAATTCTTCCTATGGTAAAATCATATCCCATCCTTTTGGCTTATCTCCAACCAAGCATCTTAGCAAGTTTCCCAAATTGTGATTCACAACTTCTTTTATCCATCAGTCTATGGATGATGTGATGAACTGAACTTTGAATCTATCTTCAACTTCTTCCATAATGTATGCTTTAAATACCCAACAAATTTGGTATCTCGATCTGAAACTATACTCTTTGGTAAACCATGTAGTCTCACCACTTCCCTGAAAAACAATTCTACCACATAAACAATGTTAGTAGTATTCTTGCAAGGAATAAAATGTGCCATCTTTGAAAACTTGTCAACCACCACAAAAATCAAATTATGCCCACATTGTGTCCTCAATAATCCAAGAATAAAATCTATTCTAACATCCTCCCATGGTTTCTCCAGTACATGTAATGGCTGATACAAGCCTATATTTTGCTTCACTCCTTTTACCATCTAACATACTCTGCAACTCTATACAAACTTCTTCACATCTTGCAACAACTGTTGCTACTTTTAACCATTAGCAATCAAAACAATGGTCTTATCTCTACCAAAATGTCTAGCCAATACTCCACTATGCTTCTCCTTGATGAGATTCTCCCTCATTGAACTTCAAGGAATGCACAACTAGCTTCCTTTGAACAACATCCTATCCTAGATCATAAAATCCTACCACTTTGTCCTGTCAATTGTAATAGGTTCTATACAAGCCTTCCATGCTTCACCAAAATTAGGATCATCTGGATACAAAGTATTGAGTTCCTTGAACCCAACCATCTCCATCTGCATTTTTGTCAACAAAAGTTGTCTTCTATGAAGAGCATCTACAACTCTATTAGACTTCTCACTTTCGTGTTTCAAAACAAATGTATAAATTTGCAAAAATTCAACCCACTTCAAATGCCTTTGGTTTAATTTTCCTTGACTACTCAAATATTGCAAAGGTTGATGATTAGTATACAAAACAAATTGGTCTCCGCTTCTTCAATGCTTGAACTATAGCATAAAATTCCTAATCATAAACAAAATAATATCTTTTTGCATCATTCAATTTCTCACTGAAATAAGCAACAGGTCTACCTTCTTGGCTCAAAGCAACTCCTATTGCAGTACCACTAGCATCACAGTCTACTTGAAATACCTTGCTAAAATTAGGAAGTGCTAAAATAGGTTGCTCAGTAACTTTTTATTTCAATAGATTAAAACTCTTATTTTCTCATATAGTCCACTTAAACTATTTTTTACCCCCTCATTGTTTCAATCAAGGGTCTACAAATACTGCTCAAACCTCTTATGAACTTTCTATTAAAACTAGCTAGCCCATCAAAAGCTCTTACCTCTATCACACTCCTTGGAGTAGGCCACTCAAGGATAGCCTTCACTTCCTCTAGGTCAATTTTTAGACCTTTTGTTGAGATTACAAATCCCAAGTATACCAACTCCTTTACAAAATTGCACTGCTTTAGGTTTATCAACAATTTTTCTTCCCTCAACTTATCAAACACCTTGTGAATATGGATCAAATGCTCCTCCAATGTATTACTAAAGATCAAGATATCATCTAGGTAACAAATGGAAAATCTACCCATAAACTCCTTCAATACCTCATTCATGAGCCGCATGAAAGTGATTGGTGCATTGGTTACTCCAAAAGGCATGACTAACTACTTGTACAGTCCTTCCCTTGTCTTGAAAGTATTCTTCCACTCATTACCTTCTCTAATATGAATCCGATGGTACCCATTGTTTATATCTATCTTTGTGAAATACTCAGCTCTGCTCAAATAGTTGATAATATCATTCATCCTTAGAAATGGAAATATGTACTTGATTGTGATCTTGTTGATAGCTCAAGAATCCGTGCACATCCTCCATCCTCCATTCTTCTTTGGTGCTAATAGAGTAGTACTACACATTGACATAGACTCTCTCAAATCAACCTCTTCTACAAAAACTCATGAACTTGTCGGTTCAACTCTTCACTTTCTATTGGTGTCATTCTATGTGCTGTCTTACTTAGAAAATTGGCTCCTAGAATCAAATCTATCTAGTGACTAATCTTCCTCATTGGGGGCAATCCATTTGGTACATTACCTTATAAAATACCAAAAAACACTCCCAACATATCTGCAACTTCTGTAGGTACCTCCTCTACTCCTTCTTTACTATCTTTTGGAATTATATCAAAACACATATGCTCACACTTCATACCTCTGAGAAACTCTTTTCCATCAACAAAACTTATTCTATCAACACTGCATACCTTTTTTCTTTCTCCTTCAATGGCTTCAACTTGTGCTTCACTCCATCCTTGGTCAAAGTGTAGGTTTTTGTTCACCCATTGTGTACAACATGCTTGTCAAACTGTCATAGCCTGCCCAACAACATATGACACTTGTCCATATGCATGATACCACATAGTACCTCATCTTGGTAGCTTCCAATATTGAACCTCACTAAGCACTGCTCATTGACCATGACCTTGTGGTCATTTTGCACCTGAGCAATACGATATGGACGCAAGTGTTTCTATCTCTTTAGCTTCAACCTTGTGACCATTTTTTTTTGACACTAGATTGTCATTACTTCCAATGTCAATGATCACATGAAAAAAATTATTTTCACATCTATACTTTGTGCAAAATAAGCTCCTTCTTTGATCAGGTTCATTCTCACCACTCAATAGGATTCTCCTATTAATTAGGACCTCTCCACTTTCAACATCTTCAGAATGTGAGGATCTAGTATCTACATCAACATGTGTAACTTTGGCCTAGCCTTTTGTTCTTTGATCTATCCTTCCTTGGTACTAGGAACATTCAAATGCTCTATGTCCTTCTTCTTTGTAGTGAAAACATTTTCCAAAGAAGCCTCCTCTTCCAAACCCTTTTCCTCTGCCTCTACCTCTCTGATCTCTATTGTTTTGATCATGGAAATGATTGGAATTGTTTCACCTCTAGTTCTGCCTTCTACTTCCAGCCTCATCCTTGTTTTACTAAACATCATTATGGCCACCATAAGATCGTCTACTAGATCTTCCACCGCAACCTCTTCCACTATTTTTTTTATCAAACTTCTTACTCAACTTCTCCTCAACTCTTAAGGAAAATTGGTATGCCTCCTCAATACTATTCACTCAAACAAGACTCATCTCATCCTAAATGCTTGGTCATAACCCATTAAGATAATGGGTGATTTTCTCCTACTTCTACATGGTTAGTTCTAATGAGAACTTGGTAGAACTCTTCAGTATACTCTTGAATATATTTTTCTACTTTCTTCAACCCTTGCATTTTCTTCAATAGATTAAGATCATAATCCACGGGAATGAACTATTGCTTCACTTTAGCTACCATCTGATCTCATTTAGTGATTTTGTCATTTCTTCTTTTATTTCAATCCAATTGTATCTCCTGCCACCAGATCTTTGCATGACCCTTCAATTTGGCCTTCACAAATTTTACCCTATTTGAATCTTCAATATGGTCATAATCAAAGTACTCTTCCAATTCATTGATCTAGTTCATCAATTCCTCTAGGTTAAGATTTCTCGAAAATGTGGGAACATCAAACTTAGGTCTTTTTCCAATACTAGAAATGTCCCTAAAAAGCTTCGCCTCCTCTAGGTTAAGAACTTCCTCTACTACCTCTGGGTCCACATTTCCTTCTTCTTCTCTTTCATCATCTCCTATGATAAGATTCATTCCTCTATGAATCTATTCTTGCATCACTTGCATTGACCTCTAGAGGGTTCTAAAATCCTCAAGTGTAACACCTTTGACTATTCCACCACACTCTCTTTGTGGTGGAATTTTTTGTACTTTTGCTAAAACCCTAGTGTAAACTACCCCACAATCGATGATCTATCTACATGCTCAGCCCAAACCACGGTCCTGGAGTGAATTGCCTCACAGTCGACGATCTATCCACACACCCAAGAACTTTAGCTCTAATGTCACTTGATGAAGGGTGCCCCCCTTAATACCATAAAGCATAATAGAAAATGAAGTAACAACAACAAATGCTAGTACAAAATATGGACTTCTTATTTGTACTACAAATGTAGAATTATAGAATTCACAAGTACAATATGCTAACCCACATGGGCACCTTCATTACAATGATCTACAAGACAAGCTACAAACTATCACCCAAAGCTATCCTAGACAATATTTGAGCCTTTCTTAAATAGGCAATTTTATGTTGCCTAAGAAGCTTCTAGATGCTCAAACTTAATACCTAGGGCTAAGAAACTCTAACAATACATATAGAGTCAGCCAAATACATTTTTGAAATTTATTTTAGGAATTTTGGGTAGCCCAATGTTGAAAGGACATATCTCTCAAACCCTTACTCTAATTGGCTATTATAACCACTTTTCAAAAATGCCAACTCTTGATCTATAGGCTCAAAATTTTGCAAGTGCCCTTCTGTCAATTTTCCAAACCTCATCCTGGCACTCTAAAGCCTCTAACGGTGACACTCAAGATTTTTTTGCAAATATTTCCACCAAAAATCTACAATAACTTCTTTGATACTTAAGCTACAGCAATGAGATTTTTATGGTAGGCTTATAACTCTAAAATTAACCTTCATGTAGAAAATGAGAACATTCCAAGCTTGTACGAAAAAAATACTAAAAATAGCAAGCTCTCATAAATAGTAACCACCCTATCTACTAGTCCTTATTAAAATAGAAAAGACTAAAATCAAAATATTTTTGGGTGATGCAAGATTTCTCTTGCACCTAGGATGCTCTTGCACCTAGGATGCTCTTGCATTAATATAAGAGATAAATTGAGAGTTATTCCCTTAATTAAAGCTACTTAAGCTGACATGGAGCTTTGCATCAAATGTTCTGATGAGATTATCTTATAAATTGATGTAGAAGGTCACACTTTAGGACCTTCCTTTAAAGCTTGTGAAAATATTGGGAGGAGTTTGAGCTACCAAGTTGATAGAATTACAATCTTCAGCAAGATGAAAATCTAGGTCAAAAAATTGATATAAAGATATCGACATGTTAAAGATGTATGAGATATATTAAGGTGTCTTTAGCATTTTTTTCAAAGAGGGAGAGTCTATGCAATTATCATGGGAAGCATAAGTAAAGGGAGATAAGTGAAGTAGTTACTAGTTACCATCAATAATGAGAAAGAGAGATAAGTTTGTATAGTTACCATATAGCATGAGAGAGAAGTCAAGCAATTCAAAAGATACCTATTAAAGAGGGAGTGTGTATGTAAAGAGAAGGATCATGTTCTGATATAATAGAGGGAACTATTATAACTATGTCTAGAGGTGTTGCATATTAGAGCTACTAGATGAGAATTATAATGAAACTAAAAGATGAGATTAGGTAGATTGTTAGACACTGAGATGAGAATAAGAATGAAGCTAAGGATATTAATGAAGATTTATTACTAAACACAAAGGGAGACTAATTGAACCAAGCCAAGTGTTTTTGATTACATGGTAGTTAGAGGTGTTTCCATCAATGCTGAAGAGGGAGCTTATTGGAAGCTACAAGTAAAACATTTGTTATGTTTTCGTTAATATCAAACCTTACTGGTGAGACAATTGCTACCTAAGTAGACTTTTGTATCATTTCATTGATGAAGAGGATTTGAAAAGAAGATATAAGAAGAAGACCAAGTGGGAAGTTTTAGTGATGTTGGACTACAATGGGCACTTTATTAGTTGGCACATTGAAAAGATAGTGTGTTTTTTAACCATTACACTAAGTGGAAAAAATAGTTAAGCTAAAGCCTAGTAAAGATGATCAATGAATGAAAAAATGCTTAGGCTTAATGAAGAAACATAGCAGAAGATTAAGGAACTTATATTTGAAGCCAAGTTTTGCTAGTGTTGACCATAAGTCATTAAAATATAGTATCGATTGAGCATCAATAAAGACCCAGTATAAGAAAAGTCACACCAAGTGAAGACAATATAAGTTGAGAAAGATAGTTAGTATTGACCAAGTTATGTAGTGATGACTGAGGCTGATGAACATAGTATCTACCAAGTGTTAACATTTGCTAGTTTGTGAAGGAATTGAGAATCTTAGCCGACATAGTTGAATTTTTGGATTCTTCAAATCATGTAAAGGATAAGTATTGATGGGCTAGAACATTTAATTCATGATAAACCATGTTTGAGTATTCCTAGGAATGGATTAAAGAGAAGCTTAGAGAAGCATCTCAAAGGAGAAGGAGGAATAAAATTATGGAAGGATTCAATGAATTTTATCTAACCCTAAGATAAATGGCCTATGTTTAAGTAGAAATGGATCAAATCTACCTATTTAAAAAGGCATAAGGATAACCTAGACAATTGGAGAAGTTGTTGATTATGTTGATTAGTGAACTTAAGAAGAAGACTTGAAGAGCTAAGTAGAGGTGAAGTGTGATTTCTTGAAGGGTTTCCGAGAAAATCAATGATGAAGATATTAATGGAGGCCACTCATTAGATCATTAAATAAGCTACATTGTGATCTATATTTGCAAAGTGAGTTGTATTTATCAGATTGACCTAATGTTTCTATCCAGCCATTATATCAGTTAAAATCCTTTAATTGAGGCTGACCTAATAGTCATTTGTAAATACTTTAATCAAGGTGATATTCTAATGTGATGTTCTTAAGTCTCTAACAATGTCAAGTGATCCTAATAGGGTGAGTAAATCCTTTAATAGGGTTACACCTAACAGTGTGTATTGCAACCTTTAACAAGGTCGACTAATAATAGAGTTCACTTAAGAAGTGTGAAATATCGGTAGCATATTACAATGTCAAATCCTAGTGTCACGCTTGTGCAAATTATATTTGATATGTTCTACTATTTAATGTTTTACATTCTACAAGTAGTTCATGATTGGGATAGTGAACTACAAGTTTATGTTAATGATAAGTTTCTATAGAGAACGAGTGGACTAATGAACAAATCTAAATTGTTGAAAGTGGCTATAAGTCTAATTGGTACATCTAGACCTAAGGATAACTGATTCAGCCCTCCCCCCCCCTAGTTATTCTAAATCATTCTAACATTATTATCTTTAAAAATTTTGACATTACTATTCCAAATTTCTAAACAACCTTCAAGGAATCTATAGTAGGTAATCCTTCGAGAAAAGATAAATAGATTATTTTCAAATATGATATGATATCAATTCTTTATAGGGATATTGATGTACTATTGGGGGAAGAAAGAAAACAAGTAGAACTTGAAGCTTAGGTAGTAAGAAGGATTCTTAGAGGAAATGGTAAGTATAAAGGAAAAATACTTATAATATATTTCTCTTACCAAAATATTAGACATGTTGCTCCTAGGTATGCAAATGAAGAACTTGAGAAGGAAAACACACACACTAGAAGTATAAAGGAAAATTCAAAAAGAAATTTTGTGTAGTTGTGGATAATGGGGAAATCAATGAATACTTTGATTAGAATTAGGGAAAAGAGACTAACTTTGTTGCGATCAAATATGATCACCTTACAAAAGATAAAAATGAAGAGAAGGAAATTAAGTCAAAGATCAAACTAAGTGATGACTAGATTATAGACAATGGGTTATCTTATCAAATAACCATTGAATAGAGTAAGTTCTTTAAGCTCAATAAATTTGATGGTTGTATTTTAAGATTTGTCAATAGCTCACCATGATTAGTAAAAGGTAAAGGAACTATCTCCTTTAATTATAAAGGATCCAACAATGGTCTATAACATGTTAAAGATCTAACTCACAATATGTTAAGTGTGAGATAGTTCAATAAAAAATAATGAAAACTATATTTCAAAGGAGGTTGAGGAATAATCATTGGAAAATCTAGTTATGAGATAGTTATTGTAGGACAAGCCAATGGTAACTTATTTCAATTGAAAAATACTATTAATAGTTGTTTGGTGGATACGGCATAAGATAGATGGTTATAGAATAATATATTCTACCATGTGAATTTGATATCTTGGTGAAAGTAAGAAAATAAATGTAGTAAAAGGATTACCACAACTAGTGAAACTAAATAAGTCAATTTGTAAGGAATGTCAACTTAGCACATTTTCTAGTTCATCTTCAAGAAAAAATTGTTTTCATTAGAGAATGTACTTGATTAGTGCATATCAATTTATATAGTCCTATGAGATAGATATGTTTTAATTAAGATAGATACTTCATCTTATTTATTGAAGATTAGTCAAGAGTAATGTGGGTAACCATTCTCAAGGAAACATTTAAGGCTTTCAAAAAAATCAAAAACTTTAGAGAAATGGTGGAGAATGAAACAAGAAAAATGATAAAGTGTATAAGATTATAAGGAGGATTTGATTTTAGCTCTGATGTGTTTATAAAGTAATTGTGAAGATAATGGAATCAAGAGGAAAATGTTTTCTTTAAGTACCTCTCAACAAAATTGTGTTGGAAAAATAAGAAATAGAATAGTAGTAGATACTATAAGGACCATGTTGATTTAGTAAGATATATCAAAAACCTATTCAAGAGGAGAAATAATTCAAATAAGTATTACTATAGACACTTTGAACTAGGTGTAGGTAAAGGAGAAAATAAACAAGACACCTTATGAGATATGCAATGGTCACTCTCCCAGCGTCAAGTTTTTCATGATCTTTGGTAGTAAGTGCAATATCAAAAGAGATGATTTTTCAGAAAGTTTGAATCCACAAGCAATGAGGTAATATTTTTAAGGTACTCAATTAAAAGTAGATCTTATTGATGATTTAACAAAAGAACTAACAAAGTGGTTAAGAGTATGAATGTTAAGATTGATGGACTTGAGAGATTAGAAAAGGATAAACTAAGAAGAAACATAAGGTAATCGGGCAATAGATTTTATTGAACAAGAAGAACCCAAACTGATAGAATTGAACAATAAGGAAGATTTACTGCAACCAATAAAAGAAGAAATTGCAAAAAATAAGATAGTTATTTCAATGTATGTAAAAAGAATCATTCTTGAAATTAGATAATTGGTGATATAAATCTAGGTGTGTTAACTAGAAGAATAATAAGAGAAAGTACATGTTTGACATAGAAATCTGAGCCCAAGACTACCAAGGAAATCTTAAAACGTGGTGACTAGGTTGAGGCTATGGAAGAAGAGATGGATCAAATAGAAAATATTGAAACGTAGACCCTTGTGCCAAAACCTCAAAGAAAGAGTGTGATAGCTATCAAGTTGATCATCAGAAACAAGATGAATGAAGAAAGCACTTTAATTAGGAACAAGGAAACATTTGTATGAAAGAGATATGCTCAAGAATAGGGTCTAGATTATGGTGAGATTTTTTCACTAGTTACAAGATTGGAGGTAATCAGAATTCTAATAGCTTATTCTGCATTCAACTAATTAAAAGTGTATTAAATGATGTCAACTTTATTGAATTGGATCATAGATGAAGAAGTTTATATTAAATGAATGTTAATCTCATTTTATTTCATATAAGAAGTATATCAGACGTAAAACCAATGACTATACCATTCACCCTATAGTTATGCTTTTTGCTAGGGATAATTATGAATCATGGGAAAAGGGCACAATCACATATCATACATGGATTAAAATATTTTATAATACTTATGGACCTATTCCCAAACCAATTGTTTTTAAAAAAATGTTTCCTTTGAAGAAAAGGAATTTTAAAATCATGGGATTGACTACTTACACATGGGTCCTTTATTTTTTAAGTTAGGTCTATTCTTGATTGTATTACCTACCCAGACACATTTTGGATCATTATTTGAGAACACATTGGAGATCCACATTTTCCTCCATTCCCAAAAGACCCTGTTGCATATTGTCTCATCTCACTTGATGATGCAAATAATATTCCCTATGATGAGAGTACTCATGGGAGATTAAAAAATTTAAATAATTTGAAAACCTTGACAATCCAAACCCTCCACTTGAAGCACCTACTTCTATAGTTGAGATCAAATATATTGTTGTTCATCATGATTCTTGCATTCATACAACTAAATGAGTTTTCATGATTTAGTGTAGCAAAATATTTGTTATGATTCAATACAATAGAATATTTATTGTAATTTAGTGAAACAAGATATATCTTTCCTTCCAGCTATAGTTCCTTGGGATTACTTCTTGACAAACATTCTAGGTTTATTTGTAGAATGTTATATTAAATATTTAGGAGACATCATTGATGAAATTAATCTTCTCCTTGGAGACAATGATTGTTCTTCAAGTTTTTTGAGAGAACACTCTAACACTCATCATTCTCCACTTGATCCTTCTTTCAAGTTGGATATGATTTTAGATTATTTGATACAAGGTTTTGATGTGGTCTTTTTCACCTTAGAGAAGACATTTAATTCTTCAAAGATTGGTTATTATGGATTTCAAAATTTACTTGAGATGTCATATTTTATGGTTCAAATTGATCATACTTATGTGATGGAAGTTCCTATTCAATTTCTCGAGATGTCATACATTTTATAGATACTTACTAGAGATTGGGGAGGATTCATTAATACACCTATGACATTAATTATTCCTAAAGAGAAGCATGCCATTCATGTTTCTTGGTGTAGTTTATAAACTGATCTAGGAGTAGTTATCATGCGTGTACATTCTACTTGAGCAAGGGGCTTCTTTTCTTCTCTTTCTGCTTTCTATTTTGAGGAGGCATCTTTGTCTTTGGAGTTTTATCTCAATTATTACATGGATGAATTACCATTGATTCCTTGCTTGTCACCTTGTTCTACCCATCATGTATTGTCATCTAGCTTTGTGAGCTTAAGTGTGTACCCCTATGTTACACTTAAGTGGAGATGTTGGTGTAATTAAGTATTACTAATTACAGTTAAGTTTTATTAGGATAATAAATTTTTATATTAGTTGTCTTGTAGAAACATAGGAGTTGTACTTTATTTTAGTACATGGTGTTGGAGAAATGTATTTGAGGTGAAATTAGTTGTTGTCTCATACCTCTTTATTTAGGTGATTTACCTATTTTTCTTATTAGAGTATCATCTTCTCATTGTTGCACATACTTTATTGTACAATTAAGCGTGATCCGCCACTCATGGTCCTAGTTATCATGCATTGACTATATATTCAGACATATCTCCTTTGTATTTCGTGGAATATCAACTCTTGATCATTATTTACTTAAGCATTTGACCATATCATTTTTGTCTTTCTCATTTGTGTTATCAATTGAGCTTCTAAATCTTGACATTCTCATTGTTGGCTTAGACAAATTCTTAGAAAACATAAAATAAATCATAAAAAGATAAAAAAATTCAAATAAAAATATACCACACATTACATTCAAATAAAATGCAGATTTGTCATTTATTTAATAATAAATTAAAATAAATAATTATAAGATTCCTAAAACAAATCAGTCAGATCAGATAATTACAATGAAAAGCATTACTTAGAACTGTTTTTCTTTTTAAATTGAAAATCAAAACTCAACTATGAGAAGCCATCATAATGACTTAATATTTCATTACTGCATTCTTCAAATTAATCATGACAAGGACTGTCGAGCTACTCTCACAAATAACATACTAATGAAGATGGATACTTAAAAAACTCTATTTATCTATAGCATCATCCATCATATGGATTCCCACAAATCAAATGTTTGTAAGAGAGGTTCCTTGATTAGATGATAGTTCATACTAAGTAATATAGAATGCTTGGTAAGTCCATTTGTCTATATACAAATTAATATTCCTGATTACATTATTTTACTTTTATTTCTGTACCATAGCTGCCATACTGACATCTGGGACTTCAGTCCTTCCAAATGTCTTGGGATTTCCAATAATCAGCTCCCCAAAGACTATCATCACTAGTAGTACTCTCCATATAAAATTGACTGCAGTCATGGCTCTGATTATCGTCCTGAAGCACAACCTCTTTCGCTTTATTGGGGTTTTCAATCTCCTCTTTCACAACAGTTGTTGAAGTTGAATCAGCCTTAATGTTCGTAATGCTAGTGCTGGCTCCCATACTATAGGTTAGGCTTTGAACCTGGATAATTAGAATTAAGACAACAAACCTACCATAAGTTGTATTAACTCGAGTTAGTTTAATCTTCCCAAAAGCCCATTAAAAAGGATCAATTGGGACTTTAAAGTACTGCTGCACATATTTCTGGAAGAGAATAACCGGGAATCTATGTATGGAATAGAAAGGAAGGAAAATCCAAGGATAGAAAAAAAAATGAAAGTAGTATGAACAATTTAGAAAAATCTGTTTCTAATCACAAGTGGTCTTACACATTAAAGAGCTTCTTAATCGTTCCAAATTCCAATTATCAAAACTGAGGCTGAAACCTGTCAGCACATCAGACAAACTAAGACACGAGCTTCTAACTATAACACCACACCAAAAAAACTAACACTAATTCTAGATTGAAATCAAAATCCCATGTTTTGAATACCCTTCAAATTCCATCATCTCGTTGAAATAATAGATGATTTCAAATACGCATATCTCTATTAAAAAGCTCCATAATGATATACTATTAATGCTATATTAATGCCACACAAAATAAAATACAGATAATAAATTAATAATTCACATTAAGTCTCGGGCCCAAATTCAGAATTTTAAAACGGATCCCAGTGGTATATGGTAAAAGTCATAAGAAAACTTCCTTATTCCATCATCCGATCTCGCTCTTCTAAAATTCTAGTCAAACTATTGTAATTATATTGAATTTTCTCAATCTGATGGCGATATATAGAGGCAAAGTGAAGCTACTGCAATGATGTTAACTTTCTTTCGATCATTGTCACTCCTTGAGGGAAACAAGGTACATTTATAAGTTACTCTATTACTAGTGCATTCCAAGTGCATCTGATGAGAGATGATAAATGAGATTGCTTCAAAAGAATACTTAGGAACAACATTTGAGATAACAAATTACATCTTATAAATTTGTTTCACTGAAAATCGAGTGTTGGTGCAATCTGATAGAGAACACATTCCAAATGTTTACATATCATGGTTTAAGTTCTTCTATCTGATCTTTTCATCTACTTCATGCTTTCACTTTTTCAGAAGCTAGTTGAGAGAGGTCTTGCTATTTTGGTAACATTTTGATGGTTTCTGATGATGCAAAATGCCTGAAACCCTATTTTCCCTTCTTAATATATCGTGATGTTTTCCTAAAGCTGCTTAAGTTTTGCTATTATTATAGCAGTTCGATGGTTTCCATTGTATTTGGAGAAATGTGTTTAGGACTTAAAAAGAGAAGAGACTGTCAGTGACAAATGCTTTTTGAGAAAGCAAATGCATCCTCACAACAATTAAATTTCCTTATCATACAATTAATAGCTGTATTTTCATCCAAAAACATTTTTTATTCAGATTTTTAGAAGATAATTTATTGGAAAATGGGGGAAAAATGATAGATAGATGTCCATGGTTTTCTTTTTACATCATTTTGAGTTTTTATTTGAGTACTGTTTAATTTTGGGTGCAGCAATGTCATCCTACAAAGAACTTATTCCGAGGATACCACCATTGCCAAACTCTGATTCCTTGACCTCTACAATATATATAAATAAACGAAAATGGTGCTCTTTACTGAATGTTGAACTAGAAAAACACATTTCGAATACCCAGCTATCTAAATAACCTGGGTTGTGCTTCCACTATACTTTACTATTGGGTGGGGTTCCTTTCATTCAACAAAAAAGTTACACTAAAAGAAAAAACCCCATTATTAGAGAATGAGACACATTTGATTCCTTCACATATAATCCACACACAAATCAATGTGAGTCATGGTTAATAAAAGAGCTTGAATTTACCTCTGTCTTAAGCTTCTTGTTCTCATGAATAAGATTATCATAGTCTGTTTTGAGAATTTCATAGTCTTGCTTTAGGACAAGAAAATTTCTCTCGAGCTGCTTGTTCTTAGACCTCACTCTCCTGTTCTGAAACCACACAGCAATTTGCCTTGGCTCTAGTCCCAATACTCTTGCTAAGTGCATTTTCTTCTCTTGTTCAAGCTTGCCTTCCTCTTCATCAAAATTCATCTCAAGAATTCTGACCTGATCTACAGTTAACCTCCTCTTACTTTCTCCCATAATCAGAATGCATCTATTGGAGCTCTGATCTTGCCATGCCATAGATCTAGGAGTCATCTTGTCAAGTCTTCTCCATCAATATTTATGGTACTGATTACCAGCCTCACCATGAAAAAAGGAAAGCAGGCTTGTACAACTTCTTTCACTCTTATATATGTGACCATCTTTTTAATGTTTGAAAGAGACAAACAAAACACTTTTTTATCACCTTTATTCTCTATGGGTTGTCTGCAAATACGCTAGTTTACTAGGTTGCTCATATTGGTCTCCAGTAAAAAAGTAACTTAGCCTCCTTTACATCTTACCCAATTACATCTGGGAAGGTAACTTTGAATATAAAATTTCACCCATGTACTTGCACAAGTTAATGAGCCCGGTACATGGGTCCCTAAAATGAAAGATTCCTAAAGTATATGACTTCATTTTCAGGTTTCCCTTTTCCTCTCTCTGCATGTGAAGTCTTTGTCAATGTCATACAACACACCAAAGAATTCTACATCCACATTAAACACTTTACATGTTTTTCAAAGATTGATCTGACATAATGCGTAAGAGGGCAGTTAAATTGTAAGTTGCATGCATGTTTCCCATGTTCTTTGTCTGTGATGCAATACACCAACTTTTTTGAATTCAACTTAAACATGCCAACCTGTACTCCTAGAATCTTCGTGCTTGATATTTTGCTTACTTTCTACTCACAAATTGATTAATACAAGATTTGATCCTTGAAAAAAACAATCGCAACAGTGAGTTTTTGGAACCTATGAAGAAAGGCATCCATGAAATGGACAAGCATACTTTCACACATTTCAATAATGTCTTACATTGACTGCTTCTAATAATTGATATAATTATTTGAAACCATTTCCTATATTTCTTTAGAATATATACATATCAGTGTTTTCTACGCTCTTACAATGTTTAATTTGCATCTCCCTGTCCCTTTCAATGTTTAATTCGTGTGTTGTGTGTCTTTACATTGTTTAACAATCAACAATATTTTATGCAATATAATTAGCCAGACATAAAAACAAGTGCTTTACTATCATATAAAATGTTGGGTTTCAAATTTCTGATTCTTAGCTAAGCAGGACATTCATGTTGCAATATGATTAGCAATATACTATTTTTCATTTCTTTTCAATGTCATGCTTAACTTTCCAAAGTCTTTTAAATATTGGATTTGTAGTTTTCAATCTTTTTCAATGTTGGACTTGGGTTTCCAATCCTTTTCAATATTTAAATTTGATATTACTTCTATTTATAAATGTTTAACTTAAGTATTGGTAAACTAAAAAATGTATTTTTTAATATAGTTTTAATTTAATTTGAAAAAGCACCTTGATGCATTTTTATAATTATTTGTATATGCATATGGTTAAGTAAAAGTTAATCTGACTATATGATGATCTTATGCATGAAGTTTGATATTTAATTTTAATGATAACATAAGAGGAAAAGGATAAATTTCAATATAGCTTTAGTGAAATTAAAATGAATATGTTTAAAAGTTACAAGTAATGAGAATGAACATATGTTTGAAATTATTCAAATTAAAGGAAAATGGATGGGGTCAACATAAATCGTAAGGAATAGTGTTAGTTTTATTATCAATTTAGACTTCATGATGAACTTGAATAGTTTACCACACAAAATTTATGCATGCTATTTTCCAATCTTGAATGTGATAGTTTACATTTATATAGATTGTCTATCCGCTAGTTCTTTTGTCTTTCTTTCTTGTCATTTTCTAGGCTATGACTTTATGGCAAACTAACATGAGTCTTTCTTCTCTTTTAAAATAATATGCTTGGTCATTGTTTTAGTTATTCCATGCATGAGGTTAACGCAATAAAATCTTTTAGCTCTAGCTCAAAGATAACAATTTTCTTCAACAAACAAAATTTTAAATTTATAAGTGTGTTCCATAAATTGAGTTCATTATGTTGGCAAGTTGGCTAAGGTAAGTAGTTGGATGTTGTCATTAATGGCAACACTATATGTGGTTAAGGTCACAAAAAATAGAGATAGAGTTTTGATATGTCAAAGTGAAGAAGTTGACGAAGTATAAAGAGGATAATAGGTTATAGTTGGATAGCTTTTGTCCATGAGCTTTAGTGGAAGCAGATACAAGGCTATAATTGTGGAATATGAAAGAATAGGAAGTATATATGACATACTTATGGTCACTAATGTTACTATGATAGTTGGCATGAGTTATGCTTGAATAATCAAGAAATAGTTTATTATCATAAAGGCAAAGTACATGAGATAGAATTGATATTTTAGCTAGGATGTTGAATTGAATTGTCAATTCAAGGACTTAGGAATATAGGGACAACATCCCAGATGTTTGCCCTAACTTAGCAAATTGTGATACCATATTTAGGTAATGTGTAATATAGCTATTCAGGTCGAATGAACAAAGAGTTAAGGAAAATGGTGTAAAGAAAGAATCTTTTGATATGCAAAGATATACATGATAGTGCTATGATATGAATATGTTATGAAAACTTTACTTATGCTAGAATAGTTATGTTCTAATAATCAAAGTAGAGAAGAGGTTGCATATGGGCATGATCAAATGCAAGGACAAAAGGACTAATCAAATATTGTTGATATCAGTAAAGTCAATTTTTGTAAATCCTTATACTACTTATCATAGTTTTATATTGTTATAAGAGTTGTCAGCTTGTTTTGTAATAAAACTTCTAACAAGGTTGAGATCTCTAACAAGGTCAAGTCCTCTACCAAGTACAGATACACTATATGCATGGAATAAACTCTTAGTAGGGTCAAAACCTTTTGTAAGGTACTTTTGGTTGGTGGATCATTTTGTGGGTACTATCCCCACAAGGATTTTACCCTCGCTAGGGTTTCCCTAGTTTTTAAAATTAAAAACAAACAAAAATTGGGGAAAACCCAAGAAAAAGATGTTGTAAAATAACTAAAAGTCAAATACAACACATATTAATCTACCCCCTTTATTATTTGAAAAACCCACACATCAAAGTATCCCAATGTCTAATAGTAAACAATAAACTACTAACAACCATAAACATAATGTATATAGAGCCAATAAATATGAAAAGTCCAGAAAAGCACCATGACAAAGCCCATGTGGGCCATGTGTTGAATTAAAATACATAAAAAAATCCTCATAAAAAAGGAGAACTACCTCTCCTTATTTTTCTCCTTTGCCTTTGGCTTGTCCAATAGCAATTGCAACCAATCATCAGCTAGGAACCTATATAGAGAAACACTGGTGTCCACCCCTGTCGCAACAATAAGTCCTTTTTTAGCATGAAGCAAATGAAGAGTTGAAGTTGTCAAATGCATAACCCAAACCACAAACTTTGCCACATCATCAAATCTATGTTCTACAATCTCCTACCTCTGCTCCATTTTCTTGAGGCTCTTCTCCAAGGTGGGGTACACCTCTTTCTATGTCTAGTTTTCACCTTCAAGGGTCACTTGGGGGTCCTTCTCCAAACTCTACTCATCTTTCTCATGATTATGGGGAGGGGAAGTGAAGGTATCTCCCTTTCCACTCACCCATTTTGGATTAAAAGGCATATCATTTTATAAGGTATCATAAGCGCAAGATGAAATTGGGCTTAAATGACTAATAGTAGGGCTAATATCTTCCCCTTTCCCTTCACTAGCAATTTCATCTTCATCATCCTCAATGTATTTTTTTTCTAATAGCCTTCTTTTTCTACCTTTTCTATGAGGCTTTTTTTTTCCACTACCAATGGAATTTGAACTAGAATAGAGCTCATATTTGGCCTTGGGATACATTTGCACTAGTTTCTTCTTATTCCTAAGGGACCTCTATCTCCCCCCTTTTATTTCCACATTAGAGTCCACAATCTAGACATTCTTCTCCATTTTAATTTGTTTAAAAATATGGTGTAGAGAGCTCTTAGGGCTTTTAGTATCCATAGTAGACAACCTCAAAAGAATTTTGAGGGGTCGAGAAGGAAATAGAAGGATTGTAGAGAACAACCTCGACATTGATAGGCTAGGGAGGGAAAAGAGGTTTTTGTAAATTGAACAATTTGAACATGAAAGTTTCCTCTCTTTCATCTTCTTCCTAACCTTGAGGATATTATCTTTTGTATAGTGAAAACTAAGATAGGGGGACAAAATGAGATCGTGGTTCCTAAAATGCTTAAAAATGAGGAAGTGATAGTAGTAGAAAATCTAGAACCTAACCTCTAAAATGATAAATGTATGATGGCATAGCGTACCTCTTCATAGGGATTTGGCAGGTCCATTCTCTTGAACCCACCTCAATTACAGCTCTAACTCTCACCAAGGCGTAAGAACTAGTTAGAATTGGCTTCATCTAAAAACCTTGTCTATTTTCACTATTTATGGCCATCTAAGCAGTGACTGCCAACATTTTCAATGAAACCGTCATTGATATAAAAAAAGATCCCATTAACAATCGCCCACCTATTGTTTGAAGTATTGAAAAATTGTATGGAAACAAACTTTTCATAGCCTTCTATACACTACACATAACAAAGTAGTCCACCCTCCTTTAAATAAGTCCAAGTTCATTATACTTCTCAATGGTATCTAGTTCAATGTCCATATGATTCCCACCCATATCTTTGTTCTCTCTTGAATCCTCAATAAAATCTTTTGAGGAAAACAATATTACCCCAAATTTCCCACAATGTAGACTTAAAAATGGAAATATATATGGTAAAGAGAAAATTAAGAAGGAACAAATTCAAACGGTAGTCACACAAATAAAAAATGCCCAAATAATAATCAAAAGTGATAGATATAGATCACTAGAAATCATAATGTGTCCTAGTATGGTCCCTTCGATGCCTACTATATATGCCCCTACCAGCAAAGCTCATACTATTATTCTTTAAAACTCTCATCCTCCTTTTTCTGATATGATCACACATGATTGCACCAAATCTTACCAAAGATGGTGTCCTGTTTTACAAAAAAAATTATCCAAAATTGATCACTAACTAGAGGGCCAATCATGGTCTTTCTACATTTATGGAGTTATTATTGCCATCTTTTAAAAAGGCACTCATAAAAGTGATTCCCAAAAGGTGATACCTTTATACTAATTAATAATTGACCCCATAAAAGTTAATTTATTTCCTTTATCACTTAGGCATGTATATGAGATGGTAGACTGTCAATATTATTCCATTTACACTTGTCAACCATCACATGCCCAATTTTTGACAGTGTGTCTACCACCTAGTTTCCTTCATGAAAACTTTAGTGTATAGCCACTTCCCAAAAATCTCAAAATGAGGATATGGGTATCATTCATAATTGGGTAAACTTTCCAATTTTTTTCTCTCTCTTAACCAACTAAATAATAAGTTATGAATCACCCTCAACAACCAAATTTTGAATACTGATTGCGATTGCATGTCAACCCCCCAAAATGACCCCATAGCTTCAACAAAATAGTTGGTTTTCTCATTACGGTTGCAAGAATTAGCCATCACTAGGTTACCTTTGTCATCCCTAATAATGCCTCCCACAATAGTTGCAATGTATCATTTTAAACAAAATAAAAATAAGCACTTAATTCTATGATTTATAACTTGAACCATTAAGTGGAACGACGTAAAACAGTTAGGAAAGTAATACATCTTAACTATAAATCCAAAGTAAACATCTATTACAAGCTATTTCATTTGTCATAACTAAATTAACATTCTAACTAAAATAACTAAAAATTTTGATTTCTACAATAACTAAAAAGGAAATAAAAAACATTTCAATTCATTCTATGACTGTAAATTGTGTAAATTAAATGTATTTGCAAGTAAGGATCCATGACACACACTAAAGCTAATTGAAAATATCTGAAGGTTTTGTTCAAGCCTTTACATCTAGTAAGAGGAGAAGCATTGACATATGCTTAAACTCCCAACCTTGGACCTTATAAATCCCCTAATAATATTTTAATAAGAAAGGCCCTCCATACTTTTGGTTAGGCTTTGGGTCACTATAGTCTAGTCATCCTAGTATACCAGTGTTTAGAATCTCCACTTAGTAATAGACGGGCATGCCTGATTAACTAACACCACTAAATTATTGTGATCAACTTAGGCAAGCATGCCTCAAATCAACCTTGGCCAACATGGGTTTCGAATACCCAATCACCACCTCTCGACTTGATAGTAGGGTACATATTGAGCAATCATGAGATGACTTGGATGTCTTTAGAAATCATCATAAAGTTTACAAATTTTTATACATGGAAGTTCTGATTTTTTGTTACTTCTTCCCTCACAGGAGTCCTCTCCTCTCCACCCTCCTTAATCATCTATACTAGCCTGAGTGAGTCCTTGGAAAATATCACATCATACTAATTTTAATATTTCATAAAGATATTAAAATGCTACCCATCAGTGGATGTATCACAAGCACTATCATGTGAAATGATGTCTTCTATTTTGGTTATCAAATTTGTATTACATAATTCTTCTAAGAAAGTACTTATAATTTAGAGAAGAAATAAGATGGACATCAAAATCAAGCTCTCTACATATCAAGGCTTAAATGGCTAATTAGAAAGGTTGCAAAAATGTAAACAAAACAAACCATAGTATGATTGAAATGAAAAGAAAATAAATTTAGAACATAACCTGATGAAAAATGAGCAATACTAAGGAAAAACTTATGCTTTCTAAGCCACACATCTTGATGGTCAATCCTCGATGGTGGTTGACAGAGTTAGGATGGGAACAAGGTAGACCCAAAGGAAGAAGAATTGGTTTACTATGAGATGGAAATCATACATCGCTTGATGCAAAATATTTAATAACATAACATTCTCTTTGGCTAAGCAAGTTGCAGCCTTAAGTACTCACCTTGATCAAGATGAAAATTTCAAAAGATCTTCAATTTTCAAAAGGTCACCACATTGAAAGTTGGTGTCAAGTGTAGATGGTTGCCTCTCATGAGAACCTTATAAGATTTAAAATATTAAAAATTCCTTTTCTCAAAATATTGAAAAATTTCATAAATAGTTTGGCTCTCTTGGACGTTGATCTATCTAGCAGGGTTTTCACTTGGTCCAACAGGTGAATGGGGATTGGTTGTATCTAGGTCCACCTTGATGGAGCTCTCATTTCACTAGATTGGTTAAACTCTTTCTCTTGCAAGCTCTCCCTTCTCCCCAGACTTGGTTTGATCATTCCCCTATTTCCCTTTCAATAGCCCCTCTTGTAGCTAGGCATAATTTTCCTTTTCATTTTGAAAAGATGTGGATATCCCATCCAAACTTGTTATCGAAGATCTCCTCTTGGTGGACCATTGAGGTGGAAGGGACTACAATGTTTAGGGTTGCAAAGAAACTAAGAAATGTAAAATGTAATATCAAATTTTGGAACAAGATGAATTTTGGTCATAATTTCTAGGCCAAGGAGGAGATGTCTAATCAACTTTGTACTAGTTAGGATATAATATAATAGGAAGGATACAATGATCATAACAGGAAGATAGAGATGTCTATTCTCTCTGATCTTCATAACATTATTAGTAGAGAAGAGAATTTTTGGAAACAAAGATCTAGAATTAACTGGCTTAAAGAGGGAGATTAAAATATCAGGTTTTTCCACCTTTCCACTCTTAAGCATAGAGTAAACAACAAGATTACATCTATCAAGAAGGGCTAGTCTCTTTTGACAAATGACAATGATATTTCTATTGAGGCTGTTAATTTTTTCTCTTCTCTTCTTTCCTGGGATTCTATGTTATCTGTGGAGGACTAGAAGGAAATTGTTTCATCTCTACCCCAATTGATACAACCTCACCATAATACAATGTTGTAGGTAATACCAAATTATCAGAAAGTAAAACACACTCTATTTTCTCTCTTAACTAATAAAGCCCTAGGGCTGGATTGTTTTCCTACTTTCTTCTTCCAGGTTTATTGGGAGGTGGTTAATATGGATGTTGTCAAGGCAGTGCAAGAACTTTTTTGGGCTAGGAGTCTTTTAAAAGAGCTCAACTCTACCTTTCTAGTTCTTATTCCCAAAATCCCTAGGGTAGATACTATCGACAAATTTAGGCCCATTAGTCTCTGTAATTCATTCTACAAGATCATTTCAAAAGTTCTAATGACTAGAATCCTTAAAGTTCTTCCTTTGATCATTTCTCTACAGTAGATAGGCTTTGTCCCTGGCAGACAAATCTTGGATTCTATTATGATGGTTCATGAAGTCATTCATTCGCTAGAGGCTAGGAAGAGGGAGGGCCTTCTCCTCAAGTTGGATCCCTCCAAAGCCTACGACCAGGTGGATTGGACATTCCTTGGATAAGTTCTCTAGGCTTTTGGCTATGATTATCAGGTATGTAAACTCATTTCCCAACTTTTTTCTACCTCTTCGCTTGCTATCATGATTAATGGGGGTCCATCTGATTTCTTCAAACCATCAAGAGAGTTAAGGCAGGGAGATCCCCTATCTCCCATCCTATTTATTATCATGGCTAAGTGTATAGGTAGATTGATTTAGAGAAAATGGTAGGAAGGGATCTTGAGAGGAATTAAGCCTTCTTCAAGGTATGTTTCTTTCACTCACCAGTAGTTTGTGGATGATATTATTATGGGGGGAGAAGCTTTAGTTTAGGAGGCTAAATCAATGAAGAGATTAGTGGATTTGTATACCAAGGGAATAGGCCAGCTAATTAATTGGGAAAAAAGCTCAGTTTTCTTTATCAACACCCTTGTTGATAGACAAAGGAAGACTATTGGTATTCTTGGGTGTGGGGTTGGAAATCTGCCTATGAGCTATCTTGGACTTCCATTTGGGACTAAGTTGCCAAACTCTTTCTAGAATGGGATTATTGACAGGTTTAGTAAGAAGTTGGTAGGTTGGAAAGGTACCACTCTTAGCCAAGCTGGTAAATGTCTTCTAGTCAAGTCCACTCTTCAGAATCTTCCAATGTATGCCTTGAGTCTCTTTGGGATCCTGGTCGAATATGTTGACAAAATGGAAAAGATCTAGAGAGATTTTTTGTGGTCTGGTTTGGAGGAACATAAAAGATGCCCTCTAGTGGCCTAGGATAATGTATGTCTCCCCAAGTGCTATGGAGATCTAGGAATCATAAAATAGGCATCTCAATAATGCACTTCCAACAAAGCAGGTATGGCACATATTAAATAGTGCTAGGGAATGGAGGGACATTCTGGTGGAGAAGTATATTAGCAGGCCTTCTCTAAGGTATTTGTTCAATGATTCTAACATCTCAAATGGCTTGGTTATATGGAATGGGATCTTAAAGGCAAGATCCCTAAATAAGTCTAAGGCCAAATGGACAGTGAGAAACGGAGAGAACATCCTCTTCTGGCATGATAATTGGTTTATTTAAGGCTCTCTCATTAATAACCCTACATATGATAATTGGGAAAATATCTATATAAGGTTTTTTGGAATAAAAGTAAGAAATTATAGAATGGACCAGGGATGGAGAGACTTATCTTTGATCTTGAATGATCTTTAGCCGATAATGGTGATGCTAAATTCTTTTATTTTGAATAATAATAATAAGGATAAATTGATATGGGAGGGTAATCCTAGTGGATCCTACTCAGTGGCATTGGGGTACAATTCCCTTTGGAGCCTAAAGGAGAAACCTCTTTGGGCTAAGGCCCGGGCGCCTAGCCTTACCCCTAAAATTAACATTTTCTTTTGGCTGATGCTACAAGATAAAAATTTTTCTCTAGATAATTTGGCAAAAAGAGGTCAGTATATCCCTAATAGATGTATTCTTTGCAAGCATCACTTGGAGATGGTAAATCACATACTCATCCATTGCCCTTATTCCATTGAGGTTTGGGAATATCTTAACAAGAACTATGGGGTTAGTTGGTGCAAGCCAGGAAATGTTCTAGACTTCTTTTGTCAGCGGGATAGCATGTACAGAGGCACAAATTTGCATAGTATAAGCATATGGACTTTGCCCCAGTTTTGTTAAGGAGTATGGAAGTAGAAAAGCAATCAATTTTTTAGAGATAGGGATGCTCCTGCTAATGTGCTTGCGATAAAATCAATATCAATATGAGAGAAAATTTTCTTATAAGGAAGGGTCGAGATATTGATGAAGGAGGTAATAGTAAGGAAAGGGAGAAGGATAGGAGAATGAAAAGATAGGGCGTGAAGTGGAAACTCCCCCCTGAAGGTTGACATAAAGCCAACTTTGATAGGGGGGCATCATTAGAAATAGTCATGGTGAGGGTGTTGCTACTCTTTCCTACCCCTTGGGAATCTAGACAAATCACTATGCTAAAGCTAGTGCTACTCTCCACACTGTTAAACTAGCTTTAAAAGTGAGAGTCAAAAACTTATGGCTAGAGGTGGACTCAAACAATATCATCAGATGCATAAAAGGTGTTCTCCAACCTGCCTAGACCATTGCAAATACAATGGAAGAAATTTGTACAACCCTTGAGAAATTTGAGTGTCCATGTCAGCCATGACTATAGGGAGTTCAACTTGATGGTTGATTGGTTTGCCAACGAGGTAGTCAAGAAAGAAATGGTAATAATATGGAACACCAGAGGGAATTTTTTTGTCAGTCGTAGAAGGCCTAATTGATCAGGAGAGGATCTAGGGATGTACGCGTGAAATCCCTAGTTAATTATCAAAACTAAAAAAAATGTGTGAAAGCTAATGCATTTATGGAAAATACGAGAGGAACTGGCCGATGATGTATTCAATGTCTAATCAACATGCTTTATGGGTTGATTATTTTCTTTACTAATTCACTGGAATTGAAAGAAAAGGTAGTTTTGGATAAAGAAAATAGAGGACAAAGAAAGGTGAACAGAGGACTATGTTTATGTAAAAGGCTATCACTCAATTTACAAAGATGGTGGGAGAACGGAGTAGAAGAGAACTAGTTGGAGAGGCAGAGAAATGGAAATAGGGAACCAAGGTCTATGAGAAACTTGAAAAGGGAGAGCATCCCAAACTACATTGTCATGTCCCCTTTTCAAATAATTAAAAATAATAATTTTTGCTAAGGCAGGCAGGCCCAAAAACGTGAAGTTTTGGAAAAAAGGGATAATATTTGGAAGCTAATGGACTAATAAATGAATATTATTATTAAAATATGTTTTATTAACCCCTCTTGGACGTGAGTTAGGTTTATGCCCTCTTTTAAGGGGTTTGGAGGCATTTTGAGCTCATTCCAGAACTTGATTTTTGCTCATTTCTTTGTTATTCTTCAGAGGCTGCCAAACCTGTGGAGAAGGAGACCCAAGAATAGGAGTTTGTAGGTTTCCAAGAAGGCTAAGGATGGTAGTTTGAATCCATTCCATGTGTATGCTCATGCAAAGTTTTCCTTTGTGCTGAACAGTGCAAATTTGTGGTTTTTTTGGGTGTGTTTTTTGTAAGAGTTTGGTGTTTCCGATTGAGTATTTCATATCAGTTTGGGTTGCTGCTATATTTCAGACTTTTAGATGTTAAAATAGAGCTAAATATATGTATTTGGTCATGATTATACTTCTGTCATAGATTATTAGTGTTTTTTTGGTGTTTTCGAGCTATTCTATGTTGTTTTCGGGAGCCCGATGAGCATTGTTTTTTATCCTCCGTTTGGAAGCTGTTGTGTAAATGTTATACAGATCTGAAAATGTCAATTTTTAGGCTGTTATGCTGCTTAAATTTCTATAAAAATGTCCACTTTCAGATTTACTAATAATATGTCACGCTGTGAAGTTTTTGGCACTATTTCCGACATACCCGATTTGGGGTTTATTGAGAAATTGGTGGATCTTTGAAAGATTGGTTGTTTGATCTTAAAGATCTAATTAGAGGATTTAAATATCATAGAAAACTAGAGAAAGGGACATTTTAGTGGTAGCAGAGCTATGATCTTGCCAGCCTAAGGGTTTGTAGAAGTTTGCATGTCAGTTTTGACAACTACCCAAATCTTGCATGTCAAAATTTATGGTTGCATGCTATTTCTAATCAGTTGCATGTTAGTTCTTGGTGAATTTGGTGGTTGCATGTTTCTTCTAATCAGATGCATGTCAAAATCTATGATTGCATGCTACTTCTAATCATTTGCATGTTAGTTCTTGGTGAATTTGGTAGTTGCATGTTGCTTCTAATCAGCTGCATGTCAAAATCTATGGTTGCATGTTACTTCTAATCAATTGCATGTTATTTTTTGGTGTTTGAAGAAGTTATAACCTATTGGGGTTACACTCTACTTTATCCAAAATGGACAAGTATAGTACAGATTCTGAGAGGACACGATCTTGGACAATTGATATCCAGAGTCAGAACAGTAGAAAGGATGGTTATTTAGACATTCGAGATAAACTTATGAAAATAAGCCATGACATGTCTGAACAGTTGGTTGAGCACCACTGTATGATGAATGACATGTTGTCCGACCCAGCTAAGGTGGATAAGTTGACTGGATTTCTATTTGGCAGATTTTCTCACAAGGCAGATGACATAAATACCAAGAACTTACATGAGGAGTTTGAGAAACTAGCTTATAGCCAGGTAGAGGTCTCAGATTCTACTCTGCCATAGGAGGTAGTGGGTTTAGATGATGATTATGAGGATGTTGTTGTGCATGATTGTGAGATACATGGTAGAGATGAGCAGACATTGAGCATTCATGACTTTATTGAGAAAGAGTACCAAGCACAGTTAGATGCTTCATCACACGAGGTTGAGGCAGGTAGTACTTCACATGATTTGTCCAACTAGCTGAAGGTGAACAAAGATAGTATTGTGACTTCACTATCTCATCATGACAGGAGGTGAGATATGATAGAGGATCACATTCAGATGATTCAGTTACAGGGTAGACATAAGGGAGTTTAAGAAAAGTCTCCTTGTGTTGACTTACAAGTGATTAGGGAAGGAATGGGAATGATGAAGTTGAGTTATTTACATCTTCTATCAGATCGTGACCATCTTCTTAGCCTTGTCGGAGACTATTCAGATGCCTTGAGGAGGAAGGAGGAGGAAGTTGATAGGCTTTCTCACGAGCTTGATGACACTCGAGCTTCTTTGGTGAATACTCCATTGGCATTACAAGACTGGGAGAGACATGGGGATAAGCATGGCATGGAATTGAGTTTAGTTTCATCTTGCACTCCTAATACTCAGCTTTCTGTGAACGGTAGATCATATGTGGACATTGATAATGTTGTGAGTTCATCTTGCATTCACATCCAGGATATAGGGACAATGGCCGATAGGTATGTGGAATTAGTTGGTATTGGTCATATTACTCAGGTGAGGAGTTTGCTTGAGTTACTAGCTTATTATAGTTTATGGATATGGACTCGACATTGTTATATTGGCATTTGGGATTCAGTTGACTGGAGATCTTTAACACTTTTTGGTAGCAGTGTTTGTTTGGGTGCTATCATGGATTTAATTAGCAGATTGCACGGTGTTTTCTTTTCTTATGCTAGCAGCTTGTCCAATGTTGGTATTAGTTTTTATACACTGGTGTTGGGCTTTGTTCATATATCCAGTCAACCATACTTGCTGGAATGTGTTGATGATCTTTCATATTTGGCAGTGTGTACAGATGAGTCCCAGGATCATATTGGCATTGATGACATCCAGGAGGATGTAGTGGGCAATTTTGAAGACTTAGTTTCCTTGGGTACAAAGGAGTTGGATAGTAGTGCTACAGTTTTTGATACTCCATTTGTTGATATGAGCTTTAGAGTTGATTCACAGGATATGGATGGTAATAATCTAGAGACTAGTAACTTTGAGGATACTCCTTTAGACAGTGCATCAGAGAAGGTTTGTAGGAGACAGTCAAGCCAGTGCCATCATGTGTCTAATCAGCTAAGAGTTAGTGAGCGAGACATTGCTATCGCTTGCCAACATTTTGATGCTGCTCATCAATTGTTAGCAGTTTATGGATGGGGTTCTCCTACTAGTGATGAGAAGGGAGGCAGTGATCTTTCCTTGACAGAGTTCCACTCTTTATGGGAGGCTATCCAGATTCTGAGACAAGATTATATGCAGTTGGTAGCCGACAAAGATTATCTTATGGAGTGGGGCAGTATAGCATATGATGCATTTTTGGCCAAGGAAGATGAGGTGAGTGAGCTTACTGAGCTGATTGAGGTGACTTTTGAGATTCTTGAGAGTACACAATTGGCTTTCAAGGAGTCACAGTTTCATTTGGCTAAGGTGACCATGGAGTTAGAGCAACTACAATCTTTACTGGATTCTGTACAGTCACAAGCTGTCGTGTCTAATGATCCAAGGATGTCCATGGTCAAGATTGTCAAAGATAGTGGAGATGGGGATGCATCCATCCTTGATACTAACATTGGCATATCGGGTTCATCCCCACTAGAGTCAGGTTCAGTTGAGTTGGGTGCTGCAGCAGATTGTTGTGGTATGCCTGACATGGTGGTGACCTCTAGCACTAATGGCACGAAGACTAGAGATGTTGTATCAAAGACCATGTGTGATGTTGGTGAGTTGATAGTTGGCATGGTTCCTGCTAGTAATACTACTCCCTTGGCGATGTCTTTAGAGGTAGTAGTCAGTTCCAACTTGGTTAGTGATCGATTGCAGTTAGTTACATCTGGATTGCAGTCTGAGCCATTGACTAAGATTGGCGCATTCTATCAGCATTACATTGTAAGGTATGCTCATCAATTTACCTTTGATGACCATGTTGATGAGATGATGATACAGAGATGTACTTTGGTTCCTAGTGCTTATCATTAGTTATGGGATAGTTTAACACCTCGGGATGAGAGTTGTGATGGGCACGACATGGTGATAGGTTCTACAGTTGACAGCTTGATAATACATGACTTTGAGCAAGAGTTTCAGAGTGATGCTTCAGCGAGTGTTGTTATTGATTCTACTCCTTTGGCTATGACATCTCCTGACTTAGCTGGTGATCAGTCACAGTGGGTTGTATCACTTGTTCATGGTGAGCTATTGACTGAGGTTGGTTTTTTTTATCAACATTATATTGCAAGGTATGTACATCAGTTAGCATTTGATCATTGTGTTGAGGAGTTGATGGCAGGAAAATTTGGTTTGGGTTCCAATTCTTGCTGTTTATTTTGTGATGGCTTTTCACCATCAGGGGTGCATGGGAGTTATGGTTATGAGATAGTGGTCGGTGATCTATAGAGTTGTGTTGACTGTAGGAGTTGTATAGTGTGTGGATTCTCCATACTTGGTACAGTTTCCTTCGGGAGCATTCACCATTGTTACAGAGTTGGATTGTACATTCCGTATAGGCCAGTGGAATGCATTGATGGTATTTACTGTGTTGGTAGTTTGATTTGTCTGCTTTACTTGGGTTTTGATGTTCTAAGAGTTTGTGTCTCGTGGGTTTCTGACTGTGGCAGTGGTGATTTTGGAGTTTTGTTGAGCTGTAATTGTCAGTTTGATTATGGATTCCTCTTGGTCATATTGCAAAGGATATTTCAGGAGCCTGTGTTAATTGGCAGTAGTATAGTTCATGACTACATTTGGGATCCAGGTGGATTGATTGGTTTATTGTTTAGTGATTTCTTGAGGAAAAACAATATTTGGGAGGGGAGGACTTGTCATGTCCCCTTTTCAAATAATTAAAAATAATAATCTTTGCTAAGACAGGCAGGCCCAAAAAGGTGAAGTTTTGGAAAAAGGGGATAATATTTGGAAGCTAATGGACTAATAAATGAAGATTATTATTAAAATATGTTTTATTAACCCCTCTTGGATGTGAGTTAGGGTTATGCCCTCTTTTAAGGGGTTTGGAGGCATTTTGGGCTCATTCCATAACTTGATTTTTGCTCATTTCTTTGTTATTCTTCAGAGGCTGCCAAACCTGTGGAGAAGGAGACCCAAGAACGGGAGTTTTCAGGTTTCTAGGAAGGCTAAGTATGAGAGTTTGAAGCCATTCCATGTGCATGCTCATGTAGAGTTTGCCTTTGTGCTGAACAGTGCAGATTTGTGGTTTTTTCGGGTGTGTTTTTTGTAAGAGTTTGGTGTTTCCGGTTGAGTATTTCATATCAGTTTGGGTTGCTGCTGTATTTTAGACTTTTAGATCTTAAAATAGATTTGAATATATGTATTTGGTTGTGATTATACTTCTGTGATAGATTATTAGTGTTTTTTTGGTGTTTCTGGGCTATTCTATGCTGTTTTCGGGAGCCCGATGAGCATTGTTTGTTATCCTCCGTTTGGGAGCTGTTGTGTAAATGTTATACAGATCTGAAAATGTTATTTTTTAGGCTGTTATTTTTCTTAAATTTCTATAAAAATTTTCACTTTCAGATTTACTAATAATATGTGAAGCTATGAAGTTTTTGGCACTATTTCCATCATACCCGATTTGGGGTTTATTGAGAAATTGGTGGATCTTTGAAAGATTGGTTGTTTGATCTTAAAGATCTGATTAGAGGCTTGAAATATCATATAAAACCAGAGAAAGGGACATTTCATACATTTCTAGGCTTCATGGGTATGACTCAGTCATTACCAATCTCATGGTAAATTCTTGGAAGGATGGTAGGGTTAAGATTGATGGTTGTTACATCATGTTAAGGTGGAGGTCATTACCCATGTCACTAAAATCCCTAATGAGGGTTTAAATTTCTATAGAGACAAAAAGTTTCTATGAATACGGTAGACAATTTTGCCAAGAACACAGATCAGAAGGAGCTACTGAAAAGTGAGACTTACTATGAGATGGACTCAATTAAGAAGCTCTGGAGGTATGTGTTAAGGGCCATCATTGAGTTTATGTCTCTAGACACGAGGTTTGATAGGGTTAGAACCCATCAATTTTATTTTCTCAAATATTTTTGTTATGGGGCTAACGTTTCTTTTCCTTTCTACCTATATTGTTCCATGAACAAAAATATTTTGGGGTATAAGAAAAAACCTAGTGCTAACCCTACTTTGCATGAGGGGTTACTTCTTTTGCTCTATGAATATTTTATAGCTCAATCTAGGAGTAAATCCCTATCTCATGTTGTGGTTGCTTCTGAGAATATGGTGAGCTCCAATTTTTTCTCAAACATGGAGGAATTCCAGATCTTAAGCTCGGAGGAGGAGGAAGAATATCATTCATCAGTGAAGAAGACTAGGGCAAGAGACAAGGATACTCCTACTCCAAGAAAAATTCCTTGTAGGAAAAGCCTTAGGGGTCATGTGCCCAAAATAGCTGGTCAAGGGGAAGAAGAGTGCAATGAGGAAGTACACTACATGGATATAGATGAGGAGAATAAGGGGGTGGATGATGAGACTAGAGAGAAGTTGGCTAGTAACCCCAAAAAGAAGCAAAAGAGGAATAAAGAGGAGGACATGCCTCTAGAGTGGAAAAATGATATGGGTATGGAGATCTATTTTCTCCCTCCCCTTCCCGTTCCTCCATAGGAGCAAGAAAAGGAGAAACTGGGGGAGGGAAGTAGTGAGGTTGTTATAAAAGATAGGTGTATGGCTTGGAAAAATTTCAATGGCAAAACCTCAAAAATGAGGATTGTGAGAAAAGTTATGAATCCCCAAATCCTTGAAGAAAAAGAGGGTAAGATCTAATTGGAAGAACTAATAGAACTAGGGCTGGTAGCCATCACAGACAATGTGAGGGAGGTGGATATGAATTTGTTCAATAATGAAAAAAAAAACATGATTGATAACTTTCAATCTATAAAATGGCTTTTCCATGAGTTGGAGGAGGTAAAAGAAGGAATGAGAGAATTGGAAAGCTAGGGAAAGAAGAATGAGCAAGGGAACCTAACAAACCAAGGGGATGAAATCAGGATGGTTGAAAGAAGGATGCAAAATCTAGAGACTTTCAACCACAACATTACTAACCAGATGCTCACTATTATGAATTCTCTCAATGAAAACATTGTCAGTCTTGGGGGTAAGTTGAAAGCCAAGGGTTTTGTCATGGAAAAGGATGGGAATGACAATGATGAAGACAATATGGAAGAGGAGACCATAACGAAAATAACCTAAAGCCACTTAATTGAAGCTGTGAGAAGAACTACGAGCTCATGGCAGAGAAGATTAAGAGAGCCCATGAAGTGGTAGAGACTATCCAAGACCTCAAAAGGAAGGTAGGAGAGTAAGTGAAGAATTTTTAAGTTCCTTCTTTGGTTTCTGTTGTCTCTATAGGTTTCTTTCTTTTTGGCTTTTTGCCTGTTTCTTGTTCTGGCCTTTCTATTGGTCGTTGTTCTATTGTTGGACTTGTTTTGTTAATTTGTAGACCTTTGTTATGTAAGAACTTTTGGGTTTTAGGATCCATGTAAAACCTATTTTTCTTAATCAAAAACATTGTCTATATATATAATTTTAAATTATTTTAAATATATGATATGATCATGTTATTTGCTGTATCTAAAATCACACCTATAAATATATGTCTATCTTTATACATGTATAGTTCAAAGTAATATGGTTTATCTCCAACATCATATTGTCTTTGTATATACACATTGTAATGCCCTGCCAAGGGATCCAAAAGAATTAACCTAAAGCTTCACTAAGTTTTTCAAACAATTTTTTTTTTTTAACATGAAAGATAAACCATTCACATCAAACACATAGTAGCAGAAGCAATAACGTACATATAACTAAAAGCATACGTAAGCATACATAACAAGTTACATTCCTTAAAGATCCCAAGACATTGAGTCACATTTAATCTAATTAATACTAAGTCTAACAACTACCACATCCACATTAAAGAATAATTTAAAAAGTCCAATGTCCGTAATATACATTTGTTCCAAATGCCTATTTGAAATGCTCAATCATCCACTATACATGGCATAGGGTACGAAAAGCTTAAAAGAATATACATATCTAAAAATAAAAATACATCATCCTCATCGAATCCATGATACAAGTGCAACATAGTAAATGAAACTATTAACATACATGATACATATATCCATCATAAAACACAACCAATCTAAGTGTGTGGTTCCTCCCAACCGTTACTAGCATCATTAGATCATCATGTGCCCTAGCCATGCCTCTGTGCATAACATCCCAAGTCACCAAAGAGATCACCAGTATTATCATAGTAGGAATGTCACTCCTAAAACATACTACAACATATGCAGAAAGAAATCTAACATGCTACAACATATGCATAAAGAAATCTAATCATGCAAAATAGAGCATAAGATGATTCTTTAAATTAGATAACATCATCTATCACATGCTAATCATCAATATAAAGAAACATACCAGTAAATAACATCCATCATAAGATCCAAGAACTGAATGAAGATAAATACCAACAAACAATGCTCCAACCATGCTGTCTCGGGCGGATTTCAAATGGTAAGAGTGAAAAAGCACTACCACTTGACCACATGGAACCTAAATGGCCCACTCCCACCGCACTGAGGAGATAGTCTCAAATCCCAAATAGGATATCAAATCACATAACACAAGATAAAAAATCACATAACACAAGTACTCTTTAAGTCCAAGAATCCTAAAAGTATGCTAACTCAATGGTTCCAACACACAGGTCAACATCTACACCCAGAGGCACAACAAATGTAGGAAACCTACTATGTAAGCGAGAAAGTGTCATCACATGAATCATGCTAGAGTTACCTTGCTAGTCTCTTAATAGACCCCGACCCCCTAGTGATCCCTATGTGGCCACTACTATCCTCTCATACTGATGAGGCATACTACAGAATGCAAGGTTGCGACCAAGCGTTCTCTCTACTCCCATCCTAGTCTATACTAGCACTCGAGGCATGAGCGAGAACATACAATTATCTTATTAGGTTCATTTTAATTTCCATTTAGTGTAAATGTTTTCACTTATTAAATAACTTACAATGAGTTACCCTGGCAGCCACTTAGGGCCCCGACCCCCATTGCAAGCCACTTCTTGAAACTACAAGTAGATAACCAACCCTAGGCTTATGAAAACACAAATCACAAAATCACCTCAGTCCTATAGAAGCGATTGGAAAGCATCATAAAGATAATAAAAATAATCACATCAGTTCTCCATGAGCAACTAAAAAGTATCTAATGATAATCATAATGTCCATCAGTTCTCAATTAGCAACCAAAAAGTATCTCAAAGTAATACTGATCAAAGACTCCAAAATGATCAAGGAAAAACATGTCAGAACATGACATCATCAAGATCAAAACAAACACTTTAGTCCCATCAAGGTGACTAGAAAGTAATCTAAGTATAACTGATCGATGACTCAAACATGGTTAAGTCAAGTGTCTCATACACATAAATCTCAGCTTCACACAAGAAGAATGAAGAGCATCAACGAACGATAAATACAAGCATCTCATAGAGCATACCATCACATTACCATGGTTGGGTTTAGAAAGATTGAGATCAAATAACATCAACATGCCATCACATTCGCATAAATCCCAAGCCTCTGGTAGACATCCTAATTGGTCAACACTCTAGGACCACCTAAACCCCAAACACGGATAGCATAAAGAACAAGATACAAACACATATTTTAGTTTGCTTTCGCAATCACATGGATAAGTCAAATATGAGATTTTAGTTTTTGTTTCAAGTATATTTCAAGTGTATAAAATTCTTCATTTAATTTCCAAGTCAACCCATTTATCTTTTCAAATAAAACATAGAATAATCCCTCCATTATTTTAAAACAATTTTCTAAAATAGTCAAAAGATAATTATTTACTTATTTAAATCATTAAACTAATTCCCATTGACTTTTAATAAAATCATTGCATTATTTTACTAAAATCAATGTTACTAATAATTAAATGAAACTACCTTAATTTCAAGAGCATCTCCCATTATTCAAATCATAAGAATAATACTTATCAACTTTCAAATAATTGGTTTACAATTTCCTTAAAACACTTCAAGGACAATCATTTATTTAAAATAATCTTCATTGACTTTAAGTAAAATCAATCTCATTAATAATTCAATTATTTAATTCCACTAAACACTTCTTAATATCTCTTTTCTTTTAATTTTTGGTCATTTAAAAATCCATTTACTTAAATTGACTAATAATTAATTACACTTCTTCTACTATTAACTAATCTTAATTTAATTTAATTTAATTAGATTAGTTAATAAATCATATAAAACTAATGCATATTAATAAGATTCTATTTTAATTCGAACCCAAACCCGAATCAATTTCCAAATCTTGATTCTACTAAGGGAAGATTGCAATAATATTTTTAATTCCCATAATTGGATGAAACAATATGCATGTCTGAATTCCAAATTACAAAATTGAAGATTCATTCATAGAGAATCATTTAGACACACATAACATACATGATGAAGACATGAAAAGAAAGAGCATAAAATATGCAAAATAATCATGAGTGCCTACTTGAACATTGATGCTAATTCGCTACACCTCATAAAATTGTAGAGAAGCTCCTCCTCTTAGAACCTTCTCCTTTCCAAAAATTCCTTCCTTCTCCAACATTTGCAATTCTTCCAAGAACCTAACCTCCCCCCCCCCCAAGTGACTAGGAGTGCTTGTATGATCTGATTAGGATCTAGGACTATTACAGAGAAATGCTTAACATTATTTCATAAAGTAAAATTTCAAAGCATTAATTAGCAAATTAACACAACTTAAATGCTAAAATGAACAAAGCATAAAAAGGTAATGACTGAAAGAAAGAGAGTAGAGAGACATAAGACAAAACACGATTGATAACGGAGTTCGTCTGTGGGTCGGACTACATCTCTGGGTCCTGCTCCAATAGAGAGACCAATCTGATTTGCTCCAAAATAAATTACAAGTGTTCAAGATATTCCCTTCAAGCACAATTGCAGCATTACTCTCCAATGAGTAGGAATAATCATCAAGTCTCCAAGATCATAATCTCTTTCTAATCACCTGGATGCCTTTCCAAAGCCTACTACCCCCATTTTATACATCAAATTTAGCCAAAAATGGGCTAAAACAATTAACAAACATAATCCCCTATTTTGATTACATATTTTTCGAATTTGCCCCTTTTACCATTATTTTGTTATGATCTCCCACCAAAATTAAGGATTTGTTTTCAACAAATACCCTTAATTAAATAAGCTTGGGTGGATTTGTTATGAATAGATAACAACTCTTCTCTTAATATTACATATGCCATAAATAGCCCATTGATTGGCCTTAATTTTAAGAGGCCAATGGTTAGGAGTTCAACTCCCATTATCTCATTCCTTTAATTTGAATTAAATAGCTATTTTAATTCGAATTTGAATGTTTTCCCTCTCTTTATGATTTTGTGATGTCATGCTGACATCATCAAAATCCATACTTTTGCTTGAATTTGAAACCATCATAACTTTTATATCCGATCTCCATTCTTGATGAAACGAACACCATTGGAAAGCTTTTGACGAGCTCTTTCATTTGAAATCCATTGTCAAATAGTTTTGAGATGATTATTTTTTCACCCTTTTATGGCCTCTAGTCCCAGTTTGACCAAACTTTGACTAGTCATACTTTTTGCACTTGAACTCCAATTTTTCTCGTTCAAGTTATGTTGGAGTCAAAATTGTGAACACTTTGTAATGATGTTGATTCTTGGAGCATTGGGGACATTTTACTTTTCAGTAATTTTTATCACCTGGATCAAGCCTCCCCACTAAAGAGCTTTCGGACCTCCGAAAGTTTGGATTACTCAAAAAGAAGGTGAGGGTATAGTTCCCTCACTTTACCAATCTCCATCCATCTTTCCTTGCTTGGATGCATCCCCTTCAATCCCACTCAGAGGTATTCAACTGGTCCTCTTCTTGAAGTTTTGACATTCCTGTCTAGGATAACATCTTCTGGCAATTCTGACATATACTCTAGTGATAGATCATCGACTGATGGAACCTAAACACTAATGTCTTCATCCAAGATCATTGGAGGTTCATATAACTTCAAATTCTCAACATTGACAACTGAGTAAATTTGCATGTATGGAGGAAGATTAAGGCGGAAAGCATTGGTACCAATCTTCTCTAAGATTTTAAAAGGACCATACCTGATAGGCTTGAGCTTCCTTCCTTCACCTTGCATTCTTTCCTTGCTGATATGTAACCAAACTCTGTCACCAACTTGGAATTGGTGATCAATGCGATGCTTATCATGGTGAGCTTTGTATTTTGCTTGGCTCTGCCCCAACTATGCTTCTACTGCCTGATGGATTGCTTGGACCTTCTGGATGAACTTTAAAGCCTTTTCTGCATCATGGCATCCATCTACAACATCGTCCTTCCCAAAAGCAAAATCCATTGGTGTCTTAAGCAAGTAATCGAAGCAAGTCTCAAAAGGAGACCTCTTTGTAGAAGAGTGTGCCGCATGGTTGTAAGCATGCTGCACATAATGAAGACTTTCATCCCACAACTTAAGATGTTTGTTACAATAGCCTCTAAGTAGATGCACAACTATCCTATTCACTACCTATGTCTGTCCGTCGGTCTGCAGATCGAAGGCTATACTCTTCTTCAGCTTGGTGTCCATGAGTCCCCACAAAGATGACCAAAATTCCCCTAAAAATTGAGAATCTCGATCTGATACAATAGAAGTGGGTAACCCAAAATGAACCCATACATTTTGAAAGTACAAATGAGCTGTCAGTTCAGCAGTGACCTGCTTTTTACAAGGCATTAAAATACACATTTTGCTGAACCGATCAACTACTACATACAAATAATCATGACCCTTCCTAGACATAGGTAAACCTCCCACAAAGTCCATAGACACACTTTCCCATGGACGAGATGGTACAGGTAATGGTGCGTAAAAACCCAATTTCCTATTACTTGGTTTGTTGGTTGCACACATTACAGATAATTTTATATACTTGGTGACAGTTTCCTACATATGAGGCCAGTAACAATATTTTTGCACTTGAGCTAATGTCTTACTTACGCCGAAATGCCCTGCAATCAAAGAAGTGTGTGCTTCATGGATTACATGTGCATGTTCATCTTTAGGAATGCATAGTTTTCCCAAGTGGTACAACAAATTGTCCTGCACATAGTAATCTTTCTCTTCCACATGTTTACCCTAGATTAGAGTTGCATAGATATCCTTAAAGTTCTCATCATTAGCATATTGTTCCTAAAAACTTTCATGAACCATAGAACTATTTTGAAGGATTATCAACGCATTCTGAACAAGAGGTCTAGACAACATATTTGCTACTTTGTTATGGGAGCCCTTCTTATACTTAATTACCAAATGAAATTGTTGTAGAAAACCCATCCACCTAAAGTGCCTACTTTGTTGCAACTTAGATTGTGAGTGCAAATATTGTAGTGGCTGGTGATCGGTGTGGATTACAGTTTCTTTTTCCATTAAGTAATGTTTCCATTTTTTAACACTCTGAACTAAAGCATAAAGTTCTTTATCATACGTAGGATAGTTACTTACTGCTCCTGAAAAATTTTCAGAGTGGTAGCATACTGGTTTACCTCCTTGCATGAGTACAGCTCCCATGGCAAACCCGCTCGCATCTGTCTCAATCTCAAATGGTTGATGTAAATCAGGTAGAGCTAGAACTAGTGCGGTGCTCAACTTTTCCTTCAAAGTATTGAAAGCCTTTTGTTGTAGACTTCCCCACTGAAAATTTGTCTTGGTACTAGTTAATGCATGCAACGGTGATGCAATGAAAGAGAAGTTTGCAATGAACTTCCTCCAGTACTAAACTGCACCTAAGAAACTCCTGACTTCTATAAATATACTTGGCTTAGGCCATTTTACAATACATTCAACCTTTGTAGGGTCTACTTTCAATTGACCATTCCCTACAACATAGCCTAAGTACACTAAGGATGTCTTAGCGAATTCGCATTTTGACATCTTTACATAGAATTTTTCTTTTCTCAATACATCAAGAACTTTCTTTACATGAATCACATGATCATCCCAAGACTTACTAAATACAAGAATATCATCTAAATAGACTATGACAAAATCATCAATAAAGGGATGGAAGACATCATTCATGACTCTCATAAATGTAGCTGGTGCATTACAAAGCCCAAATGGCATGACCAACCACTCAAAAAGTCCCTGTTTTGTCTTAAAAGCAGTTTTCCAAATATCACTTTCTGCGATTCTTATTTGATGATATCCTCTACGTAAGTCTAGCTTAGTGAAATAAATTGCATGTTTCAATTGATCAAGTAAATCATCAATTCTAGGAAGAGGGTACTTGTTGTTTAGGAGAACCACAAGGAGAAGTACTAGGACAGATAACTCCTTTCTCGACTAGTTCTTGAACTTTCTTCTTGATTTCTTCATTTTGCAATACTGATAAGTGGTACATACCGATATTAGGAAGTGGTGCATCTTGCTGCAACTGAATCTCATGTTGTATCTCTCTCTTAGGAGGCAATCCTTTTGGTTCTTGAAACAAGTCATCATAAGCGAAAACAACTTTGACCATTTTAGCCTTATTTTTTGGATCACATCCCTTAAATGCCTCAGATATTTCATCTTCTTTGGCTTTTACAAGCATTAACACAAAGTTCTTAGTAGAGTTGACTAACCTTTTCATTTGACCAACATTGACTAATGCTAGATTAGTCTTAACCTTATGTGCCCGTACAATGTATTCAATATTGTCTTTAAATAAATGATACTTGTTTCCCCCCCTATAGAAGATAGCCTGTCGATCATACAAATAGGGACTCCCAAGTACAAGACCACAAATATCTAAAGGGACTACATTAGCTTCTACCTCATCCAAAAAGTTTGCAGTGATAGCAAATCTTAACTTGCATTGTTTAGTTACTTGTAACTATGCATCATCGCAAACCCATCCAAGAGGATATGGTTTTGGATGAGGTGTTGTAGTCAAGTTAAGCTTTTTAACAACTTCTTCAGATATCAAATTAACTTGAGAACCCATATCAAATAATGTATCAACCTTAGTATGCTTGATAACAACTCGGATGTGAAATAATTCATTCCTTTTCTTATCATTCTTAGGAGTAGATTCTTTACTTGTACTTACACTTATGCTAGAAGAACTTGTAGTCGATGAAAGAGATATACCTTCTCCTTTACCTTGAATCCCAGTAGCAACAAGCTTTGTCTCATCTTCGGAGTCAGATCCAAGATCTTGTTGAGTTATAGTAGTAGTCTTTTGTTTGCCTTTGTTTCTACCAAATCGCTTCGGCCTCTTTTCAGGATGCAACTTCCAGCACTTAGAATCATCATGCCCTTCTTTCTTGCAATTTGAGCATGTGGGGTTCTCACCCTCTTTCTTTACTATTGCTGTCTTTTTACCCTTTCCTTTTCCTTTGAACTTTTCCTCATACTTAGATGGCTTTTTATCAGACTTATCAATAAAAGTACCCTTGCCCCTTGATTCTAAGTGTGTTGCCTAGACACATACTTAATCCAAATTACAAGGATTTAGGACGAGAATAGAATGCCTTAGGTAAGAATGAAGACCACCTATATACTTGAGTAAGGTGTCCTGAGTATATAATGGGACATTTAATGAAATAGCCTTTTTATGAAATTCATGGGTGTTATCCTGGACAGACTGACCTTTCCCTTGCCTAAAATGTTGCCAGTTCATCATTAACTGCTGCATATGGCCTAGGGGGTAGAACTGCTTCTTTAAAGCAGTAACAAATTCTAACCAAGACAAATTAAACTTACCATGCTGTGAAGTTTCATCTAGAGACCTACTCTCCCACCAAGTTAAGGCTACACCACCTAATCGAAGAGTGGCTAATGGAATTCTATCAACATCATCTACAAGGTTTTGAACTCTAGAGTAGACTTCTACTTGCTAAATTCAGTCATCTAGTTTTTCAGCATTTAACTCCCCACAATATTTTGGCAAGTCAAACTTTACATCCAACTTGATTCGAGGCTTATGTCCACCCTTAAAAATATTAGAAGACTCGGAATGGGTAGAAGAAGGAGAAGAGGGGGGAGAAGGAGATGAGGGAGAAGAAGGAGAAGATGGAGGTGTCTTTGGTGGATCATGATCATCGCCTTTCTTTTTTCCTTTGTCCTTTTGAGTTGCACGTCTTCGCATCTTCTCTTCTCTTTCTTGTACCAAAACTTCTACCATTGTCTGCAAATTCTAAAGAGTCTTCTGAATACTCTTATCTTGAAAAGCTTGTCCACCACCTTCATCTGCCATATGTGATGATGGTTTAGTCCTTCATTTTCCAATCTCAGGATTGTATTCCTCAAGCTTTCCTTCACCTTTCTCAATCTTGGATCTTGTTAGCATTCAAATCTGCAATACTAGTCCAACAAAAGCTTTGATACCAAATTTGATCTGATTAGGATCTAGGACTATTACACAGGAATGCTTAACATTATTTCATAAAGTAAAATTTCAAAGCGTTAATTAGCAAATTAACACAACTTAAATGCTGAAATGAACAAAGCATAAAAAGGTAATGACTGAAAGAAAGAGAGTAGAGAGACATAAGACAAAACACGATTGATAACGGAGTTCGTCCGCAGGTCAGACTACATCTGCGGGTCTTGTTCCAATTGAGAGACCGATCCGATTTGCTCCAAAATCAATTACAAGTGTTCAAGATCTTCCCTTCAAGCACAATTGCAGCATTACTCTCCAATATGCAGGAATAATCATCAAGTCTCCAAGATCATAATCTCCTTCTCATCACCTGGATGCCTTTCCAAAGCCTACTACCCCCATTTTATACATCAAATTTAGCCAAAAATAAGCTAAAACAATTAACAAACATAATCCCCTATTTTGATTACATATTTTCGAATTTGCCCCTTTTACCATTATTTTGTTATGATGTCCGACCAAAATTAAGGGTTTGTTTTCAACAAATACCCTTAATTAAATAAGCTTGGGCGGATTTGTTATGAATAGGTAACAACTCTTCCCTTAACATTACATATGCCATAAATAGCCCATTGGTTGGCCTTAATTTTAGGAGGCCAATGGTTAGGAGTTCAACTCCCATTATCTCATTCCTTTAATTCGAATTAAATAGCTATTTTAATTCGAATTTGAATGTTTTCCCTCTCTTTATGATTTTGTGATGTCATGCTGACATCATCAAAATTCATACTTTTGCTTGAATTTGAAACCATCATAACTTTTATATCTGATCTCTATTCTTGATGAAACAAACGCCATTGGAAAGCTTTTGATGAGCTCTTTCATTTGAAATCCATTGCCAAATACTTTTGAGATGACTATTTTTTCACCCTTTTATGGCCTCTAGTCCCAATTTGACCAAACTTTGACCAGTCATACTTTTTGCACTTGAACTCCAATTTTTCTCGTTCGAGTTATGTTGGAGTCAAAATTGTGAACACTTTGTAATGATGTTGATTCTTGGAGCATTGGGGACATTTTACTTTTTAGTAATTTTTATCCCCTGGATCATTGTAGAAGCATATGAGGATAACCATACACACTAGGAGAGCCTCTATATAAAGGCCTCTAAGATGCACCTAGAATGTGGGTATGTGCAGGATCATGGTGTACCAAACTATGGCGTTAAGTGGCAGTGAAAAATCAGAAAATCAGGGTTATGTCAACTTGACACATAATTTTAAAGTAGTTATGTACTTTATATCAAAAAGTTGTAAGAAAATAATCTATAAGAAATTGAATGTAGTTTCTAAACTACTAGGCCTTATCAGGAGAAAAAAATAATTGATTAGTCAAAAAGTTGAATTTTAATGCAGTACTACAAAAATTTCAAGGCAAAAATAAAAAGTAGGTGTATGTCTGACCACCTTAATCAAAATCAAATGATAATATTTTTTTAATATAATTATAGATATGAAAAGTAGACTCATGCCCGGATGTGACGCATATTTTTTGATATTTTTATTCCAAATAAATAATTAAATATGAATTTTTTACCAAAACTTTTTCGGAAAAAAAAAAGTCCCGTGTCTGACCACCTTAATTAATAAATTTTTTACCAAATTTAATTTTATTTTATTTTTTCTTATACTAGGCGAAGCATAGAATGTGACGCAACTTTTAGATTTAAAAAATGTTATACCGTTTGAAAATTATAGCTATTTTTCAATCAGTATGTTAATCAGCACTTTACAATAATCTTCATTGATAATTAACTAATAAATAGTTATCGATCTCAGAATTTGACAGAAATTATATTGATGCAATCTTCAGAGCGATATTAAAAAACCCTTTTCATTTCATTCAATTTCAATCAAAATAACATTGTCAGACGACTACCCGAAGTCTGAGTATCACTAAAACCCTCTTCAAACACGTCTTTTGGGTTGACCGGGTAGGCTTGGTAAATACCAAGCCTAATTGGATATCGGATTTGAAATCGGATATCGGATTTGAAATCGGATATACGATTTGAAATCGGATATCCGATATGGCTAGGTGAATTTTGGTGGAAAATTTGAAATCCCAACCCATTTTGGAGGGAAAACCGGATTTAAGACTTATAGCTTATGATATATAAATTATTTTTGTTATATTACTATGTAAATATGTATTGTAATATTTTATATATATATATATATATATATATATATATATATATATATATATATATATATATATATATATTATAACGTAATGTAAAGATATAACATATAATATATTAATATATAATAATATATTATGTTATTCTCATTATAATCTATAAATATAATTTATATTATTATTATTTTTACTAAAGATAGTAACGTAATATATATATAAAAGTATGTTATTAATATATATATATAATAACGTAATATTTTTATTAAATATAATAACCATATATATATAGATATATAGATATATTATTATATTAATATGTATGTTATTAATATATATGTATATTATTAATATATATGAGTCAAAGGGGGTCATAGGTTGACCTATGACCCCTTTCGACCCATTACATAACAACATATGTCCCTAGGGGTCCTAGGAACTTTAGTGACATATTAGAATCATTTTTATGGGTCAAAGGAGGTCATAGGTTGACCTATGAACCCTTTCGATGCATTACATTACGACATATGTCCCTAGGGGTCCTAGGACCCCTAAGGACATATTAGAATCGTTCTTATGGGTCAAAGGGGGTCATAGGTTGACCTATGACCTCATTTAACCCATTAAATGATTACATATGTCCCTAGGGGTCTAGGAGCCATAGGGACATATTAGAATCGATCTTATGGGTCAAAGGGAGTCATAGGTTGACCTATGACCCCCTTCGACCCATTAAATGATGACATATATCCCTAGGGGTCCTAGGACCCCTAGGGACATATTAGAATCGTCCATATGGGTCAAAGGGCGTCATAGGTTGACCTATGACCCCCTTTGACCCATTACATGATGACATATGTCCCTAGGGGTCCTAGCACCCCTAGGGACATATTAGAATCATTCATATGGGTTGAAGGGGCTCATAGGTTGACTTATGATCCCCTTCGACCCATTACATAATGACATATGTCCCTAGAGGTCCTAGGACCCATAGGGACATATTAGAATCATTCTTATGGGTCCAACCTATGACCCCCTTTGACACATTACATGATGACATGTCCCTAGGGGTCTTGGGACCCCTAGGGACATATTAGAATCGTTCATATGGGTCAAAGGGGGTCATAGGTTGATCTATGACACCCTTCGAACCATTACATGAAGACATTTGTCCCTAGGGTTCCTAAGACCCCTAGGGACATATTAGAATCGTTCATATGGGTCAAAGGAGGTCATAGGGTGACGTAGGACCCCCTTCGACCCATTAAACGATGACATATATCCTTAGGGGTTCTAGGACCCATAGGGACATATTAGAATTATTCATATGGATCAAAGGAGATCATAGGTTGACCTATGAACCCGTTTGACCTATTAAATGATGACATATGTCCCTAGGGGTCCTAAGACCCATAGGGATATATTAGAATTGTTCATATGGATCAAAGGGAGTCATAAGCTGACCTATGACCCCCTTCGACCCATTAAATGATGACATATGTCCCTAAGGGTCCTAGGACACTTAGGGACATATTATAATTGTTCATATGGGTCAAAGGAGGTCATAGGTTGACCTATGACCTCCTTTGACTCATTACATGACAACATATGTCCTGAGGACCCCTAGGGACATATGAGAATAATTTTTATGGGTCAAAGGGGGTCATAGGTTGACCTATGACCCCATTCAACACATTACATGACGGCATATGTCCCTAGGGGTCCTAGGTCCCCTAGGGACATATTAGAATCGTTCATATGGGTCGAAGGGGGTCATAGGTTGACCAATGATCCCCTTCGACCCATTAAATGACAACATATGTCCCTAGGGGTCCTAGGACCACTAGGGACATATTAGAATTGTTCATATCATAGATTGACCTATGACCCCCTTTAACCCATTACATGATGACATATGTCCCTACGACCCCTAGGGACATATGAGAATCATTCTTATGGGTCAAAGGGGATCATAGGTTGACCTATGACCCCCTTTAATGCATTACATGATGACATATGTCCCTAGGGGTCCTAGGACCCCTAGGGAAATATTAGAATCGTTCTTATGGGTCAAAGGTGGTCATAGGGTGACCTATGACACCCTTCAACCCATTAGATGACGACATATGTCTCTAGGGGTGCTAGGACCTCTAGAGACATATTAGAATCATTTTTATGGGTCAAACAGGATCATAGGTCAACCTATGACCTCTTTTGAACCATTACATGATGACATATGTCCCTATGTGTCATAAGAAACCTAGGGACATATTACAATTGTTCATATGGGTCAAAGGGGGTCATAGGTTGACCTATGACCCCCTTTGACCCATTACATGATGACATATGTCTCTAGGGGTCCTAGGACCCCTAGGGACATATTAGAATGCTTCTTATGGGTCAAAGGGGGTCATAGATTGACCTATGACCCCCTTCGACAAATTATATAATGACATATGTCCAGAGGGGTCATAGGAACCCTAGGGACATATTAGAATTATTCTTATGGGTTAAAAAGAGTCATAGGTTGACCTATGACCCCCTTTGACCCTTTACATGATGACATATGTCCCTAGGGGTCCTAAGACCCTAGGACCCCTAGGGACATATTAGAATCGTTCTTATGGGTCAAAGGGGGTCATAGGGTGACCTATGACACCCTTCAACCCATTACATGACAACATATGTCCCTAGGGGTCCTAGGACCCCTATGAACATATTAGAATCATTCTTATGGGTCAAATGGGGTCATAGGTTGACCTATTACATGATGACATATGTCCCTACAGGTCATAGGACACCTAGGGACAAATTAGAATTGTTCATATGGGTAAAAGGGGGTCATAGGTTGACTTATGACCCCATTTGACCTATTAAATGATGACATATATTACTAGGGCTCCTAGAACCCCTAGGGACATATTAGAATTGTTCATTTGGGTCAAAGGAGGTGATAGGTTGACCTATGACCCCCTTCGACCCATTAAATGATGACATATGTCCCTAGGGGTCCTAGGACCCCTAGGGACGTATTAGAATTGTTCATATGGGTCAAAGGGGGTCATAGGTTGACCTATGACCTCCTTTGAACCATTACATGATGACATATGTCCCTAGGACCCCTAGGGACATATGAGAATCGTTCTTATGGGTCAAAGGGTGTCATAGGTTGATCTACGACTCCCTTTGACACATTACATGTCGACATATGTCCCTATGGGTCCTAGGGCCCTTAGGGATATATTAGAATCAATCATATGGGTCGCAAGGGGTCATAGGTTGACCTATGATCCCCTTCGACCCATTATATGACAACATTTGTCCCTAGGGGTCCTACGACCCCTAGGGACATATGAGAATCGTTCTTATGGAAAAAAGGGGGTCATAGGTCATTACATGATGACATATGTCCCTAGGGGTCCTAAGACCCCTAAGGAAATATTAAAATCATTCTTATGGGTCAAAGGTGGTCATAGGTTGACCTATGACCAGCTTCGACCCATTACATGATGACATATGTCCCTAAGGGTCCTCGAAACCCTAGGGACATATTAGAATCATTCTTAGAGGTCTAAGGGGGTCATAGGTTGACCTATGACCCCCTTTGACCCATTACATGATGACATATGTCCCTAGGAGTCATACGACCCCTTAGGGACATATTGGAATGCTTCTTATGGGTCAAAGGGGGTGATAGGTTGACCTATGACCCCCTTCGACACATTACGTGACAACAGATGTCCAAAGGGGTCCTAAGACCCCTAGAGACATATTAGAATCATTCTTATGGGTCAAAGGTGGTCATAGGTTGACATATGACCCCCTTCGAACCATTAAATGATGACATATGTCCCTAAGGGTCCTAGGACCCCTAGGGACATATTAGAATCATTCATATGGGTCAAAGGGAATCATAGGTTGACCTATGACCCCCTTCGACCCATTACATGATGACATATGTCCCTAGGGGTCCTAGCACCCCTAAGGACATATTAGAATCATTCATATGAGTCGAAGGGGGTCATAGGTTGACTTATAATCCCCTTCGACCCATTACATAATGACATATGTCCCTAAAGGTCCTAGGACCCCTAGGGACATATTATAATCATTCTTACGGGTCATAGGTGGTCATAGGTTGACCTATGATCCGCTTCGACACATTACATGATGACATATGTCCCTAGGGGTCCTCGAAACCCTAGGGACATATTAAAATTGTTCTTATGGGTCAAAGGGGGTCATAGGTTGACAATTGACCCACTTCGACACATTACATGATGACGTATGTCCCTAGGGGTCCTAGGACCCCTAAGAACATGTAAGAATGCATCATATGGATCAAAGGGCATCATAGGTTTACCGATGATGCCCTTCAACCCATTAAATGATGACATATGTACATAGGAGTCCTAGGACACCTAGGGACATATTGCAATCATTCTTATGGGTCAAAGACGGTCATAGGTTGACCTATGATCCCTTTCGACCCATTAAATGATAACATATGTTCCTAGGGGTCCTAGGACCCCCAAGGACATATTAGAATCGTTCTTATGTTGCAAAGGGTGTCATAGGTTGACCTATGACCCCCTTTGACCAATTACATGACCACATATGTCCCTAGGGGTCTTAGGACCCCTAGGGACATATTAGAATCATTCTTATGGGTCAAAGGGGCTCATAGGGTGACCTATGACCCCCTTTGACCCATTAGATGATGACATATGTCCTTATTGATCAAAGGGGGTCATAGGTTGACTTATGACCCTCTTCGACACATTACATGACGACATATGTCCCTAGGGGTCCTAGGACACCTAGGGACATATTAGAATGCTTCATATGGGTCAAAGGGTGTCATAGGTTGACCTATAACCTCCTTCGACCCAATAAATGATGACATATATAGTAAAGGGTCCTAGGACCCCTAGGGACGTATTAGAATCGTTCATATGGGTCAAAAGGGGTCATAGGGTGACCTATCTCCCCTTCAACCAATTACATAACGACATATGTCCCTAGGGTTCCTAAGACCCCTAGGGACATATAAGAATCGTTCTTATGGGTCTAAGGGGGTCATAGGTTGACCTATGACCCCTTTTGATCCATTACATGATGACATATGTCCCTAGGGGGTCCTAGGAACCCTAGGGACATATTAGAATCATTCTTATGGGTCAAAGGGGCCCATAGGGGTACCTATGATCCCCTTCGACCTATTAAATGATGACATATGTTCTTAGGGGTCTTAGGACCCCTAGGTAGATATTAGAATAATTTTTATGGGTCTAAGAGGGTCATAAATTAACCTATGAGCCACTTTGACCCATATGAATGATTCTAATATATCCCTAGGGATCACAGGACCCCTAGGGACATATGTCATCATGTAATGGGTCGAAGGGGATCATAGGTCAAACTATGACCCCATTTGACCCATATGAACAATTCTAATATGTCCCTAGGGGTCCTAGGACACCTAGGGACATATGTCATCATGTAATCTGTCGAAGAGGGTCGTAGGGGTCATAGTTCAACCTATGATGCCCTTGAACCTATAAGAATGATTCTAATATGTCTCTAGGGGTCCTAGGACCGCTAGGGACATATGTCGTCATTTAAAGAGTCAAAGGGGGTCATAGGACAACGTATGACCCCCTTTGACCCATAAGAATGATTCTAATATGTCCCTAGGGGTCCTAGGACCGCTAGGTCCATATGTCATCATTTAATGGGTCGAAGGGGGTCATAGGTCAACCTATGACCCCCTTTGACCCATATGAAGCATTCTAATATATTCGTAGGGGTCTTAGGATCCCTAAGGACATATGTCATCATGTAATAGTTCGAAGGGGGTCATAGGTCACCCTATGACCCCCTTTGACCCATAAGAACAATTCTAATATGTCCCTAGGGGTCCTAGGACCCCTAGGGACATATCTTATCATTTAATGGGTAAAAGGGGGTCATAGGTCATCATATGACCCCGTTTGACCCATATGAAGCATTCTAATATGTCCCTAGGTGTCGTAGGACCCCTAGGGACATATGTCATCATGTAATGTGTCGAAGGTGGTCATAGGTCAACCTATGACCCCCTTTGACCCATAAGAATGATTCTAATATGTCCTTAGGGGTCCTAAGACCCCTAAGGATATATGTCGTCATTTAATGGGTCGAAGGGGGTCATAGGTCAACCTATGACACCCTTTGACCCATATGAAGCATTCTAATATGTCCCTAGGTGTCCTAGGACCCCTAGGGACATATGTCATCATTTAATGGGTTGATGGGGGTCATAGGTCACCCTATGACCCCCTTTGACCCATAAGGACGATTCTAATATCTCCCTGGGGGTCCTAGGACCCCTAGGGACATATGTCATCATGTAATTTGTCGAAGGAGGTCATAGGTCAACCTATGACCCCCTTTGACCCATAAGAACGATTCTAATATGTCCCTAGGGGTCCTAGGAACCCTAAGAACATATGTCATCATTTAATGGGTCAGATGGGGTCATAGGTCAACCTATGACCCCCTTTGACCCATATGAAGCATTCTAATATGTTCGTAGGGGTCCTAAGATCCCTAAGGACATATGTCATCATGTAATGGTTCGAGGGGGGTCATAGGTCACCCTATGACCCCTTTTGACCCATAAGAACAATTCTAATATGTCCCTAGGGGTCCTAGGACCCCTAGTGACATATCTTATCATTTAATGGGTAAAAGGGGGTCACAGGACATCATATGACCCCATTTGACCCATATGAAGCATTCTAATATGTCCCTAAGGGTCTTAGGACCCCTAGGGACATATGTCATCATGTAATGTGTTGAAGGTGGTCATAGGTCAACCTATGACTCTCTTTGACCCATATGAACGATTCTAATATGTTCCTAGGGGTCCTAAGACCCCTAAGAACATATGTCATCATTTAATGGGTCAAAGGGGGTCATAGGTCAACCTATGACCCCCTTTGATCCATATGAACGATTCTAATATGTCCTTATGGGTCCTAAGACCCCTAGGGACATATGTCATCATATAATGGGTCGAAGGGGGTCATAGGTCAACCTATGACCCCCTTAGACCCATATGAAAGATTCTAATATGTCCCTAGGGGTCCTAGGACCCCTAGGGACTATGTCATCATGTAATGGGTCGTGAACAATTATAAGATGTTCCTAGGGGTCCTAGGACCCCTAGGAAAATATGTCATCATGTAATTGGTCAAAGGGGGTCATAGGTCAACCTATGACCCCCTTTGACTCATAAGAATGATTCTAATATGTCCCTAGGGCTCCTAGGACCCATAGGGACATATGTCATCATTTAATGGTTCGAAGGGGCTCATAGGTCAACCTATGACCCCCTTTGACCCATATGAATGAATCTAATATGTTCCTTTAAGACCCCTAGGGACATACGTCGTCATGTAATATGTCAAAGGGGGTTAGAGGTTAACCTGTGACCTTCTTTGAGCCATAAAAATGATTCTAATATGTCCCTAGGGGTCCTAGGACCCCTAGGGAGATATGTCGTCATATGATGGGTTGATGAGGGTCATAGGTCAACCTATGACCCGCTTTGACCTATATGAAGTATTCTAATATGTCCCTAGGGGTCCTAGGACCCCTATGGACATATATCGTCAGGTAATGGGTCGAAGGGGGGTCATAGGTCACCCTATGACTCCCTTTGACCGATTAGAAGGATTCTAATATGTCCCTAGGGGTCTTAAGACCCCTAGGGACATATGTAGTCATGTAATGGGTCAAAGGGGGTTATAGGTCAACCTATGACCCCCTTTGACCCATAAGAATGATTGTAATATGTCTTTAGGGGTCCTAGCACACCTAGGGACAAATGTCATCATTTAATGGGTTGAAGGGGGTCATAAGTCAACCTATGACCCCCGTTGATCCATAAGAACAGTTCTAATATGTCCCTAAGGGTCCTAGGATCAGTAGGGACATATGTTGTCATTTAATGGGTCAAAGGGGGTCATTGGTAAACCTATGACCTCCTTTGACCCATATGAACGATTCTAATATGTCCCGAGGGATCCTAGGACCCCTGGGGACATATGTCATCATGTAATGGGTCGAACAGGGTCATAGGTCAATCTATGACCCCCTTTAACCCATATGAATGATTCTAATATGTCCCTAGGGATCCTAGGACCCCTGGGGACATATGTCATCATGTAATGGGTTGAAGATTCTAATATGTCCCTAGGGGTCCTAGGACCCCTAGGGATATATGTTGTCATTTAATGGATCGAAGGGGGTCATAGGTCAACCTATGACCCCCTTTGACCCATATGAAACATTCTAATATGTCCCTAGGGGTCCTAGGACCCCTAGGGACATATGTCGTCATGTAATGGGTCAAAGGGGGTTAGAGGTCAACCTATGATCCCCTGTGACCCATAAGAATGATTGTAATATGTCCCTAGGGGTCTTAGGACCCCTAGCTATATATGTCATCATTTAATGGGTCGAAGGGGGTCATAGGTTAACCTATGACACCGTTTGACCCAAATGAAGCATTCTAATATGTCCCTAGGTGTCCTAGGACCCCTAGGGACATATGTCATCATGTAATGTGTCGAAGAGGGTCATATATCAACGTATGACCCCCTTTGACTCATAAGAATGATTCTAATATGTCCTTAGGGGTCCTAGGACCCCTAGGGACATATGTTGTCATCTAATGGGTCGAAGGGGGTCATAGGTCACCCTATGAGCCTCTTTGACCCATAAGAATGATTCTAATATGTCCCTTACAGACATATGTCATCATTTAATGGGTCAAAGAGGGTCATAGGTCAACCTATGACCCCCTTTGACCCATATGAAGTATTCTAATATGTCCCTAGGTGTCGTAGGACCCCTAGGGACATATGTCATCATGTAATGTGTCGAAGGGGGTCATAGTTCACCCTATGACCCCTTTCAAACCATATGAAAGATTCTAATATGTCCCTAGGGGTCTTAGGACCCTTAGGGACATATGTCATCGTAGAATGTGTGGAAGGGGGTCATATGTCACCCTATGATTCCCTTCGACCCATATGAATGATTCTAATATGTCCCTAGGGGTCTTATGACCCCTAAGGACATATGTCATCGTGGAATGTGTTGAAGGTGGTCATTGGTCACCCTATGACCCCCTTCGACCCATATGAATGATTCTAATATGTCCCAAAGGGTCCTAGGACCCCTAGGGACAAATGTCGTCTTGTAATATGTCGAAAGGGTTCATAGGTCATCTTGTGACCCCCTTCGACCCATATAAACTATTCTAATATGTCCCTAGGGGTCCTAGGATCCCTTAGAGACATATGTCATCATGGAATGTGTCGAAAGGGGTCATAGGTCATCCTGTGAGCCCTTTTGACCCATATAAATGACTCCACTAGAAATAATATAGTAAAAATAATAATAATATAGTATAACAATCATATATATATATATAATTTATAGATTATAATAATAATAACATAATATATTATATATTGTAATTTACATATGATAATAATAATAATAATATATTATAGATTATAATTTATATATGATAATAATAATAATATGTATTAATAACATATATATAATATATTACGTTATTATATTTAATAAAAATATAGTAAATATAATAATAATATATTATAATAATATATATTATAATTATAGATAATAATAATAATAATAACATAATATATTATTATATATTAATAGATTATATATTATATCTTTATATTACGTTATATATATATATATAATATTATATTATATTATTATATAATATATAGATTATATATTATTTTATATATAATAGTTATGTTATTATATTATATATTTATAGATTATATATTATATCTTTACATATTTCATAACTCAAATTAGTTATATCACTTACAAATTTGTTTTTCCCTCTAATTTTTGTCCCTTTTCCCTCCAATTTTTATGCCGCCGATATCGGATATCGGATCTCATATCTGATATCTGATATGAGATCCGATATCCGATAAGGCTTGTGCCTTACTTTCTAGGTTTGGTACCTAGATAGGTGAAAAAAAGTCAGAGCGGATTTTGAAGCGCTTTAAGACGTGTTCAAACTCTATTTTTTTCACATTGCCACTTTTTGGCACACCATGATCCTGCACATACCCATGTGTCAAAAAAGAACTAGGAGATAAGCATGACAACTAAGCACATAACTTCCACGATAAGAAGATAAACATGATGAGGTGTCTAGAATGTTGTAGACACCATGTGCTCAATAATGTGCTAACTCCTAAGTGTAGACAACATGTGCACAATTAGAGTGCAAACTCTTGTGTTGTCAACATGACAACTCCCAAAAGCTCACACTCTCCTATGTGAATAAATATTAAAATAATGCACCTTAATTTATTTAATAATCACTTTACTCTCTTTAGTTTAATTTATTAATTCTAAATCTCATGCACTTATCATGTGGTCATGAAATTTTTAATAAATTAATTTATTTTTCACTTGTAAATTTATTTTTTAAACTTAATTGATAAAAATATTTATTAACTTAAATAATAATATTATTTAGCATTTATTTAAAAATAAACTCTAAATATATTATTATTAAGTTAAATAAATATTATCATGTTTCAACTTTAAACTTATAATTTTAATCTTCAAATTTAATTCTTTTATTTAATTAATTTCTCAATTAATAAATAAAATAAAATATTAAAATATCATATTAATTTTCCATTTAATTAAATCATTAATTAAATATTTTAATTAGACTTAATTAATAGAAAATACACCAAAGACTCATAAAGTAAAATACAAAAACCCATCGTAGCAAAACACATATAAAATCAAACCAAGGGTTAATATCACGAATTACATCATCCGATGTATTCGGAGGGTACTCGACTTAGATACTTGTCCTGATTTTCAATGAGGACAAATGGCTTAAAGGGTTGGGACTTGGACTTGAGAATTTATCTCCCCTCTCTTACCATTGAGATAATGTGATAGGGTACACTCATCCTAGCAATTCAAGAAAGTTGATATTCTGTACCTGCAACCTACATAAAATCCATGCATGTACAAGCACAATATATACTAAGCTAAAAAGATAATGGTAGGAAGTGGTGCATCGTGTAGATCCCAACTAGCAGGTGACTACAACTCGCTTCTTTAACCACATCAAAAATGTCATATAGAAAGAAAATAAACACACACACCATACACATGCAAGTATGGGGTAAGTATCCATAAGAAAACACATATGATAATAAATCATCTAACTAATCATCATCAATAATTGTAAACACTGTAATAATCATCATACATACATGAACTATAAAGTACCAAGTAATCTCATCATATAATAAATTGAATCTGAAACAATATCTGATAATCTCAAAATAATGTTACTAATAATCATCAACATAAAACTAGCCCTAAAAGAGTTCGATAATGATAGCAAAAATGAAAACTAGGGGTAGGCACTACACACACACACACACACACACACACACACACACATACATATATTAATAAGCACAATTTATAGATATCATCCTAGTATCATTGTGGCATCATATATATATATATATTGATAGCAACACAAAACAAAAAAGGTAATGGTTCTGAACAAGAATTTTTGAGTATTTTTTTGTTTATATATGTTTGACCAAGTAGCTCATTAATGTCAAATGGTGTAGTCCATTAAGAATTCACTAAATCCTTGTCAAGGTAGTTAGAGGTCATACCTAATGATCGAACAATTGACTATGATAGTGCCCCATTCCTTGAATCTCATTTAGCAAAGATTTCGCCCCTTCATCTGCTCCTAAAACCACCAACAAAATATTTCCAAAATAATAATAGATTTCTTCATTTAAATCAAATATTAAAATATATTTTTGATAACTGTAATAGTGGTTAACAACCATAATCAATAAATAAGTAAACATGATGACAATTACCTAATTCAAATAAACAAACCTTTTTCACAAGAAATAAACAGTTAACTATTGTTGGAAATATAAGAGGAGTAACTAAGAGGGGAGGGGTGAATTAGTTACTACTAAAATAAATCCTAGATCCCTTGGATGTCAAATAAAATTCAGACTGATAAAATTGATTACTACTAATACTCGATAAATACATAGAATGTTCTAATTTGGTAAATGCAGAATGTGTTTAACTTAGCTAATCTTAAGATTTTGTTAGTTATTGCTTAACCTTAATTTTGCATGCATGAGAGAAAAGAAATGAACACATATGACACCAATAGTTAATGTGGAAACCCAATTTAAGATATACCACCAAATCAAACTAGTTACTATTTTTCATTCTTTTGAAGTAAGCCTTGTTATGAGCTAATCTTGTTAAAGGTTACAAGACACACTGTTAGATGTGACCCTATTAGGATGGCTTTCCAAGAGGTCTTGAAACAATTCAAGGGAATTGCCACCTTGTTAGAGGATTTACATGTTGGCATTATGATATATTTTTCATTAGTGACAACACTTATTCAATTTTTTATGGTTATTGAAATCATCACTCAGTCTCCAGTGTTTATCGAGCAATCCAGTGATAACCAAGTTTTATAGTTCATACTGAGCATTCCTAAAGCTATCAAGTGTATATAGATAGTTTGCAATCCAGTAGTGTTCACTGAGTAGATAATTGTCACCGAGCTTCACAATTTCTATCGAGGCATTAGTCTCTGTGATGAGAAGCCAGTGTCTATTGTGTGATGGAATGAGTAGTGTTTATTGAGTGCAAGCAAGGTAAACAAAGTAGTCAGTATCTATCGAGTAACACTATATCTACTGAGTCTCCAATGGTTACCAAGTTTGAAGCTATGTTGTGTGATTAGTATGGACCATGCCTCTACTTCTACTGAGTGCATGATGATGCCGAGTAATGTAGTGGACACCGAGTATCAGAAGTTCACCAAGTTAGCTTACAGAACCCAAGTTTCTACTATTTGGCTGACTCAGTAATATTTTGTTCACTTATGTTTTAGCCAACCTTGTAATTGTAAATATTGGAATGATATATATATGTAATCTATTGTATCATTTGCAATGTATGAATGAACGAAGGAATATATGGATGTATGAAATGCAATGTTTTGAGAAGAGTGAATGTGAATCAGTAGCAGAGTAAAGTATTTAGCAAGGTCTACAAGGAGCAGTAAAGTTATATCAATCACAAGAGGTGATCTGTACTTCAAGGATCTAATCAGCAATCAAGTTGTAAGTCAAATCTATTGTTTCATCCTAACAAGTGAATCGTTTTTCTAAATCCTTTAATAGGGTAGACTTAACAGTCTTTCTTTAAATCTCTTAACAAAGTGCATACTTCATTGTATGTTTGTAAAACTTCTAACAAGGTGGATCTAGCAGTCCAAATTAATCTTAACAGGGCATATCATCAAAAGTGGTCAATGTAAGCCTTAACAAGCCAACTTTATACTGCGATAGTGAAGTTTTGTGGGTATCATCCCCACCCCAATTTTAATTTCTATTTGGAAGGTTTCTGGGTCACCAAATATTGTATTCATGTGTAATAACTATTTATCTTTCTAATGCATGCACTAGTTTAGATGAATGAATGGTGAATGGATTAAGTGTTGAATTAATTTAAAGTTTTTGAAGTTACTAATACGCCCCTCCCCTCTCAGTAACTTATCAAGTCTTGATTATTTCCAACAATTGGCATCAGAGCATTGTGGTTCTCAAGATAAAGCTTGATAACTTGAACAAAGATCAAGGGCAATGGAGATATTAAGACTTGACAAAGCTATTGATAATGAAAAGCTAGATCTAGAGATGCCCATAGCTCAACTCAAGGAAGCAAAAGAGCATCTTTCCCAATCCTTGAAAAGAAGGAAGGAACTTGCAAAACAAATGAATGACCATCAGTATGTTGAAGAAAAGATTGAAGACCTTTTTCCCTCAAGCAGTTTAGATGAACCAAATGAGGCAATCAAAGAACTCCTAGAAAATAATGGCTCTCTACAAGATGAAGTAAGAAAATTAAAAAGAGAACAAAAAATTTAGTCAATAAGATTGTGTGAAATCTTGGAACAAAGGAATAAGGAAAATGAAGACTTGGAGACAAGAAATAATGAAACTCAAAGTCTATTCCTTTAGCAAGGAAGTCTTATCAATCAACTCTCCAATGCAAATGAGGAAATCACGAGTCTAAGATCTAAAAATGAAAGCTTAAGGAATGGCTTAAACACTAAAAGAAAAATCATTGAAAGATTGAAAGCTGATCTAAATTCTGAAAAGAAACTCAATGAAAGGATAATGAAATCTCAAGTAGACATGGATCAATTAAATCAGCAAAGGGAGCAGAATCTCTATAGGCAAAAAGGTAAAGTAGGACTTGGATACAAAGACGAAGGTAAATCTTCCAAACAAGGTGCCCAAAGGAATGAAATATCTACTTGCAATCACTGTGGTAAGCTAGGTCATACATCAAACAAATAATGGAGTAATGGAAAGGAAAAATTCAATGGAAAATGTTGCAATTGTAGTCAACATGGTCATAAAGCTAATGAATGCAAGAAAAAACCAAAATTTGAAGGTAAATGTCACAAATGGAAGAAACAAGGTCACAAGGCAACTGAATGCAAATTCAAACCATTCAATCCAGCTGAACAAATTGTCAAGGCAATATTTGGTTGGGACTACAATACTTGGTGTAAATATCATTATTGTGGAGAATATGGACACATTGGCATAAACTATGTAAGGCATCACTTGAGAAAGAAGGATTCAACAATAAGATGTTATACATGCACTAAACTTGGTCATATAGCTAAGAATTACATGAACATAGGTAGAATTGAAGATGAAAAGAAAGCTAAAGCTAATAATATCAAGAAACAGATGAGATAGCAATGGATTCCCAAATCTACTGAGCAAGCTATTTAAAATAATGGCCATGTCACTCAAGAAGTGAGTGACTCCACCATTTCCAATTGGATTTTAAAAGAAGAACTAGAATTGTATCTTCAATTCATATCTTGAGTAGTTCCAAATGAAAGAAAGTAGGAGATCCAAATTAGTATTTCAAATACAAAGGATCACTTGAAATCGGCATTTATTGAGCAAGGTTGGTCATAGACTCAACCAAGCTAGGTCAGGAGTAATAAAAGTTTTGTTTGATCGTCGAGTCACAAGCTTCTACCAAGCATAGTGAGTGGATGACAATCTATCATGCACTATGTCATTATGCTACCAAGCATTAATGGAGAATTTTCATCAAAAAGGCCAAATTTGACTTCATTTTTCATTGTGACTTCAAAATACACAAAGTAGAGTGATTTCCTAGTGCATCCAAGCAATCTTGAGTGAATTTGCAGAAAACAATTTTTTGAAGAATTTCTCTCATTTACCAAGCAACCATGGCATCCGAAAGTAGTAGCAACAACAAGAAAAAAAGAGGTTCTGAAATGTTGGTAAAAGGTGTGGAATGGAAAGTGCCAAACTTCAAGTTAGTACCAGTAGTTGCTAAGTCACTTGATCCAAATGGAGCTCAATCACAAATTCCTCCAAAGGTACTCCTCATTAACAATATTTGCACTCATTTTAAGTGTTCTGTTCAAGAAATTGGAACCCTGTAGATGGATAGTGCCCTAAGAAATGTGTGTTGATGGTTCTCTAAAACTTGAGCATAAGAATTTAGAATTCAAAGGGTTAACCCATATCTTGCATATGCCAAGGAGCTTTCAAATTAAGTGGATTACATATATTCTCAGTCATGTGCATAATGGTCAGTTGTGGTTAGAATAGCCAATATTGATCACAAAGAAAATGATACATAAGATCACAGGCCTCCCTATGCTGAACAAAGCCAAAACTACCAGAACCCTAGGTCAAGAAGAGCTTCAAAAGAAAACCCTAGCCAAGCAGGATGGTAGAGGTTTGAAGATTAGTATAGTTTCTAACGTGGAATTAAGGTTTGACATTCACATAAGATTTATAGCTCCAGTCATTTGAACAATGTGCCATGTGAGGTAGTTGATTTTGCATATAAGGTTGTAAAGAAGAATTTGGATTTTGATCTATCAGAGTTATTGTTGAAATAGTTGAACAAGAATATGGACATCATTAGGACATCAAAGAAAAACCTCTATAAATTTGGTTCTTTTTTAACTTGTCTTTTCTTTTACGTTCAAAAGTTTTTCCCCTCAAAAGGTTCACTAGTATGGAGGAAGGATACTCCAATTTTGTATTAGATTAATGAATTTATTACAAAAATGGGTGAAATTTTTGATAGCATTATGAACAATTATTTTGAAGTTTTTAAGGAGAAGATGAACAATAGGTTCAGGATTCCTCCTAAACTTGTTGAAGATTATAAAGATGATGTATGTTTTATGGTTGATTGTGATAGAGTGTATATCTAGGAAATCAAGCCTTGAATTGCATGGGTGAAACCTCTTCCATATGAGGTTAACATTGATGAAATAAAAGATATCATTGAAGCCCTAATGAATAAGCCAACAGATCCTAAGCAACCTATTTGTGGAACTTATGAAGAAGCCAAAGGCAGAATTGAGCTTGAAATCAAGCTACCCCATGCTATAAGAAAATGCAAGAGGAAGATAGCCAAGCTGAAAATTGCAAGTGTGCCTCTTATGCTTACCAAGGGAAAAAAGAGAGGATGAAGAAGAATCAGAAGAAGAGTAGGAATCTAAGAAGGAGCCAGAGCTAGTGAAAAAGAAGGGTAGGGTAATCATTACCAAGCCATCCAAAATCTCCATAGCTGTATTTACAAGGAGATCAAAGAAGAAAGGTGGGACTGAAGTTGTGTTTAGTAAACCCCCACTTACCTTCCAAGAAAGATTAAAACAAATGGAAGAAGGTGTAGGCATCACAAACTTCAAAGCCTTAAAATTTGAAACAAGAACAAATGCTAAGAAGATGAAAATTGAGGAGTTGGTACTCAATACAATGGGAAAATGGAAATATTCCCTTGATCGGATTGCTCCTCAGATCTCAAATGAATTTTTGTCAAGATTGAATCCAAGGTGGGAATCAATTGTATAGATATCTAAAGAAATATATGAGCAATCACTGAGGCAATTGCTCTCGAGTCTTTGGAATGTAGAAGTTAAGGCAGTCATGAAAGATAATGAAGGTAAAATGATGATTAGATTCCATACATGTTTGATTTTGATCAAAGACATTGAGCATGTGGTTAGGGATGCTACAAACATGTGGAGAAACATGTATCATCTACACAAGCCCAGTGAAGATCTAGTAGAGATCAAGGATGATGATGATGATAGTGACAATGAAGAAGAAGATAACACTTCATGTGTCACTATTGATGCTAAGGATTATTAGGAAGTGATGAAGGATGATGAAGAAGAGAGAGAGGAAGAAGCTGATGAGGAAGACAAGGAAGGAAATAAAGAGAATGATCCAGTAAGAATAGTAGCACAAGTCATAGCCTCCCTTCCTCATTATCCACCTAAGACTACTACATCATTAGGGTTGGAGATAGCTTCAACAAATGTGATAGCAAATACAATAGACACATCATCTATTCAGTCACTATTTGTTCCCTCTTAGCTCTAGTATCAATAATGGAAGTGTCTACCACTTCATCTACCAAGCTATAGATCTCTTTATTAGCTCTTGAGTCATCTTCATCAATAGTGTGTGAAGCATATAGTTCTACAATTATGACTTCATTAGTAGCATGTACATCAAGTTTATCATCATGTTCTATGGTTTTGACTACTATAGCATTGTTAGCACCAATTTTTGTTCCAGTAAGTTCTTTTGTTGTAAGTACTCTAGTTTGTGCTCCACCTATTGTTACTTCAATTTTGGATAGTAAATCAGTTTTGGTTTCTTTTAGCACATCTGCAAGCATTTCTTCAGTTGGTCCTATTCAAGTTTTCACTGCAAGTCCAACTATCTCTACAATTGTTTCTATTTAAAAGTCCAAGGCAGTAAGGTCAGAAGTAGAACCAAGAACACCCCTAAAAATTTTGCTTACTGGTAAGGAAATTGATGAAGATATTGATTTGGACAAGAAAATTTTAATTCCTAAGTTGGACTGGATACTACTATATTTGATGAAATGAGACTAGTTAGTCAACTTTTGGAATAGAAGGCAAGGCAGAAACAACTTAGAGAGGAGAGAGATAGAGAATTCAAAATAATTGAAAATGGTAAGAATAACAGAGGCTATAGGTGTTGATGTGGATTCATCTCAACAAATTTTTTTACAATTGGAAGAAGCAGTCAATAAGTTCAATGAGGACACATCTGGCCAAGAAAAGTTAATTGAGAAAGTAGAGAAAAAGTTTGATAATAAAGTGCTTGAGCACATTGCCATAAACTGGGTAGAGCCATCTTCAATTTTGAGCAATCTTGAACATTCTTTTTCCAATGTGACATCACTTTTTGCTAAGTTATGTGATGTTACTAGTTTACTAAGGAAATAAAAGAGAAACTCAACAAGATTGATGTAGATATGAAGGCTAGTGCTCAAAGGCTACAGCTTGACCCTAGCTCAAGCTTAGCTCATCACATTGAGGTGATATTTTTGTCAGATATGCAAATAGAATTGCTAAGAGAAGAAGCAAGGATTAGGTCCACATTGATAGATATACAAAAGATGATCTTCCTAGTTATGGACATAATGTAGAAACATATTGCATACTCAAAGTCATTGGTCTAGGATAACAATTTTTCTATTGTAGATCATATGGTTGAACTTTCAGTAGAAGTTAAAGTGGAACTCTCCACCTACAAAATTTTGCAAGACAACTAGGATAAGACATTAGCTCTTATTCTCAAGGTACATTCTGAATTTCTCTCACATTTTGGTGTCTCTATTTGAATATATTACATAACTCTTTGGCATTATTGTCAAAAAGGGGAAGTAAGAGATGGTAAAAGACATGCGGATAAGAGATGATAAGAGTCTTGTGGAGACAATAAGGGAGAAAATAGATTGATATATGTATAGAGAGACTATATATATTATGTCTTATGTATGGGGGAGATATTTGAAACTGTATATACAACAACTTTACAAAGATCAATTTTGAAAAATAAAAAATCAATATGTCAGTGTAGATAAGTCGTGGCTTATAAGTGTTTTTGTCGCTAATTTCAAAGGGGAAATTTTTTGGAATTATGATATATTTGTCAATAGTGACAATACTTCTTCAATTCTATATGGTTACCAAACTCATCACTCAGTCTCCATTGTTTACCGAGCAATCCAGTGATAACCAAGTTTCACAATTCATACCAAGCATTCCTAAAGCTATCGAGTGAATACAGACAGTGTGTAGTCCAATAGTGTTCACCGAGAAAATAATGGTCACTAAGCTTCATAGTGTCTACCAAGTCATTAGTCTTTGTGATGAGAAGCCAGTGTCTACCAAGTGATGGAATGAGTAGTATTTGCTAAGTGCAAGCAAGGTAAACAAAGTAGTCAGTATCTACTGAGTAACACTATATCTATCGAGTCTCCAATGGTTACCGAGTTCAAATACATTGTGTGATTAGTATAGACCATGCCTCTACTTCTACCTAGTGCATGATGATGCCAAGTAATGTAGTGGATGTCGAGTATTAGAAGTTCACCAAGTCAGCTTACAGAACCTGAGTTTCTACTATTTGGTCGACTCAGTAATATTTTGTTAACTTGTGTTTTAGCTGACTTTGTAATTGTAAATATTGGAATGGTATATATATGTAATGTATTTAATCATTTTCAATGTATGAATGAATGAAGGAATATATGGATGTATGGAAGTGCAATGTTTTGAGAAGAGTGAATGTGAATCAGCAACAGAGTAGAGTATTCAACAAGGTCTACAAGGAGCAGTAAAGTTATATCAATCACAAGAGGTGATTTATACTACAAGGATCTAATCAGCAATCAAGTTGTAAGTTAGATCTACTATTTCATCCTAATAGGTGAATCAATTTTCTAAATCCTTGAATAGGGTAGACTTAACAGTCTTTCTTTAAATCTCTTAACAGAGTGCATACTTCATTGTATGTTTGTAAAACCTCTAACAAGGTGCATCTAGTAGTCCAAATTGCTCTTAATAGGGCAGATCATCAGAAGTGGTCAATATAATCCTTAACGAGCCAACTTTATACTGTAGTAGTGAAGTTTTGTGGGTATCATCCCCACCCCAGTTTTACTTTCTATTTGGAAGGCTTATGGGTTACCAAATATTGTGGTCATGTGTAATAAATATTTATCTTTCTCATGCATGCAGCAGATTAGATGAATGAATGGTGAATGGATTAAGTGTTGAATTAATTAAAAGTTTTTGAAGTTACTAATTCACCCCTCGCCTCTCAGTAACTTAGCAAGTCTTGATTATTTCCAACATTACGAATGGTTGTTAAACTAACTCTGTTGAGAGATTTTAGATCACTACTACAATGGTTATAGAGTAACAATGAAATGACCTAATTGAGATGCAACTAAATTGCTGATTATAGATCTTTGTTCTAGTTCACACTTGATCCTTCTTATAACACTTTTCTACTCCACAAGGATACCTGCTTATCATTCAAGTTCACTTCCTCTTTTCTTATCTCTTTCAATCAACTTGCATATCACACACTTTGAAATCACAACTTGACCTTTTACTTATACCTTCCAAATTTTCAAGTCAGCTCAAATGTAAATTAGAATAACTAGTATTCATCACCTTAGTTTGCTAGAATCAATAGGTAAAATAATTAAGCTTTACATGTCAAAATAAAAAAATCTTTTGGTAGCCAACCTAGCTTGGTAGAAATTGATTTTGAAGTGATTTCATGTGTTAACCAACAGAAGCTCGGTTAATATTGCGAACTTACAAAATCCCTTTGGTAATCAAATGAAATTGGTTAATACTAACTCTTCAAGTGTCCCTTTGTTAACTAAGTGAGCTTGATTAATAATCTTTTCTACTTAACTTCCTTTGACACCTGAGTGAGATCGATAGGTACTACCTTCTATATAGAGTAAACTCAAGAACACTTGGTAGACTAGGAAAACTATCTTCACTGACCAAGTGAGCTTGGCATGCACTAAAAGTCAACTAATATGACATTTTTGTAACGTCAAAGACAACACAAAATTAATCAATTGTATCCAACAATCTCCCTCTTTGGAATTGATGGCAACACAACATGTTATAGCACAATGAAATTTTTAGAACAAGACTCCCTCTATCAGAAAGTTTCTCCCTCTTTTATTTTATATAGAAAAATTCTATAGTATTCTCCCTTTGCAAAGGAACTACTTAACTTCTCCTTCTATAAAATTTTAGAAAAATATGACAATAAACTTCTCCCTCTTTGACAACATGCCAAAGACAATTTTTATTAGTATCAATGTGCCTTGAGTATAGATTCATCTAAAATATGTCCTTGTCAATATTGCATCAATTGATTGATCTTTAACTTAGTTCTTGTTGATGCATCACTAAACTTTATTTAGTGAGCTTCAGATAGGGGAATGACCCCTAGCTTACCTCTTAGATACAAAAATGCATCCTTAGGTAATGGCTTTGTGAATATATTTGTAAATTGTTCTTTTGTATGTACATATTCCAATCTAATTTCTTTGTCCTGAACTAATTCTCTTACAAAGTGATATTTTATAGCAAAATGCTTTCTTTTAGAATGCATCCTGGATTCTTTGATATGTTGATTGCACTAGTGTTATCACAATACATGACTATTGGCTCTTTGATTTCAATCTGCATTCCTTCCAACAACTGTTTGAACCAACTAATGCTAGAGTGATTCACTGTTGCTACTACATATGTTGCTTCTACTATGGATTGAGATGTGCAGTTTTGCTTCTTGCTTGTCCAAGATACCAACCTTTTACCAAGAAAGAATGCTCCACCACTAGTGCTTTTTTCTTCATCGAGATTTCTTGCCCAATTAGTATCAATAAATAATTTTAGGTCAAGGTTGCCTCCAAGTTTGTATCATAAGCTATAGCCTTCAGCACCTTTTAGATATATCAAGATTCTTTTTATTGCCATCATGTTATTTTCTCTAGGTTTAGCTGAGAATTATGCTACTATCCCAACTGCTAAGGCAATATTAGGCCTTGTATGTACTACATACTATAATTTTCCAATTATTGATCTATATAAGGTCTAATATACCTCTTTGGAGTCATCATCTTTGGTAAGCTTAAGTCCAGTACACGTGGCGGTTCCAACTAGTTTTGAATCCTCCATTCCAAATTTCTTGAGTATCTCTTTGATATACCTAGTTTAAGTGATACAAATACCATTTATATTTATTTGTATCTACAATCCAACTAATTTTTTTATCTCACCAAACATGGACATTTCAAATTCTTTATTCATTTGTTTTGAAAATGCTTTGCATAAATCATCATTTCCTATGAATAGAGTATCATCCACAAATATTTTTGCCAACACAATCTTCTTATTTGGTCCTTCCTTGATGTATAGACTATTGTTATCATCTATTCTTTGAAAACCAATCTATATCAAATAGTAATGTAGTCTTTCATACTAGGCTCTAGGAGCTTGTTTTAGACCATATAGGGCTTTGTGCAATTTGTAGACCATGTCCCTTTTGTATGGATCAACAACACCTTCTGGCTATTCAATGTAGACTTGCTCATCAAGAATTCCATTCAAGAGTGTAGATTTAACATCCATCTGATATACTTTGAATCCTTTGTAAGCTACATAAGCTAGTAAAGTCCTAAAACTTTCTAGTCTTGCAATAAGGGCAAAAGTTTCACCGTAATCAATACCTTCTTCTTGAGAATAGCCTTTACATACCAATCTTGCTTTGTTTCTTGACACTCTTCCATCTTCATTTAGCTTATTTCTGAATACTTATTTTCTACCAATCACATTTTTATCTTTGGGCCTAGGTACAAGAGTCCAAGTTTTATTGTTTTCTATTTGTTCTATTTCTTCATTCATAGCCTCAATCCAACTTTCATTTTCCAATGCATCTTTAACACTTCTAGGTTCAAATTTAGCAAGCAAACATGTACCTTTTAGTTTTCTTCTTGTCATTGTTCCATCTAATTTATCTCTAATGATCGAATTAGGTGCATGATGCCTTCTAACATATTTAGTCAATACAAGTTCTTTGATTTTTGAATGGGTTGTACTATCTTCATTTTAAATCTCAACTTCTAGCTCAAGTCCTTCTATCTATGGCTTAGGTTCTTCAAACTTAGTATGCACTAACTTGGTAGCCTCTGAATGTGACTCAGGTCCCTATGACTTGACTTGCACTTCTTGCAACTCGATAACTAATGGAGACTTGAAGAGCTTGGGAGATGAAGTCTTCTTTTTGTCAAATGTGTTTGGCAATGTATCAGGTTCATAGTAGACAAATCTTCTATAATCTTTTGGCTCCTTTTTGCTTTCTTCTTTAGTCTTTCCTGCAAACTCATCAATTATCACATGTGCACTTTCTATGATTTTGTGAGTGGACGAATTCAAACATTTGTATGCTTTACTTTTGTAGGAATATCCTAGATATATACCTTCATCACCTTTTACATCAAATTTTCCTTTTCTAGATTCTTTCAAGATATAACATTTTTTGCCAAATACTTTCGAGTAACTTACATTGGGTTTGTAGCCATACCATAGTTCATAGGGAGTTTTGTTTGAGTCCATCTTCAATTGAACTCAGTAGTATGAGCTGCAATACTAATAGCTTCCTTCCAATATTTGATAGCAACATTCTTCTCAATCATTAGTGTCCTTGCACAATCCATGATGGATCTATTTCTTCTTTCAACTATTCCATTCTACTCAGGAGTACCAAGGGTTAACACTATTCTTTTAATTCCTCTTTCAATGAATAAATTGTTTGATTCATTTGAGATGAATTCACCACCTCTATCTAATCTTAAGCATTTTAATATTTTTCCAGTTTCTTTTTCTACTCTAGCCATATAACATTTGAATTTCTCAAAAGCTTTTGATTTTTCTTTTAGACACATAACAATCATCATTCTAGAATAATCATCAACAAAAAGAATGAAAACATTTTCTCCACTCTAGGTTTCTATTCCAATGGGTCCAGATAAATCAATATGCACAATTTCCAAAACATCTTTTGACTAATATTTTTTTCTTTTAAAATTAATCTTTCCCATTTTACTAATTTGGCAATTTTTGCATAATCCAACATTAGGTTTCTTCAAACTAGGAAGACCTCTTACTCTTCTAAGTTTGCTCATCTTGACCATATTATCAAAGTTTACATAACATAGTCTTCTATGCCATAGCCAGCTTTCTTCTACTTGAGCAATAAAACATGAACAATCACCAAGACCAAAGTAAAATAAGTTACATTTTTTTTGCCTGCCTAATCCAATTAGATTTCTTTGGTTATCCAGTAATCTTGCCTTGTTGTTCATGAACTCTACCTTGAATCCAATGTTGTTTAGTTGTGCCACACTCAGTAAATTATGTTGTAGTCCTTCAACCCAATAGGCATTATCACATACAAGTTCATTGGTTAATGAGATATGACCATTTCCTTTCATGCAATAAGGTTCATTGTTTCCAAACCTTACACTAACTCTATCATAGTGTTCATAATGCTCAAACTTAGTTTTGCCTCTAGTCATATGGTGAGAACATCCACTATCTATGTTCAATATGTCATTTTTGCTAACATGAGAGACAAGTGCCATCTTATCTCGTTCATCATCAAATTCATCTTTTGAAGCAATATACATTATTTCATCTTCACTATTATTAGAATCTTTAGCCATAAAACAAGTTTTCTCAACTTTTTCTTTGTAGGATATGTGACCTTTGAATTCCTTCTTGCCTTTGTACTTGTATCTTTTCTTTTCTTCCTTGCTTTGTTTTTTTGGACACCAAGCTGCAATATGACCAATTTCCTCACAAGAAAAATAGATTAAAGGAATTTTACCTTTGCACTTTTCTCTACTCCTCAAATATTTCTTTGCAAGTAGAGATTCAACAATTTCAAGATCACTATCAAAACTTTCTTCTATTTCTTCCTCACTTTTTGATTGATTTTCTTTTATTTTCTTGCCTTTTCCTTTGAGTGAGAGTTTAGCTTCAAATGCAGACTCAATAGTCTTGGAAGCCTAAACATAGTTGTCAAAATTGTCTAGTTCAAAAGCTACCAATCTTCCTACTAGGGCATTCAAGCTTATCTTGTTATTTGGATCATGTCTCTTTTCTTGAATAGAAGACACTCTAATCACAAATATGGGAAGCAAAGTTCTAAGTATTTTACTTACAATAGTTTCTTCTTTGATTTCTCCTCCAAATGCTCTGATTGCACTAATAGTAGCTTTGATTTTTTCCACATATTTTGCAACATTTTCATATTCTCTCATCCTCATTTGATCAAATTGTCCTCTAAGGCTTTCGTCTTTGGCTCTTCTTACATTTTCATCTCCTCCATAAATTTCTTTTAATTTGCTCCACATATCAAAAGGAGTTTTACAATCTTTGAACTCATCAAATTCACGATAACTGAGAGCAAATGCAATGTCAATCATCATGATGTTATGGTGTTTTTTCTCAGCAATATCTTCAACTGATAATGTTTCAATGGGATTTTTATATTCTTCATCAAGATATTTGCATTATGAATCACTGATGGTAGCTAGGTGAAGCTTCATAAGTCCCTTCCATGTTGCAAAGTTGTCTCTATTCAACTTTGGAATCTCTTTTTCCTAAGACATCCTGATATCTTGAAACCTTCTCTGCAAGCACCAAAAGCTCTAATACCAATTTTTGGAAACATAAGATGAGTAAATGAGAGGGGAGGGGTGAATCAGTTACTACTAAAATAATTCCTAGATCCCTTAGATGTCAAATAAAATTTAGACTGATAAAACTGATGATTGTTGATACTCGATAAACACATAGAATGCTATAACTCAGTAAATGCAGAATGTGTTTAACTTAGTAGATCTTAAGATTTTGTCAATTATTGATTAACATTAATTTTTCATGCATGAGAGAAAAGAAATGAACACATATGACACCAATATTTAATGTGGAAACCCAATTTTGGAAAAACCACCAAATGTAACTAGTTATTATTTTTCACTTTTCTAAAGTGAGCCCTATTAGGAGCCAACCCTATTAAAGGTTACAAAACACATTTTTAGGTGTGACCCTGTTAAAGGATTTAATCACCCTATTAGCAGAGGCTTTGCAAGAGGTCTTGAAACAATTGAATGGAATTACCACCTTCTTAGAGCATTTACAAATGGCTGTTAAACCAACTCTGTTAAGAGATTTTAGATCACTGCTACAATGGTTACAAAGTAACAATGAAATGACTTGATTGAGATGCAAATGAATTGTTGATTATAGATCTCTATTCTGGTTCATACTTGATCCTTCCTAATCAAATAACACTTTTTTTGTTCCATAAGGATACCTACTTATCCTTCAAGTTTGCTTCCTCTCTTCTTATCTCTTTCAATCAACTTGCATATCACACACTTTGAAATCAAAACTTGACCTTTTACTTATACCTTCCATATTGTCAAGTTGGATCAAATATAAATTAGAATAACCAATATTTGTCAACTCAGGTAGCTAGAATCAATAGGTAAAATAATTAAGCTTCACATGTCAATATAAGAAAATCCTTCGGTAGCTAACCCATCTCAGTAGAAACTAATTCTAAAGTGATTTCCTATGTTAACCAATAGAAGCTTGATTAACACATTGAACTTAAAAAATCCCTTTGGTAACTGAGTGAAGTTGGTCAATACTAACTCTGTTCAACTTTCCCTTCATTAACCGAGTGAGCTTAGTTAATATTCTTTTATGCTTAACTTCCTTTGGCACCCGAGTGAGCTCGATAGATATTGCCTTTGTATAGACTCAAGAACACTTAGTAGACTAGGAAAACTATCTTCGCTAACCAAGTGAGCTAGGCATGCACTGACTGTCAACCGATATGACATTTTTGTAACATCAAAGACAACACACAATTAATCAATTGTATCCAACAAACTATAACTTCCCTTTTCACATGATCAAGACAATGATAGTTTTAGCTAATCATCTCAATGACTATAACTTATTTTAATTAGATCAAAATTTTGTGATGTAACATACCCTCCCCCTTATGTTTTCATTGTCTTCGATGATTTTTCACACATAAAATTGTAAGAGCAGTACTAATGTAATAACATAATGTTTTAACCACAATTAAGAGAGAGAGAAAATGATGATGCTTTAGTCCTACAAAAAAATGGGGATATTTCTAACGTTCTCATCATAGCTCTCCCAAATAGAATTCTCTTCAACATACTAGTCCCAATGCACCTTGAGTATTTTGAGTGGTTCTATTTCCACCACCCCTGGGTCTCATACCTACAATAGGTTCCAATCAATTATATGTTCATGTTGAGTGATATATTTCTTAAGATGTGACACATGGAAGATGCCATGCATCTTGGCAAGGGTTGGAGGTAGTGCTATTTTGTAGGCTATTGGGTTCACAACTTCTAAAACCTCAAAGGTTCCTATCTGCCTTGGGACCAATTTGGCATTCTTTCCAAACTTGATTGTAGTCTTTTTTGGTTTTATTTTTAATAGGACCTTTTCTCCTACTGAGAACTCTTTTAGTATTCTCTTTGCATTTGCATAACTTTTTTGTCTATCATTTTCTTCTTTTAGTCTCTAACTGATTTGAGTTACTTGGTCCTCCATTTTCTTAAGCATTTATGGCCCAATGATAATTATGTCCTCATCATAGTTCTAGCTTACACAGGCTCTACATTTATGACCATATAGATCCTCAAAGGGTGCCATTTTAATTGTGAATTGGTAGGAGTTATTATAGGAAAATTCCACCAAGGGTAGATACATCTTCCACCGATATTGTCAGTCCATGCAATAGACTCTTAGAAGGTCTTCTAAAACTTGGTTTATTCTCTCTATTTGGCTATCGGCCTTTGGATGATAAGAAGAACTAATATATTTTTTAGTCCATAGTGCTAAGAATATTGTTTGCCAAAATTTGGAGGTTATCCTGGCATGCCTATCAGATATAATCTTGTCTAGAATTCCATGAAGTCTGGAAATCTCTTGCACAAACTTGTGAGCAATTTCTAGTGCTCCATTAGTTGGATGACCAGATATAGAGTGGGCCACTTTGGTTAATATATCTACTACTACTAACTTGGTGTTATTTTTACTTTAGGTACCTCATTTGGGTGCAAGAGGCCAATAAGGTAGCAGTTCTCTACCTTGTCTCTTTGAAACTCTAAACACCCCACCACATAGTTTGTTATTTATCTTTCCATCCCCTTCCAAAAATACAAGGGTTTTATATTTGCCATTATCTTGGTCACTCTAGGGTGTCTTGAATAGGATGCTAAGTGGAATTCTTCTAATATCATTCTTCAAATTTTTGGTACTTTGGGTATGTACATCCTTCCTATGTATTTCAATTTCCCATCATCTTCTATTATGAAATATTTGTACCTAAGATCCTGTGGATCTTTGAGAAGTGCATGACTTATCTCTATATAGAAGTCATCTTGTTTCAATTATTGCAATACTTGATCCTTTAATCTAATATTTATTATGGTCATAGCAGAAATATTCCTTTGCTGACTTGAGGTATCTTCTACCTTATTCTTTTTACCCTTAATGTAGTTAATTTCAAAGTCATAATTTGATAGAAATTCCAACCATCTTATTTGTCTAGTGTTAAGGTTAAGTTCAGTGTTAATATACTTCAGGTCATGGTGATCTAATTGAAGTTCAAAATGTTTCCCTATCAAGTAATGCCTCCACATTTGGAGGGCATGCACAATCGTGACTAATTCCATATCATGTGGGGTATAGTTCTGTTCATTGTTTTTCAGCTTCCTTGACTCATATGTGACAACTTTTTCCTCTTCCATTAGTACACATCCTAATCCCTCCACAAGTGTATTAGTTATAACCAAAAATTCCTTTTGGGGGTCTAGTACTCTAAGTATTGGGGCATTAGTTAACTTATCTTTTAGGTACTCAAAGGTTTTCTAACATCTCTCCGTCCAAATGAATTTCTTTCCCTTTTTTAGAAGCAAGATGATAGGGTAAGCTATCTTAGAAAAATCTCTAACAAAATTCCTATAAAATCCTACTAGTCCCATGAATCTTATGACTTTTGTCACATTCCTGGATTTCTTTAATCTTTGAAGGATCTACGACTATCCCTTGAGCCGATATAATGTGTCCTAGATACTAGATTTCCTTTTGATAAAAGACACACTTAGACAACTTCTTTTATAGATTATGTTCTCTCAATATCTATAGAACTATCTCTAAATACTCTTGATGTTCCTTTTTGTTCTGTGAGTAGATCAAAATGGCATCTATAAAGACCAATATAAAATTATCCCAGTAGTCTTGAAAAGTGATATTCATCAGGTTCATGAAGGATATCAGAGCATTGGTTAGAATAAAGGGTAGTATCATAAAATCATAATGTCCATAACTAGTCTTGAACATAGTTTTTTGAATGTCTTCATTTTTGATGCAGAGTTGATGGTATCATGATCTTAATTCAATTTTTTGGAATACAATAGCACCTCTCATTTGATCAAATATAACATTAATTCTAGGAAGTGGGTATTGTATATGAGAAAATGTTAGTATGCTAATAGAAACCAAATTTAAATAAAGCTTCTACAAACTAAACAAAATTCATAAACTTCAAGATAGACTAAGATGAGCTCTTAATTGAGAATATGAGCCATTAATGGGCTCTCTCAATAAGAAGCTCTCTTGTTGAGTAGCTTTGTCTAAATAGATAGGATGTATGCTCAAGCTTTATGCTTCAAAAAGGGCTTCAATGGATGATTGTAGATTTTTTGTGTGGATAGATGGCTTTAGTATGGATATGGCTCTCAAAATAGCATTATAACTTTACTTCATGGATTGTGTTAAAATGGCTTGGGAGAGGATTCCTTAAATAGGCAAAGGGCTTGAGGGATCAAGGGCTAGGATGCAAGGATGGGAAAAAGCTCATGAAGGGCTTAGATTGCATGAGAGGAGAGCACATGGATTGTGCTTCCTTACAACCAATCAAGGAGTGACACATGTCACATGGTGAGAGGATGGAGAAAAGGGGGAGGATGAGTCAACAAAGGAGGCTCAAGGGATAAAATCTTCATAAAGACCCTCATAATGACTTGTAAGAGCAATAAAAGGGCTTGTAAGAGTCATTTATGACCTAGTGGACTTCATAAAGTTTTATGGTTGAGATATTTTGAGGGTGATGAGAGCAATTTCGACTTGGGCTTGATTAAGAAGGTTCTAAGCTTGCTTAGGCTTGTGCAAATGATTAGAGGATGGATTAGGATGGTTTAGGATTAGCTTAGGGATAGGCAAGTGGATGGCATTTAATGAGGGTGGGTGAAGGAGGAGATATTTGTTAACTTTGGCTTGGGTTAGTAAGTCTTAACCCATGTTTAGGGAATGTGACAAGGTTAGGAGGGGATTAGGATTAGGTTTAAAGACATCTTCTAGAAGAGTCTAGATTTTGGAGGAGGATAAAGACTTTCTAGAATAGTCTAGAATTTCCTAGGATGAGGATGAAGACTTTCTAGAAGAGTCTAGAACTTCTTAGGATGAGGATAAATTAGATTTTTAGGAAATAAACAAAGTTTTATTTATTTCAAGGGTTTGGGTTGAGGAGATATTTATTAAAACTTTTTTAATAAACATGAGGATTAATATTTAATTTTAATTAAATATTTTGAGTTGGGGTTAGGGGTAGGAAATGATGAGATTAGCCTTTAATCAAAATTAAAGAAGGATTAGAAGATTTTGGAAGAGGTTATTGGTCATAAGAAAATTGGCCAAGTTTTGGGCAAAAAATAAATTTTTTATTTATTTTAGGATTTTTGGTCAATTTATTAATTAAATAATTAATAAATAAGGAAATAATGTTTAAATAAGATTTAAACATTTTTGGGAGGGATTCCTTAATTAAATATTTTTAATTAAGATAAAGGGATTTAATGGCATAAAAATTAATTAATTAATTAAATAATTAATTAATTAATAAATGATGATGTCATCAGGACTTTTTCAGAAAATAAAAATACTTTATTTTCTAAAGGTTTTTAGGTGTCTACAGGTATCTATTCTTGATGGTGACCTTATTGAGCATCCTATAGTCTATGCATAGTCTCACAGTTCCATCCTTCTTCCTGATGAATAATACTAGGGCTCTTTAAGGTGAGACACTAGGTTGAATAAGTTTCTTAACTAGCATATCTTGTAATTGCATTGTAATTCCATAAACTTTGTGGTGTTAATTAAGTAAGGAGTTTGAGATATAGGTTTTGCCTCAAGTATCAAGTCTATGGTAAAATCAAACACTCTAGATGGAGGTAATTTTGGAAGCTCTTCTGGAAACACATCCCGGAACTTCTTGAGGTATGGATACTTCCCCTTGAAAGATTCCCTCAATTTTTCTCTAATTTCTCCATCTTCAAAGATGTAGTCATCACCATAAATAGTATCTATAGGTTCTCTCAAGTCTTCAATCTCAATTGCAAAAATCTCACAGCCTTTCCTTCCATGTCTTTTGAGATGCATAGAAGATATCTACCATGGTTTTCTTTCATGAAAACTCCCTTGATGCTTACACAATTACCTCAATCATCCAAACATTGTACTATTTTGGCATGACAATCAACCTTGGCCTTATGCTTACAGAGTCAATCTATGCCTATGATGATGTCGTATGACCCAAGAGGGGCCACATCTAGATTTATTTTTGTAGAGAAATTTGGGAAGTCAACCAAAGCCTTGAATAGACACTACTCTACCTTAGTCGTTGATTGGTTTACATACTCGATCGTCCATGGTTTTTCCATGTAACTAGACCTCTTTGGAATCTACTTAACATCTTTGGGGATATAAAATATTATGAGGCTCTGGTATCAATTAATATAGAGATAGGGTTTCTATAGATCTTACTTGGAGTTTCAATTGGGCTTAGTTATTCTTCGACCTACCAATTATCTAGTGCTGAATGAATCCTCTACTAGTAGATGTACCTTTTTGGTCGTAGTGGATGTCAATGTGGTTAGTTTGTGTTTTTCTTTTCAAGGAATTTGTTAGCATAGTGATCCCTACCACAATTGTAGCATCCTATTGGTGGTTCTTTCTTCTCATTTCATTTACTATTCCCATTGTATTGGAGTTACCTTTGAATTCTTTATTACCACTTCCTCTTGGCTTTGGTTTTTTGGTTTTGTAGTTCCTAACATATTTTTTGTAGGATTTGGAAATTTTTCCCTATGAGTTCCAACTTGTTTTCCTTTTACTATGCTAAATAGAGTTATCTATTTTTATTTTATGCTCTTGAGGAACAACTCTTTCTAGGGCTTCTTCCATGGTCCAAGGAGTAGTAAAATTGACTATTCCTCTAATCCTATTATTTAACCCCATGATAAACTTTCTAACTTTTAGATTCTTTTCTTGTCGATACATAGGTATGTATTTTAGAAAACAAGTGAGTTTTCCCAAATGTTTGTGTATAGACATATCCCCTTGCTAAAGGTTCTAGAAGTCCAAAAACTTTTAGTTGTGAAGGTTTGGGGTGACCATCAATTACTGAAAATGGTCATAAACTTACCCCAAGTAATTTTATTTGTCTTAATATTTAGTTCAACCTTGGTATTTCCCCACCAAGTAACAACTTCCCCTGAGAAGTGATAGATTCCCCAAATTACTTTTGAGGTTTCTAAGAAATTTCTAGTCACAAAATAGACATATCCCCTTGCCTAAGGTTTCTAAAAACTAAGGAGGTTTAATCTTTTTGATATTTGAGGATAAGTCATTACCTATTTCTAGTTTATTTTCATTTTAATTTGTGTGAGTGAGCTTGTGTATTCCTTTCACTTTGTTCAAAACTTTCATGTTTAGTTTGGGGAGGAGGTGAATATTTCATCTCCTCTTGATCTTACCCATTCTAGGCTGCTAGATCATTCATTTTCTTTTCCATACTTTCTAGTTTCATTTATATGTCTTGCAAAACCTAAAGCAGTGAATCTAAGGGAAAGGATGGATTTTTTTTTTTAATGGATTATTTCATTATCTGCAGTGTTTCCATTTGTTTTCATGTTTCATATTTTAGTTGGCATGAAAAAAAATTACATACAATGCTTAAATAAATTTCATATTCATGCTCTTCCTTTTAAAATAGAATCAGAAAAGACAAGAATTTTTCTAATTACTTATTTATTCCCTTTTTTTTCTTAATACAATTGTAACACATTTTATTTACAAATTTCCTTGTTTTGAGGGTGCTAAATTGAATTAAAATTTTGAATTAAAAAATTCCCTCTATGGAAGTGCATAAGGGGGTTAGCCTAGTGGCATTCCAAGCTTGGATGAGTTTGTCTTTATAAGTTGCCTTCCTAGTAGGAGTCCATCTAATCCTTTCCTTCTTCATTCATTGTAATGCATATGTTAAGGTTTTGTCATCCCAGGGCATGCAACAATAAGAGTACTCATAACTTGGCATGCTCTTAATTAAGTAGCAAAATATGGGACGTCACACTTTCTTACGAGGAGTCTTCCATGTATACATCCTACTACATTTAAATCTAAAGATGATTAGATTTTCTAATTTTCTAAGTGATGTGTTGGAGGTTCAGTGTTGAACCTAGTGCTCTAATACCATATGTTACATATCATTTTAACTAGAGTAAAAACAATTACTTAATTTTGTAAGTTATAACTTGAACAATTAAATAGAAGGGCATAAAATAGTTAGGAAACTAATACATCGTAACTATATTTCCAAATTAAACATCTATTACAAGCCATTTCACATGATCATAACTATATTAACTTTTTAACTAAAATAACTAACAAATCTAAATTCTACAACAACTAAAAGGGAAATAATAAATATTTCAATTTGTTCTATGACTATACATTAAGTAAAATAAAGGTATTTTCAAGTAAGAATCCAGGACACATACTATAACTAACTGAAAATATCTAAAGGTGTTGTTCAAGCCTCAACATCTGGTCAAAGGAGAAGCATTGACAGTGACTTAACCTCCCAACCTCAGACCTTATAAATCCCCACATAATATTTAAATAAGAAAATTTATCCCTACCCTGGGTTTGGCTTGGGGCACTATAGTCCAACCATCCGAACATATTGGTGTTTAGAATGTCTACTCAGTAATAGGTGGGCATGCCTGATTAATAGACACTAGTGACATATTATGACCAAGTTAGGCAAGCATACCTCAAATTAACCTTGGCCAAGGATTTAGATGGGTTTCTAATACCCGATCACCACTACTCAACTTGACAGATAGGTACATATTAGATGATCATGAGCTAACTTGGATTTTTTTAGCTAGGTCATCATAAAGTTTATAAATGTTTATAGATGAAAGTTATGATTTTTTGTTACTTCTTCCCTTATAGGGATTTCCTCCTCTCCACCCTCCTTGATTGGCTATACTAGCATGAGTGAGTCCTTGGAGAATATCACTTCATACTGATTAAATATTTCATAATGATCTTAGAATGTTACCCATCAGCAAATGTACCACAATCACTATCATGTGAAATAATTTTTTTTTTTCTAGTTATCAGATTTTTATTACATAATTCTTCTAGGAATGTACTTAGAATTTAGAGAATAAAGAAGATAGACATTAAAATCAAGCTCTTTACATATCGAGCCTCAAATGGCCAATGAGAAAGGTTGCAAAAATATAAACAAAATAAGCCATAGTATCATCAAAATGAAACATATTACATAACTTGATAAAATATGAGTATTGCCAATGAAAAAATGATGCTTTCTAAGTTGTACATATTGATGGTTGATCCTTGATGGTGGCTAAGAGAGTTAGGATGATAACTAGGTAGACCCAAAGGAAGAAAGAATTGGCTTACTATAAGATGAAAATCATGTATCATTTGATGTAAAATGATTAATAATATAACATTCTCTTTGGATAAGGAAGTTGTGGCCTTAAGCACTTGTCTTAATGATCAACTTGATAGTTTTAAAAGATCTTTGGTTTTAAAAAGGTCACTGCATTGAAAGGTGGTGCCAAGTGCAGATGGTCACCTCTCATGAGAAGATTGTAAGCTTTAAAATATTAAAAGTTCCTTTTCTCAAATTTTTATATATATGTGCATATATATTTATAATTATAATTATAATTATAATTTATTATTATTTTAAATATATGATCTTGTCATGCTATTTATTATATCTAAAATCGCACCTATAAATATATGTATATCTATATACATGTATAGTTCAAAGGAATATAGTTTATCTCTAACATCATTTTCTCTTTGTATATGCACATGTATATATACATATATTAATAAGTAAAATTTCTTGGTATCATCCTAGTATCATGGTGGCATCACACACACACATAGATGTGTGTGTGTGTGTGTGTGTGTGTGTGTGTGTGTGTGTGTGTGTGTTTGACCAAGTAGCTCATGACTATCTAATGTTGTACTATATTATGAAGTCACTAAATCCATGTCAAGGTAGTTAGAGGTCATACCCAATGATTGAACAATGGACTAGGATAGTACCCCATTCCTTGAATCTCGTTTACCAATGTTTTCTACCCTTCTTTTAGTCTTGCAACCAGTAGCGCAATATTTTCACAATAATAACAAGTTCCTCTATTTAAATCAAATATTAAAATATATTAGTGATAAACATAACAATGGTTAACTACCATAATCAATAAATAAGTAAACATGATAACAATTACCCAATTCAAATAAACAAACCATTTTCACATAAAATAAATGGTTAACTATAACTTCCCTTTTCACATGATCAAGAAAATGATAGTTTTAACTAATAATCTCAACATCTATTAAAAAATTAATTAGGTCAAAATTTTGGTATGTAACAACAACAAGACCCACTTGAGTAGAGCCATCAAAAATCATGTTTAATCCTAGAGGTTGAGGGTAGTTTCCATCTCACTTTCTACCTGGCTATAACTTTGGATTTATCAAATTTAGCAACTAGATCAAGAGGTCCCTAATTTTCATAAATAATACACTCATTAAGAGTAGAAGGATAGGGAGGGATCTTCCATCTCTAGTTGGGGATGCATTTCCTTATGAGATTGATTGTGATTTGTGGAGTAACCAAGGGCGAGAGGACTTATCTCTAAAAATTATGTTTGTCCTTTCCTTCCATAAATTCCAACATATGCATGGGAGTAACACCTTCCATAGCATCTTAATGTGAGGGTGAGTGGATACAGCCTCCCAACCTAGAATAAATTAATAGAGATCACTATATAAAATCCACTAAATAATGAATCTATGCAAGATTCCCATCCACAACTCCCTAACATAGTTTCAATGCATTAGGAGATGAGCAATAGATTATTCCTCCATGTAGTATAATAGAAAATGATTGATGAATTGAAACCCTCTCCTCTTGAGTTTGTCAATCATGAGTATGCTCCCATGTAGTGTTTCCCACCAAAAGAAGTTAACTTTTAGGATTATACCTAAATTCCACACATATTTCTAGAGCCTACACTCCTCATGATCAATAATAGTATTGTACATAGATTTGGTGCTAAATTCTCCAGATGCATTCAACTCCCAAATAATATAAACCTCAATAGAAAGTATAGAAGCTGGTTTCTTTCTATCATGAAACTCTCAAACTCCTAGACTAGATTCTAGTTTGGGATCATCTTATCAAGTTTTCTCCATTTCTCATTGTTATCTATATAGTTACTTAACCATATACCAAGTCACTTTATACTAGCATTCATCAAAAAACTATACTAAGTTTGAAAAAGTGCATTACCAATCTAGTTATCCTCCCAAAATCTAATCATGTTCCCTCTCTTGGTCACCCATCCAAATCCCTTCCTCAAAAGTTTCTAGCTATTAACAATATTACTCCATATTCTTGATCCAATCAAGAGGTCATTATTAAGTAAATGATACTAGAAAGGCGAGTCTGTCATGTATTTAGCCTTCATGATTCTACACCATCCTGTTGCATTCTGAATTAATCTCCATCCAACCTTCACCAAAAGTTCTTGATTAAGATTAAAAAATTCTTCTCAAGTTTAACCCTCCCTAAGATTTGGGTTTGCAAAACTTCTCCCAAGCCATAAGACTCATCCTATATTTCTCCTACATTCTTGAACATAGAAAATTGTATTATATTTTTTCTATAGTATCATTAACCTTTCCATATATTTTAAACAAGTATAAGAAGTAGAAAGGAATGCCTTGTAGGGAGGCTGGGAGAAGTTATTATTTTCCTACTCTACTAAGAACCTTCCCTTTTCATCCAACCACCTTCCTCTTCATGCATTCTACGATTGAGTTCCAAAACTAAGGAATTAACTCCTTAATAGTGAGGGGTAACCTAAGGTAGCTATGAGTATAGCCATTTGAAAATTTAACTCTCTTATAATATGACCTCGTAGGACTCTCTCAATGTTGAAGAAGTAAATACTTCTCTTATGTAAGTTGATATGTTGTCCTGAGCATTAGTACAACTATCAAGGAGCTCCTTCCAGCACCTGGCCTCTCTAATTGAAGAAATTCCATAAAGAAAAGTTTCATCCACAAATTATTGTAGAACCTTAGGGGTGAGGGTATTGGCAGGTTCAATACCTTCCATCCATCCTAGTTCTACCCTAGCCAAAAGAAATTCCTAAACACCTCAAAAAAAATGATAAATAAGTAGGGGGAAAGGGGGTGACCTTATCTAAGGCCTCTAGAAGAATTGAAGAATTTCCAAGGAGTTTCATTAAGGAGAAAAAAAAATTGAACAAAATTAATAATCTCTTTAATCAAAAGGATAAATTTCTCCCTAAAACCAAGTTTGACCAAAATATCAAAAATGAAATCATGCCTCATTTTTTCATAATCCTTAGAAATATCCAATTTCATTGTCATCCCTAGATTCTTACTCCTCTCCATAGCATACATGACTTGATGAGAGGTAATAACCACATCCAAAATCTACTAACTAGAGACAAAGTCGTTATGATATGAGCTAATAAACATATCTAAGAGTGGCTTTAGGGGATTGCCAATAACATTAGAAAGGATTGTATACACCATGTTAAAAAGGATAATAGTACAAAAATCCTCTATCCTAGTGCTCTCACCAGCTTTTAGGTCTACAACAATATATGTCTGATTAAGCTCCTTTAAGAATCTCCCTTTATTGATAAAGTCTCTAGTTGCACATATCAAGTCATACTTTATGATTTCTCATAATTCCTAAAAGAAAGTAGGTGGGAATCCATCTAGACCCAAGGCCTTGTAAGAGCCAATGGAGAAAATAGCCTCTTTCATCTCCTCAACTACCACTTTTATGATCAAATCTTGGTTCGTACCCTCATCCACCACCAAGGTAATGATCCTTGATAGCTCCTTTCTCTTATCTTAGTTTTGAGGTGGTGTTGGCTAATTTTAGATGTCCTAAGAGTATTTGGTAGCCCAATTCCATAAATCCACTTCCTTGTTAAGCTCACTATTAATATTATCTTGTAGCTTGAATATAGTGTTTCTCTTTTTGTGTTAAGAGGTTGACATATGAAAAAAAACATAGTGTTCATGTCCTCTTCAGTAAGCCATTAGATTTTGGATCTCTATTTTCCAAAAAATCCTCCCTTCCTCAACTTCCTTCCACTTATTTCTCATCTCCCTTTCTTTCCTAGTAATTTCCTTAGAGTAATCCCCATCATCCATGGCATTCTTAAAATCCTTGAGTTTTTTATCAATATCAATTTTCTTCTTAAAGATATTTCTTAAGGTTGATTTGTTCCAACTACATACCTCTCTTTTAATTTTTTCCAGGTTCCTTTCTATTCTATACATGTTCATCCCTTCCACTCTAATGTTCTTCCATTACTTAATGGCCTCACTCAAATGAAGATTTGAGTGCCACATAATCTCATATTTGAGTGGCTTGTGATCTATAAAATTGTGAATAACCCAACTAAAAAGGATCATGAAATGGTCCAAAATTGTCCTAGAGAATTCCTGGAGGCAAGAGAAAGGGATAATATCCCATCTCATCAAAATCAAGACTTTTTCCAACCTTACCTCAGGGATAAGTTTATTTTGCATTCTATTATTAGACCAAGTGGAAGCAAAACCTTGGATGTCAATATCAAGGATGACATTGCAGGTGAGAAAGTCACTTAAATCATACATGTTGTTATAGTAATCCTCCAATCCTCCAAAATTATCTGATGGATAAAGAGGTGTGTTAAAATCACCAAAATAGATAATATTACCAACATGTAGAGATCTTATAGCCCTAAAGGCCTTCTCCCAGAACTGGAGCCTTCTATCCCTACTTTTGGGGCTATAGAAATTAAATAAGAGCTATCTGTAATCTTTATCATGAAAATCCATAGCATGGAAGTTAAAAAATATGGTTTTATGAGGTTCTTTGTGGGATGCTCATTCTTACTATTCAGTTTACTAGTTTATGAATTTTAATGGTTTATTCCTGAAATTCATATTTGGGCAAAAAGTGTTGGAATATTGATTCACACCCACTAGTTTTCCCTATTTATAAAAATTGGTAGTAGAGCATAGTTACTCACAAGAAGCCTAATAGCTTGAGGGAGATCATTATGGATTGAAAATATTTACAAAGGAACTATTTAGATGTACTTAATGAATTAGATCTAGCTAGTATAAAAAAGAAAGATTAAAAAAGAGCTTAAGGATACACAAGATTACATCAAGAAGATGAAAGATCATATTGAAACTTCAAGATCTAAAAGGAAAGAACTATTTGACTCGATCAAGGATTCAAATATGGTTACCAATGGAAGAAGGAAAATGAGTCCTAAAGAATGAACTTGAAGAAATGTCCCTGAAGATCTCTAAGATGTCAAATGAGAAAAATGTAGATGCAGATTTCAAGAATAAGATTACTGAATTGAGTACTAAATCTACTTAGGTGATTCAAATATGAAATAAAAATAACTTGAGAAGTATAACAATATTATGAAAGGAGAACTTGTTCAGATGAAGCTACATCTTGAAATTTTGTATTCAAGCATAGATAACCTAAGTAGTTAATGCCAAAAAACCTAAAGGTGATATGATAGGCATTAGATACATTAAAGGATAATATTCTAAAGAGTCAAAGATAAAAATTAATCATGAACCTAAATAGGAACTTAATCAATCATTAGATCAGACCAACCAAACTAGAGATCATATTGAACAACCTAGAGATCAAAGGAGACCATTTAAAAGAAAAGGTTATGCATGCAACAAGTATGGATGGATAGATGAAGAAAGATTTCAAAGGGAAGATGGATACTAAACCCTTTACTAGATATTTTTTAAAAATTAATCTCTTTATGAATACAAATCACATGAATGAAAGAAGCCTAGTCAAAGATCTAGTGTGAGAACAAATGAAAGAGCTAACATAACAACAACAAGAACTTTGATAATTAATGTATAATATTATCAGTAATAGAGTCATATTCTACAAATTAAATAACTTTAGAAATGTTACTAGATATTTTTTATTGAAAGTAAGTTAGTTTGGACCAAGGTATGGAAATTCAATTATTACCTGTCATATTTGCAATAATTTGGGACATATTGCTAGATTCTATTGATTCAATAGACTTGTGAACATTGTGAGAACACATGATGTTAGAAGCAAAAACTATGGTGGAAGATATGACTTAATGTTAAAATATTACACTATGAAAGAATTGATAATACATTTGTAAGATAAGGATGTATTGCAAACACAAAGATCTGAAAAGAATAGGTATGAGATTACATGAAGAACAAGTAGATATAATGGCTAGCACTAAATCTTCTACTTTAGCCTAAACAACAATTATAGCTATAAGGGGAGATTTTTACCAGGCAATTATTAGGCCCCAAAATCAATAAGTTAAGTAATGTAAAGTTAGATGTATCATGTAATACAAGTATTACATAACCTATATCTCATATTGTAGATGTTATTTCAAATAATCACAAGATCACCACAAGTTTTAGCATAGTTTTTTGAGTTTCAATAGCTTTTTGTACTTTCCCAATATGTAATTAATGCAAAAAAAATTGGAAATGATGGAAAAATATGATTTATTCATCACCATTCAAGAAAATTGAGGGCATAAAAATCTTAGAGTGGAGTTACAGAGTGAATTAAAAGTGTTTGTAGAGATCTCATTAGAAGTACTAATTTAAACATTAAAAGGTATTTATCTTGTTATGAAATGAATTCAATCAATAATTGTATTTATCGTTAAGGTTAGAAAATCGTGGATAAACCTAAGTTTTACAATATGAAGGAGAGACCAAGGTACATATTTCAAAAGCATCCCTTTATATCAATGAAGGATGACCCCATTGGTGCATTTTTCGTAAACCCTGGATGGTGTCTTACATGTAGAAGAATTAAAGATTATATACATTGTAAGATGGAGGTAATTATTATTGAAGATATAAGGTAACAGTTAGTAAAGATCTACAATTTAGAAAAATAATATTAATGCCTAAGTATGTACTCCTACCAAACCTTAATATAGTGCAAGATGTTGACTATGAGGAGTTGATATAATTTATAAGGATTTTCTTGACTAAAATACTAATAAGATTTTTTGATATTTGAAAAACCCACCATGACCACAAAAGAAATTGTTCATCTAGTGACCGGTTTACAAAATGTTGGTACTATACTAGTAGCTACTAGGTTAGTCAAGAAAGAAGTTAAGAAGAATAATATAACAAAGTTAGATAAGAGCATTATGAACTTAAAAAATATTAGACAAGCTTATCTAAGAGTTATTGAAAACATGCTTCAATACAAGATGCATTATTGTACTAGGCCTGATTCAATTTTAGCAGGGGAAATTGAAACATCATATAAAATGGCCATTGAAAATTAGCACTTTGATGTGTGTGAGATCTTGAGGAAACAATATTTTGAAAACTTGAGAAGAATAGAACATGATAAACATCAATCATTTATATTTGGATCACTAATCATGCACATATTCTTCCACATAATGCATAAGTTTTCTAATATGCACCCTACAGCATGTACAAATGATAAAAGAACAATGGATCTTGAGCATCACTAGACATTATTACATATCGTATAGAGGAGACATAACAACTAACTTCTTTGGGATAATTGTAAGGAAGCAAAGTTGTGTGGAATTGCTTCCCACACTAATCTTTGAGAGGATGATTATGCAAATTCAACTAACTATTGCAGAGATCTCAAGAAGTGCATAATGATATAATCAAAATAATAATGAACTCATAACACAATGATTACCATGGGGAAACCCTTCCAAGAGAAAAAACCCACCCTCCAAAACTTGTACAATGTATTATCAAACCAAGATGATTACAATACACTTGCAATGCAAGTTCTTATAAGAGCCGATCACCACAACTCAAACTCAGAGAGACTTCTTCTAGCACCCAGTCTTGCAAACTAAACTCAATTCCACAAACACCTCCCCAAGCCATCCTTTTATAGTGATTTTACAACCTAGAAACTGCTTGTGGTTTAAGAAAACCATGGGAAAAACTACCATGCCACATGTTACCCATTTTTGACATTTACATTTCCAAGATGGAAAAAACAACTAGGTTAAAATAGTAATCCCGTCCATAATTTCGTCTCTTAGTTTAGACCCCCATAAAACTCATAAAACAAGTTAACTATGCTCTAAAAATGGCCCTCCTATATTCTACTATGGATAGGGAACCTTTTGATATTTTATACACTCTTTTCCAAAGTATAAACAAGTGGAAAACTTCCACAAACAAATTCTTGAATTTTCTAGAAGAAGATTGCAAGGTTGAGACACATATTCTCAACATTCTCCCACTTGTCGAATACATTGCAAGAGTTTGGGGATCCAAAATATCATGGACTTAATTGCTAAGGGCTGAGAGGCCCATAGACTCTAAACACCATCTAAACTTCTTTGTGCTCATGGGCTTAGTTTATGCATCAACAATATTCACCAAAGTCTCTACCTTCTCCAACTTCACCTTGCCATCCTCAACCATATCTCTCACAAAATGATATTGTAAGTCAATGTGCTTGGTCCTGGCATGAAAAGTTGGGTTCTTCACTAGGAGCATTGCACTCTGATTGTTACTATAAATTGTCACTACACCCTATTTGAACTCTATATCTAAACACAATCTCTTAAGCCAAATGACTTCCTTGTAGGCATGAGTAGCTGCCATATACTTTGCCTCAATAGTGGACAAAGTGACCATAACCTATCGCTTGCTCATCCAACTGATTGCACCACCAAATAATGTAAACACATACGCATTAGTGGATCTTCTACTATCAACATCACTGGCCAATTTGAATCTACATAGCCTTGAATATCTAAGGAATGCTCATTTCCTATTCCATGATAACATATTGAGTACTTTTAGGCACCCCACAAGTATCTAAAAACTTTTTTTACTACATCCCAATGTGCTCTTCCTAGATTAGACATATAATGGGAAAGTACTCCCACTATTTGGGTAATGTCAGGTATTGTACAAACTATAGCATACATCAAACTTCCAACTACACTCTATATGGTACTCGACACATCTCTTCCATTTCCAATGGAAATGTAGGACACTATGAACTAGAAATCTTTGCTCCCATAGTAATATGAACACTCAATGGTCTTGAATCTTGCATATTGAATCTTTTCAGAATAATACCAACATACTTACTCCAACTTAGCCAAATCTTTATGTTCTGTCTATCTCTTATAATCTCCATTCCTAGAATGTGCCTAGCTGCACCAAGATCTTTCATTTCAAACTTTACTAAGAGCTGAAATGTTAATTCTACAATCAAACCTTTTCCTTTGCCAATAAACAATATGTCATCAACATTTAAGGTAGTAACCAAGAAATAATCACCATCAGACTTGTAGTATATATAGTGATTAGATTTGGATCACACAAATCCCAAACTCAATACATATGTATCAAACTTCTAGTACCACATCCTAGGATTTTGTTTTAGACCATGCAAGGATTTCTTGAATTTATAGACGAAATGATTTTTACCTTTCACCAAAAAGTGCTCTGGTTGTGACATGTAAATTTCTTCCTCCAAATCTACATGAAGGAAAGCAATTTTCGCATCCATTTGCTTGATCTCTAGATCATAAATTGCTGCAATAGAAAGGAAATCTAATGGATGTTATTTTTGCTACTAGAGAAAAAATCTTACCATAATCTACTCCCTCAACCTAAGAGTAACCTTTTGCAACCAAACTTGCTTTATACTTCTCAATGCTTCCATCTAAATCCATATTGCTTTTGAACACCCATTTACAACCAATAGGCTTCCATCCTTTAGGAAATGGTACAAGGTGCCATGTTTGATTCCTCTTAAGAGCTATCATTTCTTCATCCATGGCTATTTTCTAGGACTGTAAATCATTCATACCAAGAGCCTCTTCTACAAATCTTGGTTCATCAATATTAGCATTCAATGCAAATATACACCTCCAATCATTAGGAGAATACACATACCTTTCACGTGGTTTCCTTTGTCTAGTAGATCTTTGAACAAGATCTTATTTAGATTCAGCTTTAGATACGTCTTCTTTCGATGATTTAGAACTTGTAGAGTTCTCTTTGATTTCTTGTCTTTCTAAGAGCCTCGATTCAACTTTCTCTAGTGTAGTAGGTAGTTGAATCGCATCTTTCTTTTCTTCCATCTATTTTGGCTACATTAAATAGAAGCAGGCTTAGTTTCTCTAAAAATAATACTTCTTGAATAAAATACCTTTTATTCAATAGGATCCCAAAGCTTGTATCCTTTCACACCATAGCTATACCCAATGAAAATACATTTAACAACTTCTTTATCTAGTTTTGTCCACTTCTCCTTTGGCACATGAGCATATGCTTCACAACCAAAAACTCTCAGATTTCTAAGTGAAGACTTGTGGCCTGACCATGCTTCCATTAGCATTTTATCAATAAGAGATGATATAAGAGATCTATTTATTAGGTAGTAGGTAGTGGCTATAGCTTTGGCTCAAAACTTTTATTCTAGTCTAGCACCACTCAACATACTCCTAGCCTTCTCCATCAGGGTCCTATTCATTCTTTCTACAACTCCATTCTATTGTGGAGAATACAGAGTTTTCTTCTCTCTTTTAATACCATAATCTTTACAAAATGTGTCAAAAATCATTAGAGCAATATTCACTGCCATTATTAGTTTTCAAACACTTTATCTTCTTTCTAATCTACAACTCAACCATAGCTTTAAATTCATTGAAACAACTAAAAACTTCAACTTTACTCCTAAAGAAATAAACCCATGTTCTTCTACTAAAATCATTAATCTAAACTAATCTACCAATAGATACAACATCAATTGGACCAAATGCATCTGAATGGATTAGATCCAAAATACATGATGACTTATGAGAACTCAAGTAAAACTAAATGTAGTTTTGTTACCATAGATATAATGCTAAAAAAAATCAAATTCAAGATTGCAGTCATTCAACACATCAAAAAGGTTCTTATTTTTCAAGGTTCATAGACCCTTCTCACCTATGTGGCCAAGTCTCTAGTGCCATAACATGGTTTTCTCTATAGGCAACTTTGATTTGATAGACAAAGCACACTTGGGTACCCAAAAACTATGACCATCTATTGAAAGAGAAACCCTCTCCTTTTCCAACTGAGTAGTCTTTCTCACAATCTTATCAAAAGTACTATTGCACTCAACTATGCAAGCATGAAGATAGTACAGTGTACCTAATCTACTTCCTCTTTCTATCACCATAGCACCTCTAACCATTTTTACACTTGCTCCAAAAAATTGTACATGCACACTCGCATCTATTAGCTTACTAATGCATAACAAATTCCTTGCTAGTCCTAGGGTATGCAAGACACCATCAAATCTTCTAATTATACCATCAAAAAATTTCACACGACTACTTCCACAACCAACGTGATGTCCCCATTTTGGACATATATAATTTAATAATAAATAGGTATAGTATATAAAGTTTATAATATTAAAATGATTAATAAAGTATATAAATTAAAAATATATATTATCATACATACATATGATATTTAAAATAATATACTATGGAATATAAATTATATATGTGTGTGTGTGTGTGTGTGTGTGTATATGTATGTATATATATACATACATACATATATGTATGTATGTATGTATGTATATATATATATATATGTATATATACATACATACATACATACATACATACATACATACATATATATATATATATGTATGTATGTATGTATGTATGTATGTATGTATGTATGTATGTATGTATGTATGTATGTATGTATGTATGTATGGATATATGTATGTATATATATGATTAATAATATTTATAACACTCATGCGATTAATAATGATATCACTATATATAATACATGTTATTAAACTTATATAAATTATATATATATATATATATATATATATATATAATTTATATATATTAATGGTATCATTAATATAAATATATATATATTTAATATAATTATATTATTGTTAATATAATATAATAATTATCAATGAAAGGTCATGACTCTATGAAAAATACATACATACATACATACATACATACATACATACATACATAAATAAATATATATATATATATATATATATATATATATATATATATATATATATATATAATATTTAACATTGAGAGGAAAATGGAGGGAATATGAAGAAATCTAAAAAATCTTCTGAAATGGGACATTACAAGCGGTATCAGAGCATGATCCTGCCATCTTGCTGGGTAAAAATATGCAAACATCAAACAAGAGAGGGCTTAAAGAATATCCATCATGCAATCACAATAAAAAGGACATCATGATTTAGTTAAGTAGGAAGAACTACTATGCAAGAGAAGGAGAATCTCCTAAATGGTAGATATCGATGAATAAGGGAAGATATAGTACAAAGACAAGGAGCAGTGATAATTAGTATGATGCACACATGAAGGTCAAGCCAACAATTATCTCATATCAGCATTGCAATCAGAATTAAAAGGATGGGTGGAACACTTTTCTTTCTCATCTCAGATTGATACTTGGACAACACTTAGAAGGGGGTGTTGGGGTTTTAAAAGGACTAAAACTACTATGCAACACAATGCTTAATACCAAAATGATAATGCTCATACAATCTAAAGGTCAGCCAATTCTTGTTAACAATTGCATGTGCAAAGCATTTGGACCCAACTTCAACAAAACCAAAGGTGGTTTTCTACTCTTTTGGCTCTGCAAAACTAGGGTGGGTATACCTAGGGATGATTCAAGACTGGGAAAATTGTATGAGGATTATTTTTAGTTTCATTTTGATTCTCATCTCAAATCCTCAAACATACATAATCCTTGATAACTTGATAAACACATCCCATATAACAGATATGGCCAAAATTTCTTGTATAGATCTGTAGATGTTCTTAACAATAGTGGCTAACTAAAGCTAAAACATTCCATGCAGACAAGTACTGGCCAGCTTTGAAGATCTACAGGAAACAAAAGTAAAATTGATTTAATTCTACATTTTTGACAACTATTTGTGACATACTTCTCCTTCAGTTGAATCAATTTGATCAGTGCCTAATCCATTGGGGTTCAGAGTCTATAGCACATTCTTAGATCTAACTTGTTTCCTTACAACAAATTCTATCAGCAATTCTTATCAAAATTTATCATTCAAAACCCTTTCCACTACTAAAGAAAACTTATTGCATTCACCAAAGCTTTTATTTAATCCATTGAATTAACAACAGTGTTAAACAGATATACAACCTGACTAGATTGCATTGAATTGCACAAGCCTTTACTTATACAATATCAGGATAACCAAGTAATTAGAAGGAGACAAGATTCATAAAGAATTGATATGGGGACAGTTCACAATTTGTATTCATTTTCTTTGAAAATTGTATATCATTTACAATAGACTCAAAATGACCTTTAGAAAGAAACACAACTCATTCTACATTCATGTATTCTCAGAGAATTGACAAAGAAAATACATCATAAACTTGCTTTCAAAAATTTGGACCAAAGACAGACTAAGCATATCACTTAGAAACAATAGAATTCGGACCATTCTCTAGCCTTGGAATCTCACTCAAATAGTTTGAGATGCAACAAGCTTCAGGCTAAAAGAAAGTGACAGGTGTCTTCTGAAAGATGCCTACATACAACTGTCATAAAAGACAAAAGAAAATAATAGAAAGGCTACTACATTGAACACTCCTTGGTGGGTCCCTTTTTGTTACACTCTTAATTGTTGAGACAAGAAATTATGATTTGATTCTTCATTTATTCTTCATCCTCAGAGTAAATGGCCATGAGGTTTGAAAGTGATGTATCATCTTCAATTACCTACAAACTTACTTTAATCTGGGGATTTTCCATGTCTTCATTATTAACTATGAGGGTAACTTTTACTTTTGTATCTTCCTCCTCATCATCTTCTGACATTTGTACTAAGAATTGATTTTTCCATTCATTATAAGCAACATCATCTGGCCAATCAAAATTTAGAGCCTCTCTTTGTATAATCACTAAATAGTTTTCAAATTCCTCTAAATCATCAAGTTCTTTTCTAATGGCATTATAAAATAACTGTATCTTTACCAACTCTTCGTTTGTCCTTGCCCAAAACCAGTGATCAGTTTCACTCATGATGTTCTTGATCCTTTCATAAAATATTTCATCCAACTCTTTTTTCCACTTTTCTTTTTCCTTTATTGTGTCAACAAATTCTAAAGCACAAGGAAATAAAATGAATTTTTCAGCAATATACTTGGAAAAACAATGTGTTAATCTTTTTTTCAAAGAATCCCTTTTATCATCAAAATCTTATAGCTTATTTAATAAATCAAAAATTTTCTCTACTTGATGACAAGGCATTTGGATCGTAGATATACACATGAATGTGATATCATTATTTCTCTCCCTCCACTTCTGTGCCAGAGGAGTCAATTTAACCTCATCTCTATTCAACTCATCCATGATGGTTGTAATTCTTGTCAACTGATCAAAGAAGGTTGACCATTGTATTTTATCCCTTAAATGCATCACACCCTACTTTAATTTTCCTTCATATTGATTATTTAATTCTACCTACAGCTCATGTAGTTTGGTTTTTTCTTCTTCAAAGTCTTCTACAGTATAGAATTGAGGCCTTTTAGGGGTATCTAGCATTTTAACAATAGGGGTTGCTTTAACAAATGACTGTGGAGGGTATGCAATTCTAAGTGCACTAGATTCTCCCACCTTTCTCTTCCCAAGTATCTTCTCCATTTGAGACACCTAATTCTCCAAATTTTGTATGTGTGTGCCCCTCTCTTCATATGCCTTCAGCACTTCTTCAAATCTAGCATTTAGCTGAGAAAATTTATCTTTTTCTTGGCCAAATACCACACCACCAAATTTTAGCATTTCTGAAGCCATTTCCATTATCTATATACTACGAACCTCATCAGCCCTGTATACTATTAATGCACCAGTATGTTCTGCAGTAGAGATTTCCTGCATCCTAGGTTTATCCCTTTTCTCAATTGACCAAATTACAAGGGCTTGGTGATCATCACTAAATTTGACTCCTCTATGAGCCTGTAATATCTCTTCTTCAGTTTGTAACTACACATCCTTTTTTTTTCTTACTAAATCAAAAACCATAGCGTTCACTATATCCCATTCAGGTAAGATACGGACTCTTGATTGTTTAACTAATTGCCTCCCGGCCTCAGGTGCAAATTGGGAAAAATCATTCAAAAATTTAGATTTTAACTCTTCTTTAATAACAGATTCTGGTTTATCTGGTTGCTCTTCTTTTATTTTTTCACAAGTATTTTCAAAATTGCTTATATTCAATCTCCACAAAAAATTGTGCAAATGCTCTAGATTTTACAAAATTTTGATCATTTACAAACCTCTCAAAGGCTTGGGCAACCATAGGATCAATTTTCTTACCTTTATAGTCAGTAACAATAAGCTCCAAGGAAGGTGTAGGGGGTTCTTGTGGTTCCCCAATCTCCAGATCTGTGGAAGTAACAATTATATCCCCTTCTCCACCAATTTGTCTTAATTGTTCCCCTAAAGATGCTTCATCATCTATCCTGATTAGGGATTGGCTTGGGGAGTATTGTTCTGGCTAAGAAGAAGAATATCCCTGTTCTAACTTCTTCCTTTTTGGAGCACTGGTTGTAGATGGACTTCTTGGTCTTTTTCCTTGATGAAGAGGACCCTGTTGCACACTCTAAATCATTACATAACCTGACCTTTTCTGCAAGGTATATTGGCCATGAGCTACTATGTTTTTACTATTGATTCTTTTCTGCACTTTTATAGCCTTTTCTGGGTATGCCCTAACATATGTACCCCTTTTTTCATTCATAGCTTGTGTTATCTCAGCAAAATTATTCATCAAGGCCTATATCTTGGCTCCCCAGTATTTCTTTTCTTTCAATGGGTCATAGTGGGGATCAATTTAAGCATTAATGAATTCAAGGGTTTTGTTAAACACCATCCATTTTTCTTTTCTCAATTCTTGTTCTTGTAAGGTGAAAATGTTTCTAATCACATCTTCGAGATAATAGACTTGTTGGACCATGCGAGAAGCTTTTATTCTCTCCTTGAAGATATCATAGAAACCTTCAGGATCAATAAATCTAGCATGAGATTCTGCCATGTTATATTTGTCTAAAAACAAGTTCAAATGTTTCCAACCTTTCCTTACAAAAAAAAAATCATGGGCCATAGTGACAATTGGAAAAAAGTACCCTTTCTAGTCAACTCCCTCTCATCTATGGTACCTATCTACCATAACAGCTCAGCTATTCCTATCTTCAAACGCACATGAAACGGTAGCACATGAGGTTTTCCCAAAAAACCATACACTCTTATCACTATTGAAACATTGTAGGGAATTATATCCCCCTAGTTATGACTGAAAAGTAGCCCTTTAGCATGGTCCTTGGGTCTGACCAATTCTAACAATGCTTGTGGGATTTTAGGGCTATCTCCTCTTAAAAGCAGTCTAAGCTTTGATGCAAACTACCTATCAAACCTCACATAACTGGCACATGTGGCTTTTGAGGTCATATCTACACTACACAACTATACTGGATTCTTCTCCCCCTCCCTGGTTGTTTCCAATTCCATACCTGTGGAGAAAAATGTAAATCCCTTGTGCAAGTACACATGCATAAGCAATGAATACCAACAGAATGGTTTATCTACTTTTCCCTTTGCTATCCCAACCAAACCATTGTGAATTTCTCTTGCGAGAAATGTTGCAAAATCTAGAATAGAGCTCATTTCAAATCGAAGAGTTTGTGCCATGATGAGGACAATTGAGCCTGGAATTTGTTCTACCTCATCTATTCCAAAAATCTTACAAAGAGAAACATATAATGCCTTATCCCTAATGTTAAAATGTCTTTTCAACAATGGCTCTAGGGTGCTGATAGTAATCACAGACAAATTACCAATCTTCGCAGCATGCTCCTATAGTGGCGCTCTTGTAGTGGCCCTCTTTTCAAGTAGGTTTTTGTGCATCATACCTTGCTTTTAGGTTACCCATGTCAATAGTTTCATGCACAACATGGTTAGGGTTAAGATTGAAAACTTCTCTAATCAGTTCAGGATAGACCCTAATGAGGTTTACTCCAACATGATTCTTTATCCACCCTATAATTGGGTCATACTTCTTGGCCAAATCCATTAATAAATCACCATCGAAGAAAATTGTAGGGATTTTCAACTTTCCAATATCAAATCTCCAGACATTGCTCAGAGGAGTATCCAGTTTTTGCTCTGAAAACCACTTTATGAATAATTCCAAACCTCCCATGGATACCTGAGCATCTCGTACCCAATTGGCCTTGTCATAGAAATCCTCTACTATAGCAACTCTAGGGTTTTTAGAATCAACTCCCTCCCCTTAGTTATCTCATGAACTGACAAAGGCAATTGTTCCAGAAAATCATCATACACACACCTTTTTGAATATTCAGTTTTCTTGAAAAAATCCTTTCATGGAGGCATCTTTAAGAATTCAGAACCTTTATAACATCAAATTTTTATTTCTACTGGATACGGATCACTTACTCGCCAAATTTTCCCTCCTTTCTCTATAGTTCTCTCTGTGAATTTTGCTAAAACCCTTGAAAATTTTTGTGCCCTAGCTTTGGAAATTCTTTCGTGCTGAGAAAATCTGTAACTATGCTTCAACAATGGAAAATTTGCATGCTATATCAGAGTATTTAGGTCACATGAAGGAAACTCTGTGTCATATGTATTTTGCAACCGCTATTTTCATGTTGTATCTTGAATTTGAATCCTACCCATTGATCAAATGGTTTCATTTCAAAAATAAAAAGTCTCTTAAAACTCTGGGATCTTCGGCCATGCATTAGAAGCCCGCTTTCCTGCATTATTTAATGACCTCGCATTTTGAAAATGCGAGAATGCGGGCACCGTCGATCTTACCCTGATTGACAACGAATCAAGATCTCTTTATTTGGCAGCCTACCAAACCAACTTGACCAATGAAAATGTTACCCTTTAATCCATGTGCTCTGACAATTTTAATTGCAGTAATTGAAGTTTTCGTGCCCATGACATCGTTGCTTCCAACTTGGCAAACTTGTCACTTTCCACCCATGAGCGTACTTTGTTACTTTTGATCTCTTCTAGCGTGGCATGACTCAGTGCATTTCCTAAAGATTGGTTTAGGTCCCACCATGCCCGCTTGCTCGCATTATTTAAAAATTGAGTAGCTTGATAATGCAGGAAAGTGCAATCCATCGATCTTGTTTTAATCGACAGTGATAAGAATCTTGCAATGACTGTGCACTTTAATCAATTTGAATGGACCAATGAAATGCTTCCTCTTCGTTCCATGTCATCTAACAACCACCACGGATGACACACTATTATTACCTTTCTGTAAAAAGTGGGCCCATGATGTCACCATTGCCATGCATCGTCCGCCCATTTCCCCACATTATTTAAAGACCTTGCAACTTGATAATGTGGGAATGTGGGAACCGTGGATCTAAAAAAGATCCACGATTGAGGAATATTGATCATAAGGTAAAGTTTTCATTGATTTGAATAACCAATGACAGTGCAAGAAAATAAAACGTGTCCTAACAAATCTACAAAAAGTGTCTTGACCCTGCTGACATACAAGACATTTTGTGGTGCACTGAATCTCAAAAACCATTAGGGGCTACGTGTCACAAATGCATTTACCCACATTATTTAAAGACCTTGCAACTTGATAATGTAGGAATTCGGGAACCATCAACAGTGTTGAAAAAAATTTCAACTTGGTGTCGTTTTAAAAGTAAAATATAACAATTAAAGTGCATAAAAGGTTTATCATAAGGATAAAAAGGTATTCTGATGCAAACAAATCTTTAGGATAAAATGCCCCGCCAAAATATTTGAAACAATACCTTTTGAAAATTTGAAAACTAGGGCAACACAAAACAAAGGTATAAGGGTTTTTACACACTTAGGGCCTTTTCAAGGACAATTTGAGAGACAAACCCTGAGAATTTAAAAGGAAAATACAATCCATAGAACAGGGCACAACTAAGGTAATTTTAACAATTTTTAGGATTTCATAAGATAAAACCCTAATCTGCAAGAATCAAAGATTTAACTAATTTTTCACCCAAATATCAGAAGTTTTTCTATACTGTGAAAAATCACACCAATAGGGGGAAAAGAAAAATTATAATTAATAGTAGGGTAGTTACTGTATACATTTTTCTTGTTACCCACACAAAGTGGGGAAGATACTTGTGGGTGTTGGCATCCATTAAGGCAAGAAGAGAAGAACTTGATAGTTCATCCTGGGGGAACTAATTATACATATGAAATGATAGAGAGATTTAACAATAGATAAAAAAAGGACATGTAAGAAGTGAAAAAATCATCTAAAAGATAGCTGTAGTTTTGAATATATTCAGTGAAAAATACAATTAATGCACTACAGTGTTGAAGTGGAAGACATTGAGCCTTCTATAGTTATATTTGGCATTCTCACTTGACATAGAGATAAGCATAAATTAGTAATTGACATGCATATATCTATTTTAAAATTAGTAAAGTCACATCAACATCATAATATAAAAGCATGGAAAGTGAAGCCATTACCTAAATAAATCAATTCATAACTTGCAAAAATTGAAGGGAATCAATGACAACAAATGTAAAACATCTAAACAAAAAGAACCCCTTTTGGACTATCGAGAGGTCACAACCAAAATGTGCACACCCTAATATTTAAAGTGGAGAGGGTGGCCACATGGCATTTGAGAACCAGTTAATGTCCATCTCCAAAAACTGACAAATTATGTACTATGCAAAGCATAAGGAATATTTGGTTGTTGAGGTTAAATATACATGTTTATATCTTATGACTTGTCTAGGCATTTCCCTTCCTAAACATCATCCCTAATGCATAGTTAACTTCTCATGATTCATCCACAGCCTAAATGGAAAGAGAAACAAAACAAAGGGAAATGTTCCCAACTATACACCTAACATGGTAGAACATCTACCCTAGATTGTCTCTGCCAAATTCTCACAAAATTATTACCTTGGAATGTGCATACTAATCCTCAATGGTTACTCCCTCTTGATCATCACATGCAAACAATAGTACAACATTCTTATTTACTACATGTCACCTCTCTTAAGTTTCCTGTTAAGTTACTTATTTCAATGTAAACCTATGTGTGTATATTCCTTCCTTATATCAATTGATGAGGCCACCACTAATATCATCTTATTGGTAATATTCATTTCAATTGCTATTGATATCATTCACCATAGTGATGATCTTAACCAATTTGACTGAGTCACTCCTAGCCTAGTCACATTGGTGTATCATATGCTTTCTCAATGCAATTTGAATTATTAAAATAATAAGATTAATAAGTTTATATAATTTTTAAAAAAAAATTATTGATTGATACCTTTTAGATCTAGAATGGGGACATTACATGGGCTACATAGAAATTCTTTAGGGATCAATTTAAGGATCTTCCCTTTAAAATAAGATGAAATCAAGGATAAGAAGATTGTGTAAATTTCAAACCCTCCTACAAATATTTTTTCACATCCTAAAAACCCTGGTCAATTCATCAAAGTTCCAACTCACCAAGCACAATAGTTTACATTTCAAAATAGTGCAGATCTACCAAACTCTGGTAGTAATTCTTTTTCATTCCAATAGCTATTATAGCTCTAAAATGGAAACATATGAGAATTTTTAGAATGGAAAATATAGATAAGACACAAAAAGATGATAAAAAACAAGTACACATCCATATGAATGACTTCTAAACATATTTTATCGATAATACATATGGAGTTGGAAAAGGTTTATTGAAGGACAACATATAAGGATCAAACTAAAGGGAGATCTTAAGTGGGATAAATATAAAGATAAAAGAGTTTACACTTGATATAGAGAAAGAGAATCATCAAACTTCATAGGGGTCCTTGAAGTCAAAAACATGAATTGAACAATGAAGAGTAAACTATGTACTAGTTATAGATATTGTAAAAGTCCAAAACATTGGGACACTACATATGATTAAGTCTTTCAATACATCAACTAAGAAATAAGATTTGAAGAAGCTATCAATAATAAAGTGTAGAGACACATATCATCATAATACATCCAAAGAAGATAATCAAATAATGTTTCTTCTAGAAAAGATCATACTACCATCTATGATAAGGGGAAGAAAGAAGTGTTAAAAAAGTTCATAATTACATAAATCTTGGTATATGTATAATGTAAGAACTAAGTCATTGTGCTACAAGAAGGTAAAGGCAATTGACATTGATCCAATTAAGGTATGTGTATATTATTTCAAATGTTTTTTATTCATATTAATATATAATATGTCAATAATGCTTATAAAGAATATAATATTTAATATTTTGATCTTACTAATATTGAGAATTTGATAGAGAATTATGAGCAGTTCTAAGCATGGAGATTACATTAGTATTATTGAGCTAGAACTAGTGAAGTTTTAACTTGTGAGAATATTATGTGCATTTATACTTTTATTATATTAAATCATAATCTTCCAAGATAAGGCCTACGGTGGAATGGGTTGGGTGACACCACTCGAAGGTACTAGGTAAGGCCTACAGTGAGATGGGCATTGGGCTGTATCATCCAAGGGTACTAGGTAAGGCCTATGATGGAGTGAATGCCTTAGGGTACATCATACAAAGGCACTAGCTTGGAGGTGATAATCAAAGAGAGATAACAATAATGAGGGAGAACGGTGAGGCCCATGATTGGGTAACAGGGCACCCTATTATAGTTTCTCATCGCATACTTAGAAAATGATGAGTTAATAAATGAACTATACTTTTGATTAGTCACTAAATTGAGACATTAAATACCTTGTAAAGGATTGATATAAGGAAATTCGAAAAGGGAATATATATATATATATATATATATATATATATATATATATATTTATTTATTTGTGTACTAATGATTTTGTTGTTGTAGGTTCACAATCAAAGAATTGCATGATGTGTGTCTTCATCTATCTACATTGTGTTTACTCCATGTCTTCATCTGTCTGCATCATGTTTGCTTCATGTTTTCATCTATCTACATCGTGTATGCTTCGTGCTTTCATGCATTCATGTGACTAGTTTTATTCACTTCATGTTCTGATTCATTAAGATGTATATCTCATAAATATTTTAGGACTTTTATATGCAAATATATTTTGTATCTATGAACAAACTTATGTATGAATGATTTTGCTTGAGGACAAGCAAATTCAAGAGGGGAGGATTGTGATGTCCCCATTTTGGACATATATAATTTAATAATAAATAGGTATAGTATATAAATTTTATAATATTAAAATGATTAATAAAGTATATAAATTAAAAATATAAATTATTATATATCATATATATTATCATACATATATAATATATATACATATATATGATATTTAAAATAATATACTATTGAATATAAATATTATATATATATATATATATATATATATATATATATATATATATAAGATTAATAATATTTATAACACTAATACAATTAATAACGATATCACTATATATAATATATGTTATTAAACTTATATAAATAATATATATTAATGGTATTATTAATATATATATTTAATATAATTATATTATTCTTAATATCATATAATTATTATCAATGAAAGGTCATGACTCTATGAAAAATACATACATACATACATACATACATACATACATACATACATACATACATACATACATACATATATATATATATAATATTTAGGATTGAGAGGAAAATGGAGGGACTGTGAGGAAATCTAAAAAATGTCCTAAAATGGGACATTACAACCAAAAATATCAAGAACTGAGCTATCACCCAAATATACCCTACCACCATCAAAATTTCCATACTTACTAAACCAGTTTCTATTAGGAGTCATGTGGAAAGATGCACCTAAGTCTATTATCCATGCATTTTCACTTGCACAAGTAGCCAAGGCTACGATGAAAGCATCTCCATCTTCCTTTTCAGACTCAAAACCAAATTCTTTTTTATTTTTCTTCTTTTTCTTCTCCTCTTTGTAGTCCTTTTGAAAGTATCCAAGTTTTCCATGATTCTAGCAAATCACCTTGGACTTACTAGGAGATTTTGATCTCCCCTTATTCTTGGACATAGAATGCCCATGCTACTTTTCATTCTTGCCTCTTTGTTTTGGTCTTCCACGAACACTCAAAGCCTCTTTGGCATTCAAAGAGACCTTCCTTCTCATCTCCTTAGAAAGTAGATAACCAACTACATTCTCTATCTTCAAGAAAACTAAAGTGATCCCTATGGCCATGAAAAGGTTGTCCCATGAGTCTAGCAATGAACATACCAACATTTGGAACCTTTCTTCTTCTTCCATTAGCACCCAACTAAGGTCAACTGAGTCATCAACATATTAAAACTTTCTAGATGCTAAGAAATTAGTCCACCTTCTTCCATTCTCAAGGAATACAACTTCTTCCTCAAGAAAATCTTGTTCACAAGTGATTTTGCTTGATAGATATTGCTTAGCTTCTTCCAAAGCTTCTTCATGGACATTAACAAAATTGAGTCTTCAAGACACAATCTAATGAGACCTTTATCTTTTTTGTTTGTCACATCATATTATGAGGCTAAAGTTAAATATGTGGGCCTCAACTTCTTGTCATCAATCACATCCCATAAATCTTGATCATTCAATAGATCTTTGATCTTTAGATTCTACATCTCAAATTTTATGCTAGAAAACTTTTCAACATCAATTCTCCCTAACATGCTTTCCATCTTTGCAATCCTACAACACAGAAATGAAATACTCTACACAAGCTCCCACTGAAAACATGATTAGCTCAAAAAACCCTATACCTAACAAATAAAACCAAAACTAGCAAGGCTCTAATACCACTTGTAAGGAAGAAAAGGTGTGTGAAATTGCTTCCTACACTAATCTTTGAGAGGACGATTATAAAAATTCAACAACTATTGTAGAGATCTCAAGAAATGCATAATGATATAATCAAAATAACAATGAACACATAACACAATGATTACCATGGGGAAACCCTTACAGGAGAAAAACCCCACCCTCCAAAATGTGCACAATGTATTATCAAACCATGATTATTACAATACACTTGCACTGCAAGTTCTTATAGGAGTGCATCACCATAACTCGAACTTAGAGAGACTTCTTCTAGCACCTAGTCTTGCAAACTAAACTCAATTCCACAAACACCTCCCCAAGCCATCCTTTTATAGTAATTTTACAACCTAGAAACCACTTGTGGTTTTACAAAACCATGGGCAAAACTACCATGCCACATGTTACCCATTTTTGACATTTACATTTCCAAGATGGAAGAAAATAACTAGGTTAAATTAGTAATCCCATCCATAGTTTTGTCTCGTAGTTTAGACCCCCATAAAAGTCATAAAACAAGTTAACTATGCTCTAAAAATGGCCCTCCTATATTCTACTATGGACAGGGCACTTTTTGGTATTTTATACACTCTTTTCCAAGATATAAACAAGTGGAAAACTTCACAAGAAAATTCTTGAATTTTCCAAAAAAAGATTGCAAGTTTGAGACACATGTCTCAACAATAATTAAGATTTTTGAAAAGGAAATGAAATAGAGGTATAGAATTCCTAGATCAATAGTTGAGAAATATATAGAAGTAGTATAATTCATGGTTGAAATAGATAACATATTCATGGAAGGAGTAGAGTCTAGGGAAATGTCCATTCATCCTATGGGTTGTGAAGTGGGTGAAGACACCTTTGTTGGAAATATTGAAGTAATGCTTGCATCACCTAAGGATGAGAGTTGTGGGGAACCTAAAAATAAAAGTTCAGTCAAGTTAGAGAGAAGCTCTATAGTGGGATGAGAAAAAGAAAGGTTGAGAAAATGGTAGATGATAGAAATACAAGAAGGTTTACCTAAGGAAGAGTGGCAAAAAATAAAGAAGGAAAGTGAAGTTCCCACAAGAACTAAGATTGAAGGAACTAGAAGTGAATGGGCTATACAAAGGCTAAACGTACATAAGACATTGAAGATGTCAAGATTACTAAGGTATAGGTTACTCAAACACCTTGCAATACACCTAGGATATCAACTAGATCCACACCATCAATGAACATAAAGGAGAAAAAAAAAGAGTAAAACCTAAGAGGACAACTAGAAAGAAGGAAAAGGCCTAAGGTATTATCCCAAAAATTCTAAGATCTTAGACAAAAAAAAGAGATGGTAAGAGGAAATAAAATAATGAAAATAGAAGAACAAACAAAACTTGATACTATAGACACTAGAAGAACCTCAAATTTATGTTGAATAATAAAAGAAGAAGTAGAAAATATATCTTGAATCTATTACAACAAGAATTGAGCATGATGGTAAACTAGACATACTCTAGAAATTTTATTGAAGATGTGAAGAAGAGGATCAAGGTATAATTGAAAATTTTTTTATTAAATATTTATTGAATTTTAACTAGAACTTGGTAGAAATCAAGAGTAGCATCCCTAATCACTTATTTAATAAGTTAGAATAAAATATATTGCGAGATTTATAAGAAGACAAGAAGATGAGAGAAGACAAAGTGGGTGATTTTTGTACATTCATTTCATATGATAATATGAAGGAAGTATTAGAGAATGTCATACCCATGTTAAGAACAAAGATTAGTAGATTTAATGGATAGCACATATAATGAACTAGGAGAAAATATAGGGGGTATGTGTAGCATCATGATGGGACAAACTATACCCTTAAGTGGTAGTCTAAAATTAGCAAATCAAGTTTATATCAACTTGAAATACAATTTTGAGCTAGTTATGAAAATAATATTAAAAAGTTGTGAAAATAGAATCTATAGGTAATTGAATGTAGTTTCTAAACTACTATGCCTTATTTGAAAATAATTTAATCTGATTGGTCAAAATTTTAGGACAAGAAAAAGAAGTAAGTGTATGTTTCACCACCTTAATCACAATGATACAATAATATTTTTTTATTAGATTCTAGATATAAGAATTAGACTCATGCCTAAAATGTGACCTATATTTTTGAGTATTTTTATTTCAAAATAATAAATAACTATGAATTTTCTGCTACAATTTTTTTAGAAAAAAAAGGGCTCATGTTTGAACACCCTAACTAATTCAAAATATTACTGAATTTAATTTAATATTTTTATATTGTAGTAGGTGAAGCATAGAATATGACACATCTTTTGGATTTCAAAAATGTTTGATAGTTTGAAAGTTATAGCCATTTTTCAATTAGTATGTAAATCAACAATTTGTAGATATCTTCATTTAAAAATAAGTAATAATTACTTATTAAACTCATAATTTGACAGATGTTATATAGATGGAAAGATGAGAATATTTTCAAGAAACCCTTTTCATTTTAACAAATTTGATCATATTAAAAGTTCTTAGGTACCTCCTCTAAGTCTGAAAGTTACCTTAATGGGGAGAAATCATGTTTTGAGAGTTGACCAAGGAGGCTTGGTTATTACCATGCCTAATTGAGTACCCGATATTAAATTAAATACCAAATACAAAATTGGGTACCTGATAAGGGATCAGATACCCAACATTTCCTACCTAAATATACAAAACAACCAAATTGAAAATGGGGGGTAAGGATTAAAAGTTGAGGAGGGGTCCTAATTATCCCTTCCATGATCCATGTGAGGTGTTTTAAATAAATTAGAAATGACATTTTCGTTTGTATGATGTGATATATTCATATTATACTTTATTATATTATATTAAATTATACTATATTACACTATGTTGGGTACGTGTAGGATCACGGTGTGCCAAAAAGTGGTGATGTGAAAAAAATAGAGTTTGAACATGTCTAAAAGTGCTTCAAAATCTACTCTAACTTTTTTCCACCTATCCAAGTACCAAACCTAGAAGGAAAGGTCGAGCCTTATCAGATATCTAATTTGACATCGGATATCCGATAATCTTATAACATTATTATTATTATATTATAATAATATAAAAATATAATATAATATAATATTATTATTATTATTATTATAATTATACTATAATATAATAATATTATTATTATATTATAATCATATAATATTATACTATAATAATAATATTATATTATAATAATATAATATAATATTTAATATTATAATATATAGTAATGTAATGTAATATATATATATATATAATATCATATAATACATTATAATAATATAATATAATAATATAATAATATAATATAATATTTTATATTATAATATATATAAAATATAATAAAAAAAAATATAAAATATATAATAATATAATATAAAATATAATAATAAAAAAGTAATATATTATAATATAATATATAATAAAAAAGTATAATATATTATAAATTATAATAATACAATATAATATGAAATATAAGATATATGTTATATGTTATATATCTCATATCTTATATATAAAATATAAGATATGCGCCATATCGGATATCCGATATTGAATCGGCTATCCAATTTAGTATCAAATATCCGATATCTATGACATTACATAAAAAAATAAAATAAACCAGACTCGTGAGCCCTTATTTTGCATATTTTGGGGGGCAGTATTTGATCGGATATTGAATATCAAAGTATGTTTTTTTTTTTTTTTTTTTAAGTCATTTTTAATCTAAATTCAATAGATTTTAGCATGATTTTGTTTTTTTTAGTTGAATCTAGGGGTTTTTTGAAAAAAAGGTTAAAATTAAGGTTTTTTTTTAATATATATTACGTTTTGCAATTCAATAGGAATGGTTGATTAGAATGATGACATTGAGGCAGGGAATAATATTCCTTGTAACCCCCCACCAAACGATCCAGTACCCCCACAAAACCATCCACCAAATGATCCTCTAGCCCCTCAAAAACCTCCTCGAATTGAGGATTTGATAAATGAAAATTTCTTGAGTTGAGAGGTTTGCATAGTACATATAATAATGTACCCGCATTGGCTCCTATGTTATCCATGTTAAACACCATAGTGGATAACACTGAAACCCTTACAAACCAACAAAATGTTGCTCTTCATTGGCATGATGAAATGCACGAGATGTTTGATGATGGTTTGGATTATGATGAGGTTGTGGCCCTCAACATAAGCAAAGACGATTTGGCTAGCCTTTTTGCGAACTCGAAAACGGGTTTACCAATGGACCCAAAAAAATCCAAACTATCAATTAAATGGTGCACAAATGATGCCATACGTGGAAACTTTTGGGATTTTTGGTGGATGGTCTTTGATATCCCTCCACATGGAAATTTAGACATACCATTTTATTTCCTTAGAAAATTATATGCAAAATTTGTGTTGAAACTTAAAGTGAACTATTGGAGCATGAAGCCCAACATGGGCTTAGGACTAGGAGCTCCTCAGGATAGACCCTCTTCCTAGCGGAAGAAAGCTGGCACTTTTGTCCCCCCCACTAATATCTCCCCTCCTCCTCAATTGCAGCATCTAGATATTATGAGAGAGGCTAGCTCTCATACCATTAGAGTCATTCATAGGCTGAGTAGCCTAATGATATCTTAGGCTAGGTCAGTCCTACCTCCTACTGTTGATTATGTTGGTACTAGTTCATCATCGACTAGCTCATCACATGTTTGTGTGCCTCACACTTGCATTACATGCAAGAATATTTGTTTCGGTTCCATAGGTGATCTTCCTGAGTATCATTTTGTATTAGACGAGGATACACTAGACACACATGCAGAGGCTATAGACCTTGATGCAAGAGAGGAGGGGAATGTAGAGGCATGGACTCCTTCGGTGTCAGTACATTTATATTTTTTTTTGTTATGACATATGTGATTTAAAGTTAATTTTTATAATAGAGTAATTTTAATTTTTAAGCCATATTGACTTTTATATATATGTGATCTTCATTCACATTTAGTTTATGACCAAGGAGGAACTCAGACAGATTGATGATGCCACGCTCTCAGCCATTTCATTTGGCCTTGAGATATCTATGATACATTATGTTGTGTTCTCATTTTTTTTTTCTATTTGATATTGTAGCATATATGGTTGCTAATCTTTCTTTTATCTTGCAGGTACCACCTGTCCCGGGGGGACAAAGTGCAGGGGGTGAGCCAGCACGCATTGACAAAGGAAAGGTAATTAGGCACTTTCTATTTGATTAAATATCGATGCATTCTTGTAAATTTTTTTTGTTAATCTCATTTAATTACATTCTTTATTGTATATAAGGCGTGGCTGCTGGCGATGAGCCTATACAGATTCCACGTTGTAGACCATTAGGGATTTCCATTCGCACTGAGAGCCCCATTATATGTATAAGTATCATTTATTTTTTATTATCCTTATCTTCATAAATAAATTCAAAACTGATTTCCATGATATTAGCAACTACTATTTTGTATCTCATAGGAGACTCCTAGTGCACATGAGGTCTGATGTGAGAGTTATGTAGATTTGATGATGCAGCCACTCACTCCTGAGGAGGAGCCTACAATAGTAAGTTGTAGAATTCATGATTAAATATGTTATAAATTTATCATTCTATGAATTATAATGTTATAGTTTAAATTGTAGATTCATCTGACAAAGGTATTTCAACATATATAGCCCACAATCAGAGAAGTGCCAGCATTGCCGAGGGCATATGAGAGGACTCCTGACCAGTGCAGGAGGTTGACGAGAGAGGTATTTATTATGAAATTTTGATAGTATAAATCTCCATTAGAAAAAAGATCATTATTCATTTGATTAATTCAATGTTAGATACGTAGAATCATATAAATTTAGTAGTCTAACTTTGGGTTTTCTTTTTTGTTTATGTAGGAGGCATCTGATCCACCTAGTGCAACAAAGAGGCTGCATTTTGATCAACCACCAGTACCCTAGGATAGTATAGTTGTCGTAGGATGCATCATCAATTATTTTGAGATGGAATATACCACATTGTATACAAAAACATTGATATTATACACATTATGATGGCATGATCAGCCACATTTTGTATATGGATCTATGTATTTTGATATATATTTGAGTACTTTGTCTATGGATACATGATATTTGATATATATTTGTGTAAAATTTTGTCTATGAATACATTATTTTGATATATATTTTTGTCATTTATGTGCACAATCATATACATATTAATTTAGTATCTAGTATTGTTCAATTTACCGTGGATCATGTGTATTGTTCATGTTTATGGAATATCATTAATTTTGATTATGTTTGTTATATTCGATTCAAATGAAATAATTTTTTAATAAAATTTTAACAACCTTTATTATCAAATTTGGATGCAATGTATAATTTTAAGTGCTATCATGACATAAACACACTTGTTAATCTCCTACACAAGGTTCATATAACCCCAAATCTAATGTTAAACTCCACCTTCAACCTTGAAACTAACTCTTGGCTTCAAATCTAATCTCAACACAATTAAGGACTCCACTCCTCAACCATGGATTCCATTCCCAACCACCAAGTCATTCATAGATTCATAATCTTTGATAACTAACACTTCACTTTGTTACTATCCTCATACTACAACTTTTCAATTTCAACATAACTTAAAAATATCTCAACTTAAGAGACTTGATTGGATAGTTCATCGATAACCCTCACAAGCTCTGAGTTATGTTAGGCCTCAGCATCACCATCCTGTAGCATTCAATGGTTCATTGATAGCCCTCTCAAGCTCTGAGTTATGACCCTCGAAATATCGACCTCAAAATGCACTTAGAGCACCTTGGAGACTCCTCGGTACAGGGTGGCCATGGATGATGGATGGTCTCTATAGCCAAAAAAATGGTGTCACTAAGGTTCACCCGCCCACCCAGAGCTAATGGTATTAACAATTCGATGCCAAGATTAGTGGTTTCAAAGTTACACTATGGTGCACCTATGAACTGAGGCACATTGCGAGTTTTGGCATTGAGCGAGATCATTGTGCCAAATGTAAATGGAATGTGATCTCTCAAAAATGAGATAGGTTATTTTAGGCCTCAACATCACCATCTTTTAGCATTTGATAGTTCATCGATAGCCCTCACGAGCTCTAAGTTATGACCCTTGAAAGATCGAACTCGAAAGGCAGTTAGAGCACCTTGGAGACTCCTCGGTATGAGGCAGTCATAGATAATGGATGGTCTCCATGTTTGAAACAAGGGTGTGGGTAGGGTTCCCCTGCCCACCCAAAGCTAATGGAACTGACTATTTGATGCCAAGATCAGTGGTTTCAAAGTTACGTTGTGGTGCACCTATGAACTGAGGCACACTGAGAGTTTTGGCATCGAGCGAGATCGCTGTGCCGAATTCAAATGGAATGTGATCTCTCAAAAATGAGATAGATTATTTTAGGCCTCAACATCACCATCCTGTAGCATTCAATAGTTCATCAATAGCCCTCACGAGGTTCGAGTTATGATTGTTGAAAGATCGACCTCAAATTGCACTTAGAGCACCTTGGAGACTCCTCGGTACGGGGTGACCACAAATGATGGATGCTCTTTGTGGTGGAAATAAGGGTATGACTAGGGTTCATCCACCCATCTAGAGCTAATGGCCCTAACAATTTGATGCCAAAATTAGCAGTTTCAAAGTTACGTTGTGGTGCACTTATGAACTGAGGCACACTGCGAGTTTTGGCATCAAGTGAGATCACTATGCTGAATCCAAATAGAATGTGATATCTCAAAAATGAGATAGATTATTTTAGCCCTCAACATTACTTTCCTATAGCATTTGACAATTCATCGATAGCCCTCAGGAGCTCGGAGTTATGACCGTCAAAAGATCGATCTTGAAATGCACTTAGAGCACCTTGGAGACTCCTCAGTATGGGGTGGCCGCAAATGATGGATGGTCTTTGTGACTAGATCAAGGGTGTGACTAGGGTTCACCCGCCCTTTCAAAGCTAATGACATTGATGATTTGATGCCAAGATTAGTGGTTTCAAAGTTATGTTGTGCTACACCTATGAACTAAGGCACACTGTGAGTTTTCGCATCGAGTGAGATCGCTATGCCGAATGCAAATGGAATGTGAACTCTCAAAAATGAGATAGATTATTTTAGGCCTCAGTATCACCATCCTATGGCTTTTGATAGTTCATCAATAGCCATCACGAGCTCTGAGTTATGACCCTTAGAATATTGACCTCAAAAGACACTTAGAGCACCTTGGAGACTCCTCGGTACGAGGTGGCCACGAATGATGGATGGTCTCTATGGTTGGAAAAAGGGTGTGACTAGTGTTCACCCACCCACTTAGAGCTAATGATGATGATGATTTGATGCCAAGATCAACAGCTTCAAAGTTACGCTGTGGTGCACCTATGAACAGAGGCACACTATGAGTTTTGCCATCGAGCGAGATCGCTATGCTGAATCCAAAAAAAATATGATCTCTCAAAAATGAGATAGGTTATTTTAGGTCTCAAAATTATCGTCCTATAGCATTTGATAGTTCATCGATAGCCCTCACGAGGTCCGAGTTATGACCATCAAAATATTGACCTCAAAATGCACTTAGAGAACTTTGGAGACTCCTCGGTATGGGGTGGCCACAAATGATGGATGGTCTCTGTGGCTAGAACAAGAGTGTGACTAGGGTTCACCCACCTATTTAGAGCTAATGGTGCTGATGATTTGATGCCAAGATTAGTGGTTTTAAAGTTACGCTGTGGTGCACCTATGAATTGAGGCACACTGTGAGTTTTGGCATCAAGCAAGATCGTTGTGCTGAATCCAAACAGAATGTGATCTCTCAAAAATGAGATAGGTTATTTTAGGCCTCAGCATCACAATCTTGTAGTATTTAATAGTTCATTGATAGCCCTCACAAGCTCCAAGTTATGACCATCGAAACATCGACCTCGAAATGCACTTAGAGCACCTTGGAGACTCCTCGGTACAGGGTGGCCACAAATGATGGATGGTATCCGTGGCTAAAAAAAGGGTGTGACTAGGGCTTACCCACCCATTCAGAGCTAATGGCATTGATGATTCAATTCCAAGATCAACAGTTTTAAAGTTACACCGTGGTGCACCTATGAACTGAGGCACACTGTGAGTTTTGGCATTGAGCGAGATCGCTGTGTCAAATCCAAACAGAATGTGATCTCTCAAAAATGAGATAGGTTATTTTAGACCTCAATATCACCATCTTGTAGAATTCAATAGTTCATCGATAGCCCTCATGAGCTTCGAGTTATGACTCTCGAAAGATTGACCTCAAAACACACTTAGAGAACCTTGGGGACTCCTCGATACGGGGTGGCCGTAGACAATGGATGGTCTCCATGGACAGAACAAGGGTGTCACTAGGGTTCAACCGCTCACCCAGAGCTAATGGCACTAATGATTCAAATAGTTCTAGCTATTAGGAGTTAGATTTTGAAAAGTTGTCAAGAAAATTGCAAAAGTTGTTAAGCAGCTTTTTGCAATTTTTGCGCTAAGACAAATTTTATTGCAAATTTGATTGCAAATGGACTCTACAAACTCCTAGGGACCCTAATAATATTCTAAACATCTAGACTTACCTAAAAAATATGGAATTTACCAAAAATCCACTTTATTGGACCAATTGATGGCCAAGGCTTATAGTTGCACCATGGGGTCTTGTGTCCATTACAAATGTGGATGGTCAGAGGGAGATCATTAGATATATCCCTAGACCTTATTACATCAAGAAAAGAAAAATGATTAGGTGCTTTGCACTAGTGTTCCATTTATTTCATTAATGTTATTGGACTAAGAATCATTTTTCCTCTCAGTTGGAAGGGTGGGCCTAAGGGTTCAACACTAATGGGTGATGTTGAACCACCTTGGTAATGACTAGTTCATTTGGGGAGGCTTGAGACTACATGCAAAGAAATTATTATCTATTTTACTCTTGTTTCAAGGGGTGGTCCTAAGAGCTCAACATATTAGAATGATGTTAAATCACCATATTAATGAATAGCTCATTTGGAGATGGTAGCTAACCAAAGCTTAGAAGATTATTTTTATAGTATTGTAAAAGTTTTTTGCAAGAACCTTGCTACTAAAAATTCAGAGTATATGCAATTTTTCCAATGATAGTAAGCATGGTAACCAATGGAGGAAGAGTTGGCATGGTTTTAATAATGCATGGTAGCCATGATAAACCAACAAAAAGAAGAAACACTATGAACCATGATGCACTTGAACATAAAGATGATTATGGAGAGGATCAAATGCAACATGTTGCTTCAGTCCCAAATGTTGACAATATACAAGTGATGTAGAGGATAGGGTGATGGACCCAAGTAACAACCTAAAATGAGTAAATTTGTAACAATGTGCCAATTGACCCTTCTAGGTCTTGATGGTCAAATCCCACAAATGGTTAACTCCAGGAGGTTTTAAGGCTTCAATGAGTTTTTTTTGACATATTCACCATGTTCGAACACTTACCCTTGAGTTTCAATATTTTTCAAGCCAAAATGCACAACATGCCAAAATGTTGTCTATGCAACTTTACAATTCTGTGACGGCAGCAAGACAAATAGGTGGATAAATTTTTTTTTTTTTCAAAAGAATCCTTGAATAAATGAATGTTTTGGATACCCTTTATCCTTTCACAAAACATATACAAGACTTAGATACCCTTCCTTCGGAAAATATCAGTGAACTTTCACATGTCTCTTATTTTTTAACAATGTAGAAAAGATGCATTTACGAAGCAACCACTAGAAGGACTTAAGATCTAGATTCCAAACTTTTCATAGGCTCCGAAAATGACTTCAATTAGAAAAATACACTCTCAATTTCAGTCTATGGGTTCCCTAACCCCAAAAGCCCCAATTCACCTTCTCAAAAACCCTTGTCCCTAGGACATCACCAATCTCACACATGCCAAGCCTTCTTGGACTATTTCAAAATTGAGACATCTATGTTTTATCACCATAAACATGAATCAACTCACAAAAACTGCCCTCTTTAAGGAAAATTTCTTCCTATAGGACTGTCCCCTCACTTTCAATCCTTGTTTTCACCCTTTTATGTTTGGTGGCCACCAATTATTCTAGTTAGTTGATCATTTTAGGGTTAGAAGACATTATAAATGTTAGGACAATGCCATTTCATGAAGAATCTAGAAAGCATTTCATCGAATGACCATGATTAGATGAAAAATTTGTCAAAATGCTTATGAAAAGGAGTGCTATAGCCAACAATTAGCAAGTTAGATGATTAACCCTTCAAAAAAGAAATCAAAACTTGGTCCTCAACTTCCTTACAGATCTTAGAAGATGCCTCAATGCATTAGAATATCATAAAGAACTCAAAAACTCCAAAGGACCTTCAAATTGCTATTAAAAACCAACATTTGTTATTCAAAATTCTGAATCAGTCCATACATACTACTTATAAACACTATTTATAAGTTTTAGGGGATGGTTAATAACCCCCTCAACCACCTCCAATTAGTTTCACTTCCTATTCCTTCATAAAATGTAAACTATGGAGTTTCCCTCCAAAATGCTTATGTAGCTGTTACATTCAAGATTTGAATTTTCTAAAACAATAAGCTAAATTTTAAGTGATTTAGTGAATGTTTCAACTTATGAAATGACTTGAGATTATTATGCGACATTATTAGGAGCTATCTAATGACTCACTTACCCTATGCAAACCTAGACATTACCAAAATTCAAATCTCATGGTCCTTTACAACTTTTCAATATGAAAGTCTTTCAAAACATTATACAATATTATGACTCTTTATGCTTTCAAATGCCATGATTGGTTGCAAAATGGAAGAAATCAAGTATTCTAATTGTTCATCCATAATTTCTATATTTTTCTTATTTGATTAGTTTGATAAAAATAGTTTTAATAATCATAATGTCAGCTTTATGTCAAATAAGGAAAAAACCAAAATTGTAATAAGATATCTACAAGCAATTATCTTTCATATAGTTATAAATGCTCTTAAAATTGTCCTTATAGCCTTGTATCACATGCAAATATGATTTGCAAGAACTTTTTCAATATCTTCCTCTTATAATTCCTTACAAAGAACCTACCAAAATACAAATTAGAATGTGCAACTAATTTAACCTATCTTTTTCATTATTACAAAAACCATATACAAAAAAAGTTCACCCAACACCCCCCCACCCCCGCCAATTTTTCATGATGTACCTACATTCCAATATCATAAAAAAAATTAGTAACTTATTGTATTAAACAAGATAATCATCAGTTCATTGAATCATTATGAAGAAAATGACATAAGAAGTAAATATACCTAGTCGAGTGTTCCAATAGGGTCCTCTCTCTTTTTTAGGGTCTCCAACAGGGCTTCATGATCAACATTAAAAAGCTCTTTTACTTTTGGTCTTCCTTGATGCTTCAACAACTTTACATTTTTTGCTATAATAAGATGCAAATATATGAGAATTATTTTGTGTTTCTGATAATCTTCGAATGTAGGAATTATGTTCCTTCTAAGCATGTATGTTCGCAGCCATGTTCCAGTGACAACCACTAAACTAGTAGGATATGTGAATCCATCATCATCTGTGATCAGTTGTGCAAGTTTTTGTTTACCTCTTACACAATGCGCTAACCAATAATCAGATTTATCATTATTCCCCTTTGGTGCAACCAATGCAAAGACATCTCCTAGATGAAGTAGATCTAATAGATGGTTATGCTCAAGTGAACTTTCCATGTCATCATTTCTGATAGAGGGTATGATAGAAAATGGAGTAAGATAATGTAGAGCCCATTTTTCCACCCATTCACTTAACTCACGGTGATCCCAATCACACTAAAAACAACTAGAATAAAAGCAAGCTAGCTGGCGTGTCCAAATGGTCCATGTACTAGAATCAGAGCTCTGGAATGAATGCATTTTTTATGAGTCTCTCACTGTAGCACAATCTGATCTATCAACCATGGACCCTTCCTCAACCAACCAAAAGAACCTATGTAATACTGAATCAAGAGTCCCCCCTATGATAATGCTAAACTACACCAATAAAAAATGCTACAAGCATCAAGAAGCTCTACTATTGAAATCTTTAGTTGCTCCTTAACTAGAGCTCTCTTCACAAATGCCGTAGCTCCATCATATTCCTCTTTTCCATAGCTCGACTCAAAAAAACTCCAAATATTAGGTACACCACTCTCTACGTGCATCCTACACAACCAATAAAACATGCGAGCATTCTTGAATTGACCTGTATAGTTATCTGACCAAATGATATGTCTATCCATAGCAATTGCATGCTCATGTAAGAAATCAAAATAATTCTCGAAACAATATTGCACAAACTCATGAGAGTGAGATCTATCATCACTCATATAAAAATGATACTCTCTAATAATCTTCCACACTATCAGGGGAATGTCTATATGTTATGTGAACAAAAATAGCAATCTGAATAGAGTTGTAATATTGAGATTGTGTCTCATTTTGAGGTTGCAATGTGTAGTTCTTAGCAAAATCAACAACTGATATAATAGTGCCAATGGGAAAAGTCTCCTTGCACATTCTAAATTGTTCATCCAACCACTGAGACCTGTGACTATGTCTTACATACTTGTAAAAAAGATTTTCCTTGAAATCTGAAATAAAACTATCCACACTTAAATCTTTTCTAACCAATTCACATCTAGAGCTCTCACCTCCACTCTTCGATGTGTCTTTCACTATTTCATATATCTTTTTTTTCACTATTTTTTTTCCAAAATCTTGTTCGCACTCCTCATGGAAACATGTGTCAAACTTGGATAAGCCACCACATTCTAAACATTTCTCATTTAAGCAAGCATTTCTATAAAAGAAACAACCATCAACTCTAAGACATAAAAGTTGATCTAGCAAGTCTCTTGATGATTTTGGAAGCCCACTAGCACCACAACCCTCCAACATTTCTTTACTATGCAAAGTAGAACGGATGGAGCATAATAGTTCATAGTGCATAGAAAACTCAACACGATATTTGGAACAACATGTATTTCAAATTTTGAGTGGGACACAATAAAATGGCTTCAAAGATTCAAAAGCTCTTTGTGATATATGAAGACTTGGATGACTCTCTCTAAATTGTTTGAACATAGTTTGACTTACCTCCAAATAGTGTTTATGATGTGGCATGCAGTCTCTGATGCCAATTCTCAACTTTAACACATCTCTAGCATTGGATGATACTCATGAGTTAGAGTGCCAAAATTTTGTAATTTCTTCCTTCACATCATCGGATAACTTCTTATCAAAATGTGGAAGTCTCCCACCAAATGCCCATGTTTCATTCTGAAGATGATCATCAATTTTCTCTCGTCGACTAAGTGCTCTTCTCAAAGTAGTACGATTTAGATTCAAATCAATACAAGTTTGTCTCATATTTCTACCCTTTCTCAAATGATGACTTACCAAAGAGGTTGTAATAACCCTTCGAGCAGCTATGTTATCCTTCGCCTTGCTATTTTTCCCAATGCTATTGAGAGCATGAAAAGAATATTCACAATAATGGCATTTTTTTCCAACTTTTTATTGACACAAATCTTCAATTTAGAAATCATAGGTCTCATCTTTTTCATCTTTAATAAGTGCATGAAAAGCTGACATTGCTCTACCACTATCTTGTTGCCGAAAAACATCTAATATAGTCTTGAAGCCCATAACCGAATGGTTCTTTCTAATTTTTTACCTTCCAAACTAGTGATAATCATTTCATCAATTTCAATTATAAATTTTGGTGTTTTAGAACCTTCATGTCGATTATAATTAGGAGATATGTAAGGTTCTTGTACATTAGGTTCCTGTGCATTGTCATGTTTGACATGGTCAGTTATGAAAGATTATGACTTGGTAGCATTTTCTCTTCAAAATTTTCATTCTCTAAACTTTCAATTTCAGAATTATCATTTTCAATAGTTACATTTTCATTCCCCAACCGTACATATTTATTATCTAACTCTATGATTTCAACTTCAACTAATTCATCATCGACTTGACTGATATTTAGCATACCTTGTCTTTTTCTTCTGTGTTCTATTTTGTCCCTTTCCCTATATGCCACAATGTCTTCATTAGATATCATCCTTTTGCATTTAGCATTTGGACAATTGCTGCTCCCCATTCAGGTAACACTATCGAACACATAATGTTATATTTTCAAACTTTTTTCGAATGGTTGGACCCCAAAATGCAACTTTTTGTAAAACCCATGAAAAAAAACTCAAAAAGTGATGTTGTCGCATCTGCAGGGATAGGGAATATGTTGGAAATTGATGCCAATAATATCGAATATCTGATATGTGACCTAGTGAATTTTGGAGGGAAACCCGAGTTTGGGATTTATAGTTTATGATTTATAAATTATTTCACTTATATTACTATGTAAAGATGTATTATACTATTATATATATATATATATATATATATATATATATATATATATCAAGATATAAAATATAATCTATTAATATATAATAATATATTATGTTATTCTTATTATAATCCATAAATATAATTTATATTATTATTATTTTTCCTATATTTTTATTAAATATAATAATGTACTATATAATATATATCTATATATCTATGTATGTATGTTATTAATATATATTATTATTATAATCTATAATATATTATCTTATTAGTATTATAATCTATAAATATAAAATATATATTAATATATATGTCCCTAGGGGTCCTAAAACCCCTAGGGACATATTAGAATGCTTCATATGGGACAAAGGAGGTCATAGGTTGACCTATGAACCCCTTCAATCCAAGACATAATAGAATCATTCCTATGGGTCAAAGGGGGTCATAGGTTGACCTATGACCCCCTTCGACCCATTACATGATGACATATGTCGCGAGGGGTCCTAGGACCCCTAGGGACATATTAGAATCATTCAAATGGATCAAAAGGGGTCATAGGTTGGCCTATGACCCCCTCCGACCCATTAAATGATGACATATGTCACTAGGGGTCCTACGACCCCTAGGGACATAATAGAATCATTCTTATGGGTCAAAGGGGGTCATAGGTTTTAGGGACATAATAGAATCATTCTTATGGGTCAAAGGGAGTCATAGGTTGACCTATGACCCCCTTCAACTCATTACATGATGACATATGTCCCTAGGGGTCCTAAGACCTTAGGGACATATTAGAATCATTCAAATGGGTCAACCTATGACCCATTTTGAATCATTACATGATGACATATGTCCCTAGGGGTCCTAGGACCCCTAGGGACATATTAGAATCGTTCTTATAGGTCAAAGGGGGTCATAGGTTGACCTATGACCCCCTTCAACCCATTAGATGATGACATATGTCCCTAGAGGTCCTGAGACCCCTAAGGACATATTAGAATCATTCTTATAGCTCAAAGACAGTCATAGGTTGACCTATGACCCCTTTCAACCCATTAAATGATGACATATGTCCCTAGGGGTTGTAGGAACCCTAGGGACATAATAGAATCATTCTTATGGGTCAAAGGGGGTCATAAGATGACCTATGACCTCCTTTGACCCATTGCATGATGAAATATGTCCCTAGGGGTCCTAGAACCCTTAGGGACATATTAGAATCATTCAAATGGGTCAAAGGAGGACCCATTTTGACCCATTACATGATAACATATGTCCCTAGGGGTCATAGGATCCCTAAGGACATATTCGAATCATTCTTATGGGTCAAAGGGGATCATAGGTCACCCATTACATGACGAAATATGTCCATAGGGGCATATTAGAATCATTCTTATGGGTCAAAGGTAGTCATAGGTTGACCTATGACCCCCTTTGACCAATTAAATGATGACATATGTCCCTAGGGGTCAAAGGACCCCTAGAGAGATAACAGAATCATTGTTATGGGTCAAAGGGGATCATAGGTTGACCTATGACCCTCTTCGACCCATTACATCATGACATATGTCCCTAAGGATCCTAGGACCCCTAGGGACATATTAGAATCATTAAAATGGGTTAAAGGGGGTCATAGGTCAACCTATGACCCCCTTTAACCCATTTGAATGATTCTAATATGTCCCTAGGGGTCCTAGGACCCCTTGGGACATAATATAATCATTCTTATGGTTCAAAGGGGGTCATAGGTTGACCTATGACCACCTTCGGCCCATTAAATGATTACATATTTCCTTAGGTGTCCTAGAACTCCTCGAGACATAATAGAATTGTTTTTATGGGTCAAAGGGGGACATAGGTTGACCTATGACCCCCTTTGACCCATTACATGATGACATATGTCCCTAGGGGTCTTATGAACCCTAGGGACATATTACAAACATTCTTATGGGTCAAAGGGGGTCGTAGGTTGACCTTTGACCCCACTCGACCCATTAAATGATGACAGATGTCCCTAGGGGTCCATAATAGAATTATTCAAATGGGTCAAAGAGGGTCACTCTTCGACCCATTACATGATGACATATGTCCTTAGGGATCCTAGCACCCCTAGGGACATATTAGAATCATTATTATAGGTCAAAGGGGTTCATAGGTTGACCTATGACCCCCTTTGATGCTTTAAATGATGACAGATGTGCCTAGGGGTCCTAGGACCCCTAGGGATATAATAGAATTATTCTTATGGATCAAAAGGGGTCATAGATTGACCTATGACCTCCCTCGACCTAATAAATGATGACATATGTCCGTACGGGTCATAGGAGCCCTAGGGACATATTAGAATCGTTCAAATGGGTTCATAGGTTGACCTATGACTCCCTTCGACCCATTACATGAGAACATATGTCCTTAGGGGTCCTAGGACCCCTAGAGACATAATAGAATCATTCCTATGGGTCGAAGGGGGTCATAGGTTGACCTATGACCCCCTTCGACCCATTACATGATGACATATGCCCCTAGGGGTCCTAGGACCCCTAGAGACATATTAGAATTGTTCAAATGGGTCAAAGCGGGACCTATGACCCCCTTTGACCCATTACATGATGACATATGTCCCTAGGGGTCCTAAGACCCCTAGGGACATATTAAAATCATTCTTATGGGTCAAAGGGGATCACAGGTTGACTTATGACCCTCTTCGACCCATTACATGATGAAATATATCTGTAGGGGTCCTAAGACCCTTAGGGACATAATAGAATCATTCTTATGGGTCAAAGGGGGTCATAGGTTGATCTATGAACCCCTTCGACCCATTAAATTATTACATATGTCCCTAGGGGTCCTAGGACCCCTAGGGACATAATACAATCATTCTTATCAATCAAAGGGGGTCATAGGTTGACCTATGACCCCCTTTAACCCATTACACAATTACATATGTCCCTAGGGGTCCTAGGACTCATAGGGTAATATTACAATCGTTCAAATGGGTCAATGAGGGTCATAGGTTGATCTATGACCCCTTTTGACTCATTACATAATGACATATGTCCCTAGGGGTCCTAGGACCCCTAGGGACATATTGGAATCATTCTTATGGGTCATAGCCTATGACCCCCTTCAACCCATTACATGATGACATATGTCCAGGGAAGGATCCTGAGTCCGTCTCTACCATCTGCAAGGGGGGGGGCGGGAGAACTTCCTCCCCCCTACCGCTCTACTATTTGTAAGGGGGTTCAGTTGTTGGTCGCAGCCCTGGTGCATGCAGACGGGACATATTAAATTTTTTCTTATGGGTCAAAGGGGGTCATAGGTGCCCATTAAATGATGACATATGTCCCTAGGGGTCCTAGGACCCCTACGAACATAATAGAATCATTTTTATGAGTCAAAGGGGGTCATAAGTTGACCTATGACCCCCTTCGACCCATTACATGATGACATAATGGGTCAAAGGGGGTCATAGGTCAACCTATCACCCCCTTTGACCCATTTGAATGATTATAATATGTCCCTAGGGGTCCTAGGACCCCTAGGGACATATTATAATCATTCAAATGGGTCAAAGGGGGTGATAGGTTGACCTATGATCCCCTTCAACTCATTAAATGATGACATATGTCCCTAGGGGTTCTAGAACCCCTATGGACATAATATAATTTTTCTTATGGGTCAAAGGGTATCATATGTTGGCCTATGACCCCCTTCAACCTATTACATGATGGCATATGTCTTTAGGGGTCCTAGGACCCCTATGGAGATATTATAATCGTTCAAATGGATTAAAAGAGCTCATAGGTCAAGCTATGATCCCCTTTGACCCATATGAAGCACAAATGCCATCATGTAATGGGTCGAAGGGGGTCATAGGTCCCTTCGACTCATAAGAATGATTCTAATATGTCCCTAGGGGTCCTACGACCCCTAGGGATAAATGTCATCGTTTAATGTGTTGAAGGGGATCATAGGTCACCCTATGACCCCCTTCAAAATATAAGAATGATTCTAAACATATGTCATCATGTAATGGGTCGAAGGGGGTCATAGGTCAACCTATGACCCCCTTCGAACCATAAGAATGATTCTAAATAATTCTAATATGTCCCTGAGGGTTCTAGAGACATATGTCATCATGCAATGGGTCGGAGGGGGTCATAGGTCATGTTATGACCCCCTTCGACCCATAAGAATGATTCTAATATGTCCCTAGGGGTCCTAGGAGCCCTAGGGACATACATATATATATATATATATATATATATATATATAATATTACGTTATTATATTTAACAAAAATATAGGAAAAATAATAATAATATATATTATATTTATATTTTATAATAAGAATAATACAATATTTTATATGTTATATCTTTATGTTACATTATTATATATATAATATATTTTTTATATAGTAATATAACTCAAATAATTGATAAGTTATAAACTATAAATCAGAAACTCAGTTGTCACTCTAAAATGTCTTGCGATTTGAAATTTCCCTCCAAAAGTGTATGGGGGCTCACCGAACCATATCGGATATCCAATTTCATATCAAATATCTAATTTGAGATCGGATATCCAATTAAGCCTGGTATTTACCAAGCCTGCCCGGTCAACCCAAAAAACGTGTTTGAGGAGGGTTTTAGTGACACTGAGACTTTGAGTAGCCATTTGACAATGTTATTTTGATCGAAATTGAATGAAACGAAAATGGTTTTTTAATATTACTCTCGAGATTCCATCGATATGATTTCTATCAAATTTTGAGTTTGATAAGTATTTATTAGTTAATTATCAATGAAGATTATTGTAAAGTGCTAATTGACATAGTGAATTAAAAATAGCTATAACTTTCAAACGATATAACATTTTTTAAATCTAAAGGTTGCGTCACATTATATGCTTCACATAGTATAAGAAAATTAAATAAAAAATTAAATTTGATAAATAAATTTATTAGTTAAGGTGGTCAGACACAGGAGTTTTTTTTCTGAAAAATTTTTGGTAGAAAATTAAAATTTAATTATTTATTTGGAATAAAAATACCAAAAAATATGCGTCACATCCTGGCATGAGTCTTCTTTTTATATCTATAGTTATATTAAAAAAATATTATTATTTGATTTTGATTAAGGTGGTCAGACATACACCTACTTTTTATTTTTTCCCTAAATTTTCATAGTACTGCATTAAAATCCAAACTTTTGACCAATCAATTATTTTTTTCTCCTAATAAGGCCTAGTAGTTTACAAACTACATTCAATTTCCTACAAATTATTTTTGTATAACTTTTTGATATAAAGTCCATAACCACTTTAAAATTATGTGTCAAATTGACATAACCTTGATTTGCTCATTTTTCACTACCACTTAAGGCCATAGTTTGGTACACCATGATCTTGCACATACCCTGCTATTATATATTATATTTTAATATATTTATTCTATTACATTCTATTATATTATACTATAATCTCTATTATATTATATTATAAAATAAATTCAATATGATACAACATATGTCCCTTGGGGTACTAGGACCCTTAGGGACTTATTGCAATTGATCATATGGGTTTAGGGTTTAGGTCATATGTTCTATCAATAGTATTGGTTGAAATGGGTCATAGGTGCACCTATGACCCCTTTCAACATATTTACTAACAACATAGGCCCCTTTCAACATATTTACTAACAACATAGGTTATCAAGGTCCTAGGACCCCTAGGGACATATATTGTATTGATTTTATGGGTGGAAAGAGGCCATACGTTTACCTATAACCCCCTTTTGACACATTCGCTAATGAAAAATATGATTGAGGTCTAAATACCCCTAGGGACATATTTTGTATTGATTTTATGGGTTGGAAGTAGCCACTATTTCACCTATGACCCTTTTTGACACATTCAATGATAACATATATGTCCCCAGGGTCCTAAGACCCCTAAGACCATATGTTGTATTGATTTTTTGTTCACGTATGGGTCAAAATTTCTCATAGGTTCACCTATGACCCCTTTTGACATATTCAATGATAACATACATCCACGGGGTCCTAGGACCCCTAGGTAAATATGTTGTATTTATTGTATATTCACATATGGGTTGAAAGGTGTCATAGGTTCACCTATGACCCCCTTCAACACATTCACTAAAAACATATGTCCCTAGGGTCTTGGGAGCCCTAAGGAAAAAAGTTATATTTATTCTATGGGTCAAAAGGGGACATAGGTTCACTTATGACACTTTTTGATGCATTCACTAATAGCATATGTCCCTAGGGTCGTAGAACCCCTAGTGATATATGTTGTATTGATTTTTTGTTCTCATCTAGGTTGAAAGGGGTCATAGGTGAACCTATGACCCCTTTCGATGCATTTGATGACAACATATATTCTGAGGGTCCTAGGACCCCAAGGAACATATGTTGTATTCATATTATGTTCATGCATGGGTCAATGGCCCCTTTTGATACATTCATAGACACATATGTCCCTAAGGTTCTTAGGATCCCTATGGACATATGTTGGCATTAAATGGGTCAAAAGGGATCATATGTTCACTTATTATCTCTTTCAATACATTCATTAACAACATATGTCTACAATGTCTTAGGATCCTAGGAACATATCTTGTATTAATTGTATGTTCACATATGGGTCAAAAGGGGTGATAGGTTCACCTAATACCCTTTTTGACACATTTGATGATAGCATATGTCCCCAAGGTCCTAGGACCCCTAGGGCCATATGTTGTATTGATTGTATGTTCATGTATGGGTCAAAAGGGGTCATAGGTTCACCTATAACCCCTTTCAACACATTCACTAACAACATATCTCCCTAGGAGTCTTAAGACCCCTATGGACATATGTTGTCATTGAATAGATCGAAAGGGGCTATAGGTTCATCTATGACCCCTTTTGATGCATTCACTTACAACATATGTCCCTAGGGTTATAGGACCCCTAAGGATATATGTTGTATTGATCTATATTCATGTATGGATTAAAAAGGGTCATAGGTGAACCTATGAGCCCTTTTGACACATTTGATGACAACATATGTCTCTAGGGTTATAGGACCCATAGGGACATATGTTGTATCGATCATATGTTCACCTATGGGTTAAAATTTTAATGCATTTTTTGACAACATATGTCTCTTGGGTCTTAAGACCCCTAGGGAGATATGTTGTATTGATCATATGTTCACGTATGGGTCAAAAGGGGTAATAATTTCACCTATGACCCTTTTCAATGCATTTAATGACAACATATGTCTCCGGGGTCCTAGGACCAGTAAGGACATATGTTGTATTGAATATACATTCATGTATGGGTTGAAAGGACCTATAACCCCTTTTGATGCATTTGCTAACAACATATGTCCCTAGGGTCCTATGACCCCTAGGGACATCTTTTGTATTGATTGTATGGGTGAAAATGGGACATAGGTGAACCTATGGCCCCTTTTGACCCATACAATCAATAATAAAAAGTTTCTCTTGGGGTCTTAGGACTCCTATTAACAAATTTTGTCATTGAATGGGTTGAAAGGCACCATAGGTTCACCTATGACCCCTTTTAACACATTCACTGACAAGATATGTCCTCGAGGTCCTAGGACCCCTAAGGACATATAGTGTATTGATCATATGTTCACATATGGGTCGAGAGGGTCATAGGTGAACTTGTGACCCCTTTTGATACATTCGATGATAACATATCTCCCAAAGGTCCTAAGATCTCTAGAGACATATGTTTTATTGGTTGTATGTTCACGTATGGGTCGAAAGGGGTCATAGGTTCACCAATGATCCCTATCAACACATTCATTGAAAATATATATCCTCAAGGTCTTAGGAACCCTAGGGAGATATGTTGTATTGATTTTATGGGTCAAATGATTGGACTCATTCAATGACAACATATGTCCCCAAGGTCCTAGGACCCCTAGGGACATATGTTCACATATGGGTCAAAAGGGGTCATAGTTTCACCTATGACCCATTTTGACTCATTCCCTGATAACATATGTCACTGGGCTCTTGGGGCCCCTAGGGACAAAATTTATATTAGGGTAAAAGCATAGATCTATATCACCATTTATGATACCAAAACTTATTTTGGTCAAATCTCATTTCTCTATCAAAACTCAATTTTTTTCAAAAATTAAAAATACCCTTTTATAGATCTCAAATTCAATATCATCATTATATAAATTTTTGAGTGTTTTGATTAGTTATAGTATGTTATAATCTCAAAATATTATAAGTCGATATTTCAACATTTCAGAAGATGCTCCCTCAAAAAAGGAAAAAAATAAATAGTAAATCATATCAAAACCAAATTAAAAGTTATATTTATCTCCAAAGGGGACAATCCTCTTCATGAGTATGTAGTTTTTTTTTAAGAAGGTATATATTTGATAGGGAAGTTTTCACGGGAAGAAAAAACTATTGGATTATGATAAGGTCAAACTTTAGTACTTATAAAAAAGAAAATATACATCAAAAAAAAATTATTTCTTTTTCTTTTCACTAGCTATACAAGTCATCTATAAGATATTTTCAAATTAGAACAAAAAAAAGATGATTTGCATATACTTGTTTGACGAGAACTACACCCTATATTTTTTACAATTAAAAAAGGGACTTCAAAATAAAATAAAATGAATAAATTCTTACTCAAAAAAAAATGAAAAATTATAGGCATAAAATTCATCCAATTCTACACATTTCATCAATTTACATCATCTTCAAATTTTAAACACAAATACGATTTTTTTTGTCATTAATGTTGAACTGTGACATTCTAATATCCCATTTTTTTTAATAAAAGGTAACACAGGTTTGTGCTTTTATCAATTGATTGTATCAATCGAAAGGAGCCATAGGTTCACCTATGAACCCTTTCGATGCATTCGCTAATAACATATATCCCCAAGGTATTAGGAAACCTAGGGACATATGTTGTATTGATCATATGTTCATGTTCTGGTCAAAAGGGGTCATAGTTTCACCTATGACCCTTTTCGATGCATAATATGAAGACATATGTCCCTAAGGTCATAGAACCCCTAGAAACATATGTTGTATTGATTGTATGTTTAGGTATGGGTCAAAAGGGGTCATAAGTGAACCTATGACCCCTTTTGATGCATTCTCTAACATATTTCCTTAGGGGTCTTAGGACTCCTATGGAAATATGTTATCATTGAATGGGTCAAGAGGGGCCATAGGTTCACCTATTATCCCTTTCGACACATTTTCTGACAACATATGTCCCTAAGGTCTTAGGACCCCTAACAACATATGTTGTATTGATTGTATGTTCACATATTAGTTGAAAGGAGTCATAGGTTCACCTATGACACTTTTCAACATATTTGATAACAACATATGTCTTTGTGGTCTTAGGACCCCTAGGGACATATGTTATATTTATTGTATGTTCATGTATGAGTTGAGGGGTCATAGGTTCACCTATAACCCCTTTTGATGAATTCACTAACAACATATGTCCCTAGGGGTCTTAGGACCCCTATGAATATTTTTTTTGACTAAATGGGTTCAAAGGGGCCATAGGTTTATCTATGACCCCTTTCGATGCATTCGCTAAAAACATATGTCCCTGGGGTCTTAGGACCCCTAAGGACATATGTTGTATTGATCATATGTTCATGTATGGGTTGAAAGAGGTCATAGGTGAACCTATGACCCCTTTCAACACATTTCATGACAACATATATCCTTAGGTTCCTAGGACCCATAGCGAGATATGTTGTATTGATTGTATGTTTAGGTATGGGTCAAAAGGGGTCATAGGTTCACCTATTACCCCTTTCAATGCATTCACTAATACATTATATCCCTAGGGTCTTCTAACCCCTAGGGAGATATGCGTATTGATCATATGTTCATGTATGGGTTGAAAGGGGTCATAGGTGAACCTATGACTCCTTTCGATGCATCTGATAACAACATATGTCATCAAGGTCTTAGGACCCCTAGGAACATATGTTTTATTGATTGTATGTTCATGTATGAGTCAAAATGGGTCATAGGTTCATTTATGATCCCTGTTGATGCATTCATTGACAACATATGTCCTTGGGCTCCTAGGACCCCTAGGGACATTTGTTGTATTGATTATATGGGTCGAAATGGACCATAGGTTCACCTATGACCCATTTCAACACATACAATAAATACAACATATGGCTTTAGGGGTCTTAAGACCCCTATGGGCATGTGTTTTCATTGAATGGGTTGAAAGGGGCCATATGTTCTCCTATGACCCCTTTTGACATATTTGCTGACAATATATGTCCATGGGGTTTGAGGACTCCTAAGGACATATGTTGTATTAATCGTATGGTCATGTATGGATTAGGAGGGTTCATAGGTGAACCTATGACCCTGTTCAACACATTGAATGATAAAATATGTCCCTCGGGGCCTAGGACCCCTAGGGACATGTTTTATTGATCGTATATTTACGTATGGATCAAAAGGGATTAGGTTCACTTATGAGCCCTTTCAACACATTCACTGAAAACATATGTTCTTGAGGTCTTAGGACCCCCAATGACATATGTTGTATTGATTTTATGGAAAAAAAGAGGCCATAGATTCACTTATGACCCCTTTCAACTCATTCAATGACAACATATGTCTCTGGGGTTGTAAGAACCCTAGGGACATAAGTTGTATTAGTTGTATGGGTTGAAAGGGGCCATAAGTGAACCTATGACCCCTTTTGACATATTCACTGACAATATATATCCCTAGGGACATATATTGTCATTGAATGGGTTGAAAGGGGCTATAGGTTCACCTATGACCCCTTTCAACGTATTTGTTGATAATTTATATCCTTAGGATCCTACGACCCTAAAGGACATATGTTGTATTGATCATATGTTCATGTATGGGTCAAAAGGGGTAATAGATGAACCTATGCGTTCTTTGAACACATTTGATAACATATATCCATGGGCTCCTAGGATCCTTAGGGACATATGTTGTATTGATCGTATGTCCATGTATGGGTTGAAAGGGGTCATAGGTTCACTTATGACCACTTTCAATGCATTTTCTAACAACATATGTCCTAGGGGTCCTAGGACCCCTTAGGAAGATATGTTATATTGATTCTATTGTCAAAAGAGCCCTTTTGACGATTTGCTAACAACATATGTCCTAGTGTCCTAGGACCCCTAAGGACATATGGTGTATTGATCATAAATACTGAACCATGATCTTAAGAATGAAACCCTTATTTCTTTACCATAATCCTAAATTATAAACTTTAAACCAAAATGTTAAACCCTAAATTCTTGAATCTAGATTTTAAATTCGAACATTAAATAGTAAATCCTAAGTGTAAAGGCTAACACCTAATTCTAAATACATAGCTATAATAATTAATCATGAATGTTAAACCTAATATTGAATTCCAACCCTAGTCCTATGTTCTAAGTTACCCTAAATCCTAACAAAAACTAAAATCAAATGGTAACCATAATTGTAAATTCCAAACCCTACTCTAAAATGCTATATCCTAATTATATATGTTAAAATACAACATAAAACCCTAAACCTTAATCCTAAATAATATTCCCTAATCTTAATAATTTTTTAAAAATCATAATCTTAAATATTATATTCTAACCCTAATCCTAACCCTATATAGAATAGTAACTATGATGTGAACACATATCCTAATCTAAACCTAAAATATATAACCCTATATTATAATCCCAAATGATAAATAATCATTGTAAATATTAAACTATCATCCTAAAGAATAATGAGGACCTTTTTTCAAAACACCTCACATGGATCATTGAGGGGGTAATGAGGACTATTCATCAACTTTCAATCTCAACTCTCAATTTTCCTTTTGATTTCTAAATACATTTGATGAGAAATATCAGGTACTCAATATTTTATTGGTGAACTTCTTTAAAAAGTGATTGTGGTCCCCTTACCGAATACATGTAAAAAACTAATCGATTTTTCATTAGGTTTGAGATTTTTGCATACAAAACAAAAAATTAGGGCCTAGACTTTCAAAAAGTGGTCCAATCATTTGCTTTGTTGTCCTAAAATTGCTAACACTATGGGGAGAAATAGTAGGCAAAAGTCTAAATGGAAGAGGATGGTGACGAATGGTGAAATTAAAGAATATAGGGAAAAAGATAGGGAAAACCATTAGAGAAAGAGACAAAATATGTTAAATGTCAATGAGGTCAAGCCCGTGACAATATTTTCCAGTGAAGATGATGTTGAATTTGATAATATGAATCAACTTCATTTTGTGAATGACAATGTATTAATCGAAGAGGAAAATGTAGAGTTTGAGAGGGAAAATATAACAATTGAGAATGATAGTGATAATGTTGCAACTAAACCTTACATGTCTCCTTTTTATAATTGAAATTAGATTCCTTGTAATGAAGAGAGAAAAAAATCTAACCCTAAACCTAGTAGAACACTGAAATGGTTATTAGAGATTAATGAGGACATTTAGAGCACAGTTAAAGGGAAGAGATCACATCAAATAGTTTGGTTGTAGGCTTCAAAACTATATGAAGAGATTTTTGGCAACATGACATTAGTGGAGCAATACCAACTTTTTGTGAAATTTTTAAGGATGAAAAAATTAAGACCTATGCTATCAAAAATGAAAAATTTTGTGAACAAGAAAATTGAGAGAAATGTCATTATTGTGAAGAATCTTTTTAGTGATCTCAATAGCATAGGAAAATAGAGTAGGGAAAAGGACAAGACAACTGCTCCTAGGATTATTGCAACTTTCTTGTTAAGTCATCATTTGACAAAAGATAGATTTATTAGAAAAACTTGTGTTGAATTAAACATAAGTCATATGACTTTTAGTAGAGCGGTTAAAAAAAGAGAGAGTCTTGATGATACTCTTCAAACTAATACATGGGCTTATTGTGAGAGACTTTCATGTTCTAATAAGAAACTAATAGAGGGTGTGAAGGAACAAATTGCACAATTTTGGCACTCTAGCTCAAGACTGTTACCAAATACGAAGGATGTTTTGAAGTTAAGAATTAGAAATAAAGATCATACCCTACATCAAAAACATTATTTGGAGATAAGTCAAAAAATGTTGTTCAAACAGTTTTGTGAGACTAATCCAATATTATATATATCACAAAGGGCTTTTGAATCAAAGAAGCCATTTTATTGTGATCCTCTTAAGATTCAAAATATATGTTGTTGCAAATATCATGTGGAGTTTTCTATGCACCATGAAGTATTACACTCTATCTATTATGCTTTGCATACTAATGATGTTGAAAATTTGTGGTGCTACTTGCCTTCCAAAATCATCAAGATCATTACTAGATCAATTCTTATGTCCTAGAGATGATGATTGTTTCTTTTATAGAAATAATTTCTTAAATGAGAAGTTCTTAAAATGTGGTGGTTTATAAAAAAAAATGGCATGTTTACATGAGGGTTGTGAAGAGGATATTGGATAGACATTAGTTTCAAAGAAGGTTTATGAAATAGTGAAATACGCATTGAAGAATGGAGATTGAGATCCTTTTTACAAGTATTTATGGCATAGTCATAGGTCCCAGTGGTTGGATCAATAATTTAAAATGTTTAAGGATACTTTCCCCATTGGCATTATTATATCAATTGTTGACTTTGTAGAGAACTATACATTACAACACCAAAAATGAGACACCATCTAAATATTATAACTCCATTCAAATTACTATTTTTTCCATGTAACATATAGACATGCCCCTGATAGTGTGGAAGATAACTAGAAGATAATCAGAGAGTACTGCTTTATATAAGCAATCATAGATCTCACTGTCACAAGTTTGTCAAATATTGTTTGAAGAATTATTTTGAGTTCTTACAAGAACATGATATCGCTATGGATAGACATCTTATTTGGTCAGATAATTGAACAGATCAATTAAAGAATGTTCATATGTTTTATTGGTTGTGTAGAATTCATGTAAAGATGAATGTACCTAATATTTGGAGTTTTTTTGAGTTTGGACATGGGAAAGGGGAGCATGATGGAGCAAGGGATTGTGTGAAAAGAGCTCTAGTGAAGAAGCAAATGAAGATTTCAGCAACAAAACTTCTTGATGCTCATACCATAGTTGATTGGTGTACTTCTATATTATCATAGGGAGAACTCTTGATTCATTAGGGCATAGGTTCTATTGGTTGGTTGAGGAGGGATCCTTAGCTGATAGATTGGATTGTTCTATAGTCAGAGATTCTTCAAAGATTGTAGTACCTGGACTATTTGGACATGAAAACTAGCTTTTTTGTTCTAGTTCTTTTCAATGTGATTGGGATTAGTGTGAGTCAAGTGAGTGGGTGGATACATGGAATACACATTATCTTACTCCATTATCTCTCATGCCCTTTATCAAAAATGTTGACATGGATAGTTCTATTGACCATAACCATCTATCAAATTTTCTTTAGCCAAGACAAGTCTTTGCATTGGTTGCACCACAAGAGAATGATGAGAAATGTGATTATTGGTTAGCACATTGTGTAAGAGGAAAACAAAAGCTTACATAATTGATTATAGATGATGAAGGATTCACATATCCTACTTGTTCAGTTGTTGTTGCTCAAACATGGTTGCGAACATACATGCTTAGAAAGAATGGAATTCTTGCATTCAAAGACTATGAAAAGAAAAGAAAAAAATTTGATATATTCACATCTTATTATAGTAATGGATGTGAAGTTTTTGAAACATCAAGGAAGACAAAAATTAACATAACTTTTTACTATTAGTAATGTTGATCATAGAGCCCTATTGGAGATCCTCAAACAAAGAGATGACCCTTTGGGAACACTTCACTAGGTAATACTAACTCATAACAAGGTTTCATATGTTCATTATATGCTTTAAAATTAGTTTCATAGGTTAATTATATGCTTATACTTGTACTGAGTAGTAAATTCACACAATACTAACATTTTGCTATGATATTGAATTGTAGGTGTCTTCAACTGTAGTAGTGCATAAAGATAGAAACAATTTTAAGGAGTAGAATATAGTCAATTCTATGAAATTTTAGACTTTATGCTTTTTGGATGTTGTGTACATGTAATATGGTTCCATCAATTATATACAAAAGGATGTTAGCATGCACAATGATGTACATTGCATACCTTTTGTTCCATATATATAACTTTGTATGGAAAAGATATATTGATATTTATATCATTCAGTTATAATTATGATAAAAAACTTGAAATATTGAAAATGTGAATTCATTGAGTTATTATATATTTTCATAAGATTCACTAATTTTGGTTTTTATATTAAATAGATTAATGATAATTTTAATTATAGTTGTTCTGATCATAGAGGGCCTAAGTTGCTCTATGTATGTTTGGAGAACGATATTTTGAGGCTTGTAACTTGAAGCTCATTGGGGCTATTAGTGAAATATTGAATGCTATAGGGTAGTGATTTTGAGGTCTAAAAGAACATCTCTCAGTTCTGAGAGATCACATTCAGTTTAGATTTGGCACAGTGATCTTGCCTGATGCCTAAACTTGCAGTGTGTCTCAGTTCATTGGTGCATCACTATGTAAATTTGAAACTGTTGATCCTAGCATCAAATCATCAACTCCATTAGCTCCAAATGGGTTGGTGAACCTTAGTGATAGAGTTGTTCTAACCACAAAGAGCTTACAACATTCATGGCCACCTCATACCAAAGTGTCTCTAAGATGGTCTAAGTGCATTTGGAGATTGATCTTTCTAGGGTTGTAACTAAAAGCTCATGTGGACTATCAATGAAATGTAAAATTCTACAAGATAGTGATGTTAATTTATATAATAACTCTCTTAGTTTGAAGATATCACATTATTTCTAGATTTGGCACAGTGATTTTGTCGGATGCCAAAACTTGTAGTGCACCTCAATTCATTGGTGCATCACTGTGTAACTTTGAAACAACTAATCTTGGAATCAAATCTCTAGATCCTTTAGCTCCATATGGTTGGGTGAGCTCTAGTGACACCCTTTTTTAGACCACAAAGATCCTACAAAATTTGTGGCCACCCCATACCAAAGTGTCTCTAAGATGCTCTAAGTGTGTTTGGAGATCTATCTTCTGAGGCTCATAACTCAATGCTCATGGGGGAAATTAGTGAAATTTAAAATTCTATAGGATAGTGATGTTGAGATCTACAATAACCTCTCTTAGTTTGGAGAGATCACATAATTCAGTTTGGATTTGACACAGTGATCTCGCTTGATGCCAAAACTTGTAGTGCGCCTCAGTTCATTGGTGCATCACTGTGTAACTTTGAAATAGTTGATCATGGCATTAGATCATTAGCTCCATTAGCTCTAGATGAATGGGTGAAGACTAGTGACACCCTTTTTCTGACCACAAAGAGCCTACAATGTTTGTAGTCACCTCATACTAAAGTGTCTCTAAGATGCTCTAAGTGCATTCAGAGATCGATCTTATGAGGGTCATAACTCAAAATTCATGGGGGGTTTCAGTGAAACATTGAATGTGATAGGATGATAATGTTAAGGACAATAATAATCTCTCTTAGTTCAGAGATATCACATTTTTTTGGTTTTGGGACAATGATCTTTCTCGATGCCAAAACTTGCAGCGTGCCTCAATTCATTGGTGCATCACAACATAACTTTGAAACCATCGATCTTGGCATCAAATAATTAGCTATATTAGCTTTATATGGGTGGGTTAACCCTAGTGACACCCTCTTTCCAACCATGGAGAGCCTATAATGTTTGTGGCCACCCCATACTAAAGTGTCTCTAAGATGCTCTAAGTGTGTTTGGAGATTGATCTTCTGAGGGTATTAACTCGGAGCTCATGGGGGCTATTAGTGAAATTTTAAATATTAAAATTTATTAATGTTGAGCTATACAATAACCTCTTTTATTTTAGAGAGATCACATTTGGTTTGGATTTTGCATAGTGATCTCGCTTGATGCCAAAACTTGCAGTGTGCCTCAGTTCATTGGTCCATCACTGTGTAACTTTCAAACCGCTGATCTTGGCATTTAGTTATTAGCTCCTTTAGCTCTAGATGGGTGGGTGAACCCTAGTAACACCCTTGTTCTAACCATGGAGATCCTACAATGTTTGTGACCACCCCATACCAAAGTGTCTCTAAGATGCTCTAAGTGCATTTAGAGATCAATATTCTAAGGGTTGTAACTCAGAGATAATGGGGGATATTAGTGAAAATTTAAATGATTCAAGGTGGTGATATCAAGGCCTACAATAACCTCTCTCAATTTGGAGAGATCACATTCAGTTTGGATTTAGCATAGGGATCTCGCCTGATGCCAAAACTTGTATCATGTCTCAGTTCATTGGTGCATCACTCTGTAAATTTGAAACTAATGATCCTGGCATTGAATCATTAGCTTCATTAGCTCTGGGTGGGTAGTTGAACCCTATTGATACCTTTTTTCTAACCATAGAGAGCTTATAATATTCACATCCACCTCATATCGAAGTGTCTCTAAGATGATCTAAGTGCATTTGGAGATTGATGTTTTGAGAGTTGTAAATCAAATCTCATTAGGGATATCAGTGAAATCTCAAATGCTAAAGGATGTTAATATTGAGGTCTATAATAAACTCTCTTAGTTTAGAGAGATTAAATTCAATTTGGATTTGGTACATCGATCTCGCTTGATGCCGAAACTTGCAGTGTGCCTTAGTTTATTGGTGCTTTGCTATGTAACTTTGAAATCACTCATCCTAGCATCAAATCATCATCTTTGTTATCTCTATATGGGTGGGTGAACCTTAGTGACACCCATGTTTTGATTATAGAGAACCTAAAACATTCATGGCCACCTCGTACCAAAGTGTCTCTAAGATGCTCTAAGTACATTTGGAGATCAATCTTCCAAGGATCATAACTTGAAGCTCGTGGGTGATATCAATGAAACATCAAATTATATTAGATTATGATGTTGAGTTCTAAAATAACCTATCTCGTTATGGAAAGATCACATTTAGTTTGGATTCGGCACAATAATTGTGCCTAATGCCAAAACTTGTAGTATGCCTTAGTTCATTGGTGCATCTCTGTGTAACTTTGAAACTATTGATCTTGGCATCAAATCATCAACTCCATCAAATCCAAATGGGTAGATGAATCCTAGTTACACCTTCTTTCTAATCAGGGAAAGCCTACAACATTCACGACCACCCTATACCAAAGTGTCTCTAAGATGCTCTAAGTGCTTTTGGAGATTGATCTTCCAAGGGTCATACCTTAGAACTCATGGGGGCTATCAGTGAAATCTCAAATGATATAGAGTGGTGATTTTGAGGTCTACAATAACCTGTCTCATTCTGGAGAGATCACATTCCATTTGGATTTGGCCTAGTGATCTTGCTCGATGCCAAAACTTGTAGTGTGCCTCAATTTATTGGTGCATCATTGCATAACTTTGAAACCATTGATCTTAGGATCAAATCATCAGTGTCACTACCTTCAGATGGTGGGTGAACCCTATAGATAATCCTATTTTGACCATAGAACCCCTATAGCATTTGCGACCACTAGATACTGAAGCATCTTGTAAGACCAAAGATGGGCTTCTAAGACCAAATTGGCCATGGATTTGCTTAATTGTAGACATCTTAAAGGACTAAAGACATCATTTTAAATTAAACATATATAATATAATTTCAAATTAATCTTTTCATCAAAATTTTATAATAAAGGTTGATAAAATATTCTTCACAAATTAGTGAATTTGAATTGAATATAACAAACATGATCAAAATGAATGATATTCCATAAACATGAATAGTACACATGATCCATGATAAATTGAACAATACTATGCTAAATTAATATGTATATCCTTATGCACATAAATAATATATATATCAAAATACATGTATCCATAGAAAAATTATGCAAATATATATCAACATTCATGTATCTATAGACAAATTATGCAAATATATATCGAAATACATAGATCCATATACAGAATGTGGTTGATCATGCCATCAAAATCTATATAATGTCAATTTTTATGTATAGAATGTCGCATATGCCATCTCAAAATGTCTCATGACACATCTTATGATAGCTATACTATCCTATGCTACTAGAGGATCATAAAAATGCATCCTCTTTATTGAACTAGGTGGATTGGATGCCTCCTACATAAACAAAAAAGGAAAACCCAAAGTTAGACAGCTAAATTTATATGATTCTATGTGTTTAAAATTTAATTATTCAAATATGTAATGATATTTTCTTTAATGAAGATTTATAGTTTTTAACTTTCATCATAAATACCTCTCTCTTCGATTGCCTATGGTGATCAAGAGTCCTCTTATATGTCCTCAACAATGCTTGAACCTTGTTGAATGTGACTTATATATGTTCAAGTATGGTCATCATATGGATCTACAAATTAAAATATAACATTATAATTCATAGAATACTAAATTTATAACATATAATAAAGAATTCAAACTAAAACTTGATGTTGTCAACTCCTCTAGATATAATGGTTTTGTGAGAAAAGATACAAAACTCCGATGTCCAACCTCCTATGCACTAGGTGTTTCCTATGAGATACAAAAGAATTGTTCTTAATATCACGGAAATTAGTTTTGAATTTATTTATAAAAATAAGGAAATAACAAATAAGTGATACTTATACATTTGATAGGGCTTTCATTGCGAATGGAAATGACAAAGGGTCTACGATGCTGAATTTTCTTGGACTCATCACCAGTAGCTACACCTTGTACAATAAAGAATTTAATTTTATAAGAATGCATCAATATTTAATTAGTTTAAAAGCACCTAATTACCTTTCCCTTGTCAATGGGTTTTGCCTCACCCCATATACATTGCCCTTCATTAATAGATGAAACTTGCAAGAGAAAAGAAAGATTAGAAACCATATATGTTACACTATCAAATAGAAAAAAAATGAGGACAAAACATAATGTACCATAGATATTTCAATGCCAAATGAAACAGCCAAGAGTGTTACATATTCAACCTATTTGAGCTAATTCATAGTCATCAACTAAAATTGAATTTAGATCACATAATGTATAAGTTAGTATGGGTTAAAATTATTATATTATAAATATTAACTTTAAATCACATATGTCATAACAAAAAAATGTATACACATACCAATACAGAAGGCTCTCATGGCTATGCATGCTCTTCCTCTCTCACATCAAGATGTGTAGTCTCTATAGGCACATCTTCTATATAATCCTCCTCAAATAGAAATTGATACTCAAAATGATCACCAATGGGACCCAAACAAATATTCTTGCATGTTATGCAAATGTGGCACACACAAATAGGTGATGAGCTCACTGATGATAAACTCATGCTAGCATCATTAACATGGGGAGGCAACATTGACCTAGTCTAGGATATCAATAGGCTAATAAATCTATGGATGGATCTAATAGACTGATAGCTAGCCTCTACAATGATATCAGGATGCTACACTAGAAGAGGGGAAGATACATCATTAGGGGTGACAAAAATTCCAATTTTCTTCTACTAGGAAAAGGGTCTAGTTTATGGAGGTCCTCCTTCTATAGCCATGTTGAAGATTATGCTCTAGTAGTTCTCCTTGAGGCCCAATACACATTCAGAATAAGTTATCTAATAAAATAGAATGAGACTGTTAAATTTTTGTGTGGAGGTTTGTCAAAAACCATCCACCAATGATCCCAAAAGTTTTCGTGCATAGCCTCATATGTACACCATTTAATTGATAATTTGGGCTTTTTGCATTCTATTATTTTACCAATTTCTGGGTTCACAATGTTGAATAAATTGATTAATTTTGTATTGTCTTTGATGTTGCACAAAATTTCATATTATTTCTAGTCAGTGTATGTCGAGCTCACTTAGGAAATGAAGACAATTTCCTATGTCTATCAAGCATTTTAGAGTTTTCCAAGTTCAGAAGATAGTGTCTACTGAGTTCACTCGGTCATCAAAGGAAAGTATATAGAAGTTGAGTGCTAATTGAGCTCACTTCATTAATGAAGAAAATGTTGAAAGGATGTAGTATTAATTGAGCTCACTTGGTTACCAAAGGAACTTTGTGAATATATAGTGTTAACTGAGTTCACTTGGTTAACATAGGAAAATCATTTATGAGTTAGTGCCCAAGGATAACGTTAGTGGCTAATATTCACCAAATGACTATTCTCACTCATTAGGGACCCCAAATCTAGCTAAATTTTTTGCACTTTTTTGGTGGCCATGTCACCTACACTATACAAAAAATTAGGTCCCATGCATAGGCCAATCACCAATAATAATACAAAAGTATTTGTATTTTAGTGATGACTTTGCCAGTGCAATCTATTTTTTCCACATGGTAAATTATATATATTCACCTAAAATTTCCAATTCTTATCTTAATCAATTTCATATTAGCCAATATTTGGTGTAAATTTAATTTAGCTTATAGGTTAAGTATGTAGATTTGACATATGTCTCTAGTCTAGAGACTTTCCATGAAACTTCTTATCCTTTCTCACTCTGGCCCAAAGTAGATTTGATGTAGAACATGTTTCTTTACTTTTGAGACTTTCTTTAAAACTTGGTATCCTTTTAAAAAATTTGGCCCAAAATAAGATTTAAGCCATTGATTTAGGATACTCCAATGACTATAAACAATCGGGATGTTGCCTCCATACCACCATTCAATAATTTGGAGGGAAACTATAATGATATAAGTGGTATAAATTTAACCTTCATGTTTGATAATCAATTAGGATCCATATAATAATAATAAAATCATAGTTTAAACGTATGTGTACTTTTATCCATGATTTTATTAATAATCAAAGATTCACCAAGATTTTATAGAAATTTCATACAATTGAAAAAAATCTCCAATAAAATTAATTTTTTCCTACTCAAAAAAATTAATTTTTCCAATAGAAATTAATTGTTTTCCCCTAAACTAATGTTTGATTTTCCAAAATTTTATACGTATTTCCAAAGGGGGGTTTCTTAAAGTTATCTCGCTTAGTTTTTATTGAGTAGGATTGACTAACAAAGGATTTTCTTGTTTTGGCATATTGAGTTCAATTGATTTAATTATTGGTTCTGGCCGACTAATGAGATGAATATTAATTATTCTAAGTTGTATTCAATCTGTCTTGACAATGTGTAAGATATAAATATAAGGTCAAGTTTAGAATTGAATGTGTGGAACATAATAGAAGATTTGAAGATGTTTAGAGGAAGCAAATTAGAAGGATAAGCAAAATATCCTGGTTAAGCTACAAAGATACATTTGATCAAAAAGGATCGAGTATACAAGCCAAAATTGAGATTTTTAATTAGTAATTCAGTTGCATCCAAATTCAAGTAATTTCATTGTTACTCTCTAACCATTGTAGTAATGATCTAAATCTCTTAAGAAAGTTGGCTTAATAGTTATTTGTCAATCCTCTAATTAGGTGGCATTTCTATTTGAAGTGTCTCAAAGACCTCTAACAAGGTGACTCCTAATAGGGTAACACCTAATAGTGTGTTTTGTAACCTTTAACAGGGTTGGCTCCTAATAGGATTCACTTCAAAAGAGTGAAAATTAGTAACTAGTTGCAATTGGTGGTTTTTCTCAAATTGTGTTTCCAAGTTAAACCTTAGTGTTACTTGTGTTCATGCTATTTCTTTTATGTAAATGAAACTAAGTTAAACCTAAGGATAATAAAATTAAGATCAATATATTCATTTATTGTCAAGTTATAGTTGATTCTTAGTATTTTTGAGTTACTAGTGTAAACTGAGTGCATGTGTGTTTGTCGAGTAACAATAGAATATAGTTTAATTAGAGTTTATATTTTGATTTTTATTGACATCTAAAGGATCTAAGAAATATTTTTTAGTAATTGATTCACCCCTCCCCTCCTAGTTATTTCTCTTATATTTTCAATACACAGAAGGTTAATTGTATCATCTTTATTTATGTTTAGGGTCACAACCTCATCATAGTCCAACCCATCATCAAACATGGCATGCATTTTCCCATGCTAGTGAAGAGCAACATTTTCTTCATCAATAAGCATCTGAATATTATCAATTATGGTGTTTAATATGGATAACATCAGAGCTAATGTAGGTATAGTGTTATATTTGGTTTGCAAACCCCTCAACTTGGTAACATTTTCTTGTATCAAATCTTCAATTAGAGGAGGGCTTTGAGGGGGTAGTGGTTTATTTGGTTGATAGTTTTGAGGGGTTACTAGATTGTTTGGTGGAGGGTTTCAAGGAACAATGTTTCATGGCTCAATGTTATCAATATCATTTGGGTCAACCATGCCTATTAAATTACAAAAAATCCAAAAATTACTATTTTTATTAATATTTTTAATTAAAATAAAAAAAATTAGTGATTTCGATTTTAAAAAACCTAATTTAAAATATAATTCATTGAAAATAATCAAATAAACAAAAAAAATTACTTACTTGAAATTGCTAGTATCATATACTCATTTCACTTTCAAATACCTGAAATGGGGAGAAAATATGATTGAAAATGATTTCAGTCAATTTTTTTCAAAAAAATTGTAGTCTTAAATATTGGGTATCTGATCAAATATTGGGTACCCGATATAATATTGGATACCCAATATTGGATCTGATATCCAAAAAGGGTTTGTCTCAACTCTTTTCTTTGGTATCAAGATGGTTGGGAAAAAGTCAGAGTGGATTTTGAAATTCTTTTAGACATTTTAAAACTCCACTTTTTTCACATCGCCACTTTTTGGCACACCATGATTGTGCACATACCATAGGAAAAAATGACATCAACATGGATCAATTAGAATTTTCATCTATGGAAAATGAATATTGTTATCTTGTACTAACTTATTAGGTAAGTATTCTATGCTCGTCATGTATCCTTGTTGAGATTTGGGGTTAGCTCAAGCCTTAATTAGGTGTTTAAGGGTGGCAACCCTTGAGAAAATATTTTTCTAGCTATTTTTTTAGTGGCTGACATGTTGTAATCAACTCTAGCCCTATTATTGTTAGTGAAGAAATGCTTGTATAAAATGGTTTAGAATCAAGGATTTTAAATGTGATGATGAAAATAGTAGCTTCTCATGGTGGTATTGAGTTACAAGAGATTATAAATTGAAATCTGGTTGTAATCACTCAATAAAAAGAATATTGAGCTTGGTGTTTGGTGGAGGTAGCCTAGGGATTAGGTAAAGCATGTTAAATATTTATGTCTTGTGTGTCTTCTCTATGTTTTAAAAAAATTATTGGTTATTTTTTATGATATTAGTTATGATAGTAACCTAAAGATTGGGAATTTTAATGGGCAAAAGTTTTATTTATGGAAAATACAAATGGAAGACTACCTTTATCAAAAGGATTTATGGCATTCATTGGGAGGAAAGGCCAAAAAAGTTACAAATATGACAAAGGGGAACTAAGATATTTTGGATAGAAAAGAAGTATTCATTTATGTTTGTAATCACTCAAAAATTATCATCTAAACCATGAGCCCTTTTTCTAGCTATTTTGCATAATTTATCAATCACTTATTATTGATCAAATCATCACCTTATTCTAAGTATTTTATTTTATTTAAATAAATTTCTCCCTTTTAATTAAATAATGTCATCAAATCTCACTTATCCTAAGTAAGCACATGAAAAGTGTTATCCCTATCGTAAAAAATAAAATAAAAGGCTTTTTGTCTCACATGAGAAGCACACTTTTCAATGTGAAAGCAATCTTTATTTTCAAAATAAATTTAATTCTCCTCCACACATATTTTGCCTCTTAAAATCACTATTCATCTTACTTAGGTGAGATTATTGTGTTTATTCTCCACCCTTGATTTTGCCTCTTGATCTCCATCATCCATTTTTCTTTAAAAGGAGGCTCTCTCCTCACTCTCTTATCTATTTTTAACTTATGATTTTTTTATGTTGTATGTTTTATTATAGTATTTGGAGTATTTGGAGCACTTGGAGCATTCTTGCATTCTTGGCTAGTTTTCATTCTACTTGCATCATGACATACTTCATAGCTTAATTTCATTTATGATCTAGATTAGCTCACATAGCTTAACTAGGGGGCTCTTGTAACTCTATTTTCATTTGCATTACATCCATAATTTATTTTTGGATATTGGCATTCTTGCTTCTACTCTTCGAATCTTTCATTCTATGGTGCACCTTGCAAGGGTTTCTTAATTTAGGTTCATTTGAGAGCCTCCATCTCATATCTCTTGCACATCATAAATAGGAATCTGTAAGACACCTCTTGAATTGATTTTAATTATGGGTATTCTCATGTATGATGGTTTATATAAGTGTACCCTATTTTTGGTAAACAATTTTTTGCACCTAAACTATGTATCACTAGTGTACAAAAGGAATAAGGGTTTATAGAAGTTTTTATGCAAAAAGTGTTAACTTCATGGAAAAATTATTCAAGCTCCTAGATGTGAGTTGATTTCTTCCATCACACAGTGGAATTTTCAGCAATGGGCCTTTGACTTGGTTGGAAGAATACATTCTAGTTCTTCCAATGGACACAAGTTCTTCATTACAGCTACTGAGTGTTTCACTAAATGGGTTGAAGCTTTACCTCTCACTTCTACTATAGGGAAACACATTGATCTATTCATACTAAACCACATCATTTGTCACCATAGCATTCTGTCCTCTATAGTCACCGATAATGAGGCACAATTCAAGAATAAGGACCTTGGACAACTTTGTAAGAAGTTGAAAATTAAATATAATTAGTCCTCTATTTACTATCCCCAAGGGAATTGTCAAACTGAAGCTTCAAATAAGCAATTTCTCAAAATCTTGCATATAATTGTACATAATTTTGGAAGGGATTGACATCTATAGATTAATTTATCTCTATGGGCTTAAAGGACTAGCATATGCATGCTTACTAGGGTTGTACCATTTTCTCTAGTTTATGGTTCTAAGGTTGTCTTACGATTGGAGTTTGATATTCCTTCCTTGTGAGTCTCCTTGGAAGGGCATATTACTGATGAGGATTATAAATCTATAATGATACAAGAGCTTGAGATCCAATGTGAATTTCATAAGGATTCTTTTTGATGATATGAGAGCATATCAAAAATAAATGTGTCCTAAATACAATAAGAAAGTTCATCCTAGAGATTTTTTAGAGAAAAGCCAAAGAATTGACAAAATAGAGAATATAAGGGAAAGTTTGAACCTAATTGGTAGGGTAATTATATATTCATTACTACATTTGGCTATAGTTCTTAACAACTTTTTATGCTTGAGGGATAATAGCTCCCTGAGCCCATCAATATCCTACTACTAAAGAAGTTCTATGCTTAGTGCTCTTGCTACTCACCAATTTGTACATACCTTATGATCCTAAAATAAAAATAAAAAAATCATATATGATGCTTTAAAGAATCCTCAAAATTGAAAAATGTACTAAAAATATAATCATATTAGTGAAAACCTAGCAATAGGCATTTTGATGTATCACTAAAAAATCAAATATCTCTAAAAAATTAAAATAATAATAAAAAGAACTCCTTCCAAGTGGTGAAAACCTTGAAACATGCACTACTTGAGACCCTTACATCTATTTCTGTCAACATTTTAAATTGCACTCATGAACCATTCATCTCACATTACTTTGTCCTACCTAGCTTGGAACTAAATCTTGTCTACATCTAGGGGGCATGAATTGTATAACTTATCAGGGTCTCCTAGATACATTAAGGATTCTTTGGCATCTCTCAAATAATTTTTTTCAACATTTCCTCTTCACATCAAGTATTTCTCAATACTTAGTAGATAATTTGCCTACCTATAGTCTAAAATGTTGTGATATTTATCACTAGTAGACTTGAGTCCTACAAAGATAATTATGTGACTTTTACGCACACTTATACTCAAAATTGGTTGAGACTTGTTGACTTATTTTTCTTTTTGTGGTGTCTATGATAATTTCTCTATTGATTTATCCCTCCCTAATAGTCTTTCAAGGATGTCATGATCTAGAGGACTAGGAGCATTGGACATGTTTTCATTTATTTTTTGTGTATGGGTGTACTTTGTTAGGTCTTAGGTGTCTTAAGCATCTTGCTTGATCCCATTGACACTTAGGATCATTAGTGTATCATCCTTGTCTATTTTATGCAAGTATGTGCTTATGGCCATCTTGATATTTTGTGTCTTGATGTGAGCATAATATTTCTTCATTAAACATAGGGAATCTAACTATATTGTCATCTTGACTTTTATGCCTTTGATGCATAGGTTGGGTTCCCACATTTTTATCTAATATATATCATATTCATATCTATTGGTGTAAATAGATATTTACTATTTACACTTTACTTAAGTTTACTTAGGTTAGTGCATTATTTTATTATTTATTTTTATGAGACACTTAAGAGTTTTTATACCTTTATGAGTTGTCATGTTGACAACATAGAAGTGTACAACTCTAATTCAGGAAATGGTGTCTACAACACTAGAGTTTGTATCATTCACTGAGTTATCATGTACACAACACATGTTAGGATAAACCATGGATAGAAATAAAAACTACATGCAAATATAACCAATAACAAGAAATAATAGATCACAGAGAAATGAACACAAGGCACCAAGATTTAACGTGGTTCACCCAATCCTTGGGCTATGTCCACCAAAATAGCAAGTCCGATCTTATTACAATCCAGTGATTACAACATGATTACAATTCATAATCCCTTACAGCTCAATACTACCGCAAGAACTAATTTTGCATCACAACATAATGAAAATACCTAAGCCTAAACCCTTTTATACAAGTATTAAACCGCTTTAGGGTTATAACATGTCGGCCATATGTCGGCCATAATATGTTGGCTATCATGTCGGCCACGACCCAAAAATTTATGAAGTATGTACAATACTTTCCTAATCAGTCACCATAATCTAACAATCTCCCACTTGGGGACTGATCAGGCTCTAGACTAAATAACAATCTTCCACTTGGAGACTGATCCTGTACCAATACCACTACCACATGGGGCTCCCACTAGATCAAACCACCTTGGACTTTGTTGTTCTTTTATTCATGTCCAGTCTAAAAGACCAACTCAAGTTGAAGAGGAGTTCAGCTTCTCCCTTGTTACAACCTTTGTCAACATATCTACTGGATTGTCATTGGTATGTATCTTCTCCAGCTTTAACTGTCCATCCTCAAAAATGGACTGAATGAAATGGTACCACAACTATATGTGTTTGGTCTTAGAATGCAGAGCTGAATTCTTTGCAAGATGAATGGCACTCTGACTATTGGTGAACAAATAATTATCCTTCTGAGGATGTCCCAATTCTTCTAAGAAGAACTGAAGCCATATCATCTCCTTGGCTTCCTTTGTAGTGGATAGAGCATTAATCTTCTATAACCTAGAAACCCAGCTCATGGCTGCCCCACCAACAGTAAAGACATAACCTGTAGTACTCCACCTGGTATCAATATCCCCAGCCAAATTTGAGTCAACATAGCCTTGCAAATCAGTAGTAGAGCCCCCAAAGTGTAAACACTTATTGGATGTTCCTCTCAAATATCTGAGAATCCACTTGACAACATTCCAATGCTCAAATCCTGGATGACTCATATACCTGCTAACGACTCCCACTGCATGTGCAATATCTGGCCTAGTGCATACCATAGCATACATCAAGCTTCCTACAGCTAAATCATAGGGTACCTTGGACATCTTATCCTCCTCTTCCTGTGTCTTAGGAAACATCTCCTTAGTCAATTTCAAATGACTAGGTAAAGGTGTGTTGACAGCTTTAGCATTCTCCATAGAGAAACATTGCAACACCTTTTCAACATAATCGGCTTGAGATAGCGTCAATGTTCTATTCTTCCTATCTCTGCAAATTTTCATACCAAGGATTTTTTTTCTACCCCCAAATCATTCATAGCAAATGCATGTGCTAACTGGCATTTTAGCCCCTTAATATGATCCATGTTAGACCCAGCTACAAGAATATCATCAACATATAAACATAATATAATGTAGCTATCATCATCCAACCTCTTAAAATAAACACAGTAATCTAAATGACACCTGTTATATCCATGCTCATGCATAAAACTGTCAAATTTCAAATAACATTGCCGAGGTGCTTGCTTCAACCCATATAAACTTTTCTTCAATTTGCACACTAATTTCTCCTTACCTTTGACCTCAAAACCCTACGGCTGAGCCATATATATTTCTTCATCCAAATCACCATGAAGAAAGGTTGTTTTAACATCTAGCTGCTCTAAATGCAAATCTTCATTAGCCACAAGACTTAAAACAATACAAATAGAAGTCATTTTAACAACAGGAGAAAATATCTCATCAAAATCAATTCCTTTTTTCTGTGCAAATCCGTTTACAACTAACCTGGTCTTAAATCTTTTCTTACCTCCTCCCTCTTCTTTCAACCTATAAACCCACTTATTCTATAAAGCCTTTTTACTTGCAGGCAACTTGCACAAATCCCATGTCTTATTTTTCAGCAAAGAGTCCATTTCATCTTTCATTGTAGACTCCCATTGAATCTTAGTATCCACCTGCATAGCTTCATCATAACTTTCAGGTTCACCAACATCAGTAAGTAAAATAGAATACAAAGAGGGAGAAAACCTTTGTGGAGGTCTAATTTGCCTCGTTGACCATCTAACATTCACTGGTGTGTGTGGTATTTGTTGTTGCAGTTGTTGCACATCATGAGGAATGGCTGGAACATCAGCTTTTGGAGTATCATCTAGAACTACATAATCATCTTCTTTCTTCTCATGTTGCTGCAATAGATCTTTGTACAACACTTTCTCATTGAATATGACATCTCGACTTCTAACAATTTTAAGATTTTCAAAATCCCAAAGCCTATAACCAAATTCATTAATGCCATATCCAAAAAAGACACATTTCTTTGATTTAGCTTCTAGCTTGGTTCTATTTTCAAAGTCTATATGAGAAAAAGCTTCACAACCAAAAGTCTTGAGAAAAGAATAACTCACCTTCTTACCAGTCCATGCTTCCTCTGGAATACCACAACCCAAAGGAGTAGAGGGACCTCTATTAATCAAATATACTATAGTATTGATAGCCTCTGCCCACATGTGTAAGGGCAACCCAACATGCAACCTCATGCTCCTTGCGTGCTCCATTATAGTCCTATTCATGCGTTCAGCCACTCCATTTTCCTGTGGAGTCCTTGGAACAGTTTTTTGTCTACAAATACCATTAGTGGAGCAATAATCTTCAAATTCATGACTGCAATACTCACCACCATTATCAGATCTGAGACATTTTAATTTCTTACCAGTCTCATTTTCAACCAAGTACTTCCATTTCTTAAAATTTTGAAATACATCAGATTTTTGTCTAAGGAAATAAACCCATACTTTTCTAGTTACATCATCAATAAATGAAACATAATAATGAGAGCCACCAAGGGAAGATACTTGAGCTGGTCCCCATACATCTGTATGCACAAGCTCTAATTTCTCCTTTTTGTTTTCCTTCCTAGTCTTTACAAAACTCACTCTCTTTTGTTTTCCATACACACAACTTTCACAAAAATCCATATTAACACATTTCAGACCTGGTAAAACTTTCTTTGAATGAAGTACTTTCATACCTTTCTCACTTATGTGCCCAAGTCTGTTGTGCCATAGCATTGTATCAAAATCTACAACAGCTATTTGTTCTCCCTGCTCAACTATAGCAATTGTTCCTAAACATTCATTTTTCTCTGAAACAATCAAAGTAGTAGGAACAATATGACCTATACAAATATATAAGGTGCCTACTTTCACACCTTTTTCTACTACAAGGGAACCTTTTGAAACCTTCCAATTTTTATCATTAAAAGTAACTACACAACTCTCATCACCGAGTTTCCCGGCTGAAATTAAATTTCTACTCAGCCTTGGAACATGTCTTACCTCATGTAGTAGCCAATGATTTCCATTTTTCAACTTAATCTTAATTTTTCCCTTTCCAACAATCTGACAGGGTTCATTATCCCCCAAATAAACAAGCCCAAAATCCCCTTGGACATAATCAATGAAATAACCTCTATGAGGTGTAGTATGAAATGAAGCAGCAGAATCTAAAACCCATGAATCATCAACACTCTCTAAAGATAGAAGCAAAGCATCCTCTTTGGATTTGTTACTTACCACATTTGCCTCCTTGTCTCCATCTGATTTATCTCCTTCATTTTTCTTTCGATTCCAGCAATCTTTCTTTTTGTGCCCTAGTTTCCCACAATACCAGCAATCATTTGGTCCTCTCCATTGAGACCTCCTCCCCTTTGACTTTCCTCTTGATTTCCCATGATTTCCAGAGTTACTTCCTCTTTCAGTCATTCTACCCTTGCTTTGTGCATTCAAAGCACTTCCTGATGTAGATCCACCTGAGGATTTCCTATGAGTTTCCTCACTCAAAACAACACTGATCACATCATCATATTTTAGTGTACTAGATCTAGGAATAGAATTACTCACCACCATTACCAAGCCATTCCATCTTTCAGGCAAACAAAACAAAATTAAGAGAGCCCTAATTTCTTCATCAAAATTGATACCCACAGAAGATAACTGACTAGTAATAGTATTAAACTCATTTAAATGATCTGCAATAGATCCACCTTCTGCCATTTTCATATTAAATAAATGCTTCATGAGAAATACCTTGTTTGAAGCAGAGGGCTTTTCATACAGTGTTTCTAGGGTTTTCATCAAATCTTCTTTCATCTTTGATTTTGTAATATTAAATGCTACCGATGGTGCCAAGCATAACCGAATGCTTTCGAGTGCTTTTCTGTCCAAAAGATCCCATTCAACCTCTGACATAGTTCCCTAATTCATGGCTTTTCCTTCCAATGGCTTCCATAAATCCTTCTGATATAGATAGTTTTCCATTTGCATCTTCCATAACTGGAAGTTCTGCCCATTAAACCTGTCAACCCTCAGCTTACCCTCATCTGCCATCACTCCCACTCAGCCATGAGACTCCCACTTAACCGTGAGACTTTCCTGCAGAGGATAACTAAAAGACAACCTCGCTCTGATACCACTTGTTAGGATAAACCACAGACAAAAATAAAAACTACATGCAAATATAACCAATAACAAGAAATAATAGATCACATAGAAATGAACACAAGGCACCAAGATTTAATGTGGTTCACCCAATCCCTGGGCTACGTCCACCAAAATAGCAAGTCTGATCTTATTACAATCCAGTGATTACAACTTGATTACAATTCGTAATCCCTTACAACTCAATACCACTGCAAGAACCAATTTTGCATCACAACATAATAAAAATACCTAACCCTAAACCCTTTTATACAAGTATTAAACTTCTTTAGGGTTATAACATGTTAGCCATATGTCGGCCATAATATGTCGACTACCATGTCAGCCATGACCCACTATTTATGAAGTATGTACAATACTTTCCTAATCAGTCACCATAATCTAACAACATAGTTATTCACACTCCTAATTTAGCACAATGTTGTCTACAACATAAATTTGTGTGCACACCATCATAGGCTTATCTTCACATCATCGCACTTACTTTCGTGCTTAATGGAGGATAACCCATATCTTGTGGACATGTGCATGGTTGTATGACTTATCATGATGTTGATTTCTAGGCATTCTAGATGCATATTAGAGGCCTTTATATACAGTAACTCCTAGTGTACTTGTACATGGAATTGAATACTATACAAGTATTTTGATCATACTCTGGTCTATTTTGTGCTTGTGTTTGAGTTCCTTGGTCTTGGGTGAATATTTCCCTAAGGAAAATTCTTACAATATCCTCATAGTTATGCTAGTGATGATTGTATAATATTTTAATGTACCCAATAAGGCTCAATGTTAAAAAAAAGACCTATCTAATAAACCCTTGCAATTGTACCTTTGCATACTAGCTTGCATTCTAGGTTTTATTCTAGCTTAGTTTGCATTTGCATGTTGAGAGAGTCTTCTTTATCTTCTATGGACATGTTGATCAACTACGTTCATCTATTTGGTTCTTCTCAACCATGTCTTCAACTCCTTTTAATTTTTTCATCTCATCACTTCCTCTTTTCCTATCATCACAAGGGGTTAATCTCACTATCATACCTAATCTATCCCTTTTGGACCCCTTATATACCCTTTTGACCTAATTTTTAAACTTTTGACATTTGTGCAAAATTGCACCCTTACCTATATTTTTCATCCAAAATCCATTTTTTAGATTGAATTTGAAATCCACATTCATCTTACTAGTCAAAATTGTGTTTTAAAATCTCTCCTTATTCTACACAATTGGCTAACCTTTTGGGGCTTAATCTTTGAATATTTTTGAGGAAATCTTCATTTCTTTGTCTTCATCATTTCTACTCTTTTTTACTTCTCTTCTATCTTCCTTTCATTTCACCCTTCTTCATATTTTGACCTAATTCTAATGCTTTATTCTTTTTGGTCAAACTTAGTCAAACTGAAGAACACTCTCAATTCTTGGTGGGGTGCCTTCATCTTAATCTCTTATCTATCATCATAGACCTTGGCTTATCTTAATTTTATCAAAGCTATCTTATTTCTTCATCTCCTCTACCTCATTTCAATTTTGATCCCAAGGCGGCATGAATATGTTGTCATTGCTCTGCTTTGTTGGATATTGATTTTGTTATAAGCCATTTTTTAGGAGCATATGCTTGACCTTTCCATTTTATCTAGGTCTATCTCTCTCCTAATGTTTAGTCCCCACTTCTTATCGATTGTGTATTTAGGATCTATTATCTCTATGTGCTTCATTCTTAAGAGTTGGATCTCTCTATCAGTTGCTATCTTATTATCTTTATTATTTGACTTAATGTGTTCCTAGATTGACCAAAAATTAGTCAAATAAGGGTAAAGTTAATCACTTCAAAATGGTCATCTAGACTATCAGCCCACTATCTACCACTTTTGCATAGTTTATCAATCACTTATTTTTTTTATGAAATCATCACTTTTTTATTTATTCGATCATAACCTATGGTTTGACAACCTTATTCAAAGTCATTTATTTAATTGAAATATCTTGCTTCATTTTAATTAAATAAAGTCCTCAAAACCCACTTATCCTATGTGTGCACATGAAAATCATTATTCTTATTTTAAAAATAAAAGAAAAGATTTTTTGTGTCACATGAGGGGCACACTTTTCTATGTGGGAGGAATCTATATTTTTAAATTAACTTTTTTTCTCCTCTACACATATTTTTCCTCTTAAAAATCACCATATCTTTCTTAGGTGAGATTCTTGTGCACATGGACCACTCAAGGCTCATTCTCTACCCTTAATTTTTCCTATTAATCTCTACTATCCATTTATCTTTAAAAGGAGGCTCTCTCATCACTCTTTCATCTCTTTTTCAATTTTGCTATTGTTATGTTGTAGGTTTTCTTATAGAATTTGGAGCATTTGGAGTGCTTGGAGCATTTTTTCATTCTTAGTTATTATTCATTCTACTTGCATTATGGCATACTTCATATTTTAGCTTCATTTATGCTCTAGCTTAGCTCATATAGCTTAACTAGAATGATCTTTTACCTCTGTTTGTTAGATTATGATTTTAATTTAGAATAGCTTTCATTTGCATTGCATCCATAATTGATTATGGATATTGGCACTCTTGCCTCTACTCTTTGAATCTTTCATTCTATGGTGAACCTTTTAAGGGTTGCTTAATGTAGGTTCATTTGAGATCCACCATCTCATAACTCTTATATGTCATAGATAGGAAGCTATAAGACACCTCTTGAAAATCTTTTCATCATGGGTATTCTCAATTATAATGGTTTATAGAAGTTTACACTATTTTTTGTTTACAATACCAAACACAATTAGTGGCATTTAATATTATGAAAGAAAATACAATTGAAGAGTTGATGCAAACCCTAGAAATTTGTTTGAAAAACCTTCCACTTCAAATAATTTATTTATCCTAAAGTATTTATTTAGTATGAAGATAAAAGGAGGTGGATATTTTTCTTATCATTTGAATGAGTTTAATATGGTTTTTAATCAATTATCCTCTGTAACTATTAATTTTGGTGAATAAATTAGGGCTCTCTTGATTTTGTGTTATTTTCCTAAAAGTTAGAATGGCTTGATCATGGTTGTGAGTAATTCTATTTTTTATTTGAATGCACAAAAAATCAATGATGTTATTTGTATAATTTTGAGTGAGGAAACTTGTAGGAAAAGCTAAGGTGGCTCTACATTAGGAAGTGTCTTGAACACACAAAGTAGAGTCAGAATGAATGAGAGAGGAAATATTTTTGGAAATCATGAGAAATTAAAAGAAAAATAAAAGAGAATAAGGTCTCAACCTAGAGGACCAAGATATTGATGGTACTGTGAGAAACCAGAACATAAGAAGAAAGACTATTGCTCTTAGAAGGATAATGAATGATACAAAAATTATGGATAAAAGGAGGCAAGTGTGGTTATTAATAAATTTGAAGAGGATATGTTGCTTCTTATTTTTAAAATATTGATTATTCATGTGTTTTAGATTCAAGGGCTTCATTTCATGCTACACCCCATAGAGGTTATTTTCTTAATTATATCCAAGGAAATTTTGGGTTAGTTTATTTGGATGATAATGAGCCCCATCAAATTGTTTGAAAAGGAAGAATTAAGATTAAGTTACAGAATGAGAATCATTGGCTACTATGAGAGGTAAGACATGTTCCAAGGTTGAGTAGGAATTTAAATTTAGTAGGGTAACTAGGTGATGTGGTTTTCAAAATTACCTTATATCTTTGTACTAGTCATAATAATCCTTCCAGATTAATTATTTTAGAGAAAAATAGTGTTGATGAATAGTTAAATATGAAGATCATAAAATAATTGTTGGAGATTCTAAAATAGCACTGTGACACATAAAACTTGGTGTAGTGCCTCTCATGTTTGTAGTCTATACCTAGTCATATTTTGATCTAAGATATATTATTACTCATGTTATCTTTACATTTGAGGTGACCTGATGGTCATATGTTATACTTTGATTTCAATATCATAGATGTTAGATTACTATGTTGCTCAGTTGATCATATTTGCATAATGATGCCATTTTGAGATTAAAAAAGGTTTATGATGATATTTGGTTATCCAGTGTTTGGACATATCTCTTGTTTGGTTATATGATTCAATTTAATATTATGGTTATTTTCATCATTCTTTCTTTGTGATGCTTTATGTGAACGTGAGTGATGTAAATGGATTATTTTGGTACAATTAAATAAATGGTTAAAATAGTGTATTTAATGCATTTCTTGCTTCAGCTATGTTATTATATACAATTTCACTTGATCATGTGTTTTAGTGTGTAGGATTTATATCCCTAGCAATGCCACATAGAATCAGTGATTTAGCCATTCATATTTAACCAATGTCATTATTTTATAGTTGATGTATCTTATTAAGTGTTTAATTTAAACTTTTTGGTGATTTAATTAATTCTAGACTCATTTGCATTATGTGATTAGACCTGTGAATATGCCTATGCATTTAGAGGTTCACATTGTCACAAAAGTAATTAAGGAATCTCCATGAGTTTGGGTTTTCAAACTTATTTTTTAATAGGTTTAATTTATGGAAGCTTTTCCATAGATGAATTCCAATTACTTGGAATAGCCTATTTTCATTTGGGTTAATTTGGGGTTTAACTAGGTTACCTAGTTATTTGCCCTAATCAATTATTCACTCAAAAAAATGAATAAGTATCCAAAGAGGAAATTAATTCCTCACTTTTGACTTTTGCAAATTATCAATTTGAGATATTTTTCCAAAAATCCTCTTCTGGAGGATTGCATTTCTATTCATTGTGAGAGCTATGGGCATGAGATCTTTGTGAGATTGGTCTTGTTGGATCCATGTCAGGGAGGCCTTTCTTTGCTGATACTTTTAGTAACTTCTATGGGATATTTATTTTATTTGGCTGATTTTTGTTTTAGGCCTTTTGACTATTAGGTAGGGCTCTCTCATTTTTATGTTTCATCTTTGGTTTTACTTCTATTTCTGGTAGTTATTTATTAGGATGCTGAGAACTAGTGTTCCTCTTCATTTCTGATTGCTAGTTCTACCTAGTTGGGCGAGTATGAATATTTTCCTAATTTTTGGGATGAGGGTTTTGAGTTTTGCACCGTTATGCTGGCCATTTTTATATATGGTGTCTAAACCCAAATTTTATTTGATTTTTGTGGCTTTTGTGCCCTAAGACCAAATGGATTTTAATTTCAAAGTTTTTGATTTTCAAGGTTTTCACCTCAATTTGTGTACCAGCTAGTTTTCTCAGGTTTTTCTTGGCATGATGTTGGTCATGGACTTGGATCATCCATATGATTTCAGTCAAACCATTGTTGAATCTATCTTCTCGAGTTTGCATTTGGTTGAGTGTTATTTTTCTTGTGTTCTCATTCAGCCCTTGTGTGCATGGGATCTTCATGCGATTGGTCTTGTTGGATCCCTCTCAAGGAGACCTTTCTTTGTTCATAAATTTAGTAACTTCTGTGGGATATTTATTTTATGTGGCTGATTTTTGTTTTAGCCCTTTTGACTATCAAGTAGGGCTCTCTCATTGTTATGTTTCATCTTTGGTTTTACTTCTATTTCTAGTAGTTGTTTGTTAACAAGCTAAGAACTAGTGTTCCTCTTCATTTTTGATTGCTAGTTCTACCTAGTTGGGCAAGTATGAATATTTTCTTAATTTTTGGGATGAGGGTTTTGAGTTTTAAACCGTTATGTTGGCCATTTTAACATATGGTGTCTGAACCCAAATTTCATTTTATTTTTGTGACTTTTGTGCCCTAAGACCAAATGGGTTTTAATTTTGAATTTTTCACCTCGATTTGTGTACCACCTAGTTTTCTAAAGTTTTTCTTGGCATGATATTGGTCATGGACTTGGATCATCCATATGATGTCAGTTAGACCATTGTTGCACTTTTATGTTGCATTGGGATGCATGTTACATCTATCCTCTTGAGTTTGTATTTGGTTGAGTGTTATTTTTCTCATGTTCTCATTCAACCCTTGTGTTATGATCTTCATGATAGTGGTGCACCACACATAAGAACGTGCACATTTATTTATCAAGTGACTTATGAGGCTCAAATTCCCATTTATATTTCAGTATGTTCATTTGCAGTTGGATTGGGACTATGCATGCCTATAGGTAGTGATGATTGGATGAGCATGGATAGGTAGGGTAGCACCATGGAGGGGGCTTCTATCTCATGGCCTAGTGATCATTGTTCCTAGAGAATTGGCATGAAGAAGTTTTAAACAAGTGATAATTAAATAAAATATTGGGAAATAAAAATAAGATAATAAAAGGACAAAAAAGTGAGAGCCTTCTATTGGGAAGTTGAATCGAATGATATCTAGTTTGAGCTATTCGATGTGAAGCAACTCTCCATGCAGTGAGTCCTTACATAGTTACCCATTGAGTGTCTAACTAGGACCCATTGTATTATCTCATGTTCTTGGTTTCAGTCATCTTTACTATCTGGCATGAGTGTTAGCCATGAATGTTTTCTTTATGTGTGTTTGTGGCTAGATCATTATCTCTATCAACATGGTGAGAGTGGACCTATGGGTTCCACATGGTTGAGAGGCATAGCTACCTATACCACTACCATGATTGGTGTTCAGAGACAATCTATTATTCTAATGCAAGCGGTGCTTGATGTTTCATTTGGTATATTCAGGATTCCAAAGCATACTTCCTTGTGATTTATGCTTTCATTAGAATGCTTGGATATCATGTCCAGATGATGTTAGTGTTGGATACAATTGTCTAATTGTGTGTTGTCTTTGATGTTACACAAATGTCATATCAATTGGTAGGCAATGCTTACCGAGATCAGTTGGTCAACAAAGAAAATTTTAGAGTCTACTGAGCATTCTTAAAAATTACTCTATGGAAATAGTGTCTACTGAGCTCACTCAAGCATTGAAGGATTTTGTGGTAGAAGTCAGTGTTAACTGAGCTCACAAGGTTAACAAAGGAAAGTCAATGTTTACCAAGTTCACTCGGTCTCCAAAGGATTTTAAAGGATTTGCAGTGTTAACCAAAATTTTGTTGGTTAACACAAGAAATCAATTCAAGAATAGTGTTTAGCGAGCAGGTTCGGCCAATGAAGGATTTTGTTGTTTTGAGAAATAAAGTTTAATTATTTCAAGTAATGATTGTAGCCAACTGAGGTAATTGTTAGTGTAATTATTTGTTCTAACTTATTAGTTAAATCACTTTGATTTAATTAATTAAGTTGCCAATTACTCTAGTTTGCTTAAGCTATCTTGTAGGTGTATATAATTAATATTTTATTAATTATATTGTGCAACCCTAGCTTTTTTAGGCTTTAGGTTACCCTTTTCGGGTTTCGATCTCCTTTATAAGGATTGATCTCTTTGTATTTTTTATGATGAAGATCTGTTGAATAATATTTTCTTCGTCTGAGTTTTTCAGATCAAACCCTTGCCTCTTCTTGTCTTTTTCTTCTTTGTGACAGGTTTTTTGCATGCAGGTTTTCTTGGGCTTCATGGATTTGTTGTGCGCTTTTGCTCAAATCTTACATGGTATCAGAGCCAAATCTGCTGTAGCTTGTTTGGTGTTTCAAGAAAAAGGGAGAACAAGGGTTTGGTGGATCAGATCTGATGTTTTTTTGGGCTTTTTTTGAGAAAACAAGGGGGTCACTAATTTTCAAAGTAGTTTGAGGCCAAACAAACCTCATGGATGGATTCAGAAGACATCAAAACCCTCATTTTGATATAAAATTTGTCCGATTTGGACAACGTTGATCTGGGAGGAAAAAATTTTTTTGCTGTACAAGGCTGTACAACCTCTACACGCAATTTGAGACGTGAAAAATTGAAAAAAAATTGCAAAAAAAAAACTCAACGATTTTTTAAATCCCGCGGAGATTAGTTAACTGTTGTTGTTACCGCTCAACAGTCTGCTAGCGGCTCCGCAGTGGCTCAGCGGTGGTTCCGTCATAGTAGCACCACCCGCCCACCACCACTGCCAGTGGCTCGACCACTCTCTTCAGCTCTGCCTCCACTCCTTGGGTGGCAGTTTTTTAAAATGTTTTTTGTTTTTTTTATTATTTTTTTAGTAAAAAAAAAAAAAAAAATTCATGCATTCTGGAGATCCTGGTGGTTTTTTCTCTGTAACTTGAGCATACGAACGTATTTTTTGATCCAAAAAATGTGCTGAAAAGCTAGTTCCAAGACGGAGATGCTAGTATAGGTGTTTTTTGGGTTTTGATGTAGTTTGGTTGCTTGTTTTGGCAGTCAAAGTTGGATGTTTTATTTTGCACTCCAAGAGGCGTATCTTGAGCTTCCGATCTCCAATTTTGGACTTCTTTATATCGTTGGAAAGCTCTTTCTGTGCTCTTTCTAGTGATGCTAGTTGTTGTTCCAGATTCTATTCCAGGCACATCCTATTCAATCTTTTGCATTTTAGCATTCTGGTGGATATCCTGTTTGTTTCAGGTCCAAAGATCAATTTTGTTGCTTCAGTTGCTTCGTTTTGGGCTCTACCTTCTGTTGTTTCAGCCTTATTTTGTTTTTATCATTATTGATATTCATTGTAAGCATCTTTATGCAACACACTGAGATAAAGTGCCACTCTTGCGTTTCGGGATCCTTTTCATCATTGTGATTCGTTATACTCGCACTATTTTATAAAGTGCCATGGGGGGGGGGGGATAGTTGTTTGTCGCTTATAGGCCCTCTTTCTCTATTTTCTCATGCAGTGTCGATGACACGTGTCTTTATTGGTGTTTGTACCTCACTCTCGATGTGTTTGGCTCTTGTGTTGTAGGAGATTTTTGGCCCATCTTTTCAGCTGCCTATCACCTCACCCGCCTTAAGGGGAGGTTATATTGTTGTTCTATGCTTCTTTGGTTGATGGTTCGTGCCTTCTATTTCCATGGAGGTTCTACAGATTAGCATTTTGATAGAGTTTTGTGGTTCTTCATGCTTCAATGATTCTCTTCTGATCTCTTTGTTCCTTCTTCTAGAACATTCTTTGCTATCTCTTTTTGGAGTAGGGTTTTTCCCATGTGGTTTTCTCTATTTCTCCTCTTTATAGAGATTTTGTTGTGATTGGGTACCTGATTAGGCCTTGTTTCCGGGACCCAATTCTCTTTCATAGCTGTGCTAGGTTAGCTTACCTCCTGAGCTTTGCTTAAGGGGGGGTGTTAGAGTAATTATTCATTCTAACTTATTAATTAAATCACTTTGATTTAATTAATTAAGTTTCCTATTGCTCTAGTTTGCTTAAGCTATCTTGTAGGTGCATATAATTAATATTTTATTAATTATATTGTGCAACCCTAGCTTTTTTGGGCTTTAGGTTACCCTTTTCGGGTTTCAATCTCCTTTATAAGGATTGATCTCTTTGTATTTTTTATGATGAAGATCTATTGAATAATATTTTCTTCGTCTGAGTTTTTCAGATCAAACCCTTGCCTCTTCTTGTCTTTTTCTTCTCTGTAACAGGTTTTCTAAATGCAAGTTTTCTTAGGCTTCGTGGATTTGTTGTGCGCTTTTGCTCAAATCTTACAGTAATGATTATTGGTAATTGCAAGTTGTAAATAAGCTAACTTGATAATTTGTAAAGTATATATGAAAGGTCAAGTTGAGAATTCAAAAGTGTAATGAGCGAGCATGCAAGTGTGTTGATTGTTTGAAGAGAAAAGTGTGAGCAAATTTTGAAGGATGGTTATATATCCTTGAAGAGTAGAAAAGTTTTATTCGATCATAAAGGATCTAGAAAAGAACAATAGAGATCTATATCAGAAATTTAGTTGCATCTCATTTAAGTCAATTCAATGTAGCAATGATTCCTAAATCTCTTAACAGAGTTAGTTTAATAGCCATTTGTAAAATCGCTAACAAGGTGATAGTTCTATTGAATTGTTTTAAAGACCTTTTGCAAGGCCACTCCTAATAGGATGATTAAATCCTCTAACAAGGTCACACCTAACAGTGTGTTTTGTAACCTTTAAGCAGGTTGGCTCCTAATAGGGCTCACTTTAGAAGAGTGAAAATTAGTAGCTAGTTACTTGTTGGTTTTTCCTATATTGGGTTTCCATGTTAAATCTAGTGTCTCATATGTTCATGTTATTTCTTTTATGGTTGCATGTTAATTACTATGAATTCTTAAAAATATGTTTAAAATAACATACACTACATCTACTAAGTTACTACATTTTTTTATATGTTTACCAAGTAACAACAGTAACTAGTTTTATTAGACATCTAAGGAATCTGTGGATTTATTTTTGTGGTAACTAATTCACCACCCCCCAACCCCCCCCTTAGTTACTCCATCTATATTTTGAACAATTGGTATAAAATCTTTTGGTGCTTATAGGAAGGATTTCAAGGATCTAAGCTAAAGATCAGGATGTCTTACAAGAGAAAAATTCCAAGTCTTAACAGGGATAACTTTTCAGCATGGCAAGGTCTCATAAGACTCCATTTGGCTTCCATTGGAGATACAAGATTGAAATAACTTGATGAAGAATATACAACTCCTATTGGTACACTATCTATTAATGACATTGCTAAAAAGAAGACTCATAATACCATGATGATAGACATTGCATCTACTCTATGCTATGAAGAATTTGATGATATCAAAGATTGCAAAATTTCCTTTGAATTGCAGAACAAGCTTAAAGATATCTATGGAGGTGATGACAATGTAAGGAGAGCCAAAGTAGAAAGTCACAAAGGACAATTTGATTAGATGAGAATGAGAGAGTATGAAAACATTGCCAAATATGTTGAAAGAGTCAAAGCAAGTGTTAGTGCAATCAAAGCTTCTAGAGGAGACATCAAAAAAGAAACAATTGTAAGTAAAGTTCTTAGAACATTGCTTCCCATTTATGCAATTAGAGTATCTACAATTCAAGAAAGAATATGTGAAGAAAATCATAAGATAAATTTGGATGCCATAGTAGGAAGTTTGACAACATTTGAGCTAGATAACTATGACAATTATGTTCCATCTTCCAAGAACATTGAATCAGCATTTGAGGCCAAGCTTTCACTCAATGAAAAGGGCAAGAAGATAAAGGATAGTAAGTTAAAAAGTGAAGAAGAGTTAGAGTAGTTGAGGCTTTACTAGCAAGGAAATATTCTAGAGGCAAAGAAAAATACAAACGTAAAGTTCCCTTAATCTATTTTTCATGTGAGGAAATTGGTCATATTGCTACTAGGTGCCCAAACAAGAAAAAAAAGGATGAGAAGAAAGGTCACAAGTGTAATGGAAATAAAGAATTCAAATCATTCAACGAAAAAGGTAAGAAAATATGTTTTATGGCTAAGGAATCTAAGGATTCTGATAATAGTGAAGATGAAATTGTTTACATTTCTGTGAAAGATGAATCTGATAATGATGAGGAAGATAAGATGGCACTTATATCTCATGTAAGAAAAAATGATACATGGATCATAGAGAGTGGTTGTTCTCATCATATGACTGGTGACAAAACAAAGTTTGAACATTTTGAAGACTATGATGGTGGTAGTGTAAGGTTTGGTAATAATGAACCTTGTTGCATAAAAGGAAGAGGAAGAATCTCTCTAACCAAAGAGCTTGTATTTGATAATGCCTATTGGGTTGAAGGACTAAAACATAATCTATTGAGTGTGGCATAGCTAATCAATATTGGATTTAAGGTGGAATTCATACATGGAAAGGCAAGACTGTTGGATGAAAAAGGAAAGCTGATTGGATTAGGCATACAAACAAAAGGTAACTTGTTTTATCTTGAACTTGGTGAATGCTCATGTTTTATTGCTCAAGTTGAAGAAAGTTGGTTATGGCACAAAAAGTTATGTCATGTTAATTTTAATAACATGAAAAAGATAAGAAAATTTAGGAAAGTAAGAGGCATTCCTAGTATAAAGAAACTTGATGTTGGTTTATGCAAGAATTGTTAGAATGCTAAGATGGGAAAGACTAGCTTTAAAAGTAAAAAATATCAATCTAAAGATTTTTGAATATTGTGCATACTAATTTGTGTAGACCTATTAGAATTGAGAGCTATACTAGAGAAAAGTTCTTCATTCTTTTTTTTGATGACTACTATAGAATGATGATTGTTATGTATCTAAGAGAGAAGCCATAAGCATTTGAGAAGTTCAAATGGTATTTGGCTAAAGAAACAGGGAAAAGACTAAAATATTTGAGATCAGACAGAGGTGGTGAATTCATTTCCCATGAATTCAATAACTTTTGCATTGAAATAGGAATCAAAAGATAGGTATCAGCTCCTAGAACTCCCGAGAAAAATAGAATAGTTGAAAGGAGGAACAGATCTATCATGGATTGTGCAAGGACTCTAATAATTGAAAAGAACATTGCTATCAAATACTGGAAGGAAGCTATCAGCACTACAGTTCATACCTTGAAATGAGTATAATTGAAGAAGGACTCATTTAAAACCTCCAATGAGCGATGGTATGGCTATAAACCCAATGTAAGTTACCTAAAAGTATTTGGAAGTAAATGTTACATTTTGAAAGAATCTAGAAAAAGGAAAATTTGATGTGAAGGGTGATGAAGGTATATTTTGGGATATTCTTGCAAGAGTAAGGCATATAGATGTTTGAATTTTTCTACTCACAAAATCATAGAAAGTGCACATGTGAAAGTTGATGACTTTGCAGAAAGGACTGAAGAAGAAAGCAAAAGGGAACCAGAAGATTATAGGAGATTTGTTTTCATTGAACCTAATATAGTGTTTGATACATTTTTCAATGAAGAGATTTGTACTCCCAAATCTTCATCAATCACTGAGTTGCAAGAAGTACAAACCGAGTTGCAAGAACCCAAGTAACATTCAGATGCTACCGAGCTAATGTCTACTGAGTCTAAGTAGCCAGAATCTGAAGTTGAATTTCAACAGGATGACAATGCAATTCATTCAAAAGGCAAAGAACTTGTATTGGCCAAGTATGTCAGGAGACATCATGCACCAGATCATATTATTGGAGACAAATTAGAAGGTACTATGACAAGAAGTAAGCTAAAAGGTACTTGTTTACCTGTTGATTTTGAACCTAGAAATGTCTAGGATGCATTAGAAGATGAATGTTGGATTGAGGCTATGAATGAAGAGTTATAACAAATAGAGAAGAAAAAAACATGGACTCTTGTACCTAGGCCTAAAGATAAAAATGTGATTGGAACAAAATGAGTATTTAGAAATAAGTTGAATGAAGATGGTAAGGTATCAAGAAAGAAAGCTAGATTGGTATGTAAAGGCTACTCTCAAGAGGAAGGAATTGATTATGGTGAAACTTTTTCTCCTATTGCAAGATTGGAAGGTGTCAGAATCTTACTTGCATATGTAGGATATAAAGGATTTAAGATATATTAGATGGATCTCAAATTAGCATTTCTCAATGGTATTCTGGATGAAGAAGTCTACATTAAGTAACTTGAAGGTTTTGTTGATCTAGAAAAAAAAGATATGGTCTACAAATTACACAAAGCATTGTATGGTCTGAAATAAGCCCCTAGAGCATGGTATGAGAGACTACATAACTATCATATTCAGATTGGTTTTTAAAGAACTAATGATAATAGTAGCTTGTATATTAAGGAAGGACCAGATAACAAGATTGTTTTGGTAGAAATATTTTTGGATGATATTTTGTTTATAGGGAATGATGATCTATGCAAAGAATTTTTAGAAAAAATGAACGAGGAGTTTGAAATGTCTATGTTTTATGAGATTAAGTTATTTGTTAGTCTTCAGATTCAGAAAAGCAAGAATGGTATCTACATCACTCATTTTAAGTATATCAAGGAGATACTCAAAAATTTTGGCATGGAAGATTCAAAACCAGTTGGAACTCCCATGTGTACTGGACTAAAGCTTACCAAAGATGTTGATTCAAAAGAGGTAGATCAGACCTTATATAGATCAATGATTGAAAAAAATTAGTACGTAGTTCATAAAAGGCTAGATATTGCTCTTATAGTTGGTATAGTGGCAAGATTTTTAGAAAAACCCAGAGAAAATCACATGATGGAAATCAAAAGGATCTTGAGATACTTGAAAAGCACTAAAGATTATGGATTGTGGTATAAATTTGGAGGTAATCTGGACTTGAAAGTATTTACTGATGCTGATTGGGTAGGAAACATTGATGACAGAAAGAGTACAAGTGGTGGAGCATTCTTTCTTGGAAAGAGGTTGTTATCTTGGACAAGTAAAAACAAAAATTGCACATCCCAGTCTATAGCTGAAGTAGAATATGTTGCAGTAGCAGTGAACTATTCTAATATTGTTTGGTTTAAATAGTTATTGGAAGGCATGAAGGTTGAGATCAAAGAACTAGTTGTTATGTTTTGTGATAATACAAGTGCAATTAACATATCAAAGAATCCAATGGTGCACTCAAAAACCAAGTACATTGCAATAAAATATCACTTTGTCAGAGAATTGGTTCAAGATAAGAAAATTAGATTGGAATATGCCCATACAAAAGAACAAATTGCAGACATGTTCACCAAGCCATTACCCAAGGATGCATTCTTGTATCTAAGAGGTAAGTTAGGGGTCATTCCCCTATTTAAAGCTCACTAAAATAAATTTTTAGTGATGCATTAACAGGAATCAAGTTGAAAATCTATTAGTTGATGCAGCATAGTCATTGGAATATTGCATATGAATCAGTACTCAATGTACACTGTTACACATTTGGTATGTGTTATCTTTGGCATGTGTTATCAAAGAGGGAGAGTTTACTGTCATATCTTTCTAAAATTTGAATTTTTTTGAAGGAGAGTTTTCTATTTGAAGAAGAAGCTATGTAATTCCTTGACAGAGGGAGATTACTACATTAGAGAAGTTTGTGGCATAAAATCTAAGAGGAAGGAAATTTTCTATCAAAAAAAGACTTGTTTTCAAATTTTATTATGCTATGACATGTTGTGTTGGCATCAATGCCAAAGAGGGAGATTGTTGGATACAATTTTCTAATTGTGTGTTGTCTTTGGTGTTACACAAATGTCATATCAGCTGGCAGACAGTGCTTACCGAGCTTAGTTGGTTAGCAAAACAAATTTTAGAGTCTATTGAGCATTCCTAGAAATTACTCTGTGGAAATAGTGTATACCGAGCTCACTCAAGCGTCGAAGGATTTTGTGGTAGAAGTCAGTGTTAATTAAGCTCACAAGGTTAACAAAGGAAAATTAGTGTTTATCGAGTTCACTTAGTCTCCAAAGGATTTTGTTGAATTTGTAGTGTTAACCGAGCTTTCGTTGGTTAACACAAGAAATCAATTCAAGAATAGTGTTTACCAAGCAGGGTCGGCCAATGAAGGATTTTGTTGTTTTGAGAAAAAAAGTTTAATTATTTCAAGTAATGATTGTAGCTGATTGAGGTAATGATTATTGGTAATTATAAGTAGTAAATAAGCTGACTTGACAATTTGTAAGGTATATATGAAAGGTCAAGTTGAGAATTCAAAAGTGTAATGAGCGAGCACGCAAGTGTGTTGATTTTTTGAAGAGGAAAGTGTAAGTGAATTTTGAAAGATGGTTAGATATCCTTGAGGAGTAGAAAAGTTGTATTTGATCATAAAAGATCTAATAAAGTAGAATAGAGATCTGCATCAACAATTCAGTTGCATCTCATTCAGGTCAATTCATTGTTACTTTCTCACCATTGTAGCAGTGATTCCTAAATCTTTGAATAGAGTTGGTTTAATAGCCATTTGTAAACCTTCTAACAAGGTGATAGTTCTATTGAATTGTTCTAAAGACCTTTTGCAAGGCCACTCCTAATAGGGTTATTAAATCCTCTAACAAGGTCACACCTAATAGTGTGTTTTGTAACCTTTAACTAGGTTGGCTTCTAATAGAGCTCACTTCAGAAGAGTGAAAATCAGTAGCTAGTTACTTGGTAGTTTTTCCCATATTGGGATTCCACGTTAAATCTAGTGTCTCATGTATTCATGTTATTTCTTTTATGGTTGCTCATGTTATTACTATGAATGTTTAAAGATTTGTTAAAGATAACATACCTGCATCTATCAATTTACAACATTTTTCTGTATGTTTACCAAATAACAGTAGTAACTAGTTTTAGCAGACATCTAAGGGATCTATCCTTTTTTTTTGTTGTAACTAATTCACCCCCCCCTCTAGTTACTCCATCTATATTTCCAATAGTTAGTTGATTTGATGCATTCCTATATTATGATGTTTAGCATATGGTTAGATGGTGTGGTTTACTAAGTTGGAATATTTATTGCTTTATAGAATTAGCATGTTATATTCCTTGTTCTTATGATGTTTTTATTCTCTTTTAGTGATTCCCTCATAAGACAACTCTAACTATCTAGTTAGCATTTTAGGATGTTATGCACGGGGATGACTAGGGCCTTTGAAGTCTCATGATGTTATTATGGTTGGTAGGAGTCGTGCATGAGTTTTGTTATGTTTATTCATTGTGATGTTCCTTATAGTACGATTCCCTTACAACTATGTTTCAAATGGTTAGTTGCTTTTCTGTTATGTCTTTCTTGTGTTCGAGCATTCAAGCCTTAGTTTTTGGATCTAGTACTCCTTGTTGTGGAAGAATTTATTTTCCCTATCTTTTAATATTTTGTTTTCCTTTCTTGTTGTTGTATTTCTTCATGTGATATTGTACACTCTCATGTGATATTTTTTTGTTTCATGTAGAGGCTTGAATTTCTTTGTGTGTTTGCTGACACTTCCTCGTGCGAGCCTCAACATCAGTACAATGGTTTTGGAGGTTGGGCCAATCATTCCTTCATGTGAGAAGGTAGTTCCTTATGTGGCCTCACACACTTCCTTGTGTGAGATTGTAAGTTGTGTTTTCTCATGTGAAAAATAGTGGGCATCTCTATTATTTTGTGGAGAACATAATTTGATGTTTCGAGGACCCTTTAGGATTTCTTGTATTTTTAGGCTTCGACAAATTAGAGATTATATGTTTAGTTGTTTTTTATGGTTTTCATCTTTCTATTTAAGCATGCCAGTTGGTAGTGGCACTTGGAGATTTGTTGGTAGTTAGGATTGTTGGTTAAGTCTTCCATTGTGATCTTTTGATCCCTGTATGTTGATTTTCATGTGTATCCATACTTGTTTTGAAAAAATATATCTTGGCTTTTATTTATACTTATTCCAAGGATCTCTAGGTGGGTCATTACACTTGGGCACATGAGTGAGAAAGGTATGAAATTACCTCATTCAAAGAAAATTATACTAGGTCTAAAATATGTTAATATGGATTTTTGTAAAAGTTGTTTTTGTGGAAGACAAAAGAGAGTTAGTTTTTTGAAGAGTGGGAAGCAAAAGAAAAATAAGAAATTAAATCAGGTGCATATAGATGTATGGGGACCAACTTTGGTATCTCCCTTGGTGGATTTTGGTATTATGTTGCATTCATTGATGACATAAGTGGATCTATTTCCTTAGACATAAATATGATGTATTTAAAACTTCTAAGAAATCAAAAAACTTGGTTGAAAATGAGACTTGTAAAATATGAGAATATCTTAGATCTAATAATAGTGGTGAGTATTGCATAAAAGAGTTTGAAGATTGTTGTTTCTCTAAAGGAATTTGCAGGAAAAAAATGTTCCAAGGACTCCACAAGAAAATAGATTGGTTGAATGCATGAACAAGGCAATAATAGATCATGCGTAGAGTATGAGGTTGTATCTTAGGCTACTCTTAAACATGTGGGTAGATGTCCTATGATGAGCTGCCCCTAAACATATAGATAGAATTTTTTAATCATTTTGTATATTTGATTAATAGAGACCCCCCACTCCTTTGGACTATGGTATTCGAGAGGAAGCATTGATTGGTAAGATGGTGAATTATTATTTTTTTATAACCTTTAGTTGTGAAGGATTTGTACATATAGGTTTTGAAAATAGAACCAAGATGGAAGCTAAATCTAAAAAATGTGTATTTGTTGGATATGGCATTGATAAATTTGGCTATAGACTTGGGGATTTTGAAAATCATATAAGTGTAAGAAGTGAGGATGTCATATTCAATGAGAAAATATTGTACAAAGATCTGTTTTAGCAATATGAGAATTAAAAATAATGATCATGTAGTGTTAGATGAAACTTAAAAGGATGATGTTCCAGCAACCCTCCATGCATTGCAAAAAAAAAATACCAGAAACCCCAATAAATGTTAGATTGTCAACAAGCTTGAGTGGACCTATAGAAATATTTTCTCCCTTTTAATTTATTAATAGATGGTAGTGAACCAAAAGATATGATGAAGTTGTACAAGTGGATACAAAGGTTCAATGGGAGTCTACAATGGAAGAAGAAACAATCTCCTTGCCAAAAAAAGATGTAATATTTATGTAAGTTACTTATAGGTAAAAGGGACTTATGGAATAAATTAGTTTATAGGCTAAAGAAGATGAAAGAGGTGAGAAAATATTTAAATTCAATTTAGTGGTAAAAGGATTTGGATAGAAAAAGGGCATTGGTTGTGATGAGGTATTTTCTCTTGAACCTAATATAACTTCCATTTGGTCTATTTTAAGTATTGTGGCAACTAAATATTTATATTTGGAATAACTTGTTACAATACCTTTTTTTCATGGTGATTTGGATAAAGAATATACATGGAATAGCCATAGGGATTTAAGGTCAAAGGTAAGGATATTTTAGTGTGCAAATTGAAGAAAATTTTATATTGCTTGAAGCAAGCACACTTGTAATGGTATTTTAAATTATATTGTTTTATGAATGAGTATGGGTATGCTTGGTGTCATTTATACTATTATCTTTATTTTAAGAGGTTGGATGATGACAACTACATTATTTTATGTTTATATGTTGAAGATATGCTTGTAGCTAAGTCTAACATGGATCACATTACAGGATTATAACAACAATTAGAAAACTCATTTGCTATGAAGAATTTGGGGGAAGTAAAAAAATAATTTATGAAAACTTATAGAGATAGGAAAAATATAAAATGTATTCTATCACATGCTGATTATATTAAGAAGGTGTTGCAATGTTTCTATATGGGGGATGCCAAAGTTGTCAGATTACCTTTCCATGGTCATTTGAAATTAACTTAGGAGATGTGTCCAAAGACATAGAAAGAAGAGGATAAAATGTCTAAGGTATTATATTCTTTAGCTCTGGGATGTTTTTATATATGTTATGGTGTGTAGTGGACTAGTTATTAGACATGTTGCGGGAATTATTAGCAAGTATGTGAGCCATCCTAAGATTGAGCATTGGAATATAGTAAAATAGATTCTTAGATATTTGAGAGGAACATAAAGTAAATGTTTAATATTTGGGGGATCTACCAATAATATATAGGGATATATTGACTTAGATTTGGTAAGGGATATATATATTGAGAAAAGTACTACAAGATGTGTATTTATAGTTGGTGGGACAAGAGTGAGTTAGTGTTCTCAATTATAGAAGGTGAATGTTTTATCCACTACAAAGGGAGAGTATGTTGGTTCTATAGAGGAAGCCAAGGAGATGATATGGCTTCAATACTTTGTGGAAGAATTGGGACACCCATAGTGGGATAATTATCTATATATAGATAGCCAGAATGTCATTCAACTTACCAAGAATTCAGCTTTACACCAAAAGACAAAATACATATAGTTGCATTATCATGTCATTTTATCAATTTTAGATGATGGATAGTTAAAAATGGAAAAGATACATACGAATGATAATCTAGTAGATATTTTTACAAAGGAAGTGAAAAGGGAGAAGTTGAACTCTTTTTCTTCAATTGGTCTTCTAGACTAAATAGAATAAATGAATAGCTAAGTCTAGGGTGGTTTTATCTAGTGGGAAATTCACAGGGTAGTGGTATTTCTACATAATTAGTCTCTAAGTGGGAGATTTTTGTTTAGTGTAGAGTATGATCACTCCCCAAGTAGGAGATTATTAGTTTGTGGTGATTAGATAAGTGTACACTCACCATGTATCCTCTCTATTGTTCAGTGTTAGGATAGGCCTTGAGTGGGGGTTCAAGGGTGGAAGCCTTGAATAGTAGGGGTTTAAGGGTAGTAGACCCTAAGAAAACAAAATTGGGGCTATTTTTCTAGGGTTCGACAATTTGTAGGTGATTCTAGGCCTAAGTTTGTAAATGGAAAAATGCTTGTATAAAATGGCTTAGGGCTAGGCATTTTATGTGTGATGATGAAAGTAGTATCTTCTTCCAATTGTATTGAGCTACAAGGTATTCAAGATTTTAATTAGGATGTGATCACTAGATAATAAAAATATTGAACTCATTTTTGGTGGATGTAGCCTAGGGATTGGGTGAACTACATTAAATCTTTGTGTCTTATGTTCTCTTCTATGTACTTTATTTATTTCTAATATTAGTAATATTTGCATGTAATTTTTATTTATCTCTCTTTAATCCTAACAAAGATGAATCTTCATTTCTCATAGTAGATGACCCTAATAAATTGGATGATTAGACCACTATGGTACTATAGAAGATAGTCGAGAAACAAAAAGATAATTCTACACTATCTAAACTAAGTTCATATCTTTTAATCATTATTGGAAAGTAGTAGTTTTGGTGAGGATATTACAAACTTGGTGACAAAAGACATGGATGAAGATTCCTTCATGAAAATGTTATTACCTGCATATGCTAAAGAAAAAGGAAACTCGAAAAAGAAATCAGAAATATATGTAAGGATACTTGAAAAGGCATTGGATAGACTTCTAGAAACTTTACCTACTCTTGGAGCATTACCAGGGAAAAATATTGAAGATATTATAGATAAGGTAAGTTATGAATTTGATAATCATTTTTCTATATTGTTAGAGGTAGAAAAAGCTAAAGCTGAAAGAAAATTTGAAGTTGCGCAATTCCACAAAGTTTATGTGAACATATCAAACGATTTGCAAGTTATAGATGAATCTATAAAAGACATCATATGATGCATTTTGGAGGGTAAGAAGATGTAAAATTCTTATACAAGGTGGCATCATTTTGTGTAAGATATCACAACATGAATCAAATAAGATGAAAAAAAGCTAGAGAAGCTAGGTATTGAATTTGAGCAGAAAAAATTGAGCATGAATGAAATGGACAAAAAAATAATCAAAAAATTGATGTCATTCACACTTTGACAACTAAACTAATGTATTCCTAATATCTCCAAAATTTTAACTGACATGTTGAGGATATCCATTCCAATTTCCACATCAACATACCAATACAATGGCCATGATAGAGCACCATATCCTTCACTGCCTCCTCCTCCACCTGCACCTCATAATCCATCTAGAAAATCACTAACCTTGGAGGAAGGTTTGACATCAATTCACAATCATCATAGACACACCAAAACCAATATTTGGCCCAACAAATACAAGAACTCGGGAATTGTTGTCCTGCATTTTGTCACTACAAAATGTTGGTAATAGCACGAAACTTTTCAAAGCGTAGTTTCACATTTCTCTAAGTTTAGTTTATTATTTAATTGGCTAGTATTGATCAATCAATTAGTACCAATTGATATAATGAATCCTTTTACTGAAGGTCTTGGTCAAGTCTTTTTCATTTTTCTTTCTGTTGAGCCTTTGCTTGATTTTTGAATTCTTCATCATCCATTCTTTTTTTTTGAGTTTGCATTTGCTTATTTTTTATCCTTTGATATTGCTCATGTCATGCCTTTCATTTTCCCCTCTGATTTGGTCTAACATAGAGGTCAATTAGAGTTGTCAGTCAAGAGATATGTTCATTTTAGTGCTTCAAAAATGGACCTTTTGGGAGCAACAACATGAATTAAAAATATGATGTTATATTTTCAATTTGACTTTCACTTTTTGATAAATATAAGTTACATTCACTTTTTATTATATTTTAAAGTTACTTTAACTTTAAATTTTAAACTTAAAGTGACTATAGTGCACTTTATGTTATAATTTTAAGTTGAGTTATTTTTTAATTTTTTACTTAAAATAATTATATAACTATATAGTTTTAGTTTAATTTTTTGTTTTAAAAATCAAATGTTTATTTAAATGTTACTTTTAAATGATGTTTATATGTTATATTTTAAAATATGATAAATACATATTGTTTATGACACATTTTGTAACATTTTTATAATTTTAAGTGAATTAAATGACTTAAAGTCTTCATAAGTGGACCTTTTTGATACTATTACATCAAAAGTGAAGTTTTCATGCTTATACATCTAAAAGTTGAGTTATATTTTAAAATATGTATCCTCCCTTAAAAGGTTTGTTTTTGTCTATGAGTGCATTTTAAAACATGTAATGGCACCCAAAAAGTGTAATTTTGGAGAGATGCATGTTTTAAAATGTGTAAGTGACTCCAAAAGGTATGTTTTGATCAAAATACATGTTTTAATATATGCATTGACCTCTAGAAGTATGTTTTTTGAAGAAAAACATGCTCTTACCCTCCAAAAACTCAATTTTGATCATAACTTGAGATTTTAGCAATGGATTTGCATGAGATTTTCTCTAATACGGTTGCTTTTGCTTAGCCATGGATTTTCTAGCATTGAAAATGGATTTATCTTGCTAAAAAATAATTTTCAAACTCCTTCCAAGGGCACTTTTTTTGAAAAAATCTTCAAATAAATCCATTTTGAGTGATTTAAATCACGTTTTTGCAAGGAAAAGAGGAGTTTTGGCATCTTCAACCATTTGCAATACATCTTGGCTCACATTTTTGCACTTAGAAGCCAAAAAAGAATTCATTTCATCCCTTTTATGAATCACGTTTTTGCTAAAAGCACTTAGAAATTTGGGGTTTTAATCCACTTTTATGCATTTTGAAGCCATTTTTTTGCATTTTGATCCATTTATATGCATTTGACGAAGTTGTTTTTGCATTCTCAAGTCAAAAATGACTCAAAAACATGCATTTTTTGGCTATGTTTTTGCAAAAACGGCTCAAATTTTTGCATTAAAAAGTCATTTTTTGTTCAAGAACTCAAAAAGAATGCATTTCCAACCCATACCTTTGATCAAGAGGGATTGTTTTTTATTTTTAAATATATGATAGTCTTTGGAGACCATGTATTTGGCACTTTCATATCAAACATGACCCTTCATTGCTCATTAATCTTTGTTAAATGCAAGTATGGAAAAAGTCAAAAAGTTGTTTGGAAATTTAGATTTGAGGAAGAATTGGTTTTCAAATTATATGATTCTTTCTATTTTGGCTCTTTAACCTCCAATTAAGTAGACATTTTAAAACTTTCTCATCATTTCATGTTTATCTTGCTATTTTCATGCATATTTTAGTTTGAAATTGCACATTTGTCCATATATATGCTATGAAAAGTGCATTTTGGCTTTAAAAATTATGAAAGCTCACATTTTCACACTTTTGAAATTTAGCCAAACTCCAAATTCAAATTTAAGTGTTGAAGTGCATTGCATCTTGACATGTTTGAGTCTTTTGCCAAAGGCATGTGTTTGTTTTGTGCTTTGTGCTTGTTTGTTGGTTTTCTCCACTTTGGAGAAGTTACAAGTTCTTTCCCAAGAACTTGTTTTTGCTTTACTTCATGCAAAAGCATCATTATGTTTCACTTCTATTTTCTATGACACAACACATTGCATCTCATCTAACAAATGCAATTACATATTTTCCATCTCATTCACCATCTGCACATGTATGTAATCCTATTTTCTACTTCCATTTTCATTCTTGTCTCTCCATATGCATTCATGCCTCCATGGGAAAATACATGTTTTTCCACTTCCCATATCATTACATTCTTTGCATCTTTTCCATTTGCACTTACATGTAAAAGCTCATCCACCATCCATATTCGCATGTCATCTCGCTTTTCATTTCTCATTACATGTTGCATTTACATGTAATTCATTTTTCGTGCAATGACATCTTGAAAGCCCAAGTGACATTTTGGAAATTAGCAATCTCCATTTGCACACATTCCCATGCGCCAAGCACTTTATGTCAAAAAAAAAAAGTAAAGGCGTTGATGGCAAGTTATTCTCATTTTACATCCAGACATCATCAAGAAAGTTTTCAAAGTGTTAGAGAATCTAGAATGTGCCAATCTACAAAAGAGAATTTATGACAACTTGAGCAAGAAAAGCTAGATCACATCAATTTTTCACATGACAATAGACAATTCATCAAAGTCAAAGGTTATCAAAATATGAAAGACCATGGTTATCAAGGTGAATGTAGTGGTACAAAGTACAAGAACTCCCAATCTTGTTATCATCTGGGATAGCATCACCAAGTACAAGATCTTTTAGGACAATCCTTAGGATTTTTTCAATTCTCTTCTATCTTCTTCTTCTTTCATGTTTGTAATTGAAGAGGATGTATTACATGAAGATGTGAAATTATATGTAATGCAAGTTACATGTGTATGTAAAACATGTAATGTGAGTTGCATGTGCAGTTGCATGCAACCCTATATTTTCTCTTTTAGTTAGACTAGGTCAAAGTTGGTTGAGTTGCTCTCACTTTTTCTTCCATCTTTTTCTCAACTCTTATGCCTATATAAAGGAGTGCCCCCTAATTGTAAAAATCATCTTTTTCTATATGCAAGAAAGCTTTGCCACATTTGTACAAGCATAACTTTGATTGTGTAGTACGAATTTGGGAGAAAAGTCAATAAAAGAAGCAATTGGATTCGAAGTTTTGATTGGAAGCAATTGTGATAGAGAAAATTAGAAACTTTTACTATAATTTATGGCTATTGTATTGATTCATGTTATTATTGTGTGTTCAATAAAAGAGCATAGTGATATAAGAAGCAATCAGAACCAAAGCTTTGATTGAGAGTGACTGTGGAAATATATAGCTAGAAGCTTTGTCTATAGCTTATTCTTCTTTCTTAATTTGCAAAATAGTTAATTATTCTTACTTTTAGGAGTCTTTGTGCGCTAATTGTAAAGCTTTTCATATAAAAATACAACTAGACTTAGAGCCAAACCAGTACATTTTTAGCTAACCTTTGAGTTAGTGAAGGTTTATTGGTATCATTGTTTCTAGCTCTTGATAGAAGTGTAATTAGAGATTCACCCTACCCATTACTCACTCTATAAGTAAGTGGATTCTTTCTTGAAAGATAAAAAGAAAGGATATTGGTAACAACCATTTTATAAAAATCTCTCAACTTCTTGCTTACCTTGAGTTGATCCAAGGAACGGTGAGAAGGGGGAGCCTTCCCTTTCAGATAAGAGAGACTCTATCTCACATGTTGTGGCTGATCATCCTATTTTGTGACTAGATTTTTATCCAAAACTGTTGGTTACAAAATATCCACCCAATACGAATTATGACCATAATTTGAACAACAAAGGGATAAAAGACTTCTCTTTTGAGGAGATTTTCCCTTCTCCTTTGAAAAATCTATCACTATGATACCATTTCCACAAACCTTTGAGATTCTTGATTTCAACAAATACATGGGCAAAAAGTGCCTCATAATACATCTCAAAGATTTTTTTTTCCTATGTCAAGAGGTTGTTTATGGTAAGGATTTCCTTAAGAGACTTTTCACATGAAGTCTTGGAGGTCGTGCACTTGAATTTTTGATGAACTTAACAAAAGGATCTATTATATCCTTTGATGACTTGATAGGAAATTTGTGGCACAATAGTCTTACAACATTAAAAACCATGCATCCTTGAGTGACTTATGCAACACAAAATAAAGAAATGGTGAGACATTTTCTCATTTCCTATAGAGATGGTGCAACCTTAAAAATCATATTCCATACAAAATTGAATGTTTACACCTAGTGTACATAATCACTAATCCCATGATCCCTAAGATGTCTTTTCAGATGAAAATGGTTGGTTTTAAATATTTTGTAACCTTTTTCAAAAAGGGAAATAACATTGAGAAAGGACTCTTAGAAAAGGGTTCCATTAAATATTACAACTCTTCATCATCAAATAGTGACTCCAACAACAACAACAAAAAGCCAAAATTTTGGTCCAAAAATAAGGAAATTACACAAAATGGTGTCACTAATGTAAAGATTGTGAAAAACATCCAAGGTGGCAATAATAACACCAACAACTATCTCAATCACAATAATAACAATCAGAATCACAACAATTAGAATTAAAAAAATAGAATCATAATCTGAAAAATCAAGTCAATCAACAATCTCACAATGAAACACAATTCCATCCTTGTAGCAACAACAATAATAGCAATAATAACTACAATCACAACAATGATTGATATAGAGATTCACTAGCTTTTGAGAACCTTTATATGGCATATTCAAGAAACTAGTAAAGCGCAATTTAATGGTCTACCCTAATATGAGACCCTTTATTAAGGACCATCCTAAGCCACCATAGTACAAAGATGATGAATACTATGATTATCATCACATCAAAGGATGAGACACTAAGAAATATGTCAAGCTCAAACATTGCATTTACAACCTTGTTGATGATGGAGAAATTGAGATTACAGGCAAACCATCCTCTACCAATGCTAAACTAAAGATCTTTTAGAAATGGTTCCCTAATTATAACAAGGACAAAAAAAAATGCAAAAAATAACATGAACAATGTCATTCAAGTTTTCACATCTAACGTGCTACACTATGACTATTTTGCTAACTACATATCTATATTTGAATCCTTGTGTGGAAAAATAGAATCAAATGATATATAAGTGGCTATATTGAAGAAGTTGACACACATATAAACATTCTCACATTACAAATAACTAATTGTGTACAACTACATGATGGAGAAGAGTGATTTTGAAAGCTTCCATTTCCAATCCAACTAATCCATCAATTCCAAATGCACCTGCTACACCATTCACTATGTAGAGACCAGCATCCCACATCGATGTCCTTTCACAATTAGGCAAGAGTACTACACAAATACACATGAGATTTTCACTACATCACCCCATCAACAAACCTCAAGACTTCTCTTTGAGAGTCTCATTTTCCTAAAAACATCAATGCATCCCAATTGACTATCATGATCAAAAATCTTGGTGTGTAGAAACACCTTGTCTTCATAGACAAATATTTGTGAGGTCCTAATGACCACCACAATTTGTCACTCCACATTGAAGTCCTTATACATCAACACAAAATAGAATGAGTTCTTATAGATAATAAATCTTCTTTAAGCTTTTGTACATTGAAGATGGTCTATTTCTTGGGGCTTCGAGATAATCTCCTTGATACCAAAAAAAGAATAACCATAAAGGTATATGGTGAGAGAGAATGAGAAAGAAAAGGGGTTATCATGCCACCACTATAAGTAGGACTCCTTGAAATCAACATTAAATTCCATGTCCTTGACTTGGACTTTCCATATAAAAAGAATTCTCAAAAGGTCCTGGATACATACACTAAAAGTTGTCTTGTCTACTTATCATTAATTCTTATAGTTTCCCCACTTGGGAAGGGAGGTCACAATTCTAGGAGATCCTTTACCTTTTCCTTTTTAAGGAGTTAGAAAGTTCCTAAATAATGTTTTTCCCAATTAGTAATTTTGCAAAGGTGATACCTAAACCTCTCCAAATAACAAAAATACCTTTCACAACACCTATACTGACACCTAATACTGATTTTAGATCTAGGAAAGAAAAAGAGAATATTAAAGAGGTCAAGGTTAGAACCACATAAAAGAATGTGAGTGTATAGGTTTGAGAATGCCTTATGCATTGGACAATTGCCACTCTCTTCTTGATCCTTTGGTAAACCTTTTGAAATACTTTCTCCTATAGATAAGGAAACCATGTATGTAAACAAAACAACCTTTGAACATTAGGGTTCCCTTAGTGATGAAATTACAAGGAGTCCAATATATTGGATTGGCTCTATTTTGATGGTAAAGATGATCCCATAGAATTTCCCAAAGACAAGTACGTAAAGACCCCGTGTATTTTTGAAAACATGGCCTATACAATACATACCTTTGACCTAATGAAGATGGAATCAAAAAACCCCTTGAGGCTACTAGCTATTCTAGATGATAGGGACTGAGAACCTTCAACCCCATGGTATCCTTTGTTGATAACTAATGTATAGTTAAACTTGATGCTGAGAGAAAAGAGGCAAGATTCTTTAAAGTACTCATTAGCCCCAATTGATGATGTAAGTGATAATGTTGATGGTGTGTGTAAAAGATTCATATCAATTGTTATGTTGTCATTGATGTCAAGCCTTAGTTGGTTAGACATTATTCTAATTTAGTAGAGTACCATATCATTTTATTGATTAGTAGGATTTGAAGAAAGCATGATGATAGAGTTGATAAGTATTGGTAGTATGGCTACTTGAATGAATTGGACTATGATAATATAATATTTCATTGATTATTTTGCATTCATATAATATTGTGTTAAATTTCATGTATTTACTAAACTGCACAAGTTACTATTAGCCTAAAATGATGATGTAACTAATAACAATATGAATGTATTTGAAAGAGTCATATCATTTTTTCTATTGTCATTGATGTCAAGTCTTAGTTGATTGGACATTATGCTAATTCAGTAGAGTGTCATATCATTTGATTGATGAAGAGTACTTGAAGAAAGTATATTGATGATAGAGGTGATAAGTATGGTGTTTAATGGACACTTGAACAAGTTGGATAGTGATAATGTAATTTTTTTCTTTGATTATTTTAAAATTATGTAATATTGTGATGTAATGAGTTATACAAGCTTCATTGAGTAACAAGGTGAAAGAAAGAATATAGTGTTCATTGGGTGACTATAGTTATCACCAAATAGTTGGAAAATCAAGTTAAAGATTAGTGTTAGAAAAGAAAGTTTAATATTAACTGAGTAAGTTTAGTGTTAACCAAATTGATGTATTGCCGAGTGAAATATTACATTCTATAAGTAATAGATGTAAGAAAAAGTTTATAGAGATGGAGTCTAAGGTTGGATTATGATGAAAATAAAGAATGCTTGATAAGCTAAAAGGCTAAAGTGAAAAATTGTTACAAGATCTACAATCAAAAAAATGCAATGATGATATGATGATGGATATTGAAGAAGGATAAGGATGAGAAAAAATCTCTATAAAAATTTTATTATGTGAGTCTCTAGATTGAATTGCATTTGGTATGAATCTGACATCAATGATTGTACTTAAGCAGAAAAATGTTGAAGAATCTAGAAGTAGAGAGTACTATTTAAGGAGATGATTGAGAATTTTTTTGGTTGCTAATTAAGTATCTAATAATTGGTGGAATTTTTGGAGAAAGAAGATCAAAGTACAAAGTTGTTAAAGCTGAAAGAAGCAAGGAGAACCAAATAGAGTAGAAGGAAGATGAAGAAAAGTTAAGTACAAAGTGAAGGTGTAAAGGAGTGAAATAGCTAGAAGAAAGAGAAGAATAAAGATTTGTGTTGAGCCCACATGCATCACCAACATGTGGAATAAGAAACATTGAGTGTTTTTATTGATGGCCAAGAACATCTATTTGGAAAAATGTGTGACAAACAATCAAGAGGAAGATGTCTAGACTTACAAGTCAAAAATCACTGGCATATATCCTAGTGCACCTAGAGAGAAGGCATATATATATATATATATATATATATATATATCACTTGATCTGAGTCACCAATAAAATGATTCACCACTAATATCTCACAAGGGAAATGATAAATGGTGCAAGTAGATGAGGATGGTAGGGTGTCATTTGAGTGCAACAAAGAACTAGAAATGCTACTAGCCTAGACCCCAATCATAGGATTCATGGGACTTCCATGAACAAAACAAGTTTGAATTCAAATTTTGAATTTGAAATCAAGTGGGATAATTATGGTCATGGGTAACTAGGCATATGCACCAAGATGGTGTGCAAAAAAGTGGACACCATGAAAAAAAAGTCAAATACAAAAATAACATGATTATGTTGTATACTTTTGATCAAATCTCAAAATGGGACTTGGCTTGTTATCGAGACAAGGAAAAAACATTAAATTTTTTGAACTTTTACATAATGTGATTGTGTTATAAATGCGATTTCATTATAAAGGTAATTGTGTTATGCTTAACAAAATGTGGTTACATTTTTAAAAGCTAGAAGCATTCCTTCTCTTTCTCTATAACCCCAGTAGGTTATGAAGAACCAGAAGAAATGAGAGTGAGATGTATAAAGAGAGGGGAGGTGAAGGGGATGCAAGAGAGAGGGGGGGATAACAAAGTTCATATTTCTCTATGGATAATTTGATAGCACTTGTCACTTCTCTATCTGAAAAAGAAAAAGAAAAAACATTTTGTGCATGTGCACTAAAGATCTTCTATCACTAATTGAGCTACTAGTAGACGGTAAGTGTTCATCTATTGAGCTTGTAGTCAAATAATTTTTCAATTGGTTCCTAAGCACTTAATCATTTGGTTAGTTACATTTCTACTGAGCTTTACAAGTAAAAAGTAGTATAAGTTGAGTTAACAGTGTCTACTGCGTTCTCAAGTGTTCATTGAGTCATCACTGCTAATTGAGCTCATGCCTACTCCTGAGTGATTGATGTGGATTGAGCACCAATATTAACTGAGTGCCAAAGCTTGCCAAGTTGACTATATTACTGAGTGTCAGAATATCACCTAAGTGGTCTTTAGAACTCGAGTTTTAGCATTGAGTTGACTTAGTGAATATTGTTGAATTAGGTATTTTAGCCAACCTCAGAAAGTAATTATTTCAATTAGTATATATGTAAGATATCTTGTCATATCCAAGTAACAGTATGGATATGTAACAAGTGTGAAATAAAATTGAATAGTGAAGGCTACAAGAAGTATAAGGAAACGTAGAGTCTCATCTATCATAGCAAGGTGATCATTTTACATCAAAGGAATCTTAATTAGAAAATTGAGTTACAAAGTAGAGAATAGCCACTGGTTCATCCTAATAGGTTCATTAGTCAAATCCTCTAACAAGGTGTACTTAATAGTCTTATGCTAAATATTCTAACTGAGTGCATACTTTATTGTATTGTATAAATCCTTTTACAAGGTGGACCTAACCATCCTCATTGCTCCTAATAGGACAGATCACTAGAAGTGATCATTTATAAGCCTTAATAGGCCAAATTTATACTACAGTACTAAAGTTGTGAGTATCATCCCCAACCCATTTTTACTTTCTATTTGGGAGGTATCTAGGTTACCAAATATTGTGTCAACTATTATGAATATTTTATTGCTTTCACTATTTCATGCATACAATAAGATCAAATAGATTAAAGAGATAAATTGGTGAATTAAAGCTAAAGTTTTATTGATTCTTGATTCAATGCCTCCCCCTCTCAATCACCTAGCCCACCATACATTTTTAACAATTGGTATCAGAGAATTTGGTTCTCACATCAGAAGTTTATCATCTTGAGAAAATATCAAAGGAAATGGAAGTGTATAGACTTGAGAAAGATATTGAAAATGAAAAACTATATTTGCAAATGGCCATGGAACAATTCAAGAAAATGAAGGAGAAGCTCTCTCAATCCTTGAAAAAAAAAGACCTAGTAGAAAAGATGAATGAAATCCTCTACATCGAAGAAAGTATTGAAGATATTTTTCCAAGATAGATGTTTAGATGAAGTTGATGCAGCAATCAAACATCTACTTCAAAAAAATCTCACTCTTCATGAAGAAGTCAAAAAGTTGAAAAGACAAAGGGAAATTCAATTAAGGGGCTAGTGGGTGCCCTACTATTCAGCAAGGTTATTCTGTAATCTGTTTGAACACAGCCATGACCCTACTATTCTCCCTAAAAATATTGTCAAAATGTGTGAAGACATGGAAAAAAAGAATATAGAAAATGAAGAGAACAGGTTGCTAATTTAACAAATAGAATAAGGGAACAATGAAATTCAATACCTATCTCTTCAGCAAGTAGATTTGTTAAGTCGTCTCAATTGTACAAATCAAGAGTTTATCAACTTGAGGATAGATAATGAAATATTACATAATAATCTTAGTATTGAAAGAAAAACCAATGAAAGGATGATGAAATCTCAAGAAAGCATGAATCAATTTAATGAGAAAACTCAATTTAGACACAAAGGAAAAATAGTATTAGGCTAGCAAGGAGCTCAAAAGAATAAAAGACCTACTTGTAATAATTGTGAAAAGATAGGGCATCCATGAAAAAAATGTTGGAGTGATGGTAAATCAAAATTCAATGGAAAATGTTATAGTTGCAATAAGCAAGGACATAGAGAAAGTGAATGCACAGAGAAAACCAAGTTTGAAGAAAAACATTTCAATTGCGAAAAAGAAGAGCACAAATATTCAAAATGCACGACCAAGAAATGGAATCCAACAAAATAGATTATGAAAGCTATCTTTGGTTGGGATTATAACACATGGTGCAAATGTCACTTATGTGGTGAACATGGACATATTGGAGAAAATTGCATAATAACTCACATGAGGAAGAGAGACCCCACAAAGAGATGTTATGTATGCATAGAACTTGGACATCTAGCTAGAAAATATATGAACTAAGCTAAACTTGAAGATGAAAAGAAAGAAAAGGCTAACAATATCAAAAGTCAAGTGAGGTAGAAATGGACAAAGAAGTCTCCATAGAATACAAATCAAAGTCCTAAAAATGTTGATACCCAAGTCAATGAGTTGGGTGACTTAACCATTTCAAACTAATTAGCCATGGAGATCACTAGAACTGTGATTTATCTGAAACATCTTACATCAACTCTAGTCTACAAGAAAGAAGATCTAGATCAACATTTCAGATGAATTGGGATCATTGAGTTAATGACCTTACTAAGAAAATTTAAGTTGCAAGACCTTATTGACAAAATTTGGGTTACAAGACCTTACCAAGAAAAGTTGGGTTGCTGAGCTAATCGAGCTTGGAGCTAGATGGCACATACCAAGTTCAAGACATAACTAAGCTTATGCTCATCGAGTTGAAGACTTAGCTAGACATCTCATGCTTGCCAATTTTTAATAGGCTATCATAAAGTTATCCTATATATGATAAATTAATGGCAACTTGAAGACAAATTTTTTGTTAAAAGAAAGAATTGAAAGGTTTTATTTTTCACCATGAATTTCAAAGAGAATATAGCAAAGCAATCTAGAGCCCTTGATAAATTTAGTGCAAATTTGTCAGAGTTTATTCCTCCATCACTAAGTGATATGGCATCTTCATCTAGTAGCAAGGTTAAGAAGGGTTCCAAGATACTAATAAGAAATGTTGTGCCTATAGACCCAAAGTTCAAACTTTGTCTGGCAATTGTAAAAGAATCAGATCGAGTTCATGCACATTCAAAATTTTCACTAAAGGTACTCTTGATACATGATATTAGATCTTTTTATCATTGTCTAATTCAAGAATTGGGAACTTTAGAGATGAATCAAACATATGAATCACTTTGCATGGATCAAAACCTAAAACCCAAGCATAAACACCTAGAAGAAAAGGGTTTAACCCAAATTCTACATATACTGGGGGGTTTCCAAATAAAGTGGATTAGGTTTATCCTCAGTCATATTCACAATATGCAATTCTAGCTTGATCAACTGATCCAAATCACAAAGAAAATTATTCATAGGGTTACCATGTTTCCCATGCTTGATAGACCTAAAAAAGAAAAAGCCCTAGGTCGGGTTGAGTTGGTGAAGAAGACTTTTTTCCAATTGGGATGCTAGAGGAATGAAGCTTAATGGTGTTATAGACACGGAGATCAAGTTTGTAATTCATGTGATTGCTCACATGATATATATTTCTAGCTAACTAAACAATGCCCCATGTGAAGTTGTGGACTTAGAATTCAAGGTGGTCAAGAACAATCTATCCTTTGACCTCGTTGAGTTGTAGCTGAGCCAATTAAGCAAGAACATGGAGAGCATCCAAGTATCCAAGACTAATCTATTGGAAATACAAAAGGGAAATATATACTTCTAAGGGGGGTGGGGGGAGAATCAAAAGTACTAGTCTTTAACCAATAAAACTTTTAATTTAAACAATGCATACATTAACATATTGAAATAGCATGTAAAGTAAATGCATCCACATAAAAAATTGACACTATATATGATTACCTACAAACCCTCCAATGAGAAAGTAAAACTAGGGTGAGAATGACACCCACAATTCTTTACTATTACAACAATAAAGTGTCACCTGTTAAGGTTACATAGTTTGATCATTTTCATGATCTACCCTGTGAAAGGCCTATCCTATTAAAGGCTTACAAAGGATTGTTATAACCTACCCTATTAAACAATTTTAACACCCTGTTAGAAGTGTGTCTGGTTAGAGGACTTTAAAACACTCACTTGGAATGTCACCCTAGTAAAGGATTTTACAATGACTGTCAAATCAACCTTAGTGCAAAGGATTTCACCTTGCTAATATAGTTGTTAGAAAGTAACAATAGAATGTTTGATCTGATAACTTACAACTTTGATTTGTTGATTTTAGATCACAATTCTATCCATCTTGATCCTCTTGATCTATTATAACAATGTTGTATATCTTCTCCTCTGTTCTATAAATTGATTTTGCAATTCTTTCACACTTCTAAGTCACCTTGAATATTTTATGATCAATTCACCCCTTTTCTCCCTTCAATTATTTGCTCACATCACTTCCTTTTTCATACTAGATTATGGGGTTTCATCTTTCTTAAAAATACTTTGGTGGCTTAGGGTTAGGTATGAATCTATGACTGAGATTCATTCATTTTCCAACGTAATCCTTTCCAATTTTGTGATTGGTTGCATGTTGATTGCATAAGAAAACCAAATAGATTTTATCTTATCTTCAAAGCTTCAAGATCCATCCATAAGTTAGCATAAAAATGGTTTACATAGTTATTTGTGCCATCACAAACAACTAGGTCCATTATGTGTTACTTGACACTTGGTAATACTGATGCTCAACACTTACTATAATCCTATCTTGCTCGGCACATGAGTGACTTGGCACTCATTGCAACTCAACATCTATACACATTATAATCAGCATGTGTTACTACCTCGACATGAACTTAGTAAATATCTTAAGTGTGTTGACTCTCAATTGTCAAAACCAAACTAAGATAAACAATCTCCCCTTTTGACATGAGTGTCAAAAACACTTAGCTATGCATAACGAATCTAATTTCCTCAAGTATAATATATACATAGTTTAGCATATATATGCAAGACTTCAAAATTTTCAAAACTTTGTAATAGACTCATATACCACAAAATTTTGCTCAAGATTTTGTAACTCCTCTTGAGTTAATGTGCCCATACTGTGTCCAACAAAATTTCTTTTCTCTAAGTAGATTTTCTTCATGTCGATACTCTTTGTCTTCAAAAGTACTGACACCCTATTTCTATCTAATATACTCTATTTCTATTCTTTTGATGTTTTACTCCCCCTTTGTTTGTTCTCTCCCTTTTTTGGGTTATCTCCCCCTTTATTATTTATCATCTCCCCCTTTCATATTTGTCTCCCCTTTTATTTGTTAACATCTCCCCCTTTTTTACACTAATGTCAAAGGGTTTATACATTGATTATTTATTTTTCCAAAAAGTTTCTATGGACTTCCATTATAATATTTAAAGAAGCATCCCAATTGTCTAATGCAACATCTAAAGATTTTATCTCTATGGTTGTCTCTGCAACAAGATGAACTAGTCCATCCAATGTTGAGAGATTGGGATCTTTCTTTAATACTATTTCTGCATATGCTAATTCCTTCTGGAGTATTTCCTTATGAGAGGTAAGTGAGGCTTGTATATTAATCAGCTTGGCTCTTATATTAGCCTCTTCTACTATTAACATGCTAGTTGATTTTGTGTATGAAGCACTGAATTAAAATGCTTCTCACTTTGAGCTAGATTTTGGGGTAGTTGTATACTCGAGATCTTCAAGTTTCTTTCAAGGTTTAGAATTTTATGACTTGTTTCTTGTGTGAAGATTGTGGGATCACAAAATTTTATGTACAATAAGAATATGTTCTCCAATACTTTCTTTGCTTTCTCAATTTTTTTCGCCAATTCAACTTGTGATAGTGATATTTCAATAGATATTTTCTCATTGACCTTCCCTTGAAATTTCTTTTCAAACCATTCCATAAGTTTAACATTAGTATCCTAGTCTCCATTAGTCATCTATTCAAATTTTTTTGATAGTTGTTCTAATATAGGTTTAGATTCATCAAATTTTTGCAAGCTAAAAGCATTTCAAAAGATGCCTTTGATCTCCTGAAGTGATTGCCTTTGTTTGTACTCCTTCTTGAGTATTTCTTGATTCTTCTTTCTCTCCAATGCTTCTTGCATTATATTGATCTTTTCTAATGTCATGGTTGCATAGTCATATTTGGGTATCACTATTTCTTCATCTAAAAGTGCATCATCATAGTGAAATACCTTAGCAACCTTTGTTGAGCTAGAGCCTGGTGTTGAAATCTATAATGGTATTGCATTAGTGCTCGACCTTTGAAGGACTTTAGTACGAGTGCTAGATGTTGGTAAGTTTACCAATGTCTGTATGGCTTCTTGCTCCTTCTCCTTAGGTGTGTCCTTTTCTTCATTAGATCTACCTTGATCAATATTAATTAATTTTGGTGCACCTTGTGTTTGTACATTAGGTATAGAAATATCTATCTATCCTACTTGTTCTTTTCTAGGCTCATTTATTTCTATAGTTTGAGTTGTATCAACTAAATCACCTTTTGCAGTAGTGTCAACCTTTGCAGATTATCCTTTGGTTGTATTATTGGTTGAGTACTAGTATTTGTAGGGATGATAGAAGGTGGTTCTCGCGTGTTCACCTTTTCCCTTGTTGTATCAGCTACTGCCTCTTGAAGTTCATCCACACTGAGCAATACAAGATTTTCACATAATCTCACTTGTAATGTTGATTGGTCAAGTATATTTTTCAAATCCTCTACACTTAATGGATTAATATTCTGAGGTGAGTTATTAGGAACATATTTCACTATTATGTTCTTTGCAAGTGTATTTTTTTCATGCGGAGGGTTCATGGCTAGCAATTGTGAGTCTTCCAGACTCTATTCTATTTGTTTCTCATCAGTCGTTGCCATCTCATCTTTCCTATGTTATGTCTCCTCCATAGTGGTGTCTTCTTTTTATTTTTCTATTTCTTCTTCCTTGTCCTCACCTTATTCCTCATCATTTCTTCCCTCAAAGGGATCTATATATGTTGCTTTCATTGCGATCAGGCCATATATCAATTTCAACATTTGTGTGGATTTCTTCACAACATCCTTAATTATGTTTTGCAAAATGTTGAATGCATTGTACTTTGGTGCAAATCTACTACCATATTTCTTATTGGCCTTAGTTTTTTATCCCTTTGAAAACTCTAGCATCACTTGTTCCAATTCTCTTATTTATTTATCTATGTTTAAGCAATAATGCCACTTATTCTCAATAATTGTATACAATTCCTTTGGCATTGTATTATCAAATTCAAGAGGAGTATTCTTGAATTTTTCCATCATGGCATATACTGACTCTTCTATCATATTCTAATCTTCTCTACCAAGTTTTCCAAATTCAATGTTTTTCAATCCTTTCAAATCTGCATTATCCCTAACATTATCACAAATGTTTTCAAGATTAGATTTGGAAGCATGACTTAGCATTCTAAACTGAATTTTTCTTCTCATCATCTATCTCTAGTTGTGCTATGTACTTTCGTCTTGGTTTCTTCTACATGAGACCAGTCTACTCAGTAGCCTTAGTTTTCTCTTTTTCTTACTCCTTGGTTTTTTCAGTAGTTTCCCTTGTAGTGGCTCTTATTGCTAGAGTCGTAGGCTTTGTTGCACTTGGTTTTGCAATTTTCTTTGCCTTTGGTTGTACAATAGGCTGTGTCTTGGCTTTTCTTTTCTTTGGTTGTGTCTTTGTTGGTGCTTCCTTGGCTTCTTCTCCCTTGGTACCTTCTTCTTCTTGATCTTCACCCATGCCTTGGGTAAAAGCAAGAGGTTCTTGACCTTGTACCTCTTCTTCCTCTTCATCTTCTTCATCATCTTCTTCATCACTATCTCTTGCACCTTCCCCAAACATAGATTTTAGTTTTCTCACCATTTTATCTTACTTTTTTGAAGTTGAGACTGTCTTTAATTCCATCTCAACCTTTGACTTTACAACATCATAATTACCAAAAAATTTGGTAGTCTTATCAACTTCTTTAGCAAGTAGTGTAGTGATAGCAATTGAGGCTTCATCAATATTAATTTCATATCCTAGAGGCCTTAACCATCTAACTCTAGATACAGAAGCCTGGATGAAAGTATAGTCAATGTCTGCAAGGAAACAAATATCGTTGTAATGTTACTCCACTAGAGAAAAAGGAATTCTCAACCTCTATTTCATGGACTTCTTAAAGTCTTCAAAATAACTTGTCATTATGGATTCAAAATTTTCTCCCATTTGCTCAATATACTCATTGATATGCATAGCTACTAACCTAGTGGTCTTCCATCCTATCTTGCCAAAATATGGGAATTCATTTTTCACATAGAAAAATATACATACCAGTATTGAACCAAGGTTACATTGAACACTCTTTGACTTCCTTATTGCTCCTAGGTTTTCCATTATATGTTGCAATTGGATTTCTGCAAGATCATAGGTATGATCTTTCTTGACAATCTTATAGCCTACATCAACTGTTATATAGGGAACACTATTTAGTCTACTGGACTAATAGAATTTATTTGATATGATTCTAATGGAAAAGTCAAGAAGTGGATATGTGATAGTGTCAATAGTCATTCCACACTTGTTCCACTTAGCCCCTATGTTTCTCTCAATTACCTCTTTAGAATCACTTCTCAATGTCTTGGGCCAATCTAGGGTTGGGTATCTAGTTACCCTATGTATAATCATCTTTGAAATTTTCATAGGTCCTCCTTCTAGCCATAGACATTCATCATGCATTCTGTTAAGAACAATTTTGATCCACTCATTTTTGAAAATTGTTGGGAAATCTAGGGCACAGGTTAAACCCTTCCTCTCTACAATCTTAAAATCCTCCTTCAACACCCCATTTTCACATAATTTTTCATATTCTTGTCCAATTTCCATGTCTCCAATGCCTCCTACCTTCCAATTATAACACTTCCTCACATCTTGGACCATTACAACCTTCGACAGAATGATAGATAATGTGCCTACTGGGTCATTTTTATAAGAACCTTCTAGTATAGCCTTGAAATCTGGTTGTTTAACCTCATTTGTGACTAATTGAACATCAAACATTTCTTTATCCTTTAAATTCTTTGAACTTGAGGCCATTATGAAAGCTAGGGTTTTAACAAATATGAAACTATGTAGCTCGAAAGATGAAGAATACTTTTGAAATTGATGAACTAATTCTTAATCTTCACTATAATTCATGTGAATTCTTTGATCTCACTTGTGAATTACTTCTTCACTCTACTTGCTCATGTTCTGTGTTTGTAATGACAAAAAAAATGTGAAATTTGACCTTATAACTTTTTAAAATATAGCATTTATTGCATGGTACATGTGTAGCTATAAACTTGTCTTCAATATGATTTCTATTTCACTTGCCATCCATTTGTTTACCATCACGTAGTAGCTATTATAATTACCTTTACTCAACACCTATAGAAATTTCTCTCACTTGACAACTACTACTAACTTGGCTTCAAGTGACTTTGGCTAATATCTCGGCACATAGTAGTATTTTACTTGTCAATTGAAGAGAACTTTTCACACTTGGCAGTAATGTGAAAACTTAAAGATTTGGCCTTGGATTTTCCTTATTATCTTGCATCTTTCTTCATGCTAATATATCTTTTTAGTATTAACTTCTTTTGGAACTGATGTAAGATAAAACATGTTTAAGTATTAGTCCTACATACCTCCTTTTAGCTTAATTTGATGAGATGTGACCACTTGATGATCCAGGGGATAAAAAATTACTAAAAAGTAAAATGTCCCAATGCTCCAAGAGTCAACATCATTACAAAGTGTTCACAATTTTGAGTCCAACATAACTTGAACGAGCAAACTTGGAGTTCAGGTGCAAAAAGTATGACTGGTCAAAGTTTGGTCAAACTGGGACATGAGGCCATAAAAGGGTGAAAAAAATAATCATCTCAAAAGTATTTGACAATGGATTTAAAATGGAAGAGCTCGTCAAAAGCTTTCCAATGGCGTTCATTTCATCAAGAATGGATATCGGATATAAAAGTTATGATGGTTTCAAATTCAAGCAAAAGTATGGATTTTGATGATGTCAGCATGACATCACAAAATCATAAAGAGAGGGAAAACATTCAAATTCAAATTAAAAGAGCTATTTAATTCAAATTAAAGGAATGAGATAATGGGAGTTGAACTCCTAACCATTGGCCTCCTAAAATTAAGGCCAACCAATGGGCTATTTATGGTATATAAAATATTGAGGGAAGAGTTGTTATCTGTCCATCACAAATCTGCCCAATCTTATCTAAATAAGGGTATTTGTTGAAAACAAACCCTTAATTTTGGTGTGAGATCATAAAAAAATATTGGTAAAAGGGGTAAATTCAAAATATGTAACCAAAATGGGGGATTATGTTGGTTAATTGTTTTAGCCCATTTTTGGCTAAATTTGATGTATAAAATGGGGGTAATAGGCTTTGGAAAGGCATCCAGGCAGTGAGAAGGAGATTATGATCTTAAAGACTTGATGATTATTCCTGCACACTGGAGAGTAATGTTGTAATTGTGCTTGAAAGGAAGATCTTGAACACTTGTAATTGATTTTGGAGCAAATCGGATCAGTCCCCCTATTGGAGCTGGACCCGGAGACGTAGTCCTTCCCGGATGAACTCCGTTATCAATCATGTTTTTTCTTATGTCTCTCTACTCTCTTTCTTTTAGTCATTACCTTTTTATGCTTTGTTCATTTTAGCATTTAAGTTGTGCTAATTTGCTAATTAACGCTTTGAAATTTTACTTTATGAAATAATGTTAAGCATTCCTCTGTAATAGTCCTAGTTCCTAATCAGATCAAATTTGGTATCAGATCTTTTGTTGGACTAGTATTGCATATTTGAATGCTAACAAGATCCAGGATTGAGAAAGGCGAAGGAAAGCTTGAGGAATACAATCCTGAGATTGGAAAATGAAGGACTAAACCATCATCACAAATGGCAGATAAAGGTGGTGGACAAGCTTTTCAAGATAAGAGTATTCAGAAGACTCTTCAGAATTTGCAGACAATGGTAGAAGTTTTGGTACAAGAAAGAGAGGAGAAGATGAGAAGACGTGCAGCTCGAAAGGATAAAGGGAAAAAGAAAGGCGCTGATCATGATCCGCCAAAGACACCTCCATCTTCTCCTTCTTCTCCCTCTTCTCCTTCTTCCCCCTCTTCTCTTTCTTCTACCCATTCTGAGTCTTCTAATATTTTTAAGGGTGGACATAAGCCTCGAATAAAGTTGGATGTAAAATTTGACTTGCCAAAATATTGTGGGGAGTTAAATGCCGAGAAACTAGATGATTGGATTCAGCAAGTAGAAGTCTACTGTAGAGTTCAAAACCTTGTAGATGATGTTGATAGAATTCAGTTAGCCACTCTTCGGTTAGGTGGTGTAGCCTTAACTTGGTGGGAGAGTAGTTCTCAGGATGAAACTTCATAGCATGGTAAGTTTAATTTGTCTTGGTCAGAATTTGTTACTGCTTTAAAGAAGCAATTCTACCCCCTAGGCCATATGCAACAGTTAATGATGAACTGGCAACATTTTAGGCAATAGAAAGGTCAGTCTATCCAGGATTACACCCACGAATTTTGTAAAAAGGCTATTTCATTAAATGTCCCATTTATTACCCAGGACACTTTACTCAAGTATATAGGTGGTCTTCATTCTTACCTAAGGCATTCTATTCTCATCCTGAATCCTTGTAATTTGGATGAAGTATGTGTCCAAGCAACACATTTAGAATCAAGAGGTAAGGGTAATTTCATTGATAAGTTTGATAAAAAACCATCTAAGTCTAAAGAAAAGTCCAAAGGCAAAGGAAAGGGTAAAAAGATAGCAACAGTAAAGAAAGAGGGTGAGAAACCCACATGCTCACATTGCAAGAAAGAAGGGCATGATGATTCTAAGTGCTGGAAGTTGCATCCTGAAAAGAGGCCAAAGCGATATGGTGGAAACAAAGGCAAACAAAAGACTACTACTATAACTCAACAAGATCTTGGATCTAACTCCAGAGATGAGACAAAGATTGTTGCTACCGGGATTCAAGATAAAGGAAAAGGTATATCTCTTTCATCAGCTACAAGTTCTTCTAGTATAAGTGCAAGTACAAGTAAAGAATCTTCTCCTAAGAATGATAAGCAAAGGAATGAATTATTTCACATCCAAGTTGTTATCAAGCATACTAAGGTTGATACATTATTTGATATGAGTTCTCAAGTTAATTTGATATCTGAAGAAGTTGTTAAAAAGCTTAATTTGACTACAACACCTCATCCAAAACCATATCCTCTTGGATGGGTTTGCGATGATGCACAGTTATAGGTAACTAAACAATGCAAATTAAGATTTTCTATCACTGCAAATTTTGTGGATGAGATAGAAGTTGATGTAGTCCCTTTAGATATTTGTGGTCTTCTACTTGGGAGTCCCTATTTGTATGATCGATAGGCTATCTTTTATAGGGGGGAAAATAAATATCATTTGTTTAAAGACAAGATTGAATACATTGTACGGGCACATAAGGTTAAGACTAATCTAGCATTAGTCAATGCTGGTCAAATGAAAAGGTTAGTCAACTCTAGTAAGAATTTTGTGTTAATGCTTGTAAAAGCAAAAGAAGATGAAACATCTAAGGCATTTAAGGGATGTGATCCAAAACATAAGGCTGAAATGGTCAAAGTTGTTTCTGCTTACGATGACTTGTTTCAGGAACCAAAGGGATTTCCTCCTAAGAGAGAGATACAACATGAGATTTAGTTGCAGCAAGATGCACCACTTCCTAATACTGGCATGTACCGCTTATCAGTGTTGCAGAATGAAGAAATCAAGAAGAAAGTTCAAGAGCTGGTCGAGAAAGGAGTTGTCCATCCTAGTACTTCTCCGTGTGGTTCTTCTATTGTGTTGGTTCCAAAGAAAGATGGAACTTGGAGAATGTGTATTGACTACAGGGCTCTGAACAAGATAACGGTAAAGAACAGGTACCCTCTTCCTAGAATTGATGATTTACTTGATCAGTTGAAACATGCAATTTATTTCACTAAGCTAGACTTACGTAGTGGATATCATCAAATAAGAATTGCAGAAAGGGATATTGGAAAACTGCTTTTAGGACAAAACAGGGACTTTTTGAGTGGTTGGTCATGCCATTTGGGCTTTGTAATGCACCAGCTACATTCATGAGAGTCAAGAATGATGTCTTTCATCCCTTTATTGATGACTTTGTCATAGTCTATTTAGATGATATTCTTGTATTTAGTAAGTCTTGGGATGATCATGTAATTCATGTAAAGAAAGTATTTGATATACCAAGAAAAGAAAAACTATATGTAAAGATGTCAAAATGTGAATTTGCAAAGACATCTTTAGTGTACTTAGGCTATGTCGTAGGGAATGGTCAGTTGAAAGCAGACCCTATGAAGGTCGAATGTATTGTAAAATGGCCTAAGCCAAGTATAGTTACAGAAGTCAGGAGTTTCTTAGGTGCAGTTCAGTATTGGAGGAAGTTCATTACAAACTTCTCTTCCATTGCATCACCGTTGCATGCATTAACCAATACCAAGGCAACTTTTTAGTGCGGAGGTTTGCAACAGAAGGCTTTCGATACTTTAAAGGAAAAGTTGAGTACTGCACCAGTTTTAGCTCTACCTGATTTACATCAACCGTTTGAGATTGAGACAGATGCGAGCGGGTTTGCCATGGGAGCTGTACTCATGCAAGGAGGTAAACCAGTCTGCTACCACTCTGAAACTTTTTCAGGAGTAGTAAGTAACTATCCTACATATGATAAAGAACTTTATGGTTTAGTTCAGAGTGTTAAAAAATGGAAGCATTACTTAATGGGAAAATAAACTATAATCCACACTGATCACCAGCCATTGCAATATTTGCACTCACAATCTAAGTTGCAACAAAGTAGGCACTTTAGGTGGATGGGTTTTCTACAACTGTTTCATTTGGTAATTAAGTATAAGAAGGGTTCCCATAACAAAGTAGTAGATATGCTATCTAGACCTCCTATTCAGAATGCTTTGATAATCCTTCAAAATAGTTCTATGGTTCATGAAAGTTTTCAAGAACAATATGCTAATGATGAGAACTTTAAGGATATCTATGCAGCTTTAATCTAGGGTAAACATGTAGAAGATAAACATTACTATGTGTAGGATAATTTTTTGTACCACTTGGGAAAACTATGCATTCCTAAAGATGAGCAGGCACATGTAATCCGTGAAGCACACACCTCTTTGACTGCAGGGCATTTTGGGGTAAGTAAGACATTAGCTCAATTGCAAAAATATTGTTACTGGCCTCATATGCAAGAAACTGTCACCAAGTATATAAAAGGATGTGTAATGTGTGCAACTAGCAAACCAAGTAATAGGAAATTGGGTTTGTACACACCATTACCTATACCATCCCATCCATGGGAAAGTGTGTCTATGGACTTTGTGGGAGGTTTACCTATGTCTAGGAAGGGTCATGATTATTTGTATGTAGTAGTTGATTGGTTCAGCAAAATGTGTATTTTAATGCCTTGTAAAAAGCAAGTTACTGCTGAACTGACTGCTCATTTATACTTTCAAAATGTATGGGTTCATTTTGGGTTACCCACTTCTATTGTATCAGATCAAGATTCTCGATTCTTAGGGGAATTTTGGTTATCTTTGTGGGGACTCATGGACACCAAGTTGAAGAAGAGTACAGTCTTCCATCCGCAGACTGATGGACAGATAGAGCTAGTGAATAGGACAGTCGTGCATCTACTTAGAGGCTACTACAGCAAACACCCTAAGTTGTGGGATGAAAGTCTTCATTATGTGCAACATGCTTACAACCGTGCAGCACACTCTTCTACAAAGAGGTCTCCTTTTGAGACTTGCTTCGCTTACTTTCCTAAGAAACCAATGGATTTTTCTTTTGGGAAGGATGATGTTGTAGATGGACGCCATGATGCAGAGAAGGCTTTAAAGTTCATCCAAAAGGTCCAACCAATCCATCATGCAATAGAAGCACAGTTGGAGAAGAGCCAAGAAAAATACAAGGCTCGCCATGATAAGCATCGTATTGATCACCAATTCCAAGTTGGTGACAGAGTTCGGTTACATATCAGCAAGGAAAGAATGTAAGGTGAAGGAAGGAAGCTCAAGCCTATCAGGTATGGTCCTTTTGAGATCTTGGAAAAGATTTCTACCAATGCTTTTTGCCTTAATCTTCCTCCATACATGCAAATTTACTCAGTTGTCAATGTTGAAAATCTGAAGTTGTATGAGCTTCCAATGATCTTGGATGAAGACGTTAGTGTTCAGGTTCCATCAGTTGATGACCTTTCACCAGAGTACATGTCAGAATTGCCACAAGATGTCATCCTTGATAAGAATGTCAGAACTTCACAAAGAGGACCAGTTGAATACCTCCGAGTGGGATTGAAGGGGATGCATCCAAGAAAGGCAAGATGGATGGAGATTGGTAAAGTGAGGGAACTATACCCTCACCTTCTTTCTAAGTAATCCAAACTTTCAGAGGTCCAAAAGCTCTTCAGTGGGGAGGCTTGATCCAGGGGATAAAAAATTACTGAAAAGTAAAATGTCCCAATGCTCCAAGAGTCAACATCATTACAAAGTGTTCACAATTTTGAGTCCAACATAACTTGAATGAGAAAACTTGGAGTTCAGGTGCAAAAAGTATGACTGGTCAAAGTTTGGTCAAACTAGGACCTGAGGCCATAAAAAGGTGAAAAAAATAATCATCTCAAAAGTATTTGACAATGTGTTTCAAATGGAAGAGCTCGTCAAAAGCTTTCCAATGGTGTTCGTTTCATCAAGAACGGATATCAGATATAAAAGTTATGATGGTTTCAAATTCAAGCAAAAGTATGGATTTTGATGATGTTAGCATGACATCACAAAATCATAAAGAGAGGGAAAACATTCAAATTTGAATTAAAATAGCTATTTAATTCGAATTAAAGGAATGAGATAATGGGAGTTGAACTCCTAACCATTGGCCTCCTAAAATTAAGGCCAAAGGGAAGAGTTGTTATCTGTCCATCACAAATCCATCGAATCTTATCTAAATAAGGGTATTTGTTGAAAAAAAACCCTTAATTTTGGTGTGAGATGATAACAAAATATTGGTAAAAGGGGTAAATTCGAAATATGTAACCAAAATGGGGGATTATGTTGGTTAATTATTTTAGCCCATTTTTGGCTAAATTTGATGTATAAAATGGGGGTAATAGGCTTTGGAAAGGCATCTAGGTGGTGAGAAGGAGATTATGATCTTGGAGACTTGATGATTATTCATGTACATTGGAGAGTAATGCTACAATTGTGCTTGAAAGGAAGATCTTGAACACTTGTAATTAATTTTGGAGCAAATCGGATCGGTCCCCCTATTGGAGCTGGACCCGGAGACATAGTCCTTCCCGGATGAACTCCGTTATCAATCATGTTTTTTCTTATGTCTCTCTACTCTCTTTCTTTCATTCATTACCTTTTTATGCTTTGTTCATTTCAGCATTTAAGTTGTGTTAATTTTCTAATTAACGCTTTGAAATTTTACTTTATGAAATAATGTTAAGCATTCCTCTGTAATAGTCCTAGATCCTAATCAGATCACTTGACCTATCAAATGAAGTGGTCCCTTCATTTGATGTGTTGCATCCATCTTTCTTGTTCCATATTTTGTTCATCTCTCCTCTAGTGTGTTCAACATCTACCCTACCTTTTCCTTTGTTGAATTTTGAATTGGGTGCTTTTGTCCTTGTTGGGCAATGCTTGCTAATATGACCAATCTTTATATAGTGAAATCATGTGGTTTGAGTCAACCATCTATTGTAGTTACAATTGAAGTGTGTTCTTATGAAATTCTTAGGGATTTTTCCATACTCTTGACAATAATGACAGCTATGTCTTGTATTGTAATCCTAGTTAGAGGAGTTTTCATAACTTCTTATCTTTGTTGGCTTTCTTGATGACCATGTGGACTTGGATTTACATTCAAAGGCTCTATGTCCAAACTTCTGATAATTGTAGCAATGTCCTTCAAATTTTGGTGCATGCATGGTTCTACTTCTACATTCATGTGCCTAATGACCTTGTTCGTTGCACTTGTGACAATGAGTCATGTTCTTAGGCTTAGCATTCTAACTAGTACTCCTACAAAAATTGGTTGTATGCCCTTTCTTACCATAATGATGACAAGTAGATTTAGAGTTCTTACCTTTATTGTTCCTTTCCTCAGTAACTTTGGATGGTTCTCCTTCTTTAGTGCTTATGTAGCCCAATCTTGATTTGTCTTTACTAGATCTAGGGGGTTTTAGTAGTTTCTCAAAGTACTTGATGGTTCATTTGTCTTGTTGAAATTTTTAGCAAACTCCTTTTCTCTTTTTAGGTCATTCTGTAGCTATTCATTCGGTAACTTCAATGTAGTTATTTCAATATCCTTGACATTCAACTCATGATGAGCATTCATCATTTGGCTTAGGGTGTCCAATTGCATGTTTGAGATCTTGGATAGCTTTGCTAACTTTTCTTCCAATCTTTTTGCCAAAATTATTTTGTCTTCTTCAATCATGGCCTTGTCTTCTATAGCTTTCTTCTTTTGTTCAATCACCTCACATAGTAGTATAGCTTGTGATTCTTGTTCCAACTAGAGATTTTTTATTTCTTTACCTTGTGCTCTATTCTTTTCCATGAGATCTGCAATTGCTGCATCAAATTCATAGTAGTTACCATTTGAAAATAACTTTGTGGTGTCAATCTCTTTATATTGTGTGTTATTTTCTGCCATAGCAATCCCTTTCCTTCTCTTTAGCAAACTTCTCAAGGCATCTCTAGCTTCATTTAGTTGTTGTAGTATGAGATGTATCTCAATCTCCTAGTTTTCAATAGTCTTTCCCAACTTATAAACTTCCATTTTAGGATCTTTTCTCCAAGCTACAAGGCTTCTCCTAATGAGAACTCTACTCTGATACCAATTGTTGGAAATACAAAATGGGAAATATATACTTCTACGAGGTGTAGGGGCGAATCAGAAGTACTAGTCTTTAACCAATAAAACTTTTAATTTAAACAATGCATACATTAACGTATTGAAATAAAATGTAAAGTAAATGCATCCACATAAACACTTGACACCAAATATGATTATGTAGAAACCCTCCAATGAGAAGGTAAAACTAGGATGGGGATGACACCCACAATTCTTCACTACTAGAGCAATAAAGTGTCACCTATTAAGATTACATAGTTTGACCATTTTCATGATCTGCCCTATGAAATCGTTTCCTTGTTAAAGGCTTACAAAGGATTGTTAGATCCTACCCTATTAAAGGATTCAAACACCCTGCTAGAAGTGTGTTTGGTTAAAGGACTTTAAAACACTCACTCAGAATGTTACAATGACTATCAAATCAACCTTAGTCCAAAGGATTTCACCCTACTAATACAGTTGTTAGAAAGTAATAGTAGAATGTTTGATCTATTAACTTACAAATTTGCTTTACTAATTTTATATCATAGTTCTGTCCATCTTGATCCTCTTGATCTATTATAAAAATGCTATATATCTTCTCCTTTTTTCTACAAACCAATTTCACAATTCTTTCGCACTTCTAAGTCACCTTGAATGTTTTCTGATCAATTCACCCCTTTTCTCCCTTCAATTTTTTTCTTGCATCACTTCCTTGTTCATATTGGATTATGGGGTTTCATCTTCCTTAGAAAGACTTTTGTGGCTTAGGGTTAGGTATGAATCTACAACTGAGGTTCATTCATTTTCCCACTTAATCCTTTCCAATTTTCTGATTAGTTGCATGTTGATTGCATAGGAGAAAAAAATAGATTCAATCTTATCTCCAAAGCTTTGAGATCTATCCATAAGTCAGCATAAAAATGGTTTACATAGTTGTGTGTGCCATCACAAACAACTAGTTCCATTTTTTGTTACTTGGCACTTGATAAAACTAATGCTTACACTTACTATAATTTTGTCTTTCTCGACACATGATTGCAACTTGACATCTATACATATTATACTTGTCATGTGTTACTACCTTTGCATGAACTTATTAGATATATTAAATGTGTTGACACTTAATTTTCAACACCAAACTAAGATCAACATAATTTGTGTAAGTTTGGATCACTTCTTGTAAGTTTATTCTTTTATGTTCAAAAGTTTTTCCCTTCAAGATGTTCTATACTATGGAAGAAAGATAAACCTATTTTGTATCAGATTAATGAGTTTATATCTAAAATGGGAGATAATTTTGAGGGCATCATGAATGCATATTTTGAGACTTTTAAGGAAAGGATGTAGAGTAGGTTCAAAATATCTAAACAACTAGTTGATAATTATGAACAAGACATATGTTTCCTTGTGTACTATGAAAAGGTACATATATAGGAAGTTAGATCAAGAATTGCATGTGTAAGACCTCTTGGTCATGAGGTAGGCATTGATGACATAAGAGATATCATAGAGGCTCTTATCAATGAGGCTATGGACTATACAACAACATATTTTGGCACATGTGAAGAGGTAAAGACCAATATTTTATTGGAAATCAAGATACCTTAGATTTTGAAGAGAAGAATAAAGAAGGTTGAGAAGATCCAAAAGGAAAGAAAGAAATATGATTCCCCTCTACTTCTCATAGAAGGAAAGGGAAATGACATTGAACAAGAAGAAGCTGAGTAACATGAAGAAGAAGAAGAAGAAGAGGAAGAAATAGAAGAGGAACCTCCAAATTAAAAGGGAAAAGTAACTGAATAGAAGTTAAATATGAGTGGATGTGTGGTAAATATAATGTAAGAGGGGGAATATAGGATCTATCCTTAACCTATATTTGCAAAAGAAAAAATCCAAGTAGATTGATCACAAAGAAGTGATCAATGAACTAACGAATCAAACAATGGAGAATATGAAGAAAGGAGGAAATCCTATAATCTATTATAGAAAGTATGTAGTTGAAATCTTGAATGAATAGAAGAAAAATACTAACCTCAAAGTAGGGAAAATAAAGAAATTTTTTATTTTTGATGTCTATATATAGTTTCAAAGATTTTACAACCTTCTCTAGATAGGTAATGTCAAGATAAAGAAAACCCAAAAAAGTTTTCTCTTATTGAGCATAGGTCAACCTTGATCTAGATAGTAGGGCACAATCTTACCCCTAACTGAAGGTTGTCCCTAACCTAAATAACTTTGACATAAATTTTATTTTTGGATCTTGGAATGTTGTCAAAAAGGGTATCCAAATTTGTACTTCAATTCATTGTCATGTACTTGTACCTACAAGAAAAATGGTATTTCTTGTTTGGATGGGTGGTTTTCACTGGTCAAACACTAATTTGGAATTAACCTTGAAATGTAATTGAAAGTTCAATATTTATAAACAAAGTAAATGGAACTATTCACCTTTCTTATGTTGAAATCCTTGTGGAGGATTTGAATCATTGAATCCAAAAGTATGGACGCTCCAACTAAATGTAGAATTATGTGTAGGGTGTCTCAAATCAATGGCATTAGATCTTCAACACCAATCTTGAATTGATCTTAGCATAGGAAAATGCTTGAATGAATGTGGATAAAGAAATCTTCAACAAGGGGGCTCCATAGAGATTGAATCCTTCAATGCTTAACAATGGATCTCCTTGATGAATTGAATGCTTGAATGCTTGGATACTTGAATGCTCAATCATAGAGATTCATCTTTGGATTGTCTCCTCATGAAAAGTAGATAATAGATAGATGATAGATAGATGTCAAAATGAGAGAAGAAAGCTTCCTTATATAATGATCTAGGGCACAAACCTCTAGAGAGGCTCACATTGGAGAATTAAATCCCAATTAACCTTAACCCCTAGAAATGGACCTAAATAAAATGCAATTTAAGAGTTTACCATTTCAAAACCTAAAACACTGACTCAAAAGTGGGAAAATGAAACTTTCTAAAGCCCAATATCCTGAAACCTCTAGAACTTGAAATTTGGACCTAGGGTTAGGGTTGAGGTTGACTCTGCCCTAGGTCAAAGTCAAGGTCAAGGAAAACCTTGACCCTTTAGGTCATCATTGACCTAGAAAGTCAAAGTCTTCAATTTGATAAAGAAAGTTGTTAGAAAGAGGCTTGAAATAGGGGGAGAGGAGCATAATAGGGGGAAACAACCATATACATGCAAATACTTATTCAAGGCACTTGACATGAGCTCGAACTACTTACTCAGAGGGTTAAACACTCTTAACATGGAAGTGCTTCCATTTTAAGATGATACAGTAATTATAAGAAAGAGAGCTATAAGGTCCTCTCTTGTATTCTTCACCAGAATGCTAGCCAAGTCAAGGAAAAATCTCAAACTTCAACATAATGAAGACAATGAAGAACAAGAGTAGTAGGTAACTTTTTAGAAGCTTGCTCCTATATTTTATGAAAGATTGATAAGACTCATAGAATGAGGAAGTATGACATATTTCAAATCTCTTAAATATGAAACAAGAAGCAAAGAAGAGAAAAATCAAATAGAAGAAACCTTAGTGGAAAAGATAGCTAAATGCAAATACTATTCAAGCGAATTAACTAATCAAGTTCCAAATATTATACTTAAAGTAGTTGCACCTCATTGGGAAAATAGAGTAAATATTGCCAAGGATATTAGGGAACAAACCTTAAGGAAGGTAATGCAAGATCTATCAGATACGGAAGTGAAGGAAGCATTGACAAAGCATGAACAAAATCTTACTCCTAAGTTAAATGCATTCCTCATTTTTTCTAATGATATTGAATATGTTGTACAATCCAATAAAAATAAATACAAGAACCTTTATGGATTGCATGAGATAAAGCCCACTAAGGAAGTTGTGCACATTGATGATGTTGATGATGATGAAAAGGAATAGGATAATTAAATAGTTAGTGATAATCTACCTAAGATTTCGGATATTCAAGATTCTAATCTTGATAATATTGTAGTAGAGGTAATGGCCTCCCTCACTAATTCTCTAAGAAAAGCAATAGTTACATTAAGCTTAGTGGAGACTACAATTGAGTCACATACAATTGAGCTAAAAAAAATTCAACCTAGCACTCAATTAGTTGTTAGAGCTATCTTACCACAGATAGTGATGAGTATTGTCACCACTACTTCATCTACTGAGTAGGAGGCTCCACTCTTCATAGCTCCAGTCTAGATCAAGTCACATCAAGGTATTGTAAATACTCCTATTGTTGTTATTTCTCAAATCAATAATGTTGTTTTTGCTACTAGTGTTTCAATGGTAAGCACAATGATATTTGAGGTTAAGCGTCAATCGAGCACTAAGGTTTTGAGTAAAGGAAAGGAAATTATTCCTTCCTCTATTCCAAAAGAAAAGGGTAAAGAGGTAGAAGCCTCCATTGATGAAATTGACCTAGATGAGGATATATTTATTCCAAATTGGGATACCTCTAATCTCACATCAAAAGAGATGGACACCCTTGGAGAGCGTTGGAAGAAAAGGGAAAAATAGAAAAAGTTGAGAGAAGAAAGGAAGAAAAGGAATCAAGTGCTAGAAGACATAAAAGATATATTTTTTGATGCACTTAGTATTTAAATTGATAAAAAGAAACCTATATTGGAACAACTTGGTGACATAGTTCACAACTTTAATGAAGATCTGAGTGACCAAGAAAAACTACTAAAAGGAGTAGAAAGAAATTTTAATAACAAATTTTTGGAGAAAGTGGCACAAAAGATTGTCATTGATCAAGTGGAATTGTCCACTATTCTTTTTAATTTTGAAAGTTCTATAAATAATGTTGTTTCCTTATTTGTAAAGTTAAGTGATACTACAAATTTCACCAAGGAAATATAGGAAAAGATGTCTAAGGTAGATACCAATAAGAAGGCAAGTGCACATTAGTTGTCACTTGACCCAAGTACTAGCTTTGCACACTTCATCAAGATCAGATATCTGACAGACTTGCAAGAAGATTTGGTGATAGAACAAGCCATAATCTGGGCTACACTAGTAGATATTCAAAGTTTGATAATTCCCAACATGGATGTAATGTAGAAACATATTGTTCATGATAAAACATTAATCCATGATGAAATCTTTTCTATTGATGATCATATGATGGAATTACCAGCTGAAGTACAAATAGCTTTGCACTCTTCCAAAGTTTTACAAGATAATTGGGACAAAACAATGTCCACAATTTTGAAGGTACATAGTGATTTCCTTTCACATTTTGGTGTAACCTTGTAATTATGCATTTTTTTTGGCATTTGTGTCAAAAAAGAGGGAATATTGAATATAACATATGTATATAAGGAAAAATATAGCATCAAAGGGGAAATATAGAAAGGAAAAAATATAGTTATGTACAAAAAAGCAAAAAAAACAATTTTGAAAAGGAAAAAATAGAGTCAATATCAGTCGAGTATCAGCACATCATTCAAAATTAAGTTAAAGACCCAAGCACATTAATAGGCAGAGTTTTGACTTATATTATTTTTGAAGCATTCATAATTTTAGTATGATAATTGTTTTCATCACTAATGCAAAAGGGGGAGATTGTTGACCATATGGTCAAATCATTTGGTTATTAGTGCCTAAACACTTAATCATTTGGTTTGTTACATTACTACTAGGATTTATAGGGAAAAAATAGTGTAAGGTGAGCTAACAATGTCTACCAAGATAGCCATCTTAAATAAGCAGAAGGTAGGTTGTGTTGACTGAGTTGTAGTGTCAATCGAGCCTTTAGTGTCGATCAAGTTCTCTAGTGTTTGTCAAGTCATCAATGCTAACCAAGCTCATGCCTACTCCCTAGTGATCAATGTAGACTAAGCACCCATATCAATTGAGTGCTAGAGGTTGTCGAGTTGACTGTGTTGTCGAGTATCAAAATATCACTTGAGTGATCTTAAAAACTTGAGTTTCAACATTGAGTCAACTTAGTGAAGATTTTTGAATTAGGTATTGTAGCTGACCTCAGGAGGTAATTATTTGGATTGTTATATATGTAATATATCTTGTCATACCCAAGTGAGAGTATGGATATGTAACAAGTATGTAAGCAAATTGAAGAGTAAAGGCTACAACTGGTATAAGGAAAAGTAGAGTCTTATCTATCATAGTAAGGTGCTCATTTTACATCAAAGGAATCTCAAACAGAAAACTGAGTTGTAGAGAAAAGATTAGCCACTAGTTCATCCTAACATGTGCATCATTCAAATCCTCTAACAAGGTGTACTTGATAGTCTTATGATAAATCTCCTAACGAAGTGCATACTTCATCGTATTATATAAATCCTTTTACAAGGTGGACCTAATAGTCTATATTGCTCCTAACAGGGTAGATCACAAGAAGTGATCATTTGTAAGTGTTAATAGGCTAAATTTATACTGTAGTACTAAATCTTGTGGGTATCATCCCCACTTCAATTTTAATTTCTATTTGGAAGGTTTCTAGTTTACCAAATATTGTGTCAACTATTATGAATATTTTATTTCTTTCAATCTTTCATGCATGCAATTAGATTAAATTATCTTAAAGAGGATTAATTGGTGAATTAAAGCTAGAGTTTTATTGGTTCCTGATTCACACCCCCCCCCCCCCTTCCCCCCCCTCTCATTCAGCTATCCCACCATACATTTTAAACAATCATCATCATCATTTGACATAGGCTCACATGCATATTTTACTTCTTTCCTTTGTTTCTTTCTCCTTTCTAGCTCCTCATGTCATTGTTTGTAACTTCTTTCATGGGTCCAAGAAGCTCTTCCCACTCTTTTCGATTAACTAGGTAAGTTTTGTCTCTTAATCTTGAGTAATTGGTTAATAGTTTCATTCATAATAGAATTCATAACGAGATTGTCCATAACTAGTTTTCTTCTTGATTACTACAATATTTTCTCCTCAACTAAACATTTTATAATTAGTTGATGTACAATCACAATTTTCTCTTGCCAATCTTTTAGAAATGTGATTGATCCTTTAGATCCACAAAATAGTTGAAATCTAGATCTAGTAGAAGAATACTTTTAGATCCCCAATTTGAAAACTTAATCACCTAGTAAAATTTCAAGTTTGAATGGCACCATTTGATAGTTTTCTTTGGCACAAAGAATTTTGAAACAATAAGCATTATAAGGCACACATCCCCCATCATCCTCATAATATGAAGGTCTAGATTTATTTCTAGTTGTTCTTTATCCAATGATTTTTAATGGAATAACATTCTTACTAGAAAATTTAGTTAATTTCCAAGCATATATTTTCCTTTTGATTGTGTGGATCAGATTTCAGTATCAAAATCCTCTTGATGCCTTTTTTTCCAGTGTACATGGGGGTGTACAACCACTATAATGTGCTATGTCTTATCGTCTTTAGTTATTATTGTCAAAGTGTCCATAACTACAAAGGTTTTATCATCTTCACAAGCTATAGACTCCAAAAGACCACTAACAATTTGATGCCTTCTATCTGTCGATAATTTGAATGATGGGTAGGCAAGATACCAAGGATAATCATATACAGACCTTTTTTGAACTGAACTTCTAGTAAAATATTGTGCAAATAGATGATAGTTGAAATAGACACCTCATTTTTTTTACACTACTTGTGATAGATTTCAAGCTCCAAGAGTCTCATACATTAACAAGCTCTAATGATCCCTTAGATTGTTGACACTGGGAAGACCTAGTTAACATTCACCTTGGTTAAAATTAATACATGATATGCATGTGATCCTAGATGTCTAATGATGATGATGATGAATAATCACCATCTACTAGTTGATTAAGTAGTGACAAAAGGTCTTTAGTGCACATGTACTTAGAAACAATATTTTAAGGGAACTTATGGGATATGAAGCGGTCCTAATGTCCCTTTTGATGCACTATGACTTCTCATGAAACCTTTCAACACATTAGACCCAACATTTTGATCTTGTCACTCTAGAGAATTTTGTGAATTAGGATTCACTAATAGTGTAGAAGCTTAATGAGAAATCCAAAAGAAATATTTATTTTATGGAAACAACAATATTTACCCCATACCGGTTGCATTTCCATGCCCTCCAAATCTAATGGTGGTGGCATAAATTAATAGAATTTAATGATTCCTAAGATTTTTGAGACTTGGAAGACCTCATTAACATTCACCTTGGTTGTACTTAACAGATGAAATGCATGTAAGCCTATGTTAGATGATGGTGATGAATACTCACCATATATTAGTAGCTCAGGTAGTGATAAAAGGTCTTTAGGTCACATGTACTTAGAATAATATTTTAATGGATTTTATGATTATTCTTGAGATTGTTAATATGGAGAAGACATAGTTAACTTTCACCTTGGCTGTACTTGACAAATGATATTCATGTGAGCCTATGTCAAATGATGATGAATAATCACCATCTACTAGTAGTGCAAGTAGTGACAAATACCTGATACCTATGATAATATATATAAAATAGGTATTCACCATCTACTACTATCAAATGATGATGATGATGATGATGATGATGAATACACACCATATACTACTAGCTCAAGTAGTGATAGAAGGTCTTCATTGCATATGTACTTAGAAAACTTGTGATGAAGATGACACCTCCAACTACTATTATGTCATGGAAATTTTTTTATGAATATGGTACCTATGTTCGCTAGAGCACTTATTGACATGTTTCATTATTTCAAGATCTACACTAAACTAGCTATCAATATCAAGCATCAATTTTTATTTCACCTTGGCAAGAGCTTCAATAATTTTTTTGGCCATTCAAGAAGAATAGTGTTGTAGGTTTCCTTATTTTTCATGGCAATGCACCCTTGGCTTAATTTCATACCCTTCTTCCTATTCTTGAAACACACACCAAAACTCATCATTGAATTTTCCTACATGATAGAAATTAAAGAGAAAGTTTAGTAAAATGAATCGATGTACCTTAGATCCTTCACAAGAAGTCTCCATCATTTCTTCAGAAGATGATTTATCTTATGTTGGAATACTTTAGAATAACTGAGAGTGGGGGGTGAATCAGTTATCCAAGGTCCAAATGTACAAATAAAACTTTTTAGTACCTCAACTTATACTTATGCATCCATTGATCATTCAATATCTTAAACATTTGCATATTTTTGTCCTAGGTCAAAATAACTTTGTAGAAATGTAAACATGCAATACCATAAAATCAATCACATGTTTTGACACAAGGATTTTACATGGAAACCCAATTAGGGAAAAACCACCAATATCATGCTACCAATTTTCACTCTTCTAAAATGAGCCCTATGAGAAGCCAACTCTGTTAAAGGTTACAATGCACACTATTATATGTGACCTTGTTAGAGGATTTCAATCAACCTATTTAGAGTGAGCCTTGTTAGAGGAATTTAGAATATTCCATTAGAATGTCACCCTATTAAAGGATTTACTAATGACTATTAGGTCAACCTTAGTCCAAAGGATTTATCTAGACTAATACAATTGTTAGAGAATAATAGTAAGACTTGATCTAATAACAATAATAACTCACTTTTAGATTACATCTCACATTTAGGTCTCCATTCTTCTTGGCATTCATCCTCTTTATCTCTAATAGATTATTCACCCTTCAAGCATTCATCAACTTAAGCCTTCTTTCTTTTTATGTCAACTAAAGACTCTTTCATTTGGCCACCATATGAAGAAACACCCTAGACTTCTTTTCTTTTTCAAGTTGTCACACATGACATAGTTGCTTCTTGCTTATTATCTCCTTATGTAGAAAATTTAGGTCTTTTTCTTCTTAACCACAATCATCTATTCTAGGGTTAGGTCTAATTCATTGAATCTACCCATCTTTCTATTTTATTTCCTTCTAAAAACTTCCTCTATAATCCTCTTTAAATTTGTCTCAAAATGGTTTATCTTGAATTTTGTGCCACCAGCTCATCATAGTTATCTTCCACATGATTCACACAATTCAAGAATGGTGGCTTAGATTCATTAAATCTTTAATTTAACTCATTTTACTGGCACTCGACAAAAACACTTTTTTTTCTTAGTAAACATTGTCTTCTAATGCTTAGCCAACACTAGGTTATATGACATCTACTAAGTCTTTACTAGTGCTTAGCACATACTAACTTTCTTCACTCAGCACCTACTAGATTTCTCTTTTTTGACACATACTAAAATTATTGCTTAGGATCAACTAATTTTCTACTCAGCCCACACTAACTTTTCTCATCTTCCACTATTTTCTTAGTTAGGCTTGACAAACACATTTCTTTACTTAGCCTTCTTCTAGTCTTATCTCAAGTACCCTTTCATTATAGCCTTAAGTAGATAAATAATACACTATATCATCAATGTCTTGCTTGGTTTCAGTGCTCCCTATTATACACCAAATAACTCAACCTTTCTCTAGGTTCTTTTCTTTTCAAATGATCTTCACCAATCAAACAAATGATAACATTCAAACCAAAGTGAGCAATTGTCTCACCAACAAGTAGCAGGTTTGATACTAGTGAAAAAATAATGATTGTTTCACGATAAGTTTCACCAATCTTCTTCACTTCAAGAATCTCCTGTTAACATCTTATAGTTTGACCACAAGAATGTTTCTCCTATATCCCAACTTTACATTGTATTGTTGCATTATAGTTATGTCTTCCCTATAAGGATTGTCATTTTAATGAACAACAAATTGAATGATTCCAAGACCCATTGTCTAAGCTCAAGACGCTAAACTTTCCTTGATAGAATTGGCATTTGAACATTTTTATAAAACCCACTGTGCATAATCCCTCCACCGCACTCTTTCTTTGTATAAAAACCATAATGCATCATCCCTCCAATCATTTATTTGATGAAATTAATGTGATTTTAGGTAGTTTCTTCATTAATTGGGCCCAATTAGGCCTATTAGGCCTCTAAACAATTAACTATAGTTTTACACAGACATAACACAATCACATTATGTCTAGTAAAGTCATACTAGACATAACACAGTCATTTTATGTATATTAGACATAACGTGATCAAATTATTTCTTGTATGACAGTTTAGTCATACGAAGAATAACATAATCATGTTTTGTTAAAACAAAAAAGTGTGATTGCATTTAGGCTTGGTAGTAGGCTTGTTTAACTACCCGAAGGCTTGGATTGATGTTTACCCTCCATTTTTTCAACTTCTAAGATTAGTTATCATCTTTGACTATGTCAAGTTTACAAATGGAAAAGTAGGTATTTCTAAATTACCACCATAATCTCACACATTTTCTTACCTTTTTAATCATATAATTTTTTTAATTTTTGGACAAGATTAGCATTGTGAAGTTGAGTTTTCTATATCAATGTCTTGATAATCCTCTCAGACATATCTCTACAATTTTTTAAATAACTTTGATCTACTTAACCAAATCAAAAATAAATTATATATTATTATTCTAGACTTGATTCTATACATTGTTTTCAAAAAAGTGTTGATTTTAGATTATTTTGATGCGAGCTATGCCTAGTGCACAAACATGTACCATAATTTTAGGATGGAGTCACTTCAAAAAATCATGCAAAAAACTACTTGTCAAAAAATTATGAAAAAATACACAACTTCTAGATCTCACTCTTACCTATCATACTATAAAAGGGTTTTTCAAAATATTAAATATAACTAGATGTTTGTTGATTGCACAAAAACAACTATGTTATGTTTTTCAACAAAAAATAAGAACATCTTTTTGTACACATGGGGTTTAACCCTCTAATTTTATCCATTTAAAAAAAAGCTTAGTGGTTTAGAAAATAGATTTAGAGTAATACAATTTTTGTCATTTACATGTTTTCTCATTTTGAGTGCTTGACCCTCAAATGGGTCTTCCTACATTAGGTTTACTTGATTTCAGAAAAAAGATGTCCACTTATACCCCCTCCTTTTTGCACACCATTTTTTTGCACTTTCCTAGATATCAAAAGAAGGATATTAAATTTTTTTGAAAAGATAGTTGTTGTTTCCATCAAGAAAATAGTAGAGATAATATGTGTTAATAAGAGGAGACAATCACGAGGGAAGTTCTAGCAATAATGGTAGAGCAGAAGAAGAAAAGTGATGAAATGAACCAAGAAAGAGAGGGAGAGTTGAAGTTGATGCACTCATTAACTAAGAAATAAGATTGGCACATTTTCAAATAGACAAAAAAGAGATCTACACAAAAAATATGTGCCACATTTAGGTCAAACATCTAGTGTTCTTTCTTACCAATGTACCTCCTTTTAAACTCCTAACAAGGCTAGCTTTATAGGGAAGCTTGTTGTAAAATCCTTTGACATTGTGTCTCTTGGAAAGAGATTTTAAATCCTTTAACCAGTTAGTTGTAACAAATTTGTAGTGACCCTAATAGGTTACAAGCATTCCTAACAAGATGCACTCCCAGAAGAATCATTTGTAGCTCTTAATAGGAAAACCTTTTACATGCATTAAAAGGGTTGGTGGGTAGATTATCTCCACCATGATTTTCACCCTCTCATTAAAGGTTTCCATGTACAAAAATATATCTTTCAAATTGATGAATGCTTTGTGTATGAGTTAATTTGTTTCTACTTTAATATATTTATCTTGTTTCTAATTGTAAAGTCAGTTATAATAAGCATAGAGAAAAGAAAAGGAAGAACAACCATTTTTGTAAATGGTACTAATTCAACCCCCCCTTCCCCTCAATCTTTGTATTAGTTAAGACCAATAATTGGGATCAAAGTGTACATCCCTATTGCAAAAATTCTAACAACTTGAGCGAAGATGAAATGGCATCAATACAAAGATAGATAGAAGAAGCCATAAATATGATTGAGAACTTGAAAGAGAAGTTAAGAATGACCCTAGATAAAAGGAAGAAGTTGACACAAAAACTCAATGAAAGTTAGGAAGTCATCGAGAAATAACATAGTGGCTTTGAAGAGTTAGAAGAATACATCTTTGATTTAATTGTTGAAATACAATAGCTGAAGGGAACCTCTACTTAGCTAAGCAAGGAGAAAGATGGACTAATTAGAGAAGTTTCTAAAGCTCAAGCCAAAGAAGACTCTTCCATCATAACTAGAGATGTATCCATCACATGAGTGGCAAGAAGAGAAAGTGAACTAAAGAGTAAAGAGCATAATCACCAAATATGGAATAGATTATGGAATGGAATGAGAAAGCGCTCAAGATTATAGAGGAGCTAAGAAGCATGAATAAATGAAATAAAAATTTGAGGAGATTCAATGAGAGCTCTAAGAAGATTGATAAGAAACTAAAGGATTATAGGTGATAAAAGAGAACAATTGGTCTTGGTTACCAAGGTGATAGCAAGACTAAAGAAGGAGAGACTTCTAAAGGAAAGAACTTGAATGGTAGAAGATTGGGGAGCAAGTCTCCAAATGGTAAGGGTATTGGGTAAAAGCACAAACCTGTGTCACCTTTTATAAACAAATGAGATATCAAAATGCGATAATTCAACATTAATGACAAAAAAAATGGTATTTGTGTTCAAAATTTGAAGATAGTGTAAACTAATGAAATGTGTAGAATTCGCTAAATTTTTTGCCTATAAATTTTTTAAATTTTTTGAGTAAGAATTTATTCATTTTCTTTTAGTTTGAAGTCCCTTCTTTAACTATAAAAAGTATAGAGTGTAGTTCCCATCAATCAAGTATATGCAAATCATCTTTTCTATTGATACAATTGTTCAATTGTGTGTTGTCTTTGATGTTACAAAAATGTCATATTAGTTATCAGTCAGAATCTACCAAGCTGAATTGGTTAGCAAGGAAAAAGATAGAGTTTACTAAATACAAAAGGTTAGCAAAGAAAATTTACAGTGTCTATCGAGCGTTCTTAGTCTTTACCTTGTACAGATAGTTTTCACTGAGCTTTCAAGGTTAAAAAAGAAAATTCAGTTGTTACCAAAATCTCTTGGTCATCAAAGGGAAATATGGAAGAGATAGTTCTTACCAAGCTCTCATGGTCAATGAAGAAATCTTAGTTCTTATTGAGTCAACTCGGCAGCCAAAGGGTTTTGTAGATTTTGCAATATTAACCGAGTTGAGATGGTTAACTTAGGAAATTATTTCTGGAGCAGTACTTATCGAGCAGGGTCGGACAATGAAGGACTTCATTGTTTTGTGAAATAAAGTTTTTTTTTTTAATATAATACATGTAACTGACTAATGTATGGTTTATTGGGAAATGTAACTTGTGAATGAGGTGACTTGATAATCTAAATGGTATATATATATAGGAGGTCAAGTTGTGAATTCTAAGTGTGTGTGATGGTTTTGATGTGAAATGAATGCAAAGAAGGATTGATTATTGTCAAAGCAAATTTTGAAGGATGATCAGAGATCATTGAGGAGTAGTAAAGTTATATTTGATCAAGGAGGATCTATTGGTGGAGAATTGAGATATGTAATCAAAAAAATTAGTTGCATCATATTCAGGTCAATTCATTGTTACTTTCTAACCACTGTAGCAGTGATTTCAAAATCTCTTAACAGAGTTGATTTAATAGCCATTTTGTAAATCCTCTAACAAGGTGATAGTTTAGTTGAATTGTTCTAAAGACCTCTAGCAAGGCCACTCTTAATAGGGTGATTAAATCCTCTAATAGGGTCACACCTAACAATGTTTTTTTATAACCTTTGACCAGGTTGGCTCCTAATAGGGCTCACTTCAAAAGAGTGAAAATTGGTATCTAGTTACTTGGTGGTTTTTCCCATGTTGGGTTTCCATGTTAAATCTAGTGTCCTTTGTGTTCAACTTATTTACTTTTGCATGCATGTTAATAATAATAAATGCTTGAAGACCAGTAACAAATTAATCTACCAAGTTACAACATTTTGTGAAGTGATTACCGAGTATCTATAGTAACTAGTTATTTAAGACATCTAACGAATCTGTGGATTGTTTTTCATGGTAACTGATTCACCACCCCCCACCCCTCTAAGTTACTCCATCTATAATTCCAACAATTGGTATTAGAGAATTTGGTGCTTGTAGGAAAACATTTCAAGGATCTAAGCCAAAGGTTAGGATGTCTTATAAGAGGGAAATTCCAAGACTTAATAAGGATAACTTCTCAGCATGGCAGGGGTTGATGAGACTTCATCTAGCTTCTATTGGTGATATAGGGTTGAAGTACCTTGATGAAAAATATGCAGAATCTACTGGTACATTATCTATCAATAATATTACTAAAAAGAAGACTCACAACAACATGATGATAGATATTTCTTCTGCCCTAAGTTATGAAGAATTTGATGATATCAAAGATTGAAAAATTACTTTTGAAATGTGAAACAAGCTAAAAGACATCTATGGAGGTGATGGCAATGTAAGAAGAGCCAAGGCAAAAATTTTGAGAGGACAATTTGATCAAATGAGGATGAGAGAGGATGAAAACATTACAAAATATGTTGACAGAGTTAAAGCACGTGTTAGTGCAATCAAAGCATTTGGCGGAGATATCAAGGAGAAAATAGTTATAAGTAAAGTTCTTACAATTCTACTTCCTATTTATGCAATCAGAGTTTCCGCAATTCAAGAAAGAAAATGTGAAGCAAATCAAAAGATAAATTTAGAAGCCATAGTTGGAAGATTGACTACATTTGAGCTAGATAAATATGACTATTATGTTCCAGCTGCCAAGAATGTTGAATCAGCATTTGAAGCCAAGCTTTCACTCAAGGAGAAAGGCAAGAAGACAAAGGATCCTTAGTCAGATAGTGATGAAGAATCATAATAGAGTTCAAGTAGTGATCTTGAGGTGGTTGAAGCTCTGCTAGCAAGAAAATATTCAAGAGGTAAAGGAAAGTAAAAAGGTAAGGTACCTCTAATTTATTTTTCTTGTGAAGAAATTGGACATATTGCTGGTAGGTGCCCAAATAAGAAAAACAAGGATGAGAAGAAAAGTCATAAGTGCAATGGCAAGAAGGACTTCAAATCATTCAGGGATAAAGGTAAGAAAACATGTTTCATCACTAAAGATTCTAATGATTCTAATGATGAAGAAGAAGATGAAATTGTTTACATTGTTGTAAAGGATGAATCTGATAATGATGAGGAAATGGCACTTATTTCTCATGTGAAAAAAAATGATACATGGATTATAGATAGTGGTTGCTCTCATCAGATGATTGGTGATAAAACTAAGTTTGAATATTTTGAAGATTATGATGGTGGCAGTATGAGATTTGGCAATAATGAACATTGTTGCATAAAAGGAAAAGGAAGAATCTCTCTAACCAAAGAACTTGTATGTGATAATAGACTAAAATGTTTAAGGTCAGACAGAGGTGGTGAATTCATTTCACATGAGTTTAATAACTTTTGCATTGAAATGGGAATCAAAAGACAAGTTTCAGCACTTAGAACCCCTGAAAAAAATGGAAAGAAGGAATAGATCTATCATAGACTATGCAAGAACTTTAATGATTGAAAAGAGCATTGCTATCAAATACTAGAAGGAAGCTATCAGCACTGCATTTCATACCTTGAACTGAGTACAACTGAAGAAGAACTCATTCAAAACCCCCTATGAGTTATGGTATGGCTACAAACCAAATGTAAGTTACCTAAAAGTATTTGGAAGAAAATGTTACATTTTGAAAGAATTTAGAAAAGGTAAATTTGATGTAAAGGGTGATGAAGGAATATTTTTGGGATATTCTTGCAAAAGTAAAGCATATAGATGTTTGAATTTGTCTATTCATAAAGTCATAGAAAGTACACATGTGAAAGTTGATGAGTTTGCAAAAAGAACTGAAGAAGAAAGTAGAAGGGAAGTAGAAGATTACAAGAGATTTGTTTACATTGAACCTGATAAATTACCAAATGCACCTATCAATCAGAAATCTTCAACTCTCCAATCTTCAATAACTGAGTTGGAGGAAGTTCAAATCTAGCCAATACCTACCGAGCTACTAGAACTCGAGTTGCAAACAGAAGCTACCAAATCAGCAGCTACCGAGTCCAAGCAACCATAACCTAAAGCTGAATTGCAAGAGGTTGAAAATGCAAAGTGTTCAAAAGGAAAGGAACATGTATTAGCCAAGTATGTCAAAAGGCATCATGCACTAGATCAGATAATTGGAGATAAATCTGAAGGAACTATGACAGAAAGTATGTTGAAAGGCACTTGTTTACTTGCTGATTTTGAACCAAGAAATGTCAAAGATGCGCTAGAAAATAAAAGTTGGATTGAAGCTATGAATGAAGAAATAGAGTAGATAGAGAAAAACAAAACATGAACTCTTGTACCTAGGCTTAAAGACAAAAATGTGATTGGAACTAAGTAGGTATTCATAAACAAGTTAAATGAAGATGGTAAGATGTCAAGGAACAAAGCTAGACTAGTATGGAAAAGATACTCTCAAAAAGAAGGTGTAGATTATGGAGAGACTTTTGCTCTTGTTGCAAGATTGGAAGGTGCCAGAACCTTACTTGCATATGCTATATACAAGGGATTCAAAGTTTATCAAATGGATGTCAAGTCAGCATTTCTCAATACTATACTGGATGAAGAGGTTTACATTGAATAGCCTAAAGGTTTTGTTGATCTAGACAAAAGGGACATGGTCTAAAGCAAGCCCCTAGAGCATGGTATGAAAGACTACATAACTATCTTATTCAGATTGGTTTTCAAAGAACTAATGATAATAGTAGCTTGTATATCAAGGAAGGACTAGATAATAAGATTGTTTTGGCAAAAATATTTGTAGATGATACTTTGTTCACAAGAAATGATGATCTTTGCAAAGAATTTTTAGAACAAATGAATAAGGAATTTGAAATGTCAATGTTTGGTGAGATCAAATTCTTTGTTGGTCTTCAAATTTAGCAGAATAAGAATGGCATCTACATCACTCAATCTAAATACATCAAGGAGATATTGAAAAAGTTTGGAATGGAAGACTTCAAACTAGTTGGGACTCCTATGTGTACTGGATTGAAACTTACCAAAGATAATAAATGAAAGGAAGTGGATCAGACATTACATTGATCAATGATTGGAAAGTTGCAGTATGTAGTGCATACAAGACCAGACATTGCCCTTGTAGTAGGAATTGTAGCAAGATTCTTAGAAAAACCAAAAGAAAATCACATGATGGCAATTAAAAGGATCATGATATACTTGAAAGGAACTAAAGATTATAGATTAGGGTATAAACTTGGAGGAAATATGGATTTAAAAGTGTTTACTAATGCAGATTGGGCAGGGAACGTTGATGACACAAAAAGTACAAGTGGAAGAGATTTTTTTCTTTGAAAGAGATTGGTTTCTTGGACAAGTAAAAAGCAGAACTACTTCCCAGTCCATAGCAGAGGTTGAATATGTTGTTGCAGCAGTAAACTGCTCAAACGTTGTTTGGTTCAAACAATTATTGGAAGGTATGAAGGAAGAAATCAAAGAACTTGTTGTTATGTTTTGGGACAATACAAGTGCAATTAACATATCCAAAAATCTAGTGATGCATTCTAAAACCAAGCATATTGCTATAAAGTATCACTTTGTCAAAGAATTGGTGCAAGATAAGGAAATCAGATTGGAATATGTCCATACAAAGGAACAAATTTCTGACATATTCAAAAAGCCTTTACCTAAGGATGCATTCTTGTATCTAAGAGGTAAGTTAGGGGTCATTCCCCTATCTAAATCTCACTAAAATACAATTTTAGTGATGCATCAACAGGTACAAAATTGAAGATTTATCAGTTGATGTAGCAAAGTAATGAAGACATCGCATATGAATTAGTACTTAAGGTACATTGAATTTCATTTAAGTTGTGTTATCTTTGGCATGTGTTGTGAAAGAGAGAGAGAATATTGTCATATCTTTCTGAAATTTGCAAGAAAAAGAGAGTTTATGTAAGAGGGAGAGATTACTATGAAAGAGGAAGATTACTATAGTTTTGTGGAATGAAATGTAAGAAGGAGAAACATTTTGTCAGAAAAGACTTGTTCTCAAATTTCATTTTGCTATGACATGTTGTGTTGCCATCAATGCCAAAAAGAGAGATTGTTGATACAATTGTTCAATTGTGTGTTGTCTTTGATGTTACGCAAATTTCATATAAATAATCAATCAGAGTCTACCGAGTTCAGTTGGTCAGCAAGGAAAAAGACAGAGTTTACTGAGTTCAGAAGGTTAGCAAAGAAAATTTACAGTGTCTACCAAGCGTTCTCATTCTTTACCTTGTACAGATAGTTATTACTGAGCTTTCAAGGTTAAACAAGGAAATTTAGTTGTTACCAAGCTCACTTGGTCATCAAAAGGAAATATGGCATAGACAGTTCTTACTGAGCTCTCATGGTCAGCGAAAAAAACTCAGTTCTTACCAAGTCAACTCAACAGCCAAAAGATTTTGCAAATTTTGTAGTATTAACCGAGTTGAGATGGTTAACTTAGGAAATTATTTATGGAGCAATACTTACTGAGTAGGGTTGGCCAATGAAGGAATTCATTATCTTATGAAATAAAGTTTATTTGTTTAATATAATACATGTGGTCGACTAATGTATGGTTTATTGGTAAATGTAACTTGGGAATGAGCTAACTTGATAATCTGAATGGTATATATATATAGGACATCAAGTTGTGAATTCTAAGTGTGTGTGATGGATTTGATGTGAAATGAATGCGAAGGACTAATTATTGTGAGAGCAAATTTTGAAGGATGATTAGAGATCATTGACGAGAAACAAAGCTATATTTGATCAAGGAGGATCTATTGGTGGAGAATTGAGATCTATAATAAAAAAAATTAGTTGCATCATATTCAGGTCAAATCATTGTTACTTTCTAACCATTGTAGTAGTGATTTCAAAATCTCTTAATAGATTTGGTTTAATAGCCATTTTGTAAATCCTCTAACAAGGTGACAGTTTAGTTGAATTGTTTTAAAGCCCTCTAGCAAGGCCACTCTTAATAGGGTGATTAAATCCTCTAATAGGGTCACACCTAACAGTGTGTTTTGCAACCTTTAACTGGGTTGGCTCCTAACAGGGCTCACTTTAGAAGAGTGAAAATTGGTAGCTAGTTACTTGGTGGTTTTTCCCATATTGGGTTTTCACATTAAGTCTGGTGTCCTTTTTGTTCATGTTATTTACTTTTGCATGCATATTAATAATAATAAATGATTGAAGACCAGTAACAAATTAATCTACCAAGTTATAGCATTTTGTGAAGTGATTACCGAGTATCTATAGTAACTAGTTATTTAAGACATCTAAGGGATTTGTGGATTTTTTTTTGTGGTAACTGATACACCCCTCCTCTCAGTTACTCCATCTATAATTCCAATACTTTTCTTGTTCTAATTTGAAAATAACTTATAGATGACATGTATAGCTAGGGAATAAAAAAAGAAATAACTATATTTTATCTATATTTTCTTTGTTATAAGTACTCAAGCTTGAGCTTACTAGAATGCAATAGATTTTTCCTCCCATCAAAACTACCCTATCAAATATACACATTCTTGAAAAAAATTACATATTCATGAAGAAGACTCTCTCCTCTAGAGATAAATATAATTTTTTGATTTTTTTGATATGATTTAGTATTTTTTTCCTTTTTTGAGGGAGCATCTTTTGAAATGTTGAAATATCAACTTATAATATTTTGAAATTATAACATATTATAACTAATCAAAATGCTGAAAATTTTATATAATGATAATATTGAATCTAAGATCTATAAAAGGGTATTTTTAGTTTTTGAAAAAAATTGAGTTTTGATAGAGAAATGAGATTTGACCAAAATAGGTTATGGTATCCTAAATGGTGACACAGATCTATGTTTTTACCCTACTACTAAATCCACTTTTAATTTTTGTGTTAAGATAGGGAACATGTCTTTTGTATATTGGTTTAAGAAGATAATACCAACTCAATAGTGTACCTATTTAGGGTATATAACAACCGTCATCTCTATGACCATACTACACAGTAGTGTATATCTCATTTTAATGATAAAATTATTGATGGAAATTGCTACTACTATAATGTGTATGGATAAAAGGTAGAATATTGTATAACTAGAACTTTAGACAATCAAAGCTCTCCTAAGGAAACAAGTCCAGCTAGAAGAGACAGGTTTCCTACACTAGTCTACATGACTAGTAAAAATGAAGGACACCTAGCAACTCACTAGAAAACGAGGATGAATCCAAGGGACACTATTGGACCATGGCAAGGTACTTGAATGACATGTTATATCTATAATAAAAATTGGACATCTTGAAAGAGATTGGACATGCAATAGAAGATGAGGGAGTATGTCTTGATCATTAAGGAGTAGACCATGATGATAGAGCAGCTTGAAAAAGACTTTTCCACTAAGTGGATGAAAAAGACCAAACCAAATGAGAAAAGGTCAATTGAGGTAAAGGACTCACTAGCCACTAGTGAGACCTCACAAATAGAATAAACTTGCACATCTTAGGGGGGTCAGAAGACAAAGGAAATAATCTAAAACTGATCACCTAATAAAAAATAGGCAACAATGTCTATGTAGATAAGGAAGAAAAACACTAGGTGTAACATGTTGATCAAAGACAAAAAAAACATGACCATTGCAAAATGACTTGGCACATTTATAATATATGTCATCTAATAGGCAAGGTATTTGTTGTCCATTGTAACCCTAATGGTGCAATTCTTGTGACATAAATATGAGAATTATGAGTCATTTGTTACTTTGTATTATGATAACACTTGTACTTTTATATTTGAAAAACTTTAAGTGATCAAAGGCAAAATATTTTGAAAATATCATTTGCAAGAACAAATTATTGTGAAATCTATTTTTTCCATAAATAATCTCAAATCAATTTAAAGATGGTAGAGGAAATAGATAAAAAGTAAACCTGATTGATAGAACGATACACAATTACCTTGAATACAAAGGAATCATGGAAAGAGGAAGAGATGTTGAAAATGAATAAGCACTATCATTTTTGCATGATGATGACTTGATCATAGAAGATGTGAGCGCATACTTAGAAGTCAAGATACAAGAAATTGGTGACAAGGAGATAAGTGAGTTTTAAAGGACATTCCACTCGAAAGGAGCCCTAAAATAAGATCATAAGGATCAGGTGGAATCCATGTTAGGAATAAGGTGTCTCAACCTTGGATAATTCCTATTCTTATTATTTGTTTTGTAAAATGTATTTCTTGCAAATAATGTTGATGTGTCGGCATCTTGAATTGTGTATAAGGAGATCATCACTTAAATGGTTATGATAGATTCCTATGACACGTAAGAGCTATGTTAGGAAGATTCAATGACAGGTGAAGACATGTGGCAACTGATAAATTTGAGTAGTAGCCCTAAAAGTGAAGCATATGTTATAAGCATTTCTAGGGTTATGAAGAGGTGGTATGTGAAAAAGTGTATTGTTGGTACTGTGAGTTGCTACTGGAGTCTTCTATTGTTGCTATTGAACTTGCGTTACCAGTGTATTGTAACCTTGTGTTGCAGATAATACATTGTGCAAGTTCTAGAGGGGTGGGGTTGTTTTACCAAAAGGTTTTTCCCCACCGGCAAATCTTTGTGTTATGTGTTTCTTTCTCTGTCTATTTTCTTTATGCTTGCTTGGTTGAAATTGAATCTGTAAGTGTAAAAGATTTTAATAGGATTTGCACAATGCTTCTCTTAAGAGATTAGTGTAGGAAGTTGTTTCCGCACCCGAGTTTCCTTATAATCCACACTAAAGATAGTGGTGGAAATACCCAATTTCTTCTATGAGGAATGGGTAGGGTTTGATTAGTGTAGAATCCATGATCAACATATGTGGTTGAATAAACCATATAGGATTATCAAAGCCCTAATTGAAAGGTTAACTAGGTTCAATGCATCTAGTATCAAATTTTCATGAATTTTGTCTCAACAAAACAAGAAGCCTCATTTACTAGAGGAAAGATAACACAAGATGGAATCGGGTACACCAAAAGTAGCATTCAAAACCCTAAGTTGAGGTTTGTATCCATGGTGTTGGGTTAAAATTTGTGCCACAATAGAAACATTGATAATGTGATAGGCCAAATCACCTAAGGAGAAATTTGGATAATCCACAAAAAATTAAAGTTTAATCTATGTAGGTATCTTCATAGGTAGATACTGGAAAATATTGGTAAAATAATGAATGATCATCAGCATCAAAAATTGAGATCTACAAATCCATCCTAGTATGTATCTTCTCCTATCTCAAATCACAATTTCTTGGATCTTCAAAAATCAACTAGATCAAAGATCAATTGGTCATGACTTAGATAGGAGAATTATATAGGAAATTGGAAGCAAATAGAAATGTCATGTTGTGGGATTACTTCAAACAATTGTAGAAGGACATAAATTAGATAGAAAGAATAGCCACGAGTCTAGTGGAAAGCTACAAGGACAAGGTATGCTTCCTACCAAACACAAATACGTGCATTGTGTGCTTAGCACAACCCAAAGCTATATGGTTGACACCTTTCAGCTATGAGGTGAAAGATGAGGAAGCTAGGCACCACATAGAAAGGCTTTTGGCCTTTGAGAAAAGCATCATTCTACCAAGATATGATACATGTGACAAGGAGTCATGTAGATAGAGAAAGGGAGAGAATCATCTTTTAAGGAACCAGAAGTAGAAGAAATTGTCTAAACTAACTCCTATCAGTAAGGTCATCAACTTAATTGTAAAAAATTGTGATTACACTATTCTTAAGAATAAATTTACAAAGTTAACTAAGAAAAACAATGCAAAAGCTATAAATATTGTTTTTTCAAGTATAAGGATTAGGGATAGAAAGAAATATGATGTTAGGTTAAAATTTCCCAAATATTGAAGGAAACTATTAATTGATAAGTGGAGTACTGGAGTAAACTATTTTGAGAAGATGGTGGAGACTTGCTAATGAAATTGAGACACAAAATGAATGAGTCTTAGAAAAAATGTATAATAGGGGCATACAGAGGAAAATTCAATAACACAAGGGATATAACTAAACACATAACAGGTTGAAGGAGCTAGAAAAAAACAAGTATTAGTAAAAAAATGAAAGAACTAACACCAAAAATAGATGCCTACTTGAAAGGAAATGAACTACTAGGATGTGAAGCAAGTAAGCGATTAGATAGGCCCAAGAAAATAATTACAATGACCAACACAAGGAAAGAAGTAGAGAGAAAAGAACAAGAAAGGAATCAAGAAAATCCTAGTCCTCAAAGGGAGGAAGATGCATCAAAAGAAGAACATAAATTAGTCAAAGAAACCAAAAAGGAGATAGTGGCACCAAAGGAAATAGTTATAGAAAAATCCACATCTAGAGTGAATAAACATGGCCAACTAGTAGATGCCACATTGATCATAAAAACTAAACAAAGCACAAGAAAGGAAAAATTCAGGTCACTATAAGATGTGACTCAACCTAAGATTAAAGATATGACTAAGAGTGCAACCATTTTTATTGATTCATCACAAGAGGAGAAATAAGGTGAAGGGAAAGAATCACCTATTGTAGTTTAGATTCTAGATGAGGAAGATCTGAAGGAAAAGTCTCTAGTTATTGAGAAAGATGTGGTATCTTCACCCAAGACAAGAGCATAACAAGTTAAATCACAAAAGGAGAGTCAAGAGGTCATAAATAGACAAGAAGTGTTACAATCATATTAGAGAGAAAGAAACATAGACCAAATAGTAAAAGAAAAGTGCTAAGCATGTCCAATATAACAAGCATAGAACAAGTAGGAAAGAGAAGAAGACCAAGAAGATACTCAACAACAACAACATAATCATCATCATCATCATCATCATCATCATCTTCTAGCTTGAAGATGAAAGAGAGTTTCATGAAAAGATGCTACACTAGTAGAAGGAAATGAAGAGTTGGATTCACTCATCATTGAAAAGAAAGATAATTTAGAAGATGGACCTAGAAGAAATCAATGAATACAAGTAGCAATTGAAAAGACAAGCATAACTCAAAAATGAGTAATGAGCCAGCATGTTGGTAATAACTAAGAATATCATTACAAAATTAGACACTAATGTGAAAAATGATCTAAATGTGGATTTTATCAATCAACTCTCCTTACTGGTAGATAAAGTCAAAGACAACCAAGGAAGTATAGAATTTGTTGTGATATGGAGCCTAATCAAACTTAGAGGTTAATTTTTCTTAGTTTATTTGGTATGCTTTCCTCCTAGATTATTACAATGAGGGTTTGAGGTTAGCACCCCAAGATAGGGTCAAGGGGTACTGTTGGGTTCTATTTTTCTATTAGACAACTTATTCTAGCCCTAATTTTGTCAACAATAAAAAACTTGTATAAAATAGCTTAGGGTTAGGCATTTAATCATGTATGATAGGATTGTACCTTCTTATGGTGGTATTGGGTTGTAATAGATTATGATTCATAATCAAGTTGTAATCATTGGATAAGAAGAAAATTGGACTCATTATTGGTGGGCATAGCCTAGGGATTGGGTGAACCATGTGAAATTCTATTGTCTTGTTTTTTCTTCTATGCAATTATTATTTACTGATATTAGTTCTATTTGCATGTAATTTTTATTTTTGTCTCATTAATCTTAACAAAGTGGTATTATTGTGAGGTCATTTTTTTTCCTATCCTCTACAAAAATTTCTCACAATTGAGTGGGAGAAATGGCAAATGAGGGTCAGTTGAAGGTTGAGAAGATTAATGGATAGAACTTTTAGTTATGGAAAATAAAAATAGAGGATTATCTCTATCAAAAGGATTTATGGTAGTTATTGGAAGGAAAATCCAAGAAACTAGTAGCTATGATAGATGAAGAATAAGATATTTTGGACAAAATGGCACTTGGAAGTATTTAATTATGCTTGGTATAATTAGTGCATTTAATATTACAAAAGAGAAGATGACTGAAGAGTTGATGCAAACCCCAGCAGGCTTGTATAAAAGCCCTCTTCTTCAAACAAGATATTTCTCATGAAGAACTTATTTAATATGAAGATGGTAGAAGGTAGATTTGTTGCAGATCATTTAAATGACTTTAATATGGTTATCAATCAATTATCTTCTATGAATGTGGATTTTGGTAAACAAACTAGGGCTCTCTTGATTTTTTATTCTTTGCCTGAAAGATGGAATGGCTTAGTAATAGTTGTGAGTAATTATGATTCTGGATCTAATACCTAAAAATTTGATGATGTGATTGGTGTTATTCTAAGTGAGGAAATGCATAGGAAAACCTCAAGTGGATCTACATTAGGAAGTGTTTTGAACACACAAAGTTAAGGTAGAATAAATGAGAGAGGATTTAAAATTCTTGAAATTATAGGAAATCAAAAGGAAAATCAAAGGGAAAGAGGTATCAATCCAAAGGAACAATAGATTATTGCTACTATGGAAAACTAGGGAATAAAAAGAAATATTGTTGGAGTTCAAAGAACAATGAAGGACACAAACAAGAAGGGAACAAGGAGGAATATGTGGTAAGTAATAAATCTTAAGAGGATGCTTTGCTTCTTCCTTTAGATAGTGTTGATAATTCATGGGCTCTAAATTTAGGGGCTTCATTTCATGCTACACCCCATAGAGGTCATTTTATTGATTATATCCAGGGGCATTTTTGGCTTCTTTATTTGAGGGATAATGAACCCTGTTAGATTGTTGGAAAGGGTGGAATTAAGATTAATTTAAAGAATGGGAACCATTGGCTACTATGAGAGGTAAGACATGCTCTAAGTATGAGTAGGAATTTAATTTTAGCAAGGCAACTAGGTGATGAGGGTTGCATAGCTACTTTTAGTGATAAAAATTGGAAGGTTTCAAAAGGTTTCTTACCAGGTCTAAAATGTGTCAATATGGATTTGTATGAAAGATATGTTTATAGAAAAAAAAAAAAAAAGAGTGAGTTTTGTGAAGAGTGGGAAGGAATAGAAAGATGAGAAATTAGAGCTTGTGCATACATATGTATGGGGACCAACTCAAGTATCTTCCCTTGGTAGCTCCCATTATTATGTTACATTTATTGATAATGAAACTAGAAAATTATGCGTTTATTTCCTTAGATAGATATCTGATGTATTTTAATATTTTAAGAAATGGAAATGCTTGATTGAGAATAAGATTGTAAAATGCTAAAATATCTTTGATCTGAAAATTGTGGTGAGTATTACAACAAATAATTTGAAGATTATTTTTCCACTAATGTTATTCATAGACAAAAAATTGTTCCAAGGATCACTTCATAGGAAAATGGAGTAGCTAAAGGCATGAATGGGACAATAATGGAGCATGCAAAGAGTATGAGGTTGCATGTTGGGTTTCCCTTAAACATGTGGGTGGAGGTTGTCAATACTATAGTATATTTGATCAATAGAGGTCCCTCTACTCCTTTGAGTCGTGGTATTTTAGAGGAAGCATGGACTTGTAAGAAGGTGAGTTATTCTTTTCTTAGAACCTTTGGCTATGAATCATTTGCACATATAGATTCTAAAAATAGAACCAAGATGGAAGTAAGTCAAAGAAATGGGTACTTGTCAAATATGGCATTGATGAATTTGGTTATAGTATTTGAGATTTTGAAAATGATAAAATTGTAAGAAGTGAGCATGTCACATTTAATGAGAAAGTGGTGTACAAAGATCTATTGCAGTAGCATGAGAAGAAAGAAAATTATTATGTATTATTTGATGATACTCAAAAGAATGATGTTTCGGCAATCCATCATGCTCCACAATAACCACACCAAAAAATACCACACACTCGAGTTAATGTTAGATATTCAATAAGGCTAATTAGACCTATAGAAAAAATTTCTCCATCTTTGCATTATATTTTATTAACACATGTTGGTGAACTAGAATGTTATGATGAACCTATGCAAATGGATACTAAGATTCAGTGGGAGTTTGCAATGACAAAATAAATGGACTCCTTGTTTAAAAAATCAAAATTTTGATGTATATAAGCTACCTGAAAGTAAAAGGAGTTTGCAAAATAAATGGGTTTTGCAAGTTGAAAGAAGAGGATGAAGGTAAGAAAAGATTTAAAGCCAAGTTAGTTGTAAAAGGATTTACATAGAAAAAGGTAATTGATTTTGATATGATATTTTCTCCAATTGTTAAAATGACTTATATCCATACTATTTTAAGTATCATGGCTACTAAAGACTTTTATTTTGAGAGGCTTGATGTTAAAAGATTTTTTCATGATGATTTGGTTGAAGAAATATATATATGGTATAATCACATGGATCTGAGGTCAAATGTAAGGAGAATTTAGTGTGAAGGCTAAAGAAAAGTTTATTATGATTGAAGAAAGCATCTCGACAATGGTATCTTAAATTTCTTGTTTTTATGCATATGTATCAATACACTAGATGTCATTCAAATCATTGTGTTTATTTTAAGTAGTTGGATAATGATAACTACATTATGGATCACATTAAGGGGTTAAAAAAACAATTAACACATTCATTTTCAATGAAGGATTTGGGGGCAGCAAAATAAATCCTTGGTATGAAAAATTGCAAAGATGTGAAGAATATAAAATTGATAGTATCTTAGGTTGATTAGATTGAGAAGGTGATGTAACATTTCTCTATGGAGAATACCAAAGTTCTCAACACACCTTTTATTGGTCATTTAAAATTGACAAAGGAGATGTGTCCATAGACACAAGAAGAGGAGGATAAGATGATCAAGGTACCTTATGCTTCATCTATAGGGAGCATGATGTATGTCATGATATGTACTAGGCTAGATATTGGACATGTAGTGGGAGTTATTAGCAGGTATATGAGTCATCTTGGGATTAATCATTAGAATGCAATCAAATGGATTCTTAGGTATTTGAGAGGAACATCCAGTACATGTTTATAATTTGGGGACTCTATGACTAATTTACAAGGCTATATTAACTCAGATTTGGCAAGAGAGCTTGATACCAAGCAGAGTGCTACATGATATATATTTACTATTAGTTGGTCAACAATTAGATGTATTTATTGGTTGCAAAAGGTTAATGCCTTATCCACTAAAGAGGAAGAGTATGTTGCTACTATAGAGGAAGCCAAGGAGATGATATGGCTTAAATTATTTATGGAAAAGTTGGAGCACCCTCACATGAACAATTATTTGTTTTTGATTAGGTAAATAGGTTTTACAGGGACCCTAAAACCCAAGAGTTAAAACATTGACAAGGCTGAAAATAAGCTAGAAAAGCCCAGCCAAAAGAGTTCAAGTTCAAAGGCTAAAAATAAGCACAAGGACCAGCTAAAAAACAAATAACATAGAAAAGACTAGGAATAGAAACAACAAGAACTGACAAAAGAAAAAGCCCTAAAAAAAAGCCAAAAAAAGGCACAAATAGAAAAAAAAGAACAAGCAGTGGATTAGTCCTCATTCTTTCTCTCCAACTCTTGTATGACCTAAGCAGCCTCATAGGCCATCTGGTTCTCCTCAGCCTCCTGCTAGTGTGCCCTTTAATCCTCCTGGTCCTAACCATTGTTGATGTTGTCCTTTGTAGGGTCGACCACCAATCTAGATTTTTCCCTATCTTTACCTTCCTCATCTTCCTTCGTAACTCTTTCTTTGATCCAGCTAGTTAAAGATATGATGTTGTTGTTAATGGAGCTTAGCAATGAAATCATCTGGTTTGAGAGATTGTGATTGTAGATCTCAAGGTTGTTAATCTTTCTCTCTGCTAGACTAAGCCTCTCACTATGGCCATCTCTATTATCAGAATCTACTCCAGTCCTATTTTCCTCCATATAACCCACTTGCTCTTTGACCTCCTCTAGCTCATGGAAAATCCACTTGATTGATCTGAAGTTATCAATCATACTATTGCAGGCATTGTTCAAGAGGTTCATCCCAGTTTCCCTTGCTTTATCCAAAATAGCCACAATCATCGAGTCTATGAGTTCTTTAATTCTTGGCCCTTCTTTGTTTTCGATGAGGACCTGCGGGTTCATCGCCTCTCTAAAAATGCCCATTTTCAAGGTCCTAACATTAAATTTTTTCCAATCTTTCCTCCTATCTTTGACCTACACCTCCCCTCCCTCGGTCTCAAAATCCATCTTTTTCTCCTCAGGTTGGGCTTGAATATGGATAGGAGAAAGAGGCAATGAAGACATATCCAGTTCTTGTTGCATTCTCTCATCCTCCAGACCCTCCCTCTTGTGTTTCTTCCCTCCCTAATCTTCCTTATTATCCTCTGCATCTCTTTTTCCTCCTCTTTGGTCTCCACATCCTCCTCATCATTGTTGTCAACCTTCTCATCCTTCATAGGTTGCTTCTGCCCATGAACCCTAGGGTTTTTTCTTCTAAGGGTTATGGAAGAAGGCAAATTCTTGACCTGATGGGTGACTTTTTTACCAGTGGAAGAAATCTCGCCATCCTCAGAGCTTAAGCTCTAAATATCATCTGAGTCTACAGAGAAGCCAAAACTTCTAGAGGTCACATTCTCAGTATGAGGGGGGGCATTACTTATTGTCTGAGCCTTAAAGTGCTCATAAATAAGCAGCAAGAGCCCCTCATGCAAAGCGGGGTTATTAGTGGGCTTCTTTTTGAAGCTATCCACCGCCTTGCTCATGGAAGTTAAGTAAAAAGGAAAATAAATTTTACAGTTGTGCCAAAAATGATTCAAAAGAACAAAGTGGTGGGTATGAGCCCGATCAAACCTAGGGTCCAGAGTAATATACTCGATTACAGCTCTTAGAACATACTTCCATAGTTTCTTCATGGTATTAGGAACATAGTATGTGTCAATATTCTTCATGGCTTTTAGTTCCTTTGCATCCTTCACAAAATCCTGCACAGTGTTAGTCAAGAGCTTCTTGTCCCTGAAGAACTTAAAACCCTTAATCAGGATTTTAGAAATGGTCGATATCACCTCCTTAGTGATCATGAAAGAAACCCCATTCACCTTAACTCTACCATCCTTCCATGATCCAACCATACTGTTGGTCACCTCCTAATCAAATCCATGCAATTTTGTAATGTATCTAGTAATCCTACCCCGATTCAACTACTCCCAAACTTTTTCCCTGCTCCTCCATTTCTCTATTTCACCCACCAACTCCTTTCTACACCTTTCACCTACCATATCTGCACTCTACACACCCTCAATTCTCATATGCACCTCACATTGTAACTGATAGAAACCTCTATGCATGAGCAAAATGCAGCAAGAATCAACCTTTCTGTTGCTCCTATTGAAAATGTAAAAAATGACCCACAAAGTGTGTTGAATAGTCTATAATAAATTATAGCAATTACGATTTCCCATGCTACCTTTTTTGGAAGTACCCTTTCCCCTTAATCCATTCATACTCATAATTACACATTGATCTTCTTTGTACTTCCTTGGATCTTGTCTAGTTCGATCATGCTTTTGACATCCGTCAAAAAATTATTTCTAAGATGCCATGTCATTATTTGATTTGTGCTAACCCCTATATTAGAAAACTTGTCAGCTATTGGGTTAGCTTCCTAGAATATATGAGTTATGTGGACTCTACTAAATTTGGCAAGAGTCTCACATGTCTCATCAATAAGATTTTCAATTGACCATGATGGCTAAGAGTTGCCTTTAATACATTTTATAATGTTGTTTGAATCTCCTTCAAGCCAAAGGTTGGTAACTTCGATTTCAAAAGCTAGTTTGATAGCATTACACACAACATTCACTTCCACAAAGTGGTTGGTTTGAAATCCCAGTGGGAGGGAAAAAGCCACAATACCATCGCCATTTGCATTCCTTATTATGCCTCCACTTTTTGAGGAGCCAAGATTTCCCTTGGAATCTCCGTCAAAGTTGGCTTTATGCCATCCTTCTAGGGGGAGAAGCCATTTGGCTTCCTATCTTTTTGTCCTTCTATCTTTTTCCTTCTCCTTTTTTCTACCACCTAATTCTATATCTCCCCCTTTCCTCACTAAATAGTTTTCCTTAATGTTAGAAAATATTTTTTTCTCTATCACTATAGTCAGCTCCTCTTTATCTCTGAAGATTCTGTTGTTTTTCTCCTTCCAAATGCTCCAACAGAAATGATGCAGGATCTAGGAACTTAATTCTTGAAGATCAGACCTATTGAACATGCATTTCCACTGACAAAAGAGATCTAGAAGGTTAAAAGGAACACACCAACTGAAGCCCAAGTCCTAGGTGAGGAAAACCCAAACCTCCCTAGAGAAGGAGTAATGAATGAAAAAATGATTGCTGGTCTCTATCTAATCTTTGCATAACACACATCTACTAGGCATAATATGACCCCTTTTAATGAGGTTATCCTAGGTGAGGATTTCATCCTGTAGAGCCAGCCAATAGAACATATTAGTTTTTGGAGTGAGGCTAGGGAGCCAAGCCATCAACCAAGGAGGAACCTCAATTAATCTCCAAAGGGAAAAATACCCAAAGGCAGCAGTATATAGCCCATTGGCATTATCTCCCTAGACCAATTCATCCCTGTTGTTATTTAGGGCCATAGAGTTTAGCATTATCATAATAGGATTAAGATCTTCAGAGATGATTGAAAGGTCTATCCATCCCTAGTCGTTCCTATAGTTACTAACTTTATACCCAAAATGGTTGATGTAGTCATTCACCCAGACCTCATAGTTAGGGTTTTTCATAAGAGGGCCCTAAATAAGCTAGCTATCAGACCAAAACTGGATATCCTCCCCATTTCCCAATTTCCAAGAGACTATAGAATTTTCCAAGTCCCTTGCTTTTAAAAAACCATTCTAAATAGTGGATCCTCTTGGGATATCTTCACTGAAGAGGGTAAACTATTTAGAGGGCCTCTTTATATACTTGTTTACCAAAATGTCTCTCCATTCCCTTATGCTACTAAAGATATGCCATATTTTCTTAGCCAAAAGAGCCTTGTTGAGGTGAGTTAGCTTCCTGATGCCAAGACCTCCATTTTCTTTGGGAGGCGGACTTTTTCCCAAGTGACTAGGGGATACCTTTTATTCCTTTCAGCCCCTGTCCATAAGAAGTCTCTCTAAATTTTTTCCATCCTCTCAGCAAATTTCACAGGGATCAAAAAAAGGCTCAAAGCATAAATAGGCAAGTTTTAAAGGGTGGAATTAACTAGTTGGCATTTTCCAGCTTGGCTTAGAGAGGCCCCTTTCCAAACAACCAACTTCTTACTGAATTTGTCCATAATGTCATTCCAAAAATAATCAAGAGGATTCGTGCCCAAAGGGAGTCCAAGATAGGTAGAGGGAAGCTTCTCCACACTACATCCTAGAATTTTGGAGATTTTCTTCTTTCTATCCTCAAGAGTGTTGATAAAGAAAATAGAACTCTTATCCCAATTGATGAGTTGTCCCAACCCTCTAGAGTAGGTATCCAAGATGTCCTTCATTGCCTTTGCCTCCTTAACAGAATCCTCCCCTCCCATTATAGTATCATCAAAAAATTGCTAATACATAAAAGGGGCACTTTTAGAAGAAGGTTTAATACCTTTGATTCTCCCTTCCTTCTTATTCTTCTCAATAAGTTTTCCTATGCATTCCACCAAGATTATGAAGAGAATAGGGGAAAGAGGATCCACCCGATGAAGACCATGAGAAGGTTTGAAAAAATTGGAGGGGGATCCATTAACTAAAATAGCAAGTGAGGAAGTAGATACTAGTTGAGAAATTAGCTTACATGTTTTGTCATCAAACCCAAAAGGCTTAAGTACCATATCTAGGAAAGACTAGTCAACCTGGTCATAGGCTTTTGATAGGTCTAGTTTAAGTAACATCCCTTCCCTTTTTCTAGCTTACATAGAGTGAATCACTTCATGCACCATCATTATCAAGTCTAAAATTTGTTTTCCCAGGACAAAATTAGTTTGCTGCTAAGATATTATCAAAGGGAGGAGCTTGAACAACCTGGAAGTAAGTACCTTTGAAATGATCTTGTAAAAATAATTACATAGGCTAATTGGTCTAAAATTGTCCAAGGAATTGGCTCTAGGAACTTTAGGAATGAGAAATAAAAAAGTAGAGTTAATCTCCTTTAGAATGCTTCTAGTCCCAAAAAATTCCTAAACAGCCTTCACCACATCTTTCATCAAAATTGACCAAAACAATTGGAAAAAGAAAGTAGGGAAACCATCAAGGCTAGGAGATTTATCAGCTGGCAGAGAGAAGAGAGCTTTTCTAACTTTTGAATCAGATGGAATGGCCCGAAGTAGTTTATTATGGTGAGAATGGATGATCTAAGGATGCAAGAAACAATGTCCTCTTGATCCACTTTGGATAGCATAGGATTCCAAGACAACAAGGAGGAGAAGAAAGAAACTGCTTCAATTGAGATTTCATCATCCTTGGTCAGCATACCCTATCCTTTCTTTAAACCTATGATTCTGTTATTAGCTCAATGGTTTAGAGTAGTAAGATTTAAAAACTTCATATTTTGGTCTCCCTCTTTGAGCCAGTTAACCCTTGATCTTTGTCTCTAGAACTTCTCCTCTTTACAAATAATATTGTGTAATTTTGAAAGGATAGACAGTTCAACCTCCCTATTTAAATCGTCATACCCATCCTCCTAAATAGAGGCTTGGATAGAAGAAATATTGTTAGATAGGACTTCCTTCTCAAAGAATATGTGTTCAAAATCAAACTTGTTCCAAGCTTTAACCATTCTTTTAATGTTGCTAAGTTTTCTACCTACCCTGTACATAGCTATGCCTTCCACGTCAATACTCCACCAGAGCTTAATCTTGTCTTAAAGATCAGGGTAGGAGGTCCACATTTTTTCAAAAAAAAAAGGGGGAGGCCTTTTGGGGCCTATAGGAATAATCGAAAGGGAAATAGGGGAGTGGTCAAAACCCACTTTGGGAAAAAGAGCTAATTTGCAAGAGGACAACTGCAACCAATCAGGAGCAATAAGAGCTCTATCTAGTCTAACATGAATATAGTCCTGACCAATGCATCTATTTGACCAAGTAAAGGCACCTCCCATGAGGTCCATATCCAGAAAAGCCAGACCATTGATGAAGTTTGATAGGTCATATTTACTTTCCCAATCTGGAGGCAGACCTCCCTTCTTCTCCTCATCCAATAGAGGAGTGTTAAAGTCACCCATAATAATTCATTTCTTTAAATTGCTACTCTACACCAAACTTCAAGCTCTAGTCCAATAATTATTTCTTTCTCTCTTATTGTTGGGAGCATATAAATTTAACAAGAACAAGTAATCATTGGAAGGGATATGAAAAACTTTACACAAAAGAATATTACCTTCATTGTAATCAGATTCCATTCTAAACTTTTTGGTGTTAAAAAGGGTCAGTAGACCCCCAGAGGCACAATCAAATTCTAAAGCCTCCCCACTCGTCAAGTTGCTAAACTTAATCTTCCCCAAAAAGTCCTTTTTCATCTTAGTTTCCTAGATCATCAAGATGTCTGGTCTCTGATCTCTAATCAGGTTCTTGATAATTTTTTGTTTATGGACTCCATTAAGGCCCCTAATATTCCATGATATGATCTTCATATTTAATTCTTGGAACTTCTCCTCTTTACAAATAATATTGTGTAATTTTGAAAGGATAGACAGTTTAGCCTCCCTATTTAACTCGTCATACCCATCCTCCTAAATAGAGGCTTGGATAGAAGAAATATTGTTAGATAGGACTTCCTTCTCAAAGAATATGTGTTCAAAATCAAACTTGTTCCAAGCTTTAACCATTCTTTTAATGTTGCTAAGTTTTCTACCTACCCTGTACATAGCTATGCCTTCCACATCAATACTCCACTAGATATTAATCTTGTCTTAAAGATCAGGGTGGGAGGTCCACATTTTTTCAAAAAAAAAAGGGGGAGGCCTTTTGGGGCCTATAGGAATAATCGAAAGGGAAATAGGGGAGTGGTCAAAACCCACTTTGGGCAAAAGAGCTAATTTGCAAGAGGACAACTGCAACCAATCGGGAGCAATAAGAGCTCTATCTAGTCTGACATGAATATAGTCCTAACCAATGCATCTATTTGACCAAGTAAAGGCACCTCCCATGAGGTCCATATCCAGAAAAGCCAGACCATTGATGAAGTTTGATAGGTCATATTTACTTTCCCAATCCGGAGGCAGACCTCCCTTCTTCTCCTCATCCAATAGAGGAGTGTTAAAGTCACCCATAATAATTCATTTCTTTAAATTGCTACTCTACACCATACTTCAAGCTCTAGTCCAATAATTATTTCTTCCTCTCTTATTGTTGGGAGCATATAAATTTAACAAGAACTAGTAATCATTGGAAGGGATATGAAAAACTTTACACAAAAGAATATTACCTTCATTGTAATCAGATTCCATTCTAAACTTTTTGGTGTTAAAAAGGGTCAGTAGACCCCCAGAGGCACCATCAAAGTCTAAATCCTCCCCACTCATCAAGTTGCTAAACTTAATCTTCCCCAAAAAGTCCTTTTTCATCTTAGTTTCCTAGATCATCAAGATGTCTGGTCTCTGATCTCTAATCAGGTTCCTGATAATTTCTTGTTTATGGACTCCATTAAGGCCCCTAATATTCCATGATATGATCTTCATATTTAATTCTTGGAACACTCTTGAAGAATTCTTTGGTGCCCATTTGCCAAGCTTCTTCTGGTCTCCTCCTCTCTGGCTTCCTTCTCTGATTTTTTGCCTCTTTTGGCTGCTGAGCCCACATCCAATTTGCAGCTGCTCCTAGTCTCCACCAGAGAGGCCAAAGAAGGTTCTCTAACATTTTTCTTCCTGGGCTTTGGGGAAAGAATAACTTCACTCTCCATGCCAAAATTCAATGACCTAGAAGCCTTGAGAGAAAACTTTAGGTTTCTTTGAAGATCCTCCCACTAGTCCAGATCCTTCACCAAAACATCCATCTTTCCTATACTGGTCCCTCCAACTATAAAGGAAACAAGATTTTCCTCTAAGTATTGATAGATGATAATATCCCTATTAACTCTATCCTTCTCCTCCTCAATGGAAGCTAGGCCAAACCCTCCCACACAAAGTGGAGAACTTAACATCACAACATCTTGAAAAACTTGTTGTGGGGCATCCTTGCCTTCTACATCTCCTAAAATAACTTGAGGATCCAAACTTTCCTTAACTAGAGCACCCTCAGCCAATTGGAGATGGACATTAATCATTTGTCACTCCCTAATGACTAGAGATGAATTCAGGGCTATCTTCAACACCTCATCTTGAGGAACGGTCTTTCCATCTGTGCCCAGAGGCAAAGTGGAATTAGAAGGTTGCATTTGATTTACCTTCTTTGAAGCTTTTCCAACCTTCTTATTCATTGAAAGAGGACCCTTCTAGCCCTGGTTGGTGTTTTTTTTTTTCCATAATTTCTTGACTCTAAAGAGAGAAGCAGCAAAATGATTCTTCTTCTGAACTAACTTTGCTTTAGGGCATTAAAAAGCCTTATGGCCTATCTTAAAACAATGATAACATCCAAAAGGGACACTCTCATAATCCAACTACTGAATATGAGTGCCATGTTTTGACTGAAAGCACACCACTTCAGGCATATCAACCCCTTCCCTAACACCTATACAGATCCTTGCATAGGTCAGCCTACTCTTAGAAGTAGTAGTTGGGTCTATGGAGAGAAGCTTTCCAAAAGAACTAGCCACACCCATAAAAACATCCTCATTCTAGAATTCCAAGGGTAGCTCAGGGAGTCTAACCCATACTGGAGCTTGTTGAAAGAAAGATTCATTTAAATCCAATTTTGAAGACCATTTTTGCAGCACCAGGGTAGCCCTTCCAATGATCCGAGGTCCTTTACACAAGATGTTAGCCATATCCTCTTTACAAGTGAATTCAAAAGAAAGAAATCCCTTTGCCATAGCAGTAACATTGACCTACCCTTTCAGACTCCATTTCTTCTTTGTGAAGGACTGGACTACATCAATGTTTGGTCTCTGACCCATAAACTTCCCCACAAGTGTGGATGCCATAGTAGCAATGTTGTAGTCAACAATTTCACCTAGAATGGCTATCATGCATGATCCATTTTGACACAACCTTAACCAGAGGCAAGGAGGACTTACCAAAAGGCTTAACACCAAAGAGTGAGGCCCATTTCACTAGGAGATTCCTTGGCCTGTCCACCTTGGATGGCATTTTTGGCTTATCCTAGGTTCCACTAGCTACACATGGGTCCCCATCCCCAGACTCCACCTCTCCATAGTTAGCCTGGATCCCATTCTGCATACCTAGTTTCCAAGATCCACCTCCTTGAGATTTCTCTCTTGGCGCCAAGTTTGAAATTTGAACATGCGCTTCTTGATCTCTCCCTTGCTCGCTCCCCTACCTACTCACTTTCCCGCTTGCCATATTATTTGACACTATCCAACAACATGAATAATTATTTGTTAATAGATAGCCAAAGTGCCATTTATTTTGTGAAGTTTTTTTCTCTTTATTCATACAAAAAACACATATAGTTGTGATACCATTTCATTCGATTAGTTTTGGATGATGGATAGTTAAAGCTAGAGAAGATAATTATAGATGATAATGCAACATATATGTTTACAAAGGTACTGACATGGGATAAGGTGAACTCCTCTTGATCTTTGATTGGTCTTCTAGACTGAACATAATCAAATAATTTTGAAAAGTCTAGGTGGTTTTGCATTCCAGTGGGAGCTATAGGTGTAGTAGTACTATGATTCTTCTCCAAGTGGGAGGTTATTGTTTTGTAGTCTAATCAGTCTTCAAGTGGGAGATTATTGTGATGTGGAGCCCAATTAGATTCAAAAGTTAAATCTTCTCACTTTATTTAGTGTAGTTTCTCCTTACATTATCACTACTGGAGTTTGGGCATAGCGCCCCCAAGATAGGGTCAAGGGATAGCAACCCTTGTAGGGTCCTAGAGAAGAGCCCAAGGTACACTCCCTATCATAGTATAGGGGAGGGTCAAGGGGAAATGCTCCTATGGGGGTTTACTACCCTCAAAAGCTTGACCAACTTTATTATTATAAAAGACTTATATAAAATGGCTTAGGGTAAGGGATTTAATCATGTATGATGAGATTGTACCTTCTTGTGGAAGTATTGAGCTATAAGGGATTACATATTGTAATTAGGTTGTAATCACCAGGTAATAATAATTTTTGAATTGTTGTTGATGGATGTAGCCTAGGGATTGGGTGAACCATATTAAATTCTTGTGTCTTGTATTCTTGTGTGTACAATTTATTATTTTTTGATATTGGTTATATTTGCATGTAATTGTAATTTTTTTCTCATTAATTCTAATAGAAGCACTGGTGAAGAAGAAGATTGAATCCAAGAAGATAAGAATGTTACAAGAATAAGTAGCCAAGAATTAGACCACTCTGCAAAAAATCACTAGAGCACTAAAAGAAACTTCATAGGCCACATCCCCAATCTAAAGAACTCATCTGATCCACACAACCTATCATTGAATCTAGAGTATAATCTTCAAAAAAATCAACAAGAGCTACATAATTTGAAAGATAATTACAATGTATTCACTCACTCTATAGCTAACTATCTATCCAAAACACAAGGGACATTGCATCTCATACATGAGATTAAGAATTAATGGGAGAAGAGATCGATTAGGCTTGTAGAAACAAAATGCAAACTATCTTCATTGATAGGCATCATCCAAACATAAATTGCAAGTGTAGAATCCATTATCAGTCAACTCTCCAACACAACATGACTAAAGTGGAGAGACTTATGGGAGAGATGAAGAATAAGATCATTTCCTTCACAACATTTCAATAATCATGGAACGCCCATCTCACCACCATCCAATGATAATATCCATATGTATTCAGAAACATGTAGTAACAACAAAGAGGAGAATATACAAGGGGGGATTATGGAGAATATACAAGTAGTCACACCTTTGTCATTGATCACAAAAAGGGGAAAATACACAAGAAGTGAAAATGGAGAATACAATATACATGGGGGGAGTGTACATGTGATCCAAAGAGGAGAACAAAAGAAGAAGAACATCAAAGGGGGAGAGTATATGAAAGGATGCAAATGAGAAGATCAGTTATGGAGAATATTGAATGAAAAGAAACTCAAACAAATAGGAGCACGAATTTGGAAGCAACGAGCAACATGAAGGGAAATAATAACTAAGAAGAATCAATCTAACACATTTTTCACATCCAAGGAAAAGAAACTTGAATAATTGGAAACACAAATTTGTAGCAATAGGAAACATGAAGGAAAAAAAACTAAGAAGAGATAGTCTAATATATTTTTATAAAAGTCCATCTACTAGCGCTATTCACTAGTACAAGAAAAAGGTGGGGGGACACTTAGTGAAGAAGAAGGGGGGGTCATGGTGGTAAAAAATATTTTACCATCAATGCCTAAGGGGGAGATTATTGACCCCACATGCGTCTCTAGTATGTAGAATAAGAAGATGCATTGAGTGTTGTTATTGATGGCCAAAAACATATGTTTGGAAAAATGTGTGACAACTAGTCAAGAGGAAGATGTATAGAGTTATTGGTCAAGAAGCACTAGCATATAGTCTAGAACACCTGGAAAGAGGATAGAAATGGACATCATCAAATCTAAGTCATCAATGAAATGAGTCACCACTAATGTGATAGAAGGGAAAAGTTAAATGACACGAAAAGACAAGCATGATAGACTACCATTGGTGTAAAGAAAAGAACCAGGAATGCTACTAGCCTAGACCCTAGGCATGGGGTTCATGGGACTTCCATGAATAGAGAAGTCTTGAAATTCAAAATTTGAAGTTGAAATCAAGTGGGATAGTTATGGTTATAGCTAACTATGCCCAAACATCGAAAGAGGGGTATATTCAACAAAGTTGAAAAGAGAGTTATTTTTTCCATCAAGAAAATAGTAGAGAGAAGAGATATTAATAAAAGGATATAATCACAGGGGAAGCTTCGGTAAGAGAGGTAGAGAGGAAGAAAAAAATTGATGAGCTAAACTAGGAAATAGGAGGAGAGGTGAAGTTAATGCACACACCAATTAAGCAAGAAAATAACTGCATCTTAAAAGGAGATAGAATAGAGATCTACATGGAAAATATAGTACCACATTCAGGTCAAACATTTAGTGTGATTTCTTCTAATTGCACATAATTGTATGCTCCTAATAGGGCTAGTTTCATAGGGAAGATTTTTGTAAAATCCTCTAATAAGGTGTCTCTTAGAAAGATATTTTAAATCCTTTATCAGGTAGTTGTAACAAAGTTGTAGTGACCCTAAAAGTTTATAGGAATTGCTAGCAAGATGCACTTCTAGAAGAAACATTTGGAGCTAGTAATAAGGTACCCCTTTACATGTATTATAAGGGCTAGTAAGTACTTTATCCCCACCATAGTTTTCACCCTCTCATCGAGGGTTTCTACATACAAAATATCTCTACCAACTTAATGAATGCTTTCATGTATGAGTTAATTTATTTCTACTTTACTATATTTATCTTGTTTCTAAATGTAAAGTAGATTATAATAAGCATAGAAGAAAGAATAAGAAGCTCCCCTCTTAGTATTAGTTGGGACCAAATATCTAAATAAGAAAGGTAGTGCTAAACCTAAAAAATCATTTGAACTGTTACTTTTTGACAATTATAGTAGAAAATCTCTTAACTAAGTGGACCTAATAAGCCTATGCCTTTAGAAAAATTCATTCTTTAGAAAATATCAAGGAGTGATAAGGTCTAGATGATCTTTTGGTGTAAATCCTGTAACGAAGTCACACTAATGATGTTTATACAAACCTTTAACAAGATTGGATCCTAGTAGAGCTCAATTTAGAAGAGTGAAATTATTTGGGTTGTTAGTCCTAAGTGATTTTCCTTTTTACAGGGTTTCCAGATTAAAAATCTTGGTGTCAAATGTGTGAAAATTGTTATCTTACAAGGTAATGTCAATATTACTTACTTTTATTGCAAACCGGTAACAATTAGGTAGTAGTAAAGTCATAATTCTGATAGCCAGTAAAGTAATGATGAATGAGTTAGCAGTTTGGTGTAAATTGATTGTAAGCATCATTTGTGAAGTTGAATGAGATCAATGGGTTATTTCTATTAAATTTGATGAAGTTTTATTAGTACTAAAGTGATTGAAGGAACTGTAGGATAATTGGACATAATTGATTCACCTCCCCCCTCTTAGATATCTAATAATTGGTATTAGAGAAAAGCTCTAGGAGAAAGAAGTTTAAAGCAACTTAAGATAAATAAGTATAATTTATCCTCATGGAAACATAACACGAGGCTACACCTATCTTGAATTTGACATATTATTACACATTGGTTGGACAATGAATACATCGCACCTATTAGTCCTATGACTATGGAACAAATGATGAAGAAGAGAAATTGTACTAGTCTAATAATTGAGATTGTATCTACCCTTAATAATGTTGAGTTTGATGACATCAAGAACTGTACAAATGCTAAATAGATTTTGGATAAATTGGCACTTTTAAACGGTGGAGATCCAAATGTGCTCAGAGCTAAAGCAGAATGTTTGAGAGGATGAAAGAAGGTGAGAATGATGCATAGTATGTTAACCAAATCAAGGAAGTTGTGAGTAAAATTAGCATTGTTGCGGGAGTTATTAGTGATAGTGAAATTGTAATTAAAGTTATTAGAACTCTTCTTTCCATATACTTTATAAAAATTTCTATAATTCAAGAAATAAGAGCTATGCCTAATAAAATTTTAACACTTGATAGTTTGGTTGGTCGATTGACTATATTTAAGTTGAGAAATTATGATAACTATATGGTTACACTTGAAAATTCTTTTAAGTTTTCACTAATCATTGATAATTCAAAGAAAGAGAAGAAATGCAAAGAAGAAAGTGAATTGGAATCTATAGATTATATGGATGAAATTGAAGCATTTCTTGCAATAAGGTTGTCAAAAGGTAAATATAAATTCAAAGGTAAACTAGCCCTTATTTCTTTCAAGTGCATTGAATTTGGTCATTTTAGTGCTAAATTTCCCATTAGAAGTAAGAGTGGTGACAAAAATGACAACAAATATTACACGTATAGGAAGAACAAGGACTAGAAAGATAAAGGAAAGAAAACATGCTACAATATTAAAGAGGAGCATAATGCATCTAGTACTAATGAAGAGAAAGAAGTAGATTAGATGGTATATGTTTCTACCAAGGAAGGTCTAAATGGAGAAAGGTATGAGAGTGAAAGTTCCCTTATTTCACATGTTCTATAGAATGATAGATTATAGATAGTAGGTGCTCACATCACATGACTAGTAACATAATAAGTTTGATAGATTTGAGAAGATTGATGATGGTGGAACTATTAAGTTAGGTAATGATGTTCCATGCCTGGTGAAAGGTGGGGGATCATTAATGGTGGATGATAAAATTAAATGTGATGATGCTTACTAGTCACAAGGACTATAGTATAATCTTTTTAATGTTGCCTAGTTGAATAATTAAAGTCACACATTTGAGTTTCAGAATAGAAAGGTCAAGATCTTTGATGATGAAGGAAATCTAATTAGAACTAGGATGCAAACTAAAGGTAATTTATTTTATCTTAATCCTACTATTGAGACTTTTTTTTTTTTTCTAGAGTTGAGGATGTATGGTAGTGTCATAAGAGGTTTTGTCATGTAAACTTTGAGAACATGGTGAGGCTTAGTAGAAAGAAAATATTTAGAGGCATATTGAATTTTCAAAAACCTAAGAATTCTATGTATAAAGAATGTCAGCTCAATAAGATGACAAAGTGAATTTTTTCAAGCAAGACACACGCTTCCAATGATAATCTAGAACTAGTGCATACTAATCTATGTGGACCTAAGGAAAGTTATTATGGTGACATATATTTCATCTTGTTTATTGATGACTATTCTAGAATGATGACTTTTATGCTCATGAAATTCAAATCACATGCTTTTGACATGTTCAAATTGTATAAGGATAGCATTGAGAAAGAAGGTAGTAAATCATTAAAATGTTTGAGATCTAATAGAAGTGGTGAGTTTATGTCTACTAAATTTACTAACTTTTGTGTTGAGCATAGTATTAGCAGATATTTATCTACATCAAGGATACCACAACAAAATAGAGTTACTAAGAGAAGAAATAGATCAACTATGGATTGTGTAAGGACTTTGTTGATTGAAAAAGATGTTGCAAAAATATTCTAGAGAGAAGATATTAGCACTTTTTTTTATACTCTCAATTGAGTTTGGTTGAAGAAAGGAACAAAAAAGATAACCTATGAACTTGGGTATGGTCATACACTTAATTTAAGTTATTTCATGATCTTTTGAAGTAGTTATTACATTCATAAGGATGTAATGAATTGTAAATTTGATTCAAAAGGAGATGAAGGTATATTCCTTGGCTATTCATCTGAGAAAAAGGAGTATAACTATTTGAAAAAGATACTAACAAAATGATTGAAAGTGCAAATATGAGGATTGATGAGTTTACAGGCAAGATCGATGTTGAAAGTAAAAAGAAACCTGAAGATTACAAAGTTTAAGTATGTGTATTAAGAGGCATAAAAAAGACTACTCAAGTTACAAAAAGAAGCTACCAATAAGTATATATTATTACCTTAGTTACAACATGCCTTACTTAAGCATCAAATAGTACAACTTGAGTAGGAATTTAAACCCCTATTGAGTCAAGAAAAAGTTGATAATCAAATATCTAAACTTGTATTAGAAAAATATGTGAGAAAGAATCATTCACCTGAACAAATAATTGGAGATAGAAGCACTAAAGTATTTTGATAAGAAGTAAGTTAAGAGATAGTACATGTTTGATAGATGATTTTGAACCAAGAATAGTTAAATGTAAACCTGAAAATAAAGACTAGATAAATGCTATGAAAGAAGAGATTGATCAAATAGAGAAGAAAAACACATGGTACTAGTATCAATAGGTGCAGACAAGTATGTGATAAGAAAAAAAATGGATTTTCATAAATAAGCTAAATAAAAATATAGTGAAAAAAGGGCATTATTGGTATGCAATGGTTATACAAAAGAAGAAGGAATAGATTAAGGTGAGACTTTTACACATGTAGCAAGATTGGAATGTGTAAGAACATTTTTGGCCTATGCTACCTACAAGAAGTTCTAAGTATATCAAATGGATTTCAAATCTACATTTTTGAATGGAATACTTGAAGAAAATGTCTACATTGAACAACTAGAAGGATTCATTGAACCTTAGCAGTGGAATATGGTTTGAAAATTTAACAAGGCATTGTATGGACTGAAAAAGGCATCAAGAGCATGGTATGAAAGGTTACAATCTTATTTGACTAAGGTTGGATTTGCTAGAACAAGTGAGAACAATAAATTATATTTGAGATGTGAATCTAAAAGTATGGTGTTGATTGCTGAAATATTTGTGAATGGCATTATATTTGGAGGAAATAACATGTTATGTAAGATATTTTCTGATCAAATGAGTAAGAAATTTGAGATGTCTATGTTTGGTGAGATCAAAATAATAATTGGCCTATAAGTTCATCAAACAAAGAAGGGTATATGTGTGACTCAATCTAAGTATGTAAAGGAAATCTAAAATACATTTGGAATGGATGAGTCTAGACTAGTCAGTAGACCTATGGTGAGTGAAGTAAAATTATTAGTGAAAGATACTACTACTAAGGTAAATGAAACATAATACAGATCAATGATTGGTAAATCATGGTATATTGTGCATAGTAAAATAGATATTACACATACTATTGGAATGTTGCAAGGTTTTCCTCTACTCATAAGGAAACACACATAACTATTTTCAAGAGGATATTTAGATATCTAAAAGGAACTAAAGATTTTGGAGTATGGTATAAAAAAGATGGTGACTTTACACTTAAATTCTATACTGACATAGACTGGGCTAGTAATTTTGATGATAGGAAAAGAATAGGTAGTGGAACTTTATTTTTAGGATGAATATTAATAGCATGATTAAGAAAGAAACAAGCTTTTATTTCACAATCTATTGTTGAAGATGAGTATGTTTCTGCTACAATCAATTGTTCAAATATTGTCTAGATTAAGCAATGGTTTGAAGGAATGGAAGAAGATATAACTAAGCCTAATACTATTTGTTGTGATAACACTAGCTCAAAAAATAAATCAAAAATCTAGTGATGCATGAAAAAAAAAAAGCATATATCAATCAAGTATCACTACTTGAGGGTTCAAGTACAAGAGAAACAAGTTAGGTTAGAATATGTGAAGTCTAAAGAACAAATTGTAGACATATTTACTAAGCTATTGTCTAAGGACTTTTTTAAGTATCTAAGAGGCAAGCTATTGGTCCTTACCCTATAAAAAATTCACTAAGTAAAGATGCATGTTGCATCAATTTGTGAATTAACAAAAATATTTTTATGGAGTTGATGCAAGTGTTCACACTTTAGGAGCAGTTTTGAAGTTGTGAAGATGATTAGAATGAAACTAATGTAAACATTACATGCAAGGTACAAGGATAACTACAAGGTTTTATAAATTTCACATTAGAACTTATAGTTACCATTGGAAATGTTGTCAAAGGGGGATAGTAAGAATAGAAAAGAGAGAAAAATGTGGAGAATATCTATAAAATGATAAGATTTAGACTGAATCAATGAGTAAATATGGAGATCATATCCTAAAGGGGAGAAATGTTGAAGAAGTCTTTTAGTGGTGAAGATATAGACATAGTACACCTAATGATGAAACTTGTTCTAGATAAATTGAATGAAGTCAAAAAGCTAAATGCTTATATTATTGTCAATACATACATTTTATTATCCTATTTAATTTTTTGTAATGCAAAATCATATATTCTTTGTTTTGATCAATGCCAAAGGGTGAGATTGTTAGCCCCAATATATGATGTAATTAATAATGCTATGAATGTATGTGAGAGAGTCATATTAGTTATTGTGTTTTCATTGATGTTAGGTCTTAGTTGATTAGATATTATGCTAATTCAGAAGTGTGCCATATCATTTGATTGATGAATAGGGTTTGATTGATGAACAGGATTAAAGAAAGTGTGTTGATGATAGAGGTGATAAGTATGGTATTCAATGGGTACTTGAATGATTTGGATAGTGATAATGTACTTTTGGTTTGATTATTTTACAATCATGTAATATTGTAATGTAAAGAGATATACAAGCTACACTGAGTAACAAGGTGAAAGAAGGAAGATAATGTTCACCAAGTGGCTATATTTGTCACCAAGTAGTTGGAAAAGAAAGTTAAAGATTAGTGTTAATTAAGAAAATTTAGTGTTAAAAAAGTAAGTTTAGTGTTAACCAAGTAGGTTTAGTGTTAACCAAGTAAGTTTAGTGTTAACCAAATGATGTGTTACCCAACTGAAATATTATGTTCACAAAGTAACAACTAGAACAAAAAGTTTATAAAGATAGAATATGAGGCTAATTGATGCTGAAAATAAAGAATGTTTGAGAAGTTCAAAGGAAAAAGTAGTTTGTTACAAGATCTACAGTTGGAAAAATATGATGAAGATTTTATGATGGAGATTAAAGAAGGATAAGGGTGAGCACAAATTTCTATGAAAGTTTGATTTGTTGAGTGTCTAGATTCATTATATTTGGTATGAATCTAAAATTGATTATTATAGTTACGTGGAAAAATATGGAAGAATCTATAAGTAGAGATACTACTATTTAAGGAGATGACTTTGCAATTTTTTGGTTGTTGGTTAAGTTGTTGATCATTTGTGGCATTGTTGGAGAAAGAAGATCAAAGTGTGAAGTTGTTGAAGCTAAAAGATGTAAGGAGAATCAAGAAGAGTAGAAGGAAGATCAAGTAGATTTAAGAGAAAAGTAACATTACATAAAGGACTAAATCAGCCAAAAGAAAGAGATCAAAAAGAGACCAAGCAGAATAGAGATCTGAACAAGCAAGGTAGTGTTAAACCTAACAGATCATTTAAACTATTACTTTCTAATAATTATAGTAGAAAATATCTTAACCAAGTGGACCCAAAAATTTTGTGAAATCCTATATGGTAACATTGATTAGTGGTATTTATAAGTCCTTTAGATTAGGTCATTATTTAAACATGATCATGGAGTGATAAGGTTTAGATAATATTTTGGTGTAAATCCTCTTACCAAGTCATAATAAAAATGTGTACATAAACCTTTAACAAGGTTGGCTCCTACAAGAGATCACTTCTAGAAGAGTGAAATTATTTGGTTTGTTGGTCCCAAGTGTTTTTTTTTCACGTTAAAATCCTTGGTGTCAAATATTTGATTTTTTTTATGTAGCAAGTTTATTTTCATTATATTTACTTTTACTGCAACTTGTAACAACTAGGTAATAGTAAATTATTATTTTTGTAGATGGTAAAGTAATGAATAGTGAGTTAGTAGTTTGGTATAAGGTCGAGTATTTCCAATGTTAACCAAGTGATGTATTGCCCAAGTAAGTTGCAATATTCATTGAGTATGAATAGGAAGAATGAGTTAAGAAAGATTAAATATGAGGTTGACTTATGATGAAAATAAATAATATTCAAGAAGTCCAAATGACAAAGTTAAAGTTAGTGGCAAGATCTACAACTAGAGAAATGTAATGAAAATCTGATGAAGGAGATATATGCAAGATAAGGATGAACCCAAATTTCAAGGAGGTTATATCTTATGACTAACTAAATTCAATGAATCTAAGATCTATGATCATGATTAAGTGGAAAAATGTGGAAATATCTAGAAGGCATAAATTACCTATTAAAGGAGATGATTGGAAAAAAAATTTGTTGGTGATTATTGCTGATAGATGTTGAAAACATGTAAACTCTTGAAGATGAAAAGGGGAGAAATAAGAACATGTTGAACCAAGCATAGCAGAAGAAGGAAGATCAAGTAGAGGAAGTGCAATGTAAAAGAGAAAGAGTGTGAATTAGTTAGACAAAGATCAATAGGAAGAAGACAAGTCAAAACAAAGATATGAACTATCAAGGTAGTAATAAACCTAGAAAATTAGTTAACCATTACTTTCTTAACATTGTAGTAGATAAAATCTCTTAACTAAGTAGACCTAACAAGTATTTAAAATTCTATATGGTAACATTGATTATTAATGTTTTTAAGTCCTTTAGAACATGCCACTCTTTAGTAATGACAAGAAGTGATAAGGTCTAGATGATCTTTGGTTAAAATTATCTAACCATGTCACACTAAAAATATGCATGAAATATTTAACAAGGTTGGCTCCTAACAAGGCTCATTTTAGAAGAGTGAAATATTAGGGTTGCCAATTCCTAGGTGGTTTTCACCTTTATAGGGTTTTTTTGTTAAAATATGTGTCAAATGTATGATTGCTTATATGTTGCAAGTTGATTTTCATGTTATTTACTTATTTCTACCACTCACTATAAGCTAATGTATATCTCTGACACTCAATAAAGTAATGGACAGTAAGATAATGCTTTGAAGTAACATAATTATACAATTGATTTTAGAAGCTGAATATGATCACCAACTTATATTATGATAGTTTATGAAGTTTGAATTGGTAATAAATTGTTTGAAAGGCCTTTAGGATAATTCTAGATATATTTGATTCACGCTCCTATTAATCTCAGATTGGTTTTGATAAGGCAATGACAAAATTTTTAGTCATTATCTATCAAAATTTTAGTACAAACCAAGTGATCAGAGTAAGTTGAGAAATTAGTGTGAGTCGAGTGATCAAAATATGTTGAGCATCAGTCGATAGATAATACGTTCCAAGTAATAAACAGTTAATATCGAGCACCAGTATGTATTGAGTAGAAAGTTAGTACCAAATCACTCATGAGCCAAGTAATAGAGTATGTCGAGTCATTCAAAAGATGAGTTACAACATTAAAGATATAGTAAATTTCAAGCATCAGAGACTTCAATTTTTGAGTGAAGAGTTTTGGACATAGTTATTTGTAATGGTACAAACTTCTATGTAAACCATTTTTGGACCAACTTAATGATTGGTTTATGATTCTAGAAGATGTAAATAGATGTATATTAAGAATCCCTATATAGTACATGCAATAATTAAATTGAGGGATGTTCTAAGCAAATGGATCAACCTCAGTCATTGATTCTAACTTAACCCTAGCCAACTTGTGTTTACTTAAGGAAACAAACCCTAAATAGTTTCTAATGCATGAAAGTAGGGAAGGAGATGCAAGAAAGATGAATGCTAAGTGTAGACTCATTCATGGTGACTATGAATGTTTTGATAATGTTATGAATTACAAAATCAGTTAGAGAGAACAAAGGAAAGAAGAGAGAGGATAGAGGAGACATATATAATCATAAGGATCAAGTACACACTAGGAAAGAGAAGATCTAACATCTAGAAATAAAGTGCTAACTGAAGGATCATGATCTTGAATCATTCTAACAAGTGATGCAGAGAAAATCTCCTAATAGAGTAGTACTATTAATAGACATGTGTAAATCTATTAATCGAGTGCTTGTTTTATTGTAAGTTTAACTCCTTTAACAAGGAACACTTTTAGCAAGGTGTTGAATTCCTTTAACAGGGTAAGACTTAACAGTCTTTGTAAGCCTTTAACAGTGAAGACCTTTCATAGGGTAGATCATAGTTTATGATCAAACTTCTTGTAACCTTAATTGGCTACACTTTATAGTGTAGTAGTGAAGATTAGTGGGTGTCATCCCCACCCCAATTTTACCTTCTCATTGGAGGGTTTCTAGTTAAAAATTTTATTTTGTTATGTGTTATTTGTTTCATGCTATGGATGAACATGTATAGTTAGCTATTTCAATTTAAATGAAATTTTTTGAGATGAATGTGTGGAGAATGTTTTATGGTTAAATTTTTCATGTACTTATTCCCCCACCCCTCCCTTAGAGTTTACTTCTCTATTTTTATTTCCAACAATTGGTATCAGAGCTTTGTTCTCTAGAAAGAAAAGATTTACAACTTTGAGGAAAGATCTTGAAGATGGAAGTCTACAAGTTGGGAAAAACTATTGAGAACTAGAAGACTGAAATCTAGCTTGCCGTACACCAACTCCTAGAAGAAAGAGATGAATTACAATGTTCATTGAGGAGAAGGAAAGAGATAGCTATTAATAAAGATGACACTCCTTACCAAGAGGAAGACACTACTAAATTGTTTAAAAATGGAAACTTAAGTGATTTTGTTGTAGCAATTGTAGATCTGATGGAAAATAATGGTGCCCTAACCAAAGAGGTCATAAATGTTAAGAAAGAATAATAATTCCAATCAATATTTCTATGTGAGGTGACTGAGAAGAAAATGAAAGATTAGGAAGACAAAGTCATGGTTCAAGATGACAAAATAACATTGATCAATAGACTAGAGAAGAAGACATCAAATGTGCAAAACATTGATAACATGAAACTCAATACAATGAAGCAATTGATGATTTCCAATCATGAATTAAATGGAAAAGATGTTGAGATCACAACAATGAAGTTACAGATTGAACAACTAAGAAAAGAAAATGAATTTTCTAAAAGTTTCAACAAACCTAGTGAATCCATCACATAGTTTGAGAAACTGATGAGATCTCCTATATCTAATAATGATACTATTGGATTAGATTACACTACTACTAAGGAAGGAGAATCATATAAAAGTGGTGAACAAAGAAATAAAAAATGAAAGAACTAAAAACCCACTTATCATAATTATGGAAAGTTAGGTCATATAGCAAATGTTTGCAGGAGCAACAATGCAAATCAAAACCTTAAGTAGAAATTCAATGGTTACTATCATAACTGCAACAAGCAAGGACATCAGGCACATGAATGTAGGACTGAGACCTTAAGCACATAGATATTTGAAGGATATTGTCAAAAAAATTTAGATGTATGGACATAAAGCATATAAATCCAAATCTAATGCCAAGAGGACATCAAATAAGCATACAAAGGTACAACAAAATGGGAAATCCTACAATTGAGATTACAAAAAAGGTATAGTTGTCATTACTATCAGAATATGGACATGTTCTTGAGAATTTTATTAGAGCACATTTTAGAGGCAGCTATAATAGATGGGTGAGTGAGACTACATGCTTTAGCTATTTGAGGACTGGTTATATCAGTAGAAATTGTCCAACTAGATCACCAATGTTGAGTAATGGAAACAATAAAGGAAAAGAATAGGTCAATGTTGAGAAGGTTAAAGTATAGATGAACAAGACATGGAAAAAGAAGGAAAATTGTATCACATCAATTTTAGATGAGGTCACTTCATCTAATGGATCAGGTGATCACATCACCCCCAACTAGGAAATCAAAAGGTATGTGTGGGACTAATATTTCAAAGTTATATTATACATTAGTTCCAAGAATCTAAGATCTAAAAAGATAATATATACATGAATTAAGATGTAATGTATTGGTTATAACCTAGAAGAAATCTATAGTTTTGTTAGTTTTCATGTTGTTGCGAAGCATGAAAATTTTTGTAGTGACTACTGAGTGTGAATGGAATTTAATTTGTTATTGAGTAATGAAGGTATGGTAGTATTGACCAAGTTTTCTATGTAAGTTGAGCATGGTGGATATCATGTGTAAGTCAAGTGAGTTGGAAACCCTATGATGATTGAGCTTACAACTGTGCAAGCATTAAGCATTTATTGCAAAAAAATTTAAGGTTATATAGTCTTTCTTGACTCATTTTCATTCACCAGTAATCAAAGAGAGCATGAAGAGCATGTGAATTGAAATGGGATATTCTTGTGTTTTCAAACTAATTTCAATTGCAACTTGAAATATTCATTAGGTTGGAAAGGTAATTTACTAGTGTCATGTTTTGTTGTTTTAATTTTCATGAACCGTAGATATCAAATATGGTAGCTATCTCTTCTGTGAGTGTTAGGAAGGAAGGAAAGGAAGTTTTTAATGTGCAACTAATTAGTAATGATGTAAGGAAACCATTTTTATGAGAAATACTTTAAATTTCTTATGAAGGAGATGTGTTTGGTGTGTTATTGATGATACCACCAAAAGTTCTTATGATTCAGGATGTTAGATGTTGTTATACTTGTAAATTTGGAAGTATGGGAGACATGGAGATAAGGGATTTGTATAGTCAATTTTTTTATGATAGAGTCTTAAGGAAAGATAATAAAATTGTATAAAATAAAGGGTTGACCCATGCCCTAGATTTCCCAAATGTATTCAAGACTAAATGGATCAAGATTGTGCTCAATAGAGTACATGATAACTTCATATGGTTGAAAGATGGACCAATTAAGATCAATAAAAGGATCATCAATTGAGTAATAGGGTATCCTACCCTAGATAGACCTAAGAGCATGCAAAGTGATTCAAAAGAGATAATTGAGAAGAACACAAGTGTAGTATGGAACAAGAGGGGAATTTCTATAGATTCTATCTCAGACCCCCTAGTTTCTTTTGTAGTGAGAGTGATAGTTCACAAGTTCTTTTAATCTAGCAGACTAAATAGTGTATCCTATATTGTAGTGGATTTGGGATACAAAATAGTGAAGAAACACCATAATTGTGACATTTTCGAGTTACAACTTTAGCAACTATTTGAAAATTTGGAGGCCATAAGGAAAACAAAGAGTGCATCTTGAAAATTTGGCTCTTTACTAGGTTGTATATTCTGTTATGTGGAGAACACATTTCTAACATTTGGAAAAGTCTCTTGGAACACTAATAGGTCTATGACAATTTGGATTGTAGAATTCATAAATAAACTTGGAGATAGAGTTAGGTGACTAGTTATTTTGAGGATTTTAAGAAATCCATGAAATAAAGACTAAGGATTCCAATGTCACTAGTGGAGAAACATTACAATTATGTTTTCTTCTTAGTTGATGTAGATTATACATATGTGTAGGTAGCTCTTCCTAGGGTCAGATCTCTTAAGCCCTTTCCATATGAGATCAATGTAGATGAGTCATCTACAACTATTACAACTCTACTGGAAGAAGAAATTGATAAAAGTGTCACCTCATTTTGAAACTATGAGGAAGCCAAGTCTAGGATTATATTTGACTTGAAGATAGATTATGTAGTAAGGAAGGAAAACAAACTTGTGAAGAAGTGGGAGGAGAGATTTGGTGAAGGGGCAAAAGAAGAGGAAGATGAAGATGATGAAGAGGATGAACCCATCCAAGCACTTTGGCACTCACTCAAGGACAAGGAGAAGATGAGGAAGTTAATGTAGAAGGTGTCAAGGAAGAAGAAGCCAAGGAAGCACCTAAGCCTACTAAGAAGAAGAGAAAGGAAAAATAGCCTAAAGTGGAAAAACCTAAGAAGAAGCTTGTGAAAATTTTACAACAGAAGCTAGCAGTACCTACTACCAGGTCTAGCACAAGTGTAGCCACCAAGAAAGTTAAGATTGTTGAGAAACCAAAAGCAAAGAGGACTATTACCTTAGTAGAGTCAAGCTAGCCAACAAAGAAGACATATGTGAGGAGAAAATACACTCGAGTAACCAATTTAGATGAGGAGAAAATAGAATCTAATGACATGAGTCAATTCAAGGTGGTAAGACATAGTCTATCCTCTGACTTGGATAATTTATGTGACAATATAAAATCAAATGTAGATTTATTTGGTTTTGCACACATTGATTTTGATAAGGAAAAGTTGAACAAAATACTATTGAGGAACCCCTATATATAATGATGGTTACATTTATATTAACTCCTAATGAGATTGCCAACTCATTACCTAAGAGTCTATATGATTGAGTTGAGAAAAACTGGTAGTTCAGTTTACAAATGGAGAGACAAATTAGGGAATCCACTCTAGCCCAAGTTATTCTAGAATTGGATAAAAGAAACATTACCAAGGCTATGGAAAAGAAGAAATCTAAATTTTCTCCTAAATATAGAGCTTTCCATATACTAAATAAGGAGATTTAGGATGTGGTGACCAAGAGTACACAAATCTGGAAAACAATCTATGGGCCATCCACTCCTACAATAAAAGAGAAAGGTTAGCAAGATATGTAAGAACCTACAAAAATAGAAAAAAATCAAGAGGTATTAGTAAAGGATAGTAGTGTGGGAGGTACTAAGGAAGTAACAACAATAGAAGAGGCCATGTACCTAAAGAAGGCTAGCAATATGGATAGAATTTACAAGATATACAAATGTCAAATAATACTCCCCCATATGTAGACCAAGTGAGTTAATAGGACTCAATAAAAATCAAGGATGTTTTTTGAAATTCTACTTAGAACATGAATCCTTTGACTGATGATGATTTGAAGAAGATATTGAAGGATTCCACAATGGAAGAAAAATTATGCTCAAATCCTATATTGGTGAGAGTAGATGAAATTGAAAAGATAGAAGTAGCATTGCCTCTAATGCCACTCATTTCAACTAAGAAATCCTTAGTTATAGTTGAAGAAGATGGAATTGAAGTTAATATAGGTCAAGAATCCAGTCCTGTACCTACTCCACAAACTCAAGGTGAAACATAGATAGAAGTGAGACAAGATGATACGTCTCAAGAATCAAAGGTGACTAATATCCCAGAGGAACAAATTTCTATTTAGACTCTAGTTACCTTAATAGTTTCTATTACTCCTACCATTAGTCAAGTTCTTCAGAGGTCGAGCACTCATACCACACCATTACAAATATTAAGGCCAAGTGCAAAAACATCAAGGAGTTTAGAAGAAATATCTTATGGAGATGTAAGCCTAGATGAGGTGATTGAACTACCCAAGTTTGATCTTAACACAATCACCATTGAATAGATGAGCATTCTTTAGGAAGCTCTATAGAGGAAGAAACAATAAGGGTTTCTAAGAAGGGAGCATAAGAAGAAGCAAGTACTTCATGACATAAAAGATATATTTCATGATGCTTTCAATCTTCTAGCTACTAATGAAGACAAATTAATTATTGAGAAATAGGTACACATTGTTGATAAGATTAGTGATGAAGACCTAGATTCAAATACTAAACTCTTAAAATGGTCTGAAAGAAAATTTTGCACTTAGGTACTCGAAAAGATATCTAGTACCCTTGTACTATGATAGGTTGATTTAGCAACCAAGATGGAGAGTGTGAAGAAGGTGTTGGAGAATATTTTCTCTCTTTACAACAAGTTGTGTGATGTGAATATTTTCACACAAGAGATTTAGAGGGTTGTTGACCAACTAGAGGGAGATCTAAAGACTATAGGTAATACCTTAAGACTATCTCTTGGTCAAAGTCAATCACATTTTTAGAGATTGTTATCCACTCAAGGTAGGATTTCCAAGCTGAAAACACAAAATGATAACATTCAAGCTACCTTGATTAGCATCCAATCCATGTTAACCCCACATATGGAAGTATTCTACAAGGAACTATCCTATACTAAAACATTGACAAAGAAAGAGTATCATCCTTCCACTCATGATGACTTAGTTAACCTTGCTAATGAGCTAGAAATTCATTATCAATCTCTAGATGTCATGTTTAAAAATTGGGATGCAGCATTGAAAATCATAATGGAGATCCATAAATATTTTTTGGATAAACACACTATCAATGTACCACCCATGACATAAGTGTCAAAAAAGGGGGAATAGAGAAGTAAAGAGGGATAGTGAAGTGAAGGGGATCTTATGCAGAAATATAACAAATATACTTAGAAGGAGTATTGGATTCAAATATAGAAAGGAAAAAATTACTCAAGGGGAGAAATGGAGAAATGAGGCATGACAATTCATCATCCATTTTGCAAATAATTTAAGTTTTGAAATTTTCTATGAGAATCGAGTCACAGATATATATTGTCTAAGCTATGCTCATAATAAGGATTGTATATGCATGAAAACATGTTTTTTCCACTCATGCCAAAGGGGAAAATTGCTTATCTTAGATTGGTTTTAATAATGAAGTGATAAAACACTTAGTCATTATCTATTAGAATTACAGTGCAAGCTGAGTGATCAGAGCAAGCCAAGAAATTAGTGCAAGCTGAGTGATCAGAGCAAGCCAAGAAATTAGTGCAAGCCAAATGATCAAAGCATTTCAAGTATTGATTACCAGACAATACATGGGTATGTGTAGGATCATGGTGTGCCAAAAAGTGGCAATGTGAAAAAATAGAGTTTGAAAATGTCTAAAAGAATTTCAAAATCCACTTTGACTTTTCTTTCACCCATCCTAATACCAAACCTGGCAAGTAAAGCCCAACCCTTATCGAGTATCTGATTTTATATTAGATACCTAATATTATATTGGATATCCAATAATATTGGGTATTCAATATTATATCAGATATCCAATAATTGATAGTGTTATTGAAAAAAAGCACAACCTGTAGGTTGTGTTTCACAGTCATATATTGAATACCCATTGACAGTGTTATTAAAAAAAAACCACAGCTTGCGGGTTGTGTTTCATAGTCATATATTGGATACCTGATATTATATTGGATATCTGATAATATTAGGTATTTGATATTATATTGGATACCCTATAATTGATAGTGTTTTTTTTTTTTTAAAGCACAACTTGCAGGTTGTGTTTTACTGTCATATATCAAGTTTACAGTGTAGATATTTGTTTTTCAATCAGATACATGATAATAGGTTGGTTGGTTTTTTTTTTTAAATCAATTTTATTATAAAATTGTTAGTTTTAGTTGAATTTGTTAGAATTTAGGGTTTTTTTGATAAAAATTGTTAAATTTTAGGTTTTTTTCAATATAAATTATGTTTTGCAAATTAATAGGAATGGCTGATCAAAATGATGACCATGAAGCAAGGAATAATATTCCTCGTAACCCCCCACCAAAAAATCTAGTGCCCCTGCAAAATCATCCACCCAATTATCATTTACCCCCTCAAAACCCTCCTTGAATTGAGGATTTGATAATTGAAAATCTCATTGAATTGAGGGGTTTTTGAAGAACATATAATAATGTACTCACATTGGCTCCTATGTTATCCATGTTAAACACCATAGTGGATAACATTAAAATCCTTATCAACAAACAAAATTTTTCTCTTCGTTGGCATGACAAAATGCATGAGATGTTTGATGATGGCTTGCACCATGATGAGGTTGTAGCCCTCAATATAACCAAAGATGATTTGGTTAGCCTTTTTGTGAACCCAAAAACCAGTTTACCTATTGACTACAGAAAACCCAAACTATCAATTAAATGGTGCACAAATGATGACATACATGCAAACTTTTGGGATCATTGGTGGATGGTTTTTGATATCCCTCCACATAGCAATTTAGAGGTGCCATTTTATTTCCTTAAAAAATTGTATGCAAAATTTGTGTTCAAACTCAAAGTGAATTATAAGAGCGTAAAGCCCAACATGGGTGTAGGACTAGGATCTCCTTAGGATAGACCCTCTTTGCAGCAGAAGAAAGCTAGCACTTTTGTCCCCTCTACTAATGTCTCCCCCCTCCTCGAGTGCAGCATCCTAATATTATCACAAAGGCTAGCTCTCAAACCATTAGAGCCATTCATAGATTGAGTAGCCTATTGATATCTTAGACTAGGTCAATCCTGCCTCCCCGTGTTGATGATGCTAGTGCCAGTTCATCATTGGCTAGCTCATCACACATTTTTGTGCCTCACACTTGCATTACATGCAAGAATATTTTCCTTGATCCCATTGGTGATCTTCTTGAGTATCATTTTGTATTAGACAAGGATACACCAGACACACTTGCAGAGCCTACAGAACCTAATGTGAGAGAGGAGGGGAATGCAAAGGCATGGACTACTTCTTTTTTAGTACATGTATACATTTTTTTTTTATGACATACGTGATTTAAAGTTAATTTTTATAATAGAGTAATTTTAATTTTTAAGCCATACTGACTTATACATGTATGTGTTCTTCATTCATGTTTAGTTGATGACCGAGGAGGAGTTGAGATAGATTGATGATGCCATGCTCTGAGCCATTTCATTTGGCATTGAGACATCTATGATAAATTATGTTGTGTTCTCATTGTTTTTTCTATTTGATATTGTAGCTTATATGGTTTCTAATCTTTCTTTTATCTTACAGGTATCACCTAGTCCTGGGGGACAAAGTGTGGGGGATTAGCCAGCACCCATCAACAAAGGAAAGGTAATTAGGTGCTTTCTATTTGATTAAATATCAATGCATTCTAGTAAAATTTTTATGGTAGTGAAATTTAATTACATTCTTTATTGTATATAGGTCATGGCTACTAGCGATGAGCCCATACAGATTTTGTGTCGTAGGCTCTTAGGAATTTCCATTTGCACCGAGAGCCCCATTGTATGTATAAGTATAATTTATTTTTCATTTTCCTTATCTTCATAAATAAATTCAAAACTGAATTCCATGATATTAACAACTACTATTTTGTATCTCATAGGAAACTACTAGTGCACAAGAGGTTCGACGGCAGAGTTTTGTAGATTTGATGATGCAGCCACTATATCCTAAGGAGGAGCCTACACTAGTAAGTTGTAGTTTGAATTCATAATTAAATATGTTATAAATTTAGCATGCTATGTATTATAATGGTATAGTTTAAGTTGTAGATTCATCTGAAAAACATATTTGAACATACATAGGCCCCAATCAGTGAGGTACAAGCATTGTCGAGGGCATATGAGAGGACTCCTAACCAGCACAGGAGGTCAACAAGAGAGGTATTTATTATGAAATTTTAATAGTATAAATCTTCATTAAAAAAAATATCATTTTGCATTTCATTAATTCAATGTTAGATACAAAGAATGATATAAATTAAGTAGTGTAACTTTGGGTTTTCAGTTTTTGTTTATGTAGGAGGCATCTGATCCACCTAGTGCAGTGAAGAGGTTGCATTTTGATCATCCACCAGCACCCTAGGATAGTATAGTTGTCATAGGATGCATCATGAGACATTGTGAGATGGCATATGCCACATTGTTTATAGAAACATTGATATTATACATATTCTAATGGCATGATTAGCCACATTTTGTATATGGATCTATGTATTTTGATATATATTTGTGTACTTTGTCTATGGATACATGATCTTTGATATATATTTGTGTAATTTGTCTATGGATACCTTTATTTTGATATATATTTTTGTCATTTATGTACACAATGATATACATATTAATTTAGTATCTAGTATTATTCAATTTATCATGGATCATGTGTATCATTCATGTTTATGGAATATCACTAATTTTGATCATGTTTTTTTATATTTGATTCAAATGCAATAATTTGTGAATAACATTTTAACAACCTTTATTATCAAACTTGGCTGCAATATTTAATTTGAAGTGTTATCATGACATAAACACACTTGTTAACCTCCTACACAAGGTTCACATAACCCATATTGATCCACTTAAAAAAACTAGCTTCATTAATGCATGCTATAATTTCACACCTTAGATGGGTGTTTCCAACTTTGTATGGTCATGCTCAAACCCCTAACTAACTCTTTGCACTCATTTTCACTTTGCAAGAAAAAGTTGCAATTTGCAACTTTTGCAATTTTGAACAATTTTTGTTATAACTTTAAATTCTTAATTAAAGGAATTTACCAAACTTGGTAAGGGGTTATCAATAGCCCTCATGAGCTCCAAGTTACAACCCTTAGAAGATCAACCTTGAAATGCACTTAGAGCACCTTGGAGACTACTCAATATGGGGTGGCCACAAACAATGGAGGGTCTCTATGGCCTAAACAAGGGTGTCACTAGGGTTCACCCACCCATCTAGAGCTAATGGGTCTAACGATTCAATGCCAAGATCAGTGGTTTCAAATTTATGTTGTGGTGCACCTATGAACTAAGGCACACTATGAATTTTGGCATCAAGTAAGATTGCTATGCCAAATCCAAATGAAATGTGATCTCTAGAAAATGAGATAGGTTATTTTAGGCCTCAGTACCACTATCCTATAGAATTCAATGTTTCATCGATAGCCCTCACGAGCTCTGAGATACGACCCTTACAAGATTGACCTCAAAATGCACTTAGAGCACCTTGGAGACTACTCGATATGGGGTAGCCACAGATGATGGAGGGCCTTTGTAGCTAGAGAAAGAGTGTCATTAGGGTTCACCTGCCCATCAAAAGCTAATGGCACTGATGATTTGATGCCAAGATCAGCGATTTCAAAGTTACACTGTGGTACACCTATGAACTGAGGCACACTATGAGTTTTTGCATAGAGTGAGATTGCTTTGCCAAATCCAAATGCAATGTGATCTCTCAAAAATGAGATAGGTTATTTTAGGCCTTGGCATCACTATCTTGTAGAATTTTATGTTTCATTGATAGCTCTCACGAGCTCCAAGTTATGACCCTAAGAAGATTGACCTTGAAATGCACTTAGAGCACCTTGAAGACTACTCAGCATGGGGTTGCCATAGATGATGGAGGGTCTCTATGGATAGAACAAGGATATCACTAAGGTTCACTCTCCCATCTAGAGATAATGGCACTAATGATTCAATGCCAAGATCAGTGGTTTCAAAGTTACGTTGTGGTGCACCTATGAACTAAGGCACAGTGCGAGTTTTGGCATCGAGCAAGATCATTGTGCCAAATCCTAATAGGATATGATCTCTTGAAAATGAGATAGGTTATTTTAGGTCTTAGAATTATTGTCCTATATAATTTGACATTTCATTGATAGCCCTCACAAGCTCTGAGTTACAACCCTCGAAAGATCGACCTCAAAATGCACTTAGAGCACCTTGAAGACTACTCAGTACGAGGTGGCCGCAGATGATGGAAGGTCTTTGTGGCTAGAAAAAGGGTTTCACTAGGGTTCACCCACTCATTCAAAACTAATGGTGCTAACGATTTGATGCCAAGATTAGCAGTTTCAAAGTTACGCTGTGGTGCACCTATGAACTGAGGCACACTGTGAGTTTTGGCATCAAGTGAGATTGATGTGCCAAATCCAAATAGAATGTGATCTCTCAAAAATGAGATAGGTTATTTTAGGCCTAGACATCACCATCCTATAGAATTTGACATTTCATCGATAGCCATCATGAGCTTCAAGTTACAACCCTCAATAGATCGACCTCAAAATGCACTTAGAGGACCTTAGAGAGTACTCGGTACAAGGTGGCTGCAAATGATGGAGGGCCTTTGTGGTTGGAACAAGGGTGTCACTAGGGCTCACCCACCCATCCAAAGCTAATGGTGTTGATGATTTGATGCCAAGATCAGTAGTTTCAAAGTTACATTGTGGTGCAGGTATGAACTGAGGCACACTACAAGTTTTGGCATCGAGCAAGATTGATATGTTGAATCCAAACAGAATGTGATCTCTCAAAAATGAGATAGGTTATTTTAGGACTTTGCATCACTGTCCTGTAGAATTTGAAATTTCATCGATAGCCCTCATGAGATCCAAGTTACAACCCTCAAAAGATTGACCTCAAAATGCACTTAGAGCACCTTGGAGACTACATAGTATGGGGTGACCACAAATGATGGAGGGCCTCCATGGCTAGAAAAAGAGTGTTACTAGGGTTCACCTACCCATCCAAAGCTAATGGCACTGATGATTCAATTCCAAGATCAACGATTTCAAAGTTACGTTGTGGTGCACCTATGAACTGAGACACACCATGAGTTTTGGCATCGAGCGAGATTGTTGTGCCAAATCCAAATTAAATGTGATCTCTCAAAAATGAGATAGGTTATTTTAGGCCTTGGCATCACCATCCTATAGAATTCAACATTTCATCAATAGCCCTCACGAGCTTTGAGTTATGACCATCGAAAGATTGACCTCAAAATAATATTAGAGCACCTTGGAGACTACTTGGTATAGGATGTTTGTGGATGATGGATGGTCTCTATGGCTAGAGCAAGGGTGTCACTAGGGTTCACCCACCCATCCAAATCTAATGGGGCTGACGATTTGATGCCAAGATCAATGGTTTCAAAGTTACACTATGGTGCACCTATGAATTGTGGTACACTATGAGTTTTGGCATCAAGAAAATTCACTGTGCCAAATCCAAATGGAATGTGATCTCTTGAAAATGAGATAGGTTATTTTAGGTCTCGGCATCACCATCCTATAGAATTTGATCTTTCATCAATAGACCTCATGAGCTTTGAGTTATGACTCTCAGAAGATCAACCTCGAAATGCACTTAGAGCACCTTGGACAATACTCGGTATAGGGTGGCTGCGAATGGTGGACGCGAATGGTGGAGGGTCTTTGTGGATAGAAAAAGGGTGTCACTAGGGTTCACCTACCCATCCAAAGCTAATGGTGCTAATGATTTGATGCCATTATCAGTGGTTTCAAAGTTATGTTGTGGTGCACCTATGAACTAAGACACACTGTGAGTTTTGGCATCGAGTGAGATTGTTGTGCCAAATCCAAACAGAATGTGATCTCTTGAAAATGAGATAGGTTATTTTAGGCTTTGACATCATTGTCTTGTAGAATTTTACATTTCATCAATAGCCCTCATGAGCTTTGAGTTACGACCCTTAGAAGATCGACCTCAAAATGCACTTAGAGCACCTTGGAGACTACTTGATACAAGGTGGCTGCAAATGATGGATGGTCTCCATGGCTAGGAAAAGGGTGTCACTAGGGTTCACTCACCCATCTAGAGCTAATGGTGCTAATGATTAAATGCCAAGATCAATGGTTTCAAAGTTACACTGTGAATAAGATAAATCTATTTTTAAGCCTCCTTACCAATTCCATTAGCAAGCTCCATATGTTTATCACCCATCCATCCCTTCTCAAGCTTTATGTCATCCTACCAATATGTATCAGCAACCCCATGAGAACTAGTTTATTTCCAACTAACATGATGATTTTAGGATCATCCCCCACATGTTGATAGCATAAGAGAAGATGAGGAGTATTGATAGAAAACAATAGTATTATATGCATAATGATGAGTGTGCTTACCAAGATCAACAAAAAATGGATTGGCAACAAAGGAAGTATAACGAATATCTCACAAGAGAGATAACTATAAAAGAAGAGTAGATGAGATTGCAATTTTCTCAATTTCAAGAGGTAAAGACCCAACCACCTTGTGTTCCTAGTCAATGAACCAACCCATTAAAGTGGAGACCCTCAAAAATGAATTTCCAAGCTCTAGGCATGTTGATCCTCTACAATATCCAAGTATACCTCCTATTTTTGAGATTCAAAGTTTTAGGGGTCATAGCCTTGCAAAATAAATAGAACAACCCCTATATGAGTCCCTACATGGTCAAATTATCAAACTAACATGGAGGCCTTCTTGGACCAACTATCATGATTTTAAAATACCATACCTTATCAAAGTTGTCCCATGTGAATCAATACAAGATCAAACGGTTGAAGGAAAAGATGATCTTGTTGGTTCTAAATTGGTACAGCTATTTGAGGAGGCTTGGGATCATAGACATGAGGATGAAAAGGAGGATGTTGTTGGTTCTAATTTACTTATTGAGTTATCTATAATGTTGAACATTATGATGAATAAATTTGATTGGCTACAAGCAAAGAAGTTTAGGAAGAAGTAGAGGTTACATCCATATTTTAAGAATTACCTTCTTTTGTTGAGCAGAATGAGGAAGATGTGATTCAAACCACATAATCACAATAAAAAATATGAATGATATGGTAGCTAACCAAAGCTTAGAAAATCATTTTTATAGTATTGTAAAAGTTTTTTGTGAGAACCTTGCTACTAAAAATTTAGAGTATATGCATTTTTCCTAATGATTCTAAGCATGAATGCAAGATGGATCCATTTCTCAAGAGCATTCAGCAGGTTGATAGTTGTTATGAACTTTGAGCTACCCTGGCAAAAGGAGGGGACTCCTTGACCATGGAGGAAGAGTTCGCATGGTTGTAATAATGCATGATAACCATGATGAACCAACAAAAATAAGAAACACTATAGAAACCAGCAAATCAAGCTTAAAGTTTGTGCTTTCAAGAGGCTATGCAATTGGGTATTTTTCCTAGTTCAAGTCAAGGGAGGAGCCACCATTCAAACTGGCACTTGAACATGAAGATGATTATGGAGAGGAAATGCAACATGTTGATTCAGTCCCAAATGTTGATACTTTCAGTCAACAATGTGAATTAAGTCACACCATTTTCATTCCTTAATAGATGTTGCATCAAACAATTCAATATTGTTCATTTATCCATATTTTGATATTTGGCTTTAAGCATGTTAATCATGGCACTTTTAAGAATAAAGTCAACTATTTTAGCCAACCAGTGAATGAATTTATTTAGTATTTGTCTTGTTACTAGTTAGGCTAGAGTAGGTTAGTTTTCCAGCTTGCTACAAGTGTTACCTTTGGTTAATACATGTCAATTGTGGAGTGTACATTAAGCCTAAATTTGGCTCGTTAATATCTTTCCTTTCATGTACATAGATTCAAGAGGAATTTTTAATTCTAGCTCAACATTTTTTGGTAAGTATGATGATGTGTCACTACCATCTTTCACTTCGAATAAACCAACATGGAAAAAGGTTGAAAGGTGAAACAATTATTTTAATTTGACATATCTTTAGAGATGTTAATTCACCCCCCTTAGGATCATACAACCAATCAGCTTTACTAGAGTCATAAAAACCAATAAGGATTAATTTTTCAATGTTATTATCATAACTCATTGTCTTCTCTTTTTGGGATATGTTAACCTAGGTTGACTGAGTCTAGAATAGGTTAACCTAGGTCCAACTGTTCCAAAATAAGATGACTCGGGTTGACCTATTCCCTAGGGACTTTGGGTCCTAGTGCAATTTTTTTCTTAGAGTTGTAAATTTGGAATTTGGGTGACTTTTAAGCTTGCTTTGTTTTTTGCCATTGTAGAATTTGAGCAATATAAATTCATGAAACCCTGAAGAACACATGTATACAAGAACTTGTCACATATAGGTAAAGAGACAAAAATACAAGGGTTTAATTTTGAAAATATACAAGATCACATTATTAGAATAAAATAATGAGTAAAATATACAATGGAAACTATACATCATAAAAAGAAATGAAATGCATTGATAAGACTTGTAGTAAAAGGCTTACACAATATTAGCATCATAAAATCACTTCTTGTTTCAATGCCTCATTGCAAATGAGTATTCAAACTTATTGACACCTTCCCCAAATTGTTTTTTAAGGAATCAAGTATTCTAATTGTCAATCTGTATTTTCTAGATTTGTCTTATTTGATTAGTTTGATAAAAATGGTTTTAATAATCATAATTTCAGCTCTATGTCAAACAAGAAAAAATCCAAACTTGTAATAAGATATCCACAAGCAATTATCTTTCATTGTCTCCTTGCTTCAATACTCATATAGCTATAAATGCTGTTAAAATTGTCCTTATAGCCTTGTATCACATGCAAATATGATTTGTAAGAACTTGTTCAATATCTTCCTCTTATAATTCCTTACAAAGAACCTACCAAAATACAAATTAGGATATGCAATTAATTTTACCTATCTTTTTCATTATTACAAATACCATATATATAAAAACTTCACATTTTACATCATAATAAATCATAAATCTTAGGAATTCTCCCCAATAGTGCACCGCCCCACCCCCCACTGCCCTCCCCCTCTACTCTTCATGATGTACCTACATTCCAATATCATAAAAAATATTATTAACTTATTGTATTAAACAAGATAATCATCGATTCATTGAATCATTATGAAGAAAATAACATAAGAAATAAATATCCCTAGTCGAGTGTTCCAGTAGGGTCCTCTCTCCATTTTAGGGTCTCCAATAGGGCTTCAAGATCAACATTAGTAATATTAAAAAGTTCTTTTACTTTTGGTCTTCCTTTATGCTTCAACAACTTTACATTTTTTGCATGAATTCCATTCCTTTTAAGCATGTATGTCTGCAGCCATGTTCCAACGACAACCACTGATCTAGTAAGATATGTGAATCCATCATCATTTGTGATCAGTTGTGCAAGATTTTGTTTACCTCTTACACAACATGCTAACCAATAATCAGATTTCTCATCATTCCCTTGTGGTGCAACCAATGCAAAGACATGTCCTAGTTAAAGAAAATCTAATAGATGGTTATGCTCAAGTGAACTTTCTATGTCATCATTTTTGATAGAGGGTATGATAGATAATGGAGTAAGATAATATGGATTCCATTTTCCACCCACTCACTCAACTCATAGTGATCCCAATCACACTAAAGACAACTAGGACAAAAGCAAGCTAGTTGTCATGTCCAAATGGTCCATGTACTAGAATTAGAGCTCTGGAATGAATGCATTTTTTATGAGTCTCTCACTATAGAACAATCTGATCTGTCACCTATGGACCCTTCCTCAACCAAACAAAAGAACCTTCATACCACTGAATCAAGAGTCCCCCTTGTGATAATGGTAAACTACACCAATCAACAATGCTTTGAACATCAAGAAGCTCTGGTACTAAAATCTTCAATTGCTCCTTAACTAGAGCTCTCTTCACACATGCCCCTACTCCATCATGTTCCACTTTCCCATTGCCAAACTCAAAAAAACTCCAAAAATGAGGCACCCCCCTCTCTATGTGCATCCTACACAACCAATAAAACATGCGAGCATTTTTGAATTGACCTATACAATTATCTGACCAAACGATATGTCTATCCATAGCAATTGCATGCTCCTATAAGAAATCAAAATAATTCTCAAAACAATGTTGCACAAACTCGTGAGAGTGAGATCTATTATAACTCAGATAAAAATGATACTCTCTAATAATCTTATAATTATCTTCCACACTATGAGCGACATGCCTATATGTTATGTGGACAAAAATAGCAATCTGAATGGAGTTGTAATACTGAGATCATGTCTCATTTTGAAGTTGCAATGTGAAGTTATTAGCAAAATCAACAATAGATATAATAGTGCCAATGGGAAAAGTTTTCATACACATTCTAAATTGTTGATCCAACCACGAAGACCTATGACTATGTCTTGCATACTTGTAGAAAAGATTTTCCTTGAAATCTAAAATAAAACTAGCCACACTGATTTCTTTTGCAACCAATTCACATCTAGAGCCCTCACCCCCACTCTTCAATGTGTATTTCACTATTTCATATACCTTTTTCTTACTATTGTCTTTCCAAGATCTTGTTTGCACCCCTCATGGAAACATGTGTCAAACTTGGATAAGCCACCACATTCTGAACACTTCTCATTTAAGTAAGCATTTCTATAAAAGAAACAACCATCAACTCTATGACATAAAAATTGATCTAGCAAGTCTCTTGATGATTTTGGAAGCCCACTTGCACCACAATTCTCCAATATTTCTTTATTATGCAAATTAGAATGGATGGAGTGTAATAGTTTATGGTGCATAGAAAACTCAACATGATATTTGCAACAATATGTATCTCAAATTTTAAGTGGCACACAATAAAATGGCTTCAAAGATTCAAAAGCCCTTTGTGATATATGAAGACTTGGATGACTTTCTCTATATTGTTTGAACAACATAGTTTGACTTACCTCGAAATAGTGTTTAGGATGTGGTGTGTGGTCTCTGATGTCAATTCTCAACTTTAACATGCCTTTAGCACTAGGTGATACTCATGAGCTAGAGTGTCAAAATTGTGTAATTTCTTCCTTCACATCATTGGATAGTTTTTTATTAAAATGTGGAAGTCTCCCACCAAAAGCCCATGTTTCATTTTGAAGAGGATCATCAATTCTCCCTCGTCTACTAAGTGCTCTTTTCAGAGTAGTACAATTTAGGTTCAAGTCTGTATATGAGAAATATGTTAGCAAGTAATACTAATCTATTCAAAAACAAAAGCATTAACTAGCATATAAACCATAACATAAATGAGAGACTAAAGAGGAAACCCCAATTGAAAATGTGAGCCAAATGAATGGACTCTCCCAATAGGATTTATCTCCTTGCTTGGTAGATGGGTCTAAGGATTGGGATGTATGCTCAAGGTTCCCAAAAACTAGCTTCAATGGAGATGGAAAATGGCAAATTGGTAGCTTTGTGAGCTCTCAATTTAGCATCATAAGGGTATGGTTGATGGCTTTTGGCTCTCAAAAGGGCATTATAAATTTAGCTCCAAGATTGTGATGAAATGGCTTAGGAGGGGATTCAATTTATAGGCTAAGGGCTTGAGGGATGGAGGGCTAAGATGGAAGGAAAGATGAAAGCTTAAGGAGGGCTAGGATGCACTCAAAAGGGAGCACATGGATTGTGCTTGTTTAGCACCAATCAGAGAGTGACACATGTCACAAGGTGTGTGGATGGAGAAAAAGCAAAGGATGAGTCAACAAAGGAGGCTCAAAGGATAATATCTTCATAAAGACCCTTCATTATGGCTTTTAAGAGCTTGTAAGATTCTTTATGGCTTTTGTAAGGACATTCATTGTTGGGTGGTTGGGATATTTTGGAGGGAGTTGAGATTGTTGACTTTCCTTGGCTTAAGAAAGTCTTAAGCTTGCTTAGGGAATGTGACAACATTAGGAGGTGGATTAGGCTTGGGTTTAGGATTAGATTAGGGATGTTAGAGATTTGCAAGTGGATGGCATTCATGAGGGTGGGTGAGTTAGTGGCTAAGCTTGGTTAGTATGGGTGGATGGGGTGGATTAGGCTAA